>JAMXBC010000005.1:104008023-106936228 GCA_024138005.1 Lumnitzera racemosa | reverse complement strand
GGAAAACAAACCCCTCTTTTTCCCAATAGTTAGCCACAACTTTGCCCCAAAACAAGATTAATCTGCGAAATTTCCCAAAACCCCTCTTCCAATGTCCCTTAAGCTTTTCCTATATTGTAAATTGCCCCTAGACTCTGCTCAATAAAACTTTTTTTTGGACATACACAAATTGCCCACTAACATGTGTCTTCAGGATATATTCTAGAAGGTTTCCCTTTACTTTTCTTACAATTCAAATCGTAAATTATCCTTATTCCTTAACCTTAGGGGGAATACAAATAAAAACCCCTTTTACTTACACGTAGACACATTATTACAATATAAAATTATTATAATTTTCATTCTGAGTAACCTTAGTATTCTATTTACCCCCAAACTTTTATCTATTCTTTTTTAAAAGGGAAGAGAGGTTTGGGATTGATAAGGTAGTTTCTTTTGTTACTTTTTTACTCTATTTTCCACTACGAAAACAAAGAAGTTTATTTTTGTTATATTCGAGGAGTTCGAGAGTTAAGTTTTTAGTAATGCTAATAAGGTTTTTAGATGTGGTAAAAGTTTTATTGGTATTGTATTTTTAATCTAATAAAAGTATTCCCTTTATGTCAATTAAAGTTTTTTAAGGTGTTATTATGACTAGAGTATGGTGCCTTTTGGGTAATTAGACTGATAGGATTCCCCTTTGGGTGGTCAATTTAATAACTTGACACCAACTTTTTGAAACCCAGACAGTGAATAACGGCTAACAGAAACAACCATGGGGACCCCTCATTGAACCTACCTGAAAATTTCCTAATTAGTTAGGGGCCACCTTGGTGGGGAAAACCCCTTTTGACCCCCTTTTGGAGGATTTTGCTGTTTTGAGTTGAGTTTAAATTGAGAAAAAGCTTGGAGTTGAAAAAAAACGGGGAAAAGGATGAGGAAGTAGATGCAAAAGAGTAGGGAAGAAAAAAAAAGAGGTTAAATATTATCAACATAAACGGGAATCTGACTCCCAGGACATGACAAGAAAGGTCCAATTCTACTTTTTAGTGGAAATGAATCAGTGAATATCAAACTGGGAAGGAAAGTTGAAAGGGTGTTTAATTAAAAGGGGTATATTTATATCGTTAAGGGTATTTACACATTGGAGTTTACTGAATATACCATTATTTTGTGAAAAAATCAACCTAGCGTAGCAAGTGGAGATGAGATGTATTGAAATGCCTTCAATTAAGCTCATCAAATTTTTTTTTTAGCTTTTTGTAAAGTCCATATAAAGATTCTTCATTTCCATCCACCATTTCTTTTTTTCAAATCTACCAAAAATTTTTCTTTTGCATCCTTTACTTTTTTATGAAGTTACCATAAACAATTTTATTCCATTTTAAAAAAAACCTTTTTAACCAAATGAATTTTTTTATCAAAAAAGTTAATAAACCAAAAAATTTTATTTTTCTCCTCTCCAAGAGTTTCAAAAAATTTCAAAAAAAGGAATGATTTTTTGACCCAAAAATTTTGGGAAACCCTTTAAATTTTTTCCCCCTTTTTTAAAACAATTCTTTCTTGAAAATTCCAACAAGAAAAGGTATTTGGGTGACCAATTTTTAAAAAAAATAAAAACTTAGAACCCAAATTTTGCATTAACAAAAACCCTTCCATTTTAAAACCCATAATTTTTGTTCCTAGCCCAATGTGAAAGGGATATCTCGAAAAACCACACTGAAAATTTGACACAAATAGAAGAAGATTTTGGAAACCCTTTCAGGGAAACCAAAGGTTATTTTTTGTTCCCCCCCTTTTTCCCTTTTTCATTAAAAAAGGACTGTTTTAAAGTCCCCAAAAAACCATTTAAGGCCCCTTAATGATTTCAAAATAAAAATGCAAAAACCCTCCCATGTTTTTTCTCAAAGTTCGGGAGCATTTATCATACAAAACCCAGTTACATAAAAAGGAAAAGGGGAAAAGAAAGCACATTGATTTCATGTGTTTAATTTGATCCGTATCTTTTAAAATGCACATTTAATATAATCATGCCTCAATATCAAATTTTTTTAAATTTACAATTTAAGAAAAAGGTTTTTGAATTTTTTAAGAGTTTTTGGGAAATCTTTCCCAAACTTATTATTTTAAATGTCAGGTTCATCAATCGAAATTAAAAAAAAAATTTTGCTGAGAAAAAACAAGCTTATGTAATCTTTTGAGAGAACAACCTTTTGGCAATACCCCTTACATTCCAAAATGAGTTTTTCCTCAAATGATTGTGTTGAAGGGGGCTAACAAATTTGCACCCCCCCTTGGTGCTTAGGAGAATTGAGGGGGGGGAAGACATTCTCGTTCTTTTTTCCAAATTAAATTCAAAAATTTTTGGTAGAGCAACAAATCATTTTTTTTTTTTTCCCCTTTAAGAATTTGGGGAGTGGGAAACATAATCAAATCCCCCTCATCATTTGTTTTTTTCCCCAATCCCAGTCAAATCAAAACCCAAAAAATCCCCTTTTTTCTATGTCTTCGAAAAATCATTGTTTTGGAAATCACCAAAAACCTTGTTAATAGGGCAAACCAAATTCTTTTAAAAGGGAGTATCCTTGCCTTGTTAAAATTTTTCCCTAGAACCTTTGTGGGATTGAAAAAACGACGGGGAGCTTGATTAATGTACTCACTGAATTAAGTTTCCCATTGAAAGGGTTTTCCATCATTTGGGCACTTGCTTTTTAAGGTTCTTTTAAAGGGAAGGGAAGATTTTGTGATAAAAGAGCCCGTTCCCCTTTTGAGTTTCCAAATTCGAGTGTGAAAACCAAAAATCCTTACCCTTCCCAACGCATTATTTTCCCATGTGCTGTTTTTTCATTTAAAATTTCTTTTTCGGCATAGGACCTGGCCCTTGCCCCTCCAACCTCTACTTATATTTTCATTCAAACAATTTTTATAATTAGTAGTAACCTTTTTTTTAACATTGTCCCAAACGATAGTTTTTTTCCCCTTTCACTTTTGCATTGAAAATGGTTTTTGGGAAAACATAGATTTTTTTTCAGTTTTTGGGTTTTTCTCAGTACAGATGGGGGTTTACATTAACAGTCTGAATTCCTTACTTAGGTTTTTTTTGCTTGGGGGGTTTTCTTTGGGAATTAAATTTATCACAAAACATTTTTCAAAAAGTGCCCCCTTTTTAAAAGCAGCCAGACAATAAAAAAGGAAAGGTTTTTTCAAAAAAAACCAGAAAGGAAAATTTCCCCCAACCTTTTTAGTCATAACCAAATCCCTAGCTAGGGAGGGTTTGAGATAAATTACATTGGGTTTCCCCATCCTTTTTTTAAAGGATTCAAAAAAGTAAAGCTAATGAAAATAACATCGTTTTCTTAAAAAGTGCATAGGAAGATTGGGGGAAATAACCCAAAATTTTGGAGCAAAAAGAACTTTTTTTATTAAAATGAGCACTGAGGTACCTTTTACCACTCTAAAAAAAGGAAATGATTTGATCATCCACATTTTTTTTTCCCCATACCCTTTGTTTTAAATCCTATAAGATCCCCTTGATAAAAATTTTGGGTCTTTGGTTGAGAAACCAAACCCCCTTTTGGGCCCTTTTAAATTTTCCCTAGTAATGAAAAATGCCCTAATTTCCCGCATTTTTTGGTTTTTGAATAAAGAAAGAACCCAACAAAGTTTTTTAAAAGGGGATAAAGATTTTTTATAAAATTTCACCCCCAAATTAATATAACCGCGGGGTCTCCTCGAAAAAATTTCCCTTTTTTTCCCCCCAAGACGCACCTAGCTGGAGCAGGGGCTCCAACTACCGGGAAAAGGGCCCTTTTTTATAACTTCTCGGGGGCCCGTAAAAGGGAAACCCACACCCCCCTTAGCCCTTTTGGCACTGGCATAGTTTTTACCCTAGTATCCCCCCATTGGAGGAAAAAAAACAAAGAGGGGAAAGGAAAAGGAAAAAAAAAACAACGCAAAAACCCGGGGCATTGTAAAAAACCCGAAACAAAGTTTCCCAAACCGAAAGAAAAAATGCAAAAAAAGGGGCGAGGGATAAAAAGAAGAACCGATAAAAAACCCTTTTTTTAAATTATAAAAAAGGGAACTAGCAAAAGGGTATAAAAAGATGAGCCTGCAAACATCAACAATCCAAATGAAGAGCCAAAAAGAAAAAGAAAAAGGGGGGAATTTTGTAGACAAAACTCGAGAAAAACAAAAAAAGAAACAAACAACATAAAAAAAAAGCCCCAAATTACAAGTTTTCACAAAGGGGCATTAGAAAAAGGAAAAAAAAAAAAAGAAAAGATAAAAAAGGAGCAAACTGCAAAAAATGAAAAAAATACTAAAAAAAAAAACCCCAAAAAAAAACCACGGGAAAGGTTCCTTCAAAACCCCACAAGTAGAACACAAAGAAACACAAATTAAAAGTAGTCCACAGGTTTTAAAGCGAAATAAACAATCTACATAAAAGTGTTTGCGATTTAAAACCCAAAGGTGAAAGGCCTGAAAAAACTTTGAAAAGCGAAAAAGTACCCCAATTTAGGTACCAAACCCCAAAAAAAAAAAACAAAAACAAAAAACAGGCCTAAAAAGTTTAAAAAACAATGCAAAAAGAACAAATCAAACAGCAGTAGCTAAAAAAAGATGAAGAAAACAAAGAATGCCCAAAAAAACGAAACAAAAAAGAAGAATGAACCACAAAAAAAAGAAAATTTAGCAAAAGGGGGGACCACAGGCTAAAACATTTTTGCTCCAAAAATTATTAAAAAGAACAATCCCAACACATACAAAAACAACTCGTGCAAAACCCCTTTAGTAGCTAAGATCCTACAAGTCTGAATTTAAAAACTCAAATTTCCAACAAGGGGAAAACAACAAAAATCCACAATCCGGATTGAAACCCTTTAGGAACAATTTTCAAAAACAACAAACCACACACACGGGTAAGCAAAATTCAAAAAAGAAAAAAAAAAGGGGAAAAAAAAGGCGAAGAACGATAAAACGAAAAAAAAAAAAAAAAAAAAAAAAAACGAAAGATATAGTGATATATTAAGATAAGGGACCCAAAGGGGTTTAATAACCCTACAAAAAAAACCACCCAAAAAACGTTTGGGGGGGGGGGGGGGGGGGGGGGGGGGGGGGGGGGGGGGGAAACAGTAAAACCCGAACTTAGGTTTTTAAAAAGATGCAAATTTTTTTTTAAAAAATTGGTTGGATATATCTAGAGAAAAAAAAAAAAAAAGAGAAAAGGGAAAAAGGGAATTCCCGGACACAAAGGAGAGCGAAACCCGACCAAGACCGAACAAAAAATGGGGCCCAAAATCAAAAAAAATGAAAAATAGACCAAAATGCTCAAAATTTTGAAAAAGCCTTCGAATTCTTACAAATATTTTTGGGACCCTTTTGAATTTTGATGTTATAGAGTGATTGATGGGCTCAAAACGATTGTTTTAACCCTAATTTAAAGTTCCCCAAAGTCTCGGGGAAGTGGGAAAACCCCTCTAGGGGGGGTTTTAAGGGGTTGGGGGTTTGGGGTTTTTGGGGTTTAGGGGTTAAAAGGGTTAAAAGCTTTTTTATTTTTTTTTTTTGGCCCTTATAAAAAAAAATTTTGCAATTTTTAAACAAACCCTCACAATTAACTTTTTTTACAAGAAAAACCAAGGCAACCCGAAAGAAACTTTTTAACGTCACCTCTTTTTTGCCCAAGTTGTCCCCCAAAACCCTTTTTATCCAATACAGAAAAATGGTTGTTTTAATTGTTGTTGACTAGCATACCCTTTTAAAGGGGAAACTTTGGGTAATCACTTCGTTTGGTACTACCTAACTTTTACTTATCGTTTTAACCTATTATAATTACTTTGTTGAGTCCAATCACTAGGGGCCCCTGTACACCCAAGGACTCTTTACATTTTTCCCCCTTTAAAAAACCATGGTATTTAACCACAAAATATTTTTTTAGCCACCACCTATATGGGGGAAATCTGTAAAACATGCCCTAAGTGGATACTTGCTGAATTATCATGATGGCCAGGGAAATTATCTCTTTTTGTATAACCTTTACCTTTGGAAGATCCAGTGCAAATTCCTATCATTTCCATTCAAAAAATGTTTGGGAACTTTTAAAACAAGAGATGCCGATGTTTAAAATCATAATAGACCCCGGGAAAAAGGGGGCAATTTTGGGGAAGCTGTGTTTTTAAAGGAAAAGGTAAAACTGCCCTTTGGGAATGGTAAACCTCTTTGTTGGTAGGATAACTCATGTAAAGCAGAGTGCATAGGACCTGGTATAAAAATTTTGGGGCAAAAAGGAAAGATAGAGCATGCATTTGATTTACATTTTCTTTACATCTTTTGCTTTAAACTGCAAGCTTTTGAAACAACCAAATGTGCTGCATCTCTAAGCTTCGACTAGATTTAGTGCTTGGGGGGTTTAACCCCCCCATTCCCCCTTAGGTTTCAAAGAATCTCATCCCAAACCTTCCATTCTCCTAGGGTTTCCCTTTTTAGCATTCTCAAACCCCCTTTCCCCATTCTCCCAAATTTTCTTTCAGAAACACCATTTCACCTACCTTTTTTCTCCCAAGGCTTCCTTCCACTACCTTTATGCCAAAAAGCAATCTGGGGGGGGGGGGGGGTTTTTACATCTTCTAGCTGAACAGCCCCTTCTTCGGAAATCCCAACTCTTAGAGATTTTTGGGAGGTTTGGGGTTTTTGGGGTTTTTGGGGGTTTTAAAGGGTTCCCGGGGGTTTTGGGGCCCTTTTAAGGTTAAAGGTTTTTGGGGTTTTAAAAAGGGTTTAAAAGGGTTTGGGGTTTTTTTTTTTTAATTTGGAAAAACCTGGATTAATCGGGGGGGGGGTCACTACCCCCAATTTTTAATTAAAAAATCTTAAAATAAAAATTGAGGGTATAATACCTGACCTTTTGTTTTGCCATCCCTGAACCTGTTTGAAAAAAAAAATAAAGAGGGTACTACACCCCTTCCCGTTTCAAGAACATAGAAAATAAAAAAGGGGAAGGTACTTTTTCCCCTTTAAACAGGGGAAAGGGGGAAAATAAAAAAAACAAAAACTAATTTTTTCCCCTTGGGGAAGAGCCCACCCCATCACAAACAAATTAAAAATAAAATTTTTAATTTTTGGGAGATAAGAGAGAAAAAATTTTAATAAAGTAAAAATCTTTTGGGATCCCACTTTTTTGGGCAAAACCAATTAGAAACGTATCTTTTCCCCTCAATATATAAGAACCTGTGTTTTTGGTATCTTAATCATTTTTCTTGCTCATAAGATTTTCATTCCAAACATCCCACCTTGTCACTTTTGAAGAAAAACTCTGAAAACAACCAAGAATCTACTCAAAACATATATTTGAAACTTTAAAATTTCCTAAAATTTTGAAAACCTTTCATTATCCCCTTTAAATTTCAATAATTTCAAAGTTTTGGGGTTTTATTTTAAAAACCAAAACCCCAAAATAAATTTAAACCCTTGGGATCTTTTAAAAATCCCCGGCAAACCACCCCCCTTCCCATTGGATGAACCCCCAAACAACATTAAATTTTAACATACAAAAGAGGGGGGGTAACCCATAAAACCCAACTTACGACTTGCTTAATTGCTACAAATAGAGAAAACTTCTGAAAAGCATTTTCACCCTCCTTGATTTGTCCATGGGAAAGGGGGCAAGCTTCCCAAAACATAACAATTATTAAAAATAACTTTACAACACATGTTTTATGTTTATTTTTTAAATTTCTAGGTTTATGTTTAAAACCCTTTTTTAAACCCCAAATAAAACAGGGGGAAAAAAGGGAAGGAACAAAAAATTTTTGATATGATTTGAAATATTACCACTCTTGCTCTTCAAAGAATTAAACATCACAAAAATTTTGCAAAATATTAAGAATAGGTAAAATCCCAAAATACTTGGGCAATACCATTCCATACACCTTGGCTAACACAAAAAAAAAGGGAAATATGAAAAAGCAACTTATATTTTTATAAAAAATTCCCCCAACAAAATTGGGGAAAGAAAAATTAGATCTTCTCGAAATAAAATTCTTATCATTAGAGGGAAAAAATAATCAAAACTATCCTCCACATAAAAAAGGGGAGTTTTTTGTTTGGGAAAAACTTTTTAAAAAGGAGAGAGAGCAAATTTTTGAACCCATTAGACACTTCCTTACAAGTTTCCAATCTTTAGACACTGAAAATCAACCATCGGGGGAAACCCTTTTCCAAATAATAGAAACCTTTACATCTTTAAAGAAGAGATAAGGCCCAACATCTCTTCAATATACTTAATAGGGAGAATTCTCCAAAATAAGTCCAATTCCAACTATTTTTGGGCTAAAGACCCCTTCACAAAAATTTCAGGAAAAGAAATTGGAAACCCAAATTTGAAAGCCCGTGGCTACAAGGATCCCAAATTAAATAAAACCCAAAACCCACCATCACCTCCCCTTAAAACCCAAAGTGAATGTTTTTTTTCCAGACATATCCCTAGATCTAACAATTCTTTTCAAAAGGGGAGAAGAACCCCTTTGAAGCTACAATTTCTTTTGGGGTACCCCTTTTCCAAATATTTTAACTTAAAAAAATTTGGGAAAAATTAAAGAAATTATTTTTTTTCATTCCAAAATTTCCACAAAATTTTAAATTCAAGAGCTTTTGAAAAATCATTAAAAAGTTTTAAAAACCCTAACCCTACCTTCATCTTTTGGGGGTAACAAAATTTCCCCCCAAAAGAAGCCTAAAACGCTTTAACTCAGATAAAACCCCTTAGAAAAAACTAGCAAACATGTTTTCCAATTTTTTTAATGGCCCATTTGGGGGGGTTAAAAAGTTTGGAAAAGAAAAAAGGGGTAATGGGGATAACACATTTTTTTATGAGACAAATCCTACCTCCAGTAAAAGCCAAAGAGAGCCCCAAAATGAAAAAACCTTATGGGAAACTTTTTAAAAAATAGAAATAAAAACTTGATTTTTCCCTTTGGGACAATAAAAAAAGGGGACAACTAAGGTAAATAAGAGAGGGGGAGTGAATATTCTTTCCCAAAAAAGGTTTTAAAAAGCCTTCTTTTAAATACTGGGTTTTTTATTTTTTTCGGGAAATAAGAATGGAGCTCTTATAAATTTATTGATCTTTTAAACCTGAGACACTTCATACTAAAGCAGAAAACCTAACACCTTTTGAAATTGAAGGAGAAAAAACCATTAAGAAAAGAAAAAATTTTCCAATAGAAAAAATGAGAGGGAAAAATCCAAAAAGGAGAAGATCCCCCTATCCCCTGATGGGAAACTACTTTTAAAACCAAAAATTCCAAAGCCCCGGGTTTAAATAATTTCAGCTGCAATGACAAAGGGGGAAGGGGAAGGGGGGGTCCCTTGCTGTAACCCCCCAAAAGGGAAAAGGAAAAAAAAAAAACCAGAGCATTGACCAAAACAAGAACTGAGAACCAACTTTTTCACATAATTCCTTAACCAATAAGTAAATTTTCCCAGGGGAAACCAATACTACAAGCATAGAAAAAAAAAAAACCCAATAAAACCCCTTTATCATATACTTTTTCCTGTAAAGTTTCATGATGTTTATTACCACCCAAATTTTTAAACGTTTAAAAATCATATAATAGCTCTTGAGCCAGAAAAAATTTTATTAAGGTTATTCCTGCCTTTAAAAAAAGCCAGATTAAAATTGGGGGAAATGATTTTGGGGAAAATAAAACTTACCCTTTTACAAAGAATTTTGAAAGTTTTTTTTGATAAGTATTACAAAAACAATAGGCCAAAAATCCCCAAGGGAAAAAGGAAATTAGAAGACTTGGGAATTAATAAAAATGGTAATTATACTATAAAACCTAGAAGGGGTAACCCCCAAAAAAAAATTCTAGTATAGCTTCATAAAAGCCTTAAACCAAAAAATTTTCCCCCAATAAGATTTTTTAGAAAAAACCCCAAAAGCCATTTGTTTGGTTTTGGGGAATTAATCTCAAGACCATTGAATGACTTAGAAACTTTTTCAAAGGGGGGGGAAAGGTATTTCAAAAAGGTTTTTTATCCTCTTTCACTGACCTTTTTCGACACCCAACAAAGGACACTAAAATAAATTAAACTCCTAAACCCCCTTTAAAATTTTTTTTTAAACAACCCCTTTAAAAAAAAAATTAAAAATAGATGGACAAAGAGCACCCCCTCAATCCAGGAGCCTTGTTATCTTTTATTTGGTTTTTTTAACTCTCCTTTTTTTAAAACTAAACAAAAAATCCCTTTTGGTGTTTTGATCCCCCACCCGTTAACCACCTTCCCTTTTTGATCTTTTTTTCCCCAATACATACCTCTTTTTGGGAAATAAATTTCCTTTAAATTTCTTTTTTACTTTTTACAGATTTAGAAAAACCATCCGGGGCCGTTTACAAAAAGTTTTTTTCAAATCGCTTACTAATCCTCTACCTTTTTATTTTTTATGTTTTTTTTCCAAAAACCCCCTTTTTTTCCCACTTCTAAAAAAGTTTTTAAGTCTTTGGAGTTATTTTGAAAGTTAAAAAAAGACCCTTAAAATTACTTTCCCAAAAATTCCAAGGGGATTCTTGATTTCTATAAAGAGGGGATTTTTGGGTCAACATTTTTTTAAATCAAAATTTAACCCCTTTTTTTTAAAATTTATTTGAAAACCCCACAAAAGAAGCATAAACAAGCATGTTTTGTTAAGGAGGGTGACATTAAAGAAATAAAATTTAGAAGCCCTACTCATCTTTAAATTTCAAGGACTTAACCAACAACATGATTTTTAAATTTTTCCCGACTAAGAAAAAAGGATTACTAAAAAGCTAGCATCAGATAAGTGACAATTAGCAAGAAACCCTTGAAAATTTTTCCAAAAAACCCAAACATCATTTTTCACAAAACCCTTTTCCCTTTTTCATGGGGGGAAAGAACGGGTATTAAAGTCACCTAAAATCCCCAAGGCCCCATAAATTTTGACCCCAAAAGGGAAACTTTAATCCTCCCATAGACCCTTAAACGACAAAAATCTTAAACCCATTTTGCAACACTACGGAAAAGTGAAAGGGAGAAAAAAGGGAATTTTAAAAAGAGCACGTACAGGAGGAATTGCCCCAGCATAAATCACATAATTACAAAAAAGACTGCCCATGCAAAAAAAATCCAAATTTTAGATTTTTTAAGTAGAGAGGGAATTTTTTTAACAATTTAAAAAAAAAATTTTTGCCCCCTTTAAATAAATGTTAAAACCCTCGAATCATGGGCTCACTAATCATTAAAAATTTTGAAATTTTAAAGAATAAAAAAGGGTTTATGAAGATGTTTAAATCTACCTTTAAACTAAACCTCTAATTTTCCCCGGGTTATCACCTCAGATAAATTAAAATTGAAGGGGGGAAAAATTGATTCACCTGCCCTAGGGGTATTAGGAAAAGGGGGGATACGAATGGGGAACCTTTTTCTTTACGGGGGAAAAAATTTAAAATGCTTAAAAAGGGAGACCCACCCCTTTGTTTTTCCCTTTCCCATGTTTTAGAGTAGGGCCCTAGTAAAAAGTCATACTCGCTTTTTGAATGTTCCCCTCGTTTCATCCACATTACACCCCAAATTGGCTGTCCTCAAATTTTGTCCATCAAATGACCCTTTGGTTTTGGGAATATCATCTGAAACACCATTTGAAGAAAAAATTTAATTATCATCTAAAAAGAGAGGATTCCCTTTGTGTTGCGTTTCCCTTTTGAGGTTTTTTCAGGACCAAAAGGAACGCCCTTAACCAAACAAGGGGAATCGTTATTTTTTTTGTTTTTTTATTGTTTCTGGAAAAGCAGGATCAGAATGCTCCAAGTTGCATCTTTTTAGCCACTTAAAATAGGAACATGTTTACACCCTAAATACCTAACTGGACAATAGTTTATTCTCAATAAGTATTTTTTTTTTTCGAATTTTGGGTCCCCTGTCAAAAATTGATTTCCCTTTGTCCTTAAACCTTTCGAAATTTGACTTTGGGACAAAAATTTTTAAACCTTATTTGATTTTTCCATCTGGGTTGAAAATTTACATCCTTTGGGGGTTCCTGATTTAAAAATTTCCCTTTGGGTTTTGTTCTTTTTTGAAAGGATAATTTCCCAAGACATTTATCAATAGAGTGACCTTTTTTTGAAGCACCCAGAGTATAAAATGGAAGATTTTAAAAAATTTACGTATTAAATAATATCCTTTCCTTTTTAGTACCTACCCAAAAACCCTTTTTCCTTTTTAGTTTTTTTTAGAGACATCAACTTCAACAAAAAGGGAACCACTAAGGGCCCAAATAAAATTTTGGCAATGGGTTTAAATCAATTTTTAAAATGGGGTTTCCCTAAATGCCAAAGCTAAATCAAACAACAAAAAGATTTTTAAAAAAAGTAAATAGGAAGATTAGGGAAAGCAACCCATCCCGGAGAAATTTGAAACTTTCCTTTTTTACAATGGCAAAAAGGAGACCATTTAACCACTCTCATAAAGGGAAAAATTAACCCACCCACTTTCCCCCTTTTTTTTAAAATCCTCGTGTAGTCCTCTTGAAATTTGGGCCCGGATAAGGTTTTTGTCTTTATTAATGAGACCAAACTTTCCCAGCCCTTTTTAAAGGACCCTTAGTGAAAAAAAAATTTTTTGATTTCCTACATAATGGTTTTAAATTTATAGAAAGAACCAAAAAAAAAAATCTAAGAGGAGGGAAAAAGTTTTGTCAATTTCCCCCCTTCGTTAAGAAAACACCTTTTTTTCCTTTGAAAGTTGAAAGTTTTTTTAAAACCCAGAATTGCCCCATTTTGAAAACACGAGACCAACCCCATTTTGAGCAAAGGATTTTTTTAAAGCTGGGGAGAAACAACAGAGTCCCCCCCCCCAGTTTCGACAAATCAAAACCCATTTCTTTTTGAAATTATAATCCACCATAATTGAAAGAAAGTTTCAAACATTCACAGCAACTTAACCGCTAAGATTAAAAAACAATAAAAAATCAAGAACGTACGTAATTTTAAAAGGGGAAATAAAACCAAAATTTAATCTAGAAATACCCAAAGTAAAAATTTTTAAACCCAAAAAAGGGAAATCAAACTTTAAAAACAAAAAGAAAGTAGCACTAGATCAGTGAAACAACATGCTTTTTTAAAAAGACAAAATAAAGAGAAAGGAAAAAAAAAAAAAAACCAAAAAACCAAGTGAAAAACTTGGAATAAACAACAAACAAAATAAACAAAATAAACATTTAAAGGAAATTTTAAAAAACCCTTCGATGCACAGAAGGTCGATAGTCCCCCCAGATCTGAAAAACAACAAAACAACCCGCAGCAAACAAGGAAAAAACGAAAATGATAATGGGTACAAAAAAAAACCCAACCAAAAGAAACTCAAAGTAAAAAAAAAAGGATTTTAGATCGACCAAAGAAAAAGAAAGACGAAAGAAATAAAACAATCAGCGAAAGGTAAAGGTGAAACTTTCCCGAATAAGATGGAAACCCGGTTTAAAAAAAATTAAAAGAAAGATTAGATTCAGAAAAAAAAATGTTCAAACACAATAATCTATGAAGAATAAATTCGAAAAAGGGAAAGAGAAGGATAAAAAAACTAAAAGGAACCAAAATAACCAAAAAAATGAAAATTTCAAATTTTTAGAATAATGAAAAATTTGCAGATTTAGATGATTGGGATATGATTTGGGGAAATTTTAGATTTTACAGAATCCCAAATTTTAGTGCAAGACGTTTGGGTTTAGGGCCACAAAGGGGTTTTGGGGGTTTTGGGTTTAGGGTTTAGGGTTTTTAGGGTTTAGGGGTTTTGGGTTTAGGGTTTTGGTTTAGGGTTTAGGGTTTAGGGTTTTGGTTTTTTGGGTTTGGGGTGTTGGGTGTGGGTTGTGTGGGGGTGTGGTGGGTGGGGGTGGGTTTGGTGTGGTGGTTTTTGGGGTTGGGGGTGGGGTGGTTTGTGGTGGTGGTTGGGGGGTGTGGTTTGGTGGTGGTTGGGGTGGGGGGGTGGTGGGGTTGGGTTGGGGTGGGTGGTTGTGGTGTTGGTGGGTGTTGTGGTTGGGTTGGGGGTGTGTGGTGGGTGTGGGGGGTGTGGGGGGGTGGTTGGTGGGTTTGGGTGGTGGGGGGGTTTGGGTGTGGTGGGGTTGGGTTGGTTGTGGTGGGTTGTTGTGTGGTGGTGTTTGGTGTTGGTGGGGGGTGGTTGTTTGGTTGTGGTGTGTTGGTGTGGGGTTGGGTTGGTTTGGTGTGTTGGTTGGTGGGTGGGGGTGTGGGTTGGGTGGGTTGGTGGGGGTGGGTTTGGGGGTGTGGGGGGTGGTGTTGGTTTGGGTGGGGGTGTTGGGTGGGTGGGGGGTGTGGGTTGGGGTGGGGGGTGTTGGGTGTTGTGTTGGTGGGTGGGGTGTGGGGTTGGTTGGTGTGTGTTGGGGTGTGGGGGTTGTGGTGTTGGGTGTGGGGGTTGGTGTGGTGTTGTGGGGGTTGGGGTGGGTGGTGTGGTTGGGTGTGTGGGGGTGGTGTTGGGTTGGGGTTGGTGGGTGGTGTTGTGGTTTGGTGTGTTGGGTTTGGTGGGTGTTGGTTGTTGTGTGTGGGTGGGTTGTTTGTGGTGGGTGGTGGGGGTTTTGTGGGGGGGTGTTGGGGTTGTGGGGGGTTTGTTGGGGTGGTTTGGGTGTGTGGTGGTGGTTGGTTGTTTGTGGTGTTTGTGGTGTTGGTGGGTGGTGGGGTTGGTGGTTTGGGTGTGTTGTGTGGTGTGTGTGGGGGTGGTGTTTGGTGGTTGGGTTTTGGGGGGTTGGTGTTGGGTGGGTGTGGTGTGTGGGTTGGGTTTGGGTGTTTGGGTTGTTGGTGTGGTTGGGGGTTGTGGTGTTGGGGGTGTTGGTGTTGTGTGGTGTTTTGGGGGTTTTTGTGGTTGTTGGTGGGTTGTGGTTTGGGGTGGTGTGGGTGTTGGTGTTGGGTGTGGTGGTGGTTGTGTGGGTGGTTGTGGGTTTGGTTGGTGTGGGTTGGGGGTGTGTTTGTGTGGTGGGTTTTGGTTGGGTGTTTTTTGGGGTTTGTTGGGGGGGTGGGTTGTGGGGGTTTGGGTGGTTGGTGGGGTGTGGGTTGGGGGTGTGGTTTGGGTTGGGGGTGGTTGGGGTTTGGTTGTGGGTGTGTGGGTGGTTTGGTGGTTGTGGGTTGGGGTTGGTGTTTGGTGGTGGGTGTGGTTGTGTTGGTGGGTGGGTTGGGGGTTGGTTGGGGTGGGTTTTGTTGGGGTGGTTGGTTGTTGGGGTGGGGGTGGGTGTTGGGTGTTGGGGGTGTGGGTGGGTGGGGGGGGTGGGGTGTGGTGTGGTGGTTTGTTGGGGGGGTTGGTTGGGTGTTTGTGGGTGGTTTGGGTGTTGGTTGGGGGGGTTTGGGTGTTTTGGTTTGTGGGGGTTTGGGGGGGGTTGGGGTGTTGGGGGTGGGTTTGGTTGTTTGGTGGTGTTTGGGGTGTTGGGGTTTGGGGGGGGGTTGGGTGGGGTGGGGGGGGGGGTGGTGTGGGGGGTGTGGGGGGGTTGGTTTGGGTTGGTTTTAAAAAACTTTAAAATTAAATTTTTTAAAAAATTTAAAACTTTAAATTTAAAAAATTTAAAACTTTAAAAATTTAAACAAACTTTAAACTTAAAAAACATTTAAACCCCCTTTAAAAAATTTAAAATTAAAAAACAAAAAAATTTAAACAAACAAATTAAATTTTTAAATTTTAAAAAACTTTAAACTTTAAAAAATTTTAAATTTTAAAAAAACTTTAAATTTAAACTTTAAAATTTAAACATTTACTTTAACTTTTAATCTTTAAACTTTAAATTTAAACTTTAAACTTTAAAATTTTACTTAAACTTTAAAATTTAAACTTAAATTAAATTTATTTAACTTTAAACTTTAAAATTTAAACTTTAAATTTAAACTTTAAAATTTAAATTTAAACTTTAAATTTAAACTTTAAACTTTAAATTTAACTTTAAATTTAAACTTTAAACTTTAAAATTTAAACTTTAAATTTAAATTAAAATTTAAACTTTAATTTAAATTTAAAATTTAAACTTTAAATTTATAATTTTAAATTTAAACTTTAAACTTTAAACTTTAAATTTAAACTTTAATTTAAACTTTAAATTTAAACTTTAAACTTTAAACTTTTAAACTTTAAACTTTAAACTTTAAAACTTTAAATTTAAACTTTAAATTTAAACTTTAAACTTTTAAATTTAAATTTAATACTTTAAATTTTAAACTTTAAACTTATAAATTTAAAACTTTAAACTTTTAACTTTAAACTTTAAACTTTAAATTTAAAATTAAACTTTAAACTTTAAACTTTAAACTTTAAAACTTTAAATTTAATACTTGTAATTTTAAACTTTAAAAAACTTTAAATTTTAACTTTAAACTTTAAACTTTAAACTTTAAACTTTAATAATTTAAACTTTAAAACTTTAAACTTTAAACTTTAAAATTTAAATTAAACTTTAAACTTTAAACTTTAAACTTTAAACTTTAAAATTTAAACTTTAAATTTAAACTTTAAACTTTAAAACTTTAAACTTTAAACTTTAAACTTTAAAATTTAAATTTAACTTTAAAATTTAAACTTTAAACTTTAAACTTTAAACTTTAAACTTTAAAATTTAAACTTTAAACTTTAAATTTAAACTTTAAACTTTAAACTTTAAACTTTAAATTTAAACTTTAAATTTAAAACTTTAAACTTTAAACTTTAAATTTAAACTTTAAAATTTAAACTTTAAATTTAAACTTTAAATTATTAATTAACTTTTAACTAACTTTAAACTTTAAATTTAAAATTTAAACTTTAAACTTTAAACTTTAAACTTTAAATTTAAATTTAAAAATTTAAACTTTAAATTTAAACTTTAAAACTTTAAACTTTAATTAACTTTAAACTTTAAACTTAATTTAAAATTTAAACTTTATTTAAACTTTAAATTTAAACTTTAAATTTAAACTTTAAACTTTAAACTTTAATTAAACTTTAAATTAATTTAAAATTTAAACTTTAAATTTAAATTTAATTATTTAAAATTTAAACTTTAATTAATTTAATTTAACTTAAAAATTAAATTTAATTAATTTAATTTAAATTAATTTAAACTTAATTAATTTAACTTAAATTTAAATTTAATTAATTTAATTTATTAATTTTATTAAAATTAACTTTAACTTAATTAAACTTTAAATTAATTAACTTTAAATTTAAAATTAATTTAATTTAAATTATTTATTTAAATTTAATTTAATTATTAATTTAAATTTAATTTAATTTAAATTTAATTAATTTAATTAATTTAAATTTAATTTAAATTTAATTATTTAATTTAATTTAAATTAATTAATTTAAATTAAATTTAAATTTAATTTAATTAAATTTAAATTAATTTATTTAATTTAATTTAATTAATTTAAATTAACTTAAATTTAAATTTAAATTAAATTTAAACTTTATTAATTTAAACTTTAATTTAAATTAATTAATTTAACTTAATTAACTTTAATTAATTAAATTAAATTTAATTTAAATTTAATTTAACTTTAAACTTTAAACTTAAATTTAAAAATTAATTTAAAAACTTAAATTTAAACTTTAAATTTAATTTAATTTAAATTAAATTAAATTTAACTTTAAATTTAAATTAAATTTAAATTTAAATTTAAATTTAAATTTAATTAACTTTAATTAATTAAATTAATTAAATTAATTTAAATTTAAACTTAATTTAAATTTAAATTAAACTTTAATTTAATTTAAATTTAATTTAAATTAAATTTAAATTTAAACTTTAATTTAAATTAAATTTAATTTAATTAAATTTAATTAATTTAAACTTTAAATTTAATTTAAATTTAATTTAATTTAAATTTAACTTAAATTTAAACTTAATTTAATTTAAACTTTAATAATTTAATTACTTTAATTAATTTAAATTAACTTTAATTAAACTTTAATTAAATTTAAATTTAATTTAAATTTAAAAATTTAAATTTAATTAATTTAAAATTAAATTAAACTTAAATTTAACTTTAAATTTAAATTTAATTTAAATTTAAACTTTAAATTTAAATTTAAACTTTAAACTTTAAATTAATTTAATTTAACTTTAAATTTAAACTTTAAATTTAAACTTTAAACTTTAAATTTAAACTTTAAACTTTAATAAATTAAATTAATTTAAACTTTAAATTTAAATTTAAACTTTAAACTTTAAACTTTAATTAATTTAATTTAAACTTTAAATTTAAATTTAAACTTTAAATTTAAAATTTAATTTAAATTTAAATTTAAATTTAACTTTAAATTTAAAATTTAAATTTAAAAATTTAAACTTTAAACTTTAAATTTAAATTTAATTTAAATTTAATTTAATTTAAATTTAAACTTTAAAATTTAAATTTAAACTTTAAATTTAAACTTTAAACTTTAACTTTAAATTTAAATTTAAATTTAATTTAATTTAAACTTTAAATAAATTTAAATTTAAATTTAAACTTAAATTTAATTTAATTTAAACTTTAATTTAAACTTTAAACTTTAAATTTAAATTTAAACTTTAAATTAAACTTAAATTTAATTTAAACTTTAAACTTTAACTTTAAATTAATTTAAACTTTAATTTAAATTTAAATTTAATTTAAATTTAAAATTTAAATTTAAATTAATTTAATTTAAATTTAAAATTTAAACTTTAAACTTAAAAACTTTAAACTTTAAAACCCTTTTAAAAATTTTTTAAAAATTTAAACCCCTTTTAAAAATTTAAACCCCTTTTAAAAAACCCAAACCCCCTTTAAACCCCTTTTAAACCCAAAACCCCCCTTTAACCCCCAAAAAACCCAAAACCCCCTTTAAAAAAACCCAAACCCCCCAAAAACCCCAAAAATTTTAAAATTTAAACCCCCCAAACCCCCCCTTTTCCCCCCTTTTAAATTTTTAAAAACCCTTTTAAACCCAAAAACCCCTTTTAAAATTTAAAACCCTTTTAAACCCCTTTCCCCCCAAACCCAAAAACCCCCAAAACCCCCCAAAATTTTAAAAAACCCCCTTAAAAAAACCCCTTTTAAACCCCCCAAAAAACCCTTTTCCCAAAAAACCCCAAAAAACCAAAAAACCCCCCAAAAACCCTTTTAAAAATTTAAACCCCAAAAAACCCCAAACCCCTTTTAAAACCCCCCAAAATTTTAAACCCCCCCCCTTTTAAACCCCCCAAAAAAACCCCCAAAAAAAAAAAAAACCCAAAAAAAAAAAACCCCAAAAAAAAAAAAAAAAAAAAAAAAAAAAAAATTTAAAAAAAAAAAAAAAAAAAAAAAAAAAAAAAAAAAAAAAAAAAAAAAAAAAAAAAAAAAAAAAAAAAAAAAAAAAACCCAAAAAAAAAAAAAAAAAAAAAAAAAAACCCCAAACCCCAAAAAACCCTTTTAAAACCCCCTTTTAAACCCCCAAACCCCCAAAAAACCCCTTTAAAAAACCCCCCAACCCCCAAACCCCTTTTAAAACCCTTTTAAAAACCCCCAAACCCCTTAAAACCCCAAAAAAAACCCCCCCCCAAAACCCCAAACCCCTTTTAAAAATTTAAATTTTTAAACCCCCCAAAACCCCAAAATTTAAAATTTTAAACCCCCAAAACCCCTTTTTAAACCCCCAACCCCCCAAAACCAAAAAAATTTAAAAACCAAAAACCCAAAAAACCCCTTAAATTTTTTTAAAAACCCCCAAAAACCCAAAAAACCCCAAAAAAACCCTTTTAAAACCCCCCCCCCAAACCCAAACCCCTTTTTAAAAACCCAAAAACCCCTTTTAAAAATTTAAAACCCTTTTAAAATTTAAACCCCTTTTAAACCCCCCTTTAAAAAAAAAAAAAAAACCCTTAAACCCTTTTTAAAATTTTAAAAAAACCCCTTTTTAAACCCCCCTTTAAAACCCCCAAACCCCCCTTTAAACCCAAAAAATTTAAAATTTAAAATTTAAACCCTTTTTAAAAAAACCCCTTTTTCCCCCAAACCCAAACCCCTTTTAAACCCCCCTTTAAAATTTAAACCCCCCCTTTAAACCCCTTTTAAAAAAAAACCCTTTTAAAACCCCAACCCCCCAAAAACCCAAAAAACCCCTTTAAACCCAAAAAACCCCAAAAAAACCCTTTTAAAAACCCCCAAACCCAAAAAACCCCCAAAAAACCAAAAAACCCCAAAAAACCCAAAACCCTTTTTAAATTTAAAAAAAACCCCCCTTTAAAAAAAACCCCTTTTAAACCCCCCCTTTAAAAAAAAAAAAACCCTTTTAAATTCCCCCCTTTTAAACCCCAAAAAATTTAAAACCCTTTTAAAACCCTTTTAAACCCCCCAAACCCCAAACCCAAACCCCCCAAACCCCCCAACACCCACCCACCACACCCCCCCCCACCAACCCAACCACACCAACCACACCCCCACACCCAACCCACCCACACCCCCAACCACCCCCCCCACAAACCCACAACCCCAAACCCTAACCCAAAACAACCCTAAAACAACCCTAAAACCCCCCAAAACCCTACAACCCTAAACCCCAAACCCCAACACCCCAAACCCTAAAACCAACCCCCCCCCCCCCCCCCCCCCCCCCCCCCCCCCCCCCCCCCCCCCCCCCCCAAAAAAAAAAAAAAAAAAAAAAAAAAAAAAAAAAAAAAAAAAAAAAAAACCCAAACCCTACAACCCAAACCCTAACCCAAAACACCCCAAACCCAACCCCCCCAAACCAAACCCAACCCACCCACCCCACCACACCCAAAACCCCAACCCACCCAAAACCCAAAACCCCAACACCCAAACCCCAAACCCAACCCCCACCCCACCCCAAAAACCCAAACCCAACCCCAACCCAACCCTCAACCCCCCCAACCAACCCCAAACCACCCAAACCACCCAAACCCAACCAAACCCCCACAACCCAAACCCCCACCCACCCAACCCCAAACCCAACCCCCAAAACCCACCCCTAACCCCCTAACCCAACCCCAACCAACCCCAACCCACCCACCCAACCCACCAAACCCTAAACCACCAAACAACCACCCTAACACCCAAAACCCCAAACCCAAAACCCCCAACCCAACCTCACCACCCACCCAAACCCTAACACCCTAAACCCTAAACCTAAACCCCTACCAACCCCAACCCTAACCCCCCACCCAACCCAAACCCCCACCAAACCAAAACCCAAACCCAAACCCAACCCCCAAACCCAACCCACCCACAAACCCAAACCTAAACCCTAAACCCCACCCCCAACCACCCTACCCCAACACCCCAACCCCAAACCCACCAACCCCCCAAACCACCCAACCCACCCACACCCTAACCAAACCCAACACCCTAACCCAAAACCCTAACACCCAACCCCTAACCACCCAAACCCAACCCCAACCCTCCCCAAACCCTAAACCCCACAAACCCACCCCAACCCAAACCCAAACCCCAAACCCAACCCAACCCAACCCCAACCCCAAAACCCAACCCACCCCACCCACCCAACCCCAAACCCAAACCCCAAACCCAAACACCCTAACCAAACCCAACCCCAAACCCACACCCAAACCCACCTAAACCCAAACCCAACCCAAACCCCTAAACCCTCAACCCAAACCCCCAACCCAACCCAAACCCCAACCCACACCCAAACCCAACCCTAAACCCCAACCCAAACCCTAACCCCAACCCAAACCTAAACCCTAACCCAACCCAAACCCTACCCTAAACCCTAAACCCAAACCCAAACCCAACCCAAACCCAAACCCAAACCCAAACCCAAACACCCAAACCCAACCACAAACCCAAACCCACACCCAACCACCCTAAACCCAAACCCAAACCCCAAAACCCTAAACCCAAACCCTAAACCCAAAACCCCTAAACCCAAACCCAACCCAAACCCTAAACCCCAACCCAACCCAAACCCCAAACACCAAACCCAAACCCAAAAACCCAAACCCAACCCCCCCTAAACCAAACCCTAAACAACCCTAAACCCAAACCCTAAAACCCAACCAAACCCAAACCAAAACCCTACACAAACCCTAAACCAACCCAACCCAAACCAAACAACCCAAAACCCTAAACCCCAACAAACCCAACCAAACCCAACACACCCAACCCAACACCAACCAAACCCAACCCACCCACCAAACCAAAAACCAAACCAAACCCAACAACCAACCCAAACACAACCCCCACCCACCTAACCAACCCACCAACCCAACCACCAAAACCAAACCAACAACCAACCTAAACCTCACCAAAACAACAAACCAACCCAACCCAACCCACACCCAACACCAACACCTAAACCCTAACCAAACCCCAACCCAAACCCAACCCACCCCAACCCCCCCCACCCCCAACCCCAACCAAACCCCCCCAAACCCAACCCACCAACCCACAACAACCCCAACCAAACCCACACCCACCACCCAACCCAACCACCCACCCACCCACACCCAACCCACCCAAACCCAACCCCCAACCAAAACCCAACCCAAACCCAAACCCAAACACCCAACAACCCCAAACCCCCTAAACCCTAAACCCTAAACCCAAAACCACCAAACCCTAAACAACCCAAAACCCTAAACCCTAAACCCTAAACCCAACAACCCTAAACCACCCTAAACACCCAAAACCCACACCCTAAAACCCTAAACCCTAAACCCTAAACCCTAACCCAACCCTAAAACCTAAAACCCAAACCCTAACAACCAACCCCAAAACCCAAACCCTAAACCCTAAACCCTAAACACCACCAAACAAACCCTAACCCAAACCCAAACCCACCAAACCTAAACCAACAACCACCAAACCCAACCCCAAACCAAACCCAAACCCAAACCTAACCCTAAACCCAAACCCAACCCCAACAACCTAAAACCCAACCCTAAACCAACCAACCTAAAAACCTAAAAACCAAAACCAAACCCAACCCAAACCCTAAAACACCCAACCCTAAACAACCCTACCCAAACCCAACCCAAACCAACCCTAAACCCAAACCCTAAAACCCAACCCAAACCCAAACCTAAAACCCTAAACCAAACCCTAACCCAAAAAAAAACCCAAAACCCAAACCAAAACCCTAACCTAAACCTAAACCCAACCCTAAAACCCAAAACCAAACCCTAAACCTAAAAAAACCCTAAACCCTAAACCTAAACCCTAAACCCTAAACCCTAAACCCTAACCCTAAACCCTAAACCCTAAACCCTAAACCCTAAACCCTAAACCCTAACCCTAAACCCTAAACCCTAAACCCTAAACCCTAAACCCTAAACCCAACCTAAACCCTAAACCCTAACCCTAAACCCCTAAACCCTAAACCCTAAACCCTAAACCCTAACACCCGAACCCCGAACCCCGAACCTCGAACCCCGAACCCCGAACCCCGAACCCGAACCCGAAACCCTAAACCCCGAACCCCGAACCCCGAAACCCGGAACCCGAGCCCCGAACCCCGAACCCCGAACCCCGAACCCCGAACCCCGAACCCTGAAGCCCGAGCCCCGAGCCCCGAGCCCCCAACCCTAAACACCAAACCCCCTGAAGCCCGAGCCCCGAGCCCCGAGCCCCCGAAGCCCCAAACCCCAAACCCCAAGCCCCAAACCCCAAACCCCAAACCCCAAGCCTCAAGCCCCAAACCCCAAACCCTAAACCCCAAACCCTAAACCCCCAAACCCCAAACCCTAAAACCCCAAACCCTAAAACCCCAAACCCCAAACCCTAAACCCTAAAAACCCCAAACCCTAAACCCCAAACCCCAAACCCTAAACCCTAAACCCTAAACCCTAAAACCTTAAACCCTTAACCCTAAAGACTAAGCCCTAAACCTTAAAGCAAATAAAAATTTTAGAGGGAGTCGCTCTCCCTTCTCTCTACATTTCCCTTGCGCTCCTCTACTCCCTCTTAAGGGGTTGCTGGCTTATCCTAGGTTTTTGCAACCCATTTTGTGGCCCTAAACAATCGTCTTGCACTAATTTGGCATTCTGTAACATCTAATTCCTCAAATCATCATCCCATATCATCTAAATCTGCAAATTTTTCATTATTCTAAAGATTTGAACTTTTCATTTTCTTGGTTATTTTGGTTCCTTTGATTGTTTTTCATCCTTCTCTTCCTTTTGCGATCATTCTTCCATAGATTATTAGTGTTTGATCATTTTTCTTTTCTGAATCTAATCTTCTCATCATCCGATTTCCATCTTATATCTGAATCGTTTCACCTTCACCTGCGCTGATTGTTTTATTTCTTTCGTCTTTCTTTTTCTTTGTCAGATCTACATCCTTTTGTTTTTACTTTGAGTTACTTTTGGTGTTTTATTCTGTACCATTATCATTTTCGTTTCTCCTTGTCTGCTGCTGCTGTTGTGTGTTGTTTTGCAGATCTGGGAGACTATCGACCGTACTGCTGCATCGAAGTTTCATAATTTACCATAAGTGTTGATTTTGTTTATTTAGTTTGTTGTTTATTCCAAGTTTACACTTGGTTGGTTTTTCTTTCCTTTCTCTTTATTTTGTCTATACAAAATAGCATGTTGTTTCACTGATCTAGTGCTACTGCTTCCTGTTTCTATGTTTGATCCTTTGTTGTTCAAGAATATTACTTTGCTATTTCTAGATTATTTAGGTTTGATTTCCTTTTCATATTACGTACAGTTCTTGATTATTATTGTTTTGAACTCTCTAGCGGTTAAGTTGCTGTGAATGTTTGATCTTTCTTTCAATTATGGTGGATTATAATTGCAAAGAAATGGTAGATTTGTCGAAACTGGAAGGGGACTCTGTTGTTTCTCCTCATAGCTTTAAGAAATCCTTTGCTCAAGTGGTTAGGTCTCGTGCTTCTCAACATGGAGCAATTCTAGGATTGAAAAAAGCTACAACTTTCAAAGGAAAATAGGCTGTTATTCTTAACGAAGAGGAAATTGACAATCTTTGCCCTCCTCTTAGATTTTCTTTTGTTGGTTCTTTCTCATATTCAAGACCATCTATGTAGGAAATCAAAGAATTTTTTATCACTAAGGGTCTCAAAGGTCATGTAAAGTTTGGTCTCATTAATCAAAGACAAATCCTTATCCGACCAACTCTTCAAGAGGACTACACGAGGATCTAAGAAAGGAGAATGTGGATGATTAATTTGTCCTTGATGAGAGTGGTTAAATGGTCTCCTTGTGCTCATTGTAACAAGGAAAGTTTCATTGCTCCGGTATGGGTTGCTTTCCCTAATCTTCCTATTTACTTTTTTGAAAAATCTATGTTGTTTGATTTAGCTTCGGCATTTAGGACCCCATTAAAAGTTGATGAACCTATTGCAAATCTATCTAGGCCTTCAGTGGTTCCGATTTTAGTTGAAGTTGATGTCTCTAAAAAATCTAAGGAACGAATTTGGATAGGTACTAAAAAGGATGGATATTATCAATACGTAGTTTTTGAAAATCTTCCATTTTACTACTCTGGCTGCTTCAAAATAGGTCACTCTATTGATAAATGTCTTGTTAATTCATCCTTTCATAAAGAACAAAACAAGGAATTTTCTAAATCAGGAACTCCAAAGGATGTAAATTCTCAACCTAAGATGGAAAAATCAAATAAGGTTAAACAAATTTATGTCCCTAAAGTCATTGCGAAGGTTCAAGGACAAGGTAAATCAATTGTTGACATGAGACAAAGTTCGAAAACAAAAACTACTTATGAGAATAGCTATTGTCCAGTTAGTGATATTGCAGATGATAAGCATGTTCCTATTCAAGTGGCTAGAGATGCAACATTGGAGCATTCTGATCCTGCTTTCCAGATCAATAAAGAACAAAACAATAACGATCTCCTCTCTGTTTGGTTAGACGTTCCTTTTGGTCCTGAAATTAACCTCAAGGAATCGCAACACAAAGGTAATCCTACTCTTCTAGATGATATTATTTGTTCTTCAAATGGTGTTTCAGATGATATTCCAAGCAATGGGTCATTTGATGGACAAATCGAGGACAGCCAATTGGAGTGTAATGTGGATGAAACGAGTGAACATTCAGAAGCCGAGTATGACTTTGACTATGACCCTACTCTAAAAGTCATGAAAGGAAAATCAAAGGATGATCTCTTTGTAAGCATTTCAAATTTTTCCCCTGCTAAAGAAAAAGGTACGCATTCGTATCCCCCCTCTCCTAATCACCATAGGGCAGGTGAATCAATTTTCGTCCCTTCAATTAATTCATCATGAGGTGAATAAACTGGAATATTAGAGGTTTAGTTAATGGTAGATCATTGAAACATCTTCATAAACTTTCTATCATTCTTAAATTGCAAATGATAATGATTAGTGAGCCTATGACTTCGAGTTGTAACATTGATAAGGTGGCAAGATCTTTAAATTGTAAAAACTTCATCTCTAACTTAAACTCTAAAATTTGGATTTTTTAGCATGACAGTCTTATTTGTAATTATGTGATTGATGCTGAGCAATTCCTCCATGTATCGTGCTCTTTAAATTCCTTTTCTTCTCCCTTTCACATTTCCGTAGTGTATGCAAAATGTTCAAGATTATGTCGTAAGGATCTATGGAGAGGATTAAAGTCCTTTGCCGATCAAATTGATGGTCCTTGGATGATTATAGGTGACTTTAATACTGTTCTTTCCCCTCATGAAAGGAAAGGCTGTGTGAAAAATGATGTTGGTTTGATGCAAGATTTTCAAGGGTTTCTTGCTAATTGTCACTTATCTGATGCTAGCTTTTCTAGTAATCCTTTTACTTAGTCGAAGAATAAAACTCATGTCAAGTTGGATAAGTCCTTGATTAATGATGAGTAGACTTCTAAATTTGATTTCTTTAATGTCACCCTCCTTAACAAAACATGCTCTGATCATGCTCCTCTTCTTGTGGAGTTTTCAAATAAATATAAAAAAAAGGGATCTAAATTTAGATTTCAAAATATGTAGACCAAACATCACTCCTTTATAGAACTCATAGAATCCTCTTGGAATGTTGAATGTAATTTTAAGGGTCTTATTAACTTTCAACTAAATCTCCAAAGACTTAAAAACTCTCTTAAGAAGTGGAATAAAGAGGTTTTTGGAAACATACATAAAAAAGTAAAATAGGTAGAGGATCTAGTAAGCGATCTTGAAAAGACTTATATGCTAAACGGCCAGGATGGCTTTTATCTAAATCTGTAGAAAGCTAAAAGAGAATTAATGGAATTGATCCAACAAGAGGATATGTATTGGAAACAAAGATCAAAGGTAAGGTGGTTAAACGATGGTGATCAAAACACAACGTATTTTCATGTTGTAGTTAAAGAAAGGAGAGTTAAAAACACAATCTCTAAAATAAAAGATAACAATGGCTCCTGGATTGAGGGGATGCTCTTAGTCCATCTACTATTAATTTTTTTAAGGATCTGTTAACTAAAGATTTAGGAGTTGAATCATTTTAGTGTCCTAGTTGGGTGTCGAAAATGGTCAGTGAAGAGGATAATAACATGTTGACTACCATCCCTTCCTTTGAAGAAGTTTCTAATGTCATCAATGGTCTTGAGATTAATTCCGAACCTAAGCCAAAAGGCTTTGGCAGATTATTCTATAAATCTTATTGGAAGATTATTGGTAAGGACTTTTATGAAGCTATACTAGAATTTTTTTAGGGATTACCCCTTCCTAGGTTTTATAGTATAATTACCATTGTATTAATTCCTAAGTCTTCTAATCCTCTCCATTGGAAGGATTTTTGGCCTATTAGTTTATGTAATACATTATCAAAAATCTTTCAAAACTTCTTTGTAATAGGCTAAGTTTCATTCTCCCTAAAATCATTTCCCCTAATCAATCTGGCTTTGTTAAAGGCAGGAATATCCTTAATAACATTCTTCTGGCTCAAGAGCTATTATATGATTTGAATCGTAAAGTTAGGAGTGGTAATATCATCATGAAACTTGACATGGAAAAAGTATATGATAGGATTGATTGGGTTTTTCTTTTTTCTATGCTTGATAGTATTGGTTTCCACTGGAAATTCACTTATATGGTTAAGAGAATTATGTGTAACAGTTGGTTCTCAGTTCTTGTTAATGGTCAATGCTCTGGTTTTTTTTTCCTTCCTTTAGGGGATTACAGCAAGGAGACCCCCTCTTCCCTTCCCTCTTTGTCATTGCAGCTGAATATTTAACCAGGGGCTTAGACTTTTTGTTTAATAGATACGTTTCTATCAGGTATAGGGCATCTTCTCCTTTATGGATTTCTCATCTCATTTTTGCTATTGATTATATTCTTTTTCTTAATGGTGTTTCTCCTTCTATTGCAAAGGTGTTAGGTTTTCTGCATCAGTATGAGAGTGTCTCAGGTCAAAAGATCAATAATCATAAGAGCTCCATTCTTATTCCTGACAAAATAAAACCTAGTATCAAAAGAAGGCTTAAAACCATTTCTGGAATGAATATTCACTCACCTCCTCTTATTTACCTTAGTTGTCCTCTTTTGATTAGTCCAAAGAAATGTCAAGTTTTTAATACTATTTTTGAAAAAGTTTCCCATAAGATTAATCATTGGTCCTCTCTTTGGCTTTCTACTGGAGGTAGGATTTGTCTCATAAAAAGTGTGTTATCCTCATTACCCTTATATCTTTTCCAAGCTTTTCAACCCCCTAAATGGGCCATTAAAAAAATTGGAAAGCATGTTTGCTAGTTTTCTCTAAGGGGATTCATCTGAGTCTAAAGCAGCTTATTAGGCTTCTTGGGGGAAATTATGTTACCCAACAGATGAAGGTAGGATTAGGGTTAAATCTATGAATGATTTCTCAAAAGCTCTTGAATTTAAAATTTAGTGGAAATTTAGGAATGAAAAGATAATTTTCTCTAATTTTCTCTAATTTTATAAGTTCAAAATATTTGAAAGGAAAGTACCCTAATGAAATTGTAGCTTCTAAGGATTCTTCTCCTTTATGGAAAAGAATTGTTAGATCTAGGGATATGTCTGAAAAATACATTCACTTTGGGTTAAGGAGAGGTGATGTGAGCTTTTGGTTTGATCAATGGCATCCTTGTAGCCACGTCTTTCAATTGGTTCCAATTTCTTTTCCTCGAATTTTAGTGAAGGATCTTTAGATCAACAATAGTTGGAATATGGACTTACTTCGGAGAATTCTCCCTATTAAGTATATAGAAGAGATGTTGACCTTATCTCTTCATAATGATGTAAAGGATACTATTATTTGGAAAGGTTCCCCTGATGGTATGTTCTCAGTGTCTAATGATTGGAATCTTGTAAGGAAGATGTCTAATGATTCAAATATTTGCTCTCTCTCTTTTGGAATAAGTTTCTGCCTATCAAAATCTCCTTTTTCATGTGGAGGATAGTTAGATTATTTATTCCCTCTAATGATAAGCAATGTATTTCGAGAAGATCTATTGCTTCCCAATGTGTGAATTGTTATAAAGAATATAAGTCTGCTATTCATATCCTTTTATGTTGTAGTTATGCCAAGGATGTATGGAATGGTATTGCTAAGTATTTTGGCATTTTACCTATTCTTAATATTTTGCAAATTGATGTGATGTTAAAATTCTAGAAGAGCAAGAGTGGTAATATTTCAAATCATATCAAAATTTTTGTTCCTTCCATTACCCTATGTCATATTTGGGGTGAAAGGAATAATCATAAACATAGAAATCAAAGTAAACATACACATGTGCTTGTCAATGTTATTATTAATAATCTGTTTATGTTTGGTAAAGCTTGCCCTCTTTCTATGTGACAAATCAAGGATGATGAGATGCTTTTCAGAAGTATCTCTATTTGTAGCAATTAAGCAAGTCGTAAGTTGGTTTCATGGGTTACCCCTCCTCTTAGTACTGTTAAATTGAATGTTGATGGGAGTTCATCCAATGGTAAGGGGGGTGGTAGCGGTATTTTAAGAGATCCTAAGGTAACTTTATATGGGGTTTTGGATTTAAAATGAACAACAAATCTATTGAAATTATTGAATTAAAGGCACTAATGAAAGGTCTCAAACTTTGCAGGAAATTTAATGTTTCAAATATATGTATTGAGATAGATTCCTTGGTTGTATCAAGATGTTTGTCTTCAAAAGTGACAAGGTGGGATGTTTGGAATGATATCTTATGAGCAAGAAAGATGATTAAAGATACAAAAGCACAGGTTCATCATATATTGAGAGAAAAGAATATCGCTGCTAATTGGTTAGCTAAGAAAGCTCGGGAGTCTCAAGAAGATTTCACTTTATTAAATTCTTCTCTCTTATCTCCTAAGTTAAAATGTATTTTGAAATTTGATAGTGATGGTGTGTCTCTCCCAAGGAACAATTAGTTTATTGTTTTTGTTATTTCCCTCTCCCATGTAAGGGGAATAGTACTCCCTTGTTTATTTTCTACTGTTCTTGAATCGTAAGGGATGTAGTACATCTTTATTTATTTTTACAAGCAGGTTCAGGTATGGCAATCAAGAGGTCAGGTATATACTACCCTCAATCTTATTTTTAAGATTATTTTAATTAATAAAATTGGGGCTAGTGACCCCCCTTCCCCGATTAATCCAGGTTTTGCCAATTAAAAAAAAAAACCCTAAACCCTAAAACCGTAAACCCCAAACCTTGAACCTTAAAGCCCCGAACCCCCGAACCTTAAACCCAAAAACCCAAAACCCTAAACCTCCAAACTATCTCTAAGAGTTGTATTTCCGAAGAAGACTGTTCAGCTAGAAGATGTAAAACCTGAGATTGCTTTATGGCATAAAGGTAGTGGAAGGAAGCCTTGGGAGAATGGTAGGTGAAATGGTGATGCTGAAAGAAAGTTATGGGAGAATGGAAGGCGGTATGAGAATGCTAAAAGACCATAGGAGAATGGAAGGTAGTATGAGATTACTAGAAGACCATAGGAGAATGGGAGGGTAAACCCTCCAAGCACTATATCTAGTCGACAGCTTAGAGATGCAGCACATTGGCTTGTTGTCAATAGCTTGCAGTTGAAAGCAATAGATGCTAATGTATATGCTAATCAAATGCATGCTCTATCTTCCTTATGCCCAATTGTAGTACCAGGTCCTATGCACTCTGCTCACATGAGTTATGCCTACCAACAATAGAGGTTCACTCATCCAAGGACAGTATACCCTCCTCTAAGAACACAGCTTCCCAATATTGCCCCTTTTCCAAGAGTCTATTATGATGGTTATCATCGAGCATCTCTTGTTAATAGTTCCCATCATGTGAATGGAAATGATAGGAACTTTGCACCTGGATCTTCCAATGGTAAAGGTTATAGCAAGCATAGAGATAATTTCCATGGCCATCATGATAATTCAGCAAAGTATCCACTTAGACATGTTTTACAGATTCCTCATATAGGTGGTGGCTAAACATATTAAGGTGGTAACTACCATGGTTCATAAGGCTCACATATGTATAAGAGTCCTGATGTACAGTGGCGTAGTGATTGGACTCAACAAAGTAATTATAATAGCTGTCTAAGACGATAAGTATAGTTAGGTAGTAACCAGCGAAGTGATTACAATGTCCCTTCAAGAGGGTATGCTAGTCAACAACAATTAAGCAACCCATTTACTGTATTGGATAAAAGGGTAGAGAGACAACTTGAGCAACAAAGAGGTGACAGTTAAAGAGTTTCTTTCGATTGCCTTGGTCTTCTTGTAAAATAGTTAATTGTGAGCTTTGTAATAATTGCAATTTTATTCTTATAACGTCCAAAATAAAAAATAAAAAAGCTCTTTAACCCTTAACCCTAAACCCTAAACCCTAAACCCTTAACCCTTAACCCTCGTAGAGGGGTTGCCTACCTCCCAGAGACTTTGGCAACTCAAATCTAGGCTTAAAACAATCGTCTTGAGCCGATCAATCACTCTATAACATCAAAATTCAAAAGATCTAACAATATTCGTAAGATTCGAAGGCTTTTTCAAATCTGAGCATTTTGGTCTATTTTTCATTTTTGTTGATTTTGGCCTCATTTTAGTTCGGTCTTGGTCGGGTTTCGCTCTCCTTTGTGTCGCAATTCCTTTTCCTTTACTCGTTTCTTTCTTTTTTCTCTAGATATATCCAAATCAATTTTTAAAAAAAAAATAGCATCTTTAAACCCTAAGTTCGTATCTTACTGTTCCAATCGTTTTTTGGGTGGTTTTTTAGTAGGTTTTAATCATCTTGGTGTCCCTTATCTTAATATATCACTCATATCTTTCGTTTTTCCTCTTTTTTTTTTTTTTCGTTTCTATCTGTTCTTCGCCTTTTCTTCTCTTTTTTTTTTCTTTTTCGAATCTGCTTTACCTGTGTGTGTGGTAGTTCGTCTGAAGTTGTTCCTAAGGATTTCAATCCTGACTTGTGGATTTTTGTTGTTCCTCTTGTTGGAATTCGAGTTTCAATTCAGACTTGTAGATCTTAGCTACTATGGATTTTGCACGAGTTGTTTTTGTATGCTGTTGGCATTAGTTCTTTTAACTAATTTGTGGAGCAAACTGTTTTAGCCTGTGGTCCATCGCTAATTTGCTGTTCTTTGTGGTTCATTCTTCTTTTTTGTTCTCGTTTTGTGGGCATTCTTAGTGCTTCATCTTTTTCAGCTACTGCTGTTTGATTTGTTCTTTTTGCATTGTCTTTTAATCTTTTATAGGCCTGTTTTTTGTGTTGTTTTTTTGCTATGGTGTTTGTGTACCTAATCTGAGTACTTCTTCGCTTGCATGATTTATCAGGCAGCTTTCACCTTGGTTTAACTCGCATCACTTTCTATGTAGATTGTTTATTACGCTCCAGACCTGTGGACTACTTCAATTTGCTGCTTATCTTTGTGATTCTACATTGTGGTGTTTTGAAGGAACCATTCCTGTGGTTTCTTTGTGTTTTTTTTTTTAGTATTTTCTCATTGTTGCAGTTTGCTCCTTTTTTATCTGTCTTTTTTTTTCCTTTTGCTAATGCTCTTTGTGACTACTCTGTACATTTGTGCTGTTGTTATGTTGTTTGTTTCTTACTAGTTTTTCTCGAGTTTTGTCTACAATTACTCTTTACTTTTGCTTTTTGGCTCTTCTTTCGGATTGTTGATGTTTGCAGGCTCATCTCTTATACCTTCTCGCTAGTTCCTTTTCTATAATAAAAAAAAGGAGTTTATTATCGGTTCTTCTTTTTATCATCCGCTCTTTTTTTGCATTTCTTCTTTCGGTTTGGAATCTTTGTGCAGGTTGTTACAATGCCGGTTTTCGCTGTTGTTTCTCCTTTTCCTTGCTCCTCTTTGATTCTTTTCCAACATGGTGGATACTAGCGTACAGGCTATGCCAGTGCAAATGACATAAGGGGATGTGGTTCCTTCTACTGCCTCTCCGAGAAGTTATAAAAAGTCCTTTGCCCAGGTAGTTGGAGCCCATGACTCACAGCTAGGTGCTGCTCTTGGGATGAAAAAAAGCAACATTTTACAGAGGAGACCCTGCGGTTATATTAATGAGGATGAAATTGATAAACTCTATCATCCTCTTAAATTTACTTTAGTTGATTCTTTCTCTTATTCAAAACCAACAATGCGGGAAATTAGGGCATTTTTCATTACTAGGGAATTCAAAGGGCAAGTGGAGTTTGGTCTCATCAACCAAAGACAAATTCTTATCAGAGCATCTCTATAGGATTACACAAGGATATGGGAAAGAAAAATGTGGATGATCAAATCATCCTTAGTGAGAGTGGTAAAAGGTACCTCAGTGCTCATTTTAATAAAGAAAGTTCTATTGCTCCAATATGGATTACTTTCCCTAATCTTCCTATGCACTTCTTTAAGAAATCGATGTTATTTACATTAGCTTCTACTTTTTCGAACTCCTTTAAAAATGGATGAACCAACTGCTAATTTATCTCAACCATCCGTAGCTAGGATTTGGATTATGACTAAAAAGGATGGGAATTACCATTCTGTTTTCTTTGAAAATCCTCCTATTTATTGCTCTGGCTGCTTTAACATGGGACACTTTATAGAAAAGTGTTATGCTGATAATTCAATTCCTAAAGAACCAGACAAGCATAAACCTAAGTAAGGAATTCAGACTGTTAATGTAAATCCCTCATCTAGTACTGAGAAACCAAAGACTGAAACAAATCTATGTTCCTAAAACCATTTTCAATGCAAATGTGAAAGGTAAATCAACTATCGATTTGGGACAATGTTCAAAAAAAGGTTACTACTAATTATAAAGATTGTTTGAATGAAAATATAAGTAGAGGTTGTGAGACAAGTCCAGGTCCTAATGCCGAAGAAGAAGTTGTAAATGAAAATACAGCACATGAAGATAATGCGTTGAAGAATAAGGATCTTGTGTCACACTCGAATTTGAACTCAAAGGAGAACGACTCTCATCACAAAAATCTTCCTTCCTTAAATGAACCTAATAAGCAAGTGCCCAGTGATGGAAACATTACAATGGAATCTAATTCAGTGAGTACATTAACTCAAGCTCCTCCAGTCGTTTACTCTACTCCTACAATGGTTACTAGGGAACAATCTCAACAAGGCAAGGATACTCCTATAAATGAATTGCTTTGCCATATTAACAATGTTTTGGATGATATTCCAAGCAATGATTCTTTCGAAGACATAGAAAAGGACGACTTGTTGGGATCTGATTATGACTGAGATTGGGGAAGAATCAAATGATGATGGGGATTCTGATTATGTTCCTACTCCCAAGTTCTTAAAGGAAAATTAAAGGATGATTTGTTGCTCTACCAACATTCTGAATCATTAGACAAAGAACGAGGAATGTCTTCCCTCCCTCAATCTCCTAAGCACCAAGGGGCAGGTGCAAATTTGTTAGCTCCTTCAACACAATCATCATGAGAAGCTCATTTTGGAATGTAAGGGGTATTGCAAATGGTAGATCTCTCAAAAGATTACATAAGCTTGTTATTCTCAGCAAGTTACTTTTAATTACGATTGATGAACCAATGACATCAAGTAATAAGTAGGAAAAGATTGCAAAATCTCTAACATTCAAAAACTTTCTCTTAAATTGTAATTCAAAAATATAGATATTGAGGCATGATTATATTAAATGTGACATTGTAAAAGATACGGATCAATTCATTCACATGAAATGCAATGCTGCTTGCTTCCCTTTTCCTTTTCATGTAACTGTTGTGTATGATAAATGCTCCAGAACTTTGAGAAAAAATTCATGGGAGGATTTAGCATCCATATATGAAGTCATTAATGGACCTTAAATGGTTATTGGCGACTTTAATACAGTCCTTTCTCTACATGAAAGGAAAAGGGGTAACAAAAATAACATAGGATCCATGCAGGATTTCCAAGATCTTCTTCTATCGTGTCAATTATCAGATGCTGGTTTCTCGAGATATCCTTTCACATGGTCTAGGAACAAAAGTTATGTTAAACTGGATAAGGTTTTAGTTAATGCAAATTGGGTTGCTAAGTTTGATTTTTTTAATATTGGTCACCTAAATACCTTTACTTGTTGAATTTTCAAGAAAGAATTGTAATAAGGGGAATAAATTTAGGTTCCAAAATATGTGGGTCAAACATCATTCCTTTTTAGAAATCATTGAAACATCTTGGAGAGGAGAAAGTAATTTTCATGGTCTCATTAACTTTTAGATAAAACTTCATAGGCTTAAAAATGTTCTTATAAAATGGAATAAAATTGTTTATGGTAACATTCATAAAAAAGTGAAGGATGCTAAAGAAAAAGTTAGTAGATTTGAAAATAAGCACATGGTGGATGGAAATGAAGAATCTTATATGGACTTACAAAAAGCTAAAAAAAAAATTGATGAGCTTAATTGATCAGAGCATATTCAATACATCTCATCTCCCATCTCTAGCTACAGCTAGAGTTAGATTATTTCACCACATAATGGTATATTCAGTAAACTCCAATGTAGTAAGTCACACCTTAACGATATAAATATACCCATAATAATTAAACACCTTCTCAACTTTCCCTTCCCAGTTTAGATATTCATCTGCATCTACATTTCCACTAAAGAGTAGAATATGGACCTTATCATTGTCATGTCCTCGAGGAGCTCAGCATTCCCGTTCTTATGCTTGATAATATTTAACCTCTTCTTCTTCTTCTCCATACTCTTTTGCATCTACTTCCTCATCATCCTCCTCGATTTCTTTCAACTCCAAGCTTTGTCTAGCAACTTAATCATCAACTCAATCAGCAACTCCTCCAAATTGATGGGGTCAAACTGGGCGATTAACTCGACCAAGGTGGCCATAACATCAATTAGGAACATTTTCAGGTAGGTTACAATGAGGGATGCCCTATGGTTGTTGCATGTTAGCCTGTATTCAACTGTCTAGATTCTCAACAAGATTGGTGTCAAGCTTATTATCAATTGACCACCCAAGGGTAATACCTATCAGTCTAACCTTGACCAATATGAGCACCACTACTCTAGTCACTAATAACACCTTAAACACTTGAATTCGACATAAGGTAATACTTTTCTATTAGATTAACAATACAATACACAATAAACACTTCTACTCACTATCTAAAACCTTATTAGCACATACTAACAACTTCAACCTCTCGATACTCACTCGAATATAACAAAAATAAACTTGCTTTGTTTTCGTAGTGGAAAATAGAGTAAAACAAAGTAACAATAGAAACTACACTTATCAATCCACAAACCTCTACTTCCTTGATAAAGAGAATAGATAAGAGTTTGGGGATAAATAAGAATACTAAGGTTACTCAGAAATGAAACTTATAATAATTTGATATTGTAATAATGTGTCTACGTGTAAGTAAATGGGGTTTATATAGTATTCCCACTAAGGTTATAAGGAATACATGGATAATTTACGATTTGAATTGTAGAGAAAAAGTAAGGAATCCTTCTAGAATATCATCCTAGAAGACACATGTTAGTGGGCAATTAGTGCTATGTCCAAAAACTGTTCTTATTGATGCAGAGTCTAGGACAATCTTACAACTATAGGAATAAGCTTAAGGGACATTGGAAGAGGGTTTGAGAATTACGCAGATCTAATCTTGTTTGGGTCAAAGCTTGTGGCTAATCTATTGGAAACTGAGGGTTTGCCTAAATGCCACCACCTAAGGTGGTGATTTTGTGGTGGTCGGCATTTAGGTGGTAACTAAAGGGAGTAGCAATGATGTATGGGTTCATAATAAGGGGGTTATGTTATTGCTACAATGATAAGTTGTGTGTATGTACAGATCAGGGGTTAATCGTATGTGAACAAGTCATAGGTTACGTGTATGGGCAATGGTTTGGTCGAGGGTCGTACTGTGGTTCGTGGACTGTTGCAGATCGTAGCAAGGTTGCGTATGGGTTAAGGGTCACACGATAGGAGCAAGAAAGGATCAAAGAGAGGGTGGTTCACAGTCGAAAGTGAGAGAGAGTAAGCTATGTGTAGCAACGATGGCTGCTGTGCGGTCGAAAGAGAAGGAAACAAGAGGGAGTAAGGGTCAGTCAAGAGAAAAAGATGAAATGGGTTATGTGTGTAGGCATTGGGTTGTATGGTGAAGAGACAATGGTGGTAAGGGAGAATCAGGCCGAGAGGGTAGTGTCCGTGATCCGTATGGAATGGGTTCAGTGTGTGCATACATTGTATTCTTCGTGGCCGTAGGTTTAGGTGGTTAGCATACAATGTTCATAGAGAGGGGAAAAGTCTGGGAGTGTAAGAAGGAGAGATAAATGGATCTAACAGTGAAAGAGAGAGGCCAAGTTCAAAGAGAGAGAAATCGAATGATAGAGGGAGAGTGAGTGAAGTGGAGAGACAGAGAGAAAGGATGTGTAGTCTGTCCAAAGTGGGTCTCCCCTTTGTTGTGCGCGTATGTGTCTTTTAAAAACTAAACCCCCTCCCCTGTTTTCTTTTTCATGTGTGTTGTGTTTTTCTTTTTAAAGAAAGAAAGAAAGTGAAATAATAAGGAAAGGGGAGGAAAAAATGGGGTGAAAAAGCATGTGTTATCCAAGAGAATCACAACGCGTTACATGTCACAATTAAACATGTGGCTCAATGATATTTTGACATGTAGCAATATGTAGATTTAAAAAAGAAAAAGATAAAAAATCATCCTCATGCTTTCAGTGAGCTTCGAACCTCTAATCTCCTTTTAATCCTACTTGCAATGTCCATATGTTTTACCGTTAGGCTATTTGGCTTGTGCTTTATCCATATATACAATTAAATCATACATATGGATTAAGTCAGCTTAAGTTAAATTTAAATCTAAATCTAAATCTAAATCTAAATCCAACGATCCTTTATTCAAATTTATTTAAATTAAAATTCTATTCTATTTAAACAATCTAAAAATTCTTTATTTTTTTTTATTTTTTGACTTTTCAAATTTCTAACTTTTTCCATTTTTTGCATTTTCTCTAAATTTCTTATTTTTTTAGTGTTTTTCCTATTTTCTTATTTTTTGTATTTTTCTAGAATTCTTATTTTTGCTAAATTTGTTCATTTTTAGGGTTTTCTTTAATTTTCTATTTTTTGAAAATTTTCTAATTAAGGACCTTATAACTTAAACTGAAAAACAAGATAGAAGCAAAAATTAAGTATCTACAACTCCTAACTCCGATAAGGTAACTAAGCTTAGTTATCCTTGTTTTTCCTTAAGTTTCATGTTAATTGCATTTTTATCACTTATATCTTTGTGTACATCCATGTTCTAGAAGTTTAGGTTGTTATAGCGAAGAACAAGCATGAAAAGTGAAAGAACAAAGCTCATTAGCTAGGTTTTTTAACACAAACATGTAAGGAAGTTAAGTGTCTTATTAGTTTTTGGGTTAAATCACCAAGAAAAACCCTAAACCCTCACTTACCCTGGTATGCCGGCCCCTTAAATACCCCCACTTTACTTGTCTTCATAATATCATGTTATGATAATGGTTATTAGTAAGAAAAAATGTAGTTTGATTAAAAAGTGTTGCATAAAAAAGAGAAAGGAAGTCTTAGGAATCCTAGTTGGTCACCACCATGAATGAACACAACAAGCTACACATTTTGATTTATTTAAATATAACTTGTTTATTTAGGGTTAAGTATGATTTAAAACTTAATTAACCAAGTTAAGTAGAGTAATAATGATCTAGGGCCCTAAACTAGCTTAGTTAATAATTAGAGACTTAAAAATGGTATTAAAGGCGCCATTAATGACAAGGATTAGATCTAAAAACTTGGTAAAATTGACCAAACTTAAAGTGAATAGTAGGCTTATGCCCAAAAAGATAGATAGGATTTGGCTTAAAGCCCTAAATTGTAAAATAAGCCCTAAAAACCTTAAAAGAACTAAGATTTAGGCCCAAATGTTGAATAACTAGATCTAGACCCTTGTTTAAAGGACTCATAAGAAGATGTATAAGAAGCCCCTTAGGCCTTAAGGCCCACCAAAGTGTTACATCTCGACATAGCATAAAATGTACCATCATATAAAAAGTACCTATTCATATTCAATAAAAGTTATATTTATAATAAAACAGTACTACAATAGAGTCTAGCTCTACACCTATTTATACAAAAGATTATATCGGTCAAACTTAACCAAATCTAAAAATACAGTACTTTTCTTTTTATTTTATATGTACAGATCCTTCATGGAACTAAAATCAAAATATAGTAAGATTTCCTTAAAAGTGACTGACTCCATCCTACACGCCTTCAAAAGACTTTTTCCCCAACTGATGTTGTCTAATTAATTCTCTTCATAACCTAAGGATGTACAAGTATCCCCTTAGATCTCTGTGAGCTAAGTAAGAGTAAATAAAACAAAACACAGAACAAGCATAACATACATTCACATAGATTAATACTATAGAACATTCGATTTCATAACTCGAGTTATCAATATAAACTGTTTACGCAGGAAATTCATGTCATGCTCATGCACGTAACATTCATCAGTACCAATATCATATACTTTTCCAATTCTACATTCGGTTAGTCGACATACCTAAGTATCTGAATATTACGTCAAAAAACTTAGGGCAATAAGGAGTTGCTTAGGAGTAAGACCCCTAACAAAACCACTCATTATAGTTTGAAAATCCAACGCATAATTAGTTTAGTTAAAACCATACATCGTGACCAAAATAAGGTGAGTAATGCAATTCTATATGCTCAAAACCCAACTTAATAATGTTCAAGCTTTCAAAAACTTGACCGGTAGATCCTTCTGTACTATGTCATGAATGCAGTAAATAGTGTAATAACTTAGTAACAGGCATGAATCTCAAGTTCTACTTTATAATAATTCGACTATCTCAACTTCAGCTTTGTTTCTCAACTTTATAATACATTCTTTCATATAAGGTTCACTTAAGTCAACACCTTAAAGGACTGTTCAATTTCCAAGTTTTCCAAACAGAAATACGCATCAACAAATCAATCATACATGAAGAAACATTTCACTCAGTCAACATATGTCTAATAGAATGATGTATTCAGATAATCCAACACATCATTTCAGTTCAAGACACAACTAACTCCAAGTCAAGTAGACATAGGTCTACTCGCAAAAAAATAAAAATATCTACTTACTTGAGCTTGATGATAGTGTAAAATCCTAAGCTTCATGATGTAGTCATTTCTTACCTATCACACCTAAAAAACACATACAAACCCCAAGTTAACAATAGGTTGATACCAAACTCTTATAAGCTTTGACTATCGTATTTCGTAAGCTTATTCTGATCATAACTTATTCATTTCTTATCTAATTTTAATAAACTTTATATCTTCACGATCATTATTTTAAGTACTATTAAGATATCTTAAGAATCAAGATTAATCAATATTTTCAAAAACCCAAAAATACCTTTTTGTAATACCGATTTGATCATACGATATAGTAACTTCGTAATTACCTCAAAAAAACTCTAAATCTAAATTGACAATCCTAAAATTCCATATTTCCCAAACTGAACAGCATTAATTATGATCCAAAATATCAGTTTTTGCAAATTCAACAAGTATCTCGCTAATACTAATTATTGTATCATATATTAGGCTAATAAATAGGTTTAATTATTGATCATGAATTATACTAAACTAGCTATTATCTATTTTTATGAAAACAATCGTCTTAGCTCAAAATTAGTGAAAATTGAGCAAATAGATGAATTTAATCACAAGATAAAAATCAAGTGTTCCAAACATCATCATGAACTTCTAGAAATCGCAATATATAGGGCTCATAGTTTGATTTTGTCAAAAACCAATTAATTCAACAAAATAACAAAATTGCTAATTTTATCTAAAATAATTATAATAAATAGTAAAATGACTTATTTTCACAAATTCTTACTATTATAGTTAAAACATATATTAGGTATATTATGTATAAAAATTCAGCTTAAAAGGATATTGTTTAATATTTCTAAAATTTAATCTAATTTTGTCTAAATAGAGCCATTTCTTAAGCACCCTATATTTTCACTAATTATTTAATTAAAATAAAATTACTAAATTAATCTACACATAAAATAACCTCAAAAAACTAAGTTTCATAATTAACTAAGATCATTTACTATTTTTAGAAAATTAAGAAACATTCGATCAGAAATTTGGTTAACCTAAACTGGCCACTAATAAACTGCCTTACCTTGTCAAAAGGAATGGACACACCACCTTCTCTTTAACCCCTAAGCCGCTCCAAGTTAGATTGCTCTTAGTTTAGTGAACTAACCTAAATTAGATTACGCTTTGTTTTTCTTATTTTTTTTTTCTATTTTTATTCTAAATTTTCTTGAACAATTTTCTTATGTTTTAAAGTTTCCAAATTTTTTTTTTATGTGTTCATGCCGTATTTATAATTTGGAAATGGATTAGATTTATTAAAAATTAGATATGTGGCATACACATATCATTTTTTTGTTTTTCCAAGCTTAAGCTATCATTTTCTCGTTGTTTTGATGATAACTCATGTTTTCCAACTTATCTCATGCTACTACCTAGGTTTGATGGTTCATCCATTCTTTTTTTTTATTAATTTCCTATTATTTTATATTAATTTGCCTTATTTTGATAATTTATTATTAATATATATGTATTTAGTACTTATAATGTACATTAAATGCAAATATATATATATTATATATAATTTAACTTCATTTATAAGTTAGATAACTTATCTCTAATATTTCGCTATATGTAAAAGCTCAAATTTTATATTTTCGAGAATCTCAGCTTTATTGATAAATTGATATTTCTTTTAGATTAATCCTTTGATATAGCTTATTTCAAGAAATTGACTTTACTTGGATTACTTCACTTAACTCTTCTAATCTTACTGTAAAGTTTAAACTAAGATAGATAGCATAGCCCAATACCCTAAATTTAGGGCTCAAATCTTAAGGTTATCATATGAGCTCAAAATCCTAAGGTATTACACCAAGACATTCACTATAGGCCTCTTAGTGAGTTAAATCCCTAAACTAAAGAAAAGAGCTTGTTTAGGTCTATAAGAGCAACATTGAGGCCTAAGTTAGAAGCTAAAAGATTTTGGTAGAAAAATTCAACTTATAATACTTAAATAAAAACCAAAAATATTAAGTATTAGGCCTAACACCAAAAACTAAGCCTAAAGACCTAAACTAGGCTCAAACTGTGAAGTAATCAAACCAACATCTTGGGCAAATGAACTTATTAGGCCTAAATTGAAACCTTACCAATCTAAATACTAAAAGAAAAAAATCTCACCAAATGAAAAAACACTTGAAAATGATGAAAAACGACTATAAGATCATTAAAAATGGATTTAAAATGAAGAAACTATGACCAAAATACGAAAACAATTAAGATGAGAGTGTAGGACAAGAAAGAATAGATAGTTGGTATAAGTAGGATACTTATGTGCCTTAATTGTATTCATTAAATGACATGAACCCTAAGATTGACACAATTAAGGACTGTTAAACTCTATGGCCGAATGAGTATACCAACTCCTATCTTATCTTGTTTGTGTTTGTAATATAGTGCACCAATTAATCATATCTATGTAAACTGTTAAGCTTGGGGGGGTGCTTGGGCATTTGTATGTGTTTGTATTGCTTGTACTTGTATGGCAAAATGCCTTAATATATCAAAACCAAGAATTGGCTGTTGCATTAATAGATAGGCTTATGGAGTGTCAGTCATATATTTTGGTTGGTCACTTGTGAATTGAAATAATTGTTACTCGACCTTAATATGAACCGATCATGCATAGCATGTTTCTGTAAGGGTGTTAGCACTACTTAATGGAGTAGGAGATCACACATGTTAGATCCATATTGTTACATGTTATTATTGTTATTGTATGACGTATTCGTGTGATATGTTCTTACCTCAGCCTTTAGGATTTAAACTCTACGGAGTACAAATCTCTACTCAAGGTCAAGCCGTATCTACTACTTTAGGTCTACTAACGAAGAGATTATGTTTGTTCGAACAATAAATGTAGTGACCCGGGTTTTGACATGCCTAAATACTTCATAACCCTAGCATCGGTAGGTGTAAAACTATGCTTTACATAGTCGCCAACTGGTTGTGTATGATGTTTGCATCTCGTATACTTATTTGCTTATAGATGCGTGTTTAATTTACTTGCTTGTTGGTATAATAGAAAGGTTACTCACTAAGCAATTGTAACTTGCCCCCTCATAGTTTATTGTTGCAATAGGATTTATGGCTAGAGCTGGGCTACATAATGATCGAGGTTAATACTACTAGCTTTGAGATTACTAGAGTGAAGAAGAGAGTTTGAATGGTCACTTATATGTTATTTGGACTCTCTAGACTTTACTTTATCTTTTAGTATTTTGAATAGCCCGGATTACTAGTATCATTCTATTTTGGGTATTACAACTTAAATCAAAGGATGTTTGTCCTGGTTAAGGTATGTTGAACTTATGTATAATATTTTGGTTAATGTGTATTGCTCTATTATATGCTTAATACATGTCTCCTTATAGGAGTCAGGATTATATAAACATCTTGCGTAATGTGCTCTAGGTCCTTGATAAACAGTAATAATTAATCTCGGATCTTCCCGTAATATATGATGGTACTACCACAACTTAACCACCACCTTAGGTTATGACAAATATCATTCCTAATTTTTGTTATCCTAAAGAGCAGAAAATATTTTCCTAGTGTTTTTTTTTCCACTAAGGATTCCCAAGCTGTAATTAAGATTCTAGGTATAGAATTAAGCCATTGCTTGGCTTTACTTCTCAAAGAGAATGAAAATAACCTCAATCTTACCACATCATCTCAGACACCAACAATCTTGAACATGTTGCAGATCTGTAGGAAATTCGAGATATGATTGTTAGGGTCTTCATCAACCAATCCATCAAAGTGGATGAATTACTGGATCGTCTAGATGACACTGGTTTAAATCTGAAATTTTGTTTGAATTGTAGGCTTTGCGATGCTAAACTTAGCTCTAGTCATTATTGATTTGGCAAACTCCATGAAAGTTTTGTTGGCTTCATCATTGTTGTTACCATTATTCAATGTCATGTTTTCAATTTCAATTTTCCACTTACTATTTGAATTTTTTGACGTTTCCTTTAATCTAAGTGGCAAGCCTTGATCCACAATTTCACAATTTCTTCTATGGAGATATTTTACTATTCTTTTAATCTTTAGATGAAATTCCATGAAATTACTGCTACTAGTCCTGGTCATAAACTAGAAAAATTCTGAAATTAGTAATAATATAAGGAGAATAATATAAAAAGTAGCTAAGGAAAGAAATATGACAAAATAATTGAAGAATCTAAAGTTTTTGTAAATTTCCTAATTAGACTATTATATTGGCTCCCTGATCCGGCATCAAAAACTTAACGAGGCATATATCACACTAGTTAGGTAAGTGTACCTAATAAAGTCATAGTATAAATAAAACAAATTATGAGTCTGAGTGTATCTAAAAGTTTTTTTTTTTAGCAATTATATGCTTAGATTATTCAATTACCTAACTTATATGATAAAAGATTTAATGGACTAATTTAAGAGTAGAAATTGAAGATTACATAAAACAAATAATTAAAGATAAGAACGATAATAAGAAAACTAAATAAAACAACTAACTAAGAATAATTAAATAAGAACAATAATTAATTAAATGAAGCAATTATGTTAATAAAAAGATAACATGTTCTTTAGTAATTCTTAATGTTGTTTACAACCTAGTATGGAGTGATGTATTTAGTCTCAAATGCTATATTGAACTATAGAGATTCTTATTATGAACTAACTAAACACACATCTCTAACTGATTCCTAGTATTGAAACCCTCTTTACTTGAATGGCTTATGAGTAGAGCGTCGTAGAATCACATGACACTCTTAAATCCCACTATTAAATTTCTTTGTGTTGGAAAAACCAAAGTACTAAACATTTTAGCTAGCTAGTTTTGCTCAATTGGGTCTATCAATCACACTATATGCTTTCGCGAACTCTACAATAGACCTACCAATAACTCAATCACTAATATATTGAATTAAAGTAAAAAATATAAACAATATAATTAGATCACAATATGCAAAATCATGAATTAAATTTTATTAATAAAAATCACCCTAGAACATAAGGTTTAATAATAATTTATTAAGCAATCAAAATTAAAACATGAAATTAAGAAGAGATGAAAAGAAGAGAGGTGCTCCCTTTGTAATTCTATATCTTACTAACTTGTGCTCAAGAGGCCCTCTCTATAAACCTAAGCTTAAACATCTATTATAAAAAGTGGATATTAAATTACAAAGAAAACTTAGCAAAAATAAAATATTTTTAAAAAATCATTGCAAGTCTACGGTTGAGGTATGTGACCACAAAACTTAGGTGTGTATTTGTACTTAATCTAAAATCTCAAAATTTTAATGGAATTAAATGACAAGGGGATCACAGATGGAAACCATGATTGTAGTCTTCAATTGTGAGCTTTTCCAAACTTTAGTTCTTTCTCAAAATCTCTTTGCTTTATTCATCAGTCAATGGTTTTACTTCAAGTAAGCTCAAAACATAATAAAAACATTCTAAACTTCATAAACTGCACTTAAGTCTTTGAAAACGATATTTAAACAAATTATGCTAAAAATAATATAAAATAGTCTAAAATAATATCTAAAATGACACATATTAATCATAAAAAATATATACTAAATTTATGTTATCGATTTGTGTATATAGTTAGACATATATAAAATTTTGCATATATAATTAATTAACATCCTAGTCCTATATGCTTATTTACTTATTTAATTTGTACACCTATTTGCATCATTGCATATAATAATGTAAAGCTTTGGAAATGTCATGAAGCTCATCGAAAATATAAATCTTTTTGTGGTAGTAGTGTGTACATATATGTAGCTAATTATTATTGTTGTTGTTGTTTTATTCATTATTGAATTATATTATTTGCTATGTTTGTTAAAATTATATTATTAGCTTTATAAAGAGTGTACTGGTTTGTTCTCTATATTTCAGTCTCTATAGGAATTAATTACTCTCGTATGCATATACATTCACAGTGCTTTTATTAAAGAATTGAATCGAGCTTATCTTAACCATTATATTTTATTGAAATCTTAAATTGTTAATTCTTTCATTTAGACATTTTAATTCAATTCCAATTTTAATAGCAGAGTTTTGTAAAGTGGAATTCACTGCTATATTTATATAATAACGTTAATGATTTCAATATTACTCAATATTTATGGAAATTAAGTTATGATTAGGCAGATATTAGTATTATCATTATATGATACCATTAATGTTAATAAGAGGTTTTGTCTTTCAAATTTAGTAACGTTTGGAAAACAAAATGCAGAAACTAAACCTGGAGGAGTGTATTGGCGCATGGAAAATGGCGCTTTCGGCATTCAATTTGTTTGTAATTCATTATTAGGAATCTCTTAATTACCTTGTTATGCATGAAATGGAAAGAAACTTATTCATTTAATCCTAACATTGCTTCAAATGACAAGGGCAAGTTTATCTTAGGAATTGGATCCACTCCATTTAAATTTTCTTAATTTCTCTTAATTTCCTTTTAAGATTTGTCATGTGTAATTAATGATCGAAATTAAAAGAAAAATAATAATGTTATGATAATATTATAGAATATTTTAAAAATTAAGATAATCATAATTACTGATTTATAAAATGAGAAAAATTGAAAGGAAAAAAAAAATTGAGAGGATCAAAATCTTTATCTTTCGTATGTTTTTGTTCATAGGATGGAAAGGATCCGTTTCCAACGTAAGGTTAGCAAACATGGAAAAAACGCATTACTTTAACTTGTTTCCATAACCATTGCGATGCCGCCCAACCACCGAAAATACTAAGTTATCTAGAAATTTAAAAAATGCGAGATATATTTTATGCACAAGTAAATTTACCCAAATCTGCCTTTTTCAAATAAAAAGTTCAAGTAATGTATAATAAAATTTGATGGGCAGGGTTAAGAATAAGAATTACGTGAATTATATATAATGGTAACACGCCGATTCTATTTTATTTTATTTTTAAATTTAGACATTCCTAATACTATATGCTCTTAAGTTTAGACATTCCTAATCTTCTGCTTTAAAATCTTTAGCTACTTGCCATCAAACAATCATATTATTTAAATAACTGGGACAGAGATAAGAAATTATTGCACTAGTTTCTCTTATGTTAATGCGGAAATGGATCTTCTAAACATACTTTTTTTTTTGTTTTTTAAATTTATAAATCAATAATTGTTATTATCTTGATTTTTAAAATATCATTCGATATAAGTTTTTTTCAAATATTTAGATATATAATGATTATTGATTTATAATTTTAGAAAACTTAAAAAACTAATATAATTTTAAAGGATAGAAGGGAAACATATATTAATCTATCTGAATTTTCCACTTCAGTTCTACAAAGTGGGATGACTCCGGGGAAAAAGTTTACCCAAGCAATCCAAATTCGTTAATCACATTGACATGTAAAGTTAAGACTCCGCTTTTCCTCTGGGTTTACATTGCAAATTTTCTTTGAACACACACGTGACTAATATTTAATGTTTTTATCTCAGTATAAGAAAATTATAATCATCTCCATCCCTACCACTGCACATACAACACTTTGTGAAACGGGTTCTTCACAAGTATCCGTAAGGAGTATCTAATATACTAAATACGGCACCAATCTTTATACCGTGTATTGTTAAAATGGGTAACTCTATGAGACCCCTAGATCCTGAGGAATTCAGGAAACAAGGGCACATGATTATTGATTTCCTTGCGGACTATTATCAAAATGTGGAGAAGTATCCCGTACTAAGCCTTGTCGAACCTGGTTATCTAAAAGAGAGATTACCAGATTCAGCTCCTTACCATCCTGAGCCCATCGAAAAAATTCTTCAGGATGTGCAAGATCATATAATCCCTGGAATCACACATTGGCAGAGCCCTAATTTCTTTGCATATTTCCCGACTTGCGCAAGCACTGCTGGATGTCTTGGTGAGATCCTGAGTGCTGGGTTCAATATTGTGGGATTTAGCTGGATGGCATCTCCAGGTGCCACGGAGCTGGAAAACATCGTCACGGACTGGCTAGGAAAGCTGCTCAGACTTCCTCAGAGCTTTCTTTTCTCAGGTGGTGGTGGGGGTGTCTTACAAGGAACAACTTGTGAGGCTGTCTTATGCACCCTAATCACTGCCAGAGATCAAAAGTTGAAGGAAATTGGGAGAGAGAACATCAACAAGCTGGTCGTTTATGGTTCAGACCAAACGCACAGTACATTTCTAAAGGCAGCTCGGCTGGCAGGAATTCATCCTGACAACATCCGATCCATCAAGATAGCGAAATCGACACTTTTTGCGCTGTCCCCAAGTTCCCTACGGTCAACAATCATCACGGACTTACAGTCTGGGTTGATCCCATTGTTCCTGTGTGCCACAGTGGGGACTACCTCAACAACAGCCATGGATCCGTTAGGTCCGCTATCGGAGGTCGCCAGGGACTTCGGCATGTGGATGCACGTTGACGCTGCATATGCGGGAAGCGCTTGTATATGCCCCGAGTTCCGGCATTTCATGGACGGAATCGAGGGGGTGGACTCACTGAGCTTCAATGCGCACAAATGGTTCTTTTCGAATATGGACTGCTGTTGCCTTTGGGTGAAAAATCCGGACGGCTTAACAAAGTCGCTTTCGACATATCCGGAGTATATCAGGAACAGCGCCAGTGATTCAAAGAAAGTAGTGGACTACAAAGACTGGCAAATAGCACTAAGCAGAAGGTTCCGTGCCTTGAAACTTTGGTTAGTGTTAAGAAGCTACGGTGTGGTAAACCTCAGGAGTTTCATCAGAAAAGGAGTTGAAATGGCTAAACTTTTTGAAAACCTCGTATCCAAAGATAACAGGTTTGAAATATTCACTCCTAGAAACTTGTCCCTAGTTTGCTTTAGAATGGCACCAACAGCCATACTGCCAATGAAGCATGAGTCTCGCCATGAAAACGACACCATAAATACTCTGAACCATAAGCTGCTGGAATCGGTCAATGCTTCAGGACAAGCTTTCATGAGTCATACCATTGTCGGAGGAGTATACGTTATACGGCTAGCGATCGGAGCTTCACTTACCGATGATCGGCATGTTGTTGCGGCATGGAAGGTGGTCCAGGAGAATGCAAATAAGATATTAAATGACTACTCATCTTCATGTCTGTCTACAGAAGAGCCACTTTGAGTATCAAGACTGCGTTGCAATAAAAGAAGCGGACGATAGTACCGCAAGAAATCCTATTTTATGTTTCTTTTTTCCTAGTACTTTGTTGTCTTTGTTTCTCGGACTTAATATGCATTGGTTTCTCGTGTTTCTATTCTAATCTTTGTATTGTTAATTCAGTGCTGCATTACAAATTCCCTGGGAGCCGATCATATTGCTAGATCTTCCGCTAAAAAATTAATCTAACAAAATCACGTGGATATACAATGCTTGGGGTATGAATATCTGCAAGAATTAAGTGGTGATACCCCGGCTAAGTTCAACTCGTGGCTAGTTAATTTTTGACAGGCTAAGTGTCCGTCTAAAGAAGCTACTATTGGCGAAATTAATCGCCGGACATGAGGAAACTTCGCTCTTCAGTGAGACCGTCAAGTAAACTCTCTCTTGCTCCCCTCTTTCTTCTCTATCTCTCACCTTCTTCTTGCCATGGTCGAGGTTCAAGCCAACGAACTTTTTCTTTTTTCCTTGCTTTTCAATATAAATAATGCCCCCATTTCCGTTGTGTACGTGTAAAGCTCGAATACAAGAACACTCCAGCAAAATTTTAAAAATCTACTTTTTTTTCTTTTAATTTTCTAAAAGTTCTTTTCTAAAATGCAGATATCTACAAGAAAAATAAATAAATAAATAACATCATCAAATATTTTGAAAATCAAGAAAGTCTTAACTGTTAAACTTATTATAATTTTACTTAAAATACTTTAAAATTTATTTCCTTCTTTTCCTTCTCTTCAATTTTTTGAAAATTTTCATTTATTATTATTTTTTTAATTGAATTGTGTCCTTCAATATGAGTAGTTATTCTTGTTGTTGATCTTTTCTAGTTATTTTCGGGTTTATGTGTTTTGGACATATATATGTTATGCAAGGTGCCATAGCATACTGAAATACTTTAGTTAATATGAAATATACGTGTATTCTTAAGTTTCTTTCAAGTTTAATTACCAAAGTTAAAAGTGGTATTTGGTTTAATTTGAAAATGAAAGTGAATTACATAATTTTTTTAATTTTTTCTTATATTAGTCAAATTTTGAAGACAATAATGAATACGTTTTTTTTTTTTAATTTTAGATTTAATTTATATTATGGCAAGAGAAATTCATTAAAATTTTTAATTTAAGAAATTTTTTTAATATATGAAATTTTTTGAAAATTTTTGATAATTTAAGAAATTTTATATGTCTACAAGTAATAGAAAAGCTTATTGAGAGTATGTAATTTTCGTTAAGCATAGTGATTTTAGGAATATATAAGTAAAATTTCTAGCAAAATTGCTACTTCTAGAAACTGCATTTATTTCCAAATCTAATTGTAATTTTATTGTTTAAATTTTTTTTTTGAAATATTAATAACTTTTAATGTAATCAAAAGTTCATCCTTAAAGAAAAAGTAATAATGCTATAAGTACATGATTTTCATCAATTTTGGATGTAGTAAAAAATTATATATAATGTAACTTGTAATTTTAATATATCATTCGTGATATAATTAATATGCCCATACTATTCATCTCAAAATCAAAACCAGTGAGCAAAACCTAAACCCTCTACTCTTTATTTTTGAACTTTCACAACAAGAAAAACCAAAAATCTAAAACTCTCTCCCTTCTCACCCCACCCCCATCTAGGGTTTCTCCATCACTCTCTCTCTCTCTTGTAACATGTTGTAGCCTCCTTCTATAGAGATGTCGTCATCTCTTTACCCTTACTCTCACGCACAACTTAAAAGATAGTAGGACATGTTGTAGCCTCCTTCTACAAAAGTGAAATCTTTTCAAGTTTGTCATATCTTCCACATGGCCAACCGAGAATCTATAATAATTCCAACACAAATCACTCGAACCATAAGCTTATGGAGACAAATAGTCAAGAATCACTAGTTTATCAATAAGGCAATAATATTCCACATGAACTCATTCCTTTTCTCTAAAAGGCTACCAATTTGTAGATTTCTAATGATATCATTTTGGAGAAGGAAAATTATTAATCTCATGAAAATCATTCATGGAAAGGATTGTGAGGGTAAGGATTTCTTTTAATGTTTTTCAAATAATTGAATGATATAAGGTATATCATTGAAATAAAAAAGAAGAAAAAAACTTTCTCTTCTTAATCATAATCTCATAATGATAAGATTAACTAATTGTAAATGTAGATGGAACCCAGGATTTGGGTCATAACAAAGAAATTGAAATCTTTATATGCAAATTGGTACTCAATGAACCCTTAAAGATCATAAAAAAATTCAATTTAGAAGGAAACTTTAGTCATTAGAAGCATTTTTGAAACCATGGTCAACTTGCTAAAATAATCAACCAAGAGCTTATTAGGACCCATGGTTGCCTAGGCCTTAGATTGATGTTCAACTGACCTAGAAAGATGAATAACAATTTGAGAAGACCTAATCCACCACCCCGAGGTTGATTGCCCTCATTATGGGGACTAATCGGTCTTCACTCCTTTGTTCCATCTTGTTTTCTTAATGCTATATATTAAAACCCCTTAGCGTATAATCGTGATTTAAGATGAACATTAAACATTGGTACCTAATAGGCCTTTGGTAACTCAAATGAATGGGGAAAATAAGTTTATAATCTTTAAATTTTAAGTATTTATCAACACTCTGTATTTGATTAGATGTTAATCTTGATATATAGAGTTCTTAAAGCTTCGTATGACTGGTACATAACTGCGGCTGTTCGTTGCTTGCATGTGTTAAATTTGATTGAACATGGTTAATAAATATTCGGATAACAATTTGTTGTGTTATCTGTACTTGTTATCGTGGGTTGCCATCCAGCTCTTGTCATTGGTATGATATAAAGCTGTGACTCATTATCAATTTTTGGGTTGTAGTCGAACTATTAGTCATTGTTGTCGTAAGTATGGCATGCAGTCCGAACTTTAGTTGTTGTACTGGTTGATATGGGTTGCTATGTCCAAATTTAGCCATTGATAAGATTTTCAGTTGCAATTCATTATCTATATAAGAGTGGAATTTGTGTCATTCAAATTCTAGTTATCGAAATTATATTGATTTATCAGCTTATATTAATCAAATTATTATCCAGTTGCTTGTTGCACTAAGTATTTATGGATCTATGTGAGAGTGTCGCATATGTGTGTTTGCATAGAAGTGCGTACTAGATTTCACGACACACCCTGTTGGGTTTCTACATTTTAGGTATCAGTTGGCATAGGATATTTAGACTAGGATGGGAGCACAATAGTAAAGCCGGTGATTTATTAGTAAATTCGAATAAGATGAGGATAAGAGGGTCCACGGCAGCATGCAAAGAAAAAGATATTAAATGACTCTTGCACGTAGCGTCTCTTACCAATGAAATATTGAAGACCAACTTCGAATAACTTGATATTAAGTATCAAGAAAGCATTAATAATAGTCGGGGAAAGTACTGCAGCATATGTTGTGCAATTTCCTCTAGTAACGTGTCGTCTTTGTTTCGCTGATCAATAAAATATTTCTAATGTTTTTTATGCTGCTTGTTTCTCATTTTTTTTTTTTTTTAATCTTTGTAATATTGAGGAGCCCAGAACAAATTGCTTGGCAACCAATAACATTTACCAAATATTCCTCAAAAAATCATACGATATATGTTAGAAAAGGCGCTAATACATTCTGAAAACCTTGTTAGCACAGATAAAAGGTTTGAAGGATTTGGAATATTCACTCCTAGAAACTTCTCCCTGGTCGGCAATAGCCATAATACACACTGAAGCATAAGTCTCATAATGAAAACGACACCATACACACATCGAACCAAAAACTGCTGGAATCGGTCAACGCTTCAGGACAAGTTTTCATCGAGCTATACCATAGATTGTTGGAGGAGTTCATGTTGTACGGTTAGCAGTCGGAGCATCTCTTATCGATGATCGATCGACGTGTTATTGCAGGAAGCTACAGCCCTACCATAGATCCGCTCTAGGAGCCAACGTATTAACGCATTGAAGAGCCTACGACCAGTTTAGCATCCTAAAATAATCATATAAATCCCTATCTCACGATAACAAACTCCTCAATTATTCAATTAAATAGGGAGTGGTAAGATTATCCACTCATCTCCAAGTATAAAATAACATGTTTACATCCTTGTTCAATCAGACAACAAAGCTAGCAACAATTGTGTAAGCAGTTTTAAAGCTCCAACCAATCCATATAACATATCAGGGTGTCATAGCTGACCTCAAATCAAGTCTATAAAATAAAATCTTCAAAGATCGAATTGAATCCAAGATAATCGCTATAGCAACTAATCAATTGATCTAACAACCATGTGGACCCCCATATCATCAAAACAAAAATAACCTATCTTCCCATCTTAATAGTATTAATCATATTCAACATCTTCAAAGTATTTAGTGTTCTTCATGGAACCTGTACCTAGAACTGAAAAATAGAAATTCCTCGAAGGATGAGCTATACCCAGTACAAAAACACCAAATCATATATACATAATACAAACATTCACAAAGAACATGCATTCATAATAATAATTAATGAGCAGACACTATTTATTATCTTTGGTTATTATCCAATAACTAATCTAGTCTCAATAACTCAAGATTTTAGGTAACTCATGACTTCTAAATAAGTAATACATATAATTATTATATAAGTATTGGCGTGGGTCCTACACATCACTTAATAACTTTTTCTAGAATTAGTTAGGTGGTCTCAATACGAAACTTCCACAAAAGCAAGTTACACATGATCACCAGGTGACTTACTAATCCTCTGAGACCATACCAAAGAGAGGTTAAAGCCAAGCACAAGCAATACGTAATTAATGAGTTTAAGTTTGAGTTAATTTTGGTTAAGTGACATACCTAAATAAGCACAACAATCATACATATGTCTCGTGCCTAAATTGTCATAACCATGTAAATGAGGTCTTAAGTCTAAAACTTGACCATAAGTAACACCCCCTTAGAATTTTCTTCTAAACAATGTGTTACGCTTTTACACAACTTTCCTAAACATAATACTATTCATGTGCTCTCAAAAAAGTTTTAATATTAATTCATAATAGTTATTGGAATGTTAGTATTAACAAAGTATCTCAAATAGGTATAGCAAATTATTGGAACAAGCTTTGAAATAAATGTTGAAGTTTAAAGGAGAATGAAAAGTTTTGCATACGAAAGCAATGCAACAAGTTCGCTTCCTAAAACTACGTGCATGAACCTTGGTCGTAATTCTCCCTCTTTGTAGAACAACATGATCATGCCTTAGATCACATTAATTAACCTTAGTAGTAATCCTCTTGGCCACTTGATTCCTTCAACTCCACGTGTATACGTTACCCCTACACATTCATAAGAATCATGATTAAGATCATGCCTCTAATCTTAAGCTATAATCCTCTTACTTCAAAAATCGCCACTCTGAAACACTACTCTTAAACATTTTTAACAACAACCCACATGCGGTAATCATTCAATCACACCTCAACACCATAATCCAATCATCTACTTCCCTTTTTCCACTATTTTCATCCAAAATCTAACAATTCTACACAAAACCAGATAGAAACCAAAGGTTTAGAATTACTTACTTGTTTTTCCTCATACATATGATTTTTAAAAAGCACAATTTATACTAGTAAGTATATTGAGTCACGTATACAAGAATATAAGGCTTATGAAATCAAGTTATATCCATTGGGACTGAAAACTAATTACTAAATTATATCAATTCCACTTTAACTAGGTGATTGAAATGAGAGGTTTAAAAAAATTAAAATAAAAGAAATAACTTATCTAAAACATGAAAGTAACAAATGGAGAAGTTTACTAAGTTAATTATTTGAGATTTTGATTATACTATCATTTGATTAATTAATATGTGCTTCTAAAATATATTAAGACTAATTAATTGATTTTATTTGGATTCACGACAACTCACTTTCCTTTCGAATTGCTACTGTTCTAACTATAGTATAAATGCCCTTTTGAGTGGTTTATCTATAATATTTAGTTAAGTAATAAATTTCTCTAAATAATACTACCTAATTAATATTAAAATCCATGCATATTTCTATGTTAGAAAATTAATATTAATTACATTGAGAGCATGAATCCTAAGATTAATTCATCATGCATGTGTCTATATCAACATTTAAGCTAATCTTAGTCCAATTTGAAGCAAATTATTCATTCTTTTTCGAGTTTTTCAAGTTTTATTCACGAAAATATTATTAATCAAATAATATAATTATGAATTACAAAATCAAAATAATTAAAAATTACAACTAATTAAATATCAATGTATAATAAAATCATATATTAATTAAATCACCTAGTATATCAAAATCCCATATCATAGCAGTAGTTTAGCTCGTGGTAAAAGCAATAACAAAAATATTAAAAAAAAAATGATAATGAGCAAAAGGGACTAAATTAAAAGACTTAGCCGTCTTCTCCAATAAGTATCGACAAATCTTGAAATCCTATGTGTTGTTGACTCCAAGGAATGAGTAGCAGAGAGTGAGAAAAGCAAATATATATATATATATATATATATATATATAACTAAAACTGCGAAATCTCTGTTTTTCCTTCAAAACCTCTGTGTATTCTCCGGCCTAACGTTGTCCGGCCCTCCTTTAAATTCAGAAGCTGGAAATAAAAGATACTGGCCACCATTTTCATATCCATCTCCCATGCCTATGTAATTTTCTATTCTAATCGTGGCTACAAAATCAACTTCACGTATGTATGACTTGAATATGTATATTGCATGGATAGGTTGCAAGTAACCATTGAAACACATCTTTCGAATTTAATGATGGGATATGGGCTTCCATTTTCAATCCGGCCAGTACTGCAAAGGAAAAGGAATGGTGGCATCATGTGTAGGTAGATGGTCCATGACAGCTCTCTTTCCAAATGCGAATGGGTAAATTGAAATATGGAAACGCGTGATCTCCAATGAATTAAATGCTCTTACTTCTTGACTTTTCGAACATAAATCTAATGATGCCATAGACAAAAGAGGGTCCTACTTAAATCATAGCAATTGCAAACTGAATTGCTATCTGGACGTTGGAAAATGAAGCCCCATTTCCATTATTTCGATTAACTGTGTTGCTCATCACCTTATGCTCCTGCTTTTCTTGTATATGTTTGTACTTGTAATAAATTTTGTGCACATTTTTCGACTATGCACATTTTTCCTGTTACAAATATAATAATATAAACGTTAAGATGATTAACAATTGAGATAAAAATATGTTAGCACAATATAAACAGTTTAAGTCCTATTTAAAATAATTTTTCATCAATATATTTTATTTATCCATATAGTATGTAATTTATTATTTTTATATTGATAAATTAATGAAAGTAATATAAATTACACATGAAGTAGAATAAGTGTGAACAATATATACTTATCATTTCCCAATAAAGTAGCACCCAAAGCACGAATCTCCGTCCTAAAAACACCACAAAACATGAATCTGTTAATGAATTCTATCATGTTAGATAGAAAACTTATTTACTAAACTTATGTTTTTTGTGTATCCATTAATCTCTTGTGATTCGACACTCAAGTTTCTAATCCAAATTTAGGATTTAGTTCTCGAGAAAAGTCGGGGAGCTTTTGTTGTTAAGGTTAAAGGAATGAAAAGGAAAAAGGATTGATGATCAAATTTGTTTTAATCTCTAGTGTCAAAAGATGGGTAAGATTTCTAACTTTTAATGGACAAAAATGCCCCATAAACATTAGTGAATAACATAACATATCAAATCTTAAAATCCTTTAATATTATAATATTTTGTTTCACTCTTTTTAATATTTTTCTGGTCTTTACAGCATCATGATGAGCCGATAATAGTACCAAAGCAAATATATCTTATGCTTGTTTTTTTTTTCTAGTACTATCTTCTTGGTTCATTGATGAAGAAAAATTATTTATAAGACTATTTGTTGTGCACTTTCTTAAGATACTTAATCTGTACAGTTAGGATAGGAGTGCTGACATATATAATTTATTTTTGTGTCCACATGTTTATATACATATCAATGAGGTGGACAAATATATATATATATATATATATATTTGTATAGGCAGCTAACAAAATTAGTTAGAAGGTCATTTTTCATTTATCGACTATTGTAACTACAATTGTAGATTGCTTCAACTTTTCTTCCTGCTACAAGTAAGTTTGCCTCTCTTCAAGTGTTTGTATATAGATTTAAATGTGTTTCAACATGGTATCAGAGTGGGTTAGTTAGGGTTAGGATGTTTTCATTTGTTCCTATAGCTATTCTGTTCTCAATGTTGTTATGCTAATTTGAATGATAAGTGGAATTCACGATCTGGTCAATGATCCTTTGTTTCTCTCTAGATCTGATAGTCTAGGAACTTTGATTACAAATGTTGTTCTTAATGGCCTGAATTTTGCTAGTTAGAATAGGGCAATTAAACTTACCATAGGGGCAAAAGCGAAAAAAAGATTCATCGATTGAAGTTGTATCAAACTAGATCCAAACTCTAAAGATGAAAATGGATGGATCCAATGTGATTTTATGGTTAGGTGTTAGATTCTTAATTCAATATCTAGGGAATTGTCTAAAAGCTTCATTTATGCTAAATCTATGAAGGAATTGTGGATTGATATATCTAAAAGATTTGCATTACTTAATGGACCTCTTTTGTATCAATTACAAATAGAGATTATGAATTTCAACCAAGGAATGTCAACCATTACAATGTATTATAATAGCTTGAAAAGGGTTTGGGATGAAATTGATAGTATGACTTCAATTCCATCTTATGTATATGGTGCTTTTGATAATTGTAAATGTGATCTGGTAGCTAAATACTTGGAGATTGATAATCGAAACAAACTTATGCAATTCTTAATGAGATTAAATGATACATATGAGACAATAAGGAACCAACTTTATCGATGGATCCATTACCAATTGTAAATAAGGCGTATTATTTGGTCTTTCAAATTGAGAAATGGAAACAACTCACATCAAGACCAAACTATGAGTCAGTAACAACATTCCTAGCTAAAGGACAAAAGTAGGTTGCTTTTGATGATAGAAAAGACAAGAAAGGGAAAGGATTTAATAAGATGGCATGTGTACACTATAAGAAGGTAGGACATTAGTGGAAAATTGCTTCGAAATTATTGGATTTCTAGAATGGTTCAAAGGAGGGAATGATAGAAGAAATACAAAAATGACAACAAGTGTAATAGCTAATGACACACTTTCAACTGATAATCCATTTGATGCTTTATCTAATGTTGCAAGTAATATGCATCAAACAAATGTGACTCGTCATAATGAAAATCAATTGGTGTCAAAGATTTGCCAAGAAGTTTTAAAGGTACTTAAGGGACAATCTAAATAGGATCAACCACATAGTTCTCTTATGACACTCGCAAGTAATTCCTTAGCTTTCTATAATAATTGCATGAGTTCTTGGATTGTTGATTCAGGAGCTTCAGATCACATGACTCCTCATTTACCACTTTTGACTCAAACACAAACACTCACAAAGCTACTAGAGATAAAATTACCAAATAGATAATTCAAATCTGTTCACACAGTTGGATGTGTGAAATTAAATGATACAATCACTTTAACCAATAGTTTTCTTGTACCTAAATTTTGTTGCAACCTTCTGTCAGTGAGTAAGATATTAACAAACTCATAAATTGTTGCAGTTTTTTACCCTTAACAATGTTTGTTTCAAGACCCAAGATCTAAGGAAGTTGTTACTAAGGCTAATTGCATTTGTAACCTCTATGTATTGAACTTAGAGTCAATTTCTGTTAATTCATCTAATTCAAAACATGTTGATGTGTTACTTGATACTGCTGCTGTTTCTTGTAATAGTTGTGATGTGTCTTTAGATCTTGTTCATAGACGCTTAGGACATATATATCTTTCAAAGATGAAACATTTGCTACAGTTTCAAGGTAAGACTTTGCCCATGTTTCCTTGTGATACTTGTATGCAAGCAAAGTTTCATCGCTTATTTTTTACACACAGCACTACTTCTTCATTGTCTCCTTTTTAATTACTCCACTTAGATGATTGGGGCCATATGATACTTGTTTTATTTCTAGTGCTAAGTTTTTCCTTAGTATTGTGGATGATGTGATATGTTGCACTTGGACTTTTTTGATAATACATAAATATGAAGTACCTTCTCTTTTATCTGTTTTTTTTTTCTTATATCCAAACATACTTCCACACAACTCCCAAAACAATTAGATTTAACAATGGTACTGAGTTTGTTTCCAAAGAATGATAACATTTATTTGCTAAACTTGATATTATTCATTAATGTAGTGTTGTTTATACTTCACAACAAAATGGAGTAATTAAACGAAAACATAGACACTTGCTTGACATTGGTAAATCATTATATATCCTTGCCAATCTTCCTAAATACTTTAGGGGAGAATGCTTACTTGTTGCAACCCATCTTGTTAATCTCATGCCAACATCCATTTTGAATTGGCACACACCATATGAACTTTTATATCATAAAACCCCATCTTATGATCATCTTAATGTTTGTGGGTTACCTAATCGATCAAAAAGGATATAAGCTTTATGACCTATCTATACACAATCTCTTTGTTAATCGTGATGTAGTTTTTTTTTAGCACATGTTTCTATACTGTGTTGATACACATTCCTCTACTCCTTTCAATCATTCTAGTCATACACATTAAAGTTTGTATCTTGTCATTGATTCTAGCTATCCTAATGATGATAACTCTTGTACTTATAACACTTCTTCTTCTTACTCTCATGCTTCTTCCAACAATTCCACTAATATGCTTGTCACGACAATAAATCCACCTTTGCATAGATCTGAAAGCCTTAAGCATTCTCCTGAACAGCTTAAGGATTTTGTCTATCATGTTTACAGCAATGCTTTTAGTACAGCAACAACTAACCTTACAAATTGCTTATACCCTTTGTTCCGTTCATCTTCTTTTTCATCTTTACCATCAAATTATATCAATTCTTTAGCTAATGTGTTTACAATTAGAGAGCCATGCAATTATAAGGAAGCTAGATATGATCCTAAGTAGGTTAAAACCATGAATGATGAACTCTTATCTTTAGAATCTAATAACACACGGACTCTCATTACTTTACCACTTAGTAAGCAACCTATTGGATCAAAATGGATTTATAAGGTTAAGTATAAACCTAATGGGTCAATTGAGAGATGCAAAGCTAAGTTAGTTGCCAAGGGTTATACTCAAGTTGAAGGTATTGATTATATTCATACGTTTTCCCCTGTGGTTAAACTTGCTTATATGCAAATGTTACTAGCTATTGCTTCTATCAAAGGTTAGTTTGTTCATCAATTGGATGTTAATAATGTATTTCTTCATGGATCCCTTAATGAAGAGATTTTTATGCTACCTCCTAATGGATATTCATATGCTAGGCCAGGACTTGTTTGTAAGCTTACTAAGTCACTTTATGGGCTTAAGCAAGCCTCTCGATAATGGAACAAGGAATTTACTAAGTTCATTATTTCTCTTGGCTTTATCCAATCACGGTCAAATTATTCATTTTTCATATGAACGACATCAACTAGTTTTATTGTTGTTTTAGTGTATGTAGATGATGTCCTTGTTGCTAGGAATTCTCTTGATGATATTAAGCAAGTTAAAGTAACTATTGATGGTGCTTTCACCATTAAAGACATGGGAGAAGTTCGTTTTTTTCTTAGTATTGAAATTTGTTGCTTGGACTCTAGTTTCATTCTTAACCTATACAAGTTTAGTATGGAAATTTTCCTTAATGTTGGCTCAATAAGGTCTAAACTAGTGTCCACACCCTTTCCATCAGGTTTGCATCTTGATAATACTATTGGTCATTTGTTGAATGATCAACGTTTTTTTTTTTTTATGAATTATTGGAAAGTTGCTTTATTTGACTATCACACGACCTAACTTATCTTACTGTATTCAACAACTTAGTCAATATGTTACTCAACCTAGGACAAGTCATTTGAATACTGCCATGCATGTTCTTCGTTATGTCAAGGGTACTATCAACAAAAGGCTTTTCTATTCTTCATCTAGTGCTTTATCCTTAGTTGGTTATAGTGATGCTGACTAAGGATCAAACAAAGTGAATCGTAAATCTCTTTCAGGTTTTTGTATCTTTCTTAGAACTTCCTTAATTTCATGGAAAACCAAGAAATGAGTTACCGTATCTACTTCATCTACTAAAGCTAAATATCATAGCTTGGCACTCACTACAAAAGAACAGTTATAGACTTCTTATGTACTATAGGATCTTGCTGTAGATGTTTCTCTTCCTATAAACCTTCTTTCAGAAAACAAATCTACTATCCTCATAGCTAAAAACCCCTGTTTCCATGCTTGTATGAAACATATTGAAGTTGATGTTCATTTTATTCGGGATCATATTTCATCTAACTTTCTACATGTTTCTTTTGTTCTTCTCATCTTCAAATTGCAAACTCTATGACCAAATCTGTTGCTACTCCAAGACTTTTATTTTTTCTTTCCAAATTTGGCCTTACATAATGGCCAACTTAGGAAGGGGTAGGGAGGAGGGCTGATCGATCTGAAGATACTTAATCTGCATAACTAGGAAAGGAGTACTGACGTATGTAATTTATTTTTACATCCACGTGTTTATATACATATCAATGAAGTGGACAAGTGTGTATATATATTTGTACAACTAGCTAATAGAATTAGTTAGAAGGTGGTTTTTCTTTAAGTGTTTGTATATAGATTTAAATATTCCTCCAAATATGAATAACTTTGGGAAGGTTTTAGGGCTAATGGGCAATATCTCATTTGATGTGTAACGCTCCGAAAGTCTTTGAGTGCCATATTTCCCTATCATCTAATGATAAGTTAGGTATAAATTTTTATGAAAATCTTTTAATACTTATAGTAATCTCCAAAATACTCTAGATAAAACTTTTTTAGTAAATTTCACAAAATTCTAAATAAAAACTTCCTAATTATATAATAAAACTTTAACTGTCCTAACTTAGTTATCATCCTCAAAATTGAAATTCTAATCTTCACTCTCCATCCTAGTAATCTTGGTGATCATATCCAAGATCAATAAAATCTAAAATTTTCAATTAAGTACTTGTACTTAGAAAATTAATGCAAGGTGAGTCAAAACCCATAATGGAGTACGACATAGACATATGCATGATCATATAATTCCATTCACATGCGAATATTAAATGCAATAACATTCATTTAATCATCTTTAATTTTGTTAACCAAGAACATAGGGCATTGAATGACCCAGCACACATATATAAATAACATGAGTAGGCAATAAAATTGACCATATTGAACCAATTTGCAAATCAAACTAAACCAAAACCAAAAATATGGTTTCTCTTACAGTTTGGTTTAGAAAATTCCAATTCTTAATCCCAACCAAACCAAAAATTTATAATTGATTTAAAAAGATAAACCAAACTAAACCATTTTATAAAATACATAGTAATATTTTACATTCAACTAAATAAATATCTTTTGCTATAATATAACACTTGAAGCAATTTTAATTTATATTATTAAAATATATATGTATTGAACTTTTAATTATCATAATGTATAAATTATATATAGTTTGACTTGAAATTTAAATTACATGTTGTTTTTATAAACAAAGTTAGGTATAAATAAACATTTCAAATTTTTTAGTTATATGAATATTAACTTGATCAGCCTCTAATCTAATATTAATAGTTATTATTAAATAAATTCTTAATTTTCATATTATGCAAGTATACTTTTCTAAAATATGGTTCAATGCATAAAGTAAATTGAAATTTATAGTTTCAAAAAATTTCTAATCTAAAGCACAGGTTTAGTTTAAACATTTTAAAAACCAACTTGCATTTTTATGGTGTAGTTGAAAATCAAAATAAGCTAAATCACGCCTGCCCCTAAAAAATGATACCATATAGTATTGGTGTGGATTCTACTCAACACCCAAGTAACCTTAATAAATGTATATAAACAAAACTAAACCTAACAGGTTTAAAAAAGAAATCATTGTCAATTTTCTCATCCAATTAGAAGAGCCATTTTTATTCATAAAAAAAAATGCTCCCCTCTTTTAAACAATAGTCTAAAACAAATTGAACATCAACGATTATCTATATTTCTTAATGCAATGTTTTTTGTCAATTGCATTACCAAAAGTTAAAAATGGTTATGTTAAAGAATGTATATGTGATGACAATGTCAATACTAACTATCTACATTTCAATTGACCAATAAGGAAAAGATACTTTACTTTTCAGGAATTCTTGTAATTTCTATGATAATTTTTATCTTAAGGAACTTTTATTTCCAAATATTTCCTATTATCAATATATGAAATACATTCTTCATAAAATAAGGACATGTATTTCCTCTTGAATTACGAAACTAGAGAATAAGGTTTTTAAGTAATTGAAATATAGGTAATTATTCATTTAGATAATTGGAATACAGAATGAAAACCTTTTCTTTTAAAGTGGCCTAAAATTCAATGGATGAATGTTTTTCAAACATTTTAGGGTTATTAAGAATTGCCACTATATAGTTTTTTACCAAAAGAAAATTAATATGTTTACATTAAAATTTAGTAAATTGTGGTCATAATTTCAATAATTACTTAGGTGCATAAATAACTTTCATTGTTGAATAAGCAATGGCTAATTTTAGCCTTCATTCTTCAATTTTATTATTAAAATCCTACATTTCAAAAAGTTTATATTATGTTTATTACTTATATTTTTTATATATCAAATTAATTATACACCGTTATTACAAATAGTTAGATGAATAATATATGTAGAAATGAGACATCCATGATAAAAAAGAAACAAGCTACAAACAAGTACAGCCTAAATAATGACTATAGAGATATTTCTTACTGCTATGACAGTTTATTGCCTAAAACCTCATTTGAAGTTGGCTCACAATCTCTTTATCACCTTAAAAATTCCTTAGTAAGAATATTACTACCAATATAAATACCAAATCTAAACATGACATTATCTATGACAATGGCTCCACAATTTTGACTATTTAGTGCAATAATGACAATTGCCTTCTTATCACTAGCATTTCTCCTACAATAAAACATATAGATATCAAAAGTGTAATTTTTCATTTTTATAAATTAACATCAAAGCACAAAAATCCTAAATGTATAAGGGATAATGTAAAAGTTTAGATGAAACAAGGAGTGCTAATTCAATTTGTATGGAACAATCACATGCACCAAAGGCCGAAAATTTCATAGTTCCTTAATCCTTATGCACAAAAGTCAAGCCATGATGGTTAGCGTTCTAGAGTAGTTAAATGTTAATATAAAAGAAAAGTAGAATTAAAGAGAGAGAGAGAGACATTGCATATACTAGATTGGTAGATACTAATGAGAAGAAAACAAAACTAACTAGATTCCCAACCTTAAGAGTGTCACAATGCATGTTTCTTCCATCATCAATATCACACAAATCACTACATAACTTCCAAAAAATAGAAAAACCACATTGTCATGCTTCTTCATGCAAGCTCTCATATAATATATAGCCCCATAATACCTACGTAACATTCATTCAAAAAGTATCATCTTATCACTTTATCACTTTAAAGGAATAAAAATGTCACTGCAACATTTTGTTAAACAATGAATTAGCACTAGATACATAACCTAAAGAACCACATAAATTAAGGAATTTAGTAAAACAATATGTGATGGGACAAAATTAAATAAACGAAATCAGAGAAAACAATCTAAGTACCTTGTGAATACGAGTGACAAGACAAAACCAACAACAACCAAAACCTAAATCAATTGTAGAAGAAGATAGCTCTTAACCTTAATAGAAAAGTATGAAAAGAACAAACCTTTGAAGGGAAGAGAGAGAGAGAGTAACCTATATGTCTTTCCAGGAGACAAAGGACTGTTGTAGGGATGATGATTAGGTTTGCACAATGAGAGAGAGAAGACTCACTCCATGTAATTATTAGAGAGAGATATGGAAATGTAATGTTAGGTTAGAATTTCAATGTTAGTAATACTAAAACATAAAAGGTCTAAAATAAAATATATTTAATGTATACTATATATTATATGAAAAATATGACATTATAATAGGTATAGATGATATTGCAATATATAATTTATATTATCATATGTTATAATATATATAACATGATATATATAATTATATTTTATATATTTTAAAACATGGTTTGTTATATTACAATATAAATCATATATCTAATAGATAGTATATGATATTTTATATATTATATATTTCTTGTGTAATATATCATATATTATACATTATAAATAAATTTTATCATCATATGTTATATATTACATATTGAAGATACATAATATATATTTTATATATTTATATTTTATAATATATTATATTGCAACAGATTGTATATTAAAATGTAAATAACATATCACATAGATAGTATATTATATTGTATGTATGTAACACCCCGCTTTCTAAGTGTCTGCTTAAGAATTTTTCTTAAATTTCTAATACTTGAAAATGGTTCATTATTGCCATCTTTAAGTTAAGGAGGGCAAAATTTATACTACACCTATTATACAACAATATGAAACTCATGTGCCTAAAACACTTCTCATTGAATATACAAACAATAGAGGAAATTTTCTACAACAGTAGGCTAATCCCAGAATATTACAATTGTAAATTCTTATAAATACATAGCTCTCATAAACTATCTACATAATATATAGATTCACAAGGAGATCTACACATCACTTTATTGATCTCCCACTGAGGCCTTTATAAAATAATTTGACAATCTTATTGTACAATCACTTCAACTACATAGGAGTTTGCTCCAACACACTTTTTGACCCATATTTTGACTTACTTTCTACTTCACGGTTTACATTAAAGACACTAATCAAATGTGCTAGAGTCCTCTAATTTCCATGATATGAGATCCTAGCTATCTTCTTGCAAACCTTGAGGATAAGAAACACTTATCCCCTCAACTTACTGTAAGTTGAGTGAGAGTGAATAGACAAACAATAATACAAGTAATGTCACAACACAATTACCAAGCAAATTATCATTTCAATCACAAAGCTCATTAACTTAACCAAGCTATGAAAATGCAATAATTGCATTCCATGTTAATACGCATGACATGCACAAGTACTAATATCCTAGCCTAGCTCTTAGCAACTCATTCGGTAAGTCAACTTCAATCCAGACATCTAGACATAACTAAGGTTTAGGAACCTAGCTATGCAACCAAAGGTTGCTTAAACTAATAGCCGAATTGAAATGCAAAACTATACAATCAAAAAATAGTTTATATAAACCATGATGTCTACTTTACAAAATTAAGCTTTCAAAAGATAAATTGCTTACTTAACCCCAAATTCTGGTTTTTGAAATACAACTTTACCAAGCGAAATCCTAACTTTAGAAAACGATAAACCATAGATACTTTTTTTTGCCATGCCATAAATGTAAACACTAAGCCCCAAACCTTAAAACCAATACCCTAAATCCTAAGTACTAAACTCTATACCCTAAACCCTAAGCCCCTTGTCCCGGTCCTTAAATCCCAACAGTGAAACCCAAGCCCCTTGTCATTAAATGTTTGCCCTCTTACCACCTTGGACCTATTGGTTATTGATGTGACTGCAATCAAGTTAAGTTCTACAATAATCAAGGCTTTTGTGGGGTCTAAGAGAGAGATCATAAGGGAAACTAACTTGCTAATTGACGTTGGCCCACAAACTTTCACTATTCAGTTCTAGGTTCTAGACATTCCAAGGTCCTTCAACCTCTTATTGGGAAGACCCTGGATTCATGTAGCAGGGGCTATACCTTCAAGTTTACATTAGAAGGTCAAGTTCATCTCAAATGGCCAGGTCATAACAATTTTAAGTGAGCAAGATTGCGAAATATATAAAGAAATGTCATACCCTACATTGGCGTTGAGGAGAAGGAGGATTTTGGACTCCAAATGTTTGAGGAAGTGTGTATGATTACCAATCCTAGAGGAAGGAAGGATAACAGGCCAAAATTCAAAGAGAGGCAGATTAGTACTTATGAGCTCAACTACATTCCAACTCCGATGGAAGAGTTGTACAATAAATAAGTGTGGGGCAAAAGAGGTGATAGGTTGTACCATGCTTTGATGACCTTTCCACCGTTGATAGAGACATTCATCTGGGTTGATGTTTAGACCCTGGAATCTACCTAAGAGGACACCTTCGGCAAAGATGAATTAGCGGGTCCATTTGAAGCTTCAGCTCTTGAATAATTGGTTCTCTATTCTTATGAATGGCAATAAGTCTACTCTAGGGTAAATAATGAATCACGATTTTGTATTTTCTTAAATCTTGTAATAATTATCTTTGTTCTTATGTACTTGAGAGAACTTTCTAATAAAAGATTAGTTTCCATTCTCTTCATTGTACTTCACTTCCTCTTTACTTACACTCTTTTCTTTACACACTTTTTGCTTAGATTCAGTGATATGAATAAAAGACAGGGATACCTCGTTCAAATAGCTGATGAAAATATTAATATCACTTCCGGCCTTATTGGGTTAATCATTGGGGATGATGTCAATAACCATAGTGATATACAAGAGAGTAGGCAAAGACATGAGATGGGTAAAATTTCCATTGATGAGCTAACTAAGACAATTAATGTCGGGACTAATGATAACCCTAAGAATTTGAAGGTTAGAGGGAACTTGAAAGAAGAGTAGAAGATAGAAATAACTGTACTATTGACTGAGTACCAAGATGTGTTCACATGGTCTTATGAAGATATGCTCAGTTTAGATCCATCGATTGTGGTCCACTGCTTACCCATACGAGAAGATATCAAAACTAAGAAGCAAAGGCTAAGGAGATTCTGACTAGATATCTTGTTGAAGATCAACAAAGAAGTCAAAAAGCTACTGAAGGTTAGTTTCATCAAGGTATCTAATTATCCTGAATAGGAAGTCAACATTGTGCCAGTAATGAAGAAAAATCGAAAAGTTAGAGTATGCGTAAATTTTCGAGACCTTAATTAGATAACACTTAAAGATAACTTCCATTTTCCCCATATTGACGTCTTGGTGGATAATACAGCTGGGAGCCATCTCTTCTCCTTTATAGATGGATTCTCTAGATATAATCAAATCTGAATATCTGAAGAAGATGAGACAAAGATAACTTTCATTACGACTTAGGGCTCATTTTGCTACAAAGTAATGCTTTTTGGACTTAAAAATGCTAGGGTAACTTACCAAAGAGTAATGGTTGCATTCTTCCATGACATAATGTACAAAGAAGTTGAAGTATATGTTGATGATATGATTATGAAATCTAAAGAGGGGGGAGAATCATGTGGATAACCTAAAGAAGTTGTTTGATAGGTTGAAGAAGTTTCAATTAAAGGTAAACGTAGAGAAGTATGCCTTTAGAGTAACATCATGGAAATTATTGGGTTTCATAATTAGCCAAAGGGGCAATGAAGTGGATCTTGATAAAGTCAAAGTAATAATCAACTTACCTTCTCCATGCATACTTAAAGAGGTCGGAGGCTTATTGGGTCGTTTCAACTATATAGCCTGGTTCATACCTTAACTAACAGATAAATGTTGCCCTTTGTTTAAATTGTTGAAAAAGAACACTACGATAAATTGGGACAAATAATGCAAAGAAGCCTTCACAACACTCAAGGAGTACCTCATGAACCCTCCAATTCTAGTAGCTCCTAAACCTAGGAAGCTGTTGTTTTTGTACTTAACCATATTACCAGAGTCTATGGAATGCATGCTTAGTTAGAAAGATAAGGAAGGAAAAGAGCGAGTCGTATCCTACTTAAGTAGGAAGTTTACAGAAGGGGAACGAAAATATTCTAAAATTGAAAGAACATGTTGTGCTTTGGCTTGGGTAATACATCCGGTTAAACAATACATGCTCTATTACTAGATTGAATTGTTGACTTAGCATGATCCTCTGAAGTACTTAGCAGAAAAGCCGACCTTGATTGGTAGAATCTTAAAGTGGCAATTGTTACTGTTAGAGTTTAATATCACATATGTAAACCAAAATTTAATCAAGGAGCAAGCCCTGGCGAATTAGCTAGTAGAGAATCCCCCTGAGGATACCCCCCAAGAAGTATAAGTTAGATTTCTTGACAAAGACATCTTAGTAGCTAAAAGTGGTTTCGATGAAGAGAAAGACGAACTCAAAATGGAAGATGTTCTTTGACAGAGCTGTTAATGTGTTTGGGTGTAGAATTGGGGCAATATTGATATACCTTAAAGGTACACAGTTCCTTGTAGTTGTAAGGCTCGTTTTCCATATACCAACAATATTGTCAAATACGAGGCGTGCATTATGAAACTCAAAATGGCCTTAGATAAAAGATAATCAAGAGTTAGAAGTATATGGGATTCTTTATTGATTATTGGCTAAGCTCAGGGAGAATATAAAATGAAGTATACTAAGGACTCAAAATCAATTTGTTGATACATTAGCTACTCTGGCATCTATGATCCAAATATCCGACGAAGTTGAAATTCAACTACTCACAATTGAAGTTGAAGAAAAACCTACCTTTTGTTTAGCAATTGAAGGTATATACGACGAAAGGCCTTGGTACCATGACATCAAAATGTTCCCACAACAAGGTATATACCTTAATAAAGCTGAGAAAAAGGATAGAAAGACGATAAGAAAATTAGCTTCCTAGTTCTTATTAAGTGAGTCTACCTTGTACCATTGATCATTTGACGATATACTTTTAAGGTGTGTAGATGACAAAGAGGTCGAGGTTTTGATGAAAGAAGTATACAAGGGAGTATGTGGCCTCCACATAAACGACTACATGCTTGCCAAGAAAATCACAAAGCTGGGATACTATTGGTTAACCATGGAGGGTGATTACATTAAGCATATCAGGTATTGTTACTTATGCCAAATTTATGCAAACAAGATAAATGCTCCACCTTAAGCATATCAGGCATTTTCGTAAAGTGGATGGCATTCTGTATTGGGTTGATTTTCATAACTTCTCAAAGGGCCAACGAAACCTTAGAGGCTCCATGTCAAGATCAATTTAGTTAACGATAGAAGATTAGAATTGAGTGCATTTCAAAGAATGAGTTAGCTAATTTTGATAGGACCTTTCACGGAAAGGTTTGACGATTTGGGTGCTATCAACAAAACCAAGTAAGTACTTCTATACAATGTCGGCATATTGGTTTCAAACATTGCATTTTCATTTAGCCTTTATCTCTTAGGATAGTAACCAACATTTGGGATACATTCACCCTTTCTAATTGCCTCTTGGTGGTCCAACTAGTTCTTAAGGCTTTGTCCTAACTCCTTTAATGTTCTTAGCAAGCCTATAGGTTGCTTACCCTTTGCCCCATCTTTAGGGTCCCAACCAACTTTTAAAAGCATGGTTCTAACTCACATTTCCTTTTGGATTTTTGCCATCAATCAATCCTTCTTTTAGGGGTCTTAGCCAATCCGTATGGCACTTTCCTTCACCAACTCCAATTTTAGGTTGCTAATCCCTTAGAGATGCTCCTACTTATGTCAGTAAGCTCAAAGGAGTACTTTAGGTTTTCTAAATCAATTCTAGTTTTAAGGTTACTAGTTCCCGAGAGATGCTCCCACCTAGGTTAATGAGCTCAAAGAAGCACGACCAGGTTTTGTCAATTAGATTCCAATTTAGGGTTGCTAGTCCCTTAGAAACATTCCCATTAGGTTAGTTAGCTTAGAGGAGCATTACTAGGTTCTTTTAAATTAATTCCAATTTAGGGTTGCTAGTCCCTTAGAAATATTCCCACTTAGGTTAGTTAGCTTAGAGGAGTACCACTAGGTTTTTTCAAATCAAATCTAATTTAGGGTTGCTAGTCCCTTAGAGATGCTCCTGCTTAGGTTAGTTAGCTTAAAGGAGCACTTTTCAGAGAAGCACTTCCAGGTTTTCTTGAATCAATTCCAATTTAGAATTACTAGTCTCTTAGAGATACTCTTACTTAAGTTAGTTAGCTTTGAGGAGCGCTTCTTAGTTACTAGTCCTCGAGAGATGCTCTCGCCTAAGTTAGTTAGCTCAGAAGAGCACTTATAGGTTTTCTAAATTGATTTCATTTTTAAGGTTGCTAGTCTACTGGAGATGCTCCCACTTCGGTTAATTACCTTAAAAGAGCACTTCCATGTTTTCTCAAATCGATTCCAATTTAAGGTTGCTAGGCCCTTAAAGATCCTCTCGCCTAGGTTAGTTAGCTCAGTGGAGCATTTCCAGAGTTTTCTCGAATTGATTCTAATTTATGGTTTGTAGTCCCTTAAAGATGCTCTTACTTACGTTAGGGTTACTAGTCCCCTAAACAACGACATGTCAACTCCTGCCACATATTCGGCTACGTGTCTTAACAAGATACATGGAATGATGTCATTAGATCGCATGGCTAATGTGGCACCATGTCAACATATTTTCCCCCTACTTTCCTTTCTTTTTCCTAAAATTCTGGTAGTTTTACTCCTTAGACAGTCCATTTTTGTACTTGATTTAGGGCCTTTTTCTTTGCCATTTGACTGAATTAATGAAGTGATTGCAGACCTTGCATGAGATACTTCAAATTGAGCCCTTAATCTCATCTAGATTCAATCATTCATAGGGTCAAATTGTGGTTCAAAGTTTTGAAAAAATTCATTTTCCATCCAAATCCATTTTCCACGATTCAAGCTCATTAAAGAAATCTGAAGATTCTTACGGGTATTTCTAAGAATCACAAGCATCTATTAACACCATTTGACCATCAATTGCCTAAAGATTGTAAGTTTTCTCTTTGAAACTCGAAATTTAAGCTAAGTTAAACCTATTGGCTTAATTCAGATTCATGGTGATTCATCACTTTCCATACTTAATTTGAGCTCCAATAGTATATATAGGAGCTCGAATAAGCATTATGGATATGAAGCTTTCATCCCCATGCATTGATTCCAATTCCTGAACTCTCTCTCTCTCTAACTCTCAAGTTTTCCCTTTCATCGTACGCATCTCTCTCTTTCTCTACACAATTCCCTCTGATGGGAATCAAGCTACCAGACCCCTAACTTGTAGCCAAGCTTAATGACTAAAGCGACTGGCATGATGAATCCTTCTGTTCCAACCAACCCTTACCAAAGCCAAGTACTTTCTCACTAAGTCACCTTTAATGTCGTGCTGTATGACCGCCCATTGTTATATGGTATACCAAGTTGATGATTACTCTCCAGTGTCAACCCATCTAATCACTTGACATCGTCCTTATCGAGAAGCCAAGAGAGAGAGAGTCTGGACTGACTAAGTCATCCCTGCTCAAATAAGCCCATCTGTCCATACTTTTTGTCCACACCTCCTAATAACCTTGCCAATGCCCATCTGTACATCTATCCATTAGTGCATCATATCCTTTAGAGCTGTTCGTAGGTTTTGCCTATTATTTCATTCGTCATTTTTACCCTTTCACACCATTCTCCATTGATCCTTTTCGAGCTTTTTGTAAGCTTGGACCCATTCAGCGATCGGCCTTGTCTATTCTTAGTCACAGTTCGCAACATCTTGGTATCAGAGTGAAGGTTTTATATGAGTTGTAATTAGTTCTTCTTGAGTTCTGTTATACTTTGTTTTGCATGTGAGAAACAGAGCAAGTTACTGTGTTCATTTGACTACAGTGTTCTTAGCTGTTCACTTTCTAAAGTTTTTATTTGAATTTTGAATCTATGAGGAAAAATGATAGACCTAAATATGAATGTTGGTACTGGTGATAATGGTGGAGTTATCCACTATGGATGATAGTCTTAGGGAACCCCCATAAGTACTGATGAGAGGCTTGACGATGTAGCTAATCTCTTAGTAGATCTGACCCGTGCTATTCATGAGTCGTCTTGTCGACCCACTAAAGCCATGCAAAACACTCTACAAGCTGCTTAACCAGTTAAAGGTCAGAACTCAGCTCGACCAGTTCAAGGTGGAGGAGTTAGTAGACAAATAAGGTAAATGATAGAGATGAGAGAGCTTGATAAGGAAAAAGAAGAGTGTTTTGAAGAGGAACGTATACGAGTCCTCAGAGCATCCAATCATGTAAAGCTTCGGATTCCGAGTTTCAATGGATTTAGGAATGCTGATGAGTATTTGGAGTGGGAAGAGAAGGTGGAGCATGTGTTTGATTATTATCAATATGAGGATTATGAGAAGATGATGATTGCTACTGTTGAATTCTCCGAGTACGCTACCATATGGTGGAAGAATTTTTAGGCCATGTAAAGACAAGAGGGGTATCAAGAGATTAACGCTTGGCCCAAAATGAAGAGAATGCTCAGAAACAGATTTGTGTTAGAAACTTATCTCCAAGATACTTTCACTCGGTTTCAAGAGTTAAAACAAGGAGGTCGAAATGTTGATGAGTATTCTTAAGACTTTCAAATGTTGATGATACGTTGTGAGGTAAAGGAACCATTAGCCCAAACAGTCTCAAGATTTGTTACTGGGTTAAGAGAAGACATTCGAGACATTATGGAGCTCTAGCAATTTGATACGATGGATGAAGCTGTTAAGATTGCCCAGCGAGTAGAGAGGCAAAGAAGGAGCCGAGTAGCAATCAGAATGCTAACTAGTCAACCTGGATAGGCAAGTCATTGGACTCTGTTGAGTACTGAACCGAAAAGGAAGGTTGATGTAAGAATCGAGTAGAAAGGTCGAACAGATGATGAAGTGCTGACCTGAAATTATGAGAAGGGGTAAGGTTTTGGTAGGAAGACAAGCCAAATCAAGTGCTTTAATTGTCAAAGGTTCGGACATATGGCTGCTTAGTGCCCGAACCGACAGACAATGGCCATTAAGGGAGACATCCTGAAGCTAGAAGTAGAGAGCACAGATGAGGAACCCTAGGAGGAGGAACCCAAGGAGGAGGCTGCTCCTACCGAAAAAGAAAATGTCGAGAATAAATTGATTGAGGAGGACATGTTGATCGAGAACTTGGATTGGTTACTTATGGTTATCCGGTATACTATGAGTATAGAACCTTCATGACAGGAGGAGTAAAGGGAGAATTTATTTCATACCACCTGCAAGGTAAATGATCAGATGTGTGCCCTCATTGTGGATAGCAGAAGTTGCACTAATGTGGTATTGGCCGATCTTGTTTTAAAACAGAAGCTGCTGACTGTTGTATATCCTAGGCCGTATAAGTTGCATTGATTGAGTGAGAAAAGAGCATTACATGTTACTCGGCAAATGCTGCTGTTGATCACTATAAGAAATTACTCTGACCAGATCCTTAGCGACATGCTACTTATGTACATGTCCTACGTATTGCTGGATAGGCTATGGTTGTTTGATATGAGAGTTATAAACGACGGCTATAAGAACACGTATGTCATGAACTGAGGACGGCCTAGTCGTGGCAGACGTCGTATACTATACAAAGAACTCCTAATTAGTTACCCTTCCAATCAAGAACTCTTCATACAATATACAAGGCTCTACAACCACTAGTTTCCCAAGAACACACAGATTCACATGATATCATCACATTGACATATTTATATAAAATTTGAACTACAAAGCTTATATCATACAGTAAGAGAGTACATCTAAGTCTACAATACTAAGAAAATAAAAGTACATGAGTAAAGATCTACATTAACTGTTCTCTCAATACAAAGAATAGCTTACTCCTACTCAAGTCTCCAAGCTAACCTGTGGCATTCCTTGGCCAGCTTCTACGAACAGGCTATCCTGCAGCAAAAGTCTAAAGGGGTGTAAGCCTAAGCTTAGTGAGCAAAACCCTCAGCCACACCACAAGCAAGTTATAAGTACATTATATTCACGCATATGAATGAATGATCAAACAAAATGCCAAACAATACGTATACTTAACTAGTTCATATACGTAACTCGGATTTAACGCCTTCCGAAGTCAGGGTTGGAGTATATACGGCACCAATTAGATCCAGGTATTATACTAGAACTTTCTTTACTACAGAACTCCACACTCCATATTCAAATCAACTAGGTCTTTTATTTTCATAAAACCAAGTTCTAGTATAATCGTGAGTGGGCCCCCCACAGTCCATACTCACCCCTAAACGGAGGTCTCTAGACTTGACCCTTAGTCAGGCGGTTAGCACCTTCAACGCCTAGTGTTCCCGTAGGCCAAGGTAAGGTCATTTTGTATGAGTGCACCGTACAGAACCAATAAATAAATAATAACAACCCCCGAATGGCCTCTCTTTACCTCCTATGATGTGACTGCCGGAATTATATTTATGCGATGCATGTTAATGCATGTTCCATTTTCTTTTTATAAGCCGAATATACTTAAGTTCAAATTATGCTGTGACCATCCAATAGTACACATAATCACTTTCTATACTACCATACAACAAACAAAGCATTCTCTGTACTTAAGATAATTTCACAATTACACACAAAAGATCACATACAAGCATTTCCCAAACCCCACACAATAGTCAATTAACAAGAATATTTAAGTTCACTATCTACAATCACAAACAAGTATGGAATCATAGGGTAAATACTCACTCGGCCATAGCGATTCGCCCTAATCGTAATAATCGATCAGGAGGTCCTCGTTCACCTCAGGGTCACCTAATCATTATGTGATAATAATACTAGTAAGTAACTGAATTAACTAATAAGTCTAGTTCCCTACTTCTACTCTATTACCTCAATTTTTATCCGGTTAGACCTTATTCTTAACCATTTGTATCTTTTTTGTTTTATTTCTAATATTTATGAATTTATAGTCATTCTTCATTATTTTTTAACATACTTTTACACGGTAATGTCCGTTTTGGATGTTATGACCCGTGTTTTACGATATGAACTAACTTTAGAGAAATTTTTAACTATGAACTCTTAATTGCTCTTATTACTTATTTTTATATCTTTTGCTTATACATAATGAGTTAGTTAACCCTTCAATCCTTATACTTAGAGGCTTTTAATTTGCTCTTATTAATTCATGTACTCAATTAAGTATAATCCAATTTAAAAAGTGTATTAGGGTTTACTAATTTAGATTCCAAATTATGATACACTTTTCTTCTTTTCTTAGTTTATAAACCATGCTTATGTCATCACTTACATAATCATTTGCTTAGGTCATTACTTTTGTCATCCTTTGCTTATGTCATAACTTATGTCATCATGTGCTTACCTCATCACTTACTTCGTTATGTGATTACATAAGCCTCTCCTCATGCTTATGTCATATATACATGTCTTATGTACATTTGATTCCTTCCTTTATACTTATGTACATATACCTTATCCATATATATACTTATACATCTACTTAAGTTTATACCATATTTATCCATGTATACATACTCATATACCTATATGGTTGGATACGTATTTTTATACACAAATTCGTATGCCTCATCTTTTCCTTAAGAAAAGCTTCCTAATTCCATTCTTTTGTGTTTTTAAGTGTGTAATTAGTGTAATATAAGTAAGTATAGTTAGGTATTGTCTTAATTTTGGTTATGTACATGACTAATACTCATGTACAAAGGTTCTTATACAAATATTCCTTTGGTATTTCTTTATGTACACATACCTAAGAGTACATACACATGTATTTCTTCCCTCTCCTTCATGGTTTCTCACTTTCTACACTTAAAGATGAAGACTTTATGTCCTCTTCTTCATGATCATAATTAACACAAGCCTACTTCTCTAATATACCTAATTACCTAACTAATGAAGAAGATAAAACAACATAAGTAACTTAGATACATACCTTTGCTTATGTTGGAATTAAGGAGACAAAAAGTAAAGTAATGAAAGGGAAAAAGGGAGATGAAGCTCACGGTAATGGTGGAGGGTTTTTGGTTTGTTTCTTTTGTCTTGTTTTCATTATGGAAGACAACAAATGGTAGGGCCAATGTGGAGAATAAGTGGACGGCAACACTTAAGGAAAAAGAAAAGAGGGAAAAAATCAAGAGAAAAGATAAGCATAGCCATCATGAAGGAAGAGATATTTTCTTTATCTCTTAGTATCTTTTGTTGACTTTTCAAAGTGTTGACTTTGGTCAACATGTGTTGACTTAGTCAACCCTTTGACCTTGATCAATATGTGTTGACTTGATCAACTTTCCTTAAGCATATATAATTTTGTGCACATAATGTAGTAATTAAGGGAAAAATGAAGGAAATGAGGTAGTTGGTGACTTAATTGGTAACTATGGTTGATGAGGTCTTACTTTAGGTCTTTATAGCCTATATATCTCATTTGATAAACTACTTTGGATAACAAGTACAAAAAGTACTAATTCGAGTATTAAAGTTCACTACATATAACCTAATCTTCAACTATACCCCTAACTTTAAGTAAGACTATCTTAATCATATTCTTAAGAAATAAATGTAAGCTATGATTCATTATCTTAGTTTTTAAAGGACTACTTGAGAATTCAACACATATATGCATGATTGAAAGTCATCTCTAATCCTTTTCTAATGATTTGGCAAAAGATGAGTGTTATATTATCACTTTAGGGTGTTAAGCTTTATTCTGTTGAATTAGTACACATATGTCTTTAAAGTGATCAGTTTAGGGTTTCTATCACTTTTGAATGAAATCTTTAACATTTAGATGCATTTAGGGTAGTAAAGTTTCTTACACGATTGATGAATTCTTTTAAGGTTTTCTCTTTCATTAACCTTGTCGACTCCTAAATTGTCTAACATAATTGCATCTATTTCAAAAACTAGTTATCGATTCCTAAATAGTCTAACATAATTGAGTCTATTTCAAAAACTAGATCGAAACTTTTAGGGGTTTACAACGTATATGTTTGAGAAGGATGACAGGAAGATTACGCTGAATCCAATGCCGCTGAGAGAAGTCTATAAGCTACTGACGAAACTCGATCGTGGATCGAAGAAAGCTCTGGTGATGAGTGGAGCCGAGCTTCCAGAGGCTATCAATGCTAACAAACTGACCTTATTGTTAGTCAAGCGACTATTGGAAATGAAGTAACGGGGTAAGCTTCCCTAAGGAATCAAGGAGTTGCTAGATCACTATGTTAACTTGTTCCCAAAATAGTTACCTAAAAGGTTGCCCCCAACTTGAGGCATAGAGCACTGCATTAACTTAGTACCTGGCGCTGCATTACTAAATAAGCCAACTTATCGGATGAATTCCGAGCAGGCTTCTGAACTCTAATGTCAAGTCAATGAGTTGTTAGAGAGAGGTTATATAAGAAAGAGTCTCAACCTTTGTGCTATGCCTGCACTTCTAGTGTCAAAGAAGGATAGAACCTAGCGGATGTGTGTTGACAGCCAAACTGTGAGCAAAATCATGATCAAATATAAGTATCTAATCCTGAGACTAGAAGACATGTTGGATGAATTGAGTTGAGCCAAGATTTTCAACAAGATTTATCTTAGGTTTGGCTACCATCAAATCCATATGAGGTCAGAAAACGAGTTGAAGACTATATTTAAAACTTGACATGGAATTTATGAGTAGATGCTCATACCCTTCAACCTGTCAAATTCCTTGAGCATTTTCATGAGACTTATGAACTATGTGCTAAGACATCTCATCGGGAAGTGTATCGTAGTATACTTTGATGACATCCTAGTTTACATTGCCAACATGTCGAGTCACTATGAACATCTTAGAGCAGTTTTGGATATCCTTCATACTGAGAGACTATTCGATAATTTAAAGAAATGTTGCTTCTGCCAGGAGGAAATGGTATTCGTAGGGTATGTAGTCAGTGGAGGAAACTTACGAGTCGATGATGAGTAGATTAAAGCAATTGTCGAGTGGCTAACTCTTACCACTTGTATTAACATAAGAAGTTTCCATGAACTGGCTTCGTTATACAGAAGGTTTATCAAGAATTTCAGCGCCATCACCCCGCCACTTATCGAGCTAACAAAGAAGAACATCGACTTCCAATGGGGAGAAAGGGAGGAGAGGAGTTTTGTTGACGTAAAAGGTAAATTGACCTTCACCCCAGTGTTAGTAACACCTGACTTTAACAAAAAAATTTAGTTGGAATGCAACGCATCGGGTGTTGGAATAGGTGATGTCCTGACGCAGGAAAGCCAACTAATTGCCTTCCATAGTGAGAAGCTCCGAGGACTACAACCGAATTACTCTGTGTATGACAAGGAACTTTTGGCACTGTTCCTAGCAATGCAAGTGTAGCAACATTACTCACTGCCAAGAGAATTTGTCATATATACTGACCATAAATCACCGAGGTACCTCCAAAGTCATACCAAATTATTGAAGCAGTAGGCAGGATGGGTTGAATTCCTTAAGGGATTCAATTTTTGATAAAGTACAAGTAAGGAAAGACCAATGTGGTTACAGATGCTCTTTCAAGGAGGCATGCGCTCTTATTAGAACTGCAGACCAGGCTGTTTGGTTTTGCGAGTATCAAAGATTAGTACTCCAAGGATCCATACTTTGGACCAATAATTTCGCGATGCATAGATGGGAGGACATTAGATGAGTATTATGTAGAGGATGGCTATCTATTTCTAGGGGGGAAACTGTGCATGTCGAATTGTTCCTTACAGGAATTGTTAATCAGGGATGCCTACAGCAAAGGACTCTTCAGACACTTTGGAGAGAGGAGGGCCTGTGAGCTATTGAATGGCTAGTTCTTTTGGCTGACGATACGAAGAGATGTGCACCAAGTTGTCGAGAGCTAGGCTATGTACAAAAGGCCAAGTGCTAAGCCGAGTAAGGGAAAGCAATGCCCCTACCTATCCTGATGAGGCCCTAAACTGAATTGAGCATGGACTTTATTCTCAAATTGCTACAAATTGCTTGAGGCAAAGATACTGTAATGGTCATCGTAGATCAATTTAGTAAGATGACACACTTCGTGCCCTGCACCAAAACTAACGATGCTTCGGCTATTGCTTTTCTTTTCTTATAGGAGATTGTACAAATACATAGCATGCCAAGAAGTGTAGTCTTTGACAAGGACCCGAAGTTCTTGAGCCATTTCTGGAAAACCTTGTAACGTTGGCTGGGAACTAAATTACTCTTTAGTACCTCATATCACCCCCAAACTGACGGCCAAATAGAGATGGTTAATTGTACGTTAGGTTCACTGCTCTAAGCTGTAGTAGGTAAGAACTTAGTTGATTGGGACTTCTGTCTGCTACTGGTTGAGTTCACCTATAACTGAAGTGTGCATAACACCACTAAGCAGACTCCCTTCAAGGTGGTCTATGGATTCAATCCCAAGTTTCCCCTTAACTATGCCCCTATGCCCGTACCCGCGCAAGAGGACCCTAACACCTCGACCGGAGCACAATCTTTTCAGTACATTTATGAGAAGATCACTCAGTACGTCAACGAAGCTACTGGAAGAATGAGAGAAAAGACCAAGGGTAGGTCAGCTAAACAATTTTAGTGAGGAGACTTGGCATGTCTATATCTCAGTAAAGAACGGTTCCCGAATAAGAGAAAGAACAAATTATCTACAAGAGCGAAAGGACCTTTCAAAATCCTCCAGCAAATCAGTGACAACGCCTACAGGTTAGAATTGCCTGATAACTATGGGGATTCTGACACCCTGAAGGAGAAATGAGTAAATAACATTCGGATTTGATCCTAAATTCAAAACAACTCGGAGGGAATAATGGGAATCAGGTTAACAAACTCCTGACTCGTAGCTGAGCCAGAGGATTAGAGGAACTGCCACAACGAATCCTTTTGCTCTAACCAAACCCTACTAAAGCTAAGTACTTCCTCGCTAAGTCACCTTTAATGTTGTACTGTATGACTGCCCATTATTCTGTGGTATGCCACTTTAATGATTACTCTCCAGTGCTGACCCATCCAATCATTCGACATTGTCCTTGCCAAGAAGCTGAGAGAGAGAGAGAGAGAGAGATTTTAAGAGAGTTTGGACTAACTAAGCCATCCCTGCTCGGATAAGCTCATCTGTTCGTACTTTTTGTCCGTACCTCCTAACAACCTCGTTAATGCAGCATCGCTATGTATGCAGTATTATATGTAAAATCTGTAGTACCAATGATTGTTTTCCTTGCATATTCATTTTTATCCTTTTGTATCATGTATATTGCTTCTTTAGGAAATTCCCTTTTTGTCTTCTCCCTTTTAGGCAAGTTGCCTTAACTTATGGATATAAATACCCTTATACTTTTAGTTGTAATAGATCAGATTACCTTCAATACACTTAAGTATTTTCTTCCTTGCGTAAACACTGTTTGTTTACTTTCGGCATCACTCTTATCCTTTCCCTTAAGCAAAGTTAGATGGTAAGTAACCTCATTGGACCAATTTGTGCATCATATCGAATTGTGCTGTGAGTTCTCATAAGTTTCATTAGTGCATCATATCCTCTAGAATTATTTGTAGGTTTTACTTACTGTTTCCTTCATTATTTTTACCCTTTCACACCATTTCCCATTGATCCGTTTTGAGCTATTTATAAGCTTGAACCCATCCAACAAACGACTTTGTCTATTTTTGGTCACGGTTTGCAACACCCTCTCTTTAATCATTTTTGAAGAAAAAGAACATTATAGTAGTGTTTCCCAAGCACCCAGCTACTAAGCGACACCCCTCTTGCTCGCTATTGTACCTCATAGCTACTTTACCATCTCTACATTGTAAAACCTTAACCTATGGCTGCCCTACTCTTAAACTACTACTTTCATTACTACTTAAGCTAAACTAGCTACACCACGCACCTCTCCACTCCTTAAAGCCCCTAACCTAACTCTTTGTCCATACCCAACAACTGCCATTACGATCGGACCAACATCACGGTCAAGCTGACACCATAGCTACTTGCCCAACTTTGAAAACCACTAATACAAGCTCCTTTTACCAAGGCATCGAACCTGCCACCTATTGTCCCATAAAGTAATCATGTAATCATCTTTACCACTTCGTTTTGGCATTAGAATTTATCAAAGGAGGCTCTTGTAGCTGTTGCATTCATCTCCTAAGTGCAATCCAAATTCCAAACTGAACCCTATCTAAATCTGCATTCAACCCAACATAGAAGACTACTCTAGACTCTCATCCATGATACCACCTACGCCTTGACCTATGAAGCACCTTTAGCTAATCTGGCCCTTATGTGCTTTTTTTTTAATTATTTAATGTAAATTCTAATTATATTGTAACCTAAAAAAAAAAAAAGAGAGAAGAAGTAGGTACGTTGAGTTTGTTTTATTTTAGTAAAACATACAAAAGAAAAAACACATAGATAAATAAATAAATAAAATAAAATAAACAATAAAAAAAAAAATCAAAGCATTTTATCACTTAGAAAAATTGTTTTCCAAATAAATGACGTAAGTCAACCCTATTTTCGAAATTAAGATTTTAGAAAACTTTGAAATATAAATAAATCAATTTAAGACCTTTTTAGAAAATTTTCCTTAAATAATTCAAATCGGATTAAAAATGTAAACTGGACTTTTTTCAAAAAACTAAAATCAACTCACCTACCTAAAGTTTTCATCAAATGATTATAAACATTTAATCTTGACTAGTAGGTACGTAGGCATCTTCAAAGCGATGTAAAAAACGAAAAAAAAAAACTTAATTTTTCCATTTTATCTTAAATTATTCAATTTAGTAAAATAAATTCCAATTTATTTAATATTGATTAAATTTTTTATTCTAAAAGGTTGATTTCAAAAGTTAAAACTATATTAGAAAAGTTTATGGTACCCGTCAGGGCTTAAGAAAAATTAGCCCCCCAGGCTTAATCTCTGGATTTTCAAAAACCATTTTTAAAATCGGTTTTTCATGTGTGACCCTGTGTTTAGATCAAAATTAATCCACCTATTCTGTTTTGATCTAAACCATTTCTTAACCCTAGTTGAGTGGTGACTCCAAGTGTTTATAAAGTTATTTTAAAAATCTATAGTTTCCCCTAAGCTTCAGTCGATGATCAATATTAAATGGTAGGGTTTAATATTGATTGAGTTAAGGAAAACTTATAAAAACCAAGAAAATATTAGGCTCAACATGGGTCTTAAACCCTTTATTCAACAGGATGTTCAAATTGCTCACCAATCATCCATCTCAGAAGCTATTTGGCTTACTAAAAAGTTTGAGGCCAAACATTTCGATTCTTTTTTTTTTTTCTTTCACCCAAGAACTCTTCTTTTTCTACATTGAAACCATTTGCTTCTGTTCAATTCACTAAACCTTTCATTGATTCTGTTACCAAACCAACTAAACAAATAACAACGATTAGTTTTGGACCAACATTGCTTATTAAGCAAACGACCCAAGAAGAAATGAATGCACGACAAGAGAAAGGCTTGTGCTACAATTGTTATGAAAAGTATCATGAAGGATACATATGCAAGGCTAAGTTTCTTTTGCTTTTGCAAGAAGATGATGAAGAATCTCTTGATATTCGAAAGAATTGAAGTAGACAAGAGGAGTGTCAAAAAGTAGTTGAGGAATCTATAGCTATCAACTATCATGCTCCTTTAGGTGAGTCCATTCCTCACACTTTACATTTCAAAGGATGTATTAAGGGCCAAGATCTTATTATATTAGTTGATACTAGGAGTACGTACAATTTTGTGCAAAGTAGATTGGCTAAATATTTGGGCATTTCCATTTTTCCTTCACTAAAATTCAATGTTATGATTTGGAATAGGCAAAAAATGAGTTGTGAAGGATAGTGTTCGAATTTATAGATTGCTATTTAAGGCATTACTTTTACTGATACATTCTATGTATTACCTATACATGGGATTGATGTGGTATTAGTAGTATAGTGGTTGCAAAATCTTTAACCTATTACAATTAACAATGTTGTTTTAGAAAGATGCACAACAAGTGATTTTGCATGCAGTAAAAGTTGAAAATTCACATGTTACTTACCATCAGTTATGCAAATTGATAGATCAAGATGTGATTACTTCATTTTTCCACTTTAAGGCTCAAATAGTGGATTCTATTTAAGAGAATACCACCTGCAATACTCTTCTAGAAGAAGTATTAGGCAGATTTTCTCGATTATTTGAGGCACCACCATCATTGCCCCTACTTAAGGAAATCCAACACTGCATACATTTGAAAGAGGGAAAAGGTCTTATCAATGCTAAGCATTGTTGATACCCATACTTTCAAAAGTAAGAAATTGAAAAGTAGGTCAATGAGATGTTGCAACAGGGTATTAACCAACATATCACCAATCCTTTTTCTTTGCTAGTGTTATTAGTAAAGAAAAAAGATGGTAGTTGGTGCTTTTGCATTGACCATAGTGCTTTAAATGAAGCTACGATGAAGGATGAATTCCCTATACCTACTATTGATGAGTAATTAGATGAATTAAAGGATGCTACTTTGTTTTCTAAATTGGATCTTCATTGTGCTTATCAGCAGATCAAAATGTTTCCATCAAATGTGGAGAAAATTACATTTAGGGCCCACATGGGTCACTAATAACGTTTGGTCATGCCTTTTGGCCTTAGTAATGCCTTAATAAACTTTTAAACCATCATGAACAAAAATTTCCTATTATATCTAAGGAAATTTGTCATTGTTTTCTTTGATGACATCTTTGTCTATAGTGAAAAGTTGGAATTGCATTTAGCACATTTGACTCGAGTATTACAGATTTTAACCAATAATACTCCATATCTTAAGCGAAGTAAATGTGCTTTTAGACAAGCTACTATTGAGTATTTGGGTCACATTGTCGATCAAGAGGGTATGAGACTAGAACCTAGTAAAGTGAAGGCAATCAACGAACGGCTTAGACCATAGAATGTTAAACAATTGTGAGCATTCTTAGGATTATCAGGCTATTACTGTAGATTTATTAAGGATTATGCAATGATTGTAGCTCCTTTAGCTAACATGCTTCAATATGATAAGTTTTAGTAGACGGATGAGGCTATTCAATCTTTTAATTGACTTAAGCATACATTGGTTACTGTACCAATACTTGCATTACCTGATTTCATAAAGGAATTTATAGTGGAGACTAACACATTAGGGATTGGAGTGGGTGCAATGCTTTCACAAGGGGGCATCCTATTTCTTCTTTTAGTAAGAAACTCCCTAAACACATGGTAAAAGTTTCTATGTATGTTGGGGAGTTATATGCCATCATAAAGGCTGTGAAAAAGTAAAGGCAATATCTTTTGGGCTCACATTTTGTTATCAAGATGGATCATAGGAGTATAAAGAAGTTGCTTACCTAAGTTATTTCTATACTGAAGCAATATAAGTATTTGACCATACTGTTGGGGTATGATTATACTATTTCATATAAGTTTGTTCAAGACAACATAGTTGCAGACGCACTATCTACGCAGCATGATGCCTCATTTCTAGCACTTACTATGCTATGTTTCAACATTGTAAAACAACTGAAAGCTGAATACACTCGTGTTCCTACTTTTCAAAGGGTGATTTAGGATTTGGAAGAAGGAAGAGAGTTAAAGTGGCTAATGAAATGGCACATTGTCCTTCTATATTGCAACCATCAATTTTTTTTGTGGCTATTTTGCAATTGATTCCTCAATTACTTATTGAGTATCATTGCGCTCCTCAAGCTAGTCATTTTGGGGTACTCAAGACATACTTGAGATTGAGCTCAGATTTTTATTGGGAAGGTATGAAAAATGATGTTAAAGTATTTGTGAGTGGGTGTTCAATGTGTTACCAGATTAAATATATTCCTAAACAACTTGTCGAATCGTTACATCCGTTAGCCATATTATATTAGGTGTAGGAAGACATTTTTATGGACTTTATAACATGTTTGCCAAAGTCCCATTGACACGTTATTATTTTGGTTATGGTTGATAGGCTCCTTAATTATTGTCAATTAGGAGCACTAGAAACTCATTTTAATGTGTCTAAAGTGGCTCATTTATTTTTAGATATGGTGGTTAAGCATCATGGTTTTCCATGCTTTATTGTTTCAAATAGGGACCTTATTTTTTTTTTTTTAGAAAGTTTTGGTTTGAGCTTTTCACTTTGAGTGCTATAAAGTTGTCAATGAGCACTGCCTACCATCCTTAGAGTGATGGTTAGATAGAGGTTTTGAATAGGGTGATAGAGAAATATTTGCATGGGTATGTCATAGATAAGCTTGAGGATTGGGTCAATTATTTGTTGTAAGCTGAACTTTCATACAACACTTCTTATCATCAGGGAATGGGGTTTACACCATTTGGAGTGGTGTATGGTAGTAAACCTCTTACTTTGGTACATTATGTTAGAGGTGCCTCATCATGGGAAGTTGTGGATGTTGATCTATCCATTATATAGGAAGTAGACTTACTTAAGTTGAATTTAGAAAAGGCTTAGAAACATATGAAGTTAAAGGCAGATAAATATAATACTGTTATTACGTTTAAGGTTGGGGATCTTATTTTTGTCAAGCTATAACCTTACAAGCAGTTCACATTTACTCAATAGGGACATCATAAACTATCTAAAAGGTTTTATGGACCTTTTCCTATTGTTAAGCGAGTAAGAGATTGTGCATACAAATTAGGGTTACCTCCATACGCATGGATTCATAACATTCTCCATGTCTCTCTACTCAAGTTGGCTAAGGGTTCTCACATTCCATCTTTAGATCTACCACTAGATGCCTTACACAATTATCCTTTAGTATGCCTTATGTCTATTGTGGTTACTAGGATAATCATTTGACATGGTCACCGGGTGCTTCAGGTCTTGGTTCAGTAGTAGGGTTTGCCACTAGAAGATGCATCATGGGAAGACTTTGATGTTTTCAAAGAGCTTTATTCAAATTACAACCTTATGGATAAGGTCATTTTTCAAGACCTAAGGGAAGAGGTTATGATTAGGAATCAAAGATAGTTAAGAAGACCAGCAAAGCATATGGACTTGGTATTACAGTAAGAACAACAATAGATTGTATAATGAAGATAATAGTGGATGTAAAACCATAGTTTGTACTTAACAATTAGTGATTGCAATAGATCTTAATAAATTAGAGTAACAAACATAACTAGATCAATAGATTTAACAACTAGAGTAACGGATCTATAAACATCATATATAAGCAAGAGAATAGTAAGAGAAGATAAGTTAATATCTATACTTTAGGAGTGTCGGTTCGCTTGAAGTGACCACCTTCTTCACCTGTAATCAACTAAGAGCAAGTTAATATCTATACTTATTCAATACTAGATACAAGAGAGAGAGAGAGTACAAGTTATTGTTTTAGACTTATCTATAGAAGAGTTTAGACGAAGAGAGAGAAAGAGGATTCAATAATATTTGAGATCAAATAAGTACAAAGGGAACTTAGGGTTATATTGTTTTGCATTAAGCTGGGCTTTGTAGTTAAGGCCTATCAGATTCTATATGATTTTATGTATTGAAATGAACAGTAGAATTATGATTTTGATAACCATGCACATACGCATACACAAACCCTAACCCCTACAAACTTAAACTAGGTCATCAACTTAGTCTTTGTTTAATAGTTTTATGAGGAACCCTTAGCCTATCGATTTAATTTTATTTTTCTCATAAAAATTTCCTTCTCTTTTTCCCTTTTAATTAAATTTTAGAAACAAGTTACTAGCTTTTTGTTCTTTTGACTCTCTCTTTTTCCTTTAAAAACAATTGAATTCCTCCTTCATTTGATTATAAGGGTTTAGTGAAGTTTGTGCAATAAATTTGATTCAAATTTATAATGTACTACATCAAGATACAAACAGATTGTATTATGCTACATAAGATAGATGTATAGGAATATGCAAGTATATATTGATGACAATGCTTTTATTAGTGAAATAGCTCATGGGTTACATAGGAAAACAAAAAGGAATATTATGATAATATCCAAAAAGTATAACAATGGGACGTGTTATTTAAACATATAAAAGTTGAACTAAGTTAAATTTGAATTATGGCCTAATTTACTACTCTTATGCTCCTCTCTAATTTATGATGATGATCCTACTAAATGAGATAGAATTTGAAGCACATATCCTTATAAGAGAATATCTAACAATTTGTATCTTTCTTTTGTGCATGTTTCCATTCTCAACATAATAAGGGGTGTCTATGGTAATGTTAGCAAACTAACATTACTGTAATGCTAATAAATCTAGATTGTGTATTTAAAAAAAGCAAATTCAAGCCATTGATTACTTTAAAACACTTAAATGTATAACCTTCACAACAAGTTAAAGTGTTTTCTAAATAACAAAACTATAAAAACTAATAAACAAATAATATTGAATAATAAAAAAATAAAAAAGTAAATTTGAATAAAAGAAATAAATGATAATTGTAAAACACAATATACACCACTTTCATTCGTTACCCTCTCTTAAAATAAAAACAAATCTCTTCTATGATAAAAATGATTCCATTAAAGTACAATTACTTTTTTTCATTTCTCACAAACATAATCACTTAATACTTCATTTGGGTATGTATTAATTTTAGTGTTAGAACTTCTTTTTCCTCATTTTTTTTTTGTAAAAATTCGTTATTGTTGCATATGGTTTAGGGTTTTAGTAATAGTGTTTCATTTGTTGACAGTAGTTGTTAGGGCTTTTGGTATCATGTTGATCTATTCAATTGGTCAAGTTTAGATTGGGTTTATTTTTTCACTTATGTGTAAGGGAAATGAAGGTTTTTGTTCTTTTGAATAGGAAGTGGTACTATCAAATATACTGTTGATAGATCGACAAAACTTCACAGTTTTGCAAGAGGGAAATTATGCTAGTTTGATTTCTTGTCAACAATGAAACCCATTTGTCGATAGGAACTACTAGGGGGCTTCCATCTGTTCTAGAATTGTTGATAGGCAATTGTTGATAATTCTATATATTTTGCTCTTCTTTGTTAATAGAAGCATCATTTTTCTCAATAAATTTTTACTACAAAACATTTTTCTCACTCCTATAAGTCTAACTCAATGGTTTCCATGATTCCTTTCATACTTGCTTTTACTGATTGTCTTGTTACATATTATAGATTCATGATTTTTTAGAGTAAAAAGAAGCATCCATAGGCATCATACATGCATTAACTATATGACCTAAGAAGTGCTTTTGTTGTTTTCGATAGTTTTGTCTATGTTTCAATAGTGGTTGAAACTTAAATGCTTTTGTCATCTTGGTTTTTCCTTACACAGTAAGGATGAGAGCAAGAAGTTAAATTTGGATGAATAGCCACATAAGGGAGAGGTTAGTGGAGTTATATTATATAGATGATGTACAACTTAAGATTGTTTCTATAGTAATCTATAAATGATGATGTTTGTTTTTCATAGAAGCTTGCAAGAAGAATTGAAAAGTGGCATGCTCTTCCGACAAAAGTAAAGAAGGAATAACAAGAAGTTTCATTTGGATTATTTGTTCTCTGCAGTATGAGACAAGATGTCAACCTAGGCATATGATAGATGTAATGTTGGGTTTTAGAGATGTGAAATGGTAAATTATAAGTGAGATGGGGTTTAGTAGCCCTTTCCACTTGAGCTATAGTAAAATGGATAGAGACCTTTGCTTGTTGTTGCTCAAGAATTTCAAACTTAATAGCTGTGTTTTGGACATAAATGGAACGAGGCTTCATATTACTCCTTATAATGTAGAACATGTTCTTGGCTTGAGTAGTAATGGAGAAGATGCTCCTACAAACGCTAGAAATGAGGTGTTAGGTCACATGAGTAGTAGCATCAGGTTGAAGGAAGAGGTTAAACTTAATGGTATTGAGGAGGACTTAGAAAAAAAGTAAAAACCGTAGATGATAAGTTCAATTAGTTGTTTGTTGTATGGATCCGTGGTAAACTGCTTGCTCCTCAATCCAACCTAATCATTGTGAGGGAATATCTGGCAGTGGTGGCGAATCCAAGTAAGCTTGCACAATAAAATTGAGGAAAGTATGTTCTTTATAGAATGTAAGACGGTATCTAGAAGCATAAAATGAGTGGTAAGAGTTATATGTCAGGTTATTGACGTATAAAAAATTAAGCAAGCATACCTATCGCTTTGGTAATATAATTCAAAGAATGGATGTCGTCCCACATAATCCAAGAAACTTAATGAATTTAACTAAAATTGCAACAATTAATAAATCTAACAACTAATTAAGATTCAAATAAATAAACTAAATAAGAAGGCAATCAATTTATAATATAATTCAAGATTTGATGGAGTACCTAGATCTTTGTTTCCCCTAGACATACACATGTGACTTTCACAAAAGATAATCTAATGCGATCTTTATTTTTTTTGATCGGGAGAATTCTCAATTAAAACTAATAATTTTCTCAAGTTTATTAACCCTAATCTTTAGATCACCTATTAGAATTTTTTTCAATAGCATAACCTAATATCACATTAAAGCACAACAAATTCTCTTAAAGATAATATTAAAGATCTAGAAGAATTTTGCAATTTATATTTGAACTTATAATAATCTTCATCAATTATGCCTAGATCTAATCATACAAGAAAGCTCTCGATTTTCTTTCATAATATATCTGAATTTTAGATTAACACCTGTAGAAATACTAATCTAAAGCACTCAAGCACACATAATTGAACCAAGAAAACTAAGAATCTGCATTAAATCTAATAAAAACCAATGTTACATGGTAACCTAGGTACAAAGGTTATACTCTTTATTCATGATAAAGTAAGAATCTTTAACAAGATCTCTAAAAAAAAGTAGAATAATAGATCATGAATTCAATGAAAAGTACAGAATCTTGAATTCTTGAAGTTCCTTGCTCTTTTGAGTGTTTAGCACTGGAAGTCCCTCAAAAATCATCTCTAAATCTCTATCAAAAAGTCCCTAAAGAAGCTTTAAATAGGAGATACAAAATTAAGGTATCGCAGCCTTTGAAATGACCTAATGACATGACCATGTCACTTTTTTAGTATCATATTTTTTTCACACCTTCATTAAGTCTAGGAATGAGACAACTTGGGACTTGGTTATGTCTTCTAATCACGCCTTAAAATTACACAAATTCATTACTAAAAATGACATAGTTGTGTCTTTTAGTTATATCAATCTTTAAAACTTTATAACTTCCTTATTTTAACTTTGAATTGAGTGAAACTTATTTTTATTTTCTCATTTTCTTTCATAGGTTGTTTCAAAACCTAGAAAACAAGATTTTATTCAATTAAGTATCATTTTCTTAAAATAAAATCAAAATTCAAGGGAAAATCATTAAAAATTACTCCCTAAAATATAAGTAGTTAGGAGCTTAACAGTTGTGTTAGTGTTATGGTTTTGTCCTAGAAACTCTTATTCACATTTAGTAGTATATGATTTATTATTAATATTGTTGCTCAATTTATCATATCACACACTTTATGATTGTCATTATATTTTTTCGTGTTCTGTTCTCCTTTAGCTATGTTTTGTAGACAATTATTTGTTGGGCCTTATAGTGGTGGATAGCTCCATGTGAGAATTATCTTGATTGAAGACGTGGATAGAAGATAAGGCAAAGAAAGTGGTATAGAAGTTTAACAAGTTCTTTAGAGAATATGTGAACTATTCTAGTTTTATGACCAATATAGATAGTTTTAAAGTCATTCGTACCATGTTAATCTTTCTTTTATTGAATAAGTTGTTATGTAGAGTGCTCTAAAAGCAGTTGTTGAAGAATGAAAATCTACCTAAAGGAAATCAAAGCTTGAGGTCACACTTTGCTCTTCATATTGTAGCTCTCAAATAGATTACATATGTAATTGAATGAGATATGATGCTAATACAACTTTTGTAGGGGTTAGGCGAGAAGCTAGATCTTATTATGAAATAAAAATAAGAGTTGAAAGAAGTTGAAAAAATTACAAAAGAAGACACTCCATTTTTCACATCCATACAGAAGCAACTGAAAAAGTTGATGGCTATAGTTAGTCCACCAAAAAGGCAAGTACAGCGTCAAGAAATGTGGAAGCAAACAATGAAGACTTACAAAGAAATTCCCCTCCTAGGCATGACACAAATTTTAGTGATTATGGATTTTTAATGTAGAATCTTTACAAGAAACACCACCTCATTATGATGAGAATGATCCCAAACAACCACAAATGGTAATTCATATATCTTTGCATGGCTTGAATTATGCAATACTATTTTCTCTAAAATCTTTTTCTTGTATTGCAATTTATTTATTTATTTATATTTTTGTTTTAGGATGAACGCAAATATAGTATGTTGTAAGATCGATAGAAAGATATCATCATTGTGTCATCTAAAACTCTGAGTTAGCCTTCCTTTTTTACATAACCTAGAGAATTTAGGGAAGAAAGGAGACTACCTTGATACCAAGTATCTCCTTACCTAAATATGTTGATGATGGACAAGAAGAAAGGAGTCATACCATGTTAAACGTTGATTAGTACTTAATATATGGTTTTTGTTTCTTTTTTTCTTCTCTCAGTATATGCATAATGTAAGACATTTTGAAATTTATTTCTTGATATACATGGACTATAATTCATTAGGGAAAAGCATGAAAAAGAGTGAAGAAAGGTGCTTGGTTATGATGCCCTATGACGATTGTGTATACTTAATTTTGTTTTCGATAACACTGAGGCGGTAGAGTAACCACAATGATTATGACTGTAAGCCCTAAAATTAAGCTAAGTAATTGTAAGATTGAACTTAGAACACAAAGTTTAAGGCGATCAGTTAAAAAATCCGATCAAGCCCAAATTATAAACTATGGATAGAAATATTAGTAAAAATGATCTTGTAAACTTGAATTTAAGAAAATAAGAGACTATAAAATTTTCAAATTTTAAGTATAATAATTATTAATTATCAAAAAGGTAAAAAGTGTAATCTAATAACTAATAAATTACTAAAAATAGATTATATGTATACTAAAAATCATAGAACGACCTAAATAATAATTAGAAATGTTTACATGTACCCCACATGTATTTACGTATAGATAGAAATACGCAAAATTTCTTAAAATGGCTAAAAACTTATTAAATAATTAAAGAAAATTATTAATTAATTAAGGAAAAATTAGAAAAAAAAATCAAGGAAATCTGAAATGATGTAGATTTGGTCGTGGCAAGTTAGGAGTTAAAGAAGAAAAATTAGCCAATTAAAATCAAGTAATACAAAAGCCAAAAATCAAGAGAATTGGGAAATGCCATGTCTAATTTAATGTATATTAATTACTACCAAGCTCTATAAATAGGAGAAAAATTTACAGAGCTCCTTTGGATAATTAGGAATCAGAGAAAAATAGAGAGCTTCAAAAATTCAAGAGAAAAACCAAAGAAAAAAAAAAAGAAAAGGAAAACTGTGTAGTTAGAGCTAGTGAGCCAAACCCACATACCACCACCACTTGGGACCGAGCCACCATCACCACTAAGAACCAAGCCACTACCACCACCCAAAACCGAGCCACCACCCCACTCTAGACCCATCATCTAGGTCAGCTAATACACATGGACCGGAGTTGGACGGCCAAAAGGCATCGAACCGAGTGATTCCCTTATCTGTTTCGGTTTTGTATAATTTTTTAAAATTAGTTATTTTGCCAAATAAATTATGAAACTTGTTATTCTGAGGTTTTATTGTATATAGATTTAAGGAAAAATAGTGATATATTTTAATCACATTTGAAAATATAGAGTTCTTAACAAATTAAACAAAACCAAACATGATTAGAACTAGAAATAAATAAGCTTAGGAGTGTAGTTTAGAGCTCAATTTTTTTCTGTAGAATGCTTAAATGATATAGAACAATGCTATGAAGCCATTTTTTAAAAATTAATTTTTGAAATTTTTAAGTTAATTTTTAGCCCTAAAATGATAGAAAAATTGGGTAATTTTGGGTTAATTGGGTGATTAAGACACTAATTACTAATTTAAATAGTACTTAGATGTTTAGGGATGTTAATCTCTGATGTGGAAACCTAATCCTAGCCTTTGGAGTATTAAGTGTAATTAATTTAGGAATTTGGCAGTAATTGTAGAAAATTAGGAATATGAAGAATTGAAAATTTAATAAATTTGAAAAATTAAGGTTATTTAGATAATATTATAATAAAAATCAGAATATACTAAATCTAAAACAAAATTTTATTTTAGGTAATTGTATAAAAATGTAAAATTTTCTCACATCGGGAATAAATCCGATACCCCAATTAGGATTAGCGTATACCAAATAATTTATAATACTAAATTAATACCTACTAGGATATTAGAATGCTTGAGCTCAATGTGACTAATTTCACATTAGGATCGAGCATATTTAAGACTTCGAAAACAAAACTAGAATCTATTTGGGATCCGAACCCCGAATTAAGGTAGAAAGAATTATTAGTACATAATAGGTATATATGGAAAAAAAATGAGTTAAATTATAACTTAGAATATGAATCCTTAAAGTATAAGTACTGAAAAACCTATTTGTATTATAGGATACCTAGAGATGAATTGACTTGCAATTGAGTGATCGGGCGATTGAGCAATTCCAAGTAAGTTGCGTTATTACTTACCGTATTAGAGTACTATTTTATGATACTCGGAGACTTAGAATTGTATGTGGTTATGATTGTAAGTAGTTTACGCATGTGTTTAATGTATCTGAATGCGTGTTAAAATTTGTAATGTGATTGATTTTGTGATTAATTGAATTAGTGTGAAATTGTTTGAGCACCCTAAATGAAATTTAATCTTATTTAACTCTAATAACCAAAAATGTCATACATTGCAACCCGTTAGGGGATCATAGAATTCTCTAACCAAATACCGACCCCTTCAAAAGGGATAGCGCAGGATTGTATAATGGTCCCTTCTTCATCCTTAGTCGAACTAAGTGACAAGAGAGGAGGTCACGGCGAGGGTGAAGTCAATGGTTCGAAGGTAGTCGCGGGAAGAGCAAAGTCTCCAATGTACAAGCCTAGGTTTGGTTATGAGCTGCTGCATAACATGGAAACTCCTCAACCCGGATTAAAGCAGGTGAAATTTCTCTGTTTTCACAATGGATCGGATTACGTTGTGCGATGACACTTAATTGTTGCATTGCATGAAAATAATTGCTTGATAATCTTATTTGTGTTTGTATACATTCATAAGTCTCCAATTCAACTTACTGAGTTGTAGTTGCTCATACCCTTAGAGATCCTTTTGTAGGTCCTAATTTCTAATTACTACAAGTATTATGCCGCCATACAATTATCCAAAGGTTAGTTTTTCTAAAGTTAAGGATGTGAGGATCAATTAGCTTAGCAATGGATATTTAGTTAGTGTATCCTTTGTGGTTTAAAACTGAAAGACTGGAAGTTGTTATGTAAACTTAGTAAACCGTTATGTTTAAGTAAATCTTTCAGGGAAGTTCTGTAGACTTTATATATATAATTATGTATGTTTATTAAAAAAAATTTTGATAATTACTATATTCGTAGTTAATTGCTTAAATGGGACTATTTACTTTAAAGCGAAGAGTTATCGACGTCTGTATAGATTATGTCTATGGTAGGTACTGTGAGGCTAGTTACTATCATAAAATGATTTACACGGGAGGACTGTTGCGACTCTGTGACTTCAGGGCGTAACACTAACTCCCCTATTCCTAATCTAAAACCCACAAATACCCCCTTCCCCGTTCGTTTTGGCCATTAGAACGTCCAAAATCGCCCTCTACTGTTGTATTATTAAAGAAGAAGAAATTTGACCTAACCTGCGCATCCAACTCAACCCAATTGATCTGACCCGACTAACTCACCCTAGGTTCGACCCATACGCCCAGTTGCATCCAAACCTTTTTTTTTAATTTAGTTTATTTAGTTGTTGTTGATTTTGTTATTTTTATTTTATTTTATTTTTTTCAAATGTAAATGTAATAATATAAAAAAAAAGAAATGAAAACAAAAAAAAGAAAGAAAAAGAAGAGAAGAAAAGGAAAAAGGAAAGGAAAAAAAAAAAGAAAAGAGTAATTTTGTTTTATTTTTACTAGTTTAATAAAAATAGATAGAATATAATAAGTAATAAATAAATAAGGTGATATAATGAAAATAAAATAAGTAGGATAGGGAATAAAATTGTTTTATTACTTATAAAAATTGATTTTTCAAAAAATAAAATAAAATAAAAATAAATCAACCATTTTTTGAATTAAGATCATTTATAATTAAACTCGATCACTTTCAAGAATTAAAACTAATAACCTACCAAAGTTTTCATTAAGAGAACTATGTACGTCTGATCCTGAATAGTGGGTACAGAGGTATCTATGGGGCAATAATAAAAAATGAAAAAACCTGATTTTCCTTTTTTCCCTAAATTACTTAATTTATCCAATTAAAGTAATTAATAATGAATTTTTTTATGAAATTAAAGAGATGATTTTTAAGATTCAATTTAAATTTGGAAAGTTAATGGTACTTGTAAAGGTTTAAATTTCCTAACTTTCGGATCCAAAATCTCTGGTTTTTCAATAACCGTTTTACAAAATTAGTTTTAATCATTAGACTAATGGCTAAGTTATAACCAATCTACCGATTGGTTATAACTTGATTAGTTATAACTTAACTGTTTTTCCCGTCTCCAATTAGGTGGCGATTCTAAATTTGTTTTCAAAATAAAAAGAACCAGTTTTTTTTTAAACCTTACTCAAAGGCCAGTAGTCAATGGGTAAAGTTTAATACTGGTTGGTTTAGAGAAAACTTGACTTAAGAAAAACTGGAGGAAAGGAGGAGGGGGGGGGGGGGGGGGGGGGGGGGGGGGGGGAGGGGGTGGGGGAAGGGGAAAGAGGTGAAAAACCTGGCTCAACACTCATGATCTGTAAATAGTTGTTATCTTTATGTTGTTCCCCACTCAAGTTTTTGTAACATTAGACACCCCTCTTGTTAAACTATTACCCTCTAATTACTGATTGCTCTCTTTGAAGTCTTGTTATCCTTATCATATTATCTTCATCATTTGGCATTTTCTATTCTTCATGCAATATAAGAAGTCCAGTCATGTGTAGCATAGGTTCTCTTTAACTTCCATTAATAAGTAAGGTTTTCAACTCCTTTTATAATTTTATTGTATTCATTATCTCGTCTTAATAATTGATTTCTGCTATTCTTCGGGTAATGTTAACAATCCAGTTATCTATAACATAGGTTATCTTCAATTTCCAATAATAAAAAGGTTTTTCACAAAAGAAAATAACTTTTACTTGTAAATAAGTCATTATCGTCAGTTTTTTACTTTGAAAAATAGTCATTCATTTCCATCAACTCTGTAACTTTTTTAGTTCTTCTAGTGAATTAGGGAAATGTCAATGGTTTACTAATTGATAGAATAAAATTTTTCAAAAAAAAAAAATCTAATAACAAGTACGAAATGTATAGGCTTGAAGTTCTTGCTTTTAAGCTATTAAGCCCATTTTTCTTAAGCCCATATCTATACATTTTGAAGTAAGACAATGGACAACAACAACAATTCTAACCTAAGCCTAGTTTGAGTAGTCACTTATTTTAAGCTTAGAGTACCTTATAGCTTATCAATTAGGTTTGATACTAAAACTGATGCTGAGGGGCAAAAGTGGAATGTACATTGGAAATTGATAAATGAGAATAGTGGAGACACAACCCATTTACCCATCCCTAAAATGGATATTACTCTTGATTCCATAGGAAAAGCCTAAACCAAAAGCACAATCCCTGAAGAGAAGCCCATTACCAGACCTTTTCAAAAGCCCTAGACATAAAAACCTAAAACACAAACACCGGATCTTCACATCTATTTCAACTTACTTCAAGCTCAAAAAAAAAAAAAAAACAAAAACAAAAAAAAAAACAAAAACAAAAAACTAAACACATGATCTACTAACTTCACTCAAAGCTTTGTCCATCTACACTAATCCTCTCCAAGCTTAGAAGGTCCTAAACGCTCACTCTACCAAAACTGGCCCACTTGCTCTAACCCTAAAATCGAACATGAAGTTTGTCTCCACAATGAATCATTTAATCAATAATCTTAATGAGTTTGGGCTAGTGAAGGAGCATATGGGGCAATCTTTTAAAGGCAAGGGAGCTTGTGACCCATTAGGGCATCACAAAATATCTAGTCTTATTCAATGAGACCGAAGCAAATAAGGGCAAACAAAACAAAAAATGTTTTGTCATTGAACTGATGAAAGTATCTCATTATTTGAAGAGTTTAGAATAATAAGAGGCAGGCCCTGATCCCAAAACATTGATAAAAAAAATTAAAAAAAATAAAAAAAAAAAACACTTTGAGAGCTGAGAGACATGAAAGTAAGGATAAGACTCATTCTTTAAAAGAAGTCTATCTTGCATGTCATATACGAATTGAAAGGACGATAGACATTCATTTCACTCCCCAAACATTTTTATCCCTTGTTACCCTCTTTAAGCCTTTGAGGGAATTTTTTCTAAAAATAAATCTTGTCAAGAACTACTCCATACTGGGATAATTGGGAGGTTAGGAGGCATCGATTTTAGAGAAAAGGGATTTACTAACTTATCTTACTTCAATTGTATCAATTCATGAGCAATAATTGCCATAGATAATTTGATTTCTTTAGAATGAAAAAAAGAGTTTCAAATCATACTCACTTCACTTAAGCCTATATACTCATTCAAACAACTTAAGACCATGAATTTTTCTCATACTCTCCCTTAAAGTCACACCTACTTCACTGGACTTATATACTTCAAACTTTTGGTTCTAGGGCTTTGAGTCTCCTCAAACAAAAACTTGGGCATATGGAGAGCAAACACCTTGAAGAAAAAAAAATGAAAAAGTGAAAAGAAAAGAGAAAAAAAAAGAAAGGGGAGGGGGGGGGGGGTGGTGGAGGGAGAAAGACGAAGAAAAGGAAAAAAGAAAAAAAAAAAGAAATAAAAGTAAGGTGATCACATCTCAAAGGGTAGTCTAAAACTCTTAAAGGGATCGTGGCTCAAGTATAATACAAAGCTCACCCCATGAATTCCAAGATAAAAGGCTTGGGTATTCCTAGACACTTCAAAGTGCAAACTTGCGTAAGAAATTCCAAGTGTAAAGTAATGAAACTCTAATTGATATGAATTTCTTGGATGAACACTTGAACTTGATATCACGCGTAGCAAAAAAGGATGGGTCCAAGCCGTGAGATGACTTAAAGAGTAAATGGTAGTCGAAGGTTAAGTAGGGGTTCTCGTACACTAACGAAGGATATGACACACGAGTATAGCCGGAGGTTATTCACCACTAGTCTACGCTCAATAAGCCAGATAAGAGTAGCTCAAGAGTAAGAAATATAGTTAGCTCGAAAGAGTAAAAGTTCAGTATAGCCGAAGGTTATTCACCACTAGTCTACGCTCAATGAGCCAGATAAGAGTAGCTCAAGAGTAAGAAATATAGTTAGCTCGAAAGAGTAAAAGTCCAGTATATTCTCAATATAATGATGTTTGTCTATTACATTATGAGGGTATTTATAGAAATTATAAAAGAATGGTCCTTATTTGCTAAAACAAAAGAGAATAATTTACAAGGAAAATATAAAATCATACAAAAAGGAACGCCATCTATCAGAAAAGATAATATGGATGTTAGTAAAGGATAACACATGCGCATTTTACTCAGTCTATGATTTTGAAAATATTGTGGGTTGAGCAAAGGTAGTCCTCTAATTAGGTCTATTCAGCATCAGTAGTTTAGCATCCTGATTATTGGGGCTAGACAGTGGTCAACTCAGGGATGACTCACATTCTGGTCAGCCTCTGATGGTTGGCCCTAACAATTGTTAGCTCAACCTTGGTATAGGGGAGGGCTGATTTCTTGATTTGGTGTTTGGATTTAAGTTCTGGGGGAGGGGTTAACTTTACGCCTTGGCTATTCGCCTTAGTAACTCCCTAGAAGGGTGTGGAGAGCAAAGTAGCTCGACAATTCAAACTGGGATAAACATTACTCCTTAATGTCTAACTCAACTCGAACAACACTGCGAACCATCTAAGAAAGCCCTCACGCTCAAGAGCGAGTGATTGGTCCTTGATCCCTATCATCCCTTCTGGGTATGAGATTTTGGATCAAATCGGGTTCAGCTGCAAGTTGCCCATCCTCAGGAGTGTAAGGTTGGAGATTGGCAATATTGAAGGAATTCGAGACTCCATATCCTCTAGGTAATTCAATCTTAAAGGCATTAGGATTGATCTTTTCAAGCACTTTAAAAGGTCCATCGGTTCTGGGAGACAACTTGCTTTTCCTTAAGTTTAGGAACTAATCCTTACTGAGATGTACCCAGACCAAATCACCTAGCTAAAACTCTCTCTTCCTCCGTCCTCGGGAGTGTAAGGTTAGAGATTGGTTACTTCCAATCCATTACTGCTTTCACCTTATCAGGGCCTATAGAGATTCCTTTACTTGACACAATTTGACCTAGAATAGAAATTTTGTCCAACCAAAAATCACACTTACTTAACTTAACATACAATTTGTTCTCTCTCAACTTCTGTAATGGCAATCTTAAATGCTATGCATGCTCTTCCTTGGTTTTTGAATATATCAAAATATCATCAATAAACACCACGAGAAATTTATCTAAATATGATTGATATATGTGATTCATCAGGTCCATGAATACAGCTAGGTCATTTGTCAAACCAAATGGCATCACTAAAAATTCATAATAACCGTATCAAGTTCTAAGTGCAGTCTTATGCACATCATTCAACTTAACTCATAATTGTTGATATCTTGATTTTAAGTCAAATCTAGAAAACACAGCTACACCTTGCAGTTGATCAAACAAACCATCAATATGAGGTAATGGATACTTCTTCTTAATGGTAACCTTATTTAGTTCCTGGTAGTCTATGCACAATCTCATAGTACCATCTTTCTTCTTCATAAACAATACCAGTGCTCCCCATGGTGAAACACTTATATGAATAAATCTTTTATCCAAGAGCTCTTGAAGTTGCTTCTTTAGTTCCTGAAGTTCCATAGGTGATATTTGATATGGAGCTTTAGAAATAGGCTCAATTATAGGAATTAACTCTATAGTGAAATCTAACTTTCGATGTGGACCTAAACTTGGTAAATCCTTCGGAAATACATCTAAAAACTCACACACTACCAGTATGTTCGCTACCTTGGGTGCCTCTTTCTTTATATCCATAGCAATCACCTAGCAAAATTTCCAATCATTATCCCTTACCTTTGTCTCATGTAGTCATCACATATCTCCATTGTAGATAAATTCAATTTACTTCCTCCAGCCTTTCCTTGAAATACCATTTCTCCACCATTAAGAGTAATAGTTTTACTTCTACACTCCACAATCACTTTATTAACCAATATATTCCTACTATTACATCATAACCTTGTAAAGGTAATATTACATGTCTTATAAGGTATTCCTTCTCTTGAATCTTAATTCTACCATCGGCTACCACTTCTCGGGTTGTTAACTGCTCCCTAGTAAGAGTTCTAACTCTATAAGTTGTGTTAATCTTAACCATACTAATCTCCTGTTCATTTATAAATTTTTGACTTGCAAAGGAATGAGATGCACCAGTATCAAATAACACAAAAGCAAGTTGTCCATTTATCAGTACATTCCCTAGAATATACTAATACTATGAATACTAACTAAACTTGTATTCATAAATCTTAAATGCAAACACCTTAATTTAATTCATACTTAAAGTATCATCAAAATAAATAGTCTAAGTATGTACCTATCACAAGTCCTTCATCGTTTTCTTCTTCGATTCTCATAATCTCTTCAGCATCATCATGGTAGTACTCCTCCATCCAATCTACAAAATCCTCATCCTCTTCAACTCACATATCCTCTAAGGATAAAACTCGAGCGGGTGCGGTTGTGTTATTAGGACCTTCTTTCCTCTTAATTCCTTGACTGAACTGGGGATAATATTTGGAGAAATGTCCTTTTCTACGACATTCGTTACACTTCACCAGTCTCATTCTAGGGCATGTTTGTAGCATATGGTTCTGATCTCCACATATAAAGCATTTTCCTTTCAACTGAGTACAGTTTCTCAGAAAATGATTTGCATCGCACTTCTAGCATTTGACATTACCATCCTTGTCATAAAAACTCAAACCAGGTACCGATTGTGTTGGGCTACTAGCTAAAATTGATGGTTTCCTTCTCTTCTATCCAGAACTGTTAGGGGCACTAGAATATGATCTCTTAAATGATGGACTAAGTCGATAACCTTTGTTGATCTTTTGACTCCACATTTCTTGTATCCTTATGCAATTATCTTCCAATTGCCTCACCTTATCTACCACTTCATTATAAGTAATGAAACCATAATCTAACAGCTTGCAACACATTGTGGGGTCAAACAAATCCTACACCATTTTGTTTTGAACACTATAAAAAAAATACTATTTCTTGAATTCCTCCTTAAACCTTTGCTAATTAATATTATTCCCCCATTATCTTGCATTCGATTCCCGCCATACTCTAGCAGCTAACTTTAATATGAAAGTACCATAAGATAACTTTTGAGATATAGGGACTTTAAAAGCCTTAAAACTCCATTCAATCTAAGCTAATTGCTGGCTTACCATTTCTCCTTCAAAATAACAATTGGCTTTTCTCAACTTAAGAAGTTTATTTAATTCTTGTGGTTGCTCCATCCTTTGTTTAGCCTCTTGAGGCCTCCTATTTCCCGCATTACTGCTAGTCATAAGATGTTGAATGAACATTCATTGCTGCCTCATCATCTTATGAATACTAGCAAGTATTTGTCTAATAGGTATATTCTCTTGTGGAGGTGATGGGGGTAAATCCTATCTATTTTGTTCTCCCGAGGGTGATGGTGCTCGTAGTAGAGGGTTTTAATTTCCTTCAGTTCCTCCATTACGACTTTCATTTCTAGCTTTAGCCATAGTCACTTAGTATTTTATAACTTATAACCTTGCATACATATCTATTTATAAGTTATCACATTCCTTAGTATTAGAGACTTTTCAAAAATTAATAAATTCTTGCAATATGTACTCATATAAAATAGTAATAACAGTATTATTGTAATCAAAATACATAATAAATCTAACTTTTACTATGAACTTAATTCAACCTTTACATCATTATAACTGGTTACAACTTCAAAAACAAAAAGATATAACTCGATAAACTTTTGAATACATACATAATATTTACAACTCGATTACATCATTGCTTACATAATCTAATACAAACTTGATCTTTATAACTGTACAATACAAAAGATTACATCAGACTTGATTACATTCGACTCTTTTACAACATACATCTAACTTGATCCAGAAGCTATAAAATACATCAAAAGTCAAAATACATCAAAAGATCCAAAACACATCTATTTCTATCAAAATTGCTCTTTGATCATACCTAAAGATCTAACTAACAAGAATAAGTTAGTCACCTAACTAACTAATCCTCCTCTGAATAGTTTGTGGTAGTTGCCTCATCAAAGGGATCATGATCCACATGACCTCCTATCAAGTGATCGTTATGCTCACTATCTGATTTAGAATTTATAGGTATTATCTCTAGAGTCTCAAGAATCATAATCATTTCCTGCACATCATTATCATCCAACTCAACTGCATTTTCATTCCCTATTCCAGCTGTCGGTGTTTGCTATCACTTGCATAACCATCGCATGAATGTCTACACTAGGTTCATCCTCATTCTCCATCTCCTACTCCTCCTTAGGGTCTACTTTTAGATCTTCTTCATTAAAATCCTCTTCCTTAGGGTCTTCCTCCTTAACATTACCCTCACCCTTATGATCATTACTTTGGGCATCTAAATGGGCTACTTCTTAGGGTTCTATAGGAGGTGGGTTTTCTAGTGGTGGTTCTTGCATTTTAGGTTTTAGATTAAGTTCAAGGTTAGGATCTAAAGGTATCTCTATGCTTGCTCCAGTGCGTTTTGGAAACAGAGGGAACCAATTGATGATCCCTAGCAAATACTATCTAAGAATGTATGGGATGTTAGTAAGGATATGAGTGATACTGGTTAGGTAAGGTCTACCATCCTCTAACCTAGCAAAAAAATATCTCAACGGCATCATCAAGGACATAATCCCTTCTCTCTCTTTAACCATTACTGCTCAAAAGTTGCGATGACAGTATACTTATCATACTGAGGCCCTAAACTCAACTCCATCCATGCCAATTGATCCTTCTAGCTACAATACATCTCATCATGAAATTTATCAATAATCTCATCAACTGTTTTAAATATATCCCAGTCACCCAACTCTAGAAGTAACCACTGCAACTTAACCCTATTGTCGATAGGGGACTCCTCTCTATTCCATCTAAATTGTATCCAACTAAGTATTAGCTCCCCTCTTCGACCCTATGACTGTAGTTAAAATTAATTAACTTTCAATATACTAAACATTATATTTACTTTTGTTTTAATACACTTAATACAATCTTTTATCGCTTACTTCATACTACCCACTCTCAATATTCCTATGATATTTATTTCTTTTAAATTATGATACTTCAAAGCGAGTTTACTAGAATAACGCTTCAAAGAAAGTTTACTACGCTTTGATACCAACTGAAAACTGTTACATCTTGAAGTCGTAGAGTTGCAATATTCCTACCGTATAAACCAACTTATGATAGGAACTAACCTTACAATGCCTATCATAGATATGATCTATACAAGGCATCCACAACTTCTCGTTTTGAAGTAAACAGTTCAATTAAGATTTAAACTAAAATTTACATAAAAAGTTAAAACCTTCAGTCATATAGATATATTTACATTCACATTCTCGTAGAATTCCTAGGTGATTCTACATAATACAACAGTTTTGCTAACTTACACATCAATATTAATCCTTAATCTTAGAGATACTAGTAAGACCTTAAACAAAAACTTGATCATTAGGCCAGTCGATCCTTACTCCCCATAGCTTTAGAAAAAATCTAACCTTCAGGTAATTGTATCGCGACATTGTAAATCAAAAGTGAAAATCTGCAAAAGAGTCTATATGGGTACGAGCAACTATTGCTTAATAAGTTAAATTTGAGACTTATGAATGTATACAAGCATAATCAGGGTTATCAAGTAATTATTTACATGAAATGCAACAAGTAAGTGCTATCACACAATGTAGTCCAATCCATTGTGAAATCAGATTAATTATACCTACTCCAATCCAAGTTGAGAAGTTTTTTGTTAATGTAACAACTCACAACCAAACCCAAGTTTGTAAAGATATCGCTTACCTTAAGACTATCCTTTGAACAAATGCCCTCATCCTAACTGTGACCTCCTCTCTTGTCACTTAGCTCAACTAAGGATGAGGAAAAGACCATTATATTATCCAATGCTATCTTTTTCGAAGGTGTTAGTGTTTGGTTGGTGAATCCTAATGATTCCATAATGGGTTGCAATGCATGACAAATTAAGGTATTTAGGTTGATTAAGATTAGGTTCAATTTAGGATGTTCAGGCAATTCTACACCAATCTAATCATAACAGTCATAAACCATAACACAGATTTCAACATGAAATCAGATATGCAAGGACATGCATAAAACTACCTACAGTCACAATCATACACAATTTTAAGCTCTAAGTACTCTAAAATAGTACTCCAAATACAGTACAATATTAAACCCAACTTACTTGAAATCCTCGGTCGCTCGCTCAATCGGTTAGAGATTGACTTGCTTCCGTATATCCTATAATACAAATATGTTTTTTTAGTATTTATACCTTCATGATACATATTTTAGGTTTAGATTTAACTTAATTCTCCTTACATACCTATTATTTACTAACAATTCATTCTATGTTAGTTCAAGGTTCGATTTCCGAATTTGATTTCGGTTCAGGCTTTAAATCGATTCCAACTACAAAGTGAATCCTAAAATACATTTCGAACCCTAATGTGAAATTAATCATATCAAGCTCAAGTATCGTAATATCATGCTAGGTCTTAATTCAATATTCTAACCCACTTAGTACACTTTAATCTTAATTAGTGTATCAAGTTTACCCTTAATGTGAGAAAATTTTATATTTTTCATATAATTATCTAAAATTAAGTTTTATAGTAGATTTAATACATATTATTATTATCATTATATTTCCTAATTTAACCAAATATTTTATAATTATCATAATTCCAATTGTACATATTATCAAATAATCCATATTTATTACATAATTCCCATGATAATTGCATTTAATACTCTAAGTACTATGATTATGTTACCACATTAGAAATTAACATCCCTGAACATCTAATTACCCTCTAAACCAATAATTAGTCTAAAATTACTCATTTTTCTCATCATTTTAGGGTTAAAAAATTACTTAAAATTTTCAAAAATTAATTTTTTGAAAACAGGCTTCATGGCACTTTTAATATCATTTAATTAGTCTATAGAAAAAAAAAAATCAATCTCAAAATTATATTCTTAAACCTATTTATTTCTAACTCAAATAATGCTCGGTTTTGCTTAGTTTCTATACAAATATAATTAAACTTAATCACTATTTTCCCGCTAAATCTACATATAATAAAATATCAGAATAAAAAAAATTCATAATTTTCTAGAATAAATTAATAATTTTTGAAAAATCGACTGAAAAATTAGACTCACCGGTTTCTTAGGCTTCTAGCCACCAGCTTCAGTTCAATGTATGTTGGTTGGTCCAAGCGTGGGTTTTGGAGTGTAGTAGTGGTAGTGGTTAGGTTAGGTTCCAGGTGGTGGTAGGTTATGGGTTCGGTTCAAATGTTCCTACTATACAGATTTTTTGCAATTTTTTTAAAACCCATTTTTTCTCTTTGTTTTTGACTCTATCTTTTTTTTTTTTTTACTACAAAAACCATCCAATTGAGCTTCTACAAAAATTTCGCCACTTATAGAATTCTAAAGAAATTTCGATGCATTAATTAAATAAGACAATTGTTTTATCTCCTTCCGTTTTGCTTTTACAAGTGTTTGAATTTTATTAGCTAATTTTTCTTCTTCATCCCCTAGTTGCCAAGACCTAAATCTGGATTCTTCCACACTTTTCTGATTTTCTTTTATTTTTCTTTAATTTTTTTATAATTTTATTTAATTATTTAGCAATTTTCTAAAATTTTTTAGGTAATTTCGCTTATTTCTACAAACGCGTAAATACATATGGAGTATAAGTAAGTACTCTTAAATATTATTTAGGTCATTATATGATTTTTAGTGTACATATAATTTATCCCTAGTGATTTGTTTATTATCAAAATACATCTTACACATTTTCGATAAATAATAAGTAATATACTTAAAATTTGAAAATTTTATATTATATCATTTTATTACTTATTTTCTTAAATTCAAACTTATGGGGCTACTTTTACTAATATTTCTAGCTTTATTTTATAATTTAGGTTCGATTGAATTCTTTAGTCAATCGCCCTAAACTTTATATACTAAGTTTGATCCTATAGTTACATGACTTATATTTAAGGCTTACAATAGATAGAGTAGTTGCCCTAAACTTTATGTACTAAGTTTAATCCTATAGTTACATGACTTATATTTAAGGCTTATAATAGATAGAGTAGTTGAGTATAGCTTCTCGAAGTTTTTCACTAAAGTAAGCAATAGGTTGGCTTTTTTGCATCAACATAACACCTATGCCTAGTCCAGATGCATCGCACTCCGCTGCAAATACCTTATCAAAGGTTGGTAGAGCTAAGATGGGGGCTATAGTTAGCTTTTCTTTCACCTCCTCAAAAATCTTCCACTTCTTCTCTCCCCATATGAATTCAAAATTCTTTTGTAAGAGTTCAGTGAGTAAGGCTACAATCGTACTGAAATTTTTTATGAATCTGCAATAGAATGATGATAGGCCATGAAAACTCCTTACATTGATAGAACAGGTCGACTCTAGCCATTCTATGATCGCTCTTATCTTCTCTTTATTGGCTTAGGTGCTTCCTCCACTTACAACAATCCCTAAGAAGATCACCTCAGATCGGAAAAAGTCACACTTCTTCAGATTAGCATAGAGTTGTTCAACTCAGAGTTTTGCGAAGACTCTTTGGAGTTGTTCCTAGTAAGTCTCTAGGTTGGGGCTATATACCAAAATGTCATCAAACCAAACTACTACAAACCTTCCTAATAATTCATAGAGCACATGATTCATCAAGTGAATATATGTGCTTGGCTCATTGGACCATTCAAATGAGATTACAAGCCACTTATATAAACCATGTCGTGTTGTGAATAATGTTTTCCACTCATCACCCCCACGCATTCAAATCTGATGGTACTTAGATTTAAGGTCAATCTTGGAGAATACTCATGCTCCACTCAACTCATCTAGCATGTCATCAAGTTTAGGTATGGGATACCTATACTTGATGGTGATTCAATTGATTACTCGACTATCTACACACATTTTCCAAGAACCATCCTTCTTTGGTACTAACAAGGCCAGAATGGTACATAGGCTAAGGAACTCACTCACATACCCTTTCTTCATAAGGTCATCTATTTGCCTCTGTAATTCAGTAGCCCGTTCAAGGTTCAGTCTATAGGCAGGCTTATTTAGCAGTGCAGCTCCTAGCTGCAGCTTGATTCCATGCTCAAATTGGGGGTAAACCCCTCGGTAACTCCTTTGGAAACATTTCAGCAAATTCCTTTAGTAAGGTCTTTACTTCGATAGGTAACTCCTCTTCAAATCTTAACTCCAGAATTCTTCGGACCAACAGATAGGTTGGTCCTTTGAGCTCCATTTCTCTCTTTAGTTCAACTTGGGTTAATATCAAAGCCTCCTTCTTCAGGGCTCAATTCAGTTGGGGCTGCATGACCTTCACTTGTTTGATGGTTATGAGACTCAATTTCATCCTCCTTCCTTCATACTCTATAGAGCATGTATTCTTCCTTCCATTGTATACAACTACTCGATCAAATTTACATGGTCATCCAAGCAAAATGTAGGACACACTCATGGGTAGCACATCATAGAGTACTTAATCTCAATACTTGCCAATGCAGATCAGTACAAACATTTGTTTATTCACTTATAGGGCTCCCTTATTACTAAGCTAGTTAAGCTTGTAAGGTTTCATGTGGGGCATGGGCGTTAATTTTAGCTGCTGGACCATAAATGCAAAGGTTGCATTGGTGCAGCTCTTATTATTAATGATTAGCGCGAACAATGATTCATTCACCTTACAACCAATATCGCAGAGGTTTTCTCTCTATTCGTCTTTAGGTACAAGATTGACACTCATTATCCTCCTCAACACTAGAGAGGTTAGCATAAAGTTCCCTTCCTCATTGTAGATGACTTCTTCGTCGGACAGTTCAGTCTGTTTGTCTTCCTTCAACTCCTCAACTTCTTCATCAGTACTATCGACCTCAACAGTCGACACCTCGCCTCAGATCACCATTGTTCGCTTGTTCGAATACTGAGTGGCCATATGTCAGAATCTTTGGCATTTAAAACACTAGATCTCACTCGTCTTTCTCCCTGAACTTTAGCCCTTCTTGAACTTCCTCAAGGGTTCCTTCTCCTTGGTTCGGGTAACCAAATAGGTTGGGTCTCAACAACCTTACTTTATTCTACTCGCACAAGTTTGCTCGGAACAATTCGGCTACTTCCTGGTCGACTAACCGGTGGTCGGGATCTTCCTATTTGGCACTTTTCTATCCTTTAGGTGGCTCAGATCACATCATCAAGCGTTCCAACATCTAGGGTTTCCAGAACATCCCCAATCTCATACTTTAATCCACTCATGAACTAAGATACAGTTCAGTCCTCTGGCTCTATGACCTCACATCAGATCATCAACATTTGGAATTTCTTAACATAAGCGTACATACTCAATCCTCCTTGTCTCAATTCTTATAATCTTTTGAAGGCATCCTACTGATAATAACTCGGCACAAACCTTCTCCACATAACTCTCTTCATTTCATCCCAACTCTTAATCTCTTGTTCTCCTTCCCTTCTTCTGATGCCTTGCAAATTCTTCCACCATAAGGCGACATAACCAATGAATTCCAATACAGTAAATCTAACCTTTACATTATTGGGCACCTCGTGGTATTTAAACTGCTTTTCAATCTAATCTACCCAATCTAGGTAATCCTTAGCATCACCACTTCTAGAGAAACCTAGAATATGCATTCTCAACCCTTCAACTCTAGGGGCTTATACATTCCTTTCCTCAAGCTTGTAGTATTCCTCTACCTCGTCATCTCCTTCTACTTCCTCCTTAATCTCTTCAAGTATTAGTCTTCATCCTACATCCTTACTAATTCCTTTAATTTAGGGTAGTCGAGTTGGGGCATTATCTCGGCTAAACTAACCATTGCCTTGTCCTTGCTGTTTGCGTTCCCTAGTGGGGTTATTTCTAGCTCACTGCCTATCTTCTTTGATAACAATCACCCGACTAGCTATCAAGTCGGTAAGCCTATCAAAGCAGTCACCCATTGACTGAGGTGTGAAGCTTCCTTCCTATCCTTGTCTTTGTCATTTACCACTTTTTTGGTTTCCCAAAGTTCCTTGAATACTAAAATTTGACATTGTTGGTTACTTCACAATGACAATTACATAACAAATGAACAGCTAACCACACTCTGTTTTGTGTATTCAAAAATAGGGGAAGACAAAGTACAAAACATTACTCAACTACTAAACCTCAAGGCTAAAAAAAGAATCTTTATCTCACAGGAGCAACAACAGACTACTCAAAGAACATAGTAGCAAAATGCAGCTTCGAATGTAGCTAGGCTCTAATACCAAGATGATATGAATTTTATAGAACACATGAACTTGATATTACATGTAACCAAAAAGGATGGGTCCCAGCCACGAGATGACTTGAAGAGTAAATGATAGTCGAAGGTTGAGCGAGAGTTCTTGTACACTGACGAAGGATATGATACACCAAAGCCTCATACGAGCTTAGGTCATACTTGATATGACGTATAAGTATGACCGAAGGTCACTCGCTACTAGTCCACGCTCAATGGGCTAGATAAGAGTAGCTCAAGAGTAAGAAGGATAGTTAGCTCGAGAGAGTAAAAGTTTAGTATATTCTCGGTATAATGATGTTTAGCTATTACATTATGAAGGTATTTATAGTACCCTATTAGGTAAGTCCAAAGTTACAAAAATTATAAAAGAATGGTCCTTATTTGCTAAAACAAAGGAGAATAATTTATAGGGAAAATATGAAATCATGCAAAAAGGAATGCCCTCTGTTAGAAAGGATAGTACGGATGTCAGTAAAAGATATCGCACGTGCATTTTACTCAGTCTGCAATTCTGATAATATTGTGGGCCGAGCAGAGGTGGTCCTCTAATCAAGTATGTTTGGCATCAGCAGTTTAGCATCCTGATTATTGAGGTTAGATAATAGTTAGCTTAGGGACAACTCACATTCAGGTAGGCCTCGGATGGTTGGCCTTGACAATTGTCAGCTCGACTTCGGTATGGGGCATAAAGTAGCTTGGTAGCTTGGATTGGGATAAACATTACTCTTCGATGTTAACTCACCTCAGACAGCTCTACAAACCATCTTAGAAAGCCCTCACGTTCAAGAGCAAGTTATCGGTCCTTGATCCCGATCACTAATTCTGTGATCCTACCCACTATACTACCCTTAACAAAACTATTTTAACTGAAGAAATTGATTTATCTTATGTAATCATTGCTCATGAAACTAGGGCAAGTCTATCTTATCATTTCCTTTTAAGGTTCTTGACTTGTAGACTCGGGTTGAAATATTAATTTTTCAAAATTGTTTGAACACATCTATATTCCTTTTTGTTTAAGCTAATGACCAAAAGCCTGCGTTATAACCTTGAGGAAAAGACCTATCCGATCAATCAAAATGTATCACTTACAAGATTGACCATAATTTTTGGAATCGTAGTTAAGAATGAAAACAAATCATTTGAGAGCATAAGGAAGTCCTCTTTGACTAAATAATTCAGATAATTAAGATACTTTTTCTAGCATGAAGCTTGTGGATGCAAGAGTCAAGTATTGCCTTAGGGGCTGGGGAAGCATTTCGCCCCGAAATTGAACGAGAATTCCCTACAACAAGAAGAATAAGGTATTCAATTGAATTTTTTTCCCTATTCCCACATCTTAGTAAAAAAGCAATCAAGGATGAAGAATGGGCTAAAAGAATGAGCATACCACTTATCTATAACATTCAAAGTCGGTATAATTTGCTTACTTGTTAGCGAGGAAAAGATGAACCATCTTTTTTAATAAAGCACATTTTTCCTTCAAGTTTCTAAATATCAAAAAGATTTGAGAATTTGCAATGAGAACTTTAGTCTTAATTGAGTTAGGAACTTCAATAATCTTTTATAACTCAAGAGTTTTAGTTATCCTTTGGGAACTTTGGTCATTTTAATAGGAACCTTAGTTATCCTTATCTTAGGAACTTTGGTTATATCTAGGAATCTTAGCCATCCTTAAGGAGTTTTGATCATCTTATTGCTGAGGAACCTTTTGAATTTAAGGACTATGGTTATCTTATAATGTAAGATTAGTTGTCCTTAGCTCAAGAACTTTGAATATCCTTTGGTGTGAGAACATTTAAGAGCTTTGCCCATCCTATGAAAAGATTATTCGGGGGCCTTTGTTATCATACTAAGAGCTTAGGCTATCTTAAGAATTTTGAGAATTTTAGTTATCCCATATTCAGAATTCAAAAAGTTTTACTATAAGAATTTTTGTCATCTTACATTAGTTATTTAGGGATAAAAAATAATTACCCATGCCTTCAAGCCCTTTTGTTAAGTTTTTCTTCTTTTAAAGATCTATCTTTTCGAGAAGCTAATTTTTCTTTTAAGAATATCAATTTTTCAGTATAGTGCTTACTTTATCCTTTTTATCCCATCCTTTCAAGACGGGCTACCTATTCCTTTACTTGGTCCTTTTAAGACAAGCTCTCCTATTCTTTTGTCTTATCCTTTCAAGATAGGCTCCTATCCTTTTACCCTGTCTTTTCAAGATAGGCCCTTTTGATCCTTTTACCCTGTCCTTTTAAGACAACCCTCCTTAATCCTTTTTCCCTATCCTTTTAAGATAGCCCCCTATTCCTTTTCCCCATCCTCTCAAGATAAGCCCCTCATCATTTTGCTTCGTCCTTTCAGGTCGAGTACCTCATCCTTTTTGGCCTATCCTTTCAAGATAGGCCCTTCATCTTTTTGCCCCATCCTTTCAAGATGGGCCTCCGATTTCTTTAGCATATCCTTTCAAGACAAGTTCTTTTATCTTTTTGCCTCATCCATTCAAGATGGGCCTCATATTCCTTTGCCCTATCCTTTTAAGACAAGCCTCCTATTCCATTGCCCGATCCTTTTAAGATAGGCTCTTTATTCTTCACATTAACCTTTCAAGTTAGTATCCTTTTACGTCCTCCATTCAAGATGAGATATTATTCAGCTAACCATTTAGGTTAGTAATTCTCACCCTATCAATTCAAGCCAAGATTTGGCAAAAATGAGTATCTCTTTTATCTTTACAGTAAAGTTTCATTCAAATTTCCTTACAAAGAGGAGTAGTTGTAGATACCCAATTTGTCACTCTTTATTTTAAGACTATTTTCTTTTTGACTTATTGGGTTAGGTTTAAAAATAATTATTTATGAAGAAAAATAAAAAAAATGAAAAAAAAATAAAATTGAAAAAAAAATTTTAAATGTTGAGTTGAGTTGAGTTATTTAGTTATTTAGTGTTAGATTAGACAATAGTTGAAAATGTATAATTAATAAGTTCTGAGTCTTTAAATAATTGAGGTTCATTAGAAAATTGTTTTCTTTTTTAAAATAGTCCTATAAATATAAAGCGGATTTTTATCTAACTTATATTAAGCTAATTAAAATAGGCTCATGATTTATTAAATGAGTTAGCGTATGTATTTTGATCTATATTAAAAGGTTGTAACTAATTTAAAATAGGTTGGATTGAGTTGAGGTTAAGGTAGAAAGCCCGAAGAAAATGTGAAGTTTCTATAAACTTGATCTTAAGAGAGGATTTGATTAAATTTTAAATGAATTATTCTAGAAATTAGCAAATCTAAAATAGGTATTATCATATCTTATGAATCTTAGATTTGTCAAGATTGAATTCTTATTAAAAAGTTCTAAAAGATTCACAATTACTCGTTTATAAATATTGGACTTTGGCTATAAAAAAAAAAAAAATCACATTCACAATTACACAGAGAACAATACACATACATCTTTAGACCTACTCACACACATCCAGACTATTCACAAACATACATACACATCTCCAGACCCACACACACATGCTACAGAGCACAACACTTATACACATCATAATCACATCCGCACATCCAGTTAATGCACAATCATATCTAGTCCACACACGTCATAATATACATTGTATCCACAATTATGCATACGTTCTTACAGTAGTAGTACACGATTACACCCATGATCACATGCATGATCATAGCATGCAGCAATCCATGCTCCATGCATACGTCTGCTATAACTTGATATACAGGCTCCATTGTATAGTATAATCGTACGATTTTAGTCCCACACACAGTTGTACGATTTCTAGTCACACACAGTAGCATAACCAAACCATAGCCGCGTCACAAGCACCATCATAGTCACTAGAGTTACTTGGCCTTGTTGATATGACCCAATTCAACCTGGCCTGCGTATCCTTCTTGGTTTTGACCTGAACCACATGTAGTTAAGTAAGTTTGTTCTCCTTATTTAGTTATTAATTAACTTAACTTTATTTCAACACAGGCCTATAATTTTAGTGAAAATTATTATTATATTTTAGTAAATGATTTTATTTTTAGTAACTTGTTTTTTATTAGTGCAGGTTGTTAACATAAATCATATGTCACATTTTTACATAAATTTGCATATTTTAGATAAATTGTATTTTTTTTAAATAAATTACATCATTTACACATAAATCACATCTTTTTCATAAATTACATCTGTTTTTCATAAAAATTATATCTTTTCTCATGAAACTTACATATTTTTCATCAAAATTGTATTTTTTTAGATACAGATAAATTTTATATCTCAATAGATCCACATAAATCTTGCATTTAAGCTGTAGAAAAATAAATATTTGGCATGTAGTTTTTTTTTTTTAAATCTTAATTGGAATCTTTTAAAAAGAATTAGTTAATTATTTTTTTAAATAATAAATTGTTAAATAATGCAAACTTGGCTCAATTTTCAAATTAAAAAGAATTAACCCCCCAAATCTTTCCTAAAAAATAAAACTACGTTGGCTTGATCCGGATTAGTAGATCGTAGATACCTCTGAGGCAATTACCAAAAAAATAAACTTTTTTTTTGGAAATTCGTATTAAAATAAAATCTTTAAAAATCATTTTAATTGCATTTTTGTATTTGTTTTTGCACATTTTGACATTTTTAGGAAAATTATAAAAATAAAAATAAAAAGCCCGTTAGTTTTTCTAGATTCAATAGCACATTTTTATCAATATTCATATCTTTAAGATAAAATCTATATCTAGGTTGCATATCTTAGAAGATTAGGATTGGATTCGATTGGATTGTATCTTTTCCTTAGTTAGTCATCTTTTCCCTAATTAGACATCTTTTCTATGGTTTTTATATCTATTTTATGGTTTAGACATCTTTTCTCTATCTAGACATCTTTTTAATGGTTTAAGCATCTTTGGCATATGTTCCACATTAATTGCATATTTTGTGAAAAATTGCATTTAGGTATTTTAGGATTTTTTTTATCATGTAGTTAGTTTTTCCTAAAATAAAAAATACTAACTAGAAGTCTTTTTGAAAATTAAGTATTTAGTTTTTTTTTAGTTAAGAATAAAAATTAGGTTTTTAAGTTTATTTTAATAAAAATAAATTAGTTTAGAGAGGTATATTTGGCCTATTTTCATAAACAAAATTTGTCAACTCATTAAAATTTTTCCAAAAAGATGAGAACTATGGTCGGTTTTATCATTATTAGCAAGTATGTAGTTACTTTAGGGGCAACCGTAAAATATATAAATTTTTCGTAATGAAAAATCATAAGAAAATCATTTTCATACATTCTTCACATTTTTGCATATTTTTGCATCTTTAGAAAAATTCCAAAAGTAAAGGCCTATTAGTTTTTTTTTTTTTAAATTTTTACATAGTGACTTGGTCGTAATAGGTTATCCTCCGATCCAATTTCTTTGGTTAAATTTTTTGAAAAGTTATTTTTTTTAGAAAATTTGTGGATTAGTAACTAAATTAGGGTTTTCGATTAGAGTTTTCCCACCCAAAAATTTTAATTTGATTTTTTACCAATTTAACCGGTTGGCTACTTCAAGTTATTTTTTTAAAATAAATTTTTAAACATTTTTTTTAAGAATTTTTTTCCTTAATTTTATGTCGAGCTCTATATATTAAGTAGGTTAGGCTTAATATAGATTAAATTAAGAAAAATCGAAATATGACTTGATAATTTTAAGGTTTGGGTTTGGGGCCTAAGGTTTTGAGGTTTTGGGTTTAAGATTTAAGGTTCAAGGTTTTAAGGTTTAGGCTTGTAGGGTTTAGTGTTTAGGGTTTAGGTTTCAAGGGTTTTGGTTTTAAGGTTTTAAGGTTTAGGGTTTAGGGTCTAAGGCGTACGATTTAGGGTTTGGGGCTCAGGGTTTAGGGTCTAGGGTTTAGGGTTTAGCATTTGGCATTTAGGGTGTAGTGTTTGGGGTTTTGGTTTTTGTGATTAGAGTTGGGATTTTGGTTTTTGGTGAGGAGTTTGGGATTTTGTTTTGGGGGTTGTGATTTGGGTTTAAGGTCGAGGATTGGAGGTTCGACATTTTAGGGTTTTGGGTTTTGCGCTTGGGATTTGGTGCTTAGGGCTTAAGGCTTAATGTTTGGGTTTAAGGCATAAGGTTTGGGTCTAGGCTTTGGGATTTTGGGATTGTTACTTTGGGTTTGGGCTTTGGGTTTTGAGTTTTGAGGTTTGGGATATGGTGTTTGGTAATAGGGGTTTGAGGTTTGGTTTTGGTGTTATTGTTTGTGATTTGGGGGTTGGGTTATGTGGTTTTGAGATTAAGGTTTTAGGTTTAGAGTTTAGGACTTGGTGCTTAAGGTTTAAGGCTTGGGGTTATGGGCTTAGTTTTGAGGTTTGTGGTTTAGATATAGGCTTTTATGTGAGCATTTTGGGGGTTGGGGCTTAAGGTTCAGAGTTTCGAGTTTATGGCTTAGAGCTTGTGTTTTGGGCTTGAAGCATGAGGCATTAGGTTTAAGGTTTAGGGTTTATAGTCTGAGTATGGGGTTTTGGGTTGGGGAATTGGTCTTAGGACTTAAGGTTTAGGGCATAAGGTTTGGGGCATGTGGTTTGAGACTTAAGGTTACGGGTTTTTGGTTGGAGGTTAGGATTAATGGTTTGGGTTTAGGGGATTGGGTTAGGGTGTAAGGTTTGTGATTGTGGGTTTTGAATAAGGGGCTTGGGGATTGGGGTTTAGGGCTTTAGGTTTGCTGTTTAGGGTTTTAGGTTTGGGGCTTAGAGCTTAAGGCTTAGGGTTTAAGGTTAGGGGTGGAGTTCTGGGTTTGGTTTTGAGGTCTAAGGCATAAGGTTTGGGTCTAGGCTCTAGGGTTTAGGGATTAAGGTTTAAGGTTTGCACTTTAGGGTTTTGGGTTTGAGGTTTGGCGTATGGTGTTTATTGATTGAGGTTTAGGGTTTGGGGCTTAGGGTTAGAAGCTTGGTGTTTGGGTTCATGATTTCAGTTTAGGGTTAAAGCTTTATGGTTAAGGGTTTAGGGTTTAGGTTTTAGACTCTAGGATTTGGGGATTGAAGTTTAGGTTTTGGGGTTTTGAGTTTCAAGTTTAGATATGGTGTTTGGTATTTGGGGTTTATGGTTTGAAATTTGAAGTTTTAGTTTTGGTGCTAGCAATTTGGGTTTGGGGTTAGGTTCTATGGTTTGGTGTTTTAGATTTAAAGTTTGGGCTTCGTACTAAGGGTTTAGCTTAGTAGTTTAGGCCTTAAGGTTTCGTGTTTATGGTTTAGGTGTTAGGTATCAAGTTGGGCTTTTATAGTTTAGGGTTAGGGCTTAGGCCTTCGAGCTTTGGGCTTGGGGCTTGGAGTTTAGGGTTTAGGGCTTAAGGCTTTTGTATGGAGCTTAAGGTTTGAGGCTTTAAGTTAGGGGTTTAGGGTTTTAGGTTAAGGTTTTGGGTTTCACCGTTAGGATTTAGGGACTGGGACAAGGGGCTTAGGGTTTAGGGGATAGGGTTTAATACTTAGGATTTATGGTATTGGTTTTAAGGTTTAGGGCTTAGTGTTTACATTTATGGCATGGCACAAAAAAGTATCTACAGTTTTTCGTTTTCTAAAGTTAGGATTTCACTTGGTAAAGTTGTATTTCAAAAACCAGAATTTGGGGTTAAGTAAGCAATTTAGCTTTTGAAAGCTTAGTTTTGTAAAGTAGACATCATGGTTTATATAAACTAGTTTTTGATTATATAGTCTTGCATTTCAATTTGGCTATTATTTTAAGCAACCTTTGGTTGCATAGTTAGGTTCCTAAACCTTAGTTATGTCTAGATATCTGGATTAAAGTCGACTTACTGAATGAGTTGCTAAGAGCTAGGCTAAGATATCGATACTTGTGCATGTCATGTATATTAACATGGAACGCGATTGTTGCATTTGCATAGCTTGGTTAAGTTAATGAGCTTTGTGATTGAAATGATAATTTGCTTGGTAATTGTGTTGTGACATTACTTGTATTATTGTTTGTCTATTCACTCTCACTCAACTTACAGTAAGCTGATGGGATAAGTGTTTCTTATCCTCAAGGTATGAAAGAAGATAGCCAGGATCTCATATCATGGAAATTAGAGGACTCTAGCACATTTGATTAGTATCTTTAATGTAAACTGTGAAGTAGAAAGTAAGTCAAAATATGGGTCAAAAAGTGTATTGAAGCAAACTCCTATGTAGTTGAAGTGATTGTACAATAAGACTATCAAATTATTTTATAAAGGCCTCAAGGGAGATTAGTAAAGTGATGTGTAGATCTCCTTGTGAATCTGTAATTATGTAGATAGTTTATGAGAGCTATGTATTTATAAGAATTTACAATTGTAATATTCTGGGATTAGCCTACTGTTGTAGAAAATTTCCTCTATTGTTTGTATATTCAATGAGGAGTGTTTTAGGCACATGAGTTTCATATTGTTGTATAATAAGTGTAGTATAAATTTTGCCTTATCCTTAACTTAAAGATAGCAATAATGAACCGTTTTCAAGTATTAGAAATTTGAGAAAAATTCTTAAGCAGACACTTAAAAGGCGAGGTGTTACATACATACAATATAATATACTATCTATGTGATATGCTATTTACATTTTAATATACAATCTGTTGCAATATAATATATTATAAAATATAAATATATAAAACATATATTATGTATCTTCAATATGTAATATATAACATATGATGATAAAATTTATTTATAATGTATAATATATGATAAATTACACAAGAAATATATAATATATAAAATATCATATACTATCATTAGATATATGATTTATATTGTAATATAACAAACCATGTTTTAAAATATATAAAATATAATTATATATATCATGTTATATATATTATAACATATGATAATATAAATTATATATTGTAATATCATCTATACCTATTATAATATCATATTTTTCATATAATATATAGTATAAATTAAATATATTTTATTTTAGACCTTTTATGTTTTAGTATTACTAACATTGAAACTTTAACCTAGCATTACATTTCCATATCTCTCTCTCTCTTCAAATCTAATAATTACATGGAGTGAGTCTTCTCTCTCTCTCATTGTGGAAACCTAATCATCATCTCCACAACAGTCCTTTGTCTCCTAGAAAGACATATAGGTTACTCTCTCTCTCTCTCTTCCCTTAAAAGGTTTGTTCTTTTCATACTTTTCTATTAAGGTTAAGAGCTATCTTCTTCTACAACTGATTTAGGTTTTGGTTGTTGTTGGTTTTGTCCTATCACTCGTATTCACAAGGTTCTTTGATTTCGTTTATTTAATTTTGTCCCATCACATATTGTTTTACTAAATTCCTTAGTTTATGTGGTTCTTTAGGTTATGTATTTAGTGTTAATTCATTGTTAAACAAAATGTCGCATCGACATTTTTATTCCTTCAAAGTGATAAAGTGATAAGATGATACTTTTTGAATGAATGTTAAGTAGGTATTATGGGGCTATATATTATATGAGAGCTTGCATGAAGAAGCATGACAATGTGGTTTTTTCTTTTTTTGGAAGTTATGTAGTGATTTGTGTGATATTGATGATGAAAGAAACATGCATTGTGATACTCTTAAGGTTGGGAATCTAGTTAGTTTTGTTTTCTTCTCATTAGTAACTACCAATCTAGCATATGCAATGTCTCTCTCTCTCTTTAATTCTACTTTTCTTTTGTATTAACATTTAACTACTCCAGAACGCTAACCATCATGTTGCTTGCAACATGGTTCACGTGAATGTTGCTGCAAATCCCTTGGAAAATCATCGCCTGCTGCTGGTGAAATCCTCTACTGCTGTCTTGGAGTGATCAGATGAAGGTTGGACAGCACCAATAGGTACACAACTCTGCAGTTTGGGGTGCCAAAACTGCTATTCATTTGTGGGCTTGGTTAGATCTTTGAGTGCGCCATGGAGACAACTTCAGCATGCTGCTTGGAGCATCGAGAAAAACTGACATCTGGTGCGGTTTGGAAAAGAACTCGGACAGCTGTCGAAGAGCGATTCATGGTAGCTGCTATGGAGTTTGGAACTACGCCGTGCTCTTGAGTACTTGAAATTCTCGGCTAGTTGCTGTTGTTGCCAACTGCAGCTATCTCGTAGATCAAGCTGCTGTTGGAGTTGGATGCCCAGGCTTGGAATTCGAGAAAGTGAAGTTGCTTGGCATTAGCTCACTTAACTGTCGTGTGTAGTTCCTTCTGCTAATTTTTTGCGAGGATGGAGTACTCTAATTGTGGATTTATTCGGATTTCCATCTGCTAGGAGCTACTGCTATCTTTTGTCCTTAGTGATTGCTTGAAGTCTAGTAGCCACTTGGTCTTGGCTCTGGAGTGTTGCAAGTTCAATTGCACGGCCTGCTATATAATAAAATGGCAATGAATGTTCTATTATTGCAGTTAATGTTCAAGGCTTATTATTGCAGTTATCAATTGCAGCTCGGTTTGGCATGTGCAGCTCAGTTTGGCATGTTCTTCTCGATCGAAAGCTCAAAATGTGTTTGTTAAGGGCTGCTGAATTGAAATTTAAATACCATGGCTACTAATACAACTTAATTCACTCCTAGCCTGGCATGTATGATTTGCATCTGCCCATTATTATTGCTATCTAAGTGAAGCTCAATGAGTGACTTAGTTGCTTGGAGCACTTGGTTCTTGTCATAGAGAAGGAGCTTGGTTTCATCAAAGTATAGAACTCCTAAACTAACAGTTGCCACTCAGTTTTAATGTTACTAGGGCTGATCTATTTTGGAATGCAGCTAATAATTGGTGTATTGGAGTTTGGATTGCCCGAATATCGACCTTTGTTCTGCTGTAATGAATCACAGGTACAAGGCAAGGAACTACTGTAGAATTTTTTCTATTTTGGTATGCTATTAGGTCATGTTGGTTTAGGGAGTTGCTGATGACTTGTTGATTGCATGAAATGTCCTGCTGCTTAGTTGGTTGGCTTGTGTGGACTGTCTTGCTATTGTGCTCCTTGGTTGTTCTTCGTCAACCTTAATTGATTGTTGCTATCAATTTGGCTACTATTAAAATCAGCAGCTCGATTTGCTATCATCTTGTGTTCATAAGGGGTTTGTTTTGCAGTTATTAGCATGCTCTACTCTAAGTGGTTGAAGTGCAACCCTTGCTCGATATGTGGACAACAGCATGACATTTGCTTCTTAGTCAGTGCTCATCCTTTACTGTCATTGTGACATGGTAATGAAATGTAGATTATTTTCTTTTCTCCCTTAATTGAGTCCAAGGCTTGGTTCTTCTAAGAGCTTAAGTGTACTATTGTTAATTTGATAACAGCAGCTATTAGAACTAACATCTTGACATGTGGTTCCCAGCTACAACTATATTGCGTGGATCAGGATTCTTGCAAATAGTTGTTGTAAAGATCAATTAAGCCTTATCAAGTGGTTAGAGCTTAGGTTCAACAGCTACTTAGTAGTTGCAAGTTCAGCTACTGTCACAGGTTAGAATTTAGAGTGCTGATGCATCAGAGTTTCTCTGTTTCAGTTGTCAAGAGTTGAAGTCCAAAAGCATCCCAGCTATTGTCTAGACTCGTATGCTGCAAATATAAAGTGTAGTTGCTCTTCTATTAATTTAGTTAAGAAATTCATCAACTTACAACTAGTGTTCAACAAGTTAGGCCACATCTAACTACTGCTATTATTGTTTGCTCCCTTTCAGACTTCACACTTGAGTTGCTAGGCTTGTTTGGTACTCAACTAGAGTAGAGTCCAAGTTGAAGCTTATTTGTTCCCTTTTGTGCATGTAGTCTCTGTCTCCTTTCAGAGGCTACTATAATATGTTGTAGCTAGGGATGTTTCGTTCAATTGAGTGTAGTTGCTCAACTCAATTGGATTGGCTCAAGCCTTATGGAGCTCAATATGAAGCTCCAGTTACTATTGTATGGCTTGGTTGAAATGACTAGAATTGCACAAATTAAAGCCCATGGCTTAGTCAAATGCACTATTATTAATTTGAGTAAACCTGCTACATACATGGAGTTCTCAACATGATTAAATATTTAGAGTTGCTCAATAAAAGCTATTGCAACTGACACTTTGAAAATAGTTCTTGAAAAGATGACAATCCTAAATATTGGAAGCATGGATTTCTATTGCCATTTTCATTCTAAGAGTTGTTTTACAATTTGAACTCAAAACCAGTAAAACATATAAATCGCTTAAGCTCCATTTTTTATCCTTTAGTTAAGATTTTTGAATAATTGACCTAAAACACATATTTATCAATTTTTAAGCCTAGTTTGCAATAAATGTGATAATACATGTATGAATGTGTGCCATTTTGGTAGAGATAAATGTATAGCTATACATTTATCACTCTACCCGGCCATCCATAAGATATTAGTGACTTGAAAATTTTGCAAGACTTCAACCCAATGGTAAGTAGACTTCTCTTCTAGTAGATGGACTTCACCAACAAAGGAATCGATTCAATCAATATTGTAGGCGAATTCTCCTCAAATTAAGTCAAGCCTAAAACACTTCATGTGGTTTACAAACCAGACCATTAGTGATGCCATGCTGGTCTTTAGTGCACCATCGTTCTTCCTTTTCAAGATGTTCAAGATTCTAATTTGTTCCACGAGGAGGACCGAGACGTAAGACTTGCCTTCAAGGAATTGGCTTGCTAATTCTATGACCTTAAAGTAGATGAGGAACTTTACATTTAGGAATAGGATAGTCCCAAATGCAGCTAAGATAAAAGCCTTAATTCTATTCTATCTCCATTCTTTGGGATCGACACAAAAGATGGCCCATTTGTTAAAATCGTGCTCAATTATGAACCAAGCTTTTAAGTCTTCTAACTTAATGTAGTTCCATTACAGCTTTGCAAGGCCTTGTTTACCTTAGCCTTTCTAATCCCTAAGAATCTTGAAAATGTATTTACTGGATCGACTGCTAAGTTTGGAATATATGTGTCTTCTAAGGGAGGAGCTTTAAGTAATTGAGTATACTCTTCAAGTGTTGGACTAATTAAGTGAGGTCCAACTCGAAAAGCTACCTCTTCAAGTTCCCAAAAATTGGTTCATGCCCCGTGTTGAGCCTGATTTTTCGCCCTTCCAATTCTTCTTAAATTAGGTTTTATTTAAACCGATCAGTATTAAACCCTTATCCATTCAGTACTAACCCTTGTAGATACCTAATTTTTGTCCCCCTTTTATTTTTCAGAATAGATTATAGGGTCCTAAATTAGAAAAAAAAAACAAAAAAAATTAAAAAAACTTATGAAAAAATACAAAAAATAGAAAAATAAGAAAACCCAAAAAATATGAAGTTTAGGAAAATAAAAAAAAATAGGAAAAAGTATTAAAAAAATAAGAAATTTAGAAAAATGTGTGTAAAATAAGGAATTTAAAAAAATAACAATTCGTTAGATAATTTAAATAGAATAGATTTTTAATTTAATTAGACTTAAAATAAATAACCATTGAACCTAAGCTTGACTTAAATCCAGCCCAGGCTAACTTAAATCTAACCCAGGCTAACCTAATCCATATATGTAATTTAATTGGACATATAGATAAAGCACAAGCCAACAGGCTAACGGATAAGCGCTTGGATATAGCTTTAGGGTTTGGTTTAAGGTCTTGGGTTTGATCTCAGCACAGGTAAAGAACGTATTTTTTTTTTTTCTATACCTTACATGCTGCCACATGTCAAAGAATCACTTGGCTATATGTTTGCTCATAATACATGGCACTCCGTGATTCACTTGAACAGCAAATTTTCCTTCCCCCCATTTTCTTTTCCCCTTTCCTTTTCTTCCCTTCACTTTCTTTTTAAATAAACAAATGAACAATTAAAAAAGGGAATTTTCACACACATACATGTACAGAGGGGAGAACTGAAAAAAAAAAAACACACAGAAAGAGCAAGAGGGGATTTTTTATTTCTAAAAAACACATATATAGGGGACCCATGCCCTATCTCTCTCTCTCAGCGTCTTACTCTCTCTCCACCATCTTCCTTTGTCCACAGTCTCTCTCTGTCTCCAACCCTTCTCTCTCAGCTTCTCACTCTCTCTCTACCATCTCCATTTGTCCACAGTCTCTCTCTCTCTCCAACCCCTCACTCTCTATCTACTATTCGATCCCTCTCTCTCTCAGACCATACACACACTCTCTCTACTTTCTGACCCTTTTCTCTCTCTACCATCTCCCTCTGTCTACAATTTCTCTATCTCTCTCCAACCGGTCACGCTTAGCTATCTCACACACTCTCTACTTTCCGACCCTCTCTCTCTCCAACTCTCCTTCTCTTCCCAACAAATCACAAATCCTCTCTCGGCCCTCAATTTTTCTCTCTACCTACTCTCTTTCTCGGCCGAATCACCCCCTGATCACTTTCTCTCTCGATCACCCTCTCTCATATTACCTCTTTGGCCGCAACCCAGTACCACCACCATCAAACCCACACTGACCCAATCCTCTCTTGACTATCAATGTCCACCCTTAAAGCTCCAACCATAGACCTACAACCATAATCCGAACTCTCCACCACACCATCGACCACCGCACCCTCGATCACCTCTCTATCTCTCTCTCTCTCAACCCACCACCATAAGAAACACCTCCGACCAACACGAAGGCAAGCTCCTCACGCTTCAACACTCAACCTACCTCCCATATCGTCGATAAAAAATTCATGTTTATACCAATCCCCACTTAAAAGGGTACTCAGAAGCCATCGAAGGACGCCAGTTCAGGTGTAGCATTGTCTCTCAACCACGTACATATGTGGCAGGTAATAGCATCAAACGACCCGAATCCAATCCAGTAGCCCGAATCCGACCTACTCCAAATCCGAACTCGAGTCCGACCCAACAGTGGTGCCTGAACCTGACCCGCTTAGCTTAGTCCAGCCTTTTTGTGACTTGGATACATTTATTTATTTATTATTTTAATTTTTATTTACTTGTTGTTTCATGTAATTGTAATTATTGTAAATAAAAAAAAAAGAGAAAAAAAAAGAAGAAAATAAGTAAAAAAGGAAAAAAAAAAGAAAAGAAAGAAAAAAAGAAGAAAAGAAAAAAAGGAGTGTTTTATTTTTGTTTTCAAATTTCAACCATAATAATAATAACAAAATAATAATAAAAATAAAAAGTAAAGGAATAAATAATAAAATTGTTTTATCACCTAGAAAATTGATTTTCCAAAAATAAAATAAAAATAAATCAACCTTTTTCAAATTAGAATCATTTAAAATTTCCAAAAATAAAATCCAATTTAGGACCTTTTAGAAAATTTCTTCAAATAAATCAAAATGAGTAAAAATATATACCCAACTGGTTTCTAAAATTAAAATCAATCAACCCACTATATTTTTTGTAAACGAACTATGGAAGTCTGATCCAGAATAGCAAGTATGTAGACACCAATACATCAGTATAAGGCGACTTAAATATGGAAAAAAAAATTCCCATTTTTCTAAATAATTATATAAATTAATTGAATTAGTTGCATGTAACATGTTTAGTCATTTAGAAATTTAAAAAGGGTATATTGAAAAGCAAATTTAAAATTGGAAAGTTAAAATGTGGTACTCGTTTAAGGTTTAATAAATTAACCCCTAAACCTAAATCTCTAGTTTTCAAAAAACCATTTTATAAATTGATTTTTTAATTGATAGACCGGTAACTAAGTTATAACCAATCCATCCAATTGGTTATAACTTACCTCTTTTTCTCGACTCCAATCGAGTGGCGACTCCAAAATCTTTTCAAATAAAAAAAAATGATTTTCTTTCAACTTAAGTCGAGGATCAATATTAAATAGGTAAGGTTTAATACTGATCAATTTAAAGAAGGCCTAATTTTATAAAAGTATCAAGAGGGTAAAAAACTAGGCTCAACAGCTTAGCAACTCCATTGAGGACGTCAAGAAAGTTAATCACTTAAAACCATTCTAAAGTTAAAATTGCTTTTCAAATTGTCCATGTTGTTTAGTTATTTGTTTATTTAGTTAGTTATTTATATATTCATTTGTTTATTTCTTATTGATTTCGTGCATATATTTGTTTTAATTAGTATATTTGTTTTATAAATAGCATACACTAAGGCATGGGGGTTCACTTATTGCATCAGAGATGCAGGGTAGATACAATAAAACCTAAGCCATCTTAAGATCTTAGGAGATGAGCTATTGTATAAGCTTCGAGTGTTGTTGTGTCACCACTGCTCAAGATTAATTAGGCTACCTCACTTAAGCTCAATAAGACCAATGAACTATTTTCTAAAAAAAAGTGAGGTTACAGAGCTTAAGGACCTTTTAAAACCCACCTTAATTGTATATACTTCCTTCCAAGCTTGAGTTAATACACTACCCTTAAGAAATTGTAACCCTACTACTCGTTCAAGAGTTTTTACAAACAAGTTTTTTAAAAATTACAGTAGGGTTATGACCTAAGAAGTAATGTATTAACCCAAACAACCCTAATATCTGCATATTTCCACTTTTTTTATTTATTGCATTGATGACTGATCTTTGTCCATAAAATGTGTAGACTTAGGATGGCAGATAACCGAGTAAATGATCAAGCGAGCAATAGGCCACTAGACACCTTTAGGTTTCGCGAACAGGTACTAAGAGATGAAATTGCCTATTTGAAGAAAAAGCTTGAGTGTTTAGAAGCTCACAATTGGGCTTTAAGATCCCTTCTAGTACAAGTCATTAGGGATACTTATGAGATGATAAAGGACCTTAAGGCTCATATACAAGACTTAATGTAAGGTTTTTCCGGTTCAAATCTAAAGAGCTTAGAATAAAATTCCTGAATAAATTTTAAGTTCTCTGCCTTTTTGTATTCTAATATTTTCTAAAAATAATAATAATAAAGCTCTCTGTAGTTCATTGTTCTTTATTCTTTTCCCATCTTTGTAAATAACCTTTCAAAAAACATTTATTTAACCACCATTCGTTCTCATTTAAGGAAATGTAAATAAAATCCATAGATTTATAAATAAAATCCCAAAAATCACCATCCTTAGTTGTAAATTATTTTCTGAAAATAAAACTTTACCTTTCTCTCTCTTAAAAAAATGAATGAAAAAAAATCAAATAAAATGGAAAATTTGTTAACGATTATAAAATCCAAGCTTAAGTAACCAACCTAAATACTTGGTCTGGAAACCACACCAGATTCCTCGACTTATTATGGAAGCCAAACACGAGCCCCTTAACCCATTCATCCCCAATGCAAGCTCTTGGCCCATTCAACAAACACAAACCCTTTGTCCTACTCAAGCTACCAACCCAAACACTTAGCTTTCAACCTATACCAGATTCTTCGACCTATTAAAGAAGCCAACACGAGCCCTTTGTCCCATCTAATCTAAACACAAGCCAATTAGCCAACACCAACCTTAGGCCCATTCAAGTAACCTACCTAAATACAGGCTGCATAGCTAAGCATTCAACCTAACCTTGGGCTCATTCAAGCGACTTACCCAAACAACAAGCCACTAGGCCAAGTAACCAATCCAAACATGAACTACGGCCCATTGAGGCAACCAACCTAAACATAATCCTCAACCCCTAAAAGTAACCAAGCCAAGCCAAAACCCCTTACCTGTTTAGAAAGCTAAGCTCAATCATGAACCAAACCAAAACACAAAGTCAAATACTAGGGCATGATTTGAAAAACTGGGGGGCAAAATTAATCCTTATCCTGAGTAAATAGAAAACAGACTCCTCCTTAAGAAACTAGCAACTAACTTTTTGAAAATTTTAGGAAGAAAAGAGGCAAACTATACCCTATAGACTAACCTTTGACACGCTTTGAAAGTTGAGCAATATTATAGTAAGGATACCTTAAACTTATTCCTTAAAGGAAGTCTAATTTGAATGTGATACACAAATTAAAGTGAAGTTAGGCATTCATTTCTAAATTCCAAAACATAATCATCTGCTATTTACCTCGTTGGACCTATTTTGGAGAATTTCTAAATTTATACCCTATCAAGAACCACCCTACAATGGGGCAATTCGGAGGTTAAGGACATTGATTAGAAGATAGGGGTAAGATTAGTTTATGCTTGTTTAAGTAACATTAATTCAAAAGCAACTTTTATTTCTGATAAATTATTTTTCTTTGAAATGAAGAAGAGCCAATTTCTTTTTTCAACCACCTCAAGCCCATACACTTAAAATCAATGGAAATAGGGCCTTGAATCATTTAAAAAGAAAAAAAAAACTCAATCACTTTTGGGACCAAAAAAAGAGAGAATAGTAAGAGATGATGGTGCAAAGCAATTAAAAAAAAAAAAGAAGAAGAAAAGAAGCCAAAGAATTAGGCTCATAAGTGTAAGATGAAAAGCCTCAAGACATATTTCACATCCCAGTAAGGGCAACCAAACCAAATCAAAGGGCTGGAAGTCAATGCCCAAAAAGCCTTAGCAAACACAAGGCCCTAAATCACACTCCTAAGCTTAGAAACCCAAATCTCCATATCCACTCTAATAATCGGAAGCCTCTCTTACCTATACTAAATCACATAAGGCCTCCCTACCTACAATATGTTTTTTCTTTTGTATGTTTTACTGAAATTTAACAAACTCAACCTAACTACTTCCTCTTCTTTTTTGTTATAATACAATTAGAATTTATACTAAATAATAAATAAAAAACGCAAACTAGAAACACAAACGAGTGCAAGTTGAATAACAGATGCGGGTCTGGAGCGATCTCCCAGGTTAGGTCGAACGCGGATCTGGACCAGGTTCAGTCTAGAATTCAAGTCACACTTAGGAGATGAAGGCAGCATCCACAAGAGGCTTCTCTAATCAATTCCAATGCTAAAACGAATTGGTAAAGATGGTTTTATGATTACTTTATTGGACAATTGGGGGGGGTAGTTTAATGCCTTGGTAAAAGGAGCTCATCTTGGTGGTTTTCAAAGTTCAGAAGGTGACCATGGTATTGGTTTAGCTGTGTGGTGGCTACTACTAGGTATGGACGAAGAGTTAGGTTAAGGGTTTTGAGGAGTAGAGAAGTACGTAGTGTGGTTAGTTTGGTTCAAGTAGTGGTAGAAGTAGTGGTTTAAGAGTAGGATTGCTGTAAGTTAGGGTTTCATGGTAGGGAGATGGTAGAACAACTAGCGGGGAACAACAGTAAGCAAGAGGGGTATCGCTTAGTAGCTAGGTGCTTGGGAAACACCACTATAGTGTTCTTTTTCTTAAAAAACAACTAAAGAGGGGGAGTGATGTAGAGAAAGAGAGAAAGAGAAAGAGATGCACGTAGTGAGAGAAAGAACTTGAAAGTTAGAGAGAGAGAGAGTTTAGGAGTGGGTTTCAATGTATGGGGATGAAAGCTTCTTATCCAAAGTGCTTGTTCGAGCTCCTATATATATTAATAGAGCGCGAATTAAGCATAGAAAGGGATGAATCTCCATGATTCCGAATTAAGCTAATGGGTTTGACTTGGCTTAAATTTTGAATTTCAAAGAGAAAACTCGTAATCTTTAGACAATTGATGGTCAAATGGTGTTAATAGATGCTTGTGATTCCTAGAAAAACCATAAGAATCTTTGGATTTCATTAATGAGCTTAAATCATGGAAAATGGATTTGGATGGAAAATGAATTTTTTTTTGAAAACTTTAAACCATGATTTGACCCTACGAATGATTGAATTTGGACGAGATTAAGGGTTCGATCTGAAGTATCCCATGCTAGCTCTACAATCACTTCATTAATTCGATTAATTGCAAAGAAAAAGGGCCCAAATCAAGTACGAAAATGGACTATCCAGGGAGGAAAACTACGAGAACTCTAGGGAAAAAGAAAGGAAAGATGGGGAAAGTAGAGAGAAAATATGCTAACGTGGCGCCACATCAGCCATGGGGTCCAATGACATCGTGCCACATGTCTTGACAAGACATTTGGCCAAACATGTGAAAGGAGTTGACGTGTCATTATGCCACTTGTTAAGACACGTGGCACGACATGTGTCATGAAGGTACTGACGTGGTATGTTAGTTGAGATTGGACAAAATACACATGGCAGCGTGTTTTATAAAGAAAAATAAAAGGCACTCTGTACCTTTGGTGAGATTTGAACCTAAGATTCCAAGTTATATGCATTGGGAAGTTAGGGTATAGAACCATTAGACTATTAACTTGTATCTTATCCATATGTGTAATCAAATTGCATATATGAATTAGATCAACCTCAGTTAAATTTAAATCTATATTTAAGCCCAACAATCGCTCCTCTTATTATTATTTAAGGCCCTAAGGCTAAAATAAAAAATCTTATTCTATTTAAACTATTTAAAAATTTTATCATTATTTTTTTTCCTAATTTTTCTAATTTTGTAATTTTTTTCTGAATTTTCTTTTTTCTTTTCAAATTTTCCTTTTTTTTTTTGCTTTTTCCTAAATTAGAACCCTTTACCTTATTCTAAAAATTACATGGAGCAAAAATAAGGTGTCTACAACCTAAAACAAAGCAACTAATACGAAAACCATTAGATAAGCCATGCACTTTATTTGATAAATCTTCAAATTGAGTTTTATAATCAACTATAATACCTCTCTGAGTAATTTTGGTAATAAACCTTATAGATGGTCCAAACCTTTGTTGCAAGGTAATGGTACAATTACTCCATGAATTCAATTATTGATTGTGGTACATCCACTAGTACCAACTAAGTGCTTTATCTTCTATGGCAAAATATGCCATTGTAATGAGTTGCTCATCAAGTACCTGGTGAAAATCAAAGAATTGATTAGTTTTGAAGATCCAACCTTCAAGATCAATGCCAATAAATCGTGGAATTTCCAGTTTAATTCCTCTCAACATAGTATATGTAGTACTATCGAGCCTAATTTTTCACTCTCCTAATTCTTTTTATAAAAGTAGGTCTTCTTTAAACCGATCAATATTAAACCCTTAATCGTTTAATACTAGCTCTCGACTAGAGTTTAAAGAAAACCATTTTTCAACTTGAAAATATCTGGAATCGCCATTAGACCGAAGTCGAGAACAGGGGTTAAGTTATAACCAATTAGGTAAATTGGTGATAACTTAGCTACCAATTTATCGATTAAAAAAAAATAAGTTATAAAACGGCTTTTTAAAAACTAGAGAATTTAGATCCGAGGGTTAAGACTTTTAAACCCTTACGGGTACCATTAACTTTCGAAAATTAACTTTAATCTTGAAAAATCACCTTTTTATTTTATAAGATAGAACTCAATTTAACTATTCTAATTGGACATAAAATAATCTAAACTAAAAGAAGGAAAATTAGGTTTTTTCATTTTTTATGATCGACTCGTAAGTGCCTACGTACCTGTTATTCGAGATCAAACATACGTAGTTCTTTTAATGAAAACTTTAGTGGGTTAAATTGATTTTAATTTTGAAAACATGTTAAATTTACATTTTTAATTCAATTCAATTTATCTGAAGAAATTTCTAAAAAAATGAAGGTTCTAAATTGAAATTTTTTTTTTTTTTGAAAAAATCTAAAAAAGGGTCCTAATTTGAAACGAACAATTTATTTTTATCATTTTTAGAAACTAAATTTTTCTAAGTGATAAAAACAAAAATTTATTCTTATTTTATTTTTATTTTTTTGTTTATTTATCACTAATTTATTTATTACCTATTATATTTTATTTATTTTTATTAAAATAATAAAAGAAAAAAAATTTTCCTTTTCTTCCTCTTCTCTTCTTCTTTTTTTTTTCTTTCTTTTCTTCTTTTTTTTCCTTATTATTACATTTACATAAATAAAACAAATATTTAACTAAATAAAAAAAAAAGAACTCTGAATGGACACAACTAGATACTCGAGTCAGACCTAGGTCAATCGAGTCAGGTCGAGTCGAGCTCTATAGACTTTAATAGCAGCGGCAGTCGGTAGGAGCGATTCAAGTTTATTCGAACGGATTTTCTTAAGGGTAAGGGAAAAATTATGAGTTTTAGATTCGACTTAGGGGAGGTAAGTCGAGTACCGTAGTGTTTGGTGGTGGTTAAGAGGGTTATCGGAGGTAGTAGTTGGTGTTAGAGCTCGAATGGCATTGAAGGGAGTTGCTGGTCGTGAACGGTCGATTAAGGAAAGGGTTTTGGAGTGTGGGGAGTTCGGTCGTAAGAGTAATTTGGGCCGAAGGTGACTAAAAGTGGTGGTTTAAGGGGGGTGAGCTCCGGTGGTTAGGGTTTAAGAGTACTAGTTTGGTTGAGTGACTAGAGGCTACGGCAACAGTCGAGGGTGGTCGCATTGGGGAGTTGATGGAGTAGGGGTCATGACCATAGTGGTGGTCGAGCTTGGAGTTCATTAGAGAGAGAAACTCGAGGAGAGAAAGGAAGTGATTAAGAATGGATAAAGAGAGTATTAGAGTTGATTCTATTTGTTGTGTGTCCCCATTGACATCCTTAAGCCCCTATTTATACTTGAATTTTACCCAGCAACTAAGGAAACTCAAAATCAAATTTGAATGTAAATATACAAAAATTCAATTTTTTCTCGATTTTTGAAAGCCAATTTGAATATGTAATTGACCAAACTTGGATGCGTTTTCTCTTCCAATTCATAGTAGGATATGTCTAGTTTGTAATTTTGCCATTAATTTGGCGAAATTGCGAAAAGAAAGAGTCCAAAAATCGTGTTGAAGTAGGCAGTCCGAAGAGGAAGGTGTTGGAAATCTAGAGAAAATAAAGGAAGGAAGGGAAAAGAGAAGGGAAAAAGAGGGAAAGAGAGGAAAACGAATGGAAAAGGAAGAAGGGGAAGGGACAAGTTGGCTAACGTGGCGCCACATCAACCATGTCAACCAACCCTAGCGTGCCACGTATCATTCGTGACATGTGGCAGCTAGCATAGTACGCCACATGGCGCCACGTTAGTAGGGCCATCAAATACGAGGATACCACGTGTCAAGACAAGTGATGCAATCAGATCCTAACACGTAGCGGTCCTTCATATGATTGAAATAATAAGAAAAAAGCTTCCCTGCTTTTGCTAAGTTTCAAACCTAAAACCTCATGCTTAATGCTAATCTTATGTTTATATACTTAATTGTCAGGCCGTTGGCCTGTGTCTTGTCCATATGTATAATATGGACTTAGTTAGCTAAGCTAGATTTAAATTTAAGCCTAAGTTCAACGGCCCAACTTCTAAACCTAAATTAAAATTAAAAATCTACTGTAACAAAATGTTATTTTCTAAAATCTCCTTCTTCTTTTTCAACTTTGTGGCTTTTCAAAATTTTTTATATACTTTTCCGAATTTTTCCATTTTTTTGTATTACTTTTTTTTTTCTAAATTTCCTATCTTTTGCGCTTTTTCCTATTTTCCTATTTTTTCTAAGTTTTCCTAAAACTACTATTTTTCCAAATTTCTTCCTTTCTTGGGATTTTTCCATTTTTTGAACTTTTCTAATTTAAGACCCTATAACTTAAACTGAAAAATAAAAAGAAGGGCAAAAATTAGGTGTTTACAACTACCATTAGTTGGTAGCGAAAATGATGAAGTCCTAGTAGCTCCATTAGCAACTCCATTAGCACTCTGATTCAATTGCTTGTTAACTATCATAATCTGCAACTAAGAAAGTTGCTTAAGTAGCAATTCAAACTTATCATTTACATCTCTCTAGAGTTTTTGTTAACTAAATTGCAGGGATTCAATTTTCTCGTCCGATACAGCTACTTTAGTGGAATTAGTCATGGTGATAGGAATACCAAGCTAGACAAGAGCACTAAATGATAGGCCTTAACTAGAAAGCCTAGCCTAATGCAAAACAATACAACCTTAAGTTCCCTTTGGATTTATCTGATCTCAGATATTATTGAATCCTCTTTCTCTCTCTTCATCCAAACTCTTCTGCAAATAAGTTTAAAGCCCTGACTTATACTCTGTCTCTCTCTCTCTCGTATCTAGTTGATTGCAAGTGAAGAAGGTGGTCACTTCAAGCAAATCAAGACTCCTATAAGCCCTAAATATAAACCATATAACTGTAGAAACAAACTTAATACACAAAGTTTAGAGATTAATTGAAGGATTCGATCGAGCCTAAATTATAAAATAAAGCTAAAAATATTAATAAAAGTGACCTCATAAGTTTGAATTTAAGAAAATAAGCAATAAAATGATAGAATATAAAATTTTTAAATTTTAAATATATTACTCATTATTTATCGGAAATGCATAAAATACTTTCTAATAACTAACGAATCACTAGAGATAAATTATATATACACTAAAAATCATAGTATAACATAAATAATATTTAAAAGTATTTACTTATACTCTATATGTATTTACACGTGAGTAAAAATACGTAAAATTACCTAAAATGATTAAAAATTGTTAAATAAGTAAAGAAAATTATAAAAGAAATTAAAGAAAAATCATAAAAAATCATAAAAGTGTAGAAGAATCTAGATTTTGGTCATGACAATTAGGGGATGAAGAAAAAAATTGGCCAATTACATTTAAACACTTGTAAAGGTAAAATGAAATGAAATAAGGCAATTATCTTATCTAATTAATGCACTAAAATTACTTTACAGCTCTATAAATATCAAAATTTTTATAGAGGCTCATTTGATCAGTTTGAAACCTTAGAAAATTAGAGAGCATCGTAAATTTGAGGAAAATTAGGATTTTACAAAAATTTCAAAAATTCTATGCAGTAAGAGCAATTAGGCCGAACCCACACACCAGCACCACCCAAAACCAAACCACCACTACCACCCGGAACCAAACCACCACCACCACCCCACTCCAAATCAACCGTCTAAACCAACCAACAAACCCTAGACCAGCATTGGTGGCCAAAAGCCAAGAAACAAGTGAGTTTAATTTTTCAACTAATTTTATAAAAATTATTAAAATTATTAATTATATCCAGAAAATTATGAATTTTATTATTCTAATATTTTATTGTATGTAGATTTAGGGGGAAATAGTGGTTATGTTTAATTATATCTGTAGAGATAAGATGCTTAAGAAGCTGAGCGAAATCAATCATGTTTGGATATGTTTCGATTTAGAATTAAATAGGCTTAGGAGTATAGTTTCGAGTTCAAATTTTTTTTTTTTTTTAGATTACTTAAGTAATATATAACGATGCTAAGAATCCATTTTTCTAAAATTAATTTTCAAAAATTTTAAGTAATTTTTAAGCCCTAAAATGACAAATAAAGTAAGTAATTTTGGAGTAATTAAGTAATTAAATGACTTATTATTAATTTAGAGGGTAATTAGATGTTTAGAGATGTTAATTTTTGATGCAGTAACATAATCATAGCATTTGGAGTATAAAATATAATTATCATAGGGATTATGTAATAAATATAGGTTATTTGATAATATGTGCAATTGGAATTAAGGTAATTATAAAATATGAGGTTAAATTGAATAATATAATGATAATATTAATATATATTAAATCTGGTATAAAACTTAATTTTAGATAATTATATAAAAAATATAAAATTTTCTCACATCGGGAGTAAATTCGATACACTTACCAAGATTAGAATGTACCAAAAATGTTAGAAAACAAATTTAAGACTAAGTATGGTATTAGGATATTCAAGCCTAATGTAATTAATTTCACGTTAGGGTTCGAAACATATTTTAGGAGTTACTTATAGTTGGAACTGATTTAGGGCCTAAATTGGAATCGAATTCAGAAATCGAACCCTAAACTAATGTAGAATGAATCGGTAGTAAATAATAAGTATATAATGAGAATTTATTCAAATCATAACCTAGAATATATATCTTCAAAGTACAAATACTAAAAAGTGTATTTATATTATAGGATACACAGAGACAAGTCAACCTGCAACTAATTGAGCGACCGACCGACCGAGGATTTTAAGTAAGTTGGGTTTAATACTTAATTGTATTTAGGGTACTATTTTAGAGTACTCAGAGACTTAAGATCGTGTTTGATTGTGTTTGTAAGTAGTTATGTACATATGTACTTAAGTATCTACTTAAGTGATGAATTATGTGTTATATTTGATGATTGTTGTGAATGAAATGTTATAAAATTGTTTGATCACCCTAAACCATACTTAAGTATAGCCAACCTAAATACCTTAATTTACATGCATTGCAACCCTTTAAGGGATCACGAGGATCCTCCAACTAAACACCAACATCTTCGAAAAAGATAGCGCTAGATAGCATAATGATCTTTTCCTCATCTTTAGTGGAATTAAGTGACAAAAGAAGAGGTCGCGATGAGAATGAGGGCATTGGTTTGAAGAATAGTCTTGGGGAGAGCGATGTCTCTATTGCACAAACCTGAGTTTAGTTGTAAGCTATTGTATTAACAAAAAGTCCTTAACTCGGATTAAAGCGAGTGAAATTACTCTAATTTCACAACAAACCGAACCACGTTGTGTAATAACAATTGCTTATTGTATTGCATATAATTCATTTTCTAATAATCTTGTTTATATTTATTATACTTGCATAAGTCTCCAACTTAACTTACTGAGCTATTGTTACTCATACCCATATAAATTCTCTCGCAAGTTCTAACTTTTGAGCGATGGAAGGAAGGTGAATAGATAAAATCTAAAATAAAAAAATGGGGTAAATTCTACTTTTCACTCGTGTGTTTTCACCTTTTGACAATTTGCTTGCCTGTGTTTTCGTCTTTGACACATTGCATACCTGCGATTTCATATCTAAATGTCATTATGAATTAGCAAACATGTGATAATTTCTGATTGACCTATAATAGTTAATTTAATAATATAGTATTATTAAATATATTTAATGAAATAATTTAATAGAAATTTAAAAAAAAAATTGTGGAAATTTTCCTGCTTTCATCTTCTCCACTGAATCTGTGTCGAGTGGCATGACCAGCATTGTCCCGTTCCATCTCCATATGTCTACTGCAAACACTACAAAAACCTGTGCTGTGACCGTAACTTATGTGCAATGCTTTGTGATTTTATTTTATAGACAAAAATAGCTTAAGGTCCTATAAAACAATGCAGAGAACTGATACATGCAAGATCTCTTTGTTTAACTACTTTCAAATGATCCCAAATACTACGTTTCAATTTTTCTTTGTTTTCTTCAAACGAAGCCTTAAAAGCATATATGAAGTTTCACAGGGAAGAGTTCAATTACTAAACTTGATTGCCAAATGATTAGCCAAACTACCTTCGTATGAATCATTGTGACAAATATCAGGAGGAGCTTCTTGTTGCATTTTTAGGCATATATTTCCATGATCATCACCACTGGTTTTTTATCAAAAGGTCAAAACTTCAATGTGTAGTTCTAGTTTCCCGTAATTCTAGGAAAAACGTTTGTTTATAACAAATTACAGAAACAAGATCGGCAAAAGTTTTTGAATTTACAATGAATATCATAATTTTGAGACCTATTAAATTTATGAGAATATGTTCGAGAAGTATGAAACAAGCGACCATTTTCTTGAAGAAGATGAAATGAACGAAATTTATGCATTTTCTCACTACATTATTAATTATATATATTTAATAATTTATGTTATTGAGTTGATTATTGTGGACCAATTAAAAAATGACAAGTGTCTAGTAATAGATAGAGATGAATATAAACAAAACTCCACCACAGATATATAAAGTGGAATTTACCCTAAAAAATATTGTGCATAACCACTCATCATGGACCAATTTTTTGGTTAATTTAGTGAATTTAATTGTCACAATAAATATCCTTTTTTCTTTTAAATAATGTAAATATTTTTCTAATTTACATATTTGGTAACTTTAAACAAATAACAAAGGTAAAGTAACCCTATCATAAAAAATACCTACCCAGACCCTTTTCAATCAGGTAAGTCTTTTGTGTATAATTAAAATCACAATAGAAGTTCCTGGTAGTAATTTCCAGAACCAATTCTCACATAATATAGTAGGAGTAAGAAGTTATAATATCCTATATCCACTTTAGAACATGTACTTTAAAGTATACAGGGTATGAATTCTAAGATCCCCGCCTTGCAATAGTAATAAAATAATATTAATAAATAAAAGATACCATATCATCAAAATAAAGCAAACTACAACCTATCAAAAAACTTGAACTAAACACTTTTTAATCTCTTTATTTCCATATTTCATCTTTAATCTCTACTCCATCGTCATTTTTTTCATATTCCTTCTTCCTTTATTAAATCTATCATTTAATAAAGTTCAAGAAAGAAAATTTGAGTTCTTATTTCCTATTTTTAGAGCTACCTACAAGCCATAAGATATGTCAGTTACTTATGTTTTATAGTGAAAATAGTTTCTTTCTTTTATGTGTGATAAAAAAAAATAAAAAAAATAAAAAAAAAACTTAGTATTATTACTAGAATAAAATCTGATTTTCTTAGAGAGTATAGAGAGATTATTTTACTAATGCATGTATTTTGAGGAAGAAAAATATTTCAGTTTGAGTTTAAATTTTCTTCTGTTTTTCATGTTTTATCTTCATTTTCCCATATTAATTGTTTGATCATATATTGTTACACTTATAATTATACAATCTTGTAAATTTTTTATTCATATTTAATAAATTTTATATAACTCACATTAAGTATGATATTTATCACTTTCATTTTTTAAAATAATGTACTTATTCCCTTAAATATCTATATAATATGATTATTAAAAAATAATGTTTTATTTACACAAAGAATGTTCTGTATAATACTTTCATAAAAATTTATCAATAATAATAATAGTTAAAGAACCATTTAAAAAAAATCGATTGGAAATAAACTTCAATGTACTTCATTCATTGACTTCATTTGAAATATTAGCTACATTGAGTAATTGCTTTTGGAAAAAAAAAAAGGTACCGTTAATTTTATGTTCCAAAAAAATTATCATATTAAAATTCATAAGGAAAATTAAAAAAGAAATCTATAAATTCCCTAGAGTACAAGATATAAAGTGATTCCAAGATGCCATGACGTAGAGTATAGATAGCAAAGTTTTCAAAACCTGTACCCATAGAGTAGGTACAAGTAAAGTTTAATATGCTACTTATTCTGTACCTACTCACCCCTAATAGGCCATACATTATTGTATACATCCAAACCTGCAAGTGAAGCTCTTTTGAGCAAAAGATTATGGAGTATTGGTATCAACCAAACAATTATTTATTGCATTAGCAATCAACAATTTCATAAAAATTACCAGTGAAATGTTGATATAACCATGTTGAGGAGAAGAAATTAACAAACCATCCTACCTTCTATATTCACTAATCAAATATCCTTTATTCATTGCAAACCTTTTCTTGTAAAATCTCAGCATAAAAAGCCATCAAATGGGACGATGTTGAAATCTTCTTCACTGAGGAGCTTTATCTATGTAATGATTCCACACAACAAACTTCATAGATTGCCAGTAATGATGAAACTTCGAAAGCATCAAGCAATAGAAAATAAAAAAAAGAAAAAGAAAAAAAGTTAGAAATGAGGTTTCTATGCATTAAGTACTGACAGAGGCCCTCTTACTTATTCTTTTTCAAGTGATTCTATCTCGAAAAATACAGTTGCTTTCCATAACAAAAAAGGCACAAAAATCAAGGCCGATAACAAAGAAAGCGCACATGTGTCACATAGAATAGAATTATCATATAGAATGTTTCCAAACAATAGTATGTATTGCTAACAGTACTAATTAACCATTCTTTTGTACACTTTAAAATTAAAATCTATTTAACTAAGTTTCGAAGAAAACTTACTAGTACTTGAATGCAAGAAAGCACAACCTGTTTCGAAACTCTACACACTGAACAAACAAAGAAATAATTACTCACTTAAGCATGTCATACTAAATGGGAAATATAGGAAAGATATTTAAAAAAAAAATGCAAAATTTAAAATCAGGAATAATTGATCTTTCTTACACAAAAACTTCGTTGAGCGCAGTCTCACCAATCTCTTCCATTTTATATGCTCGTTCATCTAGTGTCATATCCTCCATTCTGGCGTGTTTTTACATCCTAACATATACTGATGGGAAATTTTAAATGATGACAAAAGGAGGCAGTTAGTGCAAAGAAGCAAATGCTAAATAATGGAAGCAACAAATGTGGGAGTTAATAGGCACGTTTCTTTTTTAATAAGGTTTAAGTTTCAAGCTGATAATCAGGATGATGCTGCAAACCGTTGCATATCCGTGATAATTCATGATACATTAAGGCTCTAAGTGCATACTACAATTTTCAAAAACACCTATGTAAATGCCAATGATAATAATTAATATATCTCCATGATTAAATTTAAACTAATTGTCCTCCCAAAACAATCACAATCTGGGGTAAAATCCTTCCTTTCCATGCACTAGTGACACACCAAATCCCTAACTCATGGGCTTTTAATGTTTGAACTTATTATGTATCTAAAAAAAGAAGTATATGGAGGGGTAAGCTAAAAGCTCAATACGTTACACCATACACACTAGCATGCCATGCAATTAAACAAACCAAAAGCAATTTATACAACATAAAAATCAAACAATCAATTTAGGTCGATAATCATCACAGGAATACTCATGAATCCACCAAACCATATGTAACACGATTTATATATAGAACCTAAATTGGGAACTGCTACATGGGTCTCATTTAAATTGTATCTGAAATTGCCACTACAAATCCCCATACATCTATATCTACTCCATATCATCTCCACATGTGACTCTACTAATGATAACATCACATGAGGATCATCGAGTTGTACCCTAAGAATCCGACACTTTGAGCCCTTAGGCTAAGCTCAACACAAGCAACAACCCAGTTTATTGTCAAATAAGGAATTAGTCCATTTTCTAACCTAACAAGCACATGCATCAACCACATACTTGCATCCTAGATGTCTATACCTTTCTATTCATAATCACCATAGATACATACATACTTATATACATATATAAATACTCATCATATCATATGTCCATATTTAAATAAAATCTAAAATAGTAACTTATCAATAGGTTTTTGATTAAATTCCAAAAGGTTTTATGCTTCCAAAAAGATTATCTAGATGATTCTATGATTAAACATTAGGCTTACCATTCTTCAAGTGTTTATAAGTATTGTTGGCAAATAATAAAAATCTTAATTACCTTTTTTCTAAACAACTATTAAATTAACACTAACTTATTGTATAACTATCTATAAACTATAAATTTTGATAAGTTAATCATATAATATCAATTTAATTACCTTTAATTAAATACTCGCAGAAGATTTTTTTTTTTTTTTTCATTCTTTTCTTCCTTTTCGAGTTGAATATCCCATTATAATTCCAGGCAAATCAAATCACTCAACTTTTCTTAAAAGCCTTATCGTGTCAACCTTAACTAATAACAAAACAAGGTTACACATTTATCTATTTCTTGTTTTTTTTTATGAACAACTTTTATAATTCATAACCTCCTGTAATCAAATTTTGTATCTCCTTTTTATAACGTCCGACGAAACTAGTAATTCTTTCGATAACTTCCAACTCATAGTTCCAAAACACTTTACTCCAAAATCTTTAATTTAGCTCATGCATAGCAACAAACCAAGAATTTGTCAGTCGTATGATCAACTTGGTTCTCTTTTCATTAAATTCCATAATTCTCTCTTAATTCCATAATTGTTTAAATAATGAAAAGAAAAAAGAAATCCTTTTTAACAACTTTCAAAGATCAAAACTTATACATTTCTTTAGGTTATTCTATCTCATAATAAAACCCTAATCCAACATATTTGCTAAGATCTCCAAAAATCATAAGTATAACATAGAGCAATTATATCGTTACCTCAATTTAATGCATATTCACTTTCACAACCTCATAATGAGTTATTATCTCTAATCAACTGAAATTTCTTAAAGCATAAATTATTTTGGGATTATTCTCATAAAATTATCAATTTATGCTTTTGATCACTTATCGATCTATAGATCTTCATTGCAATTCCTAGTTGTCTCATGCCCTAATATTCCTTTAATCTTGCACATGCCAATCATAGGAGAGGTTAAGGTTTTTCTTTGATTTTTTTTTTTCTAAATAAGTTAAAAGTCTCTATGAGTTTGTGTGGGGAGAACTAAACGGTGGCCATAAGTTCCCCCCTCAACCTATATTTAAAATATCCAACATAATTATTTCACCAATCAAATGATTTAGGGGTAAAATTACTATATTGACCCTCTTTTTATTTATTTTTGGGAACATTTCACTCTCTTAGCTAAAAAGAACTTTTGTTCTTATCACGCCTAATCTTTGGTTTTGTTCTCCTATATCTGGTTAATACCAAACCCTAATCTATTTTGACTTTTACCCTTGTTAAGTTTCCAAATTTAGTTTTGATGATAACAAAATATGTGATAAGTAATCATAATATATCTATGAAGTATATAGATATATTATGATATAATATTGATTAATTCTAAAAGAAACCACAATTAACAAAGATTAAAATGTGTTTTACAAGAGCAATAAGTGTGTAAGTCAATTTTGGAATGAAATCAATTCAAGGAAGAAAATTAAGTTTGAAATTGTGCTGATCAAAATGTATGTCAAAATGTGTGTCGGAATGTATATCAACAAGAAAACAATACAAATTGTGTACAATATTGAGATCAGCAGTTGTTGCTAAGCTATTTTTTGAATAATCTATACATGTTAAGCTGGAAAAAATATGTAAAAATCCTAGCTCCACTTTATTAGATATATTAGGGAAATATACTCAATTTTGTTCCACTAAATTGGTTAGGCCCATGAGGATTTTAAGTTGGGTTAATTTGAATTCCATAGAATGGTTGATTAAGGATTGAGTATTATATGCAAATAAATTTTCAGACATATTAGGAAATTATGTTGAACAAGTTTTTGCTCCGAATTCTACGAGGCTTACTGCATTTTTTTAGCTCGTTGTTAATAAAATTCTCAAGGATCATAAGGTATCGTGTAAAGGATTAGACTGGATATTTTAGATATATTCGTCTAAATTTTTGGGATTTTTTCTAATTCAAAATTTCAAATAAGGTTTTGAAGAAGGTAGAAGACTTATTCACAGCAGATAGATAAGTAATGTCGGACTATTCCTTGAGGAATTGGTTATATGAAGATTAGGTCACATATTTTCACGCTTATTTATAATATTTGAAGGGTGATTTTTGAATTTTTTAATTTCCACGTAATCAAAAGAGGATTAGAACAAATCACCTCTTGCAGCAACTGTCAAATGACTCAAGCTCGACAAAGAAACAAATCAAGATCAGTTTGATTCAAGTTTTCAAAAATCCAAATATTTGGTTCCTACTTTCATGAGTTATTTTTCCAACAACAAAACCGATTATATTTAAATGAAATTTGCTAAGAGAAATATCTGGAAATAACTTTTTCTAATTATTATAGAGAAGTTTGATCCAAGATGAACAAAGCTGCACAATACTGACATGGTAAAAAAAAAATAGATAAGAAATAAAATTCAAATTTCTCTCATGAACACTATCAAAAACATTGCCAAAAACTCTGTCAAAAACTAAGTGAAATCAATTTCATTATTTCATTGTTATTTCTTTTGAGTGAAAGTTGTAAAGGAATATTTGTTTATATTATTTCACTTTCTTTGTAAAAGTTATTGAAATTATATTTTTTAGTATGAAAGGGTTACAGAGTTATCTGAATCCTATGTTTAGCTTAAGAAAAGCTAGTGAGATAGAACAAAAAAGTAACTAGATATCCTTATAACCTTTGATTGATTTTTGTTTAGTAGAACGATTAGACTAGTGGAACGATACCAATGAGAAGGACTGGGTCCCCAACAATGAAGCTAAAAAAGAGTAGTAGGTAAAAAACCAAAGCTCTATAAATCAATTACCTGATCTTCTTTCTCTCTACTCTATTTAGTTTTTTTTATTTTTATTATTTATGTTGTGCATAAAGTTAAACAATCAATCTCCAACTACTTATCGCGTTATTTAAGTTATTAAGAGGAGATTTGTTTTAAAAATTGAAAAAGTTTCATTTTTGCAAAAGATATCAATTTACCTCCCTCTTGATATCTTGTATAAGACCTACAACCCTCAATTACAAATTTAAAAAAAAAAAAAAAAACTAATTTTTGTTTTGGTAGATTTTAAAAGAATTTTGGAATCATCACCCAACCAAAATCGATAAAAGGGATAGATTAAAACCAATTAGGTAGACTGATTCTAATCTAGCTCCTGAACTACGTGAAAACCAAATTTGAAAAAGATTTTTTCAAATCAAATATCTTAGACTCGGGAGCCTATCCTTTTAAGCCCTAAAATAAGTACCATCATAACCTTCCAAAATTAATAATGATCCTTCAATTTTTCCCTTTTATTTAAAAAACAATCAAATTTACAGGCAAAAAAAAATTGAAACTAAATTTATTTATTCACAAAAGGGGGAAACTTTAGCATGTTGCTTTATTTATTTTGAAAAAGGTCAGATTGACAATTTTAATCTATTTACTTTATTTTAAGAAAAATCTAGGAAAGAAAGTCCTAATTTTGGTTTTTAATTTTTTTTTTTAAATTTCTAAATGGGCTTAACTTAGGGGGAAAAAAAAAAGAGGTTCACTTTATTTTTTCTTTATTTTCTTGAAAATGTATATTTTTTTTAAGTGACAATATATATTATTATATAGATATATCAAGTAAAGGAAAAAAAAATTACAAAAATACAGGTCCTAGAAAAATAGTCCTACAAAATATTGGCACTTGAAATCACCTCTTATTTCTAAGTCAACTGAAATTGCCTAGCAATTTCTAGACAACTCAAATACGTCTCTCTCTCTATAAAACAACTCACGTACTCCCTATCCCAAATCCTTCGATTTGTACCCCTTTTATTCAATCCACACAATCTCCTCACTTTCTCGCTCTAAACGAAAACGTTGAAAAGGTACAATTTTTTTCCATTTTTTAATCTGTTTCATGGACATGTAAGTTCAAGAATTAGTTTTACCATTTGAAACATTATGATACATTGTTTTGTACAGCTATTTTTACATAAAAGGAATCATCTACATTTTTGTAATACACATATAGCTTGATTTTTTTTATATATTCCATTCTTAGTTAATTTAATTTTTTGATATAAATTTGTGTGCATTAGTATATTTTATATATACTTGTATATATCGACATGAGTATAGTTAATCATTCTTGAGTGTATCATAACACACTAATAGTGATATGAACAGTTGTTGAAAATGTCATAGTGAACTCAATTTAGTTGTTATGTTGGTGAAGTCTAGTAAAGTGTAAATAGAAGTCAATTTTTTTATTTGCGGACTCTGAAATTTATGAAATTGATGTGGTAAACAAATATAAATGAACAATATGGGATTGATTTGTTATACTAGTGGAAATATTATAGAAGAAAATGATGGGATGTGATACAATAAGTGCCAAAGAACAAGACTTGGAGCTCCAGTTGGAGCTACATATGACTAATTGGTTAGCTTGATATGTAGTTGGCTTCAAGTTAATATGACAACCATCCAGGTAGAATTGATTCATAGATGCCCCCTTGTAAGTAGGAGTAAGGACATGTTCTATACCATTTATATTAGTGACGACTATAACGTCCAACAATTATTAGCTTCCTCACAAGGATGTAGTGGAGTCAACAATTTAGCAAAAATATATATTGAAATTCATGAAGTAAACCCACCACCGATAGTTTACCCACTCCCCTTGATAACTAAGCAACATAGAGTTGATGACATCATCAAATGGCTTATTAGGATCCATCTAGGCAACCTACCTACACTCAATCTAAATGTAGATGATGATAACTCTCCACCAGATGAGTTATAGCAAAAAGGGGGTCGTTGGGGAGGTAGTCGTAGATAAGGAAGAGGTCAAGGGCATAGATAAGCTAGCCTACAAATTCAAGACGATGGGTCTCCTCCACGCTACATGCCCCTAGCACCTCCAACAACATCTCATTTCTCAATTTACACCTCATTTGATGAGGGCACCAATAGACAGATGTAGACTCCCGCAACTCTGTTTCATGGTAGTACTAAAGATCGTGATGCTCACATGGGCAAAGGCGTCAAGGAGGTTGACCTTCCTCCGATCGCCATGCACTACATTGAGTTTGGTGGCTTCTCAGTGAATAGAACACAAATCACACAACTGGACACAAGTCAAATGGTCCAGCCCCAACCTAAAGTAGATGTACAAAAGAGGCATGCCTATATACACAAACAACATAGGCAATAGATTCTGATTATTTGTATTTGCTGAATATTTGGACATGTAGTCAATATTATGCATATTTTGTACATATTCCTAAGTTTAATTTTACTTATGCTTTCCAAACTATTACCAATTAACTGTGAAGTTAGATAAGTAGTTATATTGAATGATTCTAGCCTTTATATGTGTTACAACCTACAATAGTGCTTAGCTTGCTTTTGTTCAAGTCTGTATTATATTAGAAATTTCTAAAGGAGGTTATGTTGTTTGTTAGAGAAGGAGCAGGGTATTCGAGTTGAGTTGTATGAATTTAGGTCGCTTACTTATGATAGTTGGGATAAGGCGAGCGTATTGATAGGTGATTTCAAATGTTCCGAAATAGCCTCTTTAAGAGACAATTTCAACTGCTACATTTCAAGAAATATTTTTCCAATTTTTGTAATTTTTTTTTCCTTTCCTTGATATATATCTATTATAAGAAAAAGGAAAAGAGGGGGAAAAAAAGGAATATGAGGACTCAATTGCCTATGAGAGCAAGTCACTAACGTTGCTCATATCGATTGTCTACTCCTTCTCTATCTTAATCATCAAATATGAGGACTCATCTGCTACCAAACCATGATGTGCATGATTCTAAAAATGAGTAGGTTCTTAAGGCTGCTTCTTAACATCTCCCAAGGTATTATTTCTATTATTTTCATTCACAGCGTTTTCCAACCTCTCTATACTCCCCATGATGGTCTACATCATAGTCATCAAGTCTCCTATCATGGGTTCTCACATCTCCCCTTTCAGTTCTTCATCATTCCCTCTTCCAAGCCTATTCCTAACATCAATAACAGCACTTCCATCTCCAATCTCAAAATTACTCATGATTTCTTATGTCAAAAGTCTCAAACAGTAAAATCTTAGATCTAACTCTTCATAACCTAGCTTTAATACTAAGTTAATATGGATCAGGGTCTATTTAATGCACCTTATAATATTCTCAAATCAAAGCTCTCCCTCAATAGCACTCATTCTCGCAATTGAAGACAATGGTATGGAAATTGAGTGTTTATATCGCTTTCATTTGCAAGATAATAAAGTAGGATTGATATAACTTACAATCCACAAAGAAAAAAATTATCATAAATCACTTACATGATTCACAATGAAATTGATAATTAGTAAAAGTCATTACAATCTATAAAAATTAGACTGATAAGACTAACAAGAGAATGATCATCATAATCTATGAAAATTAGACTAATGAGACTAATAAGAGGATAAAATCTATCTCACAACTCACAAAGAGTCTCATAAATAGGACACACTAAACAACTGACTGAAACAATGAAAACAAGACAAATTTATACTAACCCTAACCTAATGGCAAAAGTGTAGTTTAAGCAACATTAAATAAAAATTTGTAATAATATGTCTAATGTGTTCACTAGTAGGGATCATAGTCATGATCCTTAGCCATGCTACACCTAAGGTTCACACTCATGAACCTAGGCCATTATACTCTCGGTTCTGAATTTCTCCGCTCCATCATCACCCCTCGTCGTTCACATCCTGAAGCATGCCCATGCTTCCTACGGAAGACTTATTTCCCTCATTTCTTAGCTTCCAAACTCGATTATTTGGGCTCCAAAGCTTCCAAACATATCGTCTTTTTCTCCTTGATCCTGGATGATGATGGTTCTGAACTTGATTCCCATAGGAGGAGTATGTCTGTTTATCTAGGCAATAGTACTAAAGGCAAGGGTTGATTCATCTATTGGCATCTTTCGATCCAACAAGCCATGGGATTTTGATTGCTAAAGGATACGGTATGAGAATCCCAGTAGTTGATGGAGTTAGTAATACTATGAGGACGCAGGATGGCCCTGAAACATTTTGATAACAAGCAGATGGACCACAAGGAAATAGTAACTGATTCAGGATCTTCTACTTTCAACAATAAAGCCAGTCTTGCTCTTAAATATTTATCTAATTTGGAGATTTGAAAACGCAATGTTCCATGGGAAGCATAAGAAATACGATTTTGAAAGAAACGGAAACCATTTTCCTGAATGCATTATTAACATTACAATTAATGACGACACCCACTGCTAGCTTTCACCACCAACTCCCACTTCATCCAAAACATTCTAGCCGGCCACCATCATCTTTTTCTTTTTTTCCGATATATTTTCAATTATCACTGTAATATCAATTCATCAACTGTACAACCATGTCGTCGAAAAGGAAAATCGCAAACGAAAATAAATGATATAAAACAAGAGCAATCCTAGCCTAGTATACCTCCTCTTAAACTGAAGAAATATATCGTGACTAAGGGAGAGAAGTTATTCTAGAAGTAGCTTCAAAAGTTCATAAACGATATTTTTCCAGAATTGGGCACCACTAAGCATAACTGAATCATCTCAAACTTGCATTGTTAATGTGAATAAAGTTCGAAGTCGTGCTCTCTTCGAAGTCTCAAGTGGAGCACCCCACCAAATAATATACATTGAACAACAGCAGAAGTAGCCAATTGATCGATGCGAGTGATTTTATAGTAAAATTCCAATTTCACATCGTACCAACAAAAGCAGCAAAATGAAACACATTATTCTCAACAGGATCTCTTGAAATTTAAACTTATAACCAATGCAGAAGATTGTGAGAAGTACCATCAGGCTCATAACCTAGGCATTACACGAGGAACGTCCCATGGGGTAACAATATGGTCGCGGGTAATCTCCTTCAATGAGCGGCATCCACTCAATGCCATGGTTAGCTCAAATTCATCGCGAAGCATCTTGAGCACCTTTCTCACACCATGTTCACCCTCAGCTGCCAAGGAGAACACCACCGGCCTTCCAATCTGCAAAATCACAAAAGTTCAGTATCGGAAGAATGAGTTCTCTATGAAACTAGCAAGTTCGGCGGTAACGATTGGCTTAATGTATTGTAAGACTTATAGAACTAGCTATAGTTGTGACCGTATGAAATACTAAGGGAAAACGCTTGTTCAAAATTAATTCCATGCTTAAGCGGAAAAAAGAAAGAAAAAAAAAAAAAAAGAATATGGCTGTGAACTTACAAATATGCCTGATGCTCCAATAGCCAGAGCTTTGAAGACATCGGTTCCACGACGGACACCACCATCCAGGAAGACGGGAACTCTGCCTTGTGCAGCTTTCACGACCTGCAAGTTATTTTCATGGGGAAATAAGATAACCAGTAAAACGCAAAGAAAGAACTAGAGAATGATGGTTATTCTATAGGACAGAAGGAGAGACAGAGAAAAATCTAGAGAGAAGAAAATGAAACAACCACAAACTGAGACTGAGATTATGAAAGTATTTTCAATGAGCTATGCCATAAAACATAATTGAAAGAGTTACCATAATTTTGAATGAAAAGCTAACGTGAATCACTATAACTATGCAAATAATTGGGCTAAAAACAAGAACAGTATATGGCAAGTTTCTTTGCATCTTATAGGTGAAAGCATATCACCTCTTCCAGTGCCATGATAGTGGCAGGGACATAATCGAGTTGTCTAGCTCCATGGTTGGACACAATAATACCTGCAGCTCCTGCTTGTATGGCTAGTCTTGCTGTAGCAATGTAATGCTAAACCTGATTAGTCATGCTTAACGTGCAAAGATGATCGGATAGCACAAGGGATTTATGCAAATATTGATGGTTAAGAGAGAGATGTTGATTCTCACTGTCTTCAGCGGTGATAACACCCTTCACCAGAATGGGCAATTTGGTAATGGTCTGAAGCCACTTGACATCCTGTTTAAACACCCAAGGTAAAGATAAGTTTGGTAAACAATATTTGAGTTCAATTTACGTAAAGAAGAAAGTGAGCAGTAAACCTACCTTCCAGCTAAGAGAACGATCAATTTGTCCAGCCACATAGGAAGCAAGTCCAGATTCATTAGTCTACACGCAAGATCATCATTTTCAGACCAAAGCTAGAAGATTGATTAACACATGAGGTAGAGGCTAGAGAGAGAAGAAGGTTGAATTCAAAAGTTAAATTTTGCTTACCTTGTCCATTTTTCCAAGATCCAATCCCTCAAAGTTCTTTAATGTCAAGAAGGGAGGCAAAGTAAATCTGCAAAAATTGCACCAAATACATGAATATCCAATATGGCTTGTGTACAAGCATTCGAGCCCTTGTCATGAGAAATCGTTTGAAATGAGTTTCAAGAATCTCTAGTCAGTTCATGTTTTACGTAAAGCAGCTTTTGCTGTACTTGTCCACTGAATTTAATAGTTACCTGTTTTTAATATCAGCTTCTCTGCGGCCTAGAATTGGAGTGTCAACAGTAAGGGCAATTGCCTTGAAGCCAGCTCTTTCAGCTCTTCTCACGAGTTGAGCAACAACATTTCTGTCCTTGTATACCTAAATCAACAGAAAGCTGTCATCAGTTAAGAGTGCAACATTAGCAAATATATTTAGGAAAAGATCCAACTACTCAAGATATTCCTAAATCTTCTATTCTCTTATGAACTAGTGGACAATTTTAGTAAGTTCATCAACAAGAAGTCAAAACTGTTAGGGTTATGAACCTCAAGTGAAAGAAGAGAAAATCTAAAGAGTTGTGTATTGATTTTGTAATGAAAATTGTTTACAAACCTAATCTCTCAAATGAGAGTGAAGAGCTCTAAGCTCACCAACTGACTGACATGAGCAAGAAGCTCACAAAAACTCTCTCTTAATGAGTAATAAAACTTCTAAATACCTCTCTCTAACCAACTCCACCTATTTATAGAAATACTAGCTAATAGTATCTTTTATGGATTGTCACATCGATACATAAACACACACAACTACTACTAATACCTACACTGCACACGTATTACACTACTAACACTTATTATCTCATATATGCTCTACTAATACTTTGGGTCACATCAAGTAGACATCTAGAATGAAGTGGAGATTCTTTTTTTTTTTTTTCGGGTGAATGAGCTAAATTTCATTACTCAAAACTGTACATAAGATATGTACAAAAAGCTAGTATCTATTATTCAAACCTAGCATCTACAAAGTATCAAAAGGACACTAGTTATGAATAATAGTCTAAGAAATACAGAGCATATAGAAAATATCGATAAAATGTAAGCAAGAACTATTCTCAGTATACTATTAGCACTATTGATACTCTCATTCACCCTTCTTTCATTTCATTCTTTCCAAATATAGTGCAATGACTTGCGATTTCTTTATTTGGAGGCGAAAAGAAAAAATTGAATGGAGTTTTGTAGCTTTGTCAAGGCAGTAATTGTAATTTTATATTGTTTACAAGCGTCATGGCAACTAGAAGAATTGCTATATTAAGACTTGCATTCTTTGGTAATATTGAAGAAAGCAGCAGGAAATAAGACGTCCCACATCTAGACTTACATAAAGCTGGAAAAAGCGAATTCCAGGTCCTGTGGAAGCAACTTCTTCAACACTTGAAGTAGCCCATGAAGATAAAGTCTACAGCAAGAAATGGATAACAACACAGGATAAGAATAAAAATAATTACGACCAGTATCTCTCCCTTACATACAGGAGAGCCAAAATAAAAGAGTTGTTATGGGGCAGTATTTGAGAAGTGGGAGGTAAAATTGACATCATTGAAACAATAGTACCATAATAGTGTTAGCTGCAGATGCTGCCCTTGCTGTTGCATACTCACCTAAAAGAAGTGCCAAAAATTGCATATGTTAATGACAAGTCCTAAAACTGGCTTTAGGATGCACCACGGAAGTTAGACAGGAACTCTTCAATTCCATGCATACCGCTTGTAAGAATTCTTTTTACCAAGTTCTTTCTCATAAGTGACAGATAGTATTGTGTCTTTCACAAGTTTGAACATCAGGATTCTATGTTCATCTCAATTTTATTTCCAGCTAGTCTAGCCAGTTAGAAAGCAATTACTTCTGTAAACCACCTAAGGAGAACCGCTCAGCATGTTCCTGTTCTTTTTCCCTTTTCTGGAACTTAGACACTGCTCAGTCACACCTCCCCAGCAATCATGGATATAAAAAAACCATAGATGTGAACTTGGAGCTTCTCTAATTGCATAGGTGTGTAGCAAGAATTAGATGTGCAATTCTTTGAAAAGCTGTGTTTGCCTAGGTGATTCATTTTAAATAGCACAAGTTATGTTGATGTATTTTACAAACAAATATCCAGACATTCACTTGAACGCAGGAAAACGGAGGCAAAATATGCTTCACATAAATAAACTAAACTAGCGAGTTTTTGAGATTCCAGAAAAAACTTGTTGGTTTATGAACAAACAGCCATGATTGATATCATCGTTAAATCAATAATAACTACCTTCAGGGTGTGCCATTTTCTGCATAGCTGTGGGCGCGATCATGATTGGCATGGAGATTTTGAAGCCCAAAACCGTAGTGGACATGTCTATTTTGCTTACATCAATGAGGATCCGCGGACGAAACCTATGAGGTCAGAGGTATAAGCATAAAACAAAATCAACGTCCACTTCTCAAGACGAAAGAGAAAAACAGATAGAAAAGCTAAAGACACGAGATGGTTAGTCAACAGTGTCCCTAGCTAGTTCTCAATCCAACATAAAGAAAGAAAAGGAAGACTGAAATCACCATATGTAAGATTAGTCTCAGCAAAAAAAAAAAAAAAAAACATACAAGATTCTTGAAAACGCTTCTCGGTTTTCCCTAAGAGTCCACTGGTCCTCTGCTCCGGACGCATAGTAGTCATAGACCATCTTCGGCAACTTTTGCTTGGCGATTTCCTGATACTCTATAACATTGGTGATCTCCATCTCGTCAAGTTTGTTCGGTCAATCTCCTTCACTGTTTTACTTTTTTTTTTTTTTATATTAGACAAATACAGGTGTTAGTTTGCTTCGTTCAAATGCTTCAAAAAATATACACCAGTCATAACCCAACAAATTAGGTAAAAATATGCCAATGAAATGGTAAAATAAGAAGACATTCATATAATTTCTGGATATTACATTTATGCAAATCAAAACAAAACTATACTTGTTTCTGGTGTCAAACTTCACATGTTAATCAATCGAAATCGAGGGGGTCCAAATATACTGCCATTTCGAATCCATGTAAAATACTCAAACAAGCTGATAAAGAACAAATTTTAAGAAACTAGCATAATAGATACTGCTTCTTTTTTTTTTTTTTTCCCAACAAAACAGCAGAGTCAAAGATGACAAGCGAGAATCATGTTGTCTCTCACGATACTATAAAAGACAAGCACATGCGGCTGCGTATGGGAAGAAAAAAGAAAAGAAAATGAAATAAAAAATAATATTGGTCAAGAAACAGAGTCAATTTTTAGCTATAGTGTTGTCATTTGGAATTACAATTAAAATTGTTTAGCAGCTTTTCCAAATTACTTATAAAATCACTCAAGCGATACGTTCTTCGTACAAGGGAATAGTCAAAAACACAAAAGTAATACCGGAAAGAGGAAGACAACCCAAAAAACTTTTCCACAAGAAATATAATCAAAGGATATGTGACGTATGGTTATAGTGTCTACTAACAAGACTAGAGAGAGAGAGAGAGAGAGAGAGAGAGAGAGAGGAGACCTCTTAAGCCTGTGAAGTGAGAGTGAGATAGGACTGAGAAGAGTTAACGTGGGGAGGTGCAAATAATGTTACGAGATAAGAGAGAGAGAGAGAGAGAGAGAGAGAGAGGAGGGGGGCTTCAAATGGTTACGTAGATATAACAAGACAAATAGGACACGATGTAGGTTTTCCAAAGCATTACGGAGCGTTTGGGGAAAAAAAAAATTTAAGAATTGAATGATGATGATAATTATTTATTTATTTAGTAAATTATTATAAAGTTTTCTACGAAAACTATAGGTGTATCTGATTGGAGGAAAAAAAAAACTTACCATGTACAGTTGATAGGGCGATTAATTTGAATGGATAGTGGATTTATACTATAGAAAGAAAAATGGGAATGAAATTCGTAGGTGAGGATGGGGGAAGAAGAATGAGACAAAAGCATGAACGGAAGAAAAAAAAGAGAGAGAGAGGGAGAGAGATTTGAGATTGGGTTACAATGGATTGGTTTTTCAAGGCGGGCATTTGAAGCCAAATCTTGTTCATAAAAAATAAAGAATGAAAATTGAAGACACTTGTGGAGAGCATTTGATGTCAAATACGGGACAAAACTCCAATCAGGGCTCTTGATAGAACGTGAACGTGAACGTGAGAGAGACAAGAGGAGTTATAACGTGTATGTGTTTGTGGATTGGCTTTTCGAGGTCTACATTTTATTTCCGTTTTAATCAGATATATATATATATATATATATATTCAATGCTTGGTTTGAGAATTCTGTGGAGAATATTTATTACTATACTTCTGATTTCTCAGAACCTGCACTATTTTTATTAATATTTTACAGGACAGCATAAAAGTTTCGTGCTCATTTCCATGTTGATTTCTTCTTGGGCAGTATCAAGTTGAGATGCGAATAACAAGTACGCATCTGTTTCTAGGAAGTTAGTGGTCTTATATTGCTACTTTTCAAATTATTCAGTAACAACTACCTAAAGCATCTGCTAAGAATTTAGGAAAGAAACTTATCCCATTTTCAAATTTACTTAAACAGTATATGTATACATATGGCAAATGTATGATGAAGGTGGTTCAATAGAATTTTTACCTAAGCTCAATAATAAATTGGGTTTGACTTCTTAGATTAGTGATGGACTTTAGAGAATTAGGTCCGTGTTTCTATATAAATTTGAAAGATTTAACTTAATGAGTTTAGAACATGTATCATAAATATATGTCTATCACTTATGCATAAAACTACCCATGCATAATAACTGCAAAGTCAAACTCAAAACTCTCTTATCTATCACTAGGGTTATAAATGAATCAAGCCGAACTTCTAAAGGTTTAAGCTCAATTCGTTTAAAAATTATCGAGTTCAAGCTCTAGCCGAAACTTGAAATCGAAACTTGAGCTTGGCTCATCTAGATGAACAAACTTTACCTTAAGCTCAAGCTAAACTCATTTACTAATCTAACTCAAGCCAAACCAAGCTTAAAGAGAGCTAATCTCGAGCCTATTAATAAGTTTAAGTATACAAAATAAAGAAATATATAAATAAATAGATTAACTACTAGTGAACAAGAATTAAATTATATATTATATAAATATTAACCTTTGAATTTTAATAATATATATAATATTCGTAAACCTACTCACGAGCCTAAACGCAAACCTAAGTAAGCAAACTCGCGAGCCTGAACTGGAGCTAGAAGATGATAAGAATCAGACCACTAGACCCTTGATCGACTCGTACGTCATATCAAGTTAATTCATGAGTCTTTAATAGTTCCTTGGTGCATCGTATCATAGAAATCGATCGTGGGTTTACTTTCTATTCCGTACATTTCTATCCTCGTTTTCAAGCTTTTGAAAAGCTTAAACCCATCACCGATTTGGCTAGCCTTGTTCTTCCTTGTGTTGCCATATTAGAGCTTGACTCGTTTAGGTAAACAAACTTTGAGCTCGAGTTCAAGCTCAACTCATTTACTAATCGCGCTTGATAAATCGAGCCAAGTCGAGCTGAGCTTCAAATGAGTGAAGCTCAAGTAACTCAACTCATTTGCAGCTCTATCTATTATCAATGCATTTAAGACTATAAGACTACATGTTCCTCCCTATCATTCACTCTACATCATCAGTCTATGTGTTATCTTTATGTCATTTTTTCAAAACCATGTAAAGCATAAGGCACACATAGCACAAGTAAACGACTGGAAGGTTATAAATCTTATATTTATGATCAGAATCTAACTTAACTAGACAACTAAAACCTAAATCGACTTAATTAGGATGTCTTAAAAATTTACTCAACCTACAAGTAAAGAAGGTCAACCAGTACACAACACAACGTTCAACCAACACACAAGACATCACAATGTCGATTGGAATGGGGAAGGAGGTGGTTTACCAATGAGGATGTCCAATCAATTAGTAGTTATTAAGTTCATCTTCCGACAAAGAACACACAATTGACTTAAGGAAGGTTGCAATTACCTATGCTTCCAACCTTGGTTGAGATCTTATACATAAAAATTCAATTAACAATTCTAAAGCATCATTACCTTTAAGAATTTAACCCTAAATTCATCCATTCTCCAAGAATCAACAACTCTCACACCCCAAAACCTAAAAAGACAATGATAGCTCACCTTATGTCTTACTTAAGTAAAACAAACTAAGGTTTTACTTATCTATCTCTAATAATTTGCCTAATTTTATTTTCTAAAGTCATTTTTGAACTTTAAAGACATTTGCTTGATCAATTATTTCATTGTCCTTAATCCACTTAATATTTTGAAAACATTTTAAATTTTCAAATTGTTGAAGTGCTTTTAATGAAAAATTATCAAGTCATTTATTAAATAAAGATCATAACTAGTTCTTCGCTCGTAAACCTAAATAAAGAAAGTCCAACAAGACAATGAAAAGTCTTTAAAGTCTAAAACAACTCTAAAGAGAAATCAAAGTCTAGAGATAGTCTATAAAACATAAACAAAACTCCACTAAATTGAATAAAGCAGAAAAGCCTAAACATCGACATTACTAACATCAATCCAATGCCCTTCGTTGCAACCATATCGTAGTTCATCTTAAGCCAATTCAAGATAAAGATCATCACTTAAAAAGTTGAAGTTTCAAAGGAAAGAGTTGCAAAACTCATTAAAAAGGAAACACATACAATGCCATTCACATATAAGCTTAATTTTAATAAAATCAATAGAGTTCATTAATAAAATTAATTAAGTAACAAGCAGTACTAAAGTTAATATACCTAAATTCTAGAGGGATTATGAGCACAAATTCTAAAGCAACATAGCCAATAAAATATTGGAGATTTATGCTCTTAAATTGAAAATAGAGCTTATCTAAGGAGATAGCCACTGGACTGAAATGATCTCAATAACAATCAACAATATAAATATAAGGAGAAATCAAGCACTAGATTTTAATGAACAAGAAATATATATATATATATTTGTGAATTTTATAAGATGATGACAATGCAAGGAAATAAAAGAAAAGTTTTCTGGATATGACATGCTAATACAAGAAACGAGCTAGTTAATTGCTTTCTAATATTGATATGACACATGATACTAGAAAATAATTGGAAGAGATTCTCACCACAATCTATAAAATGGACTAATGTTAGTTTAAGAACCCGAATGAAAGGACTTTTCATGACAAACCCCGGATCAAATATATTTTGATAATAACAAAATATATGTGGAAATGAACAACAGGTATTTTGTTATTACTAATCAAATTACCTAGTGTACAGAGCACAAAATTATATTATTGAAGGTAATTGAGAAAAACAAAGAATTTAATGATGAAAAGTTAATAAGATCATAAGTTACTTAAAGAATCAGGAATTTTGAAACAAGTATCAACAGTAGATTTTGAATCAAAACCAACTACTATCAAGAGTTGATCAAATTAAGACATAGAAAAATATCAATTACAAGCACAAGACATGACTACATTATTTTCAAGATGAAGAAAGAAAAGAAAGGAACTAAACAAAAGACAACACTTGTCATAAGTATAGGACTTAACAAATTTACTTATCAGAAGTAGGATGTGATTAGAAGCAAGATGTGACAAAAAAGTTCATTATATGAAAAACAAGTCAAGACTCAACATTGTAAAGATATATTTTGGCAATATATCTAGAAAAGCCAAGGGATACATAAGCAATACTTATGAAGATTTTAGAAGAATGTGATACAACAAACTAATAAAAGTCTCAAGTATATAGAGGAACTATAAGAAAAGTATCGCATGACAGATAAGCATATCAACAGTGACAATAAAGGAAGAAGATTGTAAAAATTTAAAGATGCAATGGCTATACAATGACTACTATCATCGTAAGAATATTTTAAAGTTAGAAGCCCCAACTATTTAATGATGAAGTGATCAATGAAACAAAGAGAACAAAACATAACATGAGATAACAGATAAGAAAAGAGCTACACAAAGTTTTCGTGATTTTACGTTTTAGTAGAGCTCATAAATATTTATCTAATATGAGAGATAAAGCTCATAGGTTAAGAATTTTGTATTGCCGATATATATGCAAAAGTGCGCGAAAATCTATTATAATCCCTCAGGGAGTTATTAATCTCTTTAGAAGTTAACATGATATCATTTGAGAGAACTTAGACAGTGGATATTGTAGACTTACAATTTGAGGCAAGGTAAGATCGTGGGACCTATTGATCGCTATGTAAAAGTTTTCTTCAAAAGTGGAAGTATAGTATAGATAATTGTATCCCTAGATGTAGGTTAAAAGAGTATACCGACGCACAAAGTGGAACCATTATATATGCTTGCCCGATTTTCTGATCATTACACTTTTTATCTACTTACAATCTATTTATTGTTTCTGTAATATACTACTTGATTGCTTAAGTGATTGTACACCACATGTTTTATCAGAATCATCTACATAATATTAAGTTTATGATCAAAACCACGGTTAATGAGTTAATCTACTTGAAAGACAGAATTGCTAAGTATTAAGTTGGTTTTCATACGCAAATCTCTTATCTAAATTTATTAATATTTCGAATACATCAGGCATTAATAACAAGTTTATTAAAAGTAACTACTATTGAACTTCAAGAGTAAAAATCAATTAAGTATTGAAGTTCCACAACATTCAATTCAACCCTCCTTCTTAATTGTTTACTAAGACTAACAACTAATAAGAACAAGAGAGAATGAGAATAACCTCAAGGTGATCGATTCAATATGACTTGTTAATTTAATATGACACATAGCCTTCATTTGTTGAAAAGGAAATAACTAAAAAGCCAAGTTTCTCATATTGACTTTCATAAATGATAACCCTTAATAACATCATAATATCTCTAGAAACTAAATATTGACCTAATCAACATAATCATATGATATAACTAATAATAACTCGATATAATATTGATAGAAAATGCAAGACAAATATTCCATAGCAAAAGCTATCAAAAGTTAGGCTAAGCAAAGTCATTAGCAATGTCATCAATCATAAGCTTGATTCTTATCTATCAAACCATAATCAGGACCAAAATAGATTAGTAGAAGTAATAACCTAAACCAAAAGCAATAATTACCATAAGTTCATCTAGGAAGCATGAACAAAATCATAAGCTCAATAACAAAATCATAAGTTGTATTCAAAACTAAAAGCTTAGCAGCCATTGAAATTAGAAGCTCGAACCAAAAGTAATCAACTAAGTTAAAAGCTATTAGAAGCATAGGTAATATTGGAATGAATTCCATCCAGAAGCTAAAGTTAAGAAGCATGCAAACGAAGTTAGAATCACTACCAAAAGCTTGAACCAAAAGTAAAAATAAGCCAGAATCAAAGTCAAAAGCACATTCCAGAACAACTTCTTTGGCACTTGTCATGAGCTCAATTATGATTCCCATCATTACCCTTGTTCATCCCAGATCTTGGTAGTGCAGTCCTCTTAGATCTAAAACAAACTCAAAAAACTTTAAGAATGTCAAGTAAACATGTCTAACCAAGCTAGACTCAAGCAAACTTTCTAAGTCAAACTTTATATATCCCCTTGGAACCAAAAGTTCCATAATAATTCAACATCAAGAGCTCCAAACCACTTGTAAGTCCCAAAGTTAAGCCAATTGACCATAGGATTGAACTTAAAACATATGATTTTGGATGATTGGTTAAGGAATCCGATCAAACCCCAAATTATAAACTAACGAGAGAAATATTAGTAAAACTGACCCCGTAAACTTGAATTTAAGCAAAATAAGTAATAAAATAGGAGACTATAAAATTTTCAAATTTTAAGCATAATAAGTACTAATTACTGAAAATGCGAAAAGTGTAATCAAATAACTAATAAATTACTAAAGATAGATTATATGTATACTAAAAAAATTTTAGAATGACTAAAATTTTAATTAGGAATTTTCACGTGTACCCCATATGTATTTACATGTAGATAAAAATACGCGAAATTACCTAAATTAGCTAAAAACTAAGTAAATAATTAAAGAAAATTATAAATTAAATGGAAAAATCAGAAAAAATCAGAAGAGGATAAGATGAATCAAGATCAAGTCGTGGCATATCAGGATAAGCAAAAGAAAAATCAACCAATAAAATTTGGATAACATAAAAGCCAAAAATCAAGGAAAATGGGCAAAGTCTTGTCAAATTAATGCATAATAATTACAAAAATTGTCTATAAAGAGCAAGAAAAATTCAAAAGTTCATTTGGCCAGATATGAATCAAAGAAAATTAGAGAGAGGCAAAAATTGAGAGAAAAATTTCTGTTTAGAAAAAAATTAGAAAAAAAACTGTACAATTAGAGCCTTTAACTGGAACCCCCACCAGACGAGCAACTGGGAGTAGACGGCCACCACCACCACACGGTGGTGGCAGCGCCCAGGCCGGAGGACAAGGCCAAGGCGACCGGCGGTGGTCGGAGCTACCCAGATCGGTGAGTCCGATTTCCAGCCCAATTCTGTGTAATTTTGTAAAAATAGTAAATATTATTATAAAATTATGAAGTTTGTTATTCTAGGATATTTTTGTATGTAGTTTGTAGGAAAAATATTATTTTGATGAAAACATGCCCCGTAATATATGGTCTTTAAGAAATCATGCAAAACCGAGCATGTTTCGATTTAGAAATAAATAACCTTAAGAGTGTAGTTTCAAGCCCAAATTTTTTATGTAGATTAATTGATGATATGGAATAGTGCTATGAAGCCCGTTTTCAAAAATTAATTTTCTAAATTTTTAGATAATTTTTAGGCATTAAAATGAGGCATAAAATGGGTAATTTAAGGTTAATTAAGTAAATAAATTATTAATTACTAACTTAGTGAATAAGTAGATGTTTAGGGACGTTGAAATCTGATGGAGAATGATACTTATAGTATTTAGGGTGTTAGATGTAATTATTAGGTTAATTATGTAGTAAATAAATAATATGGAAAAATAGTACATTTTAAGTTAATGTTGTAAATTAGGGTAATTAGGAGTAAAATCTGATTTAGGATAAATTTAGACATTTTTAAATGATAATTGATGTTTAGAGATGATAATTAGAGTGATATAAATATTAGAAGTGTAATATATACATAAAAGGTAATAATATATAATAGGTAATTATTGGAAATATAATAAATAGGAAATATTATAATAAAAATTGATATTGTGATAATAATAAAAATGTACAATAAATCTGATAGGAAATTTGAATTTATGTAATTATATGAAAAATGTAAAAATTTCTCACATTAGGAGTGAATTCGGTACACTAATAAGGATATAAGTGTACCGGGTGAAATAAAATACTGACTAGGGGTAATGATGGTATTTAAGAGATCGGGAAATAATGTGATTAATTGCACATTATGGGTTGAAACGAATTTCTAGGGTTAAAATATAAAACGCTACTTAAAAAATCGAATTAGAACCTAATTTAGAAATCGATGCAGAAACCGAACCCGAACCTAATCCTAAACATAGAATAATTGTAAAAGACTTAAAACCTAGATAATTAGGTATCTTAAACCCTAAATAAAACATAACAATAAGCGTTATAGGATAAAACGAACCTATAATAGTTATATGAAAAACTGAAACCACGTTTGTGTTATAGGGATGATCGCCGATGGCCTGAGCAAATCGGACCTTGAGTGAGTGAGCGAAGAGTCGAGGTAAGTTGGGATTAATACAGTGCTGTATTTGGGAGGCTTAAGATTATGCTTTGTGCTTGTTAAATAGTTGGATGTGTGCATGTGCTTGATTATGGGTGATGCTATGATTATGTTTGTTGCTCTAGCATGTATTGTATGAATTGTATGAAATGATTTATCACCCTAAACTGGACTTAATCAAATATATGACCAGTAATCATAATCGGAAATGCATGGCAACCCATTAGGGGAACTTAGATCCTCCAGCCAAATACCGACCCCTTCGAAAGGGATAGCGCAGGATTGCAAAATGGTCCTTTCTTTATCCTCAGTCAAAATAAGTGACAGGAGAGGAGGTCGTGGTGAGGGTGAAGTCAGTGATTCGAAGGTAGTCGCGGGAGGAGCAAGGTCTCCATTGCACAAGCCTGGGTTTGGTCGTGAGCTGCTTTGCATTAATGGCAACTCCTCAACCCGGATTAGAGCGGGCGAAATTTCTCTAATCTCACGACGGGCCGGACAACGTCGTGCAATGGCATTTGTTTGCACATGCATTGCACCTAATAAGTGATTGAAAACCTTGTTGTGTATATGGTATAGTTTTAAGTCCTCCGTCCTAACTTACTGAGCTGTAGTTGCTCACATCCCTATAGATGTCGTGCAGGTGCTGGCTAAGAAGCGGCAACAACTACTCTGAAGCTAGCAACTGCTGGATCCTGGGGAATGAGGAAAAACATTGAAGAATCAACACATATGTTATTGCTTTTCATTTCTGAATAATGTAATAACTGAATTATAGTATATATATATATAAATTTTCTCACTTTCTTAGGTAAATGAATTATTTAAATTACAAACTGTTTACTTCAAAGCGAGTTAGTCGTGGATGCCTTGTGTAGATCAGGTCTAATATAGCGGTTGTAAGGCCAACTTCTATCTTAGGATGGTTTACACGGGGGGGCTGTTACGACTCTGCCGCTTCGAGGCGTGACACCACTTATAAGCCTAGTTAGCTATATAGACTCCCAACAAGATATGAACTCTACACAAATAAATTTTTGACTTTCCATAGAACTCTAGCATTCCAAAATACCTATAAAGGGGTAAGGAACTAGCATACATTGTTAACTCCGTCACATTACTCCATAGAAGAAGTATTATATCACTCCATCCTCCATTAAGGTGAGAATCAACCATTAGATCCACATATCCCCATAGCTACAACAAAGTTGATAGTATATATTAGCAACACATAACTCCAACAGAAGAGAAAAGTCAAATATCCCATCTCCAACATGTAAATAAGTAGATAGTTACAAAATAATATTTTCAAAGCCCAAACAATTGGCATCTCCACTATAGACAACTTATTTTTGTTACCCTTTTATTTTATTTTCACCAAACTTATAAAGCCGATAGGTCATCGTAGGTCAAATGGGAGAATAAAGATATATATGTGATTCAATTATTTTTTAGTTTCTACTAAGTTTATAAATGTTTTTAGCAAAGGTATGAATTTTTGGAAGTTGATTATTTTATGAGAAATTGAGACATGAAACAAATCGAAACTCAAAAACTTATCAAAGTAGACTCAAATTGATAGTTTCTCTTCACATATACATTTTTTGTTATTTCACTATCTTATATGTATTTTGATTGAATTAAGAACCAGCTGAATAGCTTGATTTCAGTTTTAAGTTATAAAATTGATTCAACCTATTTTTAAGTTCAAATAAAATTTGTATGCAATTGATTAATGAGGAAATTATACTAGACGAGTGGCTAAGGAGTTAGTGAAAGTTAGATTGTTTGTTTGTTCAAGTTACACAAAAAGCACAATTTCTTTTTATGCTAGTTAAGGAGGTCACATTCCTGGCACTTGACTACATCCCTAACCTTTGAACATGCTAACGAGAAGACATGAGAGAGTGATGATAAGAAAAATCTAACAAAGGCAAAGGCATTAGAATCTTAATCAAATCTACACATTTTTTTTTTATGGAAATTGATGCAAATCTAGTAAACACTTATCAAAAATTCTACATAGCTGAAAGATTCGCATCGATAAAAACACGTTAGGGATTTACTTACATTGAAGAGACATGAGCTTTATCTCCAACGATCGAAGAATTGATTTGATCTTATCTACTCCTATAAACTTGATTTGAAACTTAGTGTTACAAATAAGAGAACTCATGGAGTTGAACACAACCTTCAATACCTACAAAAATTGTTAGACCCCAAAAATCACATTTAAAGCAACCATACCCAAATTTAGGGCCTCCGAGAAAAACTTATTTGATTGAACCCAAACTTTACAACTAGAATAGAAAAGTTAGCACTCAATAAAATTAGATTGCAAAAATAATGACTCAAAATCCCAATTTTAGCCTTACAAGTGTGATTATATAATATAGTGTAAAACTCATCGAAACCCCTAAAACCAAGCTTGGAATGCGACGAGGACTTAAAGTTAAGTTCATTTAGCTATAAAAGGAAATAATATAACGTAATATACTATATGAGTATACATGGATTTTTATGAATATACCCAGTATGTATAATAATTAGGTTAATGTCACGGTATGTGCCCATACTTTGCAATTTTTTTCAATTATACATCTAAACATTTAAGTTGTCTTAATACACACCTAATTGAAGTTTGACATGTCATGATATATAATTTTGTTATTTCAAGTTAATTCTGTTAGTTGAGTCAGCATAATCATCCAATTAATTCACGACATTTGTTATTTTTATTTTAAATCTCTTAATCACACTTTCTTCTTTCCAAGTCAACTATCCAATAAGAATTGGTGCAAATCAAAACCTACCTTAGCTAGAAATGAAAAAGAGGAATAAGAATCTAATAAAATGAAAATGTACAAAGCAAAAAGAAACTGATAAACCTAAAGGTAAACTAAAACTACAAAACATGAAAATCATGTAGATACCCTACGGAATGGCTTAAACGCAAACCCTAACCTTAAATAACCTATTGCCAATCTTTCAAATAGAAACCCTAAAATTGAGGTGCCCACTCATCTCCCCTTTAACAAAGATAAAACCCTAACCTTAAAATACTAAAACCCATTTTTTTGGCAAAGACGAGTGATATCTAGAAGATAAATTCTATTAAATTATCGGTTTGATTGTAAGGAGATCACGAGTGGATTATGTCATCTTTCCATTCTATAGGCTTGTTAAAGTCCTATAGTCACAGTAGCTTAGTCGTAACTTGCAAGTGCAACTTAAGGGCGAGGGTATCAACAACAATGATAGGTAGATCTTCCTTAGATCATCGCTCCCCGATCCTGTCATCTTACTCGTAAGATAGTTACTCGTGGTAGATGGATTTTTTAGGGTTTAATTTGGGGGTAGTTTTGCATTTTGACTTCTAAGGGTAGGTTATCATCTATATAATGCATTGCTTTTCTCATTTGTTATTCTTTTACTTTTATCTTTTAGCTAGTGTCTCTTTTGAATGTTCTTTTTTTGTTTTTCCTCTTTCAATATCACTAACATACATGGATGATCATAAAATATAGAGACTGATATGGAAATATGAATATTAATATTCCACATGTCATTCAATTATTGGCTCATACTACTTACTTGACTAACAGTGTTAGGGAAGTTAACAAAGGTGTATATTAAAACATACAAAACTTCAATCAAGTATATATTAAGAAAAGTTGAAAGTTTAAGTGTACAATTGAAAAAATGCTAAAGTTCAAGTATAATCAGTAACATTACCTCTATAATAATTATACCCATAAATTAACTCGAAATTATATAGTCATATATAATATGTGATAAACTCATAAAAATAAATCAAAAAACATATCTTATAAATAAAAGATATGCTGGAAACATATTATATATATATATATAATTACACATTACATGTATTATATATATATTATATATACACATATATTAGTAAGTATACTAAATATTAACATAATATATATAATACTAATAACTAAATTAAAAACTAACCAAAAGTCATCCAAATAGCCAAATTCAATCTGGAAATCACTGGAAAACATCCGTAACAATCATTTAAGCGAGGACAAGATGAATCAAAAGGTAATTAAACACAATTTGGATGCCTTATACTTGCTTAATGTATAAAAAAAATTACAATAATATTTAATACGGGCGACTCCAACCCCTATAAACATCACAAGACACTAGAACCTCATTATTTTAGCTAATTGAAACCTAGGATAGAGATAAAATAATATGGAACTAAAAACATTTTAGAAAAATAAATAAATAAATAAAAAACAAAGCAACCCTTGCCCTAGTATAGTTCCCTAACCCCCAAGTGATTTGTTGTGGAACCCTACCGACCCTAACAGCCCACCCCACGTACCACCCTTCCGACAAGCTTCCACCGGCTAACAGTAGCTGAAGCATCGACGAACAGGTCAATTCAAATTCTGCCCCATTTTTCCCTTATTTTCTAAAAATAGTAAAATTATGAAAAAAAAAATTATTTTTAAGTTATTTTAGATATACTTTCATGTGATATTTTTATTTTGTAAAATTTCAAATATTTTATATACTTTCTTAAATAAATTACTATCCATCTGATTTTTGAAATGGAAAATAAATATACTAAATGATCTCTTTTCCAACTCAAAATTTTTATATAAAATACATATTACATATAGTTAATTACCATGTATAATGATTTTTTATTCATGTATTTTAATAATTATTGTATTTTTTTACCTTAAAAATAGGGCTAAACTAAGAAATAAATAGATTTTTATAAAATTAATTAATTAAATAGTAATTACTGGCCTCTAGACACTTGTAGTAATATTGGGGATTGTTAGAAATTATTTTGTATAAAAACCTTATTATTTGTGTAATTAATCGTAATTTAGAGGTGAAAACGTAATTACGTGTAAATAGGCAATAAACTCGATAACATGAAACCATATATTGACTAAATTCCCCACATTTTTAGGATTCTATAGAAATTTTTAAGAAATTATTTGGTGACCCAAGCCATTTATTATGAATTTTGATAATAAACTAGCTTAAATTACTAATTGGGGCATGTTTTTTTAATTAATAGGCTAAAATGTAACAAATATCAAGATAAAACCTATACATATTCATGTTAATCAAGTTTAGTTAGAATGGAACTTCATCATATTTGATACTAATATACAACATAGGTTAAGGTATGTGCATATTAGAGTTAAAAATTATAGGTATTGCTAAGCTATTTTAGGAAAATCATATAAAATATAGCTTATTTATATTATATAAATATAATATGATAATACTTATTATAGGAGCATATAAGTATTGTAGAAACTAGAAATACCCTTTAAAAGTCATCTCTTGAAATAGAACCTATAATACGTATCGTTAGGTTTGTACAAACCCAATGACACTGCTTTTAATAAAATCGGACAATATTAGATAATATAACCCAAATCTCTATAATATTACGAGAATTTATATACTAAGATAACCGCATCGTAATTGAACGTAAATTGACTTATTAAAAGTATGTTTCGATACGATTGAAACTATATATTATAAATAATAATATAATTACGTATATTATCTATATTTAATAACTTATATAATAAAACTATATTTCATTATATAAGGAAAATAATAATATATTTTAGATATATATATTTATATAATAACTGCATAGTGAAATAAAAGAGTAAACAAAACCTTAACATTTTCATAAGTCATAAAAAAACTAAATCTAGGTTTTGTATATATAAATTCTCCAAATGAGCAAAGCATCGGTGATACAAATCTCTTACAATAAGCATTAGGACAGGTAAGCTGGGATCGTAGCTTTACCATTTGTTAAAATACTGTATTAAAGTATCCAGAGGTTTAAGGGTATTTGTACTTTTAGTTGAAAATTAGTTGTTTGTACACATGCCATGTATGTAGTTGGTATTCTAGTTATGACAAGAGTTAAACTCCTTAGCGTGTTGTTCTGCATAATTACTTTATTTTATATTATGTAAACTTGTCTAGCCACCCCTAAATGGAATTAATAGTGATATGACTACTAACATGATTGGACTGCATAGTAATCATTAAGGAAACCATTAGAACTATCAAACCAAATACCAACTTCCTTCGATGAGAATAGCTAAAATGCTCCTTTATCCATCCTTAGTTCAACTAAGTAACAGACAAGGAAATCGCGACATGAGTGGGGGCCATAGTTCGAAGTTGGTCATAAGAAGAGGGTGTTGTCCATTGCATGAGCTAGGATTTGGTTTGATTTTAAGCTATGTTAAACTCCTCAATCCAGGTTAGAGTAAATGCAATTTCTCTTACCTCACAATGGACTAGATAACGTTGTATGATGTTCCAAGTGATTGATTAAATTGCATTTCATTACAATTAATAACCCTGTTTGTGATCATATGGTAGTCTTCTAACTCCATCTCACTTACTAAGTTAGTTGTGCATACATCCCTATAAACTCTTTTGTAGGTAACGAATAAGAGTTCAAGATATTTAGATATCACCACTCCAGGTTAACGTATAATTGGCTGAGAAAGTGAGGAAAAGAAAATCTATTAAATCTAAGATTTTGAGAAAACTAACTAAGAATTCCCTGAGATGCTCACTGGTTTCCTAACTTACTGTAAATAAGTTTTAAGACCAGTGGCTTTCGTGAATTTTGAATGTAAATTATAACTCTATGCATAAAAATACCTATACAAATACCATTATATTGTCGAACAATAAGTTGTCGTAAATAAGTATTTTGAAAAGCTATATCATAGGTTTGACTATAGATAAATATCAAACTGAATGCTTCAACCTAGTTAAGTTATATACGCCTTGAGGTCAACTTCTATATTAGGTAAGTTTACACAACAAAACTATTACGACTTTTTATATTCGGGATGTAACAAAAATCACATAAAAATTACACTCCACGAGCACTTTCTCTCTCTACCTTCGACTTTTATTATTGATTATTTTCTCTCTCTTCACATTCTTACACCATACATCATTTCAAAACAAACCAACCATCCCATCATGTTTATAGAGTTCCTTAGTTTAAGACAACACATTTAATTTCAATTGATTTTCTTTACGTCAATCAAACCAAGCTCACAAACGCCATCAAGCCTTTTGAATCCTAGAAAATTAATTTTTTCCATAGGCAATTATTAAGTCTATTAGGGATATGTCAAAAATAATTTTCAAAATTTACCTAACTAGATAAAATTATGAGTCAATTTCCATGTATTACTTAGCTTTATTTGAAATTTCAATTGACAATAATATGAGCAATTTAAGCCCGATTAAAGCTCAATTTGAAGCTATGAACTCCTTGAAATGTATATTTTCAAAATGAGCAAGCTGATTTCATTAGAAAATGATTTTCAATAAAACAATCTCTTTTTTAAAAATAGAAAACAAATATAAATAAAATCTTTTCACCACATCAATTTCCCTTGAACCCTGTGGATAAAGATAATCTTTTTTTTTTAATGAGTTTGTTTTTATGTTATTTCGTACCATGTAATTCCTTTTTGGGGGGGATGATTTTCTTTCTCACGAGAGGTAATGAAAAGAATTATATTTATTAGTAGATATAATTTATATAAAACGGTATCTATAATAAATATATACCATTTTGTTATAAATACTGTTTAAAATTTATATTAATATAGTATTATTATTATTATTAGTACCATTTTAATCCTCCAACTTATCATTATATTTATCTTATGACATAGGCTTAGTAAAACCATTTTATAGTTCCCCTTTTTCTTTTTCTTTTTTTTCAAAATCCCTTCTTAAAAATAGCAATTTTTTAAGGTTGTACAGCTATCATATATCTTATTTTTTTTGCTAGTATTTTTCTAATAAAATAGCTATATGAAGATTAAAACTTATAATTTCAATATTAATGAACAGGTGGTACCACATTTAAATTAGATTGCTAAACTTATATGTCACCTTAAGTGTATTTTAACCCTCGTTCTATCAAATTGCATATATCTATTTTAACTTCGGTAGTCGCTTTTGACCTCGAGGAATTATTTCTACCCCAAAATGACTTAAACAAACTATCACACGAGTTTCTTTTTGTCATTTCTCACTTTTTCAATTTTTTTGGTTTTTTTCTTATTTTTTAATTTTTCCTCTTCCCTTTGATGGCAGTACAATTCTAACATTTCTAGATTTTTCAAAAGAATTTATTATTGAAACTTACGCATCAAGCATAAGGATGGGAGTTGTTTTACATTACGGCACTACTGCTATTTCCTTTATCGATAAAAATTTCAATTTGAGAATGTAAAAGGCAAACACTTATGTGAGAGAGCTAGTAGAAGTACTACAATCAGTCCACAAATGACGCTAATAACTATTAAGACACCACTTTATTATTAGGATAGATCAAAAAGTATAAAAGATTTATTGATATAGGTCATTTAAGCTCCCTAACAACAATAATACTTAGGTTAATTAATCAATCCTTAACAATAAGGTTGTCGATGCCTTATTTAGACAATTTCAAGCTGAGTTTAGTTGCTAGCTTTATCGTTTTCATCTTTTGATACAATAACATTATTGAAGAGGGAGTTAGAGCAAAATTAAAGATTAGTCACTTTAAATATATATATATATATATATGAAAGTGGGGAGTCACTACTATTACCCTTGGGATTTGAAAGATGGGCTCCTTTACTTGAGTAGAAAAATTTTTCCACCTTCAAAGTTCACAACCACTCCTATTTAATATTAGAGTTTCATGCTACTTCAATGGGAGGACATGCGAGAGCATTAAAGACTTTTAAGAGCCTATATAGTGCCTTCTATTAGAAAGGAATAAGGCTGATGTTGAAAGACCTGTGAAGCAATGCTATGTGTGTCAACAAGTATTTGACCAATACCATGTGTGTCAATGAGTATTTCACCACATTACCAAAAGGATTACTTCAACCTTTACCTATACCTTAAAATGTTTTTGAGAATATTTCAATGGGCTTTATTACTAGATTACCCATTTCTCAAACATAATAAAAAATATTAGTTTTAGTAGATTGTCTGACCAAATACTATCATCTCAGACCACTAGTCACTAAATATATAACCACAATAATAGCATGATTATTTGTTGAAATTATGGTGAAACACTATAAAATACCTAAGTCTATTGCATGTGATCAAGATAGAGTCTTTGTAAGTCGCTTTTGGCAAGAGTTGTTCAAGCTCAATGGGATACAACTAAGAATAAGTTCAACTTACATCTACAAACAAATGGTCAAACAAAAGTATTGAATAGTTGCTTAGAACACTTCCTTAGGTAAAGTTTTGTTTCTACACTAGTTGTTATACTAATACTCAAGTAAGTCCCTTTAAATCATTGTATGGTTGTACACTACCTAAAATTCTAGATTATATCAACGAACTTAGTGACATAGAGGAACTTGACCAAGAGTTATTGGATCACAATGAGATCTAAGAGTTATTAAACAATATCATATGGATTACATATGCTCTATGCATTAAATCTAGTTATATTGATTGACAACCCCACTTACGTTGTTATGTTATATGTAGCTCTATCTTCGTCCATGAACAATAGTTATTCTCATCCTTACAGACTTTTTGTGTAGGTTTAGAATGAATATATCATAGTCCTCCAATTCCTCAAAAGTAAGAACATGGTAATGGGGTCAAAATGAGAATTAATTGAAGCTGAAGTACTCTATTTCTTTTTTTTTTTTGGTCTTTTTTTCTTGGAATTTGCTAGGCCTCTTGGACAAACCAATCAAGTTCATGGTAAATTTTCGGTGTATGATTGTTAAACTAAAGATGTTTAAGAGAAGTTTATCATATGCACTTTGTATATTCCAAATTTATGATAGCAATTGAGCAATTAATTTTTATTAGAAGTTGGTGTATACAGTAAAACTGTTATGACTTTACCGTTACTTAAAGTGTAACTGATAGGATTCAAATAGCGTTAAGCCAAGGGATTGCAAGACCTTCCCTAACAGATCTTAACTCAAGAAGCAATGCGATATAAGGATTCCTACTTAGTCCAAGGTCAACTTCACTTCAATCTAGTTAAGTATAGGTCATTGGTCATGGCTAAGATGACTACCAACCTAACCTTTTGACAAGCTTGATGACCTAGGAAGGTTAGATGACTTAACCTCGTTTCAAACCTCCTTACTGTTAAGCTAACCCAAGACCAAGCCAAACTATCCATCCACCTGAACTAACCTAACTTAGTCAAATCAGCTAATCTAGCTATCTCAAAACACTCTTCATTTCTGTACCGGTCATCCAGGCTATCCATCTACCTAAGGATCCAAGCTTCAATATCAGCTAAGGATAAGCCAAATATGCCTTTTTCTCCACTTTTGTTAGGGGAGCCAATTTTAAGACCCTTTGCAATGCAATGCAAATCCCTATGATGATCCCTCTAACATTTTGATATATTCTTTTTTTCATTTCTCTATTCTACCCCTTTGGTGTATGTATAGAAGGAATCCTCCTTGTACCATTCTAATATTAGCCCTTCTAGTCTTTTCCTCTCATGTTGTAACCCTAAATAGCTAGGTATAGAAGGCCCTTTTGTAGTAAACAAACAACACAACTTGCATTTTTAAATACCAATTTCCTTTTCAAAGGATTGTCATCTTCCTCTTACTCTTATCTACTCCTTTAGTAAGAAAAGTGGCTAATGACCCCCGAAAACGATTCATTAGTCATATCAAGTGAATATTGGGCCATATGGACTTGCTAGTGTATCATATCTAGCTAATTGCTCGCGGGTTTGTTAGCTTGCTCTTTTTGTTATTTGTTTTACTCAAGTGATATTCCTCGTATGTTCTAACCCTAAGGTATATAAATAACAATTTAATTCCCTTGATTGTGAGTCACCTCAATTGTAAGATTCAAATTCCCTAGTTTGCATGTTAAAGAGTCTTTGAATTAATAATCAATCATATCCTTTATTTTGCGGTCTATTAGACATAATATACATTAAAAAAATAGTATATCTTTACTTCCATCCCACATAGATCTAAACTTTGCCCTTAGAGAATCTTATCAATTGCACTTTTAATACATCCTAAAGGATTAGTGCATATTGTCTTTTAATATCATAGCATGGGCTCAAAGTGAGTTATGCAACTTTTGTGTGAAAGGCATACACTTGTGGAAGTGATCAATGCATTGTGTATGGAATTGGTGATTGTATTGTAGTAGCAAAAACAAGTTCTTATTGGAGTAAGTGGTTAATATCACTACTGTCACCAAGCATTTGATTGTCTAAGAAAGGTAATTTTGAAACTTCCCTCTCAATGTGTTTCTCATTTATAAATATCTACAAGATATCTACCTAGATTGGTGAATGGAGGTGTTGGTGATTAGTAATAGCGCCAATGGGCAGGGTAGAGTGGTAAAGGTGCTGAGATCAACCATTGAGCAACAAATGGTAGATATTACCGATATGATGTGTAACTTCATGTCATGGCTATGCAAACTGCATTGATGGGGACTTTAGGAGTACAGTTGAATATGGCATGAGGGAGTAGATGTAGGCATGAGCAAGGAACAGTAGAAGGTGGTGTAGATAATTTTGAGATTTATTGTGAAGGAATATGAGATTCTTATGATCCTTTGAAGATTTAATGAGCTAAAAGAATAAACTACAGCTACGTTCATCATAGGGCTCAAATATAAGATCACTAACATAGTAGAGCTATATTCTTGTGAAACCTTGCAAGATGTAATTAAGCTTGCTATTAGGATATAGATGCAAAGACAAAGAGGATGAGTAGGATTGTAGTGGTTGTTGCCTAAACCAAAGGGTTATAGAGACCTTAAAGATGAAGAGATAAATAGAGTTGAGCAGAAGCATAAAGATCTTTAGGTCTAATGGGAAGGATGTACAGCATTACGAGCAAGGTTGTGGTAATAAGCAAATAACTCCTCATATCCCTTACATGCAAAAGTGGGATCAAAGACAACCCATAAAAAAGGTTTAGTTATATGAAATGTATTAACTGTTTTAGTCATGGTTACTTGATTATAAAGTACCCAAATAGGTGAACAATGATTGTTAAGAGGGAGATTCGAAAAGTTGAGATAAATAGTCGAGAAGAAATGGAGGAGCAAGTAGTAGATATGGAAAATAAAATGAGGCATTTGATGATGAATAAAATGGTGGGTCTAGAGAGAAGCAGAGTCATGGCTCTGGTGATATGATGCACCTTAAGTCTCAAACCATGGGTTGAAAATGCACAAAGAAAGAATTGCTTGGTGTTTAATTTTGTTAAAACCACAAAGAATGGTGTTAAGTCTCCTAATATGGTTTTGATAATAACAAAACATGTACTAAGCTAATACTGATAAGTGCATCGAGTGTGCAAATATGTCATAATATAGCGGTGATGTAGTCTAGAAGAAATCACAATGAAAAAGCAGAGCGTATGGTTTATATTGAAAGTTTTGACATATTCAAAATGTAAGTTATAAATTAGAATAGAAAATAAATCGGATAAAATCTGAAGAAGAATAGATGTTTGCATTCAGACAGTAGCACAGAAAGTAATGAACACAAAGAACAAAAACCTGCAAACCAGACATTCAATTGATTGAGCAACATTTTTAAGTCGGACAAATCAAACATAATGACCCAGCTCCATTTTATTAAGTGTATTTAAGTTATACATTCTATTCAATTCCCCTTGAGTTGGTTCAACATTCATGAGGAGTAATTTTATTAAGATGGAAAATGATAGATAAAGATGGATTCATTTCAAGGGGATTAAATTACGAAAAAGTGGAATGAAATTTTTGGGAACTCATTATGTCGATGATGTGGTAAAAAAAGCTCGATCCAATATAGAGATGAACATGTTTACTCAAGTTGAAGCTAGTTAATTAATTTCAAGGGAAGCATCTTAGTTCATGTGAAGACAAATCTTACAACAGCTCATATCCACGAGTATAGCAGCTTTAGCATTTCAAATGATGCAATCTTCTATTCTAAGTGAATTGTGGTCCAGATGAAATGTTGATTGGAGTTCATTTATTCATAGTCTCAAGCTTGGTATTGGTTCTAAACGATTCTCCATCGTGATTAACGAAGTGGCAGCATTTCTAAATATATTAACGAGTGTATAGTATAGCAACTGTCCTTGTGGGAATACTTTTGGATCCCGACCTCTCAATTAATATGGAGTATTTGTTAGCAGCTATCAAGGTGTCAACGTGGAGGACATATGGCAGCCCTGGTCTGTATTTCTTCAACGTTATAATCGAACAACGTTTCAAAATCAAATAGGATATATGGATACATTATTGGATAAGGTTCAAGAAGGTTATTTCCTTTTCTTTTCTTTTCTTTTCTTTTCTTTTTTTTTTTTGTTTTTTTTTTTTTTAATTATCAAGAGAAACAACCAGGCTGAATTTTTCGATAAAATTCACATTATCTTTGGGATTGGAACTTCAAGTTATGAGATAAACTTCAACTATCGGTTATATCCCTACTCTTTCTCCAACTACCCATTGTTTAGCTATTTTTCCAAATTTCATCCAATATATTTCATGCAACAGAACTGGTGCTCAAAAACTAGCTCAAAAAACTGCACGCGATAAAGTTTTTTACTCAGTGTTTTTTAATTTATACTAATCTAGTAGAAGGGTATATTGCTCTATATTTATATTTCCTCATTAATTTGTAATATTTTATAAGAAATTGGAGTGAGTTTGAGAGAGGTTAAAAAAGTTCTCTATAGTCTAGAGTAGCATAGGAGCAAGCAAGTGAGACTAGGTAACAAATGACTGTTACCTTATTGTAACCTCTTCTTTTCATTTGATTATCAATATTGGATTAACAAAATAGGACCAATAAGGAAGACAGAATCTCTAGTAGTAAAGCTAAAAAAGTACAATAACACAAGATGAAACACTTTAAATAGCTTATCTGATTTTCTCCCTCTTCTCCCTATTTACTTTCCGGCAAGTTTATATTTATCATCATTGTTTTTAGACCTAATTCTTAACAAATAAACTATTATTACTTGCCATAACTAGATACCAACACCCCACCACCCCCCACCCCTTCCTCTTTACTCTCCACTTCTCTTAATATCTTACATGGGACCTATAGATGGGAAATATAAAAAGCTTGTATCTAGTGAATACTAAAGTCATCACACACCTACACTTGTACTAAAAAGATGAAATTTTGAGAAATGTACCAATCGAATAAGTGTGATATAATAGTAGAATAAAGATTAAACCCAAAGCACCTTGCATGCTAAATACTAGATTATATGAGTTTTCTCTTATATTAAGCAATTAAAATGGAATAATCTAATTGAACACAACAAATCATATGTCCTAGCAATACATGAAGGGTTCGAGGTCAAGAGATGCAAAGATGAAACTAAGGTTTGTAACTATTCACTTAAATTAATATGATGTCTCGAGTCGAGATTTTCGAAATTTAATTAAATTTACAAGAAGTTATTTACCTTTTATATTAGTAGAGTTATAATTATAAGATAAATTATCCCATAAAGATAAATTTATCCATAATTATCTGTAAATAGTTATTCAATAATACCGGATCAACTATTCTAGTTGAAAAAATGGATCGAGCATAGTCGGATAACCTAAACCATATTTTCCAACACATTATGTGAAAATCACATATCTTCAAGCTCATTTACAAATTGAAAGAGAAAACTAAATTAATGATTGACCAGGGAAGTGAAGTGGGAAAAGAAATGAGTTCATAATTAAAATGTTAAGGGCTTGCAATTCGACAGGTTAACTCAATTCGAACTCCCGCTTGCCATGTATTACTGCACTTATAATGATTAACGAGTATATTTTTTCTGGCTTTATGAATTTTTCCTGTTATAAATACCAGAATTAATATAAGAGAATTGGTATATACGGGATAAAATATATGAGCACAATTCGAATCCTTTTAAGTCCTACTTTTGATCCTTTTTCATAGTCCAAAACTGAACATTTCATTGCTTTTAGGTGAAATTCACTATAAAAAGTATAAATGATGCTTGAATGTGTCGTTTTTTAAGTAAATATATATATATATATATAATTTTACACATTTATCAAGTCTATACCGTCCTCTGTGTTTGGTGCAAGGAAAGGTGTGTTTTTTTTTTAATCAGTGGAGGTAGTTTTGCAATTCCAAGCTTTTACCGCTTAGTCCATCGTATCGGGCTAGCTACAATTTGTGACACGTCCACAACCATATGGTTTGCGTTGTTTCAGTCAAAAAGGAGCCATTCATGTTATGTTAGTATATGGGCAAGAGTCCTTTCACCATCACCACGGGTAAATATGTGTATGAGGTGAATTGTGATGTGTTGCCAAGGGATAATGCTTAGATGCTCACTAGGAAGACCATGGTAGTTGGGCAAGAGCGTATTGAAAGATGAGTTTGAGAAAAAAAAAAAAAGGTTAATACTTTTCTGAAGAATGGACGGTGAATTGTGTTATTGCCGTGAGTCAGGCGGAGGTAAAGAGGAGTCTTAAGTTGTTAGGGGTTAGTAGAGGTAATGCAAAAAGAATATTTGGTCATGGGAATTTTTATATCTCATCCATAATATTTGGTTATTAGGATTGAATAGAATAAGTATAGAGAGAATTAAACATTATAAACTTATTGTACTATGTTTGTTTTGTACAATACCGAAAATAAAATTTATATTAAAAATTAATTATTTATATTATAAAATAAATAATTTTTGTAATATTTAATAAAAATACTATTAATTAACTCAATATTATAGTATATAGAGGTATTTTTGAGAACGTAAAATATTTTTTGTTTTTATCCAATGAATTTCATTTTTATACTATGGCGCAAATGAAATAAAGTTTAAGCATTTTGTCCGATCCATCAACTCAATTTTTGTGCAGTTGCCAATAAAGCAAATATAGAATAAAGTTTTTTATCTAATCCAGTATCATAAAAATTACACAACCAAATGTTACCTAAGAAAAAGTTAGATTCAAGGTGAATCTTTATCCATTAGGGGGGAAATGATAGGACTCGATATCCTGGAAGTCAATTTGGATATCCAAAAATGAATAAAACTTAAATTAGGAAGAAGTAGGTTTAAAAGAGGAAGGAAATTACTTATAAAAGCTAGTCTAAGGCCACGCAGTGTTTTGTATCTAAGTCTAAAATGGTTTGTATTTGAAGAACCTCAAACCTATAACATAACTCTTTATTCACCCCATTTAAAAACTTAAACTCTTAACTAAGCTTGTTCAATAGGCGTGTATCATGTCTCGATTGAATATTAAATAAAAAAAAGTTCTAAAATAAATTTATCACAACTATCAACACTATATCTTAAAAGCATGTTTACAATAATAAAAAAAGAAAAGAAAAGAAAAGGAATATCCAAACATTAATTCATCCAATTCACCTTCTTATTTTTTGAATATATACTAGTATTGTGAAACTTGATGAATATGACCAATTATCATTACAAATTTTCATCTTAATAAAACAAATTTTCTTCAATTTGCTAAATACTTATAATAAAAACTACATTAAAAATTATGAAAATGCTTGTAAACACATCTTTCAAATTCTAAGCTAAATATTAGGCAAGTTTGCTAAAAACAAAATGATTTAAGAATTTAAACATTGATCCAAATTTTGAGTACAATTTAAATAATTTGATATTATTGTTTCATTGAGTTAATGCACAATACATTTAAACCTCCATAACTAATAAATTAATAACTTCTCTAAAACTATAAACATAACTAGGATAATTTATTAAAATATGAATCTTTCGTTATGAATGGTTCTACTTGCATGATTGGAGTACTCTTTAAATTGATAAATTATTAATTTATCAATCAATCATTACCTCTCTAAATTAATAAAATTTCATGTTCCTAACATTATTAATTTATAGAAATTTTACTATATGTTACAACTTACTTAAATAAAAACTAATTCATGCACCAATTCAACTTTTATTAACTATATTGAATGGTCTCACCAATGCATTGAGTTTCAAATAATTTATGTCTGTAAATAAGTTTGTTAAAAAAAAAAAAAACTTGAAATCGATATATATAGATATATAATGTTCTTGTTTGAAAATGTTAGAAACCGAAATGTAGAAAGAAATAAAAAAAAAATTAAGAATGTTATTTTGAGACGAGAGTTAAAGTGGATAATAGCAACAAGGTATCACTGGATGATGTAGGAGAAAGAAAGAAGGGTAAGGAAGTGAGTACTAAGAAAAGATTAAAGTAAGTAGAGAGTAAAATATAAAATTGAATTATAGATATTAGAAATCTCAATTTTGAGTTCATGTATCTGAATATCTTTATGAGATCTATTTATTAAATCGGTTTAGGTATAAACATAACCCTAAACATATTTATAAGGGTTCAAGCTAATCTAATCCTTTTATCAATCATCTTAAGTTTTCTTTTACATAAACCTATGTATAATCATATCATGTTATATTTAGGTTGGTGGGTCAGTCTAAATGTTAACCCTATATTCGAATGCCTTTTCAAAAAGGTTCATTTCAAAGGAGGCCACAAATAAACTTGGGATAAGAGTTGAGAAAATTAGAGCCTATCTTAAGATGATTAACTCAAAGGAGGTCTTATTAGTGTCAAGCATTGTTAAAAATGTGGAATTTAGCATTAGCATCCAGCATGAAAAGGAAACTATAGAGTCACTTCCTATGGATGACTTTGAGTTTGTCATCCGTAAGGATTTCTTAGACGGGATTAATGTCATTGTTGTTCCCCAGTCCAACAATACTTTCTTAGGCAATGAGAAATCCCAGTATATAATCCCAATGATTATGGAGACAAGTTGAGTTACAAAGCTCATTATGAGAGAGGAAGTCTGTCTTTGATGGAGTAGACATTAGATTAAGTCCACAGCAAAACTCAATGAAGATTTAAACCAAATGAATTGTTGGAGCAAATTGAAGTGTAGGACAAATTAAGACAACTAAAGTTGCACATTCTACCAACCATAGTTGGAAAACTATTAGGGAATGATGTTGCTATGATCTCAATCAAGGGAGTTTTATACAAATACAAGGCCTTTTTCGGATAATATTATGGAAAAGGGCCCCTCCATAAAAATAAGCGAAGTGTAGTAGAGTGAAGTTGCTTGTAAAGTATACACCTTTAATGTAAAAAATTACTTGGTGAATGACTAAAATGCTCCTTCTATAGGCATATAAGTTGCCCTAAACAAACACTGAACACACATACTTAACTTCTAAAATCAAAATTGTGTTCTTGAAAATGCATTTATCTAGCGTAATGTCTTCAAGTTTCATCTTCCTTTCAACTCTTTTTCACTCCAATCAACTCGATTGGGTGCTATTCTAACAATCACATGTACATTTTCTTGTTTTTTTTGCAAAAGAATTATTCAATTCTTTATGCTATTAGCCTACCATGAATATACCCTAATCGAGTAACTTGTTCATATTTTTCAATTATTTATTTAAAGTTGTGTTAGATTTAATTGAAACGCTACTTAGGTTGTTAAATTGTGTTGATTTTTTCATGAAAACTCAAGCATAGAGCTCGAATTTATAGTTGAGATTGCATGAATGCAATGTGTTCGATAAAATTTTTAATAAAGCTTATAGTCCTACACTTAGTCAATTTATGTAGATGATCAAATGCAAATTGTTACGTTGTCATTCAGTCTTTAGAGAATGGGTGTTGTCTAAATTAACTTATTAGTTATTCTCTAAACTAACTTATTGGTTGTTCATGATATTATTAGGGTAAAGCTGGTGGGACATATGAAACTAATCGTCTATGCCTATGAAAATATCGTGAGTGGCAATATGGGGCCAGAGTTCTATAAGGAGCTTATTAAGAAGTCGAAAATGAGAAATGATACAAACTTTTCTCACATCTTGCAAAAGATTTGTGAAAGCATTAGAATTGACTCATTTGAGGTCGAAATTGTGCACAAGCATCCATTCTTTCATGATGGGGGAGTTCCTCATAGACTAATCGCCATTAGAGACAATGAAAATGTTGAAAATTTCATTAAGATGGATAAATCTTTCAGGAACAAAGCATTCAGGAGGTGTACATTTGGCAATATGAGCAGTCAAGTGTTCAATCCAAGTAGAACATATTTCAAGCAAATAATCCAACCTTTGCGACAGCTCAAGTGCAGTCTACAATGACCAATATGGTAACAACGGATGTAAATGAAGGGCATGATCCTTATGCAGATATCGTTAAGCTTAGGCATATTGATATCACTGAATAAGAACTTAACGAAGCACTAAAACCAATTATCGAACACGAAGAGCAATATGATTCATATGTAGAGCAAATGCCCTTGGGGCATGAATAGCAACAAAGAGAGAGAGGAAGAGTGAGATAGAGAAGATGATTGGTAGGGTTTGGACTCGATGATGGGGATAATGATGAAGAGGATGTAAGAGATCCCAAAGTGAATCCAAAGTTTGTTGCTAGTAATGTACCAGTTAGTTCTACTCTTGAGACCATGCATGGTAAGCGTTCTCGAGAAGATCAAGTGACAATGCACAACACCCAAGCTCTAGAACCTCCATAAAAAAATGAGACAATGGATAGGGTTATTAGGAATGCAATCCCACTCTTCAACATCGACTTTGATAGTAGTGATTATGTTACATTTAAGCAAGATATGAATGCAATGTGCAGCAACATCAACGCAAGTGATGACTTGAGTGTAAACATGCAATTCAATAATAAAGATAATCTCATTCAAGTAGTGGTAAGCCTCAAAACTAGCAATCCGAGATTTCGATCGGTTGAAAGACTTGATCGAACCTAAATTATAAAGTAAAGCTCGAAATATTAGTAAACTGATCTCGTAAGTTTGAATTTAAGAAAATAAGTAATAAAATAGGAGACTACAAAATTTTCAAATTTTAAGTATATACCTCGTTATTTATCGAAAATGCGTAAAATGCATTCCGATACTTAACAAATTACTAGAGATAAATTATGTATATACTAAAAATTATAAAATAACCTAAATAATATTTAAAAATATTTATTTATACTATATATGAATTTACACGTAGGTATAAATACGCGTAATTACTTAAAATACGCGAAATGTGCTAAAATAATACTAAATACTTAAAGAAAATTCATAATTAATTAATAAAAAATAAGGAAAAATCAAGAATGATCCAAATCATGTCATGGCAGGTCAGAATCCACAAAATAAAAAATTAACCAATTAAAATTAGACAACACAAAAGCCAAAAATCAAGAAAATTGGGCAAAGTCATGTCTAATTAATGCACAATAATTACACTAAAGCTCTATAAATAGCAAGAAAAATTAAGAAGCTTATTTGGATGGTTGGAAATCATAGAAAATTAGGGAGAGTCGAAAATTGAGAGAAAAACCAAAGAAAAAAAAAAGAAGGGAAAACTGTGCAGTTAGGGCCACAAAGGAGAACCCAGATCCGACAGGCAGCTGGGTGTAGACGGCCACCACCACCACATGGTGGTGGAAATGCCCAGGTGGGTCGACACACCCATGGCCACCAGCGGTGGCCGGAGCTACCCAGATCGGTGAGTCTGATTTCCAGCCGGATTTTTGTGTAATTTTGTAAAAATAGTAAATATTCTTATAAAATTATGAAACTTGTTATTCTGAAATATTTTTTTATGTAGTTTTTAGGAAAAATATTATTTTGATGAAAATATGTCTCGTGATATAAAGTCCTTAAAAAATCGTGCAAAACCGAGCATGTTTCGGTTTAGATATAAATGACCTTAGAAGTGTAGTTTTGAACCCAAAATTTTTGTTTAGATTACTTAGATGATATAGAATAGTTCTATGAAACCCGTTTTCAAAAATTAATTTTCGAAATTTTTAGATAATTTTTAGGCCCTAAAATGAGGCATAAAATGGGTAATTTAGGGTTAATTAAGTAATTAAATAGTTAATTAAGTAATTAAATGGTTAATTACTGATTTAGTGAATAATTATATGTTTTAGGATGTTGAAATCTGATGGAGTATGATACTTGTAGCATTTAGGGTGTTAGATGTAATTATTAGGTTAATTATGTAGTAAATGATTAATAAGGAAAAATAGTTAACTTTAAGTTAATTTTGTAAATTAGGGAAATTAGGAGTAAAATCTGATTTAGGATGAATTTAGATATTTTGAAATGATAATTGATGTTTAGGGATGGTAATTAAAGTGATAGAAATATTAGAAATACATTATGTACATAATAGGCAATAATGCATAATATGTAATTTTTGAAAATATAATAAATAGAAAATATTAGGATAAAAATTCATATTATATAAATAATAAGGATATATAATAAATCTAATAAGAAACTTGAATTTATGTAATTATATGAAAAATGTAAAAATTTCTCACATCAAGAGTAAATTCGGTACACTAATAAGGATATAAGTGTACCGGATGAAATAAAATACTGAATAGGGGTAATAATAATATTTAGGAGATCGGGAAGTAATGTGATTAATTTCGCGTTATAAGTTGAAACGAATTTCTAGGGTTAGAATATAAAACATTACTTAGAAATCGAACTAGAACCTAATTTAGAAATCGATGTGGAAACCGAACCCAAACCTAACCCCAAACCTAGAATAATTATAAAAGACTTAAGACCTAGATAATTAGGCATATTAAACTCTAAACAAAACCTAACAATAAGCGTTATAGGATAAAATGAACCTATAATAATTATATGAAAAGCTGAAACCACGTTTGTGTTATAGAGATGATCGAAGATGGCCTGAGCAAATCAGACCTCGAGTGAGTGAGCGAGGAGTCGAGGTAAGTTAGGATTAATACAATGCTGTATTTTGGGAGGCTTGAGATTATGCTTAATTGTGCTTGTTAGATAGTTGGATGTGTGCATATGCTTGATTATGGGTGATGCTATGATTCTATTTGTTGCTCTAGTATGTATTGTATAATTTGCATGAAATGATTGATCACCCTCAACTGAACTTAATCAAATATATGACCAGTAATCATAATCGGACATGTATGGCAACCTGTTAAAGGAACTTAAAACTCTCCGGCTAAATACCGACCCCTTCGAAAGGGATAGCGCAGGATTGCAAAATGGTCCCTTCTTTATCCTTAGTCGAACTAAGTGACAGGAGAGGAGGTCGTGGCGAGGGTGAAGACAATGGTTCGAAGATAGTCGCGGGAGGAGCAAGGTCTCTATTACACAAGCCTGGGTTTGGTCGTGAGCTGTTGCATTAACAGCAACTCCTCAACCCGGATTAGAGCGGACGCAATTTCTCTAATCTCATGACGGGCCGGACAACGTTGTGCGATGGCATTTGCTTACACATGCATTGCACCTAATAAGTGATTGAAAACCTTGTTGTGTGTATGGTATAGTTTTAAGTCCTCCGTCCTAACTTACTAAGCTGTGGTTGCTCACATCCCTATAGACGTCGTGCAGGTACTGGCTAAGAAGCGGTAACAACTACTCTGAAGCTAACAACTACTCTGAAGCTAGCAACTACTGGATCCTGGGGAGTGAGGAAAAACATTGAAGAATCAACACATATGTTATTACTTTTCATTTCTGAATAATGTAATAACTGAATTATAGTGATTATATATAACTTTTCTCACTTTCTTAGGTAAATGAATTATTTAAATTACAAACTGTTTACTTCAAAGCGGGTTAGTCGTGGACGCCTTATGTAGATCAGGTCTAAGATAGCGGTTGTAAGGCCAACTTCTACCTTAGGATGGTTTACACGACGGGACTGTTACGACTCTGCCGCTTCGGGGCGTGATAGTAGTGAAGACATCAAGAACCACTGCAATTTTTAGTTCAACATATTGAGCAAAATCATATGTGCAGTACACAGTAAAGAGAAGGATAATGGCAGTTACAGTGATGTATGAAGAAATAGGAAGGGTTTTTTAAAATCACAATCTTAGAAGGGCTCCACATTAGCATCAATTCAATGATAATCCATAGATTGATAGCAACACAACAACTAGAAGCTTCATAAACGACATAAAGAATAATCCAGATGTGAAGTTTAGTGATCGTGCTTAGAATATAATGGACACATTTGGATATACTACAAATAAAAGAAGGGTGTTCGAGGGTAAAAGAAAGGCAATCAAGATTATATATGACAATAGGGACAAGTCCTACAATAAGCATCCTAAGCTACTGAATGCAATTATATTAGGTAACCCTAGTACGCAGGTCAAGTGGAGGTGGAGCTCCTCAACAAGATCAGAGGAGTCTCGATTTAAGTAGGTTTTTAGGACTTTCAAGCCATGTGTGGAGACATTCAAATTTTACTGCCCTTTGGTATGTTTTATTGTACTTCCTTATATAGGAAATACAATCATAAGTTATGGTTGATGGTACTTTCTTATAGCCTGATATTACTTCATACAAACTGTTTCACTTACTATTCTACCCATTCATGTTCATATGAGGCTGCCTCTGCACTACGTATACGACGCAGCAAGTTGACAATTAGTTGGGATGATGAGGATATCTCAATATATCCTGCATTAAGCCTTACCTACGAGAGGCTAGTTTCTAGGAAATATCTTAGATACCTTTAATTGTGTTGTATTGGCACCTAATCAAGGCTCAAGTGAAGAGATGGAGGCTAAAGACACAAACCTTCTACGTACCACTAAGGAGGATACGATCACACTCCAAGACATGAACATGCAATTTGGGTTGCCGATTGATGGGGCTAGAGTGGCTAGGAAAACAAAGGTAGAGGACACTTAGGCCACTAAGTGTGAAAGATTACTAGGAGTAAGGCCAATTAAGATCAAAGGAGCGAGTTTTTTCTTAAAATGATGGTGTGAACAGTAACTAAGAACTGACAAAGTCGATCACTAAATAGGTCTAAACTTACAGAAAGCTCGAAAGGAGTAATAAGGAAAATACACAAAAGAACAGTGGCAAATGAAAGCTAAGCAAAACCCACAAACAGCTCCAGAGGATATAACGCACCAATGAAACTTTGGAGGACTCACGGCACAATTCGATATGATACATGAATTGATCCAGTAAGGTTACTCACCACCTAACCTTGCTCAAGAGATAGGATAAGAGTGATACCAAGTATAAAAACAACAAAGTGTTTACACCAAGAAGGAAAAATACTCAAGTATATTGATGATATCTGCCTATCCTCCGGCTTACAAATACAAAAGGTATTTATACCTAAGAATTTAGGGCAATTAGCCTAAAAGGGAAAAGACAAAGTGAGTGTTACCTTAAAGTACTAATGTACAACAATACAAAAAGGTAAAAATGAATATTCACAGAAATAATAATTAGTGGGGCAAATTCTGCACATAATCTTGTACACGTAGGGATGTTATATTGGTGAGGCCGTTAGAAGATACAAACAAAACACTATGGCTAGCTGGCTTGTCCAAACAGAGGTGGCTTATATAATCCAATCTCTCTCTCTTGGTATGGCAATAAGGGTGATGCCGAGTAAGTAAGTGATCAGGCATGAGGGATGATTGGATGTTATCTTGGCCATCCGTTTCTCAGCATTCTATCCACGAAAGGTTGGTAGTCATTCGGCATAACTTAAGGAGTGACTCGATAAGGAAGTACTCGACCTCGGTAGGAGTTAGCTAAAGTAAAAGAATTCGTCTCATTAAGCCTGTCAGTTATCAGGCTTGGCTGTGAGTCAAAAGGCTAGTAGCTCAATTCTCATCACATGATTGCGAGAGAATTTCAAGTTAGTACCCCGTGAAGCAGATGAAGAGACAATTAAGTGTTATATGCATGCATATATTTTGTGCTTAATGGGAGGATTTATAAATCCTCTAACCTAATCCACCTAATGTTTTTTCCCTTATTAAAGGACTTCAAAATTGTAGGGTAATTTAATTAGGGCATTGCATGTCTGGCATGACTATATAGACATAGGATAAATTCCCTCATATCACCTCATTAAGTCAATATGGTTTCACAATTGCTAAAAGGAGACCATTAGCGACCTGATGGAGGGAAGACCTTGACACTATCCAGCATGCTAACCATGTTGTTGATGCTTATCCCTGGCATTTAACTTGTAGATAGTACACTATGTATGCTAAACTATCTCTTTTCTTATGTACTTATACTTTTACAACTCATACTCATTTTGCTACAATGTGAATCTTGTTATGTAATCTAAAAGACTCTACTGTAAGGAGTTGATTCAGCTACTACCCTACATCTACATTACTAAGCAACAAATATAGACGACTTGGGTCCCACATAGAGGTGTGCAAGCGGGATTTGACTTGCGAACCGGTCTGTTTAACCCTTTTTTTAATAGGTTTAGGTTAAGGTTTTTCAGCCCATTTAAAAGCGAGCCAAATAAGCTTAACCTATTTAACCCATTGGCTAAAGTAGGTTGGTTTGGGTCTACTTGTTTAATATATTTATACATTTGGCCTACAAGTCAACCCATTTAACCCACTTTTTAAACGAGTTAGAACCAAGGTTTTTTTTCCCATTTAAAAGCAGGCCAAATAAGCTTTACTCATTTAACTCAAGGGCCAAAGTGGGTCGGGCCGGATTGACCCGTTTAACCCATTTGCACACCTCTAGTCCCACCTATTTGCTTCCATATAATGGAATAATGTTTCCTTAACTATATAGTTCGTCAGTTTGGTGGATACCAATTTCCTCCACAGGACATCAACACTAATGATCGTCTCCACTAAATCAACTTACAAGGTAAGACCAATATGGATTGGTTGCACATTCATTGCCACTTCACTTGCATGTAAGCCGACTGCCACCTCTACCTAATCCAAGTTTAAAGTCTGAGTGGAGTTAACCCTAGTAACTAGTCCTAGTATAGCATATTACTTGTCATTATATAACACATCAAGGAGTTGTCATAAGATGGTTAGTAAGCCTCTGCTCCACTTGATTTGCATTGTATATGTATAGATATCATATGTTATATCAATTGGAAACACCTTCAATGTTCAATCCAGGTCGACTAGCTTCGTGATGTGCAATTAGTAGGAGACTATCCATCCGCACTAATTATTGTAGATAGTGCGCTAAAGTTTGTTAAGGAGCACAACAGCTTATACTATATCCTCAGCATGTGCATGACCAGCAACATGTCTAGGGGGTACCAAACGAGTATGAGGGAGTACCTACCCCCAACCTGTTTTACCCCCTTGCCTACTACCCAGAGGTAAAGTCAAAGGAAGGGAAGGAGCTACATGGTCATGGTGGCCATGACCAAGACATGCTACCCCCATTCCAAAAGTAGCATTCCATCGACTTAGGTGATATTGATTCTAACTATAGCACCAATCCCAATCCCATAGTCAGTATAGCTTTAAGGTCCATTCCAACTCTTACATTACTCTAGAGTTCCATCATCAAATGGAACTCCTCCGACTCCTCATGAGTGGCAATTAGGCTACCCACAGTCATTTATAGGAGAGGGTATAACTTAACTTGAGCTAACTTCTCATATGAGTCCAATGCCTCCCTGAGACCTTGAAGATACATCGAAAGAGCCATCAAAGTCTCCATTGTATTAGAGGCGTTGGATGTTATCACAGTTCGTCAAAGCATTTCAACACCATAAGAGGAACTAGATAAAAACGTCAAATTTGTAATTGTTTATATCAATCAAAAGGAAGAGATATGGTATATATGTACTTTTATAAGAACATTTGTCGACCTTTTACTAAATGTCAATATGTGTTGCACATTTTCTATCTTACAATTTATTGCAAAATTCATAACTTTTATGTAGACCCTTAATTTCTATTATGAATTAGAGTATTATCATGAGTACTAAAACTTATATTGGAGCATTTACTACGTGAAGTTCGTCTAATGGAAGGAAAAGTTTGATTATGTATTAGCTATTGACGATTTTGCAGGGAGTAATTTATTTTTAGGTTAACTTTATGATACTGCAGTTTATTGCAAGTAGGCTCTAAAGAGGGCACATGTACTACATGCACCTTCAATGTTTTTTAAAATACACTACAGACGCATACAGTCTAAAAGAAAGCCAATTTTTTACATTGAAAGCGCATGCTAATCTTCCCTCTATTATAGCTTCAATATTTTTGTACAAAATCCCTTTTTCGTAATATTTTTTGAAAGGGGTACTGATGAAAATCAAACAACTAAACCTTATACCTGAGCCCAAGCTCAAGGTCTTGAAGGATTAACGAAAAAAAATTTGTCTTTCCAACTAACTTAAGCCAAAGCTGAGATGATACTCACTGCTAACTAACTCCACATGTCGGCTTGGGCCACTTCAACTCTTATATACTGGTTTGATTCATGTTTCCCAGAGTACTTGGCTAGCACCAGTGCCGACTACTAGCTCGGCAATACTTGTGTTGAGAAACCCAAAACGCTTCTAAGCGAATATCTCCTAAGAAAAACCCTAAGTCTACTTAACACCTCTACCCAGCAACTTCCAACTTGACTGTACAACTTTGTCTATTTCTTCCATAAGCGCCCCAACAACTGATCACTACGTAAAAGGATTTACTGCACCAAATTACCAATTTCTTTGATTTCTCATTTGTACCCTTTATTAATCCTTCTACACTATTTCTTTTAGACAATACCCTTTCGTCTTTTCCATTTTAGGTAGGATGCCCTAACATTTCAAATGTAAATACCTTTGTAAATGCAGCCACAACAATACCTTTGAAATTGAATATACTTCCTTGTCTCTTGCTGTGAGCATTCCCCTTTTCTTGCTCCACTCTTATCCTAACCCTTATGTAAGGCTAAGTGATGTGTATCGAGTTCACTTTGTGAGTGAGTCCTTTAGTTCCTTAGTGTGTAATATCCTTGGAGTTGATCATGGTTTGCTTGTCCATTCCCTATTTATATACTTTTCCATTTCCGTTTCCAAGCTTTCTGCAAGCTTGGATTCACCCCCAATATGGTCACCCTCATCAGTTCTTGGTGCAACATATCATCTTAGTAAGGCGAGAACCCTTACTGAGTTAACTCGTGCATCATATCAAGTTCGCTTTGTGAGTCTTCAGTAGTTCCCTATTGCATAACATTCTTGTAGCTGATTATGGTTTACTTATTCATTCCCCATCCGTATATTTTTCCATTCTCGCTTTCAAGCTTTTCTGCAAACTTGGACTCATCCTTAATACGGTCACCCTTGTCGATTCTTGGTACGGCATATCAAGCATCATAATTGTATAAAACTCCAATGAAGGATGACCTAAGTAGCCCACGAGAGTGAAATATTGAAAATCTATTGTCCATGTCAAAAAATAGAAATGCAATTGTATTAAAGTATTTGAGACAATTTCTATGTAGGTAGTTAAAGTGTTACAAAACCTTCTAAAACATCTAATAGAGCCCAAAAATATCAAATTCATAGGACACACAAATCCAAGAATGTTAAATTCATCGGCTTGCACAAAGCCTAAAAGAAGGTCCCATGCACTCCTGAAAATACACCTTAAAATTCAAACTTCTCTAGGATTAGTTTTTACAAGAAATAAGTGTGTTTGCCCCTTCATGTTCTTAAAAAATGTTGCAGGAAAAACAATTTATGAAATACTATGGTTAAATTGCATTTTTTTTTTCTCTCATACCTAGCCACATGGCATAATTTCATAATGAAATCACATTTATGCCATCCACACAACCCCAAACTTTAATGAAATGGAGCGTTTTAGGCAAGGAAATCACACTATGAAGATACAATTTACCTTGCCCTATTTCTCCCCTGACATCTTCTTCTTCCCATTTGCACACTTTAATTTCTCTTACTACAAACATTACAGACCGCAGGCTCTCTATCTTACACTTCACTACTCGTGATTTCCAAGCCATTCTCACATCAAAGCCTACATATTGTTAGTTAAACTTACACTTTCAATATACGTTTGTAAAGTAATTTTCAACTTATTCTTGAATTTGCAAAATAACTTATGTTTTCATTCTAGAAACCCTATTCTCTTTTTCTCTCTAAGTAATAATCAATATACGAACATTTGCAAACAATAGTAGACATGGTTAAGAGTGTTGCTCCTATTTTGGCATCGCAATTGTCAAAGAAGGTAATCACCTAGCTTTGTAATATTACGTTACTGTTACATTTTTAGTGTAGATGGAGTTTATTACAATAAGCCAGTAATGAAAAAAATTAAAGTAAGGATGGATGGGAGCTACGTGAAGTTGTTACAGAAAATTTGTGCAACTATTGACATCGATCCTATTACACATATGGTTAAGGTGCTTAATAGGCAACCCACCATTATCTCAAGTAGTTCCATGCGACCATATTATTCTCTATCTCCTATTAATGATGATGATGTGGAGAGACTGATTAAATATGCCAAAGAAGCGAGTCATTTATTTATTTGGAATTATTTATCATGCTGGAAGGTAACTCTACATTGACAAATGAGGGGAATATACTTATTCATAGGGTCATGCCGACTGTTATGCCTCCTGATACATAAGTACAACAATCAGTGAATGCTCCAACAACCTTTCAAGGAAGTATAGATGCTCTAACTACTGTCCATGAAAGGGTTGACATCTAATTGCCTTATACAGAGCAGTTAGATTCACCTTTTAGCATAGTTTTGCAAGAGAGATTAAGCAAGTTGAAAATCAAAATGAAGACTGTTACAATTCAGAAGCAACATCAATAAATGATGAGATAGATACAACAATGATCCTTACATCCAGTAGACAATGAAGTAGCTACTTCGCCCATGGATCCATCAACTGATCATCTGACTGCCTCCACTTTCAAGTATCCAATCCAATTCTTCAATAGGATGCCTAATGGCGATGGTTACATAACATTTGAGGAGAATGCAAATTCATTAAAGGAGTTAAGTATTGGTGATGAGATGAAGAAAGGGATGTGATTTGCACGGAAAGTTGATTTGATATATGCAGTTAAGTACTTCCATATAAAGCATCATCATAACTTTTGTGTCGACATAAGGAACAAGGGGTATAGGTGGAGACTCTGGGCATACTAGAAACAGATGGATAGGGACTTTATGGTTACAATTGTAAAAGGGCCATACACTTGCATTAAGCCTATCTTGAACCAAGATCATCCACAATTGGACTCATGCTTCATGGCTCAATACTTTCTTAGAGGTCAAGAATGAACCTGGTAGGTGTCAACACTCAAACAAAGTATCCTAAATGGATTTAGGTACTTAGCAATGAAGAGACGAATATGGATTGGCAAGAGGAGAGCTATTAAAACAGTTTACGGTGACTAAGACAAGTCATATGTAGAGCTCCCAAAATGGCTAAATGTTATCCAGATAACTAACACATGCTCTTATGTCACTTAGGAGTATGTGCTAACAGTATTGGATGGCAAGCAAATTGAAGTGTTCTATAGTGCTTTTTGGACTTTTGGCCCATGCATGCAAGCATTTCAAAACTGCAAGCCAATGGTGAGTACTGATGGCACCTGTTTATATGAAAAATACAAACACAAACTGTTGATTGCTTGCAGCATGGATGGTGCCAACCATATAGTTCCTCTTATGTTTACATTGGTGGATGAAGAATACTTTGCTTCATGGGCTCGGTTTCCCATATTGTTGAAGTCACAAGTTGTTGGGACACGTTGTGATCTTGAAAACCATGTCTTATATTAGACCAAGCAACTGGTATAACAGAGGTCATTAAGGTTAAGAATGTTGTCTAGTGTGAATCATTTGCAAAATGGCAATATTGTTATCATCATGTAGCTAACAACTTCAATACAAAGTACAAGAGTACACTCCAAAAGAAGCTAGTCACTACAGCTACTCTAAAAGCACAAGAGGTAAAACATGAATTCTACATAGAGGAACTGAGGAAAAGAAACGAAGATGCACCCAACTAGTTTGCAAAAATCTAGAAGGAAATGTAGACCAAAGAATTTGATGGAGGATACAGATATGGATTCATGACTATAAATTTGAGTAAAATCTATAATATAGTATTGAAGGATGCCAAGTGTCTTCATGTATCAGCGCTCATTTTGAAAATCTTCTATAATTACGTTGGGTACTTCGAAACCCACTACTAGAAAGAATTTGAAGCACTTGGACAAGGTGAAGTATTTACTCCATGGGCCAACAAGAAAATCTAAAGATGGAGACAAGCAGCTTCTCAACATCATGTAGTGACATTCAACTAGCCAAATGGGTTTTTCGAAATTGAGACAAGTAAGAGAAGTACAGGATATAGGTAACAAGGTGGCAACAAGCATACGGTTAATTTAGTGATGGATGTATGTCCTATGGCAAACAGCAGACTTATAAGATACCTTTTTCTCATGCTTTTGTAGCCATATTGCATGTTAGAATGGATAGGATGGAGAAGATTGCTAAATGGTAGGGATCTACAACAAGTTGTCTATCGTACTAGTTTCTACTCCCTCAGTAACAGTAGTAGATGGTCCAATGTCCAAACACCATTCATCCATCCGAACTGCTAGTCGACCCAAACTAAGGGACAATTGTAATCGTTGCACTATCACAACGCAATGGACCTTAAGAGCCTTCAACAAAGAACTGTTGTAGGTTTTATAGGAAGGAAGGATACAATAGAAGAAGCTACCTCGAGTGAAGGAAGGCAAGAGGTTTATTAAGCCGCTCCTTTCAATCATATAATACTTGCTTGTGCTTTTTATGTGAATTATTATACTATAAATTATTAGAACTCTCTAATTAGTGAATGTTACTTATGCAGATAGATCCAAGTCCAGCCAATAGATGATTGGTCAGACTCTAGGATACTTATTAATTCACAATAATATGGACTGGACAGGTGAAGGATAACTTACTAACCTAAAATTTACAAGCTTTATGTTGAATGTTCGATATTATTGCACTAACTCAAAGTTTTTGTATGTTGTTTCAGGATTTGCCTGTGTTAGTATGCCACCAACAAAGGCCTCCCTACGCCAGCATAAGTACATGTTTCGACTAACCTTTCTTTCACCTCAACAAAACTCTCTTCTTTCTCTCCCCACTTGAACTTTATATTCTTCTTTGTTAGCACAATCAGAGGTGCTACTATAGTACTAAATTCTTAGATAAAGCATCAATAAAATGACATCAATCCATGGAAACTCCTCACCTCCACACATGAAGTTAAGGTCAGCCACTCAACAATGGCTCAAATTTTCTCTTCATCAACTCTTAATCCTCTTCTACTAACTATGTAACCTAGGAAGATCACCTCTTCCTGACAGAAACAACACTTCTTCACATTTTCAAGCAATCTCTCTACTCAGAGGACATCAAAAACAGCTCGAAGATGATCAATATGACCCACTAGGTCAGTACTGTAGATAAGGATGTTATCAAAGTAAACTACGACACATCTTCCAATTAGGTCTCTCAAGACATAGTTCATCAACCGCATAAAAGTGTTTAGGGCATTTGATAACCCAAAAGGCATGACCATCCAGTCATATAGGTTATATTGAGTCTTAAAAGCAATTTTCCACTCATCCTCTTGTCTCATTCAAATTTGGTGGCACCCTGATTTCAAGCCAATCTTGCTAAACACTTTGGCACCACTTAGTTCGTCTAACATATCGTCTAGCCTCAAAATAAGGTATCAGTTTGTGATCATAATGTTGTTGACAGCTTTATTATCCATACACATACGTGAAGTTCCATCCTTCTTCAGCATAAGCAATGCAAGCACAGCATAGGGGCTAAAACTTTCTCTTATCCCTTCTTTAATAGTTTGTCGACTTGTCTCTAGAATTCTGTAGGTTACTCGGGATTCATTCTCTAAGTAGGCTTGTTTGGCAAGGTAGCACCGAGTATCAAGTTTATGCAATGCTCTATGCCTCGAAAAGGGGGTAACCCTTCTAGCAGCTATTCCAAAAATAGATCTACATACTCATCCAACAATTCCTTAACCTTTAGGGGTAGTTTAACTTGCTCCCTTAGCTCCAATAGTTGTCTGACCAACAAAAAGGTTGGTATGTCAACTTTAATAACTTCTCAAAACTCAGCTTAACTCAAAACTAAAGCCTTCTTGGTTCCTCGAGCAAACTTAGCTTACAATCTACTCTCTTGGCTCAAGGTCATGGGGTTCAAGGTAATTTTCCTACTATCATTCTCAAACATATACGTATTCTTGAAACTATCATAAATAACCCTCCAATCAAAAAACCAAGGTTTGCCTAGCAATATATGAGACACACACATAGGTAACATGTCACAAAGAATTTCATCGGAATAGTTTCCAATTAAGATCAGCAGCAACACTTACTAAGTAACATGTTATGCTCTATTCTCATTCAACCAATGTAGTTTATAAGGCCTCAAATGTAAAACAGTTGGCAACTTGAGCTTCTTAATTAGGTTGGTTGACATCACATTAGTTCAACTTCCATTGTCTATTGTAATAAGCATACATACTTGCTCATTCACCTTGCATGTGATGTGAAATAGGTTCTCTCTTGCTCTTCCTCAGTAAAGGGTACTATACTTATTGCACGTTGGACAACTAAGGTCAATTTGTCCAGATCTTCAACAACCTCATCCCCTTGGGTGGTATCCTTCTCAAGAACAACCTGCTCTTCGAGCTCCTCAGCATTACTATCCACATCGAGTTTCGGAACTTCGAGTTTCAAAACATCTCCTTTGATAATCATAATTCTTCTGTTTGAACATTAGACAGCCATGTGTCCAATCCCTCAACACTTAAAACACTTAATCTAACTCATCTTCTTCCTAGATCCTTGTCCTTTCTCGTAAGTTCTCGGTAGCACTTCACCATCGGTTGGTCGGCTCTTCAATTTAGCTCCAATATCTGTTCTCTTACTGGACTCAGCACTTTGCTAAGCTCCATAACTTCCTTGAGTAAGTCGACTTAATTGTACAAATCAACTCATTGGAGGTCGGCTCAGCCTATTTCTCCTCTGTCACTCCACTTGCTAGGCTATTCTTATAACCCCGTCCCTTGTAGTAAATTGTTGAAGCTTCACAACATCTCAAATATTGCCTCTTAATCCAATGAGAAATCTGGATACCATTCGAGCTGATGGTTCATCCACTTCACATTAAATCATGAGTATTTGGAACTCCTAAACATATTCATCTACAATTCAGCTTCCTTGCCTCAGCTCTTAAAGCGAAGTAAAAGCATCTTGCAAATATGTGTCTGATACAAATCTGTTTTTAGATATCCTCTTCATCTCGAGCCAAGTGCTTACTTTACTATATCCTTCTGATCTCCTGATAATTTGAAAGTTCTTCCACCATACCAAGGCATAACTTGAGGACTCTACAACAACAATCATCACTTTGTTACGATCCTCATATTAATAATAATCGAAAATACGCTCTATCTTCTCCTCCCAATCTAGATAGTTATTAGTGTTTTTAGAGCCATTGAAGCTCAAATCTAAAGCTTCACATGATCAACAGCTTTGGGTGCTCGAGCTTGCTCCTCTTCCTCATTGTATACTTTTTCTCTTTATTCATCCATTTCAACTAAGTCGATTCTTCTTCGCACACATCCTCCTACTCCTCCACCTTAATCTTATCAAGCTAAGATCTACCCTCTCACAGGTCGAGCAATTTGGGGAGTATTTTACATGACTTTAGTAAGTCAAAAGGCCAATACACGAACAGCTCTAATAAGATCAGCCATAAGGTTAGCCATCTCATCAATTCGCTCATCTGTATTTCTAGGGGGGTTTTGGGGTTGTCGTCTATTATGGACAACACCGCTATTATCATCCACTATACCAACGTTGACACTTAGGTCCATCACCCTCTCGACAAAGCTCGATAAACAAGCTCAAAATCCTCAAAACAATAGATACTGTCCTCTGAAGCCTGACAAATCACACACACATACACTTCCCTACACGAATGTTCAACTAATCTGTAAATACAACAAGTACTACGAATAGCAATAATCCCAATTAAAATTTGCTCTATTTTCGTATGCATGAAATAGAGTATAACATAGTACACTATAATAGTAAACTACTACACCTTCTGCTTACTTAAACATTCACAGTTAACCTTTATGCAACTGTAACATACTACCACACAAACACTACTCACAAGAAAGCTCAAACACAACTTATCCAAACAAACATCCGCTCTGATAACAAGATAATACGATCCATGCTAAGGATCGACAAGTTCGATTGTAAGGGGTAAGTCCAAACTTACTGAAAGCTTGAAAACGAGGATAAAAATGAATGAGAAAGAAAGAAACCACAAGAAAACCTCAATCCACTCCAAGGATATTACTCACCAAGGAGCTATCAAGGACTCGCAGAGTAAACTTGATGTGATGCGCAAACTAATTGAATGAGAGCACCTACCACCTAGCCTTGCTTAAGAATAAGGATAAGAGTGAAGTGAGCAAAACAAAGAGCAATTCTCATGATAAAAGAGGAGTATATTCAGTGTTCAAGAATATTGAGGCTACAAAATATAAAAGGGTATTTATACCCGAAAAATTAGGACACCCTACCTAAATGGAAAAAACTAAAAAGAGTAATATTCAAAATAAGTATGATATAGAGAATGTTCAAAGGGTATAAATGAAAATTTAGCAAAATGGGCGATCTGTACAAAAGATTCTATCATAGCAAGTGCTCAAACACGTGGTAGATGATCAGTAGCCGTACGCCTGGCAAAAGTAAACAAACTATACAGCTAGCTTGGCTGTTGCCGAGCAATGATGCTAAACCAAGCTAATAGTTCAACAATTCTAAGTTAAGCAAGTAACTCTTTCAAGGTGAATTTATCTCAAACGTATTCGGTAAAGCTTGGATTCAGGTCAACTGAGCAAATAGTCAGATGGAATAAGCTATCGTCCGAGTGTACCTCTAGTCGACAACTGAAGACTATCAATAAGCGCAAGAGGGTTCGATTCAAGCGAGACATCAGGTTGGCAAACTATTGTAGCTAAGACTCTTCGGTTATGAGGCATAAAGAATCCCCTGACCATACTCTCTAGTCTTCGAGCTTGGATCAGGGGTCAGGTAGTCTAATTCCTATTAAGATTGATCTCTTACTCCTCTAAACCAGTCAAAGGCACATTACTCTCCATTATATCATAAGTTACCCTAGCATGAAGCTCCACTCCCAACTAACTTATCCCAACAATAGTCAAATGTTACATCATTCCTTACACTTTTCGCTTATCTAACCCCCTCATTGAGGGTCACTTTAGGTTCTTCTTATTTCAAGAGACATCCAGTAGGCTTCGACATAAATGAAGGCATCATACAGGTAAATCCCCATCAAATTTCATAAGAGAAGGGAATGAGCTCACCTTCACATGTTAGAGAGAGTTCATCTCACTTGCTAGAAAGCCTACTATAAGAGGAGGTATCGTACTAGGGGATAAAGAGATCACATATTTGTTTGATTAGATAAAACCATGTTTTACAGAAATGAGAACTATGCCAAAACTCCAAAACTATGTAAATACCTATTGTTAGTTATTTCTTTTCCAAAAGCAGCTTCAATTTACTTTTGTTGTTGAATTTTTTATGTATTTCAAGATGCATATTCTTTAATTAATATTTTCAAAGTTTAGCATAAATTTGTGCTGGATTGAGAGGAGTTAATAGAGATGTTGTATGTTTAGATACTATGTTTGGGTGAGGTTTAGGTTTCACTTTAGAGTAGTACTTAGAGTTAGTTCTTTAAAGTGTAGAGTTGGGGTTTAAGTTTGTGTTTGGAGTTAAAGTATGGACTTAGACTTCAAGATTTCAAGTGTTAGAGTAAGAGTTGGAATTAGAGTTTGGAGTTTGGAGTTAGAGTTTGGTTTTGGATTTTTAAATTACACATTGTGTTTTTTTAACTTCTAGCTACTGTATATCATCTATGTTTTGTTTGCAAGATGCTGCTAGCTGCATTTATTTTGGAGGGAACAAAGTTATGAAGAAATCACATGTTGGTAATGCGATTTCAAAATCACATTTCATATATGCGATTTCCAAATTGCATTACTAACATACCATTTCTTTGTTATGTCACTTCTCCTTCATGCTACGTGGCTATTTATAGGTAAAAGGCTAAATCATATTCTTACAAAATGCAATTTAATAACCTTCTTTCACAAATTATTTTCATCGTAAACATTTTTTAGGAAATAGCTTAGCCAATGGGAGCAAACACACCTATTTCTCTAGTTTTTACCTCTTAAAAGTAAAATCCTTTTCCATTTTTGGCCCTTTTAACTTTTCAAAAATTGGAGGGAAATGTGAAAAAGAAAAATCTACTAAATCAAAAACTTATCACTTTGATCTCATTAACAGGCAAAAATTCTTAAATAAGAAAGTCATATTTTTTATCAATATTTCAAAATTATCAAAAAGATTCCTATTTATGTAAGAGAAACTATCATATCCCGAAAAAGTGAAGTCTTAACAATCCTACTATATAAACCATCATAAGATAAAAACTATGTTCACAGTTGTTATCCTAAACCTAGTTCACACCTAGCATACTCGACTCTATCTTTTTGAAACGTCCAATTCAATACTTATTTGATGTAAACTTATAAAATAATCCTTTGAAATAATTTTTAAAAAAATAAACTTGTAACTTAACCTAATAAAATAATGTTAATAAATCTCATAGGTACCTATTATTTCATATACAGACTAGAATATTGAAAACTACCAGGTCCATTAAGGATTCCAATGTAATTTTCCTTAAAAGATAAAAACGTTAATATTAAAGACAATAACTAGCCATTTCTTATTAGATCTCACTCCCATCTCAGTTGACTAGTGTTTTGGTGTTGGGTAGATACTTATAATCCATTTAGAACCAGCAAAACAAACTATAGAAGAATAAGCGACAATTTACTCAATAAGTAGGGTGGAGATAGAAATATGCACTCAGCACATCACAAACAAAGTTTTTAATCAAGTTGGTTATATGTAATACATGTACAAGAAAATGCCATCACACAATATTATTCAATCCATCATAAGATCTGAAAAATACCACCCCCTCTAATCCAAGTTAAGGAGATTAACGTCATGTACACGTGAATCAAGACCACACCGGGGCTTGTGTAATAAATAACACTCTCCTCTAGTGACCACTTTCGAACTACGACCTCCTCTCTTGTAACTTAATTCAGTTAAAAGTAGAGAAATAACCATTTCAACCATCCTCATCGAAAAGAGTCCGTGTTTAACCTGAGAATCCTAACCATTACCTCTAATGAGTTGCAATACATAACAGATTAGATGTTAAGCCAAGTTTAAGTTAGTTTATTTTTGGGGTGACTAACTCAGCTCAAACAATTCAAGTATAATAATATTCATAATCAACTATAACACAGTGCTCAACTCCCATCATAGCAAATCAAAACCCAACCAAAATTGCTGCATACACACAAACAACTAACTACAATCACAAACCAATACATACCAAAGTCTCTAAATATTCTGAAATAATATCCCAAAATGTTATAAAATATTAATCCCACTTACTTATCCTAACGTTGATTGTAATAGACTCATATCATTAAAATTTTGTTCATTGGAAGACCCTATCTATCTATATATATATACGGCTTTCCTCCTTCACCTTCAGTCTCTTCATCTTCTTCTTCTTCTTTCATCACCATTCACCAATCAGCAACCATCCATATACACTTACCAATCATCCAAACACCTTCTGAAGCATAATTGTTTGCTTCTTATCATCAGAGGTAGGAAGATCATTTCCTTGATCATACCTCTTAATCTTCCATTTATGCTCTTGTATTTATATGATTTGTAAAAATCAGTTTTAATCAATAAAATCAATTTGATTCCTTTCTTACATTCAATCTTGTGTGGAGAATCTCCAATTAAATTGGGTGTAATTCCACGAAATTATATCTGTTTAATTTTCTCTTATCTTTTCATAAACCCCATAATCGGCCGGTATTACCACCTTTGGAGGTTTCATATCTCATATCTGCATCATAGCCCCACTAGCCTTGGCACTGCCGCCTGTGGTGGTTTCATATTTCATATCTCCATCGTAGCCCCACTAGCCTTGGCACTACCGCCGGTAGCGGTTTCATTCATATTTTACATATAAATTTATGTCTGTTTCTATATTAATTAATGATTATCATCTTTATCAGTACTTAGATAATGCAATAGAATTCCTTGAATGGTATTATACTGTCGTAGTCAATACTGATTGGTATTATACCGATGATGAATAATCTGTTCTATGTTGTAGATGTCAAAACACTATAATCCGGAAAATTGGGAAGAAAAAGCTGAAGTATTACAATATTTGTTTAGTGCTATAGTTTGGCTAGAGCACTTTCATAAAAATTACCTTTGGCTTGCTTTCTCTGTAATCAATATCTTAGATCATTGATCTATTGTAATCATTATTTTATCATTAATAAAATCAAATTTTGCTCCACATTATGTCTGTAAACACAAAAGACAATAACGAAGAAGATTTAATAGAATATAATCAATATTTAGAAGACGCTGTAGAATTTTTATTTTATATAGTTTGGGCCTATTCTCTACTTGGAGAAAGATTTTATTTAGCTGATATATATTTCAATCAATAAACAATCAATCAAAAGATTTATTAATTCTATTTAATTGTTCTCCTATAGTATGTAAATGTTTATTAGTGTAATTGTTTTGATTTATTATTTTTTTGATTCCTGATCCTTCTTCTTCAATAGCATTTTTAAATGGAGTAAGACTGATTTCTATATTTTTATGAATCGATTTTATATTACTTAATGGTGGATGATTTGATTCTATAATTTGTCCATCACTTAATTTCCATGTAAAACAATTATTAATAACATTGATTTCTTTAGATTTCAGATAATAATTCTCGAACCATTCAAAGAAATATATCTGAGCACCAATTTCTTCCATGAAATTATAGTATTCATTTTTTATTTTTATTTTTATATGACCAAATGTTTCAAAGTACCAATTTCTAATTTTTTTCATTCTTTCGAGAATTGAAGTCTTGATTCAAAAGTATTTTATTTGGTACAAAGGATTCTTCTAAGACATTTAATTCTGGATCACCTAATTCTGAGAATGAAGGCTCTTCGTGTTCTGGCTCATTAGGTTGATAAACTGGTTGAGTTATACCTGACCTATCATGAACAATTCCTGAAAGGAACGGATTTTCTTGAATATTTGGTTGTCTAACCTGTTGATTATCAGTTTGATTATGGTACGGAGTGTAAATAATAGGAGGAGGATTGGGAAGATCTACTGATCTCCTTGAAGAAGATGACATAGATCTTATTTCTAGTGGTCTTCTTAGCTGATCAAATGATTTCCTATTAAACTGAATGGTAACTTTACCATCAAGATGTTGTACTACATTTGATGGTTCAGTATTGTATATAGGTTTTTTAGGAAGTGGGTTTTCTACTTCCCAGTGATCTGGTAAATTGACTTGTGACCATTGAATCATTTTTGGAACTGATATATTTGCTTTTGTTAAGTCTGTTTGAATAAGTAGAGTCTGACCCCTCTTATCCATTTTATATGCCTTAGATCCAAAAGCAGTCTTCATTAATTTGAAATATATTCTATATATTACAACCATTGGTATTGATCCTTCTATCATTCTATAATTATGTGTTTTAATTTGAAGAATTAATGATTTCATGATTGTCTTGTCCCTAAGGGCAAGGGTAATGTTTGGATGACACTCAAATTGAACTGGTCCACTACTAAGACTAGTTTCAATAGTGGCATGGATTGATCTTTCATATATTAGTTCTCTAGCGTCTCTAAGAACCATGAAAATTGATGTATCTAAGCCTAATTTAGTAAGAGGTTTTGCTCCTACTTGAACTAAGCCTAAATGCATATAATTCCAATCTTTTGCATATTTTTTAATTGATTCTTCATTCAAAAATCTGATTGTTGTTAGACTATCAGAAACAGGAATATCCTTTTCTTCTATGGCTATCACATAATCATTTTTTTCAAAAATTTTCCATTTACCAATTTGATATATCTGATCATATGATGTTTTTGGTATTTTCTATTCATCAATTGCTTTGTCAAAGTCTTTTATATGTATCTCATCTTGATTATTCAACATAGATTCCTCGAATTGCTCTGTGGGAGCAAAGCTAGAAGAGGACATAGATCTTCTAAGTAAATTCATATTTTCAAATGAGACTAATTTTTCTAAATCTTATAGGTCTAGATCACGAGACTAAATTTAGTTTAATATTGTGATTTCCAATTTATGACCTTTATGCAACCCTTAAACAACAAGCAGGATTTACGCTAGGCCTCAGTAGGCTTATCACAATAATAAATCAGTCTTACTCCATTTAAAAATGCTATTGAAGAAGAAGGATCAGGAATCAAAAAAATAATAAATCAAAACAATTACACTAATCAACATTTACATACTATAGGAGAACAATTAAATAGAACGGAAGATACAATTAATATTGAAATTAATAAGGTAAGTGAAAAAACTTCAATCAATAAAAATACTCCTTTGTTTAAACCATTTGAAATGCCTAAAAATCCTAGTCAAGAATTTTTAAAAGCATTAGAAGATAGAAAAAGAATGTTAAAAAACAAATCTATAAAAGAAGACTCTTCGTCAACAAAACCAATAAATTTCTTAAATATGGATACTCCAACTTTAATCAGAAAAGGTATAGTAATAGAAGATACACCCTCAGAGAAAATCCATGTTCTGGACAATGAATCAATCAATAATGGATCAATAGATGAATCAGATAGGTCAGATAATGAATCAATAAATGAATCGATGTCTAATGTTTCTTTAAATATTAATAAAAACTACGATGAAATTAATAAGATCAATTGGAAAGAACCTCAAAAATTATATTATCAGAGAGCAACACCCCCTGAATTATTAATTGAAGAAAAGAATGATAATTATCAGAATAAATACTCAGTAGGATCCACCTATGAATGGAATATAGATGGATACTCAGAACAAAGAATCCTCAATATTCTTAATCAGATGGTCATGTTTTCAAATACTAATAAAACTGTTCCAAATGTTACCGATTATCAAGTAGCACTCCTTCTAATTTCTGGCTTTACAGGACAATTAAAAGATTGGTGGGATAATTATCTCACTGAAGAACAGAGAATCAACATTCTTACATCATGTGAAATAGATGAAAACAATAGAAGAATTCTAGATGAGAATAATGAACCAATTCAGGATATGGTTAACACTTTAATATTTTCAATCAGTCAACATTTCATAGGAGATCCTTCTCACATTAGGGATAAAACCCTAGATCTATTATCAAATATGAAATGTAAGTCACTTGGAGAATTCAGACAATACAAGGATATATTCTTTCAAAGGATATTCCTTAGAAATAATTGTAATCAGCCTTTTGGAAAGAAAAATTCCTAACTGGTTTACCAAAATTAATAGGTGACCAAGTTAGAAAATTGCTCAGGGAAGAAAACAATGGTGAAATTCCCAATGATAAATTGTCATATGGAGAATTAGCATCATATGTTAATAAAATTGGAACTAATTTGTGTAATACAATTAGGTTACAAAAACAATTAAAAAATGAACAGCGACTAAAACACCAAAGCCTTGGTGATTTTTGTGCTCAATATGATCCCTCTTTTGTCAGTAAGAAATCAAAATTTCATAAAAAATCATCTCATAAAACACAAAATTGTCCTAAATGTATAAAAAGAAAACCTCGAAGAAATTTTAAGAGAAAATCATTTAAAAAACTTCAAGGTAAACAAAATCAAGGAAAATCTGAAGATAAAAAATATAAAAGAAAATCATATAAACAATTAAGATGTTATAAATGTAAAAAAATTGGTCACACAACAAATTTTTGTAGAATAAATAATAAACTTGATGAATTAAACTTAGATGAACAAACGATGGAAAATATCTTACAAATATTTTGCGAAAATGAATCATCCTCATCAGAAAATGATAGTGATGGGATCCAAGTCAATGACATGGACTCCATTTCATCGGAATCAGAAGAAATTAATGTACTAACTAATAATGAAGAAGCAATTCTTAAAAAAATTGATCAGATGACAAATGACAACGAGAAATTTGAATATATTAATAACTTCAAAATTCACACAAACCCCACTCCAAAATTACCATATAATCTTAATGAAATTCTCGAGAGAAATAAAAAGAAAAGTAAAGAAGTATTAACAATCAACGATTTACAAAAAGAAATTAATGTTCAAAAACAAGAAATCAAAGAATTAAGATCAATGCAAATAAAATTTCAAAAGGAATTAATTGAATTAAATCAAAAAATAATCCAAGAGAATGAATCAGATACTTCAAATGAAGTAAAAGAAACTTCATCAAATGGAATCAATGATTATTTAATGCATCTTATTCAAATCACTTCAAGAAAATGGATAATCAATAGTTCAATCAGGATTAATAATGAATTTGTTTTACAAACACTTGCTTTATTTGATACTGGTACTGATTTGAATTATATTAGAGAAGGCTTAATTCTAACAAAATATTTTGAAAAAACCACCCAATCTCTAAGTTTTGCATCCGGTAACAGATTAAGCATCAAATATAAATTATCAAATGTTAAAATATTAAAAAATCATGCTTCTTATAAAACCTCATTTATATTGGTTAAAAATTTGAATAAAAATATCATTTTGGGAACACCATTTATAAATCAAATTCAACCATTTGTGGTAGATAAAAATGGAATCAAAACACAGTATTTGAAAAAAGAGATTATGTTTGAATTCGTAACCAAACTACAAATCAAATATATAAATCAATTAAAAAATGATGAATTAAATTGTTTAATACAATATAAAGAAAATCATTTAATGTACTTAAAAAATGATCTTGAATTCAAAAGAATTGAAGATCAACTCAACAATCAAAGTATAAAATCAAAAATTTCTCAAATAGAATCAAAAATAAAAAATTCAATTTGCTCCACACTCCCAAATGCATTTTGGGATAGGAAATCAAATATTGTAGATCTCCCATATGAAAATGATTTTAATGAGAAAAGTATTCCAACAAAAGCTAGACCTTCACAAATGAATCAAGAAGTCCTTAATCATTGTAAAAATGAAATAAATTATTTACTCAATAAAAAATTAATCAGAAAAAGTAGATCACCTTGGAGTTGTTCTGCTTTTTATGTAAATAAGAATGCTGAAATTGAAAGAGGTGTACCAAGATTGGTAATCAATTATAAACCTCTTAATTCTGCTCTCAAATGGATAAGATATCCGATTCCCAATAAAAAAGATTTGCTTAACAGATTAACTCAAGCTAGAATATTCTCAAAATTCGATATGAAATCTGAGTTTTGGCAAGTTCAGATTAAAGAAAGTGATAGGTATAAAACTGCCTTCACTGTTCCTTTTGAACAATTCGAATGGAATGTAATACCATTTGGATTAAAAAATGCTTCTTCAGAATTTCAAAAAATCATGAATGAAATTTTCAATAATTATATCAGTTTCATAATTACATACATAGATGATGTTTTAATATATTCATCTAATATTGATCAATATTTTAAACATATAAGAATTTTCATCAATATAATAAAAAAAAATGGTTTAGTAGTTTCACCTACTAAAATTAGTCTTTTCCAAACCAGAATCAGATTTTTAGCATTTAATATTTATAATGGAACCATAATACCTATTCAAAGATCAATTGAATTTACTGAAAAATTCCTTAATGAAATCAAGGATAGAAATCAGCTTCAAAGATTTTTAGGTAGTTTAAATTATGTTGCAGAATTTTTCCCAAATCTTAACATAATTTACAAACCATTATATCAGAGATTAAAAAAGAACCCACCTCCATGGTCTAGTGAACATACTGAAATTATCAAATTAATTAAACAAAGAATTAAGGAAATTCCTTGTTTACATATTGCAAATCCATCATTACCAAAAATTGTAGAAACAGATGCTTCTGATTTAGGATTCGAAGGAATTCTAAAACAAAAGCAAAATAATAAAGAATGTGTTGTTCAGTTTATATCAAAAAATTGGAATGATTGTCAATCTAATTATTCAACAATCAAGAAAGAAATCTTAGCCATTGTCTTAACAATTTCAAAATTCCAAGGAGATTTATTAAATCAAAAGTTTATTTTAAGAATTGATTGTAAAGCAGCCAAAAATGTTTTGTTAAAAGATGTTCAAAACATCGCATCAAAACAGATTTTTGCCAGATGGCAATCTATTCTTTCTGTATTTGATTTCGAAATTGAGCATATCAATGGATCTTTCAATTCCCTTCCTGATTTCCTTACTCGTGAATTCTTGCAGGGAGATGCCTCCCAAAAAGGACAAGGAGAAAGGTAAGGAAAAGGTTTCCTCATCATCAGGAAAAGGACTGACCAATATTAAAACATGGTTGGATGTTTGTAAACCATCCAACACTCCATTAACAATCAAAGAAGAATCCTCTTCAAAATCGCCAAAATCAAAATCCCCAAATACTCAATCCTTAAACATTCAATCAGTTTCTGAAACTCAAGAGGTCCTTGCCAAATTAATTGATATGGATCCAGCTCATGGATTGCTTAATGCAATCTCAATGGTCTTACAATCACAATCAGGACAAAAAATTCCAGCATTACCAGAAATTCCCCAATCTGTCTCTCAGTCAAAAGAAACCAAAGAAGAAATCAGAATTTTCAGATCACAGAAATATCATCACCAACGCCAGTTGGAACAATCCCTTTCAATCAGAGATCGAAATTTTTTATAAAGCCTGTTTCTAGATATGTTTTCTCAGTAGAAGAAAGCTTATCAGAAAAGGACCCTTTTGATTTTGCAAATAAAATATTTACAAAAGAATTTTATTATGTGTCATATGATCATACAAAACAATCCAATTTTATGAAAAAAATTTGATTGAAACTGGATCAATCAAATTCAAACATTTTGAAAAGGAAGGGATGATCAGTTATTCTACAGCTAGAATACTAAAAGTAATCAGTTTGAAAGAATGGCGAGTTCATCCAATTACTGCTACAAAACTCAATATAGAACCATTTTCTGCACAACCAGGTCATCGAGCTACTTATAATTATTTTGATTATAAGCAAGCCTGGTGGAATGTGTTTTATCAAATGAATTCAAAAAGAACGCATACTTAGTTAATATTTTTTGACAATTGCTCAACATTCAATCTTCCTACTTGGTTCAATCACTGGTAGGAACAATTTGGTGCTACATCAGAAATCATTCATCAAAATGTCAAGGAAAGATTTGATACTTTCTTAAGTCATTACAATCCTACACCTCATGAAAAGAAATTTCCAAAAGAAATGCTGTATTTTATACATCTCGGAGTATCATGGGTCATGGCTTGGTGGTTTGAATACAAGCCAGATAAATCGTCGAACACAATCAATTTGGTCAGAATGTACAAAATCAAATGGTGGGACAGCTTCAAAATGTGGAATAAATGTAAAAAAAATTCAATTTTAAATTGGATTAAGACTAATTCTGCAAAGTCACCACCATCTCCATCAACAACAAAACAATATCACAATAGAGGATTTTTAATATCATCTCTTGCAAGTACAAATTCTCCGGATCAATTGAAGCAAATTCTGGAAAGAGCACTAGATCATATCAAAGAATCAGAATCAGCACCAACACAAGAATCAAATTCAGGATTGGACTCGACATCTCACCACAGCGGTAATACCAATGATATATATATAACCTAAATTTAGTTTTCATAAGAGTTTAAAAAATGTTAGGATTCTATCTTATTTGTTTTTGGCTAAATAGTTTTATATATTATTATTTTCTTTATATAATGAGATATAATTTTATTATATAGGTTCTTAAGTATCAATAATATACACAATTATACTATTACATGTAACATATCGTTTTGATTGAATTGAAACATATTATTAATCAATCAGTTTATGTTTGAATTATAATTAAGTTATCATAGTTCATAAACTCTCATAGTATCATAGAGATATAGATTATATTATATAAAATTATCCAATTCTAGTAAAAATAGTATCATTAGGTTCATGTATACCTAAGGATACATATTATAGGTTCTATTTTAAAAAATGACTTCCAAATGGTATTTCAAGTTTTTAATATACTTGCATGTGCCTATAATAAGTGTTATTATAGTATACTTATTTTATATAATTGGACTATATTTTAAAGAATTTGCTAATATAACTTTAATAATATAAGTATTATGCAATCCTAATATGTATATATCCTAACCTAATCGTAAAACTATTACTAAATATATTAAAAATTCATTTTTTTACCATATCTAACCAATACACGCACATATATATAGTTTTTATTTCAATATTTATTACGTTTTAACCTATTATTACTAAAAACGACCCGCGATTCGTAACTTAAGTTATTTTACTACGTAAATTCACAATAAATAGCTCGGATCACTAAATAATTCCCCAAAAATTTCTATAAACTCCTAGAAATATGTTGAATTTAATTAGTTTATAGTTCCATACTATCGGGTTTATCGCTTATATGCTAGTAGTTACAATTTTATCCCTAAATTGCATTTAATTAACTAAATATTATCCTTTTTACACAATTATTTTCAAGATATCCTATCATCACTATAAATCACCAAAAGTTAGTATGTGTCATTTTCATCAATTAATTTCATAAAAACCTATTTATTTCATCATTTCACCCTATTTCTAACTATTTTTAGGGCTAAAAATTACATTAAATATTAAAAATACCCAAATAAAAAATATGGCTACACAGCAATTAAATACATATCATATATATTCTAACAAAAATTTTGAGCTAGAAACTACATTATTTTATATATTTATTTTGAATTTCAAATTTCGAGTGAATAATACATTTGTTCAGAAAGTATACTAATTTTTCAAAAATAAATTTACAAAATGAAAGCACATCTAAAATAACCTCTGAATTAATTTTTTCTTATTTTTATTAATTAATTTAATATTTTTTTGAAAATAGAGAAAAATAAGGCAAAAACTCGAGACATTTGTTTATCGAAGCTCCAACCACCATTGGTCAATAAGGGATTATCAATCGATCTAGTTAGTGGTGGCTCTACTAGGTGGCAGTAAGGCTCCATATCAGGTCATCAAATGGTCGAGAATCCACGCTAACTTAGTACTTTGCTTTGTTTTTCCTTTTCTTTGTTTAATTTTTCCCAATTTTTTTTAAGTGTTTTTAGTTACCAAAATATGAAATCTAAGTCCTAGTATCCTATTTATAGTAATTTAGGTTGGTTTTACATTTTCTTAATCATTAAGTAATTATTTTTTTTTATTTATCTATTCTTTTAAGAAATTTGCATGCATGATGTGTTAAATTTTTGTTTAATTGCTTTTAATGCAACTAATTATTATTTTTAAGCAGCTCCTTATCTAATCCAATTATATTCTAAGTTGTTTCTTGTTTTATATAATTTTTAGATGATATCTTAGGGCATTTTGGTATTTTATATTACTATTCAATGATTTCGTTAATATACGTATGTATGTCATATATACACCATACACATAATGAGTAATTATAGACATGTAATAATGTTTTTAGCATGTCTCGTGTTTTTGAAACATATTTCCTATTTAATTTTGCAAATCTATTACTTATTACACATAATTATATAATTTCAAGTTAATTTACGGATATAATTATTATATATACTAAATATATTCATAACAATACATGTATACTCATATAACATATTATGCTATATCGTTTCATTTTATAACCTAATTAACTTATCTCTAAATTCTTATCGTATTTTAAATTCAACCTTAGGGGTTTCGATCATTTTCACTTTTAAAGCTAAAATTCAAATTTCAAATCATTATTTTTGAAATCTAATTTCACTGAATCACTTCGACTAACTATTTCATCCTAGTCATAGAGTTTAGATTCAAGTGGATAATTTTTTGTAAAAAACCCTAAAACTCAGTACAGTTACCCTAAATGCAATTTTAATAGCTTATATATAATAAAGTATCACTATTTTGATTATATTCTTCATATCTTATTATATTATGGACTTCCAAATATGCGGGAATTTTTCAATTAGAGTTATTATATATCTTATAAATTTTTAGTATCATTGATTTACTTTTCCAAATACCCTAAATCAACTATTAACCCTAATTGTATACAAAAAAAGTTTTGTCTCAATATTCAAATGTTTATATTTTAATTACTGATTTATAGGATATCACAAAAACATTACCATGGAAACTCCACATACATCTCTTGATCTTCTAGTATGAAATTGATAGCTTTTACGCCAAATATTTATGTATATAGCTAATACCCCTAATTGTTATTCTTAACTTTCCAACACTACCAGTTTTCTCATCTATGATGCTGCCGCTACATATGACTACTAAGGATCATTGCCTATTACACAAATAGCAATGCTTTGATGTTAACGTCCACTCCAAATTTAATATTTACTGTCTGGTTGCTAGAACAGCCAGAATTACTCACCACTGTCAGAGAAACAAGGGGTTACAGGTGTAGGACAACACTGTACTGGCCATTCTAATTTACCATCTCACCACCATTGAGAATGCAATTTAATCAAGCAATTAACATTTTGCTCCCAGCCTTTTGAAATTTTTTGGAATTGTCAGTTCACAAACTCTATGCTGGTAAAAGAAGTTCCACCATGGAGTTGGAGGGCCACATCACCAACCACCTGTAGTAATGAATGAAATATGGAAAAATGAGGTACTCAGTTAAGTGAGCTCTTAAATATTTTGTGCTGTTACTCTACAAAAGACAATTGGAATTGTGAAGGCATCTTAAATTGCTCCTTTGAAAACACTCTGGTTATTCCTTATAACCTCCTAGGTCCTAACAAGTATCACCAAAAAAAAAAATCCAAGATATTAACAGATATGGTGTTTTTGACAAGATTGCACATATTAAGAATATAAACATTTTTATTTTTTCCTTTCTCTTTTTTTTTTTTTTTTTTTTTTTTTTTTGGCAACAGCAAATAGACCTACTTCTTTTGAGAACATGAACCAGCGTACAAGACTGATTCGCTAAAAAGTGAACTATAGTGGAAATAGAACTCATAATCTCATTCGCATGTTGAAAACTACTTGCTACTAGCATTTGCCGACTAACATGGCCAAATTACTCTTTTGATGATATATGGTCACTGGTCAGATAGCTTTGCCATTCATATCTTTAACATGTCTAGCCATTTTTTATCTCAAATACTTCAGCAACCAAGTTATATCCACTTTCTACTTCACTCAATCTCGCTTTCTGGACAAACACTTCAAATCAACTTGTTTAGAATCACAATGAAGAATGGCTCTAGTACAAAATTGTTACAAACTGCGAAATGGATCTGTTCTTAGGTGATATTTGTATGAAAAAGGAGTTAAGGAGTAATTAGAGAAAACCCCACAATCTCTTAAGAATGTGAGTTCATTAACAAGAACCCATCGATCACTTGAACTACTAGCTACTATTAACAATAGTTTAGGATTGACTTTCTAGCTTATTCATTGATGTTGCAGAGACACTTATTTATACTAACATTTTCAATCCTGATCTTCCTTAAATAAAATATGACCACTACTAAATGAAAGATACTCCTAAATGCATAAGATTTAACATATCAAATAAAAATATATATCATCATATCTGAAAGTATTCCTATGCTATTACCAGGATTTTCCTAGGTACTATCACAATTATCATGTTATAGACACATTTTGTTGATAGTGTTTTAGGAAATAAAGTTTTTTGAAGTCTATTTTCATGTTTGGATCTATGAATCCAATCAGAAAAATGGGAAAAATCTTCTACTATCTCTATTATGGGAGACTCAATGAGTCTAATCAGGAAAATAGGAAATATCTCATTTCTACCATCTCTATCCTACAAGAAGTTAAATAGAGAGAATAAGCTTGTATAAATATTTATATCATGAATAAGCAGAGAATTATTATCAATTACTTTTTCTTACTACTCTCTTTTCTTGTTCATAAGACTGGAGGGTTCTCTAAAACAAGCCCTCAAACTGTAGTCACCGTAGGTTTCTCTAAGAAACAGAAAAACGTTCAATAAGTTGAAGCAGTAATAGAACTAGATTACTGTGTGAATCACCCCATAACTAGATACTCCGTCAAGACTCATAACAAAAGGGATATATAAAATTTCTTGCCTGTACTAGGGAAAATAAAAAATAGACACATAGGAAATACACTAAATTTACAACCATGTTTGCACAAGTTTCACAGCTCAATGACTTTACGCTATGCAGAAAAAATAAGCAACTTTAGTTCATCAATCTTAGATCCATATGAAAGAATTAAGTTATAGTACCTCCTTGACATGATATCTTCATTCTAATATTAAGTAACACCACGTCCTAAAAAGGAAGATAGTGATGAAACATTTACAATATATTGGGGATAGAAGCACATATATACCATAGGCACCTTATACCCATGCTTAATATAGAAATTTGCAATTTCCAATGCGCATGCTCTTGTTTATTTTGTGAAATGGATCGTCATAATAGCAAAATTTCTAATTAAGTTGCTTCTCAAGTGTCTTGAGGGTACTCCTTAGCAAAACCAATATCATCAATGTGTACCAACAGCAGATTATTGATGATAACATTTCAATTGCGCATACCTTGGCCATAGATCTGTATGAATGCTCTGTAACCCCACCAACATGAGGAGTTAGGACAACATTTTTTAATTTCAGAATCTGATCGTCAGGGTCAAATGGCTCCCTCCAAGCAACATCAGTTCCTAAACCTCCTAACTGACTGGACTTGAGGTTTTGAACAACAGCTTCATAGTCCAAGAGACCTCCTCGTGCAATATTTATCAGAAGGGCACCCTGAAACACCATTAGCTAAGCAAGTTTTCCCAAACATATAACATGAAAGCTTATCCCAGTAAAGCCATGCTTACATTAGGCATACGTCATTAAATTGTTATAGCATAAGGTTCTAAAAGAAAGCAAATGGCTATTTTAGTGACATTAATAGGAAACTTACTCACCTTCCAAAAATGAAAGGTTACGAGAAGCTCTCCAGCCCTCCTACGGTATTTTTTACATTGATAATTCTGACTAAAAAATGAAAAAATAAATCACAAATAAACATCTTATATTCGCTCCATGCGTACTTATGCCTCTTAACTTTGAAATTAAACACTTAGACCCAAAATTTTTAAAATATATGTTCGCAAGCCTCCTCCTTGAAGATTGACCTTGTCATCCCTAAGGTGAAAAGAAGAGAACTGCAATTGGAAACTTTGCAAATCCATCCCAGAAGCATCATCCAAAAGACATGCCTTGACAGTGAAAAAGCACTTGAAAATTTCATAAATGTGCAAAATCACACATTTATCCTCCCTTATATAGCACATATTCATGCATTTTATTATGTTTTAATTATGAATTTTATTCAGAAATATAGAATTTCCAATTGATGCTATTTAATTAAGCATTTTCCAATCTTTATTAAGCTTTATTTATGTCTAGGAATATTTAATTGAAGGGTCTAGATGCAATAAATAGCAAGCAATATATATAATAAATGATGATAGAGTTGGTACTACATACCACCTCTAACCATATTTGAGGTGCCTATAAATTGGTCCTCTTATGTACTAATAGAACACAAATATTCAAATCAAGAACACACGCATGCACTCCAACAAATCCAACAAATGATAGATTGTTAAAGAGAACAATCTTACCAAAGCTATAAGCTTAGAACTCTTAGGCACTCTCAAAAGGAGATCCAAACCAGAAAGAAGGAAAATATCTGCTCCTTCATAACAAACTTCTCCTTATTTATAGTCCCCCCAACTTCTGGAAACAACTTTCCAAAAATAGCTTCCAAGCGAGCCACATCAGCAACTCCTTTTTTCTTTACTATCTACTTTCACTTGCTACATCAGCAATTCCTTTGTTCTTTACTAACTACTAACAGCAATTAACACATCAAGTAATAGAACCAAAAGCTTTAGGCCACCTAGAATACAAAAGAGAAATGGGCCCAATCACTCTAGTCATATCAATACCCCCTCCTAGAACATCATCCTTGTCCCTAAGGACAAAAGAAGGAAATTGGAGCTTAAAGGAAGCTACATCCACCCAAGAAGCCTCCACAAATTTCCCCTACCAATGCACCAAAAACTGAATCACATCTTAGCCATCACAATGACAAAAACGACTACCTAAAATACAAAAGGGAACAAGGGGCTGAAAATCTTCATCAAGCAACAAATCAAACAGAAGAGCAAAAGCAACTAGAGAAGAACCGATTAACTTCTTAAGCAACGAAACATGAAAAAAAGGATGCAAACTACAACCATCAGGAAGATTCAACTTATAAGCCACTGCCCCAATCTTTTCCACCATTTGAAATGGCCCATAATACTTAGATGCCAACTTAGAACCATTTTTCAGCTTAAGTTTAGCATTCAAAACTGGACATAAGCGAAGAAATACCCACTCGCCTACTTGAAAAGAGATATCACAATGATGTTTATTAGCTTGGTGACAGTTTCCGAGCTAAGGCTTCCAAATGGCGATGTAACAAAGCCAAAGTGGCATCCCTCTCTTGTAATGCTGCTAATAGAGATTAGTCACCCACTGCTTTTGGAATATAAGTAGGAAAAAAAAAACGCAATCAACAATAAACAATTTCAAAAGAAGTCATTCGAGCCGATAAGTGGAAAGAAGTGTTATATGAACACTTGGCCTGAGGAATCCAATCAACCTAAGTCCTAGGCTTCTCAAAGGGAAAACAACGCAAATAACATTTCAAACAGCGGTTCAACACTTCCATCTGTCCATCCGTCTTGAAATGATAGGAAGCCAATTATCTTCAATGATTGTTCTAAGAAAGATCATCTAACATTATCATAAGCTTTCATAAGATCTACCTTTAAAGCTTGTAATCCTTTATAGTTGTTGTAGCAATCCTTAACAGAGTTCAAAAGCAATGAGAATGTTATCCACGATTCTCTTACCTTTAATAAATGCAATCTGCACTTTGCTAACCAAGAAAAAGAGGATTTTCCTTCATTGTTTAGCTAAGATCTTCGAGATGCATTATACAAAATATTGCAATAAGAGATAAGACAAAACTCTACAAAGGAAGAAGGATTCTCCTTTGGAACCAAGGTTAGACAGTTAGAGTTTATCACCCTAAACATTTTACCAAATGCAAGGATATCCTTAATAGCCATGCAAATATCCTCACCAACAATTTCCCAAGTATCTCTAAAAAAAATTATCTCCATATCCATCGTGTCCTAGAGCTTTATCTTTAGCTAAGGACTAAAAAGTATTTCTAATCTCTGCATCTAAGACAAGGGTAGTTAAGGATGCTCCATTTAAATAAGAATTCTTGATTCAATCAAGGAAGGAAGTATATCATAGGATCGCCTAGAATCTTGCTATTCCAAGAGCAACTCTTAAAGGTAATGAACAGCCTTGGTTTTAATATTAGCAAATGGGTTAAGTCTTTCAATGTATTCATCCACAATTGAATTGAAGTTGTTCTCATATTGCATTAGCTTCAACGAATTGAAAAAAAAGTTGTTATTTCTACCTCCAAACTTAAGCCAAGTGGTTCTAGCTTTTAAAAAACACTAAATTAAACTTCAACTACTAAAAGCCAGTCTTTCTATCTCCAAGCTTCAAAAAAGTGAGCCTTCTCTAAATTAAACTTCATCTAAAGAAGGATTTAATCTCGAACAAGTAAAGCATCACAAGCCACTACACCATCAATTTGAAAGGCAGTATACAAATGAATAGTGGGGTTTTTCATCCATATACGACTTCAAAAGGAGTCATGTTAGCAGCTATTGGGGAAAAGGTATTATAAGAGAATTTAGCCAAAGATAGCCACACAATTCATGACTTGGTTGACCAAATCGAAAAGGAAAAAAAGAAAATGAAGATTCGAATCCTAAGCATCAATAGAGAACATCGGTTTGTTTATCAAATTCAGGATGATGACACGTACTAAGGTGTAATTGATTGCCTTGAAGTTGGAATAACTCACTTCAGAAAGTACTAATGAAGATGGGGTCCCTAACACTTACAATAAACAAGGAATGCCATGTAGTTATGCTACTACTCTCACAAAAACACCAACTGGCATGGTATGAGGAAATGGCAATGCATGGAGAGCTAATGCACCACTACTATTATCACATAATAGACTTCAAAATTGGGTAGACTTGTGATAAAATCTATAAAAATATCCTCCCATATAGCTGTAGGTGCTGGTAGAGGTTGCAATGATCCAACTAGAGACAAAGTTTGCACCTTATTTTTTGATATATAGCACAATAAATAACAAATTTGTTAACATCCTTTCATACCCACCCAAAACACATTTTCAGCCATCCTTCTATATGTTTCTAGAGCTCCAGCAACCACGAATGGGCATGGAATGAAACTCATGAATAAATAAAGTCACACAACAAGAATTACAAGGAATGACAAGTTCTGTTATTGGTAATGTGACATGTCATTCACAGTGAAACCCTTTCACATTAGAAGCACCAGCCTTAACCTCCTGAATTTTAGACAACAAGTAAGGATCCTGCAATACAGCCGCTTTGATTTCATCCAAGTCATTCCCAATAGGACCTGAAATCACACCAAAATGCAGCTCTGAACATGTGAAAGGGCCTTAGCAGCCCTGTTTCCTTCCACTTTTTATATAGGATTTCAATGTCATAGCCTATAAATTTAGTTAGCCAATTCTATTACTCAGGCTTTGTGATATGTTGGTGCAACAAATGGCTGCAAACGTCTCTGATCCGTGCACACAACAAACATTCAGCCAAGCAGATATGACCTCCAATGTTGAATGAATAAAGCCAGAGCTTTAAGGTCTTTGTCATAAGTAGATTTTGCAAAAGTTTTATTGGCCAATGCTTAAATGAGTAAGCTATGGGCCGGTTCTCTTGCATCAATACGACACAAATTCCTCTACGCACTGCATCACAGTCAATGATGAATCGTTTAGCATAATTTGGCAAATGGCATGGCTAAAACTGGGGCTTTGTAATTGCTCGCTGCAACTGAAGGAAAGTTTCCAGAGCATCATTCGATCAGTGAAAATCATCTTTCTTTGATGTATTAAAGAGTGGCTTAGCTATCATACCATAAAATTTCTTGAACTTGCAAAAATAACCCATGAAGCCTAGAATTCCCCTCACCCCCTTCGCAGATATTAGGCCATGCAATAACATTCTGAATTTTATTGAGATCCATCCTTACACCATTTATAGCAAAGATATTTTAAATAATGTCAGCAAGAATACACTTTTTCTTGTACTGATGTTCCATCAATTTGCTCAAACCCACACACAAATGCTCCAGATGCTCTAGCATGCTCCTACTATAGACAAGGTTGTCATTAATTAAGACTAATACAAATTGACACAAGAAAGAACGAAACATCTCATTCATTGTTATCTTATTAGTAAGACTAAAAGGCATCACTAAAATTCATAATGACCTTAATGTGTACTGAAGGCTTTTTTTTTTTTAATAATATCCTCTTCTGCAACTCTAATTTTATGATACCCCGCCTTCAAATCACTCTCTAGAAAATCCGTGTCTCCATATAGTCCACCCAATAACTTGTCAATCGCTATTTTAGATACTTATCAGAAATTCTAAACTTCATTTAGAGCTCTATAACGGACATATAATATCCAAGAGCCATCTTTTTTTAACTAGAATTACTTGACTCAGGGATAGAGGGGTCTGCAAGATGAAAGTAGAACTCCTCCTTGCTCCCTAAGACATTTAGGAATCCTTAGTCTTTCCAAACCTGAAGAGTGAAGTAATGTACCAAAGAGAAAGGGATCTTGCTTCCAAGAAAATGACCCACCAAAGTGGATTCCCAGTACTTAGCTCCTTTTTCCACTATACCATGTAATCTTGGCCAGAGGCAGGTGCTAGGTGAGTTTAAAATTAGAAGCAGCTTATTGTGGGAAAGAACCCTGTGCATAGGCATCTGTATAAGACTTTTGCTTAGGGGAAGGTTGTTCACCAGCTTCCACCTTTTCCAAAACTTCTTGAAGCTCTTCCGATGTGGTATTTTCAAAAGGAGGAATCACCAGCAACATCCTTTTGTCCAGGTTCAGAATCTTTTCCTCTAGAGGGAAAAAAGTTCAATCTTGAAAAGACAGATGCAAGTGCTTCTGATGGACACACTGGTCATGATTTCCAGGTTTAGCTTGGTCAACCTTGTCGGGACTATCAGAGCTAAAAGCACCATTTGCTGTTAAGCCAGAAGAGTAAGCCTAGAGGACCACCTGACAGGTGAAGTTTTCACTCTCAACCGGCTGGTTTTAGATATAACTAGGAGGAAAATGCTCACCCTGAGCATGGAGACTGAGCTTGGACTTCCAGCAAGAAGCACCACCAGCCATTGGATAAGACCAAAGAAAGCAAACACAATGAAAACTAAAAACAACCTAGAACACAAGAAGAACTAGAAAAGAAACTAAAACACAAAGATATGAGAAGGCTAAATGTTTAAAATTTACTCTAAAAGAAGTGGTCCATGGTGGGGGCCAGGAGAAGTTTTAGAGAGAAGTGAGAGCATTTTCTTTCTCTAAAGCCAGGGCTTTTTTCCAAGTCCTTGGGATTTTTACAATGATTTTTCTGATTTAAAAATGAAGACAAGAAGCTAGCTACTATTATGTACTAATTCTAACAATCTAGTAACTATCTGTCTACTTCTAAATGTTCTAGATGCTTCTGGAAAGTATGAAGAAAAGAAACAATTAACTAATCTAAAAATTAACTACTAATCACTAATAGTTACAGTAACGGTGAAATAACAGCAAATAAAACTAAAACAATAACATACAAAAGCTCAACACGCTTAGCCACTAACACGTGTTGTATACACTATGGTAATGGGTTGTCGTGCAGTAGGGAACATAATAGAATATTTATATACAAATCTAGATGCCACTTACAGTGTTTCAATCCACAATAATGGTATCAAGAATTATGCTTGACAAACATGTTCATCTTTCGCTATGTGCATTTTGTTGACTCACATGTTCACTTTCATTCTCATCAATTAAAATTAGTGGGACTAATCCTATAAGTATATCAGTTGTGTATGGAGTAGGCAAGAATTAACAAGAGTTCCTCACAACTAGGAATCTAGACAGGTTTTAACTGCAGGAAGACGCTTATGTTTAAAAGCAAGTTTTGCAAAGACGGACCTTTCTCATTGAGGCAATGAAGGAGCCATTTATTATACCAGCCTGTCACGTAGATAAAGAACCATTAAAGTAGGAAAATAATTTACTGCAGGTACTATGAAAAAAAAAAAAAGAAAAGAAAAAAAAAAAGTAAAAATACAAAAATAATGCAGCAAAGTGCTGTTGGCAAATGTAACAAACCATGAATATAATAGTAGAACAGTGTTATATTGCAATTGTTAGAGTTGTAAAGGGTAGTTTAGTAATTGCAATAGAAGTATTATAATAGAGTATTATAGACAGAAGGGAGGGAGACAGTTAGGGAGTCAGTTTGTTAGCTTCTTGTTGAGAGTAATTGTGAGGAAGGGATTGTACTCTACCTAGAGTGATTTGGCAATCCTAGTAGAAGTGCCCTAAGTGGTGATTTTGCTTCATCACTATTCTTGTCATTCATTGGTGCTACTAGTGAATTTCTATTTTGATTCCTGTGAATTCCTAGTCATTGCAATTGGCACCGTCTGTAGGCAAGACTCAAGGATGACTAAGATGTAGCTGGTGGAGAGTGTTCATCATCAAATTTCCAAGGTTTAGAGAAACGAATGATCAATATTGAATCGATGCTCTATGATCTGTGGAATGATCAACAGAAGGAGATGAGAGCTAAAGAGAAGGTCTCAAGTTCGAGTGGAGTAGGGATCGGTATTAATGGTGAGTATCAGGATTATTAGAGTCGAAGTGAAGTTCGTGGAATAGATAAAACAATGAATGAAACCTTGCCAATATTCAAAGGTAAAGATCCAATGCATTGGATGGTGCAGAATTTCAAGATTTATCAAGTTCAAGATGAGAAGAAGGTTGCATTAGCAACAACGTGCACGAAAGGAAGAACTATATAGTGGCTAATGATGTTGAAGCATAGTTTGCCAATTTTGGATTGGGAAGGACTAAAGCAAGAGGTGATGACTAGGTATGGGGATCGTTTGTATAATAATCCTTTTGAACGTCTATTGACTCATCACCAAAGTTCCTCTATTGTAAGCAACATAGAATAGTTCAAAACCCTAGTTTTGCAAGCCCCTAAAATGACCAAGCTCCAATCATTGGGGTACTTCTTGGGCAGATTAAGGGAAAAAATTAGGGTTGGGGTTCATATATCATGACCAATTAATATTCTAGAGGTGGTAGAATTTGCATTTAAGGTTGAACAAGAGTTTGCTTATGGAGTTGAGGTGGTTCAACAAGCTGACCCTGAAAAATTATTGCAGCCTTGCCATTCAAGTGAAGAAGGAGATCCACCATTGAAGATGATTGATGACCAGCGATCGGATATTACTAATCAGCAATAGGGAAATGCAAGTTGATGAGCAGATTATGATGATCAAAGCTTGGAGGTTGAGTTCTGGAAGTTGGCTGGTGATTAGCAAACAGAAGTAAAGGGTCTGAGAAAAGATGGAGAGGTTCTGCAATCAAAGAAGAATGAAGTGGAAGTCCTTGATTTCTTTTTTTTTTTAAATTCACACTACTATCAGTGATGAAATGGATCAATTTTTTTCTTGTACTCATGATTCTAGATGGGTTATTTTTATATGCAGTCAGATTGGCGTTTGAGCTCTAGGAGATGTCATTGACAAACTTTTTGGTCATACGGATCTTTCTATTTGACACAATTCAAGGAGATCCATCCACCTAGGTACTTGCTAAATCAGTGGTTATATGAGAGAGCAGGCTTCTCATAAGATGGTTGATTCTTAAACAAGTGTTTAGGTATTGGCACAATATCAATTTCTTGCATGAGAACTGTTTTGGATGACATGGTTGAATGGCATGGCAAGATGTACTGAGCTACATTTGTTGTTGGTCATACTAATTTTAGTACTATGTGGGCCAGTGGTACAGCAATCACAAATATTGTTGTGGTTCTAGTGGCAACTGTTGACGATGGGATGATGTCTCAGATTCTGGAAACCATGTTCCACACAGTAATTGCTCCTAAGCATGTAAAATTCCAGATTCCTTCCACAGGTTTATCGTTATCAAAAGGATGTATAGAAAACGCTATTCAGTTTGAAGCCAAAGGCATGGGGTAATTGTAATTGTTCCTTCAGACTTTCTTGGCCGATAAGGACAATGTTATGGGGGAGGGAATTGTAATGAACCATGAAGATAATAGTAGAATAGTGTTATATTGTAATTATTAGAGTTGTAAAGGGTAGTATAGTAATTGTAATAGAAGTATTACAGTAGAGCATTATAAATATAAGGGGAGGGAAGCTCCATCCCACGACATGCTTTCATTTTATGGATGGTGGTGCAACAGAAACTACTTACTCCGGACAAACTAGTTGCATGAGGTATATTTTGAAGAGAATTATTTTTTCTCATGTTAAAGGAATGAGGAATCACATGACCATTTGTTTTTTGGATGTTACTATACCAAGCTGCTTTGAAAATACATTGAAAATGCAGTTGGATGGACCCATGCCAAGGCCTCTGAAGCTGAATCTCTTGTTGAACTTTTAAGACCAGATACCTTGAAGCTCTTACGACCATTATAGATGAAAATTTATGCCACTGGATGTTATTTTCTTTCGAGAGAAAAGGACAAAAGAAGAACAGAAAACATAGCTATGTCTATAGAAATACGATTCAGTTAAGTGCCCTATTATTTTTGAGTTTGATGTGCTCTCCATAGTTAGTTGCAATAGCCTACAAATTGAACTAAGTACCCTTTTATTGTTATTGATACTTGGTTCAGTTTTTGGGATCTTAGAGAGCCTTTTTGTACACATCCCATGTACAAATTTTTTTGAATGAAAATTTTCTCACCTTACCTCAAAATATATACATATGCAGCATGACCTAGGATTTACTAGACATTGACAAAAATTTATACTAGGTGCACTAATTAGTATATGTGGTAGGGTGTGTGTGTGTGTGTGTAGTTGTGTTGTGTTGTACGTCTAGTGCATTGATGTATGGAGTAAAGTGTTTTGAGGGGCAGTTTTGTAAATACCCAAAAAAGAAAAGGGTATAATTATAGATAAAAGGGTATAGTTGCAATAGTAGTGGTTAGTGGTAGTAAGGGAAATAAATCAAAAGGTATAGTTATAAATAAAAGGAGAGGGAGATGGACAGTCATATTTTTGCTGAAGAAGGAAAATATAGAGATTTCCTGGAAAGGTTCCAGCAGGATTAGAGTGACTAAACCCCAGTTGGAAGCGCCAAGTTGTGGTTGTTGTGATTCCAGGTTTGCAATTTTTTCTTTCTACACAACTAATCTGGTGCAAATAACTATTAATTGCTGAACTCGGGTTATTTTAATATATACATATATATATTATAAATGTATATGCATATATATATATATATATATAAGGGGAGGGAGATAGTTAGGGAGTCACTCTGTTAGTTTGTTGTCAAAAGTAGTTGTGAGGAAGGGATTGTACCCCATCTAGAGCGGTTTGGCAATCTTCGGGGGAAGTGCTCTAAGTGGCGATTTTGCTTCTTCACTGTCCTTGTAATTCATTGGTATTACTGGTGAATTTCTATTTTGATTCTTGTAAATTCCTAGTCTTCACAGCACAGTTTAATTTGAATTACTAAAAAAATAATCTAATATTTTCTGTCAAAATGAGTATTATATGAATGCAATATGTCACCCATTTTTTCAAGTGAAATCTTGGACTAGTTTCAACCAAGTTGATAAAGGTTAGAAGGTGTCTAAACGTGAATCTAGGATAGTCAGCAAGAGAGCCTAAGCACATATAATTTAAATTTGGCCTTTAAAAATCACAAATTTAGAGCTGCAGATGTATAGTTCCTTTGGATGTCAACAGGTTTAATTCTATATCCACCTTAATGAAAAGAACAGTTAGTCATATCTTTCTTGAAAGAAGAGGTACATGGGCTAAGTGACTTTAGATAAACTGTAAAATGAGTGCAATGCAAATAAAAGAGCAAAATCTTACTGTTTTCTCATTCAAACTCATGCAGCACACAACTATGTCAGCCTTCCCAGCAAAGTCAAAAATCTCGTCATGATTGCCCTTTTGGTCAACCAAATCATCGTAGATATCATTATGGATAGAATTTTCTGACAAATGAACATTGGATCAGCACAAGGAATCAATACAGATGAAGGAAATTCCATAACCAAGAATATGCAGCAACCAAATTACCAGTAGATGACCAGCTCCTCTTTGTGGCAATAACTTTCACGTTAAAAGGTCTTAAGCGCTTTGCCAATTCTATGCCGATATTACCAAAACCCATTATAAATACCTATCCATCACGATTCAATTATACAACAGCACCAGAAGAAAATGGAGAAAACAAATGATGAATGAAAATTGAAATTGTGATGTGCAATCCTTCAAGCATGCGATTAAAAACCAATCACAGACTGTCAGAAAAACTACTCAAGGAAAATGTAGGGAATAAAACTCAGCAAATCTGAATGAGTACTTGTCCACAAACAGCTAGGACCAAAAATTTTTAAAAAGGAAAAAGAAATTGAATGTAAAGAGGACAAATTCCAAAGTACTAAAGTTAACAAAACATAGTTAAGTGCCACATGTAGATGATAGAACTTGAGAATATAGTTATTTCCTCATTCTAGGATGCTATTAACTAATGGCATAGCAAGGACCTTATAGTGACCATCTCGGATAGAGAAAAACTGTTTTTAGTATGCCAGTTTCATGCATTCAAATCAAGTGATAGCCAGGTCATAGCAAAATGTTCCCATATTTCAGCACAATTTTGAGAAAAGGTAATGCTTGTTTCTTGTGAGATCCATTTGCAATCATTGAAAGCACATTTGGTGCTCCTTTTTCCCATAATAGTAACTTTTTGGTGTGTAAAATGGAGAAAGTATGTTGATGATGAAAAAATAGTTATAATCAAAATGCGCTTTCTGATATGCGAAAAATAATTTGTATGTTGTAATGCTGTTGTTCCCATTCTGCCACCATATCCAACCATTGTCAAACACCACATAACATCATATCACTGCCAAAACAAACTTGTGCAAAGACAAGAAAGCATTTCCGAAGTGCTTTCAGGAAGGGTAAAAATATGCCGGTGAAGAAATTTCATTATTTTAAATAACTGCCTTATTTCTAGTTTTCTCTAACATTTTTCATCACATCTAGTTGCATGAATTTTCAACGGCATAGCAAGAGCAACCACCTAATTTCAACCAATATGTGCAACAGACCCACTTATTGTGCAAGAAATGCATGCTTCCATCTAAAAGCCACGATCAAAAGAATAGGCATCTATTTCTATAAAAATTCTGCAAGAAAAAGGTTAGTTTTTAGAAATTATTTGTAAAAGAAGTACAAGATTGTGATAAACAAATATTGCATTTCTTTTTTATATTTTAGAAACAGACAAGCAAAAGCATCATTGCAACACATGATTAAAACAAGCCTAGGAAAGAGTAACTCACCGTCTTTCCAAGCAATGTTTCACCAATGGGCTCACCAAGCTTTTTTTGCTTTATAGAATCTTGAATCTCATTCTGCATCAAATTGCATACTAAAACATCACCATCATACTTTCAGTAGCTTCAGAAAGGAACTAAGATTGTTTGAGAGTAAGGAAATCTTTTAGTTCATAATATTGCTAATGGACAGTGTTAACTGAGAGTCGATAGTCACATATCACCTAAAATCTAAGGTTATGTATATACATGGCATTATAGTTCATATAATAACTTCTGATGATTAGTTATATCAGACAATTTAAATTGAATTTTTATAATACTTTTTAGGCCTATAGCTCAGATATGAGTCGGGATAATTCAAAATTATGTAAATGATCATTTATTAATTAATTTTATTCAAGGTTACTCCAACTCATGTAAATTAAAAATCCTTGAAATCTATGATGGATGAATCAGTTAACACAAAATCTTAATAATCTGAACCTGGATTCTCCAAGGCATCAAATTATAAGCAAACTACAGTAGGCAGGTAAATACCACTACCATTTTTTGCTTTATTTCTTTTTCCCCTTCCTTTTTTACAAATGTATGTATGTTGGGGCCTACATTGAATAAAATTTAAATTTTTTAGGGTAATTCCTTCTTTAATAGAGGAAAAAAATAAACTGAGATTATAAAGGTTGCACTGCCTATTGATTCCACTGATGCATATATATCCATAGGGATAACCAAGGATTAGGCAGATCAGATCATTGACAAATCTTATTTGATTTCCATGTATCTTGACAATAAAAGTAAATGCTACCTAATCTCATGTAAAACCAAAGAAGAACAAGAAGGAAAAGAGAGGGAAAAAAAAAGCTCAATGTGATCCAAAAGATGTGGAGATTATGTGGAATGAACCTTCAAGATTGCATGAGATATGAAATCTGCTTTTGAAGATCTTCATAGATTTCATCCAACTTTCCTACATTTCCTTCTCAAGGTAAGGCACGCATAAATATCAATCATTTGTAACTTGCTTAAGATATCATCATTGCTAGTAATAATAATATCATCCACATTTGCAATCAAAAAAGATTTTAAATTGTTCTGTCCAACTTTGACAATTAGAGTATGTTCATCTTGAACTTGCTTGTCACCAAATCGAACCAAAATATCATGAAATTTTTTCAACCATACCTGAAAGATTGCTTTAAACCATATAACAACTTATTTAACTCACACACTTTACCATCATTATCTTCCAAAGCAAAACCTGATGGAATTCTTTTATAAATTTCCTCATCTAAGCCCCATTTAAGATAGCAATTTTTTTCAACTAGTTAGTATTAGGACCAACTAGATTCATATCAAGAAATAATATCACTCTAACGGAGTCTATTTTTTGCAATTGGAGACATGTCTCTTCATAGTCATCACCATATGTTTCAATGTAACCTTCAGCAACCAAGCAAGCTTTACATCCTTCAATACTCCCATCTGAATGTATTTTATGCTAAACACCCATTTAGTTCCCATGTCTTTCTTCCCAACTAGCAAGTCTCCAACTTCCCATGTACAGCCTCCTTCCACTTTTGCGTACATATTGCTTCCTGAAATTTCCTCGAAATCACCTTCTCATCTATATGCACCAACGAATGCCTAGTACCTTGGTGAAAGACTAGAGTAAGTTAAGTGGTCTGAAATAGGGTATCACAATCTGAACGTAGCATTAAGAACAAAAGTGTCGCTCTGATACTACACCTCACTCAACAACAGCAACAAACAAAAAAAAAAAAAAAAAAAGAAAGAAAAAATTAACACGTCTAAGAAAAATGTAAACCTTTTGAGGGAGAGGAAGATATTTGATTTAAAAAACAAGAGTTACCTGCTTGCGGAGTAGAGTCAACATGAGATAAATAGCCATCTCAGCACATGATGCTGCATTTCCCGTTATATCACCTGGAATTCTACCGACTTTAATTCCAGCCTTTGTAGCAGCATCAATGTCGACGCCTTCCCATTTTTGTGTAAAAAATTTTGAATTAGATTTCCATGATTAAGTAAAGTAATCCTTTCAAAATATAACTAAATGAAGAAAAGGGGGAAGAAGGAGGGAGGATATATGTATGGACCTTCGAGACCAACACCATACTGCATAAGAATCTTCATATTGGTGGCTTTGGATATAAGATCAGAGTCAAAACGCTTATTCTTAACGACACAAATGTGGTAGTTGCATATTACACTCTCCACATCATCAAGCCCTACCTCATCAACCTGACTTTTTTTTACTACTGCTTGTTAATTTAACAAATCTAATCCAATTGATCTCAAAACAATTACAATTGAATGGAAATTAAAACAAAAAAAGCAGCAAGCGATTACCTGGATAAACGGATAAGTAGCCAGGTATTCTCTAGTGTAATTTTGAGAAGCCGGAAAATGAGGCCCACAAAACAGAACGCGAGTTATCTCCCTTCCTTCCACCTCCCCCATCTCTCTCTTTCTCCTACGTTCGGGATTGGGCTGCAACTGCAACTGCAACTGACATCCACATCGACATCATCAATACAACATCAAAAAAAAATTAAATTAAGCTCACAACATAACTATTTTATGGGAAGGAGTGCGACGGTGGGATAATAAAATAAGGGAAAGGTTAAAAAAGGTTACAAGGCTTACCTGTTAATTTTTTATTTACTCTATTTTAATTTTTAAAAATTTATCAAAAAATCACTTTATTAATTTTTTAATTATAGGTGAATACCTTAAGAATTAAAATAAACTAAATAAAAAGATTAAAAATTTATTCATATACATAAATAAACATTAAAAACTTTTTTATAATTATGCAAATCAATTATATGTTGATACTTATCTATAATAACCAAAAAATTTATCAAATTTTAATGAAAGAATTTATTTGATTAATTTAAAAAAATTAAGAACTAAAATAAATCAAATAAAAAGTTAATAATTAATCTTGAGAATATTCGAAACCTTTTTTTATACTTTTCTCTTAAAATAATACTCTTAAGTTCTACCGATCCACAAGTTCCTACAATATAATATGGGACCAATTTAATATTTTCATAATTAAGTACCACCCCTCATCCTCATGCTTACTTACCAAGCCAGCACATTCCAAGTTCATACATTCATTATAATTTCTCAATGTATTATAATTTATTTAAATTACAAAAATATATAATGGAAATTTTAAACACATTTCTTATAATCCATTATTTTAAACCAACATTCAATCAAATTCTTAAATATATCTAAGATATACTCAATATCACACATTCTCTTATTATAAGTTATTTAATGGGATATAAAAAGATAAGCACTTCATGTCTCTTTGTATCTTCGTAATTCTTTTTATCTTATATATATTTTTTATGGATTTTTTTTATAGTTTCGTTCTTTTTTTACGAAATCAGTAACGTTATCCATCTCATTCTTGATTTTATCATTTTTCAATCTAAACCATTGAACAAACTATAAATTCAACGGTTTAAATTTAAAAACATAAAAATAAATTATAAGATGAATCAAAATAAAAAACGGAACGATAAAATCTTCTATTTTTTAGGACTTGATCATTATTCTCTCTATCTGGGATTATTTTTATGATTACAAGTGAAGAAGAAGAAGATATCAAGGCTATTTCAAGCAAGCCCCCAACTCCTTTGAACACTTGTTTGAGGGAAGTAACCATTTGTCTCTTTCTTTCTATTATTTCTCTTTTATAGAAAGTTTTTCCATCATGTACAAGTGTGATTTTTCACACTAAAATTCTAGATTTACAACTATTATAACCAATGTACATAATCTATATTTATCTATTTACTATTTTGATATCGAAGCTAATTTGTGTTTACAATTCTCTCACATGTGTTTACAATTCATAAAACTATTTTTTATTCTGAATTCCTCCCGCCATCTCAATGCATTTATAATCCTCTTAAGTCTTGATGTAACAATTTTCCCCCTTCTAGAAAATCAATCTTATCCCCAGGTTGTAGGTACAATAATATTGTATAAAATAGTTAAAATCCTCCCATGATATTTTGGGGATAAGTAGCTCCGCTATACCAATAGTTGTTTGACTTAATGATCACCATGTAAAATAATTCGAGTACCATTTACGCTAAAATTGATTATCGTTCCTATCCAGTCCAAACTATTTAAGGGGTATTAGGTATCAAAATTTACATATGTAGAGGAGAACAATAAGAAAATTTACTATAATATCTATTAAAAAATAAAATAAAAAACAACAAACTCTTTTCTTTCGTTATTTTTCCCTTAAATCAAAAAAATGAGTAATTCTAATTCTATAAGGTTAAATAATAATTTGATCGATAATTTTCTAAAATTTAATAAGTAGTAACATAAACTGAAACATTCTAAAGCTATAAAGATAGTTATTAAATTGTTAGCAAGGCATAAGAACATTCCTCTTAGAGTAGCTATTAATACGAATAACAAAAACTTTGTTATAACCATTTCTATACATTCAATGTACCCTACAAATAAAGGAATACATAGAGTTGAACATAATAAGATAAGAAATTGAAAGATTTCCCTAAAATTGTTCGTTTGGAAATTTCCTAAAAAAATAATCATAGGATCTTGTCTCTATTGAAACAATAAGGCATAGTTAGGGGATAGGTCTAAGGGGGGTAATTGTGAATCATATGCGTTTTAGGTATAAAAAACATGGAACACATTTCTAAGTACCTTATAGGTTCCATAAAATTGCTAAGACAACTTGCGAGTTATACACTTTAAGATAAGGAACTTTGTTTATATGGCTAAAGTCAAATAAAAACCATACCCTAGACTAAACTTTACATCTAATCTATACTATCAACATAGGCTTTCTTTCTTTGTTGAGCTTTTAATAAATTATCTTTCAACAATTGCTTCACTTCATCTTTAGATTATAACTCCTCATCAACCACTTCCAATCTAGAAGTACCACGTATATAAGAAAAAGTAGTATGTTACGCTTTACCATAAACGTAAATCATAAGGATGTTCCATAACATAGACACATAAATACTATTGAATTAAACTTCAATCAGTCCATCTAATTGGGGATCATAGGCACTACTAGAAGCTAATTCGGTTCCACTTAACTTGAACAACTCCCCTAAAGATCCACTTACAAATATAGAATCTAGGTTAGAGACTATTGTTCTAGACACCCCATGTAATATGATTACCAAGTGTAAAAATAAGAAAGCAACTATAATAGCATTAAAATGAGTCTTGACAAGCCTAAGATGGCAATACTTAGATAAGCAATCCACAGTTATTGATGTAATAGCATACCCTTGAGATTTGGGCAAGAAAGCAATGAAGCCCAAGCTTGTTCCTTCCCAAGCTCATTCAGCGCTTAGTAAGGGAGTCAATAATCTTGCTACTACCTATTCGAATACTTTGTATATTGGCATTCTTGAGACTTATGCACAAAATCTTCCACCTAAGTGTGCATTCCCTCTTTAAAAAATTTGCAACAACTCTCTTATAGGTCTTCAACGCTCCAAAATGCCTGACACTTGGTGCTGCATAAAATTCTCACTTCAAAAGTGGAATAAGAGATGAAGTGAGTACCAAAAATAATCAATACAGTACTTAGAATAAAGCAACCCATTCTTTTAAGAAAAAGGCCATTTAAGAGACTTATTATGCTCCATCTAGGTTATAGTATGCTAAAATGCTACCAATGTAGTGTATTCTTCCTTAAACTTGTCTACAAGTGAAAAAGTAAATGCCAAGAACCCATGATGAGTAGCTCTCTCATGATGCCTAGATAAAGCATCAACAACTAAATTGTCAATTTCAGTTTTGTAAATAATAAAACATCATACCCATGTAACTTAAGTAGATATTTTTATTGTTTTAGCATTTGTATCACTTGGGTCGAAACTTCCTAATACAAATAATAAAATGGGTACCCAAGAGTAGTACCTCCATTTGCGAACCAATTCTACCACTACATGTGATTCTTGAATGCAAGCAAAGGATTTAAATAAATGGTGGCAATTTTTTATCAAAAAATGGAATTGGATGATTATCTTAAAGTAAGACAGCTCCTATACACGTCCTTATGGCATTTGTTTCCACCATAAATTGTTTCAAAAAATTTAGCAATGATAAAATTAAGGCTAAATCCAAATGATGGGAATCTAGTTCTTAGCCCGATTACAAGCTCCCAAGCATGAGCTTTGGAGAACTTCGTGCATTAAGCTGTTTTGAGCTCTTAACCGCCTTGTGGATTGAACTATTCACCCTTTGATCTATCTCCAACAACTCAGTCAGTTGCACCATCACATCATTTAACTTGCTTCTAAGTAGTCTCTAACCAATACTTATGATTAAACCTGTAACTATCTCCAAGCCAAAGCCAACCAACCTGAAGCCGAAGCCGAAGCCAACTTGTTCTAATTCGAGGCCGAATAGTTCTAACCCAAGGCTAAGTTAATATAGAAGACCAAAAGGAAGAAAAGGAGTCATTCAGCATCAAGTCTGGCATCTGCTAAAAAGCTAAGAGACTACGCAATCGAGGACTCAAGGTCGAAGATTCACTTGGCATGGCACAGCACAGAAAGACTAATGCTGACTAATTCTAGTACTCGACAATTGTGGGCCGACCTTTCGAGTATCTCAGCCAAGCACTGCAAAACTTCAAGGACTCCTCCTCGAACCTGAACATTCAACTACCGACCCCGTCTAGTTCAGATTTTGCTCCTTCCAAGATAGGCCAAATGACTGCATGCTGACCTCTTCTATTAAACGCATAGTTTTGTATTCTTGTGAATATTTTCCTTATTTTTAATCATGGGCCCATTCTTTAGGGTTTAAGGCCTTGTATATTATTTACAATTTTGCCACTAAGGTTTTAGGACTTGCTGTTACGCCCCGAAGTCGTAGAGTCGCAACAGTCCCTCTGTATAAACCATTCTATGATAGTAACTGGCCTCACAGTGTCTACCATAGACATGACCTACACAAGGCATCGACGACTCCTCGCTTTGAAGTAAACAGTCCGATTAACAATTAAACTACAATTATGATAAATAGTGCAAATTTCTAATAATATGTACAATATTATATATATATATATATATGTCCACAGAGCTTCCCAGGAAGTTTTACATAACATAACAGTTTACTAGATTACAAAATAACTACCAGTCTTTCATTCTTAATTACATGGTCCCTCTAGTTAAACACTATACTAAGTAACTTGATCCTCACACCCCTGGCTTCTAACAAACTAACCTTTGGGTAATTGTAGGGCGGCATAATGCTTTGAGTGTTCAGAAATCAGAACCTGCAAAATAATTAATAAGGGTATGAGTAACTACAGCTCAGTAAGTTGAATTGGAGACTCATGAATGCATACAAGTACAAACAGGGTTATCAAACAATTATTTTTATGAAATGCAACAATCAAGTGTCATCGCACAACGTAGTCCGGTTCGTTGTGAAATCAGAGAAATTTCACCTGCTCCAATCCGGGTTGAGGAGTTTCCATGTTATACAGCAGCTCACAACCAGACCTAAGCTTGTGCAATGGAGACCTCGCTCCTCCCGCGACTACCTTCGAACCATTGACTTCACCCTCGCCGCGACCTCTTCTCCTGTCACTTAGTTCGACTAAGGATGAAAAAGGGACCATTTTGCAATCCTGCGCTATCCCTTTCGAAGGGGTCGGTATTTGGTTGGAGAATCCTATAATCCCTTAACGGGTTGCAATGCATGACATTATTAATTATTTGGGGTCGACTAATATTAAATTCCGTTTAGGGTGTTCAAACAATTTCATACCAATTCAATCAGTCACAAAATCACTTACAATACAAATTCAGCACGAATTCAGATACATCAAACACATGCGTAAACTACTTACAATCACAATCATATACAAGCCTAAGTCTCCGAATACTACAAAACTAGTACTCTATTACAATAAGCAATAACCCAACTTACTTGAATTTGCTTGATCGCTCGATCCCTTAGTCGCGAGCTGATTTGTTTCTAGGTGTCCTATAATACAAATAGGTCTTTTTAGTACTTATATTTTATGAATTCTTATTCTAATTTATAATGTAACTCATTTTCCCATGTATATCTATAACGCTCTAATGATTCGTTATACTCTATTTCGGGGTTCGATTCCTAAACTAGATTCTAGTTTTAGTTCCAAAGTCTTAAATAGGCTCGAATCCTAATGTGACAATAATCACATTACGCTCGGATATTCAAATATCCTATTAGGTCGTAATTTGGTATTCTAAACCATTCGGTACACGCTAACCCTAATTGAGGTATCAGATTTATTTCCGATGTGTAAAAATCTTACATTTTGAGATATTTACGTAAAATTAAATGTTATTTCAGATTTATTATTTTTCTGATTTCTATTATAATATTATCTAAATAACCTTATTTTTTTAGATTTATTAATTTACACTTTCACATATTACTAATTTCTTATATTACTTACCTAATTAACCATACTTAATACCTAAAGGCTAGGATTAGGGTTCTACTTCAGAGATTAACATCCTTAAACATATAATTAATATCACAATCAGTAATTAACATCCTAATCACCTAATTAACCCTAAATCACCCAATTTTCCCATCATTATAAGGCTAAAAATTAACTTAAAAATTTCGAAAATTAATTTTAGAAAAATGGCTTCATAGTACTATTCTACATCATATGACCATTCTACAGAAAAATTTTGAACTCCAAACTACACTTCTAAGCCTATTTATTTTCCGGTTTAGTCATGCTCGGTTTTGAACAATTTGTTAAGGACCCTATAATTACCGATTTAATTAAACTAAATCACTATTTTTCTCTAAATCTACATATAATAAAACCTCAAAATAACAAGTTTCATAATTTTCTTGGCAAAATAACTAATTTTACAAAATTATTCAAAATCGGGTCATTTAAGAGACTAACCGGTCCAAAACCCGGTCCAAGGTTATCGGCCGATCTAAGCGGTGGTTCTAGTGTAGGGTGGTGGTGGTGGTGGTTCGGTCCCAAGTGATGGTGAGTGGTAGGTTTAGCTCACGTGCCCAATCTGCACAGTTTTCCCTTCTTTTTTTTATTTTTTGGATTTTCTCTCAATTTTTTTAGTGCTCCGATTTTTTTCAAATGCTAAACTGACCAAATGACTTCTGAAAATTTTTTCCCTATTTATAGATTTTTTTTTTAATTAATGTGCATTAATTTGACAAAATTTTGCCCATTTCCCTAAATTTTTTGCTTTTAAGTTGTCTCATTTTTATTGGCTAATTTTTTTTTTTTTTTTGCAGCTTTGGCCTGCCACGACCTGATCTTACTTCATCTTATCCTCTTCTGATTTTTTCTAATTTTTTCATAATTATTTTATAATTTTCTTTAATTATTTGCTTAGTTTTTGGCCAATTTAGATAATTACGCGTATTTTTATCTATACGTAAATATATGTGGTATACATGTGAACATTCCTAATTATTATTTTGGTCATTCTAAAATTTTTAGTATATATATAATTTATCTCTAGTAATTTATTAGTTATTTCATTACACTTTTCGCATTTTCAGTAATTAATACTTATTATACTTAAAATTTAAAAATTTTATAGTCTCCTATTTTATTACTTATTTTCTTAAATTCAAGTTTACGAGGTCAGTTTTACTAATATTCCTCTCAATAGTTTATAATTTGGGTTTGATCGGATCCTTTAACTGATCGCCCTAAACCTTTGGTTCTAAGTTCAACCCTACGGTTACTTGGCTTTGCTTTAGGGCTTACACTTGTTATAAATAGTAACATTTGTAATTTGCAAACAGATTATGATATAGTGAAGAACATACATACACTTAGAACTTTCCTCTTTCAAGGTCATTCTTAAGCTCTTAATGCTGCATTTGCCAGATTATCGAGTGTTAATTAACTCTTTAGTCCTTCTTACATTCTTATCAATCTTGTCCTTAAGATTGTGGTGAACCTTTCATTTAAACGAGTTAATAAGTTGCATCTAACCTCTCATTTGAAACTCGAGTGACATTTAGTATTTCTAAGTTATATTAAACCCTATTTTGAGCTCAATTCCTAATTGTATTTGTGTCTTGGTGCATGATATTCATACACATTCATCGTCAAACCCCTACCCCCTCCCACAGACATTTTACTTCCTATTCTTCATACCCACTTAAACCTCGACTACGCATTCTAGTTCCAACCCACTGCATACATTCCGAGCCATATCATCTTAGTATTAGAGCTTTGGGCAGATATGCGTACAGTATTCTTCAAAGTTTACTTGTTGTTTGGACATTTGATTCGTTATTATTCTGTAGTGTGGTATGTTGTTCGAGTTCTTAGTGCTAAGTATTGTATTGTTGTTAAGTCGATTAGAAGTAATTTCAATGGTTGATTCTAGTTGCTGTGGAAGCGTTTAACAGTCGTGGGTATCATACCCCGAAGCAGCAAAGTCATAACAGGCCCGCCATGTAAATCATTTTAAAATAGAAGTTGGCCTTACAACCGCTATCTTAGACCTCATCTACACAAGGCGTCCATGACTAACCCGCTTTAAAGTAAACAGTTTGTAATTTAAATAAATCATTTACCTAAGAAAGTGAGAAAATTTATATATATACACTATAATTCAATTATTACATTATTCAAAAATAAAAAATTCTAAATAAAATAAAACTTAGACCTTAAAAATATATGTTCGTTCTTCAAATATTTTTCCTCAATCCCCAGGATCCAGTAATTGCTAACTTTAGAGTAGTTGTTTGCCGCTTTTTAGCCAACACCTGCACGACGTCTATAAGGATGTGAGCAACCACAGCTCAGTAAATTAGGATAGAGGACTTAAAACTATACCATAAATACAACAAGGTTTTCAATTAACTTATTAGGTGCAATGCATGTACAAGCAAATGCCATCGCACGATACTGTCTGCCCTGTCGTGAGATTAAAGAAATTACGCCGACTCTAATCCAGGTTAAGGACTTTCCACTAATGCAACAGCTCACGATCAAACCTAGGCTTGTGCAATGAAGACCTCGCTCCTCCCGTGACTACCTTCGAACCATTGACTTTACTCTCGCCGTAACCTCCTCTCCTGTCACTTAGTTCGACTGAGAATGAAGAAGAGACCAATTGCAATCCTGCGCTATCTCTTTTGAAGGGGTCGGTATTTGGCCGAAGAGTCCTAAGTTCCCCTAAAGGGTTTCCATGTAGGTCCAATTACGATTATAGGTCGTATATTTGATTAGGTCCAGTTTAGGGTGATCAACCATTTTATACAAACCATACAATACAAGCCAGGACAACAGACAAAATCATAGCATCACTCATAATCAAGCACATGCGCACATGCACACATCCAACTATTTAACAAGTACAACTAAGCATAATCTTAAGCCTCTAAAATACAATTTCGTATTAATCCCAACTTACCTCGACTCCTCGCTCACTCACTCGAGGTCCGACTTGCTCAGGCCATCGCCGATCATCCCTATAACACAAATGTAGTTTCAGTTTTTCATATAACTATTATAGGTTCATTTTATCCTATAACGCTTATTGTTATGTTTTGTTTAGGGTTTAATATGTCTAATTAATTAGGTCTTAAGTCTTTTACAATTATTCTAGGTTTGGGGTTAGGTTCAGGTTCGGTTTCGCATCGATTTCTAAATTAGGTTCTAATTCGATTTCTAAGTATTATTTTATACTCAAATCTTAGAAATTCGTTTCAAGCCATAATGTGAAATTAATCACATTACTTCCCATTTCCTAAATATCATCATTACCCCTAGTCAGTATTTTATTTCACCCGGTATACTTAAATCCGTATTAATGTACCAAATTCACTCATGATGTGAGAAATTTTTACATTTTTTTATATAATTACATAAATTCAAGTCCTCCATCGGTTTTATTATATATCCCTATTATTTATATAATATTAATTTTTATCCTAATATTTTCTATTTATTATATTTCCAATAATTACATATTATGCATTATTACCTATAATGTATATAATACACTTCTAATATTTCTATCACTCCAATTACCATCTCTGAACATCAATTATCATTTCAAAATGTCTAAATTCATCCTAAATCAGGTTTTATATCTAATTATCCTAATTTACAAAATTAACTTAAAATGTATTATTTTTCCATATTACTTATTTACTACATAATTAACTTAATAAATATATCTAACACCTTAATGCTACAAGTATTATACTCCATTAGATTTCAACATCCTAAAACACATACTTATTCACTAAATTAGTAATTAACCATTTAATTACTTAATTAACCCTAAATTACCCATTTTATGTCTCATTTTAGAGCCTAAAAATTATCTAAATTTTTCGAAAATTAATTTTTGAAAACAAGCTTCATAGTACTGTTTTATATCATCTAAGTAATTTACAAAAAAATTTTGGGTTCAAAACTACACTCCTAAGATCATTTATTTCTAAGCCGAAATATGCTCAGTTTTGCACAATTTCTTAAAGACCCTATATCACGAGACATATTTTCATCAAAATAATATTTTTCGTAAAAACTACATACAAAAATATTTTAGAATAACAAGTTTCATAGTTTTATAATAATATTTATTATTTTTACAAAATTACACAAAATTATGCTGGAAATCGAACTCACCGATTTAGGTGGCTTCGGCCACCATCGATGGCCATGGGTGTGTTGGCCCACCTAGGCATTGCCACCACCGTGTGGTGGTGGTGGCCGTCCACTTCCAGCTGCTCGTCGGGTCTGGGTTCTCCTTACAAGCCCCAACTGCACAATTTTCCTTTTCTTTTTTTTTTCTCTAGTTTTTCCCTTGAATTTTCGAGTCTCTCTATTTTTCTCAAATCCTTAACTATCCAAAGGAGTTCTCTGAATTTTTTTCCTATTTATAGACATTTAGGGAAATTATTATGCATTAAATTGGATAAGACATTGTCCAAATCCCTTAATTTTTGGCTTTTGAGTTGCCCTAATTTAATTGGCTGATTTTTTTTCTATTTTTTCCCAGCTTCCAAGACCCAATTCTGGATCATTCCTTATTTTTCCTGATTTTTCTTGATTTTTTCTTAATTAATTATGAATTTTCTTTAAGTATTTAGTATTATTTTAGCACATTACGCGTATTTTAAGTAATTACGCGTATTTCTACGTACATGTAAATTCATATATAGGACAAATAAATATTCTTAAATATTATTTAGGTTATTTTATGATTTTTATTTTACATATAATTTATCTCTAGCAATTCATTAATTATCAGAATGCATTTTACGCATTTTCGATAAATAATGAGTTATATCCCTAAAATTTGGAATTTTTATATTATTTTATTTTATTGCTTATTTTCTTAAATTCAAACTTACGGGATCATTTTACCAATATTTCTAGCTTTACTTTATAATTTAGGCTCGATCGGGTCTTTCAACAGATCGAAACCTCGAATAGCTAATTTTGGGGCTTATAGTGGGTAGCTATAAAAGTTGATTAGTAGTCATCTTAAGGTTACTATAGTTGTGTTTTATGTAAATTGTGTTTGTTCAATATTCTTTGGAAATTACTTTACAAACAAGAATTCCTAAAGATAATATCAATAACAGTAATGACAGTCCTCGTAGAAGTTTGAGGCAACATGTTGATAACTTAGAATATTATATTCAAAATCTCACTGACTCTATTCAGGAGCTTACTAATTTAGTCAGAGGCCACGGACGTGTTGGCCGAGGTGAAAGAAGGGATCGAACACCCACTAGTAGAAGTGGCTCTAATAAGTTTGACAATGATGAGAGATAGCTAAGAAGCACTATTGAGTCGAAAAGAAGTAATAACAAGAGTATCGACTTCAAGACGAATCAAGAAGCTCGAAGAAAAGAGTCGAGGTTGAGAAGAAATATGGCCGAGTAAAGTTCTAATAGAAGTGGCCGATCCGAGGTAAACCGCCCAGTTAGGAATATAAGGAATGAACTCTAAGCACATAGTCGAGGACTTGACAACATTAAGCTTAAACTACCGACCTGAAGAGTTCCTTGATCGGGTTCCCCAAGTTGAGAAGTTGTTTGAGTACTATGAGTGTGATGACCAAACAAAGGTTAAGCTAGCTTTATTAGCCTTGTTGAATGTCACGCCCTGAAACGGTAGAGTCGTAACAGCCCGCCATGTAAACCATCCTAAGATAGAAGTTGGCCTTACAACCGCTATCTTAGACCTGATCTACACAAGGTGTCCACGACTAACCCGCTTTGAAGTAAATAGTTTTTAATTTAAATAAATTATTTACCTAAGAAAGTGAAGAAATATATATATACACTATAATTCAGCTATTGCAATTAAAGTTTACAATAATTCTCCATAACATATTTCCTAGTTATACATTATTCAAAAATGAAAAGTAATAAAATATGTGTTGATTCTTCAAATGTTTTTCCTCACTCCTCAAGATCCAGCAGTTACTAGCTTCAGAGTAGTTGTTGTCGCTTCTTAGCCAGTACCTGCACGACATCTATAGGGATGTGAGCAACCACAGCTCAGTAAGTTAGGATGGAGGACTTAAAACTATACCATAAACACAACAAGGTTTTCAATTAATTTATTAGGTGCAATGCATGTGCAAGCAACTGTCATTGCACAACGTTGTCCGCCCGTCGTAAGATTAGAGAAATTACGCCCGCTCTAATCCGGGTTGGGGAATTGCCATTAATGCAATAGCTCACGACTAAACCTAGGCTTATGCAATGGAGACCTCGCTCCTCCCGCGACTACCTTCGAACCATTGACTTCACCCTCGCCGCGACCTCCTTTCTTGTCACTTAGTTCGACTGAGGATGAAGAAGGGACCGATTGCAATCTTGTTCTATCCATTTCGAAGGGGTTGGTATTTGGCCGGAGAGTCCTAAGTTTCCCTAAAGGGTTGCCATGAGGTCCGATTATGATTATAGGTTGTATATTTGATTAGGTCCAGTTTAAGGTGATCAACCATTTCATAAAAACCATACAATACAAGCCAATATAATAGATAGAATCATAGCATCATTCATAATCAAGCACATGCACATATCCAACTATCTAACAAGCACAACCAAGCATAATCTTAAGCCTCCAAAATACAGCAACATATTAATCCCAACTTACCTCGACTCCTCGCCCACTCACTTGAGATCCGACTTGCTCAGGCCATCACCGGTCATCCCTATAACACAAACATGGTTTCGGTTTTTCATATAACTATTATAGGTTCATTTTATCCTATAACACTTATTGTTATATTTTGTTTAGGGTTTAATATGCCTAATTATTTAGGTCTTAAGTCTTTTACAATTATTCTAGGTTTGGGGTTAGGTTCGGGTTCGGTTTCCGCATCAATCTCTAAATTAGGTTCTAGTTCGATTTCTAAGTCCTAAATATGCTCGAATCCTAATGTGAAATTAATTACATTAAGCTCAAGTATTCAAATATCCTATTGGGTCTTAATTCAATATTCTAAACTATTCGGTACACGTTATTCCTAATTAGGTTATCGGATTTATCCTCGATGTGAAAAAATCTTACATTTTTATATAATTACCTAAAATTAAATCTTAATTCAGATTTAGTATTATTCTGATTTTTATTCTAATATTATTTAAATAACCCTAATGTTTTAGATTTATTAATTGTCAATTCCACATATTACTAATTTCTTACAATAACTACCTAATTTCCTAAATTAACTATACTCAATACTTCAAAGGCTAGGATTAGGTTTCCACATCAGAGATTAACATCTTTAAACATCTACTTACTATCTAAATCAATTATTAGTATCTTAATCACCTAATTAACCTAAAATCACCCAATTTTTCCATCATTTTAGGGCTAAAAATTAACTTAAAAATTTCAAAAATTAATTTTGGAAAAATGACTTTATAGCACTATTCTATATACATAAGCATTCTTCAGAAAAAAATTGAGCTTTAAACTACACTCCTAAGCCTATTTATTTCTCGTTTTAATCATGCTCGGTTTTGCTTAATTTGTTAACAACCCTATATTTTCAGACGTGATTAAACTAAATCACTATTTTTTCCTAAATCTACATACAATAAAACCTTAGAATAACAAATTCCATAATTTTCTAGGCAAAATAACTAATTTTATGAAATTATTCAAAATCGGGGCAAAAGAGGGACTCACCGATCTGGGTGTCTCCGGCCACCTCCAGCCGCTGTGGCTTTATCGGCTGGCCTAGGCACTGCCACCACCGTGTGGTGGTGGTGGCCGTCCACTCCCAGCTGCTCGTCGGGTCTGGGTTCTCCTTCGTGGCCCTAATTGCACAATTTTCCTTTTCTTTTTTTTTTCTTTGGTTTTTCTCTCAATTTTCGCCTCTCCCTAATTTTCTCTAATTTCTAACTGTCCAAATGAGCTTTGAATTTTTCTTGCTATTTATAGGGCTTTGTGGTAATCAATATGCATTAATTAGACATGACATTGCCCATTTTCCTTTATTTTTGGCTTTTGTGTTGCTTAATTCTAATTAGATAATTTTTCTTTTTCAGATTCTGACCTGCCACGACCATATTTGTATTAATCCACACCCTTCTGATTTTTCTTAATTAATTTAATAATTTTCTCTAATTATTTCTTATTATTTTAGTACATTTCGCGTATTTTAAGTAATTACGCGTATTTCTACATACATGTAAATTCATATATAGTACAAATAAATATTCTTAAATATTATTTAGGTTATTTTATTATTTTTAGTATACATATAATTTATCTTGAGCGATTCGTTAATTATCGGAATGCATTTTACGTATTTTCGATAAATAACAAGTTGTATACTTAAAATTTGGAATTTTTATATTCTTTTATTTTATTACTTATTTTCTTAAATTCAAACTTACGGAATCATTTTCCTAATATTTCTAGTTTTACTTTATAATTTAGGCTCGATCAGGTTTTTTAACCGATCGAAACCTCAAATTGCTAGTTTTGGAGCTTACATTGAATATACAAGCCTTTGGTGCAATAAGTTAATCGCTAAGTAAGATGCCAAAGGAGAAGAGCCAATCAAAACTTGGAGGCTTATGAAGGGTTGATGAACCAATGCTTTATGCCGACTTATTTCAAGCAGGAGATACTCCATACTTTCTAGCACTTGAGACAAGGCCAAAACACTATTAAGGAGTACTTATAAGAATTTGAGACCTTAATGATGAGATATAAGATTACCAAGTCACAGGACCACACCATTGCTAGGTTTCTAAGTGGACTCTAAGACGACATTGCTGACATTGTTTAATTGCAGTCGTTTAACTCTTTAGAAGAGCTAACTAATCTAACATTGAGAGTAAAAAGACAGAGGTAGAGAAAACATTAGAAGCTAACTAACCAACCTTAACCAGTTAACCTTGAACCTAAGAAGTATGCCAAGAGAAGGCCAGAGAAGAAGATGGAGAGAGGTAAGTCTAGCCGACCTGATCAAGCCAAGTCAAAGAAGGTAGAGAGAGAAAAAGTACCCGGCACTAAGGCTCGAGAAGTTCAATGCTTCAAGTGCTTAGGCTATGGGCATATTGCTTCTCAATGTCCAAATAAAAGGATCATGATCTTAAAGGGCGAATAACTCAAAGCTTAAGTAGAAAGTCAAAGTGACAAGAGTTCGAGAGACGAGTTAATAGAAGAAGATGTCTATGCTAAAAATCTAGATGAACTCTTAGCCAGGATAAGCCAACGAGCCAACCTGAAAGTAGGTCCCAAACTAAAGGAAAATTTATTTCATATTCGATTTGTGAATGAGAAGACATGTTCCTTAGTTGTTGATAAAGATAGTTGCACCAACATCATTTATGCCAAGTTAGTGGAGAAGATGAAATTGCCGACTTACCTACATTCCTGACCTTATGGATTAAAGTAGTTTAAGGACAAAAGGTATGGTCCATGTGCATAAAAGAGCTCGAATAACATTCACGGTAGGACAATATAAGGACGAGATTAAATTTGACATAGTCCCTATGATTGCTGCAAATTTACATCTTGGCTAGCCATAGGAGTATGACTGAAAAGTGGTTAATGATGCCTTCTTTAACACTTACACGGTTTGGAAAGATGAGAAGAGCTACTGCTTAACCCCTGTAAGTATTGAGGAAGTCCATAGCAACTTAACACCTATAATGAAGAGAAAAGGGAAGAGAAGTTTGTTCGGCATCCCCACTTGTGCTCATTGTTTAGTGTTGAGGATGACTTCTTTTCGACCCCACGGTAATGATAGGAATCGACCTGTGACTATCTCTAAGCCAAAGCTGACCAACCTAAAGCCAAAGCCGAAGTTCAAAGCCGAGGTCAAACAACTTTTATTTAGGTCTAGCTAATATCAGAAGACCAAGAGGAAGAAAATGAGCCACTTGGCATCAAGTCTATCATCTGTCAAGAAGCCAGGAGACCATGTAGCCAAGGACTCAAGGTTGAAGATCCACTCGGCAAGAAGAGACTACTATCGACTAATTCTAGTACTCGACAATTGTGGGTTGACCTTTTGGGTATCTCGGCTAAGCATTGCAAAACTTCAAGGATTCCTCCTCAAACTCGGATGTCCAATTGCTAACCCCATCCAGTTTGGATCCTACTCCTTCTAAGATAGGTCGAATGACTGCATACCAACCTCTTCTATTAAAAGCACAGTTTTGTGTTCTTATGAATATTTTCCTTATTTTTAATTTTGAGCCTGTTCTTTAGGGTTTAAAGCCTTATACATTATTTACAATTTTGCCACCAAGGTTTTAGAACTTACTATAAATAGTAACATTTGTAATTAGCAGACAGATTATGATATAGTGAAAAACATATATACACTTGGAACTTTCCTCTTTTAAGGTCATTCTTAAGCTCTTAGAGCTGCATTTGTTGAATTATCGAGTGTTGATTAACTCTTTAATCCTTCTTGCGTTCTTATCAATCTTATCTTTAAGATTGTTGTAAACCCTTCATTTAAGCAAATTAGTGAGTCGCATTCAACCTCTCATTTGAAACTCAAGTGACATTTCGTGCTCGTGAGTCATATCAAACCATATTTTGAGCTCAATCCTTGATTGTGTTTGCATTTTAGTGCATAATGTCCATACACATTCATCGTCAAACCCCCTTCCCCATTTTACTTCCCGTTCTTCATACCCACTTAAACCCCAATTACCCATTCCAGTTCCAACCCGCTGAGTACACTCTGAGCCGTATCAAATACTACCTATTTTAAAGACTTCTAACCTACCCTAATGACCATACAGTTTTGTATTCTAATGCCAAAAAGGCTCTCAACCACTTATTGGCATGTATTCCTAAACAGTTTCTTTTGTACTATCTTAGGCAAATATTTCTTTTGCCTTTTGTCCATTTTATCCGCGTTTGCACATTCATATATTATGTACTTTTCTTAATTGAGACACTTTCCAATTTTAATAAATGTAATCTTTCCTTTTGTAACCTTGAAGGGCTACTATGCAAGCCCCTCTTTGTACTCTGCTAAAATCATCTATTAGTGAATATTCATCTTTTCATTTGTTCTTATAAAACTTCATTTCTCCAAGTTTAAACCCCACTTTTATCAACCCTTTAAGTAAGATTATAGCAAGTGACCTTACTATAGAGCTTGTATGTTATGTCAAGCTATAGATTAGGTTCATGTATAATAGGTAATGTGTCATATTAACTTGGTCACTTACAAGTTGTGCTTAATAAATACACTTCTAAATGTACTCCATTTTTTACTATAGTTTAGTTAGACCTACTAATGCACTGCTAGCCAGTGATCCCGTTACTCGCGCGCGCCTCCAAGGCCTCCAATCTCTCTCCCAAAGAATTCTCTCTCAGCAACCTGCTAATGACGAAAAATTGTACATCGAAGAAAAGTGATTAAACTCCCTAAGCTCCCCACATTATCATATGCTAATTTGTACACTTGGTAGTGATGATGCCAACCATTCCCTTTCCAAGGACGCTGTGCCGAGTATTTCGACAAACTGCTACTGAGAATCTCTTGTCAAGTAACGATAGACTCACTTAAACGACCAAGTAGTTTTCTCTCGACATATTATTATCTCTCTCGTCTCGGCCCCTTTAACCCTTCCCGCCTGCTATGCTCAAAGAATATTCATACAGGACCAATGATATACTGCCTACTATCTACCTCATCTGACATTTAACTACTTTTTCATTTTTGGTTTGTTGTCTTTTTTATCCTTTTCATATGTACTAAGAATCTCCTTTTTGTAAATACTTTTTTGTAATTTCTTTATTTGTAATACTTCCCTAAGAACTTATTATAAATAGTTCTTTTCTCTTGTAAGATGGAGATAACTTACATCTTAATACTGAATACTTTGTTCTTATGAGACAATCCTCTCCAAATCCATACCCCTTATACTTTCATCTAATCTTGCTAAGTAGCTTAGGATTAATGGCGGGTAGACCTTGACATTAACTTGTACATCATATCAAGTGAGATATCTAGTCATGTTGTGTCCATTGGTAACTTACATCCTCCGAGCAACTTTACATTAGCTACTCTTGTTCAATTGTGGACCATTTCCCTCTAATTTTCTTCGATATCTTAAAGGACCCATTTTAGTTCAATTCTGCCTCGGTAAGTCCTAGTGATAACTGAGCTCCTAGGCACAACATATATTCTTAGTATCAGAGCTTGAGGTTGAGACCAAGAGCTATGTAGTGTTAATGTGCTGTTCGAGATATTTGTATGTAGAAAGCATTTGCGTAAAGTATCCTTACTGAAGCTTGCATTGAGAATGTTAAACCTTAGTATACAAGGAGAGATTCATGATGTTGAAAGTGATTCTCATGGTCATAATCGAGTTAGCTAACGAACACCACATATTACTAATGAGCAGATACAAGATCTTACTGCTATTGTGGCCAACTTAACTATCTCAGTAAATAGGGTCTTGGAGGCTAGGCCGCATGAAAGAGTTACTGAGCAGGGCCGAGAAATGAAAGATAGGCCGAGGAGACAGATAAACAAGCGAGCTCTAGAAGCCTTTCTTGTAAACCAAACACCACTAAAACATGCCAATAAAGTCGTAAGAAGAAGGTTAGAGTTGGACGAAGTGGAAGAGTATGAAGAGGAAGAAGACTAGTATGATGGGATGGATGATCGTGAATTCAGAGCACCAAAAGGTGCTAAGCATCTTAAGGTATAGATTCTGAGCTTCAACGGGTCTAGTAATGCTGATGACTACCTCGACCGGGAAGAGAAGATTAAAAAGATATTCAACTTCTACAATTACAAGGATGATGTCTACATTAGGGTAGCCACATTAGAATTTTCTAGGTATGCAACAATATGGTGGAAAAAGCTAAAGAATGTTCGTTTGAGGGCCCGACGCGAAGTCCAAACAAGGAACAAGATAAAGAGAGTTTTTGAGAAGTAGGTTCATTCCCGAATATTACGGGCAAGACACTTTCTAACTACTCCAAGACTTGAGGCAAGGTAACAGATCCGTAAACGACTATGTCCAAAAGTTTCAATTACTCATAATACGATGTGATGTTAATGAGCCTAAGACCCAAACTATAGCACGGTTCATCTCGAGACTCCGAGCTAAGATTAATCATGTCATGAAACTATAAAGCCTCACAACTCTGGATAAAACCATCCATATAGCCCAAAGAGTTGAAAGGCAACGGCGGAACCAGGCTAGCCGAATGCTAAGTAGCAGAACCATGATGTCAAATAGGAATGGCCTGTTGAGTCAAGCAGGGAGTACAGAATATCAAACAGATCTAAGGTTGAACACCGAGGTCACATGTCGAGCCGACCAGACGAGGGTCAAGGTAAGAGCAAAATCGAGGAACTTGAGATCCAAAGAGACCAAGGTCAAAGCTCAAAATAGAAAACCCAAGAAATCAAATGTTTTGAGTATCATGGCTATAGACACGTCGCTAGTCAGTGTCTAAACCGCCGAATCGTGACCATCAAGGGAGATAAGCCCTAGTTTGAAGTAGAAAGTGGCAGTAAAAGAGAGGAAGAAATGGCAACCGATCAGATGCTGGAAAAATTTGAGGAAGATTCAAGAGCCGCGATACCTCTTGAAGGCGATACTGAGTATTGCTTTGTTGTTCGGCGATCTCTCAATACTTTGGTGGCTAATAAGAATAAGCAAAGAGAGAATCTCTTTTATACAAATTGCCGGGTAAATGGAAAGCTATGCGCTGTGATCATTTACAGAGGGAGTTGTACCAACGTCATCACACAAAGGGTAGTTAAGGCCATAAATTGCCAACTCTTTTACACCCCAAGCCGTACAAGATTCATTGGTTGAACGAGAGAGGAGGATTACACATTTCCATGTAAGTCAGAATACCGATTACTATTGGTGATAGATACAAGGATAATGTCACGCCCCAAAGCGGTAGAGTCGTAATAGCCCTATTGTGTAAACCATCCTAAGATAGAAGTTGGCCTTACAACCGCTATCTTAGACCTGATCTACACAAGACGTCCACAACTAACCCACTTTGAAGTAAACAATTTGTAATTTAAATAAGTTGTTTACCCAAGAAAGTGAGGAAATTTATATGTATATATATACTTTAATTTAGTTATTACATTATTTAAAAATGAAAAATAATTCTAAAATAAAACTTAGACCTTAAAAATCTGTGTTTATTCTTCAAATGTTTTTCCTTACTCCCTAGGATCCAGCAGTTGCTAGCTTCAGAGTAGTAGTTGTTGCCGTTTCTTAGCCAGCACCTGCACGACGTTTATAGGGATGTGAGCAACCACAACTCAGTAAGTTATGATAGAAGACTTAAAACTATACCATAAATACAACAAGGTTTTCAATCAACTTATTAGGTGCAATGCATGTGCAAGCAAATGCCATCATACGACGTTGTCCGGCCTGTCATGAGATTAGAGAAATTGCATTCGCTCTAATCCGGGTTGAGGAGTTGCCATTAATGCAACAGCTCACGACCAAACCTAGGCTTATGCAATGGAGACATCGCTCCTCCCGCGACTACCTTCGAACCACTGACTTCACCCTCGCCACGACCTCCTCTCTTGTCACTTAGTTCGGCTAAGGATGAAGAAGGGACCATTATGCAATCCTGCGCTATCCCTTTCGAAGCAGTCGGTATTTGGCCAGAGAGTCCTAAGTTTCCCTAAAGGGTTGTCATGTAGGTCCGATTACGATTATAGGTCGTATATTTGATTAGGTCCAGTTTAGGGTGATCAACCATTTCATACAAACCATACAATACAAGCCAGGATAACAGACAGAATCATAGCATCACTCATAATCAAGCACATGCACACATCCAACTATCTAATAAGCACAATCAAGCATAATCTCAAGCCTCCAAAATACAGCATTGTATTAATCCCAACTTACCTCGACTTCTCGCTCACTTACTCGAGGTCCGACTTACTCAGGCCATCGCCAATCATCCCTATAACACAAACTTGGCTTCAGTTTTTCATATAACTATTATAGGTTCATTTTATCCTATAATGCTTATTATTATGTTTTGTTTAGGGTTTAATATGCCTAATTATCTAGATCTTAAGTCTTTTATAATTATTCTAGGTTTGGGGTTAGGTTCGGGTTAAGTTTCCGCATCAATTTCAAAATTAGGTTCTAGTTTGATTTCTAAGTAGTGTTTTATACTCCAACCTTAGAAATTCGTTTCAACTCATAATGTAAAATTAATCACGTTACTTCTCGATTTCCTAAATACCATCATTACCTCTAATTAGTATTTTATTTTACCCGATACACTTAAATTCATATTAGTGTACCAAATTCACTTCTAATGTGAGAAATTTTTACATTTTTCATATAATTACATAAATTTAAGTATTCTATCGGTTTTATTATATATCCCTATTATTTATATAATATCAATTTTCATCATAATATTTGCTATTTATTATATTTCCAATAATTATGTATTATGTATTATTACCTATTATGTATATAATACACTTCTACTATTTCTATCACTTTAATTACCATACTTAAACATCAATTATCATTTCAAAATGTCTAAATTCATTTTAAATCAGATTTTACTCCTAATTTTCCTAATTTACAAAATTAATTTAAAGTTAACTATTTTTCCCTATTACTCATTGACTACATAATTAACCTAATAATTACATCTAATACCCTAAATGCTACAAGTATCATACTCCATTAGATTTTAACATCCTAAAACATATACTTATTCACTAAATCGGTAATTAACCATTTAATTACTTAATTAACCCTAAATTACACATTTTATGCCTCATTTTAGGGCCTAAAAATTATCTAAAATTTTCAAAATTTGATTTTTGAAAACGGGCTTCATAACACTGTTCTATATCATCTAAGTAATCTACACAAAAGTTTTATGCTTGAAACTATACTCCTAAGGTCATTTATTTCAAAACCGAAATATGTTCAGTTTTGCACGATTTCTTAAGGACCATATATTAAGATATATATTTTCATCAAAATAATATTTTTCCTAAAAACTAAATATAAAAATATTCCAGAATAACAAAATTCATAATTTTCTAAGAATATTTACTATTTTTAACAAAATTACATAAAATCGGGCTAGAAATCGGACTCACCAATCTAGGTAGCTCAGGCCACCGCCGACCGCCGTGGCCTTGTTGGCCGGTCTGGGCGCTGCCACCACCGTGTGGTGGTAGTGGCCGTCCACTCCCAACTGCTTGTTTGATGTGGGTTCCCTTTAAAGGCCCTAATTGCACAATTTTTCTTATTTTTTTTGCTTTCTAACTATCCAAATGAGCTTTTGAATTTTTCTTGCTATTTATAGAGCTTTAGTGTAATTATTGTGCATTAAATTGGACAAGACAATTGCTTTATCCCTTAATTTTTGGCTTTTGTGTTGTCTTAATTTAATTGGCCAATTTTTTTCTTATTTTTCCCAGCTGCCACAACCCAATTCTGGATCATTTCTGATTTTTCCTTAATTAATTATGAGTTTTCTTTAAGTATTTTGTATTATTTTAGCACATTTCGCGTATTTTAAGTAATTACGTGTATTTATACCTACATGTAAATTCATATATAGTACAAATAAATATTTTTAAATATTATTTAAGTTATTTTATAATTTTTTTGTATACATATAATTTATCTCTACCGATTCGTTAATTATCGAAATGCATTTTCCGCATTTTCGATAAATGACGGGTTATATACTTAAAATTTGGAATTTTTATAGTCTTTTATTTTATTGCTTATTTTCTTAAATTCAAACTTACGGGATCATTTTCCTAATATTTATAGCTTTACTTTATAATTTAGGCTCAATCGAATCTTTCAACTAATCGAAACCTCGAATGGTTAGTTGTGGGGCTTACAGACGAGGTATTGTGTAACATCTTGCCCATGTGTGCATCCCACATATTACTCAACTAACCGTGGATTTTTGACTTAAAGGTATTACACAATGGGTATAGAAACACCTACATGTTTCAAAAAAACGGGAAGAAAGTTATATTGACGTCGATGAGTCCTAAGAGTGCAAGAAGCCTAGGAAAAGGTTGCTAGATCTTTGCAGCGGAAATCCTTAATGATATCTCGCGCTCAATTTGCACAAGAAGTCAAACCTAAGGACTATGTACTCTTCATGGTCAGGAGACTCCTAGAGGTTAAAGAGGCCGAGAACTTACCTACCAAAGTACTGCAACTACTTCAGGAATATTTCTATCCGAGATGCCAAAAGGATTACCTCTCTTGAGAGGAATTGAGCATTGCATTGATCTTCAACCTGGAGCAGTTTTACCAAATCGACCCACCTATAAACTCAATCTTGAACAGACAGCCGAGCTGAAAAGGCAAGTTGATGAGTTGGTAAATCGCAGATATGTCCGTGAGAGCATGAGCCTATGTGCCGCCTCAGTCGTGCTAGTACCAAAGAAAGATGGATCATGGAAGTTATCCAAAACTTCAGCTCCATAACTGCGCTGTTGACTGAATTGACCAAGAAGAACGTTAAGTTTAAATGGATAAAAAAAGCTCGAAGGAGTTTTGAAGATGTGAAGTATAAGCTAACATTTGCAATACTTACCCTACCAGATTTCGAGAAGGTTTTTGAGGTTAAATGTGATGCGTTTGGTATCAGTATTGGTGCTGTACTTATGCAAGAGTACTGACCCATTGCCTACTTCAATGAAAAACTTTAAGGTGCTACCCTGAATTACTCAATCTACAACAAGGAGTTCTATGCCCTTGTCCGGACACTCCATAACTAACAGCATTGCATGTTGCCAAGATAATTCATCATCTATTCTGATCATGAATCTCTCAAGCATCTTCGCGGGCAGAGAAAGCTTTCTAAGCATCACGCCAAGTGGATCGAATTGCTAGAGACCTTTTGCTATATCATTAAGTATAAGAAGGGAAACACTAACACAGTGGCTAATGCACTTTCTCGTTGTCATACCCTCATCACGACGTTGTAAGCCAAAGTACTTGGATTAGGCCTTCTACCTGATCGATATAAACATGACCCACATTTTGGGCCTTTAGTAGCCAAGTGCAGTGATAGAGGAGCTATGAATGGATTCCACTTGAATGACGGGTTCTTGATGAAGGGTAAGCAGACGTACATGCCGGGTGGTTCTGCAAGGGAGTTATTGGTTCGAGAAGCTCATGCTAAGGGTCTGGCTGGCCATTTTGGGGAAAAGAGAATGATTGAGATATTGAAGAAGCATTTTTACTAGCCTGGAATGATGAGAGATGTACATCGAATACTTGAGAGGTGTAAAGTGTGTAAGTATGCTAAAGGGAAGAGAGAGCCCTATGGAGAATACACACCCCTACCAAGTCCCGAGTAACCATAGATCGATAGAAGCATGGATTTCATGCTCGACCTTCCTCACATGCCGAGAAGATACGATTCGATCATGGTAGTGGTCGATTGGTTCAGCAAGATGGGCCACTTCATTTCCTACCATAGGACTGATGATGCTCTATTCATCGCTAACATCTTTTTATAGGAATTTGTTGCTTTATTCATCACTAACCTCTTTTTATAGGAAATTGTATGACTCTACAAAGTGCCGAAAGTACTGTGTCTGACTATGATTCGAAATTCACAAACTTCTTTTAGAAAACCCTATGGAGGAAACTCGACACTAAGTTCCTATTCAGCACCTCTTGCCACCCTCAAATAGACGGCCAAACTGAAGTAGTTAATAGAACCGTCGATAGCCTCCTGTACGCCACTATTGGAAAGAACTCTTGTGACTGGGATTTATGCTTACCAATCATTGAATTTACCTACAATCACTCAACTCACAACTCCACTGGAACATCATTGTTTGAGGTTGTTTATGGATTTAACCCGAACCTAAACTTAGACTTAGTTAACAGTCAGTCTACACAAGGGGGGAGTAGATCTGGCCTATAGCTTATCGAGAAGTTTCACAAGTTACACCAAAGAATTGCCAAGCAATTGATCTAAACTGTGGCACAACATAAGGAAATAGGAAGCCGCGGAAGGAAATGAATCATTTATGTTCCTAGGGACCTTGTTTGGATTCATCTTAATAAAGAACGCTTTTTAAGCAAGAGGACAAACAAACCATCACCCAGAGCGAATAGACCTTATAGGATCCTGAGGCGCCTTAACGATAATGCTTACGAAATTAAGCTACCCGAAGGTTTTTGCGTATCCACTACAGTCAACGCCATTGACTTAACTCCATATGTGCCTGAAGATAACGAAAGCTAAGATTTGAGGGCAAATCTTCAACAACCCCAGGAAACTGATGCATTGCCGGCTAATAGTCCCATTACTCGCACATGCCTCCGAGGCCTCCAATCCCTCTCTTGAAGAATTCTCTCTCAGCAACTTGCTGATGACGAGAAACTATACATCAAAGAAAAGTAGTTAAACTCCCTGAACTTTCCACAATATCATACGTTAATCTGTAAACTCGGTAGTAATGATACCAACCATTCCCTTGCCGAGGACCCTGTGCTGAGTACTCTGACAAACTGCTACCAAAAATCTCTTACCGAGTGACAAGAGACTCATTTAAACAACCAAGTAGTTTTCTTTCAAAATACCACCATCTCTCTTATCCCGACCCTTTTAGTGCTGCAACATTTTAACCCTTCTTACCTACTGTGCTCAGAAATTATTCGTACGGGACTAATGCTGCATTACCAACTATCCACCTCGTCTGACATTTGCCTACTTTTCCATTTTTGGTTTGTTGTCTTTTTTACCCTTTTCATATGTATTAAGAATCCTTTTTTTGTAAATACTTTCTTGTAATTTCTTTATTTATAATGTTGCTCTAAGGACTTATTATAAATAGCCTTTTTCTCTTGTAAGCCGGAGATAACTTACATCTTAATACTGAATACTCTGTTCTTGTGAGACAATCCTCTCCAAGTCAATACCCCTTACACTCTTATCTAATCTTGCCAAGTAGCTTAAAATTAGTTACGGGTGAACCTTAACATCAACTTGTGCATTATATCAAGTAAGGTGTCAAGTCGTATTGTGTCCGTTGGTGAGTTACATCTTTCAAACAGCTTCACGTCAGCTACTCTTGTTCGATTGTGAACCGTTTTCCTCTAATTTTCTTTGATATCTCGAAGGACCCATTTTAGTTCAATTTTGCCCTAGTAAGTCCTAGTGATAATTGAGCTCCTAGGTACACCACCTACCCTTTAGTTTGGTTTCATGATATCCCTGTGTGTATAGATCTCAATGCATATGAGTAGAGCTTACTTAACCTTATAAAAAGCTTCTCTCGATTAAACAATCCACTTAAAGTGATCCTTTTTCAACATATTTGTTAAAGGGCTTGCAAAGTAACATAGCCTTTAACGAACATCTATAATACCCTAATAAACCAAGAAAAACCCTTTCTTATTTAAGAGATGATGGTAAAGGTCAATTGAATACAACTTCAATTTTAGAAGGATTAGGTAGCACACCTTGTTAGGTCACAATATGACCCCCAATAATTGATGGAGTATTTTCCAAAGGAGTATTTACTCTTTTAAAAAGAAAGTATTATTAGCCAATACTTAAGAGAGATGCTCAACATGTGAAGCTATAATTTTGACATAAAAAAAAAAAAGAAGAAGGAAAAATGATGACAAATTTCCTCAATAATGGTTGAATTAACTTTTTCATGTTGGCTTTAGAAAGGCATAACTAAAAATCTATGATAACCCATATTGATTGTGAACGGGATCTAAGCTTGTGCTTGGCTTGGTATCACTCGTTTAGACCTACACAATGAGCAGATGTAGACTCCAACATATGTACACTTGTAAAATCTTGTTTGTGCGATTGCATTATTCTCAAAACAGTGTTTGCTTTCAACGCTCAATGATACCATCCACCGCAATCAAAATTTCTACAACATCTGCTCTGTTAGCATACTACCATAATTTACTCAAAGCCTTCAAATCATTATATTCAAAATCTGAAGACATTCTCATGAGTCATTGTTCAGTTAAAGTGGATATATTTCACTGGAATTGTTGACTCTCTACTGCGAGAGAGATTCATGGATATATGCTGCCAGGTTGCTCGTGCTTATTAGGCTTACCGCGACTTCTCAAATGGGAAACTTATATCGATAGGATTATTTTAGAGAGGACACATTTGAAGTTCTTTCAATTAAAACAGTATGCTATTAATATAGGACAAAATCAATGATTCTCTCCATATTGACGTGGATCAAGATTGTAGACGACTTTTTACAGCTGCCATCATCTATGTCATCAGCTTCATTTTTCTAAGAAATAAAAGGAGCAAACCTTAGGAAATGGATGGCGTATTGTTCGTCGGACAATAACGTCTACCTGTATGACATGCATGAACATGTCACCGGTCCCCATGACAAAGCAACAAGGGATCAACAAGGTTCGTGTCTGTGTATGATTCTATTCGTCACGCGTTCCACAACGCTTTTTGTTTAATTCTTCAGGAATTTTAATGGTCCACCAGCCATTCTTTTCAAGTAATTTTTAGTATTTGACGTCTTCTCATGTACAAGGAACTTGGAATTATATGCGGTTTTTACTGCAAAATAAGTAAGTCTGATGCTATTATCATCATTATTATTATTGAGGATTGGGGTAGATTTGATACTGAGTCCCTAAAATTGTAAGTTATTGACCGGAACAAAAGAAATCGAGACGAGATAAACATATTAATCATCCTTTTCATCAAATATTATAATATCATCATTAGAAGTGCTAAACCTGTTGTCAGATTCTGCCTTAATAATTAAGTTGGAATTCCGTAAACCCGCAGAGATAAAAATTTGGGGGTGGGGGGCAGGTGGGAACAAACAAGCGAATAAACAATTATTAAAATCATATCTTAACATATAGTTTCTAAAACTTCTACTTTTCATTGGTTACATTCATATTTATTTTCCATTATATTTATGTTACACAGTGAGATTTATGGAATACAAAATTATTTTATATGTGTTGTTAGTAATTGTTCTTTTATGTATATTTTATTAATGTTGAATACTATTTTCTAAATTCAAGTTGTCATTGGTGACCATATGGGATGTGTAGATGAAACAAGGAGATGGATTGGGTAAATGTAACTATAGAGGGAATGAAATTGATTTAGAAGTCTACTGGTTTTGCTTTGTAAGTATACTAATTCCTTTTCATATTTTCTTGGCAAATTGTCACTACAATTCTTTTATCAATGTATATTGTATCAAAATATAATATTATTATTCCTAGTATACATGTAACTTTTGTATATGAATTCGTAATATAAGTGATCATGAAAAACGGATCTGTACAGTATGAAGATGAAATAAGGAGACATTGGATGAAGGAAACAATCGAGATAAGAAATGAATCCCTATTATATTTTAGATAAAGTTATAAATTCAATTGTTGAGATTATTTTGATTTTTAAATTATCAAATGATATTATCATAATGTCACATTTTTCCTTACAATATCAATCATTAATTACACATATTTATATCTTAAGATGATAACTTTAAGAATCCAACTTTAGAGAATTCAAATCCATAGAAATAAGTTGATATAAAGTTCATCAATTAGCTTTCTTATTCTTTTCTATGGCTTTTTTTTTTTCAACTAAATTATCACTAACATTCTTTTATTATGAAAATGAATGTAATGCCTTAAATTGCCATTTGAGCATTGATGGAGCTTCTAGTTCTTATATGTGTATGTATCATATAGATAATGTTGAACATGAACTTTGAACTCATCTCCTTTCTTTTCAAACCATACCGACCAATATGGAACACCTAACCAAAAACCAAAGGGTTTTATAAAATTGATTTTAGGAGTCGCTAATAAGTTAGGATTGATAAAAGGATAGATTAGACACCAAGCGAGAGAACCAACTTTTAATCCAATCATTTATCTTTTAAGAAAACTACAAAAAGCCAAGTTCAAGGACTTGATATTAAAACTCTAAAGAGTTATTAAGAAACAATTTTTTAAAAAGATAAATGGACTTAATTTTTTTAATTAAAAACCACATGATAAATAAAAAAGGGATTAAAACTTTTTATTTTTTCTAAAATACAGAAAATGAGATTTTATTAAGAAAAGAAAACTTTCACTAAAGGAAAATTTAAAAAATTATTATGAGAAAAAGACAACTGCTTAGATTTTTATGGAAAAGCATTTATATTTCTTTATGGCAACCTGTACGTCTCCAAATATTCACTATTTGGAATTAGATCTTGGTGTTTTGTTTGATTTGTGTAAAACTTTCATGTGCTTTTTAATTTTAATTTTGAAAAAAAAAATCTTTACATTCATTTTTCATTTTTAAATTTTAGAAAAAATTCTAAAAAACTTATTTTTTGCAAAATCCCAATTTATTAATTTTTTATGTTAGAAAATAACCAAGTGATAAAATATATTATATATATTTTTAATAAAGGAGATAAAAACCTTAATATCTACATATATAAAAACTTTCTAATAGATATACACAAATAAATATATCTATTTACCATAGAAACAACATAAACCATAAATACTTACTATATGCAATAATAACAAATATGGAAATGGGCCAGACTTATGAAATGAAATAAAAGGAATTAGAAATGGATTGACATGCAAAAGACAAAGCCTAAAATGAATTCAAACCCAAGCCTAAAACAATAGTGAAAACATAAGGCCAACAATTTAGATCATATTATAAATTATAAAAGGATCTATTTGGATTTAAAGATGCACAAATAGGTTGCAAATGATGGTGAAGGAAGTAGGTTCATGTGAAGAGCTTTGATCGTTATTGGTTTTGAGTGAGGTATTGATTCAACTCCTAAGTGTGAGTGGAAATTAGGTGGTAATGTTAGTTTTGAAGGAAAGATTGGTAGATGTAGTGGCATGCGAAGGGTTGGTGATGGTTGGGCATGCAGTGTCTAGTTAGGGTGATCTCGTGATGATTTTGAGTGAAAGGATAATGGTTTCAAAGGTTTTTGAGTGCGTAGATGAGATTGGTGATATTAATTGTTTGAGATAAAAATGGATGGTTATAATGATATGTAGAGAAAGAAAGTGATCGATGGTGGGTTCAAATTAGGTATGTTTGGGTGGTTTTTTTTATAGAGTAAGGGTGGTTTATGGTGTGGAATTTTTTTTTTTTTTTTGAGTGGTTGCTTCGATCAAAGATTGGTGTTTTGTAGTAATGGAGTAAAGAGAGAGTAATAGTCATAGGTTACCTAACCCTCTAGAAAGAGAAAATGGAGAATGGAGTGGAAATTATGAGGAGCTGAACTTAGGACACCTCTTATTTATAAGAAAATCAAGCTTAAAATGCTCTAGGAAGTAGAAAGTTAAGGGATCTAAGTTCATATTAAAATTGCATTTAATCTCTTTGATTCTTCATTATTTTCGTTTTAAATGTGATTTTGAAAGGATTAAACTGTTAGAATTGATCTCTTGATCTTCTCAATGATTAAAAAAATGGAGAAAAACAAACATACTTAGCTTCCCTGATGCATTGTAATAGAGGAGCAAGAGGAAGAAGATGGAAGTATTTTACTCACAATTTTGTGAACTATGGCTCGACTTGCACCAACACATCCTTACCCCTTCCTAACATTCCTCTTTTCTTTCTTTTTAGACAAAAAAACAAAAACAGTTTGAAAAACTCACATTGCTTAAAGGGGAATTTAAACCTATGACCTCCTATATAAGTAGTATTGACTCCATATTTTCTAAACTAATAGGTCCAACCCATTAAAGAATTGAAATTAAAAATAATTTAAATTTGAATAACTTATTAGACCAAATCAACTATAAATAAAGCTTGGGCCATAGATTAATCTAAACCTATCATCTTTCAAAATTAAGCCTAATATGCGTATTTTATAAATTTTAGAGTATGAAACAAACTCAAGTTTAATAAAACCAAAGTTTCAACATGATGATTTCAAAACTTCAAAAACTACATAACTTTATCAATGTAAGTCCAAATGATACCCGATTTAAACTTACATTTCGCTAAAATTATCCTTTATTATATCCTTAATATTTGATAAGCTTGAACAAAAAAATTATTGATTTGTAAAATAAAGCCCATTTTCATTCAAAAAATCAATTTTATCAAATTAAGATACATATAAAGCCAAGAAGGGTTATTTTGGTCTACTAAAGCTAAGACTTTATTTTATTTTTGAACTTTTATTGTTTTTTCTTTGTTTTTCAAGATTTGGCATAATTTTAAGAGTTTTTCTCTTGTTCTATTTATTTTAATGGGCTAAAAATGAGGTGTAAATAGTTGACTTTTTGTGGCAATATTATAGCAAAACTTTACTATAAAAATAAAAGAGAGATACCATTTTTTGAGGTGTTACTAATTTAACCTATCTTATATTGCTGATACTCTTTTACACGCACACATATATATATGTATGTATGTATGTATATATATTAGGTTTTGCTTGTAGATACACTTTTAAAAGTTTCAACAATAAAATAAAATGAGTTATTTGGGCCAAAAGAGAAATAATAAATAAAATTAGTGATATTAAAAGTGTTGTGAACTTATAAAATTATATGTGATATTCTTTTTTTGGTATATATATTTCTTTAAAATAATAGGTGTTAAAAAATAAAGACTCCATTTAATTCATATTTTTTTTTGTCTTATTAATATCTAATTGTTATCTACTTAAATTTTTATATTTGACAAGAATAAGTCACTAAAAAAATGGAAATATATTTTTTCAGAAAACCAATTTAAATAATTATTTTTAATGTATAAAGTATGTTTTTCAAAATCTTTCCTCTTAAAAGTATATAGATTTTATTTTTCAATTTTAACAATCCAATCGTCATTTTCATTGTAATTATGAAATATAAACAGATTAAATATAAATAAAATAATTTTTTAAATATTAAATTTTATATAGATATAAATCAAATATAAAGTAAAAAATAATAGTTCAAACATAACAAAAAAAAAGAAAAAGGAAATGAGTGCCAAATATTCTTATAATGTCGTGTTTTGAAATCTCCTGACTGCGCCTACGTTCGTGCAATGCATGCGGATGAGTGGGTCTTTAGTCGGCGGTACTGGTCAGGTGGTCCCCAAAGACTGACAGAGAAGTAGACATACATGACGATGACGAAGACGCAGTCGCAGTCGCAGACATCATATTACGTTACATTGGACAAATATATGACCACAACAAATGGAACTCCAGATTGATCAATCTTAACCCATTTTAGATGTCCAATATAATATGGTCCTTGGTCCTACTCCTATGCCTCTAGCTAATGTAGGTCTCTGACGGCTCATCTTTCTTGTTAACAGATAATTGTAGTAACTTTCTTTCTTCTTACAATTTGCATCTATATAATCGTGATATACATATAATATAAATATATATATATAATTAGAATATAGAATATAGAATATTAACTGATCAATCTCTTGGCTCCCTCCTTATTCATGTAAAAGTCGGAAAAATCGTATAGTTTGTTTAGGTAAAAGGATCAAGTGATGAATTATTTTCAATCATAAACAATTTATTATAATTGCTTTTTATCACTAATTGAATGAGACCAAAATCACTTAATATAGGAGTTTCAATAGAAAAAAAAAAAGTATTATTTGTTTGAGTACACATAGATTGTCTAAAAGTAGTCTATAATAAAAAAATGAATTTATTACTAAATAAAATAATTAGTTGTATTCTTTTGCAGACGGAATCATTAATTGCTTATGATTTTAAGCGAAGAAGAAGAAGTAATAGTAGTAGGCGATTTTAAAAGGGGGAAATGGAATAAAGTTCATTTTAATTATCCTTGAAAGGAAATAAATATCTCTTGTAGTGTAGGGGCTTATGTCTCTTATTCTCACTTTAACCTTCTTTTTTTATTTTTTTTATAAAATCGGACGTTCTATTTTAATTTTCTTGTAATTATCGGATAAAGGAAGAAAGGAAAACCTACTATATACTCGTAAATTGCTTCCTTTCCTATTTGAACCGTAATATAATATGTTACTTTGTTTAGTCCACGTACAAGCTTCATTCAGAATAATAGAGATAGAAGAATGGGCTATAAAATAATGAAATCTCCCCCTTCGCTGGCCAAAGGAAATCTCTCTCTCTCTCTCTCTCTCTCTCTCTCTCTCTCTCTATGTAGATGGCATCGCTACTATTTCAAGATGTATGGTGCCATCAACGTCCATGGAATAAATTATATAAACCCATTATTCCTATAAATAGTTCTAACTATGAATTGAAAAGAGATATGGTGCTATCAATATTCATTAATCGAAAAGAATCAACAGAGATACATACATACAATGAGGTGTTGCTATTAGTTCTAACTAACTAACGATGGTTGAAGTAAATATAAACTTTTTGACAATCTACAACTATATATCATATATATAATTAAATCCACACCGGTCTATCTAAATCTATATATATATATATATATATATATTTCCTCCTTTCACCTACACCCTGCTTTGCTTTGCTATTGCTATTGCTGGTGCTTGCTGCTAATGGCGGCTGCTAGGTTTCACAATAATTAACTCCTACTAATTTTGATTTATCAAATCTTCAAAGTGTATGAAAGTTCCATGAAATCCGTAGGGCACTCTTGTAGGCAAATGAACGATAGCTTCCACTCATCAACTCCAACGAATTCACTTGCTCGTCTCTACCCAAGAAATAAGGTTCACCACCGTACCCATACGTATACTTCCATACTTTCCCACTTTCCAGGTCCACTTTCGCAAAACCCCGACACTTTTGGCCACGGCTCAGCTATCCCTAGATATGCGAACCGGGTTTTCCTCCCCAGAAGACCCCGTCTCACCATCCCTGCCTCTAGATTGACATGACCCTCGTCCGCCAATAGTATTGGCCTGCGGCTCGACTTGGCTGTCGACATATCTAGCCTGATTTCCGACAACACGCTCCTCAGGTTCTCTTCGCGTTCGTTGAGGATGGAATCGGGCGGGGTCATGCAGGACCCTATTACAATTATCTCCTTTGACTCGGGCTCTTCCCATGCATTCCATAAGTGGAAACAAAAGGTGTCGGGTGATTCCACCCACACGGTATCAGAGCTACTCCCAGCACGTTTGGGAATCATCCCAAACCTCGACTTTTTCTTCCCATCATACTTCACCGGAGAACCACCACCAATCATTTCATGAAGCTTGAACACCACTTGCTGATCAGGAATCACAACGTAATTCTCCGTGATTGCGAAATCGTGTATCATAGTCGGTTCAGATAATGGTATTTCAACTTCTACTTCTTTCTTTCCTTCCTTGGAAAAGCTGAAATACTTAAGGTACGGCTTCTTAACAACGTCGTAACTAAGATCAAACAATTCTTTCGTCGCGGGGTCGACCTTCGGGTGTGCAATCATGGATGGATCGAGCTGTTCATTGAAATCGTAACGGCCGACGGTTTCGAGGTCACCGGAGTCAGTAACTCGTACGTGGTACGGTAGGTCGCCTTCAGACATGGCGAGTAGTCGGTTGTTGAAGTACACCAAACCGGCATTTGCCACTCCCATGCCATGTCGGTGGTCGACGAGACCAAATAAACCTCTAGCACGGAGAAGGAGCAACCTAGCGATTCCTGCGTGTCCATGTAACTCTCCTATGGCCTTGGGAAAAACAGGATGCCCTAGTTCTCTTTCTTGTACTAGTCTGTTGGTTTCGGTGAATCGGCATGTGTAGCTAGCATTACCTCCTCTTCGTATCGTTACCGCATGAACCATGCCATCCCCATCGAAAAGGTGGTGACCGGCTAGGGGCTGGAATAGAGGGTTGGCTCCGTTACGGAGATATACACCGTTTATGCATTTGGGGATGATTCCGGTTACCTGAAGGTTGTGGTGGACAGAGCGAAGTTTCCAGCGATTTGGAAGTGGGGGTCGGCGGTTTTTTGAAGAGGGCTGTGGCGCTCGAACTAGGACAAGGCAGCCTCGGCCATATCTAGGGCCAGGGAAGCAGTTCTTTGGAGGAAATTCCAGTGGGGAAGACGGCGAGTTTTTTTAATATTATCATGTTTGGTGGTTGGGTGTTGGTGTTGCTGGTGGTGTTTTTGAAAGTGAGGGAGAGTGGAAGGAGGAGATTGAATTATTGCAGAGCGAGGTGTTACTGTTAGCGTTATTGGGCAGCTTGTTCTTGTTGTTGTGTTGGGATGTTTGTTTTGAAAGGGAATGGAATAGGAATTTGAAGAGGAGCGTGAAAGACGGTGATGAGAAGGGTTTTGAGGAGTTGATGACCATGTAGTAGTAGACATGGTGTAGTTTTTTTTTTTTCTTTTTTTTTTTGGAGCGTTTGCGTGTGCGTGTATATATATATATATATATATATATATATATATATTAGTTATAACAATTTCAACAGAAAGATCGAAGAACGAAGATGGGCGATTTGTGTGTAATTGTGTGAATGTTGGTGGTGGTGTGTGATTGGAGTTGGTCAGAGTGGACTGGAGTGGAGTATAAATAGAGAGTAGAGGCCTAGAGGGTCGGTTCGGTCCCTTCCCACCCTACCCTCGCCAAGCAATATTGCGATACAGCCCCCACACGGGCAATTAAGGTAAAGGATGCTCCAAACACCTGAGGTCGTCTTAAGGTTACCACGTCTAATTCTGAAGGAACGCACCTCCTCTAGGAGAGTTTTTTCAACCTTTTTTTTTTTAAGTATTTGCATGCTTGTCCCACGTTATCATCACTCTTACGGTAAGACTTCTAATAATTTTTTACATATTTTAGTGATAGTAATAAAAAAATAAATAATTAAAGAAGTAATGAAAATCATATACGTAGATATTATTAATAAATTAATTAAAAACATAAAATAAAAATATATATACTATATGAAAGACAGCGTGTTGCAAAGCAACAGAACAGAAATATGTTGCACGGCAAGAATTTTGACAACATGTCACAAAAGCAAAATAATAATAATAATAATAATAATAAAAAAGCGACTATAATAATAACTTAAGCACCTCTCTAGCAATAGTCGATAACCAATGCGGACACAAAGAAAGCTACTCTCTTATAAATTTGAAATTGGAAATCGATACAATGGTTAGTCCATCAACAGTGCTGAGTTCTTGGCGTGATTTCCCATGCACAAGCAGCTGCCCCCAAGTTTCTTCAGCATTAGACATCGTTTTCTATAGTAGAAGCACTCCTCTATCGAGGATCCATTTCTTCTAATATTTTTCTATATTCAGCCAATTTTATGTTATAAGATTTTTTAGAAAAATTTATAAGAATTTTGGTGAAAGAATTTAGAGATAAAGTTAGAGTATCTTGATAGAAAGAATTATTTAAAATATTAATGTAGTATCTCACAAATTGAAATGAGTTCCTTAAGGTACGTTTATCACAGATAATCGGCACATATTCATATACCAAGCATCCTGTATATAATTATAAATATAGGTACTTAGAAGCATCTAGTTACTTAATTAAATATTCTTGCTCTTTCTTCTTTTTCGTAGCAAGTTATCAAACTTTTGTGCTATAAAAATAATGACCATTCCTTTACTTTTTTTCTATTTTTCTTTTTCTAAGTTTTTCTATAATATTAAATAAAAAATTACTTTATAATATATAAAAATAATTAATATTTTAAACTTTAGTGATCTTTAAAATATATTTAAATATTATATAAAAAGCAGTAATAATATGAAACCTATTGACATGAGCAGAGGCCTACCAAGAGCCATTAGCAATTAAGCGATTAGACATCCCATTTTCACCTGAGCATTCCGTAGCCCCCAAGCACTTTTCCTATTTTTGAGCACTTTAAGGACTTGCTCTTTAGACTTCGAGTCATAAAGCACCTGATCACTTGCTCAAATGCACCCTAGTCGCATGGTCCCTTCCAATCTCTAAGAGTACACCTATCACCTCAAGGACACCTCTTGCACTATGGGCATCCTGTAGAAAATCAGCCTACAACTTATGGGCCAGTTACAACTCTCCCTCTTCCTCTTAGAGTTGTTTTGTCTTTTGCTCTCTCTCTCTCTCCCTCCTTATTAATTATGGCTTGATATCCGTGGTACAACCAATATACTTGACATCTCCTGAGAATGTCAGCGTCCCAAGTTTTAAATGTAACTGCTAGCATATTCATGGTCGACCAATGCTTAGAGACACTCTATCATCATTTAATGCATGTCCCTAATAGGCGGCTTGCATAAGCAAACTCTAAGCTGACACATGTCCTTAGTATGTAAGCTCTTTGCACTATAAATAGCGCAAGGAGCCAAAAGGCATGGGATCTGGACCTTTTAACTCAAAATCTCTCTCTTTCGACCTCATTAACACATAACACTTATCCGAATTACAACTCAAGCATTCTCTTCTTTAGAATTATGGTTCGAACCCCATACACTAGCACTCTTCACCACTCATTCTTCATTCTTTGCTGACTTGAGCGTTAGAGGACTCTCATGAACCAGCCCTCTAATGGCTTCTTATAGGTACAAGAGAGCAAGAGGGAGAACAAACTCTCGAGCCCAGCAACATTTCCCCTTAAGAAGTTTAAGCCTACTTCCCTTCGTCTGATCGATTAAATCCCACCATCAACATGACTTATAAAAATATTTAAAAATATTGGTAAGTAACTTTAGTTAAATATCCTCTTAAAAAGTAAATGGGTACTTAAAGGAAATGTGTTTGGGATACTAATGCAGCACTTCATACACCCTTTTTAAGTATTCATTAATAAGCATATTCTTAGGATTAAGGATGGCCTTAAACAGTTTAAGGAGAGGAATTTTCTACTTTTTTGTTTTATTCGCTGGGGAGGGAAAAAAGCCGCTTCCTCCAATGGAAACAAGAAGTAATGTTTTTTTCTCAATATATCCAATCTATCAGCAGAAATATAGGATAGAAATGATTGAATGAGAATGGAATTTCTTATATATTATGAACGAAATTGAAATGAAATGATAAACTATTGCAATATGCATTTTTCTATATAAAGTTTTATATTTGAATGTCTTGGGACCTTTTTAAACGCATACGTTAAAAAGTTAGTGCTATGCCAAAGTCATTATAATTTAGTGATATTAATACCGATATCTCAATATAATAGATCAATTTTGAATCTTCTATTTCTTAAGTTATAATATGTAATATTGTTAGTTAAAAAAAAAAGAAATTAGTGCTTTATATTGTACATTATACCAATACGTTTTATATATTACATGTTATTTAATATATAAGTATATATTATGCATTATTTTACGTAAAAGATATTTATATATGTTATGTAATGTATGTGATGTTATGTTGTACATAGAATTCTAAACTTTGTAAAATTTAAGATTTAATATATAACGGAAGTGTAATTATATTTCTAATTTTTTTTTTTTGGTAATAGAGATTCCATTTTATCCAATAATATGACTTAGTCTCACTTTTAGATCAGATAAAGCTCTAGCTTATATGTATAAATGTAGAGGTTCGATTAGAATAGTCACGTGTATGTTGCATAAGTAACGCGCTATACACGACTTTAAAGAAATGAAGCGAAACTGTCATCTAAAGGGATGATTGGGTGAGAATAAGACAGGGAGGAAGAACACGCAATTTTAGTATCTCAAATCCATAAGTAACAGACAAGACAACTTTAGGGGACCTCAGGCGTTCACCTTGTAACTTGAACGAATGAGATCAATTTTTTGCCTAAATGTTATTTAATTTTAGAGAGCAGAGTTTTCACAGTAGAACATCGTTTCTTTGATTACTCTCTAAGAGTCCTCAATGATGAGGAAATACCGGATATTTATAGGCTCTTGGGCATGGTAGTATCCGTCAGATCATTTGGGTGATTAACAGACATGATAGAGCTTACTTAATTAATGGTTATCCAAAATGAGTTAACTAATGGGCCCAAAGCCAGTTGCCTTCCTTATATGTACATGAGCTTACCTAAGAAATGTTAGAGGCCGACAAATTGGTTTAACGATTCTTAGTCCAAGCCTACAAAACCAAATCTCCTTGAGTAATCCTAATATAGATTGGACTTCTTAGGTCCTATCACCTGGCTCAAAGACTCAAGCCTAAATAAATAATGAGCTTATCTCAATAATTAATATAACAATTTTGAGCCCTCTGCAGTATATATGACATCCTTGGCACAAACTAAACTTATGATATATATTAACAGGGTTTAATATGATAGTATGCATAGAAGATGAAAAGGAGAAGAGATTATTAGGAGTCAAGGCTTGAGAAGTCAAGAAAGATGGCAATTTTATAGTACATAGATTTTAGAAAGAGCTGTTTTCTATTGCCGATTATGTTTATTATATACATTAGCGAGATTTAATATGATAGTAGTTCCTGTGAATGAATGACTCCAAAAGCTATAGCTCCTACATAAATAAGGAGCTTACATAGAGTGTTGGAGTATTTCCATTAAGAGCAACTTTATTGCCCATTTCTTGGCTTCCAATTCAATGCTTAAGCAACTTGCACGGAGTTCCTTTCTGTTTATCGTGTAGAGCTTCCTCAGCTTTCAAGTAACCAAAAAAAGCAACTATTTTAATTTTCTTTTCTTTTTTTTTTATAAATTTTGATAGGTTAAAATTATGTTAATAGGGCCCTAAAATATTATAAAAAATTATTAAGGAACTTTTATAAAGATTTTAGGAGTAAGGTGATGATTTTGTTAAAAACGAATATTCCTTAAAAAGTTAATGTGTCAATATAAGTATGGGTGAATGCAGTTTGGTTTGATATAATTTACTCCCTTTACCAAACTGAACCTCATATAATAGTTTGATTTTTTTTTTTTAAATCGAACCTAATTATATGGTTCGATTTATAATTTTTTCGAACTTAATTAAAACCAGTTTAGTTCGATCCACGGTTTAAACGGTTTGTGTCAAATTTTCACTAAATATGAAATTTCAAATAAAATTTACTTAACTTGATTTTAATAATTGGCACAAAATTATGATAAAGAATAACAAGATATGAAAAATTTGATAAATTTATGAAGATTGATGGAACAAAATGTAAAAAAGCACAGAATAATTGTATAATTTTTTTTTTTATTTAACTAAACGATTCGGTTTGATTCAAAACATTATGGTTTAATTTGCTTTTTCAAATCGAACTACAAATCGTTTATATGTAACCAAACCAAATTGTAAATCAAACAGTTTACAAATAAACCGATTTTTTGGTTGGATTCGATTAACGATTGGATCCATAATTCGCGATTTTTCGCTCAACCATAAATATAAGCAACTTTTAAAGCTTTTATATATTAAAAATGGTTTGGTTATAGGGGAATTATTATCCCGTTGACCGACTACTACTATATTACTATTATTATTCCTTCCTTATATAATGTTTTAGCATTATTAGTACTAACAAGCACAACGTACAATCACATGTCTTTACCGTGTTCGATGCTTCATGCAAACTCAGTATGCTCCCCGACTCCCATAAAAGCAAGATGCCATTTATGCATATGGATATGACAATATTAAGAATGGAATTCCTCTTCATTTCGATCCATTTTCTCAGTTTATCAATTTTTATATTAATAATTCAGGTTGTTTAAATTTTTTAATAACTTATAACATTATTATGATTTTTTTTTTCAATTTTAATAATCAGTTATGTGTAATAATATTTAAAAAAAGAAAACTTAAAAAGGTAATTGAGAGAATAAAATTAAAGAGGATATCCAAATCCAAATGTTGACAGACATCCAGGGGCTGTGGGGGGTGTTACTTAGTATGACTTCGGTTGTTATTATTATTATATACCTTTCCATGAGATTGAACTTTCAAGCCGCCATGGTGTGCAACTTCTCCTCCCGTCCCCAAGAGAAATTTAAAAATATTGAATTTATAATATGCCTTTAGTTGGAGTGTGATATGATAATGATGCGCAGACGGAGACTCCCGTCAAAATTGCAATTCCATTGTATGCCTGCATATATAATAGAGAAATAATTGGAGATAAAAAGAGCATTGACCATTATTTATTGTTAAGATATTATATACATATATATATATTATATATAATTTGGATCTTATAAAGTTTTTATATTTTAAAATTTCCTAAAGTTATAAAAATAATGATTGTCACTATTTAAAATTTTTAAAATCATGACATTATAGTAAATATACTCGATTGTTTATTGAAATGTGAGTAACGTATTGCGTAGAATTTTTAATTTTGTATAAATAAGAAAGTAAGATTTAATATATGGAAAATAATAAAAATAATTATACCGATATAAGTATATAAAGATTTAATAATAGATCCTGATAACCTTAAAGAGTGCATAGAATAATAATATGGGGTAAAAAAAAAAAAAAAGGGATACATATGATATCTGACCCCACGGGAACAATATGCGAATGAAGAAAGAAAGGGCGGCTAGATTTTGATGTCAGCTACAGAACTAGTCAAACACAAACACAATTCCAAAGTACTCCAAGTGGAATTGCATTTGCCTTCATGACTGGGTTTTCAAGGATTCCCCATTGGTTGGTCTGCTTATTTGCCGCCTCTGTATCAGCATCACCCCAACCCACATGCAATCCCCAAGACGAAGCCGCCTTGACCCTTTGAGTCTTAAGGCGCACACACAACAAACACATGAAAATCGGCTTCGATAACCGAATTATGAGACGTTTTACTTTTATTTTGTCAGATACGTGCAACAACAACATTAACATTTTAGCTTAGCCATGCTATGTCTCCTTTTGTCTATGTGAGCGTGACCATGTCCCTACATGCTGGCTGTGGCTGGCGCTGTATCGTATCTGCATGCAATTGGGTCTTGGTCGGTTAGCTTTTTCTTAGTACCCTCGGACAGCTTTATGTCAGCACACGTGTTCCGCATCTCGGTTTAAAAGCAAAGCGTCCACCTTAAACATTTAACCCACAATAATGAGGCATACTGGGGAAATACATAATATTATAGTGTTATTAGTATGCATTTTTTCTCTTTCGGTGGAATATATAAAATAAATAAATAAATAAATTTAGGGTGCATCTAACATACAGTGCAATAGTCTACACAGATTTCCAACCCTAACATTACATATATAAAGATCTCATCCCAATCAAGAATAAACGAAAGACAATCAGCTTAATTATTAATAATAATTTTATCCAATGGGCTGCATCGAAATCCTCCATAAAATTTTTCTTGATAAATAATGAATAAATATCAATAAAATCCTAATAAATAAAAAATTATATTGGAAATATTTCTGCTGCTGAGGCATGGCATGGATGGCTGCCGGACCGTGCACTGGGCTTCCAGGATTTGTAAAAGATTGCTGGAACTTTTTTCTCCTGGACTTGGGGCTGTGCATTGGTGGGGCCTTCTTTGGGCTGACTTTCTTTGCTTTGCCTTTGGGCCCGTGCTTTGCTACGTGAAAGACGCGTGAATTCTTCGTCATAACTTACGGGGGCTGATTATGGCTCATCACAAGATGATATTGGGGCTTTTTATTTATTTGTTGGTCCTCCTTTTTCATCTAATCTTTTCCACTTGGATTTTTTTTTTTTTTTTCAATCTGTATATTCTTTCCAATCAAAATTATAAACGATACACGTATAAGTTACCAAAAGTTTGGGACAAAATAAATATATTCATAATTTCCACTGTTACAATAAAAAATTACTCAAAATAAGAGTATCTAAGATCTTATAAATAGCGAACTAATGCAAAATCCACATTGTCCTTTATTTATTTATATATATATATGTATGTATGTGTGGGTGGGGAATGGTTCCATTACCACCTGGAATTATGAATTGTAATTAGAAACAACTATAAAGAAGGGAGATATTGAGGGTACGAGTGAAAGGGAAAATGTATGAATTGGCAAAGTGGAGGAAGTTTATTTTGCCTTTCCACTCCCACCTAACATTTGTGCCTAAAAGACAAGGTAATATAGCTAGCCATCTTACTCTATCTCAGTTGTCCTTTTTTAATATATATATATATATATATATATTGTTAACATTTGTGCCTAAAAGACAAGGTAATATAGTTAGCCATCTTACTCTATCTCAATTGTCCTTTTTTAATATATATATATATATATATATTGTTGTGATGGAATAATTTTACCCTATGAAATTAGAGTCATCCACAAAACTCTCATTAGGAAAGAGGCTAATTTAATGTCATGAGCATTAACTTTTCTCCTCTTTTCTTAAATTGGCTTATGGAGGATTTATTTAATGTGGTCCACTCCTTGCTTCCTTCATCATTAGAAGGTTTGTCACTTTGATTCTCCAAACAAACAAGGAACGGCTCAATGAAGGGAAAGGGATTCAACGGAAGACCTTTCTCATAGGTTGCTTCATGTCTCTCATGTTAAGTCCAATACTTAATTTCTTCTCGCTTTAGTCATCATTCCATGTAGCCTCTATACATTGCAAGAAGTATCTCATTCATTTATGGGTTCTCTTCTTATTGTAAGGAAATGGGCAAAATGGAATAACTATCCTAATGCAACTGTGTTATCCTTTAATTTAAGGAAAAAGTTCAAAACCTGAAAGCATGAGTGGTATAACCACCAACCCAAAATCATTTATAAAGCTTAATTGAACTTATCTCAAAGAATCTCTTCTTTAGGATAACTTATGGAGAAATCTAAGCTCTCTAAAGCTCACTCATTGGCTAAGGAAACTTCCTTATTAGTGGCATCTATCTTGTCCACTTGCCAAAGCAAATATCGAGTTGCACTTGTTTAATACGCAACGACACCCAAATATGGGAGATAATGAGGATGTTTTGACAATCTTAGGAAGACCATTTGTAGTCATCATTCATCATAACTAGATCATAATGAAAGATTGAAGGAGAGTCATAAGTACTTAGATGATGTTAGGAGAGCATATTAAGGATATAATAGTAGCCATAGAAGAAAGCTAAAAATAATCAAAGAGTGGTATATCACATTATCTCACAATATTTTCAAGTGGACTGCAACCTACTTTGCTTTAAGTGACCATTCCAACCACCTCAAGACTAGGTTAGGCCAACAATTCCTTAACCTTAGGGTAGTTAAAATGTTCAATTTCTAGTTCGGTTTCATAATTCTATTAGCAAATGAACTTATAAAGTTAGTTTAAGTAATAAAAATGATTATGAAAACTTCAATTAAGTAGTAAATTAATCTATTCAAAATACAGGTAGTAAATTGTACAAAATAGTGAAATTTAGGTATCATTTATGATATTAACTCAATTGATTTTTATAGAAAACATACAACTATGTGCTTTAACAAGTGTAAATAAGAGCAAGTCACCTACTATAACAATATAAGTCTACTATAACTATCCATATAGGTGTCTTGTGCTACCAAGCCAATACAACTTGGCTACAACTTTCTTCTAGCACATTAACTTGACCCATGAAAACCGTACTGATTAACAACCCCACCAAACAAGTCAATACCTATTACTTATTTGCTCGAAACACCATAGTTACCAATCAATAAGTGCTAGGCCAATTACTGATAAACTTGGACCTTTTCAACATAAATAACACCATTTAAAAGCTAGATATAGCTAAATTAATCTAAAAACTAAGCTTAACAAGTGAAAACATCAAGCAATAGTAAACTGCCCACCCAGTTTGCTCGCGGCTCCACAAGTGTCCTTCTATCTATTTCTTACCAACATACAAATGTTCGAGTAATTGAGTTAAAAGTAAAATTTATTAAAATCCTACTTTACTTAACCGTGGTTGTTCCCTTGTGTTCCTTATGAGAAGGTTATATAATTATTTACAATGTTTTAACTTAAGCTTTTGTCTTTTAACTATAAGACCATAAAATATGAAAATGGGTGGCGTTCTTCCCATATCGGTTGCTTATGGTAAGATTGGCAATTAGCCACTATAGGTTTTCAGTTGACCCGCCTACTTCCTTAGTTAAATGTTTATATACAAAAGGAAGTTTTATAATAAATGCTTTCTCATCCATTAACGCTTTCAAGAATTGCCTAATGTCCACTTCAAATTTCTGAGATGAAGACATTATTTGAATCATTATCCAATATCCTCATTAATTTGTACTCTATTCGATACAATCAAATTTTTGTCATGCATTAGTAATTAGGGTTCTTTCTACCAAAAGAAAACTAATAATAATAATAATAATGGTTCTTATTAGATGAATCTAAACAGTTAGGTTTTTTAAATTATTTTAAGAATAATTGAATTAAGGTATTCAAAATCAATGATTTGAAATAAAAAAATTTGGATTATTAATCGTTTAATGGTCATATTAATTAAGGTACTTTATTAAGAAAAAACCTAAAATGCCAATGGGGAACTTATAGTTTAAATTAAGGTTAGAATCATCTCCAAGTAAACAATTTTAGGGCTTCCTTTCAACAATAGAAACAAGAATAGATTGTTATTTTTATGATTTTAGTAAATTGGAGCTAATTATGGAACTAGAAACAATCTAGGAAATTGGATTTATAAACTTTCTATTAGGATTTATGTTAGTTAAGTATGAATTATTTATTTAAACTTAAAAAAATTATGAATTTGTTTGTTGCTTAAGTTTCTAAAACAAATTTTATACATTAGAATTTAACTGTGTTTTAAGATAGGAACTTTCTTTAAATTGGTATAGATTTCCACTCTTCCCTTTATATCATGAAAAACCGTTGGAGCAAATAAAAGAGGAATGTCTTAGGTTATATTTATAAAATTGTCATTCAATTTGCGGTAGATCCTAAATCGTGAAACCCTTGTAATTTTGTTTCTCTTTAGAAATTCCTTTGCCCATTATTATTTAACCCATTTTGTAGTTTATGGTACTCCAATTCATTATTATTGGTGTATATTTGTTTGCTCATTATATGTTAATAGCATAAAGCCCACCTAACTCTATAGTAAAACTTTATGTTAGTGCAAATCTACTTTGTCAAATTTAAACAAACACATGTCTCGTCTTTGAGCATTTACAAATAGTTATGGGGCTCTACATGTAAAAGGTCTGCAAAATAATATACTGTGAGGGGACACCGTGGGGTTATGCGATGTAGCCACTCTGATACTTAAATTAACAGTAAGTATTTGGAGAGTAGAGAGTATAAAGTACTTTGGAATAGCAAGCAAACTTAGTGTGCAGAGTGTAGAGAGATTTATTGCTAAGTAGTGGATTGATATTTATAGTGGAGTGACATCGACGATCGGAGGTTAGTTAATGAGGAAAGATCTTCTCCTGTAAATATAGGAAAGTAGAGTTGTGGTGTTCAACGTATTCCACTTATTCCGAACGTAGCTATTGACTTAGTATTTTATCTTTATAGTGTGCATTCCAATCGTTCTAAGGCTTACTAGGCTTGATCAATTCAAACTTAAGGCAAGCCATGGTTAATAAGACGTATCGAATTCGGGCAAGCCTGAGGGGCCCATATTTAAAGAACCTTATCAATAGCATGTAATTTCTTATTTCAACAATTTATTCATAAGCACTATACTATTTGTTAGTTTTAATTGATATCTCTACAAGTTAATTATTTTATTTATTACAGGTCATTTCACCTATAGAGCATAGGGAAAAAAAGATAACAAGCCTGTTCAATCTTGATTAAGCAAAATCTCAAACTAGAATAAAAGCGTTGACGCTATATAATGTAATTTTAAAGCAACCACTTCTTATATGATATTCTAAATATCATTCAAAAACTATGTTCATTGATGCTAAATATAATTTTGTAATTGGACATTGTAAGGAAAAAGGAAGTAGACATAGGATTCAAGAATGATGGTGGTCCCTCTCATAAGATTGATTCCAAAGGCTCTCAATGGGAACATGTTCAAACCTTAAGATCAAGAAAAATTTGATTATGTATTTTCTTTTACATAATAAATTTTCACCTAATTTAGCAAATTTTTGGGAATCTTTTATACTAAATAGGCTAAGCTTGACTCTCTCAATAGTAATTACCTTTGACAATGAACAAGTATAGAGTTGAAACATTTTCTATTTTTAGTATAAAGAAGTTACGAGATTGTAGGAGTTGCTAAGCCTAGAAAAGGGAGTCGCCTTCACTAGAAAAATCAAGATGAGATTACACTTCGATTTTTTTCTTTTCTACCAAGAGTGTCCCTAAAACTTTTGACTGTATTTGCAGATTTCTTATTTTTTGTGGTTTAGACTTATATATCTCTTATGGTAAGAACTTAAAAATGATACAACTAAAAAGAGTACTACTAGGAAAGTAGTTATGCTAAAACTAAAAAAAAAAAAAAGAGTGAGTAGATAACGAAGATCAAACAAATATAACATTATATGAAGAAAAATGTCCACATTTAACCAATTATGATGCACAATCATGGAACCTAGAGTCACTTAGGATACTTTTAGGTGTTATCAATGTCTCATTCCATTACTTTGTTGATCTGGATACTTTGGTTGAACTATATATGAAACAAGTAAGTCACTTAAGATATTAATACTATTGTAAGATTTTGTTTTAATTTATACTTCTAGTTCTTTTAACGAAGCTATTTATATTTGTTTGATCATCATGTTAAACTACTTTAAAAAATAATCCTTCTATACCACTTTCTTGCAGCATATAATTTTCTTATGGACATGGCTAAATAGATAAGAGTTAATTCTCTCATGTAGTACTATGATAACATAACAAGCTACCCTAGCATTTACCATACAGTCATTGATTTGTTATGAATGAGTTAATCCAAGATATAGGAGTTCATAACTAGAGCAAAACCAGGCACCTCTTTAATAGTGAGCTTTTCACAAGAGGAAACTTACTTCAAATTCTCTCCTGGTTCTTTTAATTGCACTTATATCCCATTGGTTTGCTTTCTTTATGCCATAGTGATATGAAATTTGTCAAATATTGTCGGATCCGGTCTAGGTGGTTAACTTGAAATATGAGAGGATTAAAGGATAAAGAAGTGAAACCACGATTAGATCAAGATTAGACTAAACTGGTCTTATAACTAGGTTTGGTTGGATCGAATTAAACTATACAGGTCAATTTGAATTTAATTGCAATACTATTGGTACTATTACTCATTATTGCTTGGAGAAAGTCCACTTTGTTTGTTTTCTTCGGCTTAGAGCATGTCCATTCTCTTTAAGAACTATCCATCTTTTTTGCTTTATCCTTAATGATTCCTCCAGCAAAGGCATGTTTATTGTTTATCATAGCAGGTCCGCTTATATTTAATTTTACCACGTCCTTCTTCCAACTAATTGGGATCATTTGTCCACTCAATATCAACCTCTTCTTTATTAAATAAATCCGTTTGTAAAGCTTCAAAGTTTTGTAGCTTAAAGAATGTTCAAGTTTTGTAGCCTCTTCTTTCCTTAAAAATCTAGGTACTGCTATTATTCCAAATTATAGACAAAAGTGGCAAGAAATGATTTCTTTGTGTGCTTAGTATTCAAAAGAAATTTCAAAAGCTTTTAAACAGGTGTCAATCTCCCGATGCATGCAATAATAAATCTCTTTCAACATTTTGTTCTCGAGTACCCCTTACCGTTACCAATTCGTAAATCTTTATATTGTAAGTTCTCCTATCTTGGCCACTCATTATTACATACTCCTTATAAAAGAAATTTTGATTTTAGTCTCTTGGAACATTTCTAAATAATGCTCCCATCCATTTGGGGCTTGTAGGTTGCCATTATTTGTTTATCTAAAAGCAAATAGACATATTTAATGGCCATTGTTTCATCCTTCACATTGCATAGAATAGACCCATTTATCCTCCCTATTTGTAATTGAACACAAGAACCTACTTGATGATAAATGAACCACAAATTTCAGGAAGTTTTAGAACTTATAACTTGTTCCATATTAATACAAAAAATTTCATTAATTATTATTTTACTATTATGACATCCTAAAATGTCGCGGATGGGGTTGTGTACAATGCCGTATACATATTAAGAAACTTTCACTTGCACTAATGCTAGCTACTAATAAGTAGTAACAATGTTACATTACATGTCTTACGTTTATTAGGTAAGACACTGTAAATAGGTCGGCAATCTGATTACTATAACTTTGCATAACCCAACAAGTTCAATCTCTATTATTGTCCTTTATAGGTAATCATCTCCATCTTCTTTAAGAAATATGAATCCAATACTCCCTAAGCTGTAATGGAAGCAATGAATGAATCAAGTTGTACAACCGACTACCATTTTGTGCTTGATCCAATTAAACATACGATGTTATCAAATTATAATGCAATTGAAAATATGGATTACAAGTACATGAAAAAATTAAGGTGTAAGAACAATTTGCCTAAAAAAATTTATCTACATTGTTGGGCTCGAAATTTGGTTTTCTTTGATTTAATTTGATTTCCCACTTTCCAATTAATACTAATCCCAAAAACATTTGATATTAATCATCGACTAAAAAAATTGGAAAATTTTGGTTTTTTATTAAAAAAAAAACTTTTTGAAGTCGCCACTCAACTAGAGTTAGGAAAAAAAAAAAAGAAACCGTAATCAAATGAGTGATTTGATTACAATTTGACTATCAGCCTTTAATTTCAATTTGAATGAAAAATAGAAGGTTCTGAATTCAGGAGGTTAACCTATTAAATCCTAATGGATACTATTATCTATTTTTCGAAATTAGGTTTATTCTTCAAATTATAATATTTTTAAAGGAAAAAATAAAAACCAAAAGAAAAAAGAACCTAAGTATCTACAAATTTTATCGTCTTCCCGAAAGTACTTACATACTCACTAGTCAGGATCAAACGATCGTAATTCTTTACAAAAACCTTAGTGTGTTGATTGATTTTAATTTTGAAAACCGATAGGATTTACATTTCAATTGATTCGGTTAATTTAAAAAAAAAAACTCTAAAGGGTCCTAATTGTTGAGTGTTTTTATTTAAAAAAACTCTTTAAAAGTCCTAAATTTTTTTTAAAGGAATTTTTTATTATTAATTTTTATTTTAGAAAAATCTATGTGAAGAATTCTAAAAAAACAATACTAAAACTCTTAAACTAATATGTACATATATGTATCTATACTATTAATATTACACAACTATCTACCTAACTAAATGAAATATAACATACTTAATATATATATATATATATATATATACTAACTATTGGTATACCTACGTTGTGTGTGCAAAATTCTTTTTTTTCATCTAATGAAAAAAAAAATATATTTATTTCAAGCTTATAGTAAAACATTTTGTATTAACCATTACAAATTTTACTTCTAATATACCTATATAATTTATAATGATTTCATTAAAAAAATCATATTAATGAAAGAAATTATGGAAATTGTGAAAAAAGGAGGCTTTATTGAAAATTGTAAAATAAAAGAGATAAGAAAGTGGGAGATAGAAGAAAGGGAGAGAGAAAGAAATGGAATACAGTTTTAGAGAATGAGAGAGAGAAATTAGATGTAAGTATTGTAAGAAAAGACAATTTTACCCATGATATAAGCTATATATAATTTCATAATATTATTGTAATATTGGTTTTTCTTTTAAATAATATTTTATATTAGTCAAAATAGGAATTTTAATTATAACGGTTATTTAAGCCTTCAAAGGCTTTAATTATATAGATATATATAAAGAAACTAATACCAAAAGAATCTACTAAGTTAACATACATAATTACTTATAGTTAACTAAGGATTTAATATAATATAATGATTGTAAGACCTATAATCAACTACCTAAAGTTTGGCTCGTAGAATTTAGGGTGATCGGTTAAAGAATTTGATCAAGCCTAAATTGTCTAATAAAATTAGAAATATTAGTAAAAGTGATCTCGTAAATTTGAATTTAAGAAAATAAGCAATAAAATAAAAAAATAGAAAAAATTCAAATTTTAACTATATAATTCGTTATTTATCAAAAATACGTAAAATGTATTCCGATAATTAACAAATCGTTACAAATAAATTATATACATACTAAAAATCATAGAATGAGATAAATAATATTTATAAATATTTATTTGTACTATATATAAATTTACATGTAGGTAAAAATACGTATAATTACTTAAAATACGCCAAATGTACTAAAATAATGATAAATAATTAAAGAAAATTCACAATTAAGTAAGAAAAAATAAAGAAAAATCATAAAAAATGAGGAAAATTCTAGAAAGTGGTCGAAGTAATCTGGAATTGAAGAAACAAAATGAACCGATTAAAATGTAATAAATAAAAAGTGAAGAAAAGAAAAGATAAGGCAATTGTCTTATCTAATTAATACATAATAATTCCCTAAGATCTCTATAAATATCCCAAATTTTTCAAAAGTTCATCTTGGATGTTAGGAAGTTTAGAAAAGTAGAGAGAGGCGAAATTGAGAGTAAATTAGGGTTTTAGAAAAAAATCACAAAAAACTGTACTGTTGAGGCTTCTAAAGAGAACCCAAACTCAACAAGCAACTGGGAGTAGACGGCTATCATCACCACATGGTGGTGGCAGTGCTCAGGTAGGCCGACATAACCGTCCAGAACCACTTAAACCGATGAGTTCGATTTCCAACCCGATTTTGTGTAATTTTGTAAAAATAGTAAATATTCTTAGAAAATTATGAATTTTGTTGTTTTAGAATATTTTAGTATGTAGTTTTTAGGAAAAATATTATTTTGATGAAAATATGTCTCGTGATATATGTTCTTTAAGAAATCGTGTAAAACCAAACATGTTTTGGTTTATAAATAAATGACCTTAGAAGTGTAGTTTTAAATCTAAAATTTTTGTGTAAACTACTTAGGTAATATAGAATAGTGCTAAGAAGCTCTTTTTTAAAATTGAATTTTTAAAAATTTTAGATAATTTTTAAGCTTTAAAATAAGGCATAAATGGGTAATTTAGGGTTAATTAAGTAATTAAATAGATAATTACTGATTTGATGTATAATTATATGTTTTAGGATGTTAAAATCTGATGAAATATAATACTTGTAGTATTTAAGGTGTTAGATGTAAATTTTAGGGTAATTATGTAGTAAATAAATAATAAGGGAAAATAGTACATTTTAAGTTAATTTAGTAATTTAGGGTAATTAGATTCAAATCTAATTTGGAATGAATTTAGACATTTTGAAACATTAATTGATATTAAGAGATGGTAATTAGAGTGATAGAAATATTAGAAATGTAATATGTACATAATAAGTGATAATACATAAAATGTAATAATCGAAATATAATAAATAGAATATATTAGAATGAAGATTGATTATACTAATAATAGAAATATATAATAAATCTAATTGGAAAACTTAAATTAGGGTAATTATATGAAAAATGTAAGATTTTTTTATAACGAGGGAGAATTCAGTAATTAAATTAGGATTTGGGTATACCATATGGACTAGAACACTAGTTGGAGATTAAAAACGATATTTAGGATATCAAAAGATAATGTGATTAATTTCACATTATGGGTTGAAATGATTTCTAAGGGTGTACATATAAATTTCTAACAAAAAACTGAGTTAAAAACCTAATTTAGAAATCGATACGAAAACTAAAACAGAACTTAACATAATTTAAGAAGAATTGTAAAAGACTTAAAAACCTAGATAATTAGGTATATTAAACCCTAAACAAAGGATAATAATAAGCGTGATGAGATAAAACCAACCTATAATCGTTATATGAAAAATTGAAACCACGTTTGTATTATAGGGATGATCGGCAATAGCCCGAATAAGTCAGATCTCGAGTGAGCAAGCGAGGAGTCCAAGTAAGTTAGGATTAATACAGTGTTGTATTTTGGAGGCTTGAAATTGTGCTTATTCTGAGTTAATAATATGATTTTGATTTATTGCTTGGCTTGTATAATATGATTTGTATGAAATGATTGATCATCCTAAACCGAACCTAATCAAATATACAACCTATACTCATAAATTGGACCTATATAGCAACCTATTAGGGGAAACCTATGATTCTCAGGCTAAATATTGACTTTTTCAAAAGGGATAGTGCTAGATTGCATCATGGGTTCCTTCTTTATCCTTAGTTGAACTAAATTATAGGTGAAGAGGTCGTAGCAAGGGTAAGGTCAATGGTTCGAAGGTAGTTGCGGGAGGAGCGGTGTCTCCATTGCATAAGCCTAGGTTTGGTCGTGAGCTATTGCATTAATAGCAACTTCTCAACCTGAATTAGAGTGGGTATAATTTTTTTAATCTTATAATGAACCAGATAACGTCATGCGATGACATTTGTATGTTCATACATTGCATCTAACTAAATCGGGTGATAACCTTATTTATGTTGGTGGTATAGTTTTAAGTCCTCCGTCCCGACTTACTAAACTATGGTTGCTCGCATTCTTATAGACGTCGTTGCAGGTACTAGCTAAGAAGCAGTTTACAACTACTCTGAAGCTAGCAACTGCTGGATCTTGGAGAGTGAGGAAAAACATTTGAAAAATAGACATATATTTTTAAGATCTAAGCTTGTATCTTAGAATTTTTCTTTTCTAAATAATGTATTAACTAGGAAATAGATTACGATGAAACATTATAAACGTTAATTGTAGTAACTAAATTCTAGTATATATATATATATATATTCTTACTTTCTTAGGTAAATGATTTATTTAAATTACGAATTGTTTACTTCAAAGCGGGTTAATCGTGGACGCCTTATGTAGATTAAGTCTAGGATAGCGGTTATAAGGCTAACTTCTGTTTTAAAATTATTTACATGGTAGGGCTATTATAAGTTTGCTGCTTTGAGGTGTGATAATGATAATAATAAATAAATGAAAAATTAAGGAACCAAACCTGGACTTATGATTTGGCTGTGGCGTGCTCATGACGTTGAAGCCCCAATTAAGTGTGCTCGGTGTGATCGTGGTCGGCGCAAATAGTGTTTGGCGAAGTACGGTGCAACGATCAGTGCATGTGATCAGTACCTAAACTATATCGATCTGGTGAGCAACGTATGTATGCAATGTGTTCCACTGTTGATGGACGGAGCTGCTGTCATGCAGTTGTGTGGCTGCAATTGTGTAGATGATGGTAATCGTAGTCAACTGGCCATAGGAGGCTTAGGTTGGTTTGAAATTATAGTGCAACTAGTGTGCTGTATGAGTGCCAAATGGGGTTGGGGCTCTAGTTGTCGATGATACTGCACAACATCGAGTTAGGGTATGTATTAGAGTGCTTTGTGAATGATGAAAGTGAAAGGATGGTGCTTGGGACGGAGTAGTAGAGTATGTGTTGCTTGCTGTTCAGTAAGTTGTGTTAGATTAGGATGGCTTGATTATGTCTGCTGCTTCGCTAATTGTAGAGTGCAGCTGTGGGCATGTTCTTGAACGTAGACTTAGACTAATTCGGAAATTACAGTCGCTGTCGTCGGGACGTGCAACAATATGTGAATGGATGGGCTATCGTAATTGGACTGGGAGTATGGAATAGTTGCTTATGGACGTTGGGCATAGGGGCACTACTATGTCTGGAATTATTGCTTGTGGATCAAGTATGTGCAATGGGCTTCGGAATTGCTTGGAGAGTGCTGTTAGAGTAAGTTGATCATGGACTTGAAACTTCAATGTTTTTCGACTAGAGTTGCTGCGCTTGGAGGATTATGGCGTGTTGTTAATTAAAGGCAAGGATGATTATGTTTTAGTGAATACTTCAGTTTCCTTTTAGTGTGTGCATGTAATTTTTTAGCGATAGTCTTCCTTTTTAAGCTATGTGATCCCTATTTATAAAGCCTACTACAAATCTTATGAATCCTAATAAATTTGAATCTTTCATATCGATTCTTATATGATTTTTATGAAAATCAAATTAGATCCGAATCATTTATATCGATTCAAATCTAATTTTGATAAAAATCAAACTAAATTCAAATCTTTTATAATGATTCAAATTTGATTGGATTAGATTAAAAAAAACTTGATTAGATGTAAATCTTGTGCGTTCAACTTGCTTTTTTTGTAAAAATAATGATAAAAAACACATAAGTATGTAGCGAGATTTGAACCTATAACTTCAAGCTAATTTTATATCAATACTCCAATATTTATCCGTTAGGCCATTGATCTATGCCTTAATTTTTAATACAATTAAATTGTATTTAAGCCAAACAATTCTCTAAAACTATTTGAATTGAAGCAAAATTAAACTAATTAACCCTAAAATAATTTATTTTCTAAAAATTTCATAATCTTTCTTTTCTTATTTTTTTGTATTTTCATTGTTTTCAATTTTTATTATTTTTATTTTTAATGCTTTTCTTATTTTTGATTTAATACCCTATTTTAAAAAAAAAAACTATAATTATAACTATAACTACTAAGAGCAAAATTCGAGTGTCTACATATATTATTTAAACCCTCTTTCATGTTGGTGCCTTCCATCTTTTAAAATAATACCATTAAATATTAATACAGATAAGCTCTCAATAACTATCTAAACAATTACTTTTTAATTCGTAACATATATTTTTACCACCTACCTATCCTTCTTAATTTTCCATTCAAATATCCACCCATTACTCCTATATTTATGCTCCAAAAATTAATTCTACGAATCGCATTGATTTATTTACTATTGATTATAATTCAAAAGAAATTTTTCTTTAGGTTGCATGGTCACACTAGCTTTGTGGGTAGGGTTTGCTAATTTCTAACTCTTGAAAATTTATGTTTTACAAGTTGGCAAAATTTTTGTTGTATTTTTATCTTAAAGTCTCACATATGACTTTTCTATTGTATGGACTTAAAACTTTTCTCTAAAAATTTTAAAAGGTTAGGATTTGATTTTTTTACTTAGGAAAATTTAGGAATTTTTGTTTATTGGTCAAACATTTATAAGTCTTTTTCTTTCCATTTATTTGAGAGGAGGTGAACTTGGGTTTTGGTGTTTCAAATTAGTTAGATTTTTTATGTAATAATTTAAAATTTTTATGGTGAAGAACTCAAGACTTTATAAAGTAGGTAAAGTTAGAAATTTTGTTAATATTTAGAATATGAAACATCTCAATCAGGACATTTGTATTCAAGTTCACGAGTCAGTGAAGGTTTCAATATGGATATATCAACTTCGCTAATGAATTTCATGTATTATATCCAAGTTCTTGAGCCTTTTCCAAAACAATTAACATCGATTTTAGTTTTGTAAATATATATATATATATTTCATGTATCATCTTCATGTAAGTCCATTTATATTGTATGTTGATTTTTTTTGTATTATATTATGCAATAATTTTGTTAATACCATCTTTTTAGATAAGTTAGATACCAAGATATAAGAACAATAGGGGTATGGAACGATAGTTTAATTCACCAAAAATAAAAAGGAAACAACAAACATGAAAATTTGATTTGGACCACAAAATGGAGATGCCAAATCACAATCCTTGAGACACTTTGTGCATTTTTAATTATTTTATGGCCTATGAGAAAAATCTTAATTTTGTTTCTTAGCTCTTTTGTAAACTTAAGGAGTTGAAGGTTGAAGAGGCTTAGAGTCATGCCTTAAAGGATGATGTTTAGGCTCATTTCAATTATTACCTTTCAAGTTATGCTATATGGATTTACTATATAATGAAATTTCTCTTTTTTCTTTGTTTCCTTTTTTTTTTTTTTTTTTTTTTATGTTTAGTACTTATTATGGGACATTTGATGCTGCAGTCGTTGTTTTTTCGCTTCTGCAAGGTACACTTTTGAGGATCATTCTAGCCTATATCTACTTCATTACAGGATATTTTCAAAGAGTTCTATCTTAGTAAGTACGGTAGGAGACGCTTGATGTTGCAAAACTCGTTAGGTTATTGTGTATTGAAGGCTAATTTTCCAAAGAGCAAAAAGGAGCTTGCTATTTCTATTTCTCTTTTTCAGGCAAGCGTCCTCAATTGGTTATGATTTTCCTATTTTTGCTAGCGAATACCTCACATTTATTGCCTGTGCAGTCTGAAGTTCTTCCACATCTATTCTTCTTGTTATTTCACATTAGATGCTGTAATAATCCAGTTACTTTGTTCCTCTGCAGATTGCTGTTCTTATGTTGTTCAGTGATGCTCAGAGACTAAGCTTTCGAGATATCAAGGATTCCATAGGCATCGAGGATAAGGAATGGAGGCGGATTCTGCAGTCTCTTGCATGTGGCAAAGTAAGGGTCCTTCTGAAGGTAAGTGAAACATAACGGTTATCTCAGTAGTTCTGGTAATTGTGTTTGATTTGAAATTCCTTAAATTTCTCTCTACAGTTGCCTAAAGGAAAAGATGTGGAGGATGATGATTCGTTTGAGTTCAACGAAGCTTTTATTGCTCCTCTTTATAGAATAAAGGTAAAATATTTCTTGTCTCTTTAATAGAAGAAGATGCCTGCTAGTTTAGGAGGCAGTGCTTCAAAATAGCTTTTAACATATCAAGAATAAGTCCCTTTATTATTGTTTATGGTCTTTACTTAGCCAATTGCCTTTAGGGTAATCCAGCTGCTATCTCTTCGTAAATGATCTTGAAATCTGTCCTTTGGGTTTTAATATGTAGGTTAATGCTAACTAAACGAGGGAAACCGCGGAGGAGAACACAAGCACCACTGAAAGGGTTTTCCAAGACCGCCAATACCAGGTATTTTCCTTATTTCGATTCTTATAAATTGCGCATGGCATATCAGATATGGAGTAATTCAAAACTTAAGACACCAGGATGAGAGTTTCATTTCAAATGTTTTCTTTCAGGTTGATGCTGCTATTGTGCGGATTATGTTGTATGTTATTTGAATGTGAAATAGATGGGATATACATAAATAAAGAATAGATATATGTACTACTCTCTAAACAAATTCGAGCAGTTCTTTTTTCTTTTCTTTTTTTTTTTCAAAGAACTCAAGTATATTAAATCAACAGCTGATAATACTCACAATCAATATTATAGCTAAGGTATTGACCAAATTATGATATTATGCATGAGATCAAAATAATGTGGTTCACCACAATCACATATGAACTCGAGGAATAAATAAAAACAATACTCTTAAAATTTAATTATAAACTTCATAGTCTTTTGATATGATCTCTATAATAAACTCAAACTCAAAAGATAATTGACCATAATAGTCTTATACTTCTATGAACATGCCTATTCATATTCGTATGAAGATAACCTTAATCCATTATGGAAAAGAGATAACAAAATAGGAAATTAGACTTGAAATCCAAATACAAACATAAAAGCAAATGCTCAACAACATGCTAAGATAATCCCACTAATCTCGGTTAACTATGGCTTAACCAACTACCTCTAAGTTAAATGTAAATTAACCACCTTCTATTCAAACTGCTTGATCTTTTAGGTTATTGATTACTCTCTTGGACCATTCATGTTATAATTCCCTTCTCTAACACCATGTTTTAGACCATGACTTGCATCATGTCCTTATCATTGATGAAGATTTACCCTTGAATTTACTTTCAGTTTAGCTTTAGAACTTGACATTTGCTTCTTCTAAAAATACGACGCTCCAAAGTTCTTGAATACACCCACTTTTCCTTTCTTTCTTTCTTCTTTTTAACTTGTAGTGATTTTATCTCTTTACACTTCTTCTACGATCATAGGTTGTAAAGTCATACACTGTCCATCATTCTTAAAAGAATAAGTGTTCTTAAACCCATTATATTTTGTCTAGCTCATTTTGCCATAGTCTCCCCTAAGAGCACATAAGTAACACTCATGGATATTACATCATAGACAACTTCATCAATAAAATTATAATGAACAAAATACGTCTTATGAACATGAAAATCCCTTAATCGTTTAACTACTATAGACCATAGGGTTTCAAATCTTATAGTAGTAAAAAATTTCATTTTCTCAACAAATTTTGAAGAAGCAACATTAGTAGAATTGCTCCATTGATAATAATGGCACAAGTCTTTCCTTATGTTGAACATCTGGTGTGAAATAGGTTATCTCATTTTCTAGGATCTGCTACTATCTTCGCATTTTAATTTCCCCTAACTACCATCTAAATAAATATCCATCTTAACCTTTAAATCATTAGTATCTCATAGTTATTACCTGTTGTCGATTGTTCTTTCTCCTTATCCTTACTTTCAACTCCATTTTATGTACTTCCCATTTTTTTAATATCACAGCTTTGCGATTGGGCCATTAAGTTGCCAACCATCCAAATCAAAGACATTTAAAGTATTTAACATCACTGCTATACCTCATTTTTGCTTTAAAGCTCTTAGCTTCTCACTTTAGGATCCTTCCTCCATTTTTGGTATACTCTTTCTATCTTTTTCTCGACAGACAACTTTTTTTTTTTTTTAATCTTACCATTGTTAGATTTATCTAATTTTAGTTGATGTCGTAGTAATTGCAAGCTTCATAATCAGCTATTCGGGGATTCGATGGGCTAAAGAATTCGATCGAGCTTAAACTATAAAGTGAAAGTAGAAATATTAATAAAAATGATCCCGTAAGTTTGAATTTAGGAAAATAAGTAATAAAATAAAAGAATAGAAAATTTTCAAATTTTAAGTATATTACTCTTTATTTATCGGAAATGCGTAAAATATAATTCGATAACTAACAAATCGCTAGAAATAAATTATATGTATACTAAAAATTTTTGAATGACCTAAATAATATTTAGGAATATTTATTTGTACTATATATAAATTTACATGTAGGTAAAAATATATGTAATTACTTAAAATATGCGAAATATGCTAAAATAATGTTAAATAATTAAATAAAATTCATAATTAATTAAGAAAAAATGAAAAAAAAAACATAAGAAAAAAAAAGGAATGATCTAGATTTGGGTTATAGCAGCTGAGGAAAAGAATAAAAAAATTCAACCAATTAAATTAGAATAACAAAAAAGGTAAATTAGAAGAAGATAAGACAATTGTTTAATCAAATTAATGCACAATAATTCCCCAAAACCTCTATAAATACCCCAAATTTTTCAAAATCTCATTTTGGATGTTTGGAATTGTAGAAAATTAGAAAGAGGTAAAATTGAGAGGAAATTAGGGTTTTATAAAAAATTATAAAAAATAATTGTACGGTTGGGGCTTCTGAGAAGAACCTAGACTCAACGAACAGTTAAGAGTGGACAGCCACCACTACTATACGGTGGTAATAGTGCTCATATAGGCCGACACACCCATGACCACTAGTTTTGGTGAGTTTCGGTTTCTATCTAATTTTTTTCTTAAATTGTTAAAAATATCAAAATTAGTTGGAAAATTATAAAACTTATTATTCTAAAATATTTTTGTATTTAGTTTTTATGAAAAATATTATTTTGATGAAAATGTATCCCATGATATATGATTCATAAGAAATTGAATAAAATCGAACATGTTTAGAATTAGAAATAAATAGGTTTAAAAGTGTAGTTTTGGACTCAAAATTTTTGTATAAACTACTTAAGTGATACAAAATAGTATCACGAAGCTCTTTTTCAAAATTGAAATTTCTAAAATTTTAGATAATTTTTAGGCCTTAAAATGAGGTATAAAATGAGTTAATTAGGTAATTAAATAGATAATTACTTATTTAGTACATAATTATATGTTTTAGGACATTAAAATCTGATGAATTATGATACTTGTAGTATTTAGGGTGTTAGATGTATTTATTAGGGTAATTATGTAGTAAATAAGTAATAAGGAAAAATAGTAAATTTTAAGTTAATTTTGTAAATTAGGGTAATTAGGTGTAAAATATAATTTGGGATGAATTTAGACATTTTGAAATGTTAATTGATGTTGAGAGATGGTAATTAAAGTGATAGAAATATTATATGTGTATTATATACATAATAAGTGATAATACATAATATGTAATTATTGGAAATATAATAAATAGAAGATATTAGGATAAAAATTGATATTATATAAATAATAGGAATATATAATAAATTTGATAGAAAACTTAAATTTAGGTAATTGTATGAAAAATGTAAAAATTTCTCACATTAAAAGTAAATTTAATACACTAATAAGGATTTAAGTATATCGGATGGGATAAAATACTGACTAAGGATAATTAAGGTATTTAGTATACCCCAAAATAATGTGATTAATTTCACATTATGGGTTGAAACAAGTTTCTAGGATTTGTATATAAAACTGTATTTAGAAATCGAACTATAACTTAATTTAGAAATCAATACGGAAATTGAACCAGAACTTAACCCTAAATCGAGAATAATTGTAAAAGATTTGAGAATTTAGATAATTGGACATATTAAATCCTAAACCAAATATAACAATAAGTGTTATAGGATAAAACAAACCTATAACAATTATATGAAAACTAAGACAACGTTGGTATTATAGGGATTATTGGCGATGAACTAAACGAATCTCACTTCGAGTGAATAAGCAAAGAGTTGAGGTAATTTGGGATTAATATGTTACTATATTTTAGAGGCTTGAGATTATATTTAGCTGTTCTTATTAGATAGTTGGTTGTGTGTATATGCTTGTTCTAAGTTGTTGATATGATTACCGATTTGCTACTTTGGCTGGTATTGTATGAAATAATTAATTACCCTAAACTGGGCCTAATTAATTATATGACCTATAAACATAAATTAGTTCTGTATAGCAACTCATTAAGGGAAACCTGAGATTCTCCGGCTAAATACTTATCCCTTCAAAAGGGATAACGCTAGATAGCATAATTGGTTCCTTCTTTATCCTTAGTCGAACTAAGTGGCAAACGAGGAGATTGTGGCAAGGGTGAAGTTAATGATTCGAAGGTAGTTGCGAGAGGAGTGGTGTCTCCATTACATAAGCCTGGGTTTGGTCGTGAGTTATTGCATTAACGGCAACTCCTTAACTTGGATTAGAGTAAGTGCAATTTCTCTAATCTCACGACGAATTGGACAACATCGTACGATGGCATTTGCATGTTCATGTTCATGCATTGCATTTAACTAAATTAGGTACTAACTTTGTTTGTATTGGTGGTATAGTTTTAAGTCATCAATCTTGATTTACTAAGTTGTGTTGCCCACATTCTTATAAACGTCGTTATAGGCGCTAGTTGAGAAGCGGCTTACAACTACCATGAAATTAGTAACTGCTGAATCCTGTGGAGTAAGGAAAAACATTTGAAGAATAAACATATATTTTTAATGTCTAAGTTCTTATTTTAGAATTTTTCATTTCTAAATATTGTATTGACCAGGGAATAGATTATATTGAAACGTTGTAAATGTTAATTGTAATAATCGAATTCTAGTGTATATATATATTTTCTTACTTTCTTAGGTAAATGACTTATTTAAATTATAAACTATTTACTTCAAAGCGGGTTAGTCGTGCATGCTTTTTGTGGATCAGGTTTAGGATAGCAATTGTAAGGCTAACTTTTATCTTAGAATGGTTTGCATAACGGGACTGTTACAACTCTACCACTTCTGGGTGTGATAGTAATTTCTGCCTTTTACACCTATGATGTTTCTCAATTTTGGTTGCCAAATCATCTTCCAAAGTTTGGTATTATTGTAAATCCATTACACTTAGTCTACTAGTTAGTGAGCTATTGATTACTCTAAAGATTCGTCGAATTCATCTTTGATCAACATCATCTAAAATTCCTTAACGTACTCCTCTACCCTTATCTTACCTTACCTCTAAACATATGGTTGCAATAATATCTCTTGTTTAAAAATATTCGGATGTAAATCTTTGATGCATCAATCTCTTCATCAAATGACATGTTCTCACTTTCTCTTTCCACTTCCATGCCTCTAAATTACTAATTTGTCCCACTATGAACTTGTATTCGATGAATGCAAATGGTGCTATTTTGATGTTAATATGCTCGTCATTGTTGCAACACTCAAGGACATTTTCAAGTTCAGATGCCTAACCTAAATATTCCCCAGTCTAATATTATCTTTAAAAGTAAGAATCTTTGATTTCACATTCTTTGAGCATCCATTAATTTGATTACAACCTTGTTCTACTCTCCCATTATTTTGAACTCATCATTTGTACTATTACTCCTATAATTAAACCATTATGACTTCTTTGATCATTTTCTTTACATAAACCTCACATCCATCTCTTATTAGTCAATTGCGCCAAGATCTCTCACATGGAAGTTGTGAAACCTTATGGATTGTGAGAGGTTATGGTACCAGTTTATAAGGCTATGGTTGTGAACACCTTATCAATATAAGCTTTAAATTTTGGGCCAAATAATTAAAATGGACCAATTGGTATTTATTGACTTAGCTATTCACAATTTTTGGCCTAAGGCCTTACAAATAGTATTATAGCGAACCTCTTACTAGAAGGTAGATGATTTAAGTCTTGTTCTAGTTTAGAGAAGAGATTTGAGAAAGGTAAGGAGTGTCACTAGGATATGACTCTTTGCATGCCTTTAAGATGATTTATTCTTAATGGGTGGGGCGAATAGTACACCGAAAAGGGGAGAACCAATTGTAAGGTCTCACGGTGAGAACGTCGAGTATTTAAGAAGAGGAGATTATAAGACCCTATAATTAAATGTCTCATATGAATTATGAGAGTTATGACAATAGTTTTTAAAGTCATGGTTGTACATACTTTATCAACATAAGGTTGAAACTTTTAAACTAAATGATTGAAATGACTCAATTAGTGTTTGCTGGCTTAGCTATTCATTGCTTTTGGCATGGGGCGTTATAGAAGCCAAAATTCTTATAACTAATTTTTTGCATGTGTCAATTATTTACCCATAGTATTGGTACAACTCTCCTTAGAATCATTAACACTTTCACTAGACATATTGCTTCAAAACTTAAATCTCAATTGCAAGATTCATGATTTCAATTTAACCGCATAACACTACAAACCAATACCGATGTCACCAGCCACAACCTATGATTTTAAACTTGTAATTTCAATCAAGAAAGATATTTCTAACTGCAGTATATCAATGAATATATTGGTTTAGAATTACGTTTGAAAGTAAATAAAGATAAGTTTTTTCTATAGGTTTTCAATGTATTTGTTAATGCATAAGATATGAATGGATCAAAAATAGATATTATAAACTATTCTTAAAATGAATTGGGGTATAATTAATGAATGACATGACTCACGTCATGATCGCTAGAGCAACAAAGGATGTTAGATAGATTTCAACATTATGCATGGGATCTAAACAATTATATGATTGATAAGAACTGGAGTAATTGGTAATAGTTAGATTTATGTGATTTTCAACTTAATACCATCATTCGTGCATAATTTAATAGAGAAAAAAATATGTGAAAGAGTTAAATTACATGCAAAATGAACCAAAGTGAGATAATTATAATAGAGAAGATCAACATTCGAGTTGTACATAAGGGATCAATGTTTTAAGAAAGTTTAAATAATAGATTAACGTTTCAAATAAGGGATTTATGATAGTCAATTCATAAAATTATTTAAACCGTTTTATAAAACGTTGATATCTTATTTGAATTATTTTACAAAACATCAATATTTTATTTGAATATTTTAAAATGTTGATCTCTTATTTGAATTTATTTTTAAATGTTGTTCCCTTTCATTATCTTTCCCCTGAATCAAAGGAGTAAAAATATGAAATTTAATGAAAAATATTAATTTTTGTGCATTATTACAGGAAATTGGGGTGCTAACAAGTTGGTAACTTACTATAATTTGGCTTGTTGTCAATGAACCAATTAACGGGTTACTTAAATGGAAGACAACTGTTAGAACATCACTAACCTAACCAACATGACGCTAAGGAGCCAATTAAGGGTTGGAAGGGTTGTCCAAATCAATCGACCAATTCAACCTTAAACCGTCTAGTTTTCCTATGTGCAACATGTGCCTATAACCTTAAGGGGAGTTTTCGGTATGCCATGAACGTCATTTACCTAAGGAGACAAATTTAAGTAAATTCCATAGAGACCCAAATAAAGACCTTATGTAATGCTCTCATAACATGGACATCAATGGACCAAAGGATAAGCATCAGAATCCCACATTTTTATGTATTGAGTTTAGTTAAGTTTGTTAGATGTGCTTGTAAACTTTAATTGATTATATACAAATTCTGATTTTAAACTCAATTTCGATTCTCTAGATAAGAGTATCATGCTATATTTGGTACTTAACTTAGCCGGATTAACCCGATTAAATACAAATTGGTTTTGTTATACTATACAATACGGCACATGTGTCGGCTATGACATGCTGATATTTCTCATTTGAAAATATTTTTTATTTTTATTGCAGCAATGTGTATTGTCAGTAATAAAAAAAAAGGTAGTCATCTTAATATTCAATAATAGACTCAATAGATTTTTAAAACTATGACCGTGATAATGTTTAAAATCAAAAGATAATTTATCATAACGAACCTATTTTATGAAAAATATGCTTATTTATAGACTTGATACATCAAAGAAAGTAAAGTAAATAGCTGAAAATCTTATTAGATTTCTTCAGTCCTGACCTACTATGGATAAAGAGATAATGAAACGGGAAATTAATGTGAAACATAAAAGAAAATGCTCGCAGCTCGTTGGATTGGTTATTTGGACTCGATTGTTCGTGAGCCTATTCATTTTTCATCGCATGATCAACTAACTGCTCCCCAGTCAATCACCCTCTGGTCAGCGACTTGATTTTCTAATTGATCGATTACCGTCTTCGACCCTCGTCTTAGGTTAGACTGTCAGCTTGTAATTATTGCCTTTAACAACATGCCTTGGATCATGATCCGCACCGCATCATGTCCAACCCTATAGGTTGTATTGTACGTGTTATAAGGTCGAATTGTGATTTTTTTGTTTTTTTTTTTTTTAAGTCCTAAAATTACGTTCTATAATTAAAATCCTAGCTTAGAGGAATTAAAGTAATATTTGCGATCCAAGAAAGTATTAGTCGGGATTATTTCACTACCAGCCTTGATACGATCTCAGTAGTTTACGATATCTATTAGAAATTCTAACTACATTCCTATATATAGCTACATTTATTAGGAAATTTAAATTGAGACATTTCTATTTAGAGAAATCAAAGTAATGTTTTATCATTTCCGTTAAATCTTATCGAATGCAATTGTTTATATTAAATTATTATTTGGTTCATACGGAGATTGATGATGATGAAGTTGTATTCTGCATCTTAAAAATGATGTTAATGTCCATGTCTAACTTATAATATTAATTCTTAAAATGCCCCATTTGGCGTGAGAAAAGCCCCAAATTATTTGTAATACTTTAATCCAAATCCATCTAACTATCAAACCCCTCTTTCTATCGCATTCCAAATTAAATCCATGGTACAAATCTTAATTTAAAGTAAGTCCATTTCCTTTACTGAAATGATAGCTTTATTATTTCATCTTAAATCTTACCAGTAATATATATCTATATATATATATAAAGAGATTAAAAATTAAAGTTCAATTAAATCGATTTTATATTCGAGTCAAATTGAATTGAGTCAAACCATAAATGTTAACTCAGATTCGACGATACTAGTCCAAAACAATGAACTTGTTATTTTTGCCTTTAGCAACATGTCTTAGAACATGATCCACATCATATCTAACTTTAGAGGTTCTACATATTATAGAGTAGACTCGAATTCCAAAATTTAATACTTGATATTTTATAAGATAGGGTATAGTCGGGATATCTACGTTGTATTAGATCATTCTATATATATACATATCTATATTTTTATGGAGATTTTACTGTCTCGTTTACTATTTTAACTAGATTGGTCTGATCCTCCTTTTTACTATTTATTTACATGTATTAAAATTTAAACTATTAAATTCAAAATTAGTTTAATGGTTTGGATTTAAAAGAGTATAAATTAAGAGTAAGATGAATGACGGCATTAATGCTATAAAAATTAAGGATGTGATTATAGAAAAATCCATATTATTAAAACTCTAAGTAACTGTCGCTTATATTTCCCCCTTAAAATTACTTATTTATCTTTTATTTGACATTATTTAACAAATGACTTAATATTAAAATAATATATTAAAATTATAAATAATAGATAAATATATCACTTTTCCTTGTTTTTTCTTTTCCTCTTGTTCCTTCTTTCTTTCTTCCCAGTAAGACTTCGTTGCTTATCCTCATAATCTCCATAATCACTTTCTCTCTCTCTCTTTAGTTTCTCTTTTTATTTTTCATATCGAATCCATTTCTAATCTCTTCTCCAAATTTTCATGTTTCTTTCTATTACATATATCAAGCAACTTAATAAGATATCAATAGATAAATATATATTTAAATTTAAAATTATTTATATAAAAACATTTTTAATCTTATATAGACTATATTTCACGATTTGAATTTAAAATTATTAACAAATTTTCTTTATTTTGGAATAATTTTTTTTTAAAGAAATGTACACGATGGATCTACTATTTTTCATTTTTTTTAGCAAGTAATATGTTTAAATGAATTGATTTAGCAATATACGTAACTTTTTCTATTTAAAAATTTGGAAAAATTATTTTCATTATTTTACACTTGGATCACAAGTGCATCTACTAGTATACATTGATAGAAATATTATTATAGTCGATATCATACCATAGATAAGAAAAATGATTAAACGAGGAAAACAGTTATAAGGAAAAATATTTACATCAATGCTAAAATAAAATAATTATATATTACAATAGGTATTTGGATTCCTACAATGTTTATCAATATTTTTCTTGTTTGATTCCTAAAGTTATGTCCCATAATTAAAACCCTAACTTAGAAGAATTAAAGTAATATTTTTGATCTGGAGAAAATATTTACTTAAGATTATTATACTGCCAGCCATGATAATTTAGGGTAACTTTTGAAATTCTAACTATAATAATTCTATATATGGTTACAGTTATTAGGAAATTTAAATCGAGACACTTTGATTAAAACATTTTTATTTAGTAATCAAAGTAATGCTTATCATTTCCATCAAGGCTTCTCGCATGCGATTGCTTAAATCCAATTTTATTCTTTGATTCACATGGAGATCGATGATCAACATCGTATTTCTGCATCTTAAAATTCTCCATGTCATGACAACTCATAATTGATTTTTTAAAAATGCCTATTCGGTGTAGTAAAAATCCCAATTATTTAGTATACTTAATTCAAACCCCTCTAGCGGTCACATTCTTTCTAAATTAAATCCAAAACACTAATCTTAACTCAAAGCAAGTCCATATCCTCTACTGAAAATAATAGTTTACCATTTCTCTTTAAATCAGACCATGAATAATTATTTTTTTTATTATTAATATTTATCCATCCAAAAGCCCACACACATTAGCTATTTTTTATTACTCTTTTCCCAATAAAAATTAAAAATAAACAAATTTTATTAAGTTCTTTTTTTTTTGTCTATCTCTCCATCTATTATCCAATCTCTCACGGACCGTACCATACCATCCCATTCTCATTTTCTCATTTCTTCTCCATTCTTCATCGCTCCTCTCTCTCTCTCTCTCTCTCTTTTTTTTTTTTTTTGTATTGTATCATCGTTTTTTTGCAAATTGCAATGCTTCTCTTCTTGGACACAAACACTTTTCTTTGAATGTCTCACTCTACCAAACGCTCTTTCACCTCCAGCTCTTCCTCTTCATCTTCTTCTACCTCCTCCTCCTCCATGAAGAAGGCCAAATCACAAGCTCTCTCTTGTTCTCTCACTGACGCATCCAATAACAACAAGAATGGCCTCCACAACGATTTCGATGCCCCAAACGATGTCGTTTTCGATCCCGCCGTCGATGACGATCTCAAACCCCATGATTCAGCCACCGCCTCCCGTGCCCTCGTTGCCGCCAATTTGTCCCGTAAAAAAGCCACGCCGCCACAGCCCGCCAAGAAGCTTGTCATTAAGATTAAAGGTATATCTCTTTGCTTGAGTATAAATGCGTTAATTTGGTAATTCTTTTTTCTTTTTTTGATGGATTAACTAGGGTTTTCGAGAGTTTATGTTGTTTTTATGAAGTGGGTATGTTTAGATTTGGTTGATTCTGTTCAATTAGAGGTGTGATTTGGTGTTTGTTAGTGAAATTAGCTACTTTAGAGTAGTACACTCTTTAATTTTTAAGTTTTTATTTATTATGTAGGGTTTTTTTATGTAGTATGACTAACATAGGATTTCTGGTTTTGTGTAACTGATCAGATGTAGCTTTAGTGGTCGAAGAATGGGCTCTAAAAGCCCCTATCTTTTATGGTTCGGGTTTTTAGGCGGACAAAAGCTTGAAATTTTTAATTTTTAAGATATATGTTTGGATTGCTGGGCACATTTAGTGGTTTGTTTACGTGATTTGTAGAACAAATCATTGGGAATTCTGAAGTTTTAACTGGGTGTTAATCATTGTGAACATTGCCTGGGGAATAACTGCTCATATTCCAAGTGACTTACTATACTCTCTAGGCTCAAGCTTAGTTTTTTAAACCATTAACACTGATTCAATTGATGTCCTATTTAATAACTCTGCTTTCTTGCCTGTGGAATTCTATCCTGTTTATAACACGGGAAAGAATGTGGTAGCTTTACGCAGCACACCTTTTGAGGAACAAAAAGTGGATATTATGATTGGGCGATGTACCGTTGCTTAGGGTTTCTTGTGATTCCTTATCCTGAAAGATAATGGAGGAAATTATTATCATAATTGATATCATCAGACATGTGAGTTTGATGCGCTTCTAAGGTTCATTTATCAGATAATTACAATTCAAAGAAGTGAGGTATTTGAGATATCAAAATGGGATTGAAAGAGTTGGCTAGTAACTGGTAAGGGTTAATGCTACTATATTCTCAGTTACATTTAGGCTATAATCAAGTATATCTTTTAAATATGAAAAAGGATACATCTGACCCGGTTATTAAGGAAAGACAAAGGAAATTGTTCTATGAGTGAGCAATCTCTCTGCTTATTATATGATGGTATCAGCATAGCTTGTGTGTAAAGAGTTATATGTAACTTAGAATCATGTACTTGCTACTTGCTTGACTGTTTTATTTCTCAGATTGCATTTATCAAAACTTTATATCACTAGGACAGGTTCTGGGAATTGTTCACTTACCAACCTATTTATTTCTATGTTCCTATTGCTTGTCTTAGCTGCAAAATGCTATTTTAAGTTTATCATTGTGAGGTTGGAAATTGCTTTTTTGATATAATTACATCATGGCAAGCTTACCATATTTTTGTTTAAATTGATGAAGCTACACCATCCCTGCCTGCAAATTTTGAAGAAAATACATGGGCAAAGCTTAAATCAGCTATTAATGCTATATTCTTGAAGCAACCAGTTTCCTGCGACCTGGAAAATCTTTACCAGGTAGGTTAATCCATTTTCTGCTTTAACTTTGCTTGAATTGTGTATTTTCTCTGCTGGTCATTTTCTCTGTGGAGGAGCTTATAGTTCTCATTTGGTCCTTAGGCTGTCAATGATCTCTGCCTTCACAAGTTGGCGGGCAATCTTTATCAAAGAATTGAAAAAGAGTGTGAAGCCCATATATCAGCAGCATTACAGTCTCTAGTAGGGCAGAGCCCGGATTTGGCAGTTTTCTTATCACTTGTGGAGAGATGTTGGCAGGATCTTTGTGATCAGATGTTGATGATTAGAAGCATAGCCTTGTATCTGGATCGAACATATGTGAAACTAAACCCAAATGTTCGTTCACTATGGGACATGGGCTTGCAACTTTACAGAAAGCATCTTTCCTTGTTTTTGGAAGTTGAGCACAAAACTGTTACTGGTCTCCTGCGAATGATTGAAAGAGAAAGGTACAAAGTGCCTCATTTTTTTCCTTCAATATTTTATGTATCTAGCACGGTCTTGATCAAGATTAAGGTGGAAGAGCTTAGATCATATCTACTACTCTTTTCTTTTCTTACTCTTTATAAACTGACTGCCCCTTGGTCTTCAAAAGATCAGCCAACTGGTAGTTGTTCACTACCTGTCTCCATGCTTCCTTTTTTTTGGGGGTTGGGGAAGGGATGTTGGGGTTGGGGGGGATTTGGGGGAGGCACTGCTACTTCATGAACTATGATCAAGAATTTCAAAAGATTGTCCTATTTATCTCATTAAACGATCCTTGCTAATCTCAGATTTGCTTTGTGATTCAGCTTTCATGCTTGAAGATATTATTGTTGTGAAAGACTTTCTGACATAATACCAGTTACAAATAGCACTCTTGGGATATCTAGCTTTTGGATATGGTGTCCATTTCTCTAAAACACTGAAGCTGACTAAGATGGAAGCTTCCTAGTTTCGGTCAAATGTCGAGAAAAGAATAATTTATATAAATAAAATAATTTTTATTTTTTTTGAAGAATAAAAAGATGAATTTATTTTAATTTTTATCAGCATGTTGATTGACCAATGCATCATTCCAAGTTTTGGTTTAGCCTACACATTAAATTAATTTTTTTCTTCTAGTGCATGTACAAGATGGAATTCTCATGGAGGAATTTAAGCAAACATTACATTGCAAAAGAAATAGCCATTCTTCTTCTTCTTATTTTCTTTTCTTTTTGGGTAAGTAAAATAGCCGAACTATCCTTTTATTCTAGAACAATATATGGGGGTTTTGTGATTGCACCTTTGTTGTTCATTTAAGTATTCACGAAGGTTATCACATCTTTTGGTTTAGTGTGTGTGTGTTTCTTTTATTTTTTTATAAGCATTATATTCATCTTGATTATAGAAACCGTTCTTCTTTTGGCAATGCTTAATACCCCTAAATATGAAGTGGTGAACTTTTAGTCATCAAGGGTTGTAAGGGTTCTGAGTTCATTAGAACTTCATGCATGAGTGTGCTTTGTAGAGAGCACACTCAAAATTCATGACCTCCTAGGAAGCAGCCTCATAAATGACAAAATTGTGAGGCGTATTACAATTAGTTAGATTATTCTTTGACGTGTCATTACAAATGGTATTCAACTACTTTATCTCCAAGGGCTCCATAGTAGGGGCGAACTCTTGAAATTGTGGGGCCACGTCCAGGATCCTTCCTGTATGGAGTGTTCCTAGAAGTGTGTAACGACACCAATGGCGGTGTTAGTTCAATAAATTGGAGGAGATTTTATTACCTTTATTTATGAAATGACAATGCTCTCTATTATTGAGATGCTGTTAGGACCACAGATTCTTTAACACAGAAAGAAAGTAGTCTTATTGATTTCAACAGAAAACTTACACATGATCCAACTATGAATCCTAGGCAGCTCTGCTAGGGGTTTCCTTTCTTATAAATATCTTCTCTGATTACAGAATCTCTCTCCTACTGCTATTTATATGAGCTGCCTTTTTGAAGTACAAGTACATTCTCTAGAGAATTATAGAAGTAGCTACTAACTATCTAAAGTAACTAACTGCTGTACCTGCAATAAAAATATTGGTAAGTAACTAAAGAAAAATACTAATAACATGACTACAAAGGATACTAATCCATAGTAAGCCATGAAAGTCCTGATGCCTCTTATAGACTCTTGGCATATCTTCATGGACTCTTGGGCATGTATTAGACGCCTTTTAGTGTAATAGATTAGATGATGTTAAAACTCTAAAATTAAGCATGCTTAGGAGAGTGTGTGTAGAAAGCAGGTGCAACAAGGATAAAACCATGTGATGTATCAAGCCAAAGAGACCACTACATTGATCTGTGGAGTTCTCTTTACCCAACCCCCATGCCCCCATCGAAACCCGCCCGCTGCCACCAAGAAAGCTCCTACCATTACACAGTGCATGCAGTTAATTGTTTTGTTTCATTGATCATTTTAGGACGATTAGCTTGTTTAAGCAAGAAACTATACTTCTGATGGATTATCAAGGATTTTGGATCTCTTCAATTATACCTCTTCTATCACTGAAACCAGAGAAAGATGCCTGATTGGCTGTTGCTTAGGCTCTGTTTATAACCCTCAAAGGGGTTAGTCAGCATTGTGAGTATTCTATAACCATTTCCTATGGGGGGCCTTATGAGATTGTTATGGACAAATTAAGCTAGGTGAAAAATTCCTGTTTGGTTGATTTCTGCCATCCCCTCAGTGGGTTAACTTTGTGGAGAAAATTCAAGCGAAAATTTATCTTTCCAAATCTGGCAATATGTGCTAGACAATTGAGGAATCCTTTTCAAGTATTGATGGAAGATATATTACTTAAGAGACAAGCAGATAGTTGAGCTCTTGTCTGATATCTTGGTTATGTCAAGATGTATGTTTTTGAGCATCACTAGTGCAGACAATCAATAACAGGGGATGTGACTTTCTCAGTGTTTTGCTTAAGTTGTTATTTGAGATAACGTTGCTTCAACTAAATTAGCAATAGAGGTATAATTGAGTCGAGTAGAATTAGTACAGTATTGAATTCGAGCTGGAGCTTGAATTAAGAACTTGAAGCTTGAGATTAGCTCGAGTTGACTAATTACACACACACATACACACGTAAAAAATAATACAAGGAAAAGGAAGTACACAAGAAAACTATTACATCAAACTATGAAAAAGAAAAACAAAAGGATGCCTAGGTTGATACAATGGCCATAAAGGAGCAACGATGCTTCCAATAAAAACCATAAAATGAATCAATACAAGAGGAAATCGATTTGAATAGCATTTCCACTTGACTGCTATACCTTCCCATCCTTTGATCATTTTGTTCTCTCCAAATATAGTTGCGCACTACTGCCACGGTTTTCTTGAATGAGGAGGTCAGGTTCACTGAGGCATCCAGCAAAACTTTTAAATTATTCATAATAGAAGGACATCCCACCATCCAGCCCACGTGACTCTCCACCTTACTCCATAAAGTCTTGGTAAAGTTACATCTAATGAACAGATGATCATGAGACTCGACATCATTTCTGTGACAGACCCTAGGATCCAAAAGCCTTTACTAGAGTTTATACAAGAAGAATTGAATAGTAGAATATGTATATTGTGTAGTATATTGTGTTGCTGGGGTATATGGTTGTGTATGTTGCATTTTATGTAATATGCTGTGTTGTTGGGGTATATGGCTGTGTATTTTGGTGTGTTCTGTTTATACATGTAGTGTGCCGTGTATGTAGTTGTTGTATTTGTTGAGTAGTGCGGTGAGGGGTAGTTTTGTAAATATACTATATATGATAGGGCAAAGTAGTAAATGTAGCTTGGAGTTGTAAGGAGTTGAATAAAAAAGAAAAAGCGGGAGAGGGAGAAGTTAGTTGGAAAATTCTGTTGGTTCCGGAAACTTGCTGTGGAAAGGAAGAAGCTGTTCTGGAAATTTCTTGGTAGAAAGAGTAGCATTGAAACCCTAAATCGGAAATACCTTTGTGGGTATTTTGCTTCCAGTTTGTGTCATCTACTATTGTTATCTACCAGGCACTGCTCTGAACTTGATTGGTGCATCCTAGTTGTTTTAGTTTCCACATAAGAAGAATTGATTAGAGGAAGTAATTCCCCCCTCCATAAGTTTATCCATGGTGCACGGTCTCTTATGAACACTAAGGCATAAGAGAAAAGCATGGTGTGGGTGGGTAGATATGTTTCAAACGAGGCTATACCATCCGACCTTAGGAGAACTCTCTGTGCAAGATAATAGGCAGATCTGTTCGATAGAGGTAATGATGGCTTATCCTTCCAAACTAGCTTGTCCTCCAAAAATTGATTGGTATAACGGCCCCCGAATGACCAGATATCCTCCTCCTCAGATCTTCATGTGGCCATCCCTAATTGTTATTATTTATAAATGAACATGGTCTTGTCTCCTTTGGTCATCCCACACTTAAAGGCATCTTTCACCAAGCCAATCCACCAGCGGTCCCCTAGCATGCCATGGGTCATACCACATAAAAATAGAATTTCCATTCCCAATTTTCCCTCTCAAGAGCTTTAGAGCAAGGGTTCTAGATTGAAGGATGCTTCTCCACACCCATGAGACGTCATTAGAGATCTTAATCTTCAAAAAATCTCGTCCTTTAAGAATTTCTAGCCTAACCCAGCTAGGCTACAAGGAATAACCAAAATCTAAGAGAAGAGTCTAAATATGTTTTAGTTGAGTTGCAATCCAAGACTCCTAAGCCACCTTTTGGTTTTGGTTTACACACTTTATTCCAACTAATAGTGGCTTTGGCTTCCTCTTCATTCTTTCCATTTGACAGAAATCTCTTCATCTTGGATTCTAGAGTATTGGGATTACCTATTGGAGTGAAGAAGATGGACGAACGGTAGACTTGGAGAGAAAACAATATGCTTTTAATTAACTGAACTCTACTTGCATAGGATAAAAACTTGCTTGTCCAATAATAAATTTTGTTTGCCAGCTTGTTCACCAAGTTGACACAGGTATTATTGGAGATCCTTGATGAGATGAGAGGAGCCTTTAGTACCAAAGAGGGAGATATCCATCCAAAAAATTTAAAAGACCACAGTTATATGAGAGAACTGATGTGCTAACACCGCTGTGAAAGATATGGCTCTTAGAGGGATTAACTCTCATGCTAGACGATGAGAAGAACTCGTCCAATGCTTCCTTGATGAGGCTAATAGAAGATGTATCACCTTTAGCAAAAATAAGGATGTAATCTGCAGAACACAAATAGGTGATATTTTCTTTTTTACACCACCAATGAAACTTAAAACCCTCCATGATACTTTTTCTTATTAATAAACTTGAAAGAATCTCCATCACCAACTCAAAAATGTATGCAGATATGGGGTCTCCTTGGCGTATTCCCCTAGATGATTCAAAATATACCACAAGCTGAACATTTAAATTAATAGAAAATTTGGGAGATGTAACATAAGCCATAGTCCAAGCTACAAACCCAGTGGGGAATCCAATTTATTCCCTCCCCCAACCAACACCCTGCCCAAAAAAAAAAAAAGCACTTAGTAGGGAATCCAACTTTTCCAAAATAAGCTAGATAGTACTCCATCTCACATGGTCACAAGCTTTCATAATATCAATCTTTAAGGCACATCTTGCTCCTTTACCATCACAATGAGGTCCTTTGAGTAAATCTTGTGCCATTAGGATGTTGTCTACTATTGGACACCCCTTTATGAAAACTGTTTATTCTTTTCTGACCAAAGATGGAACAATACTCTTCAAACAATTAGCCAAAATCTTTTAAGTACTTTTGCAAAGAGTATTGCAACAAGCAGTAGGATGAAAATTAACAAGAAGAAGGATTGTCAACTTTAGGGATTAAAGAGAGATAAGTATAGTTGACCTCTCTTAGTAGACAGCCTATAGCAAAGAAATCTTTGATAGTCATAGTGGTTTCCTCCCCAGTAATAGTAATATCCCAAGTTGCGTGAAAGAAGATTGCACCAAAGCCATTAGGGCCTGGTGCTTTGTCTTTCGCTAAGGATCACATAGCTAGCTTGATCTCTTCATTTGATATTGGTTGCACCAAATTTTCAGAGTTTTGAGCCCTCACTCTTTATTAAGGAGATCACTGTCACACTGGCTTTTGGAGAAGGGAAAGATGATTTAGTGAACAGCTCCTGAAAGTGCCTAATAGCCATCAATTTGATGCTTTCAGTTGAGCTAACGGAATTTCCATGAGAGTCTTTAATCATGCATATACTATTCCTGTAATTTCTTTGCTTAAAAGAGCTGGAAAAATTATTATTGTTTCGCTCCCCCAATTTGAGCCAAGTAGCTCTAGACTTTTGTCTGTAAAAAGATTCTTCAGCCGCACTTAAGAAATACAGGTCTGGGAAGTACTTTTTCTCCTTTTCCCAATCAGTCATAGAGATGTTGGTCCTGTTACTCCCTTGGATCTGCCTAAGGGCCTCTCTTGCATCTTTAACTTTTATGGAAATATCATTATATTGCTCTTTGTTCAAGCTCCAAAGTGCTCTACCGAGCCTTTTTAATTTGGAGACAACCTGAAACATAGGAGTACCTTCTATTGGATAAGCCCAAATGTTCACAACAATTTCCATAAAATTTGGATTGATGATCCAAAAATCAAAGAATTTGAAAAAATTCTTATGAGGCTGCTGAAGAAAGGCTAGATTCACAACAAATGGGCTATGATCTAAGATGCCCAGGTTGAGAACACCTTATGGTAGAGTGCTGAAAATATTCCATCCAAGAGCTGTTAATTAAAGCTCCATCTAACCTACACATGATGGGGTTCGATGCCAACCGAGTGGCCTACGTGTTAAAAAACCCAGAGTGTTTAGTTTCATTTACTTCAAGATCCGGGCATGCTTCATTAAAATGCTCCATCCCCTCATAATCATTTCTATTCCCCCATGCCTTTCCTTCAAGGGATCTACATTCATTGAAGTCACCAAGGATGATCCAAGGACCTGATATGGCTTGTTTCAACTCCATAAGATCCTCCATAAAGATTCTCTGCTACTAGCAATGTTCTCTGCATACACAAATGTAGTCCAAAATTTCTTTTCTCCATTTCGGAAATTACAATAACAATGCATGAGCTGATTTGAGCTAACAAACGACAGTTGTATCCCAAAAATCTTTTTGCCAACAAACCCAAATGCAACCAGAAGGATTGCTGTCAATTCTCCAAGTGGGAAGTGTAGAAGATCTAACTAAATCAAACATATGGTTCTGAACTTTCGTGTCAAGAATGCCAATGAGTGTAATGTTGTGATTTCAACAAAACATGTCTATTTCTCTGTTTCATGGGATGACTGCCCTAATATTGGATGATGCTAACATAAATATTTACAAGTAGTTGAGAAAGCCCTCACTGCTCAGAACTGAATGGAACTTGAAGTGTCCCGCATCTTCTCCCTTTCCTTCTTATTCCTGGCCTTTTCTTCCTAGACCTCTGTTTCTTTTTAGGAGAAGAACTAATGTCTTCTTGATTATGATAAGAAGAAACAGGGATTTGGGTTTCCTTTACCACAGAAGGTGGCGAAGACAGGGAGTCAGAAGGATTAACATCTACAGTTTTTTAGATATCAGCTTGGCAACTTAATAGAATGGCTGAGTAGGAAGCAGGGCCATGGATAGCAAGAGAATGAGAAGCTTCCTCAACCACTAGAGCAGGCACATCATCAGAGCTGCTGGATTTCACAATCTCGTTTGTTTCTATTGCCTTACCTTTACTAGGTGTGACTGGATCAACTGTTTTGGAAGGTTGATCTTCCTTTTCTTTGACCATGATACCCATGTTTACAAGGGAACAATCATGATGAGAATCCATTTTCTTTGAGTTCACTTCCATCTCTTTGTCTAAAGATAAGCGCTTGCTCCTTTGTAGAATCTGCTACAACTTTATCTCGAATGACAGCCTTCCCTATGTCCTTATCATGTAGGCAATGCTCATGACTATGCCCAGATACTTCACATTTGAGGCATCTAGGTGGGTAAGATGTGATATTCCACATCAACACTATGAGTTGAGCCATCAGCACACACCATTTGAAAATCCTTCAAGAATTCACTGTCTACTTCCATTTAAACTGATGCTCCTACATGACAAACTCTTTCATTTTTGGAGGTAACTATATCCACTTGAAGAGGCCTGCCTAGGGCACTAGCACATAACCCACACCTTCATTATGAAGGAACTCCGTGGGAACTCCTCACAATCTTTTACTCAAATGGGCATCTTCTTTGGATGCACTCTTGAAGGATATATACCTACATGCCATTTCTCCAAGACTAAAAGCTTATTTGCTAAAAACCAAGGTTGCTTGAGGATTTTTGAAGGTTGTCCTCATCTGAGAATTTTAAAAACAGAAACCACTCCTGTTGGTCAGAACTTCAAGTAGGCCCTTATTTCTTCAAAAAGAATAGGCTACTTTCTGAACCATTGGGAAGGCTAGACTTATCCCCAAAATATATCCAACAAGAGTATCTTGCCAAATTCTTTCCCCAGTCTCTGAGACAGCTTTGGGAGGTATAATAACTTTATCATCCACCTGGGTAGTAGATCAAGGACAAATTCAATTTTGGCGTTGGTTGGTCCAAAGAATTTCTTGAAACCACTTAAGCAAAGAATAAAGGCAGTTTGCTAGTTCCCTGGTTTTTTGAATTCACTTGTGCACGGTTCACCACAGCTTTTGCCACCTTGGATGGCTGACCTTTGTTATAAGGAGAAGGTCGTTTTAGTCCAGAGGGAGAAGACTTATCCTTTTCACTGTAACTTGGTGTGACGAATGAGGCGAGGACCCATCACTACCCAACTTTTCCTTGTTTGTGGGCCTTACATCGCCCTTACCTGGCCTTTGCAAGGGACTTCCCCAAATCCACCTTCAAAGGGGTGAGGAAGGTTGAAAGGGGGAAGAGAGAAGAAGAGAAGCTAAGGTCAAAGGGAAGAAAGAAGGAAAAAGGTGGACAACAGGGAGAGGATTTTCTCTTTCTACATTTTTGAAGAGAGAGGGAGCTCAAAAAAGGTGACCTCTGTGATACAAGTTAAAGGATAGAATAATAAAGTGTAGCTATAGATGCTTTGGAACGAAAAAACCAGGACCCTTATAAGAGCTACTGGGGATCACACCAAATGACATTTGCAATGTTAGATGAAATTTTTCTATCATCTCCTGTGGAAGAAAGAATTAAAAAATTGCCATTGGTCTCCTGTGTTTGTGTTTACTAAGTTGCTTGAATTATTGATCTGTCTTAAAATGCATGTGTTATTTGTCTTATAGGGATTTTATTTACCAAGGTTTATCTCGCATAGTTATCAGTAATTACTCAGTTGGACATATTGTGAAGCACATTCTTATTGTAGTATGTGCTGTTAAGTATCCTTTGTCCATTAATTTTTTGTGAAGGATGCATATCATTGGTCAGAAAAATCTATATCTATTAAAGAAAGATATTATCCATCTCTGTTAAGCAGTGACTTGTATTGTATCTCCAGATTAGGTGAAGCAATTGATCGAACTCTATTAAATCATCTCCTCAAGATGTTCACAGCTTTAGGTATTTACTCAGAAAGCTTTGAGAGGGCATTTCTGGAGTGTACATCTGAGTTTTATGCAGCTGAAGGTGTGAAGTACATGCAGCAGTCAGATGTCCCAGATTATTTGAAACATGTAGAGGTGCAATTTCTTTCCATAGACTAACTGTAAAAGATGTTTCTTTTTTTTATCTTTTCTTTTAATTATCTTTATTTTGTTAAAAACCTGAATTTTTACGTATTATTGCATTATTGGCTGATTGGTGTGGCTTCAGATGCCGAAAATACTTGAGCATTGGAGTAAATAAAAATAAGCTAGTTTTGTATTTTCATGAAAAGGTGCTGTAGAATGATGTTTATACTTACAAGGAGAGTTTTAGCTTGTCAGTATTGACATTCATTTGTTCGTTTGGCTAATTGAATTGCAGGTTAGGTTGCATGAAGAACATGAGAGATGCTTACTTTACCTTGATGCCAGTACTCGGAAGCCTTTGATTGCAACTGCGGAGAGGCAGCTTCTTGAGAGGCATATATCTGCCATCCTCGATAAGGTGTGGAAGTATAAATTTGGAATGACAAATATTCAAGTTTAAAAATTATTCTGCATTTTGATAGGATAACCATCTTCAAGCTGAAACTGAATTTAAGACTGCATTCAATATATTTGGATCGGCTTGAGTGCTTCCTTAACTCCAACATGGGGTGACGTTGAAGCATATGTAATCTTAGGTTCAGCTGGAGCTCAAGCTTGATTTAGTAGCACAATCACAATCAGGTTCCAGAGTTGAATGAATTAAAGACCCAATTGCCTGATCTTGATTTGGCAGAATGTTTGAATAACTTAAACCAAGCAAAGCTTGAATGATGGTATCTTGCAAATAGCTTTGCTCATTTTCTTCCATAGCTCACACTTAAATTACTCATAGACATGTGATTGAATAATTACTAGATATTTTCTAAAATTTTGCTTGGTTGTATACTGATTATGAGGGTATGCAAAGCATCTCCCATTTGCTTTTCCAATGAATTCATGCATGCATTAGATTGTGCGAGCCAAAACTGATTGGCCTTTCTCTCTCTTTCTAGGGTTTCACAATGCTAATGGATGCGAATCGCATTGAGGATCTTCAGAGGATGTACCAATTGTTCTCAAGGGTCAATGCCCTCGAATCAGTAAGACAGGCCCTTAGCTCATACATACGAAGAACTGGGCAAGGTATTATCATGGATGAAGAAAAAGATAAAGACATGGTGCCATCTCTATTGGAATTCAAGGCTTCACTTGATACAGTATGGGAGGAGAGCTTTTCCAAGAATGAAGCATTTAGCAACACCATTAAGGAATCCTTTGAGTATCTTATTAATCTTCGTCAGGTTTCTATTTATATTTATTCTCTCATATTCTTTGAAGTTACTATTTGAATTATCTTCCTGAATGAGTCACGAGCATAAGCTTTATCAATCAATTTAAGGTGAAAAATTCTTTTAATGAGGAGTTTGTGCTGAAAACCTGACAGATTCAAATACATTTATACCAGGAAAATGGTGTTGGCACAATAAATATTTCAATACATGTTTTTTGAATTGTTATGTTGCTTAATGAGTCATAGCTTAGATAATAGTGATCTTTGCGTGTGGCACTATTAAAAGTACTCTTCCTTCTATGAAAACTTATGATTTTTTTTTTTTGTATTTTTGATTGCTTTTAGCTAGTTTTAAAAAATAACATTATGTCATTGGGGCTATATATTTTCGCTTAACTCATACTGGCACATGCACAGAGAAAAAGAACTTCTATAAGATAACTTTGCCCATCTCAAAAGGCAAGAGGAGCTGATATATTGTCCTGTATATGCCAAAGGTGCTTTCACTGTCTTATCATTTGCAAACTGACGAATGGTTAGGGGTGGATGCCTTGAGATGGTAAACATGAAATTGCCAGTAAACTTGCAATTTGTCTTAGTAATACTTTGCTCTAGCTTAGATTTATATATTTTGCTCCCATCTTATACTTAGTGTGTGAAAATTGACATCTTATGCTAACGACAGAACCGGCCTGCTGAGCTGATTGCCAAGTTTCTTGATGAGAAACTTCGTGCTGGTAATAAGGGTACTTCAGAAGAGGAATTGGAGAGTACACTTGATAAAGTTTTGGTCCTATTTAGGTTTATTCAGGTAATGTTTTCTATCCATAAATGAAAAAATTTAGTGCGTGATGAGAACAGGCTGTTTGAACCCTTTAAGCGACTTATGTGAATTAATTTTGTGATTTGTAACATATTTCTCTTTAAGGGCAAAGATGTCTTTGAAGCATTCTACAAGAAGGATCTTGCAAAGAGGCTGTTACTGGGAAAGAGTGCTTCCATTGATGCTGAGAAGTCCATGATCACAAAGGTTCATGCATACTTGTTTTTCAACTTGACATCTCGCATCTAAATTTCTACTTTTTCCCATGTAATCATACTAATAATCTGATTTTTTCTGTACTGATGCAGCTGAAGACTGAATGTGGTAGTCAGTTTACGAACAAACTCGAAGGAATGTTTAAGGTGCATTTTTCCTTCAGAGTAATCTTTGATTGATTATACCTGTTATGTGAATTAAAGCTGTTCATTCAGTGTTCATTCATTCATAAATTTAACCTTTCGAGAAATAAAATTGAGTATTCAACTGCCTGTTGACGGCAAGTTTATTATAACAATAAATAAATAGATGTGCAAGAAAAATGCTTCTGGTATTTGTTTATCCTGAATCCCATTTGATCCCAAGTACTTAAAGAATGGATATATTCTTTTATACAAGTCTTAATAAGTTGGAGTCCTTTACCAGTATGTTTTACATGCTATTTTATGTAGATGGTAAAGTGGCATATTCCTAGGTGGCAGTAAATCATGTTGGGTTCTGTTAAGGTTTCTCTCCCCTCCAAGCTTAAACTTGCATCTATTTACATTATGCTGGAATTATTATTTACATGATTGGAACATCTTCTTAATAAAAGACTATTTTGAACAATAAGTTTTTTTGGTGAAACTTGAACAATAAATTGTTGAAACTAATTTTCACCCAAAAATCTCATGATGCTCTGTTTTCAATTTATTGTTCCTGATATGATCTTTGATGCACCAATGAAATTTTTTTGCATGTATTTCGTCTCTTTTTTGATGTATCAAGATCTGGGAAGTGCTCCTTTATGGGTTTTTTGGGGTGTTCAGGGCTCCATTATCCTGTATGCTGTGAATCTCAAAACCCCACGTCCTGAAATAATTAATTAAATAAATAAGTAAAATCCTCTATAATCATTGCTAGTAGTATCTTATATTGTTTTGCTCTTACACCAAATTAAATCAGTGACAAGGAGAGAATAAAGAATTTTTGAAAGTTATGTGAAATATTTAATGAAACTCTGTAGATGGTTGGTTGATGAAACATAGCTGTCAGGTCTGAATGGATTTTCTATAGATATATCATGACAATAGCACTATGATTATATAACTGACCAATGATTTGGCCTGGCAATACTGGCCCTGTGAAGCCAGACAGGTAAGTTGGGTTTGGTTGATGTATTTTCTTTTGAAAACTATTGAGAAAAATTTATATGCTCTTTTTAATGCTGTTGTAATCCTGTCGTAAGAAATAATCTGCAAACCTATTCAATAAGGGATTCTTTCTCTTAGTTTAGATTAATTTTGATTTCAACTCATGCTGGTGGTGTATTTTGGGTGCTATCCAGGTCGTATATATTGACCTTGCATGAAGTCATGCAGTTTCCATCTCTAAAGTTGTATATTCTGCATTGGCTGGATTGGTTCTTCATTGGAATATAATTCATTCTTATCAATTGAGAGTATGCATGAGAGACATACAAAACTTTGAACACAACCTTCTACGTTGGGTTAAAATTTCTTCTTTTTTCCTTTATTTATTTAGTTATTTTTATTTTGTGTATAGTTTATCTAAGACCCTGCACAATTCCAAATAGAAAGGGAAAAATATATATCAAGCACCACCAGTGAACTTACAAAACTTTATTTTTGTGTTCTTGCTCCTAAAATATGCTATGTGGTGACTGTAGGATATTGAATTATCAAAAGAGATAAATGAGTCCTTCAAACAATCATCGCAAGCCAGGACAAAACTTCCATCTGGCATTGAGATGAGTGTCCATGTCTTAACTACTGGGTAAGTCTGACATTATTTTTGCATTAGTTTAGAAAAGAAGGGTCTGTTTGTGTTCTTATTATGGGACATGTGATGCTGCAGGTACTGGCCCACTTATCCACCCATGGATGTGAGACTTCCTCATGAGTTGAATGTCTACCAGGTGTGTTTGAGTAAAAAGTGGTCATTTTTTTTTTTTGCTTCTGCAGGGCACACTTTCAAGGGTCATTCTAACCTGTATCTACTTTATCACAGGATATTTTTAAAGAGTTCTACCTTAGCAAGTACAGTGGGAGACGCTTGATGTGGCAAAACTCGTTAGGTCATTGTGTATTGAAGGCTGATTTTCCAAAGGGCAAAAAGGAGCTTGCTGTTTCTCTTTTTCAGGCAAGCGTCCTCAACTAGTTATAATTTCCCTATTCACCTCTATTTTTGCTACCGAATGCCCCATCTTCATTGCCTGTGCAGTCTGAAGTTCTTCCACATCGATTCTTTTTGTTATTTCACATTAGATGCTGTAGTAATCCAGTTCCTTTTTTCCTCTGCAGACTGTTGTTCTTATGTTGTTCAATGATGCTCAGAGACTGAGCTTTCAAGATATCAAGGATTCCACAGGTATTGAGGATAAGGAACTGAGGCGAACTCTGCAGTCCCTTGCTTGTGGCAAAGTAAGGGTCCTTCAGAAGGTAGGTGAAACATAACGGTTATCTCAGTAGTTCTGGTAATTGTGTTTGATTTGAAATTCCTTAAATTTCTCTCTACAGTTGCCTAAGGGAAGAGATGTGGAGGATGATGATTCATTCGAGTTCAACGAAGCTTTTACTGCTCCTCTTTATAGAATAAAGGTAAAATATTCTCTCCCTCTTAAATAGAAGAAGATGCCTGCTAGTTTGGGAGGCAGTGCTTCAGAATAGCTTTTGACATCGAGAATAAATCCCTTTATTATTGTTTATGGTCTTTTACTTAGCCAGTTTCCTTTAGGGTAATCCAGCTGCTATTTCCCTGTGAATGATCTTGAAATCTGTCCTTTGGGTTTGACTATGTAGGTCAATGCTATCCAAATGAAGGAAACTGTGGAGGAGAACACAAGCACGACTGAAAGGGTTTTCCAGGACCGCCAATACCAGGTATTTTCCTTATTTCGATTCCTATAAATCGTGCATGGCATATCAGATGTGGAGTAGTTCAACTTAAGACACCAGGATGAGAGTTTCATTTCAAATGTTTTCTTTCAGGTCGATGCTGCTATTGTGCGGATTATGAAGACGAGGAAAGTACTAAGTCACACACTTTTGATTACCGAACTGTTTCAACAGGTAAATGTCAATACTTTTCTGCTTACTTGCAACTCCTTTGTACCGGCTATGCATTGGATCTAGAAACATCTGTTTCTTTTCCTCCTCTAATTTTGGGGTTAAGAAAATCTTCTGTATGCCATTATCAAAAAAGTTAAAAACTATGTACCACATAAGTTTTAACGCTGGTGCTATTATTATTCTCCAGCTTAAGTTTCCCATCAAGCCTGCTGATTTGAAGAAAAGAGTAGAAAGCCTTATTGATCGAGAGTACCTGGAGCGTGACAAGAGCAATCCTCAAATATACAACTACCTGGCATAGTTTGTCTTTTTTTTTTTTTTTTTTTTTTTCACTTAATTTTATGGTGTAAATTGAAGTGGGAGCTGAGGCTTCTGCTAGAGTTGGATCATTTCATTTCTCTTCATAGTTCTGTACAGTAGATTGTAGTTCCTTTTAATGTCGACTGCTAATTGTAAAGCTCCCTTTGCTTATTGCACTGCAAAGCTGATTTCAAGGAAAAGCCGTAAGAAACACAAATGAGCATAAATTGCTGCTGGTGGAATCCAATATTTTTGGTGGTATTAGTTAGTTAGTTAGTTAGTCAGTTATTCCTGTTAGGAAAAATACAAGGATTTAGGAAACGACCCCTACTTTAACAATGTTCTTCCAACCGCTTTTGCATGAGATTGTTAAGTGTATCTATATCTGGAGAGCTTATTAACATATCTTTTACAAGATCTCCCTTAAATTTGTTATTTCTCGGGAAAAATTACAAAAATAATAATAATAATAATTGTTCGTTTCCTTTTGTAAATGGATAACCGTTCTTTTTTCTTTCCTTTTTTCTTTTGACCTTAAAAAAAAAAAAAAATAAAGAGCCGAAGGGATAGGTGTTGGTTTATGATTGGTTTGTAAATGTTAGATTAATAAAATAATATTATAAGTATAGTAAAATTAATTGAAAAAAGAAAAAAGATAGTTTGGCACCGGGAAAAAGGGTTTTCTCGAAAGGCTACCTACCTACCGACCTCACGACCGGCCGGAAATAGTCGAATGGCTTCAACTATGGAGTTCCTCCACACGTCCGATCCTCCAATGAAAGCAAAATCCATCAGCATGTTATTCCTAGAAAGTAACCTGACAAAGTATTCATTGCTTTTGTTCTGATGTATGAGTTTGATCCAAATATAGTTTCTTATTCGAAAAATGTTATGGAAAAGGGTTCGTTTTATAAAAAAAAAAAAGAAAAATATAAAAATGATATATTAAAAGTGTTGTAAGTAAATGTATTTTTAGTTACTTATAAAGAATTATATTAAAGGTGTATCCATTGCATGCATTTTCAATTAATATATTTTCATTACGCTAGCTGTATACATGCGGTTAGAGTTCATTCTTGCTTATATTAATTTTTTAAATTTTCAAAACACATAGAAAACTTGAATAAACCTATAGTTGAAGTATCGAATCATTTTTTTATGTGAGTATATGTCTGAAATAAGTAATAATCTATAATTTATAGACATGTTAATTATTTATTTATTTTATTAATAATCGACATTATGCAAATTTTTTTAGAAAAAAGTTTGTTATGTTATTACGTAGATTTTGTAATTGTAGATGTACTATAAATTGTATAAATTATTAATATTTAATGAAAATTTATTATATATTGTCTAAATTTAGAAATATTTTGTATTATGGTACATAAGTTATACGAATATGGGTATGAATAATGTTGAAATGTAAGTGAAAATTGTTGTATGTGTATATATATATATTTGGTGTTTTCATTGTGTTGAGTTGAATTAGAAAGTTAAAGTTAGATAGTTATATTGGCGACACAGTTTACTAAAATGATTAAGTGTATTATGTAAAGTTGTCGCTCAGTGTGTAGATGGAGTTTTTAAGGTCATCTAAATATTTGATTTATCGTGACATTGTTAGGGTGGAAATAGTAGATCATGTGAAAGTTATTGTCTATACAAACAGAAATATAGTGATGGGTAGCTGAGAGTCGTAGTATGAAAGGGAGCCCATTAAGAAGTTGAAAATTAGGAAGGATTCCAACTTCTTTCATTTCAGTTGGAGAATTTGTGGATAAGCTGGAGTTGATTTGAGCGGTGTTGAACTCGTGCACAGGCATCCTTTTTTCCATGATATTGGAGTTGTTTACAAGTCGATAGCCATTAAAGATAATGAGGATGTTTAGAATTTTATTGAGCTGGCGAAGTCTTTTAGGGAACAAAGTATTCAGAAAGTGTACATAAGATATATTGGGGAATCGAGTGCTCGGAATGAGCATGAAATACACGAGCCAAACAATCTAACCCTTTTGGATCCCAATGGGCATTCAACAATAACCAGTGCGAAGCAAACAAATGTGGATTAGTCAAATGAATCGTATATAGATTATTACAGGCTTGTTTGAAGAAAGTAGAATGTCTTTTCAAAATAACAATTCTAGAAGGTTTGCACACTTATGTGAACCCGATGATGAACTAGGATCATCCTCAACTCGATAGCAACATAATGGCTACACTATTCATTAATACTGTACGGAACAACCCTGATGCTAAGATACCTAATATTGCAGCTAACGTGCAAACTATGTATGGGTACACAGTAAGCAATAGAAGGGTTTTCAAGGCTAAGCGAAAGGCTATTGAGACGGTATATGATAATTGGGAGAAGTCGTATAATGAGTTGCTAAAACTATTAAATGTAATAAAGTTGAGCAATTCGGGGACATAAGTGGATTAGGGCTAGAGTAGTTCACTAAAGCAAGATTAGTCCCAATTCAAGACATTTAGGCCATATGTACAAGCCTTCAAATATTGTCGACCTACTGTATGTATTGATGTCACATTCTTATACGGAAAGTATGGGCATAAGTTGTTGGTAGCTTGTAGTATGGATAGGGACAATTTAATTGTTCCATTGACATTTGCTCTTGTTAATACAGAATCAGCATAAACCTTAGGGTAGTTTCTATAAAAGCTTAAAGTGTATGTAGTTGGTAAAAAGGGAGAAACCTTATGTTTTATATCCAACAGGCTATCTAGTATTGATTCTGCGTACAAGGAACCATCAGTACGCTAACAGCCATCGTTTGTAGTTTAGAGATATTGTTTGCAGCACGTTATTAGTAACTTCAACATGATTGACAAAAACCAATTGTGCAAGAAACTTGTATGGTTTACAGGTGTTCAAGCACAATAGAGGAAATTCGAATGTTTCATGGAGAAGTTGGCTTAGGCTAAGGAGGATGCTCCTGCATGGTTTAATAATATTGATTTGGACAGGTGGACTTTCGCATATGATGAATGTTATTGTTTGGATACATGACATCAAAAATTGTTGAGAGTTATAACTCTGTTTTGAAATCAACGGGTGGATTACCCATCATTGCATTAGTGAAGAAGATATTTTACAATTATGTTGCCTATTGGGAGGAGAGGTATAAGGATGCTAAGGAGGCAATTAATTTTGGCAAGACCTATATTGATTACATTGTAAAGATGTGTAAAACTTGGAGGGAGTGGCTAAGTGCATATAAAGTCATTTCATTTAGCTTGCAGAACGGTGTTTTTGAGGTTTTAACTAGTAGTCAAATGACGACAACAGGATTGAAGGAAAGAGGAAGGACATATACAGTTAACTTCAATAGCTGCACTTGCACTTGTCAAAAGTGGCAAATATATAGGATCCCTTGCTCCTATGTATGTGCTGCTGCAACGAGTATGAGAGTGGATAGCAAATCAGTAATAGAGCTATAGTATAAGTAGGCCAAATAAATAGATTGTTATCGAGCTCATTTCTACCCAATTGGTGATGGGCTGAATAGGCCACAAGTTAGCTTCCCTTATCTCCACTTGAATATTGACTTATTATGAAAAAAAGGTAAACGTAAGCGTAAGGGATATCACATGGAGATGGACATTCGAGAGTGATTCGACAAAACTAGATGCAGCGCATGTAGGTGGGAAGGACATTATCGGATGAGATGTTTGGAGATTAATAGAGCTGGTATATATTTCCTTTTTATCTAAGTATTATATTGTAATACATGCATAAGTATAATGATTAAGAATTTTTTTTTTTTGTCTACTAAACATGTTTCTATGTATGTGCAGGATAGATGGAGCTGGGACCGATTGATCCATGCATACTTGCGAGGTAGGCTAGTCACCGTTCACAGGCCGTTTAGGAGGGTAGAGTAAGTAATGTCATCATCATTTATAGTTAATTCCTTTATTAAAGATGTGCTACATATTAACTTAATAAATGTTTGTTTAGGAGGCGGCTTATACATTATGAGTGTGGTGCATTGAGATGTCATTGCGTAAGGATAAGCGGAATATCCCTATACATCCTAGGGTAGAGCCTTAAATACAGGAGGTTGGGTTTTCGGAAATAGCACCAATCCCATTTATTATGTTGGATTGACATTTGATTACGGCACTTGTCGAGAGATGGAGGCTCGAGACATACACATTTCATCTACTCACTGGAGAGGCGACCATTACACTGCATAATGTTGAGGTTCAACTTGGACTTTTAGTTGAGGGGTTTGCGGTGGCGAGACGGATGATGAGGAGAGCTGGGCTGACGTAGGAGAGAAGTTGCTGGGTGTGAGCCTGCTTGGATGAGGGATGCTCGCTTATCTCTGACGTAGTTATGGGAGCACTTCTGAATACTTCCCCATAGGGCCAACGATGAGATGGTCCAACAGTAGGTACGTGCGTACATACTCAGCTTGATGAGAGGATAAGTCCATTGCTAGAGGACTTCTTAGTAGCTGGGCAGTTTAGCTGATGTAGCGCTTACTTGGTACGGTTGTACCAACAACTGTGTTTTGCTTGGTCATCTGATGCACATGAGTTAGGAAGGGTCGCGATTCTCTTGCAGGTTTGGACGTAGGATAGATTCTCATATGTCACCTTCCTTAATCGATATGGGTTCATTATTGACGGGGATAGGTCATTGGCAGCTAAATGGAGAGTAGTACGGGATACGACTCAGCATCCGATATATGTCGTAGATGTATATTGCACTGCTTTTGACATGCAAACGACGCAGCGGGTATGATACGATAAATTATTCGCTTTTCTATCCTTTTCTTAACCGTAAGTGATAACCATCGTTGTTTGACTGGTTATTTATTTTTATTTTCTTTTTCTTATACCTTTTCGATTGTTTTGGAGCCATATATAAAGGAGCTGCTACAGTTGCTACCTTAATTCTATATTGCCAGGTGACATATTTGGACTACCTGGGTACTACTAATATGTTTCCACATCATTGAGTAATGCTTTCCAGACCGTGTTGTCTGGCATTTTGGTAGATATCAGTACGTTTCATAGGAGGTTGACACCTCAGAGCAGCTTTACTAGCTAGACCTTTGGGATATGATAGATTTTGACTGGATTAACATACACTCTTCTTACATCCAGGCTTGGGGACAGTGATATGGATTCCTAGTACACATTTAGGGTCTTCGAGGGGTCGATGAGAGTTACTGGCCATGGTATAGACAGATTACTTGGCGTTATATTATACATCACGGAGCTGTCATTGGTTAATTGGTACGTTCATCTAAAATCGTCTACTATTTTATTTTTCACTCATATATAGTTGTTATCATATGTACCAATATTTGTTTTCTTTACTTATTTCAGGTGGACTTACTTAGGAGTGTCAGACTTGCATTTAATTATCCTACAGCGCTTGATATTGCAGATGGGGCACTTGACTTCATTGAGCAGCATAGTGGCCTTATCTTTTACCCATAACAAGAGGGCATACATGAGTCACCTCATATAGACCATGGCGGGGAGCAAGGACCGCTTGCTGACGAGGAGATGCCAACTCCTCGTCTATCACCTAGGGGTAGAGCTAGAGTTCGAGGAGGTAGGTCACGAGAGGGACGTCGTCAGGTAGACCTCGGTGACGATATTTTATGACATGCCTTTCATTCCATAGACCTAGAGCATATCAGTGGGGGATATAGCACATATCCTGGGTCAGGTATTGCCTCCACTTCGGAGCCGAATCCAGCTCTAGGGCTGGATTTAGCTCATACATAACTCTTGAGTTTTAGCGACATCTTGATCTCGTAACTCCACTAGCTCCTCAAAAGTGATGCTTTACCCCTACACAATTATCCATAGTTGAGGGTGTCACTCAGCTGCATCCGAACCATCTAGTCGACTTAATTCCTCCTACGAAACTTCAGTTAGACGATTCACCACTAGAGCCTACTTAGACATACAATATATTGGGGTGTTCGCTTTTTTCTTGTGCCGTGAGGAAGCGTAGGTGTCAATAGATATGTTTAGTTTATTGTTTTTATTTTCACCTTTATTTTTTCATTGTATTGATGTTGTAATTAACTTATTACAAATTTTGTGTATATACTGATTATTCGACATACAATTCACTTTTCATCATATATTGCAATTTAATGCATTGTTTATTTATTATAATTTTACAATTTACAGTTATTTTTTCTTCTATTTGAATTGTATGGTCATTGGATGATCCTCCCATGCGCTTATTTGTTCCTATCTTACTATATTTATTAAGGTGTTTCACCAATTGTGATTTTATGTAATTGATTATTGTATTAAACTTTCCATTTAGTTTGCAAGGTAATGGTTAGAATAACATTACTTCATTGTTTTGGATGGGGGGAGATTAGTAGGTTTAAATGGAAATTGAACTGAAGGTGCATTTGATGCACTTTTAGATTTATCCTGAAGGTACATACACTTGATGCACCTTCAGTTCAATTTTTACTAAACTAGGCTATTGAAGGTGCATTCACTGCATGTTCGTGATTTATTCGATAAGTTGGCTTATTCGGTAGTACAGCGCTGGATACTGGTCAATGCAGTATTCTATGTCTTTTGTTGAGGGCAACCCCTTAGATAACTGTTTTGGGAACAAGTTGATATATTCATCTAACAACTCTTTGACCTCTTGGGGTAACTCGCCCCACTCTTTCATTTCTAGTAGTCACTTGACCAATATAAAGATCGGGTCATTAGTATTGATGGTCTCTTGTACCGCAGCTCTACTCATTACCAGAGCCCTTTTTAATCCACGATTAAGTTTCATCTGCAACTTGTGAATTTCTCTCGGCTACATTGGGTTCAGTGTGATCTTTCAGTCGTCCTTTTCGAACATATAAGTGTTGTTGTAGTCATCATGCATTACTTTCCTGTCAAAAAGCCATAGTTTTTTTAGTAACACGTGGGAAGCGTATAAGACCTACAAGTAGTTACTCGGAGTTTGGCTAGTAGAATTTAAGGCGATCAACTAAAGGATCCGATCGAGTTTAAATTATCAAATAAAGTTAGAAATATTAGTAAAAGTAATCCCGTAAGTTCGAATTTAAGAAAATAAGTAATAAAATAAAACAATATAAAATTTTTAAAATTTAAGTATATTATTCATTTATTTATTGGAAATGCATAAAATGCATTCTGATAATTAACAAATTATTAGAGATTAATTATATGCACACTAAAAATCATAAAATAACCTAAATAATATTTATAAATATTTATTTGTATTATATATTAATTTACAAGTAGGTAGAAATACACGTAATTACTTGAAATATGCGTAATTACTTAAAATACGCAAAATGTGCTAAAATAATGCTAAATAATTAAATAAAATTCATAATTAATTAATAAAAAATAAATAAAAATCATAAAAAATAAGGAATGATCCAGATTTGGGTCATGGTAGCTGGGGAAAAAGAAGAAAAAATTCAGCTAATTAAATTAGAATAACATAAAAGGCAAATTAGAAGAAGATAAGGAAATTGTTTAATCAAATTAATGCACAATAATTCCCCAAGACCTCTATAAATACCTCAAATTTTTCAGAATCTCATTTTAGATGTTTACAATTTTAAAAAATTAGAGAGGTGAAATTGAGAGGAAATTAGGGTTTTACAAAAAAAATTACCAAAAAACTATGTAGTTGGGGCTTCTAAGGAGAACTTAGACTCGACGAGTAATAGGGAGTGAACGGTCACCACCACCACACGGTGGTGGCAGCATCCAGGTGGGCTGAAATACTTGGTTGTTGGAGCCACCCAAACCGGTGAGTTCGATTTCCAGCCTGATTTTGTGCAATTTTATAAAAATAGTAAATATTCTTAGAAAATTATGAATTTTGTTATTCTAGAATATTTAGTATGTAGTTTTTAGGAAAAATATTATTTTGATGAAAATATGTTTTGTGATATATGATCTTTAAGAAATTATATAAAATCAAGCATGTTTCAGTTTACAAATAAATGACCTTAGGAGTGTAGTTTTGAGCTCAATTTTTTTTTGTAGACTACTTATGTGATATAGAATAGTGCCACAAAACCCTTTTTTAGAAATAATTTTTTGAAAATTTTAGATAATTTTTAGGCCTTAAAATGAGGCATAAAATGGGTAATTTAGGATTAATTAAGTAATTAAATGGGTAATTACTGATTTGATATACAATTATATATTTTAGGATGTTGAAATCTGAAGAAGTATGGTACTTATAGCATTTAGGGTGTTAGATGTAATTATTAGGGTAATTATGTAGTAAATAAGTAATAGGGGAAAATAGTAAATTTTAAGTTAATTTTGTAAATTAGGGTAATTAGGTGTAAAATCTGATTTGGGATGAATTTAGACATTTTGAAATGTTAATTGATGTTGAGAAATGGTAATTAGAGTGATAGAAATATTAGATATGTATTATATACATAATAGGTGATAATAAATAACATATAATTATTGGAAATATAATAAATAGAAGATATTAGGATAAAAATAGATATTATATAAATAATAGGAATATATAATAAATCTGATAGAAAACTTAAATTTAGGTAATTATATGAAAAATGTAAAAATTCCTTACATTATGAGTAAATTTGGTACACTAATAAGGATTTAAGTGTACTAGGTGGAATAAAATACTGACTAGGAGTAATTATGGTATTTAGTATACTAGAAAATAATGTGATTAATTTCACATTATGGGTTGAAATGAGTTTCTAGGATTCGTATATAAAACTGTACTTAGAAATTGAATTAGAACCTAACTTATAAATCAATGCGGAAATTGAATCCGAACCTAATCACAAACCGAGAATAATTGTAAGAGATTTGATAACCTAGATAATTAGGTATATTAAACCATAAATAAAAAATAACTATAAACGTTATAGGATAAAATCAACCTATAATAGTTATATGAAAAAATGAAACCATATTTGTATTATAAGGATGATCGGCGATAACCTAAGTGAGTTAGACCTCGAGTGAGCGAGAGAAGAGTCTAGGTAAGTTAGGATTAATATAGTATTGTATTTTAGAGGCTTGAAATTGTACTTGCTTGTGCTTGTTCTGAGCTGATGATATGATTTTGATTTATTGCTTAGCTTGTATTATATGATTGATATGAAATGATTAATCACCTTAAACTGAACCTAATCAAATATACGACATATAATCATAAACCAGACTTACATAGCATAATGGGTCCCTTCTTCATTCTTAGTCGAACTAAGTGATAGGTGAGGAGGTCACGGCAAGAGTGAAGTCAATGGTTCGAAGGTAGTCGTGGGAGGAGCAGTGTCTCTATTGTACAAGCTTAGATTTGGTCGTGGGTTGTTGCATTAACGGTAACTTCTCAAATTGGATTAGAGCGGTTGCAATTTCTCTAATCTTACGATGGGCCGAATAACGTCGTGCGATGGTATTGCTTGAATATACATTGCACCTAATGATTTTGTTGATAATCTTGTTTGTGTTGGTGGTATAGTTTTAAGTCCTCCATCCTAGTTTACTGAGTTATGGTTACTTACGTCCTTACATACGTCGTTGCAGGTGCTGGCTAAGAAACTGATTACAACTACTCTGAAGTGGATTACAACTACTTTGAAGCTAACAATTATTAGATTTTAGGGAATGAGGAAAAACATTTAAAGAACAGACATATATATTTTTTTAGGTTTAAGCTCTTATCTTAGAATTTTTCTTTTCTGAATAATGTATTAACTAGGAAATAGATTACAGTGAAATGTTATAAACGTTAATTGTAATAATTGAATTCTAGTGTGCATATATATTTTCTTACTTTCTTAGGTAAATGATTTATTTAAATTACGAGCTGTTTATTTCAAAATTGATTAGTCGTGGACGCCTTATGTAGATCGGTCTAAGATAGTGGTTGTAAGGCCAATTTCTATTTTAGAATGGTTTATATGGCGGAACTGTTACAACTTTACTGCTTCGGGATGTGACAAAGTGCACATGGGTAATACGTCATAGAGAATTTGGTTGGAGTAATTCCTTATAGTGATGGCAATTGTATTTACTGAATGACATATAAGGCTCCTTTCTTACTCAACCAATGTAACTTGTACGGCCTTGGATGTGCAATAATCGGCAACTTTAGTTTTGAAACAATATTGTTTGATGCTACATTGGTGCAACTTCTACTATTCACGATGAGGGCGTACATCTGATTATTTACCTTATAAATGGTATGGAACAAATTCTCTCTTTACTCTTCCTCTCGTGAGGGCTCCACGATCATAATGTATCGGACAACCATGAGTAATTGATCTAAGTCCTCAGGAAACACTTCTTCCTTAATCAGCTCTTTCTTGGTAGGAACCTTTTCCTCCTTGGGTTTCTCATTTGTACTCTTCACTTCTGGCTTTGGGATGTCTCCTTTGATGACCATCTTCCATCGATTCGGGCATTGAGCAACCATGTATCCGAACTCTTGGCACTTGGAGCACTTGATCTGGTTGGTCTTTCTATTAGACCCTTACCCCTTTTTATACGTTTAGGTTGGCACTTTATCATTAGGTCAGCTTTTTTGTTTGGCTGTGACATTAACCTTTCTTCCTAGCTAAGTACTCGGCAAAGTTCGGTGACTTGCTTATCTGGATCGGCTAGTCGGTATCTTCGCCGGTACTTGGCTCCTTCTTTGCCTCTTTACTTGCTGGGTAACCCTAACAGCCTCATCCATGGTATCAAATCATTGGAGCTCTACGATGTCTTGAATGTCTCCTCTCAACCCAGTAACGAACCTTGAGATTGTTTGAGCTAGTGGTTCCTCCACTTTACAATGAATTATGAGCATTTAGAACTCTTAAACATATTCGTCGATAGTTCGGCCTCCTAGTCTCAGCTCTTAAAACCGAATGAAAGTATCTTGGAGATAGGTTTCTGGTACAAACCTATTTTTGAGTACTCTCTTCATCTCGGGCCAAGTGTTAATCTCTTGGTAGCCTTTTCATCTTCTCATGGCTTGAAAATTCTTCCACCATATGGCGGCATACCTGGAGAATTTAATAACAGCAGTTCTTACTTTCTCATAATCCTTATATTAATGGTAATCAAACACGTGCTCCACCTTCTCTTCCCAATCCAGATACTCATTAGTATTCCTAAATCCATTGAAACTTGGAATCAGAAGTTTCACATGGTTGGATGCTCTGGGGATTTATACATGCACTTCTTTAAAATACTCTTCTTCCTCTTCATTAAGCTTGCTTAGGTCTATCCTTTACCTTACTTGTTCGCCAACTCCTTCACCTCGAATAGGTCGAGCTGGGTTTTGACTTCTAACAGGTTGAGCAACTCGAGGAGTGTTCTATGCGGTCTCAATGAGTCGGCAAGACAACACATGAATAGCTTGGGTTAGATCTACTAAGAGGTTAGCATTCTTATCAAGCCTTTCGTCAGTACTTTTGGAAGTTCCTTGAGACTGTGGTTCATTTGTGAATAACTCCACTATCATCACCGGTACTAACATTCATATTTAGGTTTGTAATTTTTCTTCATAGATTCAAAACTCAAACAAACACTTTGTGAAGTTAACAGTTAACAACACAGTAGTCAAAAGAACATTGTAACTTGCTCTGTTTCACACATACAAAACATAGTATAACAGAACTTAAAAAAGAAGTACTACAATTTACACAAAGCCTCTACTCTAATACCAAGATGTTATGAATCATAAGTAAGAACAGATAAGGCTAGTTGCTGGATGGGTTTGAGCTTGCAAAATGTTCGAAAAAAATATTAATGGGGAAAGTGCAAAAGGGCAAAATGAAGAATGAAATAATGAGCAAAACTCACAAACAGCTCTAAAGGATATGACGCACCAATGGAACTTCCGAGAACTTATAACACAATTCAATATGACGCATAAATTGGTCTGGTGAGGGTACTTGCCACTTAACCTTATTTAAAGGAAATGATAAGAGTGATGCTGAGAGTAAATAAATACTGTTTACTTAAAGTACTTAAAAGTGTATTAAGAATAATTTAATATTCTTTACAGCTACAAGTACAAGGGTATTTATACCTATAAGTTAGGGTAACTTGCCTTAAGAGGAAAAGACAAAAGGATATTTCTTGAGAAAGTAATGTACAAGATACAAAAGGGTAAAAATGAATATATAAGAAAAACAATCATTAGTGTAACGGATTCTGTACATAATATTGTACACATGGCAAAGTTACATTGGTGAGGTCATTAGAAGATGCGGATAAAAAGTACGGATAGATGGCTTATCTGAGTAGGGTTCTCTTAGTCAGTCCGAAATCCCTCTCTAGGCTTCTTGGCAAGGAAGATGCCAAGTAATTAGTCAGCTCGGTGCTAGTGAGTAATCATTCATTTGGCATACTAAAGAAAGATGACAGTCATACTGCTCGAATTGAAGGTTGACTTGGCAAAGAAGTATTTGGTCTCAGTTAGGGTCGGTTGAAATAGAAGGATGTATTGTGCCAGCCTCTCTAGTCCACTGGCTTTATTGCGGGTCAAAGGTTCGATAACCTGATTCCTATCAATTTGGATGTCTATACAAAATCTCAACCCTAATACTTGGATAATCTCTAACATCCTGGCAAACCCTTTTAAGAAATTCGAAGAAATTTGCATTGGTTCTCACTTTCAACATCTTTATTAGGTTACAATCATATTTCAGTTCCAAATTTCCTCTTATAATGTTTCGATGAGCAAAAATTGTAAATTTTATTGTGCTAACCATTTTCAGCCTATTCATATTACAAGTATTGTATTGGTTAACACATAATTCATTATGCACCATATAACACGATTGCATGCCCTTTCTCATAACCCACAGTAAATAACTCCCTAATAAGCATTTTGCTAAAAACTTGGAGTGCAAAATTTGAAACACTAATATTTCAATTCTACTATCACAAAGCTATATGCTAATATACGATTATCAATATATAGTGTAATTACGTGTTATATAATACATATTTACATACAAAAATAATGTTTAATCACGTTAAGCACTCAAATATAAACACATGCAATTCTAGGGTTTTAAGTGTGTAAATTCCTAAATCATGCAAGATTTATGAAAAAATTCGTGTAATTAAAGTAGGTTGATGTGAAGAGATGATTACCTTTGATTTTTGCTTCAAATTTTGCAAAAAAAAAAAAAAAAAATGGTCTATGGGGTGGATTTGATCAAAACGTTATGCTTAGTTGAGAGATAGGATGGAATGTGTTTGTTTTGTATAGATTATGAATGATTCTATTCGTCTAGGGAGGTGATTTAGCATTAGAGAAGGTGCTTTTGAAAATGCGCCTTTAGTTATATTAATATTAATACCGAAAGCATCTTTCCAAAAGGTGCCTTTAGTAATAATATTAAAATAACCAAGAGCACTTTCAGTTTTATTAACATTATTATTGAAGGCGCCTTGTTTGTTAGATTTCTCATAACTGAAGGCATTTTTTTAAAAGGCACATTCACTGTCTCTTACTCATAATATCTTTTCCTCGATCCCTTTTTTTGATTATTTTTCAAGGAACTCCTCATGATCGTTAACATGGCTAACATTTCAATCCAATCTTAATGTTAGCCATGTCCTCACTCATTAAATGCATGATTAGTGCCATGGGGGACTTTATATTAGTGCTACGTAGAAAGTTGGATATTGTTTTGGATAACTTAAAAACTTCCCTTCCCTCCTCTTCTTCTTCCTTTTCTCTCTTTCTCTCTCTTGTCCTAACGCTAACATTGACCCAAATAAACATGTTAACAATAAAATGGAATAGCATCATATAAAATTGCATCATGATCTTTCCTACTAAAACACTAAACCAAATCACGACACTATGAATAGGAAAAACACCAACCATTCTTGCACTCTTTAGCTGTCTTGAAGTGGTTATAAAAGCTTTTCTTAATGTCCAACGTGGTACTTAAGGCACATTGAGTATGCCAAGACTACAATGTATTATGTAAGACCTAGATTTCAAGATGTTTGTATTTTTATTTGTTGTCGTTACAGTTGACTTAATAGATCTCTATGTGCATAGACTAAAGATATCATATTTCCCTAGATCGCTATAGGAATCTCCTCTAAAGCCCTTTTAAAACATTTTGACATTACTATTATGAGAATTATTGATTGAGACGCTCAATATTAATGATTCCATATTTTTTCTATTAAAGTCTAACAACTCCAAAAAAATTGTTAATTGTGTCAATTTAGTTTTGATGGATAAGTTTATTCATTTTATTACATGTTTGTTTTTGTATTTTTTTGTGGTTAAGTATTACATCTGATTGTCTCCTTTAACCTTTAATAGGTAAAACTAAATGATTTTTTTTAATTAATTCACATTTTATGTGAGTTAAATGTATGGATGAGCTTGAACTGATGTTACATTTATATTGTACATGAGTTCCACTTTTTATGTATCAAATTTTAGAATGTACTTCGTATGCCTTAGTTTAATAGATAAAATTGTTTAATCAAAGGAAAGAATCATATTTTGAAGTCATAAAATGAGAAAAATATTTTATATAAACATGAAAGAGAAATAGAAATGATTGAGATTTTTCCCTTATCATAATTCCCGAATGTAATTTGTTGTTGCTTTCTTTTGTATATGTAGAGTGGATAATTTTATGTCCATTTTTATAGTATGAGTGTTGTAGTAAAACATTTATTTTTCAGTACATTATGATTTGTATAATATTCATAAAGTGAACGAATAAAGTATTCGTACAATGGTTGACTACCACCAATATTTTTCTATTTTTGATTTAATTACTCTTTATATTAATGTGCTCTTAAATTTTCAATTGTTTTGGTTATTTTATTTACTAAGAGAGCAACATACGCAAATGTAAGTCTAACTTGAAGCTAGATTTAATTTTTTTTCGCAATAAATCGAACGTCTTATTTTGCAAGGCTTTAAGCTTGGTTGAAACTTCGAATTTAAATTTAAAGCCTACTTTTTATAATTCTTTGTCAAATGAATTATGGAGCTTATTCAAACAAAATTAATATATATCTTTAAGTATGCTTCTGTTTTCTTAAAATACCACTAACATGTTTTTGTTTTTCCCCTTTCATGATTACTACATAATCATATAGCTAAATCATTTAAATGTTTAAATATTTTGGTTTGGACTGTATCGTAATATGTTTATCAATATAGTCCAGCTCTCAACACATATTAATGCTATCGTACAAAAACATTTACTATATTAATACATATTAATATAAGCAAACTATCTTAATGCATATAAAGTCAAACTGTATTAATACTTATTAACATAGTAATAATGGTAATAAAATATATATGAATAGTCATAATGATAGTTAAACTATATTAATACGATTTGAATTATATTGATATATATTTGTAGAGGGTTAATTTTGTATTAGCTTAAGTCCATGATTAATGCATTATTTATTTGGATTAGACTCTTTGGGTTAAGTTAAGGCCTAAAGAGTCTGGTTTTTAATTAGGATGATTTAGAAAGATTTGGCTTAATGGGTTTAGAATATGGATCATTAGATATGTCTATCTGCTCTCAATCTCTCTTAGGTAAGCTCGTACACTCAATAAGGTAGACTATTGGCCTTGGGCCCATAATAAGCTTATAAGTATAATCTTAAATAAGTAAACTTAATCTCGACCAATTATTCACGTAATCTGGCGGTTGCTATTAGACCCGAGAGTTTATAAATACCTAGCCATGCCTCTTCAATAAAGACCTAAAGAAACTCTAGAGGTTAGAAAAACAGTAATATCTTGTGAATACTTCGATTTCAAAGATCAAAACAATATTCAAGTGAAGAATAAGTCAATGCTCAATTAGAATAGTGAGGTTGATGCTTAATAACTCACTTACTTGTTATGTTTGCTTGAGCTATTAAGATTATCTGTTCCTCTTCTTAATATTTCTTTTTAAATCCTCTCTACAAAGTGCCAATGACACATCATTCCTTTAAGATCACGTGTAGCGTGAGATCTTACACAGCTTTTATGTGGCCACCTCATCTAGAACCTTACCTTTATAATATTAATATAAACAAATTGTACTAATACATATGTATTAATATAGTAATAATGCCAATTGAATAATATTAATACAATAATAATAACGATTAATCTATATTAACACATATTAATACATTTGGTTAATGTCAAATTTAGTACTTAAACTTTATTTAAATTTACAATTTTCTACAGGACTTATAAATTATTAATTTACTATCTAATGAAACTATTTATGGTTAATTATACTACTTGTTGTCCATGTAGGCGATGACACTGCATTTATATGCTTATATGGCATCTACGTTGTATTTTCATACCTACATGATACTATTTTTTATTATTATAATTATATATTAATTATAATTATTAATTTCATGCTAACATGATGATACTATTTATATTTTTGTAATTATATATTAATTATTAGTAACTAATGGATTGAAGTAGTTACTTGGAAAAAGGACGTGGTTAGAGGAATTCTTTCCTAAAAACTTAGAGATACGAGGGACTAAAAACTGAAAGGAAAATACTTTTTAAATGAAAAATAATTAAAAGACCTAATATACCAAATGAATCCCAAAGACTTTAATAATATATATATATATATAATATACGTGGTCAAATAAAAATATAGATAATATATATACAAAAATATAATATATTATATCGTATTATTTTATATTCATATATTATATATTGTAAGAATAATGTAATAATACGTGATAGGATTATATATATATATATATATATATATGTACGTATGTATATTCATGGAATACTAGGATATATGTTATAACATATATATATATGTATGTATATATGATATATTCTAATATCTAATAAATACTATTTTCTACCCAATAATATATTGAACTAGCGGGATTATGGACCCTCCAATACATGTGCTTAATACCATGTACATGTTTTCTTTTTTCGTTTTGTGTTTTAATGCACAAAGGCAGTTTAGAATATAAACGGAAGAGAAAAAAGACTAGTGAGTTAGTGGATTACTAGATTAATTTAATTTGATGAAAATGGAATTATGTTGGTAGTTGAAATGATCAAATTATTTATTTACCTTTGAGAAATTAGCCAATTATTTGAGGGAATGGTTAATAATCGGTTTTAGAAAATATGAGCTAATGATAATATTGAAATAATGTGACAAAAAAAAAAAAAACTGATGAAAGATATCAAAAGAAGATAAGAAAACCTCAAACTACTTTAACATTATAAATATAGAAATAGCGTCAAATTAAACTAATAAAAGATTAAAAAATTTATTTAATTCCATTATTCTACAATAACACGTTTGATTAACTTTAAAAGTATGGAATTTTTCACTTGCATTTTCATTCCTATATTTGGTCGGTAAAATAAGTATTCTACCAAACAGTTAATACTAAAAAATTTAGAAATTACTATTATTCTATAGGATTAAAGGAAAAACCGTAATTTCTATGTTACAGTATGTTTTTATATCTATTTATTAAACTTTAATATTATTATAAGGGATATCTCTATTCTATTTTTGATGAGTTGTTACGATCAACTAAGTATATTATAAATATTTTGACATACCTGAAAATATACCCCCACGGTGTTTTTAATAGGTTTATATTAACAATCGTGCGAGGAAGGTGGCATGCGCTGTCATGGAAGCGCCACCCACCGCATGAATAATCATTATTATCCTTAATCCAAATGATGCCCTACTTAATTATGCTTCTTTTGCTTTGCCTGTTTCGGTTACGACTCTTCCCTTTTCTTTATATATATATAATTTGCAAAAAAGTGAAAACCCTCAAACCCACCGGCAAACACTTCAGAGCGTCCACAGCACGCGCCTTCTTCTAATAAAAAAAAAAAAAAGCAAGACTAGTATGTCGCTCTCTTTTTGACACGTGGTCCACGCTCTCCAGAAACGCGTGCTCTAAACCGCCGCTAAATTTACGTACCTGTCAAAGACTTAGAAGAACCTGTCTAAACTTTGCTTAGGAAGAGGGAATCCTATTGTACTAGTCTTCTGAGTTACTCTTTTACCATAAAGAAAAAACATAAAAAAAAAAAAAAAAACGAAAAGAAAAGAAAAAGGAGGAGCATTTTCTTCTTGTCAATCCATCTCTCATCAAAAAGCTACCATCTTTCGGCACCTACTGATGAAGGAAACTTTGTAAGCCTAATTTGAACATGGTTTAATCTGTTGTATTGTAATTTCAGCTGGTTCTTAGCTATGATTTATTGGGCTGCAGCTTTTATTGATTATTATTGGGTTTTTTTTTATTTTTTATTTTTTTATTTTTTTTTTACTTTCTTGCCCATTAAAAAGTTAAATAAATAAATAAATAAATGCTTAGTGAGGTTTTATATCAGAACTTTTGTGCTTCTAATTGTTCTGGGGCTTCTCATGTTTCTGTCGATAAATTATTGTACATAGGTTAATAGGATGTGTAGAGGAGAAAGCTGTTGATAGGATCATATACGTAGTTTATTGGTTATTCTGTGGGAAATATAACTTAAGGGTTAACTTTGGTGGGAATATATTGAGGTGGAGTGTTGTGCTTGTCTTTGGTGCTTTCTCCGAAGTTGGGATTCCTTTGTCTGTTCCAAAAAAAAAAAAAAAGATAAGAATAACTCGTGACTTTTGGATAGATTCTTTTGCCTTTTAACTATGGCCATTTGGTCCAATTTTTCAGGTTGATGTTACATTAATCCAAGTGGTAATACTAGCAAATAACCCAAGGCAGAGGTGTTTCTACCCTATTAAGAAGGGTTTTAGATAGTTTTCAAGAGAAGAAACAATGCAGCGCGTTCGATTGTTGTCAAGACAGGGGCCTGTACATAAGCTGGGAGATTCTCAGATGACGTTATCGCCAAAATTTAGATTAGCAGCAATTCAGTCCTCTTTGTTTGATCCGTCCCCGGAGTTGGAGACAGATCTTAGTGGTGAACCTCTCATTCCAGGTCTTCCAGATGATGTTGCTCATAATTGTCTATTACGGCTCCCAGTTCAGAGCCATGCTACATGCAAAGCTGTCTGTAAGCGTTGGCATCTATTGCTTGGTAATAAAGAGCGCTTCTTCAAACGGAGAAAAGAGTTTCGATTTAAGGACCCCTGGCTCTTTGTTTTTGCCTTTCACAAATGTACAGGGAAAATTCAGTGGCAGGTTCTAGACCTTACTCACTTTTATTGGCACACCATTCCCACAATGCCTTGCAAGGACAAGGTTTGCCCTCACGGATTTAGGTGTGTTGCGATTCCTCACGAAGCGACACTTTTTGTGTGTGGAGGCATGGTTTCAGACTTGGATTGTCCACTCGACTTGGTCTTGAAATACGAAATGTGGAAAAACCGATGGACCGTTATGAACAAGATGGTTACAGCTAGATCATTTTTTGCCAGTGGAGTGATTGATGGAAAAATATATGTAGCAGGAGGAAACAGCACCAATCTGTTCGAGCTGAATTCAGCTGAAGTTCTTGATCCTACTAAGAGCGATTGGCATCCTATTGCAAGCATGGGAACAAACATGGCTTCTTATGATGCTGCTGTTCTTGACGGAAAGCTTCTTGTTACAGAAGGCTGGTTGTGGCCTTTCTATGTCTCGCCTAGGGGTCAAGTTTATGACCCAAGAACTAATAATTGGGAAAATATGGCCGTGGGGCTGAGAGAAGGTTGGACCGGCTCTAGCGTAGTTGTTTATGGCCGCTTATTTGTTGTTTCAGAGCTTGAGAGGATGAAACTTAAAGTTTATAGCTCAAATAGCGATTCCTGGGAAACAATTGAAGGGCCTCCCTTGCCTGAGCAAATTTGCAAGCCTTTTGCTGTCAGCGCAAATGACTGCAAAATCTACGTCGTGGGTAGGAACCTAACCGTAGCGGTGGGTCATATCACAAGGCTAAAACAAAAGGAGGTTTGCGAAAGCAAGTGGAGCTATTCAGTTCTCTGGGAAGTGGTGGATGCTCCTGAAAATTTCTCTGACCTTACTCCGTCGAGCTCTCAGGTTCTGTTTGCTTAGAAACCTAGTATCTTGTGTTGCTGGGTACTAGATATATACATCTATATTTCAACTGAGTTATAATGTGTACAAGACTGCAACTGTAAAGTCCTCATGGCTGTATCATATCGACAGGCTTTTTACATCGAAATATATTATGTTTCAAGTTTATACATCTTTCTATTTTGATACACATTTCCTTTTGAGATAATGATGAAATTTTTCAATGCTGTCTGGACATTTTTGTCTTTGATTATATCTTGGAGTCTTAAGATTTTGGTTCTCTAGATCCTTCAAATTGAAAAAAGTAGATGAGATTTGGACCCATCAAATTAGCAGGGTCTATGGAGGAAAGGTAAAACATTCATATTGCTCTGAGACAAAAATGATCAGTGTTAGATGTGTGTATTCGTATGTAAAGTTTCTATTTAGGTTTGAAAGAACAACTTGAGTTTATTGGTCTCCCTACTTTTAGGTGTTATAAATATCTCATCCTGTGGCCTTGTTGACCTGGATACTTTTCTTGTGCTATATATTGAAACGATTGAGTCTCTTAGGATGCTGATCTTCCGAAATACTGATATTTCAAAGCCTGATTTTGTTTATTTTCCTAGTCTTCTAGTTCTTTTAATGAAACTGTTTTATGTCTATTTGATCATCATTTTGCACTGCCTTAAAAAGCAGTCCTCATATATCAGTTTCTTACAGCATATAACTTTCTTGTGGATATGGCTACATAGACGAGTCAAATCACTCATGTAGCACCACTGTGAAATCTGGCTAGGTTTCTTTACGGAGATTATTTTATTTATGATAGGTTTCTGTAGGTATCACAACAAAGCGCCCGAAACAGTCACTGATTCTGTTATGAATGTGTTATTCTGGGATACAGGAGTTGATAAGTAATGCAAATAAGGCTCCTCTGTAATAAGGAGTTCTTCACGGGAGAGAACTTGCTTGAAATTTTCTGTCAGTTCTTTTAAGTGCACTTATACCCCACCAGTTTGCTTTCCTCATGCTATTGTGCAATCATATTTGTTAACATTCTGCAATACTATTTCTGCTGTTACTCATTATTGCTTCGAGAAAATCCGTTTTGTGCAGTTTCATTTTGACATAAATACCCTAATTCTGCTTGGAGTATGTCCATCTTCTCCTAAAACTATCCACCTTCTCTGCTCATCGTTAATGATTCCTCCAGCAAAGTCACGTCCAATGTTTGTCATGACAGATCCATCTATAAATAAATTTTAGGACAGCCTTCTTTCCGGTGGATTCCAACTAACTAGGATCATTTGCTTACTTGATATCAGCCTCTTCTTTATTAAGTCCAAATTTCTAAAGCTTCAAGTTTTGTAGTTTAAAGAATGTGTAGGATTGGTTCTCTTTCCATGAAAAATTTGGGTATTACCATTATTCCTAGTTATTGACAAGGTAAAAGCAGAGAGATGTAGCTATAGTTGTCAAAATCATGATTCTATCTTTATGATTTTACGGGTTTACGATTTTAGGAGATTTTTTTGAATTAACTTGTTCATTAAACCGCTTTTACGTAGAAACTTACGTTTTTGACTAAATTTACTGATTTTATATATTTGAGTTGAATGGGTTAAAAAATAAAAAAATATAACTAAATTTTTACAAATTATCAATGATTAGTGCATTACATCATTTTCTCTATCAAATTTTAATTTTTTTTCCTCTTTCTTTCTCTTTCTCTTAGTCCCTTAGTTTATATTTATTTATAGCTTTCATTAGAGTTTCAGTTTCAATAGCAAAAATTATTAGGAAAATTATAAATTTCACTTTATATCATCAATAATTTAAAATGAATTAAAATGTTTGGTTATCTTTAATTTATTGTTTTTTTCAAGAAAAAAAAAGGGAAAAAATTTAGTATTCACTTCTTTCATATCTGTTAAATTATATATTATTAGGAATTTTTTATAGAAAAAAAAACTTAATTTCTTTATTTCCTTATCATATATTTCAAGTTTTGAATAATTATTATAAGCATATCTATAGTTTTTTTAAATTATTTTATATAGGTTGTAGAAATTTATATTTTTACGTTTTCATTTTATTAAACCTCTAATGATTATAAGTGGAATCGTTAGTTTGACAATCTTGGGCATAACCATGGTACTTTAGGCTAATGAAGATCTCCTTCATTTTTTTTTTTTTTTTTTTTTTTTTATGGGTTGGGTGTTGGGGGGGGGGGGGGGGGGGGGGGGTGGGGTTTGCGGGCGCAGAGGGGGGAGATATTCTCCTATAGATATTGATTTACAAGTAACAAGAAAGGATTTCTTTGCATGTGTGGTATTCAAAAGGAATTTCATAAACTTCGAAAAAGGATAATTCTTGAACAAGAGGATCCTGCTAATGTACCTGAACCGTGGGTCTTCAGAGGATGTGCCATTGTTCTCAAGGGTCAATTACCTTGAATCACTAAGACAGGTCCTTAGCTCATACATATGAAGAACTGAGCTAGGTATTATGATGGATGAAGAGAAAGATAAGGACATGGTGCCATCCCTGTTGGAGTTATAAGACATGAGAAGAAAGATGAATCTTTTCAGTATATTTATTAATCTTCATCAGGTCTGTATTTATATTTATTGTCTCTTAATTCTTTGAAGTTACTATTTGAATTAGCTTCCTGAATGAGTCTATGAGCATAACTTTTATCGATCAATTTAAGGTGAAAAATTCTTGTAAGAAGTTTGTGCTGAAATCCTGACTTATTCAAATACATTTATACCAGGAATACGGTATCATCGCAATAAATACTTCAATGCATGTCCTTTGAATTTTTATGTTGTTTATTGAGTCATTTCTTAGATAATAGTAATCTTTGTATGGATACTATTAAAAGCACTCTTCCCTTGAAAAAAATTTTATGATTTTTTTTTTTTTTTTCCCAACTTCTTTAAGTTAGTTTAAAATAACGATATAAGTTATTGGGGCTATACATTTTCGCTTAACCTTAGGTCGCTGATTAGACTGAGCACTGTGACCCTGTTGCTTACTTTATGGACTCATTGCTCACATTGTTTAAACAAGACTCGAGAGGGATGATATTTTGAGTTACATGATGGCACCTTGTAGCCTGTTACCCTTTTAGATGTCCCCTCTTTTTTCTCTGTTAAGAAAATCCTTCTTGCAATCTGAAGTTGTCATAGTTAAATTTAAACAACAGACTAAAAAACACAAAAAAAATTACATTGAGCTGCCATTATGGAAGAGGATGTTAGCCCTCTTTTTCTTCTTGTATGAATTTTTTTTTTTTTTTTTTTTTTGGAAGGTGGCTGTAATTTACTAATTTTTGATCGTCGTCCCTGGAAAATCGAGGTCTTAGTCTTTGTGTGTGAGCTTATGTATGTAGCACTTGACTTGTCTTATATTGGTCCATTACTATCCCTTTTGGAATCTGATCTTGCTGCTAAATGAGATTCCTGCCCTGGTTATCCGGATACGGGAATGTCCCATGGGTTTACGCTTTTGTGTCTCTCTTTAGCTGCAGTCACGGTGAAATCTTAGTTTATTTAGTCATTAGGGACGCCCAAGCACATGAATTAACCGTGGTATCTATATTTTAATTTAGTGGTATGTTGCAATATACAAAAACATGAATACGAGTATGGGTATTGCAGAATTTAGATTGGAAAAACTATGTGACAACTCAAGCTTCTAGGAATTGGTTGAAGTCTATTCTCGACTCAACTCGTACAGGCACACACATACACAGAGGAAAAGAGCTTCTATAAAATAACATTGCCCATCTCAAAAGGCAGAAAGGAGCTGGAGCTGTTATTTTGTTCTGTTTGTGCAAAAGGTGCTTTCTTTGTGTTATCATTTGCAAACCGACCGATGCTCAGGGGGTGGATGCCTTGAGAGAGTAAACACGGAATCGCTTGTGAACTTGCAATTTGTCTCGGTAATACATGCTCTAGGTTGGATTTATGCATCGTACCCCATATTTATTATAGCTACAGGCAGAAAATTGACATCTTGTGCTAATGACGGAACCGACCTGCTGAGCTGACTGCCAAGTTTCTTGATGAGAAACTTCGTGCTGGTAGTAAGGGGGAATCGGATATTTATGCCTCATAAAGTTTTGGTCCTATTTTAGGTTTATTCAGGTAATGTTTTCTATCCATAGCTTAAAAAATTTTGTGCACGATGAGAACAGGATGGCATGTTGGGCCCTTTCACCAAGTTTTGTGAATTATGGGCAAAAGATGTCTGTGAAGCATTCTACAAGAAGGATGTTGCTGGGAAAGAGTGCTTCCATTGATGCTGAGGGAAGTCCATGATCACAAAGGTAGGTGCATACTTGTTTTTTCAACTTTGATACCTTGCGTTTACAATTTCTACGTTTTCCCATTGTAAATTGTAATTGCATATACATATATTTTCTGTACTGATGATGCTGCTGAAGACTGAATGTGGCAAGTCAGGTGTTACGGATGAACTTGAAGGAATGTTTAAGATTTGCATTCGTGCTTCAGGGTATTGTTTGATCGATTATTACTTTGTTTTGTTATGTGAACTAAAGCTGTTAATACAATCAATATTCATTCGTTTATCAAATCATTTCTTTTTTTTTCTTTCTTGAGAAATAAAATTTTGAGTCTTACGGCTGCATGTTAACCGCTGGTTTATTATAACAATAAAATAAATAGATATATGAGAAAAAATGACTTTCTGGTGTATGTTTGTTTGTTTGTCTTGAATCCCATTTAATCCCCCTCTTAATTTTATGGAACTTGTATTATTATTTTTTTTTTTATTTTTTATGTTCGAATACCCCCTCTAATCTAATAAATATGTCTGCCTTTCTTTCTTCCTTTTAAAATCTGTCGAAAGTTTCTCTTAAGATTCCTACTGATTTTAGCAGCTGCACTGCATCTATTCTGTTATGTCACCGAATGCATCTCTCTTTCTCAGTTTCAGTGGGTTGTTTGATCACTCGCCGCTCAACCACTGCCTTCCATGCTCGCAACCCCCGCAATGCAATGCAGCCGAATACTGCCGCTATACTATACATATAGTGATTAACCTCCACCTAAGACCAAAGCCTACGGTCCTGGCTAGGATCGGATGCCAAAATCCACTTGAACACCATCAGAGATGCCTGACCAGTTGTAGGAAATCCTCGCTCCCGGGGTTTTATACGAATAGGGCTTTCTTTTTTTTTTTTTTTTCTTTCTTTCTTTCTTCAAATATTACGGAAAAAGGGTTCGTTTAAAAAAAAAAAATTACTAATATAGTATACTAAAATCATATCAACTAAATGTACTTTTAGTTACTCATATTTTTTTACACTGAAGGTGTATTCATTGTATGCGCTTTTAGTATAATTTATTATAATTAAAAGTGTGTATTGAATGTGTCTTCAATTATAATGAATTATAGTAGCCTAAGTATAAATATTATAATCTGTGCGATCACAGTTTATTCTTGTCTATATCAGTTTCTAAAATTTCTAAAATTTAGAGAAAACTCATGATTAAAGAACCAGACTATTTTTTACGCAAGTAACATTCTATAACTTATAGATATATTATTTATTTATTTTATTTTATTAATAATCAACATTATACAATTATTATTTTTAGAAAGAAATTTGTTATCTTATTACATCAATTTTATAATTATAAATGTACCGTAAATTATATAAATTATTAATATTTCATAAAAATTTATTGTATGTTGTATTAATTTAGGATTGTTTTGTATTACGGTAGATAAATTATACGAATGTGGATATGAATAATATTGCAATGTAAATGGAAATTGTTATATTTTTATTGTGTTAAGTTGAATTAGAAAGTTAAAGTTAGATAGTTGTGTTGACGACGTAGCTTATCGAGATGATTAAGTGTATTTCGTAAAGTTGTTGCTCGGTGTGTATATGAAGTTTATAATGTCATTTAAATATTTGGTTCATTGTGACATTATTAAGGTGGAAATGACAGATTATGTGAAAATTATTGTATATGTGAATGAAAATATAATAATGGGTATCTGGGGGCCGTAATATGATAGAGGGCCTGTTAAGAAGTTTGAAAATTAGGAATGATTAAAACTTCTCTCATTTTAGTCGGAGAAGTTGTGGATACGCTAGAGTTGATTTGAGTGGTGTTGAACTTGTGTACAGATATTCCTTTTTTCATGATGTTGGAGTTGTCTACTAGTTGATTATTAGAGATGATGATAATATTGAGAATTTCATTGAGATGTTAAAGTTTTTTGAGGAACAAAGTATTCAAGAAATGTATATAAGGTATATTGGGGAATCAAGTGCGTAGAATGAGCATGAAATATATAAGCTAGACAATCCAACCCTTCCGAATCCCAATGTGCATTCAACAATAACCGGTGTAGAGCAAACAAGTGTGGGTTAATTAAATGAACCGTATATGGATTTATCTGAGTGTGAGCACGTGAATATTATAGAAAAGTAGCTTAACGAAGTATTAGGTTCTATTATCAAACATGAAGAGTCTTATGATCCATATGTAGAGAGAATGAACATGGATATAAATGTTGATAATTGAGAGAATGCGGCATATGTGGATGGTGATAAGGATGATGGGAATGGTGATGAGGATTATGTTGGTCTCAAAGATGATCATGTTGAAGATTTGGGAGAGGTCTAGGTGAGACCATATGTTGGCGGGAGCAGTGTATCAATCTGGACACTTTGCGATGATGGCCCGAGTAGGCTATACTATCGAATTGGTAAAGTATTATCAAGTAAACAGTTTGAAGACTTTCTGCAAATAAACGAACTTATCGATAGACTTATAAGAGATTATGTCTCATTTTACAACAGCCAATATGATGACAGTGGCTATACAACATTCAAGAGAAATGTTAATGAAATGTGCAATAACAACATTAACTCTGATGACTTGAGTGTTAGTATGCATTTCAACACAAAGAAGCATTTCATAAATGCAGTTAAGTCATTCTACTTAAGGAACCACTGTGATTTTCATGTAAACATTTTGAAACCGAATGTATATGTTATCTACTGTAAAAAGAAAGAATAAGGTTATAAGTGAAGGTTATGAGTTTGTTTAAAGAAAGTAGAGGATCTTTTCAAAATAACAATTCTAAAGGGTTCACATATATGTGAATCCAATGATGAACCAAGATCATCTTCAACTCGACAGCAACATAATGGCTATATTATTCATCAATAGTGTATAGAACAATCCTAATGTTAAGATACTTGATCTTGCAGCTAATGTACAAATTGTGTATGGGTACACAATAAGTAATAGAAGGGTTTTCAACACTAAGCAAAAGGCTGTTGAAATAGTATACAGTAATTGGGAAAAGTTGTATAATGAGTTGTCGAGATTATTAAATGCAATAAAGTTGAGCAACCTAGGGACACAAGTGGATTGGGGTTGGAGTAGTTCACCAAAGTAAGGTTAATCCCGGTTTAAGTAAGTTTTTTGGATATTTGGGCTATGTGTTGAAGCCTTCAAATACTGTCGACCCATTGTATTTGTTGATAGCACATTCTTATATGGAAAGTATGGGCATAAGTTATTGGTAACTTGTAGCATGGATGAGGACAATTCAATTGTTTCATTTGCATTTACTCTTGTTGACACAGAATCGACAGAAGCTTGGGGGTGGTTTCTACGGAAGCCTAAAGTGCATGTAGTCGGTTAGAAGGGGGAAACTTTATGTTTTGTATCCTACAAGGCATTCGGTATTGACTTTGCGTACAAGGAACCATTAGTAGGCTAGTAGCTACCGTTTGCAGTTTGGAGATATTGTCTGCGGCACGTTGCTAGTAACTTTAACACGGTTGATAAAAACCAGTTATGCAAGAAACTTATATGGTTTGCAGGTGTTTAGGTACAATAGAGGAAATTCGAATATTTCATGTAGAAGTTAGCCTAAGCTAAGGAGGAAGCTCTCGCGTGGTTCGATAATGTTGATTTGGACAGGTGGATTCTCGCATATGATGGATGTTACTGTTTTGGATACATGACATCAAATATTGTCGAAAGTTATAACTTTGTTTTGAAATTAGCATGTGGATTACTCGTCATTACATTAGTGAAGAAGATATTTTATAATTGTGTTGCCTATTGGGCGGAGAGGTATAAGGACGTCAAGGAAGCAATCGATTCTGGCAAGACTTACATTGATTACGTTGTAAAGATGTATGAAACTTGGAGGGGGCGGGCAAGTGCATATAGAGTCATTTCATTTAGCTTACAAAATGGTATTTTCAAGGTTTTAATTGGTAATTGAATGACGACAATAGGATTTGTTACACCCCGAAGTGACAGAGTCGTAACAGCCCCACCGTATAAACCATTCTAAGATAGAAGTTAGCCTTACAACCGCAATCTTAGATCTGATCTACACAAGGCATCTACGATTAACCCGCTTTGAAGTAAACAGTTTGTAATTTAAATAAATCATTTACCTAAGAAAGTAAGAATAATGGAAGATGGGATTTAAGGTTATGAAGTAATTCAAAAAAAAATACTGGATAATCAGGTTCAAAAGTTCAAGAGTTGAGACACGGAGTAGGTAAAGATACGATTGGGCGAAGGTCTAAACTTAGAAACTAAAGTAGAGCATAAAGTAGTAAAGACAAAGCATTACTTGCGATTTTATTTCAATTTTTAGAGTAGTAATAATATATAAACTATCAATCCTAGTAAGTAAGCAATATATAGATATACAATAGTTTCGAGGACGAAACTATTTTAAAGGAGGGTAGAAATGTAAGCCCCACAACCAGACGCTCAAGGTCTTGATCGGCTGAAAGATTCGATCGAGCTTAAATTATAAGTAAAGTTAGAAATATTTGTAAAATGATCCCGTAAGTGTAAATTTAAGAAAATAAGCAATAAAATAAAAGAATATAAAAATTCTAAATTTTAAGTATATAACTTATCATTTATCGAAAATGCATAAAATGCATTTCGATAATTAACGAATCGAACTAGGACTTAATTTAGAAATCGATGCGAAAACCGAACCCGAACCTAACTCCAAACCTAGAATAATTGTAAAAAACTTAAGATTTAGATAATTAGGCATGTTAAACGCTAAACAAAACATAACTATAATTGTTATAGGATAAAACGAATCTATAATAGTTATATGAAAAACTGAAACCACGTTTGTGTTATAGGGATAATCGGCGATGGCCTGAGCAAGTCGGACCTCAAGCGAGTGAATGAAGAGTCGAGGTAAGTTGAGATTAATACAATGCTGTATTTTGAAGGTTTAAGATTACGCTTGGTTGTATTTGTTAAGTAGTTAGTTGTGTGCATGTGCTTGATTATGAGTGATGCTATGATTCTGTTGGTTGTTCTAACATGTATTGTATGATTTGTATGAAATGATTGATCACACTAAACTAGAACTAATCAAATATACGACCTATAATCACAATTGGACCTATATGGTAACCCATTAGGGGAACTAAGGACTCTCCGGCCAAACACCGACCCCTTCGAAAGGGATAACGCAGGATTGCATAATGGTCCCTTCTTTATCCTTAGTCGAACTAAGTGACAGGAGAGGAGGTCGCGGTGAGGGTGGAGTCAGTGGTTCGAAGGTAGTCATGGGAGGAGCAAGGTCTCCATTGTACAAGCCTGGGTTTGGTCGTGGAAGTAAACAATTTGTAATTTAAATAAATTATTTACCTAAGAAAGTGAGAAAATTTATATATATACACTATAATTTAGTTATTATATTATTAAAAAATGAAAAATTCTAACATAAAACAAGACTTAACCTTAAGAATATATGTTTGTTCTTCAAATATTTTTCCTCACTCCCTAGGATCCAGCAGTTACTAGCTTCAGAGTAGTTGTTTGCCGCTTCATAACTAGCACCTGCATGACGTTTATAGGGATGTGAGTAACCATAGCTCAGTAAGTTAGGATGGAGGACTTAAAACTATACTATAAACACAACAAGGTTATCAATCAACTTATAAGGTGCAATGCATGCTCAAGCAAATGCCATCGTACGACGTTGTCTGGCCCGTCGTGAGATTAGAGAAATTTTGCCTGCTATAATCCGAGTTGAGGAGTTGCCATTAATGCAACAACTTACGACCAAACTCAAGCTTGTGCAATGGAGACCTCGTTTCTCCCGTGACTACCTTCAAACCATTGACTTCACCCTCGCCGCGACCTCCTCTCCTATCACTTAGTTTGACTAAGGATGAAGAAGGGACCATTATGCAATCCTGCACTATCCCTTTCAAAGGGGTCGGTATTTGGCCGGAGAGTCCTAAGTTTCCCTAATGGGTTGCTATGTAGGTCCAATTATGATTATAAGTTGTATATTTGATTAGGTATAGTTTAGGGTGATCAATCATTTCATACAAATCATACAATACATGCCAGAACAACCAACAGAATCATAGCATCATTCATAATCAAGCACATGCATACAACCAACTACCTAATAAGCACAACCAAGCATAATCTTAAGCCTTCACAATACAGCATTGTATCAATCCCAACTTATCTCGACTCCTCATTCACTCGCTCGAGGTCCGACTTGCTCAAGCCATCGCCGATTATCCCTATAACACAAACGTGGTTTCAGTTTTTCATATAACTATTATAGGTTTGTTTTATCCTATAATGCTTATTGTTATGTTTTGTTTAGGGTTTAATATGCCTAAATATCTAAGTCTTAAGTTTTTTACAATTATTCTAGGTTTGGGGTTAGGTTCAGGTTTGGTTTTCGCATCGATTTCTAAATTAGGTTCTAGTTCGATTCGTTAATTATCGAAATGCATTTTATGCATTTTCGATAAATGACAAGTTATATACTTAAAATTTGGAATTTTTATATTCTTTTATTTTATTGCTTATTTTCTTAAATTTATACTTACGAGATCATTTTACTAATATTTCTAGTTTTACTTATAATTCAAGCTCGATCGGATCTTTCAGCCGATCAAAGCCTTGAGCGTCTGGTTGTGGGGCTTACAGGATTGAAGGGAGGAGGAAGGATACGTATAGTTGATTTTAGGGGCCACACTTGCATTTGTCAGAAATGGCAAATATATAGGATGCTTTGTTTCCATGTATGTGCAGCTATAGTAAGTATGAGGGTGAACAACAAATCGGCAATAGAGTCATGGTATAAGTGGGCAAACCAGATAGATTGTTATCGAGCTCATTTTTACCTGATTGGTGATGAGCTGAACTAGCCATAAGTTAGCTTCTCTTATCTTCACTCGAATATTGACTTACTACAAAAAAAGGTAAACTTAGGAGTAAGTGATATTACATGGAGATGGACATTTGTGAGCAGTCTGATAAAACTAGATGTAGCGCATGTGGGTAGAAATGACATAATTGGAGGAGGTGTCTAAATATTAATAGCGCTCGTACTTTTTATTTAAGCATTACATTGTAATATATCCATAAGTATAATGATTGACAATTTTTTAATTTTTATTTTTTTTCTACTAAACATGTTTGTATGCAATTGTAGGATAGATGGAGCTGGGATCGATTGATCCACACTTACTTACGAGGGGGTGTTCGCTTCTTTCCTATGCCATAAGGACCTTTACATGGCGTAGGCGTCAGTAGATATATTTAGTTTATTGTTTTTGTTTTCTTGTTTATTTTTCTATTGTATTGATGTTGTCATTGACTAATTACAAATTTTGTGTATATATTGACTATTCGAAATATAATTAACTTTTCATCATATATTGTAATTCAATGCATTGTTTATTTATTATAATTTGCAATTATTTTTCCTTTAGTTTAAACTGTGATACTGAAGGCCCATCAACTATATGTGTTTTCAGTGTAAATATTTATATTGAAAATGAATACACTTGATACGCCGTCAGTTCAATTTCTACTACAATAGTTTACTGAAGGCAAATGGGGAAGACCTTACATAAAATCATAATTGGTAGAATACCTCAACAAATATTGCAAGTAGGGAAGAAATAAGCACATGGGACGATCATCCAATAATTATATGAGTTGAATAGAAGAAAAAGTAATTGTAAATTGTAAAATTAGGATAAATAAACAATAAATTGACTGTAAATATGATAAAAAGCGAAATGTATTATGAATAATCAGTATATATGCAAAATTTGTAATCAATCAATGACAACATCAGTACAATGGAAAAATCAATAAGAAAACAAAAACAATAAACTAAACATATCTATTGATGTCTATGTTGTGTAAACGTCTTCACGGCATGAGAAAGAAGTGAATGCTCTCGTCTATCATGTGTCTGAGTAGGTTCAGTTGGTGGATCGTTGAACTTAAGTTTCCTTAGAGGAATTAGGTGGGCTAGATGGTCCAGATTCAGTTGAGTGATGCCCTCACCCATAGATGCTTGTATAGGGGTAGAACATTGTTTTTGAGGAGTCGATGGAGTAACGATGTCAAGATATTATTGGAACTCGAGAGTCATGTATGCGCTAGATCTAGGCCTAGAGCTGGATTCGGCTCTCGAAGTGAAGGCAACACCTGACCTAGGGAATGTGTTATATCCCCCCACTGATATTCCCTAGGTTTATGGAATGACGGGCATGTGGTGAGATATCATCACCGAAGCCTGCTCGATGACGTATTGCTCGAGTTTTGTATCACTCCTCGAAGCGGTAGAGTCGTAACAGCCTTGCCATGTAAACCATTCTAAAATAGTAGTTGGCTTTACAACCGCTATCATAGACCTTATCTACACAAGGCATCCACGACTAACTTGTTTTGAAGTAAACATTTTATAATTTAAATAAATTACTGATAACTTTGATTTTAAATATATTTCACATGATAATTTTATAGTATTTCCCTTACATCTTTGGTTTTCTTTAAAGAAATTGATACTTCATTGAGTAAAATTTTGATTTCAAGTTTTGAACGCGTTTTTGGATTGAAAATGAAGAAAATGAATCAAGTTTCACTCAATTTGGAGTTCAAATAAATGAGTTATGAAGTTACACAGTCTTGGATACAACTGTGTCCCCAAGCTATATCCATCTAGGAAAATATACTAAGGTCAGAAAGTTACACGACTTGGGGACACGACTGTGTCTCAGGCCGTGTCTGGTGACGAAAACGGAAACCTTTCAATACATTATAAAAGGACATACTAGGGTTTCGCATACAACCTTGGACATTCAAAAGAGAAGAGACTTAAAGAGAAAGAGAGGAAAAAGGCGAAAGCAACATTCAACTTCAAGATTGAAGAGATTTATCATCAACAAAAGGGTTTTTTCATGTTTTATCTATTGATTTTGTTGCAATTCGTTTTTAGTTTCATTATAATAGCTTAAAATTCGTGTATTTAGGATTATGGAACGTGGGATTTCATGCGACTATTGGATTGATTTATAATTTTCAATAATTTTTTTATCTTTTCTTGATTCAATTATGTTATTTAATTGTTAATTGATATTTTTAGAGTATCAATATATGATATTATGCATGATGATTGAGAAATCACATGTGTAATGAGATCTTGACATAATTGGAGAGAATTACATATATACATAGAGATAAGATATATGTTTTTTCCGGAAAGTTGTTCTTAATATGGGAATTCATCATACATTAATGCCATTCCGAATTATATTACTAAGAGAAGAGATTCCGGTAAATAATTTAGGATCAGGGTTAACTTTAATTGCGAATCCCTCCAGTCAAGAATAATAGAAATTGAATTGAATATATTTTAAGTGGTCACATGTTAAACACTAAGGGAAATAATTCCTAAATACGTTATTACCTTCTTGAAGTCGTTCTTAGTTTTGTCGCTTTCTAAATTGCTTAATCAAGTCTCATAATTAGGTTAGTTTGTTAATTTTAGTATTTTTAATTCATTCCATCCATCACAATTTTTTGGTTAGATAATAAAGCTAAGGTTAATATCAGTACTCGAAGTCTCTGAGGGATCGACTCGGACTTACATCCGCTATATTAAAACTGATAGGTGCACTTCTTGATATCAAGTTTTTGGCGTCGCTGTTGGGGATTTTTGATACTAAGAACACTAGTTGCTTTATTACTTTAACCTTTTTTTCTTTTGTTTTCATTGTTTATTTTTATTAGCTAGAGCAACAATTGATTCTAATTTCTTGCCCTTGTAGTGCATGACCCGAAGCGAAGATTTGGTAGAACTTGATCTTGAAATTAAGAGAACTGTCCTTTAAAATTTGAGATTGCGACCTAGAAAAATTGTGGTTACCATAGAAGACGAGTCAATCGCTGAGATCAAGGAAGAGGGTGAAGAGGTCAACACTCAATTCATCGATCAAGAAGATCCACCTCACATGGCTAACAATGGTAACGAAGCAAATCAGACCATGTTCAACTATTCAAGGCCTATACTTATTGGAGCTGACTCTAGTATCGCAAGGCCAACTGTCGTGGCTAATAACTTCCAAATTGCACCTAACATCATACAAATAGTGCAACAATATGTTCAGTTTGACGGTTTCCAAGATGAAGATCCTAATGCTTACATCTTTAGCTTTCTAGAGATTTGTGATACATTTAAAATCAACGGAGCCATGGATGATGCCATTCGACTACGGCTATTTCCTTTTTCCTTGAGGGGTAGAGCAAAGCAGTGGTTGAACTCCCTACCACGAAATTCAATCACAACTTGGAATGAATTGGTAGAGAAATTTTTAGAGAAGTATTTCCCACCTGAGAAGACCACTAAACTTTGGAACGACATTTCTTGTTTTGCCCAATTAGAAGCTGAGACTCTATATGATACTTGAGAGCGATTCAAAGACTTGCTTAGGAGGTGCCTACATCATGGCCTCCCACTATGGATGCAGATTCAAACCTTATATAATGGTCTCAATTTATCCACGAGACAGATGATTGATGCATCCGCAAGAGGTACTTTGAACACAAAGACTCCTGAGTAAGTACAAAACCTAATTAAAGGAATAGCGATGAATAATTATCAGTAGGAAAGCACTAGAGTCAAGCAAAAGGTTATGGGAATTTATGATGTGGACTTGACCACTGCTCTGGCAGCTAAGGTGGACCTATTGAGTAAGAAGATTGATGCACTCTCTGTTGGCCCTCAACAAGTACAATCGGATATAAGTGACTTTGGCATGTAGGGTTATGAAGCATAAGAACAACTAGAACAGGTGGATTATCTAGGAAATCTACCTATGCAACAAAATAACCCCTACAACAACACTTATAATCTTGGATGGAGGAATCACTCCAATTTCTCATGGGGAAATCAAAACTAAGGTCAGCAGAAGACCAACTTTGGTCTACCTGGATTTCAAAGACCATTACCACCTCCTCTTCCTTAAGAAAAGAAGTCCAGTGTCGACCCTTCTTAGCCGCTGCTAAGGCTGTTTTTGATGTTAGTGAGCATAAGTTGATATTATGGGTCGGGGATGATGAAATCGTTTTTAAAACTCCAGAGGCAACGAACAAATTTCTTGACTTAGAAGACACATGTCACAATGTTAATGCCATTAATGTTGTTATATCTATATGTGTGCAGGAAATACTTACCAATGATTCCTCAAGCTATTGCTTGCAAAAGGGAGATGAAAATTTGGTGACCAACCCCAATTGTGCAGAAGTGGCAGCTCAAATAGAAGTTCATGAATCCATTGTGGACAAGAAGGGGATTGATCCACTCCACAAGCCAAAGGATCTTAGGTTAAAATCTATTAAACAGAAGCCACCAATTTTGGAACCAAAATTGTCAAGAAATCATTTGGAACATGTCTTTTCGATGAAAAGTTCAAAACTCCCAATGACAATCGGATCTAAGCTAAAAGCAGACAAAATGAAGAAGTTTAGGCTATATGAATTTGATAAGTGACATGATAAGGAGAGAAACAATGGAATTCATGCACCAATGAAATAAAGTTGGCAAGGTCGATGGCCGAATGGTAAATTTACACTTGTATGGAGGGTTTGAAAGCGAGATACAGGAGGAGTTCTATCTCCACTTGGATGAAGAATCATGAATTATAAGATGTATCCCGTCGAGCTGTCAACGTTAACTATAGCGTTTCTTAGGAGGCAACCCATGTTTAACTTTGCTCACACTTTAGTTCTTTAAGTTCATTCCATTTTATTTTATTTTATCTAACTTTGCTTTACTTTGCTTCTTTTATTTGTTTCAATTTTAGTCATAGGCTTTTCTTTTTAGTTTCATTTTTTTTTTAGTTTTCTTTATCTTATTTTTCTAGTTTAAGTACTTTTATTTCTTTAAGTTTCTTTTATTCTTAAATTCATGAATTTAGGCTAAAAAAAAAAAAGAACAGAAAGTTACACGGGCATGGAATACGGCCGTATCCCAGCCCGTATCCATCCAGGCCCCTTCAATGACCTATCACCCACAGAAAGTTATACGGGCGTGGGACACGGTTGTGTCCCAGCCTGTGTATGCCCAGCGATATGCCGCGCAAACAGAAAGTTACATGGGCGTGGGACATGGTTGTCTCCCAGCCCGTGTGCGCCCAGTATTCATGCCCGAAAACAGAAAGTTATACGGGCGTGGGACACGATTGTATCCCATCTCGTGTCTACCTAGCACCCACACGATTCAGCACACACCCTGTACAATTTATTAAAACATACACACACTCTCTCAAACACTTACAAACATCAATACACATTCTTCTCTCCATTTTCTCCTCATGTTTCTGATCCAAGTAAGTTCTCCTCATTGTTTATGCTTTATCTTCCTCATTATTTAGGCATGTTTAGCTACCCGACATTTAGGACTTTTGGGAATTGGTACATGTATTTTGTTTGAGAGTTTACTTCGTTTTTATTCTTTCATATTAGACATACACAATTGCCTTGTGTTTCTTGATTTCAAATGCCTTTATGATGCCTCTTCGAGTTCGATATTCCTATCTGATCTCTGAATTCCGAATTTTGTTTGCTAATTTGATAATCATTATTTAATTACATCAGTTAGGGTTAGCATTCTGAGAGTGATTTTGGGTCATTTGGCGTCTTTGATGTGTTGGAACGCTTTCTTTTTAAGCTGACTGTAATGTAATGAGTCTAATGTATACTTAGAGATAAGATATATGTTTCTTCCGGAAAGTTGTTCTTTGTGTGGGAATTCATCATTCATTAATGCAATTTTGAATTATATTACTAAGAAAAGAGATTCCGGTAAATAATTTAGGATTAGGGTTAATATGCTTGAGAAAGGTATTAACTTTTATTGCGTCCCTCCGGTCAAGAATAATAGAAATTGAATTGAATATATTTTAAGCGTCACATGTTAAACACTAAGGAAAATAATTCCTAAATACGTTATCACTTTCTTGAAGTCATTCTTAGTTTTGTCGCTTTCTAAATTGCTTAATCAAGTCTCATAATTAGGTTAGTTTGTTAATTTTAGTATTTTTAATTCATTCCATCCATCACAATTTTTCGGCTAGATATAAAGCTAAGGTTAATATTAGTACTCGAAGTTTCTAAGGGATCGATTTGGACTCACATCCGCTATATTAAAACTGATAGGTGCACTTGCCTGATATCAATCACTTACCTAAGAAAGTGAGAAAATATATATATACACTATAATTCAGTTATTACATTATTCAAAAATGAAAAAAATTCTAAAATAAAAGTTTAGACCTTAAAAATATATGTTTGTTCTTCAAATGTTTTTCCTCACTCCTTAGGATCTCGTAGTTTCTAACTTCAGAGTAGTTGAATGTTGCTTCTTAGCTACCACCGGCAAGATGTCTATAGACATGTGAGCAACCACAGCTCAGTAAGTTAGGATGGAGGACCTCAAATTATACTACAAACATAACAAGGTTATCAATCAATTTATTAGGTGCAATGCATGTTTAAGCAAATGCCATTGCTTGACGATATCTGACCTGTTGTGAGATTAGAGAAATTGCGTCCGCTTTAATCTGGGTTAAGGAGTTGCCGTTAATGCAACAGCTCATGACCAAACCTAAGCTTATGCAATGGAGACATCGCTCCTCCTGCGACTACCTTCAAACCATTGACTTCACCTTCGCCGCGACCTCCTTTCTTGTCACTTAGTTCGATTAAGGATGAAGAAGGGACCATTATGCAATCCTGCGTTATCCCTTTCAAAAGGGACGGTATTTGGCCGGAGAATTCTAGGTCCCCCTAATTGGTTGTCATGCAGGTCCGATTATGATTACAGGTCATATATTTGATTAGGTCCAGTTTAGGGTGATAAATCATTTCATACAAATCATATAATACAAGCTAAAACAACAGATAGAATCATAGCATCACTCATAATCAAGCACATGCACACAATCAACTATCTAATAAGCACAACCAAGCATAATCTCTAGCCTCCAAAATACAATAACGTATTAATCCCAACATACCTGGACTCCTCACTCACTTATTCGAGGTCCAACTCGCTTAGGTCATCGCCGATCATCCCTATAACACAAATGTGGTTTCAGTTTTTCTTATAACTATTATAGGTTCGTTTTATTTTAGAACGCTTATTGTAATCTTTTGTTTAGAGTTTAATATATTCAATTATCTAGGTTTTCAAATCTTTTACAATTACTCTAGGTTTAGGGATAGGTTCGGGTTCAGTTTCCGCATCGATTTCTAAATTAGGTTTTAGTTCGATTTTCTAAGTACTATTTTATACCCGAACCCTAGAAATTCGTTTCAACTCATAATGTGAAATTAATTACATTACTTCCCGATATCCTTAATACCATCACTACCTCTAGTTAGTATTTTATTCCACCCGGTAATTTAAATCTGTATTAGTGTACTGAATTTACTCCCGATGTAAGAAATTTTTATATTTTTCATATAATTACATAAATTAAGTTTTCTATCAGATTTATTATATATTTTTATTATTATCATAATATCAATTTTTATTTTAATATCTTCTATTTATTATATTTCTAATAATTATGTATTATGTACTATTACTTATTATGTACATAATACACTTCTAATATTTTTATCACTTTAATTACCATCTCCCAACATCAATTATCATTTCAAAATATCTGAATTCATCCTAAATCAGATTTTACACCTAATTATCCTAATTTACAAAATTACACAAAATTGAGCTGGAAATTGAACTCACCAAGTTGAGTGGCTTCGGCCATCGTTGGTGGCCGTGGGTGTATTGGCCCACCTGGGCACTGCCACCACCGTATGGTGGTGGTGGTGGTTGTCCACTTCTAGTTGCTCATCAGGTCTAGGTTCTCCTTACAAGCTCCAATTGCACAGTTTTCTTATTTTTTTTACCCAATTCTTTTCTTCCAATTTCGATGCTTCTAATTTTTCTCTGGCTTCTAATTGTCCAAATGAGCTCTTTGATTTTTTTTTCTTTATTTATAGAGCTTTGTGGTAATTAATATACATTAAATTGGACAAGACATTGCCAAAATACCTTAATTTTTGGCTTTTGTATTGCTTTAATTTAATTGGTTAATTTTTTTCTTATTTCCCCAGCTACTATGACCCAATTCTAGATCATTCCTTATTTTGTTTATTTTTCTTTATTTTTTCTTAATTAATTATGAATTTTCTTTAATTATTTAGTATTATTTTAGCACATTACGCGTATTTCTACTAACATGTAAATTCATATATAGTACAAATAAATATTTCTAAATATTATTTAGGTCATTCTATAATTTTCAATATACATATAATTTATCTCTAGCGATTCATTAATTATTAGAATGTATTTTGCGCATTTTCGATAAATAACGAGTTATATACTTAAAATTTGAAATTTTTATATTCTTTTATTTTATTACTTATTTTCTTAAATTCGAACTTACGGGATCATTTTTACTAATATTTCTGGTTTTACTTATAATTTAGACTTGATCGGATTTTTTAACCGATCGAAACCTTAAATGACTAGGTGTGGGGTTTACATCCTACCTCCTTGAACTCTAGCTCTACCCCTAGGTGGTACATAAGGAGTTGGCATCTTCTCGTCACCAGGTAGTCCTTGATCCTTATCATTGTCCATATGTGGTAGCTCATGTACGCCTCATTACTGTGGGTAGAGGATAAGTCCACTGTATCGCTCAACGAAGTCAAGTGCCTTATTTATAATACCTAGCACTATAGGATAGTCAGGTACTACTCTGACACCCCTAGATGAGTCTACTTCAAATAAGTTAAGAAAACAGATGTTGGTATATATGATAGTAAGTATAAACGAGTGGAAAATAAAATAATGGGCTATTTTAGATCTTCATACCAATCGAATAATGACAACTTTGTGGTGTATAATATAATGCTGGGTTATCTATCTATACTACGGCCAGTAGCTCTTATTGACCTTTCAAGGACCTTAGATGTATACTAAGAATCCATATCTCTATACTTGAGCCTGGATATAGGAAGGGTGTATGTTGATCCAATTAACATCTATCCTATCCCGAAGGTCCAATTGGTGGAGCTGCTCTGAGGTATTGATCTCCTATGGAACGTACCGATATCCTCCAAGTTGCTGGACGACGCCGTCTGAAAAGTATTACTTATTGATGTGAAAACATACGAGTGATACCCGATCAATCCAAATGTGTCGCCTGACAATACAATACTGAGGTAGCAATTGTAGTAATTTGTCTATATAAAGCTCTTAAATAACCTAAAAGGAAGAAAAAAAAAATTAAATAACTAGTCAAACAACTATGATTACACTTACAATTGTAAGTCCCAAAACTAGCAATTTGAGGTTTCGATTGATTGAAAGACCCGATCGAGCCTAAATTATAAAGTAAAGCTAGAAATATTAGGAAAATGATCTCGTAAGTTTAAATTTAAGAAAATAAGCAATAAAATAAAAGAATATAAAAATTCCAAATTTTAAGTATATAAATTGTTATTTATCAAAAATGCGTAAAATGCATTCCGATAATTAACGAATCGCTTGAGATAAATTATATGTATACTAAAAATCATAAAATAACCTAAATAATATTTAGGAATATTTATTTGTACTATATATGAATTTACATGTATGTAGAAATATGCGTAATTACTTAAAATACGCGTAATGTGCTAAAATCATACTAAATAATTAAAGAAAATTCATAATTAATTAAGGAAAAATAAAGAAAAATCAGGAAAAATAAGGAATGATCAAGATATAGGTTGTGGTAGCTGGGAAAAATAAGAAAAAAAATTGGCCAACTAAATTAGAACAACACAAAAGTCAAATTGGAAGAAGATAAGGCAATTGTCTAATCAAATTAATGCACAATAATTTCTCTAAAGCCCTATAAATAGCAAGAAAAATTCATAAACTCATTTGGACAGTTAGAAATCAGAGAAAATTAGGGAGAGGCGAAAATTGAGAGAAAAACCAAAGGAAAAAAAAAAAAAGAAAAGGAAAACTGTGCAGTTAGGTCCACAAAAGATAACCCAGACCCGACGGGCATTTGGGAGTGGACGGCCATCACCACCACCACACGGTGGTGGCAATACCCAGGTGGGCCGACACACCCATGGCCATCGACGGTGGCCGGAGCCACCCAAATCAGTGAGTTCGATTTCCAGCCCGATTTTGTGTAATTTTGAAAAAATAGTAAATATTCTTAGAAAATTATGAAACTTGTTAGTCTGGAATATTTTTGTATATAGTTTTTAGAAAAAATATTATTTTGATGAAAATATCTCTCGTGATATAGGGTTCTTAAGAAATCATGCAAAACCGAGCATGTTTCGGTTTAGAAATAAATGGCCTTAGAAGTGTAGTTTTGAACCCAATTTTTTTTTTGTAGATTACTTAGATGATATAGAACAGTGCTATGAAGCTCGTTTTCAAAAATTAATTTTCAAAATTTTTAGATAATTTTTAGGCCTTAAAATGAGGTATAAAATGGGTAATTTAAGGCTAATTAAGTAATTAAATGGTTAATTACTGATTTAGTAAATAAGTATGTGTTTTAGGATGTTGAAATCTGATGGAGTATGGTACTTGTAGCATTTAGGGTGTTAGATGTAATTATTAGGTACATTATGTAGTAAATAAGTAATATAGAAAAATAGTACATTTTAAGTTAATTTTGTAAATTAGGGTAATTAGGTGTAAAATTTAATTTAGGATGAATTTAGACATTTTGAAATGATAATTGATGTTGAGAGATAGTAATTAGAGTAATAAAAATATTAGATGTGTATTATGTACATAATAGGTGATAATATATAATACATAATTATTAGAAATATAATAAATAGAAAATATTAGAATAAAAATTGATATTATGATAAGAATAAAAATATACAATAAATCTGATAGGAAACTTGAATTAATGTAATTATATGAAAAATGTAAAAAATTTCTCACATCAGGAGTGAATTCGGTACACTAATACGGATTTAAGTGTACCGGGTGAAATAAAGTACTGACTAGGGATAATGATAATATTTAGGAGATCGGGAAGTAATGTGATTAATTTCACATTATGGGTTGAAACGAATTTCTAGGATTCGAGTATAAAACAATACTTAGAAATCAAACTAGAACCTAATTTAACAATTGATGCGGAAACCGAACCCGAACCTAACCCCAAACCTAGAATAATTGTAAAAGATTTAAGGCCTAGATAATTAGGCATATTAAACCCTAAACAAAATATAACAATAAGCGTTATAGGATAAAATGAACCTATAATAATTATATGAAAAACTGAAACCACGTTTGTATTATAGGGATGATCGGCGATGGCCTGAGCAAATCGGACCTCGAGTGAGTGAGCGAGGAGTCGAGGTAAGTTGGGATTAATACGTTGCTGTATTTTGGAGGCTTAAAATTATGCTTGGTTGTGCTTGTTAGATAGTTGGATGTGTGCATGTGCTTGATTATGAATGATATTATGATTCTATCTGTTATCTTGGCTTGTATTGTATGATTTGTATGAAATGATTAATCACCCTAAACTGGACCTAATCAAATATACGACCTATAATCATAATCGGATCTACATGGCAACCCATTAGAGGAATTTAGGCCTCTCCGGCCAAATACCGACCCCTTCGAAAGGGATAGCGCAGGATTGCAATGGGTCCCTTCTTCATCCTCAGTCGAACTAAGTGACAGGAGAAGAGGTTGCAGCGAGGGTGAAGTCAATGGTTCGAAGGTAATCGCCAGAGGAGCGAGGTCTCCATTGCACAAGCGTGCGTTTGGTCATGAGTTGTTGCATTAATGGTAACTCCTCAACTCGGATTAGAGCGGGCGCAATTTCTCTAATCTTACGACGAGCCGGACAACGTCATGCGATGGCATTTGCTTGAATATGCATTTCACTTAATAAGTTGGTTGATAACCTTGTTGTGTTTATGGTATAGTTTTAAGTCCTCCATCCTAACTTACTGAGCTGTGATTACTCACATCCCTATAGACATCGTGCAGGTGCTAGTTAAGAAGCGGCAAACAACTACTCTGAAGCTAGTAATTGTTGGATCATGGGGAGTGAGGAAAAACATTTGAAGAACAGACGTATATCTTTAAGGTTTAAGCTATTATCATTGAAAATGCTAATTGTAATAATTGAATTCTATTATATATATATATTTCCTCACTTTCTTAGGTAATAAATTACAAACTGTTCACTTCAAAGCGGGTTAGTCGTAGACGCCTTGTGTAGATCAAGTCTAAGATAACGGTTGTAAGGCCAACTTCTATCTCAGGATGGTTTACACGGTGGGGCTGTTACGACTCTACCGCTTCGGGGCGTGACAACAGTTAAGACAAATACAACAAAGAGGATAACTTATCATATATACCTACTGCGTCATCTGCATGTCAAAAGCTGTACGATACGCATCTACGACATGCATTAGTTGTTGAGTCATATCCTATACCACCCTCCATTTGGTTGCCAATGGCCTATCCCCATCAATAATAAATCCATATCGACTAAGGGAGGTTACATGTGAGAATCTATCCCAAATCTAGACCTGTAGTAAAATCGCGGCCTCTCTTAGCTCATGTGCTTTGGATGAGGAGGTAGAGCACAAATGTTGGCACAACCATGCCAAATATGCGTTGCCCCAACTAAACTGCCTAGCTATTGAGAAGTCCTCCAGCAATGGTAAGAACATCATGTGGATAAAGCTGGAGGATTTATTTGTATATAAATCCTCCTATTAACTTGAGTATGTATGCACATGCATACTTTTGGGCCGTCTCGTTGTCCGCCCTATAAGGAAGTATCCGAAAGTACTCTCGTAACCACATTAGAGATAAGTGAGCACCCCTCATCTGAGCAGGCCTTACGCCTAATAACCTCTCTCTTACATCAACTTAGCTCTCCTCATCATTCGTCTCTATTTGCCACGCTAATGCGAACCCTTCAACTGGAAGTCCAAGTTGGACCTCAACATCTTATAGTGTAATGGTTACCTTTCTAATGGGTAGGTGGAATGTGTGTATCTCAGGCCTTCATCTCTCGATAAGTACTGTAATCGGATGCTAATCAACATAATAAATGAGAGCTGTGCAACTCCTTAGAACCCAGCCTCTTGTATATACGGTTTTATCCTAGGATGAATAGGGATATTGTACTCATCCTTACGTATTGACATCTCACTACACCGCGCTCATAGTGTATACGTCACCTCCTAACAAACATTCAATTAAGTTAGTAAGTAACGCATCGTTAATAAGGGAATTGGTTATAAATGATAATAACATTACTTACCCTGTCCTCCTAGACAGCTTGTGAATGGCAAACAGCTTGCTTCACAAGTACACATAGATCAATTGGTCTCGGTTTCATCTATCATGCGATCACATACAAATAAGTTTAATACACTAACTACCCATCAATATATTTCCGTTTGCATAGACATTTACTTTCATGTAATATACCATTTGCACGTTAGTAATCTTACAATGAATCGAATATATAGATGAAATAAAAAACGTCATCTACACACCGAGCGACAACTTTACAAAATGCGCTTAATCATCTTGTTAAACTACGTCGTCAACACAAATGCCTAACATTGACTTTTTAATTCAACCCAACATAAAACAAAGCACCAAATATATATACCACAATACAAAAAAAAATTCTTAATTTTATATAATATAAAATATATTTTCATCAATTATTAATAATTTACATAATTTACGGTACATCTATAATTACGAAATCTATATTCATATAACTTATGTACCTAACATAAAAAATTCCTAAATTTAGAGAACATAAAACATATTTTTATCAATTATTAATAATTTACACAATTTATGGTACATCTATAATTACGAAATCTATATTCGTATAACTTATGTACTGTAACACAAAAAATTCCTAAATTTAGACAAAATAAAATATATTTTTATCAATTATTAGTAATTTACACAATTTATAGTAAATCTATAATTATGAAATCTCTATTCGTATAACTTATATACCGTAACACAAAAAATTCTTAAATTTAGACAGTATAAAATATATTTTCATCAAATATTAATAATTTACATAATTTATGATACATCTATAATTACGAAATCCATATTTATTAATTTACGTACTATAACACAACAAATTCCTAAATTTAGATAATATAAAATATATTTTCATTAAATATTAATAATTTACGGTATATTTATAATTATGAAGTTTACGTCATTAATTAATAAATTTTTTCCTACAACAAAATATTGAATAATGTCGATTATTAGTAAGATAACAAAAAAATGTTAAATAAATAAAATTCACATAAGTTATAAATTGTTATCTGTAAATGATGTATACTCGCATTAGGAAATAGTTTGATACTCTAACTATAGCTTCCTTGGGTTTTTCTCTGTGTTTTAAAAATTTTAAAAACTGGTATAGATAAGAATAAGCTATAACCGCACGAATTGAGTTTTATATAGGTGTTATATTGAAAGTGCATCCATTACATGTGCCTTTAGTTATAATGAATTACACTAAAGGCGTATCAATTGCATATGCTTTCAATATCAGAATCGTAACATACTAAAGGTACATTTAGTTGATGCGCCTTTAGTATACTATATTCGTAACTTTTTTTTAAATAAGCCATTTTCCGTAATATTTTTCGAAAAAAAGATTGTATTCATATATGATGTCACATTCCCGCATAGCACAGGATGCAACATCACATAAGAATACCCGTTGAAAACTTAACTTAACTTGCTTATTCAACAAAAGATAATATTGTTTACATAATAAAAGGGTTTCTACATTGGAGGTCAATTAGATTTCCCATTATAACTTATGTGTACAACACAATATTTACATCAAAAGATGAATTAACTTTTTCTTTTATCATCTTCACAGTAATATGATTCCTGACTTAGTACAAGCTTCATACAAAATTAATTTACTCTGACTTATGCTCTCAGTATATGTATTCCCCTTTAGTGTTAGGTCCTTCACGATGCTATTAACATGAGGATAAAACATTTTATCCCCTCAACTATTGAAACTGAATGAAAGTGGATAACAAATAATATAACATAAACAATATGATAGACAATACTGTATGTCATAACTAAAACATTTTAATTGTAACAAGTAGGTTCAACTTTACGTATGCATTCGCCTAATTGGGCATTTACTGTAAGTAATGCAGCATGCTATACTCATGCACGTGGCATGCATCGGTACCGATATTCTATGCCCTCTAATTTTCTTTCGGTTAGTCAATATAGTTGTACATTTAGATATAATGTCTAGAAACCTAAAGTAACAAGAAGCTACTTGAGAGTAGGACCTCTACCAAATTGGACTACACACTGTAGTCTACCATTATTAAAAATGGCAATAAAGAGTTACTTGGGAGTAGGACTCCCAACTTTACAAAATTAGACTATATATTATAATTCACCAAATCAAAGTAGTAACATTACCAAATTAGACTACACAATTTAATTTACCAAATTTGACTATCAAAATTGTCATAATGTTTGGATAATGTAATTTATATGCTTTCAAAATTTGAGTTCATAAAACCTTGCTTTTTCTATGATCATTTAAAAGCCTCATTTTAAAACTTCACACCCATAGATCCCTTTTTATACCATGTCATGCCATATCATGATATACATTAGCAACTTGGGAATATCAATTAGCATAATCAATCTTCCAGTTTTCTTCAACCTAGTGATTTGATTCTAGTTTTCAAACTCAACCTAGCGGAATTCTAATATCTCACTTAGGGTTTACTTATGTAAATAGTTAGAAGATTGAGTTAGATCATTTAACCTCTCTGGTTAGCACAATCAATCGTAAGTACAAATCATTACTCAAGATACAGTTATTGTTATTCAAAATCACCACATTAGCACCTACTATAGTAGCATATCAATTCACCCAAGATATATCTATATTCAATCAACATGGCATCAAACTGCATGTAGCGTTATGAGTAACAATATATCTACTTCAAGCATGGGTTAGATTCACTTATTTGGGCTTAGTAATAGTGCAAAATCCTAAACTTTATGATGTTGTCCTTCCTTACATATCACACCTATGAAAATATAACACAGTCTTCAAATTAATTATGGGTCATGTAAGTTCCTAAAATTGTATTTAGGACAATCGAGCCTAAATTTAAGGTCTTTAAGGAAAATTATCCAATTGAGCCTAAACTTTACGACTAAGATAGAAAAGTTAAACGAAATGATACAGTGAAGTTAGATTTTAAAAATAATGACCTAAAATCTCAATTTGGCTCTTAGAAGTAAGATTATTTAATATAGTACTAAAATGTTTAGAACCTCTAAAATCGAGTTTGGATTATAACGAAAACTTAAAGATAAGTTAATTAAGCTCCAAAATGAGATAATATAGTATAATTTACCATATGAATATATTTATATTTTTATGAGTATACTTGGTATAAATAATAATTATATTTGTAAAATAACCCTAAATTACGTAATTATATGTATTGCGTCCAATTCATGAAATTAATTAAGAGAACATATCCTAAAAATAAAAAATATATTGGAAACTTAATTATATAAGTATAGTTATATATTACGCATGATATATATATTGGATATATATACTTGTATATTACTAAATAACTAAATATTAATTAAATGTACTTAAAATATTAAAATAACCGAACTTGTTAGAGAATCACCATGGCAAGCTAGGGAAGCACAAAGATGCTAAATTAAAAGTAAATAAGGCAAGTAAGGACACCTCCTACTTGCATTTATGAGAAAAAAGTAAAGGAAAAAAATTAAAAGAAAATCTAAATGTAGCAATTGACTCCCAACTTATATATATAGGCTCCCTGACATTAGATTAAGCACTTTAGGAACTAAGTTACTTAGAGAAAAATTCAAAAAAATTTAAAAAAAATAGAAAGAAAATTAGAAAAAATAGAGCAATTATTGTAGTTAGCTAGTTCTTAGGGCTCTTGATGTTCTGCTATTGAGCCATTTCATTACTAAGGAGCACTGCTAGCGCCTAAGGCTTCCGACACACCCCCACTACCCTACGGCCACCGGAGAACCTAAAAACACGAAGTTCGATTCATTACCTTGTTTTTTAATAATTTGTAAAAAATACCTAAACCACCTAGAAAATTTTGAAAAAAATTATAGTTAGGTTATTTTGAACATGCTTTCGTATGATATTTTTATTTTTGAAATTTTTGAAATATTTAATATACTTATTTAACAAAACTATTCATTCGAAATTTGAATTGTAAAATAAATGTACTAAATGATGTTGTTTCTAGCTTAAAATTTTTGTGTAGGATGTGTATGATATATATATATATATATAGCTACTATGTAGCTCGAATTTTGATTTGAATAATTTTAATATTTGTTATATTTTTTGGCTTAAAAATAACTAAAAAATAGGTTGAAATTGTGAAATAAAATGATGAAATGGACATGTACTAATCTCTAGTGAATAATAACAATGTTGGGTCAAACTGAAATTAATTTGGTGTAAAAATGATCATAATTGAGTAATTTAAGGGTAAAATTATAAATACGAATATATAGGCGATAGGTCGAAAAATTGAAACCAAGTAATAATTGAGTTTCCTATATTTTTAGAAGTTTATAGAAATTTTTAGGGAATTGTTGGTAACTCGAACTATTTATTATGAATTTTTGTTGTAAAATGGCTTAAATTAAAAGTCGGGATGTATTTTTAGTAATAATGAGTTAAAATGAATTAAATAGTTAAATAAAAACTATATATGAGGTTATTTTCAATATATTTACTGATATTTTCTGACCAGGATATGTTATAGGTATATTAGGGTTAAATAATACTCATATTATAGTATTATATTGACAAATTAGGTAAAATATAGTTTGATAACCTAAAATACGTATAATATGTTAATATTTATTTAGATATGTGTAATTGTATTAAAAACTTGAACTACCTGTTAAAAGTCGTCTTTAAAAATAAGACCTGTAATGCGTGTCGTTAGATCTGTACGAACCCAACGATACTAATTTTATTAAAATTGGATAATCTTAGGTAATATAACCTATAACTCTATAATATTCAAAAATGTACATATTTCGATAATAGTATCGGAATTAAAACGTGATTTAATAAATTAAAAGTATGTTTTGATACGATCGAAACAATATACAATACGTAATAATATAAATTACATATAGTATCGATAATCAACAACTTAACTCGATATATAATAATAATAAAATAATATATTTATATATATAACCATTTTATATCAAACTCTAATGTTTTTGTAATTATTGTGAAAAATGAATTTGGGTTTTTGTGTGTATATAAGATTTCCAAGTGGTCAAACTGTTGACAGCTTGAATATGCCGTAGTAAGCATCTGAATAAGTAAGTTGGGATTTGTAGCTTCACTACTTATTAGGATACTGTACAAAAGTATATAGAGACCCAAGAGTACTTCTAGCTATGTTTATAGTTAGTTGATTGTATGTATACTATGTGTGTATAATATTCAGTTGTGGTAGGAGTTGAACTCTTTGGTGTGCTGTTCTACATGTTCCCATTATTTCTGTACTGTATGAACTTATTTAGTCAATCCTAATTAAAACTAATGTCTATTCAAATAAAACGAAACTGGACATGCATAGTACTCGTTAAGAGAAACAATTAAAAGTGTTAGGTCAAATACCAACTTCATTTAATAATGATAGCTGAAATAGTTATTTTTTCCATCCTTAGTCGAACTAAGTAATAGGTGAGGAGGTCGTGATAAGAGTGGGGGCCATGGTTCGAAGGCAGTCATGAGAGGAAGGAGTTTTCCATTGCACAAACTCAGGTTTGGTCTGATTTGAGTTGCGATAAAACTCCTCAATTTGGGTTGGAGCAAATGTAATTTCTCTAACTTTACAACGGACGAGATAACATTGTGCGATATTTCATTTGATTGATTGCATTGTATTTCATCATAATTAATAACCTTACTTGTAATTATTTGGTACTCTTCTCACTTTATCACACTTATTGAACTAGTTGTGTTCACATCTCCATAGACTCTTTTACAGGTATTGAGTGAGGATTAGGATGTTCCAATACTGCCAACTCTAGGTTAGTGTACGGATGATTGGGAAAGTGAAGGACAAAGAATCAACTGAACCTGAGTTTTGACTTTGCTTTTTTCTTTTCTTTTGAATTTTGAGGAAACTAATTGGGAATTCGTTGGATGCCCACTAGTTTCCTAACTTTTGTAAATAACCTATAAAACCTATGGCTTTTTGATAAACTCTGATTGTGAATTATAACTCTGGACGTAAGACATTTATGTCTTCAATATTGTTGTGTTATGAGACAACAAGGTATATAAAACAAGTATTTTGTAAAGCTCTATCATAGGTTTGGTTATTAATAAGTATCATAATGGAAATTTCAAACTGGTTGAGTTGTGTACACTTTTTATGAACTATATTTACGATAGCAGCTGTGAGGTTAGCTTCTATCTTAGGTTAGTTTATATGGCCCAACTATTATGACTCTCCCTGTTCGGGATGTAATAGGTTGAACCCAAATTGTTATAAGTTTTCATTTCCACATTTTTAAACTTTATTTAATCGTATTTTACTCATTTCTTAATTAATTTTGATAAACTTTATATCATCGCAATTGTTATTTTGAGTACCATTAGGATATCTTAAGAATCAAGACTTATTAATTTTTGTCAAAATTCCAAAAATACCCTTTTGTATTACCGAGTTGATTGTATGTTATTATAACTTTGTAATTAACTCAAATAAATTTTAAATCTAAATTAAAAGTCATAAAACACCTCATTCCCCGAGCTGGTCAGCATTCATTATATACTAAAAAATGCAAATCATTTACACTTTTAACGAGTATCACATTAGTACTAATTAATATACCATTTATTAGACTAATATACATAAATAGTATACGAGCCCAATTAATTTCATGAAAAATCATATAGACTCACAAAAATATGTAGTTTAATTATTAACCATGAATTATACTAAACTAGCTATTATATATATTTATAAAAATAGCAATTTAAACTCAAAATTAGCAAAAATTAAGCAAACAAGTGAATTTTATCTTGTGATAAAATTCAAGTGCCCCAATTATTATTATGAACTTCCAAAATTTATAATATATAGGGCTTATACTTTGATTTTGTTAAAAAATAATTAATTTACTAAAATAACAAAATTACAAATTTTATCCAAAAAAATTTACAATAAATAGTAAACATGATTTCTTAAAAAAAATTATTGTTACTACAATTAAATACATATATTTAGGATGTTATGTACAAATTTTCAGCTTGAAAGAACATTATTTAATATTTCTAAAATTTAATTTAATTTTCATATAAACAAAGTCATTTTTTAAGGACCTTATATTTCCAATAATTATTTATAAAAAATAAAATTACTACATTAATCTACACAAAATAGCTCTAGAAAACCAAATTTCATAATTAAATAACATCATTTGTTATTTTTACAAAATTTACAAAGTTTTAGTTAGAAATTTGGTTCACTTGAACTATCTGCCTCCGGTTACTCAACCTTGTCGAAACACCTCTCTTGGTGGTGCTTCCTTTGACCCCAAATGGCCACCACAATTGGATACCAATAACCTATTGAACCGGCCTGATTAGATTTCATGCTTTATTTTTGCTTTAATTTTCTTATTTTTTTCTAATTTGTTTCGAAATTTTCTTGAGTGATTTTCTTTTCTTTTCAAACTTCTAAAGTGTTTTTTTTTTTTTGAAGCGTACATGCCTTATTTATAATTTTCAAATGGATTAAGATTAATAAAAATTGGACATGTGGTTTATACATGTTATTTTCTTGATTTTTCAAAGCTTAAGGTGTCAATTTCTTATTTCTTACCTTCTGACTCATCAATTATAATTCATCTTAAGCTGCAAAATTATGGGATGACTCATCTTTTCATTTTTTTAAATTAATTTTCCATTTTTTTATATTAATTTACCTTATTTTAATAATAACTTCTTATTATATATGTGTATTTAATATAAATAATGTATATACTATGTATATTACTTATAATTCAACTTCATTTATTATTTTTATAAGTTAAATAATTTATTTTTAATATCTTCCTATATCTAAAAGCTCAAATTTCACGTTTTTGATAATTATCTGTTTTATCGATAAATGAACATTTTTCTTAAATTAATATTTTTATATAGCTTATTTTGAGAAATTAACTTTACTTGAATTACTTTATCTAATTTTTTTAACTTCACTGTGAAGTGTGAAATAAAACTGATAACTTAGTCCGACGTCCTAAATTTAGAGGTTTGGATCCTAGGGTTATTAAATTAGCTCGAAATCCTAGAGTATTATATCTTATCTCCTTTACAAAAAGTTTCATCTTCGAAACTTCCACAATCAAGGACATTCATGCCGTTGAACCAATACCGCGCTTCTATTGTACAACTCTGATTTCTATATTACATCACATCATAATCATCAACTATTATTAAAGATGAAATCTTTCAATACTGACTCCTGTATCTTAACCTCAAGTTTATCAACTCGTGAACTTTCTATTTGACTTATTCATCTCATTACTTCCTTCATATTATGTCTCTAACTTTTGCTATATAAGCTTAATATAGTTGGTCCAGTTTTACTCCTCCCTTTCTGTTTAAGTTATCTTTTCATAATAACTAGTCCATTTTGTAACTTTATTATGTTCTTATTCAAATACCACAACCATCATATTATTGCCTATGTTTTTACCCTTATCTCTACTAATATCGAACTAGCATGTTCTTGTATCGTTTCTTTATCATAATCTAAACTAGTATCTCCACTCAATTATCATTTCCTCCCTTTAGTTAGTAGACTCTTATATTTAGTTAGTCCTATATAACTCATAATCATCCCTTCCATTATTTTCTTATCTGTTCCATAGCTAGCCAATATGTCTTTTTATCTCATTCCTATCATTTAGGCATTGTTCAAGTTCTAATTTCCACTTAGGATGAATATAATGAATTCACTTTCCTTAGGTCTAGAGGTTTTATATTGCGGTTGTCACTTAATAGTCATAATTAAGATCTTAGGCACTTCCTATAATCAACACATATATCTGCAAGAATATGTTTGGCGAATCGGCACTTTCCACCAACTTACACATCAAGGAGATAAAGAATGACTAAGACTAAGTAGGCTCGATTGAATTCAATGTAAATTGACACAACTTTTGACAAACAAAACTCATAAGGACATCGAACATTTTTTTGATTGATAATTGACACGATATGACTCACAAAGATAGGATATTTTGTTATGAAAGACATGAGAGTCATAACAAATATGAGAGTCAATGAAAGAGTCATGAAAGTCATAGATTTGTCATATTGTTCTTGCTTATCACATGTGCTAAGTGTATACGAAAGATATACATCTCAAAGCTTTGTAATTATATATCCTATTGACTTCACATACTTTATCACCTTTTGACTCTTCAATCTTATCATTAACTATTACCTTATGGATTGTAATTTCATTCGATGTAAGATCAATTCTTGAGTTAGTCTCCAATTATACTTCAAATGAAAATTTGATTTATTCTCAAAGCTCACTCATGATCATCCACCTTCGATATTTCTTACTACTCCATTCATTCCAATAACAACTTTTGCTTGCTTTATTGCAACATACATATCATCTTTAGAATCTGCATTTACTCTTTCCTACAAGTTTTTTTTTCTTCCCATAACTTCTCTCAACATTTAAGTTACTATAAATCTTTTGTGATTCCCTTTTCATGAGACTACTTAAATGCTACTATTTTTCCCTCATAGTTAACATTTGCTCTATGCTTAACTCCAGTATTATATTCAATCTTTTTATATCTAAGATAACTGGTTCTATTATCATTTCATGAGTATCTAGATTTATACTCCTCATCATTCACTTTATGTTGCACCACTTGTTCTCCTTCAACAGGGGTTGTAACTATTTACTACAAAGTTTCTACAAATAGTTTATTTCTATCAATGTATTCTCTTGATATATACAAATGAATTGCCTTAATATTAAATAGAGTATACGTATAAGCATAACCATCTCCTATACATACTAGTCCTAAAACATCATTATGATAACTATATTAATACTTTCAAACATTTCTTATTTATCAACTGTCAGCTATCGGGTACACAAATAATCTAAATTATCAAGTTCAAAGGCTATACCTATCATAATCTAGTGATCTCTAGCTTCGTTTTGTTGAATAGTGTAAGCGTACATTCTATCTTGCTCTATAGCCTTAGGATTTTCCCTCCTAGGTCATTTATTCTTATTACCCGATCTTAATTCATTAGTTTGGTTTTGCTATTGAACTAGACTCTCTTGTTGCTATCTTACATAATGTCAAACAATATGCCTTCATTGATGGCATCGGTAATAATTTATACCTCTTAGATCAGGGTTATGACACTACTTAGCTAAATGTCCAGTTTTACTATACTTATAATACTTTCCTCTTAGTTTTGGGTATTCCCCAGCTCGATGCTTACTATTACACTTCCAACAAGGTTATATTTTTTATAGAGGCCTTTTGTTTCTTTTTGCAAGTTGAATCAACTTCTTTCCTTTAGCTATATTGCTTTTACTACTAGAACCAACATTCAACTTCCTTTTCTTATTATTCTCATTCTCATCTGTAGCCTGTTGAAGATTAAGAACTTGTTCAATCAGACGAGTTTTATTAACAACATCGATATATCTTTTCACCTTACTCCTCTTCAGCTTTACCTGGTAATAAAGATCAAGTCCGGCCTTGAATCGCTTAACTTTAGAAATGTCATTCTTTCGTATAACTTCAAGAGCAAACTTTAATAACTTATTGAAATCCTTCTCATATTCTTCAATTGTCTTGCCCTACTATCTTAGCTTATAGTATTCTTTACACATTTGATCTGTTACACACTTAGGAAAATATTATTCTTGAAATATATCTCTAAATATAGCTCAACCAATTGGTTTTGGTAAATTTCGTCTCTTTGCCTCCCACCAATTACTTGTTGCCTCCCACCAATTACTTGCATCTCCATTTAACAAAATAGCAACTATCTTAACTTTCTTATTTTCCTCAATTTCATGTACTTCAAAGGCTTTCTCTAATAAGTCAATCCATTCTTTTACCATCAAAGGATTGGTATTCTTTCCATTGAATGGTTTTACTAATCGCTGTACCTAAGCTAACTTATCTTTATCTCCACCAACTCCTGCTAATGCAACTGTAAATTGTTGTACTAATTCCTCCATATGTCGTGGTTGTTTGGGTTTAGATTGAGGCCATTGTGATAGCTCTTCCCTTTGCTTCTCATATATATAGCGCATCGATGACATTCCACATTCCCTACAAATTATCTTTCTAAATAAACATCACATAAAACTTTATGAATAACTACTACAGTTGTTTTACTAAACTATGACTCTTTGTTACCTAACTACCCCACATATCTCATATGTATCTAAAGGTTATGGTCTCTAATTAATACTCTGATACCACCTAAAGAATGTCACATCCCGGCATAGCACGAGATGCACCATCACAGAAGAATACTTATTGAAAACTTAATTTAACATGTCCATTCATCAAAAGACAACGTTATTTATATAATAAAGGGGTTTCTACATCGGAATTCAGTTAGATTTCCTATTATAACTCATGTGTATAACATAATATTTATATTAAAACACGAACTAGTTTTTTCCTTTATCATTTTCACAGTAATAGAATTCTTGACTTAGTATAAGCTTCATACAGAAGTCGCTGACTTCGACTCATACTCTCAATATATGTATCTCCTTTTAGTTTTGGGCTCTTTATGATAATATTAACCTGAAGATAAAACATTTTTTCGTATTTATTTTATTTTTTCTTGATGTTTATTTTATTTTATTTTACCAAAGCGTAAAAATAAGTAAAACAACATTGGGCCTTCCTTTTTCTTTTTCTTTTCTTATTCTGCTTCTTCTTCTTCTTTTTTTCCATTTTTTCCTTTCTTGTTTTCATTTTATTACAATAGAATGTAAAAAAAACAAAAAAAAAAAAAAAACAAAATGAAATACAAAATACAAAACCAAGAAAATGAGAATTGAATAAAGGGGCATTTGTACGGGTTAGCAGTCGGGGGGTGAGGATTGGATACTTGGGTTGGATTCGAGTTATTCGACCTGGACATATATATTGTATGTGGGTTGTTTAGAGAAGGAGGATGCAAGTAGCTGTGAGGTGTGATTCAAGGTGTTTTTTGGCGAATTTCAAGTAACTGAAAGTTATTTCGTGTGAATTTTATTGGGCATTATTGGTCTTGGACAAGTGCTTCGGCCAGGCATGGTGGTTTGGTAGTTGTTTAGATTGACCACTGACGATGATGCTTGGGTAGTACAACTGGGGTGGTTTGGAGTTTGAAAGGGTATAAGGTGTGGTGTTTTGGACCATTACGAGCTTAGTTGTGGTGATGGATTTGGGTATAGAGTGGTAGTGAGTAAGGTTTCACAAGGAGTGGTTGTGCCTTTGTAATAGTACTAAAGGTTTGGTTTATTGATGTAAGTGGAGTCGCGAGAGCTACTAAAAGAGATTAGGAATGGGAGCTTGTGACTTGGGCGACTTCTTTATGTTTGTGAAATGGCTTGAAATACTTCGAGCTCAAGCCATGGTCTAGAGAGAGAGAGACCTCAAATGTGCGTTTAGAGTATGTTTCGATGATGAGTTGATGCTTGAATGGGATCGAGAAGGCTTTATTTATACTAGCTGTAGCTCAAACAAGCATAGAAAGGATCAAATCACCATTGATTCAAGTTGAATAAGAGAGGAAGACTCGGGATTTGATTTCTATTTTAGGTGCAAATTGGAGTTAATTTCTAATTAAAATTGCATCCAAGATGTTCGTTTTTGCTCAAAAGATTGAGTGGAAGATGTTGACATTCATTAAAAAACTTGAATCATGGAAATTCAAGGAGAAGGAAAATCCAAGCATTTATGTTTTTCCCGATTTTCAATCTCCATTTTGACTCCCTTAACAATTAAATTTAGACACAATAATGGGTTAAGTGTACTTTGTGACTTCATCATTAATTTGATGAAATTATAAAGAAAAGGGATGAAAAAGGCCTTGAAAGCAAGCACCCATGCATGTTCCTCAAGGAGAAAGGGAAGGAACCATCGGGAAAATGGGGGAAAATTTTTCGTTTCTACTAATCAGAGGCTAACGCATAGCTTTTGTGTTAGCAAAAAATAAAAAGTGCCCTAGCACTTGTGGAAGGAATTAAACCTGAATCTCCTCTCCACACTTCATGCATTCTTTCCATCAAGTAATTGGCTTATGCCTCAACAACTTATGCAATCAACGTGCATATATAAACCTTTGGACCAATCTCTTGTACACTTGTCTCTTGAATTATAGGCATTGCTCAAATCATAGTTATTTTTGAAGTGCTAATTTATTCTAAATCTAACATTCTACTAAATATATATTTTTCATTTTTCAATCTTTTTGTATTTTTTTTATTTATTTCTTTCTTTAATCTTTTAATTTTTTTTTGTACTTTTCTAGGTTTTATATTTTTTTTTATTTTTTTAATTTCGTATTTTCTCTTTTTTTTTTAAAAAAAATAAATTTTTCTATTTCTTGTGCTTTTTCTAATTTTTCGATTTTTTTTTTTGTATTTTTGTATTATGACCCTTTTTCCCTATAAAAAAAATTTCTAAAATTATAGAGGGATAAAAATAGGATATCTATAGATGGTGAGATAATGTTTACCAAGGTTGTCACTATGTTCATCTTATTGAGAAGTTTAAAAGTTTATAATTATAATATGAACTATTATTTTTATCGATTAATACTCATTCTCGCTTGTGGGTTGAGACCGTTAAAGCACATCAAGTGGATGAATGATAATACATCCACCAAGTGGACTTTTGAACTCATGACCTGACCTCCTATTTTGATACCACATTTAATTTACCACTACATTCCTTTTATTAACAAGTTTTAACTGTTGAAATATAAGTATGCGATTGACCTCTTGGTAAAGAAGTGGCATCCATGACATGAGAGCACATTACTTTTAGGGAAGGTTTACTGCCGGCAGATATGCATGTGATCAACTATCCTGAAAACTGCACTACCATAGGTGTAGATAAATATAGTTTCAATAATTTATTTCTCATTTTTCACGCCAAAAAAATTTATTTTTCAAAAATAGTCATATTAAGTAGATGTTTTAATCACGTAAATTACAATTCCAGCATTATTCAAAGAGTCAAAACTGGAAAAATCTGTGTTTTTGTTTTTTTTTTTTCTTTTCCTTTTTAATGGTTCTGTCAACAATTTGTTTTCCAGATATGATCTTTGATGTAACAAAGAAATTTTTACATGTATTTCATGTCTTTTTATATGTTATTTTTTAATCCTTTTTTCGATACATACGTTCTTGTTACAAGTTAAAATGTTTAATATTTTATGCTAAACTATATAAGTTTATTATCCATTCTTATTTTGGGTTAAGTAACACGATTTTTTCCATTAATTTTTAGTTATGCCTTTTGGTGTGAAAATGAATTCTATAACAAATTTATTTTTATCAAAATCCTTTCCCATGACAAAATACTTTATGATGAAGAGAAAGTGTATAGATTTATTAAATTAATTGATTTTCATGAGCATCTTAACTATTGATTTGCATAATGACATAAATAAAATATTTGACTTTCAACCCTTAATTTTTGGTGCATGCATTGTCAGTAACCCATGAATATAATAAAGTATATATGCGTTAAAACAAAACGAATCATTAGTTTATGCTAATTATTTTGAATTTTTTTTTTTCATTTGATAAATTACTATTTGATTAATTTCTAAAATAATTTCCATAAACTTTAAAATTTCTCGTTTGTTTTATTTTCTTGCAAGTGAAATTTGGAGACACTACATCATGATTAAAAAAAAAAGAAAAGAAAAGGAAAATACCAAAGATCCTAGAGTGTTAAATTTTATGCATTGGAATTCTTCACTAGAAGTTGTAAATTTCAATTTATTTTTTAATACTTTTTGGAAACATTAACTTTGTAAGACAATATGACAATTGTATATATATATATATATATATATATTATTGATGTTGTAATATGTATTGTTTCACTTACAACTATAGAAGCCTGAAAAGGATTTAATTTAGATTCTGTATATGATATTTTTCTTTCTGATATGTCTATTTATGTTGCTAATACATATATGAAAATGAGAAATCATGGAGTCTTGATATAGTAGTCTTTCTTTGCTCATTAGACCTGTAACTTCTATAACATGCGAATTAATAAATAGCCTTTACATTAGACATTCAACGATATGAAAAGCAATGGTGTATAATGAAATTAATAATATACTAACTGAGTGCAAGAAATTATTATTATTTCTTTTTTCTTGATGTAAAATTTAGTAAGTTTTAACTATCATTATTAAAGATTAAATTATTTACTCATTATATTTCTTTTTTTTTTATAACTATTTATTGAAATCCCGAGGTAGTCCATGATTTTCAATTCGAGTAAATTTCTATAAGCAATTTTTATCCTTATATTAATTATATATACTTAGTTAGTCGTTAAATCGGTTATTTAAAGGATAAGTGTTGATTTTTGAAAAGACCGAAGATAGTGTAATTTGGAAAATTTTTAGGAGTCCATCTTTGCGGTTTAGTTTAGAGTGAATGCAAACGAAAACGTTATTGATAAGGAAATGAGAGTACAGGGCATGGGCAGAAAAGTAGGTACTTCAGGCATGTGCTAATGGGACATGGATTAGTATAGCAAGGTGGGAGGGGAGGGCAAATAAATTAAAACTAAAACCGGTCTTGGTATCACTAGTCTTAAGTCTATCGAGACTAATTTAATAATGGGGGTGACCAAGACCCAAAACTTCACTTAGCCAATGTTTTAAGCTTTTTGTGACATGATTATGAGTGATTAGTAAGGATAGCGATGATTGGATATATGTCTTTGGTCATTACCATTTTCTTTTCGTGACAAAAGTCAAGGATAGCTTAATACCTAAGGATCAAACACTTAAAACACCGTATAATCCGATTTATTGGGTCAAATCCTTTTCTAGTCGACTAATATTTTTCTCTATGAAAACCGTAAAATTTCGTAATAATGATATTACAAACTTCGCTCAATGGGATGGCGAATCTCTAATAATGCATTGCATATATATATATATATATATATATATAGCTATATATTATGATGGTTATGGTTACTAATGCAGTTTTAAATAGATAATATTACTTCAATTTTTTAGGAACCGAAAAACAATGTACGAGTATTTCAATACATCAACACTTATCCTTAAGTATAATTAATTCATTTAGCATAACCGTTCTTTGAGGAGTTCATTAAAAAAAAAAAAAAAGAAAAAAGAAAAGAAGGTTCAAACTTGACACAAAAGGCAAAAACATCACGTAGTAACTTGGGGCGCCTAGTAATAGCATTTTCATAGGTACGAGATAGGAGTATAACCAAATAACTCATGCAAACAATAAGATAACAAAATTCAAAATTCGACTATGTAATTTTTATATGGAAGGTCCAAAACATCAAATTATACAATAATGACAACATAAATCGGAAATCCTTAGAAGATTCGCTTTCTTCCTATAATTCAGGAAACTGATGTCTAGAGTCTGACACGATGTTAGAAATCCATTTTTGTAACACTCGCTGAGAAGACTCTTGTTTCAATATGAAAAAAGTAATCATAACCAAAACAACCCTTTTTGAACGTTTTACGGTCGTTCTTGGTCAAATATATATAACCCATACATGATCAAAAGTGCCTTTCTACTCTTCTGGTTAACTCTCCAACTTCTTTTACGATATGCATTTTTATTTTCTTGGGATGAGGGGAAAGAAAGAAAAGAAGTGGAAGAACAGCTGTGCATATGAAGGGAAAAAAAGAACGAAAGCAGAACTCTCACAATCTTCTTTTTTTTTTTTTTTTTATTTCTTTACCATTTTATAGTACATCTTTCACAATAATATTGGGTTGGGAACAGCTAGAGAGAGGAAGTTCAGATGAGGTATGGAATTGGAAATTTCATGTCGTCGGTGATGATTTCTATGTGTTGTCTTTCCGATCCTTCATTAATCAAGTCAATAAAATGAATGAATGATGGCATGCTTTTACTTTATTATAATTATATAAAGACACTTTTTTTGCCTGCCTTTTTTTCCTTTTAATCCCCTTCATGTGCGTGTGCATGCATGCATTGATAAGGTGAGGGTGACGCAAAGCAACACTTTGTATATGCGGTTTGTTTGACATGGAACGATAATCTCCCATAGTATTCTCAAATTAAGAATTAAAGAAGCATACTGATAATAATCTTTCTTACTAAAATCTTAACGGTTTCATTTCGTATATAATATATGATGCTTGAATTAATGAGAAAAGTGAATTTGTTTATTTGACCTACCCGAACGATCTATTCCCGTATATTTTTTAATTTCTATATGATCTTATAGTACAATACTCATATGATTTAGATAGATATATAACAACTAAAGATGAGAATTTAAGCGGATGGACTTTTACAAGATATTTAATCACTCGATCCTAGTATTTTAATAGAGTAATACTTGATATAGGGTTTTAAACGGTTTCGATAAAGCGATAAAATTTTATAAGGGTTTGGATTATATTCTAGAATAAGATTAATATGTGATAGGAAACATTTGTTATTTTATTTGACATTTACCAATGCATAGTTCAAACACTATTTTCACATTATTATTTATTTTAATAATAAATAATATTACGAATTACTTAAAAAATATATAGTATTATAAGCTTGTTTATAGTATTGCTTATTTATAGTTATATTTTCTTTTTACCTTATTTAAGAATCCATTAAACATGAATTCTAAAGTATTTTAGTAAAATTTTATTAATTATTTAGATGTATGGTTTCCGAGTATATCATGGGTTTTCTATTAGCTTAATGAATGAATTTTGTGGTAAAAGGAATTATAAATTTTTATTTATTTATATTTATATATTATTTATTGATTTATATAATGTATTAATAATATTGAATATTTTTTATTTATAAAAGGGTTTGAAATATCTAATAACATATCGAGATGGAATGAGAGTTAAAAAGTGTTTCACTCGAATAAAAAAACCTTATCGCCATTGCATCACAAGCCAAATGCAGCTGCTGCCAACTAGGCCGGCGTATCTTTCTCAACCTTCTGATCGGTACACGTAAGTCCACAAACTTCGAGCACAAGAAAATTAAAAGTAAAAGGATTTAATGCTCGATAACCGAGCATTAATAATATTTAAATATATATTCATAAATAATATTAATAATATATATTCTTTTCCTCTTTTGTTTTTCCCTTTTTTTTTTCTTTTTTTTGGGGTGTGTGTGTGTGAGAGAGAGGGGGGAGGGCGGGGTGGTGTTTGCTTTTATAGGTCACTTGTTCCATATTTCTTTTCATCTGAACTAGGAAGCTAGTGATTACCTACACGATAAAACTAGGAAGTAAAACGAAAAAAAGAAAAAAAAAACGCATACGCACACAGAGTGATTTGACATTTGCATTTATTATTCGAGGGATATTTTAATAAGTTGCATGGAGTTTCCCATTGATCCGATCAATTTCAGATGAATTTTTAATGTTTTAGGTGGAGATGAAATAAACGAACACAGTTTTATAAGGATGTTTTATTAAAATTCTCCCGTAAATAACTTTCGTATATGTTTCCCCTATAATTCTATTCTTGAGTACTCCGGCAATGTTGTGTCATAAGTTTTAGTCCAAGAAATACTAATCATCTCCATATAGAATTACATAAAGTTGCAATTTTACTGAAATGGGGGATGTCTATATAATCTGTCGAATTGCTTAAATAGCTAATTTAGATGTGTTTAAATATAAAGGGCAAAATATCTTTGGCATTGAATCATAGAAGTCAACGTTTTGAACTACAAACCGAGCGAAATATAAAATCAAACTAATATAAACTTTTAGATTTTTGGTTTTGATATGGAAAAACGAAAACGAATCTTATTGGTCATATATATTGATTGATTCACTACATAATATAGATGTGGAACAGTTATAGACATATTATGTTATATAATTTATAAATGTCCAATTACATGTATAATATATTTATAAACATATAACATCACATATATTACATAATCTCATTTAAAAACATTCAATTCACAAGTAGTATATATGCACCTGACAATGTAACGCATATAATATATACTCAAGTAGATTATAAATAATTATGTAGCATACTTAAGCACAGTTTATATCTCAACATGAATTTATTGGAAATTATCAAGAATGTTATATATATATATATATATATATATATATTCGTCCATATTCAATTCGAATTTATCATATTCGGTCTTTCATCATATTTAAACTTTTTTTTAAAAAAAAATTCTGGAAAGTTACCAAAACTTGTGAATGTAACCGACTTATTACAAAATCATCTTAACTCAATTTCAACAATCCAAAGGAATATCATAAATCATCATAATTTCATTAAATTCAACTTGAATCCATGCTTTAACAAATTAGAGTCTTCAATTAGCAATTAACACTTTATCATGCATGAATTTATCAAATTTCATCATCCAGTATATCGAATTCAAAATCTAACGGGCTAATCTAACTTATAACATATCAATTCACTTTAACATTACATCAATAGCTAGATTTACAAGTCTCCAACACAGAATATCTCATGTTCCACTTTCACTAATGTCATTGAAACAAAGCCCTTCACCTGTTGGCACATAAATACGACTAAGCCGAAGCCCATTGTCTGCTGATACATATACGATTGAGTCATCACTTGTTGTCTACTAACGTATTAAAACACAAATAGTACGTGCAATGTCAAGGTCCAATTTCCGTTAGTCATGTTAAAGCTTCCTACATGACCATAAGCAGCAAACAAATAATACAACACTCATTTTTTTTTTTTTCCTGAAAACTCGGTCTTGATCCTTTTATCTCCATGATCTTTTCTAATAGATAATTGAAGAAATTAATCCTAAATTCATTTTAGATTTGATTCCTTTCTTGTTTATGAATTTCTCCTAATTTTTAATCTAGTTACTAATCTATTGGAGTTTTATAATTTTAAATTCATCAACTAAAAATATTTTAACCAATATTGGTGCCACAGTTATGGGCTAGAAATAGAGAGGAAAAAAAAAAAAAAGAGTTAGATTGAGGGAGGCAAGGTCAAGTTAACCAAGATAAGGATGGTTGATGCCTTATAAAGGGTGATTGGCCTTTCTTTCTCCTAAGTGGTCTCATCTGGTTTCTATATCCTCATTTTCATTTTATTCTAAATTTTGATTTTTATCCTATTAACTATTTAATTACGATCATAATTTATATTTTTTTTATTCAATTTCCATCATCATACAATTCGTTATTGAACATATCATAGAATTTACTATTCAGTTTCAATTATAAAAAAAAAAAAGAAAAATCTTAATTCAAAAATAGGATTTTTTTTATTGGCTAGAGAAAAACGAGATTTAATAGCTTTGATTTCTTTAACTCAAATGAACTGAGGGCTTTTCCAATTTTGTGAATCAAGAGCAACGTTAGGGGTCTTGGATTCCCAAACAAAACTTAGGGGGTTTTGTGAGTTTTGGGAATTAGGAATAAAACTAAGGAATAAGAAACAAAATTGGGGTTTAGATCTTCCTATTGAATCATATTTTGTTTCTAAAAGGACTAGATTACTAAATAATTAATATTAATATCACATATCTTGGAAAAGTAAGACTTAGGGACTTTATTGTTTGACAATGTCTTGATTTTTTTTTATCTTTCCTCATCGCAGCAAGGGAAAACTCATACTAGAGCAATTTGTGAGAGAGAACAAAATATTCTATTTATAGAGCTCCAGATAGGCTTTAGATGATCTTAACCAAACAACTCTTTCAATTTATTTTTGCTTTTAAGTCACATCTTGAGTGTATGCTAGTTATTAGATTTCCATTATAATTCATTATCTATCATTTGTATTTGTTTTGAAACGGGCATCATGTCCTAGACAGTAAACAAGGTTGATGTTTATGCTTTATTTTGATAATTTATTCTAGAGCAAATTATTTCATTATTTATTTGACTATTGTTGGCAAGGACTTATGATATTTGACTCTAAATGTTAAGTATAACATTTGAAATGCTTATCAACTAGGAAAATGAAGGAAAGAAGAACAAATGAAAATACAACTCGCTTTGGAGGGATTATAAAAAAAAAAAAAAAAAAAATTGCAATGAAATTATTCAAACGCTTGAAATACTGTCTACTAGCTTTTGTGTTACCTTCATTACTTTAAATAATTTTACAATCATCTACATCTACTGGTCTTCCAAATGAATTGCATTTTATATGTTTCTATCATCATTGTACTTTTTACATGCAGACAAAAAAGTGAATTCTGATAACATTAATTTTAGAACAATGCAAATATGATTCTAATATAAGATGCAAAGGATTACTTGAAATGCTGTTAAATACACACCCTATTGCCACTTGTGACTGCTTGTATACATAAAAGAGTACCGATTTGATAATATACTTTAGGATAAAATATCGTATGTTATCTTATCATCAACCGTAATCCACCCAAACAAATTGTGAGGAATCTTAGAATTGATCCATTGGTTATCTTTAGGCTTATTAATAATTTAAGTAAGGGAATTTAGTGGAATTGATTTGTGGATTCCTCTTTGCTTTTGGATGAAGAAAGTGGCATGGTGAGAGAGCATCGGTTAACTTATAAGGAAGCAGAAGCAGCAGCAGCAGCAGTCAATGGCTTCAACTTTCAAGTAGGTTTAAAAAGACAAACTCAGTCCCAACCCCTGATTCCAAATTCAAGATGCTAGCCGTGCTCGTTCTTTGAGAAATCTGAGAACGTTCAGGTCAAGTCAAGACTCCAACAGTACCATTACATACAACACGCTTTTTAATTTATCCTACGCATCCTCAAACCTCTTACAACCCAGGAATATATATTTTTATTTTGCTTTGTCTTTGTTTTGTTTTTGTCTGAAACTATCCATCCACGGCATGGCAATGACAAAACCTTTTAGAAGAATTTCCATAATTGGTTCGATTCTTTTATTCTGTTTCGATTTCTCAGGTAATTCTTCTACTACACATGTTAAAAAGTACTCTCGATTGATCACAATCACGTAAGCTTTGTTCTGCATGCGACATTATTGCTGTAATTTCCAAACTTTAATGCCAAGATATCATCGATGTTGTTGTAATTTCTTCTTCTTCTTCTTCTTTTTTCTCTATAATCCAGATTATGGCTTTCTGCAAGGAGTAACTTCACTTGGCATCAATTACGGACAAGTTGGAAACAACTTACCGCCACCAGAGAAAGTCCTTACGCTCTTGAGTTCTTTAAAGCTAACGAGGGCCAGAATTTACGACACCAACCCTCAAGTCTTGTCAGCATTTGCCAATTCCAACGTAGAACTCATCGTCACCATCGAAAACGAAATGTTGGGTCAGCTAATCGACCCCCTACAGGCTTTGCAATGGGTTAATGCTCACGTCAGGCCATACTTTCCTGCAACCCGAATCGCTGGAATCGCGGTCGGGAATGAGATCTTAACCAACGAGGACGACACGACACTGGCGGCGAACCTTGTACCTGCCATGATAAGCATCCACGCTGCACTAGTTCAGGTAGGATTGGATCCTTACATTGAAGTCTCAACCCCTAATTCCCTTGCTATGCTTTCCAACTCGTTCCCGCCATCGGCCGGTACTTTCAAGAGCGAGGTCAATGGAGTAATGTATGATCTCCTGAGATTCCTGGCGAGTACCAAGTCATCGTTTTGGATCAATTGCTATCCATATTTTGCATACAAGGACGATCCAGCCAACGTGTCGCTGGACTACGTACTTTTCAACCCAAATTCGGGTACGGTTGATCCATACACTAGGCTTCGCTACGACAACATGCTGTATGCCCAAGTGGATGCCGTGATTTTCGCGATCGCAAGGATGGGATTCGGTGGGATCGAGGTCAAGGTTTCAGAGACAGGCTGGCCATCGAAAGGGGATGAGAATGAAGTGGGGGCTACCGTAGAGAATGCGGCCATTTACAATAAGAACTTGCTGATGAGGCAATTGCGAAACGAAGGGACACCATTGAGGCCGAATTCGAGACTAGAAGTGTTTGTGTTTGCGCTGTTCAACGAGGACATGAAACCGGGGCCTACTTCGGAGAGGAACTATGGTCTCTTTCAACCTGACGGGACAATGGCATATAATGTTGGACTTGGCCTCTCTGCTTTGCCTTGGGATGCTTCCTCCTCTACTTCACCCTCATCTTCTTCCATTTCGCTTACTTCCTCAGCCGCTGCCGGTGGTAAGGTAAATAACCTTTATTTTACTCAAGCGGCGGCTTTTAGGTATGTTATGTGGAAACTATTATTAAAAAAAAAGTTGTATTTAAATTTTCTAATATTATTATTATTATTATTTTTTTTTTTAAAAAAAGAAAATTTCTCCCTTTCTGCCGATTGTATTACAATTGAAATCTTTAACGTATATTATATAAGCACAAGATAAAAATTGGTTTTTGTTAAGAATAATTGTTAACAGGGTGTGTACTTAGCATAGAAAGAGAGTCCCTAGAAATTAAACACTTGTTCCTGAGAGAAAAATTAAAAAAGAAAAAAAGTAACATTTGTATGGAATTGAATTAATTAAAAATTCGTTCTGTTGGTATATATATATATATATATATATATATATATTATAAGAGGTAGAAATTGAAAGAAAAGGAAAACAGCTAAACGAATAGAATAATAATCAATATATGGATTCCTGTGTGTGGCTTTTGTGATGCAGTTTTCATTAAGGAAGCATAGAGTTTTGGTGTTGCAGTTGCTGGTCTTTCAAGTATTGATGGTAAGAAGACCATTCTAATGAAAGCCATAAAAATGGAATGATGATGTTAGTGTAAATAATATTTCCACTTAAAGAAAGAGTCCAATCCGGCCTTTTCCTTGTTGCAATGCAAAACTCTACAAAACGGAAGACGAAGACAAAAGGCGATTGCCAAGTTGGAGTGGAGGTGGGCCCATCTACACAAAAATTGAAGTTGAAGTTGTGTTGTAAGGTCGTGCTTGTCGTCCAAGACATTTCTTGCTTAGTTTTAAATAGCAAAGTTGCCAAAAATGTGGTCTCCATTTCATATGCTTTCCCTAGACTGTTCTAATATGATAAGACATGAGTTCAATCTATTCTTTTCAGATTAATTGAAACGAATCTAATCATTATATATCTTTTTATTTTTTATTTTTTTTGATAAAGTTAATATATTTATATTTATTTCAACTCGAGTTATGTATACATATTTATTTTACATGTAGTACGAACTATAATACACAAACTCAAGTAATTAATTTTATTTGGAGTTGTGCCAAAATCACTTGTTCACTATATAACACATGAAATTTGAAATCTTTTAAAGTTATATCTAATCAAATTTTTGCACCTAGAGTAGGAACTTGTTTAAAATATCATACCCAGTTAAACTTTTATTCATTAAATTTACTAAATACCCAATGTAAGCCCCAAATTCAAGCTAATTGATCGTAGGATTGAACTTAGAACATAAGTTTTGGACGATCGGTTAAGGAATCCGATTAAACTCCAAATTATAAACTATTAAGAGAAATATTAGTAAAAATGACCCCATAAACTTGAATTTAAGAAAATAAGTAATAAAATAAGAGACTATAAAATTTTCAAATTTTAAGCATAATAATTACTAATTACTGAAAAGGCAAAAAGTGTAATCTAATAACTAATAAATTATTAGAGATAGTTTATATGTATACTAAAAATAATAGAATGACTTAAATAATATTTAAGAATATTTATTTGTACAATATATGAATTTACATGTAAGTATAAATACGCGTAATTACTTAAAATACACTAAATGTGCTAAAATAATACTAAATGCTTAAAGAAAATTCATAAATAATTAAGGAAAAATCAGAAAAAATCATGAATCATCCAGAATTGGGTCGTGGCAGCTGGGAAAAATAAGAAAAAATTCGGCCAATTAAAATAAGCCAACATAAAAGCCAAAAATCAAGGGATAAGGCAATTGTCTTGTCCCATTTAATGCACAATAAATCCCCTAAAGCCCTATAAATAGCAGGAAAAATTAAGGAACTCATTTGGACAGTTAGAAATCAGAAAAAATTAGGGAGAGAAGAAAATTGAGAGAAAAATTCGGTTTAGAAAAAAAATTAGAAAAACTGTGCAATTAGGGCTTTCAAAGGGAACCCACACCAGACGAGTAGCTGGGAGTGGACGGCTACCACCACCACACGGTGGTGGCAGTGCCCAGGCCGGACGATAAGGCCACCGTGGCCAGAAGTAGCCGGAGCCACCCATATCGGTGAGTCTGATTTCCAGCCCGATTTTGTGTAATTTTGTAAAAATAGTAAATATTATTAGAAAATTATGAATTTTGTATGTAGTTTGTAGGAAAAATATTAGTTTGATGAAAAAATGCCCCGTAATATATGGTTCTTAAGAAATTATGCAAAACCGAGCACATTTCGGTTTAGAAATTATGAATTTTGTTATTCTAGGATATTTTTGTATGTAATTTGTAGGAAAAATATTAGTTTGATGAAAAAATACCCCGTAATATGTGGTCCTTAAGAAATTATGCAAAACCGAACACATTTGGAGCTCAATTTTTTTTTTGTAGGATGCTCATGTGATATAGAATAGTGCTATGAAGCAATTTTTTTTAAAATTAATTTTCGAAATTTTTAAGTTAATTTTTAGCCCTAAAATAATGGAAAAATTGGGTAATTTGGAGTTAATTAGGTAATTAGGATATTAATTACTGATTTAGATAGTAATTAAATGTTTAGGGATGTTAATTTCTGATGTGGAAACCTAATCCTAGTCTATGGAGTGTTAAGTGTAAGTAATGAAGGTGTTATGTGGTAAATATAGAAAATTAGGAATATGTAGAATTAAAAATTAATAAATATGGAAAAATTAGGTTTAATTAGATAATAAAATAATGAAAATCAGAACATAACAAATCTGAAACAAAATTCAATTTTAGGTAATTATATGAAAAATGTAAAAATTTCTCACAATATGAGTAAATTCGGTACACTAATACGGATTTAAGTGTACCGGATGGAATAAAATGCTGACTAGGGGTATTGATCGTACTTAGGGTATCTGGAAATAATGTGGTTAGTTTCACATTATGAGTTGAAACAAATTTCTAGGGTCCGGGTACAAAACAGTACCTAGAAATCGAACTAGAATCTAATTTAGAAAATCGATGCGGAACCCGAACCTAAACCCAAATCTAGAATAATTATAAAAGACTTAAGACTTAGATAATTAGGTATATTAAACCCTAAACAACACATAATAATAAGTGTTATAGGATAAAACAAACTTATAATAGTTATATGAAAAACTGAAACCACGTTTGTGTTATAGGGATGATCGACGATGGCCTGAGCAAATCGGACCTTGAGTGAGTGAGCGAGGAGTCGAGATAAGTTGGGATTAATACGATACTGTATTTTGGAGGTTTAAGATTATGCTTAGTTGTGCTTGTTAGATAGTTGAATGTGTGCATGTATTTGATTATGGGTGATGCTATGATTCTGTTTGTTGCTCCGGCACATATTGTATGATTTGTATGAAAGGATTGATCACCCTCAACTGGACTTAATTAATTATCCAACTAGTAATTATAATCGGACATGCATGGCAACCCGTTAGGGGAACTTAGGACTCTCCGGCCAAATACTGACCCCTTCGGAAGGGATAGCGCAGGATTGCAAAATGGTCCCTTCTTCATCCTCAGTCGAACTGAATGACAGGAGAGGAGGTCGCGACGAGGGTGAAGACAGTGGTTCGAAGGTAGTCGCGGGAGGAGCAAGGTCTCCATTACACAAGCCTGGGTTTGGTCGTGAGCTGTTGCATTAACGGCAACTCCTCAACCCGGATTAGAGCGGGCGCAATTTCTCTAATCTCATGACGGGCTGGACAACGTCGTGCGATAGCATTTGCTTGCACATGCATTGCATCTAATAAGAGATTGAAAACCTTGTTGTATTTCTGGTATAGTTTTAAGTCCTCTGTCCCTACTTACTGAGCTGTGATTGCTCACATCCCTATAGACGTCGTGCAGGTGCTGGCCAAGAAGCGGCAAACAACTACTCCGAAGCTAGCAACTGCTGGATCTTAGGAAGTGAGGAAAAACATTGAAGAATCAACACATATGTTATTACTTTTCATTTCTGAATTATATATAACTTTTCTCACTTTCTTAGGTAAATGAATTATTTAAATTACAAACTGTTTACTTCAAAGCGGGTTATTTGTGGACGCCTTGTGTAAATCAGGTCTAAGATAGCGGTTGTAAAACCAACTTCTATCTTAGGATGGTTTACACGGCGGGGCTGTTACGACTCTGCCGTTTCGGGGCATGACACCCAATAATAATAATAATGAGAGACAAAGATAATGAATTTGGTAAATAATAGTTGCATTGAATTTAAACTTGGTAAAACTTAAAAGAGTAAAAAAAAAAAAAAAAAGCACTTAAATTAGAGTAAGGTTAGAGGATTTTCTTATTGAGAGATTCATAATGTGGTGTGTTGTAAGCATTATAAGCACATATGTTATAACTAAAAAAAAAGCGTAAGAGGAGAAGAACGATAGAAAACAATGTTTATGTCGAAGTGTTTCGCTTACTAAGACAATTATATTAAACTCTATTTGGTTCATCTTATTTTCGTTTTATTGGTATTTTATTGTTATTTACTTAAAGTTTTGTGTTTGATAAAAGTAAGATACCAAAAAGATTAATATATATATTTTTAAAAAATCAATTAAAATAATAATTTCTAATGTATAAAATATATTTTTAAAAATATTTTCTCTTAAAAGCAAGTGAATTTTCATTTTTCAATTTTACTACTCTTATCACTATCTTCATCATAATTACAAAACGAAAATAAATAAAATATAGATAAAATAATTTTGTAAATACCAAATTTTAAATAGATACAGATAATATATATATATATATAAAGAGAATCCAATGAGGATTTTAGTTAGTAACACATGCTTATATTGTCTTTACTCTTTTCAATATATAATTTATGCTTGATTGTAGGGGAAAAAAAAAAAAGAGAAACGATTGAAAGAATTGTTTTGTTAAAGAAAGTCTAAAGTTATCCTTTTTTTTTTCTGCTTTAATTTGTTTCTTTATATCTTGAGGAAAAAAGAAAAAAAAGAAAAAGAAAATATATCTAAACTAATTAATTGATTAAGAAGTTAATGGAATGGGCGGCTCATGGCGATGGTCGGTGATGGAGGAATGACCTTTATTCCCTAATCAAAACGATCTCACAATGCAACCGTCCTTTTTCAAAAAGTAGCTTTCTTTTTTTTTAAAGAAAATAAAATATATTAAATGTGGGGGTGGAGTTGTGGGGGACAGCCGACGTAGAATCTGATGTGGATTTTGCGTGTGTCTTGTCTCCATTATTGCAACGCAACACGGAAGTTGCTCTTGCAATTTCTATATCAAAGCCATTAGCTTTGGTTCTACTAATCGCCACGCCGGAGAATTCGGGAAGGCTCCTATTTTATTTTATTTTATTTTATTTGAAATGGTTCTAGGATCACGCTTTTCCAGTCCAGTACCACCTCACCTATTATTGTTTATTATGTGATCCACGATCTTTTTGTTTACTAAGGTGGTTATCATAAATAATCAAGTCAATACTCCATGTAATTATATAACCTATTCATCTTCATTTCATATAATTTTATTCTTCAACCAGTACTTTTAGATTAAAAGAAGTTCGCCAACCAACCTATCTTTTGTCGCTTTTTTGAACTTCTTTTTTTTTGGAAAGTACTTCTTGGAAAAAAAAAAAAAAAGGCTCTGTCTCTTCAATACCTCCAAAGTGAAAGTGATGATGAGCTAATTTATCAGCCTCCTAAGGTTGCTTTCCACCATTCTATCCTACCCTCATAGCATTAAAGATAGCATAGGAGTCAGGAGAGAGCCAACACTTTTTCAAAAAAAAAAAAAAAAAAAAAGCTTTCTCCTTTCTTCCTCTATCCATTCTATTCTTCCCCCAAACAATATGGATTGATATATAGAATTGAAGCAACACAAAAGCTTAGCAATCTAGGTGTTATCTGTCCCTTCCTGCTATCACCATGGCTTTGCTATGCTGCCTTGCTTCACCCATTTTATTATTATTATATTATGCCCATTTTGCAGCTTCAACTAATTACATATGATCTTCCTCATCACTTGTAAGTGTAACATTTTTACTGCATCTGCTCCGTTTCAATTCTTGGAGCATCAACTTTGCTAAGATTGAGTGGCTTCCACAACTTAGCGATGCCTCTAATCCCTTCTAGACATTTTCAACAAATAGGGAAAAATAAAATAAAATCTTTAATAATATATACAAATATAAATTTACATGTACCCAACTTAAAAAACTCGATTATAATATAACGAAAAACAAAACCGTATATCTAAATCACCTCATTTAGAGATACGTGATCATATCGTTTCATTCAATATTCATATGTAATAATTTGTTGTCAAAATTTTGATAAATAAATACATAATAATTGCACCTTTTAAGGTTTGGACTTAGCCCCATTTTTTCTATACACACTTATTCTTATTATCTTACAGATTAATTTTCATACATCTCTTAAAATGGATATCAAAATTCACTAAAAACCTGAGTTCTGATATCACTGGAACCTATTGAATTGCTAGACCTTCAAGATTTGATTGTGTCATTATATATTCTTACATGTAGCAAAAACATGCAAGGTATCAAAACCTTATACATAAGAATCATATCAAACATATAAAAACGGGATAATATCAAAATCACTGCTCGCTCATTTTCATTTTATACCCTAATTTTGTATTTGCTAAATATCAAATCTAATTGTACCTTTATTTGACATTTAAAGTAATGTCATACCCAATGGAAATTGCTTATCAAATTACTACCGCTATCATCTTTAAAAAGATAATGTGGCAAACAGTTACTAGGCAAAGAGTATAAGTGTAAGTATGGTAGTAATTTGATAAGAAAAAAAAATCATTTGAGCATGATATCTACTAACTCCAAATTTTAAGAATAAAATTGATGTGACACTCAAAATTGAGGTACTGATTTTAATATTATCACCTATAAAAATCTGTTCATGATGTAAAACTTACCATTATTCCATAATCTCAACAACTCACTATGGGGGACCTACAAAACTAAATAGTTCGATAAAGTTTTTACCAAAATATGATAAAACAATAGTTTAACAATAGAATACCTCATATAAAAAGTTATAGTAAAGTTGCAGCCATTTGGAAGCAAACCTACCACCACCAAGGGATATATCGTATTATCTTAAACTATCAATCATAAAAGTTTTTTTCATTACGTCCCAAGAATGGATTAGCCGCAATGCTTAGTATGAAAACATTACTTCAAGAACATAAGCCATATGAATATATCTATTAACGGATTTACTGTTGGACAATACAAACATTAGCAGACGATAAGCACATTCTCAATTTAACTATCTTATTTAAGTTGGTGGCAATATATATAATAATAAACAACATCCCTTTTATCCTTGGGTAACACACGATATTTGTCAAATATCCGTAAGAACACATCACACTCAAATCGTTACATCCCTTCTATCCTTGGGCAACATGCAATATTTGTCAAATATCCATAAGAACACATCACACTCAAATCGTTTCATATTGAAATCACCAAACGTATCAATCATCATTAATTAGATCTAATGCCCCCATATGCAGTTGTATCTCATATGAAAATTGCCATGTCCTGAATAAGGAGTCCTAATAGTTTTAATATATAAACTATTTTAAAACAGAAGTTGGTTTTATAGTTGCTATTATAGATATAGCTTACATAAAGCTAATATGACTTAACCATCTTGAAGTGTCTAGTGGGATACCTGAAATAAGTAAAAATTATGGTATTTCCTTCAGAACATTTATAAGAAATCCTGTAGTACATAACTTTAATACTTAGTTTATATTTACATAACGATATTTACATCAAAAGAGTACGTTTCCAGAAGATAGTTTCAAAAGTCACATGTTCTAACACACATACGTATATACAGATTTCACTAAAAAATTAGTAGTCGTACAGAGATACCAGTTAGTTTTCTCAAAAGACCAAGACTTCAAAAGTGTTCTAGTTTCAGCAAACATCATATATCTTCTTACTCTCTAACCCCTCTCAAACTAACTTGAGGTCAAGTATATCGCTGCATTTTTACTTCTAGTTAATACCTGTAACAGAATCTATAAGGATGTGAGTACAACTAGCTCAGTAAGCAGGATAAAGATATAAGAGTATAATACAAACATATGCAAAGTTATTAATTTTGATGCAATGCAATGCAATCAATCATATGTAATATCGTACAATGTTATCCGGTCTATTATGAGATTAGAGAAATTACATGTGAGGAGTTTCACGTGACTCAAATTAGATTAAACCTAAGCTTGTGTAATGAAGAATACCCTCCTACTTAGATTACCTTCAAATCATGGCCTCCAACCTTACTGCAACCTCATCTCCTATTACTTAGTTCGATTAAGAGTGGGAAATGACCGTTTCAGCTATGCTCATAAAAGGGATTAGTGTTTGGTCTGATGCACCTAATCGTTCCCCTAGTGACTTGTTATGCATGCTCAATTAGGCTAACAATTAGATCTTGATTAATTTTATTTGAGGGTGGCCAAGCAAGTTCAAACAAACCAATTTATATGAAATTATGTAAGCAGCATGCCAAGGAGTTCAAATTTCATTACAAAACAAATCATCAATCATACACATAGCATGCGCACAGACAACTAAGTTAGAGCTATAGACAAAGTACTTTTAAGCTTCCAAATACTTTGATATAATATCCCAATAAGCAGTAAAGTCATGATCTCAACTTAGTTAGACAAAATGTCATGCCCCCTAAATGTCGTATGTGTGGACTTCAGTAATGGTTCCTAAAAATTAATATATAGTTTCAGTTTTCCAATTACCATATGAAGTAAGAATTTACTTCCAATACTAAGTATGTTTATAATAATCTAAGTTAAGTAGGTTCTTTTTAAGTTTTAGTTAAGTGAGATAGATTCTAACCCGGTTTCTAACCAAAGTTTTGACTTACTAGCTCAAATTAGGTTTTTATTTAGGAAGTTTTTAACTTGCATTCTCACTTCTGAATGATTATAACGTCTAAGTATCAACTACTTTTTGACCAAACTCTAATTTTTAGTGTAAGTTATTCATTACCAGACTATATTATGACCTACTTTCTAATACAGTTTCTAACCCTATTACTACTTTTACATCTCATTACATCACATATTCTCCCACTTACCAATTTCCAGACTCTAATACCTTGCATAAACAACAAATATCAACTAAGTACCACAATTATTTACACCCATTTTCATTATACTATCTTCTTATTTACAATTACATAAAAACTTAGAGAATTAATCTTAAACCACCAAATAATACCTATTTCCACTTAAAAATCATCATTCCTAAACTTATGGTAAATCATTTTCAATTATTGCATGTAGGTAAATATAGATTATATCATAATTTTATAAAGAATTAATCAAGAACCTTAGTAAAACAACTTCTCTTGAGCATTGTTTACATGAAATAGAATTTTCCCCAAAATCCGAGGACTCAATTTTAACAAACCAACCACAGAAGATTAAAATACAACATTAGGAGTCTACCTATAAAATTTCAAGATGAAACTATATGAATTGGTTTTTTAAAAACCTAATTGAAAATTAATGCGCAGAACGTTTTTCTTAAAAACCTTATACTAGGACTCAAAATTTCAAAGATCTGATTTGAAATTTGAATTCTTCACACAAAAATACTTATGAAAACTAAGTTTTTGGATTTTTGGAACTCATTTAGCATTTTCCCCTAATTTTAGTTAAAAATGAGAAAATTGGCAACTCATCGGAACCTGATACTCTGGCCACCATGGGGGAACGAGGGGTTGTCAGCTGGCTTAAGCAATGGATACTCCTTCAAGTGGTGGTTCGGTCTTACACCCTGGTGATGATCTTCCTTAGGAACTCATAATCCTAGCTTCTTGTAATATAATTTTCTAGATTTTGTTTCTTCACTTCTCTCTATTTTTCTCACTCCATTATTTTTCCCAAACTTTCAATTGACTAAAATTTATTTAGACAGTTGATGATATTTTTTTATAATTATGTTTAGGATTGTTTTGATTTTTCTACTCTCTAGCACGTGTGTAATGACCTAGATTAAGTGTCGAAATATGGAGTTTTTATCCCAAATCTTATTTTCCTTACTTACCATGTAGCCAACATGTTTTCTGAGTTGTCTATTAATTTTTTATAAATTTTCCTCATTTTATTTATTTATTTAATGAATTTTACTTATTTTAGGGTATTTTTGATAATTATTGGTATGAATATTTATATATTAATGATACCTGATGTATATACATGTCTTTTATATATTATTTAAGGTATAATATTAATTATATTATCTCTATAATTTATCTCTAAGTGTTTGTTAATTTTAGAAATCTATTTCGTGTGTTATCTCTAATTATATAATAATATAGTAAATTTTCACTATTTTAATTATATTATTAATATTTTATTATATTTTTAAAATTTGAACCTATGGTAGCTCTTTGAATAATATTTCTAAGTCTCTCTTAAGTTTCTACTCTAATCGAGCTATCTTCCTAAACGCTTCAAATTAATTACCAAATCTAGTTGTGTTGTATAGATCTCACAAAAATCTTCCCAAACGCTTTAAATCAATTACCGAATCTAGTTGTGCTAGTATGGATCTCACAAAAGTTGTGAGCCATTAAGAGATTCTTCCTAAGGATTTTGACTTGTATCAACTATAGTTCTACCATATTGATAGCCTATTTATCCATAAGGGTTATTAACATTAGTGCTTAACTATTAGCCACTTCATCTTTGAGATTAATCTTATGAAGGTGGTAGATGTCTGATCCATGACTCACCTAACTAGAGTGGATGCCTTGGCACATGAATAAGCATAACTCATCAAATTAAAGTCTAACATAGGTTTTATTTCCAATTCCCATATAACCAATAACATAGTCTTAGTCACATAAATTTATATTAATAAAACTTATCTTGATTCCACAAGAAATCAATACCTAAGGTGGTTAATCTTGTGGAGGCATAGACAACCATCTTAAGGATTAAATCCCCAAAAACTTTCCTAAACGAAGGAATTTGATTTAGAACACCCTACTTGAGTATTTTACTCTAAAATTATTTCGTGACTTCTAGAACTCCATCAATTAATCTCATGTACGAATTAAACCACCAAAACAGTAATTAAACCTACAATTATATTTTTCCTTTCTTGTTTATTTAACAATTTAAAAAAGTTAACAATCCGATAGATTCCTCAAATCGAATATTATTGGCCGTAAATCTAGAAAACTAACAACTATAAGTTCTTAACTATAAGCCTCTTAACTTCCATTTAATAGGATTTATGTCTATTATCTGATTAAGACCTAACTACCATGGCAACTCTAAATTAGAGCCTACTGGAGATACTAGTGCTAAAACATAAGTAACAATATGAGGGAAAACACACTTGATTTCCAAAACAATACCTACATCCCACAAAACGTTAGCTCCTTATCATTTTTATTTAAATAATAAAACCAACATGAAATGCTAATTAGGAGAAGGAAATTTAAGAGACAAATGTTTATTTTCTTAGTTTTGTATTTAGGTTTCATTTAGTTCGTTGAATGAAATGAGGGGGAGAATGGAATTACAATTATTTGGGAATAGAATGGAAGTGTTATAAGTAGAGAACAAATATTATGATGTTAAGTTAGGTGTAATTGAATCTATATTACATTGTTTAGTTCATAAAACTTACAGGAAATAAGACTTGAATCAAAAGTGAAATACTTGAAATATCCTTGCTTAAGTGAATTATAAAATATAAAACACAAATTGAAACAAAAGAAAAAAAGGAAAAAAAAAAACAAACATTCCCTTACTAGCGTTGCTTCTGTGCGAAACCTTAATCCTTACCTCAGAACACTATCCCATTCGAAACCTTAATCCTAATTTGTGAAGAACTTGATGAAAGAAAATACGAAGATCATTACCATCGAAAGTAGGGAAAGTACTCAAAGTGCATGATCATCTAGTTGAAGAAGCGCATAATGCTATGGTCTTATCTCCTTCAATCTTCATTGGAGTGTGTGAGAGGAGGAGATGGAGGAAACAACATTACAATGAAACTTAGGTCACCAACTAGAGATGGAAGATAACATAAGGTAGCTAATATAGATGGAGTTTAGGGTTTTCATTGAGCTACTGCTTTTGATCAAGAGCTAAGGGTCAATTAAGGTGGGGTTAGATGTTCTATTTAGAGGAAGGGAAGTGTAATTTTTAAAATTGGGCGAGGGTATTTTTAGAATGGACATGAGGGAAATGAGCTGTAATAGGCATTCATGAGTTAGATTTGGAAATGTCAATGAAGACATTTTCAAGAAAGTGGATTTATGGGGATTACCATTATAAGGTCTAAAAACTTAACTAAACAATGGAATGGAGGGTATATAAGGAATAAGTGAGAATGAAATCCTCATTCTCCTTAGTAAATACGATTTTAAGGTGTATAGGGAGTTAATCCTCTTATACCTAGAAAAAAAAAAGATATTGTATAAAACGTTTTATGGTGTACAGGGAGTTAATCCTCTTATACCAAGAAAAAAAGATATTGTATAAAACGTGTCTACTCTTGATAACTCACAATTAAATAGGGAAATTAGTAACATTTTCTTAAGTACCTCTTATTTTAAAAACATTTTGTTAGCGTGATTCAATAATTATGTATATATTTTAGTAAAAACCAAACTATTGCAAGCATAAGAAAATAAGAAAAAAAAAAAAACAAAAAGCCTAGTAAATATGAGGAAATAAAGGGAGAATTTCAAGGTTGTATGAATTGCAAAGAGATTGATCTTGTGTGTAATGTCATTGGGATAAAGTTCGTATGAGTACTTGAACTTTTGTATTTTTGCATTTTAATGCTCAAACTTTAAACTCGTTTATTTTAGTACATTAACATTTTAGATGAGATAAATTTGTATCCTTATTATAACGACTATTATTATAAAATGATAAAATAATAAGATAAGTATATCAACTTTTATTTTATTTCCATTTTAGTGCTCAAACTTTATTTTTTAGTTCATTTTGGTATTTCAATTTTTTTAAGTGAAACAAATAAATATTCTTTATAATGACCATTATGACAGAAATATTAATTTATCTCAATTTAAAAGTTAGGGTATGAAAATGAAAAAATTTAAATTTGGTACTAAAATGAAAAAATATAAAAATTTAAATATTTCTAATGATTTTACCCATAATGCCATTCCTTTGGAAATAAGTAGTACTAACTAACTTTGCTAATAAGTCCATTGGGAATTCTTTCGAGTACCAAAATAATAATAATGAATTTTATATTTAACTCTTTATCAATTTAAGGAGTTTTATATGAATACGGCTTCTTTTTCAAAAAATATTACAGAAAATGGCTCGTTTAAAAAAAAAATGAATATGGTATATTGAAGGTGCATATATTGGTGTTTGTTACACTAAAGGCTCATGTACTAGATGCGTTTTTAGAATAATTTATTATAACTGAAGGCGCATACATTATATATGTCTTTAATATATCAACCATATAAAAACTAATCCGTACGATCAGACTTCATTCTTACATATATCAATTTTTGAAAATTTTCAAAACATTGAGTAAACTCAAAGGAACCCATAGTTGAATTACTAGACTATTTCTTAATGTGAGTGCACGTCTGAAACAGATAACAGTTTATAACTTATAGGTATAAGTTTTTTAATTTTTTTTTATTTTACTAGTAATCGACATTAAAAAAAATTTGTTACTTAATTATGTAAATTTCATAATCATAGATGTACCATAAATTATGTAAATTTTTAATATTTCATAAAAATTTATTATATGTTATCTAAATTTAGGAATTTTTTGTATTATAGTAGATAAGTAATACGAATGTAAGTATAAAAAATGTTGGCATATAGGTGGAAATTATTGTGTATATATATATTTTTGGTGTTTTGATTGTGTTGTGTCGGATTAAATAGTTAAAGTTAAGGAATACACGACGTAGCTTAACGAGATGACTAAATGCATTTTGTAAAGTTATCGCTTAGTGTGTAGATGAAATTTTTAATGTCATCTAAATATTCAATTCATTGTGATATTATTAGAGTGAAAATGATAGATTACGTAAAAGTTATTGTTTACACAAACAGAAATATAATGATGGGTAACTGGAGGCCGAAGTATGATAAGAAGCCCATTAAGAAGTTGAAAATTAGGAAAGATTCGAACTTCTCTCATTTGTGGATGCGCCAGAGTTGACCTGAGTGGTGTTAAACTCGTATACATGCATCTCTTTTTCCATGATGTTGGAGTTGTCTACAAGTTGATGGTCATTAGAGACGATAATGATATTGAGAATTTCATTGAGATAGTAGAGTCTTTTGGGGAATAGAGTATTCAGAAAGTGTGCATAAGGCACATTAGGGAATTTAGTACCCGATATGAGCATAAAATACATGAATAAGACAATCCAACCCTTTCGGATCCTAATGTGCATTCAACAATAACTGGTACGGGGCAAACAAATATGGATTAGTCAAATGAATTGTACATGGATTTTTTTTAGTACGAACACGTGAGTATCATAGAAGAGTAGCTTGACGAAACATTGGCTCTCATTATTGAACATAAAGAGTCTTATGATCCGTATGTAGAGAGAATGCACATAGACATATGTTTAGACTGCCCGAGTACCACTCATATGTTTCTACATCGTTGAGTAGTACTTTTCAGACAGTGTTGCTTGATAGTTTGGTAGATATCAGTACATTTTACAAGAGGTCGACACTTTAGAGTAGCTCCACCAGCTTGACCTCCGGGGCAGGATGGATCTTGATTAGATCAACACACACTCTTCTTACATTCAGGCTTAAGGATAGAGACATGGATTTGTAGTATACATCTAAGGTCCTTGAGAAGTTGAAGAGAGCTACTGGCTATGGTATAAACAGATCACTTGACGTTATATTACATACCATGGAGCTGTCATCGGTCGACTGGTACATATATCTAAAATTATCCATTATTATTATTATTATTTTGCACTCATACATATTTGTTATCATATATACTAACATCTATTTTTTTTTTACTTATTTCAAGTGAAATCGCTCATAAGTGTTAGATCGGCACCTAATTATCTTACAGTATCGGGTATTGTAGATGGGGTACTTGACTTCGTTGAGCAACATAATGGTTTTATCCTTTACCTATAGCAAGAGGGCGTACATGAGCCATCACATGTGAACTACAGTAAGGAGCAGGGACCACCTGCTGATGAGCATATACTGGCTCCTTATACACCATCTAAGGGTAGAGCTAGAGTTCGAAGAGGCAAAGCTTGAGCAGTACGTCGTTGGCCAAACCTTGGTGACGATATCTCATCACATGCCCGTCATTCCATAAATCTAGGGCATATGAGTAAGGAATACAGCACATACCTTGGGTAAGGTGTTGTCACTATCTCAGGAGTCGAATCTAGCTTCAAGACTAGATTTAGCTCATACATGACTCTTGAGTTGAGTTCCAATAACATCTTGATCTCGCAACTCCATCAGCTTCTCAAAAGCGTGGTTTCGCCCCACACAGTCATCTATGGGTGAGGATTTCACCCAATTGCATTCAGCCCATCCAATCGGCCTTGTTTCATTTAAGGAACTTAAGATTGACGATTCATTACCCCAACCTACTCAGACTCACGATCGATAAGAGCATTCACTTCTTTCCCATGCCGTGAGGATCTTTACGCGACGTGGGCATTAGTAGATATATTTTGTTTATTGTTTTTGTTTTCTCCTTTTTTTTTTTGCTATTATATTGATGTTGTCATTGACTCATAATAAATTTTGTATATATACTGATTATTCGAAATACAATTTACATTTCATCATATATTGTAATTTAATGTATTAATTATTTATCCCGGTTTATCCTGAGTGCTTATTTCTTTCCTACTTGCTATATTTATTGAGGTGTTCTAATAATTGTGATTTTATGTAATTGATTATTGTATTAAACTTTACATTCAGTTTACAATTTAAGCTTTAAAAGAGCATTAATTTATTATTTCGGATTGAAGGAAATTATTAGGTGAAATGGAATTTAAAATAAAGGTATATCGAGTGAATATGCCTTCAATTCAAATTGTGATACTGAAGGTGTACTAAGTAGTATAAATATTTATACTAAAAGCATATTAAATGCGTTTTCAATTCAAATTCTATTAAGTTAGACTATTGAAGGTGTATTTATTATATGTGCTTTTAGTATAAAAAATATAAGTAACTGGAAATATATTTATTTGATATGTTTTCGGTATATGATATTCTTATTTTTTTTTAAATAAATTTTTTATAATATTTTTTAAAAAAGGCCGGTATTTGTATAAAATTTCAATTTAGGGACAAATGTAACAGCGGCGTTGCTTGCGGTTAGCTATTAGGCTGCTTGTTTATTTCTCTCACTCACGATCAATAAGAATAGCAAGGGGATGTTCAAAATGTGGAGATCGAAGAGGAGATGGCGCTCCCAGTCTCCGAGGCATTTCGGCAACGTATGAAAGAAATGGAGCACACTCGAAATCAACGTCTTTCTCTCCTCCATGTACTACTTACTACCTACTTCTGCAATCTCTCATTCTCATCTCTCTCTCTCTCTCTCTCTCTCTCTCTTTCTGATTCTTCCATATATATATATATATATATATATTATATATATATATTGCAGGCTGAGAAAGCAACACAAGCAACCAAATCTCAAATTCTATCCTCCAAGCAAATCAACATCGCTTTCTCCCACCGTAGATGCTGCCTCCTCCACCAAAAGATCGCCACCCTCAACTTCAAAATCTCCGCTCTCAAATCCCAACTCCTCTCTCTCGATGCCTCCTACAACGATCGTCTAAAATCCCTCAGGTAAAAACAAACAAAACTAATTGTTATTAATGGTCTTGCATGTGAATATGTGGTGGGTTTGAATGTTCTGATTCTGAACTTGTGGAATATGGATTTGAGCTAGGGTTTTGAAGCGTGAGGTGGAGGAGCTGGAGGAGGTGGAAAAGGAGAGGAACAGGTTTTACGGAGAGAAGAGTCGGGAAATGGAGGAGTTTAAGGAGAATGTCGGCAGTTTCCTTGGGAATTGTCAACGTCGCGTCCGAGAACTGAATGAGGTAAAGGAAGGAACTTATTGATGTTTTGAATTACACACACTTTCTCTATTTATTCGTACTTAAGGTTTATGATTAGCGTTTCTCGCAATGTGCATACTTTGTTGACGTAGTCACAAGATAAATACTCTACGTGGCAATTGGATATTGACATTATCCAATATACATGGTACAACACCTTCTAAGCTCGCTGGGCTAACCAATTGGTTTGTAATGGCAATTGCCTCTCTCTTGGGACTTCACTCAGTGTAGTAAATTAACTGAAGTGATTTCATTGTTTTAGTGACACTTGCTGAAGGTACTTATTACGATTGTTAGTCGCCATTCGGGCAACAGAAGAGAAAAAAAAGAAAAAAGGAAAGAACAAATTGCGCCGATGATAAAATGAAGCATAAAAGAATAACAGAAACTGAAGGGTTTAGATATGCATGTCTTGTGTTCATTCATGCTGAGGGATAGCAATGAAGCAGAATAGGGGATGGATTTTGACAACAGTACAAATGCTCTGCAGTCATAAACTGTACATTGTCCTCAAGGAATGTGAATCCTTGTGGTGTATTGCATACTGTATTCATGGGTTTCCGACATGAAACTAAAGCGAATAGTATGTTTTTTGTATGTCCACTTTATGTGATTTTAGCAGGAATGATTTCTATCCAGATTAAATGACTGTGAGCTTGAGCTGAATAGTTGAGGAAACGCGGTGTAATATTATATAAACAATTCAACCCTAACCGGACATAACCCCAATCACCAAAAAAACGAAAAGATTGAACATGCTGACAAGGAATGATATGGTGCAGATGTAGATGGAACTGTAAGCCAAACCAACTCATCACATCTTACCACCAATTTTGCAGATAATTTGTTCAAAACATGTAGAAAAATGGTAAGAGCAAGAGGCATCGATGAGCAGTCTGAACATGCTTGAAGGGTATGTGACTGCAGGTTGGTATTACCATCCATGAACGTTTCCATGGTGAGTTTAAAATCCTATGGAATCTGCCCCCCATTCGAGGTGTATGCACACAGAGAGCTGCATTCTGGATTTTAGCTTAATTCCACTCGGTGCAGTTGAAATTTTCTGATAGGACCTCATATCCATTGTCTCTGTCAACTATAGTTAATTTCAAGAAGTGGCGTATATTCGAGAGTGCAACTCTTCATAAATAATTCATAATTCTTTCCTCTATACATTTGAAATATTTGTTAGCCAAGAAAATCCTCGTACTTGTTGATTTGCAATGGCTTAATATTGTCAGACAGACAGTATAAGTGAACCGTATGAGTATGATGGTGTACAATATATTCTTAGCACAAGAATGCATGTTGAATCATGTTTTATTTGAGTGGAAGGGTCGATGGAATTAAGAATATAATGATGCTGATGCTGTGGATCGTCACGAGCTGCTTAATTTTGCTACGTTAGAGAAAATTAAAGGACTTATTGCCATTGATTTCTTTATTCTCAGATTCAATCAAACTTAGCGAAACGTCGGTGCGGGGTAATAAGATGCAATAGGGAGTCTGAGATGAATGCGGCGGAGATGCAGAAGCATGAACTTTTAGCTCGAAAAGCGAGTCTGGATGGAGATTTGGCACGTAATCGCAAAGTACTAGTGGAACTGCGGAAGCAGCTTGAGGAGAAGAGAGAACATTCCTAATGCACCCACCTAGTTCTGTGAATTTCAGCAATAATGCTGCTAAGAAATTCAAAAAAAAAAAAAAAAAAAAACGAAGAAGAAGTCATCTATGTTCCTACATTTTTGTTTGCAAGGATCAGAAAAATCAACCAACGGGAATGTGAATTTGTAGGTTTCCCAACTCGTCAAACCATCTGTTGGAGAATGGAATCCCTGACGTTTTGAGTTGATATGTTGCTGCCGAAAAAGGACCAGAAACAGAAAGAGAAGAAAATTTCAAAACAACAGTACCGAGGCAAAGAAGAGAGATTTTGCTAATCGGAGCTACTCCTTTCAAAATCGGTTGGTCCTTTATGCACAACGCATTCAGGATGAACCGTGCTGAACTTGCATTGTCTCTTCAATCCAGCAAAACTTGTGCTCCATGTAGAAATGGACATTCACTCTGCAATGTACAGCAACAACCGAATGAAGGATGGTCTTTTTTTTTTTTTACCACAATAGGACTTTTCCACCGTCTTCAGAGTATCTGACTGCCATAATCAGCATTGAACTTCTCATATCGATGTATATTTAGATGAGCTGATGGTCTCGTGCTCTTCAAAGCAACCTTTATATCTTCATCGGTGATCGGTCCAACCTCTGGCAACTCTGAGGCAAGACAACGCACGATGTCAGTTTCAGGCAATGAAACCAATAAATCAACTTATGCTTCACGGGTGTTCAAAAAAGACCGTATCCCTAGGAATCTTTTAGGTCCCAGTAGGAGGAAAGCATGAAATCCAACGACCATGGTTAAAGAAGCCAGGGATGTGGCATATTTGGCAACCATTTCCCTAGAAAGCTTTAAACTCGATCTTAAACGAACCATAAGCGGTATAATATCCTAAATTCTATGCGATATAAGTTAACTAAGAAATGCATTATTCTCTTGACTAATTCTAACAAGTACATAGAATGGAAGCAGCCATGTTTGGTTAATTTCATGAAATTAGATACAATTCTTTCTTATGTTTAATGAAAAGCTTGGTGAGGATACCAAAATAAGGATAAGGTAATTCGGAATTCAATAACCAATGAAGAGGAGGAACCAATTTCAATCAAATTGGGAGTTAATAGGACCACATATTCTTTTTCCTGTCTTCACCAAGCTCTCGTTAGAAAATATAGGAAATTGGATTCAACCAGACTCCTATTCCATGAAATTAACCAAACACTGCTAGAAGGAATTCATCAAACTCTCAACTAACTACACATAATAATAAGAGCATTACCGATGAGAAAGTCAATTCGATGCTTAGATGAAGCATAGAGTATATTACAGTCAGTGTTGCATACCCTGCTCAGATGGAACTTCACTACTTTCTAGAAGGACCATTAACCTCCTCAAGGGTTGCATGGCAGCTTCTTTGCACAATAACCGTATATCTGAACCAGAATATCCTTCAGTCTGTTCAACCAATAAATCGTATGGAAGCTTCTCTTCACCCGGTGGTGAGGGCAGAAGCTCCTCAAACATAGCTCTTCTTGCTTCTGCTTCAGGGAGCGGTACAAGGATCTTTCTTGTTAAGAGTAGCGTCTGTGTAAGTAAAAGCATTATGGAAGATCATCTTTCTTCATGATGCAGTGAAATGTCATCTAAGAGCAAGAACATTCTACAAGTACAACTCACATCCAGGCAGATGGATGGAAATAAATTAACACCAAAGAAGTTCCATTTCCAATGAAGGATCTATCAAGTGAAATAACAATAATGAATAAAACAGCAATGAGAGCATAAATCAAATATGTAACGGCTTTCTGGAAGGAAATAAATTAACACAAAATCAAAGAAGTTCCACTTCTGATGAAGGATCTATCGAGTGAAATAACAACTACGAATAAAGCAGTAATCAGAGCAAAAATCAGATACATAAGGGCTTTCTCATCAGATCACAGCACAATATACTACATAATGTGAAGTGGGAGATTGACAAGGAACGTGGTGGCTAGTATTTCTGACATAATAAGTCTTCTGTCAGGGATGCAGGGCTAACATGGGCAGCAATATAATAATATAGAAAATATTTCATTATGGGTCATTTGTTTTATGCAGATATACTCAATGTAATGGAGAAGTCCATAAAATCTAATTTACACAACAAAATTCTGATTCAAGCATTCAGTGATATTTAACTTATACATATATCAGAAGGATACTCGCTTCTCAAGTCGACGAAGCAAGGCAGCATCTAATTCCCAAGGAAGATTTGTTGCTGCCAAAACGAATACAAGTTCATTTGTATGTTGCAAACCATCCATCTGAATCAAAGTCATGCATAACATTTGTCACTTCATAAAGTAACTTCACAATAACATAAATACTCCATAAAGTTATCAAATTATACGTACAAGAAATTGATCAGAGATTGAATAAAGTTTCTATCAATGGCGCGTGTGATATGAAATACGTAAAACTTGTAACAGATTCTTATACCAATGCGGCAAAGCTTTTGTTGGAGAAGCCGACATGAAAAGACTAGTGAAGGATATTATTTCATAACACAGCATGAATTAAAGATTGATGAGAATCTGCCGGTGAGTAATCCGAAATGAGACATGTCTCTCTCCTGTTTGAAGATGTAAGTTGCTCTCCCTGCCTTGCAAAAGATGCATGTCGAGTACATGCTTAGAATGAACGATTTTCGTGTAGAAAATAACCACTTGCTGGTTATGCGCAAATATATATATATATATATCAATTTTCAGAAAGCACAGAAAATTTCCAACAGCTCAAACTCAGAACACATTGCCTTGAGCAGAATCAATGCCAGATGGATTTTAGATACTCCTGAACTAAGTGAAAATGGGCTGTGAATGTTAAATAGATCATCACAGCATACAAAAAGTTTATATGGTAAAATGTGGAATATTATCCAACGAACAAATGTGGAATACTATCATGCAAACAAAGATGATAGGTTGGTTCAAGTGCCCAAAGGTAGTTGGTTCAATTACGGCATTGCCCCTTGCTAACAAAAGGGGAAAAAAGAAATGTGTCAACATAGGGAATCTAAATGAGTACAAAGCTCTACCTGTATCAGTAGTTCAGTTTTCATATGCCTACTAGCTTCATGTTCGCTGTGTCCTTCTCCACGATGACTAATGATTGCATCAATTTCATCAAGAAATATAGTTGATGGTTCATGGTGCCTAGCAAGGTCAAATAATACTTTTACCAACTTTTCTGAATCACCTGTCAAGGGAAAAAGATGACACAAACATTTCACCTTTAAAAAGCATGCAATGCTGCTATAAGACTTCCCAGACAAGTGCTCATTTAGGAGGCAGTTTAGGCTAATTTTTTCCCCCTTTCATTTCTTTAATTCTTGTTCAAGATTACGTCATGTTTCTAATTGAATCTATATAACTTCCCAATGTCGAACAGGCCACCACAGTAATTGAAATATTATTCATGCAATGTTGTTGAACTATGGCCCATCAACTTCTGGAAATGTCACTCTTTACCCTTTTAATTTACTTGCTATCAACATTGAAAACCATTAATGAAATGAACATAGCAGGAGAAAGAGTGTAACTTTAATCAACAAATTTGATACTAACATGCCACGCCATTTGCTGACAACAGATGATGCAGAAATATTGAAAAAGGTAGTCTTGCATTCAGTTGCAACTGCCTTTGCAAGCATAGTCTACAGTGCAAAAATTATTATCTCTGTGAATTCACCAGCTGCAAAATAAAGACTAATGCAAAGAAAAAGAAACTGAAAGTTGCCAATCTAACTCATTGTGCAACATAGCAAGTAAGCCACTTGTGTCCTTCAACATTGTTTCGCTAAAACAAGGGTATGGGAATTCTAGTAATATTATTGTGAAGACATCATGGGAAAAAAAAAAAAAAAAGTTTTGAGTGTGTCAAGAATTGACCATTAGATAAAATGAAGTGAACATTTTGTTTGCTATTGGAGGAGTCCAAGAAAAAAGAGAGGATAAAGAAAATGAAGAGAGAATGTAAGCAAAGAGAATAATGTGTGAAGAAAATGTCTATTTTCCTTTCAAATAAGTGCGGCTAACATTTTTCTTGAAAGAAATGCAAATATACCTCCTAAATATTTAATGATATGGAATCATAAATAGAAGAACTTTTATCACTTATGAATTATAAATGCAAGAACTAGCAGCTAAAAGAATCCAGAACATGCAAAAAGAGCTAGGAAACTCCAGCAACAGATTTTCAAATATCTGATAGCTTTATCTACTGCAGTAAAGCCATGAGAAAGACGATAAGACTTGTTCTAATACCCACAAATCATGCCAAGCAGCTGTTGCTGCTCGAACCTTTCTACTCTTAAGAAAACTGCTATTTTATCAGAGGAAGATATAGCTTGCTGTATGGTCAAGCCAATAAAGAAATAACATCTTTTGGAGAAACAAATAAGATAACTAAATACAGACAAGCACATGAGAAAACCAGCTCAGCTCATATAGAAGAACATCAAGAAAAATTGAAAACTGAATCATACAACCTACCTCAGTAGGTCATAGAAGAAAGTGGATAGCAATGAAGATGATGACTGAACCAACATACCTTTCCTGTTCCTGGAGGTCCAAAAAGAAGAATCCCTTTCCATGGCGATAGCAAACCAGTAAAATACCTAGAAGCATCAGCAAAAACACTCATTCATACTCCTAATTTCCATCCTGGAAGAAGAGCCAAAAGTTGCATGACTTATTGCACTGGTAACAGGATTTTTAATAAGAAACACAAGAAAAAGCTTTTGATGTCTTAAAAGAACTTATCTCAAAAATCTTTCCAGCGACAAAACTTACTTGGGATATTTAATAGGCATAACAACAGCTTCTTTCAGTAAACGTTTGGCATTTTCTAGACCTTTGATGCTCTCCCACTTCACATCTGGACTTCCACGGATGATATCCCGGGAAAGCATTCGAGACAGGCACAGTAAGCCGACTACATGTTTATCTTAGAAAACTACTGGAGCATCTGCTTCCAGAGTTGCTCCTATATTTTAGCAATTACCTACTTAGGCTCCCAGCCAATGCCTGTACTTCTGCAGATTCAAAAGTTGGAAGCAATGATTTTACTCTGAGAGAAAGAGACATTGAAAAGATAAGAAAAACTTGAAGAAAAATTCCCAACAAAGTTCAGAAGATGTGGAGACAAAAACTCGAATGAATTTGAGGCATGTGATGAGCTCAAAACTTCAAGCTTGAGTTCACCATGTTTTAATGCCAATATATGTGTTGAAATGCCATGGGAGAAGAGAATATAAAAGCATAATAGCTAGAGGACTCAAGAAAATCATACGGTCTCTCATCAAATCCATTAGAAACGGTACCATTGGCGAGGATTGTGCTTTGATCCTGCAAACCGTAGCATAACTAATGTGAAGATTCAACAAAAGAATACAACTTCAGAGCTCCACAGCATGATCAACAAGTCTTCTACCCGGCTCCGAAACTGCTCGAAAATGGCCAGATCAGATGCGGTTTTCGTATGTCCAATCGATGTAACAGAATTACTACGATCATCATTGTACACAGACGAGCTAGCCCCTTCATCTGAATTTAAATTTCGGTTCTGACTATTTTCAGACTCCGGCAGTCTCTTTCTCCCAAACTTGGCATCGTAATATATTTTGAAATCCTACATAATAAATGAATCCGTTTCTTAAAGAAGGATAAAAGACAAAACAAAGTATGGATTCCACCCTAATCATAGCACGGTGATAATACTTCATACCTAATCACGCTTTCCATATTAGAAATCTAGAAATACTGTAGACCATGCAAAACGATATTCATTGAAATCAAATAAATGTGAAAAACGATTCCCTCTTCAACAAGTCAACCATCCAGCTCCACTGCTGCTGCTACTTAAATAAGACATAACAGCATTTTTCTGCGAAGCATCGATCGTGCTGAGATTCTCTCAGAATGCCAATTCGAGATCAAGGTTCCTTCCGATTATTAAAACAACAACAACAACTACTACAACATGTGAACTGTGGTTTTGACCTAAGTTTCAAATTTTAAAAAAATTAGAGCAAGACAATAAGAAGTCCAGAGATCATATCATATCAAAGGGAATTCCAACTTGGAATTGAATTGTAAGTGAAAATGAAAAAGGTTTAGTAGTATCTACGTGTACGAGAGGTGTGATATATTCAATAGTCATTTGAGTTATGAAGTTCAAATTAGAGAGAGAGAGAGAGAGAGAGAGGCATTGACGTTGTTGTCACCTGAAAGGACCGGCGAGTGGGTAAGGGTTCATCTTCAGCCATTGTTATGCTACCAAGTCTTTAGTGAAGAAGCTCTCTCTCTCTCTCTCTCTCTCTCTCTAGGAGATGGTGTGGTGGCTTTTAGTAAAGGACTATTGAAGTTGTTAGCGTTATGGTAATAAAGAAAAGCCTTCATTTTTTCTGAAAGCATTAAAGTTAGAAGATTTAAAAATTAAGGTAATGGTATTACAACTGAAGGTACAAACTAAGAATTGATTTAATTAAAATTATGACAATGGTGTTACAACTAAAGCTATAAGCTAAGAATTGATTTGATTTAAAATTAAGGTAATGGTGTTACAACTAAAGCTACAAGCTAAGAATTGATTTGATTCAAAATTATGATAATGGTGTTATAACTAAAACTACAAGCTAAGAATTGATTTGATTCAAAATTAAGGTAATGGTGTTACAACTAAAGCTACAAGCTAAGAATTGATTTGATTCAAAATTAAGGTAATGGTGTTACAACTAAAGCTACAAGCTAAGAATTGATTCTTTTACTTTCATGTATTTGGACGATGCTTTTTGATCGCTTGATTAAGTTATCATAGAATAATTAACATTAGGAATGGAGATCCTTTCCCATAAAGGAGAAGTTGCACAATGTCCACCACCTTTTTCTTAAGACCTGCCGCACATGTCTGAGACTAAGACCAAAATCACTCGATAGATTTGGATGTTTAATTGAATTTGTGTTGGGCGGCCTCCCATCTCGTTTGAAAATATATTGTCTAACTTAGCAGCAGTAGTGGTACAGCCTTATCCAAATGTAACTTCTAAATATAACTCTTTATAACTTATGTCTATGACTACAAAAATATATAATATATGATGGTATAGTATTATTACTTTTTACCATGTCTTAATCGTTATAGATATATTGTACACACCCATACGTTATTTGGCATGCAATGTTAAACATTTTCGCCTTTACGACTTCCTAAACAATATATAACCGCTTTATTAGTTTATATTTTTAAATAGGGAAAGCTATTTTGGCATAATATTTAAAATTACCAAATTAAACCTTTTCTCTTAAAAAGAAATGATTTGATCATCTCAATTTATCTTCCTTCAATTTACAAATCAATGGTTAATCGTATAATTTCAACCGTTAATTATATGAAACAATACTTGAAATATGTAAATTGAGGAAAAATAAATCCAGAGGATCTATTTCAAAAAGAGAGCTATTATTTTTTTATAGTTATGCAAATGAACCGCTTCATAATTTGAAATTTTTAAGAAATAACATATTTTTATCTCATTTCTAAAATTAAAATTTCATGGATAGAATAAATACTTAACCTTTAATTTTTATGTTTATTTTATATTTTTCTAACACATGCGTGCCGTGTTCTTAAAATTTTCATTAATAATTTTACATGTAAATATTTTTATTCATGCGGTGCATAATTTGCTGAAACTAATAAAAATGGGAACTTGAGTTTGATGTAACACTCAATTTTGTAGAGATATGCAATTTTTTTCTTTTTTTACATTCTGCTAAAGAATATGTTTGTTATGTTATGTTTTATTTTCCTTATTTTTAACACACTCTGAATATATATATATATATATATATATATATAAATATAGGTACATTGCCATCATCTAGCATATACTTATATAGTAATAGGCATAAGATGTAAAAATGGAATTGTAATTAATTTATAGCATAGATTTTTTTATCCCACTTATTACAATAATATAAAAAGTATGAATTTAAATGTCACAACACGTGCTTATACAAACATATATATATATATATATATATGATTATAATAGGAGTAATTGTATATAACACACATGTATGTATAAGTATGCTGCTGCCACTATAAAAGGGAAGCACTAGTGTTCCCCATTTCCCACAGAAAAAAAAAAAAAAAAAAACATATCTCCCTCTCTCTCTCTCTCTCTCTCTCTCTCTCTACTTTTATAATTCTTCATTTCTTTCTTGCTGGCGTTTTAAGACATCCTCAAACGAAGACTTCTTTATCGAGGTTTGTTAACGTTAGCATAAACTACTAACTATATATTTCAGTAGCATTGCAACCTTATTTTTCTTTTTATTATTATTTTTATATTTTTAATAGATGTCATCTTTGCTCTTTAATTATTACTATCATATCATGGTATTCAACTTTGTACCTAGTATTGTTGATACTTATACCTTCGAACATGTCTCTGTTATTATTATTGTAGAAGGAAATATGCCGTTAAACGAAGCTGTATAATTTTACCAAGATATTCATGCATACCAAAGCTTAATTTGATGAATACACTGGCACATTGCTACCTTTTGCCTACAGTCCCATTATTTATTTATTTATTAGCATGGCATAACACTTCACCAATTTATAATGCTTTTACACCCCCCACCCATGGTGGACCGATGCGATTTGCCGTGACATCTTTGGGTAGTTCATGGTAGGATTCCATCCATTAGTAAAAGACATTTTCCTTTTAATTGCTGTCATATTTTACTTCTTGTGAAAGGCTAAAATGGATCTCATCTAATATCACATTTAAGCTAAGTGAATTGGATGGGCGAAATAGTTAACAATCCAAACAAAAAAGATAACATTTTTACAATTTAGTTTAGAAATTTCCTAAATTCTATCAAATAAAAAATTTATGATTAGTTTGGAAGAGTAGATCAAACTAAATTGTAAAACTTAATCAAACCGTTTTAAAAAAAAAAAAAAAAAACTTATGGTTAGTTTCTAAATATTAATTTGAAGCTACTTTAGAAACCTGATTACATCAAATCCTTCACATCTAAGTTTGCCACAACTAAAATTCAATAAAATTTAAACCTACCCAGCCACTTTCTTCCCCCTAATCTTTCCACCTCGATCTTGTACTAACTTTTGACATTATGGATTTTAGGTTATAGATCATAGAACATGCAAATAAGAAAAGAAATAATAAGTAAAGTGAGAATATTTGACACATGAAATTTCATATGAAGTCTCAGGAAAAAAGATTTAAAATTGAGAAAAAGTACACTTTTAGTTCTTAACGTTTATCTGCTTTCTACTTAAGTTCTCATCCTTTACTTTTTATTCTATTTAAGTCATCAACGTGTTCAAAACTTTAAAAAGTAAGACTTCTGTTAATTTTTTTTTTTTCGTATATCTTGAGCATGTGTTAGCTTCTCATTAACCTTGAGATAGTTGGGCAATATGTCTGAGATTTGCACAAATTTTTCTAACCCATTTTCCTTACTTTGAATTATTTTTATGTAATTTTTTATTTTTTAATCATATTATAGTATTAAATGTGTTTGATATTATTTTTATTATATTATGTAAATAAATATATTTAATAATATCATTTTATCAAATTAATTATTGTCGACCAACTTGAAAGTGCCATGTAGAGTGGATCAATTGATAATTCAACAAATTTAATGGAAGTCCTACTTTTGTGACCATAATGTTGAGCACTTGAATAGAGAAAAATAAAAAAGGATGAAGACTCAAATAGAAAGTTGAATAAATGTTAAAGACTACAAAAGCATTTTTCCCATAAAAAATCATAGGATAAGAGTTAAAAAAGATCATCATGTTATAATTGTAATAATACAGTTGTCTTTGCCGTATAAGATACTTACTCGGACCATACTCTACTAGGTTGGTTTCAATGGGTAAAGATGGTCATAGGTTAGGTTTTTTTATAGTAATTTCTTGCAACTTATTCCTATAAGATAGGATTCGAATATTAGATCGAGGTACCCTGACTTACCCAAGAACCTATATTGTAAAATATATAAGGTTTAGGTTTTAGGGTACGTTGTATCTAATTTGTAATATTAATTGAATAGTACTAATAAATAAATACTGTTGCATTTTTTTAAACTAAAATAAAATAACATAAAAAATTCTAGCCTACAATAAAACTTTAAGACTATACGCTCTTGTGTTGTGCCTGCTATCTTATCCTTCTCTCTTGTTCTTTTTTTTTTTTTTTCTTTTTGGTAAAACATTCTTGATTTTCTTGCTATCTTATTTTTACGTTACTTTCTTCTTCTTTTACTAACCTTTATTAACCTTGATTTAGAAAGGTAATAAAAATATCTCAATCTTTTAACTTATTGTTCAATATATTTTATTGAAGTTACTCAACATATGGTTCTTGTATTCTATATATAACAATCTTATGATTTAATAAAAATTTTATTTTGATGATTTCAAAAAGAAAAGCTAAAGAAAACATCAATTTAGCATGACTTAATCGATGGTTAAATTTTTCCAATTAAAGGAATATTCTCTATTTTACCCATCAAAATTTTATAATATTACAGTTAAATATGTTGCAAATATAAGAACCTTTTAAATTATTACTATTTGGTTTATTAATATAGTTACAAGTTTGATATTAATAATGTGTTTGTATAATATTTTGGAAAAAATAAAGTAAAAAAATGGTTTCTATAGGATAATTTGTACCTTGTGGAATTGACAAGGTATAGAATGATTTTAAAGTGCTATAAGATAATTTTTTAGTACAAAAATTTTGTTACCTGTATATATAAGGTAAAATATGGGTAAATGATTATATCCTAACCACCATGTATTTGCTTACCCTTAGTCTTCACATAATTATAAAGCAGTACTATTTCCCTCATATTTTATGGTTCTTTATACATTAAAAAATACAATTTATTTATATTTACATGGTATTCAAATAAGGCCAAGGCCAAAGAATCTATAAAAAGAAATCACTTTTATACAAAAAGAAAATAAGAAAATAAATGAGGAGGAAACCATCACAAACCACATTTTATATCTCAATCCATTGTAAATCAAACATGGTAGACCATACTCATTGTTGGTCAACCATATAGACCCTAACATCTATACTTATGTATCCTGTACTTCGAACTTATCTTTGTTCACTCCTTTTATGTATTTATTCTCTTAGCTTGAGCATCATTTAAGATTAAGATGCCTATTCGATAGTTCATTTCTTTCTAATATGTAATTTAACATAAAAGTTCATAATGTTACTTATACTCGTAAAATAAGTTAAATTATGATGTCACATGTGATAAAAATCTCATATGAATTGTAGGAGAGAAGAAATTGCAACTTATAAGGGCAAAATAGTGAATACCAATCAACACAAATTAGGACATTTTTTACTATTACCTATATAGATTTGGCTATTAACGGATTTTCACATCAAGGTAGGAAATTACAAGTATCTCATTGTACGTAGAACTCCTGTCACATTTGGCTTAACTGGTATCATCACATGGACCGAATTTCCCATCATTTAAATTTAAGAAATTTCTCAAGTAACATATGGTTTAAGTTTGTATTGCAAACTAGGTAGTACTCATCAAGTCATGCATGCCCATAATTAGATATCTCCAATCTTGTATTAGTGTATGCGTATATATATCCGATATAGTGCATGCATGCTTGTGTGTGTATATATATATATAATATATGTGTATGTGTTGAATTTTGCAAGTCAATCTTTTAACATTAATTATCGGAACAACTACAATTAGGGACTGAGCTTATCTTGCTTAAGCAGTTGGCAACTATGGGTGTACGATCACGAAGCTTAGCAAATTTAGTTGCATCCATAGTGAGCACATTGTGGCCACTAGCTATTAAGTTATGGGAAGATTGGGGGATTCAGTTGCTAGTTGTAGCAAGCTTTCTATGTCAACTCATTCTGGTACATTTAGGTGGCCGACGAAGGAATAACTCGAATATATGGAGTAGGGTCATTGTTTGGGCATCATACTTGCTTGCATCCAACATTGCTACACTTGCTCTTGGCAAACTCTCGGTGCTCACCATCCAAAATCATGAAAATCCAGAGTACGATGTTGAGCTACAGGGACTTTTGGCACCCTTGCTTCTCATACATCTAGCCTACCCAGATTGCATTAACGCTTACTCTGAGGAAGATGCACGCCTAGGATTAAGACATGTACTCAACCTTGCTCTCTCTGTAGTTTTCGTGATATGGGTTCTACTTCGATGCTCGGATTTCCCTTCCCCAATCTCCTTGCTATACATTCCCTTATTCATCGCGGGAATCATTAGGCCTGCAGCGACGATTCTTGCCCTCGTATTGGTTTACGATGACACCGTAAGTGTTGATGAGTTGCGTCGGTTGAATACTCGCCCTCCTTTTTCCTGTGATCTTCCCCAACTCCGTCATGTCATGATGGCCCATGGTCGCTTCGATTGCTTGCGGCCTCACCGAGTGAACTGGATCTATCACTTTAAATTCGTAGACGGTTGGATGTCGGTAGATAGACTACCGCCTAAAGAGGCCTTTGAGGTTACCGAGATAGAACTCGGATTTGTCTATGATGCGGTATACACTCAAACGCCCTTCATTTATACCAGGAAATGTCTCGGGGTTGCGATTACGATTGGCCGTGTGATTTCTGCTCTATGCTTGGTTTCTACACTGGTTGGATTTTGGACAATATTCAAAAGTGCATTCTTCCTCGACCCATACGTGACGTACACATACGCATTGCTCATAGGATCTTGTGTCATGGAGCTTTATCAAATATTCATGCTCCCATTTTCCTATTCAGCTGTCGTTGCACTTAAATGGTTATGGAAATTAAAGGTGAACAAAAAGGTCCTAGCTTTCATTGTTGGAGTTTGTGAGAAACGAAAGAGGTGGTCGAGTTCGGTGACACAACTTAATTTAGTAGATTATTGCAGCTGCAGCACCAAAGCCAGGGGTGTTTTCTCTAAGCCGATGAGCTTAATCCTGAGGCTAGTTCATCAGGGAGAGCGGTTGAAGATGTACCGGAGATCCACCTATGATTTCCTCACTGGGGGCTGTAAGGCAGCAATCATAAGAGGAATGAGGGATTTGGAAGGGAGAAATATCATCAGTCATTTTGAAGATGGAGGACTTCAAACTTTAAATGATTCCTGTAATATTCCGACTAGTATGAGCGACAAAAGGGACTTTGATAAGTGCATCATCATTTGGCACATTGCTACGGATGTTTTACTCCCAAATCTCGATCCGAGTTCGAGTCAGAGTCCAAGTCCTCGTACAATGAGCAGATTACTATCTAACTACATGATGTATCTTCTCATGTATCGTCCATATATGTTATCTTTGACCACCAGCGACATAACATTAGGATATGCTCGCTCTACACTCGAGGCCTTACCACTAAACCGAGCAAATTCACTTCTCAATCCCATCAGACGACTCTTGTTTGGAAAAGACAATCTTCAACCGAACGCAGATGCAGCAAAGGTTAATAAGAACTATTATGAAACCTTCATCACTGAGAATTGGGATGTATTGGAGGATGTGAAAAAAGTAGTAACTGGGTTGAAAAAACTGAATAATGTTGATGAAATGTGGAAGCTCATAAATGATGTATGGATGGAGATGCTCTGTTATGCTGCATACAAATGTCCTCCACGTCAACACGTAACTATGCTTAGAAAAGGAGGTGAACTCATTACCCATGTTTGGCTACTCTTAGCTCATAAAAAATACAAAAATTTCAATTTCGACAATCGAAACCAAAACGAAGTGCCTATACATCATGAGGTTTAGCACTTCACTATTTTCTTTTCTTTTCTTAAACTTTAATATGCTTGCTTGATTCTTAAACCTTTTTCTTTATAATTATAATTTATAATGTAGTTATTTATCATTTACAAACAGTTTCAATTATTGGCGAGTGTAATACAGCTTTGTTTTCATGCAATTTTATACTAACTTTGAGCTTCCAAATTTATTTTCTTTTTTTTTTTTCTTTTGGCATCGCAATCTTTATAAAGGAATTGTCATTTCTTATTATGATGTCAAGTACTATTATATTAAAATATAAATGCTAAAGCATTTAATTGAATTTTATACATAAAATAAGGATTGAGAGAATAGAAAAGGAGGATAGGATGGATGATCCACTCATAAAAGGAGGTATACAAAAGATTAGGATGATTCTTTTTATAAAGAGGATTAAAACAACAACAATCATAAGGCTCTTATAGGATCGAGCCACTTTCCCATTGGAATCGGAATATAATGAGCCACATCACGAGTGAAACCTTATACATCTAATGCGAATGTCCCATACTAGAGGAGGTACAAAGAAACTATGAACCATGGTACAAATGCAAAATAATTCCCAAATAAAAAATGATGAAACAAAAGAAAAAAAATGCCAAAGTTGCACAGGAAGTTTTGGTTAAGCAATCATCTAGCTCCTTTCCCTTCACCCATTAATGATTAGGTAATTTAATCTAATATTATGCAAACACTATCTTTTGACTTAAATTACTTAGGTGCTAATGGCCTATCTTCTCTAAAAGAACTAAGATTAAGATGTTAATGCTAAAACTTTTGCAACCATAGATAAAATGATGCTATACTTTACCTCTTCATGGATCGGGTTAACATAGTAATATTATGTTTTAAAAGTAATGTTTATCGTTGTGATACATTCTCATATCTATGCCTTAATATCTTTTTTATATTAATAAGCCTTTTTATCAGATTAAATGGGCTACCGATTTTTGTAGTCAGTTGCAATCTCTTATAACTAAGCCTAGCAATTTAGGACTTGATCGGTGGACTCTAGCATGACGTAATATGATTATAAACAGGGTTTATTGGCAAAAATCAATACGTATAATAAACGAGTGAAACTTGTATACAATACTGTTAATATTATCCTAAAGATGTTATGATGATATAAGAAAACATTATATTAAGCATGCCTACAAGTTTATCAAATGTATAGCTAAGAGTATTAAAGATGCTATAGACTTGAGTGGAAGAAATAAGTTGTGCATGGTTGAAAAAAAAGAACAATTTTAGACATTATATAAAGGTTGTTTAGAAGCTGAAATTAGAATAAGAAGTACAATAGTAGAATTAGCCTGGCAGGACCAAACTAGCAGAATCAACTTGGTAGAACCAGTCTAACAAAATCAGACCTGTAGAAACAAACTAGTAGAGCACAAACTAAACTACAAATTCAAAACTAGAAGCAAAACACTAGAATCAAAATGCAGAACTAACGTTCGAAGTCAGAAGCAAACATAAAAACTAGAAGCAAACATCAAAACCAAAAGTAGGCATCATAATAAAATATAGATTCAAAATCACAATGTTGTATCATACTTCAAAACCATAATACTGTTTCAAACTTTAGAATCGGAATGCAGTGTCAAACTTCAGAATCAAAACCTTATTTCAGGATCAACAAAGTAAAAGTAAAATTGGAAGAAATATATCTACATAATTCAAGGCCCATCACTACGAGTTAAATGTTTTTAAGTAGCACATTTAACTAAACAACTAATGATTATTTTCTGAGTGGTCTATAAGAAATTCTCACAATCAAGTTGCAATAGATGAATGAGATATTCTTAGAAGGAAGCAATGTAATGAATTACAACAACTAATTCCTTATAAAGCTTTTCAAGAAAAGGTAAGAAGATTATGGAGATTATCAATCAAAACGACTACTTCTAAATTGAAGCCATGGAGAAATTCTTATAGGCTACCTACTTTTGTGGTTACTTATAACCTCTTATAGCTAGGGTTAGCAATTTAAGACCTGATCAGTGGACCTATGTATTTTATGTATACGTATTGCAAGTGTATCATTAATTAGTTACATATTATATGTGTAAATTTACATAAAATATTCGTTGTTTAATTTGTTTTAATAGAGAAAATTAGACTAAATTGAATAGTAACCCCTCGCTAATAAATCATAGTCTCATATTATCATCTAAGTGATTTTTAGTAACTATGCTTTGTCTAAGATCAACTAATATAGATATACAATTAGGTTTGATAATTAATATTAATGGATAATCAAATACTTAAAAAAATTATTGCTATGGTGCTAATTGATCCTTTAAATTATTAAAAGAATGATTTTTCCTCCTTATGACATTTGAAAATATATAACTAACTTGAGTTATTAGTGAAATCCTAAAAAGATTGATAAAAGGATCATTAATAATAACCTTATGGCTTTAAAAGTTGTTGTTTTAAGGTTTTTGGATAATTTCCTTCTTGCAAAGTATAAAGAACTAAAGCTACTGAAGTCAATACGATGCAGTCATTTCGATACCCAAATTAGTTAGTGAATTTTAGAGAAGATAAGATAAGTGGTTGTCAGTTGTCAGATTGTGTTTTTATGGTGCTTTTTATTTGTATTCATAGGTAAACGTTACGTATCTAAAACGGTAATTAGTTATATAATTATTAGGACATGTGAAAACTTCATGGTCAAGTACAATTTTGAATTGGAGGAGTAATGGACAATTATATAATGAAACTATGTTAGGAAATAATTATTTGTACCACTTAAGTTCAAACCGAATATAATCGTCATCGTCAACCTCTATTGAGAGGTGAATTACTCGACTTCTTATTAATCAAGTAAACAAGTAAATATAATAAATGAAATCCAACTATCAATAGTTTTAGTAAAAACTCAATTTATATTATATATGTATATATATGCGAATGTTAATGTTGGATGTATCTTTTAAATAAATTTTCTTCCTTTCTCTTTCTTTTTCTTTTTCTTTTTCGTTTAAAAAAAAAAATTGGAACTCACGCTTACAACCATGGATAAGCCTGCACGAGATAATATGAAAAGAAAAAGGGCAACAGAAGAGTCAGGATGTCCGGGAATGTTCGGTTTCTGACATTGGCCTTAGCGAGGAAACCCACGCCACCGCTTTATTTGATTTGATGATAAATGTAAAAATGGGGAGCAAGAACAAATCCACACCTCTCTTTTTCCAATCAAAGCTCCTCTGCTTCTCTCTCTTTTACCTCTTCACCACTCTCTTCTTGGCACTTTACAATTCCCTCTCTCCCACCAAATGCCTCTTCCGATCGTCACCTTTCGACCCTGTTCAATCCCCTCTCTTCTCCTACCCTTCTTCCTATGGAGAACACAAATACGCCATCCCCACTCACCATTCTTCTTGTTCTTCTCCTACTTTTTTCTCAGGTGATTCTTTTCTTTTTTTTTCCCTTTCTCTTGAATTTGATCGTTCTTAATTCTATTCCGATCTGTTTTTCCCTTTTTTAAATTCTTTTAATTTTTTTTCCTTTTAATTGCATCAGATTACATGACCGTGCTGAAGGAAATCAAAAGCTTGTGTAAGACTTCTTCATCTGGGTTGAGGTATATGCAGGGCAAAGCTGACAGTTTTGGAGGGAATTTCACTACCCAGAAGAGGCTATCATATTTTAACCACCAGAAGAATAATAGTAATGTAAAAATACCCTGTGGATTCTTCAAGGAATTTCCAGTTAGAAGCTCTGGTTAGTAGAGGATGTATGACAATATGTTAATCCTTATATTATTTTCCGTGTCGAGAACTTCGATAATTCTTCTCGGTTTTTCTTTTTTCTTTTTTTTTTTCTTTTTTTCATTTTATATTGTTCTTAATTATGCCTTTTTTAATTATTTATTTAATTTAGATAGGAGAGCAATGGAGAAATGTGATGGAGTTGTTGTAGTCTCGGCGATCTTCAATAACCATGACAAAATCCGACAGCCGAGGGGTCTGGGTTCGCAAACGCTGTCAAGTGTATGTTTCTTCATGTTTGTCGATGATGTTACAATAAAAGATCTCGAGCACCACGGATTAATCTCAAGAGAATCCCAAGAACACAAGAAGAAGATAGGTGCGTGGAGAGTAGTCGAGGTGTTTACCCAAAAACTGTACGGGAATCCAGGAATGAATGGGGTGATACCCAAATACCTAGTTCACAGGCTGTTCCCAAACACCAAGTACAGCATTTGGGTGGATGCAAAATTGCAGTTGGTGGTGGACCCATTGTTGCTGATACACTCGCTAGTTGTGGTTGAGGATATGGATATGGACATGGCCATATCAAGGCATCCTTATTACGTTCACACGATGGAAGAGGCAATGGCAACCGCCAGGTGGAAGAAGTGGTGGGACGTGGGTGCTTTGAAGCAGCAAATGGAGACCTACTGTGAGCATGGATTGCAACCCTGGTCCCAACGTAAGCTTCCTTACCCATCAGGTAAATTTATGCCTTTCAATCTTTTATGTTATATCGATTTTAATCAATTGTTTTTTGACAGTAGGTTGTTAAGTTTTGATCGCTGAATGGATTATGGCGCTTTTTATTTACAAGTTTCCTTTTGCTTATTTATTTATTTATTTTTCTTTGCTTTCTCTTGTACTTGCTTTTTCATTTGCACATTTTTTGAGTATTAAGATTAAAACAAGTGATACGAAGAGAGAGAGAGATGATGAGGGGGGAGACAGACTTAGCATACAAGTGTGCCTTGATGAGTAGCTAGCTTTTTTTTTTTTTTTTTTTTATTTTTTTTAGAGTAGTCGTTTCGTTTGGTTGGAAAAATCAATAATAGAAGACCAAAAGATGAGGCTAGATAATAAAACGGTAGTAGCAAGTAGTTAAATAATTGGGAGTGGTTATACGTCTTAGGGCAAATTGTTCGCTATGCTGCCACATCGCTTTGAGATATCGTTTGTTCTTTCTGGGGGGGGGTAGGGGTCCCAATCATCGGTCTTATGCTTTCAAGTAATTGGATCTGGTAACTTTCACCAACATCAACTCACCTTTCCTCTTGTCTGAGCTGATTAATAAACCACTATTGCTATGCAACTCTACGTGGAGCTCTTCTCCCCTAAAAGCCTTGCATTGGTTTTGTGAGGGCCTTTGAAAAGATTTATTTACATCTCGTTTTATATATATGGATATTATATTGTAAAAAGTAGACTTTTGCCTTTTTTACCTTTTTAAAACATTTTATAATAATTGCTCTCTTTATGAAGAGTAGTGATGTCGGTATTCAATTATTAAGAAGTAGAACATGAACGGAGTTTGTTTAAGATGCAAGTTAGGACAATAATAATTTGCACATGCTATGGAATCCAATTAGGTAGGACACGAAACATATTACCACAATCGAAAATACCCTGCAAACATTCAGCAAGTTGTCATACAAGACAAGTCAGAACAAAGTTTCTCTATTGTTAAATTAAAATTGATGTTGTGGGCATGCAGATGTTCCAGACAGTGCACTGATACTAAGAAAGCACAGTATGAGTACAAATCTCTTCTCATGCCTAATGTTCAATGAGTTGGAAGCATTCAACCCAAGAGACCAATTGGCATTTGCATACGTGAGGGACTTGATGAGTCCAAAACCGAAGCTTAACATGTTCCATGTGGAGGTATTTGAGCAAGTGGCCATTGAATACAGACACAACCTCCTCAAACCACCTGGTGCTGGTTGGACCGGGACCCATCACAACGACAACGATATAATAATGACTAAAAGAGCAACCACCGACTTGTCTTCGTTTAATCAAAGTTTCTGGGGCAGGTGCCACAACTATCTCATGCAGATGTGGAGTGAAGCTGAAACTGAATCTGAATCCCAATCCCAATCCCAATCATCATCATCTCATCGATGATTCTATTCTCATCTACTGCAACTATGCGACTCCAACCACATCCAATATTACATATTAGTTATTCTATAATATAATATATATTAAATTTTTTGTCACCCAATTTAGAGAGTATCAAGTTGGCATTTGGCGGATGATATGATTGTTTCGTACTTTACTCTCATATTCCTTACTCCTCCTCTTCCATCCAATCTGTAATTTAGCGTTTTCCAAGAGAAAGTTTGTTTAGTGGGTTCCCCATCTTGAGGACGAGTGATTGGAGTGCAATCGTAAAATCTTATTAATTAATTTATACCTTCAATTCACTTAAATAGTTTTTGCAATCCAAAGTTACATGGTGAGCCTACACTACATGTGCATCCATTTACAATTTCAAGGATATAGCAGATGAAGTTTTTACTCGATCCATGTCGGTCGGTTTTCAACTTTGGGACAAAATCGTCAGTCCAACTATCCTTTTTGTTTCACAATTAACCTACAAAAAAAAAAAGTCTACTTCAAGGTGAGGTGATTATAATATGGCATGGAGTTTTTTGAGTCAATTCGTTTGAAAAAAAAAAAAAAAAAAGAAGAAATGATTAACATTTGTTTCAAAATAAATAAATAAAGAAATGATGCCTTGAAAATAGTGCTTTAACTATAGGGTTTTGTGTTTTTGGCTCTTTCTAATGACTACCTTGTCAATAGCGACAAGTTTCTTTACACGAAAGAAAAGGTTGGGGGTGGGGGGCGGTGGGGAAAAAAGAGCTACAAGTTTTCTTAACAGAAATTTTAATAAACAAACAAGGGACTTGTATCGGTCAAGTATGTAAAACTTGGATTAACGAACATTTTTCTTTTATTAATTCGAAGATAAAATATGGAACTGGTTTATTGCATCCGTGCGAGTTCGTTCAAGTTTCCAAAAGTTTGTTCATAAATCCACTATTTCATGGGCCAGACAACTTGAAGATATTATAGGCCCACTTAATCTTGATATGTTGTAAAATTGAAGGAAATAAATACATAAATAGTAGTTATTTTAAGTTTGATTCACTTGAATTGAGTAAAGATCGCTAATGTTTCGGCCAGAAAAGAATAAGAATAAGGTTGGGATGAATAACAAATTAATTACAACCTGTTTATTTTCCAGAATAAAATAGAGAGAATAGAAAAATTATGTCTTAAGATTGTCTATTATTGGGCATAAACTAGAAGTTTATATTTCAATATTTATTTTATACAATAATTTTTTATCGTAGGAGACAAAGAAGTGTTGGAGTGCCCGAATGACTCAAGATTAAGCAAAGGGATAAAGAAACTGTCACAAAACTCATTGCAGGATGATGAGCCCTTATTTTTGCATGTTTTTATTCCAGTATTTACTCTACTTTATTAATCGTGATATTAAGTTAAGAATAAAACAAAAAATACCAATATATTAATCTTTTTGGAAACAACCAAAATCATTTAACTTTTCATATCAATTAAGGCGTAATCTATCCACAAATTGAACTTTTTATTCATTGGGGGGAAGGAATAACAAGTTTCATCTTACATAAGAGAACAGACTTTCTCTATAGAGAGGAAATAAAATAGTTATTGGAATAAAAAAATTTCTAATCAATTTCAAAGAAAACGAAGTAGTAAGATGTACATTTAAGGAATAATTATTGTAATATATATGAAATAGAAGGTACTGAAATTCTAGTAATTCATGTGTCTTTTGATACCATAGCTTAAAATTCATTAGAACTCTAAGATTAAGTATACTTTTAGAGGAGCGATAAATAGCCTCATGGGAAGTAGTCGCACTAGGGGATAAAATCATACTGTCTTTGACGTTAAAACAAACAATACCTCGATATGAGGAATTCTATCGAGTTGTTACAAGGGGATATTGTCATTTTTATTGCATTTAAATCCGTATAGGTGGTTTGAATTTGTGATAATAGTGAAGTTTCTCTCTTTTTATAGCTTCATCACACCTTTTATTGCATTTGCTAATGATAATTGTTATACTTTGAATATGAGAGTACAATGTAAACTCATAACACAAAATTTAAGAACATAACTATGGATACCTACTACATAGCATTGTCGTCGTTAACAACTTATGTTAGATACGCTATAAGTTCATAAGCTGTTATCTTTTAGAAAAATATATTAAACCCCAAAAGACCTGCGTAAATGTGGAAATGAAAAGGAAATATAAAGGTTGAAATAAACAACTATACACAACAACACCATAACCTTTACCGCAGTCATCAACTCTCGACGAGATATGTCATTATCACGAAATTAAATCTCAAAACATATGTAATAAATTAAGTCCAAGCCTATAAGGCCACACTAAACAACAATTCAATTTTACTACTTAGTGGTTTGCACAACCCATCACAGTTAAAAAAGAAAAGAAATTTAAACTTATTTCGATATAGACTCGCTACCCAAATGCAATCCAATTGAAAAGGAAAACGTCCCTTTTTTAAAAAAAATTGTTTTAGACTTCCTTTTTCATGAAATTATAACTTTTATTTATATTATTTAGTTGACTCAAATATTTCAATAATAAGAGTTTGTCAAATTATTTATTAGTTACTTGATAGTGAAATGTGTGAAGTAATATTTGATGACAGGTCTCATTTTGTCTATCTTCGAAAGTTGAAAACAAATAGGGAGAAAAACATTACAAATTCAAATAAAAAAATAGCAACAAAACATAAGGACCATTTTGTGGCATTTCCTAGAATTTATAATGTTGGCTTGAAATTGTCTCTAATAGTGTTTGTGGTCACGTCAATTGTGAGAGAATATCTTCTAAAAATGAATATTATGAAGATTTAACTAAGTAATTGGAGGATAACTCTTTTATATCTATTCACCCATAGCAAATATATGTATACATATATGTGTGTGTATTACATGTATACAACTTTATAAAAAAATATTATTATAGCATGAAAAGTTGTTAAGAAAAACCTATAGGATATTTATCTTTTATCTTTATTTAGATTTCTCATTTACATTCTAAATATTCTATGTGATTTATGTTTTTCAATAACAATAAATTACCCAATTGAAATATACTTATGTGTACGATTATTCATAGTATATATTAGCATACAATAGTAGAAACCTTTCGATCTATGCTTAACCTAGTTATACATAATTAATAATGTAAAGGGTTGTTTAGGTATTAGTACTATGGACCAATTTCTTGGTCTAGTGATAAGAGTTATGGATGAATCGATTATCGAGTACTTTCTATTATCCTAAAAGGCTCTCTTAAGTGTTGATATTAGATATTCTCTCTCCCTTGTGCCACCTTACCGACTTAAGCGTCTAAATGTACACGCTTAAGTCACTTTTGGTACCCTTTTCATTGATATATCTTCTTTTGCAGCCCAAGCTAAACAATTGAAAATTTAGGGAATCTTTCATCCATCAACACAAAAGGAAAAGAATAAATTATTTTTGAGTGAAAATTTCCATGTAGGAGAGAGAAAGAGGGGAGAAATGGAATTTATATTAATACTTAAAAAAAAAAGATTATGGAGTGAGAATTATAGAAATGCCCTTAAGTTGACATTAGATATATACTTAGAGTAAAAATAAGATAAAATTAAATGGTATAATGTAATGCCTTCATTTTTGAGAAAGTATGTGCAACAATAGTAAAGTTTACATGGATATAATAAAGAAGATTCAAAATTAAGGTAAGGGTGTTAGAACTAAATATACACGCTAATAATTAATTCTTCTGCTTTTACACGTAATCCGACAATGCTTTTTGTTTGCTTGATTAAGTTATCATAGAATATATAGCATTTAGGAATTAAGATTCTTTCCCACAAAGGAGAACCTGCATAATGTCCACCATATATATATATATATATATATATATTTTAAGACCTGCTGCACATGTCTAAGACTAAGACGAAAATCACTGGATAGATTTAGATGTTTAATTGAATTCGAAAAGATTAATGTCGTCGATGTTGCGTTGTGCAACCCCCCATCTACCTTGCTGCTAGAAATTTATAAACTATAAATGTGTCACATTTGAAAATATATTGTTAACTCAGCAGTAATAGTACAGCCTCATCCACATATAACTTCTAAATATACCTCTTTATAATGCTTATGACTACAAAATGTAATATATGATGGTATAGTATTATTACTTTTTACCATGTTTTAATCATTGTAGATATATATATACACCCATACGTTATTTGGCATGCAATGTTAAAAACATTTCATGCTTTCCAGTAGCTGTATTCGCATTCCTAAGCAATTTAGCCACGCCATCCTAAACAATATATATATAGGCTTCATTTGTTTATATATATATATTTTATAGGAAAAGTGATTTTGGTATAACATTTAGACTTACCAAATTAAACCTTTTCTCCTAAAAAGGACTTGGATCCTCTCAATTTATTTTCCCTCAAGTTCCATCAATTACAAATCAATGGTTAAGAATTTTAGATTACATCATTATTTTCTTTATAATTTTAACCATTAATTATATGAAAAACTAAATTGATAGAATTCATTTAAAAAAAAAAGAGTTACTATTTTTGGTATTTATGCAAAATAATTGCTTCATAATTTGAAAATTTTAAGAAATAATTATGAAGGTTATATATTTTTATATCATTTCTCAACTTAAAATTTCATCAACTGGATAATACTTAACACTTAATTTTATGTTTATTTCATATTTTTCCAACACATATGTGTCATATTCTTAAAATTTTCATTAATAATTTTACATGTAGATATTTTTATATATGCAATACATCGTCGTCTGTTGATACTAATAAAAATTAAAAACTCCAGTTTTTGGTGTAACACTCGATTTTGTTGAGATTTGCAAATTTTTTTCTTTTTGTTTTTGTTTTTTTTTTTCATTCTGCTACCTCTTCATGATTGTGTTTTTCTTTCCTTTTTTTTTTTTTTAAAGAATATGTTTGTTATGTTGTGTGTTATTTTCCTTATTTTGAACACACTCAGAATATATATAGGTACATTGCCATAATCTAGTATACACTTATATAGAAATATGCATAAGATGTAAGAATGGAACTATAATTAATTTATAGCCTAGATTTTTTTACCCCACTTATTACAATAATATAAAAAGTACGAATTTAAATGTATAAGTACCCTGCTGCCACTATAAAATGGAAGAACTGGTGTTCCCGATTTCCCACAAAAACATCTCTCTCTCTTTGCTGGCGTTTTAAGACATCCTCAAAGGAAGACTTCGTTATCGAGGTTTGTTAACATTAGCATAAATTACTAACTATAACATATATATATATATATATATTATTTATTTCTTTTTAGATGTCATCTTTGCTCTTTAATAGTTATTATTATATCATGGGATTCAACTCCATGCCTAGAGTCGTTGAAAATGTTGGTACATATACCTTCAAATATGTGTCATTATTTATTAGCGTCGGTCCGTACCAGAGCTTAATTTGATGAATACACTAGCACATTGCCATGACATATTAGGTTGTTTGTGGTGAGATTCCTTCCATCAGTAAAAGACATTTTCCTCTTAATTGCAGTTATGTTTTACTTCTTGTAAAAGGCTAAAATGGATAGTATAGGTTCAAGGGTCACTCATCTAATATCACTTTTTAGCTAAAGTGTGAATTGGATGGGAAAATAGTCCAACGAAACCAAACCAATCCATGAAGCGGATTAAACCAAAACAAAAGAGATAGCATTTTCACGATTTAGTTCATAAATTTCTTAAATTCAATTAAATAAAAAAATAATTTTGACTGATTTGAAAGGATAAATCAAATCAAACTGTAGAACCTAATTAAACCATTTTGGAAAAACTCATGGTTGGTTTCTAACAATCAATTTGAAACTACTTTAGAAATCCAATTACTACAAATCCTTCACATCCAGATTTACCACAACTTTAATTCAATAAAATTCAAACCCATCCAACCACTCCCTTTCCCCAATCCTTCTATTTCAATCTTGGACCAAACATTTTAGATTATGGATTTTAGGTTACAGATCACAAGACATGCAAATAACAAAAGAAATAATAAGCAAATTGAGAATACATGACCTATGAAATTTCATATGGAAGTTTCTAAACAATGAAATCTATACGGAAAGAATACAATTTTAGTTCTTGACATTTGTCCACTTTTCCACTTAAGTTCTTAACCTTTTTTTTTTTTTTCTTAAAATTCTATTTGAGTAATGGATGTTTTTAAAATCTTACAAAGCAAGACTTCTATTAAATCTATTAAACTTTTTGTGCATCTTTAGCATGTGTTAACTTCTCATTGACTTTGAGATTGTTAGGCAATGTGTTTGAGATTTGTACAAATTTTTCAAGCCCATTTTTCTTACGTTTAATTATTTTTATGTAATTTTTATTATTATTATTATTATCATATTATAGTATTAAATGTGTTTAATTTTATTTTTATTATATTATGTAAATAAATATATTTAATATTATGGTTTTATTGAATTAATTATTATAGACCAATTTGAAGGTGATATGATATTATTAAATTGATGAATATTCAATGAAAGTCTTACTTTTGTAACGGTTTTAAAAATGTAGAAGGTTCGAATAGGAAAAAAAAAAATTGATGACTCATATAGAAAAGCTAATATACATTAAAGTCTAAAATAAGTACTTTTTTCATAATTTATGAAGAAAAACATGGGATAAGACAAACAAAAGATCATCTTGTTATGATTACAATAGCACAACAGTTTGCGCACAATCTTAGAGAACCACCTTTTCCCTAAGATTTCATGATCTCTCTACATTATCAAATACAGTTAATTAGCATTTACATGGTAGGCCAAAACCGAAGAACCAACAAAAAGAAAATAATAACATAAAATAAGCATTTTACATCTCAATCCATTGTAAATCAAACACGGTTAACCACATAGACTCGACATCACATCTGCACTTATGTATCCCATGCTTTGAATTTACCTTTGTTTGTTCCTTTATGTACGAATTCTCCTAGCTGGAGCATCATTTTAAGATTAAGATTCCTATTCAAAAGTTCATTTCTTTTTCTTTTTAACGTGTGTTGAATTTTGCAGTCATCTTTTAACATTAATTCTTGGAACAAGTATACAGCTGCAGCTTAAAGCTATAGCTAGGGACTGAGCTTAGCTTGCCTTAAAGCAGTTGGCAGCCATGGGAGTACAATCACGAAGCTTAACAAGTTTAGTTGCATCCATAGTGAGCACACTATGGCCATTAGCTATTAAGTTATGGGAAGGTTGAGGGATTTAGTTGCTAGTTGCAGCAAGTTTTTTGTGTCAACTCATTCTGCTGCATTTGGGTGGTCGACGAAGATGTGGCTCCAATGTGTGCAGTAGGGTCTTTGTTTGGGCATCATACTTGCTTGCATCCGACATTACTATGCTTGCTCTTAGCAAACTCACGGTGTTCAACATCCGTAATCCTGAAAATCCAGAGTACGATGTTCAGCTACAAGGACTTTTGGCACCCTTGCTTCTCATTCATCTGGCCTACCCAGATTGCATTAGTGCTTACTCCATTGATGATGCACGCTTTGGACGGAGACATGTACTCAACCTTGCTCTATCTGTAGTCTTCGTGATATGGGTTCTACTTCGATGTTCGGATTTCCCTTCCTTTGTCTCCTTGCTATACATTCCCTTATTCATCGCGGGAATCATTAGGCCTGCAGCGACAATTCTTGCTCTCACATCGGTTTACGATGACACCGTAATACGTCGGGTGAGAGAGTTGAATATTCGCCCTCATCTTTCCCATGATCTTCCCCAACTCCATCATGTCATGATGGCCTATGGTCGCTTCGATTGCTTGCTGCCTCACTGAGTGAACTAGATCTATCACCCTGGACAAGTAGACAATTGGATGTCGGTAGATGGATTATTACCGCCTAAAGAGGCCTTTGATGTTACCGAGATAGAGCTCGGATTTGTTTATGATGCGGTATACACTCAAACGCCCTTCATTTATACCAGGAAATGTCTCGGGGTTGCGATTATGATTGGCCGTGTGATTTCTGCTCTATGCTTGGTTTCTACACTGGTTGGATTTTGGACAATATTCAAAAGTACATTCTTCCTCGACCCATATGTGATGTACACATACGCATTGCTCATAGGATCTTGTATCATGGAGCTTTATCAAATATTCATGCTCCCGTTTTCCTATTCAGCTGTCGTTGCACTTACATGGTTATGGAACAAAAAGGTCCTAGCTTTCATTGTTAGAGTTTGTGAGAAACGAAAGAGGTGGTCGAGTTCGGTGACACAACTTAATTTAGTAGATTATTGCAGCTGCAGCAGCAAAGCCAAGGATGTTTTCTCTAAGCCGATGAGCTTAATCCTAAGGCTAGTTCCTCAGGGAGAGCGGTTTAAGATGTACCGAAGATTCATCTATGATTTCCTCACTAGGGGCTATAAGGCAGCAATCATAAGAGGAATGAGAGATTTGGAAGGGAGAAATATCATCAGGCATTTTGAAGATGGAGGACTTCAAACTTTAAATGATTCCTATAATATTCCGACTAGTATGAGCGATAAAAGGGACTTTGATAAGTGCATCATCATTTGGCACATTGCTACGGATGTTTTACTCCCAAATCTCGATCCGAATCTGAATCAGAGTCCAAGTCCTCGTATAATGAGCAGATTGCTATCTAACTACATGATGCATCTTCTCTTGTATCGTCCATATATGTTATCTTTGACCACCAGTGACATAACATTAGGATATGCTCGCTCTACACTCGAGGCCTTACTACTAAACCGAGCGAATTCACTTCTCAATCCCATTAAACGACTCTTGTTTGGAAAAGACAATCTTTAACCGGATGCAAATGCAGCAAAGGTTAATAAGAACTATTATGAAACCTTCATCACTGAGAACTGGGATGTGTTGGAGGATGCGAAAAAAGTAGTAACTGGGTTGAAAAAACTGAATAATGTTGATGAAATGTGGAAGCTCATAAATGATGTATGGATGGAGATGCTCTGTTATGCTGCATACAGCTGTCGTCCATATCATCACCTAACTATGCTTAGCGAAGGAGGTGAACTCATTACCCATGTTTGGCTACTCTTAGCTCATAAAAAACTCAAAAATTTCAATTTCGAGAATCGAAACCAAAATGAAGTGCCTATACATCATGAGGTTTAGCACTTCACTATTTTCTTTTCTTTTTTTAAACTTTAATATGCTTGCTTCCATCTTGCATGATTCTTAAACCTTTTTCTTTATAATTATAATTTATAATGTAGTTATTTATCATTTACAAACAATTTCAATTATTGGCGAGTGTAATACGACTTTGTTTTCATGCAATTTTATACTAACTTTGAGCTTCCAAAGATGCACAGGAAGTTTTGGTTAAGCAATCATCTAGCTCTTCTCCCTTCACCCATTAATGATTAGGTAATTTAATCTAATATTATGCAAACACTATCTTTTGACTTAAATTACTTAGGTGTTGATGGCCTGTCTTCTCTAAAAGAACTAAGGTTGAGATGTTAATGCTAAAACTTTTACAACCATAGATAAAATGATGCTATACTTTACCTCTTCATGGATCGGGTTAACATAGTAATATTATGTTTTAAAAGTAATATTTATTGTTGTGATACATTCTGATATCTTTGCCTTAATATCTCTTTTATATTAATAAGCCTTTTTATCAAATTCAATGGGCTACCGATTTTTGTGCTCAGTTTCAATCTCTTATAGCTAAGCCTAGCAATTTAGGACTTGATCAGTGGACTCTAGCATGACGTAATATGATTATAAACGGGGTTTATTGGAAAAAATCAATATGTATAATAAATGAGTGAAACTTGCATACAATACTGTTAATATTACCCTAAAGATGTTCTGATAATATAAGAAAACATTATATTAAGCATGCCTACAAGTTTATCAAATGTATAGCTAAGAGTATTAAAGATGCTACAGACTTGAGTGGAAGAAATAAGTTGTGCATAGTTGAAAAAGAAAATTTAGACATTATCCAAAGGTTGTTCAAAAGCTGAAATCAAAATCAGAAGTATAATAGTAGAATTAGCCTGGTAGGACCAAACTGGCTGAATCAATTTGGTAGAATCAATCTAACAGAATCAGACCAATAGAAACAAACTAGTAGAGCACAAACTAAACTACAAATTCAAAACCAGAAGCAAAATGTAGAAATAGCATTCGAAATTAGAAACAAACATAAAAACTAGAAGCAAACATTAGAACCGGAAGTAGGCATCATAATAAAATATAGCTTTAGAATCACAATGTTGTATCATACTTCAAAACCATAATACTGTTTCAAACTTTAGAATCGGAATGCAGTGTCAGACTTCAGTATCAAACTTCAGAATCAAAACCATGTTTTAGGATCAACAAAGTAAAAGTAAACTTGGAAGAAATATATCTACATAATTGAAGGCCCATCACTACAAGTTAAATGTTTTTAAGTAGCACATTTAACTAAACATCTAATGATTATTTTACGAGTGGTCTCTAAGAAATTCTCACAATCAAGTCACAATGGATGAATGAGATATTCATGGAAGGAAGCAATGTGGAGATACATTACGAAGAAGAATTACAACGGCTAATTCCTTATAAAGCTTTACAAGAAATGGTAAGAAGATTACGGAGATTATCAATCAAAATGACTACTTCCAAATTGAAGCCATGGAGATATTTTGAAAAAGAAGTTGTAGAACACGGAAGAAGATACAATGATTGAAACTGTGAAAAAAAAAAAAAAAAAAAAGAAGAAGAAATCATACTAAAGTGTTTGTCATTATTTTTGTTAAGAGTATAGCGATGCAACCATAAGGAATGACATTATCATCCTCGTGAGAGAGTTTGCTAATCTCTTGAAAAATTAGTATAGATTATTTCACAAAAGTGTGAATGAGACCTTGTAGACTTGCTTGATTTCAGGGTATGGATTGTGAGGCAAGGCAAAATTGTGGAAGATATTCACCTTAGAGTAACATTCTTTTAAATAGTAGAACAAAGCCAATGTGGAGGAATGTGGAAGACTGGTATCCTTGGCCATAGGTTGTAAAAGTGGACTAATTCATAAGGAAGAACCACTATAAATTACTTGTTTGATCTTCTCATCCCTACTCTTTTATTTATTTTAATTTGTTTAGTTATTACATAACATTCTCGCGTTAATCTTTGATGTATATTCGTTATTGCCATTAAGGAATAATTAAGAACGGTTGTATTTGCAAAAGAATATTTAATTTCATAACAATCAATTCAACCCCCCTTCTCAATTGTTCATCGAGATTAACAAACATGTTTAAATGGGTTTCCGGATTCATATCTAACACTCGAGCATGTTTATAAAATCGTTTATATTTTTAGTCTAATTCAATTGATCTTTATGTTATAATTGGTGGTACAGTTGCTTCCATTGCTTGCGGCTTCACCGAGTGAACTGGATCTATCACCTTATACTCGTAGATGGTTGGATGTCAGTAGATAGACTACCGCCTAAAGAGGCCTTTGATGTTACTGAGATAGAACTGGGATTCACTTATGATGCAGTATACACTCAAACACCCTTCGTTCATACTAGGAAAGGTCTTATGATTGCAATTGCGATTAGCCATGTGATTTATGTGCTTTGCTTAGTTTCTACACTGGTTAGATTTTGGATTATATTCAAAAGCGCATTCTTCCTTAACCTATACGTGACGTACACATACGCATTGCTCATAGGATCTTGTATGATGGAGCTTTGTCAAATATTCATCTTGCCATTTTCCTATTTGGCCGTCATTACACTTGGGTGGTTGTGGGAATTAAAGGTGGAATTTATAGTTGGAGTTTGAGAGGAAGGAAAGAGGTGGTCAAGTTTAGTGACACAACTTAATATAGTAGATTGTTGTAGCTGCAATACCAAAGCCAAAGGTGTTTTTTCTAAATCGTCGAGCTTAATCCCGAGGTTAGTTCCTCAAGGAGAGCAGTTTAAGATGTACTGGAGATCTACCTATGAGTTCCTTATTAGGGGTTCTAAGGTAGCAATCGTAAGAGGAATGAAGGATTTAGAACAGAGAAATATGAAGGAATATTTGAAAGATGGAGGACTTCAAACTTTAAATGATTCCCATATTCCAACTAATATGAACAACACAAGGGAGTTTGATAAGTGCATCATCATTTAGCACACTGCTACAGATGTTTTACTCCCAAATCTCGATTCGTGTCAGAGTCAGAGTCCAAGTCTTCGTACAATGAGCAAATTACTATCTAACTACATGATGTATCTTCTCGTGACATGACATTAGGATATGCTTGCTCTATACTCGAGGCCTTACCACTAAACTAAGCAAATTCGCTTCTTAATCCCATCAGATGACTCTTGTTTAGAAACGACAATCTTCAACCGAACGCAGATGCAATTAAGGTTAATAAGAACTACTATGAAACCTTCATCACTGAGAACTGGGATGTGTTGGAGGATGTGAAAAAAGTAGTAACTGGGTTGAAAAAATTGAATAATGATGATGAAATGTGGAAGCTCATTAGTGATGTATGGATGGAGATGCTCTGTTATGTTGCATACAGATGTTATCCATATCAACACGTGACTATGCTTAGAAGAGGAGGTGGATGCATTACCCATGTTTGGCTGCTCTTAGCTCATAAGAAATGAAAATTTTTCATTTTAGAGAAGCGAAACCAAAACGAAGTGCCTATACATCACGAGGTTTAGCACTAGACTATTTTATTTTATTTCATTTTTAACCTTTAATATGCTTGCTTCCATCTTGCACTATTCTTAAACCTTTTTCTTTATAATTATAATTAATAATGGAGTTATTTATCATTCACAAACAGTTTCAATTATTAGCGAGAGTAATACAACTTTGTTTTCATGCAATTTTATACTAACTTTAATCTTTTCTTTTTTCTTTTTTCTTTTTCTTTTTTTTTTTTCATCACAACCTTTGTAAAGGAATTGTCATTTCTTACTATGATGTCAAGTACTACTATATTAAATTATAAATGCTAAAGCATTTAATTGAATTTCATACATAAAATAAAGATTTAGAGAATAGAAAAGGATGATAGATGGACAATCTACTCATAAAAAGGGGATATACAAAGGACTAGGATGGTTCTTTTTAAAAAGAGGATTAACGACCTGTTCACTTCAATGAAGGGAATAAAGTCGTAATGGAATTGTGATTCATGTGAAATGAAATAGAGTCATAATAGCTCTCGAATACATATTACGTTGTTTACTTTGATGTCATTGAATTCCTATTATTTTTGTTTAGTCCATAGGCTTGATAGAAGAATGCAATTTAAATAGGTAATTGAAATACCAATATTGTCCTTTTCATCAGATCAATGAAAACCTCAACTACAAATTAAACAACTTATTCCCAAATTAAAACCCTAATTTGAAATTTAAAAAAAAAATTGTTGCACAACTAGTATTATAGAGAGATTGTGGAAAAGAATTGTGAAAAGGAATATGGAAAACTAGTGTTTGTTGACAGAGTTCATGGTTCATTGAAACCTTTTTGCTACATTGATTTTTGAGATATTTGTAAGGAAGGATTGGTAAGGTAGTTGCAAAGAAAGAAGTTGTTACGAACTTTACGATTGTTGTCATAGATCTACCATAGGGGATTATAATGGTAGCAGTCGTGCAAAACTCTTGACCACCATTGGAGAATCTAGACTATACTTTCAATCCTTTACTTTGGAGTTAATTAATGGAGAGAGAGAGAGAGATTAAAGGAAGCTAGAAAATTAAAAGGGTTATCATATCAAGAAACTCATGAGACAGAATGAGAGAAATAAACTCATGATATATAAAGTGAGAGAAAGTTTGGTTCTTTAATTTTTTTGGCGTTGAATTTAATCAACAATGATTTATCAAAAAACTCATGAGAGATAAAGTGGGATAAGTTTGGTTTTTCAATTTTTCTGAAGTTGAATTGAATCTAGTGAATATATATATATACATATATATATATGGAGAGAGAAAGAGAGAGAGAGAGAGATTGACGACAGTGAAGGAGTGAGGAAGGTGATGATGTTGAAGGGGTATTTCTTTATCATTTTGTTAATTTAGTAAAGGCAACTGGGGGATTTAGAAAAATACTCTTGCATGGTATTCCCATTCTAAGATAGGACTTAGGAATGCCAATTATATATTTCATGTAATAGCAATTACATTGAATTGCAATTACAAAATCGAAAATTGAAGTGAATGGCATAATACCCATTTTACAAAGAATAAAAGGGAATAGAATGGCTATTACGCCGAAGTGAACGAGCCGTAAAACACCAATAATCATAGAGCTCTTATAAGACTGAGCCACTTTTCCATTGGAATTGAAATGTAATGAGCCACATCACAAGAGTGAAGCCTTAAATATCTACTGCGAAAGTCCCATACTAGAGGAGGAACAAAGAAACTATGAAGCATGGTACAAATGCAAAATAATTCCCAAAAAAAATGATGAAACAAAAGAAGAAAAATGCCAAAGTTGCATAGGAAGTTTTGGTTAAGCAATCATCTAGCCCTTTTCCCTTTACCCATTACTGATTTGGTCATCTAATCTAATATTATGCAAACATTAACTCCTTGTTACTTTAGAGTTCAAAAAAGCCTAAGTATAACTTAAGATAAAGAACAAGTTTGAGCTACATTCAACAAATATCTATCTTGTAACTTAAATTACTCGGGTGCTAATGGCCTATCTTCTCTAAAAGAACTAAGGTTGAGATGTATAAAGAGCCATTTTAGTAATTGGGCTTTTGGCCCAATTTAATGCCATGGATCGGTTTAATAGGCTGGTGACAAGGTCCAGGAAATCAAATTAAAGCAAAGATGTTTCAGGAAGATACGACTTGGTAGGTTCGGAATAGGGATCATTTGACCAGTTATGTTGCTTGCAGTCTTACTCGATTGACTTGTGCATGAAAAGTTAGCTCAAAAGAGGTCTCTCTAGGCCTATCTAGACTTTGTTCAGTCTGAAAAGGAGTTATTTGGACTTAAACAAGAGTTATGGGCTTGTCTTATTATTAATGAGCTAATATTCTTTTTATTATAAGTTGTTGAGACTATCTAAAGCCCATAGCCCAAACTCATGTTCCATATGAAGAGAATGAGTGAATCCTAGCCATTGGATCATTTAAGGCTATTGTTGGTGAATTTTGGGAATTAGAGATATCTTGCAAAGTAAGATAGAGACTTGGTACTAGGGCCAGTCCGATGCGACCACTTCAATATTAGTAGGTTGGAATGAAAACAATAGGAGATCGTCCTGTTTGAAGGAGCAGTTATCGAGATAACTATCGAGATACGTAGAAACTTCTTGTCGACAATTATATAATCATAACCATGCTTATAATAACCATTCGCACCATGAACTTAAATTCAAATCTGCGATGGATCTGAGTTATTCGACGTAATGCAAAGAATATAGATCACTCGACGAGGTGCTGAGAATATAAATTGCATAGCATGTCGACAACCAAATAAATGAGCAAGACGGAGACAAAAACTAACTATCAACATTTGCCCCCCAACTCCCATGTTCGAGTAATCGATGAAGGGAGTAATATATAATGCACTAAAAGTTGAGTGGAAGCAGTTCTTTAGATGTCGAGCAAAAGAGGGAGTAAGGCGATTCGCATCCCAGTTGAAAAGTCACAATTTTTGAATTCCTGCATGTTAAAGAGACCAAAAGGTAGATGATATGACACTTGTCACCTTAATAACCATTGTACCACAGACTTAATAACTGTTAGAGAGTTATCAACCGTCAGATTCCAAAGACACGACACGCATCGTCAATCTACATTATTTATCAAATCAGTGATCATCACTATCAGAAACGCGTTTGCAATTATGAAGGTAAATTATCCATATATAAAGGACTTTTCAAGAACATGATTTACTTCTATTCAAACTTAGTCATCATAACCATATTTTCTTCCTTTCTCGTCTTCACTCTTATAAGTTCTTCGATTTCCGAGATAATATTCATAGACATTTAGGTATAGTTTGCAACATTTCCCACCGACTTGTTCTTTTCAACTCCGAAGCAACGAAAACTAAGGCTACTTCTTCCCCCCAAAGAAGGAGCGAGGTAGCATGCTCTTCTAGCAACTCTAATGAAAGTATTGAGGCAAGGTGAGACAAACTTGGTCGGATCAACGAGCTTGCTGTAGATAATTATTCAAAAGACAAAGAAGGTCAGTCCTTGGCAAGGTATTTATATAATAGCATAACTTACTTCTACGACTCTCTAGATGGAACAGCCAATTCCGTTGATAGAGTTTTTGTCACAAAGTATAATCAGTATTAGCAAGACCTTATCGAAACATGGAATCTGAGGAGGCTAAGAGAGGAGGAGAAGGTTTGTTTCCCAAGGGAGCGCGAGTTATATATATACCTGAAATATTTAGATTTTGGGTTATGCTTCCCTTTCTCCGCTTTTGTTAAGGACTTCTTCAACTACTTCAGAGTTGTGTCGAGTATATACTTACCCAACACATATCGGCTTCTGGCGGCTTTTGAGATAGTTTGCGAAGAAGTCGAAGTCAAGGTTATGCCTCAACTGTTTCGATTTTTCTTCATGACTAAAAGGAAGCCCAACGAGTGGTACTTTGTCGCTGTAAGCTATGGGCAAAAGTTCATGGATGGGTTAGAGTTCAAGATTCACAAGTAGCATGATAAATTCGTGTCGATAGTATTTGTTGAAGAGCTAGACTTCTGGACCCAATGGACTGAACCAATTTGCAATAAAGATATTGATCTAATGCCAAACGATGCAGAGCGGCAAAGAAAATTCAGGAAAGGAGGATAGATAAAATGTTCTTTTAGGACGCTGAGAGAATTATATGGCATTACGAAAGTGAAGAACCAATTTTTTTTTAAAAAGAAGGTACGCTAATGAGTTACCACCGTATCGAGTATAGTCGCAAGAGGAAAGTCGTTCTCGCAATTTAGGGGGAGAATTGTCGCCTTTAAGCCTTACTCGGCACGAAGAATATAAGTTTATTCTTTTCCCGTGTTGATATTAACTTGTTTGCTCATCTCGCAGATATGCCTGGTGGGGAGGTAAATCCTACTAAGTTATTGGCTCAGGCAAAGGCTAAAAAATCAAAGGTCGATAAGCGTGCGGCCACTAGATCGACCATTTGACCAACAATCATGATAAAGGTAGATAAAGAATCAACCAAGCAACCGACGGTAGAACAAAAACCTTCTTAGTTGGCCAAAAAGCGAAAGAAGGGGAAGAAAAATCTGCTGGCCGAAATTGAAATTGCTCATTCGAGGGAACCCATCGAGATTGTTGAAGATGTTCCACCTGTTGTAGAGCCAAGAGGAGAGGTTCAAGAAATTTGACCCTACAGTGAGGTTGATGTCACTGCTGCCGAAGGGTTATCCCTAATCGTAGAGGTGGTACTAGGCAATAATAAAAGATTGGGAAAAGAACTCATTGGCCAACCAACTACCAAAAGGTCCAAAGATTCGGATGAAAGGATGAAGGAAGCAATGTGTAGTAAAACACTTGGCATCAACAGTGCCAAATTTGCCTCCAATAAGGAAGTTGGCAAGTATTACGTCCCGTGCTGGAACCACACAATTCTGGACATCGACTAGGCCCTGGTTGATAGGACAAAGTCCTTGGCTCTAATGGAAAAAGTTATTCTTCTTAAGGATAAAGATTTTGCGAAGAGGGATGTTGATAGAGTCGGTAGTTGCAATAAGGCCCATATTGCTGCCAAACTGTATGATGTGAGTGTCCATAACTAATACTTTTAATTGTCAAATTCGTTCGAGTTACTAATACATTTCCTTTTCCAAATGAGCAGCTATGTTCTAACGGCTTTGGACGAAGCCGACAAAGAGGCAAAGAAGGTAATATCTTTGGTTATGTCTATATGTTATGCTAAATCATTCTTGATTATGTTAAATAAATTTGCTGCAAAGAGTTGAGGATGCATACAATGCATCAAAAGCCTAAACTGTTACTGCTGAGAATGCGAGGATAAGGGTTGAGATGGAGGCGAGAAAGCTCCAAGAGGACCTTGTTACCAAGAAGTTGGCACATGACCTTGCCACAAATGAAGTCTTGAGTTTGAAGGCTAAAATGGAAGAGCAATACAAAGAGTTTGAAGGTCTAAAAGAGGAGTTGCAGAAGAAGAAAGAAGAGTGTTGGGGCTTCAGTTGAACCCTTTGCATGATGAGTGAGGAGGAAGATAAGCTCAAAATGCAAATTAAAGAGTTGGAGGCTGACAACTCGAACTTATAGAGCCATATAGCCGAATTGGAGGAGACCGTAAGGAGAGGATCATTAATTGAATAAGCTCTCGATATAATCACTCTTAGTCGGTAATACAAGAGACGTCTACGTAATAAGTTGTTGGAGGAGGTTTAAGCAGCAAGAGAGGAGATTCTAAAGCTTCATCTAAATTACGATCTCTCGTGCCTTAACTTCGCCGACGGCAACGAAAAAGTCAGTAGTGTTGACAAAGATGAAGAGGAAGGTGCCAAAATGCCTAATAAGGATGATAGCGAAGATCATGCTAAGGATCCAAAGGAAGATGACAATCCATGTGCTGAAAAAGCAACTTGCTCGAAGAAAGCCCCAGCTTCTAGTCTAAGAATTACTTCTGCTAATATTGACAATAAGTGATAGGATTCTTTTATATTCTTTGTACCTTGCATCCTCTCATATAATCATTTAAACGATTTGTTAGGCCATACATTTGTAATTGCATTAGTTGAATGAAATATCCTTCATATGACTCTTTTTAGTACATTTTAGTTCACGTACCGAGAGTTTCCTGTATTCTATTTCATATGTCCTTATTCGTCAACATGTTTCTACTCACACGCAAATTATCTTTCGACAAGTTTTATTTCACATACCCATTATTTCTCAGCATGTTTTATTTCACATGCTCAATTAATTTTCAGCATGTTTTACTTTACACATCCGATTATTTCTCAGCATGTTTTGTTTCACATGCCCAATCATTTCTCGGCATGTTTTACTTCATACACGCAATTATTTCTCAGCATGTTTTGTTTCATACGCCCAATCATTTCTCAGCATGTTTTATTTCACACACCTAATTATTCACGGCATGTTTTATCACGACCTCGAAAAGGTGAAGTTGTAACAGTCCCGCCGTATGAGCCATCTTAAGATAAAAACTATCCTCACAATTGCTATCTTAAACCTAATTTACGCTAGACGTACTTGACTCTACTCCTGTCACGCCCCGAAGCGGCAGAGTCATAACAATCCCACCGTGTAAACCATCCTAAGATAAAAGTTAGCCTTATAACCGCTATCTTAGACCTGATCTACATAAGGTGTCTACGACTAACCCGCTTTGAAGTAAACAATTTGTAATTTAAATAAATCATTTACTTAAGAAGGTGAGGAAATTTATATATATTCACTATAATTCAGTTATTACATTATTCAGAAATGAAAAGTAATAACATATGTGTTGATTCGATTCTTCAATGTTTTTCCTCACTCCACAGGATCCAGCAGTTGCTAGTTTCAGAGTAGTTATTTGCCGCTTCTTAGCCAGCACCTACACGACGTCTATAGGGATGTGAGTAACCACAGCTTAGTAAGTTAGGATGGAGGACTTAAAACTATACCACAAACACAACAAGGTTTTCAATCAACTTATTAGGTGCAATGCATGTGCAAGCAAATGCCATCGTACAACGTTGTCCAGCGCATCGTGAGATTAGAAAAATTGCACCCACTCTAATCCGAGTTGAGGAGTTACCATTAATGCAACAGCTCACTACCAAACCCAAGCTTGTGCAATAGAGACCTCGCTCCTCCTGCGACTACCTTCGAACCACTAATTTCACCCTCGCCACTACCTCCTCTCCTGTTACTTAGTTCGGCTAAGGTAAAGAAGGGACCAATTGCAATCCTGCGCTATCCCTTTCGAAGGGGTAGGTATTTGGCCGGAGAGTCCTAAGTTCCCCTAACGGGTTTCCATGTATGTTCGATTATGATTACTGGTCGTATATTTGATTAAGTCCAGTTTAGGATGATCAATCATTTCATACAAATCATACAATACATGCCAAAGCAACAAATAGAATCATAGCATCACCCATAATTAAGCATATGCACACATCTAACTATCTAACAAGCACAACCAAGTATAATCTTAAGCCTCCAAAACACAGTATCGTATTAATCTCAACTTACCTCAACTCCTTGCTCACTCACTCGAGGTCCCATTTGCTCAGGCCATCGCTAATCATCCCTATAATACAAACGCGGTTTCAGTTTTTCATATAACTATTATTAGTTCATTTTATCCTATAAAGCTTACTGTATGTTGTGTTTAGGGTTTAATATGCCTAATTATCTAGGGCTTAAGTCTTTTACAATTATTCTAGATTTTGGGTTAGGTTCGGGTTCGGTTTTCACATCGATTTCTAAATTGGGTTTTAGTTCGATTTCTAAGTAGTATTTTATACTTCAACCTTAGAAATTTATTTCAACCCATAATGTGAAATTAATCACATCACTTCCCGATCTCCTAAATACCATCATTACCCCTAGTCAGTATTTATTTTACCCGGTACACTTAAATTTGTATTAGTGTACTAAATTTACTCCTAATGTGTGAAATTTTTTACATTTTTCGTATAATTACATAAATTCAAGTTTCGTATCAGATTTATTATACATTTTTATTATTATCAAAATATCAATTTTTATTATAATATTTTCTATTTATTATATTCTAATAATTACATATTACGTATTATTATCTTTTATGTATATAATACACTTCTAATATTTCTATCACTCTAATTATCATCTCTAAACACCAATTATCATTTCAAAATGTTTAAATTCATCCTAAATCAGATTTTACTCTTAATTACCCTAATTTCCAAAATTAACTTAAAATTTACTATTTTTCCCTATTACTCATTTACTACATAATTAATCTAATAATTACATCTAACACCCTAAATGCTACAAGCATGACACTCCATTAGATTTTAACATCCTGAAATATGTACTTATTCACTAAATCAATAATTAACCCTAAATTACCCATTTTATGCCTTATTTTAAGGCCTAAAAATTATCCAAAAATTTCGAAAATTAATTTTTGAAAACGGGCTTCATAGCACTATTCTATATCATCTAAGTGGTCTACACAAAAATTTTGGGCTCGAAACTACACTCCTCAGGTAATTTATTTCTAAACCGAAACATGCTTGATTTTGTACAATTTCTTAAGGACCCTATATCACAAGACATATTTTCATCAAAATAATATTTTTTATAAAAACTAAGTACAAAAATGTTCTAGAATAACATGTTTCATAATTTTTAAAGAATATTTACTATTTTTTCAAAATTACACAAAATCGGGCTGAAAATCGAACTCACCGATTTGGGTGGCTCCGGCTACCGTTGGTGGCCATGGGTGTGTCGGCCTACCTGGGCGTTGCCACCACCGTGTGGTGATGGTGGCCGTCCACTCCTAGCTACCCGTCGGGTCTGGGTTATCCTTTGTGGCCCTAACTGCACATTTTTCCTTTTCTTTTTTTTTTTTTCTAAATTTTCTCTCAAATTTTTGAGTCTCTCTATTTTTATCTAATGCTAAACTGTCCAAATGAGTTCTGGAAATTTATAGACGATTTTTGTAATTATTATGCATTAATTAGACATGACTTTGCCTAATTTCCTTGATTTTTGGCTTTTGTGTTGTCTAATTTTAATTGGTTAATTTTTATTTTGCAAATCTTGACCTACCATGACCTAATTTGGATCATTCTTGATTTTTTCTTAATTAATTATGAATTTTATTTAAGTATTTAGTATTAGTTTAGCACATTTCGCGCATTTTACGTAATTACGCGTATTTATACCTACATGTAAATTCATATATAGTACAAATAAATATTCCTAAATATTATTTTGGTTATTTTATAATTTTTAGTATACATATAATTTATTTCTAGCGATTTATTAAGTACCGGAATGCATTTTACGCATTTTCGATAAATAACGAGTTATATACTTAAAATTTGAAAATTTTGTAATCTCTTATTTTATTAATTATTTTCTTAAATTCAAACTTACGGAATTAGTTTACTAATATTTCTAGCTTTACTTTATAATTTAGGCTCGATTGGGTCTTTTAACTGATCGAAACCTCGGATTGCTAGTTTTGGGACTTACAACTCTTTTAAAGCATTCAATTAGACACTTATTTGATATAAACCTATGGAGTAAACCTTTGAAATAATCTGTAATAATAAACTTGTAATTTGACCTTATAAAAGAGTATTAGTAAATCTCACAGGTATCTGTCATTTCACGTACAGACAAAAATATTGAAAATTACCAAGCCCTTTGAGGAGTCATGTGTAATTTTCCTTAAAAGATAAAAAGTTAATACTAAGGGTAATAACAGGCTATTTCTTATTGTATCTCACTCCTCGTCCTAGTTTATTAATGTTCTGATGTTGGGTAGACACTCTGTAATCCATTTTAGACTAGTAAAACAAACTAGAGGGAAATGAGTAACAACTTACTCAATAAGTAGGCAGAGACAGAAGTATGCACTCAACACATCACAAACAGGGTTTTTAACCAAGTTAGTTAGATGTAATACACATACAAGCAAATGCTATCGCACGATGTTATCTGGTCCATCATGAGATAAGAGAAATTACACCCACTTTAATCTTGGTTGAGAAGATTAACGTCACACACTCACAGATCGAAACCAAATCGAAGCTTAAACAATGGAGAACACCCTCCTCCCATGACCACCTTTAAACCACAGCTCCCAACCTTACCGCAATCTCTTCTCCTGTCACTTAGTTCGGCAGATATCCTCATCGAAGAGAGTTCGTATTTAGCCCGAGAATCCTAATCGTTACCCTTAGTGGGTTGCGATGTATATCAAATTAGATATTAAGCCAAGTTTGAGTTAGCTCATTTTTTTAAGGTAATCAACTAAGTTCAAACAATTCAAACATAATAATATTCACAGAATAACCATATCATGGAACTTAACTCCCATTAAAGCAAATCAAAACTCAACTACAAACGCTGCATACGCTCAAATAGCTAACTATAATCATAATCAAATACATACTAAAGTCCTCAGATATTCTAAAATAATATCTCAAAATGTTATAAAACATTGATCTCACTTACCGGTTCAGATACTTACTATCGAAGACTCGGATTGTTAATGATCTGATCATCGAAGAATCTTATATACATAAAACTTAATTTTAGTTTTCGTAATAGTTACGAAAACACTAGGATTTTATCTAAAACAACTATATATATATATATAAGGTATATTATCATTTTCCTTATATAACAATATATAGTTTTATTATATAGGTCGAGTTAAGTTATTAATTATTAATAATATACATAATTTATACTATTACGTATTATATATCGTTCTATCGTATCAAAACGTACTTTTAATTGGTTAAATTACGTTTCAATTCCGGTAAGGTTGTTGTAATATGCACATTCTAGTAATATTATAGAATTATAGGTTATGTTATCTAAGATTATCCGATTTTAATGAAATTAATGTCATTGGGTTCGTACAAACCTAACAACACATGTTACAGGTCTTATTTCTAAAGATGACTTTTAACAAGTAATCCGAGTTTTTACTACAGTTATACGTATCTAATCAAATATTATCGTACTATACGTAATTTATATTATTAAATCATATTTTACCTAATTTTTCAATATAACCCATAATATAGATATTATCTAACCCTAATACTTCTATAATGTATCCCGGTTATTAAAATAACAAACGTATTAAAAATATAATTTTTATCCAATCTAACCAGAGTACATATAGATAGTATTTATTTAACTATTTATCATATTTTAACCTATTATTACTAAAAATGAGTCCTAATTTATAATTTAAGTTATTTTATTACATAAATTCGTAATAAATAACTCAAGTTACCAAATAATTCCCCGAAAATTTTTATAGACTCTTAAAAATATGGGGAACTCAGCTAGTACTTGGTTTCAAGTTTTCAATCTATCGTCTCTATATTTGTATTTATGATTTTACCTTTAAATTATCCAATTATAATCCTTTTTGTACCAAATTGATTTCAACCAATCCCAACATTATTATTGTTCACTAAAAATCAAAACATGTCTATTTTATCATTTAATTTCATAATTTTCCATTTATTTCACAATTTTGACCTATTTTCGAGCTATTTTTAGGTCGAAAAATACAGTAAATATTAAAAATATTCAAATAAAAATCGGACTACATGGAAATTATCTATATATCATCTGTATCTTACACAAAACTTTTGAGTTAGAAACTACATTATTTAGTGTATTTATTTTGAAAGTTAAAATTCAGATGAATAGTGATTTTCTTAAGCATGTACATAAAATAATTACAATTTTACAAAAATAAAATTACTACACGAAATTATATCTAAAATAACCTTTATGTAATTTTTTTTTCATAATTTTCTAACTTAATTTAATATTTTTAGAAATTATAAAAAAATAAGGTAGAAAATTGACTAACCTGTTCATTATTGCTTCGACCATCGTTGGCCGGTGGAGGTATGTTGGCCGGCAAGAGCATTGGTGGTACTCCATGGAGGTGAAAGGGTGTCATAGCAGATTAAAGTATGGTTTGAGAACTAATTAGGCTTAGTCCTTACTCTGTTTTTCCTATTTTTTCTTAATATTTTTCTGAATCTTCTTTAGGTGTTTTTGGTTGCTAAAATGTTAAATCTAAGTCCTAATATCCTATTTATAGTTTCTTAGGTTCGGTTAGAATTTTTCATAGCCATTAAGTAATTATTTTTTTATTTATTTAGTTATTATTTTAAGGAATTTCCAAGTATAACGTGTCAAATTTTTGTTTAATTACTTTTGATGCGGCTGGTTATTCTTTTTAAGTTGTTCAACATTTAATCCAATCATATTCCATGTTGTTTCTTATTTTTTTTATAATTTTAGATGATATTTTATGGTATTTTGGTATTTTATATTAATATTTAATAATTTTGGTAATAGACACGTATATATATCATATATATATATATATCATACACATAATGAGTAATTATATCATGTTTCTAGTATATCTTTTATTTTTAAGATACTTTTCCTATTTAATTCTGCGATTTTATCACTTATTATGCATAATTATATAATTTTAGGTTAATTTATGAGTATATTTATTATATATACCAAATATACTTATAAAAATATGTGTACACTCATATAGTATATTATGCTATATTATTTTCATTTATTACTTAATTAACTTATCTCATAGTTTTCATTGTATTCTGAGCTTGGTTTTAGGGATTTCAATCATATTTACATTATATTGAATAATTACATTTTTAATGCTAAATTTGGGATTTTGGATCATTATTTTTTAAATCTAACCTTACTGGGGCATTTCAACTAACTTTGCTAACTTAGTGGTAAAATTTGGGCTCAATCGAATAATTTTTCTCAAAAGCCCTAAATTTAGGTATGATTGTTCTAAATTCGACTTTAAAGGTCTCATATAAAGTAAATTCTCACTATTTTGATTGTATTCTTGAAATTCTTATTATATTATGGATTTCCAAATGTACTAGAATTCCTCAATTAGGGTTATCAAGTTTCTCGTAAGTTTCTAGCCTAATCGATTTATTTTTCCAAAGGCCCTAGATCGACTATTAACCTTAATTATACGAGGACAAGACTTTACCCTAATACTTAGATGTTCATTTCTTGATTGCTGATTTATGGGATATTACATGTTTTATTTCACATACCCAATTTTTAAGTCTTTATAGACATTGTCCATTAACCGTTTAAGGCATGGACTAGCCGTATTACTTGGCTGTTAGATTAATTTATGTAGTTTATTAGCCGTGGTAGACTAGAACTTATTGACTTATCATTAATAAGAGGAATTAGAAACATGAGACTTCAAACATAATTCTCACAAATAAAAGGTACTGTAGTCTTACAAGCTTGTCGGTTGTTGCCTTACAAATAAGCTAAGCTATTAATTGAAGTATAATTTCAAATTCTTGGCGTTCCATGCTCAAGGGATGATCGATCCATCTAACCTCTCCAATCAATAGGCCCCTTCACCGATGACTTTTCGGATCCTAACAGGATCCAACTCAATTTGTATCGAGCTTCCCTTGATTTGCTCGAGCGCCAATAGCTTCCATCTTTCAGCAAACTAGATCCCCAAGTTGAAAAACTCTATGCTTCACTTTCTAATTATAATATCTTACTGCTCTATGCTGGTATGCCGTGATCATAGCTCTTGCAATATCTCGAATTTCGTCAATAGTGTCTAAATTTGTTGTTAATCTAACTTCATTAACCATAACATCAAAATTTTGAATCCATAAATTTGGCGAATCCAATTCAATCAGCAACTCAGCCTACGTACCGTATACTAACCTAAAGGGTGTTTCCCCAGTTGCAATTCTATAAGTGGTTCGGTACCCCCATAAAACATTTAGTAGTTCATTAGCCCATTTCCCTTTGACTTTATCTACTTTCCATCTTAGGCCATGTAATATAATCTTATTTACAGCTTCAACTTGTTCGTTCGTCTATGGGTGCGCGTCAGACATATAGTTGAGGTGAATGTCGTACTTCTCATAGAATGGCCGAAACTTATTGTTGTCAAACGGCAGGCCGTTATCCGTAATTATCATGTAAGGAACTTTGAACCTTGATGTGATGGAGCTGAAGATGAACGCTTCCATTTTCTACTCAATGATCTTCGCCAATGCCTTGGCCTCTGCCTATTTAGTAAAGTAATCTATAGTGATAATAACGAATTGTTGTTGGGCGGTAGACTTCGTAAATGGTTTGAGATTATCTAGCCCCCACTAGGCTAAGGGCCAAGGGATGATTAGGCTACATAACTCAGTCTCATGTGCATGACTTGGCAACTTGTGCTTCTGGCACTAGATAGTGCCAGATAATTTTCTTTGCATCTTCTCTCACAGTCAGCCAATAATAGCGAAGTCAGAGTTTTCGGACATATAATGTTTACACTTTTATGTAGTTACTACATATGCTAGCATGCAATTCGGATAACACCCTTTGGGCATCTCTCGAAGGAAGGCATCAAAGGTAGGGTTGTGATATGCCGCGTTTATACAATTGGCCATTAATCAGTGTGTAGTTAACGACTTGGTATGCCAATCTTCGCGCTCCTTTCTTATCGTTATGGAGAGTACCATCTTTTAGATAATCTACTAGGGGATCCATCTATGATTTTTCTCTCGGGCAAGGAGCCAACTCACAACTCTGCAAAGGAGTGGATAAACTTTTCTGTAAAAGAAACTCAACGAAAAGTTTATCGCTTAATTTATGGAATGCCATAATAGGCAACTTCGACAACTTGTTGGCCGCAATATTCTTGCTTCTCGGAATTGTTGATGGAGAAAGATTGGAATTCTTCTACGAGCGTTCGTACCACCAGTAAGTACTTATCATTTCTTCTTCCCTTATTGTGTAACTCCCTATTACCTGATTAACAATCAATTGAGAATCAAAGAACACTTTGAGTTTCGTAGCACCAATTTCTTTGGCCAGTTTCAGTCCGACGATTAAAGCCTCACACTCTGCTTCATTGTTGCTGGTCGAGAATCCGAATTTCAGAGCGTAATATATGTTAACATTATGGGGAACCTAAAGAACTAAGCTTGCACCACTTCCTTCTCGCATCGAAGAACCCTCCACATATAGGAACTAGATAGGTTTCTTGGCAAACTCCACACAATCTTCCTCACCAATAAATTCGGCTACAAAATCTGCCAGTACTTGAGCCTTTAATGCCATTTTAGGTTTATATTATAAACCATGGGAATTAAGCTCTAGGGCATATTTCATGATCCTCCCCAAGGAATCGGGCCCTTTACAATGCTTGTCGTAATGGTTGATTAGTGAGAACAATGATCTGGTGAGCTTCAAAATACAACTTTAACTTTCTTATCAAGAGAACTACTATTAATACAAACTTTTCAATCTTTGTATATTGAAGCTTCGGCCCTTATAGAACATAACTTACTTAATAAACAGGTTAATGCTCTTTACTGTCAATTTGGACCAGTAAGGAAGAAAGCGCTCGGCAGCTAACCGATAGGTACATATATAAACTTTCTCCAGGAAAGAGTGTCAAGAGTATTGGAGTTGACGTAATAAATTCCTTAAGCTCGTTGAAAGCTCTTTCATAATCATCAGTCCAATTAAATTCTTTTGGATTCTTTAAAATTTTAAAGAATTCTACGTACCTATCTGCACTTCTCAACACAAATTTGTTGAGGGCAACAATTCACCTAGTGAGTTCCTAGACTTCTTTAACCATTCGAGGTAATTTCATGTTCCTCATAGCTTCAATCTTTCGTAAGTTGGCCTCAATACCATGCCGAGTAATCATAAAACCTAAAAATTTTCCTGATGTTGAGCCAAAGACGCATTTTTGTGGGTTGAGTTTCATGTTGTATCTACTCAACATGGCAAACATCTCCTTCAAGTCAACAAGATGTTAATCTTCCTTTACTCTCTTCACAATCGTGTCGTCGACATATATTTCGACGTTTTTATTAATTTGGGGTTTTAACATCTTGGTAACAAGTCTCTAGTATGTTGTGTTAGCGTTTTTTAGCCCAAAGGCCATCATTGTGTAACAATACGTTCCAAAATTAGTAACGAAAGATGTGTAGAATTCATCCTCCTTATTCATCTTGATCTGGTTGTAATCGAAGAAAGCATCCATAAAAGAAAGTAACGCATGTCTGGCAGTTACATCTACCATCTAATCAATTTTTGGCAATGGGAAACAATCCTTGGAACAGGCCTTGTTAAGATCTGTGAAGTCTATGCACATTCTCCATTTACCGTTAAATTTCTTAACTAACACATAATTAGTTCGCCAAGTTGAATAAGGCTCCTTCCGGATGAATCCTGCCTTCAATAACTTCTAGACTTCTTCCTCTATTACTACTTATCTCTCTAGCGCAAAATGCCTCTTCTTTTGTTCGACCACCTTTATGTTCAGATCAATCTAAAGCTTGTGTACCATAATTTCTTTTAGGATACCCCGCATGTCTAAAGGAGACCATGCAAACACATCAACGTTAGTCTACAAGAAGTTGATTAAACTTTAACAAATATTTTTTGACAAGGGTTTCTTGATTCTCGTTGTTTTCCCTAGGTCATCCCCTAAAGGAATTTCCTTAGTATCACTCTTGGCATTCTTGATGCCGACTGACTTGCCTTCTAGACAGGTTTCAACCTAAAATACTTCTTCTCATCTCAAGGCCCTTATATACAAGGACCGCACCAATTGCTAATCCTCTTTGCATATGCCGACCCCCGTAGAAGTAGGGAACTTGGCTTTAAGGACTGTCCCATTATCATGTTGTACTGGAACCAACATTTGATGACAAGAAACTCCACTTTATCCTCTACAACATGTTCGTCATCACTGATCTATATCAGTAAAGAAATGACTCCAATTACTTGGATGGGTTGATCATTGAAGGTATAGAGATCATACTTATAAGACCATAGATGCGCTTTGATCTTAGGCCTCATTTGGTCAAAAGTATATTGAAAAATAATGTCGGCCAAACTTCCTGTATCAATAAGAATCTTCTTGACTTCAAAGTTGGCAACTTTTACATTAATGACAAGCGCAACATTGTGCAACCTCTAGATGCCCTCATAATCTTCCTTTCTGAAAGATATTGTATTGTTGATCCTGACCTTTTTTCCTTGAATGTTGCAAACATAATTCTTGGTGTTAACCGAGTTCGAAGAACTTGATTGGCCTATAGTAGGTCTACCGACAATGGTGTTGAACACTCCATTAGGTGCTCTGCTGAAATTTACGTCTCTTACATCTCTTACGGTTGATGTCAAAAATGTGTTATTCTCTTGATCCTCACGTCTCCTTTGAGACAGTCTCTCAATGCTCCCAGCATCATGCATTAAGAACTTACACAAGTGCCTACATTAGATCGCATCTTTGATTGCATTCTTGAGTTGAATGCATACGTCTCTATTGTAACCTTTATCATGGTGGAAATCACAGTATTTGTTGGAGTTTCTCCTTAAGGGATTCCCTCTCATTCTTTTCAACCACTAAAGGATACCTCTCTCCTCACATACCTCCATCAAAATGTCCGAAATTGGACGATTGACAAGCGTGTGGGATGAGTATGTTGGGATCCTCAATCTCTTCCTCCCGGCATCTGAACTGTAGTCATTATTCGTACCAAGTCTATCTTTCGCATTTTTCACTTTTCATTCTTTCCATCTCCTTTACTTTGATTAGCCTCTCGTCGTGCCTTTAATTTGTCTTCCTAATGGATGTATGAGGTGGCTTTAGCTTTAAACTCAATGATAGTTTTTGGCTTGTTCTTTGCAAGAGACTTGAAAAAGTCTCCATAAGGCTTGACTCCGTCGATTACGGCATTGAGGGCTACACTCATATCTAATTCTAGGATTTGAACCATTTCGGCCATAAATCTAGCTAAGTAGTCCTAATTGACTCATCGGACTTTTGTTTGATGATGTTAAGGATTGAAGAGTCCTTAACAGGAAGTTTGCTTGCAAAGAAGTGTTGAAAGAACACTTTTGCTAGCTCATCCAAACAGGAAATGGTATATGGTTTCAAATATTTGAACCATGTGCTGGCTATATTCGTTAATGTTGAAGAAAAAGCTTGATAAGCCACTGCATCACTCAAACCATGCAACTTGGCCAACGTACGGTAATACTCCAGGTAGTCTTTTAGGTCCTTTGTTCCATTGTAAGTCTCAAATTGCGATAACTTGATGTACCGAGGTATCACTTCCTCCAAAACCTTTAGAATAAAGGGATTCTTTTTAATTTGGAACTACTTACTTAAGGCCATAGGGGTGCTGACATGCGAAGGACCTACATGGTGCACCTGCTGCAATTGCCTACCTTTGTCATTCCTTTTAAAAGCAGGAGCCGAAGGTCCTATCATATTTTTGGCTTGTTTTTTTGCAACTCAGGTGAATAAATGGAATCATCGCTTTTTCAGTGTCGAAATTGCCGTAATTATTTTGGGTCAAGTTTGGGTGAACATTACTATGGAGGAGGTTAAGGACTTGCTCGTGTTTTTTGTTTAATTCTTGGTTTTCTTTGGCTAAGTCGAGGTATAATTGCTCGAGTCTAGCCAATCGCTGCTCATCAATATGCCGACTTCCCCCCTCAAGGTGTTGGGAGAGAATGCTAACACCTGCACTCTTAGACACTCTTGTTTTAACCATATGGGTGCATTTAGGGAAAAACAGACCAAGCTAAATGTTGTTAGTGAATTTTGGGAATTAAAGATATCCTGTAAAGATAAGACAAACACTTGGTACCAAGGCCAGTCCAGATGGTCACTCTGATGCCTAGGTTAGTAGGTTAAAATGAAAATAATAGAATCAAGAAGTTGAGAGTTATCCCCCATCCCTCCTACCCGCACCCCCTCCCCCCTTTTCCCTCTTACTAGGTTCCTTTTTCGTATTTATAGGAGATCATCCTATCTGAAGAAGCAGTTATCAGCATAACTGCCGATACACATAGAAACTTCTTAATCAAACACCTTCCCTAAAATATAGGGAGAGTGGATAGTTATGTAATCATAACAATGCTTATAATAGCCATTTGCACCATAAACTTGAATTCAAATCTACGATGGATCTAAGTTATTCGGCATAATGTTGAGAATATAGATCGCTCAGCAAGGTGCCGAGAATATTGATTATACGGCTTGTCAATAATGCCATTTGACGGTTGTCAGTAATGCTAGATCTAAGTCATTCATCCTAGAGTAATTCAATGGATGAAGCTTACTACTGAAATCTATAAATAAGAGACTTCTTCACTCATTTGAGATCATTTTGAACATTAGCTAACTTGGGATGGAACCTCTGCTAAAGTCACTCCACAAAAGATTAAATAAGCCACTCAATGAAGAGCAAATCAAGAGAACTAAGAAACACAAGACTTCATCTTCTATCACACATGCAAACAAGTGATCAAGTATGCTTGTTTCTCCTCCCACGCATCTCTCTATTACATCCGTATACATGTTATTGGATCAAGTGATCTCTAAGATCGACCACCATGCACATACCATGTGATTGATCACTAACGGCAACCCCACCTACAAGATGTTAATGCTATAACTTTTGCAACCATAGACAAATCGATGCTATACTTTACGTCTTCAAGGATCGAGTTAACATAGTAATTTTATGTTTTAAAATTAATATTTATTATTGTGATATACTCTCATATATATGCCTTAATATCTTTTTTATATATATAAACCGTTTTTTTAAAATCAAAATCAATAGGCTACCTACTTTTAAGGTCAAATTCTAAGTCACCCTATTAGTTGGTTTAGGTTTATAACTCTTGGTCATAAAGCTTCTAACTTATCCTTTGAGTAGGTTTATAGTTCTTGTTGAAAGAACCTTCTAACATACTTTCTAACCTAGATTGTACACCTTATGATCACAATAGATCTCCCATTTAGCCTATATTTCATTATTTCGACACCAAACTAGCATATTAGACAACTCAAAACACTCCATCTCATCTCAAATTAATATGACAAAGCCACCAGTTCAGCTATCCAATTATAAGTAGTCCCTTAAACATTTATTTAGGGAGAATCCCATTATACACATTAAGGCTTAGTTTTTGTGGAAGATCCAAGAAAACATCATGGACTCATTCATTCTATTAATCCACAAATTACACCAACATCACCCATTCTCTAGTTTTTTTTTTTCTTTTTTTTTTTTAGAACTTAATATGTTACATAATGATACACACATATATAATAAGAATATCTATAATATGCTTTAATTATATATAATATGTCTATTCATACTTATTAAGTGATTACAGCAAGATAGTCACATTTATAAAGTATATAAATCTATAAAGTAATATAAAGGTATTGTATCATAGGTATACATATTGTAAACATGCACACACACACATCTAATTAGGAAAAGTCAAGATGTATAACATATTTGTATGTGTGGTACTTAAATTTATATATGGTATTACTATCGCATACTTTATATATTTAAAATATAATCTATATTATAAAACTATACCTTTGAGAAAGTGTGGTGATTTTCAACCAAATATTACGCAAACGTATTGTTGTCTTCGTACGATATATATATATATATAAATACATTCATTATCTTATGTTCGGGCTTAGGAGAGGTTGCCATAAGAGAACTTTTCCATAAACTATATATTTTTTTTTTTAAAAAAAAAAAGAATTATAGCTATAACCTTATAATTTAGATTGCATCACATAATTGATAAAGATCCTCTTTCACGAGAATCCCTTTCTGGCCACTAGTAATTTAGTTATAAAAGGGGTTCAATTATAGGAAAATAATTTTCATTAATGTATACAAATTAATTATGGTTCACCTACCGTATTCATTTCAAAGTTTATAAGCGGAACAAAGAGGCTTTCTTTTATAGAAGAAAAATGTTGTAATTAGTCCAATTCAAATTTACCTTTTATTTACAATTATTATGATTTCTAGCTTCCTTATATATTTGCAACTGTAGTCCAAACTAGATGAAATTTTATCATAAAATCATCACATGTATATACATCCTTTACAAGAACGGTATCGAAAAGTCTTTTTTTTTTTTTTTTTCAACTTAGAATATTTCAACCAAATTACATAAAGAAAGCATACATATTCACACATTTTGACTTGAAACAACATAATCAAGCCAATAATAACGATCCTCATTCTTTTCTTCTTCTTTTTTCCTATCCTAGAATTGAATGTTAAAGTTATAAAACTTACCTTACTCCACAAATTGCAAACCCATATTCTCAAAGTAGCTATAAATTCATCCTATTGGCTAAATACTAATAGGAAAGTAATTATTAAATATATGTATATCAAAGAGAAGATGCAAGATTATTAGACTAATATGGTAGATGTGAAACTTACCTTAAATTTGCAGAAATTGTTTAATTGGATTCGATCATTTAGTTGAATTTCTGCTCTACCATTTCCGATCGGATTCTATATCTTTATGGCTCTCCGTTAATTCCTCTGAAATTGGAGTTTTCTTTCATTGAGGAGAGAATGCATTTTTCTTTCTCTCTCTTTTTTCTTTTTTTTTTTTAAATAAATGTGTTTGCTAAATCCCTGCACCGTTTCCCCAATGAACCGGGTTATTTCCATTTGTTGGACATAGGATATTTAGCTAGCTCACAAGTGTTCAATTGATTGAAATATGGCAATGAGTTCACGTGACACCTATATTTTCTTTCTTTTCCTTTGTTTTTTTTTTTTTTTCTTACATATAAGTATTAGGTGTCAATTAATTAGTCCTCCTACCCGTCGTCATAATTTTAGATGAATTTTAATTTCTTTCATTCAAAATTTCGGTAAGTACTATTTACTTACTCTAGCTAATTATTATTCATATTGTTATTTTTTTAGTGTAATTTACCATATTAGATATATTTTACATGTCTTCAATAATTATTATAACACATTTATATATTAATTAACTTTATAAAATGTATAACAAGTTTCAACACATTTTCTTTTAATACACTTTTATTTATTATTATGGTTTACATAAGCTATGTATCTAAACGTGGTATATAGCCAAGCAACAATAATACAGTTCGCTTTTGTGCATATATATATATATATATATATATATTACTATTCTATTTTCAATATCTATACTCAAGGGATAACTTTACCTAAGCTTTTTATTATAACACCATCACTATTTTCAAACATATTCGTTTATTAAATACCTAATTGAGCAAGATACAATGTATATCTATACTCACAGTTTATGTTAATTTATATACATGTATACTTCACATATTATATATATATTTATTGTATGTACATTATCTTTGAATATAATTTCTTTCTATTTTTTTTTTCAAAAGTTCCTTTGAACTCTACTAGCTGCTTAAAGACTAGATTCTCACATATAATACCTTGCAATCTAAGCATTCTAAGTACTAAAACACCTAACAAAGCATGGTAATTAATCTCAATTGTATCATTCTCATCCAATGCTTCTTGATAAAATTCTTCAGTGTCTACTTGCTAAATTTTACATTCAAATCCCTCATTATACTTTTGCTCAGTTTCATTAAGTTACATCATCATTAAGAATTTTGGTTTACATATATGACCTCTATGGAACTTCTCATCACAGTTATAACAGAATCCCTTTTCTCTTCTAATTTCTAATTCAACAGGATTCATTTTCTTAATTACTAAAGATTTTGGTAGTTGAGTTTATGTTTAAGAGTTCTTTTGTTGTGAAAAATATGGTTCAGTTGGTATTTTTGAATTGAAAGGTTTTGAAACAAAGGATTTAGCTAAAAAAAATAGATTTCCAAAAAGAAGTGACTAGTTTTGAAAAATGTTACTATTCTTTATGTTTAATTTGATTAAGCTAAGATTCATGTAGTCTAAAAAGGTTCATTGTTTCAATCAAAGAAATGGTTCAAGCTGATATGACTTCTGCTTAAATATTTGGGTCAAGACCTTAAATGAAACAACTTCGCAAGAAAGTTTCTGATATACCCTATAAATGATTTAACAATGATTCAAATTCAGCTTAATATTTTTCAACAGTAGTGATTTGTACAAGTTTGGTCAACTTATCTTGATAATCCTCAAACATTGAGGGATCAAATCTTGATATAAGGGCTTATAGAAATGGTTGCCATGTAGAAATGAAACCACTTTTAGACATCTATTGAAACCAATTAATTGCTTCTTTCTCCATTGTAAAGGATGCCATCCTCAATCTCTCTTGATTTGGAACTTCATGGAAATAAAAAAAAATTATGTTACTTTAAAGATGCATCCTTTCGAAAATAACCCATCAAACCATAGTAACTCCGATTTAATATGGCGTGCATACAACGATTGCTCTTAATTATCAGTTTAAGAAGATGATGAATGCTCCACATTAACTTTGCCATTAGCATTCTAATTCTCCTTCCTTATATTCAAGGACTCCATGATCATCATAATATTAGCATTCATTGCATCCATAGTATTCTCTAATGTGTCAATTTTGAGATTAGTTTCCTTACTTGATTCCTCCATGGCTCCCATTCTATCTACATATGCATGTAACTCTTCTTGCAATCGAGTCAAACTTCAAGTATTTTTATCCATTTTTTCACCAAGAACTTGATTCTTGCAATAGTGAAAGCACCAATAATAGGCCTACTACTAGCCCAAGCCCACTAACTCTATACGTTCTACTGCGACACAAAATATCCCATGAAAGATAATGTTCAATCCAAATTCAGTAAGGTACATGTAATACTCTCTCTCTTCTCTTTTGTACTCTCTGTTCTCTCAAACCTTCTCTTAAATTAGGGCTTCAAAGAAAATTGATTTCTAACTTAAATTTCACATATCTAACCACAAATCTGTAATGACCATGTTTGATCTACTAATTGATACTAATATCTTTGTATTTGATGATTGTTTTGTAAGGTATGATAGGATGGTGTGATTATGAATGTAAACTCTAGATTTTGAGAGATCTAGCAATCTTATGTTCAAGTTAGAGTAACTTAAGGGAAAATTCTCGATATTTGATATGAGGTATTGTGTGGATGAACACACATTGAACTGTATCACATGAACCAAATGGGTATGTCCAGACTGTGAGATAGTCCAAAGGATAAATGATAGTCGAAGATTAAGTGGGGGTTCTCGTGTACTGATAATGAATATGATACACCAACGTCTCACATGAGCTCATGTTACACTTGATATTACACATAAATATGGCTAGAGGTCACTCACTATTAATTCACGCTCAATGAGCTAAATAAAAATAACTTAAGAGTAAATAGAAGAACACTTAGCTCAAGAGAGTATGTTTGAAACTTTATTGTATTCTCTGTACTCTATTGTGGCCGTTACAATATACAAGTATTTATAGTACCAAATTAGGGTAAATTATAGGTTGCGGGAAATTACAAAAAGGATTCCTACTTGTTAAGGAAAAAAGGAATAATTTATAGAGGTATCAATATAATCGTACAAAAAGAATATCTATTGGTAGAAAAGACAGTACAGATGTCAAAAAAAGGACAAGGCACATGTAGTTTGCACATTCTGTGGTCCTAATGACGTTGCTGGCTAAGCAAAGGTAGGGTTTCGATCAGCAAGTCGGTGTTGCCAATTTAACAACTCAAACAGTTAGGACTGGATAGGGGTTGGTTTAAGGGCAACTCATTTTCGGGTCAACTTCGGGTGATTAGCTCTTGATAATTATCGACTCAGTTTCGATATTGCTTAGGTTGGTTGTATCCTGATTCGATACTTCGATTAGTGTGTAGTAAAGGTATCAATTAGGCATGTCAGCTAGTCACTTCGGCAACTTCTTCGATGATATGGAAAGGGAAGTAACTCGACAGGTTAGACTGAGGTATGCACTGCTCCTCAGCACTCAATTTACCTTGGACAACTCGGTGGGCTATTTAACCAAGCCTAAGGGCTTGGGAGCACGTAATTGGTCTGTAATCCCTATCATCCTCTCCGACTATTTGAAATTTGGGATCAAATCTAGCTCAGCTCTAAGTTGGTCATCTTTGGGAGTATTTTGGTGAAAATCGGCAATGTTGAAGGAGTTCAAGACACTGTATTCCTCTAGTAGTTCAATCTTGTAGGCATTAGGATTGATTTTTTCAACCACTTTGTAGGGTCTGTTGGCTTTGGGAGATGACTTGTTCTTCCTTAAGTTTAGAAATCATTCTTTGCTGAGGTGGATCCAAACTAGATAACTTGGCTAAAATTCTCTCTCCTTTCATCCTCAGCCTCGCTTCTCAAGCTTAGCAGTAGCCAGCATAATTACTTTACCACCTTTTGGTCAATGGTTCTAATGGCCTCAACTTTCTTTGCAATAGGCAAGTCATCATCAAGCCTTGACAAGGGTGCTTGGTCCATCAAGAGCTCAAGGTTAAACTCATAAGCAACCTCAAAGGGGAGCATGTTTGTCACATTGTGAGTAGTCCCATTGTAGGCAACCAATAATAGGCAAACATAATTCCAATCAACCATGTTTCATCCAATAGCAACCCGTAGTAAAGTTCCTACTGTTTTACTGAAAACTTCAGTCTGTGAATGGCAAGACGTGTTATACAATAGCTTGGTTCCCATTCGTTTCTATAATGCCCTCCAAAAGTGGCTCATGAACTTCGGGTCTTGATCAAAAACAATATTTTTGGGTACTCTATGAAGTTTAATTATTTCTTTCAAGAAAAGAAAAGAGATTGCGGAAATGTCATTAATTTTGGAGCAAGACATGAAATGTGCCATCTTACTAAATCGATCTACAACCACCACGATAGAGTCCTTCCCTCAAGACATCTTCTGTAATCCTAACATGAAGTCTATACTCAACTTGAACTATGGTTTAGTCGAGATTGGCAAGGATAGATAATGTCCTTGCTTAGCTCAGCTCTTCGCTTTTCAGTAAGTTGCATCCTTTTCTAATAGGACTGTACATCTCTCATCATTCTTGGCCAAAAGAATCTCGCATATAGTACCTCATAAGTTCAATACTGGCAAAAATGTCTTATCAATCCTCCTCTACATACCTCACGCATTAGCAATTCTCTCATGGAATAGGTTATGATACATAGTCTTCTCTTCCTGAATAAGTATATGTCCTCCTTGTGATAGTTGTCCAGTATTCGTCCTTCCTCACGTCTAGTATAGATGGGACCAAAGTGTAGATCCTCGGCATACAAATTCTTTATTGTTGAGAACCAAAGGAGCCTGGTCTGCAACTTGGTTAGGAGAGAATTTCATTTGGATAAGGCATCGACCATTATATTGTTTTTTGCATTCTTATATTTTACGACATAAGAAAATCCTTCCATAAACTCAACCCATTTGGCTTGTCTCCACAATAACTTAGGTTAGTACTTCAAATATCTTAGGGATTCATGATTGGTGTAGATCACAAACTCCTTAAGTAGCTAATAATGTTGCCATACCGTTAAGGCTCAAATTAAGGAGTAAAACTCCTTATCATAGACAAAATAATTAAGTATAGCTCCTCAAAGTTTCTCACTAAAGTAAGCAATAGGTTGGCTTTCTCACATTAGCATGACACCTATGCCTAGTCCAGACACATTACACTCTACTTCAAATAATTTGTCAAAGCTCAGTAGAGTTAAGACGGGGGCTGTAATCAGCTTCTTCTTCACTTCCTCAAAACTCTTCTACTCTTTCTATTCCCATCTGAATTCGACATTCCTCTTTGACAATTCGGTGAGTAGGGCCATGATCGTATTGAAATTCTTTATAAATCTATGATAGAATGATACCAAACCATGGAAACTCCTCACATTGGCCGAAGTGGTCGGCAATGGCCATTCAATGATCGCTTTAATCTTCTCTTCATCAACTCGTACGCCACCACCAATTATGACAAACCCCAAGAATATCACCTCAGGCCGGCAAAAGTTGCACTTCTTTAGATTGACATAGAACTATTTAGCTCAAAGTTTTGCAAAGACTCTTTAGAGATACTCCTGGTGAGTCTCTAAGTTAGGCCTATACACCAAGATATCATCAAAATAAACAACCACAAACTTCCCTATTAATTCTTAGAGCGCATGATTCATTAAGTGCATAAATGTTCTCAGCACGTTGGACAGTCTAAACAATATTACAAGCCATTCATATAACCTATGGCATGTTTTGAATGCAGTCTTCCACTCATTACCCTCATGCATTTAGATCTAATGGTATCTAATTTTGAGTTCAATCTTAGAGAACACTTTTACTCCACTCAACTCATCTATCATGTCATCAAGCCTTGGTATTAGATACCTGTACTTGATGGTGATTTGATTGATTGCTTAGCTATGTACACACATTCTCCAAGACCCATCTTTCTTTGGCACCAATAAGGCCGACATGGCATAAGGGCTAAGGGACTCGCTCACATACCTCTTCTTCATGAGCTCATCTACTTGCTTCTACAATTCGGCAGCTTGTTCAGAATTCACCCTGTAGGAAGGCTTGTTCAACAGTATGGCTCCTGGCTGCAAGTTAAATTGCATGTTCGACATCTCGGATGGGAGGTAGACCTTCCAGCAATTCATCTAGGAATAGATCAGTGAACTCTTCCAATCATGTTTTCACCTCAGTGAGTTGCTCCGTCTCTTCGAGCTCCATCTCTCGTTTTAACTCAACTCAGGTTATGACCATAGCCTTTTTTCTTTAGGGTTCAACTCTATTCGGACTGCATAATCTTTACTTGCACATAGTCATAGAACTCAATTTCTCCCTCCTGTCTTCATGCTCCAAGGAACATGTATTCCTCCTTTCATCATATATAACTGCTCGATCGAACATCCACGGTCATCAAAGTAGAATGTAAGATACAATCATCGGCAGTAAATCGCAAAGTACTTCAACTTGATAATTGCCAACACAGATTGGCATAGACACTTACTTGTTCACTTGTATGACTCCTTTGTCACTAAGCTAATGAAGTTTATAAGGTTTTAGGTGGGGTTTGGTTAGCAACTTCAATTACTGGACCATAAATGCAGAGGTTGCATTGGTGCAGCTCCTACTGTCAATAATCAAGGCACACAGTAACTTATTCACCTTACATCCGATATGGAAGAGATTTTCCCTCTATTCTTCATCGAGTACAAAACCGACACTCATTGGACAGCTCAATCCATCCATCCTCTTTCTACTCCTCTACTTCCTCGTCAGTATTGTCTACTTCAATTGTCAACACCTCACCTCAAATCACCATAGTTCTTTTGTTCGAGTACTAAGTGGCTATATGTCGAAATCCTTAGAATTTGAAACACTTGATCTCACTCGTCTTCCTACCTTCGAACCATTGGCTTCACGCTTGCCACGACCTTCTTTCTTGTTATTTAGTTCGACTAAGGATGAAGAAGGGACTTATTATGCTATCCAACACTATTCCTTTCGAAAGGATCGATATTTGGTTAGAAAACTCTAAATGTTTCTCCTAATGGGTTGAAATGCTTGTCCAGTTGATTTATAAGTCGTACATTTTTAAGTCCAATTAAAGTGATCAATCCATATCATACAATACATAATGCGCACACACAAGCATATGCACAATCAAACTACCTACAAGCACAAACAAGTATAACCTTAAGCCTCTGAGTGCTATAAAGCAATACTTCGAAATACAATAATTTATTAATTCTAACTTACTTGGAATCCTCAATTTACTCACTCGACTCGCTGCAAGTCCGCTCATCTCCACATGTTCTATAATATAAATAATCTTTTAGTATTTATACCCTTAAGATATATAGGCTTAAATTATGAGTTTTCTCAATTATTTAAGTGTGTGTGTGTGTGTGTGTGTGTGTGTGTGTGTGTGTGTGTGTGTGTGTGTGTGTGTGTGTGTGTGTGTGTGTGTGTGTGTGTGTGTGTGTGTGTGTGTGTGTGTGTGTGTGTGTGTGTGTGTGTGTATTTCTTATTACCAATCTATTCTAGGCTAGTGTCTAATTCAATTTCTATATCTATTTCGATTTAAGTTCTAATTCAAGTTTTGATTACGGATGTTATACATGAACTTTAGAAACTCGTTCTAAACTATTACGTGAAATTAATCACATCATACTTGAGTATCCAAAATCTCGTATTTAGTCCCCAACTAGTATTTTAATCCGTACGATACATCATAATCCTAATTTAATCACCGAATTTATTTCCAATATGAGATATATTTACATTTTTCATATAATTAACTAAACTTATATTTCATAGCAGATTTATTGTGTATTATTATTTTTATCATGTTATAAATTTTAACCTAATATTTTTCTATCCATTAATTTCTCATATTTACTTACTACCCATTAATTCTTGATATGTACATAATATACATATTTAACATTCGCAACATTTCAAATATTATCTCTCCCCACTAACTAACATCTCGAAATGTCTAAATTCATCCTAAATCAAAATTTATACGTAATTAACCCTAAATCACAAAATTACCTTAATTATTCACTTTTACTCATTATTCATTTCCTAATATGCATAATACATACAATTAACACCCTAAACTCCACAAATACCATCCTACATTAGAAATTTTCATCCAACAATATCATGTAGTAGATCAGAATTTTCAATAAATTAAACTTAAATTACAAAATTAAACTTAATCCCACTAATTTCCTTTTATGCATGATTTTAGGGCCTAAAAATTAACTAAAAATTTAGAAAATTAATTTCAAGAAAAAATCTCCGTAGTACTATAATATATATCCTAAATAGTCTACAAAAAAAAAATTGAAGTTAAAACTATATCATGAAAGTCATTTAAATTAGTATTGAAAACCAATTCGAATTTAGGGATTTCTTAAGCATGATATATTTTGAGGCCTAATTTTAACAAAAAAATATTTTTCCTAAAAACTACATACAAAAACATCTTATAATACTAAATTTCATAATTTTCTAAATTAAATTAATAATTTTAATAAATTCAAAAAAATTGGAATGGAATTAGGACTCACTAGCATTAATGTCTCGAACCACCATGGCCTCATCGATCGGCATGGGTGCTACCTCTATCATCTAGTAGTGGTGGCCATCCGCTTCCAGGTGGTCATCAAGTATGCAATCTCCTTATATGTCCTAATTACTTACTACTTTGCTAATTTTTTCTAAAAATATTCTCTCCTCTCTTCTTAACTTCTCTCTATTTTTCTAAGTTTCCAACATGTCAAATGAATTTTAAATGGTCTCCCTCCAATTTATAGAGTTGTTTAGAAGGGTTGAGGAATTAATTTATACCATTTATCCCTTATCTTTTTCTCTTTTTGCTTTCTATTTGGCTAATTATTATTGGTTGATGTTTCATCTTCTATTTCCAAATTGACATGCCCTAAATTTGGATAATTCTACACTTTCTAGTATTTTTCTTTAATTATTTATGAATTTTCTTTAATTAATTAGTATTATCTTAGCATATTTAAAATATTTTAAGTAATTTCACGTATTTTTACCTATATGTAAATATATATATACGATGCAAATAAATACTCATAAATATTATTTAAGTTATTTTATAATTTTTAATATGCATATAATTTATATCTATCAATTCGTTAATTATCGAAACTTATTTTACATATTTTTCGATAAGTAATGAGTAATACGCTTATAATTTAATATTATAATATTTTATTATTTTATTATTTATTTTCATAAATCTAAACTTATAGGATCACTTTTATTAATATTTCTAGTTTTTTTTGTAAAATTTGGACTTGATTGGACAGTTTACCCGATCGCCTTAAATTTTACATACTGAACTCTAAATACCTAGTTACAAGGCTTACAACTAATATTAGATATGCTATAAGTTCATAAGCTGTTATCTTTTAGAAAAAATATATTAAAACTTGAAAGACATGTGTAAATGTGCAAATGAAAAGGCAATATAAAGGTTGAAATAAACAACTATATACAACAATGCTACAACCTATACCAACATCATCAACTCTCCATGAAATATGTTGTTATCATGAAATTAAATCTCAAAACATATGTAATAAATTATGATAAGTCTAAGCCAACGAGGCTACACCAAACAACACTTCAATTTCAATACTTAGTGGTTTGCACAACTCACCACAGTTAAAAAGAAAAGGAACTTAAATTTATTTCGGTATAGACTTGCTACCCAAATACAATCCAATTGAAAAGAAAAAATCCCTAATTTTTTAGATTGTTTTAAACTTCTTTTTTCTTGAAATTATGACTTTTATTTATATTATTTAGTTGAATAAAATATTTCAATAATAAGAGTTTGTCAAATTATATATAAGCTACTTACTACTGAAATGTGTGAACTAATATTTGATGAACGGTCTCATTTTCTTTGTCTTCAAAAATTGAAATCAAATAAGGAGAAAAACATTACAAATTTAAATAAGGACCATTTTTGTGGCATTTCCTAGAATTTATAACATTAGCTTGAAGTTGTCTCTAATAATATTTGCAGTCACATCAACTGTGAGAGAATATCTTCTAAAAATGAATATTGTGAAGATTTAACTAAGTAATTGGAGGATAACCCTTTGATATCTATTCACCTATAGTAAATATGTGTATACATATATATGTGTATGTATTACATGTATACACCTTCTTAAAAAATATTATTAAAGCATGAAAAATTGTTAAGAAAAATCTATAGAATATTTATCTTTTATCTTTGTTTAGATTTCTCATTCATTTATAATTCTTGATTCTAAATATTCTATGTCATTTATGTTTTTCAATAACAGTAAATTACCCGATTGGTATATACTTATATGTACGAATATCAATATGTATATTTGCATATAATAGTAGAAACTTTGGGATCTATGCTTAACCTAATTATACATAATTAATAATGTAAAGGGTTGTTTTATTAGTAAACCTTTAATCCAATTTAGTGCTATGAACCAATTTCTTGGTCTAGCGGTAAGAGTTATGAAGTTGAGGTTAATTTGTAGAGATATTTTATTAAGATTTGGTTTGATGAGATTGGAATAGAGATCGTCAAACTAATCCATCTGCTCTTAACCTTCTCAATTAGCTTTTCGTGGAATGCACCTTTCAATGTGCATCTTAACAAGCCTTCTTAAGCTTGTTTGAAAGTAATTGGGATTCATTACAAAACATTGAGCTTTGCTAGGCCTATTTACTATTAAAACCCATTAAGGAGTCATGAAATAACTAAGGAGGTTTTATCTCATCCTTTAATTACTAGATGCAATCCAATGGATGTCATTTATGTCTTATCTCACTCATCCATCTATGAAATTATCCGTTGTCAAGATTGGGAACTAAACTCTACAAATAAGAGCCTCGTTTCCTCTTTTAAAAAATTTAGAGCATTTCAACAAAAGTCATTCTTTGCTCAGATCAATCCAAAAAAGATCTTACATCATCAAAAATGAGCGAAGAACACTCGAGATTTACCTTTTGTCACATGCACAAGCACTCAGCATCCAAGTTGGCCTATTTTTCTTCCCATGCCATCATCTAATAACATCTTTCTCTATATAATTAGTTTGAGACTTCACAAAGCCATCCTGATACGGACTCGTGGATGAATACGCGAACTCGATATTACGTGTAACCAAAGGGGTGAGTCCAAGCCACAAGATGGCTTGAAAGGTAAATGATTGTCGAAGTTTGAGCAAGAGGTTCTCGTATACCGATGAAAGATATGATACACAAACACCTTACACAAGCTCAGATCACACTTAATATGACGTACAAGTATAGCCGGAAGTCACTCATCACTAGTCCACCCTCGAATGAGATAAATAAGAGTAACTCAAGAGTAAAAGGGATACTTAGCTCAAAAGTGAAAAAGTTCAGTATATTCTTTTGTATTCTGATATGATTATCAACTTTTACAGTATGAGAGTATTCATATCATCCCATTAGGGCAAACCGAAGTTACAAAAATTACAAAAGAATAGTCCTTATTTACTAAAAACAAAAGAGAATAATTTACAAGGAATATGAAATCGTGTAAAAGAAGAAACATGAACGTCCTTTGTCAAAAAGGACAATATGGATCTTAGTAAAGACAGTGTGCATGCATTTTTACTATGATTCCGACAACATTGTCGTCTGAGCAGGGGTGCACCTCTATTTAGGCCTACTCGACATCAGAAGGGGCTAGATTGTAGTTGGTTCAAGGACGGCTCACATTGGGTTAGCCTCGAATGGTCGGCTCCTAACAGTCTTGCTTGGCCTCAATACAATGGAGTTTGTTGTACTCAAAATTGGCACTTGGACTACGGTTTAGTAGGGGTTCCGCTCGGCATGCTAGTTGATTACTTCGGCAACATCTTAAACAACATAGAGAGCAAACTAGCCAGGCAGATTGGACTGAGGCAAGCACTACTCCTCAATGCTTAGCTCACCTCGGAAAGCTCGGCGGACAACCTGAGAGAGCCCTTGGGCTCGATAGCGTATAATCAATCCTTAATGCCTATCACATCCTATATATAACTTACATTTGGTCGACCATCTGCAGTATTCCATAGGAAATGATTATCTCGAGATAGTTGAATTTAGAAAGTTTTAAGTATAATGAAAAAAGATGATGCGCTACATGAATGAAATGAAAATGGGTATATAGTATTTTCAATGCATTAAGTAAGGATGTAACATTACAAAAATATTTGGAGTGAATAAACTAAATTGGCATGTTTCCATTAATTTAGAAGATTATATTTACGATATTCTGTGACTGCAAACAATGTAGGGGGTGAACAAATAACCCTATTGTATAAGGTACTCACTCATACGTTATTCAATTACATAGGTTTTGAGTAAGTAGATTTCAAATGTTAGATTTTTTTGAACTTGCTCCCATAAGATAAGATACATATACGAGATCTTTCTATCTTGTACCCATCCTGTAACATATATCCTCTACTCTAAAGCGTAAAGGATATAAGTTTCGGGGTACCTTGTATTCACCTTATAAAAAATTATTAAATAAATTATAACTAAATAATAAATGATAATATCATATTTTTTAGCCAATAATATTTAATAAAAAGAAAAGAAAAAGCTTAAGACTATAAGTTAATAATCTTAAACAAATAAACCTAATGCAACACATATAAAATCAACATAATATAATTGAATTAGACTAATATTTTTTTAAAAATTGAAATATCTAGGGGAAAAAATCATTTGAAAAATAAATAAATAAATTGTCAAAACTATTGTAATATAGTAGTATGAACATTGATCTCCCTACAAATCCTTATAAGACCATCAGTATCGATAGTTCCTTGGCTAGTAATTTGAGGAGAAAAGGAGCAAGCTCTCGTTCCTATAGAGTAATCTGCCTTCTTTTCAAAGGGAACATGCCTCTATATAGACAAGTCCCTTTTACTTTTTTTTTTTTAATCTTTGATTGGTAAAAATATAATGTCAAGCCCTACAAAAATTTAAAAAAGTAATGTTAAGGAATTTTTATAAATTAACTTTAAGATAAAGTATTGAGTTCCTTAAAAAGAAAGTTTCTTAAAATGTCGATACAAATAGGACACAGCAAATAAATACCTTTACTAGAAGACAAGGATCTGGTGAATACGCCTGGTTCATTAGTTAGTAATGAGAGAAACAAACTCTAAAGCGGATGTTTTCAAGACATATCTAATGATATTATAGACTATGCTACTGGGAAGAGAATCAGCTGCTCAATCATCAACACCCAAAAAAAAAAAAAAAAAATCCCCCCATTAGTTGACCGAAAAAGGCCTCTAAGATGGTACAAATCATTTAATCACTTTATACATGGATATTTTAGCACTTACGCCAGTAGACTAAGTAAAGCCAGTAAGCCCTCTATCTGCATTAAGGAACTAAAGCACTGGATTAGACTGGACATCTAGAAGTACGAGATGGTTCCTTAAGGATAAAGATGGTCTAAGATAGATTAAATTTGATTTTCCATTCAAATAGTTATAATATGAGTAATAGTTGTGAAAAATAAATAAATAAAAGGAGGAGAAATCTTAAACAAACAACACTGACTTATTCCAACTCTTCACACATTATCGATTAGTTTACTTAAAGATAATAGAGAGAGAATAAAATAATTATTCCTTTTATTTTTTTATTACATTGTTTCCTTAGATTTTAGACGTGGAATATTTTTGCGCAATACTTTTTCTATTACCTATGTAGAGAGAATAGTTATTAGTTAATACATCATAAAAGATGGAATTTCTTATTCCCTCTATAGAAAAGGAGTAAAATTCTAAGTAGTATGACCATCATACCCCGACTAGAAACTTAAATTGACAAATTTACTTATCTAAAAGTAGGGGCAAATAGATACTTTTGATTATATACCTAACTTACTACTTCATTAAAGAAGTAACGTAAATATTAGAACAAATATTTCTTACAATGGAAACATACATGAAATAAAAACTAGAATAAAGTTTTCTTACTTATTCTTAGAAATAATTATTTCTAAGACATAAGTTTTTATTCCCCATTTATTGCATTCTAGATAAAGGGCCATAAAAAAAAAAAAAAGATAAATAGAATAACGGTCTATTGATACTCTAAAATTAAGAGTAGTAGTACTAATGATGAAGGACAAAAAAGATTTATTAGTGCTAACATTACATATATTTCATGAGTAGTAGAATGTCCAAATAATGTTTAGACACATATCAATGATAGTAAATTCATATTTTTTATTTATTAGTATTTATTCACCACGACTATTCATAACATATTACTACCATTAGAGATATACACCAAAGTTTAGAGAAGTCCTTTGCAAGCAAAAGTCTGTCAAGCTTCTAACTGATCTGAACTACCCAAGTAATCTCTCATATCATACATTTAGAGGAACTTACCGAGGTAGGTTACAATTAAGGGACACCACTCGGTTCATGTGGCTCTCAAGTAAGCTAAGCGGAAGGGCCAATGCTTCCGTACCATTGGTGGAATGGTCTCTTACAATGCTGTGATTTATTTCTAAAAAGGATAGGTTTGGTTATCCTACGTTACTATAATTTTAATGCACCTAGGTACTTCTACAATGATAATAATAGTATTTGAGAGTGACATATGTCATTTTTTTATAACAAGAATTATTAACGTTAAAAAGCTACACAGAAGGAATGTGTTGGAGGGGAAGGAGATAGACATATTATAACCTAGTACTATAAATGAGTTAAGGCGGCGAGGTAACATGGCATTGAGCTCAAGTTTAAGCATTCATTAAAATCTAAAAGCTCAAGCTTAACCATACCGGAGTCATGAGTTAATCAAACAAAACATTATAAAACTCAAGTTTGGCTTAATTTAGAGTAACTCAAGTCGAGTACAAGTAAATATCAAGTTGAACAATGCATTCTCAATCCTACCTAACCTAGCTAACTTAGGATAGCTACAATAAAAGGTGTTCTACTAAGATAGTCGAGCACCAAATGTTAAAAGTTTGCATTAAGTAACTAAAATTAAATTAAGTCGGCTAAAAATCGATAAGACCACGCTATTTTATTACTCTTACCATTAAAGATGGCTAGCTATGCCTGTAAGGCACATCTCATAATGAAGAAAGAACCTATATCCAATCTCTCTCTCTCTCTCTCTATATATATATAAGGACCCTTTCTCTTGTCCAATATCTCTTCCTATCTATATCTTACTACATATAGCTAATCAACAAACGTTTGTGTTAGGAGAAAAAGGAGAAGAAACCTTAGTAAGTAAGGGAAAATATGTCAACTGAAGTTGTAGTCGACAACTACAAGGAAAATACAGTGGTGTATAAGGATCCTTCCTCAATCAAAGAAAACCCCAACAACAATCTCATTAAATTTAACCTTCGGGTAAGCTTCTTACCATTGGATGATGACCTCATCGAACTCGGCCACAACGAAGCTGCTGGCTTCTTCTGGGTAAAGAGGAAACACAAGAAGGTGCATCTGTATAAGAACATTCAACAAACCATCTCATTTGAGGTTGAGTTTACAGGATTCATGGAGAATTGCCAGCTTAAGAAGCTCATTGGCGCTAAGAGCAAAGAGCTGCTGTTTTGGGTCCCTATATCCGACATTTATATCGATGAAAAGAACCCCAAAAAGATTGTTTTTCCACCTTAGCTAGGCTGTTGAGGATGTTCCCGGTTTCAGCTTTTGAGGAGTTGGATGTGGAGGAGAACAACAGCAAAGGCAAAGCATAAAGAAGCACAATAATACTAACACTAGTAGCCGTAGCAAGGAGTAGAAGAAAATAATCTAATGCATGGAAAATCCAATGTATATATATATATATGCTTTTGAATGTTGAGAGTAAGACTATACTATAATAATAATGAGTCTTTCAACCTATCAACCTATCAATTGGTGTGTTGGGAGAAGAGGGGGAAAAAAAATAAGCTAGCAATTAGTGGCAAAACTGTTAAAGGATCAAAGGCATATAATGTTTAATAATAATAAACAATAGCATTTGATTATGCTTTAATGATTAGTGTTACTCTTTTATAGATATAAGGTTTGGCTAGAGTGGTCACATGATTTTAAAAAAGTGAAGCAAAATTGTCGTCTCAAGGGATAATTAGGTGACAATAAGTTAAGGAAAAAAAAATATAATCTCAATATTTCAAATGCACAAATAACAAACAAGATAACTTTAGAGAACCTTAGGTATTCACCTTATAGATTGAGCGAATGAAATCAATTCTTTACCTGAATTGTTTATTTCGATTTTAGAGAGTGAAGATTTCGTTGAGTGTTATTATTTCTTTATTCTCTCTAGGAGTTCCCAAATAAGGAGAAAATATTGTGCATTTATAAATTCTTAGGTAGATAATATCTGTCCAATCATCTAGGTAATCTACAAATGAGATGAAGACCGTTCAATTCACAATTATTTAGAATAAGTTAGCTAATTGACTCAAGGCCAATAACCTTCCTTATAAATATATGAGCCTACCTAAGAAAGATTGAAGGCAAATGAATCAATCCAATAATCCCTATTTCGAGGTCATCAAGCTAAATTTCCTTAAATCATCCCAATATATAAGTCAAACTCCTTAAGTCCCATCACTTAATCCAAGAAGTCAAGTCTGAATAAATAATGAGCTGAATCCAATAACTAATACAGTAATTTTCAGCCTTTTATACTCTTTAGAAAAATTATATATACACCAAGTGGGATTTATATATGCAAATTTTTTTTTTAAGAGTTTCAAATGATAAGAGAGAATTTACTTTTCTTCATACATTCTCTTAGAATTATATGCAAAGTATTAAGGAGGCAAAAAGATACTTACGTTGGACTACATTAGTTGTTTTTTTTTTTTTTTTAGAAAAAAGAAAAGGACTATAAAACTATGCAACAAGAGGTTTCAAAATATGCTTTAAATTTGAAATGAGATAGTTGTACAAATGCTACGAATTAAGAAGAAGAAGGCTTCATCTTCTATTTGTAATTCATTATTTATAATGTCAACAGTAACAAATATGAAATGCTTATAAAGATATGGTGTAACTGAGCTCCAAGTTGACTTATTTTTCTTCTTATACCTCTTTCTAAAAATATCTCTTCACATGTTATCAGTTCCAAACTTCCTAAAGTTATCTAGTATGCAACTTACACATGATTAACCATATATACTGAGCCCATCCCTACAACTAGTGATTTTGACTTTTCACTCATTTATCACCTAAAACAATCAAGATGGTTAATTCATTTTTTTTATTATAGGGAGTAATAACACCAATTGCATTCTGGTGGGAAAAAAAAATTGTTCATGATAAATTGTGACATAAGGTGTTGAAGTGTAATTTGAAATATAATAAATTATTTAAATTGTAAAATAATGAATATTAATCACTCGTCCGAGCGTGGATCCTTTGAATTAATATGAACAAAAATAAATTATAATTTATTAACACAATTACAATCCGAGAATGAATTCAATTTGGAATTTCGTCTAGCTGCTCTAGATATCAAATTAACACAATATAACTAAAATGAACTACTTATTTCTTTAAAAATGAAATACATAGAGGAAAACATCATTTGAAAGAAATAAAGTAGCAACACTGCTATGAGTATAAATATGGTCATGCCTCTATTTGATTTATCCTTTTTCGATCTTATTAGTATCTTTTTTAATTTTATGTTTAGTAAGAATATGATATCAGAAAAATTCAAATATAATTCCATAAATACCTCTCATTTACGATTAATTACTCAACAAATTTCAATAAAGTTATATTTATTTACCAATTACTTTATTTATTTTTAAAAAATATATCAATTAAAATAATTATATTTTTTTCATATTTTTTCTCTTAAAAGTATATAAAATTTTATTTTTTTTAATTATAATACTCTAATCACTACTATCATCTTAATTACGAAATAAAAATAGATAAGATATAAGAATGACAATTTTTCAAATACTAGATTTCAAAAAGATAGGAGTCAAATATAAATTTAAAAAAAAAATGAAAAACAAGCTAAATAGTGCCCTTATAGAATAGATTGAAATTTAAATAGTTATAAAAGCAAAACAACGAAAGGAGGAGAAATTTTTAAAGATAGAATAGCTTTTTAAATATTAAATTTTAAATAAATATAGATCCTACTTATGAGATACAAATAAAAAAGAAAAAACAATTTAAGTAAGATTTTTATAAAGTAGGTGGAACTTTAAATAGTTATAAAAGTAAAACAGAGAAAGGAGGAGAAATTGTGAACAAATTCCCACTTTTCACGCGTTAAAAAAATAAATAAATGAAAATAAAATAAAGAATCGTCCATCGATAATCCAAATTTAGGAGTAGTGGAGAAGTGGTCCCAATAAATGAAGATCCCCAACCCCGAGCCCGCAGCCTAAAAAGTAAACCCCACGCAAATAAGTGGGCAAGGCCGACTGGCCCAGACAACCAAAGAAACTTCTCCCCCACACACACCGCGCGCCAACCAAAAGGAACAATGTCGACGTCGACCCAAATCGTATCAAACCACCGAGAAAACGCGGAGATATACACCGGAGAAGCCCTTTGCAAGCAAAAGTCGGTGGAGCTTCTAACCGAAATGAACTTCCCAAACGGTCTCCTACCCTTAGAGGAACTGATCGAGGTGGGTTACAATAAGGCGAGTGGGTTCGTGTGGCTGAAGCAGGCGAAGCGCAAGGAGCATCGGTTCCGTGCCATCGGTCGAACCGTGTCTTACGACACCGAAGTGACGGCGTTCATTGAGAACCGTCGGATGAAGAAGGTGACAGGGGTGAAGAGTAAGGAGATACTGATATGGGTGAAGATCTCGGATATCTACATAAGGGAATCGGATCCGAGTAGGATAACGTTCGGGACACCAGCTGGGTTGTCGAGGTCGTTTCCGGTTTCGGCTTTCGTGGTGGAGGACGAAAATATTAATGAGGGAGGACCGGGTAAGGAGTAATTAATTAATTAATTAATTCCCGGGTGGGGGAATGGGTATTTCCCTTTTATTTTAGTACCAATAGTAACGGATTATGCAATGTTTGTGTTAAACGCATGTTATGTGATCTGATGGACGATGTTTTAATTAAATGTGATGACTGACGGATGGGGTTGGTGTTAGTTTTCATCTTAATTTGAACCGAACTCATTACTTTACTTTTCATTGGGAAATTGCATCATATAAAATAGAAAATGTACATTGTTATAAATAAATATCAGCGCTAGTAATATGGTGGCTTTGGGGGAATGATTAATGAAATTTGAATTGAAAACATTGATGGGGTTTCAAATTACTAGCTTTAACTGAGTTGACAAATGCCCAATCTGCTCTCTGAATTTCTAAGTCCTGGACCTTTTTCCCCTTGAATGTGATATGGAAACTAAGAACATGGATTGACTCGCTCGTCCGTCGCGTTAAAAAAATTAAATAAAAAGCGCGTATTAACTGAATCATAACGCTAAGACTCGCTAAACTATAGGAATTTCCAACCCCCACACATCATTCGAGTTTTGACAGCCTATAACGATTCAGTTTTAAACACATCATCATCATAAATATTAACTCTCGACAAAAGTACCATTATGTCGACAAAACTATAAAAAAAAATAAATAAATATTAATTAACCCAATTCATCGCTTTATTCATTGGAATATAAACTAATCTTGCCAAACTCCATGAATATGACGACCATCCTTAGACCAGAAATAAGCAAGAGATTATGAACACAAAAAAAATAACAGAAAGAATATTTATTATAAAAGCAAATTCAATTTGCTAAATACTTCTAGTGGAAACTACGTTAGAAAACTATAAATATATTTGCAAACATATTTCTATTTCTAAGCTAAATATATCTACGAGTATGATGAAAATATAATACACTATTAATTTAAATTTTGAGAGCTACAGGACAATCTTAAAAGAAAAAAAAAAATCATAATATGATTATTTCGAGGTTAATGCACCGCATGTCATAACTTACTTAAATAATACCTAATTATAAACGAAATCCCATTTTTACATGGAGTGAGACATTTATTTTTCAATATAAAAATTCTTATAATAAAATGTGTGTGTGTATATATATATATATATATGTATATGTATATGTAACATACATATGATGCTTTTATTTTAAAAATTTTAGTGTATTGTAATTATGACAACTAGCGTCGACTTGGATGATGAAGTATGATGCAAGAAACATAAACAAAAATGGGTAATACTGACAAATATGAATAAGTGGTTAAGTTTTTCACTATAAGAAAATAAAAAAATAAAAAAAAAAATAAGAAAAAGGATGGGTATAGAGGTAGACAGTGAGAAGATATTAAAACAAGTAGAATAGAGTATAAAATTAAATTATAAATATCAAAAAACCCCAATCTTAAATAAGTTGTTAGGTTAAACCAAACATTTAGAAGAGCCGTTAATTAAACGGATTCATAAACGTGATTAGGTGTCGGACAAAAATCGAAAACATTTACAAGCTAGTCCAACGAATATAAGTGGTTTATCAATTGCATTAAGTACACAAGCCCATTACAATCGTATAGTATCCTGCTTGGAGTGGCGAGATGGATGCCAAATTACAAACCCTCACATTTTGTACCGTTTAGTATCCACTCCTCAATCTTGCCTAATCCCAACTCTTAGTCTTAGTCCCTTATAATCACAAGGTACAAATTCTCACCTTCACTCAACTCTACCGCACTGGAGACTGGATCTGTAACCAGCCTCGCATCTTCACTCAACTCCCAATAATGGGGTAAAAAAAAAAAAAAAAAAAACTCTTTCAAGTATCAACCATCTATTTTATAAGCATCTAAAAATCCTTTTCCTTTTTTTCTTCTAATTTGATTTCTTAATAAGAGTTTACGGAACATTCAATAACATTTTTCCTTGTACTAACTTAAAATAAACCATTCAAGCTAGGTAGACCAAATTCAATTATAATGAAAATTTTAAATATCTTGAGCTTTTACCTTAATTAGATTGCAATCACCGATTAGATCAATATAAAACGATATTTCTATCATATCAACTTGTCTGTATGGATTTTATCTTGTTGCACTTTATGGTAAACCATATTCTTTTAGTATCTATGATATTTAAATGAATTTGAGTATGTTGGATTAAGTTAGATTTATTTACATTACATCTCTATCGACGATGAAGACTGAATTTGAAGCACTCCGACCAATTATGTTGTGGACGATGGACCATGTGGGTGCCATTAGTACGGCGTTGGGTCAGGGCTCATTTATAGGGTTGGTGGGCAAGTAAATAAGGCAACTTCGCGTTGTTAAGGGATTGCTATTTGCCTCAACTAACTCTATTTATAGATGAGGACCCCTCTCGGCCCTTGGGGAAAAAAAAAAATAGAGAAATAGCTTCATAATTTCCAACAGTTATGTCAACAACGACTCTCGAGTAAATTGATGTGTCCTGCGGCTGCGCTGAAATCAATATAAAACCCAGCAAAAGTAAGTTTGTTTTGTTTGGGATGTCACTAGATGGATAGGTATGGGGTATTAAATTCATCCTAACTTCACAATCACCTTTAAAACCGGTTTATTGGCTTTATTTCATAAGCCCAAGTGTTTGAGTTATGTCTTGGAACTTAAATAAAACCTAAGGGCAGACTCAAACTTATAAAATACATGCACACGCACACACACATATATATATATATATATTATAATAATAAATGGCTAATAGTTATTACACGTACATGATAAAAAAATAACAAGATAATAATTTTAAACAACCCCAGCCTCCCATTTAAGTTGCATATCTTTGATCTTACTTATTTCTCACATGTTACTAGTAACTCACTCTTACGTTACGATCTCTCCTAATTCTATTTTGTTTCGTGTCCAGTAACTCCCATCACAATTCTCACAAAATCTTGATCACAACTTTTACAATCTCATCATTGTTTATCACAACTTTATTTTTTCTCTTTAGATAGGCCCAATAAAATGTAGGTTTTGTTTTCACTTTGAGTGACTGTATTTTATTAAAAAAATTTTACAAGTTTTTAAGTGACTGTTGTGAAATTATATGGTTATAAATAAAAGGAAAAAAAAAAAAAAAAAAACAAACTATGGAGTCGAGTTAAGTTACGGTGCTTAATACCATATGGCAAGTTTGAGTTATGTCATAGAATAAAAATTTTATAAAACTTTAAGACAGATTATGAAAAGCTCTATAGAATATCCAATCAAGTTTGGATTCAAAACACATCCTGAATTCGCTACGATTATAACCCAATTTTGTTTAGCATGGCATCCCGTACCTAGTGAGTGAAGTGTGTGTCTTGATAAATGATTCAAGAAGAGGCAAAATCATGACTATAGTGGTCTGTGCACTAATTTTTTTTCTTTTATTTTCAAAATTAAGGTTATAAATCTTTAATTTTTTTTTTCTTTTTAAAAAGAGCGACTTTTAAGTCCCTACGTTATCATTCTATTTTTAATAAAATTAACATAAGAGGAATATAAAAACAAAAGAATAAATATAATAAAAAAATATCAAGTATAATAAAAATATTCAAAACCTAAAATATAGAAGTGGAATATTTGTCTTTTCTTTTCTTTTTTTTAAAAAAAAAAATCATGTAATTCTTTTAAACCTTACAATGTTTTCTAATTCTTATCAAGGTTAGAATGGTTAAATAGAGATTTGAAGGCATGTTTTTGAAAATTGAAGGCATGTTTTTGAAAATCTTGAGTTCTAATCGGTCAATGTAAGAAGCTCGTCCTTCTGATACATTAAAATTCGGCCTATGAGTTTGAACTATTTTATCTCTTTAATTATATATTATGACTAATGCTAATGGTTGCATTAAGTATAGTTATTGAGTAATGTATGCTGTAAGTGTTCATATCCTTTCTGTTTTTTTTTTAAGGATCTTGTCCGCAACTGCTATAAAAACACTCGCTAAAGGGTCGTATAAGTATATTGTAAAAAAGCAAAAAATTCGTTTTCTTTTTTTTTTATTTTATTTTTTTTCTCTCTTAATCTTGCAATTTCATGTAGCTAGTAACAAAACTGTAGGGCTCTTAACAATCGTATTTAAAGCACTCGTAAAACTAAAACTAAAACTAAACTTGTTTTCTTAATGCATTTATGTCTACACTTTTTGTTGTAAATCTATTGAGAAAGCATTATAAAAAAGGCCAAACAAAACAATTTATTAATATATACGTACATATATATGCATTTCTTAATAAGTGAGATACGACTAAGACTTTGTTAAGGCTGTCAAGGCTCATATGTCATGATGATCATTATTTTATCATTGGCACATAAAGATTGTTATTAATAAGCAATTTATCCTTAGTTGTGAAATCAAACACTAATAATTTACAAAAGCTGTTGATGAGACGTAGTACTTATCCACCATATATATGTATATATATCTCAAATTCATTTCATTTTTACTAATAACTTAAAAATTGTTATGCCACAACCCAACCATTACATGTTAAATAAATTGTCATTTATGTAAATGGTACCAAAAGTATAAATGTATAAAAGACGGTTTATAAATGCTGGAAATCAACTCCTACCATTGATATTTGGTGATAGTGTGTATCACGGGAAGGCTCTCAAATACACTTCTGGTGGTCTGGCAACTATGGACGATAGTGGACTTATAAAAAGAAAAATCCTGTAGTTTTGTTAACAAAGATCCTTTAACACTTAAATTAGTAAGGAGAGCACTTAGAAGAGAAAAGAGAGAGAGATAAAGGTAAGTAAGGAGTGAAGAGATAGAGAGAGGAAAGGATCCCTCTACTTAAGGCTTCATACCCTATTCATATGGTATGGAGCTGGCCTACCAGAGCCATGTGTCGTTTAGAGATTGACTTGTACATGGTCTAGACAGGAGCACGATTAGTACAAGAAAAGACAACTTCTTTTTGTTGCTTCATAGATCATGGGAAAGGAACCTATCATGTCATCATGTGCAACATCATAGTTTAGACAGCTAAATCCCTAAGTTGTACCATAGGTTGTCACGTAACATTTAATGAAGGAAAGAGAAATAAAGAGTTGGATCTCCTCCCATGATGTGCTCTCCAATCCAAGCAACAAGCAATTGGCATGGTCTAATTTTATGGTTGAGAAGAGATCACTAGGTTGTATATTTGGTCGCTCTAAGCTCCTCGAATCCTTAGTGCTTGGAATCGAGGAGTTTAGCATCTCACAGATTTCACAATAGGCTCCTAGCTTCTTTTATGGTCCGAGGCTAGAAGAGTACTTGGAGCTCATCCAAGTCCATGTACAAGCACTCGATGTGTCGATGGTCTACTTGTGTTTGGGCTCGAGCTGGTTAGTCTTTCTAAGCCCAAAAGGTCAATCCATCTAGTGAAAGCCTCGGGTTTCTTCACAAGAAGTATTTACGAATGCCGAAAAGGTCCAATGACTTGGGCTTGGGCCTTCAAAATGATAGGCCAAAAAGAGCTTATCAACAATATCCTAAAATTTGAAATACATTCAAATCCTTTGTAAATTAGATCTAAATGCACCAATGGCAATGCTGAATAAAGGAAAGAGAGGTCAATGTTGATGTGCATTAGATATAAATCTGGACTTATTATTGATAGCTGAGATGAAAACTTAGTGTCACCCCTAAACAAATGCATCATGAAGTTTTTCAATGCATTAGGACATTTTGACTAATGGTATCCTAACGTTTTAAGAATTCTACATAATTTTGCATCACAAGGACTTGATATTTAATAGTAACAATGTGTTGCTTCCAATTCCAAAAAGTTGCATTAATTAAAAATGGACACTTAAGATGAGTTGGTAACTATGTGTAGGACATATAATTTACTCTTTAAAATAAAGTGTGTTTCAGGAGGCTCTAAGTGTATATTACTCCTCTATCTTTCTAAAAATTTTCTAACTCTAATCATAAGAATTAATTGTACATGCCATATGGGATCAATAATTGCACTGATTCAATTTCTTTTCTTTTTTTTTGTCTTTTTAATTTTTAACTTATGTTAACTAAAATACTATATTGCTCACCAATGTTAATGGTATTGAATTAACTAATTAGGGAGAGGGGCTAAAACTCATAGGTTTATGCTACTACCAATTTCTTATTAATTGACGTAGATTTTTATTTTTATCAACAGGAAAGAACTATGACATTATTTAATTTCCTTCATCCAATAAAACACCTTAGGATCTCGTAGCCACGCATTATCAACATTTATGCAATGCTATTAGATTCCAATAAGGAAGAATCATCTCTTGATGGAGCTTAATATGAAGAAGAGCCATGTCATGGGTATTAATTATTGAGACTTGATCACAATGCCATGAAGAAGTTTTAATTATATGGGTGCATAAATCCATAAAAATGCACTACTCTTATCCATATGATTTTCGTAATGAAGAATCCATGTAAGTCCTCCACTAACCACTTTTAACATGATAGGTAACTTCTTTTGGTTTATCATTTTAGGGTTGGGTTGGGCTTTAAATAATTGAAAAGTTCTACAGCTCTTACCAAAAGGCTTCGTTGCCATGCTAGAAGTAGAGACTTACTAATGGGAATCGAGCTACTAACTCTTTGACCCGCAGTAGAGCTCAAGGATTAAAAGGCTTGACGAGACGAATTCTTCTATGCCAGCCGACTCTTACTGAGGCCAAATACTTCCTTATCGAGTCACTCCTTAAGCCGTGCTAAATGACTGTCTATCTCTTGCAAATAGAATGTCGAGAAACGGATGGCTAAGACAACATCAAATCCCCCCTTATGCCTAACCATTTACTCGACATCAGCCATACTACTATGCTAAAAGAGAGACCTCGGACTAGATAAGTCATCCTTGCTCGGACAAACTAACTAGCCATACTGTGTTGTCCGTATTTTCTAACAACCTTACCAATACAACATTCCCATGTATACAAGACCACATGTAGAATCCACCCTTACTAATTATTGCTTCTGTAAATATTCATTTTTACCCCTTTATATTGTTCTACATTACTACTTTAGGATAACACCCATTTTGTCTTTTTCCTTTTAGGCAAGTTGCCCTAAATTCTTAAGTATAAATACCCTTTGTATTTGTAAGTTATAAATAAATAGATCATCATTAATACATTTGAGTATTTTTCCTTCCTAGTGTAGATACTCTATTATTTTACACTTAGCATTACTCTTATCATTTCCCTTAAGTAAGGTTAGGTGACGAGTAACTTTACTAGACTAATTCATACATCATATCAAATTGTGTTGTGAGTCTATGAAAGTTCCATTAGTGCATCATATCCTCTGAAGTTGTTCATGGGTTTTGATTACTTTTCATTTGTTACTGTTCTTTCACGCATTTTTCCTCATTACTGCTCTCAAGCTTTCTGCAAACTTAAACCCATCCAATGACCGACCTTGTTAGTTCTTGGTCATGGTTCACACCAACTTAGTATTAGAATGGAGGTTTTGTTCAACTTAACGTATGTTTTTGAAGTTCTATTATACTCTATTTTGCATGTGTGAAATAGAAGCAAGATACTATGTTCATTTGAGTGTTGTGTTGTTAACTATTAATTTCCTAAAGTGTTTATCTAAGCTTTGAATCTATGAGAGAAAATGACTTACCCGAGTATGAATGTTGGTACTGGCAATGATAGTAAAGTTGTCTACCATGGACGATAGTCTTAAAGAATCCCAGAAGTACTGACAAGAGACTTAATAAGGTAGCTAACCTAAACTGTACATGCGCTGTCTTGTCAACCCACAGAGACCACGTAAAATACCCCACAAGTTACTTGGCCTATTAAAGGTTAGAACCCAACTCGACCCATTTGAGGTGGAAGAGTAGGCGAATGAGTGAGGAGAAGGATTGATTTAGCAAGCATGGGAGACAAGAAAGAAGAGGAGTATTTTGAAGAAGAGTATGTACGAGTCCTTAGAGCATCTGATCATGTGAAGCTTCAAATTTTGAGTTTTAATGAATCTAGGAATGCTAATGAATACTTGGAGTGAGAAGAGAAGTTGAAGCATGTGTTTGATTACTATTAGTATGAGGATTATAAGAAGGTAAGAACTACTATTATTGAGTTCTCTGAATATGCTGCTATATGGTGAAAGAATTTTCAGGCCATAAGAAGATGAGAGGGATACCGAGAGATTAATACTTAGCCGGAGATGAAAAGAATACTCAAAAACAGATTCATGCCAGAAACCTATCTTCAAGATACTTTCGCTCGGGTTCAAGAGCTGAGATAAGGAGGTCGAACTGTTGACGAATATGTCTAAGAATTTCAGATGCTTATGATATGTTGTGAAGTAGAGGAACCACCAACATAAACGGTCTTAAGATTCATTATTGAGTTGAAAGGAGACATTCAAGAAATTGTAGAGCTCTAACGATTCAACACAATGGATGAAGCTGTTAGGATTGCTCAACAAGTAGAAAGGAAAAGGAGGAGCCGACTAACGACTGGGGTGCCGACTAACCGACTCGAATAGGTAAGTTGCTGAACTCAATCGAGTAGCAAGCCAAGCAAAATGGTTGATGTCCGAATCGAGCAAAAAGGCCAATCTGATAATAAAGTGCTAACTCGAACTTATGAGAAGGGGCAAGGGTTTAGCGGGAAGACGAGCCAGATCAAATGCTTCAAGTGTCAAAGGTTTGGACATATAGCTACTCAGTGCTCGAACTGCAAGACAATGGTCATCAAGAGAGACGTCCCAAAGTTAAAAGTAGACAGTACAAATGAAGAACCCAAGGAGGGGGAAGCCCCTATAGAGAAAGAGCTAATTAAGAAGGACGTGTTTGTTGAGGACTTAGACAAGTTACTCATGGTTATCTGACGCACTATGAACGTGAAACCCTCACGAGAGAAGGAGCAAAGTGAGAATTTGTTCCATACCATCTACAAAAGTGAATGATCAAATATGTGCCCTTATCATAGATAGTGGAAGCTGCACCAATGTGGCATTGGTAGATCTTATTTCAAAATTGAAGTTGTCGACTATTGCACATCGAGGTCATATAAGTTACACTAGTTGAGTGAGATAGGAGCATTACATGTCACTTAACAAATACTGCTATTAATTACTATAGAGAATTACTCTAACTAGATTCTCTACAATGTACGACTTATGTGCGCTTCCTACGTGTTGCTAAGTAGACCATGGTTGTTTAATAGGAAAGTCATCCATAACGACTACAGGAGCACATACATGTTCGAGAAAGATGACCGAAAGATTACACTGAACCTGATGTCGCCAAGAGAAGTTAATAAGTTGCAAACGAAACTTGCTCGCAGATCGAAGAAGACTATGGTGATAAGTAAAGCTAAGCTCCGAAAGGCCATCAATGCTGATGAGCCCACTTTCTTGTTAGTCAAGTAACTATTGGAAATAAAGGAGTGGGGTGAGCTACCCTATAAAATCAAAGAGTTGTTGGACGAGTATGCCAACCTGTTTCCACAACAGTTACCTAAAGAATTACCCCTGACCCAAGGTATAAAGCATTACATTAACTTAGTTTTCGGTGTCGTACTACTAAATAAGCCTGTCTATCAGATGAATCCCGAACAAGCTTCTAAGCTCTAATGCCAAGTCAATGAGTTCTTGGAGAGAGGATATATTAGAGAAAGCCTTAGCCCTTGCACTATGCTAACACTTCTAGTACCGAAAAAGGATAGAACCTAGTTGATATGTATAGATAATCAAGCAATGAACAAGATCAAGATCAAATACAAGTATTATATCCCGAGTCTCAAAGACATATTAGATGAACTGAGTAGAGCCAAGATTTTCAGTAAGGTTGACCTTAAATCTAACTACCACTAAATCTGCATGAGGCTAGAAGTCGAGTGGAAGACTACATTCAAGAATCGACATGGATTTTACGAATGGATGGTCATGTCCTTCGGCTTGTTGAACACCCCAAGCACTTTCATAAGACTAATGAACCATATGCTAAGACATCTCATAGGAAAGTGTGCCATGGTGTACTTTGACAACATTCTAGTCTACAATGCCAACATACTGAATCACTATGAACATCTCATACCAGTCCTGGATATCCTCCATATCGAGAGACTATTCGGCAATCTAAAGAAATGTTGCTTTTACTAGGAGTAAGTGGTATTCTTGGGCTATGTAGTCAGTAGAGGAGGCTTGCAAGTCGATGATGAGAAAATCCGAAAATTTGGCAAGTGGCTAACTCTTACTACTTGTGCTAATATGAGAATTTTCCACAAAGTAGCTTCATTTTATAGGCGGTTCATTAGGAATTTCAGCACCTTCGCCACACCACTTACCGAGTTAACAAAGAAGAACACCGACTTCTAATGGGGAGAAAGGGGGAAGAGGAGTTTTGTCAAGATAAAAGAAAGATTGACCTTTGCCCCGATGTTAATGCTACTTAACTTCGATAAAATTTTTGAGTTGAAATGCAACACGTCAGGTATTGAAATAGGTGTTGTCCTAATGCAGGAAGCCCGACCAATTACCTTTTACAGTGAGAAGCTCCAAAGACCTCAGTTGAATTACTCTATATATGACAAATAACTTTTGACACTAATCCAAGCACTGCAAGTATGGCAGCATTATCTACTACTAATATACTGACCATGAATTATTGAGGTACCTCCGTAGTCAAACCAAGTTATCGAAACGATAGGCGAGGTGGGTTGAATTCCTTAAAAGATTCGATTTTATAATAAAATACAAATAGGGAAAGAGCAACGTAGTTGCAAATTCTCTTTCGAGAAGGCATGCACTTTTATCTAAACTATAAACTTGGCTGTTTAGGTTCGCAAGTGTCAAAAAGCAGTACCTTAAGGATCCACACTTTAGACCCATACTTACATGATGTATTAATGGAAAAACAGTAAACAAGTACTATGTGGAGAATAGCTACTTGTTTCAAAGTAGGAAACTATATGTGCCAACATGTTCCTTAAGGGAGTTATTGATCAAGGAAGCTTATAGTGGAGAACTCTACGGATATTTAAGAGAAAGGAAGACCTGTGAACTGTTGAGTAGCTAATTCTGTTGGTTAAGAATGAAGAGAGATGTGCACCAAGTTATCAAAAGTTGTACCGTATGCAAGAATGCTAAGTGCTAAGCTGAGCAACAAAGAGCAATGCCCCTACTTGTGCCAACAAGGCCGTAAACCGAATTGAGCATGAACTTTGTTCTCAAATTGCCACAAACTATCCAAGGCAAAGATTCTATAATGGTCATTGTGGATAGGTTAAGTAAAATAGCATACTTTGTGCCCTGCACCAAGACTAACGACGCTTCAATTATTACTTCTCTTTTCTTGTAGGAGATTACGCGAATACATGGCGTACCAAGAAGTGTAGTCTCCGATAGAGACCCGAAGTTCTTGAGCCATTTCTGGAGAACTGATAACTCGAATTTTAAACATATTTCATAGGATGATTTTATAGTATTTTCCTCACATTTTTGGTTTTATTTAAATAAATTGATACTTAATTGAGTAAAATTTTGATTTCTAGGTTTGAACGCGTTCTAGGATCGAAAACGAAGAAAAGAAGTCAAATTTCACTCAAATCGGAGTTCAAATGAAGAAGTTATGAAGTTTTGAAGTTGTGCAAAAAATTTTGCCTTAGTGCAGAAAGTTACACGACCTGGGGACACGGCCATGTCCCAGGCCGTGTCTGGTGACGAAAACAGAATCTTTGTAATACACATATAAAAGAATATCTTAGAGTTTCAAAAGACATGAGAGACATTACAGAAACAGAGAGACACAAGAGAAGAGAAAGAGACTTAAGGAGAACATGAAGAAAGAGGCGGAACAACATCAAGAAAGAGGGAAACAACATCAACTTCAAGATTAGAGAGATTGTTCATCAATCAAAAGGGGTTTCCATGTTTTATTTTATATTATTGATGAAACTCGTTTTTAGATTCATTATGATAGCTTAGAATTCGAGTATTTAGGATTATGGAACCTAGGGTTTCATGTGATTCTTGGATTGATTTAGAAATTTCAATAAAGTTTCTATTTTTACTTGATTCGATTATGTCGTTTAATTATTGATTGATATTTCTAGAATGTCAATATATGATATTATGCATGTTGATTGAGAAATTACATGTATAATTAGATCTTTACATAATTGAAAAGGATTACATGTATACTTAGAGATAAAATACATGTTTCTTCCGAAAAGTTAATTAATTGTATGGGAATTCATTATACATTAATGTAATTCTAAATTATATTACTATGTGAAGAGATTCCGGTAAATAATTTAGGATTAGGGTTAATATACTTGAGAAAGGTATTAACTTTAGTTGTGAATCCCTCCGGTCAAGAAATATAGAAACTGAATTAAATATATTTTAAGTGATCACATGATTAACTCTAGGGGAAATAATTCCTAAATACGTTATTACTTTCTTGAAGTCGTTCTTGATTTTATCGCTTTTTCAATTGCTTAATTAAGTCTTTTAATTAAAGTAGTTTGTTAATTTTAGTATTTTTTAATTAATTCAAACTTTCATAATTTTTCGGTTAAATAATAAAGCTAAGGTTAATATTAGTACTTGAAGTCTCTAAGGGATCGACTCGGACTCACATCTGCTATATTAAAACTGATAGGTGCACTTGCCTGATATCAAGAACCTTGTAGCGTTAGCTGGGAACCAAATTACTCTTCAGTACCTCATGTCGCCCATAAACTAATGGCCAAACAGAGGTGGTTAATCGCACTTGGGGATCACTATTCCGAGTTACAGTGGCAAGAACTTAGCTGATTGAAACATCTGCTTGCCAATAGTTAAGTTTGCCTACAACCGAACAGTACATGACACCACTAAACAAACTCCCTTCAAGGTGGTCTATGGATTCAAACCCCAAGTTGTCCTTTGACCACAGCCCTGTACTAGTACCCGCGTAAGAGGACCCGAATGCCTCGACCAAAGCACAACCCCTATTGAACCTAGGGTTCATTAATTAATTTTGATGAGAACAAAAAGTACATATCTAAACATGTTATTTTTAACCCAACAGGTAGATGACTAAACTAAGTATTATTTGTTTATATTGAGGTAATTGAATAAGATCGATTAATTTGCTTAAAGAATAAATATATCAATTATCTCTACAAGAAATTTAATATTTTAAATGGTGATCAAATGATCTTGAAGTTAGATTGCAAAGTATATTTGTTTGTTACATGTTAACAAAATTTTTAGGTGATATTTGACCTATCGAGTTGACGGCCCAATAGAAAACTAAGCTAACAATATAAAGCCTTGAAAAACACTCATTGGCCTAAAGGAGCTGGCATGCCGGTACACTTGCCGGTAGAGTATTTTGTTATCAGCTTACCGATAGTATAAGGAGCCGACATTCTAGTAAGTTTGATTCAAGTAGCCGTTGGAGCATTTAATACAAGATAACAGGAAAAATTCAATGAGTTAATATAAAAACTCAATAACCCGACTGAAAGTAATTAAGATATGATATTCTACTGTTATTAAAAAACATTCTCTTACATTCTTGAGCTCATTTTACTTCTCTTTAGTCTCTTGTACACTTATTTTCTATCAAACAAAAAGAAACATAGTTACAGTCCTTGAATGTCTTCCCATTTGTAATCTTGAGTGAAGAAAGTGATATACTTGAGTTAATTGTATGTAAAAGAGATGTGTAAGATTGTGTAGCTCTTGGAGCATTGAGTTGTGAAATTAATAAAGTGAAGTGAAGTCCTCGGTTAGAGGTATTGTGAATCTGTAGAGACTAGGGAACGGTACAAACTCCACATTATATCCGGCCTTGAATTTCTCTATCCCTATCTCCTTTAATTTATGTACTTATTATCATTTTATTATTGCTTTGATTACTATTATTATTGCATTTATTTGGTTATATCGAAAAGAATTGTATATTGTCCTAAAACTCAATTCACCACCTACCCCATACCCCCTTCCATCCTTTCTTGAGTTTAGCCTAATGTTCTTCGATTGGTATCAAAGCTAGTCTCTAATCACTTGATTAATCACATATTAGAGTAAAGATCATAGCATCTAATGCATTAGGCTTTTTGGAAGGATAAGCAATCAATAGGCCTCCTCTCTTAACCATTAGCAATTATCCATATTGAAAATGTAAGATGTCCAAATTCTTAAAAGCACAAAATAAACTACTACGGCATGTAGTCAACCAAGGACCGTTTAAGATAGAAGGAAATAAAGAAAAAGATTACTTGGATGATGATTGGAAATTACTTGATCTAAATGAAGTTACTACAAATATATTGCATTGTGCCATAAATGAAAATGAATTCAATAGAATATGTACATGTAAAAGTGTCAAAGGAATATGGGATGAATTACAAAGCACATATGAAGGAACTAGTAGAGTGAGAGATACAAAAATAAACTTATTATGTAGACAATTTGAAAATATTAGGATGGATCCTAATGAAATAATTGATGACATGCATAATAGATTTATCAATATCATTAATCCTTTGAGTGTTCTTGGAAAGACATTCACTAATCTTGAAATAAATTCCAAAATTCTTACGTCTTTGTCAAGAGATTGGGAAGCCAAAAGAACCGCCATCAAGGGAACTCATGATCTTAATGAAATGTTAAAAAAAAAAAAACAACTCCTTGGAACACTTAAGATACATGAGATGGTAAAGAGACAAGGAGAGGAGTCTAGAAAGAAAACAATTACTCTAAAAGTTAAAAAGGCGAACTCAAGTGATAAAGAAAGTGAAGACAATGATGAGGTTGCAATGTTGGTAAAGAAGTTTAAAAAGTTCATGAAATTCAATTAAAGGATTAAGAAAGATAAGGATGGATATGGATCATCTTCTAAGTTCAAGTAGGAAAAGAGAGAAGTTATCAAATAGTACAATTATCAAAAGCTGGGACATATTCAACAATATTGTCCATTGCTTAAGAAGGCCAATAAAGAGTCAAAAAGGAAAGCTATGATAGCTACTTAAAGTAATGGGAATTCTAGCGACTCCAGTAATGAAACTTGCTTAATGGCTCTCAATGATGAGATATGCTCTCTTTTACATGACTCTTCCTTTGATGAACTTAGGAATATGTATGATGAGTTGTTGAAGGAATTCATAAAATTGCAAAAGAAGAATAAAGTGTTGAAGCAAATGATGAGTGAAGTAAGTGATGAGTTTAATATTATCAAAAGTGAATACAATAAAGTAGTTGATGCAAAAGAAGGATTAGAAGAAGATAATGAATATCTGAAAATTGAAAATGAGAGATTGACAAAAGAAAATGTAGAATTAAGTATTAGAAATAATGAATTGATAAATGAAAGTAGTAAATTAAAAGAGGTCAATGAGAATTTTAAAAAGGAAATAGAAGAACTAAAACTTAAGGCAAAGAATGATGAAGGAATGGTAGAGAAGCTAAGTCGTCTTGAAATTAAAAACTTAATCTTAAGAATTAACTTAGATGACTCAAGGAAAATAATGGCAAAATTTGTAGATGGAGAAAAGAATTTGGATAAGATCCTTAAAACACAAAGGATAGGCTTAGAGAAAACCGAAATAGGTTATATTAAGGAGAATGTATATAAAACATACAAAAGCTACTTTGTTAAGGCATCAAATAAAACTTGTAACTATTGTGGAAGATATGGTCATATTGAACATACATGTGCATTTCATTACAATACAATCTCTCCTTATATAACAAAAGTATAATGGTTTAGGTCCCCAAGGGAGAAGCATATATTACAACAACTAACCCCATAGGACCCAAACTAAAACAGGTACCAAAGAGAAAACCATTTGTTTTGTAAGATCCTTCAAGGCACAACAACAAATGAATCTTAGATAGCGGTTGCTCAAGACATATGATGGGAAATGTATCCAAGTTTACATCTATAGACTTGAAGCATAGAGGAAGTGTGACCTTCAGAGATAATCGAAAAGCTCATATTATTGGTAAAGGTAACATTTGCATTAATAATGATCTTACTATTAAGCATGTGTTATTCGTTGATAATTCCAAACATAATTTACTCAGTATTAGTCAATTGTGTGACATAGGATATAAAGTAATCTTTCATGTATCAAAGTGTTCTATTGAAAACATTAACAATAACAAAATCTATTTTGAGGGGTATAGATGAGGAAACATTTACAAAATTGACTTCAATATGTTTTCATTCTCTCTTGAGACTTGTTTATCCACTCAAAACAATAATAGTTGGTGGTGACATAAAAAGTTAGGACATGCTAGTATGAATATCTTATCAAAGCTAGTTAAAAGGAATCTTGTTAAAGAATTACCTAAGATTAGTTTTGATAAAGATAAAACATGTCAAGTATGTCAATATGGTAAACAAAACAAGTCATCTTTCAAATCAAAAGATTCCATCCTAACTTCTAGGCCACTCCAACTACTATGCATGGATTTATTGAGTCCAACCCAAACCTTAAGTTTGGGAGAAAAAAGATACACCTTAATCATAATTGATGATTTCAATAGATACACTTGGACCTTTTTCCATGCCAACAAGGATAAAACTTATCATGTATTCTTAAATTATAGCAAGAAGGTCCAAAATGAAAAAAAGTTTTCCTATTGTCTATATAAGAAGTGATCATAAGGGGGAATTTGAAAATCATGATATAAAAGATTTTTGTAATAAAAATGGAATAGAACATACCTACTCAACACCTAGAACTCCACAACAAAATAGAGTTGCGGAAAGAAAAAATAGGACCTTTATAGAAATGGCTAGGACTATGCTTTGTGACAATAACCTACCTAAATATTTTTTGGCCAAAGCCGTCAATACGGCTTGTTACATATCAAATCGCGTTTTCATAAGACCAATTCTTAAGAAAACACCCTATGAGCTTTGGAAAGACAAAAGACCTGACATATCATATTTTCATCCATTTGGAATGAGATGTTACATTCTCAATAACAGAAAGGAACAATTAGGAAATTTTTATTCAAAGTCGGATGAAAGTATTTTTTTTTGTTATTCTCTTACTAGTAAAGCTTATAGAGTATATAATAAGAGAACATTTGTTGTAAAAGAGTCAATTCATGTTGCATTTGATGATACTTATGTATTTAAAGAGTCTAATGATGAAATAGAAAACATTGGTGCTCATTTGAACAATTTTGGTCTTAATGAGAATCAATCCAACTCGATTGAAAAGGAATTCTCTAGGCGAAATGAAATTGTTAACAACTCTAACTTAGATTTACTTAGAGAATGGAAGTTTATGAAAAATTACCCTAAAGGTCTAATAATAGGAAAACTATCCAATAGGATGTAAACTAAGGGCCTCACTTAAAAATCTAAGTAATGTAGTGTTCCTTTCTCAACTTGAACCAAAAAATGTAGATGAAGCTCTAAAAGATGACTTTTAGATTTAAGCTATACAAGAAGAGCTAAATGAATTCACTAGAAATGACGTATGGAACTTAGTATCTAAACCAAAAGATAGACTAGTAATTGGAACTAAGTGGGTATTTCGAAACAAGTTAGATAAAACTAGAATAGTAATAAGAAAGAAGGCACGGCTAGTTACAAAAGGCTATAACCAAGAAGAAGGAATTGATTTCGATGAGACCTTTACTCCAGTGGCCAGATTAGAGGTCATTAGAATGCTTTTAGCATTTACCACATATAAAAACTTTAAATTATATTAAATGGATGTTAAAAGTGCCTTTATAAATGGTTACATTAAAGAAGAGGTATATGTAGATGAACCACTGGGTTTTGAGGATAATGAATTCCCAAACCTATATATAAGCTCAATAAAGCCTTATATGAACTAAAGCAAGCTCTTAGAATTTGGTACAAAAGATTGAGTAACTTCTTGATAAAGAATGAATTCATTAGAGGAAAACTTGACATAACACTATTTATTAAACAATATGATGATCATATACTAATCATTCAAACAACCTGCTCTTTATGTTGAATGTTTGTGATTTTTTTTTTCTGTTTGCTGCACTCTTGCTCTCAATTGATCTTGTTTTGCTATGCTAGCTATTTTATTGCTCTTTTCAAGCTTTGTGTATCCTTGATCTTCTTCTTGTAAGGGGCATATTCTCCGATGTAAGCCGGAACTATGCCAAATTTTCAACTTGAATCTTCTTCCCTCTTCACCGCCTGGATCCTCCTCTTTTTTATGAGGCTAAAGGGGGAGAAATAATTCAAGTCATTAATTGGTTAATTCAAGTCGATAGTCTAAAAGTTAAAACTTGCCTAAATTAGATATTTTTATTGATTGGTTAATTATAAGTAAATTGGGCAATGGTCATCCCCTTTTAACTTAAATACATATATAGTATATCATTTGCAAATTTATTATATCCATTATATCAAGTTACCATGAAAAAGATCAATTCTCATCTTTTTGCTCAATCTTATTCAATTATTGATCATCTTGAATTCTCATGATAAATTAAGGGGGAGCACTTAGACATTTAATAGTTTTGTCCTTATCAAAAAGGGAGAGATTGTTGAACCTAGGGTTCATTAATTGATTTTGATGAGAACAAAAAGTACATATGTAAACATGTTGTTTTTAATCAAGCAAGTGGATGACTAAACTAAGTATTATTTGTTTATATTGAGGTAATTGAATAAAATCAATTAATTTGCTTAAAGAATAAATATATCAATTATCTCTATAAGAAATTTAATCTTTTAAATGGTGATCCAATGATCTTAAAGTTAGATTGCAAAGTATATCTGTTTGTTATGTGTTAAAAGAATTTTCAAGTGATATTTGACTTACTAGATTGACGGCTCAATAAAGAACTAAGCTGACAGTATAAAGCCTCGAAAAACACTTACTAGCTTAAAGGAGCTGACATCCTGGTTCACTTACCAATGTTCATGCCGGTTCACTTACCGGTGAGTATTTTATTACCGGCTTGCCGATGGTACAAGGAGCCGCCATACCGGTATGTAAGTTTGATTCAAGTAGCCGTTGGAGCATTTCATGTGCGGTAACGGGAAAAATTCAATAAGTTGATATAAAAGCTCAACAACCCAAGTAAAGGCAATTAAAATCTAATATTCTACTGCAATTAAAAGACATTCTCTTACATTTTTGAGCTCATTTTACTTTTCTTTGGTCTCTTGTACACTTATTTGCTATTAAACAAAAAGAGACATAGTTGTATTCCTTGAAAATCCTCACATTTGTAATCTTGAGTGAAAAAAGTGATATACTTGAGTTAGTTGTGTGTAAAAAAGATTGTGTAAGCTTGTGTAGCTCTTAGAGCATTGAGTTGTGAAATTAATAAAGTGAAGTGAAGTCCTTGGTTGGAGGCATTGTAAGTCCGTGGAGATTAAGAGGTAGTTCGAACTCTACGCTATATCCAAACTTGAATTTCTCTATCCTTATCTCCTTTAATTTTTGTACTTATTATCGTTTTATTATTACTTTTAATTACTCTTATTATTGCATTTATTTGGTTATATGGAAAAAAATTGCATATTGTCATAGAACTCAATCTACCCCCCCTCCTCCTCCCCCCCCCCTCCCCCTCCCCCCTCCCCCCCCCTCCCTCCCCCTCCCCCCCCTCCTCCCCTCTTGAGTTAAGCCTAGTGTTCTTCAATCCCTTTAATACATATATAATAAGGTCACTCGGCACATCAACCAAGCTACTAGAAGAATGCAAGAGAAGACCAAGGGTAGGTTAGCTAAGCAATTCCAACCAGGAGACTTGTTATGGTTACACCTCAGTAAAGAATGGTTCCTAAGTAAGAGGAAGAATAAATTATCTACACGGGTTAAAGGACCCTTCAAAATCCTTTAGAAAATCAATTACAACGCTTACAAGTTGGAGCTACCAAAAGATTATAGGGTTTTCGATACCTTCAATATTGTCGACCTCAATCCATATCACCCTAATAAAGAACTGATCGAAGACCTTCCGAATTTGATCCCAAATCCAATCAGCCCAGAAGGAATGATTGGGATCGAGCTACTAGCCCTTTGACCCGTAGCTAAGCCCGAGGATTAGAATGCTTGATGAGATGAATTCTTCTATACCAACTGACTCTTGCCGAGGCCAAGGCCATGTACTTCCTTACTTAGTTACTCCTTAAGCCGTGCGGAATGACTACTAACCTCTCATAGATAAAATACCGAGAAATGGATGGCCAAGACAACATCAAATCCTCCCTCATGCCTAACCATTTACTCAGTATCAACCTTGCCACCATATCGAGAGAGATACCCCAATCTACATAAGTCATCCCTGCTCGGATAAGCCAGCTGGCCGTACTATTTTGTTCGCATCTTCTAACGACCTCATCAATACAATATTCCTACATATACGAGACCATGTATAGAATCCGCTCTCACTAATTATTGCTTCTATAAATATTTATTTTTACCCTTTTGTATTGTTGTACATTACTACTTTAGGGTAACACCCATTTTATCTTTTTCCTTTTAAGCAAGTTGCCTTAAATTCTTGGGTATAAATATCATTTGTATTAGTAAGCCGCAAATAGATAAATTGTCATTAATACACTTGAGTATTTTTGCTTCTTGGGTATAATACACTATTATTTTACACTTGGCATCACTCTTATCATTTCCCTTAAGAAAGGTTAGGTAGCGAATAACCTCGCCGAACCAATTTGTGCATCATATAGAATTGTGTTGTAAGTCCATAGAAGTTCCATTGGTGCATCATATTCTCTAGAGCTATTCGTGAGTTTTGCTTACTTTTCATTCATCACTATTCTTTTGCGCATTTTTCCTCATTATTCCTTTCGAGCTTTCTATAAACTTGAGCCCATCTAGTGACCGACCTTATCAGTTTTGGGTTACAGTTCGCACCACTTACTCGTTTTCACTTAACCTAAAAACCTACTTACTTTTTCTCTTTCAGTCACATTTGAGGTTGATGTATACACACTCTATATCTTTTTTTTTCTTTTTTTTTTTGTTTAATTTGTTCCTCCCAAGGGATAAAATATTTTTTCAACTAAAAATCATAAGTGTTTTATAAATTTAGAAAATCTCAACCATTGAGAGAAATTGACAAAGAACAAATTGAGATGATCCATTTCTGACTCAAAATCTTCATATATTAATTCATAAAAATCAAAAGCTCACTGATTTTTTTTTCCATTTTTGGTAGAGGTTTTTTATATAGTCAACTACTAAAGGTAAGACAATGGGTGTGGTGGTACTCCATTTGAGGTTAAGGTTTCATCTTGAGTGATATTGTATACGATGGTTGAGTAGTCTTTGTAATACTATGAGGGTGCTTGCATCTACACTGTTAAGATTCGAGATATTTGGATTTTTGATCGAAAAGGAAGTTTAGAGAGAAATTGAGGAAAGATTTGAAAGGCCTTTGGTAAGTAGGGAAAATGAAAGAAAAAGAAGGAAACTTACCCCTTATGTTTGTTGAAACTAACTGCTTATACAAGCTTACTAGTACCAAAATTAAATTGATTTATATGAAGATTACATCAATCACTTATGGGTGACAAAATCCAAATTTGAAAATTCAAAAAGAAAAAAAAAAAACAAAAACAGAAGAAAGAAAGAAAAATACCTCCTTTGGATGTTGCAACCATATTTTAGACACCATCAAAGGCATGCATGCTATTTTCGGCAGGCTTCTTATAGAAGATGTTGGTGTACCATACTATTGTCCTATATAAGTTTAACAATTTCTCTAATGTGATTTATCACACAAAGAATTTGTAAAAATCTCTATATTAAACTTTCTTATGATAAGTACAATGCATCAAAAGCTACTCTTTTCTGCTCTCGATGACCCAATTTAGTCTATTGTTTTTATAGAGTTTAACAATAGATAATCATTATTTGATCGTCCTGATGATCAATCTCTAAATGATTAATTTGATTTTCTAGAAGCATTACTGGGCCTTTAGAAGATGTATGTATACATCCAATATTCTTTCAAGAGATCTTTAGATAAAAGTTAAAACCAACAATCCTGTCTTAACCTTTTTATGAGCCCACAAATATGAAATGTCTCAAATTATACCAAACATGGTTCTAATCTAAATAATTAGTCTAAATCATTGTTAGGCTTAGTCTTATATAAAATATTTTCAATTTGACTACATCATGGTGGTGTTTTATTTTGACGATATTGACATATTGGACAAAACTAAACTCTTTGTACCTTGTTTAGTTTACAAAAATCGAACAAAACTATCCTTATATTACTTGATAAATATTAAAATTTTTGTCTCTTATAATCATTGTATAAAGATCTCAAGACAAGATAAAATATGATCTTTTAACCAAAACCTCAAACTAACGCTTCTACTTTACTACTATCTCACCACCACAACCACTGTAGTCATTATCATCAACACAACCATTAGATCACCACTGTCATCGCCATTGCCTCTATTAATACAACACTAACACCAAGCTATAATCATCGTTGCCATATTATTACCGTCATGCCATTATCTGTAATGCCTCATGTTAAGTGGTGTTCTACATAAATTATGAGAGAATCTTTATTAATTTATAAAAATATGGTGGTAAATATCTTATTAATACTATTTAGATACTCTTGGGTCAAGTGGTTGAAATGCACATTATTACTATCATGCCATAATTTGTGATACCCCATGCTAAGTGGTGTTCTACATAGATTATGAGAGAATCAGTATTGATTTAAAAGACCATAGTGAAAAATACCTTATTAATACTAATTAGATACTCTTGTGTCAAGGGGTTGAAAATGCCCATTAGTATTTATTGACTCAATTGTTAGCATAGGGTCTTGTATTACAAATGTATCAAAGCTAACCCCTTAGCAATAGCTAGACAATTATGGGATTGTTTTAACTCAATTTAAAGAAGAGCTCTAAGAAGGGTAGAAAGTGTTATCAAGGTATAACTCTTATCATACTTCCAAAATAACAAATAAATTGAGTGTAACATTAATAAACTAAAACATACACTGAAAAAGGAGAAAAAATTAAGCTCAATTGTAAGGTCTTACAACAAGTATACCGCATGTTAATAGGGGAGAGATTATGATATCATATGTTAAGTGATGTCCCTCATGGATAATAAGAGAGAATTGATGTCAGTTTATAAGGCAATGATGATGAATATCTTGTCAATACTAGTTACAAAATTCTAGGCCTAATGATTAAAAAAACTAAATTAATATTTGTTAGTTTGGTTATTTGTTACTTTTAACTTGGAGTATTACACTATTATTACTCGTATTATCATCATTAAACTACTTTCACCACCATTACTATCCCCTCAACAACCTCAATAGACTACATTGCTATCATTACTACCACAGATTCATCACCATAACCATTGTTATAATCACTACAATTGATGCATTATTAACACGCACATCACACTATACCATCTTCACCACCATCACACTCACATAGTTATTACCTCATCACCACCGTTGCTACTAACAATGGACTAATGTGTTAACCACGTTAGTGATATTATAAAAGTACTGGTGTAATGGCTATGATGGGGACAACAATGGTAGTGAAAAAACAATCATGGAATGAAAAGATATAATTAAATAAATACAAAATTATATAAATAATATAACTATCAAAATTGCTAATATATTATAGTACTTACACATAACAAATAATATACAACATTGAAAAATATTTTGCAATAGTAAGCACACCTAAAATGGTAGAAGAACCTTATGACTTTACTGTTTTTCTTTGTGTTGTACAATGATGTTTTCTCCGCTCTATACTACACTAAAAAACAAATACTATCTATGTAATTATTTTTTTTTATTTTTCAAGCATCTATAATACATATCTATTATCATCCGGCATCTATACAACTTAAGAATTTTTATCATTTATTTTGCTACAACTTTTATATATAATTTCATACGTTTTATAAATAGGAATCGTATAAAAAATTACTTTCAATATTTGCCTATTTTTCTATTTGAATTCTTAATTTTTTTTCTTTTTTCTATTTGAGTGATTCTAAATATTACAAAATAAGACTTCTTTCAAGTATGTTGAATATTTGGTCTACCTATTATATGCATCAACTTTTGATTATTCAATAATAATTAATTTAATATCATAAAATTTGTTGATGATTGATCTGAGTTGGGATTCTTGGGTCTGAATTTAGCTTGACAATGCATAGAGAGGTTTACACAAATAGAAAATGTAAATTGCCATGGCATGGCATGTTAGAATAGGCTTTAAGTCAATTAGATGGTCAAGAATGAATTAATAATGGAGAGAAACAACACTAATTCCAGTTCATTTACTTGTAGAGAAGTGGCATAGATACATTAGGTAAGATAGATCTTTGGAGCCCTTCCATATATTAAATTTGAGGAAAATCTCATAGATATGATTTTATACGGATGCCTCTCTTTATTTATCATCTTGGACCAATTAGATATGAACTGAGCTCATCTCAAGAAGCCCGTGGGTGAAAGTGCATTAGAAATAATATTATTAAATTTATTTTATTGAATAATATAATAGAAATTATACGATTAAAAAAAAAGAAAATGATAGAAAAATTATTATAAAAAATCAAAATACAATATATTTTGTATAATAATATAATGGAAGTTAAGAAAATTAGAATAGGATTTTAGAGTCTCTTTAGCGTGTAAAGTGACATTGGACGGAACCTTTTGGGGGAATCAATTGAATTAAACAGAAGATGCGAATTTTATGTTATGCCATTTTCCTTTTTTGTGATTTTCTTTTATTTTTTACTACATTATTTCATTAAACATATTTAAAGGTGTTATCTTATTAAATTAATTATTGTAAACTAATAGAAAGTTGAGCCGGAGATTGAATCAAGATACTATTCAAAGTTATTGAGAATTCAAATTAAAAATAAATAAATAAATAAACAAATGAAAGTTAAAAGTATAAATATAGGAAACTAGTCAACATGGAAAAAGAAAAAAAAAATTGTTAAGGACTAAGAAAGTCACGATTACAAAGAAAAATTTCAGTAATACTAACATATTATAAGTAATTATATGTTACTTATTATTATACATAATATATTAATATAATTGAATTTTTTTATGATTGCGTTTACCATTATAAAATCTAAATTATATAACACTATCAAATTAGTAAAGAATTATAACAATTAAACTTTTTGTTGTTTCTGAAGATTTGCCTGTAGTTATTAAGTTCTGTAGGTAATAAATCTATAAAACAAAAAACAAAACATTGTGGAGGGACATTGAAGGTATTGTAGGGCATGATTATTTTGATGTTTAAATTTATGATAAATATTTTGGAGGATAGATAATACTTTGAGTAATCAATAAGTTTAATATACAAAGTGTAGGGAAATTTAGGGCGAAGTATTTATAGCAAACTAATGGTAGCAGTCGAAGTATGGTCAGTGAGGAGAAATATTGCGAAAATAGAATTGTGTATATCTCGAAGGTAACTGTTAACTCGGTATTCTTATTATCATTATAACCGATGCAGAGCTATCTGCAATTTATCAATCTGACCTAAGGCACGAGCCTACAAGACCGAGACGTTTCAAATCCGGACCTTCTTATTCCTCAACGAAAATTGAACTCAGAAATGGTGTTTCTACATTCTTCTTTCTTCATCGACGCCAAGCCCTAGCAAATTAGCAGAGAATCGCTACTCCTACAAGACGAGACAGAGGTGATTCTCAATTTCTCCTGCTTTTAAATTTATATATTTTCATCACATTTTATCAGCTTTAATTTTCCAATTGTTTTTCTTCGTTTCACTAGTCAATTTAAATCTAGCATTGTCTCTACTCTATAGTCCTTTCCATTGTATAATTGCTTATATTATAATCGTGAGAAAGTTTAAGATGCATGTGATAGCACTGCACTTGCATTTTCGTTCGGGAAAGAAAAATTGGAAATTTCGAGGAAAAATTTGAGAAATGAAGGGATCGATGCTAAAATTCATTCCTTTTCACATAGATCAATTTCTTAGCCTGCTTGTGAAGCTGTACCAAAGCAAAGAGTACATATAAATCATTGCTTGTATATAGTAAGCCTAGCTTAAGGTATGAACTTAATTTGACTATAATTTTCCTACATTATAATTTTCAAGTTCGTTATGCCTTGGGAATGCAGAATGTTACGAGTCAATTTTGTCCTGTATGAGCTCCGCTGAGCTCAGCTGTTGATCTCATTAACAGAAAAAGCCCAATCAATCAATATTTCCATTTTTTTTCTGACGAGTGTCTCTCTACCTACATTATGATGTGGAGATTTATCGAAAGTGTATTGTCACCTTGTGTAATTATGGATGCAGTCAATCATTTGAGTTCCATAACCTGTGTGTTTTTTCTCAAATTGCAGCATGCAGCATAGTTCCAGCTGGAAAAAGATTACACCGCTTCTTATACTTGCTAACACAGATGAAGGTTTCTTCCTTGCTGATAAAAAGATAAAGGATGCACATAAACTGTGATGATTTGGAAAATCTCCTTGTGAAGAATTTCTGGCATAGAAATATACCAATTAACTAAATGCTTGCAGATGTTGATCTTAGTTCATCTGATAAGTTTTTCTTTTATAAACAGGTGAAGGTCATGCACCAAGCAGAGAAACATCCAGGAGTTGATTGGTGCTGATGAATGCAGAATAAGCATACAAAAAAGTATCTACTTCTATAGAATGGTATATTGGATTCAATCGTTAGCCGGTTGATAAAGATGAGAGGGATGTCTCACTAATAACTGGTTAGTCAGGATACTACATAGCATCTCTCATTTCTTGTACATTCACTCCCTTGCAGGTCTATTTCCAAGAAACATGATCAATTTTTCTTCTTTTAATCCACTTCTCACTACCTCAGCGAACTGTTACATCAAATATTTATACATTTTATCTAAATTGTCAGGTCACTTCTTTATCCACATTTTCATGGACGTTTTGAGAAAGAAACAGATGATCTCCATCGCGAATGACACTTATATCATCTATTTCCGCATTCTCTTGACTAAGTACTTTTTCCAGGCTGTGGCCTCCAAACTTCTCACCTGCAGTTTTCACAATATCTGGGCATGAAAGATTGAGGAAGCATAGTGCTTGAATAATTATCGTGTTATTAATTAAATTAGTTAGCAGATGTTTTCCAGTTTATTTTGTGTAACAAGAACATAGAGAAAAGGAAAAAAAAAAAAAGGAGGAACCTTTCATACTTATGGTTATGTTCCTGTGAACATTGCAAAGCTTACCAGCAACTTTGAGGAGCTCGTTTATTGAATCTGGTAGAGTAATCAGCTTTGCAGGCTCTGCCTTTGATGTGCTACAATTAGGAACCTGCAAATGGATTGTTACTCTCTTCTTGGTAGGAGTAGTGACTTCTCCTTCTGATTGAGTTCTCTGGCTGTTTGATTTGGTGATTGTGGGTAATTGTCTTGCCTTTGATTTGGAAAACATGGAGTTACCAGGGTACCCAAGTTTTCCTTTGATAGCTTTTAAATCTTCTGTAATTTCTGGCTCAATCAAGTCAATTTTGTGCTCCAATGATGTCTTCCTTTGTTCATAACTTACTAAGAGATCATATATGCTTTTATTCCCTACTCTTTCTGCCAGAGCTTTGGGAGTCCATCCACTAGCATCTGGTTTTTTTGCACTTGCTCCTCCTTCTAGTATATTCTTAACCATTTCATGGTTTTCTTTCCAAATAGAGGCATTCAGAGCTGCTTGTGCATCCTCATCCACATTGTCTTTGCCTATCGCAGATGGATTAGACTGATAGCCCCTATTTGTACTGTTATTTGCTGTAGTGTCTGATCTTTGGGAAACCAAGCTCCCTCTTTCCAGCACTATTGTATCTGTTTTGTGGTTATCTTGCTTCTCTAGGTGAGCATAACTTTCTTCTGTTTGTTCTCCATCAAACCAGTTGAGCATTGATCTTGGATCTGAATGTTCATGATGAAAGCCCAAGTTTTCTGGGGCTTTGAGTTTCTGTAAGAAGTTTAGCAGACAATATAAGGATTGCTCTCGCAAAAGAGTGTCTTGAAACTTTGCTGTCAAATGCAATTCCCATACCTGAAAGAGGTTATTCATTAAAATATGACCAGCCTCCTTATTTGCCTCTGTTAGGCTTATTAGTGAAGTTCTAGGAAGTCTTAGTAGTTGTGAGATCTCTGATGTTCGAACTGTTAGAGGCTGTGGCCTGTGAGATAAAACTCCAAACTCTCCAAAGATGTCTCCAGAAGTCGCCTTTCCAACAACCTATTAATGTTGCACCATGTGTCATTTGCACCTTAAATAAAAGTTTTGTTCAGGTAGGATGGGGATTCAAACTTACTTGGTCATGTCCATTGAGACAAGATATGAGATCCTGCACCATGTTTAGAAAGATGATCTGTTTAGGCCTGTCCAGAGGTTAAACATCATGGCATAGGTAATTTTAAAAGTTTTCATACCACTGCACCAGAAACCACTAGGTAAAGATCAGTTGGTGCTTCATTCTCCAAAATCACATCTTCCTTTGGAGGGAAGTATTCAGCCTCCAATTCTGTAACCTATGTTAACAAAACAGAGATGAAGATGAATAGATATATGCTTTGATAAACTAGTGTTAGAGATATGGTATTTTCTCAGGCACATACGCATTTGTGTACACATAAGGATGTGTAATTACTGACAGAAGAGTTTTAGCTATAGTTTTGAATTGGGAAAGATGCAAAGGAAAAAAGGCATCCTCAATTTTACTAGCATGTATAAAATATTGCATTACCAGTTGGAAGAGGAAGTCTTGAGAAACCCCTTGGAAAAGATATGTTTTCTGAACAATGGGAAAGAAAAGATGATATGCAATGCTGGAGCGGATGGCTTTTGGCAGCCCATTTAAAGTCTCCTGCTGCTTCAGCCCTTCAGTTTTGAATTTCAGACAAAGGTGCGCCAGCATCTGTTCCCTTATGTCCGGAGGTAGCTGATTTCGCTTGGCAAATTCCGAGGCAGCTCTAACAGTATCCCTCTATGACAAAGAAGTGATTCATTTTAGCTTTGCTAGAATCTAATGGCAGCATCGTCTGTTTCTTCATTTGACTGATGCAACCGTATCAGTAATTACTATCGTTCTCGAATGCCACATAAGAAAAAAGTCCATCTTCTATTTGTTTTCCTGTAAACTTATTGTTCTATTCGTGATCATCATTGCTGGACATAAATTATTTCATGTGGCTGATCTCATTTGTTCAAGTAAGGAATGGAGTTGCTTCAATGCATTTAGAACTAACTGCTTGTTCCAATATTTATAGTTGGTCTAAAACTACAATGTGAACAGTACAAAGAAAGAAGACATACAAAGTTTCTGGTGCGACTGGTCCAATGCACCACGAGATTTGTCATATTCCCAATGAGGTAGGATGTCAATCCCAAGTTGAATAGCATGTAAAAAATATCAAATAACATCTCTCTGGGGTTTTCAGCGTGCAAGTCGCCATAACCTGTTGTTGTCAATGTTGTGATGGACCAATACATAGCTGTAACGTATCTGTTCCAAAGGCTTTCTTCTTTAAAGTTTGGAGATACTGCACCAATCCATGTTCTCTCGGGATCAGGATATTTATCAGCAATCAAATAATTAAAGCAGCCAGCACAGTGTACTGCAAATAAAGTCACCTGTATGAATCCCCAAGAGAAAGAAACGTTACTTCATTAGTAAATAGATGTTGGTATATGGATAGAAGGGATATAATTGGTTGCTTACGGATATGAGTTTGATGCATCGAGTCCAGAAGTAGTTGAATCGAATATCCTTCTCTAGTCTGAAAGCAAGAAGATCTCCTTTTAGTACTCAACCCTACTATGTAAATTGCCCAACAAATGAAGAGAAACACATCTAAGGATGGACCTTGCAAACAAGGCGCTAACTCGCCTCAGCCGCCAGAGTCTGAGCATGTTAAGTGCTTTAAAGCCCAGTCCACTGCTGTGGTTGGTGAAGAGCAGTGTAATTGACTGAAACGGCGTGGTTGAACAGACATCAAAAATGAACCAGGTAGATAGATACCTGTATGTTAGATATAACAGTATGAAGAAGCTCCACATTGCCCCATGAGAACATGATTGTTTTATATTGTCATTGCTTGGAGCAAAGCTGAAAAAAAAAAACTGTTTACCTGATGGCAATTTTCTTTGGATTATCAATGAGAAGATATGAGCGTTCATCAAGGTATGCAACAAAGAAGGTCAGAATTATGTCAATGGCAAAGAAGCCATTGACAATGTTGTCGACAATGAAGAGTGCATCCTTCTTGTAGGTCAGGAAGCCAAACTCAAATGGGTATAACCAAGCCAAATAGAGGACAAAAACAACCAGTAGCATCTCCCAAACCCTGAATGAACATTATTTATATGCATAAGTGAAGTTGATATGCTTATGTATTGCTAAACCTTGACTTGATGAATGTTAATTACCTATAGCGTGGATCGTAAGGGGAAATTATGAACTTTTGTAATTTTGTTGTTTGGTTTATTCTTGCTCCAAGGGATGGTAGAAGATCACTAGAGAAGAAACTACCATGGGTGATGCTTTCTGTGGTGTTAAAGTCTTCCACGCAAAACCGCTGGAAGAAGTTCTTTGCACAGGAATATGACATGTTGTGAGCTCAAATTTTTTTAAGGCTATAATGAAGAAAGTCAATGTTTTTTTTTTTTTTTTTTTAAATTTTTTGGGTTGGTATCTCCTTTGTGATTGTAAGAGGAATATATAGAGAGGGTTCATGAACTCGTCACATGAGTAGACCTCCTTTTAATTGCTTTTTTCTTGTATCACCTGTGACATAACAGAAAGGATTAGAAGGTTGGTTATGCAGGTAGTGCATCATTAAGGATGGAAAATAAAGAAGGGAAGAGCTGAGGTAGTGTTAAAGTTTTCGACCTTGTATGGACAAGTGAGGAAAAAGTAGGAATAAATGGAAATAAAACAAGGCTGCAAGGAAAACAGTGCTTGGAAGTGGCAGACATTAGTTTCTCAGTGAGCAATGAGACCCAGGTATAATCCTGTCTGAAGTGATAAGGAAAAATGAAATAGAAACAGAAACAGAAAACAAGATGGGAAATGGAAAGATCAGAAAAAGGAGATGCTTGTAATGACAATGCTGATTGTGCTTCTGATGGGGGTGGTGTCGGTGTTAGCATTGATGCTGGTGGTGGGTTCTCCATCATCTGCGCATGTGGAGATATGAATGCTAAATAGACAAAAGAAGGACAAGAGATTTGAGTGAAAATGTATTTGGTGTTTTCATATCAAAATCTAAAGATGGGCCATGCAGTTCCTTAGTACGTTCGGAGGAGAACTTCTATGTCATGGTTGCCACGTGGACCAATAGCGGCTTCTTTTGAAGAGGCGTGACAACTTTTTACAATAAAAACCCACGACGAGCCCGCATGTTGTTAATGTTAGCTTAATTTCTCTCCTTTTTGTAGGAGTTGATATCGTTTGTTTTTTGTTTTATGCAAATGCAATGTCAACCATATATATCTTATGTTGTCCACATTATTCCTTACGTCTAGTCTTTAGTCCGAACTGCCTTTGTAGTCTACCCTATTTGTTTTTTTGGGTATTTGATATTGTTGTACCCGTTTTGGCTGTGCTCAAATGCAAATACAAATACATACTCGTCTAACTCTAACTGCTTGTGGGGTTGGATTTGGATACGGTATCGCCACCAATTGCGGTCCACGTGAATAATTTGTTGGGAGTACAACTTTGTAAAGTTTCTTAGGCCAAATAAAAAAAGAAAAAAAAGAAAATTGCTCAGTGGTCAGGATCAATGGCTGTGTCGATAGTTATTTATCGTGATTAATTTGTATTGTTGTTCTTTTGAAATGAATGGCCTCGAGAAGTTTCAATATGGCACTGCAGACACACCCTTAAAGAAACGTTTAGAATGATCCTAGAGCCAAATATTCTCGGAGGCATTGGGCAATATAAGAATGGTGATAAGCACGGAAAATTATCTTTTTTTTTCTTTTTCTTTTTCTAAGTTATAGATTCAATCTAATCAAAATTAAGGCTCTGCATGTGGAGTTTTGAAAAGTGGTTATTCCATCTTATTATGAAAAGGTCAGAACATCAGAAAGAGTCCTCATGTTGATCCTTCTTGATGTTCTCCATTCATGGGTCGGTCGAGTTCCACTTGCCATTATACGAAAATTGCAATACAAGATGGGTAAAGGCTCACCTCCTATACACAGCTCTTATTTCTACTGATAATGATAGTGATGAAATCATGGTATAAATGCTTCTTGAGAACATATGTCCAAGACAGGAACGACTCGATTGTCATCGCGTGTAGAATTGACTTATCTATACCTCTAATACAAAGCATTTGCTAAAACTTAATCTACAAAAGAATCCACAGTTTTTAGTACCCTAATTTATACATTATATGACAAAGACAAGCGGATTGAAAGGATATAAAATCTATATTGAACGTGAAATGCTCCTAAAAACTAACCTAAAAGCAAGAGGGAAAAAAATTAAAAAAAAAAAAAAATAGAATAAAATTAAATACCATGAAACCTTATGTCACCCCACTATATATAATACAACGTATGCCCCTTACACCTAACTCATTTCAGTAAAAACATGTACCGGGGAAAATTGACTTTCAACTCAAGAATGCAACTAGGTAAGCAAGTTCCTTGAATTAGATATGGAATCGATTCATAAACAAACTTAAATACAATAACACAATCTCTATGAATACGACAAAAAGCTAAAATAGAAATCGATGAGTAGAAAGGTTACCATGACTATTAGCTTCTCTTTTTTTAATCAAATGATGAATTTCTACATTCCAGGAATCGTTGCAAATACATGGTATGTTTATAGGCGAAACATTAGACTCGAAAGTTCTAACCTAGATAATGGATTAATATAGAACAAAATAGACAAGTCAAGATTTAGAATTTTTAAATATGGTAAGGACATCGATTATGGTGTTGTTTAATGATTGGAAACAAGGACTAAAAGTTGATAACATATGAAATATATAAGAATAAACTGAGGCGCAAAGCAATCGAAATAGAGACATGAATGGATCAAGAGATGAACGGAAGTCAACTTGATCAGTTGACCACCGTGTAGGCAACCTATCCTATCATCAAATTATACGAATTTTATAGATAGCCAGTAAAGTGCAAATTTTATCTTTATTCAATGGTTCTCTGTAGTCAGTTCAAATATGTATTTATTTATTTATTTATTTATTTATTTTTTTTTGGCTACTAATGATGATTTTGATTAGTTGTAGTTGTTTTGGTTCGGGAAATGGGAACGTGACTGGCTAGCTAATGCTAATTGGTAAATTAGATTACTAAGCTTGAATGCTTTATGTACTTATGTGGTGTGACACATGACGATGGAACTAAATTAATTTAAATTAAAGGGAACGAGAACATTGTGTATCATTAATTACGGATGTTAAATTGAAAGGTAAAACAAGACGTCAATTATATGAATATACTAAAATGCTTAAAAAAGAAATCGAAAATTTTAAAGAAAGAAGATTTCCCTTCGTACCGAAACGAAGAAGCAAGAAACGTTGCTCCTCAAATTGCTTTTACCAAACATCAGTATTCACTATGCCTACAATCCAATTGGTTTTACCAAAAAGGGATGTCAAAAGACAGAGAGAAAGAGTTGAGTGATCAAGTGGATTTTCTTGGCTTTCTTCTGCAAGTCCCTCTATATATATATATATATATATATATGTGTGTGTGTGTATGAAGGAATCTTTGAAAATAACAGGATTGATACCATCTTGCAAATTGGATGGCCTCACACCATTTAATAGTTTAGATACCAGTAATTTAAATATGAACCTTACAATCTATATTCACTCAACTGAATGGCCATTAATTAATCACTTATAAAATTAAGGGGAAAAAAAAATAATAACTTAACCAATCTTATTGAATCCTTTCAAATCTACTAGAACTAGTATAGATAAAAAAAAAAAAAACTATATCTATCCTAAAAAATATCAAATATAATAATTAATTATAAAAATCATCATATCATGTGGACAAGGACACGGATGTAGGTCGATGGTATTCTGAATGTGCTTACTAGTTAGAGGTTTGTATAAATTGGACACCATTACTTACCTGTCTAAGAACTTGCTTGAAAAGGGAACGAAAATATCCTCTTTTTAACTATGGAATTATCATATTAATATCTCTATTGGCAATCTTTTCCTTTTACAAAAACAAACTTATCATTTTCTACATGAAGTTATAAAAAAAGTATGGAATTTCGAATTTCTGTCTTTCATAACATACATTTATGGAAATACTAATAATGCTTTTTTTTTTTTTTTTTTTTAACAACAACGGATACGAAAAAGTGGAAAGAGAAAACGAGAATTAAAACCGATTGATCCTGTAGAATTCTTATTTTCGTGCATCATGCCATACTAAAGGGCATGTCTCCGTTTCTATCTTATGTAACCAAAAACATCATAATAAAAAGAAAGTACCAGTAATGTTTCCTAAATTTAGTTATCCACACTGTTACTCCTTAATTAGAATATTATTAAGGATATAAAAGAGTTCAACCTCCTTAGCTACTTAAGTTTGACTCAATATTTAGTAAATAATCGAGTTAAGTCAAATTCAAATTCAAGTTTGAACTTTATAATATTTTAACTAAACTAGTTTACTAGTCTTAATTAAGTATAAATTAGATATAAATATTATTTCAATTAGAAGGAAGGTATCTTTTTTAAAAAAAGAAAAAAATAATAATAATAAAAAGTCTAACACGAGTTGTATTGTATTCGTGTGGAGTTGAATTCGAGCCGTTCATCAATTTAAATCTGAGAATAAGCACCAGGTATCAAAGGCCATGTGGGGGAGAAAAATAGGAACCTAAAAAATGAAAACAATCCCTGTTTTACACGCGGTTTGGTTCGAAACCGTTCATCCTCTCTTATCGAATCGAAAACAACTTAATATAACGGTTCATTCTTTTATTAAAATCAAATCTAATATAACGGTTCATTCTTTTATTAAAATCGAACTTAATATAACGATTCGGTTCATAAATTTTTTTAACTTAATTAAAATCGATTCGGTTCGGTCCACAGTTCAAACTATTTGTATCAAATTTTCACTAAACATTTTTATATCTAATAAATATAAAATTTTAAATGGAATTTACTCAATTTAATTTTAATAATTAATAGAAAATTATGATAAAGAATAACAAAATGTGAAAATTTTAATAGAATTTATGAAAATTGATGAAAAAAATATAAAAAAGTATAAAATAATTGCATAATTTTTTTATTTAATTAAATGATTCGATTTGGTTGAATTCTAAATGGTTCGATTCAATTCTATATGGTTTAATTCGATTCTCTTCTTTAAACTGAATCGTGAACTGTTTATAGACAATCGAACCGAATCGTAAATTAAACGGTTCACAAAAAAGAAAACCGACTTTTCGATTTGGTTCACATATTTTTTTTGCCCAACCCTAAAACAAATACACCCATTTTGATACCACATGGCAGCATCTCATGTGCAGTGGTGGAAATTAAATAGATAATTTTTACCTTGATATTTTTAAACTACACCACGCCCTTTTTTATTTTAATTTTTATTTGGTCTTTCTCTAATGCTTCAACAACGGGGCTGGAAACAGGAGATCAATACGGAGACTTATTCAACAAGATGTTATATATAGGTAAGCCTAAAATCGAAGTAATGTCGTTTAAGGAAGTGTCATTTAATATGAGATCTCCCCTTGCTTGTTAGTCGACCGGAGGATCCAGAAACATGTTACTTTAAAGCATGCAATCCTAACGTCAATTACATATTCTTTGGGTGTTTATTTTTTTCATTGTTGCTAAGAAGTGCCATGAGCATAGCCAGGTAAGTGGTGTATTTTCTTGTGTGGTTGAGTGCACTAGTAGGCTTAGGAACCTTAGTGAATTTAAACATTTTTCCGGTGATAATTGATGTGTGGTTTGTGGTTAACATCGAAGCTATAACCAATTAAATAAATTAAAGTATCGATATAACAAAATTATAGAGATATATAACGGTTAACGAGACATATTTATAATATATGTTAAATTAAAGCTTCCAATTGTCCAAAATTAGGATTTATAATACTAAAAATAAAATTAAAACTTATGATTAATCGGCTAGTGATTAATTTGCTAAAACCAGATCATGAACTTAATTTTTCACTTAACCAGTGAAATACTGTAATAGATAAGCTTACTTTTTCTTTTCTTTTCTTTTTTTTCTTTTAATAATTGGGCTTGTGTGATAGATATGAGAATAGAACTTGAAATACTGTAAACAACACGCGCGCCACCTGCACTCTACATCCACTCCTCACTCCGGACAAAGACACTGCGCTCTTGAACACACTGTTGATTTAATTCCTTACACACAACACATTACGCTTTACGGCTTTAGGAAAAGAGGAAGAACGAGAAAAGCGGAAAAACTAGCAGTTGATTTGGTTTTATATTTTTAGGATTTTATTAAATTGGTATCTTATTCATAAGATATTAGATCTATTAGTAAAGTGGTTATTTAATAACTTAGACTTATATAAGGGTTGGTTTTAAATTGTGAACTAATCTAATCTATTCTTAAATCGGTGAGTCTGTCTAGCTGATTCACTTCCTTAAAAAAATAAAAATAAAAAGCAAATAAAGGCCATTAAGTCAAAAAATAAAAAATATATCGGATGATATCCATTAAATCGTAGCATATTAAAACTATCTTCTTTACAATAGTGAAAGATAAATTTTTAAAAATAATATTATCAGACTAATTATAGTTAATTAATCATAAATTAATAATGTGTTAATAATAGATCGAAAATCCAATTTAATTTAATATAAGTTTTTTTTGTAAAATTTGTCTAATCTTAACGACTTGAATATAAGGAAAAGATAAAATTTGAGGGGAAAAAAATAAAATAGTTGAAATTACATTAAGTCAGAAATTAATTAAAAATTATTAATGAATTGGTATACTTAAAAGAGAGAAAAAGGAGATCATGTTATTAGAATTTAATAACGTATTTATGAAGAAAAGATGATAGCTAAAGATTAAAAACTTTAGTAAATTAAATAAATAAATAATTAAAAAGGATCAAAATCCCAAGTTTATTGTGAGATAATCGACATTTGAGCAACTTAAAAGACTAGAAATTAATATTACACAACTCATACCTTTTGAGATAGCAGTTGTAGTTCAAGAAAGGGCAAATAAAATTCTAAGTGAAATAATCTCATAGAAAAAATTAAAAAGACTTTCTACTATTTATACATGTTTGAATATCCTTCTTGTGTTGGTTTGATTTTGTTCACTTTTTTATTTTAATATTTTTACCAAATGTATCTTTCGTAAAGATTAAAAAAAAAAAGAGAATATCCCTTCCATTTTATTAATAAAACAAATCTTACGTACAGTCCACTTTAAGTTTGATGGATATAAATGAATTGTACAATATCAATTTTTAGCTTTTGATTGCTCAAACTATAATTATCTCACAATATACTTTGACATTGCTTCTTTTGTTTATTTATTTATTTATTAGAACTTTTGATTTTGCAGGTTATTTTTCTTACCTAAAATTAGAGAAAAGGGAAAATTGAAAATTCACCTCTTATATGTGCTTCATTTACTCTAAACCCTCTTATCTTAAATTAATGCTTTTAGACTTTCAAATCTTTAAAAAAATATGCATTTAAATCCTCTAAAATAGGTAGTAGTAGTCCAAATGACATATATATATATATATATATTATTTGAAGGTATAAACGCATGAATTTAAAGATAAAGGAATTAAATATAAATGAAACAAACATAAATGGATGTATTTTTAGTGTACCCTATTTTTATTTAGTGTGGCATGAGGCCATACACCATATAGTAATGTGAGGCCATCAATTATCATTCTTTATATTTTATCAATAATTCTCATTGCTCATATATATATATATTTTAATTTTTAATCCATCTTCAATCCCAGAAATAAAATCATGCATCAATTGAAATTACTAGTTTTTTTTTAAAAAAAAAAAAAAAATTGGCTAGATTTGCTTGATTAAGGCTTAAACAGCAAGCTGTCACCTCTTCTGATTCATTATATTTCCGGATATATTGGGATATTGTGATTGGAATTCCAATTTCGATTCACGCCATCGAGATCAAGATAGTTGAAGCGAAGACACGAAATGCTATAAAGACGGAACCGAAGACCTTATGATATGTTATATTATGCAATCCTACAGTGTTGTTTCTCCATATTTGTGACGAAATACTCAGGAAATCTTTATCTTTATCTTTATTTAGTCAATTCAGTTTAATTTCCTGCGATCATGTACCTTTAAATTAATCCACATCCGCTGTATTTGCATTAAATGCTCTATTTTCTTCTATATATATATAAAAGAAAAACTTCTTTTTTTTTTTTTTTTTTTTTTGAACTGGTCTGACCCTTATCTTAAAAAATAATATTTAAAGTATGTTGGGGAAAATCCATCAATAATATATGGAGCAATAAATTCAGCCAATGATTGGCAACCAACCAACCAACCAACCACATTGCCATGAAGAAAGGTGGGGGGGGGGGGGGGGGGGGGGGGGGGGCGGCATGCAGTGCAGGCGTGATGGTTTCACTCTTGCAATTTGCAAAAACACGGAGAAGGGACCATCAGAATCAAATCAGATCAGATCAGATAAGCTTCTCTTCTGGCGGCTTCTTTCAGTCTTCTTCGCCTGTTATGTTTATGTTTATGTTTATGGTCCATTATTTACAAGCTGTCACCCTCTACCCATACGTATAAGTGTGTGTATATATATATCTTCTTATTATTAGTAGCTGACACTCTTCTTGAATCCTCATTTTGCCTCTAAAACTCTTGAATTTCTCCCTCTATTAACATTTTGACACACACACACACACATATATATATATATAGGTTTCTAGCAATAACCATAATAAATAATAGGTAAATTTTTTTTTTTTTTTTAAGTGGAGGAAATTTATTTTTCTTTTGGCGTAAAAATGGTGGAAGTTAATTCATATCGATGATACAATACTTAAGTTCAGCTTGCACTGTATCTATATCTGTATGTTTATAATAACCCAAAGCAAGTATTAGCTTTATTGGCTTCACATGAGTAGAATTTATTCTATATACATAGATTTCATCAGATAGCACTGCACTACCAACCATCCATCCGTCCATACTAATATACCAATAACCATAAATAGCTATCAATAGCCAGTGTGCAGCATTAATAAGAAAACACGTTGTCATGTGATCATCCTGGTTTTATTTTCTGAAACTGAAGCAAAATTAAAACGGAATAATGTCCTCATCCATCCATCACAAAAAAAAAAAAAAAAAAATGATGGAGTGGTCCTAAAACAAACAAACACTATAAGGCCAAACTTTCGCATATACATACACATATATGGTGGTCCTCTTGTCATGAAAGCATCTTGGAAACGGATACTATTATATTTTTTAGATGATTGAGCAGCTGGTCATACCATAAAAAATATCTAAAAGGAAAAAAATAAATAAATAAAAGTAGATAGTTTAAATTGTAGTTGCAATGCATGTCCACTCCATTTCCATTCCACTACCAGCGTTAGAACCAGAACCAATATATTAGTACTGGTGCTGGTGCTGCAGCTAAATAATAATAATAATAATAAAAAGGACCTATTATTTCTAAAATTTTGAAAGCCAATCTGAATGCATGCATGCCTTAGCCTTACATGTACACACAAAGTTTAAAATGTGATAAGAATGCACACTGTCTACTCTCTAGTAGTAGTGGCCTTTCAGTTTCACTCAGCACGGCCACCTCCATTATTATCTCCATTTATTTATAATTGGAATACGGCATTCACATTCACGTTCATAGAAGGTGCTTCTACTGAATTACCACTTTTTCCTTTTGTCTGTAAGGTTGTCCATATATATATATATATATATATATATATATATATATATTATATATATAGGGATTCCTGTCTTATATATACTGTTTCATTTATTACCTCAGCAAGTTAGCTTGGTTTCCTTATTTGGCTTAGCATCTCCCGTAAAGCGACAATTTTTCTTTTTTCAGCTTATAAAGGCACAAAGATAAATATGGAAAATCTATGGCATATGAATTAAATTGCCTCATAAATATGGTTGAGCTTAATTGATATTAACTTAAAAGAGGAAAAAATTATTTTATATGAATCGATATTTCGTATTAACTTCAACTAGAGAATCAAACTTTTAATCAGTTAAAATGAAATATTCCAAAATAACAGATTTTGTTAACTTACCGTTACAACGATGTTAATTTGTATTCCCGTGGCATGCTGTATGCTATGCAGTGCTAACAGAGAAAAATAAATTTGAAAACTACCAAAAAAATGAAAAAAAAAAATTTGAAAAAAAAAAAAAGAAGAAGAAGAAAGGTGGTGGAAATTTAAATAAAGTTGGAAATAGTAAAGAAATATAAAAATAAAAGCTTAATACTCAATAAATAAAAATATATAAAGAGAATATTAAATAAATAAATAAATGACTAAATTTTTTAATTTTCAAACAAATAATCATCCCCCTAACCTTAGCATGGTCAAAAGTTCTTTTTATTACTTGAATATTAATCTTAGTAGAATTCAAGTTTATAATCAATCAATTTGATGAGTTTTCAAGCCTAATTGCACTTGATGTAAATGTAAATTCATATCAAACTTAACCAATTTAAGTTTTAATATAAATGTAATAAAAGGAATGTAAACTATTATAGAGGGATAAATCTGATTATTAAGCTTTAAGCCTACTAAAATTGGATTCGATTCTTTAAGCTAAAGTAACAAAGCTTAGAGAGTCAAATCCATAAATTTAGGATAATCAAGAAAGATTTCGTATAATGGGTTTGGAATGGGGATTATTAGATTCGTTTTGAACATCAATCAACATGTAATCTGAAGTATGATTCTCATAGCCAAATTCTATATATAACCAAGTCTCTCATCACATAAGAAGAAGAAGAATGACGGAGAAAAAGTCTTGAAAGATTAAACAATGATCAAAATATAGTGGAGTTTTATGCCTGAACAACTCCTTGACCCGTTACAAGTGTGTTCGAGCCTCTTGAGACTACTTAAGGGTAAGCACAAATTAACTTGATTCGGTTTTCCCTCCAAACTAAACCAAGTCATAAAAATATTGTTTGGTTTTTTTATAGTTTTAAACCAAATCTTACAATTTGGATTGAGAATTTTTCCAAATCATAAAATTCGATTTGGTTCATAGATTGAATCATATTTTCTAATTTAGAAAAGTATATTAGTAAAACATGTAATCTCATATAAAAAATATTGAATTGATTTAAAAATAACAAAATATTTATTAATACCTAATTTCATTTATAAAGATAGCATATTATATAAACTTTGAATCAAAGTACATATATAATTTATACACTGTGTTAATTAAAAATTTAATACATATACGTTTCAATAAATATAAATAAAGAATTCTTCAAGTGTTATATTATAACAAAAAATATTTTTTTATTGAAGTAAAATATTACTATATTTCTCATAAAATTGTTTGATTTAGTTGTATGAATTAATTAAATTTATCCTTCTAAACGATCCATAAATTTTTTATTTAGTTTAGATTAAGAATTTCTTGTATCAAATTATAAGAAAAACTATATTTTCATTTTTTTTTTTTGTTCGATTTGGTTTATTTTTTTGCCTAACCTTATGACAACCTGCTTCTCCTCCTTATCTTATAGTCTCCTAGTCATATAATACATGTCATTCCATGTCACTCTTCTAAAGCCACATATAATATAAGATCACAATTGTATAAGATTCTCCATTATATGGAATAAAATGAAATTAAAGAACTTCTCTTCTCTCTCTATTTTTTGAGGAGATCTTCTCTCGTCGATTTGAAAAAAATAATTTCTTTCACCAAATTACATTTTTTTTTTCTCAAAATACCAAGCTACAAATGTTAATTATATATTTATCTCCAAATAAACATGTATATATCTTTATATATATAATAATATAACATAAATATTTAGTATATGACTATACGAAATTTGTAACCGTGTGTGTTCATATGCTTCTAAACCTATCTCTCAAGTAAGATTTGTAATGAACTAATTGATCAGACATAATTAAGCAAGACCAAGGTACGGAAAATTTTGCATAAACTTAGAAAGGAAAAAGCTATGTCTAGATCGGATCTATAACACTGAATACAAACTGCCGTATGGCATTTGTTTCAATACTTATTGCCAATGCTTTATCGCGTATTAAGAAGAAATATATAAACTAGAAAAAAGAAACAATGTCAAAACTCAATTAAGTATCATTTAAAGATTGTCAAAGTTGAATAGTAGAAGTTTAATTGGAGTGAGATTTAGAACCATGAAATTGAAAAAAACACTATGTATTATTGGTAGCATTTGATATTCGGTCCACTATTTAACTCATTTATAATATGAAGACTCGTAGGATTATAAAAAAGCAAACGATCCTCTCAAAATTTTCTTCAACCTCTAATTTTGTTCCCTCTCTTATTCGCTATGGAGAGAACAACATTTTTATTCTGATGTGACGAGAAAAAAAAAAAATCGAATTTTCTATCAATTATACCCAAAAAAAGTTCTCATATGAAATGAAAAACCACTCCTCCTAGATCATATCAAATACGCAAATTAAAGGACGAGATTTCAACAAAATAATAAATAGATAAATAAATGATGATATATATGATACAGAGGAGATGGTAACTAAGAAATCACAACACCACCTTAGCCTGAAGAAATAGTGAGGGAAAAAAAAAAAAAAAAAATCCAACCGCCAAACACAACACTTTGCCGGCTCTCTTAATATAAAGAATTCCTATTCTTTTGAAAAAAGACAACTTCAAACTTTACTTTAATGTAAAAAGTATGCCATATATCGATGTTGAACTATGTATCGCGTTGCGTGCTTAATTACGTTGTTGATTAAAGTAAGTAATTAACAATGGAGACGTGTCTTGTCTTGTGTCTGGCATTGAATTTGAATAGACTGTTAATAACAGATAGGTGATTATTATTATTATTATTATTATTATTGTTAATAGTAGTAATAGCAGTAGTAGGAAGTGCCTAAGTTTTGTGTGCAATCTGCTGCTACTCTGTTTGTGTTTAACAGCGTAATAATATCTGTTATTATTTAAACGCACTGTTTCAAACTTAAATTAAATTAAATTAAAGGAGATACGGTGTTATTCTCAATTAATCTGCTTCTGTCATATATATATATATATATGTATGTATATATATATATATTATTAAATTTTGGGCGTGTTTAATTGGTGAAATTGTTGATATCCCCAAAAGACAAGGAGAGTATCTGTGTCGCCACTACACATGTATGCATATTGAAAACTTATTGGATGATGGTTAGTAGTAGACAACTTATCACCACAATCAGCTTTTGCTAGTGCACATTATTATTATTATTATCTGCAAATGCTTTCTAGTCCACATCGTCATACATCCACTTGATCATCAACAAGGATCCTTTTTATTAAGCTCGTTTAGCATGCTGTTGCTGATGGTTTCTTCTTCTTCTTCTTCTTCTTCTTTTTTTTTTTAAATAAATAAATATGAGCACGTGTGCTGTGATATACCTAAAGACTGGATGTTTGTGGTTGTGGTGGTGGGCTTTGAAATGAATGCTAATGCTGCTCCTATCACTTCTTCTTTGATGGCAGCAAGTAAGGGAAAATTTTATAGGGCAAAGAAGAGACAAGGATGATGATGCGTGAAAAAATGGAAGACAAAAATGATAAAATTATTGGAAAGTCACGTTGTTGGTGGTTATTTGGTAGATTTTCCATAAAAAAATATTAGCCATCTACTTTTTCTTTTGTGATGTTTATTTCTACCACAATTTTCAGAAGAATACGGAAGACGTACGATATCGCCTTCAGCTATGTATGTGAAAGAGCATTTCATTACACCTAATATATAAATATCTCGATATGGGTGTGCCATCCAACACACAAATAGCAAACCACATGCACTAGTGCATCGTCCATAACAATCAATCGATTCATCATCTTATTTAAGAGAGTTTGTACGTACAAACAAATCAATATCAATACTCCAGAATCACAAGACAGAATATTGAAACCATTTCCAACACTTAAACCATGACCGAGTCGAATTTACAAATCCAATGATCCAATGGCTAAGAACAAATTTGGATTATTAACTCTTAACAGCGACATGAATCCACATATTCCAAATTCGACACCAAGACCATATGAATCAAATTATTCCATGACCAATATCACGTCCAAATCAATCCATCGATTCTAAGATCGTATCAAGGCCATATGAATCAACACCCTATTATGAACATTTGAGTTCCTAAATTCCAAGATACTATGAATATGAAGATTCAAAAAATCAAATTCCAAGAATGACATTGTAGAGGGCTATTATAGGATTTTAGGCTTTAAGCCTAGCAGCAACTTATACGTGAATCCTTGAGCTAGTGATAAGGCTTAAAAGAGTTAGGTTCATGATTTGTGATGACTTACAAATATTTTGCAAGCTATAAGCTTAGAACAGAGATCGTTAAAAAGGCTCATTCATTACCAATCTTTCTCAAGGAAACTCATGCATTCAAAAAAGCTTTTCATAGGCTCTTATCCAAGAAGAGCTCATGGAGGAGACCATTAAGGAGAAGACTCATCTCAACTGTTAATTGCTAATACAATCTAACCAATGTGATCTATAATTGGCTGTATAAATACTCAAAGGGAGTATTTGAAACAATAGTAAGGTTAATGCTCCTGAACTCCTCCACTTGTCACTTGTGCATTCAAGTTCCCTTAAGACTAGTTGTTCTTCCTCCCAACCTCTCTTAAGTCATCTCTCCACATGTCAATCCCACGTCATTTTTTTAAGGCCATATGAAGCATGAAACTCATGTCATAGGCATGTGATCAAATCAATCAAATATCTCACTTTTATGTATATGAACCTACAGGTTTAAGGACAAAGATCAAACTAGGCTTAAGATGAAGATCAAGCCACTTTTTCTCAAGAACAACAAGGTTAATGCTTCAAAACTCCCTCACTTATCACTTGTGCATTCAAGTCCCTCAAGACTTCTTGCTCATCCTCCTTACCTCTTTCTCCAAGACATCTCTCTAGTATTAGTCCATGTCATTTTATTAATGCCATATGAAGCATGAAACTCACGTAGTACGCATGTGATCAAGTCAACCAAATCCCTCGCATCTATGTATATGAACTTGTAGGTTCAAAGATCTAATATTCCCAAGCAAACAATATTGTCTCGTATCGATGTAACTACCCGTATAAGCTATGTGGTTTACCCATCTATTACCACCATAAACAATAGCATTGCATTCTAATATTATAACCTAGTAACAACTTCTCTCTAATTAGCCTAACCTTAATCAAGGTAGTTTCCCATATCAATAACACCCCGATCTATGAGCCCTGTAGCCCTACATATCAGATTTCGAGCGAATAATTTAGAGCATATGTGAAAGTAGCTTGATTGAGTCGATATTTCACAGGTGAGTTCTAAAAGTTAGACAAGGACACCATCTAAGTTAGGAATATGGAAATATAATAAAATAATAATATTATAACTAGTACTAGCTAATTTTACTAAATTATACTATATTGTATATTACACATTGTAAACGCACGATTTAGGTAACGAAAGTTTAGAGATAAATTATTTGCACTACAAAATTTCAAAATGACATAAAATAATGTGTAAAAATGATACATGTACTTTGAGCATAATTAATATATGTAAATATATACTCATAAATATTTAAAATACCAAAAAATATACACAATTAGCTAAAAGTTTAAGAGAAGAATAATAAAAATTAGTAAAAAATTGCTAAACAACTAGAATTATATGGAATAGGCGTGGGACAACATCTACAACAACTGTTGCTAAATTCTATTAACCTTAAGATATCTACATATGCACTAAGGAAAGGTATATAAGCTAAATAAAGAGAGAAAAACTCGTTTTTTCACTAAACAACTTTGTGATTGTCACCTAAATGCTCTCTAAAGTCTCACTCAAGCTTTAAGAAATCCAAAAAAATTTAGGAAAGAGCAAAAGCAAGGAGAAAAAAATTGGGAAGAAATTATAAAGAAAATTTGACAAATCGAGCTAATTTAGAGAACTCGAGTCTGGAGAGCACTTAGATGCAAACCACCACCACCACCCAACAAAGTGAGAGGTAGCTAGCTGGGTCAATAATAAGATGGTCAGAGTTGGTGGCCAGAAGGATACTTTTCTAGTGAGATCAATTTCCAACCCAATTTTCTTCAATTTTGTAAAAATATTAATTTAACTCTAAAAATTATGAGAAAGTATTTTTACATTTAATTTTTTAGAAAAATACTAGTTTGTAAAATTTTTAAGCAGATATATGATCTCCTTAAGAAATCGCTCAAAACCAAGCTAATTTCGAAGTTATTTTAAATGACTCTATTGTTGTAGTTTTTTAACCAATATTTTTTTTTTTTTTTGAGCATCCCTATATTGCGTGTAAGAATGCTATGAAGAGTTTTCAAACAAAAACATTTTCTATGAATTTTTTAAGCTCAAAATTAAGAGAAAATGCTATTTTTCAGAGATTTAATGTAATTAACTTTAAGGAAACTAGTTTGTATTAGTAATGGAGTTTATTTGTGTTATATTATACTTAGAGAATGATCTGGGGTTGAGTAGATTGAATTGGAGTTGAAACATGTACAAGTTATTCATTATGAGCTTAATGCATTAAATGAGAATATATGAATTTAGAAGTTTTAATAATATAGTGTAAATTAGTATGATGAACTTCTTGTATAATCATGTTTTAGCATGTGTATGCCTAGAAATATGATGCTAAAGTAAGTCGCTTGGAGTAAACTTGTTAGTATATTCCATTCAGAGGGTTGATATGATAAAGAAGAACTTAATCGTAGGTTCAAAGACTTGATTAAAAAGTTGGCTGGCATGAATAGCCTATCTAATATAATTTCAAAGGTTAATCAAAGAGTTCCTAGTTAATAAGGCTGTTTTTAGATATTTTATAGAGAGTTATTCCATAGGTACTAAATACTATTAGTGCCCACCCGGTTGCTTCAAACCTAGTTGAGTCACAATCACCTTATATAAACTATACTTACATTAGCAACTAAGGTTGCTAACTTCTAGCATAGGTTAGCTTACACAACAGAGCTATTACGGCTCCTCTGGTCAGGAGCATGACACAATCCACAAGTAATAGTTTAATGCTTAGTTCTACTATTCAATTAATCTCATAACCAAATATCTTTTTATATTTTTAACTAAAAACTCATCAAATAAATAAAAGCAAACACTATTTCATAAATAACAAGCACTTTCAATAACATTCATTATATGCATATATTTTCTAAACCTAGAAGCATAACCAACAAATAGTAATCATCTGCATTGATTTTGGTATAAATCCTGTAATTGTACATGAAATAAGCAATTAATATCATAAATCTACTAAGAGATCTCATTTGTAACTATAAAACCCAAAATCATCAAATTTAGATGAGGATAAGAAAGAATAGATTCACCCAAATCCCTTTAGAGAGAAATCAATCAACTAAGTTTTGAATTTGATCGACTTACTTTTGAATTCTGTGGACCTACTTTTCCCTACCTCTAATATGGCCATCCTAAAGGGACTATGGTTGATCACTATAGCCTTTACACCTCTTAGACCAAATCTTTAACGTTATGATCCATCTAATTAACAATAATATATAATTATGACACAGTCTTTTTTTTTCTTCCAAATTATCATTTACTTATAATTCTACAAAAGTTATCACTTTTGAATTAAGTTCTAATTTCTATTTAAATCATCAAAGAATTCACAAGTTTAATAGCATCCTTGATTAAATTCCTAACTTACAATTCAATTCCCTCCAATTAAGTTATTGCATAGCTAAGGGGTTGTTTCTTTAATGGTTTTTGTCAGGATTAGTGAATTTCATATGAGTTTCAAACTCTTATCTTATAACAAGTATGGCGAAAACCCTAGAACGGATGAATAATGACAACCACAATTCTTTTTAAGCAGCCACTGCTATTCCTTCTTTTTTTTCTTTTTTTTTTGCCAATAAAAGACTGATATTATATAAATAAAACCTTGAATACATCAATCAATTCAAACATGAAAGAAGAGGTTTCAAAACGATACAAATCAAACAACAAAATAGTTGAGAAAACTGGGGTTTTGACATCTAATTCAAGGAACACATCTTCTTTCTAGCGTAGGAGGTAAGCTAATCAACCACTTGGTTTGCTTGTCTTCTTATTAAATTGAAGCTCACTGACTTGAAAGAAGACATGAAACTCCTCAAATCCAACAGCATAGGTGCAATGAACAAAAGAGCATCGCCAGGGTTGTTAATTGAATGAAAAACCGCTGCACAATCAAGCTCAAAGCAAACATCTAGCCACTCCTTATCTGTTGCAAATTTATAAGCTTCAACAAGAGCTACCACCTCAACTTCTTCGATAGATCCTACCTGACAAGCATTAACCCCTCCACCATAAATCACACCATGAGCATTGCTAGCAATAAAACCAAAAGCAGCCTCCTTCAACCTTTTTTTAAAAAGAGCCATCCATATTCACTTTAATGATAAAGCCCCTAGGAGCTTTCCAGCTAAGGTTAGAAGAAATGGAGAATAGACATACCGCACTATCAGGAGAAGATCTGTTGTTGCATACTAGAGGGGTTAGCTGCGTGCTGCTATTAACCGTTTGTAGCATGTTGCCTGATGTCTGCTGCTTCATGCTACCTGCTCTCAACATCAAAACCATCGTGAAAATAAGAGACATGAATGTCCCTATGACCATCAGGTGGCAAAGGAGAGCTTTGCTGTAGACAAGGCTAGGAACATTCTGATATAGCATCAGCACTGGATGTCAATGCATGCCTATTGTCGCACACTATACTAAGTTCAATCAAGCTACTCTGACACAAAGAGATGACACGATTAGGCTTTGGGACTGAACATTCAAAAACACTTCTGCATCTCGATTTCTAAGTAGACCACATGACCATGGCTAGCTTTGCAAAGAGCTTATCTTTCCCCTGTCCATTAAATTAGCATACTTATTCAACCATGAATCTAAAGAATAGTCCTCAACTACCACTCGAATACCCAACATAGCAAACCAAACAAGAATAGTCCATAAGCATGAAAATAGCGTGTCAAACAATCTCAACTTCATCACAAAATCTATAAGTTGAAGAGTCTACAATGCTCCTCTTACATAGGTTACTCTCAATGGCAATACCATTGTGAAGTGCACTCCAAATGAAGTGTCTACCCTTCAGTCTACATGGACTACTCTAAACTAAATTCCATGTTCCCCTCCTTATAGATCTTGAAGGTTCTCACTAAAATAGGATGAACAATTCACAAAACTATACGCTAACCTGACTGTACACTGTCATGTTCTTTCAAAAGGCCATGTTAAGGTGTTGATAAGATCAATTACCAATATGGTGGAGTCTTGCACCTAAGGTCTAAAAACTAGCTTATGATCATTCAAGCTAAGGATCCATTTATTTGAGGCCATATTAATGTTAGATCCATCCCCAAGTTGCCAAAGGGCACACTTCATCAAGATTTCATTTCCATGTAGGATACTAGCCCATCTTATGAATCTCTCAAGCCTCTGGATGCCTACAAATATATATATATATGGAAAATAGATGCCCTTTAACATACATACCCAAAATGTGTCAAGTTGTTATAGATCCTCCAGGCAAGCTTTATAAGAAGGTCGAATTGAAGGCGTTTAAGTCTTTAAACTCCAAGCTGCCTTTAGATTTGGGAAGGGAAATTTTCTCCTAGCTAAGCCAATGGATTTTCCTCTCATCTGCCTTTTGGCCCAACCAATATTGTGTTACCGTAGAGCTTACCTCTTCACACCACCTCAGTAGAAACTAAGAAAGTGTCCACCTTAGAGGAAAGCACCTGCGAGAGGAGGGCTGGACTAAGCAGAAGTGAGATGTGACACAAACATTGGTACTTGAAACAATTCATAGAGTAGGTAGTTATGGTGTTAGCCACTACTTTAATGAGTACCTCTCTTCTTGCATAAGAAAGTAAATTCCTCTTCCAATTGCTTAATCTAGCTCTAATTTTATCCTTCACATACCTTAAAGCTTCCAATTTGTTTCTAACCCATAAAGATCGAAGATCAAGATATTTGCTAACATTGTTGCCAGAATTCGCAAAATGGAACATATTTCATCTATATGAACCTGTGGTGTATTCTTGCCAAAGAATAAGGTTGATTTTTGCAGATTAACTTTTTGGCCTAAAGCTTGAATATAATCCTCAATAAGACTTTGTAAAGCTTGTACATTAGTTTCATGTGCTTCCATAAAAAACAAAGAATCGTAGGCAAAAAGTAAGTGAGACAAAACAAGACAAATGCTCTTTATATGCATTATAAATAAAGAACTATTGGAAATGGCTCTTTCAATATTGCCTGACAAGACATCAGCTACAAGGATGGAAAAATATGATAATAAGGGATCACCCTATCTAGGTCCTTTAGTGAGATTTACACAGCCACTAAATTTACCATTAATCGTAATATTATAAAAAACCAAAGTTACACAAGCCATACCCACCTTACCCATTTTTTAAAAAAAAAACAAGCTTCCTTAACATAGCTTTTAAGAAGTCCTACTCAACCCTATCATAAGCTTTGTTCATATCAAGCAAACTATATCTATTGCTAAGCTCATGCCATGATCTAAACAACTCTCAAGCTAACTAGTATCAAACCTCCGTCCGAGCTAAGCTACTTAGACACCGGACCTGCAGAGGATCAAAATGTTTTCCAACACTCAAGTTTCGACCTGAACCAACTCAAGTATGCTCTGACAAGTGACTCTTTCTTTTATCCTCATCCGAATTGTATTATTAAAGCTAAGCCACTCAAGGTATACCTCAACATGACCAATTGCACTCCAGACTGCCATCCACCATGTGACACATGTCTTTTGTCCCAACATTCCAAAAGGATTCCTTACGTTTTTTTTTTTTTTGTATAGAATATTATTTATCTCATTTACCCTTTTTAGTATGTTTCAAGAATTCTATTTGTCAATTACCCTTTTGTCTTTTTATGTATGTACTGAACCCTAGTGGAGTGAGTATATAATCCCCATTTGCTTGTACGCAGATATCATCACTCTTCATTATTGAATACAAACATTACCCCTTATTGAGAGCACTTATTCATGTCTTCTCTTTTATCTTTTAACTCTTATCTAGCTCTTTTAGTAAGAGTTAGTAACAAGCAACCCTAATACTACATTCATGTATCATATCAAGTGTTAGGATAAAGCCAAGTAGGATATGTTGGTGTGTCATATTTAGTTGGTAACTATTTGAATTTGCTAAACCCCTTTTATTTTCTTGTTTCTCGTTCATTGTGGTGTAGCCTCCGTATTTACAACCCCAAAGACGCATTAGCTTTACTAGTACCAGAGCACGGTTCTAAGAGTGAGTATGTGAAGTTGCAATGAAGTTTCGATTTGTGTTTACTATGGTTGCTATGTTCCTTTCGTAGCTACTATAATGTGCTCGCATGAAGTAAATTTGAAGTTATAAGCCGTGTAGTGAAGGTTCATAGATTGATAAGTATAGTCTCTGTTGTTACTCTGTTTTTCACTACAAAAATAAAGCAAGGTCATTTCTATGGTATTCAAGTGAGTGTTGAGTGTTGAAGTTATTAGAGTATGTTAGTAAGGTTTTAAGTAGTAAGTAAAAGTGTTTGTTGTCTATTATGTTATTAATCTGTTAGAGAAGGATTATAGTATGTCAAATTCAAGCATTCAATGTGTTATTGGTAACCAAAGCAGCGGTGCTCATACTAGTCGAGGTCAAGGTGAGAATGTTCTTACGAGACAATATGGCCAACGTAGTTAAGCTAATCGCCTAATTCAACCCCATCAAGCTAAAAGAATTGCAGACCAAGTCGCTAGACAAGGGCTAGAGTTGGAGGAGATAGAAGAGGATGTTGATGAGGAAGATGGTGGGATTGACAGAGAGGAAGAACAAGAGGCTAAGTACTACTAAGCACAAGAGCAATGATACAAAGCTCCTCAAGGACTTAATAATGTTAAGGTCTAAATTCCACCTTTTATTGAAAGTGGAGATGTAGATGAATATTTAGAGGGGGAAGAGAAGGTAAAGAATGTAAAGAAGGTATTTGACTATTACAGGTATACAGATGCAATTAAGGTTCAACTCACTACACTTGAGTTCTACCATATAGTAGAAGAATCTAAATATGGCTATAGCAAGAGATGGATGACGAGGTGTATGAACTTGGAAAGATTTGAAAAGATTGTTGACGAAAAGATTTGTACCTAGGACTCACCTACAAGACACCTTTGCTAAGTTGCAAAAGTTTCATCTAGGAAACCAATCTATTAATGACTATGTGAGAGAATTTCAAATGCTAATGATCTAAGCAAGCATAGATGAACTTGAGGCTCTCACAGTATCAAGGTTTATTTTTTAACTCAAATATAAGATTCTCAACATTATGGAAGTATAGAGGTTCCGTACACTGGAGGAGGCCATTCAAATAGCACAAAGGGTTGAAAAGCAAAGGAGAAATATTTCGAACTGTCCTGGGCCTACATTTTCCCGAGCTCCTGTTTTACGCTGACCTGTTCATGTTAAGCCAAGGAAACTCATTCGAGCCGAAGAAAAAACAACCAACCTGATGATAGCCAAGTAGGCCAGAAGAGCCAAATTGAAGATAGGCCAACCCCAAGAATATATGAGAAAGGATAGACCATTAGACAAAAGACAAGCAAGGTGAAATGCTTCAAATGCTTCAAATGCTTAGGTTTTGGACACATAGCTATTGAGTATCTAAACCGACATGCCATAGTGCTTCAGGGAGATATAATGGATAGCACCAATCAAAGGGAGTTAGAACAAGAGAAGAATGCTAGGAAAGTTGAAGTTGATGAAGAAGAGAAGACCTATGTCTACACTGACCAGGGAGAAGTAATGACCTTCATATTGAAACGAATGCAAAACTCCTTATCAAGCTCAGAGGAAGACCACAGAGAGAATTTATTCCATACAAAGTGTACCATCAAAGGACAGTTGTACACCATTATTACAAATGGAGGTAGTTGCACCAACATCGTTGCAAAGTCCTTCATACGGAGGTTATTGTCACGCCCCGAAACAATAGAGTCATAACAGTCCTACCGAGCAAACCATTCTAAGATAAAAGCTAACCATACGGCTACTATCTTAGACCTGATTTACACAAGGCGTCCTTGACTAATCAGCTTCGAAATAAACAGTTCATAAATTAAATAAGTTATTTATTTATGAACTTAAGAAAAATACATACTTGCATTAAAATAATCCAAGTATTTTACAAAATTTAGCAACCTAACATAATCTACTTGAGAAATACATAAAACTTAAAAGATAAAATTCAAACTTGTGAAAGTATAATATCCTTAGTTTTATATCCTTATTCCCCCAGGATCCAATAGTTGCTAGCTTCAGAGTTGATATAAGCCGCTCTCTAGCTACCACTTGCAACAACGTCAATAAAGATGTGAGCAACTATAGCTCAATAAGTTAGGATGGAGACTCAAAACTATATATAAACACAAATAGGGTTATCAACCAATTTAGTTAGATGTAATGCATGTTCAAGCAAATGTCATCGTATAACGTTATCCGACCCGTCGTAAGATTAAAGAAATTTTACCCTTTCTAATCCGGGTTGAGGAGTTTCCGTTAATACAACAGCTCACAACCAAACTTAGACTTGTATAATGGAGACACCACTCCTCCCGTGACTACCTTTAACCCATTGCCTTCACCCTTATCGTGACCTCCTCACTTATCACTTAGTTTGACTAAGGATAAAGAAGAAACAAATTATACTATCCAGCACTATCTCTTTCGAAAGGGTCAGTATTTGGTAGAAGAATCCTAAGTTTCTCCTAATAGGTTGCTATACAGGTTATGCTTACAAGCTATATATTTGATTAAGTCCAATTTAGGGCAATCAATTATTTCACACAAAACAAGCCAAAGTAGTAAACTAAATCACATCATCAACTCAAAAACAAACGTATTAATTACAACTTACTTGGACTCCTCGCTTGCTTACTCAATATAAAACTCATACTGGCCATTACCAAAAATCCCTACAATACAAATATTGTTTCAATTTTCCATATAACTGCTATAGATTAGTTTTATCCTATAACGCCTATTGTTATCTTTTGTTTAGGGTTTAATATACCTAATTATCTAGGTTTTTATGTCTTTTACAATTATTCCTTATTTAGGTTAAGTTCTGATTCAGTTTTTGAAGTCGGTTTCTAAATTAGGTTTTTAACTCAGTTTTTTATTAGAGATTTTATAGGTAAATCCTAAGAAATCATTCCAACCCATAATGTGAAGTTAATCATATTATTTTTTAATATCTTAAATATCATTTTTGGTCTCTAATCAATGCTCCGATCCGTAAGGTACATCCGAATCCTAATTTAACTACCAAATTTACTCCAGTTATAAAAAAATCTTATATTTTTCATATAATTACCCTAATTTAAGTTTCTTACCAAATTCATTATATATTCCTACTATTATTACAATATCAATTTTAATATAATATTTTCCTACTTATTAATTTCTTATACTTACATATTACATATTATCACCTAATGTGTCCATAATACACGCATCTAATATTTCCATCACTTCAAATATCATCTCCCAATATCAACTAACATCTCAAAATATCTAAATTCATCCCAAATCAGATTTTACATCTAATTACCCAAAATTACAAAATTAACTTAAAATTTACCATTTTTACCTATTAAATACTTACTACATAATACCCTAATAATTACATTTAATACTCTAAATGTTACAAATAGCATACTCCATCAAATTTCAACATCCTAAAATGTACAATTATGTATTAAATCAGTAATTAACTATTTAATTACTTAATTAGCCCTAAATTACCCATTTTAAGCATCATTTTAAATCCTAAAAATTATCTAAAATTTTTGAAAATTCATTTTTGAAAAAAAAAATTCATAAAACTATTTTACATCATCTAAATAGTCTACACAAAAATTTTGAGGTGAAAACTACACTCTTAAGATTATTTATTTCTGATCTGAAATATGCTCGATCTTATATGATTTCTTAAGCATCATATATCACGAGACATGTTTTTATCAAAATAATATTTTTCCTAAAAACTACATACAAAAATATTTTAGAATACCAAAATTCATAATTTTCTATAACTATTTAATATTTTTAATAAAAATACTAAAATCGAAAGGAAAATCAAACTCGTAGGTGTGAGTGGGTCCAGCCACCAGCGGTGGTCTTAGGTGTGTCGACTATCCCAGGCACTGTCACCACCATATGGTGGTGATGGCCATCCACTCCCAGGTGCTTGTCAGGTATGGGTTCACCTTATAACCCATGTTTACACATATTTGTTTATAATTTTTTTAGAAAAATCCTAACCTTTATTTTTTTCGATGCTCTAAATTTTTTTCACACTCTAATTGACCAAATGAGCTTATAATTTAATTTGAGTATTTATAAGGTTGCCTAGATATTTTTTCTCATTAATTGATTTGATAATTGTCTTATCTTCTTCTATTTTTTACTTTTTGTTTGTCTTAATTTAATTGATTGCTTTTATTTATTCATTTCCAAGCTACCACGCCTTAATTCTAGATGATTCCATATTTTTCCATAATTTTCTTGGTTTTTATTTAATTATTCTTGCATTTTCTTTAATTAATTAACATTATTTTGGCATATTTCGCGTATTTTAAGTAATTTCACGTAATTCTACCTACATGTAAATACATATATGGTATAAATAAATACTCTGAAATATTATTTAAGTTTTTGTGATTTTTAGTGTGCAAATAATTTATTTTTATTAATTAGTTAATTATCGAAATTTATTCTAAGCATTTCCGATAAATAATGGACAATTTTCATAAAATTCAATATTATATTACTTAATCATTTTATTGCTTATTTTCCTAAATTCAAACTTACGATATCACTTTTACTAATAGTCATAGCGTCATCATAAAATTTGAGTTAGATCGAACAATTTGCTTAATCACCCTAAATTCTACAAACCGAACATCGAATACCTGATTGTAGGTCTTATAGTTAAGACTACCGATCTCTAAGTACCCCCAACCTTACAAACTACACTAGCTCCATGAGAAGGGTACTTTACATGTCACTAAACAAGTAACCATACCTTTTAGTGTTGAGAATGTGTACAGGGACGAAGTGGTGTGCGATGCTGTCCCCATGAGAGCTTCACATCTATTACTTAGACAATCTTGATCGTTCAACCAACGTGTTACTCACGACTAATATAAGAATACTTATGCCTTTATCAAGGATAGAAAGAAAATCGTACTACAACTTATGATACCCACTCAAGTGAATGAAACCCATAATCAACTCATATAAGCTAGCAAGAAGAGAGCTTTAATGATGAGCCAAAAAGAGCTCCGAGTTACTGAGAAAACTGATGAACCTATGTTTTTATTGATTAGAAAACTATTGGAGTTAAGAGATCTTGAAGATGTACCTAATCAAATTCAAAGAATAATTGATGAATTTTCTGACTTATTTCCTGAAGAGTTGTCGAAAGGGCTAGCCCAAGTCCAAGGCATAGAACATTATATTGACCTACAGCCAAGCGCAAACTTGCCAAACCGACCTACCTACAAAATGAATCCCAAGTAGATTGCTGAGTAGAAAAGGCAAGTGGATGATTTGATAGAATAAGGATATGTGAAGGAGAGCATGAATCCTTGTGATGTACCAGCTCTACTCGTCCCAAAGAAGGATGGTTAGTGATGTATGTACATTGATAGTCGAGCTGCCAACCATATCACTATCAAGTACAGATATCAAATACAGAGGCTCAAAGACATGTTAGATGAGCTACATGGTGCTTAAATATTCACAAAGATTGATATGAGAAAGTGGCTACCACCAAATTCACATAAGACCCAGTGATGAATGGAAGATTACTCTCAAGACAAGGAATGGTCGATTGCTTTCAAGACAAGGAATGGTCTCTATAAATGGTTAGTTATGCTATTTAGACTTACAAATGCACTAAGCATATTTATACGGCTTATGAACCATGTAATGTTTCTATTGATCGAAATATGTATGGTCATGTACTTTAACAACATATTAGTACATAACGTTAACCTAAACAACCATGTTCAACATTTCCAAGCTGTTTTTGACATCCTATGTACTGAGAAGTTGCATGAGAACCTAAAAAAGTGTATTTTTTGTCAAAGTGAAGTTGCGTTTCTTAGGTATGCAGTATCTAGAGAGGAAATCCGAGCAGATGAGGTAAAGGTCCAAGCTATCTTAAAAAAGCCAATGCCAAAAAATGTCATTGAAGAACGAAGTTTTTATGGCCTTACTTTTTTCTACAGGCGATTCATTAAAAATTTTAGTATAATTGCAACCCTTTTGACCAAGCTGACAAAGAAGAGTGAAGGGTTCCACTGGACTAATCGAGTTAAGTAGAGCTTCAAAGAGATCAAGGAAAAGCTTACTATTGCACCTACCTTGGCTCTGCCAAATTTTGATAAGCCATTCAAGTTAGAATATGATGCGTCAGGCATTGGTATTGGTGTAGTCATAATGCAAGAGCGTCGACCAATTGCTTACCATAATGACAATCTTAGTGGTGTCACACTAAACTATTCTATATATAAGAAAGAATTATACTCATTTTTCTGTGCTCTTACTAATTGGCAATACTATTTATTACCACGAAAGTTTGTAATTTATATTGACCATGAATCTTTGAAGCATCTTAGGAGTTAGAACAAACTTTCAAAAAGGCAAAATTAGTGGTTAGAATTTATGGAAAGATTTTCTTATGTGATCTGACACAAAAAAGGTAATGCCAATATAGTTGCAAATGTCCTATCACATCAACAAATCTTACCAACCACCCTACAAACAAAATTACTAGGATTTTCCCTTATCACTGAGCAGTATGGTCACGACCCCCATTTTGGTACTATTCTTAAGCAATGCAAAGAAGGAGTTGGTATTGGAGAATATTACCTCAAAAATGACTATTTATCCAAGAAAAAAAGGCTATCTATACCAAGTTGATGTACATGCGAACTATTGGTTAGAGAGGCTCATTGTGGTAGATTATTTGGTCATTTTAGAGAGACTAAAACAGCTAACCTGTTGAAAAAAAAAGTTATATACTAGCCTAGGTTAGCGAAAGATGTCAATAAGGTAGTCGATAGTTGCGAAATTTGCAAGAGGACTGAAGGAAAGAGAAAGCCACGTGAAAAGTATATGTCTCTACCTACACTAACTTTACCTTAAGTCGACCTCAACAAGTACTTTGTCATAAGGTTACCCCAGACATCTAAAGGAAAAGTTCGATCTTTGTTGTAATGAACCGCTTCAACAAAATGATACACTCCATTCCGTACCATCGAACTAAAGATGGTTTATATATTACTGATTTGTTTTTGCAAGAAGTTTTCTGATTACATAAAATCCCAAAGACTATTGTTTCAACTCGTAATACAAAATTCTTGAGCTATTTTTTAAAAAATCCTTAAAAAAGACTCGATATTAAGCTTTTGTTCAACTATAATAGCCATCCTCAAGCTGATGTTCAGACTAAAGTAGTGAAAAGGACATTGAGCAATTTACTCTGATTTGTCGTAAGGAAGAATTTAAGAGATTAGGATCTGTGCCTACCAGTTGTAAAGTTTGAATACAGCCGAATTGTATACAGTACCACTAGGAAAACCCCTTTCGAAGTCATCTATGGCCTCAATCCCATCATTCTCCTTAATCTGATCAGTACCCCCATAGGTGCTAAAAGGAGTCAATCTAAAGTCACTTAAGCCTAAGAATTGCATCAATCCGTAGTAAGAAATATCGCCAAGTTCAATCGGCACCAATAAGAGATCGGTAGTCGTTGCCACCAAACTGTTTCTTTCAAATCAAGTGACTTAGCATGAATTCACCTTAGCTGAGAACGATTTCTACACCTGAGACAGAGCAAGCTATCTCTATGAGCTGATGGTCCATTTAATTTGTCTAACCTAATTCCCCACCAACCAGAAGAAAATCCAGCATATGCTAAAACAAGGTAAGAGTAAGAGATTATAGGAATTAAACTACTAGTCCATTGACTCATAGTGAAGCCCGAGGACTAAAGAAACTGGTAGAACAAATCCTTCTACTCTAGCTGACTCCTGTCGAAGCCAAGTATCTCCTTGTCAACCCATTCTGCATGCTGAATGTAAGCCCCAAAACTAGCAATTTGAGGTTTCGATCGGTTGAAAGACCCGATCGAGCCTAAATTATAAAGTAAAGCTAGAAATATTAGGAAAATGATCCCGTAAGTTTAAATTTAAGAAAATAAGCAATAAAATAAAAAAGTATAAAAATTCCAAATTTTAAATATATAACTCGTTATTTATCAAAAATACGGAAAATGCATTCCGATAATTAACGAATCGCTCAAGATAAATTATATATATACTAAAAATCATAAAATAACCTAAATAATATTTAGGAATATTTATTTGTACTATATATGAATTTACATGTATGTAGAAATACGCGTAATTACTTAAAATACTCGTAATATACTAAAACCATACTAAATAATTAAAGAAAATTCATAATTAATTAAGGAAAAATCAATAAAAATAAGGAATGATCCAGATATAGGTCATGGCAGCTGGGAAAAATAAGAAAAAAATTGGCCAATTAAATTAAGACAACACAAAAGCCAAAAATTAAGGGATAAGGCAATTATCTTGTCTAATTTAATACACAATAATTACACTAAAGCTCTATAAATAGAAAGAAAAATTCAGAAGCTCATCTGGACAGTTAAAAATCAAATAAAATTAGGGAGAGTCGAAAATTGAGAGAAAAACCAAAGAAAAAAAAGGGAAAAGAAAAATTAATGAGTTAAGGCCACAAAGGAGAACCTAGATTCGACGGGCAGCTAGAAGTGGACGACCACTACCACCACACGGTGGTGGCAACGCCCAGGTGGGCCGACACACCCATGGCCACCGACGGTGGCCTAACCCACTCAAATCGGTGAGTTTGATTTCTAGCCTGATTTTGTGTAATTTTGAAAAAATGGTAAATATTCTTAGAAAATTATGAAACTTGTTATTCTAGAATATTTTTATATGTAGTTTTTATGAAAAATATTATTTTAATAAAAATATGTCTCATTATATAAGATTCTTAAAAAATCATGCAAAACCGAGCATATTTCGGTTTAAAAATAAATAACCTTAGGAGTGTAGTTTTGAACCCAAAATTTTTTTTGTAGATTACTTAGATGATATAGAACGGTGCTATGAAGCCCCTTTTCAAAAATTAATTTTCAAAAATTTTAGATAATTTTTAGGCCCTAAAATGAGGCATAAAATGGGTAATTTAGTGTTAATTAAGTAATTAAATGGTTAATTACTGATTTAGTGATTAATTATATGTTTTAGGATGTTGAAATCTGATGGAGTATGATACTTATAGCATTTAGGGTGTTAGATATAATTATTAGGTTAATTATGTAATAAATAAGTAATATGGAAAAATAGTACATTTTAAGTTAATTTTGTAAATTAGGGTAATTAGGAGTAAAATTTGATTTAGGATGAATTTAGACATTTTAAAATGATAATTGGTATTTAGAGACGATAATTAGAGTGATAGAAATATTAGAAGTGTATTATATACATAAAAGGTAATGATACATAATATGAATTATTAGAATATAATAAATAGAAAATATTGTAATAAAAAATTGATATTTTGATAATAATAAAAATGTACAATAAATCTGATACAAGACTTAAATTTATGTAACTATATGAAAAATATAAAAATTTATCATATTAAGAGTGAATTTGGCATACTAATACAGATTTAAGTGTACCGGATAAAATAAATACTAACTAGGGGTAATGATGGTATTTAGGAGATCGGGAAGTGATTAATTTCACATTATAGGTTGAAACAAATTTTTAAGGTTAGAGTATAAAACACTACTTAGAAATCGAACAAAAACCTAATTTAGAAATCGATGCGAAAACCGAACCCGAACCTAACCACAAACCTAGAATAATTGTAAAACACTTAAAGCCTAGATAATTAGGCATATTAAACCCTAAACAAAACATAACAATAAGCGTTATAGAATAAAATGAACCTATAATAGTTATATGAAAAACTGAAACCACGTTTGTGTTATAGGGATGATCGGCGATGGCCTGAGCAAATCGAACCTTGAGTGAGTGAGCTAAGAGTCGAGATAAGTTGGGATTAATACAATGCTGTATTTTGGAGGCTTGAGATTATGCTTGGTTGTGCTTGTTAGATAGTTGGATGTGTGCATATACTTGATTATGGGTGATGCTATGATTTTGTTTGTTATTATGGCATGTATTGTATGATTTGTATGAAATAATTGATCACCCTAAACTAAACTTAATCAAATATACGACCAGTAATCATAATTGGGCATGCATGGCAAACCGTTAGGGGAATTTAGGACTCTCCGGCCAAATACCGACCCCTTCGAAAGGGATAGCGCAGGATTGCAATTGGTCCCTTTTTCATCCTTAGCCGAACTAAGTGACAAGAGAGGAGGTCGCGGTGAGGGTGAAGTCAGTGGTTCGAAGGTAGTCGTAGGAGGAGTGAGGTCTCCATTGCACAAGCCTGGGTTTGGTCGTGAGCTGTTGCATTAATGGCAACTCCTCAACCCGGATTAGAACGGGCGTAATTTCTCTAATCTCAAGACGGGCCGGACAACGTCATGCGATGGCATTTGCTTGCACATGCATTGTACCTAATAAGTTGATTGAAAACCTTATTGTGTTTATGATATAGTTTTAAGTCCTTCATCCTAACTTACTGAGTTGTGGTTGCTCACATCCCTATAGACGTCATGCAGGTGCTGGCTAAGAAGCAGCAAACAACTACTCTGAAGTTAGCAACTGCTGGATCCTGGGGAGTGAGGAAAAACATTGAAGAATCAACACATATGTTATTACTTCTCATTTCTGAATATTGTAATAACTGAGTTATAGTGAATATATATAAATTTCCTTACCTTCTTAGGTAAATGATTTATTTAAATTACAAACTGTTTACTTCAAAACGGGTTAGTCGTGGACGCCTTGTGTAGATCAGGTCTAAAATAGCGGTTATAAGGCCAACTTCTATCTTAGGATGGTTTATACGGCGGGGCTGTTACGACTCTGCCGCTTCGGGGCATAACACCGAACCGAATGACTACCTATTTCTTGTAAATAGTATACCGAGAATCAAAAGGCCGAGACAACAGCTAATCCCTCATTCTCACTCATGCATGGCCATTCACTTACTCGGCTTCACCTTTTCCTAGATGATGAAAGATATACTCTGGACTGACTAAGCTACCCCTACTCAAACAAGTAAGCTGACCATATTTTTTTGTCTGTATCTTCCAACGACATCACCAATATAGCATCACCACGTGTACAGAATCATGTGTACAATCCGTTACACTAATGATTGATTTCCTCGAATATTTATTTTTACCCTTTCGTACCTTATACGTTACTTCCTTAGAAAATATCATTTTTATCTTTTTCCGTTTTGGTAAGTTGCCTTAACTTATTAAGTATAAATGCCCCTTGTATTTGTAAGCCATCAAAAAATTACCATTAACATACTAGATATTCTTCCTTTGCATAAACATTATGCTTATTTACTCTCATTTTACTCTTATCCTATCCCTTGAATAAGGATAGGTAGTAAGTAACCTCACCAAACTAATTGGTGCATCATATCAAGCTATGTCGTGAGTCCTCGGAAACTCCGTTAGCGTATCATATCCATTGGAGCTATTTATGGTTTTGCTTACTTTTTCATTCGTCATTTGTTCTTTCACACCATTTACCATCAACTTTTTCAAGCTTTCAGCAAACTTAGACCTATTCAACTACCAACGTTATCTATTCTTAGTCATGATCTGCATCATCTTGGTATCAAAGCTGAGGTTTCGTACTAGCTATAGTTGGTTTTTGAAGTTCTATTATACTCTATTTTTGTGTATGTGAAACAGAGCAAGTTATTGTGTTTATCTTAGCTACTATAATTGCTGACTGTTTAGTTTTTGGTTTAAAGAAATGATGGATCCAAGTGTAAATGTTGGTGCTGGAGATGACAAGAATGGAGTTATCCACCATAGACGATAGTCTCAAGGAACCTAGAAGCACCAATGAGAGACTTAATGAGGTAGCCAACCTCTTGGCAGATTTGACTCAAGCTGTTCATGTATTGACTTGCTGACCCATTGAGGTCACACAAAATACCCCACAAGCTGCTCAACTTGTTAGAGGTCAAAACCTAACTCGACAAGTTCGAAGTGGAGGAGTAGGCGAGCAAGTAAAATGAAGGATAGCCTTGAGGGAACTAGATGAAGAGAACGAGGATGAAGATGAAGAAGAGCATTTTGAAGAAGAGTAAGTTCGAGTCCCTAGAACATCCAACCCATGTGAAGCTTCGAATTACAAGCTTCAATAGATCTAGAAATGCTAATGAATATTTAGAGTGAGAAGAGAAAGTGGAGCGTATTTTTTACTATTATTAGTATAAGGATTATAAGAAAGTGAGAACACCAGCTGTTGAGTTCTCCAGACATGCCGCCATGTGGTAGAAGAATTTTCGGGCTATGAGGAGGTAAAAGGGTTTCCAAGAGATTAATATATGACCTAAGATGAAGAAAATACTAAAGAATAGGTTTGTACTAAATGCTTAGCTACAGGACACTTTCACTCGGCTTCAGGAGCTGAGATAAGGAGGTCAACAATTGGAAAATATGTTCAGGAATTCCAAATGCTCATGATTTGATGTGAAGTAGAGGAACCACCAGCGCGAACAATCTCTAGGTTCCTTTTTAGGTTGCATGCTGACATCCAAGACATTATGAAGCTCTGACGATTCACCACAATGGATGAAGCCATTAGAATAGCCCGATGAGTAGAGAGACAGAGAAGGAATCGAGTATTACCTAGACTGCTAACCAACCGACCAAGTTTAGGAAGTTATTGAGCTTAGTCAAATGCCAAGCAGTTCCGAAAGATGGATGTCTAAGCCAAACAGAAAGGCCGACTCGATGGAGATGTGCCGACCCAAACTTATGAGAAATTATAAGGCTCTAGTAGGAAGACGAACCAAATCAGGTGCTTAAAGTGCTAAGGGTTCGGACATATGGCTACTCAGTGCCTGAACCAACAGACAATGGTCATCAAGGGAGACATCCCAAGGTTAGAGGTAGATAGCACTAACTAAGGAAGAGTAAAAAGAAGACGCTAAGAAAGAACCGATTAAAAAGGATATGCTCACCGAGGACTTAGACCAACTGGCGTTGGTTATCCAACGTGCAATGAACATTGAACCCTCGCGAGAGGAAGAGCAAAGGGAGAGTTTGTTTCATACCACCTGTAGAGTGAACAATCAGGTGATCGCACTAATCATTGACAGTAGAAGTTGTACCAACGTGGCATCGACCGATTTGGTGACAAGGTTAAAATTGCCAACTATTACATACCTAAGGCCATCAAGCTGCATTAGCCGAGTGAGAAGGGAGCACTACATGTCACTTGGCAAGCACTACTACCGATTACCATCAAACATTACTCCAACGAGATTCTATGTGACATACTGCCTATGTATGCTTCACACATGTTGCTTAGCCAACCATGGTTGTTTGATATAAAGGTTATCCATGATGAGTACAAGAACACGTATATGTTTGAGAAGGATAGCCAAAAGATTACACTAAACCCGATGCCACCTAGAGAAGTTAACAAATTATAGACTAAACTTGCTCGTGAATCAAAGAAGGATTACTGCAGATGAGGGAACGAAGTAAACTACCCTAGGAAGTAAGAGCACTACTAGATGAATATGCCGATCTTTTCCTAGAAGAGTTACCCAAAGGGTTGTCCCCGCTGCAAGGCATAAAACACTGCATTGACTTAATATCCAGTGCCATCCTGCCAATTAAGTTTACTTACTAAATGAGTATCGAACAAGCTTCTAAGCTCTAACGACAAGTCAATGAACTACTGGAGAAAGGTTATGTTAAGGAAAATCTCAGCCCTTATGCTGTGCTAGTACTTCTAGTACTGAAAAAAGGATGGGACCTAGTGGATGTGTGTAAACAACAAAGCCATAAATAAGATTGCTATCAAATGCAGGTATCCTATTCCAAGGTTAGAAGATATGCTAGTTGAGCTAAGTGGAGCAAAGGTCTTCAGCAAGATTGATCTGAAATTCGACTACCATCAAATCCGTATAAGATTAAGCGATGAGTGGAAAACTTCGTTCAAGACTTGACATGGATTATATGAATATGTAAGCCCTAAAGCTAAGCCAAGTAACCGTAGGCTTGAACTTAGAACCCAAGGTTTAGGGCGATCGGTTAATGGATCCGATCAAACCCAAATTATAAACTAATGAGAGAAATATTGGTAAAACTGACCCCATAAACTTGAATTTAAGAAAATAAGTAATAAAATAGAAGACTATAAAATTTTCAAATTTTAAGCATAATAAGTACTAATTACCGAAAATGCGAAAACTGTAATCAAATAACTAATAAATTACTAAAGATAGATTATATGTATACTAAAAATTTTAGAATAACCAAAATAATAATTAGGAATGTTCACATGTACCCCACATGTATTTACATATAGATAAAAATACTCGAAATTACCTAAATTGGCCAAAAACTAAGTAAATAATTAAGGAAAGTTATAAATTAATTATAAAAAAAATCAGAAAACAATCAGAGGAACCTAGAATAATCCAAATCAAGTCATGGAAAGTCAAACTCTGTAAAAGAAAAATCAACCAATTAAAATTAGACAACATAAAAGCCAAAAATCAAGAAAATTAGGCAAAGTCTTGTCTAATTAATGCATAATAATTACAAAAATCGTCTATAAATAGAGGAAAAATTTCCAGAAGTCATTTGGACAGTTTAGAATTTGGTAAAAATAGGAAAACTGAAAAATCGAGAGAAAATCCAAAAAAAAAGAAAAGCAAACTGTGCAAATTCGTGTAGGGAGAGAAACCCATACCTCACCACCACCTGGGACCGAGCTGCCACCACCACACCACTCTAGCCCCACCGTCTAGGCCAGCTAACAGCCTTGGACCGGGTTTAGACAGCCAGAAAGCTTTGGACCGGTTAGTCTCTTAAATTTCCCGATTTTGAATAATTTTGTAAAATTAGTTACTTTGCCTAAAAAATTATGAAACTTATTATTCTGAGGTTTTATTGTATATAGATTTAGGGAAAAATATTGATTTAGTTTAATTACGTTTGCAATTATAGGGTTCTTAACAAATTTCTCAAAACCGAGCATAATTAGAACGGAAAATAAATAGGCTTAGGAGTGTAGTTTGGAGCACAATTTTTTTCTGTAGGATGCTCATATGATATAGAACAGTGCTATGTAGCCATTTTTTTTAAATTAATTTTTGAAATTTTTAAGTTGAATTTTAGCCCTAAAATGATGGAAAAATTGGGTGATTTAGGGTTAATTAGGTGATTAAGATGTTAATTACTAATTTAGATATTAATTAGATGTTTAGTGATGTTAATCTCTTATGTGGAACCCTAATCCTAGCCTTTGGAGTATTAAGTATGGTTAATTTAGAAAATTAGGTAATTAATATAAGAATTTAGTACTATGTGAAATTATAAATTAATAAATCTAAAAAAATAGGGTTATTTAGATAATATTATAATAGAAATCAGAAAAATAATAAATATGAAAATAACATTTAATCTTAAGCAAAAGTCTCCAAATGTAAGATTTTCACACATCGGGAATAAATCCAATACCGTAATTAGGGTTAACGTGTACCGAATAGTTTTGAATACCAAATTACGACCCAATAGGATATTTGGACACTCGAGCTTAATGTGATTAATTTCACATTAAGATTCGAGCATATTTAAGGCTCAGGAATCAAAATTTAAAATCTCATTTAGGATTTGAACACCGAAATAGAGTACAACGAATCATTAGGACATAATGGGTATACACGGAAAAAAATGAGTTAAAATATAACTTAGAATATAAATCATAAATTATAAGTATTAAAAAGACCTATTTGTATTATAGGATACCTAGAGACAAATCAGCTTACGATCGAGGGATCAAGCGATTCCATGTAAGTTGGGTTATTACTTATTATAATAGAGTACTAGTTTTATAGTACTCGGAAACTTAAGCTTGTATATGATTGTGATTGTAAGTAGTTTACGCATGTGTTTGATGTATCTGAATTCGTGCTGAATTTGTATTGTGAGTGATTTTATGACTGATTAAATTGGTATGAAATTGTTTAAACACCCTAAACGGAATTTAATCTTAGTCGACCCTAATAATCAAAAATTTCATGCATTGCAACCCGTTAGAGGATTAGAAGATTCTCCAACTAAATACCAACCCCTTCGAAAGGGATAGCATAGGGTTGCAAAATGGTCCATTCTTCATCCTTAGTCGAACTAAGTGACAGGAGAGGAGGTCTCGGCGAGGGTGGAGTCAATGGTTCGAAGGTAGTCGCAGGAGAAGCGAGGTCTCCATTGCACAAGCCTGGGTTTGGTTGTGAGCTGCTGCATAACATGGAAACTCCTCAACCCGGATTGGAGCGAGTGAAATTTCTCTGATTTCATAACGGATCGGATTACGTTGTGCGATGACACTTGATTGTTGCATTGCATGAAAATAAATGTTTGATAATCCTGTTTGTGCCTGTATGCATTTGTGAGTCTCCAATTCAACTTACTGAGCTGTAGTTGCTCATACCCTTGTAGATCCTTTTGCAGGTTTTGATTTCTGAACACTTCAAGTACTATACCGCCCTACAATTACCCAGAGGTTAGTTCGTTGGAAGCCAGGGGTGTGAGGATCAAGTTACTTAGTATAATGTATAACTAGAGTGACTATGTAATTAGGGATGAAAGACTGATAGTTATTATGTAATCTAATGAACTGTTATGTTTATGTAAAACTTTCTAGGAAGCTCTATAAACTTATATATATAATATTGTACATGTTATTAGAAATTTACACTATTTATCATAATTATAGTTTAATTGTTAATCGGACTGTTTACTTCAAAGCGAGGAGTCGTCGATGCCTTGTGTAGATCATGTCTATAGTAGGCACTGTCAGGCCAGTTACTATCATAGAATGGTTTACACGGTGGGACTGTTGCGACTCTGCGACTTTAGGGCGTAACAAATAGATGGTCATGTCGTTTAGCTTATCAAATGCCCTGAGCACTTTCATAAGATTGATGAACCATATGCTGAGACATTTGATAAGGAAGTATATCGTGGTGTACAACATCATATTCTACAATGCCAACATGCCGAGTCATTGTGAACACCTCATAATGTATTAAATGTTCTCCGTACCAAGAAACTATTTGGCAATCTCAAGAAATGTTACTTTTACTAGGAGGAAGTAATATTCTTAGGCTATGTAATTAGTGTAGGAGACTTATGAGTGAATGATAAGAAGATTTAAGCTATTTTCGAATGGCCAACTTCCACTAACTATGCCAACGTGAGAAATTTCCGTGGATTTGCTTCATTTTACAGAAGATTCATCAGGAATTTCAAAACTCTCACCGCACCACTTACTGAGCTAACGAAGAAAAACACCGACTTCTGATGGAGAGAAGCTTTGAATAGATAAAAGAAAGATTGACCTCCACCTAGTGTTAGTTCTACTTGACTTAAAGAAAATATTTGAGCTGAAATGTAATACATCAAGCATTAGATTAAGCACTATCCTAATGCAGGAAGGTTGACCAATTACCTTTCATAGTAAGAAGCTTAGAAGACCTTAGTTAAATTACTCTGTGTATGACAAAGAACTCTTAATACTAATCCAAGCACTGTAAGTATGGAAGCATTATCTATTACCAAGAGAGTTTGTCATCTACACTAACTACGAGTCTTTGAGATATCTCCAAAGGCAAACGAAGTTGTCTAAATAGCAGACGAGATGGGTAAAATTCTTTGAGGGATTCAATTTTGTAATAAAATATAAACAATGCAAAAGAAATGTGGTTACTGATGCTCTTTCAAGAAGACATGCACTTCTGAATGAACTGCTGACCAGATTGTTTAGGTTTACGAATATCAAAGAGTAGTATTCTAAGGATTCATACTTTAGACCCATAGTTACACGATGAGTCGATAGAAGATTAGTAGACAAGTATCATGTAGAAAATGGCTACTTATTCCGAAGAGGAAAATTATGCATGCTAACTTGTTCACTGTGAAAGCTACTGATCAGGAAAGCCCACAGTAGAGGATTGTCCGGACATTTCGAGGAGAAAAGGATGTATGAATTGTTGAGTGGTCAATTCTTTTGACCAGAATGCAGCGAGATGTGCAATGAATTATTAAAAGCTGTATCATGTGCAAAACGGCTAAGTGCCAAGCCGAAAAAGGGAAAGCAATGCGTTTGCCTGTTCCGAAAAAACCATAGACTGAGTTGAGCATAGACTTTGTCCTTCCAAGGAAAAGATTTTATAATGGTTATGGTAGATCAGTTCAGCAAGATGGCCTACTTTATGCCTTACACCAAAACTAATGATACTTCGGCTATTGCTTCTCTTTTCTTGTAGGAGATTGTATGGTTACATGGCATGCCGAGAAGTATAGTGTCCAATAGGGACCCAAAGTTCTTAAACCATTTCTATAGGACCTTATGGCGTCAAATGGGGATCAAACTACTCTTCATTACTTCATGTCACCCTCAGACTAACGACCAAACAAAAGTAGTTAATCGCACTTTAGGATCACTACTCCAAACTACGGTGAGCAAAAACTTAGCCGATTGGGATGTTTGCTTATTAGTGGTCAAATTTGCTTACAAGTGTTCAAATTTGCTTACAATCGAACAGTACATGACACTACCAAGCAGAACGCCTTTAAGGTCATCTATGGTTCCAATCCTGAGTTGCCCCTTAATCATACTCTTATACATATACTCGTACAAGAAGACCCAGAAGCAAGAGCTAGAGCATAATCCCTTCAACACATTTATGACAAAGTTACTCGGCACATCAACCCAGCTGCTAGAAAAATGCGAGAGATGGTTAAGGGGAGGACGGCTAAGCAATTTCAACAAGGATACTTGATATGGCTGCACCTCAATAAGGAACAGTTTCCAAGTAAGAGGAAAAAAAATTACCTGCAAGAGCCGAAAGACCTTTCAGAATCCTCCAGAAGGTTAATGATAACACCTATAGATTGGAGCTACCCAAGAACTATAGGGTTTCTGACACCTTCAATATTGCCAACCTCAATCCATATGACCCTGATGAAGAGCTAATCAAAGACTATTTAGATTTGATGCCAAATTCAAATCAACCTGGAGGGAATGATAAGAATCAGGCTACTGGTCCATTGACCAATAGTCAAGCCCGAGGACTAGAGGAACTGGCAAAATGAATCCTCCTGCTCTAGCCAACTCCTACAGAGGCCAAGTATCTCTTTACCAACTCGTTCTACAAGCTGAACCGAATGATTGCCTATTTTTCACAAATAGTGTGCTAAGGATTGGAAGGCTGAGCCAACAGCCGATCCTCATTCTTACTCATGCATGGCCAATCACTTACTCAGCTTCACCTTTGCAAAGATGATGAAAGATATACTCTCGTCTAACTAAGTCACCCTTACTCGGACAAGTAAGCTGATCGTATTTTTTTGTGCACATCTTTCAAGGACATCTCCGATATAATATCACCACGTGTACAGAATCATATGTAGAATCCATTACACTAATGATTGATTTCCTGCAATATTCATTTTTACTCTTTTATATCTTGTACATTATTTCCTTGTGAAATGTACTTTTTGTCTTTTCCCTTTTAGTAAGTTATACTAACTTATTAGATATAAATACCCTTTTATATTTGTAAGCCATCAATAAATTATTGTTAATATACCGGATATTCTTCCTGTGCATAAATATTATGCTTATTTACTCTCATTTCACTCTTATCATATCCCTTAAGCAAGGTTAAGTAACGAGTAATCTCACCGAACCATCTCGTACATCATATCGAGTTATACCATGAGTTCTTAGAAGTTCCATTGGTGCATCACATCCATTGAACCTATTCGTGGGTTTTTCTTACTTTTTCATTCGTCATTTGTTCTTTCATGCCATTCCCCATCAACTCTTTTAATTTTTCAATAAACTTGAACCCATTTAGCGACCAACCCTATCTATTCTTAATTACAGTCCATATCAAGAGACCTCTTCGAATTTAAAGGAAAATCTTTCTAACCCTCGGGCAAATGATAAGACTCAACTCATTAGACCAATCACATATAGTCAAGTTAAAGGACTATAAGGACTCACATGGAAAATACTAGCTTGAAACCCCATCAAGACAAGGATTCCTATTCCAATCTCCATCTTTCACACTACTGCTGACCCATGCACCAAGCTCTCATAAGTTCCAATACAATTTATGAGCAACCATATCTATTGTCGAGCTTATGCCATGATCCAGACACCTCCCGAGCTAACCAATGTCAAACCCTTGTCCAAACCAAGCTACCTAGACACTTGACTCGTAAAGGATGAGAATGTTTCCCAGCACCTAAGTTCTAACTTAAACAGATCGGGTCTGCTCTAACAGCTAACTCTTTCTTTATCCTCATTCGAATTGAATTATTAAAGCTAAGCTACATTAAGGTACACCTTAGCAAGACCAGTTACACTCCAGACCGCCATCTACTATGTGATACGTATCTTCTGTCATAACTTTCCAAAAGGATTCCTTGCTTTTTTCCGTACAGAATATTCTTTGTCTCTTTTACTATTCTTAGTATGTTTCAAGAATTCTATTTGTAAATTACCCTTTTATCTTTTCATGTATGTACTGTAACTCTAGTAAGGTAAGTATATAAATCCCCATTTGCTTGTACGTAGACATCATCACTCTTCATTATTAAATACAAACATTGCCCCTTTTTAAGAGCACTTAGTCATGTCTTTTCTTTATCCTTCAACTCTTATCTATGTCACATCGAGTGTTAGGATTAAGCCGAATGGGATCTGCTAGTATGTCATATCCAGTTTATAGCTATTCAAATTTGCTAAACCCCTTTTATTTTCTTGTTTCTTGTTCATTGTAGTGCAACCTCCATGTATACAACCCCAGAGACACATCAAATTTACTCTTTGTTTCCATTAAAAACACGAAATGAGGTCTCCTAGGTGTTGAGCTATCAAGTAAGAACCCAAGCCTTAACAAAACTAGCTGATGAGGATCATAATTCCCATGTAGCCGATTCCGGCCAACCACTAAAGCCATCCTTATTTGTCTAAAGAAGGAAATCAATACATCAACAAAAGACTCTTACGATAAATCCAAAGGCAATAGATTCACATTGTCATTAAATAACCTAGCTTGTGATTTCTTCGGCTTTCTCCCCTATTTAGAAGCTGATTTTGCTAAACTAAAGAGTACTAAATCAAAACTACCCATCTTCGAACATTTAACAAGGCCATAATCCGCCTCTTTTGCTGGTCTCTTTATGCCAAGAGTTTTCGGGGCTAAGATAAAGTGTAAGGAGGGGGGGGGGGTGGTGTTTGATTAGGTCTAAAGGTTTCGATTTAAAAGGTGGAGGTAAATCTAGAAATTCAACAAAGTATAGATTGGTGTTTTAGGTATTGATGGATGGTAAGTGATATGAGATATGAATGCTCTTAAGAGAGGCATCACCTGCTAGTTATGATTTTGTAGGACTAGTTATGATTTTGTAGGACTTGTTACCTCATCCTAACCCTTGCAACCATGTCCATGATGAGTGGACGATGAATGGCTAAGCTATACTAGGGCCAATATGGGTTGGTTATGGGGATTAAGGCATGTTAGTGGCTGATTTAGGTGTGTAGGAGTTTGCAAACTAGTTCCAGGTCTACAACAGGGTGGTAGATAAGTATTTAAGGTCATGTTTAGGTGTATATGAAAGTTTTTTGACCTACTTGTCAACTGACCAACATATACGGCAAAGCCTATGGATGAACAGGACTCACTTAACACTACTTCTTTTGATGAAGACTAAGGTAATGATGCATTGCTTATAGAGCCTTCTATATCCAAAGATGGTCTAACCAAATTTGCTCTTAACCAACTTCCCAAATTTAGGTTAATGCTCTCACTACAATTTATGGTTGAATGGCTAAGATGCCCATATTTAAAGCATATGTTAGGAAGCCTCTCATATTTAAATCGAACAGGTTACCTTTTCGATTTAGTTCTACTAACTCATATACCCATCTTGAATGGTCATTTCCAATTCACATTAACTTTGACTCTCAAAAATCCCCTCAAAGCACTACCCTGTAGGTGAGATAGCTCAATTTCCATCACCCATTTGATCAAGTTTAGCTCGTGTATTTAAATCCAAAAAGGGCAAAAATCCACCTTCACCTTATCAATTTCTTGATGGGACTCCCATAAGTTCATCACATTTACCTTGCCCATAAAGTTCCAAGGGCTATCATTCATGATTCTCAAAGCTTATTACTTGCTCCTAACCGTGCATACATATAGGTTTACCTTCATTTACACTATCTCATACACGCCATAAGTTTTCCAATATTTTTTCATCATAGACAAGAGTGCTATTTTGTTTTTTGTTTTGTCCAAGATGATCTTACACATTAGCACTGCCTTTCGTTTCTCATCAATGCATGTTTGTGTATTAAGCTCTATAATGTTTGGCATCTTTCTCTCAATGCTTGGGCACACATTGTAGGGCTAGAGAGTAATGGGTGAATCCATCTAAAGAAATAACATAGACAAATTATACGGAGCACAAAAGATACTAACAGCAAGAAAATAAAGTTTACTAAAGGGAGAAACTAAGAACAACCTAAGTACACCGAACAACTTGCCTACTACTATCAAACAATTAGTGGGTAATAGAACGCTAGGGAACATATATAAAATAGAGAAAAACAAGCGTTCAAGGGTGCTTAAGAGGAATACACTTATCTATGTCAAGATTGCCCATTGAAGTATAGCAACTCTTAAACCCATCAAATGTAAAGCCATTTCCTTATTGTTTATGCCATAGCAGTGGACATCTATAGTTGTTAGGTTTTGGTAATCGTGTGTGAAGGATTCCAAAAAGATTAAGATGGTTGTATAAGGGTCAATTTGGGTTAGCAAAGGGTATTAATTAGTAAGGTTAAGGGTGCAGGATGGTAAAGGTGTGTTGAAGGTTTAGCAATTAGGATTTTTAGTCGGGGAAAGGGGAAATTGACCATAAATGACAATGGGTTTTAGGTATGAGGGATCAACAATCCTTAAGCAAGCTTAGTGAAGATAAAATCACATGTAAGCTAAGGTGATTGTTAATGGCACTCAAAACGAGTAGTTTGAGACTGATCCAACTTGATTGCTCCAAAGATTTCCATAAAAATATTCATTTTATCTTAGCTTGCTATAGGTCCAACATTAAATCCTTTCTTTTCATTGCAATTACATTTTCCATAAATTGATTATATTTTAACTCTAAATCTAAAATTGTTACTCTTAGATTAAAAAGTTAGATTTCCTATTTCGAAATCAGCTAAAAAGAGCACATAATAATAGGGAGAGAGAGAAAGAGAGAGAGATGAGGTTTGTAGATAGTTCATCTTTGCTTCCTCGTAGTTTTAATTTTTGTTTTTAAAAGATCTTAATTCAGAAAAAACAAAAAAATTGAAAAATGATGAAAAAAGACAAAAAAGTAGAAAATTCTCAAGAAAAGAAAAAACAAAAGATTTAGTCAAATTGAGTTATTATTATTGTTTTAAACAAATTTAGTAAAATCGTAATTGAATAATTGTTGAAGGTTGAATTCAATAAAATAAAAATCTGAGATTCAAATTTAGAATCAATCTTATCGAGGGGGTTTGAGACGATGAAGAACGATTTAGGAGATTCAGTTGTAAATTTTATAAAAAGGAAATCGGCTAACACACAGGCGAGGAGAAAAAAAAAAAAAAAAAAATTACACATGACCAGTCAACGTCGTTGACCCTCACCATCCTCATCCAACCCACACCCAAACAGCAACATCCAATCCTGAAGCCCCATCCTCGCTGTTATCTACGCGACAATCCACCCTAGTCACGGACGTAACCAAGCCCACACGCCGGCCACTCTCCCAATCGCCAACATCGTGACAACAGCAACCACAGTTCCGAAATCCCTTTCCATTTGTCACACTCACGATTGACTATTCTTCTCCTTCAACCCAAACACCCAAAACGCAACGCCAGCAAGCACTACTGTCATATACTTACCCACCGACGCTGTAACCTACGAAGAAAACAACCAGCCAAACCCCATTGACCACGACAAACCCCAACCAACTGCAGTAGCAGTGACATCAACCAGTGACGTATGCAAGCCCACTCTTCTGCCACCCACACACGACCAACCCACCGCCCGTAACCCCCACGGCCTGCAAAAGTTACCTACGCGCACGACCAAAGTTCACTACAGTAGACCCAAAGTCTACAGCTGTACGCGATAAACCCACTTGCCTACTCTCTCCTCGAGCTCCACCATACATAGCCACACTACGCATTGGATGCAACCAGCTTAACCAGCACGATGTCATTGCAAGCAGCCACTCAACTGACCAACCCAAAACCACCTTCTTCGTCCAACAACACCAGCCACCCAAACCTGAGTATTCAACTCCGTCCACCCCCATTGACAAACCACTACACTCCAGAACTCCAAACGCCATCCGCATCCTTAACCACCACACAAGCAGTCCCGACCGCTTCCTAATCTCTAACAAGGAACACACTCGACCACGAAGCCTCTTGCGACTCACAACCCATGCCACCTAAAAGTCAAACCATTCAAGTCACAACCGCTACTCGGGACACATACGCCAAACAACATTTCATTAATAATTTTATCGTAGAAGTGAAGTCACCCATTCGATTTGGTGTCCGCAACACTTCGTAAGACGCTGAATCGCTACCCCTGGGAAAAGACCCGACCCGGCTTGTGTTTGGAGCCTAAGATCCGAACCAAGGCCAACTCCGACAGTGCCTTGGTCCACTGCCTACGTGTTTGGGATTCATTTCAGGTTATTGCTTTGGTTTCTTTTTCTTATTTTATCTTGATTTGTTTATTTGTTAATTGGTTATAAAAAAATGGAATATTCTACCGCTTAGAAAAAAAAAATCATTTTAAAATAAATAATAATAATAATAATAACTAACAAACCATTTTAAAAGATTAGGACATTTTCTAAGATTTTTTTCCGACACTCGAGTTAGGACGCTTTTGTATTTTTTTTTTTTTCAAAATTAAAGTAGATAATAACATAAATTTAGCAAATTTATAGAATTAAAAAGAATTAACACATTAAATTTTTCAGAACGAACTACAAACATCAACACACTTTTGAGGACATAAAATTTGTAAAAAAAAAATTTTTTTTTAAATTATAACTTGAATTCTCCATTTTTTAAGATAAATACAATCAAATTCATTTCCTGGTCATTAAAATATTTTTTTAAAAAAGGATAAATTTTGAAAATAAAATCTAATTTTGAAAAATTAAAACGATATTAATAAAATAACCCCTAGAGATTTAGTTTCTTCAACTTTTTTTAAAAGGTTTTTAAAATGTAAACTAATAGTTAAATTAAAATCGATTTACTTAATCGGTTATATGGTAACTCTAAATTTTTCTAAAATAAAGAAATCAGATTTTATTTAACTTTAGTTAAGAATTTAAACTAAATAAACATAAAATTTAATTTAAATTAAGTTAAAGGAAATGAGATTTAAATAAAACAAAAATCAAGCTCAGCAAAACTATGACACACTAGAAGGAGAGAGCAAGAGTTCTTTTAGAAATTCTTTAGGGCTTCTATGAGTTAAAAAGGCTAGGATTAAGGTTTTATTAATAGGGAAGATTGGAAAATGGAATTGCTTATTTACCCCTCCTAATAATATTCTCTAAAAAACGTTTTGTGGTATTTCAAATCATGTGATAAACACACAACCTCTTTGAGAATTTTGAAAAATAAAATCATTATGTTGACACGATTTCAAATTTACATGTTTTATCTTTTATTTCAAAATTGCACTCTATCAAGTTTTTTAGTTTTTTTTTTGGAATATCAAGTGCAAAGCCACAAGATAAAATAAACCACTTAAACTCTATTAAAAGGCCTGATCAAACCAAAGCAAACCAAATGTCAACCAACCAATTCGCTGGAATAAACTAAGCAGCTTTAAATGTAGTTTAAGTTTATTCCGATTCAATTCAAATTCAAATTGTTTTTGAAACTCAAATTGAGAAACATTTATAAAATCACATAGTATTATCACGGTAACATTGCTCTTAGATGATAGTTAAAATATACAAGTCTACTAGAAAAATGATAGACGATGTCGAAAAAGATGAAAAAATAGGTTAGATTGAAAACAATATTGATGTTCAATTAGTGCAGCAAATATGAAGTGTCTTTCATGTTTGGAAACTTAAAATCCGTACGATCTAATTCACCAGTACCGTATAGATAAATTCCAAAGTCCAATCCGTTAATTTAGATTGGAAAGAACCCCATTACCGCAAATTTGAGTAGCCATTATCAAACCAAACAATTAACTTGGAACCTTTTAAATTCGCACTATGAAATATAAACCCATACACATACCACCATTCTAATTGTAATGCCATAGTAATCTTCCGTGGCTGTATATGAAATGTTGTACAGATAATGGTACACCAAATAAATTATCGTCTCAAATGCACGATTCTGCAGCAGCGCCCTTGCATAAAAGTTGAGATATAGATTGTGCTGACATTATTACATTCCCACAGGCCACATCAAAAGGATCAAGGAGGAGCATGCATGCAATAAGAAGCCGTCCCTAACCACCAGTAATAAATAAATCGTTTTGAAAAGGACAATTCTGATGATTTCTGGAAGGTATATATATATATATATATATATATATGGCTGCTCCAGGGAAAAGAAACAAAAATAAAAGGAAACAGACCTAAGATCTTTCTAAAGCAAACAGAAGTTTATGCCTTCGCTTTCCCAGCCTGGAGAGCTTGGATTTTCTGTTCAACCTTGAATATCTGCAAGGAAAAAGAGTCAGTAAAGAAGGGATTAGAGCAACCAGGCCATTCAAAATAACATGGCCAACCAGTTTGAACAGATAACGAAGGAAAACTACAAATTATAAACTAAATATTTCATAAAGAACTAGGCTAAATTTTCTGCATACAAAAACTGAAAACAAGACAGAGACCATAAACCAAGAGTGAATATCATAAAGAAGAGTCCAATCGACTGCCTAATTAGGTGAGATGAAAAATCCTCACACCACAAGCATTTTGATTTTTCAAATTGACTCTCCTAAGCCACTGGACTTTGAGATTTGAGAGCTTTCCTCGATATTGTTATTACAAGTATCAATATTCGGCATCATTGGCAGAGGGCAAAAACATTTTGCTTGAACCAAAATCTCAGTCTAGGCAGCATTTACTAACATCAAACCATTATATAAAAGGCAAATATCACCATGCCAACAATGTCCCTAAACAGTGGCTTAAGGCACTCGATAACATTGTTGATAATAATTATTATATAGTTAAATAATAATAGCATTCCATTAGATGCTATATTTTTTTTTTTTTTTAGATGAATAAATAATTTATTGATAAGAATGTACAGCTATCAACAAAGGATATTATATTTGATAAAACTTCATATATAAAATCCAAATCTTTTAGTCATGAAGAATGTATTATGTTCTTAGAATCCCGAAGTGGTTCCTTCGTTTTATTCCCTTGAGAATGATTCAATTTATGAAGCACTGCCAACAAAGGTATTGATTACAAGGGAAATGTCTTTTCATCAGAAACATGCATTGATAGTTCATTCTTTTCTTGAAATAGCATCAAATTAATGTAAGAAAAAATTAGCATGGAAAACAAATAGAAAGAAGAGAAATGAATATAATAAGAGAAATGCAAAGAACCTGTTATAAAACAATTAAATAATAAATATCTCTTATGCATCAGCGATTGGATCTGCTCATTTGCTAGAGCATGTCCACAGCCTACTATTAGTAAATGAGATTCCCACTGGATATTATCCACATAATTCAAGTCCAGCTCTGATCCTTTTTATAATGAAAGAGAAAAGCCATTTCGTGAATCAGCAGCGATCATCAGATAAATGGAAGAGGAGGAAACAGCACTTCAGTAGTCACATGACAAACTACATAGCATAAAATTGTCTCGCCAATTCTAGTGGAGGATATCATTGCAACATAATTCACTCCATGTCCATATAGCAATAAATAATTAGATTTACAATTTTCTTCTTATTAGAGAATAAATGCATCGAATAATATATTTGCAGGGACACTTTTTGTAAATTTCAACCTCTCATTAAATACATTATTAGGAGAAAATGCTTGCTACCCCGCAACCCAAAGGCTTAGCTCCAAAATTTGGTGGAGACCTCATAACCATTATGACATCGGTTGTATGCTTTCATGTTTGTGAGATTCCATATTTCATTTGTAGTTGAATGACAGGATCTTAGACTCATTTAAGTTACTTCAGTAGCAAGCAAATGAAAGTTACAAATTTTTCCTAAGAGCAACTCCACTCCTGGACCATTACCCCAAAAAAATTAAAAATATAAAAAGAATTAAATAAATATATATTATATAATTTAATTACAAAAAAAAAAAAAAAAAAGCTCCTCTCTTGAACACTCTCCAAAACTCGATAATCAAAAGTCAGTAATGACTTTATACCTTTTAGATCCTTCCAATATAGTTTCTTCATTTTATTTCCCCATAAGGTTCTTTCTTGTGCATTTTTCCTCACTGCCTTTAGTTTCTTATCCTTCTACCTAACAATCCAGACTAAGTGCAAATGCCCACCATGAAAAACTGTCGTGAATATGGGAATATATCACTCACCGCATCTCTCCTGCTTTTTTGTTTCTCCTCAAGATCCTGAAGAGTTGCATCAAGACGCTTCCTGCATGCAAAAGAATTTTTTTTAAATATGCAAAAGAGATGAATTCTAGAAAATTGTATTTTCATGTAGCATGCTCTAGACTACATGCTTAAGAAATTGGTGCTTACAGCAAAATGAGGAAATGTAGAAAAAATCTAAAAAGAAGCTGTCAATAGCTTTTTGTTGGGGTCAATATATCCTACTAAATCAGCAAGTAAATCAGAGGAGATAATAACAAAATATCATGTACCCATCTTTCTAACTGATATTTATGAGTACCGGTCAATGAAAAATTTGGTTTCCTAAGGTCATTAGTGACATGCTTTTATCCAATGGCTGGCCTTCCAAACCAACCTACCGACAATGCATGGATTAATGTCCTGGAACATGATCAATAGAAGTATCTGTTTATTTGTGTCAAGATGGTCAATAAACTCATCAAGTCCTGTTTTTTTAGTTGGGCCTTCTCAAAGGAGATTTGGAACCAGGTAGCTATGGAATTCCTGATTCATTTGCCTGTTTCTTAATGCAGTTGGGATTCAATTCTGCAGGCTTTATTTTCAGCTACTAATACCAGGAAGGAAACTGTTCTCAGAGCTTTTGCAGCTTGAGTTCATCTTGTTTGGCTAGAAGAGTAGGAACTGCTTGTTATAATGTTTGACAAATTAGTAAAGATAATTTTGTACATGATCAGGCGAAAGTGGATATTAGCTAGGCCACTAGGTCTCTTATAATTGTAAACCTCAACTAAGGTTAAATTAGTGCCAACTGGGTAAAATTGCACATATGCTTTGTAATTATTGATTTTCTTATTTGATTGCTCTATTTTCCATTTATTACATACGAAGACTCCAATTAGCCAACAAGAAAATAATGATGACACTACCCAAATAAATATATATGTATGTATGTAAGAAAGTACCGAGAAGCTGTATCAAAAAAGAGAAATAATGATACTGCCTTTTAAAAAAATAATAATAATGATGATGATGATGATGATAACAACAACAACAACAATAATAATAGGTTGAAAACTAACTTAGAAGGAAAGTTTCAGTATGCATACAATTCAGCAGAGATAAAATCTATTCTTTTGCGGACATTTGCATTAGCTTCTGCTAAATCTTGTTTCACAAGCACTGGACCAATCAACTTGTACACATTTGCATCTTCATTCAGCAAATCCAACTCCTGTAGAGTATATAAAAAATGACGTATAAGAGGCTGCAAGAAACAGTAATCTATCACAAAATATCTTCCCCAACAGCTTCGTAACAGAACAATCAGTCCTTTTTGGCATTTTCCCCTCCCCATGAGTTAAGTCTGTAAGTAACCCAAAGAGGGAAACGTAATATCACTAATGCATCATGTGAAAGCAGCTACTAGCCAAATTTACACACAAAAAATTTAGCACAAAAGAAGCTGAATAAATCCTCATTACTGCCTGAAACACTAAAAGCTCAAGTGTTCCAGCTCAGTTGCAAGCTTAGGCCAGGAATAATAAATAAAAGGATGAAAATGACTGAAAACAGAGGCCTTATTTACCTGGGTCCCTCCATTAATTTATTGCCTCATGACATGAAACTAAAGACCGAGTCGCTATTCCAGCAAACTAAAAACATCACTAAGGTGTGGACATCCAGATATAAGCTAGGGATAGAATAGGATAAAAGTAGGATAGGAAAAGGAAGGAATTTCTGATATACAATTATCTGTTTGATACTATCAGGGTTAATTTTATGCGATTGTTATCAACATGATCGATGACTGGGCCCTGTGGGTAGACACCATTTTCAGAGGGTGAAAAAGTGAAGAGGAAACAAATCCCCTCAAGACCACTATCTCAATGTGAACCGTACAATGACTAAGGTTAAGGTTGCATGCCATTTAAAAGATATGAAGAATGTCTTAAGGACAGTATAATAATTTAGTATACCTAGATCTTATAAGAATGATCATACAGGGGATAATATGTAAGCAAAAATGTACCAATTAGTGTTCATTGTGTCTGTTTGCATGTCATTGTGTTTGTCCTAAAATGGCTGGGTTATAGCACACACCTGAATTTCCTTTTGTCTAGATCAGAAAGACTGCCCTAAGATGATATGGAATCAATCAGACACCCCAATGGAATTGTTAGAAACAAATAGCATCAATGTATGATGCATGATATGTGGATTTGGATTATCTTTTTTTTTCGGACATGTCATATTTCTTGAAAGATGTTATCCTTACTGGAAGTTCTATGATGAACTGAAATCAACAAAATTCATCTGGCAGCACAAGATGTTTGTGGCACTATCACAATCCTTATAATCAATTTTACTGAATTCTTTTCTTTTCGTTGATTGTATGGTCATGTAATAATAAAAGAGAATAATACTGATTATAATTTTTTTATTTGTCTATTTCCATTATCAAACTGCTTATTTATACAACCTTCACTTTCACTAAACAAAGAGATGCCAAAAATCTAACAATATCTTCTAAAAGATGCACAAGCCTTAAGGGACCCTCCAACCATTGCCCAAGGCTTTTTAGGTTGTTGTTCTTAAGGATGTTCTAGGCAAGCCTAATTGTGAATTCATCATTTGAATTGTGCGTCCACATTCATTTGGCTACTTTGAAAACATGTGATTGAATGGTGCTCGTGGTGATGGAAGGTCCAGGAAGAGTGTGGGTGGAGGGGAGGGTGGTTGCAGTGGTTCCAAAGGGAGGTCCCTTCATCAATGGAGCAAGGAGATCATATAGAGTAGTTTCAGAGAAAGCAAATTGCCACTTGTATGATTTACTTCATCCTAGCACCAAGGTCAACTAAAACACCAGTAAAAGCATGCTTTTAGAGATATTACAATTATCATCATCTCTAGATACATCAACAAAATCGTAGACGAGTTGAAACAAAGAGATGAACCTTGAGAACGAGCTCATTCTCACCAAGCTGAATAGTGTACTTCTTCCTCACTTGATGATTCTTCGCAATGTCTATATCAAGCCACAAAAAGGGTTAAATCCTCAACAAACAAAGCAAAATTTCATACAAGAATAAGGGCCATCTGTACAGAATTTAATTTACTGTCTTCTTATAATCATTTTACAGCACTCATTACCTTTTTGTAGTTTGCTTAAGTCATTGACTTTATTTTCCCGGTCACGCTGTAACTCTTTAAGTGCTATTGAAGAACCCATCTTCCCTTACTTTTAGTTTTGACTTCCTGCAGGACCATCCCCATGAGAGCATTGTACTGAAGGAATACTTTGTTAAAAAAGTTTATTGCACCAAAAATTCATCAAAAGCAAATTGTAATATTATTATACTTATTACTCTCCAATAGAAATTAAGACATCAGCCATATATAGAGCATTCCACTCACATAAAAATTTTTTTTAGCGCTTAAATTAACAAAAAGATTCAAATTTTAATAGCATAATCAAGAGCATATGGATCAACACTAGAGTCTTACTTGTTCTGAAGAGACAATTTAGAGAAAAGGAGTACTGAAACAACTTCAATGAGCAGAACAACTATGGCTGCAAGCATTTTTTTTCCTTATTTTGTTTAATTATTTTCCGTTGAATTTTTTTTTTTTTTTTTTTTTTTGGGATCAGGTGAGATTTTTTTTTTTTTCATTAATAAAAGTAAATAGTACAACGAAAGGAAATATTCCAACAACGAAAGACAGTCAAAGAAACCCTCAAGGGTAAGACAAAACAAAATCACAGAGGCTATTACACAGATTAGAGGTTCAAAAAAGTCAAGAACACCCTTAAAGGTGAAACACAACCACTAAAACTAAGTAGATTGTGTTTGCAATTTCAAAACTTCTTTCACTTTCACTCGAATTTCTAAAAGCTAGTTGCATTCATGTGCCTGAAAAGCTCATTTTCAGTTTCAATCTTTCAGTTTGAGTAGAGGAAATTTCGAGTTTGCTACCTTCTCCATACAAATGGAGAACAAAATTTTCTGACTTCGCAATTTCATGCTATTTGTCCCCATCTCTTTTTTGTTGTCAGTCAGATAATCGTATCTTATCAATTATAGGACAATAGTCAAATAAAACTTTCAGGTAGTGAACAGTCTTTAAGTGTGGTCTTTAACTTCACAGAAGAAACATCACGAAAGTCAAAATGCAAAGAACAAAATCACGCAACTTTTCATAATTAATCATCACAAATTGAAACCTACTTAACATCCTCGACTCAGATCTCATCAAACTATTTACAAAGCACCCAATCCAGCAAAAACAACATTAATTCCTTAAATCAACTTGCTGAGACACTAAAATAGAATGAAGGCTTAAAAACACAGAAAGAGACCTTGCAAGAGAGACACAAACTGTATTGGTTGCTGATGAAATGGCTGATTGTATAGAAGATAAGTTTTCCAGCAAAAATTGGAGATTAAGTGAGTTGACAGGATGAGGGAAAGAACAGAAAGAGGAAAGGTTTTAGGGCAAAATCCAATTGATAACAATCTTTTGAAAACCCACATGCAGTGAGATGAACAAGAATAACTGCTGCTTGGAAAAGAAAAACTGAGATAAACAGCTATTAGAACCAAAACAATGTACTCAAAAATAAACAATTTTGTCAAATATATAAAACATGGTGAAATTCGTTCAAGAGCTTAAAAGTTTGAAGAAGCACATCTGGAAAAAGGAAAGAATACATTAAACAACAAAGTGCTAGACACCAAACATTTTATTTCATAACCTCTCTAGGGTGGGCCAAGCTGCACCAAAGCAAACCAAGGAAAAAATTTGACTTTCTGGCAAAACAAGGGTTTACAGTTCTGGTTAGCATGAATTTTGGGATCAACAGTTCAATCTGCCTTAGCAAAGCTTCTTTACAATAAGTGTCAAAACCAAATCTGTAGTAACAGGCCAACACTAATTAGTGTTGTGCCAGCTGCATACAATTTCCTGTTGCAGTGGGCCTAACAATGGGACAGTTCCAAGCCACGAATTTGATTCGTTTGCTGTCGTGCAATTGTTTCACATGGACAAAAAATACTAATAATAATCTGATACACAATAATGCAAATGGAGAATTCTGGAAAAGAACAAAACTGAAAAAGAGAAAAGCATCCCTTTTTAATTTAGGGTATAAAAGAAGAGAAGTTAAGGTACTTGGTGACACACTTGAATTTGCGACAAATTTCATTGTGGAAACAAGAGCGTAATCCAAATTCACAACTATGTTCACAATCAAAGTGGAGATATCAACGAGTTTGGGGTTGAATGGAAAAGTGTTGCTGATCTACAGGAGAGGTGATTCTTTCAAAAAAAATTTAGAATCATTGATAAGAGCAAGTCTGAAAACACAATTTAATACATTATTAGATGATGTGATCCTATATTGTGTATGTATATAATATCAACAGTATAGCTGACTAATTCTCGAACACTGTAATCACCATAAAACATGTGGATCACTAGAGGCCAGACAACACAGCACGAAAGAGAAATGTATCTCAGAGGCGCATGAGAGAACCAAAATGACAAACCTCAAATTGTAACAAACTGGCATAAGAGACAGATAAAGAAATACAACTAATATATTTCATAACTTGATGAGAAAATCAATATACATGAAAGTTGATCGTAAAACTTCATCATTTCATCTGGACAATATATCAAATGCAAAATAAACAGCAAACTAAGAAGCCCAGCCATAAATTAAGTGCAGCTTCAACAGCACCACTCTTGCTACCAACCATGCAACAATAAAATCGACACCTATTATTTTCAACTCTATCGATTCCAAGACTAATTGTTCAATCATTAATTAGAAACTCTAAAAACCATATTTAAACTGGATGAATGACCAACTTAAATGAAGATTTACATATCTTCCAAACAAAAAACAATAAAAAACAAACCCTAGATGAGTATCGATAAACAATAACCTTGTGCAAGAAACAATCACAAAGCAAACCCTAATATCCCAATAAGCTAAATCAAATTGGAGATAAAAACCGACCGAAGCGAAGAGAGAACAAAGGGGTGAGCGTACCACTATAGAAATTGATAAAATGAAGAGAGCGACGTCAACGAGAAGTTCCAATGCTTGAGATGGTGAGTGGATGGAGCCGACGAGATCACCAGGAAGACGAGGTAAAGAGGAGGAGAAAGACGGTGGAGAGGAGGAGGAGGGGGAGGAGTTTTGCAGTGAGATAAAAAAAAAAAAAAAAAGAGAGAAAATTAGTGTTAATTAAATTTTGAAAAATAAAGGAAAGATACTTTTTTATTGAAAGATTAAAGATTAACCGCGTTATTTTTCTGTCACAACCTAACTCTACAGGAAAGCTCGGTCCAGAGAAGCCTTACTTTTTCTCACGTGAGACTGTAATATTATCGTCCCTTCCCACGTTGGCCTATTCCAAATTGTTCACTAGAGAATATATCTACTAGGCAATCCTTTTTCAAGCCATTCCTTTTTCATGTAACGTTTTTTCAAATCACCCTTTTCTCAGGGATGGCCACTCAACGAAAATACTAAATAATATAACTCAAATTTGAAAAGACTAAGACTTAGACTTAAATATCACACATAACACATGTTACATTTTTATGTAAAACTATATTATTTTTACTGTGTTCAAAAACTACTCATAATATGTGTGCTTAAAATATATATATATATATGTGTGTGATTTATAAAATATGTTACGCTTCAAAAAGGTAGAATCGCAACAATTCTACCATATAAACTATTCTAAAATGAAAACTAACCTTATAATTGCTAATTATTTTAAAGTATTCAATTTGATATTTGTTTGATATAAACTTATAATATAGTCTTTTGAAGTAATTACTAAAACAAACTCATAGCTTGATTTTTCAAAAGAGTAGTTATAAAACCCATAGGTTCATGTTACTCAGTCTAAAGATCAAAAAATAATAAACAATTGAGTTACCTGAGGAGAATCTATTAGTTTTCTTAAAAGTTAGAAAAGTTAACAATAAATATAAGAATCCAACCAATTTTTCTTTATCCTTACTCACTGACCTTGATTACTAAAATTATGGTCTTAGGTGTTATACTTATAAATCCACTTTAGACCTTAGAAAAAATTATAGAAAAATGAGCGATAATTTATTTAATAAGGGAGGGCGAAGAGAAAAATGTACATTCAATACAAAACAACCAGAATTTCTAATTGAGGTTGAGGAGTTTGTCGTCACATACACAAATTGAAACCAAGTCGACACTTATGAAATTGAGATCACCCTTCACTTGATACTAACTTCGAGACACAATCTCCAACCTTACTAAGATCTCATCTTTTATTACTTAGTTCAATTAATGGTGAGAAAATGACTATTTCAACCATCCTCATTGAAGAGTCCATGTTTGATTTAAGAATCCTAAACGTTACCCTTAGTAGGTTGTAATGCATGCCAATTAAAGCTTAGGCCAAGTTTAGGTTAGATCGTTTTCAAGATGATCAACTGATCTCAAATAGTCTAATCAAAGTAGTAATCGCAGAACAATCAATACATAAAGCTTAGATCCACATAATAATAAAACAATATTCACGTACATACATTGTATACGCACAGTCAACTATCTTATAACCACAAACAAATATATACTAAAACCAAGTATTCTAAAATAATACTTCGAAATACAATGAAGCATTAATCCCACTAACTTGAAATTTGATTGCTCACTAACTTGGTTACTCAACTTGTTCCCCTCATAAAATCCCTATACATTTATCTAATTAATTATTTTAGTTATTAGATAAGGCTTGAGATACCATTAATTTATTTATGTTCATTAGAATTCGTATGATCTGGAATTCAATTTATAGGTTATGTATATGTAGATGTAGGAAGTTAGAATCATTTCATAAATAAATTTTAATTTTGACACACTCTAAGCTAAGTTCTAAGTTAGGTTATCCTCAAAGTTTTTAGATTGGAAACTTCCATGTCATCCTTTGAGCTACTATATCAAAGTCAAGGTTTACAAAAAGATCAACCTCTAAATCAACCTTTGAGTTTGATAAATACTTAAGATTTATCATAGAATATCTTCTGAAACAGTTTCTAAGTGTTCACACTCACATATTATCATTCCAAATAACCTTTGAATTCCTTCTAAGTAAGCTATTAGATTTACTCAATTTAAAGCCTTTTAACAAAATACCCATCAAACTATTAGTTGAGCCCAACCAACTATAAAATTCTTAAGAATATATCCTCTAAATTAGTCTCTAAGATTCCCCTATTAAGAATTCCTTCTGACTTAGCTTTTGAGTACAATTCTAATAAGATTTTCACTTAATAAACTCTCTAAGTGATCCTTTACTCTACTCAAGCTCCTTATAACCAATAAATTTGTTCACTCTTCTTCCAATTCCAATTACCAAAAATCACACCAACAATATATACAACATCAAAATACTTCATTACTCCACAAGAGCTTCATTTACCCACTACCATCGACCACCACCCCCTCCCCCAAATTCACCTGCATTCATAAGAACACATACTATGATATTTAACCATATAAATCACATGTTTGTCAAATTCACCAAAACTATCCATAAACTTCAATCTAACACCACCAATCCATAATAATTTACTCTCCAAATCGATGTAGTATAGAATCTTAGTAAGGCGTTTGAAGAAAATTTATAAATTTTACTAAAATTATCAATTTAGTCATAATTTATGGGCTCAAAAATTAAGAAAAATATAGAAAACAATTTTGATGAAAAAATTTACATAGTATCATAGTATCAATGATAGGTAGCTTGCAAAAAAATTTGGTATTCGAAACTACATCATTAAAGTGTTTTACATCTACAACAAAAAATGTTAAGATTTAGTAATTTCTTAAGGATATAGTATATAGCTACTAAATTTCTACAAATTAGTATTTTTCTTAGATTCTTAATGAAAAATCATTTTGTAATAATTTTTTCTAGAATTTTCTAACTAAATTTAGTATTTTTAGTAATTTATTAGAAATTTAGACCAATTTAGCACACTTATCGAAGAGCCATCCGGCGACCAATGACAATGGCAACCTTCTCAAATAGCCAAGATGTGATCACTCCTATCGCCTAGTTGTGGTGTTTTGCTTCTAGTTGCTACTTAAACCCTTGAACTCCCAACAACCTCAATTACACCAATTTTCTTATAATTTTTCCAAATTTTCTTCTTGAATTTTCTCAACCTCATCTTATTTTTTCGAGATCCTTGATTGCATGTAGAATATTGTAAAGAGAGTTGTTTAATTTTACATAGGATGAAAAATGATTCTCTCTCTCCTCTCTTGCCAAAATCACTTTTTATACCAGTCTTATATGTGTTAAGTTGCTAATCCATACACCAATAGCTATCCTTAGGTCCTTCCATGCCTGATCTCAAGTTATTCCCAACTACCCTTTTTTTATTTTTACTATTCTCTTTAATTATTTTAGCTTAATTTGCATTTAATTAGCTATTCTGGATAATTATGGATATATATTAAAAATTACACATGATAAATATATATATTTTCTACATATTATTTCATGTCATTTAATAATTTTATTACTTGTATAATTCACCTTTAAAAGATTGCAAACCACCAACGCCTATCCCACACAATTATGATAATTATAAAATAATATAGTAAAAATTACTATTTAAGCTCTATTTTTTATTATTTTATTATATTTTTGAGATCTAAATCTAGGGGTTCTCATTAAAAAATGTCTTTAGCCGACTTGTAAATTTCCGACTTAATTGGATTAATTCTATCAATACCTTAAATCGATTGCTCAAAATCTAATCGCGTAAATATGGAGCTTGCGTGATAATTATATTGGATGTATATACATACCCTCTAAATATTATTTCATATCTCATAAGTTTTTTCGTCCATCTAATTTATCTCTAAAGCTTTAGTAATTATGAAAAAATAAATAATAAGTATTGTATTAGAAATTATCTTTTTAGCTATCTTACCATTTTCTTATTATATTTACAAAATCTAATCTTGCAGAGTCACTTTATTTATTAATTATATATATTTTTATCTAAGTCACAAAATATTAACTCTATCCAATTACTTTCTTGAACATCTAAACCCAGGACTTACTTGCTGGAGTACGGATCACACCATTTCACTTAGACTCTATGATAGCCAAGGTCACACCACAGATTTAGTCCACATCTAATATTTGTCAGTATTATTCTTATTTCAATAATATTTTTTTCATAAATTATTACACATACTAACTACTTTTTATTCGATGAACAAATTATTCAGTCTAATAATGTCGAACCATTTATTTGTTAGGCATTTTGGAGTTACTCCCTCCTAAAGATCATATGAATATATTAAAGGAAAGAAACAATAGTGCGATTCGATGTCTAATTATTTAAAATGCACGATGAATAATTTCTTTCTTTGTTTCCACCACCATCTCTCAAGAAATCGGATCTATCTTAAATACTAATTAATGCTTTCATCATCCAAGTCTTATTGTGCAATTTTGCACTCAAGCAGATTTTCTCTTTTTTAAGGTACTAATTAAACTTAGCATTATTGTCTATTAATTATAATTGACATGACTCAACTTTTTTTTTTTTTTTTTATATATTACGTTGAAACATATTACGTTAAGGGCTTTTATGTATTAATAATTATACTGCACAAGTTACCATCTAAATTTGCAATATAATTCTATAATTATTCTGCGTTGGTGCACCGTATAATTTATAATAGCGATTGTGCGTTTCATTTTCTTTTTTTTTTTCCTTTTTTAAAATCATCCATAAAAAAATAAAATAATCATTATATATTTTAAATTTGATCGACTGAATTTAATTTTTTCACATGTACGGTGGATGGATGCAAGTCCGCTAAAACTGAGGTTGAAAAAAAAAAAAAAAAAAAGACAGGAAATGTAAAATGGTACAGAATTAGAGACGCTTCATCCTTTCTGCTGTCACTTTTACATCTAATTGAGACTACGTCAATCTAGGCAAGGATTGTAGAAACAAAACCATTGCAGAAACCAAGAACATTGTTATGTTAAAAAGAGAAAAAGAAACTTTATATGCAACGTTCTATACGATCCAACTCTAAACCCACAGGAAGCAAATGAACTATACTTATACCAATACTAATACTGTACAGGGTGATCGTCTCAATGGGAGTTGTCAGAGATCCAATTAGACACAATGTTCTCATCCATTGGTTTTGGACCTCCACAAGATCTCGCAACCGATTCAAAAAGCTTCTCGATCTCGGGTGCACATCTTATGAAGGATCGATTCCAAAAGTTATACCTGGGATTCTGCAGGAATTCACAAATGTACGGATATTCAGTATTATATTAATTTATGCATCACGTGTCAAACGCCTACGATAACGTAAATATGATGATATGAATACCTTGATGAGCTCAATAAAAGCGATGAGAAGACCCCAGGGATGAGGGCGGTTTACGATGAGGCGTTCAAATAACACCCTGGTAATTTGTTCTTGTATAATTTCCTGCAGAAAAACGAAGTCACTATCAAGCGATTTTTTACCTTTAAGTAAATTCGGAATAAAGCCCACAGCCCATGCCAGCACGTCCTAAAAGAACTCCCAGCTCCAGAACCTTTTCTTTCTTTTTTCTTTTTTTTTTTTTTTTAAAAGTACCTATCTCAGTTGAAAACAAAGTAAAATCCCTAGAATATCATTACAATAATCTCTAATATTAAATATTCTTATGTACCTTCAGTAATCTCTGTGGCTACCCCTTCACGTTCTCTCTATCTAAATATATTTTTGTTTCATCTGTGGTATCATTAGCCAAATCTAACCCTAGCCCAACCACCCTAATCCAAAACCTTTCAACAATGCCTACTTTCCATCGATATCCTTGTTTCATCTTATATGCCATCATATACCTAAATCTATCCCTAGCCCAACACCGTAATCATAATCCTTTCAACAATGCCGACCATCCATTGCTCCACCCACAGAGGAAACAGATTCCTCCTATCGCTTCTACTGCCACTGTTACTATGCTAATGCCGTACTCATTCCTAGTTTTGCTTTTACTTTTTTTTGTTTTTTGGGATAATTTTTTTTGTAGTTGTTATATGTCAGAAGCCAAAACTATCACGTTAGAATGTTGCACATTTACATCTTCTTCCGGCTTGAGGGAATTTAATAGAATATGTATGATTTCTTTAGAATCTTCAGTATCCGCTATAGGGCTATGACTCTTAGGAGGGAATATATTAGAATCTTCAGAATATGTACGATTTCTTTAGAATCTTCACTCTCTGCTATAGTGCTATGACTCTTAGGATCTCCAGGACAAACAAAAGGTACTCTATATATAATAAATAATTAAATTCACTTAATTATTTGCGTGCTTCACCATTGTCACCCTTTTAATTTAAAAGTACAAAACTGCAAATTTGGGAACGCACACTTGCCTGATTCGCTTCAGAAAACAAGTAGAGTAGCATGAAGGAGAAATAATGCGTGAGGGTGTTCGGGTAACGCAATTGATTAGCAATTGCATTCAAGAACAGATAGCGTCCTTCAGTATCCAATTCTCCAATGAGTGTCTGGAAAATGTCAACTGCTTCAAGAACACAAAAGACTGCCAGATGAGCAGAGTTGACGGGTGTTTGAGAGTGGACTGTTCTAGCCTCCAGCAGTTGCATAGCCTGCATGAAAGAAAAGAGGATTAGAAAGAAGAGGTAGCAAAAACAATAGTGTACTACTTTCACAGCTAATGTTGCACCCACAGCTGGCATTTTGTTTTAAGCCGCTCTGTGAATAGGCAGCCTAGCTAGAAATGCAGGTATAGAAATCAAACGCCAGATTAATCAAGGAAATGAAGTGGGCGAAACTAGTACGTCAGAGCACAAACATTACCTGCATACCCACATAAAGCACTAGTGAATTGATCAATGGCACGTCATATTTTGTCCCAGAGACTGCAGCCTCACTTGGAGGCAGCAGCAGTTTCTGCTTTAGCTCACTCAAAAATGATGACCCCTGTGGCCTTGACTGTGTAGTTTCCACAAACAGCAATGTCAGTTGAAGAATATTATAAGTTATCATAGTTCATATGCCAAGAACCACAAGCTGTGCTTAAGAAAAATGCAACCACAAAATAGATTGATGCTCGGGATAATTGCAAAGAGACGATATGTTCCGCATGTATTACTAAGAGTTGCCAGCAAACTACCATACAGGATTCAACATACAGACCAACAAACCGGAACTTGAACTAACGTGCATCCACACACCTTAAGATACTCATCAATATCGCCCTTCAACTGCTTTGCTTTGAGAGCAGCATCTACTTCAGAGAGAATTCGTGGTGGAAGATTCATTTCGGGAAGCAAATCTATCTGCACAAGTGAATACAAATGGTGAGAGACAGGAACATTTTGAAGTCAACAATCTTCTGAAAATAAAAATCAGAACAAAGAGCAATAACAGACCTTCAAATTGGGAGTAGATGGATCCGGCAATCTCATATTGCGAGGAAATGCACTAAGGATGATATTTCGCATTTGGATGCAGCTGGGAGGTATCACATCACAGAAGGAAAAATGATAATCACACAAAAACTCAGGAAAATCATGTAGGAGCACAAGCAAAACCCTCAGGGTTCCTTTATATAGAAAATGAACCTGCATGCATGTAAAAACAAGAATATGAGTCAGTGCACCACAAACTATGCACAAAGGCTGGCTAGCATGACAGAGTATAGGGACATGAGTTAAAGAAAAGCAGGCAAACCGGCATTCCAAGTTCAGCATTTCTCAAGAACGGCTCCATAAACTGGAACAAGTCCACCAGCAGGCGCTGAAAGAAAGGCCAACCTTTTTGAGAGTTTCCCGTTAGGATCTTTGGCATAAAAGATCTGTGGCTCACTAGCTCAAGCCAAGCAAAGCTGGGAAATGGAATTTAAAAAAAAAAAAAAAATTAGCCAATCTATGCCAATCTGAATAACGATCTTTTCTCACTAACTATCCTCTGACTTCATACAATTCTTGCAAAATTTTCTTTTTTCATCAGCGTGTAAATTTTATGCAGTTATTCTCCAAAACTGTATAGAATTGTTGCACAAAAAGAGCATATTTGAGGATTTAGATTAGGAAAAATTATTCTTATTCATATCCAATGTTCAATTCCAGATATATAAAGAACAAAACAGTGACTTAAGAAAGGTAACATCTAGGCGAGTGACTTTCTCGATGATAAAAGTCGAAGCTATCCTACTATACCAGCATATATCTTAAAGGGAAAAAGAAATTAAAACAGGAAAAAAATAAATGAATTAATTTTTTTTTTCTTTAAAAAGCAACCAGCCTAACCAGATCCCACAAAATCCAGAATTAAAACCAGAAACCAAAAAATAAATAAATGAATGAATAAATCAATTAATCTTAACTTTCCTACAATATCTAAGATAGGAAACCAAGATAAAGCAACATATAACAAAATCCACAGGAGCAACAATGACCATGAATCCCATGAAATGTACATCCTCCATTTCATTGACTTGTGTCTGAAGAAAATCAATCTAAGAATCAGTCAACCTAATCTTGATAGAAAATCAAATGAAATGGCAAAAAATGCCAAACTCTCAATTATTTTGGCCCCATTTTAGCAGTGACCACTCACAATACAAAACTTTGAAAAACATTCAGAACTAAAGGATATATCTGTCCATTTCCAAGTACCAAAACAGATAAGCTAACCTGAATGCAGGAACTTTTGAGGGCTGCAAAGCGTGAAATGCATTCGCAAAAGCTGTCAAAATCTGTAACTTGAAAATATCAGTCAAGCAGTTAAAGGTGCAAAGGGAGGGGAGAGAGAGACAAGAGGAAGGAGGCAATGGACAGAAAATGTCGAAATCAAAACCTGAATTTCGGGTATATTTTCGATTTTCATATAAATTTCCAAGTTGCTCAGTATTATACTCAATCAAACTTTTTACTTATCAATTTTACTACATCATATCTTGTTTACGGGGGGTGTAAGTTAAACTACTCTTAAGCTATTTGAGTTTGATTTAATCCAATCGAGTTATAGCTCGAGTGACTCGTGCAATTAACCAAATCGAGCTTAAACTTCATAATATTTTTGCTCAACTAGTTTGCACACCCAATCATTCCTAGAGTCAACTATAAATATAAGTTGAATTTCAATCAAGTTTAGACATTAACATCATTATAGTTTATTTTAAAAAAAAAAAGTGAAAAATCAAGCTTAATCGAGTCAATATATCAAGCTTGTAAAGCACCACTTTCAATTAAGCTAGAGCTTTGATTAGCTTACGACCAACATTGTATCATCTCGACTTAACAAGTTTATAGTCCTAACAATTGCTCTTATATTCTTTCATCAACAAGTGTTTGCCATATCATTTTCTTGACCATAACGATGGTAGCAAATTTAGGTGTAAAAATTGATAAAGGAAAAGTTCACGGGTATAACATGGTTAGTACTTTCAAACTTCAATTGAAAAACAAAAAGCATGTGAAGTTCGTATCTGAGTTTCACATTATCCCCCCAGAAAACATAGTATATCATACATTTATCTACCTGAAGATTAGAGCCATCAGCAGCAAGATCTGGAGAACAGAAGTCTAGCAGCCAATTAATAAAGAGTCTAAAGTAGGGCCTCGGATTGAAAGATGCTTTCTTCTCTTCAGCCTTTTTTTGAATATATTTCACAGTTACTCCCAATATCTGTCAAAAAGAAAGTGGATCGAATTATCCAAGACATAAACAAAAACGACTCTTAACATAACTTCAACTAGAACATACCCGATTGAAGAGCACAAGCTTGCTGGATGTTTGCTCCACAGGACAGTACTTTGGAGGGAGGAAAAAAAGGAAGTCAAAGCACTGATGGTTTCTAATAATGTGACAATTTTTTGTACAACTTTTCACCAGTTTACTAACCTTAAAAATTGAAAATACAAGTTTCGCATATGTGTCAATTGCAAGAAACAGATTCTGCACTTGCTGAGGTGATTGAAGTGAATTTGAGTTGAGACAATGATTCACTGAAAGTTCCTGAAATGACGAATAAAAATATATATATATAGATATATAAAAATATATATATATATAGATATATATTTACAACATTTTCACAAGTCCGAATGAACTTTGGGCTGAATTGACTCAATCATTATGTACCGTAAGGACAAGGATAAAATGATCAGTTATATCATCCCCTTTGAGAAGTCCATTCTGATTCAACTGTATGATGAAATGACTGCAGGCAGCATCATTTGCAGATATTTGGTACCATTCAGCAAAGAGCAAGGATACCTACATGACAAAATCAGGACAAAATAAGTATATATTGCTTACACTTGCATGCTGCCATGTCACTCAAGAATACTCTGCAGCTATTTGAAATTTTATTGCACATAAAATTACAGCCAGGCAATTCTGCTAGCTTCAGATTTCAAACTACAGTATTCCATCATAATCTGGGAGGTACTATTTGCTTTTCTTTCCCCTAAAAGCGAGCTACTATTTGCCTTTCTTTCCCCCAAAAGCATCTTATTTTGTTCCTTTATTTTTTGGAAGCACTTGGAGCTTTAAGGCCATTTTATTGACATAGACATCATTTTGTCTTTTGATGTCTATATCAATCTTGTAGCTTTCCAAGTCTGCTTCTGTTTTGTTGTACATTTCCATCTTTACAAAATACAAAAGTATCTTACCTTACACCCAACCCCACCCCCCCCCACACAAAAAAAAAAAAAAATACCTACTAAATTCTGGCCACCACCAAGAGATCTTTCACAGGAAATTGTTACAACCTCTTAGATATAGCCAAATCTTATAATAACTTCCCAAAGGAAGTCATGAGTATCATGGAGATGATTGGTAGAATCCTAGTACCTTGGCAGGATCCTTTGAAAACATCTGTGATGATTATTGTGATAATATTTGCAAAATTATTCTTTCCTTTATGTATATTTTGTATCACAAGTTATCTCCTAGCATTTCAATTTCCTTTGTCAGCAGATTAGGTATTCATTCTATTTATTTCTCTCTTATTTTCCCCATAAATGGAGGCTGTAATCCTTGTAATCATCTACAAAAATTCAGATGTTTCCTTCATCCTTTTCTTCACGGCATCAAAGCAGTACCTTCTTGGGAAGCATACACTAAAACTCCAATCTAGACTAAATTTTAACCTTCATTGCTAAGCTTTATATCTACATTCTTTTGGCCTTCATTGGCATTCTTTATCCAAAATGTACATTACGGCAAACCAATATTAGAATACATCTTCAACAATCTACCATAACCCAACAAAACCAACAACAATTGCTCTAAGTCAGAGATAACTCTAGGGGACTAATAGTGAGCTTCACAACTTGGTGCCACATTATCAAGGTGAAACCAATTATTCATCCTGGTCTCAACTTATTTAAGGGGAAAAACAAAATCAGCCATCTCTATGGTACCACACCTGTTCAAGATGACCCCCAATTCTTTTCTAGGGACATTGAGGATTCCATGACAATGTCCTTGGTTGTGGACTTTCATGATTCCTCCTTTTGCAAAGAATTGCATGTCTCTCTCTATAGCTCGTGATATTTGGAAGACTTTGAAAGTAAGCTACTCCCAAAAAGAAAAAAATGATAAGGCTGAAATATATGAGTTAAGAACCAAACTGGCAAACTATAAACAAGGGAATAATGCTATTATGGAATACTTATACTACAATGAGTTCAAGGGGTTCTGATTGTAGTGCGACTGATCATATGACCAATTCCTCCACATTCTTTCAATCTTATACTTCAAATGTAGATAATCAGTTGAACATAGTGGCACATGGATCTGCAATTCCTATCAAAGGCTATGCAGATGTTCATACCAATTCCAATTTCAAGCTTAAATATGTTCTTGATATTCCTATGCTTACAACAATCTTCTATGAATTCACCAGTTAACAAAAGATTGAAATTGTACCATCACTTTCTTTAACACGTTTGGTCTTTAAGTGATAACTTCAAGGAAGACAATTGGAGTTGCTAAAATCCAAGATGGATTACATATCATTGAGGATATGAATAGTTTAAGTCACAGCTGAAGCAATGAATCTTACCTCCAAAGTACAAAAAATTTGGATTGGGTCCAACCTTCTTTCAACTACCCTAAAGTAATGTTTTCTTCATTGTTTCCAGAACTCTGACTTTCTAATTTTCAATATAGTTGCACTTTGGCAGAACATTTTAGACAATGATTTCCTCAATCTTCAATAAAATCAATTTCATCTTTCATCTTGCTCACTCTGATGTTTATAACCTTCAATGACACCAAATATAAATGGTAAAAAATTATTCATAATTTTTATAAATGATTATAATCGAATCACTTGGTTGCTCCTTCAGGAAGATAGGGCTGAAGTTCCCTCTATTTTATAAAATTCTTATAACCAAGTTCACACAAAATATGGGACGTCCATTAAAAAAGTGTGAATATGTCAACTACACGTTAGAACATTTCTTCAAAGAAGATAGCAATGTTCATGAGACATCCTGTACTGATACTTCACAACCAAAATGGAATGAGGAAAATCTGTCACTTATATAATAGAGCTTGCTCCTTCTTATTCCATCAAAAAGTCCCATCTTCTCATAGGGGAGAAATTGTTTTAAGAGCTACTTATCTCATTAATAAAACTATCTTCTGTACTCCATCTGACTGCCATAGTTGCTAAAGGCTTTACACAAACTTATGGTAAGGACAACTTTAAATTTTTCTGTCAATTGCTCCACTCAATTCTATTCAGGTATTCTCCTCTACTATACATCGCAACTGGCATATGTTTCAACTTGACGTAAAAGAACAACTTTCTCAATATTGGTATGTATGAAACACTACATGCAACAATCTACAGTATATGGTGCTCAAGGAAGAACTAGAATATGTTGTCCCATCTTAAGAAATCAATTAATGCTTTGGAAGAAGTGTAAGGGCATTTTGTGTTTGTAAGGAATTGCAGTGCTTATAATTTATGGAGATGATATTCTTTTCACTAGGAGCAGCCCCAAGGGAACAAAGGAGACCAAGGACTACTAAAGCGCAATTTATCAACAGAGACTGTACTTGAGAGGATATACACCCTTGACCTGCTAAAGCATTCTAAATATTGGGCTGAAAGACACATCTATAGAACTTCACCCTAAATTTTTCAGTGAAGATAGTGAGCTTATGTCACATTTAGTATGAGGGAATGCACAATTTCAGATTTCATTCCCTTTCCTTACATTTAGAAGTGTATTTGGCAGGCGAAATCATAATTTCATAAAATCAACAATTCTAGCTACGAGGCAAAATAACAATTCGATTCCCCTTAATTAGTTATTTTAATTAAAATAACCTATTTAACTTTCAACCTGATTATGTCATCCAATTAAAGATATTCTTGATAGATATTACGACATAAATATTCCACTTCACTCTATTTTTTGACATTTCCAAATATAGAAATGGATTTATAATTCCAATCTTACTTCTATCACATTTCCAATCCATTCCATTCAAACCAATCCCTCACACTAAACATGGCATTATGGAAGATCAAACAATATACAAAAAATTATATAGTAACCCGTTTGTCTCATAGTGAGTAAACTACCTATCTCATTTGCCATAAGTCTCGTGAGTCAACCATGTATAAACCAAACTCATACAATAGTAGGCTACTCTCATGAAATTGAAATATGTGAAAGGGTGTCAACAAGAATGAAATTATTATTCAAGAAAAATGGTTGCCCAGACATTGAGGCAATAACCATGCACAAATTATGCTGTACCAAAAATGACAAATATCAACCTCATGGGGAAATAAGAAGCCGATTGTCATGCTAAAACGAGTGCAGAAGCTAAGTGTCTGATCATGGCTCACAAAGCTTGTGAGAAGACAGTCTAAAAACACTATTAATTGAATTGGGAGTCAATTCATTTTTTTATGTCTATATATTCCGACGATCCAGCAGCTCTACATAATGCCAATGATCCAATTCTTCATGGGCGGACCAAACACACAGGAGTAAATTGGCACTTCATTCTAGAGGCAATAGCCAACAAGATCCTCTCAACAACCATAACTCCCATTGATGTGTTTGCAAGGCCCAAGCGCCTGTGTTTCAAGTTTATAGAAGAAAACAAGGCCTAAATTCTGGGCCAACCAGTGAGACATGAAAGTTAATTGGTGCGAATGTGTGTGCACATGAGTGGGTGCATGTGTGTGAATAAAACTGGTGTGTGGAAGGGTGTTGCTGTTAGTAGTTTTGGAGAGTTCAAATGAGCTGTTGCATGTGTGAGCGGACTGTGACTTGAGAATAAAGGAACTCAGTAGTAACGTGGCATAAAGAAATAAGAAACAATGTTCTAGGGACACATGGCAACATCCTAGCATACATGAAGATCTTTAAGTACAGGAGGAAACAAGTTGATTAGGCAAGCATATTCTTCCCCTACATGGAAAACGGTACGTTTACTTGCTGAACTTTCTTGCTAAGGGAACCCACCACCAGCTGGGTTTTGTTCACCAAGGTATTGCCACTCATTCGATTTTGTTTCTTCTTTTCACCTCACATGCAGCTCTATAAGCTATTATCTTCCACTTTTACGATATATTTCTGAGTGGGTTTACATTACCGATCTGCTGATATTTGCATATTTTTATTTTTACACTATTTCGGAAACCCAAGGACTCAATCGTATGGATATGTAAAATACAGGATTTCCAATCCTAGCAGGAAAGGGGGGAAACTATCAACCTCTTGACCTAAAAAAAAGTAATCTTTCTCGATAAAGTCGGTTGATGAGGATAAAATTTGTATCCCTAAAGAGCCGTACATGCACCTTTTGATGCATACGGTTCACCAAAAATTGCGAAAAAAAAAGAATCAATGTGTAGATTTCATTCCCCTTTCTTTTTTTCTATTCATAGTAGGATCTTTTTCCTTTCTAATCGAATTTTCGATTTTCGTAAAGAAGTGGCTTTTTCTTCCATTTTTCGAGTGAGTTTTGTTAATTTTCTTTCTATTTATATCTATGATAAAAAAAACCATCTATACTATAATAGACAAAATCCATTAAACTTATCGAACTAATTTCTCATTGATATATTCTTTCATCGAGATCTAATCCAAATCACGATGTCATTTTCTTGTTCCTGAGTGGGTTTTTTCAATTCTATTAGATCTAATGTACTTATTCGATCTAATAAGTACCTTGTGTCAGAATTGAGAAATTCTATGAAATTCTATGACTCGAATCTTTAGTATTCTCTTATTTATTACCTGTGTTTACTATTTAGGCAGAATACCGTCCCCCATTGTTACTAAAAAACTGAAAGAAACCTCAGAAACAGAAGAAAGGGGGGAAAGTGAGGAAGAAAGAGATGTAGAAATAGAAACAACTTTCGAAAGGAAGGGGACGAAACAGGAACAAGAGGGATTCACCGAAGAAGATCCTTCTCCTTCCCTTATGATATAACCCTAGTATATGTGCTACTACATAGTGATGTGTTGTACATGTGATGTGCAGTGAGGTGTATGTGCTACTTTGGTGTGATGTACAGTGGTTCTGCTGTGTTTGTGTCTAGAAGCTTCTATAGTTAATTATTAGTCAAATACTATAACTAGAGGATATTAGTTAGTAGGAAAAGTCAAACATTTTGTTAGAAACTCGTGAATTAGTTTATGTGGGCAATTGTGCTCATGAGTGAGCTTTTAGCTCATGGCTCTCTTTTAGAGAGAGATTAGGGTTTGTAATTGAATTTCTTCTTTAAAATCAATAAAATTACTTTAGTTTTCTTCATAAATCACAGCTGATTCCTATCAATATATATTCACTCAAGCTCTTTTATTTAATGCTTCGAGGGTTTACTGAAAAAAAATCTATATGCTGGATACATATTGTTCCAACTTGAGGGGGAATATTAGAATCGTTAGATTATAGTTAGATCTTTTCATATCTTCCTATGTACATGCACCATGATATTACCCAACCATAGCTATTTTGTTTTTAATTTGTGATTGCTAGCTCCGCTCTACTTGAAGAAAGGACAAGTTTTCCATAAAGCTCATCAATTTACTCCCTATACTGTGTAAATTCAACAAGGATATATATTTGCCCCACTTAAAAAAAGATTCATTTCAACTCAGCTAAATAAAAAGGGCAAAAGTCAACTTGCTCCAAACAAAAATTATAAATACAAATTGGGCTATGCCCAAAGGACAGTTAACCTTTTCACAGAAGCCAGCAGAATCAGGCTCCAAAATCTCAACATTGTTATTATCATCTCTAGGAGTCGCAATAGGGCCAGGAGCCTGTTTCAAACAGTAACCATTATACATTCAACAAAAACCAACAACAATAACACATGACCATGGATCGCTACTGACCTTCTTATCTTTAGATGGTTTCTTATCCTCCTTCCCAGGAGTGACTACTGGCAGGGCAGACACATTAGAGCCAGGATTCTTCAAGATTTCAACCAGTTGTTGTAGTGACTCCGGTGATCCGGGCTTTGTTGCAAGCTGCCAATCAGAATAATTACAGATTACAATATCTGCTATCTAATATGGGGGGATGGAAGAAGAAAAAAAGTGATGCACATTACTAGGGGAAAATAGCCAACACAAACCTTTGCCAGTGCTTCAACAACACTGTGCAGCTCCGAGACAACACTGGATTCCTCGATTACCAAAATTTGAAGCAGTGAAATGGCAAATTCAGTTGCAGCTTCTGCTAAAAAATAAATAATTTAGATGTGGAGTACAGAGAATTATAACCAACAAAAAATTTTATGGCACGTAACTCTTCCTCCCGCCATCTATCAGCTTGGCCATATGAACATTGTACTCAGCAAGATTTAATAATTCACTGCGGATCAGGCCAAGAGTAATATCTTTATTGAACTTTCGCTCTTCATCTGAGTAAATAACCTACAGCAAAGAGGAAAATAAATCGTGGATATAAGATTAAGATGAAGAATGGTTATCATCATATCCCCAAGAGAACCCTTTAAACTCAACAGAGATGCATATGAAACACATTGTGTACAGTTGGGAAACACATATTAAAAGACTGAAAAATGAAAAGCCCTTCTGCAAGTTTCAAATCTTACTCCATACAGGACCTATGATAGACTAAAGATTCGTTTTAGAATTAACTAATCTGTTTAAAACTACGCATGAACTCTCCATGGAGAAATGACAGCCTTTGGCTTATATACATTTGTGTAGAGCATGATTTCCAATAAAATCTCATCTCTACAATTAAAATGAGTCACCTCAGCAGCCCTGAAACTAATACAAGGTTTATATAGCACCTCTTGTATAACTAAAGAACAAAGAAAAGACTGAAAGTAGAAAAAACTATAATCCGTCAGATAACTAACTTTCAACACCATAAAAAGATTCAGCATGCAACTAAAAGCATGGATATGCAAAGAATAATCTCCCGTCCAGGAAAAAGAAAGAAGTTAATGTGAAATCGTTAAGTGAAAATGAATGGGTAATAAAAATAATCACATAAATACAGAGGCACCATACCCAACTAGTCAGCTCCTTAACCACAAGTTTACACACATCCCGAATGGCAGCAAGAATCGCAAGATGAGCACTGACATGAAAGCTATTCGAAGCATATTCAAACAGACCCTTAAAAACCTGCAGCATCCACGTGAACACACTTGATTTGCTTTCCAAGAAAATTTTGCAAGTAAAAAGGTACCACCGATATTCTGAAGAGAATAACACAGGTTACCTTCTGAGCTACTGCCAAGGCAGCCTCATCGCGACTTCTGCATCTAAGTATGATCTCAGGAACTTCAGCGATAATCCTCTGAAAACAGAAAAGTAGTTGAAAGAAGGAATTGGACCAGTTCAGATGGGTATAAATGGAAGATATTGGCTTAAAAGAAAGATTCATAAAATTTACTCTACCCCCAAATAACAAATTTGTGGCATTAACAACAGCTGAAGCTTACATCAATGAAGTGGCCATATATACACTTGAAAAATCAATCACGCAACAAGAAATGCAAAAAAGCAAAATTCTGATGAGGTCTTGAAAGAAACAAACCTGAACTTCTACATCTCTAGCATCACTAGTCACCAAGTCCTCCAGCTGAAAACAGTAGCAAACAGTGAGCCAAAAAATTATTATAAACAACAAGACTTAGCATACAATACGTGGATTTAATAATTATTGGCATAAAAAGAAAGTTTAAGAATTAGCAGAAGAATTTGAATTATTGAGCAACTTAAAAACCAGTTTATCAAAGATATGATGTGGCAGCTCCAACATTTATCATGTTACAACAGAATATCTATACATGGAGTAATGGATAGATTAAGAATTAGAAAGTCACCTAAATCTACTAAAAAGCAAGAAAGGAAAACAGAAGGTCCTCACTAAGGCCAATCTCACTGAGTCAAGCGTTTTCATTCAACAAAACAAGTCAGATAGATTGTTTTGATTTCCCAATTATTGCCTTTGGTCATCCTCTAATACAGATATATTATTACTACTACTACTACTACTGTCTCACAACAATTTCTTATAATCAGATACCGGCACACGTGCATCTTCATTGCCATTGACTCTCCTTTTCTCTACTACCTTCTATCTACTTGTCTAGGCACTATTTTATGATGGATTCTCCTACCAAAACCAAACAGCCACATGGTAATAGTATTTTATCATAGAATACGAACCCCCATATAATGAAGGGAAGTCTATCCTCAATAAAGCCAAGAATTGAGGGAAATCTTCTTGTTAAATTTGCTGAATTCCACTGCAAACTCCACTCTCTTTTTAATATTTGCTTGCAGCCCACCAACAGATTAGAATTGTCCAAAGCTCCTTTCACCAACTCAATTGAGTTTAATGTGCTACCATGAAAAATCATTAAGTAATCTGCAAGACACTAGTGAAAGAAAGCCTCTCTTCATTGCATGTCCATTTATACATAAGTTCATCAACATAGGCTGTCACTTCTTCATTTTCACTGAAAAAAAATCCATTTCCAAGCAAAAGGATGAGGGGAAATTGGGTCCCCTTGGCACAAGCTTCTTAAGCCATGCAAAAACCTTGCAAACTCTCCTTTTTTGGTTAAATCAAACTATCCCTTTGTGTTGACCAAGAAATGGGCAGTTGCAATTCACTCAGAAATTGTCATGGAGAAGAGAAAAACCAAATTCCACTGTGCTCCATTCAAATGGAGCAAGTTGGGGCAAGGCACCGTTTTAAGTAGGGCAAATTTGGTTGCAAAAATCTATTCTGTTTGCAAGGCAGGGTATATAATGGTATGGACTTTTGCCACATGGAAACCACCAATTTTAATATAAAAGAAGAATTATTTAATCAAGTTTTAGTATTTATCTTTCGAATAATTTTCTTTATCAAGAGAGTCGATAATAAAATTAATAATAGCTTTTTGTTTTAATTATCAATAAATAATAGCTTTAAAAATGCCCGTATAGAAACTCCCTTCAGCACCTATTCATATGTAATACTCTCCAGGATCATCTTCTCGTTGCAGAGTAAACTAATGACTTCATGATTTAGGATGCCATACCGAAAGTTCTCACATTTAATTCTTGACATCCACCATCAAAGCTTCAACTTTTTTGCTAGTTGGAACATGAGAGAACCCTCAACTGCTCTTCCCAGTGTTTCTTCCAACCAAGCGGAGGAAATAAGCACATTCTACCCAAAAATCAAAGAACCCGAACCAAAGCATTGTGCTCCAATCATGGAATAATTATCCAGAATGGTCAGGGAGTAAACCTAATATTCATACAAGGATACCTGTCCATCCAAATGCACATTTACCATCAGACAATCTAATTTTGACAAGATAGGACTTGTGCACATTTGACCAAACACATTCAAGTTAAGTGACCCATATCCTCTTCCCAGCAAAAGAAGTGATGGCATGGGGCCACTTGCAATCTCTTCTTCTCTTCACACTCTTATTTAATCGGTTCACCCAAGTTTCAATCAACCCCAGCATAGTAGTTTTATCTTCTTCACAAACCCCCCTCACAAATGCCCTCATCGTGTCATTAAGACCTCTAATATTATAGCTTGCACTATTTGTCATGGATGAAGCTCAGAGAAAATTTCAGCTTAAAGGAAACCTCCAAATGAACCGGTGCCTCCTCTTATGGTATTAATAATTCCCTAAAGCTCGAGGTTTTTCCCCTTATAGAGGTCCCACCCAAGTCTTTAGAGGAGTTCAATCAAGCATCCCTTAGAAAACAAGAGTCACAATCACAGCCTCCTTAATTTATCATCTAATTACAAACAATTAAAGGCATCTCCTCCTCCACCTCTACCATACCGTTCCCTTCATCTTTCTGTGTATCAGGAAGGATGACTTCTCATGGGGACAGTGAAACTTCAATTCAACAATGGAAACATTTTAGACATTAGCATGGACGAGCCTTTTTCTTCAGATGCCAGAGAAGGGTCCTCTAAAAACCTCATAAGAAAGTCTAATAGCACAGAGGACAAGTGTAATTTTTCAGTAGTTATAATATTGAAAGATCCCCGTTTAACTAAAAGATTCTATCTTCTTCCCTGTGATTGCAAAATATGCTTCAATACAAGCTATGCTATATTCTAGGGTCATTTACCGTAACCTAATTGCCACAGATCACCATCACAATGTTGAGATAAACAGTAAGCCTGAAAAAGCATTGACAGCAAGAACTGACAACCTTTTGTGCAACAATTTGGTACTTGTCCAGTGCATCTCTTGGCTGCAGCAAAGGCTCTGAAATATTGCTGCTAAGGCGTTCTGGGGCTACAGGTGAAGACAGTGCCTGAGACACAGCAATATTTGAATAAATGTCAGGAACATCCAACAAGAGAAACCAACAGAGTCAGGAAAAGAGTCGGGGTGGGGTAGGAAGGAATAAGGCATACATAATACACAACTAGGGACAGCAACAGCTTAATTAACTTGCTAAACAAGCAATTTACCTTTGTAGAAGTGGAAATCTCCAGTGTACTGAGCTCAGATATTGTAGCAGACAATGGCAATGAACCAATAGCAGTACTTTTATCAGAACTATGCTGGTGATTAACACTGTCTGCTGCTCCAATATGACCTGAAGAAGCACTGCAATAACATAAAGGAATAACAGAACATCAGCAATTGCACAAGCAAGTCCACAATCAGATTTACAGTAGTTTCCAGAATTTGTTTTTCTACATGACTGACTTCTGAGAAAATTTATCCAACCTTAAAAATGGATCTGGACTTGTTTCCACTCCCTCACTTGAGACATCAAGTTGTCGAGATACTGAGTCAATTCCTGTGGTTCCAGGTGTAGGCACATACCCTGCAAGCTGACCAGATGTCAAATCATACGTGCTGGAGGGAACAGATCCTCCAGAAGGAGCTGGTTGGCCTGATGGAAGTGAATGAGAGCTCTGGCTAGAATGATTTTGCAAGGGAAGTCGAACAAAATCCTGAAATGCAAAACAGTAAAGAAATTCTTAGTTACCACCTTTCTCGCCAGCTTGCTTAGAGTGGGATATTCCCCATGGTAGCATAACAGATATCAGGACAAAAATTGCTACCTCATAAACTCTCTGCTGAGAAAGTGATAAATGGCCAGGTTTGGGCCTGAGTGCCTCAGGAAGGACACCCATAGAGCCTTGAGCAAACATGCTTGCATCAAAAAGTGCTGGAGCAACGCCTTCCCTATGCTTCCTCCTCAAAGCAAGTTGTTGTGATATTTCACCATCAATGGTTTGAACTGCCTATACATACAAACACAAAAGAATGCACAAGCATTGATTCTCAATGATAAAGCACATTGAATAATCAAAAACATAAGCAGTGGATTCATCTTCTCGAAACTGCAGCCAACCCAAGGACACGTCATATTGGTTAACTCCAAATTTAGCCCCAGTACCAGTGTATAGAGATTTATTTACATAAAACCTATAAATAGCACTCATGGATTTCAGGGTTCCAGGTCACGGTTCTGGGTCACCAGCCAAAACGAGTTGTGAAGGGTTTTATAGATGGTTTGATGCAAAAACCACCTCATTTAGGTTGCAAGAAACACAAGAATATGAACTTTTCCAACTATCACCAAAAAGGACAACCTTTTATAAGCAATAGCTGCAAATAATATACAGATGGATAAAGCATATCAGAAATTAGCATTATCATGGATAGAGGAAAAAGATTATGAAAGCAGATTGTAAGATCAAACAGAAAAGGGGTTGATAAAGCAGCTCATAATCATCACTAGAAAGCAAATGGTTCAAGAAAAAGAATAAAGAGCACACGACAGCAAGATTTAAGACCTTCTCAGTAGCAGCATGTTCAATGAGAGCACAGCCAAGGTCAAGGTTGTCATTAGTAACAAGCTGCACAGCCTGATCAAGAAGATCATTGGAGATGTTCAACCCTTGGAGCGAGCTCCTCAGCTGACCTGATATTGACGCACGCAGTGGTTCCTGCAGGTTAAATATCAATCAGTAGCAAGATCCAATATGATTAAGGGAGGAGGAGGTTTTGGTCCAACACTCAAATTGAAGAACAAAAAAAAGTAATTACATGGGATACTTATGCAAGAGCTTCTATACAATTCACATAAAAAAAAAGGGGTTGACAGATGTGCTTTTCTGTAATTTGATAAAAAAGGAGAAACAAGTATTTAACCTTCATTTCTACAATTATTTCTTCATTCTTAAGGCCTGTATTATGGGGTTTATCTCTAGTATTATTTATGGTAGAAGGAGAGTTTTGGTGTAACAAGCAAAATTACCAAGATAACTGTCACACCTAAGAAAAATACAGTTTATTATATGACAGAGATGCATAAGCAAAATTTAAATTTTGAAATTTTTATTGAATTTAACAGCTTAAAATTAAAAAAAAAAATCTATATAATCAAATACCAAATAATTAGAACCTTGTCTATGATTAATATATACATTAACATACAATACCTTGCATGTCACATGAGCCAAACTACCAGCAAGGCTAGCAACCATCAAGTGTGCAGCATTGTAAATTCGTGTCTCGTCAGATTCCAATGCATAATCCTGTACCAAAAGCTAATCAAAATAAAATCCAGAGGAGTATAGACACAAACCAATGCTACGGGCCGCCCAGGTTATGGATCCACAACATTGTGTAAGGCTGTCAATGGCATGTCTTGCCACAAAATAATTAGAAGATTAATACAAACTATTATACGCCCAGATTAAAGATCAAGTTACAGGGCAACTTAACTATGATAACTTTTGAGGAATCAAGGCTTTTGAGGCCTCGTCAAGGGAGAACCCTCTAATTTCTTATAATACCGACTACTCCCAAACTACTAGATTAATTTATGAATACTTTCATATTGATTTTGCATCAAGGAGGTATAATTTGAAGTAAGATGATATAGCTCTTTCGAAAGTTGTATTTGGCGAACCAGGAATCAACTTTTGGCCAAAAAAGAACAATAATAACAACCACATCTATGTGGACCCCCAAACAAGTGCTAACCTAGCAAGTTCTAAACCTACAAAATGTTACATGTTATCTTCCAACCAAGAACAAAAGCCACTTGTTCTTTTCCAGCAAGGAAAGGTAAGACTTCCTTTAATCTTGATGCTAATGACTTTAAAATTGTCTTCTGTAAGACATTACAACAAGCGATAGGCTTAAAATCAGAATGACACAGTGGCTGATCACCTCAAGAACAAGTGTCAACATTGCTTTGTTGACTCCCCTAAGTACAACTTCAAAGACCAAGAATTCCATCACTACCAATATTAAGTTAGCCCCGAAAATATCCAAGCTACTAAAAAATTTAGCTAAAAACCTAGAGGCCCAAGGCCTTATGATTAGCTTGGGAGAAGAAAACGAATCTGATCTCATCATCTAAAAAAGGAGCGCTTAAGAAATCATATTGAGTATCACTAAGAGTGCAAGTTACAAGCTCATTTACATGAAAAAGTTGAGGCAAAAACTACTCGTCCCAGTAGTGATGCTTGATGAACAATAATCATGAACTTTTGAATCCCCTTTCACTTATGATCCATCAAGTCAAACAGGGAAACAAATAGCACATCAGTAGTGTTGTTGCTAGAGGGATTTTTGGAATGCAGTATTCTTATCCTCTAACATTAGCCATATCACCCTAGTATTTTGTTTGAGAAAATTCTCCTCGACCTCGCCTTGCTTTCAACCTCATATGTAGTAGTCTCCTCTTGATATAGCAGTTTGTAAGTGTCTACTTTGCACACAAGACTCGAGAAGAGATGCTCAAAAAGTGAGAATTATGGAGCACTCTAAATACCTTTTTTAAGAGTCTCAATTTAGACAAGACTAGGAGAGTTCAAATTCCCAAACTTCAACACCCACACATTAGTCACTATTTAAAAGAATTCATCATTCTTAGTCTACACTCCAGAAGTTAAAGAATTTGAAAGGACACATTCTGCAATTGGACCCTTGATCCATACATAGAAACCCCAAAGAGTGCTCAGAGAGGAGAGGGAATCTAAGGCTTCATCATCGCCTTAAGAGAGACCTACATCTTCCACTACATGATACTTTATAGGAGAGAGAACTCCCTCGCTAGCTTGGAAGCTCTAGACTCTTAGAGTTTAGCAAAGGGAAGCTCTAACTTAAAGCCTCAACCATCTGTGCAATGCCTCTTTGCAACTAATTTTCATCCACACACCCACTGTAGCAATTGAAAGCCTGGTAGGAGCCTAGGATTACTACTAGGTTTGAATGTTGCATGAGTATCCAAAAAACATACACAAAGAGTCATCCATTGATACCCAAACTTATACTTAGGTCATATACCCATCAAGCCTCTCAATCTAAAATTGGGAGGCCCATTCTTCTCATGCATCAACTTCAATCAGCACACTAGCATGATTAGCTTGCTCTTGTGAGTCGCCAAAGAGGCTGCTTGAAGAGGTACTCTAACTCAACTAGCAACATGGCTAAGACCCTCTAGGATAAGGAATTTACAGGAGATCCTACAAAGAAGAGCCAACATGGGATAATTGTTGGTTAGAGTCTACTGAGAGACATCCCAACACTGTATTTTTAAAGGATTAAAAGTCTTTGAGCAAAAGACCATGGCTTCTCACAAATGCAAGTTAGATCCTTCTCACTACAAAAGCTAGAATAGAAGAAGTCATCCTTGTTTCCAAGAACATTGACAATCCCATAATCCCTCCAAATTCGAAGTGCAGCTGATTGGATGGGAGAAATTGGATTTTTGTGTCCTGGAAAGTACACCATGAAAGAAAACCCGCAATATTTGTCCCTTCTTCAATGACAAAGGCCAGGATCCAACCTTGGCAATGTTTGTTTAATGAACATGAGGGATGAACTAGAGTTTGCACTCTAGGGCCAAAGGTTGGTAGCTAGTAAATAATCATTAGCATAAGATATAGGAAAGATGGAGGAGTAATAAGGGTTTTGGTGGTGGTTTTACCCCTCTGCATTTTCAAAAATCTCATTGTGCTACTTGAAGGTGATATTTCCATGGAAGTAATTTCACTGGCTTTTTAGTGAGGGAGCAATAGCGTAATTGCTCAAGAAGAGGAACTTACGGCCTTTAAAGACATAGATAGACACAGCATTAAAAGCACAAGGCTCCAAATTAACCCTCTTAGCTTGGTCAATGAGCATGAGGTAAAAGGTACAAAATGCAATTTCAGCTTTTTCCTTAGAAAGACGAGCCTTAGAAAACACATCGGGATTGCACTTTTTTCTCTCTTAGCACCAATTTTAGAAGAATTCGGGAGAAAAATGGCTTCCAAGTGTATGATTCCCTCCATCAGAGCTCTTCAAGACCCTCACATTGGTGGAGATAAACTCAGGAAAACTGCACTGAAACTTAAGGTTGAATAGATCAGTCGGAGAGAAAACAAAAGAGGTTTAGAGTGTTTAAGAATGTAACATAAGAAAAGTGGTTTCTAAGGGAACTTGAAGGGGGTTTCCAGAAAGAGGAGAGAGCATTTTATCTTTCTTACTATATACAATCCTAAAATAAATCTAACAAATAGATGGCAATATCTCTAGGACCAAGTTGGTTCAACTGCTGCAATCGCACTGCTGTCAATGTGGCTGCAATTGTAGAAAATATACAATCCTAAGACAAATCCCCGAATGAATGTCTCTAATACAGGTGGTTTCAAGTCCAGGTAATGGATCTATGTTGGGTGTGATTTAGCTATGGTTTAGATTTAGGGTCAACAGATCATGGTTTTTGAGGGCCTATTACACTTTCGACCGCACCTAACTCACCTTGGACTAATAAATGAATAACAATTTGCTAGTAACAATTTCCCTATAATAGGAATTAATAAATGTAACAATATCTCCGCAGAAGCATAAATTAAAAAATTAAAAACAAGATAATCTTATGCTTACAAAAACTTTGTCTCATTGAGAGCAACCTGATGCACTAAATGTTCACTTCAAAACAGACATACAAACAATACCATCATACAGTATAAGTAGCAAATCCTAGAATACTTCGAAACAACACAAGGAAAACAATAATATTTCCAATTTTAGAGAAAGTTTTTTCTATTGTTTTAGCTGGTTAGGGAGCGCTCCTTCTCTCCTCAGTGAGAACCATCTTCCCCGCCAGTTGGAGGCTTCCCTCTCTCATTGTGAGAGATGTCTTCACCCGAAAGGTGAAAGTTTTTTAAGACCTCTATCCTAAGTGAAAGCCATCTTCTTCCTTAGTGGAGGCTTCTCTCTCATTGTAAGTAACATCTTCACAAAATATTTATATATTTTTTACTAGCTAAGACAAAAAAAAAAAATGCTTTTACTTTTGGCAATCAATGGGAAATACAATGAAGTGAGCAATAGATTGCCAGAGGTAAAAAAGGATAATCATTGAGACAAGCAAAATGATGAATGAAATAGAGCAATGGCAGACGTAAGCAGAGAAATGAACACCATAGTATGATACAAATTCCTAGAAAGTGAATACGCAGAACAATGGATGGGTGGAAAAAAATATAAAAAATAATAAATAATTGCAAGCCATACATTGCTGGAATAAGATGGATGCTGGGTTGAAGATACAGAAAAAAACAAAGAAAAGAAAAGGTGACAACAGATGCACAGAGTGGAAACAGACGCAAGCATTCACAATTCAATTAATGAAAATGAGTTCAAGAACCTTTAAAACAAGCTCTTTTGTTGTTTGAGTTGCTATAGAAACACTCCGTTGAACAATTCCAAGCACTATCTCTTTGACAGCTCTATCCATCGCAATTGGAACCACCCTGAAGTAATCAGGTATTAATTACTAATCATAACTTCACAATTTGACAAAATTAACATTAACATGCCCACAATTGATAAAATTCAAATCCACCATAGTTCATAGATCAAGAATGGTATGATAAATTGGCAATAATCACAAAGTGTTCATCTATAACAACATAACAAGAAACAATTTTCCTAGGTAAGACATCCATTAAACGGAGACTGTATAGTAGATAACCACAGAGGGAGCTCTCCTACTTTGATCGAATGGCATGGAACAGCAAAAGCATATCAACCATAGAAGTTGCTGAATTATGCCCATTGACCTCCTTGAAAATATGCTCGTCTTTCTACAAATAGCAGGCACATATTCACATCCGATAAACAAATGAGAGTGGTTTCCTCCTCAAGATTGTACAAGAAACAGTGATTGTTTGAAAGGACAGCCCAAAACACTAGTTTATCTATATTATACATTTTCTCTTGGGCAGATAACCACAGAATGAAGGCGAGTCTGTCTATGCATATTTCCCTTGAATCAAACAACTAAAAACCAAGGGACTGGTTGATTCAGTGCTCTTAACGACGAATACAACACCCTTATAGACAGTTTTAGTAGTACTAGATTTTCAAACAAGTTTATCTCTATTGGAAGCCTTAAGGCTTAGCACGCTCTCCACTCCCATTCTTACTTCCCCCCATATTTGTTACCAGACCATTGTACAAATCTGGTATTCTACCTATTCACTGATAATTTGGGATCAATAGGTTCAGTGAGAGAATTTTTCTTGCTCCTTCCTATGTTTGCTTTAAGTTCAGGCTCGTTAGAAAGAACCCGAGACCCCTAGTTAGGAAACCAATGTACTGAAATATTGCACGAAGTTTTATTCAAGGACCACTGCCAAATATAAAGGATACAACAAGGGGTAGCGGTTGCTGCCATGTAACCAACCCTTACTAACTTCCCACATCCTCTTGTTATAAAAATAACTGCCCTGCACATGTCCTGGAAACAATACACATTTTTGACACAGCAACAGAACATAGAATAAACACAGAGAAAAACAACACAAGTAACAATATGACAAACACAACAAATCAAGCCATAGCTCATGGCTTCATTTTCTTCCTTTGTTCATACACATACTTATAAGGAGCCAGCTAATTCCCTTGATCTTGTGAGCCTTAACCCATCTCGTATGTAACAATATTTCTCCAAGCAATTCTCAAGTACTATCATAAATGATAGAACACAGACACACTTCTTTAGGCCAACCCAAGCTATATAGATACGCTCACCAGTCCACTCTACTAAAAGGGCCCCAGCCATAGAGAAATATTGAGCACATCCCTACTTCTCACTTAGACAAGGAGCTTGCTAAAGGACTACATTGAAGAATTTACACCATGATATGCTTGGCTAAATCACCAGCATCATTATACCAATGCCATATGTGTTTAAGTTGGACAACTTTATTCCAAAGAGATAGATCTTTAGATCCCCCAAGCTCCCTTCCTCCTTTGGTTCACAAACATCCAGCTACACCACATTAACATTCACACTTTTAGTCAATGGGAGCCCAACTTCCCTTTTTGGGACCTCATCACTTCAATTCAAGCACAAACCAATTTCTTTCCTAGTCACTAGGTGAAGCGTATCTTTAGTACTTCATCAGGGCAAGCTTTTCGACAGTTCCTTCTTTCATTTGTGCTTCATCATAGCCATTCCATAGGAAATGCTTAATCTTAATCATTCGATCCTTAAGAAATCCCTAATTGCTAAGCAATCACCCACCACCCATCCCTAAAGAATCAGTCTTGTAGCCATCAAGGCCAACTAATTTGTCCTTACCGAGAGACCAAACAATACCCTTAATTTTGTATCTATCACCAACTTCATCAAAATAAGCAATTAACCCTTTGTGCTTGTAAATCATAGAGATTAGGCATTATGCAAGGAGCCTCCTTAGTCTCATGCAGCATTTTCTGCGGCATTGGAAAGCAATGCTTCTAATACCTTTTCTTGAACAAACCCTATTACCTTCCTCGTCCATGAGTAAGTGAATGTTGTTTCTCATTTGCCTTCTATGACTCCCCAAGCTAAAAGCAGTGAAAACCAAGCCAACAAACACTAACAAGCTTTTTCAACCACTTACCCCAAAAATTTCAAACTTGTGTTAATAAAGTATTCACCACTATGACTTAATAAATTAATACCAAATCCCTTACACAATCCATACTCAATCATAGAGTATCATAACATGCAATATTCTCATAACAAGATCTTACAATTTAACTTAACTCTTTCCCCTTTTTAGCATAAACATTCGGGCCATCCTCTACCTATAGATCAGCTTAAAAGTATGGTAGAAGTCATCACCTTAATAACACACCCTACTCTCCTAGTGTTGACAAGGTATTTACCATGACAGTCTTATAACTATTTGTAGCATTCTGATCAAAAGTAGTGAATGACCATGCCAATAAATACTAATAGGTTTTTTCAATTATTTGACTTAAAAGTTTTATACTTATATTGATAAGGTATTCACCACCATAAACTTATAAACTAGTACCAAATTCCTCCACAACCTATTTAAGACTTCACTTAACCATGGGACATCACACCTTTACTTAAGTGAACCAAAAGATAAAGCCAAAGTTCCACCAAGCTTTTTTAGGGTAATTTCAAATTTTTTTTCATTAAACAAAATAAAATATAGTAAATGTAAAAACGCAAAGTCTCAAGATATGAAGTCAACCTGATGGGTAACCAAAATGAAGCCAAAGAGGAAGAACAACTACATGACAAAGCCATACAAAAGGCCCAAAAGAAAGTCAACAGCCTTATACCTAGTTCTCAGATCAACATCTACTCTTGGTTTTATTCTCCAACTTAACCAAGTGTCAATCGAGTTCTAATAGAGGAAAGACTCCTCAACTTCTCTCATGACATAGAATTCTTCAAACCAATGTCTTTCCTCTTCCCAAATAGCATTTTAAGGATCATTAAGCTTAGAGGCTTAGATTTGGGTTTGATCCCGATCCTCCCTTGCTCTTTTGTACACTACTAGAATCATCACAAAAGTGATACTTATTCAATTTTCTCTCCTTGAAGAGTTTGAATCTCGAAACCACTTGAACATAGGGGTTCCAATAATTGAGGTATCTAAAAACAGTTGCATTGAAATTGGCATGATTGTTCTAAAAAATGAAGTACCTAAATGGAGTAGATTTGACCAAAGAAAACAAATTGAGAAAGATAATAAGAGGACTATGACAGAAATACCAAATGACACAAACCTAAATCTCGAACATAGGAAGCTTTAAAGACTACTCGTGATTCACAAGAGCTATATCAATCCTTCTGGAAATCATGTTGGATGAGCATCTATTTGCACACATAAATGGAGAATTCAATCATTTGTTGCCAAACCTAAATCAACTTAACCCCACAAGCATTCAACTTGGACAAACCTTATCAAGCAACAAAACAGACCAAAAGTTGGTTCATGAAGCACAATTATTGTCATAAGATCATAAGAATGGTTATCCACAAACATGAAGAAAAAGAAGCAACAACCATCGATTAACACTTCAAGGAGGCCAAGCTTGTGAATTGAGAGAAAAGAGAGGCTACATCCAAGTAAATAACCACTTAACGTGTTTCTCCAGAAGCATTCCCCTACTGGGGATATTGACTTCCATGGATTAACCCAAACATGTTTTACCCACTCAAGAAGGACAATTATTTAAGAGAAATATCTACTCACTCCTTCGATGAAGGAGGCCTTGGCAGAAAAGACACCAACTGAGCAAAATAGGATGGTTTTGGAGATCAAGATAAGAGTGCTTTTGGAAAACCAGCTTCATATCCAACTGCACAAGTCTCGAATAAGCCATCATATTTCGTTTTAGAGCTGACACTATTCTCTATTTCCTCTACTACTCTTTGTGCAGCCTGTAAAGTGGAATCACCTGTAGAGCATTAATCTTTCACCAGAACAAGCTGCTGCGGTGACAAGCTTTTGCCTCTTAAAAATACTGCCAGTTCTAGGAAAGGAAAAGCTTTTCTGAGCTTTAGCTTTATTAGGTACAGGCTTTATAGATAGAGAAGGGCTAGTCACACTGGTAGGGCCACAACTCCCATCTCAACAACCGGGTTTTTCATCAGTAGAAGGAGATTTCTGAGATGAAGTAGGCGGTTCTTCTACTCTGGCAAAGGAGGCAGGTGGTTTTCTAGGCTTGGAAGAAGAGGGCTGCTTCAAAGCCTTAGGTGACAAAGGGGATAGCTTAGGCCTTCTCATAGATGTTCTAAGGGCCATAGGCGGTTTTTATTTTTCATAAGCCCTTTCCTTACTTGAGAGACAAAATGTTAGTTTGAGCCCATCAACTGGATTAATTAATTAACTGATTAGAGAGTTTAACAGTGGTGCAAGAATTTCGACTCATGAACTCTTACAGGAATACCATAATCAATCTGAATCTACATCACTATGATTCATAATTTTAAGCTGATAGATCTAAGATGGTTATTTATTATTTAATAACATCAATCGACAAACACACACACACGCGCGCACAAGGAATAGCACCACAGAGATTATAATATTAAACTAAAGAAAGGATTCAGCAACGCTACCTTTGAAAATGCAAGTGCAAGCCTAAAGTATTCAGCTTTGGGTTTATTACAACTTGAGTTCCAATGTTAAGTGTTTGTGTTGGGAGCTGAAAAGGAAACGACAATTTTATTCATCACAAGATAGAGATATTAGATAATCATGCTCAACAAAGAAAGATACAAGTACCTGACTAACAGAAAAAGATGATTGAGACTGTGAAGCTTGTAAGAGCCCTTGAGCAGGAGGTAGCTGATCAGACAGGCCTAGAGCTGCTAGCTTCTCGTCCTCCATCAATGTACCAGAAGAAAGATGAAGAGGCGCCGCATACTAAATCCACCATTGGACAGAATTTAGCAGATATGCATCATCTCATATAGAAAAAAAAAAATGCACCATGCCAATGCATACCTGGGATAATAAATGAGTGTGGCTACTAGGTTCAGATGGACTGGCCACCTTTAGAGGTAACTCAACTTGATTTATGGGAGGTATGATTGCAGTTTTGACATCAGCAACCATCTGTGGTTGTGAAGCTCCTATATCTTTGTTTGAAAAATCAGGATTTCCCTCAATTTCTCTAACTCGATCCTTGAGAAGGGAAGTAGGTGTAATGTCCTTCATATCCACACCCAAGTTCTTAAATAGGACCTAAATTATGAGCAAAACAAAAACGAAGCCATGAACAAGAAATAATATCACTCCCATACGCCAGAATATGGCCAGAAAAGGAAAAGGAAGTCCCAGGAGTTATTATTCAACATCAATAATATAAGCATGTACCTCAATGTCAAACTTTAGATTCATTTTCAAATTTGGCATTACATATATCTCTGACAGTAATCCAAGAATTCCCATGGTCCAAGGGTTTGGAGGTTGGTATGCTAGGCTACTCTGGCAAGGCTCCAGGATCTAACATGCATACAGAACTCATGATCAAAACCCCATGAGAGAAGGGGATACAACAATGAAATCTGAGAAGGTGATACAATGTAATTAGCAGCTAAAGCAAGGGTAGTCTTTACCTTTGAAGTAAATGGGATAACTGCTATCATCTTTCCTTTCTCATATGCCTGATAAAAGACAAAAATAAAAATAAAATGTCTCATGTTGGCATGCATGAAAATTGAGAATTAAAACTCGTCATGACAAAACAACCAAAGACAATATCCCCAGTAGCCCAGGCATACAAACAGGTGAAGAACCTGGATTGCATTTTCAAACCAATAGCAAATCCTTTTGAACATAAGAGTTCTTAACCCATATTAGAAGGCACCGGGCACTAAAGTTCAACAATTTGAATGTCAGTACTTTCCATGTACAAGGAACAAGATGTGCCAAAAAGCAACTAGACTGCATCCCCTGGAGCAATTGATATTACTGATGGATACTTGGTCGTTTATCTTATAACTGCACTTTTCTTTAGTTAATTTAACCACATTCAACAAAATCCATGGACTAATCTGCTGATTATCAAAAACCACCTACAACCTGTGTCCCCAGCTTATAGTCTACCTTGCAACTTTGGGCTGTTCCATAAATATCTTCGATCTTAATTTCTACTAGCATATTTTACAAAATATCTTCATACCCAAAAAGAAATGATTCCAAGAAGTTCCTTGACTATTAAGCAAAAAGGGGAGATTAAAAAAAAGGGTTTGTTTTCCAAAGCAATTGTGGATCCTTAATTTTTTGTGCAATCACAATACGTATCGGCATATTTGGGACAGGGTATTTCCATCAGCATAGCCTATTTTGAATCATCGATGATTTTCATTATCCTCTGCAAAATATGAGAGACACTTAGTTTAATCCAAATGCAGTTAAAGATATGATTACTAAATGGCTTCACTACCCATTATCCCAGGGCCATCATTTTCACCCACAAACTAGCACCTCTACTCATGAGAATTCACTATGGCTCATCGAGGGAAATAGTTAGGCAGCATGAATAGAATCACTCAAAGGCTAACTAGAAGGTCAGCAGACAGACTCGAAGAGACATGTCAGCAGAGAATTAGCATTTGCTGAAGCTATGTTTTTGGGCCTCTTATGTCATTGTTAGGATATGCAAGAAGAAAAACAAATAACAAATCTCAAAATGACATAAGTACAGTCACAACTCATTTCATATACTCTGCATTACAATCAATGCCATACTCTTTACTAAAATATCAAAGACAATTAAAGGGCACTCTCATTCTGTTTTCAACATCACAGCTTACCAAAAGTAAAACCAAACCCCCCCACACCCCACCCACCCCCAACACAAAAAAATATATACATATATATATATATATATGATAACCATTTTTTAATCGGCAAGACCCTATCTTGTTTTGGGTAAAGTTCACTGGTATAGTGATAGAAGAAAAGGTAGGTACAGAATGCAAGAAATATAAGAAAGACAAGAGTATGGCAAGATACACCACTATGATGATGGTGCATAACTCATAAACCACCAAGATCCACCACTATGTGAGGATTATTTTGATCATTTTCCCCTTTGGTGAATGGGTGCTGTTATAAAGATATATTCTTAAGCAACAATAATTTTATATTATAACAACAAGAACATCCACCACACCAGGTACCTTTGAAATAAAATGTCATGTTCCTGCCAAGGGAAAAGGAGCGAAAAAAGGTGAAAGAAACAAAAGGTTTCATAAATCATGGAAATCAATATGATTCTAGGAAAACAGTTGTCCACATAAAATCAAATACACCCTCCACATTCACATAATATTGCGAGACGAGCAGTGTATTTTGTGCAAGGTAATGGTGCCCAAAATCTAGAATCTACAATAATATGAACCAAAAATTACATGTTCCAAATGTTGGTGTACTCGCATTTTGTATATAAACGATTTGTTGGAGAATTGAAAGCTACCCCCACAGCCCAGCAAATTCCTGATTTCCATGGATTTTAATGTTCATCTAACCTCCACATTTCTCCATTGAGGCATACATACAAAATGAATTCGTGAGCTACTTTTGCATTACTATTACCACATCACACAATTGATCAAAATACAAAAGGGAGGGAAACAAAGGTCTTGAAGAGTTCATTGGATTATCAAGTTATTTCAGCCAAAAAAAAAAAAACAAAGAAAGAAAAAAGAAATCAACAGATAGGGATTGGTAGCAACTAAGATAAAATTTAAAATTCAGAAAAATAGCCAACAGTATGACTCTATGGAATTTACCTCTATAATCAATGACTTCGGATCTATCTCCCGGGCTCTTAAAACTTGGTTCCTTCCAATAGTTAACTTCCCCAACCAGCTACCCAAGTTTTTCAACAGTGACCGCTCTTCTGAACTTGATTTTATAAGCTCAGAGCCTAAAAGAACCTGTACGATGTCAAATAACAAAAAGTCAGTACTCCTTTTAGCATATAACTGAACTCACCGAGAGGACAGTCAGGTGTAACAACCTTGCAATTTTCATATGTTGCTTGAATGATCTCTTTATTCAATGCCTTTGAATTTACTTTGTCCAAAAACTTTAAGTAGAGATCATGAAAGTTTGGCTCAATACTTGCTCTGTCAAGAATGAAAAGGCAGCACACAAGGAAACAAACACATAAGTACATATGGAGAAAAAAAAAAAAAACTTTTTCCACAATTGAGAAAGCCATCGATTGTCATAATATATACAATGCACAGTCCCTTTACCTATTCTTAGTGCATGGCTATTCTGTCAGGAAAGAGAGCAATACCTGCTCTAGAATCAATGATACCCCCATAATTCATAGTTCTAACGATGGAAAATATACTTCTAATTATTTATTCGAGTGACCGGGAAATCAGGAGGCCAAAGCACATAAAATTCACCAGGCAAACCGTGGATGTCTGAATTGCTTCCAAGAAAGGCTAATAGTGCCAATTCAACTTGAGTTTTCCTTGTTTTGGTTAGTTAATTTGAGTTGAGGAAGATGTTAGGATATAAATGCTAACGCTTCAAATGGCAGTCAAAAATTTAAATCACAAACCTCTTCATAACCATGTACTGGGCAAACCATGGATAGTATTGCTCCTTTAATATTTCCGTGAATTCCTTAGCTTTAGCCTCCACATTTGCAGCTGAGATATTGTTGATGATAAATGATATCTTGTCCTGAACATCTGATGCTGGAGCCTGCAGGTATCAAATTATTAAGAGTAACAATATGACTATATATAGAAAAGCGAGCCAACAATAAAAGAACAAGTTTCAGGGCTAAATGCATCTGCTTCAAATAAAAATCAACATTTCTTTAAAATCTATAGCAAACCAGATAAAAACATTACAGAAATAAGGAGAATGTTCACAGGTGCTCCAGGGCAATTGCTAAAAGCCAAACTAAAATAACTTTTCATCTTAACATTCACTTGTTATTCCAAAGAGTATGTAATCAACATTGGAAAATGTTAAAAAAATAAAAAATAAAAATAACTCAGGCATTTCACAAGTGCCTTGGCGACATCCATTGATAGGATCCTAAGAATAATTTTAACGGATTCATCAAGGTGCTGTTGAAGGAATTAGTAGCAATTACGATGTGTCAGTTAAAACCAGAGTACCAGCAGAACGATATAATTAATACATAGAACCAGTTCCCATGGCAAAAAGAACATGAGAAATTAATTTCTTACTTTGCTAACTATTCTCCATCCATCACATGTAAAGGACCAAACTTAGCTTCTGATAATATACATACATACCTAACAATTCAATTAAAACTTCAGAAGACAGAGAAAACAAATTTCAATTAAGAATAGCTGTATAATAATGAGCATTCCAATCCATAAAACCCATGCTAGAAATCAAGTCAAGAAATAGTTTGCTATGTTCCTTAACTTCTCCATACAGCTACCAAAGCTCACATTCAAATTATCAATGAAAAAACATATATTATCTTAAGAAAAGAGCCTTAAGAAAGATAACCACAACATGGACAATTACCTCTATGGGGGTATCTCGTTTCTCAGCGGCAGCAATTAGAGTTTCAATGTTCAAGGCAGAACCAAATCCTGCAGTAGATAAGAGCCTTGAGCTCATTCACAGTTTATTTCTTTGGTGAAATGCTAGGTTTTTATAATTTCATCTAAAAGTGTAAAAGGTACAAAAATGGGAGTCACCCACTGTAAAAAACACCATAGAACTGACAAGAAACCTAAAATCTTGAGCAAAGCACCAAAAGACAATAAAATGTGCTAAGGTCAAAATATTGCCATTACATGATCAGAAGGAACTATCACTAGCCAAAAAAAAGAAAAAAGGGAAAAGGATATAGTAACATCAACAACCGTGCAAAAGCTATGCCCAAGATGCTTCTCCATGCCGTAGACAGCATCTGTTTCTGGAGATCACTTCCCATTGCATCAACTTGTCTAAAGCTATTGGTTTTTGTTGTGTCAGTAGCCATAATGTGAAGCCATATCTAGGGGCATTCATCTTGAACCAAACAACCTGATGCCAAGGAAAATGGTTGCTATGCTGTCAAAGAGATGCATAAGCTTCCTTGATAGACCGATTCCTTGTTGGCTTTTCTTACTCACAAATTTATTGTCATAGTTACTTCTAGGAGAGATGGAACCCTTAACTCATCTTTTATGATATACTGAATAAATCCAAGCGCCTAATCCCATCCTTCATCTTTAATTGGAGCAAAAACACACCTCTTTGGGGAAACCCGATGTGTCAATTGCAGAGTCACCCAAACAAGAAGCTAAAGCACTCTAGTATGCCATTCATAATACCAAGAGGACAACAAGTTGACATTACCGACTTCCCATTTGAACAAGCCTCATGCCAGAAGTCTATGCTGAAGAATTTTGTGTAATGACCAGGACACATTTGAAGCAACTTTCAAGAACCAGAAATTTCTATCTTTTATAAGCTCACGCCAGGCCTAAATGGCAACAAAGCACCACATACATCAGTACAAAGATACCAAAGGTGTTTATAACAAGCTCATGTTCAATGATGCCTAAACCACCCTCCTCCTTCAGATTGCACACGTATTCCTAAGCCACTATAGCCTTTGCCTGGTTCTCACCATCTTCATTCCATTAGAAGTACTTCACCTTCATCTTCAAAATCTTCAAAAATACTTTCAAGGTAAAATGAACATTGAAGACTAATAAACTTGGATACATAAAATGATGCCTTTCACAAATTGTACACAACCAACAAAGGGAAGAGGTTTGCAAGCCCAATAGTTAATACATCTACTAAATCTTTCCACAAGGCTTTGACAGGTGAATTTATCAACTTCGACAAAGAGAGAGGCTCTCCTAGGTACTTAACAGGAAGGTCTCCAGGTAAGAAGCCCATACACTAAACAATCTCCTCCTATTCCCTTAACTCCACTAAATCTTGATAGAAAATAATACATATTCAGTCCCTCCTTAATCAGAGAAATGGGTCACAATCACATTTTGAAAAAATCATATCACCAACAAAGCACAAATGATTTCGTTTTTCCTTCCAACACTTCCAGTGATAAGAAATCCCTTCCCTCCTTCCCACTTCCTTTATAATACATTAAAATAGCTCCATAACCAGCACAAAATGGTAAGGAGATATTGGTCCCATTGATGAAGATTATAAGAGCTTAGAAAAAAACCTACTAGTTCCCCAGCCTATGGTCAATTTGGCAACACAAATAAATAGGACTTTTTAGTTGTACTTTGTGAAGATAAAAATTCAAATAGAAAATTTTGGGTTGATAAACGATCCATCCAAAAATTGGAGCTTTAAAGGATTTTATGAGCTTCAACCTGAAAATTAAAATGAAGAATAAGAGCCCAATTTAGGAGCTAAAACTGGTTCAAGATAACACAATCTAGACGATTGAGAATAAGGTTTGGAGGGTAGGCATTAAATCGAGTATGGTAAATATTATGATCGTGCCTCTTATGAACCTCAGTTTCAAAAAATATTAAAAAATAAAAAATAAAAAAAATTCATCAAAAAACTTCCTTCCTTTAGTGACCATTTCATTACCTCCCATTTCTTCATCAATCCTTTGACATTTATTAAAGTCCCTTAAGATGATCTACAACTCAGAGACAGACTATTTGAAACTTAAAAGATCACTCCAAAGAGAAAAACCTAATTGCTTCATTATAGGAGCCATATAAAAAGAAGAGAAACATGACATACTCTCATCAATTAACTTACAAAAACAATCAATAACTTGATCAATAGAGGCTGAGATCCAAACATCCCACACATTTGGGTCCCGGCTTACCCATAAACAACCACTCACATGACCTTCTAAGTGCCAACATGGAAGAGTCCAAGCCCATACAAGTAAGTATATTTGTAGGTTTTACTTTTGCTCCAAAAGAAAGCTCGTGCTCACTGCATAACCACCAGATTTCTCTACTATCCTAAACATTATTGAGCCTCTTATATTCAAAATACACTAACATAAAATTTTCAATAAAAGGAAAAAAGCCACATCAAAATTGAAGAGAGCAAGATGGATAACCAGCGTTCTTCCTCCCTCATTTTCACCTCTATTTCTTTTCTTCACCACAACATACTACGACAACTCCTCATCAACTGATTCTTTAGCACTATTCAAACCGTTCGAACAATTCCTCCATTTGGGTTTCCTTCAAAAAGGAAGGAGAGGAAGGGTGACAAAAAGATTACTAAAACTCTGAACAATCACCAAGCAAACTGATGTCAAAAGAGCCACTCTGAGATGCTCGAGAAGCTAACAAAGCAAAGAGCATAACAAGGGCCACCAACTTCTGGTAAAGGCATAGCAGAGCACACTATAGATTCAAAGGACTCTGAAGAAGGAGATTCTACAACTTTCAACTTTCCTTTAGCCAATGCGATAAGGGTGTAGCTTCTAGCAATAGGGTTAGTGCCTCTTCTTAATAACAATACCTTTCTCTTGGATCCAATTTTTTTACACAAGGCGAAGAAGGGCACTAAACCCTTGCTTCACCTAATGCTTACTTCCTATGACTAACCATACCCTTTCTTCCACCCAAACAACATCATAAGCACGAACAACAAGCTTAGAGTACAATCCACTTCTATATGACCAAAATAGAAGCAAGAGGTGTTGTGTGGTGGTAACCACTTGTATTCCACAAATAGCATCGCTAGGAAACCATTTGTGCACTCCATTTTAAACCTTTCCAAAAAGCCAAACTAAATTTCCATCTCAACAATATAATGGATTCTACCATTCGTTGTCATCAGTACATTCACTTGAAGAGGGCAACTAAGAGCTCTTACTATATAACTAGCACGCTCGCTACATGGAAACTCCTTTAGATCCCCCCATAACTTCACCCTAGCACGCATCTTACTTGGTTGTACTTTTGACAGGCACAAGTGTAGCTTCCACCTCTCCTGAATGAGAAGATGAGAACTCAGGTATTAAGGCTCAAAGCATGCTAGGTATCCTCTTGCACAGTGGAAGGACAAACCATGCTCCAAAAAATACCCACTAGGTATTTTACCAACCTCTGAAACTGACTTTGGAGGAGCATGGAAGAATAATACTGTAAGGAAACATCCATTCTAGGCTTAGAAGTCAATGGAGAATCAAAAACCGCTTTTGCATAGAATGTGGAAAGCAGTTTTAAGGAAGAAGCCTGATCAGAAGACCTTTTCACACCTCGTCATTGCTTGTAAGGTAGAGTAACCAGTAGAATTGTAACTATAACTAAAAGGAAAACAATCATTGTTGTCCTTCTCTTTAGCAGGTATGGAGGCAGACTAAGAAAAGAAAAACTTTTTCATAAAGCTTGATTAACTAGGCCTATACAACACTCCATACCAGGAAAGGTCACATAAAAAAATAAATAAATAAGAATCTCAGCTTACCCAAAACATATATACATATTACATACATATATGCACATATTTATATATTATATATATGTGTGTATATTTCCTCACTACGGTTTGCCACTAAAAGATCCTAGTTTGAAAAAGAGGCTGGTAAAGGTGCATTCTCATCTTGAGAAGTGGATTCCAAGGCTTTGTTTTGTTTGAGGGTGGCCGAGCTAGAGGGTTCTCTTGTGAAACTCGGGCAGACTTATTGTCATCATTCAAGGATAAGGAGCTATCTCTGCATTTTTAAGAAGAGCATACTTTGGCTAATCTTTGAGAGCTGGGAGCTTTCTTGGGACAACGAAAGTTTGAAAGACCATGGCTGGAAAAAGGCAGAAAACCTAGAAGCAAACCGCAGAGAAGAGAGAAAATGAACCGACTAAATGAAGCAGATGAAATGAACTAAACACACCCATGAAAAAAGAATTCAAAAAGGCTACTAGGAAGGCAAAGAAACAAGAAAAAAAGACTCTGAAACCCTAAAAGAATAGGACCCTCAGGGGGCAGAGGGGAGGTTTAAGAGAGGAGAGATTATTTTCTCTCCCTAGAGAAATCCAACCTTACAGTTCTTTTATGTTATTACCCATCCTCAGTATTGAAGAACAACTAACACTGAGCTCATTCAAAGTTGCAACAAACTGAACAAGATCGTGATTCCATGCAGATCAGGAAGGAAATTACTGTCTTGGAAATTAAGTTAAATTACTCTCTTTCACAAGTGGTCTTCACGTAAAACCGTCAATGTGAAGATATCAAAAGATTTAGTCAAAGTATCCCTGAACTATGAAGACATACTTTTAATAAAAAGGGGCAAACACATTATTCAGTACTTTTTTTTTTTTTTTGGGTCTTCACAGAGGGGAATGGTTATACAATGCCAAATCTTCTGCAATTTACCACAACAGACTGTTCAATTTGTGTGGAATCCATAAGCTTTTCTACACAATTCACGAAAATCGAATAGAAAAGTCAGAGTAAGTTAAGGAACACTACTAGCTGAAGCAGCAACACGCGGAGGGCGAACAAAACCAGGAGACGAAGAGACTGATGCAGCAGAAGAAGTGGCCTGGGTCTGTGTAAATTTAAAGAATCGAAGATTGGATTCAGCACTAACTGTCAGAAAAAGTTTAAAATGTCAAAAAGCAGACTCACAGCCTATCTACCTTGTTATGAAAGAAACATACCTTCTGGAAACTCGAAGTTTCACTTAAAGTACTAGTGGGAGGTTTTCCTGCTGCAGGTACCACAGGTTTCAAATCCGTAGATGAGGACACAGGAGGAGGAACATTCTGCCTCTCATCAAGAGAATTGTCCTGCCTCTGCTGAAGCTGGAACGGTGAAAGTGACTGCCCTGCTAGCAAGCTAGCATCTCTGTTGATCTGCAATACCAGAATACGTTAGGTAACAATCTTGCCTGAAAGAAAAACAACTGCTCACTTTATAATTTAGAAGTAGGGAGGCAGCCCATGAAAATTAGAAACACTGTAATGCTTAGCTGTCTTTGAGTAAAAGTTTTGGTACTTATTATTTTTCTTTTTAGAAATTTCCTAAGTAAATTAACATTAATCTACTCTTGCCTGAAAGAAAAACAACTGCTCACTTTATAATTTAGAAGTAGGGAGGCAGCCCATGAAAATTAGAAACACTAATGCTTAGCTTTCTTTGAGTAAAAGTTTTGGTACTTCTTATTATTCCTTTTAGAAATTTCCAAAGTAAATTAACATTAATCTACTAGATATGGAAGGAAAGAAATCAGAGGAGAGTAGGATCAAATGCTCAACTCCTTACCAACTCACTAGGCATACTTTGTCTCTATTTTTTTAAATTTTTTGGTTGATAAAAGATAGAGCATTGAGGGTTCCATGGTCAAGTTATTGATCCTAGCACACATCCGTACTTTCATCAATTTTTTAGGTCTCTTGTGTAGTAGTATCCTTTCTTATATTTTTATCAATGAAAACTAAAGTTCTGATATAGCACAGAAATAAAATGTGGCCCTTTAGTGTAATTAAATTCATATTTATATACATCTCTCTGTTGAAAAAATCATATTTTTTAAGGGAACTGGAAAGCATTTTAACTGTATTCAATTATGACACCATCTCAGTGATTTCAACCTCATCACATATAGTTTTCAGATATACACATTACAAGAACTTTCAATGTAAAATTTGACACTACCCAAAAGATCAAAAAAACTTAAAACGTATTATAATACTCCAGCTTTTAAAGAAGTCATCTGAACGGAAAGGTCAGAATGATCAATGACAACATTTACGGTGGCAGAGAACACTGACTACTAGGACTGCAGAATAGTGATGATATCTGGAAAAATAAAAACCATCAAAGAGGTACTCCTTCTCACAAACACTACCCAAAGAGAACGATAAGAGTCATTACCAGCATTTAATGTAATCGGCATCTCATGATTTATTACTTTAAACCCACAATTTATCTTAATCCCACATGGAGAAGAAAAATGGTTCAAATCACCACATAATGAACATCTTCCAACCCAGTGTCAAATATCATCACAATCAATGTTAAAAGGAAATTCTACACTCAAGTTATATATTTTTGGATATACTTAATGGTCAACCATACATCCAAGTGCCAGAGTAGGGACTTCAATTGCCTAATGTGAAATTACAGAGGGCAATAACAAGATGAGAATTCATACAATATGTGTGATCTCCCTTGTTCTGTGTGCTTCAAACTTTTATGGCAAATTAACATATATATCTCATCTCCTAATTTTCATTATCAGAATTATTTTCTCTCACAACAAACTTTAATCATCATTGCTTGTGTTCTTTAAACTGAACTCTTCCTAGAAGAGGGCAACAGAAATATGAGCAACAAGATATGGAAATCTATGTTCCACGCATTTTATTGCATTAGTGAAAATGAAAAGGACAGTTAATGTTGCACAAAACTAGATAAGGGCAAAAGAAATAAGGTAAAAAATTATGCTTCTACCTCAATGTTTCCAGAGCTTGGCTGATTTGAAACATGATGAACTGTTGAAGCATTGTTGCCACCATCTGTTTCTGAATGACTAGAAGATATCCTTGCAAGAGTGCGCTCAATGAAGGCAACAAGATCTGCATGAGTATTACGCAGGTGCGATATTTGTAAAATGTGATTGCAATATTGCGGCCATTCGATTAATCGATCCACAAACTGCTCCAATGCCTTGGTACCAAATACAAACATCTGCATGCAACACACATCCAGTTACAGAGAAAAGAGGACAGTTTAAAAACAAATGTATTCCATCATACAAACCTTGGAATCTGCAGGTTTACGTAGTGCATCTAGAACACAGCGGAGGGCAATTCCAAGAGTAATATGAGTTACAAGCTGATGCTTGATGACCGAACCTAAACATAATAAAAGAGAAAACAAAAAGCAGATCAAGAGTTATGTAGATTAATGCCAGCGTCAGGAAGAAATTTTTAGACCTAAAACTAAAGATTCAGCGTATGTTTGTATCAATTAGCCCAAGTTGACTCTAATTTGTCAATGGATGGAAGGAAAGGAGAGAGATGAATGATAAAATTACAGCAAGTTCTTCACCCACACCCCCCACCCTCTCTCCTCCCTTTTGCTCAAACAGCAGTAAAACTTCAAAGCCCAACATATGCAATTATATTGTCGCCCACCAAACAGAATTTTCTTAACATTCTGGAACCAATTTTTTACTCCTACCACATCCATCACCTTCATTCTGGCAGCAACCACCAATATGAAAAAGTTATATAGAGCACAATGAAGTGGTAATCATCAGGGCACATCTTTGAATCACTCTTTTGAGGTTATGCTGCATGAGGGCCCATTTTAACTTAGACAAGAATGGCCTAACAAAAGCTACTCAACCAAAAAGAAGTTAGTACTATCAAAATGTCTAGAAATAAACAATAACTCCACATTTAATAAAGTTTGAATAAGTATGACTTGCCCAGCCCAAATCCTAAGCTGGATTGAAGAGAATGAGAGAGAAAAGACCACATAGACATGAAGAGTCCATTTCCCACTTTCCAGGAGAAGGAAGATCTAACCAAGGATCGCAACTTTAGAAGTTTCTTCCAATTCCATGAACAAAGTTGAAGGAGTGCAAGTTGCCCAAAAGGAGGAACCTTTAAGCAAGTGTGAGCCTATTCTTGTCTGTGCTGATCTATTCCAAATTACAAGATTTGGAATGCTTAAGCCTCCTTTTTTTTAAAAGGCCAGCAAATATTTTCTCACTGACATTTAAATTGGAAGCAACATTTAGCCTCACACTCCACAAGAAATTCCACATAAAACCTACAAATTTTTTTATCAAGTATTTGGGCAACATGAATGGAAGCCCAATACACTCGCATTTCACAAAGAATTAACTTTCTAAGTTGAAGACGACCCCAGAGCAAAAACCTAGAACTCCATGAATTTATAAGTGAAAGGATCGATTCCACAAATTCGTCACAATCTCCTCTCTCAAGCTATAAAGCAACAAGAGGAACTCCGAAGTATCTCATGAAATGGTAAGGAAGAATGCATGTGTGCTCCTAAATATGAAGGGGAACTGTTGATCATCTAGTTTGAAGTTGCACAGCTCAAACATATTTGGATTTTAAGCAGATCTTTTGAAGGAGGGTTTTAGCATGTTGAGGTAACTCTACTCTTGTTAAAGGAGGCTTTGGGTTGTTAAGAAACTTGCAATTTGCTCTTGGTCTTTGCCAAAATTCTTATGATATTGAGAGATCCTTAAATTCCTTTCAAGCTGGAGATTAGAAAATGTGTACATATTCCTATGATTTGATGATCAGCATACTATTAGTCCTCTTAGTAACAAACATTAACTCAACCATATAAGAAGCTTGGGTCTACAAGCTCCTCATTTATTCTTTGGCTTGCTCTCCAAGAAAAGCTCCTCACTGTGGGCAAAGTTCTGCTTTGGGGAGTAATTTCATCTAAATGCTGCTTTTAGTGCCAAATAGACCTCAAGTCCCGGGCACATTTTTTTTTTCTCATGTCCATTTGCAACCAAATTTCTGAGCCTTATTTAAAAAAAAAATAAAAAAAAAAAGTGGGGGGAAGGGGGGTTTGGCTGGTGGCGCCAGGGGTGTGGGATTGTTTTGTCACTCAAACTTCTCCACATGGACAGATGCAGTTCAATCTCTATCCAGTAACTCCTCCAACCGAGATTGATTGTGCTAAAAATACCATTTTGAGCTATGATGTACTTCTTTATAGAAAGAACACGATGTGTGCCAATTAAGGTCAACCTACAAATCCCCATGTCTTAGCCAAAAGAATTCCCACTGTTGTAACTATGTTTATAACATAGAAAATCTAGGCCTTTATTGTATCCTTTCTAGCTGACTTGTGGCTGTCTTTTCCTGCTTGTAATCCAGATATACATAACCCCTTTTTTATATTTATAAAGTTTGCTGAACTATCACATATTATATCTATACACACACATATATACATATATCCTCAGTTGAGTATGTTCTTTAATTTGTGCTTACACGAAAAATCTTATGTCAGTGCCCTGGACCAACAATGCCAATTTCTGAAAGCTGTTCCTTCTTTTTGCCCCAAGATTAAAAAAATGCACACCTAGCATATGAAGATCTATTTCTGAGGCACAGTGTCTCAAAAATATAGTGACCCAAAAATGTCATGGAGTACAAAGTGAACAATCAAATCCATAAGGAATGACATGGTCACTCAATATATTAACATATGTACTGACACTTTATCAACTTAATGACATAGAACTGTGTAATGGTCAGCATTTAATTTCACGTCCTCCCCTAATTCATTTTCATGTTGCTAATCTTTGCTAATAGTAACCATCTTAGCACCTACATCAGAAGCATCCACATTCACAAGCTAATCCCAGTATGCCCATGCTAAGGTCCTGTTTGGATTTTTTTTTTTTTCCTATCTTATCTACATCTTATCTATATATATTATGTGTTTGATTTGCATCTATTTGAAATCTAGTGTTTAGAGAATTATCTTGTTTTGTATCTTATTAATTTTTATTTCCTAATTATGATGAAGGCAATAATTGGAATGTCACAATTGGGAAACAAAAATTCACACACTTTTAAGGAAAAAATTTTACATATATATATTTAATGCATTAGAGATGATTATTTTAATTGATTTTTTTGTAAATATAAATAAAGTAAATGGTAAATAAATTCAACTTCACAACAAATGATATTTAATTTTAAAAGAGAGATATATACAAAATTATATTTCCATCTTTTTTATGTCTTATTCTTATCAAACAAAATATTGAAGTAGACATCAAAAAGATGGAATAAGGATGAACCAAACAGAGCCTTAAGTTTTTACTACTCCTATATGGACATTACCTCAGCAAGAAAAGCATACCTTGAATTTAAGTGCATCTACAACAATAAAGCCCCCCAAGTTTTCAGCATATATACGTGATAGACTGCCCTGACTTTTTGCAAAGGATATTCTTATAATAAGGTTCTTCACAAGAAAGCTTAACGAAATTTTCAGCTTTACGAAACTAAAGAAAATTACAGTTATAGTGAAGCAAAGCACATATGATTACGTTTTAACTGAAAGGCGAACGATCAACCTATACAGAGATGTTAAAAAGTGAAGTAAAACGAGAAAAATGACAATTACACAATATACTGACCAAAGAGCACAGCAGCAATCTTAAGCTGCATTTCGGGGTACTTGGGAAAGAATCTGTACTCCTCAAATAGGTTAGCAATCATGCATTCAAAAATTGACTGTTCCCTGCAGTTATAACAATGGCCCATAGGTGAACTAAGAAGCGATATATAATTACAACTAAAGTTTTTTTGGGTAAAATTACAATTAAATTTAACTACGAAGTTTGTGTAAATATAATAATAGTAAGGAATGAGTCCAAAATTTGCAGCAACATATTAATTGAAGCCCATGGCCTTATAAGATAAAAAACCAAAGAAGTTGACCATTCATTAAAAGCTGCATATCTAGACAATATTGTAGATTCACATGAGAGCAATTATGATGTTGCTTCAATGTCTTTTGCAAAACATTCAACAACCAAAGCTTCTTGTCACATTATACATCAGATGAGCAAATTATGAGTTTAACATGGACTATTAAATAATAAATTAGAGTATCACAAAAGCTTCTTGACTTCTGAATTGTTTGATTCTGCAACATCTAATACATCTAGTGAATATAAAATCAGACATGTAATTTTCTTCATACTGTAATTGCAGTTTGAAGTTTAGAGAATATTCAAATAACATTAGCATAAATATTTCTTATATAAAGATATGACAAGATTCCAAACTACTAAAGTTCTTAGAGTAAATGAATCTACCAAAGTTTATGCAAAGAAATAGTGAACAAGATCCTGAACTCCAAGCGCACCTTTTCACTGATGATTCCTTGAATTGTGTTAGCATTTGGACCATTACATCTATGGTCAACTGACCAGAAAACATCTGCTGGAAATAGGAGTTCGCTTCAGTCTCTATTTCTTGTGCATATCCCTCAGATGGAGGCATCTCTGTCGCCTCACCATCATGTATTCCAGTATTAGAACATGTTATTGTTACACGTAACCTCTCTAATTCATCCATATTTTGGCGAGATGAAGACAAGCTTGCATGAGCCATGAGAACCTGCAAGAATATTGAGCATTCATGAGGAGAGAAATAGTACATGGATAGCCCTAATCATAGATTCTTGAAGTAGAACCTTGAAGAAGGTAGGAGATGCCTCTAAATAGAGATTCAGAAGGCCACCAGAATTATCAGAGCTTCTAGCAGAAAGGTCCACTGATCCACCAAACTCTATCTGTTTCAAGAATTCAAGGCATTCCTGAAAGATTGCAGGATGTCGTGAGTGGTTGCCAATTGAAAGTGGAGGCCATTAACAAGTGCAGCATTTTATTATTCCTCCAAAAAAAAAACAAAATGACCAAAGTATCACCTCAAAGAAAAGATGTTTATATGTATTCAAGTTATTGTTTAACCAATTTTCTAGGTCTACAAGATCCTTCCGTGCAGCCAGGGTTGCCAATCTGATTCCGAAGGAAGAAGGAACCATCTCTAGAACTTGGGAAATTATCTGGCAACATTGTTAAAGAATATAAGTCAGTACCCACTGAAAGGAAACAAAAGCTTTGATAAGGAGAACAATTAGAAGAGCAATCTTCATGTATCCACCAGTAACAAAAAAAAAGGCAGAAATCACCCTCTTCACATTCAAAAGGAGACTAGCAAAGGATTCAACGGCCAGAGTTCAATTAGGGCATTAAGCAACCCCACACACCCAAAGAAAGGCTGGCATATCTGAGCATTAACAACCACTAAAACACATCCTGTCCATATCTAACCTTTAACTCTTGACTTATGTCAAGTACTCTTATCAAGTAATCAGGTTCAAGATTGGCAGCATCCACAAACCCCCTCAAAACAATAGTAGGGTTCACATGCCAAAGGTACAGGATCATGCCAAGACCCCCACTATTTCTCAGTATCATGGGAAACACAGAAGCAGAGACTTCAGATTGCAGGAGGTTATATGCAGTCTGCATATGCAAATTTTAAACATCAAAATATTAGTTCAGACTATTACTGATAAGCATTGAAATTATTTGGGCATGGATCGAATTGAGAGAGAAGTACATTGATATGTGCCATCCCCAGAAGCAACACTTCTGGACAATATTTTAGAGGATACTCCAGCATCCTTCTAACTGAAACAGTATGACCTTTCTCAGCAAGTTCACACAAGACATCCAACAGCTCTAAGCATAACCAAGCATGATTCGAATGTCCAAGTTTAAGCTTCTGGCCTTGAACTGCATCAACATAGGCCTGCAAAACATTTCCTCGCAGCAATCACATGTGAAGGGAAAAAAGAACCATGACATTCAAAAAACCACACCAGCCATGCCGGTTCAATTCTTCATGATTATTCCCATGTCATATCAATCAAATGAAAGATTATTTTGAAATGCTGCATACCAGCTGTCTGGCAGAATTCACAAAGGTAAATACTTCAGGTGGTGCTGACACAGCATATTTAAGGAATGACAGCTGTCCTTCCATATTCTTCCATGTAGACCCGCAAATAGCATGCAGAGGAAATGGATCCTACATATTTTTAATTTCAATTAGCATTTAAGTAAACAAGGGTATGGAAATTAGAAGAAAAGGCACATAGTTAAAGCTGTAAGAATGCAGACCAAACAGGCATGTCTGTAAATAGACATTAACACAGAAAATGCTTCCTCATTTGGCAAAAAGAAACCCTCGTGATCTAAGTTTTCCATGACTGATGTCCAGTTGGTTCCAGGAGCCTGCATCCAGAAACAAAAGCCTCATGGTTATTTTAGTGTTTCCAAGACATTGCTACAGATCAATAACCATATCAGAAAGAATCTAACTAGTCTGCCCAAAGAAGGAAGGGGAAATCAACTAACCAATTGCTTAATTGAATCAACAAGAACTTCAAGATTCCAGGAGCTAGGTGATGGCATGTCAGCCCAACTAGTGCTTCCAAGCGCCATGGCAAGGGTTGATGCTGTGCTTTGGTTATCCTCAGGACTGACATGAGTACAAGCAATACTTGCAAGTATTCTAGAAATGGTAACCTCAGTAAGTGGTGAAAAGAGGGATAATATCTCTTTGCATTGTGAGTCATTAACTGTGCATCCATAACCCAGTTCCTTCATAATATCTCCCATGCTAATTTCCTTCTCCATCTCCGCCAAGATAGCATCAAAATCATCTTCTTTGCAATCATAAAACATATCTAAGTTCCTGCAGCTTAAACACAATCAACCGTGTTATTGTGGGAATCACCATGGGTGGGGGGAAGGAGAAGAGGTAATAAAAATAGCACCTCAATGCATTAGCATCTTGCAACTCATCTGAAAGTAATGGCGATAGAATGACAGAGGTGACCTCCTTAGGCTGCACTAGCGATACCATCTGCAAGAAAGAATCTACATGCTTGCAGAGGTCTTCTGAACGCTGAAGGAACATAATGATGCTTTGTATCTGCTCTGTGGCTCTCAAAGGAGATGGATTGGCAGACAAATCTTCAATCTGAGCGATACAAAAATTCTTCCCTGAACAATTATCCAAAAAAATAAAGTTCACTCGAGGGCAGTAAATACGGTTGAACCATATTCTAAAAACAACTTTTCACAGAATGCATACAGTTTGAAAAGTTATGCCACAGTTAACAAATGGAAACTTACCATAATTTCTGACTTCCGGATTTTCTGATTCTGACAAAGCAAGACCAATGCTTATTATTTCACTTGCAGATAAACGTAATGTACTAGAAAGATGCTTGAGATATGCCTCACTCAGCACCTCTTTTTTCACCGATAGGCAAAATACAGTACTAAAATTAGGTTTCTCCAAGACGGCCTTGAAAATTGAAACCAAAACGGCCTCAACATACACATTCAACCCCTCCTGATGAAGACTCAGGTAACCTAAGCACGTCTGGACCAGCAAAATGCATCCCTCGACCCCATACTCAATGAACTGGAAGTATAATCGTTTCAGTTGTCATAAAAAACATCATTGAACGCCTCCCATTAAAACCTAACCGCAGTTGGAATCCAATAATACTAACAGTGAGATCAATTACCTGATGGAGCTCGCGCAAAACGTAGTTGAGATTGGATTCATCGACGCTACGAAGCAGGAAACCAATCTGCGTCGCTACAGTGTCCGAAAATTTCAGCATCGTTCCGAAATGGATGATTAGGGTTTACTCCGAGTGTGTGCACAACAAGGTTCTAACTGGACAGATAGAGAGAGAGAGAGAGAGAGAGAGAGAGAGGAGACTTGCGTTCGAGCGAATATGAACTCTTTGTCGCGGAGAGACAAACGACGGGCTAAAGCGTATCAAAAATTACGAGTTCTGCTTAAAAGTAATTATTTATATTTATCATATGGTCTTATCATAAATCTGAACCATCCATGTATTACTATTTAATCTAAACCGTCTATTTAACCTTTTCTTCTTAATTTACAAAAAAATGCAAAATAAAAAATCCAAAAATACCACTTTTGAAAAAACAATCTCCACAAAACAGTACGCGATTTTATCAAAAAAAAATAAAAAAAAAATCCCTTAACACTTTTTCTATTAGAGCAAACAATCCAACTTCATATACCTCAGTGGATCGCCAATAAATCAAACTAAGTTTAATTTAAATAAATTCAAAACCAAATTTCACAACCACATCTAATCTCCCACACAAGATTCTCACACAATTCGAACCTATACAATACTGTTAAACTTCAAACACATATTAAAGCCAAAAACCATTCTATATTGTTATTTATTGATCATTAACACTATCAAGTATAATCTTTCATAAATAAAAAGTTGGAAAACATAAATAATATAACACTTCTTTGTTTTCTTCATACACTTCTTTATTTTATTCACAAAGCATTAACTCTTAACTTGTGAAAACTTAAGGAGCAAAACGGATTATTCTCTTACATTTTGGTCTTTCTTCTTTGTTTTTATATTTCTTAAATTTTGTATTATTATTATTATTTTGTATAATGTGATTGTAATTAATTATTTAATGTCTTATAAACATTATTTATTCTTTATGGGTCTCGGCCCAACCCATATTTATGTATATACATACATACGTATATATATACTTATTATGCTATACTAAATAAATATATCATTATATATACTTATATGTATATACATATGTACATATGTTCTTAAACATTTTATTATACTTAATAATTATTATGTGTACTTATATTTAGTATATTGTTATATATACTCATATACATACATATAGGTATTCCTATATTATACTAATATAATACGTGTATACACACATACATACGTATATACATATATTTATACTTCTAGTATACTATTAGGATATGTACATATATACATGTAAATGTATTTATACTTAGTTTTATACTTACTTTTATATAGTGTGTGTATATATATATATATGTGTGTATATTTATATTTTACTTAATGTATTTTTAAAGTATTTTGATATATTCCATATATACATACATATATATATATATTCTTTTGGTTTCATATATATGCATAAATAGTTTAAGCAAGTGGTTTGAGATTAAATGTTAATTATAAAGTTCTTATGGCCAAGATTATTTAAAATGATATTAATTTTAACGATAATTTTTAATTTAAAAATTCATTTGTCTTATTATTCTAATACAACTTCCTAAAGATGTAGAATGAATACATAGCTATCGAAACTACGAGGCTATTTCACATATTTTTCATTTTTATTCTGAGGGATATAAGTTCCCTACTAAATCAGCCTGGATTTAACTTTTTTTCCTTCTAAAAATTCATTGATGTAAGTAACATCTTTTTTATATTGATTAACATGTGCTTGAACAATTCTAGCATTTGCCATATTTGTATTGAATTTTTCCTACCATTTTACTCTATATACTCTTAAAATATAAGGTTGGCCATGTTCATCTTCATTGATAACATAATATCTTTATCTTCATCTTGATGGAACAACTTTATACTATCGGTATTAATTCGAACGAATTCATAAAATCTTCTATTTTTCTTTGTATGAATTTATTGGAAACGAAAGTTTTTTAGAAAGTATTTTTAAACAATTTCAAAGGGATATTTCTCATTAAATCCTTTCGATATTTCTAGTTCTATTGGAAATAATATTTGAGTATTTTTCTTTTGGAAATAATCCTTAATTTGAATATGAATTGGTTTGACTTGATAGGTAGGATTGAGTACTTGAAAACGATTTTGAATAAAAAAATCTACTAAAAATGATGATAATGACATGACCGCTTTTGAATAAATAGATGAAACAGTGGTCTTTTACTAAGTTTCGATAGAGTTGGAGGAGATAATTTGAGTGCATGATGAGCTTTTGTCTTAGGTTTCGACATATTTGCCTCGAAGAAATTCTCTAAATAAGAAATCTAAAAGTAAATTGGATTATCTTTTGATAAATTCAATATTGAAATAAAAAAAAAAGATACAATTTTGATAAATTGAAAAGAAATTTGGAACATTTGAATAAAGTTCCTTTTAAAAAGGTAGTTATGTAAGCCCTATAATTAGAAGTTTGGATTAGATACATGGAATATGATTGAATAAAGTGTCCGATTAAGCCGAAATTGTACAATGAAGTTAGAAGTCTTAGTAAAAGTGATACCGTAAGTTTGAATTTAAGAAAATAAGTAATAAAATACTATAATATCAAATCATAAGCATATTACTTGTTATTTATCAAAAATACGTAAAAAAAAAAATTTGATAACTAATAAATCACTAAAAATAAATTATATGCACACTAAAAATCAAAGAATAACAGAAATAATATTTAGGAGTAATTTATTTATACTCCAAATGTATGTATGTATAGGTAAAGATACGTGAAATTACCTAAAATGCCAAAAATATACTAAAATAATGCAAAATAATTAAAGAAAATTACAAAAAATTAAGGAAAAATCAAAAAAGCGAAAAATTGTCCAGATCAAGGTCATGGCATGCCAGGATTAAAAAGAAAAAATCTAACTAATCAATTTAGAGTAAATAGAAAGTTAATTTGGAAGAGGATAAAATTAATTGTCAATAAAAAATTGAGAGAGAAAAATCAAGGAAGCTCTATAAATATCCTAATTTTCAACTGAAGTTCATTTAGACAATTAGGAACTTAGGCAAATTAAGAGAACACAAAAAAAGAGAGTTAGGGTTTTTCTACAAAATTTAGAAAAAAAAATCTGTGCAATTAGGACTTTTAAACCAAACTTACAATTCACAATCATCTGGAATCAAACTGTTGATCCCAAAGGTGGTAGAGTCGCAATAATTTTGCTATGTAAACCATTCTAAAATAAAAACTAACTTTATAGCCACTATCTTATACCCGATTTATATAAGACGTCTACAACTAACTCGTTTTAAAATAAACAATTCATAAATTAAACAAGTTATTTAACTATGTAATTATGAAAAATACATATTTATACTAGATAATCTGAGTATATTTAGAAAATTTAATAGCCTAATTATAATCTACTTGAGTAATACATAAATTAATAATAAAAACTTTAAAGATTTAAAAGTATATATGATCCTTAATTTTATATCCTTAATTTTATATCCTTACTCTCCAAGATCTAGCAATTACTAGCCTTAGAGTAATTATATGGTTGCTTCTTAGTTAGCACCTACAACAACATTTATAGGGATGTGAGTAACCAACTATTTAGTAAGTTAGAACAGAGCGTTAAAACTATACATCAAATACAAACAGATTTATTAACCAAATTAATTAGATGCAATATATGTATAAGCAAATACCATCGCACAATATTACGTAATCTATTATAAGATTAGAGAAATTATACTGGCTCTATTCCGGATTGAGGAGTTTCTATTTAATACAACAACTCATAACCAAACCTAGACTTGTACAATAGAGACATCACTCCTCCAATGACTATCTTCGAACCAGTGACTTCACCCTTACTACGACCTTTTTACCCGTCACTTAATTCAACTAAGGATGAAGAAGGAACCAATTATACTATTCAACACTATTCCTCTCGACGGGGTTGGTATTTGGCAAGAGAACCCTAAGTTTCCCCTAATGGGTTATTATATAGGTCTAATTTAGGATTACAAGCCATATATTTAGTTAAAAAAATTGAAGGTGTTTAACCATTTCAAACAAATCACACAATTACAAGTCAGAACAGTAAACCAAAATCATATCATCAAATTTGAAAATAAGCACATACAAGCATACGTATAATCAACTATCTAACAATCACAATCAAGTATAATCCCAACCCTCCAAATATTACAAATTAATAATTCAAAATATACTAACATATTAATCCCAACTTACTTAGATTTCCTGCTTGCTCGCTTAAGATGCCACTCACTCAGATCATTGTTGATGATCTCTATAATATAAATGTTATTTTAGTTTCCACATAACTACCATAGATAGGTTTTGATTCCGAAGTTGTTATTCATATCTTCAATTTAGGGTTTTATTATACCTAATTACTTAAATTTTTAAGCTTTTTTTTATTATTCTTGATTTAGGCTAAGTTCTGGTTCAATTTATGAATTGATCTCTAAATTAAGTCCCCGTTTAGTTTTTAAGTACAGTTTTATACACGAACCTAAAAACCCATTTCAACCCATAATATGAAATAAATTACATTATTTTTGGGTATCCTATATATCATATTTAACCCCTAACCAGTATTTTAGTTTGTATGGTATACCTTATATCCTAATTTATCTACCAAATTTATTCCCAATGTGAAAAAATTATATTTTTCATATAATTGCCTAAATTTAAGTTCCATATCCGATTTATTGTATTTTACTATTATTATCATATTATAAATATTAACGTAATATTTTTCAACTTATTAATTTTTTATACTTACATATTACCGATTATTACCAAATATATACATAATATATACATTTAATATTCTCATCACTTCAAAATACCTCTCAACACTAACTAATATTTCAAAATATCTAAGTTCATCTCAAATTAGAATTTATACCTAATTATCCTAAAATACAAAATTAACTTAAAATATATCATTTTACCTTTTACATATATACTGCATAATACACCTAATAATCACATCTAACATCCTAAATGCCATAAATATCATACTACATTAGAATTCAACATCCTAAAACATATAATTATACACTAAATTAGTAATTATCCTTTTAATTACCTAATTAACCTAAAATTACATATTTTATGCATCATTTTAAGACTTAAAAATCATTTAAAATTAAAATTTGAAAAATCTCTTCATAGCACTCTTCTACATCATTTAAATAATTTACAGGAAAAAAAATTGAGCTTAAAACTATATTCCTAAGGTCGTTTATTTTTAACTCAAATAAAACTCAAGTTTGCAAAATTTCTTAAAGATAGCATATGTTTAGAAAAAATTCGTCAAACTAATTTTTTTTCCTAAATCTACATATATAGAAACCTCAAAATACCAAATTTCATAATTTTCTATAATTATTTAGTATTTTTAATAACTAAATGAAAATTAGAAGGTAGATCGAACCCACCAAAAATTGACCTTTTTGCCACCTCCAGCCACCTTGCCACCTTAAGTGTGTTGCCCCACCCAAGTAGGTGGTTCACTGCATGGTAATCAATCTTGTTCCTTCTCAGGTGATCGTTGTATGTGGTCTTCCCTTATAAGCCTTATTTGCACTATGTTTTTCTAATTTTTCCTAAAAATACCCTCTTCACTCTTCGTTTTCTCTTCCTAATTTTTTTGAATTTCAAACAAACCAAATAAGGTCTTGATTGTGAGTTTCTAAATTTATAGAGCTGGTTTAGGGTTTATCTTAATTTATTTTGTTGCTAAGTATACCTTATCTCTTTCTTTTTTACTTTCTATTTGTTTTAATCCTATTAATTGATTTTTTTTTCTTCCATTTCCAAGCAGCAATGACCAACTTCTAGACATTTTCTTATTTTTCCATACTTTTTATGATTTTTCTTTAATTATTTAGTATTATTTTAATATATTTCGAATATTTTATATAATTTCGTGTATATATATTTTAAATATATATATGGTACAAATAAATATTCCTAAATATTATTTAAGTTATTTTATAATTTTTAGTGTGCATATAATTTATTTTTATCAATTCGTTAATTATCAAAACTCGTTTTACGCATTTTTGATAAATAACAGATAATATATATAATTTAGTACTATATTATTTATTTTCCCAAATCCAAACTCATAAAACCATTTTTACTAATATTCTTAACTTCATCATGAAATTTGTACTTGATCGAATAATTTACTCAATCGCCCTAAACTTTACAAGTTGAATTTCGAACACTAGATCTCGAGGCTTTCATGAACTGCCATTACCACCACAACTTATCACTACTACCTAAGGCCACCGACACTCCTAGGACCACCACTGATGGTTAGAAGTTTATCAATTAAGTGAGTCCGATTTCAATCTAATTTTGTTTAATTTATTAAAATTATGAATTTTATCTATAAAATTATGAAATTTAGCATTCTAATGTTTTTATGTATGTATATTTAAAGGAAAATATTAGTTTGATTCAATTATATCTTAAAATATATAATGTTTAAGAAATTGCGTAAACCCCAATATATTTCAATTTATAAATAAATAGCCTGACATGTATAGTTTTGAGCTTAATTTTTTTATATAAACTATTTAGAAAATGTAAAATAGTACTATTAAGCTCTTTTTCATGAATGAATTTTTTAAAATTTTAAGCCTTTAAAATATATATAATTAGTGATTTTTGGATTAATTAATGGTTAATTGAGTAATTATTAATTTAGTATATAATTAGGTATTTTAAGATGTTCATATTTGATGTAGTATGATAATTGTAGTATTTAGAGTATTAGATGTAATTACTATGAGTATTATGTAGTAAATATATATAATTTTAGTAATAAGTGGAATTGGAATTATAATAAATATAAAATATTAGGTTAAAATGAATAATATAATAATAATAGTAATATATAATAAATCCGGTATGAAACTTAAATTTAAGTAATTATATAAAAAATATAAAATTTGCTCTCAATAGGACTAAATTCAATATATAAATAAAGACTAGGGTGTACCATATAGACTAGAATACTAATTAATGACTGAAAGTGGTATTTAGGATACCCAAATAAAATGTAATTAATTTTATATTATAGTTCATAACGCATTCTTAGGATTTATATATAATACTCGAAGTTGAAACTGATTTAGAATCTAAATCGGAACCACATTTAGAAATTGATTCCAAAACTAACCTAAAATGTATATATATGGAAAATTGAGTTAAATCATAACCTAAAGTTTATATATAACATAAAGATATAATTACTAAAAGAGTATTTATTTTATAAGAGATATGAAGACAAGTCGTCTTGCAACAAGTTGAGTGAGTGGACTGAGAATTCAAAGTAAATTGGGTTCAATACTTTATTGTATTTTTTATTACTATTTCAAAGTACTCGAAGATTTAGGATTGTGTGTAATTGTGTTTATAAGTAGTTATATATGCATGTACTTGTATATCTGAATTCGTGTTGAAAATCTATATTATGTTTTAGTGATGTTTGCGATCTGAATGATGTGAGATTGTTTAATCATCCTAAACCAAACTTAATTATAACTTACTTGAATACCCTAATTAAACATGCATTGCAACCTTTTAGGAGGTTATTAGGGTTTTTCAACCAAACACCAATACCTTCGAAAAATATAGTGCTAAATAGTATAATAGTCTTTTCTTTATCTTTAGTTAAATTAAATGACAGGAAAGGAGGTCGCGATAAGGACAAAGGCAATGGTTCAAAGGTAGTTATAAGGAGCGCGATGTCTTTATTGCACAAACTTGAGTTCAACTGTGAATTATTGCATAAATACGAAAACTACTTAACTCATATTAGAGTGGGTGAAGTTACTTTGATTTTACAATGGATCAAACTACGTTGTATGACGGCATTTGCTTATGGGATTGCATATAATTAATTGTTTAAAAACTTGCTTGTACTTGTTATACATTCATGAGTCTCCAACTTAACTTACTACGTTGTGGTTGCTCATACCCTTATAGATTTTCTTGTAAGTTTCAACTGATATGTCGTAGTATAATTATCTTGAGGAGGTCAGTTTCCTTTTTAAGTTATGGGGAAGCAAGGATCAACCGACTGAACGATCAAATCCTTTAATGTCTTGTTAGTACTTTTAAGTTTATGAATTAGAATTAGGATACATTCGTTCACAAACTACCGTCGTATGTTTAATTCACCAGGGTTATAAAACAATATGAATGTAATTATATATATATAACTTAAGGTTTTAGCTTTTTATGTAAATGTTAATGTAAATTTTAATTGAGTTATTTATTTTAAAGTGATGAGTCGTAAATGTTTTGTGTAAATTACACTATAATAGGGATTGTAAAATCAGTTACTATCATAAGTTGGTTTATACAGCAAAACTGTTGCGACTTTGCAGTTTTGGGGCGTAAGAAGTTCTGATAGCAATGATCCAAATTAAAACAAGGATGGTTACTATAAAATTAATCTTTCTTAATATGATTAAATTGTTCAATAAATAATTTTGTTCGATATGTGAGGAGAGAAATGTGTATTTTGTTCAATCAAAACAAATTTGTACAATATTAGAAAATTTGAAGATGTTTTGGAAAATTTTTGTTCAAAATGACACAAGTACGAAGAAGTTCCGATGAAGATTACTTATGAAGCTCTTATGGAGAACAATTACTTAAGCCAATAATTCAAAGTACTTTTCTCAAGATGCCAGACAATGAAGACATATCGAGATAACTATTCAAAGAACTTTTATCGAGATATCAAACAATGAAGATACGTTATAACAAACAAGTCAACTATTCAACTTTAGCATATCAAATAATCATTTATTCTTAACAGACAAAACATGTTCAACAATTGTTCATCCATCAACTTTAAACATTGAAAACCAAGACTCAATTATTCAAGATAAATAAAGACTATACATCATTGTCAATTGTTTATCAAAATGATCGACAAGTAACCGTTCAAGATAAATAAAAGAGGTACATCAAGTCAACTATTCATCAAAATAACCAAAAATCAATTATTCAAGATAAATGAAAACAATATAATAATTTAAAATAAAATGTAAATACTTACCTCAACAAGCACTTACATATTTGTATAAAAAGAGTTTGAAGTAAGCGAAAGAAGGTATCACCATAGACACGATTAACTTGTACAAAAAAAAAAAAACTCACAACAAAATTCCCTTTAGTATTGTAAATATTTTTTTTTTTTAGTATCTAGTATAACCTCTTATGTACCTTCTCTTATTTTCCGTATTTGTGTAAAAAGATTCTCATACATTTCAATTTCTAAGTTTCTCTCATAAGCATTGTATCATCCTACCTTGTATCGAAGGATTTTCTTGCATAATATTGTAAGTTTTTATCATTCGTTTATCTTTATTATTGTAATTTAACTTTTTTCAATATTGTTATGTATAATTTAAAGAATTTTATAAAATATTATAAGAATCAAATGGCTCGAAGTAAAACTGAAGTGGCTATATTGTACTTTGAAATTCAATATTAGCAAGGAATTGTAAACAATTAATTTATCAAATTATCTAATGATAGCCTAAAACCACACCAAAAAAAAATTGGTCAAAAACATGAAAGATTATAAGCTTATAAATTTATAATAAAACATTATCATCAAAAGATATCAAAAGTTTATTGTTAATTATATCTCAAAGAGTCAAAGACAATGATAAAAATGATCTTATAGAATTTTTATGTTACTTAAAAAATGCTATAGAATTTTTTGACTATATAATTTAGATATATCATGTTTTAGGAAAAAGTTTTTATTTATATGATATTTATTTTAAAAAATTAATCAAAATGGATAAATTTATCGATACTATAGAAAGTTTAGCTTTAAAAAATATAAGAATTGTTATTAGGTATATTTTATATTTAGAAACAAAACAAAACAAAGAAGAAATATTCAAAGGCTAAGAAGACTTATTGAAGAAAAAGGAAAAGAAAATATGTTCATTTAAAGGTTTATAGCCATATATAGATTTTATTCATTTCTAATAAACGCTTTTAGACAACGTTTAAGTCAATTAAATAGTGTTTATGTTACATCTTTAGCATGTTATATTAGAACAATAAGACAAAGGAATTTTCAAATTTAAAAATATTGTTAAATTCAAAATCAAAACAATAATTAAAAATTTATATTCTTCGATCAATATTGTCCTATCTACCCACTAAGATCCTGTACTACATTTGTATTAAAGTTAGACCTCAAGGCGAGAATGAGATAGAATTATTAGATTTCATTTGAGTTTGTAAAGGTTAAATACTTTATAAAAGTAGTTTGTAATAATTTTATTTCTTGTGTTGATAAGCCAAAATTGTGGTCCTAGTAGTAAGTCCTAAGTGAGGTAGCGAAACAATTGATCAGCAGGATGTTCTTACAAGTAAATAGGTTAAAATAAATTTGCTTAGCATAGTATTAAGTTTTTATTAAATAAAGATGAATCTATTAAGAAGATCTTCCTTCTCTTCTAGTTTTAAATATGAATAAAGCTCTTTTTCTATAAATGTAGAATCTAGTGATTCGAGTCAATATGTTTATAATTCTTCTAAAATTAAGATTTCTCAAATTGAATAGAGTTTAGATAATCTATTAATTCCCACTGAAAAACCTAAATAGATTTATGAAATTAGAAGTTTTAATTTAAAACATAATTATGTGATCAAAATAGTTGAAAAAATGATTTCTTTATCAGGAAAGTGTGAAATTATCAAATTAGACTTATTCAAATTTAAATCAAACCTCTTTATAGAAAAGGCATAAATCATCATATTTTAGTTTGGTTAAAAAAATACTAGAAATATAGATTTCGATTAAATCACTTTATCATCATTCTAAACCAATCTTTATAAAGAACCTTCGTATACTTAATGTTTTCCTCATTTTTTAATAGATTTAGATGATCCAAAAATTATGTATAGTTTAGCATTACATATTCAATCTCAAAATCATAATTTTGTAGAAGGAACTAAAATTATGACACTTATCTTTAGGATTTATATAAAGTTATGAGTTATCTAATTAATCTAAAAACATAAAAGTTATCTCCTAAAGGAGAAATTATTCATTTAGAAGGCAATACTACATATTCTCCGATGTTTATTCCAAAGTCGTTAAATTAGAATGAAGTTCAATTACCAGATAAATGGACTTTAGAAGAAATCCTTCTACTAAGACTTAGTGTTTCTCAAACTAGACCTACTCTTGCTCAAAGATTTGATAATAGTAATATTAAAATCCAATTCCCTGGGATAATTGATAGAAGGTCAATTGCTCCAAACATAAAAGACTATTTCAATAAGATAAACATTTCTTTTCCAATAACTAGTCAAGATGGTCAAACATCTAGAGAAGATAATGAAAGAGAAAATATTTGGTCAGAAACGCCAGTTGAGTCAGTAAAACTTAGAGGTGTCGATTTTCAACCACTTATTTCAGAACCAATTTATTAACCTCAATCAAATTCTCCCACTTATTCTCAAATTAATGAATTAAATGTAATAAGTTTAGAAGAACCTTTTGAGATAAACAAAGAATTTTTAAGAAATGATTTTATTAAAAAAGAAATACTTTGAAAATGAGAAAATATTTCAAAACTTATACTAAGCAAAAAACTATTTCAATTAGAGCTATATGGTATAATGACATGTAGACTAGATTAAGAAGAAGTGAACTTTTCTTTAAATGATTTCCTAAAACTTTGGTTCAAATAAACGTTATTATATTCAAATGGTTAAGTTAGCGAATTAAAAATGTGAACCTCAACAAGGAACAACTACAAGAATCTATCCTCTACTTCAAGAAATAAATATTAAAGTTCAAAATGAGATAATAAAAGCCTCATCTTTTATGAAAATCACATGAGAAAATCAAAATTTTAATAATGTAAAAACTCAAAATAATTATATTAATTAAATTTTACATACAATTGGTTAATAAACTAATATAATAAAAAATATGTTGGCAGAAAAACTAGATAAATAAAAAACTACAATAGGAATTTCAAAAGAATAATTACGTACTTCAAAAGTTGTAATTACAAAACTCATTTATCTACTAAGATTTGTTCTAAATATTCAAAATTTTAAGTTTAGAAAAACTAATAATTTATTAGAAAAAATTTCAAATAAGTTAAGTAAGTTAAAGCTAAATAAAAGGGAAACTATCAATACAATAGATAAAGATATTGATAATTTGATAAATTAATTTTCTCAAAATTTATATATTAATAAAATACAACAAAAAATGAAAGTTACATTAAATCAAAGATCATAATATTCAAGACCCTCACCTCCAGACACGATGTTTGAAGAAAAACCTCATATAGATCTAAGTAAATTGTTTGAAAAAGGAATATATGAATGGAATATTAATAGTCAAGCTCATCAAATTTTAGATATTTTTAATTTAATTATATTTGTATTCAATTCTTATAAACAATTTGGAAATAACAATTGAAAATTGTAGAAATTTTAGTAACTAGATTTACTAATATGCTCAAAGATCGGTGAGAAAATCATTTTGATGAAACTTAACATCAATATATTTTATATGCAAAAACGGAAATAATGAGAGATAATACTTTCTACATTAATTTATGTTAATACTAAACATTTTGTCGAAGACCTTATTTAATTTAGATAAAGAAATGATAAAATTTTTCAAAATCTTAGTTGTTCAACTTTTAATAATTTTATATGGTATAATGATATTTTCTTTGCAAAAGTTTTTTCAAAAGAAGATTGTAATAATAGTCATTGGAAAAAGATATGTATATCTAATTTTTCAAAGTTATTTGCAAATAAAGTAAATGAAAGAATTTATCAAAATTATAATCTTGCTTCAAATTATTCAACTATTTCTTTTGGTAAAATAGTTAATATGATCAATTTATAAGGATTAAGTATATGCAATGATCTAAAAACTTAAGTCAAAAATTCAAAAAGAAAAAGAAAGTCTTGAAAGAGAATTAGGAGATTTTTGTTATTAATATGGTTTTGAAAAAATTAATGCTCTATCTTCAAAAATAAAAATAAAAAATTTAGTAAAGCCTATGAGAAAAAGGAATACAAAAGATATAAAAAAATATAAATCTCAAAGAAAATCTTTCAAAAACAAAAGTAAAATGTTATAAATGCAGAATTAAAGGACGTATTGCACCAAAATGTTCAAAAAATAAGAAAATTAATGAATTAGATTTAGATTATAAAGTTAAAAAAGAATTATGTAAAATTATTGATGAAAAAAGTACAGAAAAGGTGATTCAAGTTATGAAAATTCTGATTATGTTCAAAAAATTAAAAATGATTCAAATATCTCCTCAATCGAAGGATCTGATTCTAAATGTCGTTTTGAAAATATTTGTTCATATAAACGGTTAAATATTATTACTAATGAAGAAAAAATTCTTCTAGAAATGATTGATCAAATTAAGGATTCATAAAAATAAAAAGAATATTTAATCAAAATTAGAGAAATGTTAATGAACAAAAGAGGAGATTCAAGTAATGAATAAATTTATTCTTTAAAAAAATTTATAATAGATTTTCAAAAGAAAAATATTCAATAACTGTAAAAACTTTTCAAGAAAAAATAATTAAATAAAAAGAGAAAATGGAAGAATTTGAAAATGATAATTTAGAATCAAAGGAAGAAAATGAAGTAGAGTCCAATAAAGAATGTAATGAATATGTGATCAATAGAATAAATATTAAAAAATGGTATATCAAAATGTTGTTATCTATTCAAAATAATTTCAAATTCTTCTATTTTTTCTTTTGAACCATTATACTTTTTCGAATTTGTCATAACATTCATAACTTACCAAGGTCCCATTGATCCATATTTATATACATACATATATATACTTATTATGCTATACTAAATAAATTTATCATATGTATATAGTCATGTGTATATATGTATGTGCATATGTTCTTAATCGTTTTATTATACTTAATAATTTATTATGTATACTTAGTATATTGTTATATGTACTCATATATATATACACGTAGATATACTTATATTATACTACTGTAATATGTATATTAGTGTATAGTTATATTTCTAGTATACTATTAGGATATGTAAATATACATGTAATGTATTTATACTTAGTTTTATACATATTTTTATACAATATATATTTATATTTTCTTAATGTATTTTGAAATGTTCCATATATATACATATATATGTATATACTTTTGGTTTCATTATATATGCATTTCCTATATGTATATTTATGTACATCTTATATTATATATGCATATATATATATATATCCTTGTTGTATTTTCTTATTTAGTTACTTATATATATATATATACACACACACACACATAAACTGTACAAGTAAGTATTCATTTAGCTAAATATGTACATATACTTATGTACATATATTTCAATATATATATATGCTTAGGTACAACATAAAGTCATAGCATAATATTTACTATCATATACATATATGTAATACATAAGCTAAGTCACATGTATTTCCTAATTTGTAACTTCTAAAACATGAATAAACATACATGTGAACATAAAGGAAAATATATAACCTAATTTATAAAATAAATTATAAATACTTAAAGAAATATCTATTAACTTGAGCTTCAGCGTTTCAAAGTTAAAGCTCTCTAATTTTCCTTTTAACTTAAAATGACATGATGTAAAATTATGGAATTAATTCTTGAGATAGAGTGAAATGAGTGTTGAGAGAAAAATGAGAAAAACTAGGAAAAGAATATGAAAATGGAAGGGAAGAAGTTTCAGTCCAACTAATGGAGATGAAAAAATTCTTATTGATTTAAACAATGGAAATTTGAAGAAGGTTGTAGAAAAATCTAAAAGACATTTGGCTTATGGCATGAGAATAAGAGGAAAGAGAAAAAGAAAAAGAAAAAGAAAAAGAAAGGAAAAGGAAAAAATAAATTGCATTAATTGCATGAAAATGACACTTTGACTTTTTAGTCAATATTATAATATTAATATAGTATTGATATTATATACATGTAATGAGTATAATTTGGGAGTGAAAGAGGAAAATAAAAATGAGATATAAGAAAGAAAAGAAAACAAGAGTAATGAGGTAATAAATAAATATAATAAAATTTTGAATTTTCTTATAATATTTTTAATACTATAAATAATATTGATAAAAATATATATATTATGATTATAAAGAAAATTATTAAACATAAAAATAACATTAACCATATGACACATAAATAACCATTGGGTAATAATATTATATTCAAATATTTAAATTTATATAATACTAATTCATATAATTATTAATAATCGTAAATTAATGTCATTAATTTTATATATTAATATAATACTTCTACATTTATTAAAATTTTAAAGTTATCTCTAATCTTTAGTTAGCAATTTCACGTGATTTGACATATTGTTTGTTTATTAGGCTCAATTAGGGTTTAATTGCTTTTATAGTAAATTTGTGCATTTATAGGCTTTAAGTTTGATTTTAGGGTTTAAGATTTTATATATGAATAGAGTTTTGATTAATAACTTAGGGTTTTCGTATTAGTTTTAGGTTTTGAATTAAAATTTTAATTAGTTTCAAATTTATCAGATTTGTTAACTTAGAAAAAGCATCTATAGTACTCAAATTCGGTTCTATACTTAGAAATCTAGATTTGTGAAGTTTACAGTACAGGCTCAACATGATATAGATACATGGAAGATGCGTTCCTACGCATGCAGATAACGTATGCAGTAGTAGATTTTGATTACGTATAATTATTGATCATTTTGACTATAATTAACTTCATGCACCTTATAAATTTTTCCAAACAAAAATTTTTTAGACCTAGACTTAGAAAATTTCTTTGATACAAAAGAAGTACTTACCTTAGAGAAAACATTTTTAAATATAGAAAAAAATTATAATTTGTTAAAAGTAAGAAAACTAGAAATAGATAGGTTATTAAGTAAATTAGAAGAAAAAAAAGAGATAATTGGAGAAAATCCCCAAAAACATTGGGATAAAAATAAAGCAAAATGTAGGTTTATAATAAAAAATCTAAATTTAACCATAAAATGTTAGAAAATAGAAGCTACTAATGATGAAATTAAAGAATCCGAAATGCATATAAAAGATTTAAGACAATTAAAGGTAATTAGAAAATCAAAATCTAGACATAAGAGTCCAGTATTTATAGTTAGAAAGTATAGTGAAATGGTAAGAGGAAGAAGTAAAATGGTAATTAATTATAAAAGATTAAATGATAATATAGAAAATTATTCATACGATATACCAAACAAAACTAAGCTTATAAATAATATACAGGAAAGTCAATGGTTTAGTAAATTCGATCGTAAAAATATATTTTAGCAAATTAGAATAGCTTCGTAAAGTGTAGAATGGATAACTTTTACATGTTTATTGGGTCATTATGAGGGGTTAGTTATATTTTTTAGACTTAAAAATACTTTATCTATTTTCTAAAAGGAAAATATATATGATTTTCAATAAATAGAAAGAATTTGTTTATATATATATAGATGATATACTTGTACATTCAAAAACTAGGAAAGAACATATCAATCATTTAAAATTTGTCGTATCAGAATTCATTAAGAATTGTATGATAATCAGCAGAAAGAAGGAAGTAATGTTTATAAAAAATATAGAACTTTTAGTAATAGAGATAGGAGAAGCCAAGATAAGATTACAAAAACATATTAGTATAAAAATTTTAGAAGTTCTCAATAGGATAGAAGATACAAAGAAATTACAACAATTCTTAAGATTATCGGTCATTTATAAAAAAATTGAGTAAAATTAGTAGGGCCTTTATACAGTAAAACAAGTTTGAAGGGTAAAAAGTAATTCAACTTGAAGATGAAAAGTTAGTAAAATAAATTAAACTAAAATAGAAAAATTGCCTCCATTAAAACTACCACTAGATATAGATTATTTAATAATAGAAATAAATGGTTGTGAAAAAGGATGGTATTGATATGTTTGATAATATTATAGCTAGTTGAGGAATATATAGCTAGTATAAATACATCTTTTGTGAAAAAATATTTATATGTTAGAATTTTATATAATTTAGAATTTCTTGTAATTTTTTTTCGTCTCACTACCAGGTAGCGGATACCGATTTTGTCCATTTTTAAGGGATTGTGTAATATCGGATTTTTATAGTTATTTATATTTTACAATAACTTAATTAATTAAAAATTAGAAACTTCAGTGATTAATTATTTAAAGTTTTACAATTTCTAATTTGTAAAGTAGTTTTCATATCACGAATGCACATGTGATATGAAAATTTTAAGCTTTTTTTAAGGTCATGACATGTACCCTCTAATCTACGTCCAACTGCGTAATTTATACGCCATCCCCTAAAAAGGTACCAAAGTGGGTGAAGTGCAAAAGGACTAAAGAAGGATGGACCTATACCTATGTATGCATGATGATCTCTAGGTCACCTCTTCAATTGAGTAATGGGAGTCATAATATGTTAGAGGCCTCTTAAACAATGTGTGAAATTGGAAAGGAGATGCGATGGGTGAATAGTATAAAGGCGACTCATCATCTCAAATCTCCAAACCAACCTATGTACATTCTCGACCTCTACCTCAACCACATCTTTGTCCTCGACGTCACCTTCTATGCTGTTACTTGTGCAGTAAGGAATCATCATACTTGATATTTGGCTCGAACATGGGTGAATTGCCTAAATGGATGCCTTTAAGCTATTAGATGATGTCGCCTACTCCTAATTGCTCGGCCATAATATCTTCGTATGATATCTAAGGCAATTTATGTATGAAATTTGCCTGTAGATCACAAATAATGATGTGACTAGTATAAACCTTGTAATTAAGTGTTCGGAGTTTGGTTCATAAAATTTAGGACGATCAGGTAAATTGTTCGATTAAATCCAAATTTTATGATGGAGTTAGGAATATTAATAAAAGCGAACCAATGAGTTTGAATTTAGGAAAATAAATAATATAAGCCCTAAAGTTAAGTCAAGAGACCGTAGGATTAAACCTAGAGTACAAAGTGTAGGGCGATCGATTAAATGATCCGATCAAACTCGAATTATAAACTATGGAGAGAAATATTAGTAAAAATGATCCCATAAATTTGAATTTAAGAAAATAAATAATAAAATAGGAGACTACAAAATTTTCAAATTTTAAGTATACTAATTATTAATTATCGAAAAGACGAAAAGTGTAATATAATAACTAATAAATTACTAAAGATAGATTATATATATACTAAAAATCATAAAATGATCTAGATAATAATTAGGAATGTTCACATGTACCTCATATGTATTTACGTGTAGGTAAAAATACGTGAAATTTCTTAAACTAACTAAAAACTTAATAAATGATTAAAGAAAATTATTAAATTAATTAAGAAAAAAAATCAGAAGGGTGTGGAATGATGCAAATCTAGTCGTGGTAAGTCAAGAACAAAAGAAGAAAAATTATCCAATTAGAATTAAGCAACACAAAAGCCAAAAATCAAGGAAATGGGGCAATGTCATGTCTAATTAATGCATATTAATTACCAAAAATGTCTATAAATAGGAAAAAAATTCAAAGAACTCCTTTGGATGGTTAGGGATTAGAGAAAAATAAAAAGACCCAAAAAATTCAAGAGAAAAACTAGAAAAAAAGAAAATAAAGGCTATACAGTTAAGGCTAATGAACCAAACCCACACACCACCACCACCACCATCTAGGATCAAGCCACCACCACCACCCCATGCCAAACCCACCGCCTGGACTGACCGATACACCTGGACCAGTGTTGGAAGGTCAAAAGCCATTGGACCGGGTAAGTCTCTAATATTTTCCGATTTTGTATAATTTCTTAAAATTAGTTATGTTGCCTAAAAAATTATGAAACTTGTTATTCTGAGGTTTTATTGTATATAGATTTAGGAAAAAATAATGATTTAGTTTAATCATGTCTGAAAATATAAGGTTCTTAACAAATTGAGCAAAATCGAGCATGATTAGAATTAGAAATAAATAGGCTTAGGAGTGTAGTTTAGAGCTCAATTTTTTTTTGTAAAATGCTTAAAGAATATAGAACAGTGCTATGAAGCCATTTTATTAAAATTAATTTTTAAGTTAATTTTTAGCCCTGAAATGATGGGGAAATTAGATAATTTTACGTTAATTAGATGATTAAAACACTAATTACTGATTTAGATAGCAATTAGAAGTTTAAGGATGATAATTTCTGATGTGGAAACCTAATCATAGCCTTTGGAGTGTTAAGTATAAATAATGAACGCATTATGTGTTAATTATAGAAAATTAAGAATATTATAAAAAAATTAGGTTTAATTAAATAATATAATAATAGAAATCAGAATATAATAAATTTGAAATAAAATTTAATTTTAAGTAATTGTATAAAAAAGTGTAAGATTTTCACATATCGAGAATAAATCAGGTACCCTAATTAGGATTAGCGTGTATCAAATAGTTTAGATACCTAAATTTATACCAAATGGGATATTAGAATACTCGAGCTTAATGTGATTAATTTCACATTAAGATTCGAGCATATTTAAGATTTCAGAATCAAAACTAGAATTTGATTTTGGAACCAAACCTCGAAATAGGGTAGAATGAATCATTAGTAAATAAAAGCTAAATCATAACTTAGAATGTGAATCATTAAAGTATGAGAACTAAAAAGACCTATTTGTATTATAATATATTCAGAGACGAATTGACTTATAATCGAGTGATCGGGCGATTGAGAAACTCCAAGTAAGTTGGGTTATAATTTACTGTATCAGAGTGCTATTTTATGGTACTTGGAAACTTAGGATTATATATGGTTGTGATTGTAAGTAGTCTGCGCATGTGTTTAATATATCTGAATGCGTACTGAATTTGTAATGTGATTGATTTTGTGATTGAATGAATTGATGTAAAATTGTTTGAACACCCTAAATGAAATTTAATCTTATTCGACTCTAATAACAAAAAATGTCATGCATTGCAACTCGTTAGGGGATCATAGAATTCACCAACCAAATACCGACTCCTTCGAAAGGGATAGCATGATTGCAAAATGGTCCCTTCTTCATCCTTAATTGAACTAAGTGACAGGAGAGGAGGTCAATGGTTCGAAGGTAGTCGCGAGAGGAGCGAGGTCTCCATTGCACAAGCCTGGGTTTGGTTGTGAGCTGCTGCATAATATGGAAACTCCTCAACCGGGATTGGAGCGAGTGAAATTTCTTTGATTTCACAACGGACCGAATTACGTTATGCGATGATGCTTGCTTGTTGCATTGCATGAAAATAATTACTTGATAATCTTATTTGTGTTTGTATGTATTCATGAGTCTCCAATTCAACTTACTGAGTTGTAATTGCTCATACCCCTATAGATCCTTTTGCAGGTCTTGATCTTTAAACACTTCAAGTATTATGTCGCCTTACAATTATCTAGAGGCTAATCCTTTTGAAGCCAGGGGTGTAAGGAGTAATTTACTTAGTAATGATGTGTAGCGAGAATGTGGTTCGTAGTTTAAGGATGAAAAACTGATAATTATTATGTAAATTAGTGAACTGATGTGTATATATAGAAATTTTCTGGGCAATTCTGTGGACTTTACATATAATTATATAGGTTTATTTAAACTTTGTGAACTTTATCTTATTGGACTGTTTACTTCAAAGTAAGGAGTCGTCGACGCCTTGTATAGATTATATTTATGGTAGGTACTGTGAGGCCAGTTACTATCATATAATGGTGTACACAGCGAGACTGTTACGACTTTGTGGCTTCAGGGTGTAACAAATAATAAAATAATTAATTATTATAATATTGAATTATATGCATATTACTCGTTATTTACCGAAAATACGTAAAATGAGTTTTGATAATTAACAAATCGATAGAGATAAATTATATATATACTAAAAATCATAAAATAACTTAAATAATATTTAGTAGTATTTATTTGTACCATATATGTATTTATGTATAGGTAAAAATACGCGAAATTATTTAAAATGCTGGAAATATGCTAAAATAATGATAATTAATTAAAAGGAAGTTCATTAAAATTAATGAAAATCATAAAAATTATAAAAACACATAGAATTATCTAGAAATGGGTTGTCACAAATTGAAAATTAAAGAAAGAAACCAACCAATGATATTAAGACAATTAGAAAGTAAAAAAGAAAAAGAAGAAGAAGAGATAAGGGATATATGGTGAGTAGAAATTAAAAGAAAACTCTAAATTAACCCTATAAATTTAGAAACTCACCTATAATCCTCATTTTAGTTAGTTGTGGAGCTAAACAAATTATTGAGAAGTTGAGAAAAAGGGAGAAACCAATTTTAGAAAAATTATGAAATTAATGTGTAATTAGGGATTATAAGGAACTTATAGCTAACAACCACCTAGGAGTGAACGGTTACCACCACAAGAACATACGGGTTGTGCCTAAACCAATCAACAAAGCTATAGTAATTGGATAAACAATGCCAGTGAGTCCAATTTTGCTTTATTTATTAAAAATATGAAATAAATATAGATAATTGTGAAATTTAATATTCTGAGGTACTTTTGTACGTAGTTTTTGGGAAAAATGTCAATTTGAAAAATGTAGGTCTAGTGATATGTAATGCTTAAGAAACCCCTAAACTTGAGCTAGTTTTCGATATTGACAAAAATAATCTCAATAGTGTAGTTTTGATCTCAAAATTTTTATATAAACTATTTAGGATATATATAGCAATGCTATAAAAAGTTTTTCTGAAAATTTATTTTCTTAATTTTTAGACCCTAAAATAATGCATAAAAAGCAATATTTAAGCTTAGTTTTGTAATTTAAAATTAATTTGATGAAAATTTTGATTTGATATTTAATTAAGTGTTTTATAATGTTAATTACTGATGTAGTATGAAAATTGGTAGTATTTAGAGTATTAGAAGTATGTATCATGTGATGAATAATAGGTAAAATGGTATAATTAAGCTAATTTTGTGATTTGAGGACTAATTAGGTATAAGTTCCGATTTATTATATAATTAGACATTTTGATATGTTATTGGATGATTAAGGATAACATATGTAGTGTTAAAAGTGTTAGATAAGTGATGTAAGTGTATAATATATAATAGTACATATGTGTATATAGGAATTAAATGGGTAGAAAATATTAAGTAAAAATTAACGGTATTAAAATATTAGGAATATGATATAAATATGATTTGGAAGGTGAATTTACAAAATTATATAAAAAATGTAAATTATTCTTACATCGAAAGCTCATTCAATAGTTAAATTGTGAATATAGTATACCGTAAGGATCAAAATACTAATTAAGAGCTAAATATGAGTTTTAAGATACTCAAGTATAATGTGATTAAATTTACATAATGGTTTGGAATGAGTTCCTAAGGTTTACATATAAAACTTATAATCGGAAATTGAATTAGAACCTAATTTAGAAATCGATTCGAAAATTAAATCAAAACCTAACCTAAATTAAGAATAATTGCAAAAGACTTAAAGACCCAAATATTTAGGTATAATAAAATCCTAAATTGAAGATAATATAAAGAATTGTAGAATAAAGCCTATATAAGATAGTTATACGAGTATTAAACATTTGTATTATAAGGATTATTGGTGAATGTGTATATAAATCATACCTTGTGTAAATAAGCGAAAAGTCCAAATAAGTTAGGATCGACACTTTATTGCATTTTGGAGTACTGTATTATAGTACTTAGAGGCTTGGGATTTGTCACACCTCGAAGCGGCAGAGTCATAACAGGTCCGCCGTGTAAACCATCCTAAGATAGAAGTTGGCCTTACAACCGCTATCTTAGACCTGATCTACACAAGGCGTCCATGACTAACCCGCTTTGAAGTAAATGGTTTGTAATTTAAATAAGTTATTTATCTAAGAAAGTGAGGAAATACATGTATACACTATAATTCAATTATTACATTATTCATAAATGAAAAGTAATAATATATGTGTTGATTCTTCAATGTTTTTCCTCACTCCCCAGGATTCAGTAGTTGCTAGCTTCAGAGTAATTGTTTGCCGCTTCTTAGCTAGTACCTGTATAAGCCCCACAATTAAGCAATCCGAGGTTTCGATCGGTTGAATGATCCGATCGAGCCTAAATTATAAAGTAAAGCTAAAAATATTAGTAAACCGATCCCGTAAGTTTGAATTTAAGAAAATAAGTAATAAAATAGGAGACTACAAAATTTTCAAATTTTAATTATATAACTCGTTATTTATCAAAAATGCGTAAAAGGCATTCCGGTATTTAACAAATCGCTAGAGATAAATTATATGTATACTAAAAATTATAAAATAACCTAAATAATATTTAGAGATATTTATTTGTACTATATATAAATTTACATGTAAGTATAAATATGCGTAATTTCTTAAAATACGTGAAATATGCTAAAATAATACAAAATGCTTAAAAAAATTCATAATTAAATAAGAAAAAATCAATAAAAATTAGGAAAAATCATGAATGATCCAGAATTGGGTCGTGGCAGCTGAAAAAAATAAGAAAAAATTCGGCCAATTAGAATAAGCCAACATAAAAGCCAAAAATTAAGGGATAAGGCAATTGTTTTGTCCCATTTAATGCACAATAAATCCTATAAAGCCCTATAAATAGCAGGAAAAATTCAGGAACTCATTTGAACAGTTAGAAATCAGAAAAAATTAGGAAAAGATGAAAATTGAGAGAAAAATTTGGTTTAGAAAAAAAAATAGAAAAATTGTGCAATTAGGGCTTTCAAAGGCAACCCACACCAGACGAGGAGTTGAAAGTGGACGGCCACCACCACCATACGGTGGTGGCAACGCCCAGGCAGGACGACAAAGCCACGGCGGTCGGCGGTGGCCGAAGCCACCCAGATCGGTGAGTCCGATTTCCAGCTCGATTTTGTGTAATTTTGTAAAAATAGTAAATATTTTTAGAAAATTATGAATTTTGTTATTCTAGGATATTTTTGTATTTAGTTTGTAGGAAAAATATTAATTTGATGAAAACATACCCCATAATATATGGTTCTTAAGAAATCATGCAAAATCGAGCACACTTCGGTTTAGAAATAAATGACCTTAGGATGTAGCTTGGAGCTCAATTTTTTTTCTGTAGGATGCTCATGTGATATAGAATAGTGCTATGAAGCCATTTTTTTAAAATTAATTTTCGAAATTTTTAAGTTAATTTTTAGCCCTAAAATGATGGAAAAATTGGGTATTTTGAAGTTAATTAAGTAATTAAATTATTAATTACTGACTTAGTGAATAAGTAGATGTTTAGGGATGTTGAAATATGATGGAGAATGATACTTGTAGTATTTAGGGTGTTAGATGTAATTATTAGGTTAATTATGTAGTAAATAAGTAATATGGAAAAATAGTACATTTTAAGTTAATTTTGTAAATTAGGATAATTAGGAGTAAAATCTGATTTAGGATTAATTTAGATATTTTGAAATGATAATTGATGTTTAGAGATGATAATTAGAGTGATATAAATATTAGAAGTGTAATATATACATAAAAGGTAATAATACATAATAAGTAATTATTGGAAATATAATAAATAGGAAATATTATAATAAAAATTGATATTATGATAATAATAAAAATGTACAATAAATCTGATAGGAAATTTGAATTTATGTAATTATATGAAAAATGTAAAAATCTCTCACATTAGGAGTGAATTCGGTACACTAATAAGGATATAAGTGTACCAGGTGAAATAAAATACAGACTAGGGGTAATGATGGTATTTAGGAGATCGGGAAATAATGTGATTAATTTCACATTATGGGTTGAAACGAATTTCTAGGGTTAGAGTATAAAACACTACTTAGAAATCGAACTAGAACCTAATTTAGAAATCGATATGAAAATCGAACCCGAACCTAACCCCAAACCTAAATAATTGTAAAAAACGTAAGACCTAGATAATTAGGCGTATTAAACTCTAAACAAAACGTAACAATAAGTGTTATAGGATAAAATGAACCTATAATAGTTATATGAAAAGCTGAAACTACGTTTGTGTTATAGGGATGATCGGCGATGACCTGATCAGGTCGGACCTCGAGTGAATGAGCAAGGAGTCGAGGTAAGTTGAGATTAATACGATGTTATATTTTAGAGGCTTAAGATTATACTTGGTTGTGCTTGTTAGATAGTTGAATGTGTGCATGCGTTTGATTATGGGTAATGCGATGATCCTGTTTGTTGCTCTGGCACATATTGTATGATTTGTATGAAAGGATTGATCACCCTTAACTGGACTTAATCAAATATCCTACCAGTAATCATAATCGGACATACATGGCAAGCCGTTAGGGGAACTTAGGACTCTCCGGCCAAATACTGACCCCTTCGGAAGGGATAGTGCAGGATTGCAAAATGGTCCCTTCTTCATCCTCAGTCGAACTAAGTGACAGGAGAGGAGGTCGCGGCGAGGGTGAAGACAGTGGTTCGAAGGTAGTCGCGGGGGAGCAAGGTCTCCATTACACAAGCCTGGGTTTGGTAGTGAGCTGTTGCATTAACGGAAACTCCTCAACCCGGATTAGAGAGGGCGCAATTTCTCTAATCTTACGACGGGTCAGACAACGTCGTGCGATGACATTTGCTTGCACATGCATTACACCTAATAAGTGATTGAAAACCTTGTTATGTGTATGGTATAGTTTTAAGTCCTCCGTCCTAACTTACTGAGCTGTGGTTGCTTACATACCTATAGACATCGTGTAGGTGCTGGCTAAGAAGCGGCTACAACTACTCTAAAGCTAGCAACTGCTGGATCCTGGGGAGTGAGGAAAAATATTGAAGAACGAACATATATTTTTAAGGTTTAAGCTTTTACTTTAGAACTTCTCGTTTTTTTTTTTTTAAATGTAATAACTAGGACATATATTTCAGAGAAACATTGCAAACGATAATTGTAATCACCGAATTATAGTGAATATATATATTTCTTCACTTTCTTAGATGAATGATTTATTGAAATTACACACTGTTTACTTCAAAGGGGGTTAGTCGTTGACGCCTTGTGTAGATCAGGTCTAAGATAGCGGTTGTAAGGCCAACTTCTATCTTAGGGTGGTTTACACGGCGGGGCTATTACGACTCTGCCACTTTGGGGCGGGGCTATTACGACTCTGCCACTTTGGGGCGTGACAACCTACACGACGAATATAGGGATGTGAGCAACCACAGCTCAGTAAGTTAAGATGGAGGACTTAAAACTATACCACAAACATAACAAGGTTTTCAATCGACTTATTAGGTTCAATGCATGTGCAAGCAAATGCCATCGCATGACGTTGTCCGGCCCGTTGTGAGATAAGAGAAATTGTGCCCACTCTAATCCGAGTTGAGGAGTTGCCATTAATGCGACAGCTCACGACCAAACCCAGGCTTGTGCAATGGATACCCTCGCTCCTCCCGCGACTACCTTCGAACCATTGACTTCACCCTCGTCGCGACCTTCTCTCCTATCACTTAGTTCGGCTAAGGATGAAGAAGGGACCAATTGCAATCCTGTGTTATCTCTTTCGAAAGGGTCGGTATTTAGCCGGAAAGTTTTAAGTTCCCCTAATGGGTTGCCATGTATGTCTGATTATGATTACCGGTTGTATATTTGATTAAGCCCAGTTTAGGTTGATCAATTATTCCATACAAATCATACAATGCATGCCAGAGCAACAAACAAAATCATAGCATCACCTATAATCAAGCACATGCACACATCCAACTACCTAACAAGCACAACTAAGCATAATCTTAAGCCTCCAAAATACAGCATCGTATTAATCCCAACTTACCTCGACTCCTTACTTACTCACTCGAGGTCCGACTTGCTCAGGCCATCGCCGATCATCTCTATAACACAAATGTAATTTCATTTTTTCGTATAACTATTATAGGTTCATTAAATATACCTAATTATCTAGGTCTTAAGTCTTTTACAATTATTTTAGGTTTGGGGTTAGGTTCGGGTTCGGTTTTCGCATCGATTTCTAAATTAGGTTCTAGTTCGATTTCTAAGTAGTGTTTTATACTCTAACCCTAGAAATTCATTTCAACTCACAATGTAAAATTGATTACGTTACTTCTCGATCTCCTAAATACCATCATTACCTCTAATTAGTATTTTATTTCACTCGGTTCACTTATATCCTTATTAGTATACCGGTTTTACTCTTAATGTAAGAAATTTTTACATTTTTCGTCTAATTCAATAAATTCAAGTTTCCTATCAGATTTATTGTATATTTTTATTATTATCATAATATCAATTTTTTTTATTCTAATATTTTCTATTTATTATATTTCTAATAATTATGTATTATGTATTATTACTTATTATGTACATAATACACATATAATATTTTTATCACTCTAATTACTATTTCCCAACATCAATTATCATTTCAAGATGTCTAAATTTATCCTAAATCAGATTTTACACCTAATTACCCTAATTTACAAAATTAACTTAAAATGTACTATTTTTCCATATTACTTATTTACTACATAATTAACCTAATAATTACATCTAACACCCTAAATGCTACAAGTATCATACTCCATCAGATTTCAACATCCTAAAACACATACTTAATCACTATATCAGGAATTAACCATTTAATTACTTAATTAACACTCAATTACCCATTTTATGCCTCATTTTAGGGCCTAAAAATTATCTAAAATTTTCAAAAATTAATTTTTGAAAACGGGCTTCATAGCACTGTTCTATATCATCTAAGTAATCTACATAAAAATTTTGGGTTCAAAACTACACTCCTAAGGTCATTTATTTCTAAATCGAAACACGCTCAGTTTTGTATGATTTTTTAAGGACCCTATATCACGAGACATATTTTCATCAAAATAATATTTTCCCTAAAAACTACATAAAAAAATATTTTAGAATAACAAGTTTAATAATTTTCTAAGAATATTTACTATTTTTTCAAAATTATACAAAATTAGGCTTGAAATCGAATTCACCGATTTGGGGTGGCTTCGGCTACCATCGGTGGCCATAGGTGTGTCGGTCCACCTGGGCGTTGCCACCACCGTGTGGTGGTGGTGGCCATTCACTCCCAATTGCCCGTCGGATCTGGGTTCTCTTTTATGGTCCTAACTGCACAATTTTCCTTTTCTTTTTTTTTTCTTTGGTTTTTCTCTCAATTTTTGTCTCTCCCTAATTTTCCTTGATTTCTAACTGTCCAAATGAGCTTCTGAATTTTTATTTCCATTTACAGAGTTTTAGTGTAATTATTGTGCATTAAATTGGATAAGATAATTGCTTTATCCCTTAATTTTTTGCTTTTGTGTTGTCTTAATTTAATTGGCCGATTTTTTTTCTTATTTTTCCCAGCTTCCATGACCTATATCTGAATCATTCCTTATTTTTACTGATTTTTCTTTATTTTTCCTTAATTAATTATGAATTTTTTAAAATTATTTAGTATGATTTTAGTACATTATGCCTAACATGCATGTAGATTCGTATATAGTATAAATAAATATTCCTAAATATTATTTAGGTTATTTTATGATTTTTAGTTTACATATAATTTATCTCTAGCGATTCGTTAATTATCGGAATGCATTTTACGCATTTTCGATAAATAACGAGTTATACACTTAAAATTTAGAATTTTTATATTATTTTATTTTATTACTTATTTTATTAAATTCAAACTTACGGGATCATTTTATTAATATTTCTAGCTTTACTTTATAATGTAGACTCGATCGGGTTTTTCAACCGATCGAAACCTTGAATTGTTAGTTTTGGTGCTTATAGGATTATACTTGATTATGTTTTTTAGATAGTTGACTATGCATATGCTTGTGTGCGCGTATTTCTGGATTTGATTATATGGTTCTGGTTTGATATTATGAATTGAAAATTATGTGATTTATATGAAATGCTTAAATACCTTAAATTGGATATAAGTAAATATATGACTTATAAATTTAAAATGAACCTATATAGTACCTCAATAGGGGAAACATTTGAGGTTTTCTATCTAAATACCGACTCCTTCGAAAAAAAATAGCACTTGATAGTATAATGTATCCTTTCTTTATCTTTGGTCAAATTAAGTAATAAGAGAGAAGGTCACAGTAAAGGTGAAGTTAATGGTTTAAAGGTAGTCGTAAGAGGAATAGTGTCTCCATTGCACAAGCTTGAGTTTAGTCGTAAGCTGTTGAAATGTATACTAAACTCCTTAACATGGATTATAATAAGTATAATTTCTCTAATTTCATAACAAACCGGATAACATCGTACAATGGCATTTGTTTATACATATATTGTATCTAACTAATTTGGTTGATAACCTTACTTCTGTTGATATATAGTTTTAAGTTTCTATCCCAACTTACTAAGTGGTTGGTTGCTCATATCTTTGTAGATGTTGTTGTAGATGTTAGCTAAGAAGTGGCTTATGATTACTTTAAAGCTAGCAATTGTTAGATCTTGTCATGCCTCGAAGTGGTAGAGTCGTAACTATTTCGCCATGCAAACCATTTTAGGATACAAGTTGTCCTTACAGCTGCTATTTTAGACCTGATTTATACAAGGCGTCCACGACTAACTCGTTTTGAAGTAAACAGTTTATAAATTAAATAAGTTATTTACCTAAGAAAGTATGGAAATACATACATACACTAAGATTTAAGTATTATAAATAATGTTTATAAGGTTTTATTGTCATATACTTCTTAAGTAATACGTATTTGGAAATGAAAGATTTTAAATGAAAGCTAAGACCTTAAAGATATATCCATGATTCAGATGTAATTCCTCATTTCCCAGGACCCAGTAGTTGCTAGCTTTAGGGTAATTATAAGCCGTTTCCTAGCTAACATCTACAACAACGTCTATAGGGATATGAATAACTATAACTCAGTAAGTTAGGATGGAGACTTAAAACCATACAGTAAACATAAACAGGATTATCAACTAAATTATTGGGTGCAATGTATGTTTAAGTAAATGCCATTACACGATATTGTATGGCCTGTTGTGAGATTAGAAAAATTATACCAGTTATAATCTAGGTTGAGGAGTTTCTGTTAATATAACAGTTCACAACTAAATCAAAGCTTGTGCAATAGAGATATTACTTCTCCCACAACTACCTTTGAACCATTGATTTCACCGTTATCATGACCTCCTCACCTGTCACTTGATTTGACTAAGAATAAAAAAGGGACCGATTGTGCCATTAAATGCTATTCCTTTTGAAGGGATCGGTATTTGGTCAAACAATGCTAATGTTCTCCTAATGAGTTACCATGCAAGTCCAGTTTAAAATTATGAGTCGGATATTCAGTTAGATCTGGTTTAAGGTATTGAATCATTTCAAATAAATCACACAAATACAAACCAAAGTAGCAAATTGGTAATCATATTAGTAATACAAAATAAGCACGCGTGCATAACTAATTATCTAATAAAAACAATCTAGTACAATGTCAAGCCTCCAAGTATTACAAATTAGTATTCTGAAATACAGTAATGTATTAATCCAAACTTATCTAAACTCCTCGCTTGCTCACTTAGGAAACGAGTTGCATAGTGTAAACCCTACAACCAGTTATTCAGGGTCTCGATCGGCTGAAAAATTCGATCAAACCTAAATTATAAGTAAAGCTAGAAATATTAGTAAAAATGATCCGTAAGTTCGAATTTAAGAAGATAAGCAATAAAATAAAAAAATAAAAAATTTTCAAATTTTAAGTATATAACTCGTTATTTATTGAAAATGCGTAAAATACATTCCGATAATTAACGAATTGCTAGAAATAAATTATATGTATACTAAAAATCATAGAATGACAGAACTAATATTTAGAAATATTTATTTGTACTATATATGAATTTACATGTGGTAGAAATACGCGTAATTACTTAAAATACACAAAATGTGCTAAAATAATACTAAATAATTAAAGAAAATTCATAATTAATTAAGAAAAAATAAAAAAAATAAAAAAAATAAGGAATGATTCAAAATTGGGTCATGGTAGCTAGGGAAAATAAGAAAAAAATTAGTCAATTAAATTAGAACAACACAAAAGTCAAATTGGAAGAAGATAAGATAATTGTCTAATCAAATTAATGCACAATAATTTCCCTAAAGCTCTTAAATACTCCAATATTTTCAAAAGCTCATTTTGGATGTCAGGAAGTTTAGAAAAATAGAGAGAGGTGAAATTAAAAGAAAATTAGGGTTTTACAAAAATTTAGCAAAAATCTGTGCAGTTTAAGCTTATAAGGAGAACCTAAACCCGATGAGCAAATGGGAATAAACGACGACGACCACCACATGGTGATGGCATCGCCTAGGTGAGCCGACACACTCATGGCCACCAAAATCGGTGAGTTCGATTTCTAGTCCGATTTTGTGTAATTTTGTAAAAATAGTAAATATTCTTAGAAAATTATGAATTTTTTTATTCTAGAATATTTTTTTATATAGTTCTTAGGAAAAATATTATTTTGATGAAAATATGTTTCATGATATACGATTTTTAAGAAATCATGTAAAATTGAGCATCTTTCGGTATGGAAATAAATGATCTTAGGAGTGTAGTTTTGAGCCCAAAATTTTTTTGTAGACTACTTAGATGATATAGAACAGTGCTATAAAGCCCATTTTCAAAAATTAATTTGCAAAATTTTTAGATAAATTTTAGGCCTTAAAATGAGGTATAAAATGGGTAATTTAGAGTTAATTAAGTAATTAAATAGTTAATTACTGATTAGGTGAATAATTATGTATTTTATGATGTTGAAATATGATGAGGTATGAGACTTGTAGCATTTAAGGTGTTAGATGTAATTATTAAGCTAATTATGTAGTAAATAAGTAATAGAGAAAAATTGTAAATTTTAAGTTAATTTTGTAAATTAGGGTAATTCGGTATAAAATCTGATTTAGGATAAATTTATACATTTTGAAATGATAATTGATGTTGGGAGATGGTAATTAGAGTGTTAGAAATATTAGATGTGTATTATATATATAATTGGTGATAATACATAATATGTAATTATTGGAAATATAATAAATAGTATTAGAATAAAAATTGATATTATATAAATAATAGGGATATATAATAAATCTGATAGAAATCTTGAATTTATGTAATTATATGAAAAATATAAAAATTTCTCACATTAAGAATAAATTCGGTACACTATTATGGATTTAAGTGTATTAGGTATAATAAAAATACTAACTAGGGGTAATTATGGTATTTAGGATATCTGAAAGTAATGTGATTAATTTCATATTATAAGTTAAAACAAGTTTCTAGAGTTTGGGTATAAAACAATATTTAAAAATTAAACTACAGCCTAATTTAGAAATCGATGCGGAAGCGGAAACTGAACCCGAACCTAACTCCAAACTTAGAATAATTGTAAAAGATTTGAGAACCTAGATAGTTGTAGATATTAAACCCTAAAAAAAACATAACAATAAGCGTTATAGGATAAAACCAGCTTATAATAGTTATACGAAAAACTGAAACCACGTTTGTGTTGTAAGGATGATCGGCGATGGCCTGGGTGAGTTGGACCTTGAGTGAGTGAGTGAGGAGTCCAGGTAAGTTGGGATTAATACGTTACTGTGTTTTGGAGGCTTAACATTATGCTTGGTTGTGCTTGTTAGATTGTTGGTTGTGTATATGTGCTTGATTATGAGTGATGCTATAATTCTGTTTGTTGTTCTAGCTTGTATTGTATGATTTGTATGAAATGATTGATCATCCTAAACTGGACCTAATCAAATATACGACCTGTAATCATAATCAGGCTTGCATGGCAACCTATTAGGGGAAACCTAAGATTCTTCGGCCAAATAACAATCCCTTCGAAAGGGATAACGCAGAATTACATAATGGTTCCTTCTTTATCCTTAGTCGATCTAAGTGACATGAGAGGAGGTCGCGGCGAGGATGAAGTTAATGGTTCGAAGGTAGTCGCGGGAGGAGTGGTGTCTCCATTGCACAAGCTTGGGTTTGGTCGTAAGCTGTTGCATTAACGGTAGCTCCTCAACTCGGATTAGAGCGGGCGCGATTTCTCTAATCTCACAATGGGTGGACAACGTCGTGCAATGACATTTGCTTGAACATGCATTGCACTTAATAAGTTGATTGGCAATCTTGATATATTTATGGTATAGTTTTAAGTTCTTCATCCTAATTTACTGAGCTGTAGTTACTCACATCCCTATACACGTCGTGCAGGTGCTGGTTAAGAAGTGGCATACAACTACTTGAAGTTAGTAACTGTTGGATCCTGGGGAGTGAGGAAAAACATTTGAAGAACAAACATATATTTTTAAGGTCTAAGCTTTTATTTTAGAATTTTGCATTTCTGAATAATGTAATAACTGGGAAATACATTATGGTGAATATTGTAAATGTTAATTATAATAACTGAATTTCAGTATATATATATATATACTCACTTTCTTAGGTAAATAATTTATTTAAATTACAAACTGTTTATTTCAAAGTGGATTAGTCGTGGACGTCTTGTATAGATCAGGTTTAAGATAGCGGGTATAAGACCAACTTTTATCTTAGAATGGTTTACATGGTGGGATTGTTACGACTCTGCCACTTCGGGGCGTGACACATAGGCCGTTGCCGCTAAATCCTATAATGCAAATATTATTTCAGTACCTATATAACAATCTTATATAAACTCTATTTTATAGTACTTTTATGTTATCTTTAGTTTAGGGTTTTGATATGCCTAATTATCAAAGTTTTTAAGTCTTTTCTAATTATTCTTAATTTTAAGCTCAATTTTAATTCAATTTCCTACTCCGTTTCTAAATTAGATTCTTAACTCGATATTCGATTATGGATTTTATATGTAAACCCTAGGAAATCATTATGACCCATAATGTGAAATAAATAACATTATTTTTAAGTATTCTAAATATCATTTTTTAGTTCCTAACTAATGTTCTAATCCATGCGGTATATTATAATCTTGGTTTAATTACCGAATTTACTCCTAATATAAGAAAATTTTATATTTTTCATATAATCATCTAAATTTAAGTTTCCTATCAGATTTGTTACATATTCATATTATTATTACAATATCGATTTAATATAATGTTTTTTACTTAATAATTTCTTATACCTATATATCATATATTATCATATAACCTGTCCATGATATACACATCTAATATTTCTTTCACTTTAAATATCATCTCTTAATATTAACTAACATCTCAAAATATTTAAATTTATCTTAATTAGATTTTACACCTAATTATCCTGAATTACAAAATTAACTTAAAATTTATCATTTTTACCTATTACATATTTATTACATAATACCCTGATAATTATATCTAATACTTTAAATGCTACAAATAGTATACTCCATCAGATTTCAAAATCCTAAAACTTATAATTATGCACTAAATCAATAATTATATATTTAATTACCTAATTAACAAAAAATTACTCATTTTATGCATCATTTTAAGGCTTAAAAATTATTTAAAAAATTCAAAAATTCATTTTTGAAAAGACTTCATAGCATTGTTTTAAATGCTCTAACTAGTCATTTGTTTCTAAACTGAATAAAGCTCAAGTTTGCACAATTTCTTAAGGACAGTATATTTCTATACATAAATTCATCAAAATAATTTTTTTTCCTAATTCTACATACTAAATTATCCCAAAATAACAAATTTTATAATTTTTTAAGAATATTTAATATTTATACAAAATTAAATAAAATCGGGTTGAAAATTGAACTTACTTGTGTAGGTGACTTCTGCCACCATGGCCTCATCTGCTGGTCTAGGTATTGCCACCACTATGTGATGGTAGTAGTGACCATCTACTCCCAAGTTGTTGAAGGGTGATGCTTTCCTTTTAAAGCCCTAATTGTATAGATTTTTGTAAATCTAAATTTTCTCTCAAATTTTCGACTTTCTCAATTTCTTACAGCTCGAAACATCCTAAATGAGCTTCTTTAATTTTTTTGCTATTTATAGAGCTCTAAAATAATTTTTGTGCATTAATTTGATTAGATAATGTGCATTATCCACTTCCATTTTCCTTTCTAAAGGGATGAATTTAATTGGTTCAATTTTTTTCTTCATCCCTTAATTGCTACGACCAAAATTTGGATTTTTCCTTATTTTTATTTAACTATTCATGCATTTTCTTTAATTAATTAACATTATTTTAGCATATTTTGGGTATTTTAAATAATTACGCGTATTTCTATTTATATGTAAATACATATATGATACAATTAAATATTTCTAATTATTTTTTATGTTATTTCATGATTTTTAGTATATATATAATTTATCTCTATCGATTTGTCATTTATCGGAATTCGTTCTAAGTATTTCTAATAAATAACGAACAATTTTCATAAAATTCAAAATTACATTAACTAATTATTTAATTACTTAGTTTCCTAAATTCAAACTTACGAGATCACTTTTACTAATAATTCTAGCTTCATCATCAAATTTGGGCTAGATTGGACAATTCGTTCGATCGTCCTAAATTTTATTAACTGAATCTAGAGTAGTTGATTGTGGGGCTTATAGATTCTGAGGAGCGAAGATATAAAACCGATGATCAATTGCACTTTTAAATTTGAGTTTTATTTTTAAAGCTTTTAGTATCAATTTATATATTACTTAAGTAAATTATGATTAAACTACTAAATCTTGTCAACACACTCGAATTATTTTAGTGTAAATATATATTTTTCATAATTTCATAGGTAAATAAAATATTTAATTTATAAATTATTTACTTTAAAATAGGTTATTCGTAAATGTTTTATGTAAATTAGGTCTAAGATAACGACTGTAAGGTCAGCTTCTATCCTACAATGGTTTGCAGATATGATTGTTATGACTCTGCCGCTTCAGGATGTAACCATTCTAAGTTGGTACCAGAATGTAGTTCTAGCAAACTTTCTTTGAAGTATAATAATTAAAAAAAGTAAACATTATAGGAGCATATTGAGAGTGAGTAGTAAAGTATGACATTATAAATTATAGAGTAAGTAGTAACAATAACATTGAACTAAGATCAATGTTAAATTGATCTTAAATCCAACTATAGGATTATATGGTGAATTGATAGTTGGTTAAATTAAGTAAAATAAAGAAGAGTCTCTTATCTAATACAAAGCTGAGATGTGAAGATTATTGTTAAAAATTGTTAGTTGGGATATGTTAGTACTGTAGATGGGATTATTGAGAAGTTTGTTGATGGGCTGTATAATAATTGATGAGTTACATAGACGATAATGAAGATTTATTTGAGTTTTTTAGTACAATAGAGTTGCTGTGATATGTACCATTGATTAAAGATGGATGAAAAGTAAGGGATTATAACTTAATTAATATTAGTGAAATATTTTTAAAATAAGCAGAAGAAAGAGACTTTATCCTGTTAGTACGACTCATAATCCAACTAACATATTATGTATTTTTAGACAATTACTATAGGAGGATTATTGATTGGTTTCTATATTTCTTGGATCAATTGGAGTAGATCGTAAATAAAATGAGAATGCGGTACGTGGGATGATTGTTAATAGTAGTATTGAGGAGTCTAATAAGGATAATGTCTATGGATAAATGTGGTGAAATTCTTTTAAATGAAGAATTATTATTAGTGATTTAAATGATGGATATAATATGATAACTAGTTATGTTTTGTTGGACATTATAATTGATCTTATGTTAATTATTCATATGTGTGGATATCCCGGTGATCTCTTAATGGATGTAATTGTGCTTTTCAACAAAAGTGTATTCTTTTACATATGTATGTATGCGATGACGATTTACATATTTATAACTAGGGGTATAAAAGAAACAGATGTATTTGGGTAACTAATATTAAAAATCTTTTGCATATGTAAGAAAGATTGTAGAAACTTTAATGTAAGGCAATAATTACGTTATGAATCCTTTAGTCCTTAATGAATATGAGTTGTAAGCAAGTGCAGGTGAAGCAAAATGAGTACGAAGTGGAAAGTGTGATCTTTATGTTGTATCGAGGTAAATAGAATGATATCATTATATGGTATTTATGCTTAGTTATAGGGAAAATTTGGAAGCGAAGTAATTAAAACGAAGGATTTGATTATTTAACAAGTGTTTGATGGTAAGTTAGAATGGAATATAATTTTATAATGGTATTTAGATGAAAATGGTATGGAAATTGTTCCTTATCAAATTTGGTTTAATTAGGTGATGTGAGTTGGAAAGCTATTATTTTACCCTTAATTATGAAGTGGCGAATAAGAAAATGTTGATCTGAGATAGTCATTTCGGGATCTAAGTTTAAAGTATTTAGGAGTTAAATAATGATTTCAGTGAAGGACTCTCATTTAATCTTAGCTGAATGATAATAAATTTGAATAAGAGGATTAGTTGATTATCATAAGAATAATGTATAATTATTGCAAAATATATGTGTATACAAATGAATGAAATATAAGTACAATAATGATATCGAGGTGTTCATTTCTTACAAGTAAAAAACTGGTGCTTGAAAAGCGAATTAAGGTCATTGGAATTATCATTACCCGTCAATTTAGATTTTATACTAGAGGAAGGATATTAATGTAAAAAGCTGTAGGATATAATTAAAGTAGAATCTAGTAAAAAAGCTACTAATGATAGATGATGAGAAGTTTGTTAATACTTATAAGTGAAAGACTGAGGAAAATACCAATGAGTACTAGATATACAAGTAATATATAAATGTTCAAATGCATTTCTGAAGATAAGTTTATGGATATTTGAACTTTATGATTAAGTTAGCTAAGAATCGAACATATAGCTAAAATTTTGTAATGGATATTATAAATAAGATATTAAGAGTTAAAGAAGTGGCCATATTTTTTTAGAATAACATCAGATTATAATGATATCAATTTAGGATTAAGTTTGAGGAAGCTTTTATATCACAATATGATATGGATATTATGAGTTCCTAGCGATATCTCTTAGTTTAATAATGCATAGATTATATTCATAAAATTTGGGAGAATTGCATACATGCCAACCGTATATGAAGACACTAACATATAATGACATAAATGAAGAAGTAACAACAACAATGGGGATGGATGCATACCATGTATACCAAAGAGGATTTGGATTTGTTGATATATCGGCGAGTCCCTTAATGGTACCAAGGAAAATAGTTTAGAGCAACATTTGATGGTGGTCAAACTTGAACCAACCTGTTATGACGGTTCACCCACTACTCCAGCTAAGTCATATGGGTTGTAGTTTAGTTGGTCTCTGTTCGACCCCTCAAGTCTAGATGGTACAGTGTTCATAACACATTTGAATAAGCGGAGATCTCATGGATCCCTCTAAACTGTTGAGTCATGCAGTTTGGATAATTGGACTCAACGCGATAAAAGTATGTATAAGCAAAACCCGAGCCATCCAAATATCACACCCCATCTCGACAGTATACAAGGAGCTTAACTATGTCATCATGCGTATATAGGATCTAGAACACCTGGAAACACATCAGTTCAGAATATGTAGTAACTAACACTTTAAGAAGATGAGAGTAATCGAGTTTGTAGGCGATGTTATGATCTCCAATCTGAAGTCAATTTGAGGAAAAAAGGGTAAAAATCACTCCTTTGTAGAGAGAGACGTAGGGGTTTTTGAGAGTTAGAGAGAAAAATAATATTTGCAATTCAAAATGGAAGCACAAAAGAAGAGAGGCGATATAGGTTAATAGCCTCAACAAAATCGATGGTTTAAGAAGTGATTTTAAGCATTGTATCATTGGGTTTGTTTTCCCAACAACCATATTTTTGGAATTTCTTATTTTTATATTAATTTTTCCTTTTACCTATTTATTGAGGGATTGGAAATGATTTTTCTTTTTCAAATTATTTTATTTTTCTCTTTCTATTTCCATTTTTCATATCAAAGTCAACAAATAGAGAGGAACAACGAAAAATAATTGAAGTAAACGATTCCCATAATGAAGAAATAATTCAATCAAGTAATTGGAACGTAGGATTTGGCTAAACACAAGGGACATGAATATAGATCATTGAGAATGAAAAAAGGAAAGAGCATCAAGCTTTAGTTAAAGGAGTATATTTATATTAATGTGAATTGTTTTGGTTTAAAAAGAGAAAAAATTATTGTTTGTAAAACTTTTTGTGCTTATGGAATGGGTTTTTTAATATGGATAAAAAAAAAATTAAAGAAACTAATAAGAAGATGAAGTACAAAAATTAAGAACTTTTGAGGTGAAAAGAAGGAAATTTATTAGAAAATAAGGAAAAAAAAAAACAAAACTCATATTCAATAAAGCTTTTGAATTGGAAAGATTAAGTAAAATTGCACACGTATGATTTTTCCTTATTTGAAAGGGGATGTATCGAACTATAGTAGATCATTTTCGCTTTGAGAAGAAATATATGAAATTGTTGATTGTTTTTGTGGAAAATATTTTTACAAAGCTATCAACATTGCTTATGAAACTTTTAATGATATATGGATGTTGTCGATGGATTTACTATCAACAGTAGAACAGCTGTAGACAATTTCCCAAACTATCAACAATATAGCGTCGATATTATATAACAAAACTCCTCATTAGCAATGTTGAACAAACTTGCCGACAATTACGTACAGAATCTACCAACAGTCTTGTATTTTCTTTTATCTTTAGTAAAAAGCACTCAACAATTAAAAAACCTACCGATCTACAGTATAAAAAGAAACCCTTTAACAATTATTAACCAACAATAAGTTACTACCCTTTAGTAGTTAACATGTCCAATTAACACTGAGAGGCCCCTATCTTAGTAATACAGCCTGACCTCAATTAATTTTCTTTGCATGACTTTTCATTACGTATTACCATGATTTTTTTTATTAGTTATAATAACTAGGATGTTGTTCGATGATCCTTGTTGATACGATCATATTAATAAATCAGGATATAAAAATTTTGGGAAGTAGAAATTTAAGAGTTATTATGTGAATATTTAGTGAAGTTTAACATAAGAGCTCTAAAGTAGGTATAACACAATAGGAGATAGATTTGACTATTTAATGTCTCAATTAAGTGTACAAAAGTACTGGGTTTGGGATACGTTTTACAAAACCAAAAAGAGCTTTTCAAAACTCATCCAAAATCTTATAAGGTTTTCTATCATGAATTTAAAACCTACTTGATAAGTTTGATAAAGAATCTAAACCCGAACTCGATCTTACCGATATGTTTTGGCATAAGACAATAATTTTTTTTTTTTTTTTACGAAGTCTCTTCCTATCAAATCATAATCCCCAAAACCGTATACAACAGAAAAAAGAAAGAATTTTACATGTTATACGTCGATTGGAGTAGAAAAGTCAATTATGGAGACCAACGAGCGGCCAATAGTGAGATTGGCCTAGCAATGGAAAGCATTTGAGGAGCATTGTACTCCGCCATGGACACATCCCTCTAATACTTTAAACCAAGAAATTGTATATACTCTGGTGTTACCTACGTCATAAAGTAATTAAATCGATAGTGCTCCAATGTTTTATTTCATAATGTCTGCGACATATAAATATAGGGTGAAAGAGAGGAGACAGGCGATGTAAAGGGTGCAGGCCAGAGATGAGGAACAGATGAATGATGAATTGATATGAGGACTTAAGGTTTGGTTTCTTCAGAATTATTTATCAAATATCATATATATTTAATATATTGTTTCATATATTTAAATTTTAGAATGCAGCTATATATATATATATATATTTAATTAGGTTTGGGTTTCTTAACAAGTTTGAAATTTATCTCAAAACTTGTCTCAAAACCTTATAGGTATTTTCAAATCCTAAAATTTATTGCAAACCTTATAGTGAACTATTCTATAAGATAATTATCGAGTCATACCGATAGGTATTTTCAAATCCTAAAATTTATTGCAAACCTTATAGTGAACTACTCTATAAGATAATTATCGAGTCATACCGATCGGATGCCCCTGTAAAGATTTGCCCAATTACATTCCTAGTTTCAATGACCTAACCCCATAATGATGGTGCTTAAAGGAAATACATTTGAGATTATTGTATAGAGTAAAAAGGAGGAGAAAAACCAACCACCATCCAATTGTGATGATGGCATAATTAAGCTTGAGGGTGAAAATGGGCTAGTGATGTTAACAATGGTTAAGAGAGCTTCTAGTGCATGGATAGACATAGACCTTAGATAAAGGGATAATTTACCCTACCTAAGTCCTTAATTCATGGAAGTACTTGTTTAATTGCTATTGATAGTGGGAGCTATATTAATGTTGTATTAACTGAGTTTGTAGATAAAATGAGGCTCTCGACAACAACACATTATAAACCATATGGTATTAATTGAATAAAGAGCGAAGGAATGGTGTATGTTCACAAAAGGTTAAGATTTCTTTAGGTATTGGCAAATATATAGGTGAAGCAGTTTATGAAGTGGTAACTATGGATGTAGCTCATGTGATTTTAAGCAAATCTTGGCAATTCAATAGGTGTATAATGTGATGGGTATAGGAGTGCCTATTCCTTTGAAAAGGATGGCCAAAGTTTCACCTTATTACCCTTAAGCCTTGAGAGATTAGGTAAGATCAACTAACTTTGCTTGAGGGACAAAAAGGAAAAAATGCTTATATATTACTCATAACATCTCTTATTTCAGAAAATTGCATGCTATAGATGTAAGGTTAAATCTTTACTTTACTTATATTAGGGAGATGATGTGAATTATTTGTTAAGAAGCCAATCAAAGCATTGCAAATCAATGAGCTAGGTTAAGCTAAGAACTAGCTAAGGTAAAACTAAGTGTTGAAGCTATTAATGTTGTAGAGGGGTAGCATCCTGTCATTTGATTGACAAAAAAAGGCATCTAGATTATAAACTTAGGAATTCTGATCGTAGAATATCCCCTCCTGTCATCCATATAGTGAGTAAGTGCACAGGCTCAGAGATTAGATTAGGAATTTTTCCAAACTACAGAACTTTGGTTTAGTGTACGGATCAATCCATATTTTATAATACAAGAAAGTATATTTGTACAATATGTAATCTCATATGGAAAGTACTAAATTTATTTAATAAGTAAGTGATTGATGAAGCCAATATTCATGTGATTAAGAAGCTTTAGATATCTAATAATAACTAATTTTATTCATAAAATTAATATATAATTTAAAATTTGAGTTGATCTCTCTCTCTCTCTCTCTATATATATATATATATACACACACACATACACATTTATACACTTTATAAATTTTGGCAATAAAAAGCTAAATACTTATACAAGTAATAAATGCAAACTAAAAATTATTTTAAATTCTGTATTATAATAAACAAATTTTTTCAAGTTATATTTAAAATGTTATCATGTTCTCATAAAACAGTTTGATTCAGTTCTATAGTTTGGTTTGATTTATTATTTCAAATTTATTATAAATTTTCGATTTAGTTTAGTACAGAGTTTTCTAAAGTTAATAGCAATAAAACCATTTTTTTAGTTTCTTTTTATTCATTTTATGGATTGATTCAGTTTATTAAGCCTTTTTGTCTATCCTATAATGAGTAGTTATCAAGGGATTATCTTGAGGTTATCCTTTAATTATTAAGATTTTCTTTTTATTTTAAATCATTTGAGTTCTTGTAAATCAATCTTGATTATAATGAATCCATTATTAGTAACTGTATGTCTATCAATTCCTTTTAATGACTCATTATTATTTTAGCTATTATGAGTCTGTCTATATCTTTTCTATTTTTCATATCAGGTATTAGAAAAAAGAAAAGAAAACATAAAATCTACATATTCTCTCGGGTTGGGGTGCGTTGGTATTTTTCATATCAGGTATTAGAAAAAAGAAAAGAAAACATAAAACCTACATATTCTCTCGGGTTGGGGTGCGTTGGTATGAGGTGCTATTCGATTCTCGTATCTCGTGCTTGATCGCATCAGATAGCATTTATCTTCTTCTCTCGATAGAAAGGCCAGAAGAAACAAAAATATTTTCGAAGGCAATTAGGAAACTTAACATTAAGACATAATCATATTACAACATTAAAATATTGATTATGTTCGATCAACTGGCAAACCTAATTAAAGACATATTTCTACAAATAATATAATGCAACCCCATAAGAGCTTAATTTACTTGCTCTGTCCACTCACATTCATAAATCTGATCTTCCAACTCATGCTGATAAAAAAATAAAAATAAAAAATATTAATATAAATAGAAAAACATAGCTAAAGTGAAGGGAAACAGAGGATAAAAAAGAAAAGAAAAGAAAAATCCTATACATGTTGACCGTTTGATACTTGAACCCTATAGGTATAGGTATAGCTTCTTAAAGATGAATATCTCATGTTCTATTCCGATATTATTTTCACCGACCATAATATGACACCTTCGGAAAGCCTTTTATAAAAAAAAATCCATCATTTTAGTTTTTCACGTGTCATATGATGATTGGTGAGGATAATACCGAAATGGAAAGATATGAACAAGAAAGCTCGTTATTGATGAAGTTCAAGCATTAAAAAAAAAAAAAAAAAAAGCAGAAATAAATTAAGGACAAAGCAATAGACCCACAAGACGAGAATGATGGGGGAAATTGGTAAAAGGCTTAAAAAAGGTGGCATCCCCCCATCACCATCTTTTTTTGTTTAGTCAAACAAATTCTTCAAAGCATTTCGCTTTCCACATGGCTCAGGCACCATGGTTTTTCCGTGTTGTTCTCTTTGAGGGGTCACTTGATTAGAGGCTGTGACGACAGGTAGCTGATCGTTGCCTAAAATCACTCCTTCCCTCCGGAGATACTCCCACTTGTCTACCAACAGGTACAAGAATGCAATGAGGGAGACTTGTGCCGTGAAAAGGATGTTCCATACCCATGTTGTTTTCGATGTCTTTGCATGGTAAGCCATCATGCCTGTGTAGATGTTGATAATACCCAAAAGTGAAATTGTTGTTCCAAGGATCCAATGGACAAAATACCAAGTGCTTCTTCTTTTAGTCCCCCTTATTTCATGAGAAAAAAGAAGAAGAAGAAGTTAGTGATGTGATTATTGAAAAAACAACAACAAAAAAAAAAAAAAAAATCAAATATTAATACTTTACATGTTTAGATAAATGACGTGTATATCGTTTTTTTGTACCTTTGAGGTCGGAAAAGTCCAATCAAGGCTTGCACCCAGATGGCTATGTAAAGAACTAAACCTAGTCTTTGATGGTAATTACTGAAGGTATTATCGAAGCTCTTGATGGACAAGATAGCACCGGCGGTGGCCACAAGTAATGAAAGCACCTGCTGAGTGTGTATTTCTTAAGAATTAAAACAATATATAACGTGGAAATTTTCATGACGTTGTATGTAATATGTAAGATTAAAAAGACCACAGAGAAGTTTATCGACTTATCAGTGATGTGATGAGACATATCGTAGGTATCATGGATTGCAACGATGTCCTATAATTTTAGTTTGCGTGTGAGTGTACACGACGCATTAGTCAAGAGGAATTCCTATTTTGTATTTTTAAAAGTATCCCTATGCGAGTTTCTTGGCTCAAGTCCCAAAACCAACAACCTCTTCTCTCTCTCTCTCTTTTTTTTTTCTTAGGAAGAGGTCCTTGACGAAGGATCTTAAAAAGTAATATTTTATTTGTTTTCCTCTTTTACTATGTTTGTTTAAATTTGTATGTTGTGGGTTTATAAATAAGTGTTAAGGATTTTTTCATAAAAAAATTTATGAATAAAGTAAAGAGATTTATTTTGAAAAAAAATAAGTTCATAAATTATTGATACGATACGACATTTAAGAATTCTAAACCGGGATTCATAGAGACATGAATAGTCTAAGATATATGCGTAATATGTGATAGCTAAGGATTAAGTCCTTTGAAAGTTACATGTTTCACATATCTGGGAATGCATGTCACACAATAGCAAGACGTCTCGGGAAACTAATCTGGAGATAATTACGAAAGGGAGACAAGGGATCGCAGTTTATTAGGGTATAATGATAATTTAACACATCCTATAATGATAATAGCTAGCAGTAAGTCTTTCTTTCCAAGCTCTCATCATCACAAAAAGAGTGGTTCGTATCACAAAATTAATTAGTCCGTCATGTGAATGTGGTAGCTATTTTGAGCTACATCGGACGCTTCAAAATGCCAAGATCAAAGACATCATGATTAAAGCAAACCAGGGGTGGCATCATAACTACCTAAGATTTAAAAAGAAAAAGAAACCAAGGAAAAAAAAAAAAAAAACATATATGCTATGATCCTACCAAGTGATCCTCAAAAGAGCCATTTTTCATTACCTACTTAAATTACTACTTTTACGTATAATATATATGAAAAATGTTGATGAATGTTCAAAGTGATGTAAGTACACAAATATTTATATATTATATATATAAATATCAATAAGTGTTTAAGAACACTCATTAAGAGAAATAATAAATAAACAAACTCATCTATCTTTCAAAAATACATCTGCATTTTTTTTTAATAAATATTGAAAAATAATAATAAACAATAATAACTTTTTTTTTAGATCATTTGTAACAAGAATCACGAGGTACCTGGAGAATGACATGGACGACGAAAAAGGCTCTGATTCGAGTGATGTTCTTCTCTCTCATGGACATTCTTATGACAAGTATTCCAGCAGGCATTAGCAAACCCATGGAAGCCCATAGGAGCAGACCATGTATTGCTATATCAGATTTCAACTTTGCACTGAGCTGCATGTGAATCAATGAATGGAATAAATATAGTCAATTCTAGCACTCGCTATATATATAGATATTTACTTTCATCTGAATATATATATTAATAATATACTAAGCTTTCAGAAATTTGTAACTTCTGTTTTATTAAATGGAAATTAAACACAAATGAAATTCTGTTGTAGACTACGTTGATGAACAGAAAAGAGATCCGATAGACATGGACGGAGACAAATCATTACCTTGTCAACGTTTTGTCTTGGGATGATCTCATCGTGAGCTTGTGCTCTATTCACATTTCCATGCGATAAACCTTGAACAGATGCAGATGGTAACAATAACACAGTTTGACAAATAACCAACGTTATAGTCTTCAATTTCTCTTTCATTCTTTCAACAACTGTTTCACAATACAAGCCAGCCTCCTAACAATAATAATGAACTAGCAACCAGCAGAATGAAATCAACACCTCCGGCAGCAAGGGCGACAAAGAACTTGAATCTCTGTCTGATATTCAATCCAAGTCCTTCACTGGATGCATGTAAACCCTAGCAAGGATGTAATATATAATTGAGTTGGAGGAAAAATAAAGAAGGTCTTAGTGAATCTGATTCTTACTCAAGAAGAAGCAAAGCAGTACTATGAGTTGTGATTGCACAAGAAAAGCTAGCTAATAAAAGCCAATGCATGCTAATGCTATTTATAAATAATTTATAAGCAGCAAATGGTGGCATGGGGTAGGTTTCCTTTCGTGGTGGTTGGTGTATTTGGGAAGATGGGTATGTATGTATTCATTGGAGCAACTTTTCGTAACGTGGGGTTGACATTTTGGGCCTCCTTTTACTATCGTTTCCTTTCCACAATGCCCTAAAGTCAGTGCATATGGACTCAAGGAGGGTCAATGTTTGAAATGGATTTGTGGAAATCTCGACTTGGATTTAATGGTAGATTATATATTGGTGTGGCTAGAGGAATGTAAATGGGTTTTCACCGATATGCAAGCCTATTTTACCAGCTTCTTAAATAGAATTAGGCTGAAATTTTTTTGATCTATTTAAAAAGTAGGTCAAATAAATCTAACCTATTTAATCTGCAAGTGAAAATAGCTCGATTATCACATTTACATCTTTGACTTTTAAGCTAATCATTTAACTCGCTTTTTAAATGAATTATAATTGAGATCTTTTATCTCGTTTAACTTGTTAGTCAAAGTGAGTTGGATTGGATTGTCTTATTTAACCCATTTGTACATTTCTATATGCAGCTAAGAAAAAGATATAGGTTCGCAGCACTAAGCTATATGTTATGTACATACATTTCATCTTAATCTAAGGATAATCAAGAGATTTGGTTTCTAGAAAAAGATGATGCCATGATGAAGTTATAAACTATTTAAAAAGTCTAAATAATCTTTATTGATAGGCACTTTTATAGTACATGGGCTTTAGGCCCAAAACCAACTTGTTCAAGAATTAGCACGAGCTTTAGTAGGGTAGAAAAAAAGTATACATCTACTTAATTAGATATACTTTCTAATCTAAAGAAATTCAAATCCACGTATTAAGAAATATCTTTTCCAAGATATCTTGGCTTCATAAAACCTCTTTCCTTTTATTGTAGTTTTTCACTTTAGAGTTACGTTGACTTAAGTATTGGAATAAATCGTGTTTAATTAATAATTTTCCAATCTCTAGTGAAAATTCACAAATAACAATCTCAATTATTAATTTGTAGTTTAGAGAAAATAACTTTAAATCATCTACTCTCGAGATAATTGTGAAAGAACGTGAATTTATATTATTTTCCATCGTTTAATCGTTTTATGAGTCCTCGTATAATTCATTTCTGTTAGTAGTTAGGCTAGGCTTTATTTTTTTTTTTTTTTATATAAATACAACATGTATAAGACAAACTAGAATAAACCAAGTTCACCGTTACGATGAATTCATCACTCTGTTTTCTTCCTATTTGTATTCCTATTTATTATTTTTGGAGGAAAGCCGTTATTTTCCTCATGGTATCACTGCTTTACGATCTTCATCATTTTCTTTAAAATTAGCGATCGTTATTCCGTTTTTAATTGTTGTCATGGAGTTACAACACGATCAGACTCATAGATTACAAGTAGAACTAGTTAATACATATACTAAATACTTATCTAAATCCGATAACCCTAGTATGATGATGAGAAACATAAAACTTTTTATAAGAACTATATAGTCTAAACAATTGAGCAGTCTTCACAATTTCTTCTATTTCGTTCTTGTTGTGTCAATTCTACCGTTAAGGTCGTATAGTAAAATATTAATATTAACCTTCTGACTTAAAGAAGATTGTTCTTTTCTACCAACATCATACAATTCTGTTGTATATTCATGCATATATTCGTTACCCAATTGACAATGTTAATATTGTTGACATAAGATTTACTTATAATGTAAATGTAATAATTCTTTCTTCAACAATTACTTCATCCTATACCATGTTCCTGTAGGATCTTTCCCTTCTTGCTCTCTTTTAGACCAAATTCTTTCCTACCATGCAAATGCTCTTCCTTTTAACCTTGTATGCAACCAATCTAACTCTCTTATCTAATGGAGTCTCCAAATAATCAGTTATAATCTAATCTAAAAAGCCTTTAATACTTAAACTTTCATAAAATTATGTGATATCTACCTTAAACAAAAAACTCCAAAGTTTTTTTTGTCATCACCTTAAGAGGTGTCTCTCCTCTTATGGCCACCACGATATGGCTATTAATGACCGAATCTCTGTAGTTTAAGGTCCTCATCTTCTTTTATATATGCATGAGGTCTACGAGCAATGTCTACCCTCAAGCTTCTATAGTAACGATTGCCTTCTGTGTGGTCAATTCCTAAAGCATCCAAATGATCCACGATCTCATTAAAATGTTCTTCGAAACGCTAGGATTTTAGATCCATCCATTGTTCTAGATATCATTTCAATCATTGTAACATTGTTCCTCCTAAATACCATCATGAGGACTATTACCATTCCCATCAGTTGCCATTCTGCTATGATACCGATCGACTCAGCTTATAGCAGGAATATAGAATATATGTGAGAAAAAGTTTCAATAATTCGAAAATCTGAATAAACTGATCAATAAAGTTATTTATAGTCTTAAATCCTAGAATCAATTAGGAAATTAAATGAATTTAGAATCAAAGGAAATAGGCAACCAAGTAAACTAAAATACGCTTTCCTAAATAAGCCAAAAATCTTTCACAACAACTCGATATCTTTTAAAAACGTACAAATTTGACATCGAAAATGGTACCAAATGAGAATGCCGTTTACACCAAGACATAGCAGAAAGTTTTAATTGATATATTATGAATTTTGTAGCTCTTGGTAAGTGAGAAATTATGACTAAAGTTTGATACTTTTGCAAACTCTGCTCTTCTGATTCCGAGTTTTGACTGGCTTTTGATAGCTTCTTACTAGTTTCCAAGCGATTTTGTCCAGCTTTTGATGTCTTATGGTTTTGCTTCCGATCTTTCTTCTTTTGTTTATGAAGATCCAAGCACTCACTCCATAGATTGTAATCCAACTTTGTCTGTGTCAGAGTATATGCAGATGTGTGCACACGCTATGTAAATGTATGTATAAATAATTATACTAGATCATAAGATATGATCATTATCTTATAAAGTTGCAGGTTTAGACCACTTTTCTAAGCGACTAGGGTAATTTGATTCCCTCAATCTGTGTGCTTTAGGCTGATCATGACGTATGAGAGTAAAGCACACTCTCAATCGTCTTCCATATGTCTTTCCGAAATAGACCCCATCATAATGCAATGCTATATACTGCGTACGTAGAGCTTAAAAAAGCCCTATAATGTTATCAATCATAGTTATGTTAACTGCAAAAGCATCGCGTACGGGTCCATCCGATCTTTGGTAATTGATTTTCCCTTCCTTTAATCTCTCATTTACGTCAAGCTTTCTAGTTCCAACATACTTTTGCCGTAATTGAGTAATTCTGGAGATTTCTTAATTAGTCATCACAGAGAGAGAGAGAGAGAGAGAGAGAGAGGAGGATGGTAACATGTTAAAATGTATTTCATTAACTACTCGAAAAAGGAGCAAAAGCATGGGCGCAAGCGTGTCTCCTGGAAGTTTAATATAAATTTCTTAAAACCTTAATATTCGGGATTTTTTTTTTTACAATCGTGTCTGTGTTTTTTTATAAGACTTATTTAACCCTTTTATCTCATCATTCATAATTCTTAAAGAATAATCGAGTAAGTTATTTATCAATTAAGTATTTCTTTTATGGATAGACTTGATCTCCTAAATCCTAAGGATCCAAAGCATCTCATCATAAAAACAAAAAGAAGTTATTAGAAAACTATTACGTCGCTTTCTGTGCTTACTACACTTCACGTTTAGGTTGAGGTAATCTAGCTGTAATACGCTAAAATGGAAACATAGGAAGCTCTGTCTTTATGCAAGGTGGTGTATGAGAGAAAAACCTTTCGTATGTTGTTACTAATAAGGTCTCACTAATAAAATAGCAATAAAGATGCATATCATCATGTACCGGGACATGTAGGCCAACCGAAAGAGATACATACCGCGACTTAAGGGATAGAGATGTGGAACGTAGTGGTTGAACAAAGTAATACAGATAGGCCCCATAGCGTAATTGAAAGCACCACTTGATTTCTTATACCCAATGATAGTTTTCTAGAAAAGAAAATAACTAAAGGTGGGCATTGTCATCATGAAGTGGGCAACTATCTAATAACGACCCATCCATGGAGGATGATCAAATAAGTGATTTCACAATCTGCATTAATGGGTAATAAACTAGTTTTGACCCTTTCTTTCTTTTTTTTTTTTTTAAATCATATTCATTGAGCATGTCTTGGGGAAACTTGGCGCAGTCCTCGTAGCAACAAATCAAAAAACTTTTTGTCAATAGTTGCATCATTTTACGACTCTTTTTTTTTTTATAATGCATAGTTTGTAACTTGTCCTTTGCCTTTGTTTTTGTTCATTCCTCCATTATATATAGTCCTTTTTGCATGTGATTTCCTAATTTTTGTCGGTCCTTAGGATTTGGATAGATCTTTCCTCTGTTAAGCTAAACCACAATTACTTTCTGTAATTGGAAAAGTGGGTTTAGGCCTTACGTTTATGTTGAGCTAAAAGTACCATATCTAGTCTTGTACACCAAAACGACTTGGTTAGGTCTAGTCTCATGCAATGGGTTGCTGGTCTAAGGTCCAATACTGTGTAATGGGGTAGGACATGGAAGAAGCTACAACAGGGTCGTTTTGATGTTATGGGGCATCCTTTTGGATGGCTGTATATGGACTAGTTAAACTAATTTGGGATGTCGTAACTTATTTTTGGACTCCAGGATGGGAGTTCGTGTTAACTATTAAGTTTTAAACCTTGACGTATCCATGCAAAGGAATGGACATGTGATGGAGTTGTCACATCCTGTAAGAGCGTTGCAATAATAGTCATAAATCCATCATACAATAATCCACAAATTGACGTATGCCTGACATCAATACCTAATTATAAGCTATTTCATCCTACATATATACAACCAATAATTGACTTCCATACCTAGTTTACATCATAAATATTCACGAGTCTTGGTATCAACCATAAGGGGGTAGACGGTAATTTAGATTCATCTACCAATCTTACATTGTGTAGCTAACCAAATAAGACAAAAGGACATGTCGAGGGAAGCACGTAAATCATAATTCCCTTTACCGATTAAGAAGCTACTCTTCTATCTATTTGGCATGAAATCAGTTATTTTTTCCACATATGAGATGAATTAGTAACCCTTCTTTCTAAATCTGATCAAAATACCCGATTAAGAATGTTAAATCAATTATTTAATTATCATTTTTCAATAGTAGTTCGAACGATATACAAAACCAAAATTAATATGAGCTGGCTTCCTTTCTAATTTTTAAACGACCAATTCACTTCAGAATACAAGACGACAGCATTTTATATTAGCAATAGAAGCCAAACAAACTGAACGAGCCAAAAACACCTGATTTTCTTTCCAGCAAAACTCAAAAAGGCTTTAGCTTACATATTCGTAGACCAGGGAACAACTTTTGTTTCCCACGTAATTCCAGACGAACACATTTTAAGATACAAACCCCACTAAGCTGGATCCCTAGACCAAAATCAACACAATCAACCAAATTCCAAATCCCATCATCCCCCTCATAAACCCTCCAAACCCGAGCCTCCATGACCCCGAAAACCATACCTTCACATCATCCACAACCGGTCCACACAACGAACTCATATCGTCCGTCCTGGTATTGTAATACACGCTGTAGAACGCGACCCTCGTCCTGTCAGCCTTGGCTGTGAAGTTCACACTAGCCTTCTGGAAACTCGAGTTCGAATTCTCCGCGTAGTGGATGTTCTCTGCCTGATCACCCGCGAATGCCATGACAGCAAGTGGCTGCTTGCATTTGTCATTCGCATGGCCCAGGGAGAAAGACAAAATGTAGTCCTTATCAGCTTTCGTTTCCACCATTTGGGAGATGATGCCTTCCTTGCCAGAGAGAAGCTCCACGGCTCTCTTGCCCTCTGGGACGGCGAAGTGGTAGGAATCGATGTAACGAACGGCACGGTTGGATTCCACGATCCAACCGGGTAAGGACGAGACTTCCTCGTCTAGGTTGGTAGGGAGTAGGACGCCTAGAGAGGTGTTTCTGAACATCCAGGGGCCTTCTTCGAAATCACCATTGACAACGGCATTGTCTGGAATAAAGGTCAAACCAACCACATGATCAAAGATCAAGAAACAAAACCAAACAAAGACCGCAAGCAAAATATCTATCCTACAATCTATCAATCGGTCAAATGTCAAGCTTTCACTTTTTATACCTTTGGGTCTCTCCGGGATGAACAGCTTCTTGATTGCAATATCGTCAATGATGGGGCCACAAGTGGGGTCGTCCTCCATCCCTGGGTTCCTGAACACCAAGTTCAGGCGCTCGCCCTCAGCCTCGAAACCCCAACCATATGGATCCCATCCTTGGACATTGTACAGCGTCTGCAGGTCTATCGTCTGTGAAGCAGCAGTCCCGACGGATACATTCAGCGATTCCAGCTGCGCACATGTGCGCGCGGCACTGAATGTGACGGAGTAGATCGATCCTTTCTCCACCGATAGCTCCTGGCTGATCTCCGCATCGTTGCCTAACCGGACGGCATGCCTGCCTTCAGGTACTATGAGGATCATGCCGCCCTGCTTTTGCCCGGACTCGACTAGCTCCACGGTGCCCTTCGTTTTCCAACTAGGGATGGATGCAGGACCATCTGCTATGCTCTCGCTTGAGAAGCCACCCGTTGGTGGTGTCTCAAAATCACCATTCGCAACCAAACCTATCCATTAACACGTCAATAATTTAGCCTTCACGTGTGAAAAATTGTTCATGAACCAATGTTGAAATGCGATGAGATGATTCAACTTCTTCATCCTACTTACCCAATTCTTATGAACCACAAAAAATGTCAAAACGCGATATCATATGATTGCATCTTGGTACATCAGAAAATTGCAACTACCAAATGAAATTCTTGACCGCATGAATTTATTTATTGTTGACTCTCCTTGAAATTTCACTAAACGGATGAATTAAGTAAACTGTAGTAAAAAAAATGGTGCAACAATTCCAACTTGAAATCTCGTGCTTTGGTCCATGATTAATTTGGTTCCACCGTCATCTGGATTAAAATTCAAGCCTATGATATACGTGGGCAATTTATATTTGTTATTAACATTTTGGCAAAAGCATCAACGGCATGCATCATGTGTTCGAGTATTTTATCAAATGATTAGGGATGAAATCAAGTTGAGTCAAACTAATGTAAGTATTGAGCTCAACTCAAATTAAGCTCAGATCAAGTTCAATCGAGCTCTAAATGTTAAGTTTAAGCTTTGACATGAAAATATATTTGGTAAGCTTGAGTAGCTTGAATTTTTATGAAGCTATTATAAATAGACTCACTTAAACTCAAGAGCTTGACAGAACTTTCAAGTAGTTAGAGCTCCATCTTAACTCGGTTATCACCTAATTAAATTCAAAGTAAAATTCAAGCTAGACCAAGTCATTTTCAAGCCGATTTGGATTATTTACATTCCTAATATGGACTGAACTAGAACCAGGTCATTTAAACAACATGGATAGCAAATATGCACTCCACTAGGGAACAAGATTCACTGGACCTGCCACTGTCAAATTGCACAATTGGTTTTAATCATGACACAAACCAAAGAGCGTGCATTCTGTCACCACACCTTCCTTCATTCATCACTTAACTGTGAACATATATGACATTTTTTAATATTTCCTCTTGTAGCCAAAGTGATTATAACATGTTTTATTATTATTATTATTATTTAAAGTTTAGATGACTTCAATCCTTAATGCCCCTCGTAGTAAGGTGTTGCCCATAAAGTGCTTACAAAATATTTACATTAGATTCATCAACCAAATCTTCATATTGGATGTGGAAGTTATATTCATACCCTTCTGACAGTAACAACAGGTCATGACTGGTGACCTATGGTTACAAACTTGGTCAACTCATATTTGAATTATTCTAATTAGAGTTACAAATAAGCTGAACTATTCACAACCCATTTGAGCTCGATTATTAAATAAGCTTAACTAAAGCTCAAGATAAAACTCATTTATTTAAATGAATTGTGATTAAGTTATAATTTAAAGTCACAATAGCTCATTTAAATTTATAAGTAGATTTATGAATTTCATGTATTTTATAAATATCGTACTTTAGTAAAATTTAAATTTTAATATCTATATAATATATAATTTAATCTTTATTCATTAATTATTATTTTATTTTTTATATATATCTTAATTTTATAAATTTAAACTCATTAATAAACTCAACTCCATTTTGCTCCAACTCAATTAATAAATGAATTAAACTTAAACTCAAAACAAATTTATTTAATTAAGGTGAGTCCAAATTTTAATACGTTGATATCAGCGACCTTGTTTGACCATAAAGACCAAAGAAGGGAAAACTAAAGAGTCAAGCCACTATGGTATCCTAGGGACACGGGCAACTCATTTAAGTCGATCCGTGCTAGATCATTCAATTCGAACCACCGAGGACCAGCCGACCAGGTGCAGAAGTATTAAATTAGCCGCCCCAACTTTGGATCTAGTGTTCTTTCCGCCGGTACCCTCCACAATTAAAACCTTAGCCTGTAGTACTTACCATTACTAAGGAGGCAAAATACATAGTAAAAAATACCTCTCAATGAAAGTCGGAAATTGCCCCGTTCCGTTAGAACGATTTTACCATCCTTTTTTTTTTAAAATATAGTTAAAATGGTTAAAAATATTGTGTTAAAACTGCAAAATTTTTCTCTGCCAAGTTGATTTTTATTATTAACATAGAATCACACTTTTTTCGACCGATTGCCAGACAAGTCACATATGATGTCAAATAAATCAAGAAATCCTTCCAAATTATACATAAAATTCAGAAGTATATAGCCACTTAAAACGTTGACCTTGTATTCTATCGGACAATAAAATTTCTGATCTCAACGTTTTTCGAGGACTTAAATATGGTATTTCGAAAATTCATAAAAGCTTTTGTAATTTTAATACATCTTGATTCTACTTTTACTACCGAATTACCAAATAGGATATGTGCAAAATGTTACTCCTATAGTTCTTAGAAAGCCACTGCATACTGGATTCACACAACTGATTAACAATTCCAATTTTTTAAAAAAAAATTCAGAAGATATTACGACAATAATGTTTGTAGGACATACAGACACGGGCATGTAATTATCGTTTAATATTGCAATCTAACATAATCAATGTTATAGTGTTTGTTGTACGAGGGAAACTCTCAAAAAGAGAAGGGTGCAATGTGCACGTGACGGGTATAGAGTGTGACCGAAACGACCATACCAAGAATGCCAGCGAAAGCGTCAACCGTGTGGACCCCTTACCTTGCGCCCATTGTTGGCCCTTGGCCGTACCCACTTTGACCATAAAACTTATTTTACGAAAATTTATTTCACAGCTTTTTACTTTTCGCGGACATCGACTCATTCTTCGTTCCTAATTTAGCTGCTCTATTTTATCTATTTCTATAATATATCGTGTAGTTTAATAACATACAAGAAAAACAAAAGTAAAGGAGTATATCGCCGAAAGCAAAACGATTTAGTGCATGATTTAACTATTCGAATGATCATAAAAGTTCATATATTAGATTGGATTCATAAAAAATTAGATAGAACCATAAAATTTAACTATTTAAATATATATACATTTACATATCACAAAAGAAAACGATTAAGTTTTCAAATACTTTTATGTATTAAAATTTTATTTTTCATACTTATTCCTTTATAATAAAAATAAATACAGCTTTCCGTGAAGTCTTCCTCCTTTTTCTCTTTGGTTTTTTTTTTTTTTTTTTTAATAACAGACCAAAAATAATGACAAAAGAATTATATATTACGTATAATCGAATTGGGCAAGGGCATGCCAAAAAAGAATCTGCAGCCTGTCAGATTGGTAGATGGAAAGCAAAATGCACGCTGTTCGGGTGTCGTCTTGTCAAAATTATTGTGCAAAAGGGGACAAATATATTTGGCGGGAGCGATTTGTTTTAATTAATTAATTAATTAATAAAGAAATATACATAAAAAACATATTGTCAAGGGAAATTAAAATGTAATAAACCGAGAGGGCCCTCATGTCAACAGCAATTCCCGAGACGTCATAAACAATTATTAATTTTTAGTGGGTTCGGAGTGAATGAGTCGAACCGTGTTTTTAGGCTTTATGGTTTGAGGGTTTCGAAGTACTTCCCACCTAGAACTTCCAATCCAAATGGGAACACAAGAATGTCAATACATTTCGCAATTCACGTAAATTTTTTTATCATTCACATTACAAAAGTTGCATTATACACGATAACTAAGATTTTTTTTCTTTTGTTTTTTGGCCAATGTTAACTATGACTTCAAAAGCATAGTTTTTCCTTTTTTTATTTTTTTGTTTCCTTTTCTTCAAAGCTAGTAATGCTCGTGCTTCGAAATTCAAAAAAACCATTAGATTTAATAAAAATAAATTATAATATTAACCCATCACATAAATCAATTTATAAATATAAAAAAATTAAGATATAAAAATATAATTAATATTTTTTAGAAAAATATATTACTCTATTACTATATATTAAATTTTTATTAATATTTACATATTATTAATTAATTCATAAAATATATTAATATCATCATAATTCAAGGGCTGTTGTCTCTTTTAAAATTTTTGGACCTAACCGTGAGGCTGCCATATGGCGGAAGTTGTTAAAAAGGAATAAAAAGAAAAAAGAAAAAAAGGACAGTTTTTGATACAAATCAATAATACATTTTAATTTATAGAAAAAAACAATTGAATGAAAAGTTAAAATGTTATTTCACATAGCATTTTGGCGCACATCCTCAATATTTTCGTAACCAAAAACCATAATAATAATAATAATTGCCTTAAAAAATCGAGAAACAAACCAAAAGGTACGTTGCATACGGTAAATTTGCAAGAGACTTATCATAACAACAATTAGATTAGGATATCGCAGTGGTGGCCAACTGGCCAATCCCTCTGTGAAAGTCGCGAAGAAGCCCGTTACTAACCATTCAGGGCAAATATGAACAGGTTATTGGACATAATGGGTTCAAAACATGAAACTTCTTAAATAGATTAAAAAGACCATTCATGCAAGGTCCATAGCCGAAAGTAAGCTTACCCCTAAATACATCCACTTTATGCATATAATTTCTCCTCCTTGTTATCTATGTCACTTTCTGTCATAAGATGCCTCAACCAACTTTATATTTCTTTCTTTCTTTCTTTATTTATTTTTTTTTAAGTCATCGGCAAAATTTATTTTATGCAAGATGTATATAAAATATTGATGATGCTTCTTAAAAAATTACTAGTATATAATTGACGTTTATCCTCTATTTATATATACATATATAGTGTACAATGTCCGATGAATCTAGTTTCTTCTAATTTAAGCTAAAGGTTCTTTTTGTCGACGAACAGGTTCTCTACACTGTAAAAACTAATAAGAAAATGAAGAGCATAACAACAACAGCAATAATGATGATGATAGATGATTTCTTACTTGTAAAACCAGCAAACTAGCGAGAATATACATATATCCCCAGGGTTCCAAATGTACCACCATTTTTAACGATTGCAAATGAGATAATAACCAGAAACTTAGAAAAAACAAAACAACTTCAGTTCACATAATGTACTACAATTCGGTGTTTTAAATAATAATAATAAAGCAGAACATTATGGAATCCAAAATCTGGATTTTCGGTTGTTTAAGTCCAGATTATTAATTACCAAAAAGGAATAAAAAAAAAAAATGAACAAAAAAATCATTCTTCCAAGAAAATCACACCATAAAAGAGAAGTTAGTCATTGCAAAAGATATGAGAGAGAGAGAGAGAGAGAGAGAGAGACAGAGACACAGAGAGAGAGAGGACATACCATCTTCAGCCGAGTTCAGACGGAAATTAGCGAAAAGGAGGAAGAAGAAGAAGAAGAAGAAGAGTGAGACCCATTTGATTCTTTGAACCTTGTGAACCATCTTTTTGCTTGAAACAAATATTCTCTTGAGCTTAACCTCAGAATACTCACACACACACAGTCACAGTTTCACTCTAGCCTTATGAGTGTGTTTGTTTGTGTTGAGAGAGACTAGAGGGATATAGAGTGACTGAACCGGGGGGATAGGGGAAAGACAAGTGGGGATGGGCTGTTATTAAAGATTCGGGCTTGCATTCGTATCGTGTCTTCTTAACATAACGCTGCATCGACAGTGAGGGTGAGGGTGATGAGTTGGACTCCTTTTTAGGTTTCTTTATTAAATTAAAGTCGCTTTATCACCAATTACTAAGCACTTACTATCAAGTTTGACAAAAAGGCCAAAGGGGTTGCTTTAGGATTTCGACGTTGGAAGAGAATTAGGGGAAAAGGGCTTGTCAGTGGCAAATTCCCCGCTATGGATCCTTTATGAAGTTTAAAATAACGAATAGAAGGATACAACCTACTTAAATGGTGTTAGATTCACTATAATATTTATTGTTATTATCAAACTCAATTCGAATCGTTAAAATAATAAAATAAAAGAATTAAAGGTTAAAAAAACAAACTAGATTTGATTAAGAGTTAAATTGTAATTAGATGGGATTAATTCTATAAAAATATTAGATTAAATTGAGTTTGACCATACAAGTTAATTCGGATTTGACTATATTAACATTTTATTTAAATTCGATTTCCTAACAGTAAGATCATTCTCAAGGGTTTAAACTACTAAAATAGTATATCACTTTTAGAATTCTCTCTCTCGTTTAGTGTTGCTTAAGTTTTATAAGATTAACTCAATCTAACTTTTTTTTTTTATAATTATAATTGAAGGAAAAGAATTCGAATATAATCTATCTCATTAAAAAAACTGATATTCATATTATTAAATTATAAGATCATTAATAACTTAGTGTAACTTTACTGGAGAATGTCAATTGAAATTAGAAGAAGATAAATACCTGGTTTTAAAAAAAAAAAAAAATTAATCGAGTTCAATCAAATTGAATATAATTTTTTTTTAAACGTGTTTTTAAATTGATTTCGAACTTACATTTTTAACCATAAACGAGCATTATCCATCTAGTACTTTTTAGGTCTAAAAAAGTTTACCCTGTGAGAAATGTAGTTATATGTATAATCTACAATTTGGTATACCTTAATTACATTATAATCGAATCTACGGAATTCAGTGTCCAGGCTGCCTAAATATTACCCTCCATCTACCATCTGTGGCGATGGTAAGGACTGCCAGTGTTAATCCATCTAGTGTTCTATTCTTTTTACGGTATACCAAAATTCAAAGGATAGGGATAGGATAGGCATAATAGGGGGCGTAAGCGTGTTTTGGGAAGCGTGGTCTCACTTTAGGGCCCACGCACAGCCGTATGGCACTGCCATTGGCATTGCTTTTTTAAGTAGCTTTTTTTCTTTAATTCATTTTCGTACGGTCGCCATATTTTGTCCCCACTACGGAATCCATAATTGTACAAATTTAATCTTAATTAGAGCTGATAAAGCATCCAAACAAATGAAATGGGATAGGGCCTTCCCATATCAGTTTAGTGTAGACACAGCTGACCCGACTCCGGACTCGAATTGGCTCGCATCATCTTGAGTTCACCAGTATCTCATCCGTTTATCTAAAGGTGATAGACTTTTTATTATCTTATTTATTTAGATTTTAGATAGTAAATTTTTGTCTCTTGATATCTTTTGTAATTCTTCTATAAAGGGAATAATCATACCTTATATAAGGTGAAATCTTTTCTTTTCCTACAAACGAAATAAAAGTCCAAATAGACTTACCATAATATTCCCATAAGAAACTTAAACCGATGAAATTATTCACCTAAAAATTAGGCAAATTGGTACAGTTAATTATAAGCCCAACTTGAAACTTTAATTAACGAGTAAAGTAAATATTGAAATGTGATAAAAACTTATACTAAATAAATAGTGAAAAAAAATTTTCTAATCCACTTTTAGTAATAATTATTCTTAAGATATAAGTTTTTTATTTCTTATTTTTCCGTTGTAAAAAAATAATTCGGCTATTATTATCATTTCCTCTCTCCCTCTCTCTCTCTCTCTCTCTCTCTTTTTAATACAGCTACAATTTTATCAAACATTTTATACCGAACTCTACTCTCTTCTTCATCTTTTTAGAATGGTTATATTTTAATATTTGAAATTGAAGGGTTCCTTTATACTCTAATTATTATTTTCTAAATGAATATAGAGTATCGCGATTATATAATTTATTTCTATAAATTAATTCGCTAAAGAAAAGTCTAGTTGGGATTTGACAGGACGCCGCCCTGTGTAAATAATTGCTCTGATTATAGCAAACGCACCTAATTAGTATTTTACTGGGCCGTATTTATGCTCCACGGACGCGACAGATATCTTATCCATCCAGGTATATTTTTGCTATTGATTCAGTTACAGTTGGTCTACTGTAGAAATAAATACGAAGGAACGGAGCGGTCATTCCTTTAAACCAAATAAAATTATAAAACTACCATTAATTTTTTTATAATTTTGAATTAAATCGTATTGAGAATTTAAGTCATAAATTTTGGTTTTGTTTGATTTGATTTACAGATTAATTTTGAAAAATATATTTACAAAACATATGATCTCGTGTAAAAATTATTGAATTGATTTAAGAGTAATAAATATTATTATAATAGAGATTGATAAAATTAACATTTATATGATAAAAGTTTTTTCAAATATTTATTATTAACTAATCTTATTTATAAAAATAACATATAGTATAAATTTTGAATCAAACTACTTATATAATTTATGTAATTATGATAATTAAAAATTTTAATACATGTGCATTTCAGTAAATATAAATTAGAAATTCTTTTAAGAATTATATTATAACAAAAAAAATTCTTTAGTTGAAGTAAAGCATTACTATGTTTTTTATAAAGCGGTTTCATTTAATTTTACGGATTTATTCGATTTGTCCTCCTAAACAAATCATAAATTCTCAATTTAATTCGTATAGAAGATTTTTTAAACTAGATTATAAGAAAAATTATATTTTTTATTTAGGTTGGTTCGCTTCACGAGTTAGTTTAATTTGGTTAGTTTTTTACATACTCCTAAATATGGCCTAACTAACTAAAAATATCTCATTATTAGTGGGGGGAGGGTTATTTCAATAATTAGGTTTTTAGCTCAATTTAATGTCATGAATTGGTTTAATAGATTGATGATTTTAAGAAGATACAACTTGAAAGGTTCCGAATAGGAGTTGCCAGTCTAATTATTTTGCTCTTAACCTTACTCAATTGACTTATGCGCAAAAAGAAGGCCCAAAAGAGGTCTTTTTGAACCCGTTTCGATTTTGTTCAACCTCAAAATAAGCTATTGGACTTAAATAAGAGTTATAGGCCTATTATATTACTAATTAGCTTATGCTCTTATATTATTAGCCATTGGCCATCTAGAGTCTATGGCCTAAACTCATGATCCATACTAAGATAAAGAGTGAATCCTAGTAACTTGATCGTTTAAGGCCATTTAATAGTTCCTGGTAATGTTGGATCTTAACTATCCATTTCAAAGTAATCTAAGAACTGAAGTTTACTCCTAAAATATATAAATAAGAAGCTCTGCCTATTATTTGGATCATACTAAACATTAATTAGATTGAGACAAACATGAAAACTCTATTGAAGTTACTATATAGGAGATCAAATAAGCTACTCAATAAAGAACAAATTAAGAACACTAAAAAACACAGGACCTTATCTTTTATCACAAGCATATACAAGTGATCGAGCCTGCTTGTTCTTCTTTTTATGTATCTCTTTATAACATCCATTTACGTGTCATCAGATTAAATGATCTCTAATATTAATTATCACATGCATAGCACGTAATCGATCATCAATCTATAAGTAGTTTTGTCTTATGTAACCTTTAGTTTTTATTTACAACCTTAATTAGGCATGACCTTAAATGGAATGCTTTGCCATGATTGGTAAGTTTCCTATTGTCTTTTAAATTATTGGTACAAAAACAAGAAGAAAAGGATAAGCCATTACTATTTGATTTTAAGCTTTTTGCTTCCTTATTTTGAGTCAGTCTGATGCATCATTATAAGTAGGCTTGGTAATTCGTACTAACTCATCATGTCTCGTATTCATATTTAAACCGATTCATGTATTGAAAGCCTTAACCCCTAATGTAATTAATTTATTGATTGTATATGAAAATCTAGATTGGTAACCTGATCTATTTAATAAACATATATTGTGTCCAAATTAGATCGATTTATTAATTAAAAAGTTATAATTAAATCTATAAAATAATTATAAATTGTTAGGGGAAATGTGATTAAAAATTAACATTTTACAAATAAAATAATATAATCTTAATACTTATACATATAATTGCAACCTAAAAAAAGTTTAATAAAGTAAAGTTTGATTAAATATATAAAATATAAATATCGATTCACTAAATAACATCTTGTTATTAAGTTGAACCATATTTCAATAGGATATTACCATCAGTGGTAATATCCCTCGAAAGATAATTAGAAAATCTACATATAAATAAACCATATTAGTAAAAAGTAAGTAATATTGAAATATCTACAAAAATAATTTCGTTTATTAGGTTTCATATAAAACCAATTCTTTATATATAAAAGAAGATTCAAAATTTTTTATTTCAATGAGATGTTATGTTGATGAAGAATTTGAATGCATACTAAATGTAATATTTGAAATTGTCATAGATGTCGATATGCTAAAGATATTATGTGTTATTTTTATAATTTAAGGATATTGAGATTAATTTATATATGAATAATCGAAGATACCTAATTCAATTATCGTATGTTGCTCCTTGTATAAATACAGTTGCAATTCAAATTTATTGACACTTGTAGTGTTTATATACTCTTTAAAAATTGAAACTCCTAAATAGAGTAAAGATTATAAGCACCATAATGAATAAAAACAAATTTAAATCTAGTATACATATTGTAAAAGGTACTTATAACAAACTCTGCTCATTTACCATTAATACAATTTTGTGCTCTTATTTTCGTGTTATCAATATTTTAACTTATACTCATACTATCCTTATTTACATAATTATGAAAAAGGATGAAATAACAATCTTTTAACTTTTAAAATATTAATTATTTCTACAAACTACGATTACATAGATACATCGATCGAACTTAGAACTTGTTTACAGGACATGTTTGATAAACAGATTTATAAACAATTTCACAAACTGAACCTAAGCCTGAATATGACTTAATCGTGTTTTAAATGGATCTAACATTTTTATATCTCATACTGAATTTTTTTTTTAATATTCAAACCCATTTCATTTCAAATCATATCGCATCTGGAATTCCTTTTGCTCAAATGGCTAGAAAACATACACTCGACTGGAACTATCATGACAATAGATTTCCCTGAGTCGCTTATGCAGAAATCAATCGGTCCGGATATTTCCTAACAAATTGTATCTCGGCTTGGCCCATTGTCAGTCGTCCTTCCTCCCTTGTCATTTTCATTTTCAAACACATCCTCGTAATTTTATGTCAATATAAGAATTCCGCGTTCGAAGGCTCTGTGCTTTATTTTTATGCTATATTATCTCTTATTATAGTTTGAGAAAAAGTTATCCCATAGAAGTCTTGCTTTGAATCAAGCAATAAAATGAATTTAAACGTGAGTTCCTTGGAAAAAAAAAAAAGTGAGTTCAGATATGTTTAAAATCTTTGCCATGTGAAAGCGAGTTACGAGGGCTCGTTTCTTATGATTAGATTTAAACTATTTGTAGAAACAAGCTGTCCTCTTTAAAATTGAATTTATGTTGCTACTCAAACACCTATACATGATTGATATTTAAGAATAAATCAGAATAGAATTATAATTTTTTGTTTTGTTTCCTTTCCAATATTTTAGAGTACATTTAGAAGTCGGAATAACGATGTGATTAAATTTTATTTTGAAAATATAGAATCAACGATTCTATTCATTTCATATTTATTATTATTAATCAAACTATTTATTTAACCTTTAATTCTTTCATTAGAAAAACTTTAATTTAACTATGATATTTAATATTTAATAATATTTTTGACAATTATTACTATGTATATATTTAATTTTATTTCTTCGCATTTCATAAATATTTTCAAATATAAAAAAGGATATACGATTCTGCTCCTTATTCAATTTCATTATAGTTCAATCAATTTTATTCTAAAATATTGGTATGTATCAAACGTGATACTGTAGTTTTCTCTATTTCTAAATAAGAACAAAAGAATCATTAAATTATTAGTTTTCTAAAAGGACATGGTGAGGGAAAAAAAAAAGAAAGTAATTAAATCACTATAGTGATTTTACTTGACGTTATAATATAAAAATTTGAAATGTTTGTTCCATTGAGATAGATCATGTTCAAATCTTTCCACCTACAATTAGAAAAAAAGAAAACTAGCAATAGTGAATTGCTAAGTCGATGGACCACTGTATATTTAATCTAAGATATGTCCAAGCAGTCAATAAACCTACATTCTTAATATCAAGTCTTATAACAGAATAGGTATGGCATTGACAAGGGTACGTCAAGATCACATGCAGCCATAGGTTTAAATACATTAGTACTAAAACATTAACACCATAATAAAGGGACAAGCATATTTATTCATATGATAGACAAGGGATTAACATTACCGCAAAATCAAGTAACGAAGAACACTAGTGGCCACATTCATCATTTCATCTATGCATGATTATCAAAATTATAAGTTAATGTATGATTTTACGAATTTATAATTTTATGATATTTTTTTTAATTAAAATTAATATTAAATTGTTTAGATGTAACTTTTTTATAATATATTTATATATATATATAAATTTTGATGTACGCTTCCTCGAGTTTAAGATTTTATTGATTTTATACGATTTTATACAACATATTCAAACAAACAGTAAAATCACGATTTTCACAAACATACATCTATAAGAAGAGATAAACGATTTAAAACAAAGGAAAGCTCCATGTTTAATTAGTTCACTCGATGAAACAATATAAAGCAAAAGGCTTGTAGATTGACATCCCACAACAATCCAATATCATCCCCAGCATTAAACAGCCGACGTTGAACAAGATCCGACCGGCTTAGGAAGTATGTCTCATTAAATCCTTTTTCTACATGTCTCTGCAGTTTCATACCTTCGAGAGAATCTATCATCAGAGTAATCTATTATAGTAACCCATTGTTTGTTTCCCTTGACAACAACACGGTTCACTGTCTCCAACGGCCAATATCTAAATACATGCTCGAAGATATCTCGATGGGTTGCTAAGATTTTTCCAGATACAATTTCGCTGTTAGTTAAGGATTTCTTAATCTTCCATGGATCATTAGGGTTTATGATCAATCGGGAAGATGATTGCATATAGTTTATTTCTACCACATAATGGTTGATATGATGAGATGATGTGTTTGCAACAAAGGTTGCTTCTTCCTCAGCCTTGGTTGGGAAGAATGTGTAGTAAAAGGTTTTCTTCATTAGGTGTTATGGTGATGATATGAGTGAGAGATAAGTTTATACATTGCATGGTAATTGTTAAGCATTAAACCCTTTAAATAGCAAAATTAGATACCTATGAGGAAAGAAATTCTGATTTTTTTTTTCCTTGTTGCTTCATCCAAGTGAGAAATTTTAATTAGTCATAAATGTTTTGACAACAAACCAGTGGATACTAACTTTTATTAGTCATAAATTTTTACGAAACTAAGAGTATACTGCAGATACTTTACATATAGCTTAGATAGCATTATAATCACAATTTTTTCATCCACTTTACTAATTACTTTCATAATTTAGGTTTATGATTGTATTAAACATTGTTTGTTTTGCAAATGGAATAGCTAAGTAAGCGTCACGCCCGGAAGCGGCAGAGTAGTAACAGCCCCGCCGTGTAAACCATCCTAAGATAGAAATTGGTCTTACAACCGCTATCTTAGATCTGATCTGCACAAGGCGTCCACGACTAACCCACTTTGAATTAAACAGTTTGTAATTTAAATAAATCATTTACCCAAAAAAGTGAGGAAATACATATATACACTATAATTTAGTTTGTACAAATATCGTTTACAATATTTTTCCATAATATATTTCCTAGTTATTATATTATTCAGAAATGAAAAATAATTCTAAAATAAAAACTTAGACCTTAAAAATATGTATTTATTCTTCAAATGTTTTTCCTCACTCCCAAAGATCCAGCAGTTGCTAACTTCAGAGTAGTTGTTTGCCACTTCTTAGTCAGCACCTATACAATGTCTATAGAAATGTGAGCAACCACAGCTCAGTAAGTTAGAATGGAGGACTTAAAACTATATCACAAACACAACAAGGTTATCAATCAACTTATTAGGTGCAATGTATGTTCAAGTAAATGCCATCGCACGACGTTGTCCAGCCTGTCGTGAGATTATAGAAATTGCGCCCGCTCTAATCCAGGTTGAAGAGTTGCCATTAATGCAACAGCTCACGACCAAACCCAGGCTTGTGCAATGGAGACCTTGCTCCTCCCGCGACTACCTTCGAACCATTGATTTCACCCTCGCCGCGACCTCCTCTCCCGTTACTTAGTTTGACTAAGGATGAAAAAGGGACCAATTGCAATCCTGCGCTATCCCTTTCGAAGGGGTCGATATTTAGCTGGAGAGTCCTAAGTTCCCTTAATGGATTGTCATATAGGTCCGATTATGATTATAGGTCGTATTTGATTAGGTCCAGTTTAGGATGATCAATCATTTCATACAAACCATACAATACAAGCCAGGACAACAAATAGAATCATAGCATCATTCATAATCAAGCACATGCATACATCCAACTATCTAACAAGCACAACCAAGTATAATCTTAAGCCTCTAAAATACAACATCGTATTAATCCCAACTTACCTCGACTCCTTGCTCACTCACTCAAGGTCCGACTTGCTCAGGCCATCACCGATCATCCTTATAACACAAACGTGGTTTCAGTTTTCATATAATGATTATAGGTTCATTTTCTCCTATAATGCTTATTGTTATGTTTTATTTAAGGTTTAATATACCTAATTATCTAGGTCTTAAGTCTTTTATAATTATTCTAGGTTTAGGGTTAGGTTCGGGTTCGGTTTCTGCATCATTTTTTTTTAAATTAGATTCTAGTTCAATTTCTAAGTCCTAAATATGCTCGAATCCTAATGTAAAATTAATCATATTAAGCTCGAGTATTCAAATATCTTATTGGGTTTTAATTTAGTATTTTAAACTATTCGATACACGCTAGTCCTAATTGAGGTATCGGATTTATTCCCAATGTGAGAAAATCTTACATTTTGAGACATTTATTTAATATTAAATTTTATTTCAGCTTTATTATTTTTCTGATTTCTATTATAATATTATCTAAATAACCCTAATTTTTTAGATTTATAAATTTTCAATTTCACCTATCACTAATTTCTTACATTAACTATCTAATTTCCTAAATTGATCATACTTAATACTCTAAAGGCTAGGTTAGGTTTCCAAATTAGAGATTAGCATCCCTAAACATCTAATTACTATCTAAATCAATAATTAGTATCTTAATCACCTAATTAACCCAAAATCATCTAATTTTTCCATCATTTTAGAGTTAAAAATTAACTTAAAAATTTCGAAAATTAATTTTAAAAAAAATAGCTACATAATACTGTTCTATATCACATGAGCATCCTACAGAAAAAAATTCAGCTCCAAATTACACTCCTAAGCATATTTATTTCTAGTTTTAATCATGCTCGGTTTTGTTCAATTTGTTAAGAACCCTATATTTTTAGACGTGATTAAACTAAATCACTATTTTTACCTAAATCTATATATGATAAAACTTCAGAATAACAAGTTTCATAATTTTCTAGGTAAAATAACTAATTTTACGAAATTATACAAAATTTGGGTAATTAAGGGATTAACCGGTTCGAAGATTTCTGGCCGTCCAAACCTAGTCCAAGCTTATCGGCCGGCTTAGACGATGGCTCTAAAGTGGGGTAGTGGTGGTGGCTCTGTCCCAGGTGGTGGTGAGGTATGGGTTTCACTCATTAACCGAATATGCATATTTTCCTTTTTTTTCTGGATTTTCTCTCGAATTTTTTAAGTTTCCTAATTTTCTTTGATTTCTCACTGCCCAAATGAGTTCTGAAAAATTTCCCCCTATTTATAGACATTTTTGGCAATTAATATGCATTAATTAGACATGACATTGCCCCTAATTTCTTAATTTTTGGCTTTTGTGTTGCTTAATTTTAATTGGTTAATTTTTATTTTGCAGATCCTGACCTACCACGACCTGATTTGGATCATTCTATCCTCTTCTGATTTTTTTCTGATTTTCCATAATTAATTTATAATTTTCTTTAATTATTTATTTAGTTTTTGGCCAATTTAGATAATTTCGCGTATTTTTATCTATACGTAAATATATGTAGGATACATGTGAACATTCCTACTTATTATTTTGGTCATTCTAAAATTTTTAGTATACATATAATCTATCTTTAGTAATTTGTTAGTTATTAGATTACACTTTTCGCCTTTTCGGTAATTAGCAATTATTATGCTTAAAATTTGAAAATTTTACAGTCTCCTATTTTATTACTTATTTTCTTAAATTCAAGTTTATGGGATCATTTTTACTAATATTTCTATCTTTACTTATAATTTAGGCTCGATCGAATCTTTCAGCTGATTAAAGCCTTGAGTGTCTGGTTGTGGGGCTTACAGTAAGTATAAATAGCTAAAATATAATTATACTAAATGGTTTGAACCCTATAATAATCTAGGCTCATTATTTAGATTAGGGATAACATTTCAAATAATTAGATCCAATATCTCAACATGTTTGAGGTAGTTTGGTTTGATTTGGTGAACTCATAAGAGGGTTCTTTAAGATTGATCCAACTAGTTTCGACTTTATTGAATAAACTTGCGATCTAAGCACTAAGTTTACCCAAAGAGAATTCCCCTTCTAAAGGATCTACAAATAAACATAACAAGTCTTAATCAATCATTATTGACCATCATAATCATGATCAAATGGTGCTTATTAACTGATAAATATTATAAATACCATCTAACTTCTTACTTTTGAGAGGAAGGAACTAACAACGAATGAGTTATCATGCTTCAACGCTTAAATATTAAGCTTAAGATTAGAGACTCAAAATTCCTTGTAAGTGCACAAGCCTATTGAGACTATTGTTCCCCCTCTTGAGTGCTCCCTATCTTACCCCATTTGAATTTGTCATCTTAAGTCATATTACTCATCTAACATGATATGAAACATATGCTTATGTTACATGCACACGATACACATAAACCAACAACTATAGTTGAAAAATAGTTTGTTCTAAAGAACTAAAGGAAAGAAAAAACTTCATATGTATAATCATCCATAACAATATGGTATTTTTTTCCCAAATAACATTATCTGTAAGATGTTTATATTCTTAATTTTCATATTTATTGATTTTAATTATTTAAAAAAATTATAATAATTATTCAAATATTTACTCACATATTGTGCAAGCTCTTTGACTAGTTTACTTTAAATAATAAAGTTGTATATAATTAATTAATTTGTACTTTAAACACTAAATTTTAAAATATTTATATATTGTTAATTGTTTATTTTAAAACATTAAATAATAGTATAAAATATCTAATACTTTATTCTCACATAATATTTTTTGAATTTTTGAATAAATTATTTTGAAATTTAATATTTTTTAGATATAATATTTTTGAGTAGTTATAGCATTACTGCTTTATATAACCAGTTTTATATACATACTAGAACTCACCTGTAAATTACATCGGTTTTATACAACATTCTTTGATTCAAAATCTTTTTCTTATAATGATCGAAAAATAGTAAGTGGATATCTAGTTTTCATAATTATTAATTCTAATAAATAGTTTCACAACATTTGGAAGGGAATTGTTGGGATATACAATACTAACTTGGCTCCATAACACTAATAAAATGATATCAACAACCTAAAACTATTGTTGGATATTAGCACAATACTAAGTTGAACTTAGGCATAAAAAGGTCCATTACTTTTATTTTAGTTACATTGTTGTATCATTTTAATCTTTCTATTAAACATTCTTCTATTCATGCTATTTTTCACAAAGAAACTGGTAAAAACTAGTGGATTTCCAGCTCCCGCGTTTGCTTTGAGCTCATAGATCAGAAATGGATACGCCCTTTTTCTTTTGCATAGAAGTGGATCGAAACTTTATAAACAAATAACAAAGTTTAAGAATTGAGATTGAGGAAGAAACAGAGATAGGAAGCTTATTTTTTCTTCAGCTCATGCTATTTTTAGCAGAAAAACTTGTAAAAATTTTTGCACTTCTAACTCTCACGTCTGCTTTGTACTAAAAAATAAGGGATGGGCACGTCCTCTTTTTTTTTTTTTTTTTTTTCATGCTATTCTTTGCATAAAAGTTTATTGAAACTATATAAGTAAATAAAAAAGTTTAATAATTGTGATAGTAATAAGCTCATTTTTTCTTCTGTTATTAAAAGTATCACAACTTTTTATAACTACTTTCATTGTATCTTTTTGTCCTCATTTTATAAGCATCTCAATGACCAAGCACATATGCTAAATGTTTTCATTATAAATATCGAAAATCTTTTGTGTCGATTCCAACTGATTATTTTCAAAAGATACGCGTCACCATTGTTGGACGGAATGTATTAAAATCCTGTAGGTTACATAATAACCATTTCATCCAGCATGAGCAACTGAGTTGGATCTATAACTTCCGCTCGTGATAATCCAATAGAATCGATGTAAGTATTTCAAAGTAATACAACATGCAAGATAAAACTGTTCTAAGTATAATTCCAGTAGAATTTGCCAATTCTCCAACTCGTCTTTTGTTTCTTTCCCTCCACAGATAATACCAACCAGCTGCGCAGAGTTTCCTTTGCAGTCTTTAACTTTCCAATGTTTGTTGGGTTCACGAATGCATCAAAGGCTATCAAAACCAGAAGGTTTGGATTGAAACCATCGAACTTCGACCTCCGTGCTTCTCCGTAATTCTTTTTGGTAAAACAGCACGATAGAAAGATGTGATCACGGTTTTCCTCCTCTCTTCCACATGAACAGCAACAGTTTGCCTCAATAATTCCCCAATCAAGCAATTTTATCTATAGTCAGGACCTCTTTTTGGATGATAAGCCACAACATCAGTGCATGCCTGGAAATGTATCCCTCATACTAGACTAAAGGAAACCAATCCGCTCTATACAAGCTGGTCAGTAGTTTCCAAGCTAGGATTAATATCTCCTAATCCTTGTGTCACGGTCTGCCATCTTTCTCCGGGTGGCCATCCCCAATCCCCTCAAATCCCAGCATTGAGCTGGCTTGTTCACCCATTCAATCCACTAGAGGACCTATCGGATCCCAATTATCAAACCAAAAAGAAATGAGTCTACCATCACCAACTTTCCTTTTTGGCAACTTTTTTGCCACGAGCATAAATTGAAGAATCTTCTGCCAAGCCACATAAGCATCCCCTGGAATTTTTATTTGCCAGAAATAATTTCCTCTTATTAATTCTTTTTTATCCAACTAACCAAAGAGAATTTTCATTTTCCATACAGAGAAACCAAACGTGTTTAAATTTCTTCTATAACAACAAATGCATCATAAACAAATAAGGACAAGATATCTATGAGAGGCATAAATCTACAAGAACATCTAAGCAGTTTTAAAGCATTAATCAGAAGAAGAAATGCCAATCTTTATACTTCATCATTACTTTACGGAACCAAAAAGATCCTCAAGCGAGCGCTTTAGAGCATCCGGACGAGCCACGATCTCCACAACCTTGTATGATGCTTCTGGATTGATTAATGCCTCCACCGCAACTTCTGCCACGTGATCTCTTGAAATGGAACCTTCATAGAGAGTATCCTTTAGAAGAAAAGGAAATTAGCAAGGTAACTAAACTTTCCCAGCACAAGAGCATGCAAGAAAATGGGAAAACCAAAATCAAATGCTGATACCTCAGGCTCCATTACAATATTCCCTGATGGAGGATCATTTCGCAGACCACCAGGTCTTATTATTGTGTAGTTTATACCAGATTTCCTGATGTGTCGCTCTGCTTGGAGCTTTGCTATTAAGGTGAGTCCAAAAACATTGAGAAATATATAAGCTGGATTGAATATCTGGCCCATAGCAGCTCCGTTCACCAAAATGGAGCTTATCAGAATAAACCTGTTCACACCACGTTTACGGCAAGCTTCAACTAGGTTAACAGTTCCAAAATTGTCAACCTGCAATTGCAATCTTGTAAATTTACCATACTACTATGTACTTCCATATAGAATAATGTGTCAACATAAAACACCATAATCAAACCCATGAAATGACAACAAATTACTTGAAAATAAGACTGTAATAGCTCATACAGCATAACACTGTGAACATAGATTGCAAACAATAAAGACAATTATGTTCCTAATTGATGCCTCTATAGGTTCAAAACATAGCGAGTAGACCCAATCACACTATATCTCTTTGTCATTGCATTAAATATCTTTTCAGGTATCCTGCTCTTAAGGCCACAGTCAGATATATCTAGACTTAAAGGATGGTTCACAAGAGTATACTGTTTGCATGTGCTATGTTCCAAATGATAAAAAGAGGTCATTTTTCCAACTCTTGCAATTCAAGGAAGGATCCTTTCCTGTGAAGTATCTTCAGAGTTCCTTAGTTTCGATTGATTTTGGTAATAAAGAATGCTTTCTTATGAAGATGATAAGCAACCAAATAGGGATTGACCTCCCCACATTTATCATATGAAGCTAGTTTTTGCTTATTAAGTCCTCCATGTTTATATTTTAAGGGAAGTGTCCTTAGATGTGGAAGCCTGCATAGGTGATTTTGTGTGTTCAATCTCTAAGGAGAATGTTTGCAGACCAAAAGAGGAAGGTGGATAGGCATATTCAAGCTGTATGAATGGAATGAAGCTGCAGAAACGAAGCGCAATCAATCCATATTCATAGTGTGAACAGGGATGCGCAAGACAGAAACTTACAAAGTAGTAAGAGGACACATCTTCTGGTTGATTCAAGTTCCAGAAAGTTTCTCATAGAACACATAAAATATCACCAACATATGATTTCACTATTAGGCCTCTTCGGAGTCCCTCAAGAGATATTTTTGAGTGACAGGCATTCTTATCCGGCCTAGGCATAGAAAGAGGTTGCAACAATATCAGACAATCAAGATTGGAAATGGCCTCAGCCAAAACCAACCTATGGCAGGAGAATCAAGAAATTAGATACTGCCTTAATAATCAGGCTTGCATTCAGCAACCAAGTATTATTGATCATATTGTCTAGGACTGCCCTAAGAAGGAATCCCACAATCATGCGGTGTAAAACAGTCTAGTTCAAAGAGGCAAATCTCAGCATACATACAGCTTGTGGATGGTCATTTAAAACCAAGATAATTTACTACTAGCAGCATAGTTTCAACCTATTTTATACACAAAGAAAGCCAAGTGGCATGCACTTTTTCCAAGCCCCATCTTGTGGAGGCCCTAGGAATCCCACCTTTCTCTCACAAACATGACATAACTCCTATATGGAATGACATCATAATTCATCTAATGGTAGACCGGTCTGTTCTCTCAAAGCCAAATTGACTACAGCAGAATATTACATCGAGGAAGAGAGCAATACACGGAGGGCCTCTAGTACTCAAACCCATGTAGATTGTCCAGCATGACATGCAGCGATGGGGCACAAAGATAATTGGGTTGTACTAAGGAAGCTTTGGAGAATAAGCTTGCACATAGAGAGACTAAGAAAGTTTCTGATTGCAAGTATAAGCTTAATGAAAAGGCAGGAGTCCAGATTGCCATAGTAAACATCAAGTTTTTTTTTCTTTTTTCTCGGTTAGTTTGATTGTCAAGTACTCTATAATGAAGAACAGACAATGAATGATTTGTGTTCAGGCTATGCTTATCCCCTAAGAAATCAGTATCCAATGTGTTTATTATGCTGACATTTTTAATAGCAATATCTTTGAAATATGCTGTTCCTGGGCTTCCAATTTTATCCAAGGCTATTTTGCTAAAAACTTGCTTGAGAAAAAGGGAAGTCTCAAGCATGCCTTAAAATTATGCGTGGAAATAAGTCAACAAAAGCGGTATGCTAAAAGCAACAAACTATGTGACTAGTTGTGATGTTACAAAACCCTTGCCAATGAGTGCAAGAAGAGCAATAAATACTGGAAATGATACTGAACTAGATTCTCATTTCTGCTTCACCAATTAGCAACAAAGGAGGAGCTGAATTATATCCTTGGGCAACTCTTAAAATATATAGCAATAACACACAGTACAAAAAGAAGATATAACTTCATTGACCAAACCACTGTTTTACTCTCTCCATTTTGTCAATTGAGAGAAAAATTGCAGACCTTCCCTATGTTTCACAATCGACGTAATTAAATTATCCTAATAAGGAAACTACAGAGACACATGTCAAAGAAGTACATGGCCAATTACACCTGAACATGGTCAGAATGCACAAATGAGATGTCTGTGAATGGAAAACGACACATGAAAGAATTAATAAGAATGAACTGACCTTCCAAGGAGAAAACAAATCTAAGCCCGGTCTAAACCCAGTGGCACATATCACTGCATCTAAATCATCTCCAATTACCTCTGCCAGTTTCTGAGAACCCTCTGTCACATCAGCTTTCACCTTCAATCAATCCATCAATGTGTGTTTTATTCCAGAAAGGGCAGGAAAAAGGGAATTAACCAAAATCAATGAAGCTATTTACCACAGCTCAACTGTATCATACCATATTATCTACTCCATCTCAATTGGTGACAATATTATCTGGATAACCACTAGATTACACTAAGACTCTGACAGTCACTACATCAAATAAACTTGCAAAATTTCCTATCAGACTACTCAATTTACTAGTTGTGTATATTGCATACATTGAAAACAAATAAACTGCTGCAATTTACAGATACAACTAGCAACAAAAAGGGGAATAGTTCTGATTGGATGACTCAAGTGCTTGACAAGCACATACTGTTACATCCACTTTGATTATGCATGATTAAATGGCTTTAAGCTCAGGCAAAAAATATTCGCAACAATACAAAATTTTTGACATCGACAACAAGTTATTCAGTTTTAGACTGTTTCGGGGCTAACATAGTTGAAAATGGGAAACACTTACAAGTTGAAGATCATGATTTTCTTGAGAGAAAGTGGTTTTAGCTTTGTCCAAATCACGAACACCAGCCTTGACCGCAAAACCCTTTGCTAAAAGCTGCTGAACAATCCTTTTCCCAGTACTCCCAGTTGCTCCAGCAACAAGCACTTTCTTCTTAGGACCAACATCCACTTGCGACTTTTCTATCACTTCCTCCGATATCTCATTTCCTTGCATCTAAAACCAAACATAAGCCTATTCCATCAAACGGTTTGGTCCAAAACACCTATACCCCCAGTCCACAAACAAACGCATTTGTTTTTCATGCTGACTCTAAGAAATAAAAAGATTGCGAGAATCAAACGTATTCAGTTGCCCTTTTCTTAATATCAATGTGTGCAAACTTCTCTTCGAAAAGAAGGCTGCTTTTTATGAATGATAGAAACACAAGTACGGCGATGTAAGTGATATCTCTCTGTCACTTTCTGAGCACCTCAAAACAAACACAACCTATTAAATAGAAATGACATAGGAACAACTAACGCCTTCTTAATTTTAAAAGAAATTAAATTGAATTTAAGAATTGCAAGTGCATGTGCATCATCATTACCTTGATGGAAGTGGAAGTGGAAGTGGAAGTGGAGATGAACGAGAGAGAGGTGGAGGGTTTAGTTTTAATAGGAGAAGATGAGAAGGGTATGGAAATGGGTTTAGAGAGAGTGAGCGTGAGAGAAGTTCTGATAAACACAAGACGATGACTGGCCATTCACTCACCACGCAATGCAAAAGCAAGGTTAAGGTCTCTAAATCGGTCCTCTGCATCTGCTTTCGACGTCACTCACCACCTGTCCTTCATATGTGGGATTGGAAGCAATCCAGTTGAAAAACACTGTAGGGTCTATGGGTTTTATTAATTTTAGTTTGTACAAAAATTGAAATTTATAAGCAATTCTATGTTTCTATTTGGGGCTAATACGTGCAGGATGACTCTGGTGTAAGTTTCTTTCCAAATCATTGTGTGTGTAGTTTAGTACGAGTTTTTAAATGTTTAAACTTAAACCTATTTTATGATATATTAAAATATTTTATTTTCTCATAAATTTTAATTTTATATTTTTTATAATAAATTTAAATTATATATTTTTTTATTTTTCATGCTAAATTTTTAAGTATTACATAAACCTTAAGACTAAATGAGACACTTTATTAGCAAAGATATATTAAAAAAAAAAGTAGGTGCAAGATTCTTTCAAATTAAGATTGCCTCTTGAAAATAAAAAAAAAAAAAATTATTTTTATGTTTTGATTATTTTAGTTTTAAGGTTTGTATCATATTTATGCTTTTTTTTAATATTAATATAATTTTGTTTTTATTCTTCTAGTTTTTTCTTAAATGAAGAAAATATAAGGTTTTTTTTCATTCATTAATATATATAAATAATTTAATAAAATTTAAATAGTATATTCTTTGGAACCTATACTTTGTATACCTTAGAGTACAAATTCTAAGGTAGGTACAAAATATAAAAACATTAATATACGTATCCTATTTTGTAGGAGCAACTTCTAGAAAATTAATGTTTGAAATTTATCTATTAACCTTCAATATCCATCTAAAACCTACTTTATCAAATATGGTACAGATAAATACTTCATATAGTGGGGTTACTCATTTACCCTTGATTTTAATATACACTATACTTTAATCAATCGAATTTAAGTACTTGTTAAAATACAAAATATAATAAAAAAGAAAAAAAATCATAATTAATTAAAATTTGATATTTCATTATGAAAAATTATTTTTATTTTCTTATCATTATGATACAATGAACAAATTAAAAATAGTGAAATAAAATTAATTAAATTATGGAACTCATAACTATTATATAAAAATAATAAGGAAATCCCTTGTAAGACTTTGATGATATAGTTGCAAGGCTCTTAAGGAATGAGTTCATCTTAACATTTATGTAGCACTTTAAGATGGTAAAAAAATAATAAAGTATTATTGCAATTGATTCTACGTGTTTTATGGTTAGGATTAAAAGTGAGCACGATTCGAGTTAATATGGTTCGTCTCTCCAAGAGAAATAACCTAATATTATTATTTGAATCTTTTTTAAATCCAAACTTACTTTTACAGTTCAATTAATGATTTTTTCAACCCTAAAGAAAACAATCCAATTTCAATTGATTCATAGTTTGAACCCAGGATCCTAAAATATTTAGGAGAAATACACATTAAGTGCGACTGACCATAAAACATAAAGAGTATTTTCAATGGACCTAGAGTTTCCCAAAAGTGACATGATTTACATTCTATGCAATTCATAAAGTTATTATCCATTAAAAGCAGCTATTAACTCTACTATGATTAAGTTAGTACTTTAGTGTTTAGATAATATCAAAATTAACAAAGGAAAAATAGAAAATAATCATTTTTTACTTATTTCAAAAATCTACAAAATATAAACAAAATATTTAGAATATTTAGCTTCGCACTATTTATTCATATTTTTATTTAGACATAAAAATATAACCAAATGCTCAAAAAAAAAAAAATTATTTAGTTGATGGTACTGTAAGCCCCACAACTAAGCAATCCGAGGTTTCGATCGGTTGAATGATCCGATCGAGCCTAAATTATAAAGTAAAGCTAGAAATATCAGTAAACCGATCCCGTAAGTTTGAATTTAAGAAAATAAGTAATAAAATAGGATACTACAAAATTTTCAAATTTTAAGTATATAACTCGTTATTTATCGAAAATGCGTAAAAGGCATTTCGGTACTTAACGAATCGCTAGAGATAAATTATATGTATACTAAAAATTATAAAATAACCTAAATAATATTTAGGAATATTTATTTGTACTATATATGAATTTACATGTAAGTATAAATACGCGTAATTACTTAAAATACGTGAAATGTGCTAAAATAATACTAAATGCTTAAATAAAATTAATAATTAATTGAGAAAAAATAAAGAAAAATCAGGAAAAATCATGAATCATCCATAATTGGGTCATGGTAGCTGGGAAAAATAAGAAAAAATTCGGCCAATGAGAATAAGCCAACATTAAAGCCAAAAATCAAGGGATAAGGCAATTGTCTTGTCCCATTTGATGCACAATAAATCCCCTAAAGCCCTATAAATAGCAGGAAAAATTCAAGAACTCATTTGGATAGTTAGAAATCAGAAAAAATTAGGGAGAGACGAAAATTGATAGAAAAATTCGGTTTAGAAAAAAAATAAGAAAAACTGTGCAATTAGGGTTTTCAAAGGGAACCCACACCAAACGAGGAGCTGGGAGTGGACGGCCACCACCACCACACGGTGGTGGCAGCGCCCAGGCAGGACGACAAGGCCACGGTGGCCGGAGCCACCCAAATCGGTGAGTCCGATTTCCATCTTGATTTTGTGTAATTTTGTAAAAATAGTAAATATTATTAGAAAATTATGAATTTTGTTATTTTGGGATATTTTTGTATGTAGTTTATAGCAAAAATATTATTTTGATGAAAACATGTCCCGTAATATAGGGTCCTTAAGAAATCATGCAAAACCGAGCATATTTCGGTTTAGAAATAAATGACCTTAGGAGTGTAGTTTGGAGCTCAATTTTTTTTTGTAGGATGCTCATGTGATATAAAATAGTGCTATGAAGCCATTTTTTTAAAATTAATTTTTAAAATTTTAAGTTAATTTTTAGCCCTAAAATGATGGAAAAATTGGGTAATTTGGAGTTAATTAGGTGATTAGGATATTAATTACTGATTTAGATAGTAATTAGATGTTTAGGGATGTTAATTTCTGATGTGGAAACCTAATCCTAGTCTATGGAGTGTTAAGTGTAAGTAATGAAGGTGTTATTTGGTAAATATAGAAAATTAGGAATATGTAGAATTAAAAATTAATAAATATGGAAAAATTAAGTTTAATTAGATAATAAAATAATGAAAATCAGAACATAACAAATCTGAAACAAAATTCAATTTTAGGTAATTATGTGAAAAATGTAAAAATTTCTCACAACATGAATAAATTCGGTACACTAATACGGATTTAAGTGTATCGGATGGAATAAAATAATGACTAGGGATAGTGATCGTATTTAGGGTATCTGGAAATAAAGTAGTTAGTTTCACATTATGAGTTGAAACAAATTTCTAGGGTCCGGGTACAAAACAGTACCTAGAAATAGAACTAGAATCTAATTTAGAAATCGATGCGGAACCTGAACCTAAACCCAAACCTAGAATAATTATAAAAGACTTAAGACCTAGACAATTAGGTATATTAAACCCTAAACAACACATAACAATAAGCGTTATAAGATAAAACAAACTTATAATAGTTATTTGAAAAGCTAAAACCACGTTTGTATTATAGGGATGATCGGCGATGGCCTGAGCAAATCGGGCCTCGAGTGAGTGAGCGAGGAGTCGAGGTAAGTTGGGATTAATACGATGTTGTATTTTGGAGGTTTAAGATTATGCTTGGTTGTACTTGTTAGATAGTTGAATGTGTGCATGTGTTTGATTATGTGTTAGATAGTGAATATATATATTTCCTCACTTTCTTAGATGAATGATTTATTTAAATTACAAACTGTTTACTTCAAAGCGGGTTAGTCGTTGACGCCTTGTGTAGATCAGTTCTAAGATAGCGGTTGTAAGGCCAACTTCTATCTTAGGGTGGTTTATACGGTGAGGCTGTTATGACTCTATCGCTTCAGGGCGTAACAGTTCTAAATCTTAATACTGTCTCTTTTGTTGGGTCTGTCAGTCAACAGTCGCATTCATCCTTCTCGAGTCAAGTCAAGTCAAATTGAGTTGTTAACCATCTCATTTGAATTCGAGATAGAAAAGCGTTGAGATTTGCCAAATTTGCTTCTTTTGATCCTATGCTAAGCTGTATGAAGAACAAAAGAGAAGCTACGACAGTGATATAATCATTGAGTGGAAGATTTTAGATGAAAGTAAAGGTGATGATAAGAAGTGAATTTAGAATCGCTAATGATCATAAATAAAACCTAAGAAATAATTAAACAAGGAATAAATGAAGAATAAACTAATAAGAAAATTTACAGGATCGTAAAGCTAAGTTATAAGATAATACGATATGACTAGGAGACTACAGCGATGAAATAAGCCCTGATCGATACTAAGATAAGGAATGCAAAGGAAGGAGAATTAAGAGATCGAGCAAAGGTCCAAGTAAGGAAGAAAGAGAATATTAATTAGAAAGCAATTCAGGAACTTAATCAGTAGATTACACAGAAGCTTTATTTAATGATAGCTCAGTAGAATGGAAAATGGGATTTAAGGGTATGAAGTAGCCCCCAAAATACTGGATCATCATGTTCAGAAGTGCAAGAGTTGAGACACAGAGTAGGAAAAGATATGACTGAACAAAGGTTTAGACTTAGAAACCAAAGTAGAGCTTAATGTAGCGAAGACGAAGCATTACTTGTAGGTTCTTCGATTTTTAGAACTATTAATCCTAGCGAGTAAGCAATACATAGATATACAGTAGTTTCGAGGATGAAACTATTTTAAAGGGGGAGAATGTAAGCCCCACAACTAAGTAATCCGAGGTTTCGATCGGTTGAATGATCCGATCGAGCCTAAATTATAAAGTAAAGCTAGAAATATTAGTAAACCGATCCCGTAAGTTTGAATTTAAGAAAATAAGTAATAAAATAGGAGACTACAAAATTTTCAAATTTTAAGTATATAACTCGTTATTTATCGAAAATGCGTAAAAGGCATTCTGGTACTTAACAAATCGCTAGAGATAAATTATATGTATACTAAAAATTATAAAATAACCTAAATAATATTTAGGAATATTTATTTGTACTATATATGAATTTAAATGTAAGTATAAATACGCGTAATTACTTAAAATACGCGAAATGTGCTAAAATAATACTAAATGCTTAAAGAAAATTAATAATTAATTAAGGAAAAATAAAGAAAAATAAGGAAAAATCATGAATCATCCAGAATTGGGTCGTAGTAGCTGGGAAAAATAAGAAAAAATTTCGGCCAATGAGAATAAGCCAACATAAAAGCCAAAAATCAAGGGATAAGGCAATTATCTTGTCCCATTTAATGCACAATAAATCATCTAAAACCCTATAAATAGTAGGAAAAATTAAAGAACTCATTTGGACAGTTAGAAATCAGAAAAAATTAGGGAGAGACGAAAATCGAGAGAAAAATTCAGTTTAAAAAAAAAAATAGAAAAACTGTGCAAAAGGGAACCCATACCAGACGAGGAGCTGGGAGTGGACGGCCACCACCACCACATGGTGGTGGCAATGCCCAGGCCGGACGACAAGGCCACGGTGGCCGGAGCCACCAAAATAGGTGAGTTCGATTTTCAGCCCGATTTTGTGTGATTTTGTAAAAATAGTAAATATTATTATAAAATTATGAATTTTGTTATTCTAGGATATTTTTGTATGTATTTTGTAGGAAAAATATTATTTTGATGAAAAAATGCCCCGTAATATATGGTCCTTAATAAATCATGCAAAACCGAGCACATTTCGGTTTAAAAATAAATGACCTTAGGAGTGTAGTTTGGAGCTCAATTTTTTTCTGTATGATTCTCATGAGATATAGAACATTTCTATGAAGCCATCTTTTTAAATTTAATTTTCAAAATTTTTGAGTTAATTTTTAGCCCTAAAATGATGGAAAATTGGGTAATTTGGAGTTAATTAGGTGATTAGGATATTAATTACTGATTTAGATAGTAATTAGATGTTTAGGGATGTTAATCTCTGATGTGGAAACCTGATCCTAGTGTATGGAGTGTTAAGTATAAGTAACAAAAGTGTTATGTGGTAAATGTAGAAAATTTGGAACATGTAGAATTGAAAATTAATAAATATGGAAAAATTAGATTTAATTAGATAATAAAATAATGAAAATCATAACATAAAAAATCTGAAACAAAATTCAATTTTAGGTAATTATGTGAAAAATGTAAAAATTTCTCACAATATGAGTAAATTCGGTATACTAATACAGATTTAAGTGTACCGGATGGAATAAAATGCTGACTAGGGGTAATAATTGTATTTAGGAGATCGGGAAGTAATGTGATTAATTTCGCATTATGGGTTGAAACGGATTTCTAGGGTTGGAATCTAAAACACTACTTAGAAATCGAACTAGAACCTAATTTAGAAATCGATGCGAAAACCGAACCCGAACCTAACCCCAAACCTAAATAATTGTAAAAGACGTAAGACTTAGATAATTAGGCATATTAAACCCTAAACAAAACGTAACAATAAGTGTTATAGGATAAAATGAACTTATAATAGTTATATGAAAAACTGAAACCACGTTCGTATTATAGAGATGATCGGCGATGGCCTGAGCAAATCGGACCTCGAGTAAGTGAGCAAGGAGTCGAGGTAAGTTGGGATTAATACGATGTTGTATTTTGGAGGCTTAAGATTATGCTTGGTTGTGCTTGTTAGATAGAGAATGTGTGCATGTGCTTAATTATGGGTGATGCTATGATTATGTTTGTTGCTCTGGCACATATTGTATGACTTGTATGAAAGAATTGATCATCCTAAACTGGACTTAATTAAATATCCGACCAGTAATCATAATCGGACACGTATGGCAACCCGTTAGGGGAACTTAGGACTCTCCGGCTAAATATTGATCCCTTCGGAAGGGATAGCGCAGGATTGCAAAATGGTCCCTTCTTCATCCTCAGTCGAACTAAGTAACAGGAGAGGAGGTCGCGGCGAGGGTGAAGATAGTAGTTCGAAGGTAGTCACGGGAGGAGCAAGGTCTCCATTACACAAGCCTGGGTTTGGTCGTGAGCTTTTGCATTAACGGCAACTCCTCAACCCAGATTAGAGCGGGCGTAATTTTTCTAATTTCACGACGGGCCGAACAACGTCGTGCGATGGCATTTGCTTGCATATGCATTGCACCTAATAAGTGATTGAAAACCTTGTTGTGTGTATGGTATAATTTTAAGTCCTCCGTCCTAACTTACTGAGCTGTAGTTGCTCACATCCCTATAGACGTCGTGCAGGTGCTGGCTAAGAAGCGGTAACAACTACTCTGAAGGTAGCAATTGCTGGATCCTGGGGAGTAAGGAAAAATATTGATGAATAAACACATATTTTTAAGATCTAAGTTCTTATTATTTTTCATTTTCGAATGATGTAATGGTATAGAAAAATACTATAGAAAAATATTGTAAACTTTAACTGCAATAACTGAATTATAACATATATATAATTCCTCACTTTTATAGGTAAATGATTTATTTAAATTACAAACTATCTACTTCAAAGCGGGTTAGTTGTGGACGCCTTGTGTAGATCAGGTCTAAGATAGCAGTTGTAAGGTCAACTTCTATCTTAGGATGGTTTACACGGCGCGGTTGTTATGACTCTGCCGCTTCGGGGCGTGACAGGTACTTCATAAAATTTCCATAATCAATATAATAATTGTTGTAATTTTTTTACTTTTTACAGTTCGTTTCGATTCCTAACCTTTTTATATGGAGCACTTTCTTTCCTTTCTCCTTTCTTTCTCCTTTATTTTGTTTTAATTTGCCTCCCCTTTATCCTTTTTCTTTAATTAAAAATAAAAATTTCAAATAGGTATGTCATCATCTACCTAAGAGTCTCACTCTTTCTGCCTTTCTGTTATAACCAAAGGAAGAGTAATACAACAACCATAATAGTTAAACGAATTTAGCATATAAATGTACACTTTACTCTTAGAGTCATAATGGATCTAATTAGATTTGGTATTTTAACTACTAATAGAAATAATGAGAAATAATAGATCTGTAATAAATATAAAAGAGAAAGCAAAAGAGATGAAAAGGGTATGAACCCTCTTGAATAATCTATTCTTCTTCTCCTTCCTTGGCTTTCTGGAGTCCTAGTGAACTCGAATCACCAAACCCTTGCAAATATTACAAGATAAAGATCAGGTTTAGTAATTTATTCAATATCAAAAGAATATCGAGAGGGAAATAACATACAGAGAGTATTACATACACGAGTGGATTTGTAAGGTATTAGGGTTTTACATAACATAAGATTGGCAAAACCTTAAGAGAGAGATCAGAAGAGAGAGAAAGTGATAGTACATTCTGATCAAAGAAAATATCTCCTTTAGGAATTATCAAATGTGTGTATTGTCCAAAGTAGTGGGTCATGCTTAATATTGGTGCTTTTATCATGATAAACTCCATAAGAACTTAGATCCCGGATGAGAAAATTGAAGCTTTAAATATTAAGCAAGCAATAATACAACAAGAGGTGCAAGATCAACTTTGTTCACTTTCACAACAATTAGAAAAGTTACAAACTTTCATCATGTAAAAGCAAGAAGGGAATTAGAATCTTCCGATAGATTCTTTATAAGTTAATTCAACTTCATCATCTTCTCAGGGTCTTTCTACTGACAATTTACTTAAAGGAATTAAGTTGGAGGTGCCAAAGTTTAATAGTGATAATCTAATTGCTTAGATCTTCAAAGCTAATCAATTTTTTTACTTTTGTTAGATTCTTAATGAACAAAGGCTTACTATTGCCTCTTTTACGATGGAAGATAGAGAATTACATTAGTATCCATGAATGCACCGTAATTGCTATTACGCCTCAAAACGGTAGAGTCGTAATAGTTCCACCGTATAAACCATTTTAAGATAAAAGCTGACCGTACAACCGTCATCTTAAACCTGATTTACACAAAGCATCCACAACTAATCCACTTTGAAGTAAACAGTTCATAAATTAAGTGTATTATTTACTTATGATTTTAAGAAAGATATATACTTATATTGAAATAACCTGAGTATCTTTACAAAATTTAATAACTTAATCTTAATTTACTTAAGTAATTTATAAATTAATACTAAAAGCATTAAAATAAATCTAATTAGAGAGTGTACTGAGTCTTCAGTTTACATCCTCACTTCTCAAGATCCGGTAGTTACTAGCCTTAGGGTAGTTATACGGCCGCTTCTTAGCTAGCACTTGTAACAAAGTCTATAAGTAAAAGAGTAATCACAGCTTAGTAAGTTGGGACGAAAATTTAAACCATATAACAAACAAAAACAAGGTGATCAATCAAATTATTAGGTGCAATGCATGTTCGAGCAAATGTTATCGCACGACGTTATTCGGCCCGTCGTAAAATTAAAGAAATTACACTCATTTTAATCCAGGTTGAGAAGTTTCTGTTAATGCAACAGCTCGTGACTAAACTCAAGCTTATGTAATGGAAACACCCCTCTTCCTGCGACTACTTTCGAACTATTGAATTCACCCTTACCGTAACCTCCTCTTTTGTCACTTAGTTCAACTAAAGATGAAGAAGGGACAAATTATGCCATTCAGCGCTATCCCTTTCGAAAGGATTGGTATTTAGCCGGAGAATCTTAATATTCCCTTAATGGGTTGTTATACATGTCCAATTTATTATTACAAGTCGTATATTTGATTATATCTAATTTAGGATGATCAATCGTTCCATATAAATCATGCAAATACAAGTTAAACAGCAAATCATCATCATAATTAGTAGCTCAAAACAAGCATATGCATATAACCAACTATCTAACAAACACAATAAAAAACAATTCAAGCTTCTGACTATTATAAATTAGTACTTTAAAATACAACAACGTATTAATCTAAACTTACCTGGTATCTTTGGTTGCTCACTCAACCCATCGCAGGTTGACTCGTCTTCATGTGTCTTGTAATATATAATATAACTACATTTTTAGTATTTATATCTTAATGATATGTATATGTATATATACTTTAGGTTATGATTTAACTTAATTCTTCCCGTATACATAATAGTTATTATTAATTCATCCTAGGTTAGTTTAGGGTTTGGTTTCCAAATTTAGTTCTAATTTTGGTTCTAAAGCGGTTCTAATTAAGGATATTATATGTAAAGTCTAAAAATGTGATTCGAACACAAAGGTGAATTTTATCACATTAGGCTCAAGTATCTTGACTATCACTTTTAATCCTAAATTGGTATTTTATTTTTTTCGGTACATTTAAACTCTTAATAGTGTACTAAATTTATTCCCAATGTGAGAAAATTTTACATATTTCATATAAATACCTAAATTTAAGTTTCCTACCAAATTTATTATATATTTCTATTATTAATATAATATCAATTTTTATTCTAATATTTTCTATTTATTATATTTCTAATTTTTCATATTATATATTATTACCTATCATGTACATAATACTCATATAATATTTTTATCATTCCAAATATCATCTCCCAACATCAATTAACATCTCAAAATATATAAATTTATTCCAAATCAGATTTTACACCTAATTACCACAATGCAAAACTAACTTAATTTTACTACTTTTCCTATTATTTATTTACTACATAATGCCCTAATAATTACATCAAACCCTCTAAATGCTACAAAAAAGCATACTCCATCATATTTCAACATCTTAAAACATGTAATTATATACTAAATCAGTAATTATCTATCTAATTACCTAATTAATCATAAATTGCTCATTTTATACATCATTTTAAAGTCTAAAAATTATCTAAAATTTTTGAAAATTAATTTTTAAAAAAGGGCATCATAACACTATTTTATAAACCCTAAGTAGTTTACACAAAAATTTTAGGCTCAAAACTATATTACTAAGGTCATTTATTTCTAAACCGAAACATGCTTAGTTTTGCATGATCTCTTAAGCACCATATATCATGGGACATATTTTTGTTAAAATAATATTTTTTCTAAAAACTACATACAAAGATATTCTAGAATACCAAATTTCATAATGTTCTAAGCATTTTTTGTATTTTAACAAAATAGGAAAAATTGGAAGGAAAATCGAACTCACCAAAATTGGTAGCTTTGGCTACTACCATGGCCTTGTCAATCGGTCTGGGCAATACAACCACCATGTGGTGTTTGTTGTCGGGTTTAGGATCTCTTCTAAGATCCTAATTACAGAGATTTTTGTAATTTTTTTGTAAATCCTAATTTTCTCTCAAAATTTCGACCCTCTCAATTTCCTACAACTGTAAACATCCCAAATGAGCTTCTGTAATTTTTTAGTCATTTATAGAGGTGTTAGGGAATTATTGTGTATTAAATTGATTAGAAATGGACCTTATCCTCTTCCAAATTGCCTTTTTTTGTTATTCTAATTTTATTAGCTAGTTTTTTCCTCTCTTTCCTTAACTACCATAACCTTGATTTGGATGATTCTTCATTTTTCTTGATTTTTCCTTAATTATTCATACATTTTCTCTAATTATTTAACATTGTTTTAGCCTATTTCGCGTATTCTAAATAATTATGTATATTTCTACCTATATGTGAGTTCATATACGGTACAAATAAATATTCCTAAATATTATTTATGTTATTTCATAATTTTTAGTGTACATATAATTTATCCTAGTATTTCATTAGTTATCGGAATGCATTTTACGCATTTCTGATAAATAACGAGTAATATACTTAAAATTTAAAAATTTTATATTCTCTTATTTTATTACTTATTTTCTTAAATTTAAACTTACGGGATTACATTTACTAATAATCATAGCTTCATTATAAAATTTGGACTGCATCGAACAATTTATTTGATCGCCCTAAATTCTACAAACAGAATCCCGAATACTTGATTGTGGGTCTTACAATCACTAACTTAGTTCATGGCAGAGATTCATTGAAGCGTTAGAAGGAAGAATTGGTCCATCAAAATTTAAGGATGTTCAAGGATTATTAGTTAAGCTAAACTTACTCAACAAACTTCGGTTGAGGAATATTAGTCTTAGTTTGAAGCTCTCTTGAATAGGTAACTGGTTTATTTGATAGCTTTATCACTAATTGTTTCATTTCTAGTTTGAAGATAAACATTTGTATGGATGTTCTATTAGCTAGGTTTAAATCATTGATTCAAGCTGTTTCAATAGCCAAAATGCTTAAAGCTAAACTTTCTAACCATTTTTCCTTTAAGAAGCCAGTTCTTTCTACTTCTAAATCTTTTACTTTGCAATATTCTAAACCTTCATTTCCTTTAACCTCACCTACATCATTTACACCTCAACCTTTTACTCTACCTCCACTATTACCTTCTCCTAAACCCACTTTACCCATTAAAAGAATGACAAAAGGCGAACTAAAAGCAAGACATGATAAAGGCCTATACTATAACTGTGATGAGAAGTACCATAATGGATACAAGTGCAAAACTAAATTCTTGTTACTCGTCCAAAAAGATGACGATAATTTAAAAGTTATGCAAGATGATTCGACTGAAGTCGAGGCTCATGAGATTACTGATGGTTAGGAATCTCTTTCCATGAGTTACTATGCTCTTTTTGGTGACATGGTACCTAAGACTTTGAAATTTCAAAGTCTTATCAATAAACAACAAGTTCATATATTGATTGAGTCAAGTAGCACTCACAATTTTGTGCAATGAAGGTTAGTGAAGCATTTGGGTTTAACAATTGAGTTTTCTTCCAAATTTCAAGTGATGATTGGTAATGGCCAAAAGTAGGTTTGTGAAAGGCGCCGTGTGGATGTTCTACTACTTATTTAAGGAGTAAAATTTGTTGAAACTTTTTATGTTTTATCTATTTGTCGAGTCTTATTTTGGTTTTCTTTAACTTAATCCATATTAAGCCTTACCTGCTTAATATATATTATTCGACATAAAATTAAGGAAATATATTTTCTTTAAAAAATGTTTTGAAAAACTAGAGTCTCAAGCTAGTTAAACTGGTGAAAAATGAAATTAAGATTTTCGGATGGGAAAACCCTAATTTAGCCACTGATCTACGTATTTTTTTAAAAAATAATTTTTAGAAAAATAACTAAAAAAACTAAATTTGAGGGCTAACCTATTAAGACTAAATCACTATATAAAAAAAATTAATTAATGGTCTTTATTTTAATATTTTTCTATAAAAATACTAAGATGTATAAAGATATACAGAATATAAATAAAATTATTTTAAATTATTTCTTTATTATGGATTTCAAGAAAAAACCCAATTTTTATTTCTAATTAAAAAAAAATCTAAAGACTTAATTTTTAAAAAGATTTTAAGTTAGCTTTTTTTTTTATTCTTTGAAAAACTATTACTTGATAAAACTTTAAAAAAATCCTAAAACACCTAAATGAGAAAAAAATAAAAAAATAAAAAAAATGTAAGTTTTATGAATTATGCTAATATGTAATTATCATAGAAAACATATTATTTTATGAAAAAAAAAACGTAATTACTATTGACAATATGCTGGAAAAGAAGCCTAAAACACCTAAATGAGAAAAGTAAATCAATAAATAAAAGATACAAGTTTTATCAATTATGCTAATATGCAATTATTATTGAAAATGTATTACTTTATGAAAAAAATGTTATTACTATTAACAATATGCCTAACTATAGAAAAAAAGCCTAAATTATAGAAAATATACCTATGAATAAGTTACCTAACTATAGAGAAAATGTTTAATTATGAAAAGATATCTAATCTATGGAAAAGATGCCTTTAACATGTAAAATATATTTAGATCTTGAAAAAGAAGCCTAAACCATAAAAAAGAATCTTTAACCATGAAAAGACACCAATTAAATTTTTTTTTTATTTTATGCAAAATTAACTAAGTAATAAAATTAAGTTTTCATTGAAAATTCCTAACATGCCTAATTAAAAAAATACAAATCCAATGGAAACTCTACAATCCTATCTTAATCTTCTAAGATATGCAACCTAAATATGAAATAAGCAAATTTTATCCTAAAGATACAAAATATGTTATTGTATCTAAAATATACAATTTTTCTAAAAAAAGTGAAATTTTATATAAAAAATGCAATTTTTCTAAAATACATGATTTTTCTAAAAATACGATAACTCTAAAGATGCAATTTTTGTAAATAATGCAATATGCTAAAAAAGTTATTCTTAATGAATATGCAAATTATGTATAAAATATTATTCTATGAGAATTAAAATGAGGATCTGTAAGAAAAAAAAATAATATGGACCATTAACACTTTAATGAAAGAATCAAGAAAAGCTAAACCAAAAGAAAATAAAATAAACAAAAAAGAGAAAACCCATCTATCGGACTAGGGGACACGGGTCGGATTGGCTTAGGCATGGTGTGTGATTTGATGTTGGCATATAATAGAGTGAAATTGAGTTTGCTATTTGGATTGTATACGTGTATGGAACTGTAAGTGGAATTATGCAAGTAATCGAGGGACAGTGAGTTGATTGTGCTGCAATATGTGATGTTATCAGGAGAGGATGTGTGTGAGATTATGAGTGGTCAATAGAGCTAATGGGGGTCATGAATTTGATTGTGAATGTGAGAGAGTGAATATAGTGATATGGAGTGATTATGTGGTGAATGTATTGTGTGTTGAGGATCGCGAAAAACGTATGGATTTAGACTTGTGTTTTTGTGACTGTAGGGTTTGTAATTATGAAAATGTGCATCGGTGTGGGCATGAATATGTGTTGGTGTATTAGGGATTGTGAAAAACATGTCAAATGTCATCGTCAAATTCCTATTTATAAGCCACACAATCGAATTTTTCGTACTTCTTTAGATGTAAATCTAATTCTCAACAAACCTTAGATATAAAAGATACAATAACGAATCCTAAATATAAAATGTACGATTTATATTCTTTGAAGATTCGACCTAATTTTTAGAAATCCTATTTTAATTTAGGCTTTCTATTTTATGGGCTCGACTTAGTTCAACTTGATTTAACCCACTAACCTATTTAATAAATTCTAAGTCTATTTTTATCTAATATAAATTAGATAAAAATCCACTTTATATCGGATTTGACTAAAGTATTTTAACGAAGCCCAATCTTTTAATGACTTTAGAATTTATTAAATTGAATATATACCATTATCCGATACAACCCTAAATAATTCAACTAGACTCAATACAATTCGATACGACTTCACAATTTATTTTTATTCTTTGTTCAAGTTTCTTTATTTTATTTTATATTTATTATTTTTAAACCTGACAAAAAAATAAAATAGCAAGAAATGAGGTACCTACAACTATTCTTCTTTGTAATAAAGTTTATAAAAACTTTGTTATAAAGACAAAAATGGACATACTTATTTTTGCTTGAATTGGCATGGTAAGGACTTTGATTGTTAAACAAAATGGATCCCGACTTCAAAGGTTGGGTATTCTTAAGAAGATAGATCTTTTTCAAGATGAGTTGCTCGAAAGGATAGATCTTTTGAAGACAAGATAAGATGAAATTTTATTAAAAACAAAATGAGATAGCGCTCTTATGAGTAGGCAATTTTTTAAATGACTAGACGACACTTCTTTAAGTAAGCAATCCAAAAGGGAATAAGTAAGCGCTCCTTTGAGCAAACAATCTAACTAAGAATAAGATAGTTCTCTTTGAGCAAGCAATCATAGAAAATGATTGGATGATGCTCTATTGAGTAAGCAATTAAAAAGGGAATAGATAGGATAGTGCTCCTAGGAGCAAACGATCTTAGAAAGGAATAGATAGGACAGTGCTCCTATGAACAAGCGATCTTAGAAAATGATTAGATAGGATAGCGCTCCTATGAGCAAGCGATCCTAGAAAGGAATAAGACAACGCTCCTTTGAACAAGCGATCCTAGAAAAGATTAAATAGAACAATGCTCCTATGAATAAGCGACCTTAAAAAAGGATTAGATAGGATAGCGCTCCTATAAGTAAGTAATCCTAGAAAGGAACAGGATAGCACTCATTATAGTAAGTGATCTTATAAAAGAATAAATAGGACAACGCTCCTATTAACAACTGATATGACAAAAGATAGGATAACGTTCTTTTGAGTAGGTGCTTTTAGAAAAGATTGGATAGGGCTCCATTGAGTAAGCAACCCAACTAAGGATATGATAGTGCTCTTTTTAGCAAGCAATCTTAAAAAGAGTTAGATGGCGCTTTAATAAGCAAGTAATCCAACTAAGTTATATGACAACGCTCTTTTGAGCAAGCAATCCTTTAAGGATTAAGACAGCTTTCCTTTGAGCGAGCGATCCTAAAAAGGACCGAATGACGCTCATATGAACAAGCAACCCAAGATTACTATATGAAATGGATAGTACACTAAAGGGTAAGTGATCTATAAATTTCGAGGATTTTGATGAGTTTTGACAAAAAAGATCTAAAACTTGAGTTTAAGGGATTTTTATGATTCTTTGAAAATTTTGACTTTCTCTTTTTAAGAAATATGTCTTGTTAATTTAAAAAAAAAAGTTCCATTTCTCTTTTGAAAAGGTTTTGCAAGAAATTCAAAGAAATACTTTGTGATAGAAAATTGTATTGCTATCAAGTAACTATTACGCCCTGAAGTGGCAGAATTATAACAGTTTTATCATGCAAACTATTTTAAGTTAGAAACTGACAATACAATCGATATCTTAGACCTGATTTACATAAAGCGTTCACAACCAATCTACTTTGAAGTAAACAATTCATAAATTAAACAAGTAATTTACTTATAATCTTAAACAAAATACATAATTATATTGAAATAACTTGAGTATTTTTATAAGATTTAGCAACTTAATCCTAATTTACTTAAGTAATTTGTAAATTAATGCTAAAAGATTTAAAGAATAATCTAGACTTGAGAGTGTATCTGGTTTTCAGTTTGTGTACTTACTCCTTAGGATCCAGCAATTACTAACTTTAAGGTTGATATAAGCCGCTTCCTAACTACCTGCAACAACGTTTATAAGGATATAAGTAACCACAACTCAGTAAGTTGGGGTGGGAACTTAAAACCATATAATAAACACAAATAGGGTTATCAATCAAATTATTAGGTGTAATGCATATTCAAACAAATATCATTGTATGACGTTATCTGACCCATTGTAAGATTAAAGAATCGCACCCACTTTAATCTGAGTTGAAGAGTTTCTATTAATACAACAGCTCACTACCAAACCCAAGCTTGTGCAATTAAGACACCGCTTCTCCTACGACTATCTTCGAACCATTGACTTCACCCTTGCTATGACTTCCTCATCCGTCACTTAGTTTGACTAAGGATAAAGAAGGGACCGATTATACCACCCAACGCTATCCCTTTCGAGGAAGTCAGTATTTGGCCAAAGAATCCTAATATTCTCATAATGGATTACTATGCATGTTCGATTTAGAATTTTAAGTCATATATTTAATTAGGTCTAATTTAAGGTGTTCAATCATTCCAACAAATCACATAAATATAAGTTAGGATAGTAATCAGAATCATATCTTCAAACTCAGAAACAAACACATGCGCATAATTAACTCTCTAATAAGCAAAATTAAGTACAATTTTAAGCCTTTTAGTACTATAAATTAGTACTTTGAAATATAGTAATGTATTAATCTCAACTTATCTAAGCTCCTCACTTACTCGCTTTAGGTAAGGCTTGCTTAGTTTATCGTAAAAAATCCCTAAAATACAAATATTATTTCAGTTTTCTACATAACTGCTAAAGATTGGTTTTATCCTAGAGCGCTTATTATTATCTTTTGTTTAGGGTTTTATATACCCATTTATTCATGTTTTTAAGTCTTTTACAATGACTCATAATTTCAAGCTAGGTTCTAATTTAGTTTCTTAATTGGTTTCTAAATTAGATTTTTAGCTCAATGTTTGATTATGGATTTTATATGTAAACCCTAAGAAATCGTTTCGAGTCATAATGTGAAATTAATCACATTATTTGCAGGTATCCTAAATATCATAATTACCTCTAGTCGATATTTTAGTTTACTCAGTACACTTAAATCTTTATTAGTGTACGAAGTTTATTCTTGATGTAAGAAAATTTTACATATTTCATATAAATACCTAAATTTTAATCTCTTACCAGATTTTTGTATATATTCCTATTATTAGTATAATATCAATTTTTATTCTAATATTTTCTATTTATTATATAAATAAATTTTCATATTATAAACATAATATACATTTAATATTTCTATCACTCCAAATATCATCTCCTAACATCAATTAACACCTCATAATGTCTAAATTCATCTCAAATTAGATTTTACTCCTACTTATCCTAATTTACAAAATTAACTTAAAATATACCATTTTTACTTATTACATAATGCTTTAATAATTACATCTAATATCTTAAATGTTACAAATATCATACTTCATCAGATTTCAATATCCTAAAACATATAATTATATACTAAATAAGTAATTATCTATTTAATTACCTAATTAACCCCAAATTACTCATTTTATGTATTATTTTAAGGCCTAAAAATTATCTAAAAATTTTGAAATTTAATTTATGAAAAAAAGGCTTAATAGCACTGTTTTATATCACCTAAGTAGTCTACAAAAATATTTTAGACTCAAAACTATACTCATAAGGCCATTTATTTTTAACTTGAATAAAACTCAGGTTTGCACGATTTTTTAAGGACGGTATATTTATAGATACAAAATCATCAAAATAAAATTTTTCCGTAAATCTACATACTTAATAACTTCAATACAAAATTTCACAATTTTCTAAGTATATTTAATATTTTCAACAAAATATGTAAAATTGGGGGAAAAATTAGACCCACTAGGACTAGTGGCTTCGACCACTAAGGCCTTGTTAGCTACCTTAGGTGTTGCCACCACCATGTGGTGGTGGCGGCGGCGGCAATGGCAGCGGCGGTAGCAATCCATTCTTAGGTGCTTGTCTAGTTTAGGATCTTCTCTAAAGACTTAACTTTACAAATTTTTGCTAATTTTTTGAAAACCCTAATTTTCTCTCAAATTTTTTACCCTCTCAATTTTTCTACCATTTTAATTGTCCAAATGATCTTATGTAATTTTTTGGCTATTTATAGAGGTGTTGGGGAATTATTGTGTATTAATTTGGTATGACATTTGTCTTATCTCTTCTTTTTCTCACTTTCTATTTGTTGCAATTTAATTGGTTGGTTTCTTTAATTCTAGATTGTCATGCCCTACTTCTAGACATTTCCTTATTTCTCTATAATTTTCTTGATTTTTTCTTAATTATTCTTGCATTTTCTTTAATTATTTAACATTATTTTAGCCTATTTCACATATTTTAAGTAATTACGTATATTTTTACTCATATGTAAATACATATATGATATAAATAAATACCCTTAAATATTATTTAAATTATTTTATGACTTTTAGTATACGTATAATTTATATCTATCGATTCGTTAGTTACCGAAATTCGTTCTTTACCGAAATTCGTTTTAAGCATTTCCAATAAATAACGAACAATTTTCAAAATACTTAATATTATATTAATTAATCTATTACTTATTTTCCTAAATTCAAATTTACGGAATCATTTTTATTAGTAATTGTACCTTCATCATAAAATTTGTCAGATCGGACAATTTGTTTAATTACCCTAAATTCTACGAACCGAACCCCAAGTAACTAATTACAGGGCTTACAATAAGAAAGTCTCGAAAACTCTAAAGATTGCAAGTAAGGGGTTGGCTTACCCTTTGCTTGTTGATCACTCATTCCTTTGGTTTTGTTTCTTAGAGCAAAATTCATGATTTTTGATCTTGTTGACAGTACTGATTTCAAACTTGAGGTTCAAATTATTCATGTTCTTGAGAAAGTACTTAACTACTCTTTAATTTTCCATTACGAGGATAAATATCGTTACTTGAAATGTTCAATCCAAGTAGACTTCCTTATACTCTCATAGGTTTATTTTCACTTTCAACATTAATTCAAAAAATTATAGCCTATCCGGTAAGCGATACACTTTGGTGAATCAATAAGGTATTTTTCGGGTTTACAATGTATGACTTTTAGTCAATGGTTTAAGCAAATGGATATCAATATGCTTTAGCCAATTTTGAAGTAATTATATACCATTTATCCCGAGTTTACAAGTCAAGAACCAAAGAGAAGCTAAAAAAAGGCTCGTTGTAGTTTCACAAGTAAATTTTGCTTAAAATAAATCGATTTCTTTAATCAAAAGAGTTTCATCAAAGATGATAAATTGGGCAGGACCATAAAATAAGGGCTTTGTTTTTGAGTTTGGGAATTTATAATGTTCAGATTTTAGATACTATCACAAGTTCAAACTTTAGGCTTATTGATAATTTGGCTCGTGCTTAAAGATGATCACCTTACTTGTTACGACCTGTGACCAAGAACAAACAAAGCAGATCGCTAGATGGATTCGAGCTTGCAGAAAGTTCGAAAGGAGTAATGAGGCTAAAGCACGAAAGAATAGTGACGAATAAAAAACTAAGCAAAACCTACGAACAACTCTAGAGGATATAACACACAAATGGAATTTTCAAGGACTCACTGCACAATTCGATATAACGCACGAATTGGTCTGATGAGGTTACTTACCACTTAACCTTACTTAAGGGAAATGATAAAAGAGATTCCACTTAAGTGTATTTATGATAATCTATCTACCTATCTCTTACAAATACAAAAGGTATTTATACCCAAGAATTTATGATAACTTATCTAAAATGGGGAAAGACAAAATAAGTGTTATCCTAAAGTAGTAATGTACAACAATACAAAAGGGTAAAAATAAATATTCACAGAAGCAATAATTAGTAGGGCGAATTCTATATGTGATCCTATACACGTGGGGATGATATATTGGTGAGGTCATTAAAAAATACGAACAAAGTACTACGATCAACTAGCTTATCCAAGTAGGGATTGCTTATGTGATCTGGGGTCTCTCTCTCAACATGGCGGTAAGGGTGATACTAAGTAAGTAAGTGATCAGGCATAAAGGAAGATTAGATGTTGTCTCGGCCATTCGTTTCTTGGCATTCTATTAACGAGAGATTGGCAGTCATTCGGTATGGCTTAAGGAGTGACTAGGTAAGGAAGTACTCAACATCGGCAGGAGTTGATTGGAGTAGAAGAATTCATCTCGTTAAGCCTTCCAGTCCTTGGGCTTGATTGTGGGTCAAAGGGTCAGTAGCTCAATTCCCATCATTGTTAATATTTTCAATTTTCTCTTTTTCACATTTTTTCTTCTTTTTCTTTTCTACTTTTTTTTCTCTCTTTTTTCTCTCTTTTTTTTTTGGTTTTTTTGTATCAAGGTAGTCACCATCCGTTGTTGAATTTTTTGATTGATAAGATTTAAAGCCCTAAAACCATAGGTTCAAAGAGTATAAGCGTGGGAGAAGTGTATATGGAATTAACTGTTTAGGAAAAGTCCATGAACTTGAAGTATTTGAATAAGTGCATAGGCCTAAGTAAGGTGTATGTGATCTGACACTCTTCTTCATCCTAAAGAAATTAAATTATCCTTGACAATATTTATTCATGAATTGGCACAATTAAAGCAAATACATATTAGTTTACTCCCTTTTCTCCAAAATGATGACCCTATCCTCTTAACTGCCCTTGTTTGGGGTAGTTCTTGATAGGGTTAATTTTAAGAAAAGTTCCCTAAAAAGCTCAAATGGGTTTTCAAGGAATAATTATGTTTAAGGATGATGAAATAAATGCCTAATATCATTTTGACACAGGTACCAAGTTCAAGACAAGCCTCATTTTTTGAATAAGCTTAAGTACTCACATTGTGTCACTTAACTCTCATGTGTGTTTAGGGTTAGTGTTTAAGACATGGTATGCCTCTTTTCATCTTAAACTTTTCAAATAATATGTTACCAATCCTTTTTATGGAAAATTTTAAGTTTACTTTATCCATTTTCATTTGCCCCATGTCTTGCATGAAATATTTCATTAATGAAGGGCCAATAGCATGCCTTTGTTGAGCTTAGCTAAGTATACACCATAGAAAAACAAAATGCACAAGGAAAACACTTTCTTCAAATAAATCTCATCTCCAAAGTGAAAGATTATTCTGAAAAGAAATAAATACAGGAACTAAAACTGTTTTTCCACTTCTCGTCCCCATTTCCGTCACTTCTTCGAACTTGGTCCATTTAGTTAAATTGATCTTTTGGAGTTATGCTCAATTGCTTCAAATGGTAAGCTACTTAATCAAATGGTAGTAGTAAACTCTCAATACCCGATGTTAGAGGTTGTCTGTTTGATGCCCCTAGATTAGGGATACCACTACCCATAAACCCATCAATCTCTAGAAAATTTAGTTGGATAACCTTAGCATCAATCAAATCTTGCACTTTATGTTTCAGTTTCCAATAGTCTTTTATGGTATGCTCCACTTGGCCCACATGATATTCACACCATTTGTTGGGGTCATGATCCTTTGGCTCGTATTTCTTTGTTGGGTTTTCACATGCCAGTAGTCTCATATCTCTCAATTACTTGAACATTTGGACCATTGGAATCTTGAATTGTGTAAGTCGCCTTCTCTTATTGTGAATGGGCCTGTCTTGATTCTAGGCTTTCCCAATTGGCACATTCACTCTCAACTTCTCTTGGCCTGAATCATCCTTGTGCTTTGGTTGTGATGTCCTATTCGTATTAGGATGTAGGTTTTTGAGTTACTTGAACACATAACCTATTTCCATTTCTGTACCCATAAGTCTTTCCTCTATCTTTGCTAACTTTTCTTTTAAGATTGTAACCTTGTTTCTTAGATCATGGTAGTAACATACCCTTTAGACTTTACCATTCAAATCTATTTCTAGCATTTTTTTTAATCCTTATATCATATTGACAATGGGCTCTACGTAGAATTTAGGCCTTGGATCCCTAACAAAATCCAACTGGATTAATTTTTCATCAATAAAATCTTGGACTTTATTCTTCAACTCCCATCAATGGTCAGTAGCATGCCCCTACTAACTCATGTGGTACTCGCATTATGCATTAGGATTGTATTTCTGAAGCTTATACCCTGGTATTGGAGTCTTAGGATGCAATAAACTCTCTTCTATTAGGAGGCAATAGACTTGAGACATAATAATCGAGATGTGAGTGAACCTTCTTCTACGTGATTTCTAGCTTAGCTTATTTTCCTTGAGCTCTGGACTAGTGCTTAAGGCATTAGGCTCGCGTATCATTAGATACGACATCGTAGTGTTCACAGTAGCCTCTTAATTTGATGAGGCTAATTCCTTCCTTATCGATCTCCCTACTCTAATAGCATCTTCAATGCGACTACTGGTTGTAAATACATTTGCAAACGTAGAAGTGGTATGGCCTAAGAGGTAATTATAATAAGGTTCACCTAACATGTTGATGAATGTGTTGATCAATTCATTTTCTAGAAATTGTACTATAGTTTGAGTAGTTGTAGATCTCCACATTTGGGCATACTCCTTAAATAACTCAGTTAGTTTCATTTTCATGTTATTTAAATCCATTAGGGAAGAAGCTACTTCTTTATTGAACTGTTGATAAAAGACTCGAGCTAGCTTATCCCAAGTATCAAGCTTAACTAAGTTTTGTTGGGCATACCAAATCAATGCTAGCCCGGTTAGGCTATCTTGAAAAGTTTGAATCATCAACTGCTTATGTTTAGAGAATTAGACCATCTTGAGAACATAAAGCCTAAGGTAAAGTTTGGGACAACTTGTTTCATCATACCTTTCGAAATTTGGTACCTTTAACTTTTTGGATAACTCGTGGTCTTCAAAAGTATAAACATTACTCAGGCCTAAATTGTTCTACACATTGTGATTATTTAGAACTTCCCTTTTCTCTTCAATTTTTTGGAAGATTTTCTCTTCTATCTTCATCATTTTCTGCTCTAATTCCTTCCCCAGGCCTTTGCTACTGTTGTTAAGCTCATGAACTGGCAGCTCTTTAGACTTATTTGCCTCAGATGGTATGATGGTATGTCAATAGGCCCTTAGTGTTTGGTATGAGCCATGGTCTTGACTTGCTTCGCATGCATGCTTAAAACCCCTTGGGCTGTGACTATTTTCTATTATAGAGCTTCATACATCTTGGTTTCAATAATGAGTGATTATGGGCTTTAAGTTAAGCTAAATCGTTTAAAAAAAAATCTTTCAAAACCTGTAAGAATCTCTTCTTGTTAGCAATACTGCATTCGTTTTATAAAAAATCAAGTTTTTAATTTTGAAAACATTTTTTTTTAACTTTTATTGAAAAAAAAAACAATATTAATTTTATGTTATAAAAACCTAATATTGACATCAACGAATCTAAAAAAAAATGGAAACATTAGGACTACGACCGGGAACACAGATGACATAAGGGTGACATAAGAAAATGGAAAATATTTTTATAATGAGAAACTTATTAAAAGATAAAATAAAGGTGACTACTTGTAGAGAGAGCTTTATCATGATCGTGACAGCAAAGAATGACGACTTAGACATTTACAAGATTAATGACTTTAAGGTGGGAAATAATTTATAATTAGAGTTTGATGGTTAAATCATTTTTTTTTATTTTATTAATTCCTAATAGTATGGTATATATACAGCATTGCAATGAAATCGACTAAGTAAATAAATTATCAGAAAACTGGTTTTTTATCATAAAATATCTTTTTGGAATTTCCTTTTAATAAAAATTTTTTGGAAAGCCTTTTTAAAAAAATGATAGTTCCATAATAATTGTTATTATAGTTAATTTCCATAATTACATGCCTTAAAAAAATTTAAAAGTTGATATGAAGCTTCTTTTTTTATTTTTATTTTTTACGTCGGCACATTATGGTACAAGGAGAATATTAATGATCCTGTGCTTTTTTATATTAAATTTTATGTTACACAATCTATTACTCAAGAAATAAAACAAAATCTATAAGACTTACATATACTACAGAAGATAGCATATACAATAGATGTTATGTAATATGTTACATACACGTGCAATGCAATGGGGTTAGTAATTAATAAATTATAGGAAGTATTATGAATCTGTGGTAAAAAATACACATATATAAGTAAATCTGAAATAAGATTTAAAAATAAATTAAGCCTATAAATACTTATATATAAGGGTTATTGATTTTTTAATTTCCCCATTTTTGAAAAGAACGTCAAACCGACTGCAGATTAATCAGGCTTTTCGTATAATTTACAAATGGCTACCCCTTTTATAAAAAGAATGATGTGGAAGAGTAGGGTCTATGGGTCTAAAGCTCTATAACTTTAAAGATCTTTGGAGAAAAATCTAGTAGGCTATATTGAAGCTTGAGTGGGTTTGCCTATCACTGCCAATTGAGAGTAAAGACTATAGTAATCCGAGGGTTATACAATAGTGGCCTGTCCTAAGGTCATTTAGGTCCAACCACATATAAGTATGCAAATGATTGTTAAAATAAATAAACCTCAACCCCCCTAATAAGGGCCTATTAAGCCTTTTTTTTTTTCCTCTTAAGACCTGCATCACTGAAAACCAATTAGTATAACTATAATATAATCAAATAAAAATAATACAAAAAAGCTTATCAATTAATTTTTAATTTTTACATAACTAGCTCGCCAACTTCTTTAGTAAAGTCGTCAATTTTGTTAAGCCTTATTTTGGTTTTCTTTAGCTTAATCCATATTAAGCCCAACTTACTTAATATAGATTACTCTACATAAAATTAAGGAAATATTTTTCTTTAAAAAATGTTTTGAAAAAAATATTTTGAAAAATTAGAGTCATTAACCAATTAAATTGGTGAGAAATGAAATTAAGGTTTTTAGTCCTAATTTGGTTACCGATTCACATATTTTCTAAGGAAATATTTTTTAGAAAAATAACTAGAATAACTAAGTTCATGAGCTAACTTATTAAGACTAAGTCACCATATAAAAATTAAAAAATTAATTAATGGCCTTTATTTGTATATTTTTCTAAAAATACTAAAATATGTAAAGATATACATAATATAAATAAAATGAAAATTTTATTATGAATTTTAAGAAACAGAAAAAAAAAATTTCTTATTTTTTAATCAGTTGTCTCGAATCTGCTTACGTACTTGCTAGTCAAGATCAAACCAATGTAGTTCTTTTTTTTTTTTCTAAAATATTTAGTGGGCGAATTTCTTTTATTTTTGAAAATTAGGCCAAATTTACGTTTATTTAAAAATTTATTATTTATTAAGAAAAATCCTTGAAAAAACCTAATTTTTACTCCCAATTAAAAAAAATCTAAAGACTTCATTTTTAAAAAGACTACAAGTCAGTGTTTTTTCTTTCATTTTTTTGAAAAAAATGCTACATAATAAAACTTTTTAAAAACTCCTAAAACATGTAAATGAGAATAAATAAATAAATAAAAGATGCAAGTTTTATGAATTATGCTAATATGCAATTATCATAGAAAATGTGTTGTTTTATGAAAAAAATGTAATTACTATTGATAATATGCTTAATAATGGAAAATAAATTTAAACTATGGAAAAAATACCTAACCATAGAAAAAATGTTTAAATCATATAAAAGACGCCTAATTATAGAAAAAATGCATAAACTATGGAAAAAATTCTTAAATCATGGGAAAGATGTCTAGAACATAGAAAAGAAATCTAAACAATGGAAAAGTATAGAAAAAACACAAATTAATTTTTTTTTTCTTTTATGAAAAATTAACTTAGAGATAAAATTAAGTTTTCCTTAAAAATTCCAATATGCCTAATTAAAAAAAAAATGCAAATCCAATAGAAACTATATAATCCTATCTTAATTTTTTAAGATATGCAACCTATATATGAAATATGCAAATTTTATCATAAAAAGGAAAAAAAAATGTTATTGTATCTAAAATATACAAATTTATCTAAAAAATGCAATTTTTCTAAAATATGTGATTTTTCTAAAAATATGATAACTCTAAATATGCAATTTTTGTAAAAAAATGCAATATGCTAAAAAGGTGATTCTTGATCAATATGCAAATTATGTATAAAATATTATTCTATGAGAATTAATATAAGGACCTGTAAGAAAAAAAAAGTATGAACCATCAACACTTTAATGAAAGAACTAATAAAAACTAAACCAAAAGAAAATAAAATAAACAAAAAGGACAAAACCCATCTATTAGGCTAGGGGATATGGGTCGTATTAGCTTGCACATGGCATGTGATTTGATGTTGGCATATAGTAAAGTGAAATTGAGTTTGCTATTTGGATTGTTTGCGTGTGTGGAACTATAAGTGGAATTATGCAAGTGATTGAGGGATAGTGAGCTGATTGTATTGCAGTATGTGATGTTGTCTGGTGAGGATGTGTGTGAGATTGTGAGTGGTCAATGGAGCTAATGTGAGTGAGGTGTATGTTGGTGAAGGTTGTGAATTTGATTGTGAATGTAACAGAGTGAATGTAGTGATATGAAGTGATTATGTGGTGAATGTGTTATGTGTTGGGGATTGTGAAAAACGTGTGGATGTGGACTTGTGTTTTTGTGACTGTAGGGTATGTAATTATGAAAAACGTGTCAAACATCACCGCTAAATTCTTATTTATAAGCCACACAATCGAATTTTATCTTTTTCGATATAGATCAGATTCTCAAAAAACCCTAAATACAAAAAATACGATAAAGAATCCTAAATACGAAAGATATAATTTATATTCTTTGAAGATTCGATCTAGTTGCTAGAAATCCCATTTTAATTTAGGCTTTTATTTTCTAGGCTTGACTCAGTCCAACTTGATTTAGCCCACTAACTCATTTAATAAATCTTAAGTTTATTTCAACTCAATATAAATTATATAAAAATCCATTTTATATTAAACTAGACTAAAGTAGTTTAACGAAGCTGGATCTTTTAATGACTTTAGAATTTATTAAATCGAACACACATGATTATCCGATTTAATCGTAAACAATTTGACTTGACTCAACTCGATACGACTTGACACTTTATTTTTATCATTTTTCCAATTTTATTTTTTTAATTTTATTATTATTATTTTTAAACTTAACCCAAAAATAAAATGGCAAAAATGAGGTGGCTACACTATTCAAGAGGCAAATTTGGTTTTGGATGTTTAATGGCTTCAATAATTGGGCCCTATCACCATTGACTATACAAAGTTATCTTTACAATTTTGGAAACATGGCTATCTAATAACGTTGGATGGAGATCATGTCAATGTCAATTTAAGTGTTTGTTTAGAATGGATGCTATGGCATCTTATTTTCAACTAAAGGCTTAAATGGTAAATTCTAGTTCTAATCAATCCACCTACAATACAATTCTAGAACACGTATTAGGTAAATTTGTTCATTTTTTTTAGGCAACTTCATCATTGCCACCTTTATGTGACATCTAATATTGGATTCATCTCAAGGACAACAAACTCGTAAATGTTTATGTTTGTAATATCCTACGATTTTGAATCCATACAATTAAATTAGAATTTGAGCCTCTAAATTTAGAGCACCAGGTTATGATATTTGTTTAATTTCAAACTTTATAGTAAAGTTAAGAAAATTAGACGAAGAAATTCAAATAAAGTTAATTTCTCAAAATAAGCAATATAAAGATATTAATTTTAAAAAAGTCAATTCATTACTAAAGCCAATAAATATCAAAAATGTGAATTTCAAGTATTTAGATATAACTAAATATTAGAGATAAGTTATTTAACTTATAAAAATGATAAATAAAGTTGAATTATATGTAATATACATGTATTAATATAGAATATGCATTATTTGTATTAAATGCATATATATAATAAATTATTATTAAAACAAGGTATATTAATATAAAAAAATAGAAAATTAATAAAAAAAAAAGATGAGTCATCCCATGATGTGGTAACCAAAGATCAATTTGAATCAATGAGTCAAAAGAAAAAACACCAGAAAATAACACCTCATGCATTGAAAAATCAAGAAAATAACATGTATAAGCCACATGTGTAATTTTTATTAATCATAATCCATTTGGAAATTATAAATAGGGCATGCACATTTCAAAAACAATATTTTGGAAATTTGAAAATACAAGAAAAATACTTAAGAAAATTTTGGAAAAAATTAGAAAAAATAAAAAAAATTAGAGCAAAAATGGAGCACGGAATTTGATTAGACTGGCTCAAAGGGTTATAGGAGTCCTATTGTGGTGGCCATTTGAGTTCAAAGAAAGCACCATTAAAGGAGGTGTTCCAACAAAGTTGAGTGGTTGGTTTAAATGAACTAAATTTTCAGTTAAATTTTATAAATTTTGTAAAAATAGCAAATGATGTTATTTAATTATGAAGCTTGGTTTTCTAAAGTTATTTTATATGTAGATTAACAAAGTAATTTTATTTTAGTTAAATAATTATTGGAAATATAAGGTCCTTAAGAAATAGCTCCGTTTGAACGAAAAATTGAATTAAATTTTAGAAATATTAAATAACGTTCTCTCAAGTTAAAAATTTTTATGTAACATACTTAATATATGTATTTAATTTTAGTAACACTATTTTTTTAAAATAATCATGTTTACTATTTATTGTAATGATTTTGGATAAAATTAGCAATTTCATTGTTATATGGAATTAATTAGTTTTTAATAAAATCAAAGAATAAGCCATATATATTATGATTTCTAGAAGTTTATAATGAAGTTGGGACACTTCATTTTTATTTTGTGATTAAATTCACTTATTTGTTCAATTTTTACTAATTTCAAATTAAAACTACTATTTTTGTAAAAATATATAATAATTAGTTTAGTATAATTCATGGCTAATAATTAAACTACATATTTTTGTGAGTCTATAGGATTTTTCGTGGAATTATTCGGGCTCGTATACTATTTATTATGTATCTTCATAATATAAACCTATGCATTAGCCTAATATATGATAAAGTAATTAGTACTAATGTGATATTTGTTAAATATGTAAAGGATTAGTATTTTTGAGTATATAATAAATGCTAACCATCTCGATAAATGAGGAATTTTAGGATTTTTAATTTAGATTTAGGATTTATTTGAGTTAATTATGAAGATACAATAATATATGGTTGAATCGATAATAAAAAAGGGTATCTTTAGACATTTGGCAATATTGAATAGTTTTGATTCATAAGATATCTTAATAGTACTCAAAACAACAATCGTGATGATATAAAATTTATTAAAATTGGATAAGAAATGAACAAGATACAATCAAAATAAGTTTAGAAACACAATAGTGAAAACACATAAGAACTTAGTATCAACCTGTAGTTGACTTAAGATCTATGTGTATTTTTTTAGGCGTGATAGGTGAGGAAGGACCATATCGTGAATCTTAAGATTTTATGCTACTACCAAGCTCGGGAAAGTGGATATTTTTGTTTTTGCGCAAGTAGACCTGTCTACTTGACTTAGAGTCAGCTGTATTGTGAATTGTAATGGTGTACTAGATTAATTGGATATTTGAATTTGTTGAATGTATGTTGACTAAGTGAAATGTTCCCTAGTGTATGATTGATTCATCGATATGTATTTCTATTTGGAAAGTAATTGAATTGTTCTTTAAAGTATTTGTCTAAGTGAACCCTCTACGAAGGAATGTAATATAAAGTTGAGAAACAAAGTTGAAGTTGAGATAGTTGAATTATTTATAATATGGAACTTGAGATTCGTGCTCGATACTAGGTTATTGTACTATTCACTACACTTATGGCATAGCAAAAAAAGACTTATGGGTCGAGTTTCTAAAATCTTAAAAACTGCTGAATTGACTTTTGAGCATATAGAACTGCATTACTCAACTTATTCAAGTTACATGGTGTGACCAACTACATATTGAATTTTCAAACCACAGTGGGTGGTTTTGTTGGGGGTCTTACTCCCAGGTAGTTCCTTGTTGCTCTGGGTTCTTAGACATTGTATCCAAATGCCTGGGTATGTCAACTAACTGAATGATGAATTGGAAAAGTATAGAATATCGATACCGATATATGTCATGTACATGAGCATAGTACGAATTTTTTGTATACATAATTTGTATTGATAACCTGGGTTATGAGATTGAATGTTTTATAGTACTGCTCTTTTTGAATGTGTGTTATGTGTATCCTATGTTTTGTTTCATCCACTCTCACGTAGCTCATAGAGAGCTGAAGAGATACTTGTGTTTTCTTGGGATATGAAGAGAATTGACAGGGCAACATCAATTGAGGAAAAAAGTCTTTTGAAAACGCATAAAATTGAGTTAGCTGCTTTTAAAGAAGTTTTGTTGTATTTGGATTGTAGTTCCATAAAGGATTTGCACATATATAAAAAAATACTACACTTTAAGTTTGGTTAAGTTTGACAAAGGTAATCTTTTATACAAACAGGTGTTAAGCTAAACTTTGATGTACTACTCTTTTGTTACAAATAGAACTTTTGTTAAATATAAACAAGTATTCCTATGCCATGGTACATCCTATGTTATGCCGGGATGTGACAATGTTAAGCCTTACCGATACCCTCATTTTCGGAATAAGGAGATTAATAAGAATCAATCCCTTGGATTGATCACAAGAAGCCAAGTTAGAGGAGTTCAAGGGCTTGTACGGAAAACACTAGCTCTAAGCCATAGCTGAGATGGGGACTTCTATCTTGATCCGACCTCTTGTTGACCTGTCTCTCAGATCTTCATGTGCGTCCAACATGTTCAGGCCCAACAGTGAAGTCTTAATCTAGAAGATAACCCCAAACTAGCTGAGTCGAGCTATCGATCTGACCCACTAGCATTTGACTTCAAGCCAGATGACCTTTTTACCAAGCTGACTGACTCTCGATTGGATCTAGATCGGGTCAGCCCCTGACTCCTAACACTTCCTACTTTTGTTTGTGTATCATACTCCCGACGTACAACCATCGAGTGATATGTACCTTTTGACATAACGTTCTAGAATAATTCTTTCTTTTCCGTGCTAGATATTCTTTGTCATTTTTACCCCTTTTTAGTATGATTAATGTAACGTAATTGTAAAATACCCTTTTTATCTTTTCATACATATAAAATAACCCTAGTGGGCAAATATGTAAAACCCCACTTTCCTTGTCCGTAGGGAATCATCCAACTTTCAATACAGAATTATTCTCTTTGAGCAACCTTAGTGTTCTTGCAATCATTTAACTCTTATTTATTCCATTTAGTAAGGAGTAATGTCGAGTGACTATTCTATTCAGACCGGTGTGTCACATCCAGCGGATTGTTGGTTGAGTAGAATTGAGTGGTGTGTCATATCCATTCAGTAGTTGCTCGGACTTTGCTAACCTTTTTCTTGTTTATTTTGGTTCATTCGCTGTGGTGTTCTTCCGTGTGTTAGACCTCGGAGACGTATTAGAGATTAAGTAGTAAGTGACGGATATGTTGAAGCATGGGGTTATTCAATACAATACTGGTCAGTACTCTTCTCCAATGATATTGGTCAAGAAGAAGGACGGTACATCATGCTTTTGCGTGGATTATTGAGCTTTGAATTATGCCATTATTAAAGATGAGTTTCATGTCCATGTTATTGATGAATTAGTTAAAGAGTTGCATAGTGCCTCTATTTTTTCAAAATTAGACTAAGGTAGAGTATCATCAAATTCGAATGCACCTTAGTGATTTTGAGAAGATTGCTTTTCGTACTCATTATAGGCATTATGAATTTTTAGTTATGCCTTTTGGATTAAGTAATTCTTGCTCCTTTTCAAGCTATTATGAATAGGATTTTTCAACCTTATTTATGAAAGTTTGTGATTATGATTTTTAATGATATATTTGTTTATAGTAAGTCATTGGACCAACATGTATAGCGTCTGACTATAGTATTACAAACACTAGTTGATAATAGCATGTTTCTTAAGAGAAGCAAGTGTACTTTTAGTTAGACTACCATAGATTATCCAGGCATGTATTTAATGAGAAAGGGGTACAATCGGATCCTTCAAAGTTGAAAGTTGTTAGTGAGTGACAACTATTACAAAATTTGAAGCAATTGTAGGCTCTTTTACGACTTTCTGGCTATTATAGAAGATTTGTTAGAGGGTATGCTGTCATTGCTTCTCCACTTATGAACATGTTGTAGCAAGACAATTTAAGTAGATTGATCAAGCTAAGGAAGCATTGGAGAAGCATAAACAATCTTTAATATTTACTCTAATTCTTGCATTGCCTGATTTTTCTAAGGAGTTTGTAGTAAAGATGAATGCATCATCTACTAGAATAGGGGCTATTTTATTACAAGAAGGTCACCCTACTACGTATTTTAGTAAAAAAGATGCTTTCTCATCTAATGAAAGCTTAGGCTTTCGTTAACAAGTTGCATTTTATGGTTAAAGCCATAAGGAAGTGGAGACAATATTTGTTAGGGTCGTATTTCATTGTAAAAATAACCACAAAAGTTTAAAGGAACTCCTAAATCGGGTTATTCAAACTTTAGAGCAATATAAATACTTGGCTATGACTACACTATAGTTTACAAGTTAAGCCAAGACATTAAAGTAGTCATTTCCCTCTCAAGGTAGCATGATATGGCTTATTCTTTTCCTTGTTTTCGTTTATTAGAGGAGTTATAAGAGGAATATCATCATTTACCTGCTTTCAAGCAAGTAATTGTTGATTTGCAAAGTGGGAAAAGAATGAAGCGGGAGTTACATTGGAAGAAAGGGATTTTATTCCTCAAGGACAGGGTTTTTTTAGTGCCTACTTCAAAGCTTGTGTTAAAGCTTCTTTATAAGTGTCATTCTGTGTTATGATAGGTCATTTTGGAGTACTGAAGACATATAAACGTCTCGCTTCTAAATTCTATTAAGAGGGAGCGAAATATGATATTTGATATATCTTCAGGGTCAAACATACGGAGGAGCATCACAATGAACGAACCAAAATAAACAGGAAAAAGGTTAGCAAAGTCTAAGTAGCTACTGAATGGATAAGACACACCATTCGGTCCTACTCGGCTAACAACTCACTGGGAGTAACACTCTGGTTTGAATTGAAAGGTCATTTACCATTACTCCTTACTAAAGGGAATAGATAAGAGTTGAATAATAGCCAAAACGCTAAGGTTGCTCAAAGAGAATAATTTTGTATTGAAAATTAGATGATTCCCTGTGTATAAGGAAAATGGGGGGTTTATATATTTGTCTACTAAGGTTATTTTACACGTATGAAAAGATAAAAAGGTATTTTACAATTACATTAGACTAATCATACTAAAAAGGGGGTAAAAAGAACAAAGAATATCTAGTACGAAAAAGAAATAATTATTCTGAAACATTGTATCAGAAGGTATGTGTAACTTGATGGTTATATGATAGGAGTATGATACACAGGCAAAAGCAAGAAATGTTGGGAGTCAGGGGCCAACCTGATTTGGATCAGGTCGGGAGTTGATCGGCATGGCAAAAAGGTCAGTTGTCTTGAAGTCAGAAGCCAGTGGGTCAGGTCGGTAACTCGGCGCGATTAGTTCGTGGTTGTCTTTTAAATTAGGACTTCATTATTGGGTAAGAGCATGTTGGACACACGTGAGGATCTAAGAGACAAGTCGGTAGGAGATCAGATCGGGAGAGGAGTCCCTGTCTCAACTATGGCTTAGATCTAGTATTTTCCGTTCAAGCCATTGAAGTCATCTAGTTCAACTTCTTGTGATTGGTTTAGGGGGTTGATTCCTATCATCTATCTAGGGGTCAAAGAGATTTATCCTCAAATCTGAAGTGATTTCTGCTCGTTCTTCTAAGATGCTTATAAGGTCTTTTGTTGGTCGATAGGGAATCAGATTGGACACAGTGAAGGTAGAGGAGACACTATAATCATAAGGCAACTCGATTTGGTAAGCGTTGCAATTGATCTTTTTCAGGACTTTTAATGGGCCATTAGCTTAAGGAGATAGTTTACTTTGTCTTAAATGCGAAAATCGCTCTCGATTGAGGTAAATCCATACTAAGTCCCCCAGCTGGAAAGAAATAGTTTAGCGACCTCCGTTGGCAATCTTTTGTTGTCTCTAATTGAACTTGGTGATCTTCCTTGTGACAGACTATTGTAGTTTACGCAATTTTTGGGCTCGGTCCACTCCGAATTGACTTTCTTCAATAGTTACTAGGGTACTGATCATATTTAGGGGAATGGTAGGGTTAAGGCCATAGACGACTTCGAATGGGGTCTCTACAGTAATGCTATGAACAGTTCGGTTGTAGGCGAACTCCACAACTGGTAGGCACAGATCTTAATCTCTTAAGTTCTTTCCTACAATAGCTCTGAGCAGATTACCGAATGTCCTATTCACCACTTCATTCTAACCATTTGCCTGAGGGTGACTACTGGAGTTGAATATGAGTTTAATCCCAAGTCTTCTCCAAAGAGTTTTCCAATAATTTTTGGTAATCTATGTAGTCGGACAATCTCCTGTAAAAACAAACCCACAATAAATAGAGCCTCATTAGTTCGATGGCATATGGCGTGGAATGAAGTGTACCATCTTACTAAAGCAGTCCACCACAACAAAGATGGAATCTTTACCTCTAGATGTTCGGGGCAACCTTAGGACAAAGTCTATGCTGAGGTTGGCCTAAAGTAAAGTTGGTGTTGGCAGTAGTATAAACTCTCTGTAGGGTTCTCTCTTCCCCTTAGCATGCTTGCTCACTTCACAGCTACTAACCACCTCATGGACATCCTTGGCCAAACTAGGCTAGCAAAAGTTCTCTTTCAACAGATTGGTTATCTTGGTTTCCCCGAAATGACTAAACAATCTTCCCTAATCAACAGTTCACGCGTGGAATAATTTGGTATGCACAGCTGTCGATCCTTGAACAGGTAATCGTCCTTGAGGTAATACCCCTTGACAACAATCCCGGCCATGCACTATTCTCTGATGGGGTCGAAATGAGAATCATGAGTATAGTGTTTGATAATTAGTGAGAATCCTAATAATTTTTTCTACAAAGTGGTCAGCAACATTTGCTGTCGTGATAGAGTATTGGCGACTATATTTGCACTTCCCTTCTTATGTCAGATGATGTATGAGAAACTTTCCATGAACTCCAACCGCTTGGCTTGCCTCTTCGAAAGGTTGTTTTGACTCCCTAAATGCTTCAGAGACTCATGTTTTATGTAAATAACAAACTGTCATGGTAGTAAGTAACATTGTCAAATAGTAAGGGCTTGGAAAAGGGAGTACAACTCCTTCTCCTACATGGAATAGTTCTGGGTAGGAATACTAAATTTCTCATTGTGGAAGGCATCGAGTTGTTGCCCCTGCATCAGGATAGTGCCAATTCTAACTCTCGATGCATTACACTCCAGTTCAAAAGGCTTGTCAAAATCTGGTAGTGAAAGGACAGGTGTTGAGGTAAGCTTTTCCTTAATCTTTTTGAAGGTCGATTCAGCTCGATCGTTCCATCTGAACCCTTTATTCTTCTTTGTCAACTTAATCAATGGGGTGGCCATTGTACTGAAGTCCTTGATAAATCACCTATAGAAAGAAGCTAGGCTATAGAAACTTCGGACCTCGACGACATTCTTCGACGTTGGCCATTCCAAAACAGCTCGGATATTTTTCTCATCTGCTCGGATTCCTTCCCCCAATACTATAAACCCCTAGGAATATCACTCCTCTCGGTAGAACATGCATTACTTTACATTTCCATATAACTTCTCAGTTCGCAAAATATCAAATACTTTACGAAGATGTTGAACATGGTTGTTCAGGTCGGTACTATATACCGATATGTCATCAAAATATACGACTACACATTTTTCGATTAGAGGGCGCATCTTCATTAACCTCATGAATGTATTTGGTGCATTAGTAAGTCCGGGTGGTATAACCAGCCATTCATAGAGTCTATGCCTAGTCTTAAAGGCAGTTTTTCACTCATCCCTCGGTCTCATATGAATTTAATGGTAGCCACCTCGCAAATTAATTTTCGAAAAAATCTTTGAACCATGAAGCTCATCTAACATATTATCGAGCCTCGGTATCGGGTATCTGTACTTGATAGTAATTCCATTGATTGCCCGACTGTCGTTGCAAATACGCCATGATCTATCCTTCTTCGTGATGAGTAGAGCTGGTATAGTACAAGGGTTGATGCTCTCCTTCACATATCCTCGCCCAATGAGTTCGTCCACTTGTCTCTTCAGCTTAGTAGCTTGCTTAAGGTTCATCCTATATGCAAGTCGTTTTGGCAGGGCGGTGCCTGCCTACAAATCGATGCAATGTTCTATACTTTAGACTAGTGGCAGTTTTCTAGACAGCTCTTCCGAGAACAGGTCGGAAAACTCATTTAGCAAGCTTTAGATCTCTCTTGGAACATTTTCTAATTTCCTCATCTCTAACAATCTTCTAACTAAGAGGAACATAGGTTCATCAGCTTTCTTGGTAGATTGGAGCTCCCTTCGGCTCATTACCAAAGCTTTCTTCTTAGTAGCTCAAGTGAGTTGGTTATGAGCCTCATTCACTTGGGATGAGGTTAAAGGTTGCAATATAATCTTCCTTCTATCATTGATAAAGGCATAGGTGTTCTTATACCCGTTGTAAGTGATACGTTGGTCGAACAACCAAGGTTGCCTAAGCAGTAAATGTGAAGCTCCCATAGAAATGATATCACAAACTACTTCATTCCTGTACATGTTCCCAACACCGAACGGAACGGAACGATACGGTTACTTGTTTAGTCACGTGCAAAGCACCCTTATCCTAAAGCCAATGCAGTTTGTAAGGTCGAGGATGCTTTGAGGTCGGCAGACTTAACCTATGCATAAAGGATTTAGCAACCGCATTGGTACAGCTCCCTCCATCCATAATGAACGTGCATAATTGACATTTGACTCTGTACTTAGTATGGAATAAGTTCTTTCTCTAGTCCTCTTCAGAGTTTAGTAGGGAACTCAATACCTGCCTCAAGATTAGGGCTATTAGTTTTCCTTAGTTAGCGTAGATACAGGTCTGCTCTTCCTCTTCGGCTTTGGTCTCTCGAACCTGCTTCTCTACCTTAGGTTCACTCTCATTGGTGCTATCTACTTCATCTCCTTGGAGCACCATGACATGTCGGTTTCAACATTTAGCGGCCATATGTCCGTAACCTAAGCACTTGAAGCACTTTACCTCACTGGTCTTTTGACTGAAGGTCTATCCTTTATTATACATTCTCGAGTGTAGCCTAGCCTCGAGTCGACTCAACTGTCTTATTTGGCCAGACTGGTTTGCTCAGTCTTCATCAAGTTGGTTGTTCCTTTCCTCGATTCAATATAGCCTTATCGACTCGGCTTGAACCGGTCGACGCGATACGAGAGCTCAGGAGGATGTTTACCCAAGTTGGCTCGGAACATTCCTCCTATGCCTTTTGACCCTCTGTGCGATTTTGATGGCCTCGTCTAATGTATAAAATCTCTATACTTCCACAATATTGCGAATCTCGTACTTGAGCCCATAAATGAACCTTGATATTATACCGGCCTCTAGTTCTTCCACGTCGACTTTGATCATAAGCATCTAAAATTCTCCGATACAGTCATTGACAGGTTGGCTTCCTTGGCAAAGCTCTTGCAATTTTGCAAACGTATCTTATAAGTAGGTTTTAGGCATAAATCTGCCTCTTAACGACCTTTTCATCTCATCCTAAGTTCTAACATCTCGTCTCCCATCTTTAGCTCTGGTGGCGTTCAGATTCTTTCACTACATGGTGGCGTATTCAGTAAATTCCAATATAGCAAGTTAGACCTTAACCGCATCCTTATACTCATAACACTCAAATACTTTCTTGACCTTCTTTTTCCACTCCAAGTATTCATCCGCATCTCCACTTCTACCAAAGGACAGGATTTGCACTTTAACATTGTTTAACCCTCGAGGAGATTAGCGTCCTCGTCCTTGTGTTTGGTAATAATAAACTTTTTGTTCATTAAACTCTTTGACATCCATCTCCTTGTCATCTTCCCTGATTTCCTCCAACTTCAGTCTTCGTCTAGTAGCTTTGTCTGCTACTCCTCTAACTTGTGGCGATTGAATTGGGTGATTAGCCCGATTGCCTTGGCCATACTATCTCTTAGGGATGCCATCCTACAAGTTTTGTTGTTGAATACCTTAGGGTTGTTGTCGATTAACTTGCATTGCAGTGACTAGACTCACAAGTTTTTTATCAACGAATCCTGAAGTGTTACTACCGTTATGACCACGACCAAGTTAAGCATCACTACCTTAGTCACTAATAACTCTCTGAACATTGGAATTTGACATAGCGTAATACCTTGTCGAATAGATTAACAAACTACTACTAAACTTACTATGTTATTGCAATGGAAAACAAAGTATCAATGAAACCACACTTACGAACACTCAAACACACTATAGTAGCTACGGAAAGAACACAGTAGCCTCCAACAGTAAAGCGAACCGAAACTTCACACACTCCCTTACGGAACTATGCTCTGATACCGGTAAAGCTGATGTGTCTCTAGGGTTCGACACCTGGAGCACTACAACAAACGAACCAAAATAAACAGGAAAATGGTTAGCAAAGTCTAGACAACTATTGAATGGATATGATACACCACTTGATCTTACTTGGCCAACAATCCACCGAATGTGATATATCGGTACGAACTGAAAGCTCACTTGCTGCTACTCTTTACTAAAGGGAATAGATATGAGTTGAATAATAATGAAAACACTAAGGTTGCTCAAATAAAATAATTTTGTATTGAAAGTTAGATAATTCCCTATGTACAAGGAAAGTGGGGGTTTATATACTTATCCATTAGGGTTATTTTACACATATGAAAAAACAAAAGGATATTTTACAATTAAGTTACATTAATCATAACAAAAAAGGGTAAAAAGGACAAAGAATATCTAGTACGAAAAAGAAAGAATTATTCTGGAATGTTGTGTCTGAAAGTACGTGTCACTTGATGGTTTTACATCGGGAGTATGATATACAAGCAAAAGCAAGAAGTGTTAGGAGTTAGGGGTTGACCCGATTTGGATCAAGTCGGGAGTCAATTAGCTTGGCAAAAAGGTCAGCTGTCTTGAAGTCAGACGCCAATAGGTCAAGTTGGTAGCTCGACTCGACTCGACTAATTCGAGGTTGTCTTCTAGATTAGAACTTTGCTGTTAGGCAAGAGTGTGTTGAACATACGTGAGGATCTAAGAGACATATTGGTAGGATGTCGGATTAGGATAGGAGTCCTTGTCTCAGCTATGTCTTAGAGTTTGTATATTCCGTATAAGCTCTTGAAGTCCTCTAGCTTGGCTTCTTGTGATTGGTCCCGAGGTTGATTCTTATCAATATTGAAACTTGTGTTCAAACTTCTATTGTATGTCAATAAATCAAATACATTTAAAGAGTTTTCAAGGTATATTATCCCCTTTACTAAGACCAAAACAAATATGGGATGACATTTCTATGGTTTTTGTGACTTCATTACCTAATCATAAGGATACTCAGTTATTCTAATAGTTGTGGACAAACTCTTTAAGTATTGTTATCTTGGTGCCTTGGAGACTAACTTTACTACTTCAAAAGTAGTCTCACTATTTCTTCATATGGTTATCAAGTTGTATGGGTTTCCTAAACCAGTGGTTTTTTATTAATACCCTATCTTTGTTAGTCAATTTTGGAAGGAATTGTTTCAATGGAGTGTCATCAACTTATCTTTTAATACTGCTTATCACCCATAATTCGATGGGCAAACTAAGGTGATTCAACAATACTTGAGGGGATATGTGATGGAACATCCTCAAGATTAGCTTCATTTTTTTTTTTTTTTTATCATGGGCTAAATATGCCTATAACTCTTCTTTTCATCAGAGTGCTTCCATCACACTTTTTGAGGTGGTATATGGAAGGAAAGCTCTTAGCATTCCTACATATATTAAAGGCACTACTAAAGTGGAAGCGGTAGAGTAAGAATTGTTGGATTGGGATGAAGTACTTCAATTATTAAAGGACAATTTGTTAAAGGCTTAGTAATGTATGAAGTCTTACACTAATAAGCATAGGATTAGTGTTTATTTTAATGTGAGTAACATGGTTTATGTGAAGCTTCGACCTTATAAGAGGCTTTCTCTTTCTAAAGGGTTTCACAAGCTTTCACAAAGATATTATGGCCATTTCCAGATCATTAAGAAAGTAGGATTCTATGCTTGTGAAGTAACCTTACCAGACACAACCAAAATACACAATGTTTTTTATGTTTCCCTATTGAAAGCTACTAAAGGATCTACTATTCCCTTTTTGGCCCTTCCTTTAACTATGTCACAGGGACATCCGGTTCTCGAGTCACTTTCAGTACTGGGAACTAGACACATCTAGAGACAGGGTCAGTGGGTACCTCAGCTTTTAGTTTAGTAGAAGGGTTTACTTCCAGATAAGGTTTACGTCTTAAGATGTAGGAACCTTTTGTTACTAAGGTAGATCCAAACGAGGTCATTTGGGTTGAAATTAATAGCTTGACAACTATGACTATTGATGTGGTGTTGCCTTTCATTAAACTCGGTAATTTACTTAGTCATTTGTTAATGCATCATGTAGACTTTTTAAGCTTTATCAACTTTAGACTAGCTTTCCTAAGGAGCAACTAGGGTGCTGATTAAGCAAATGAAAGGGTTAGGTTAAGGCTATAGATGACCTAAAATGGGGTCTTTCTTATAGTACTGTAGACAGTTTGGTTGTATGTGACTTCGCAATTGGTAAACATAGGTCCCAATCTCTTCAGTTTTCTCCTACAACGGCTTAGAGTCATGTATCAAGAGTTTTGTTGTCTACTTTAGTTTATCTGTTAGCCCAAGAATGGTTACTTGAGTTGAACATGAGCTTGTTGCCAAGTCTTCTTTACAGTGTCTTCTAAAAATAGCTAAAAATCTTTCGTATGACAGTCTAAAACAATGGATGTTAAGACTCCATGTAGTCCGATCACTTCTTGCCAAAACAAATCAGCAATATATAAAGTATCGTTAGTTTAATGGTACCATATGAAGTGGGCCATTTTGCCAAGATAGTCCACGGCCATAAAGATTGATTCCTGTCCTGAGGATGTTTAGTGTAACCTTACGATAAAATCTATGTTGAGGTTAGACCAAGGTAAGGTTAGCATACGTAGAGGCATGTACTCTCTATATGACTCCCTTCTTCCCTTAATCTTCTTGTATGTTTTACAACTGTTAACTACCTTATGGACATCCTTTACCTTACTAAGCCAGTAGAAGTTCTCTCTAAGAAGGTAAGCAATTTTGGTCAAAGTATCCAAATAAGCCTCTACTACTCACTACTCGAACTAATAGCTCGCCAGTGGAATAGGTCAGTATACATAACTATTGGCCTCTAAATACATATCCATCCTTTATGTAATATCCACCAACTACTAATCCTTCTTTGTACCTCTCAATTTAAGAAAACTGCCCAGTAATGAGAGAAAACCCAAATAATTTAGTTTGAAGAGTGATAAGCAGAGCTTCCCATCGCGATAGATTGTTTACCACTACATCAGCACTGCCTTTCTTGTGTTTGATGACATAGGAGAAACCCTCCATAAATTCAATCCATTTTGCCTACCTCTTCGAGAGCTTGTTTTGACTTTTGAGGCATTTTAATTACTTATTGTTTGAATAGATGATAAACTCTCTTGGTAATTGGTAGTGCTTCCCAACTATTAGAGCTTAGTAAAGAGAGTAAAGCTCTTTTTTGTATACTAAATAGTTTAGGGCAGTACCATTGAGGTTCTTGCTGTAATAGGCCACAAGTCGTTGTTCTTACATCAATATAGCACCGATGTTAACACTTGAGGCATCACATTCTAGTTCAAAAGGTTTTTTAAAGTCAAGCAAGGCTAAGACTGGGGCCTTAATCAATTTCTTCTTAATTTCCTCGAAGCACTTCTCAGCTCACTCAGTCTTCTAGAAGTCATCTCCTTTCTTCGTAAGCTTGTTTTAGGGGGTTGCTATAACATTGAAGTTCTCGAAGAATTACTTATAGAAGGAAGCAAGTCTACGAAAACTTCTCACCTCAATAGCATTCTTTACTGTCGACCATTCCAAGATAGCTCGAATTTTTTCTATGTTAGCTTAGATTCAGTCACTTTTCAAAGGACAGGGGGAATTGTTACAACCAAAGGAAGAGTAATGCGATAACCATAGTGATTAAACGAATTTATCACGTAAATGTACACTTTACTCTTATAGTCATAATGGATCTAAGAGATCTAATTAGATCCGGTATCATAACAACTAACAAAACAACAGAAATAACGAGAAATAACAAATTTATGGTAAGTATAAAAGAGAAAGTAGAAGAGATAAAAAGGGTATGAACCTTCTTAAGTAATTTGTTGTTGTTCTTCTTCCTCAACCTTATGGAGTCCCAGTGATCTTGAATCGCCAAACCCTTAGAAGCTCACAAAAGAAACATAAGGAGTTAGTAATATGTTAAAGAGTAATATACACATAAGTAGATCTATAGGGTACTAAGGTTTCGCACAACACAAGACTGACAAAACTTTAAAGTAGTATAATTTATCCTACGTTTGATTTGCAAATTTACTTACTAACTAGCCAAAAAATTAAATTAATGGACTGAATAAAATATATAAATTTTGTCACATTTGTATTATATTATAAAAATAAAATTCACTAGATAAAAATAAAAAATATTTTACATTCCAAAAAATATTTATCTATATTATAATATTAAATTAATAAATATTATTTTTATTTTATAATATAAATAATTAATTTTTTATTTAATACTACACATCTCAAATATAATATAATAAATCTATATAATCCACTTCTCTTTGTCCTTCTCATATCTGATTTTCTTTGTTGCGTCTAATTCTTACAGATCAAACACGTCATCTAGGAGAGAAATTGGGAGAGAATAACAGAGTTCGAGAGACGAGAGAGAAAGTGCTAGTGGATTCTGATCGAACAAAATATCTCCTTTTGGAGTTATCAAGTGTGTGTAGTCTAAAGTAGTGTGTAATCAGGATTGAGTTCGGTTAATGCGTTTGCATAGTTAAACGTCAATGGCTTCACAAGTTCCTCCTCATACCCACGACCATAAACACCACCACCACCACCATCATCATGAGCACGAACACGAACAAGCAACACTATCTTCATGGGTGGGTCCAGACGGGAGGGTGTACCATAGCCATGATGGTCTAGCACCCCACTCACACGAACCCATATACTCACCTGGATACTTCTCAAAACGAGCACCCCCACTCCTCACCAGAGACTTCAATGAAAGAGCTTTTACTGTTGGTATCGGTGGTCCTGTTGGTACTGGGTATTAAACTATATACCCTATTCGTACTCATTTATTAAGGATCTTCATTCATCCTAGGCATTCGATTTAAGTTATTTGATTCACCTTTCATGATTCTGCCTCTTAAAATGGGTGACATGATATGACCCTTTTTTGATTGATTCAATGAATAATGAATTTTGTTTACTAAATGTCAATTTGGGTATGTGTTTATCGGTGTTTAGAGTCCATGCTGTAGATTTAAGTTTCATCCTCAAGTAATAGTATAAAAAAGTGTAATCTATGACTTAATTCTTGGAACATGATGGAGTTGTCAGATATAAATACATATTTGTGTGCACAGAATACCATTTTCTAATGATTGAGGAATTTCTGCTGGTATGCAAGTTGAGTATGTGATGGTGCTAACTGAGTATTGCTTGGTGATTTTGCAGGAAAACAGCTTTAATGCTGGCATTGTGTCGGTTGTTAAGAGACAAATACAGTCTTGCTGCTGTAAGTATAGTTGATCGATATTCTTCGAGATTCTTACATTGCTTAAATTACTTGAAGTAATTTTTGTAAATAACCCGGTTTTTACAGAAATATTTCTCAGCGATTGTAGTAACCGTGGGTTTAATCGTCCTGAAGTTTGCCCTGTTTGGCAATTTTGATTTATTAGGATGCTACTGTGGACTGCTGAGAGTATGGACCGATTCTATTTCGCCTGACCAATATTTTGTCATTGAACTTAACTGCATGCTTCAGAACTCTCGCCTGTTTGGTGCATATATAAGCAAAGAGGCCTTCTTTTCTCCAGAAACAAACATGGAACTGTTTTGCTTTCCATGCTACTGATATTTATAATCCTAGTTGAGAGATGATTTCCCTCATCTTGCCGTAGTTATTTTTATATTATGATCAATCTTCTTACATTGGTTTTTCTGTTTTTCATAGTCCAGAAATATTGATGGAAGTAAGGTTTTTTAATAGCCAAAAATAAAACTTCTTATGAAAGAGATTGAGGATAAGGAAACAGCACTAACATGGATAATGGTGTACCTGTAGACCTCTTTTCTTCCAGGAATATCAATTTGTGCATTGGGGCCATATAAATTAGGGTGCCAACCTGCTATTTTGTGCTAGTATTTAAGTAGCATTTTGTCCTTCTCAAATCTTGAAAACTACTAGTTTAGATCTCATATTTGAATGGAAAACCTGTTGGATACTGACTGAATGTGGATGAACTATTGTACAGCCTATCCATGATAGCTGAATCAAAATATTGGTAGGATAACTAACAATTATCTTCTAAGTTGTATTGAAGTTCAGTAAAACGATGAGTTTAGGAAGGTTCTGACTGTGTGTACCATAATGAAGATTTATGAAGCATCCAAGCACTATTATATTTGTGCTGAAGTCTATGCTTTCAAGGATTAAAAAAGCTTCGCGTTTTATATTTGCTGGCAATTATGGAAGATGCCTCATGGAGATAACAAGCAAATTGATCCTCCTTTTCCTTTTTCTTGCACACATACGGCTCACTTCATATCGATCCAGAATTTCCAGAAGCTTCTAGCTAGGAAGAATTGAAACTACAATTCTACCAACAATTATCTAGCAGGAACTTTTCAGTTTCTTCCCTATTATCTAGACCTCCAGAATTTTGGGACTTTTATGCATAAGGTGGTTCATGTTTGTTAGTTATGGTATTGCCAGTCCAAGTCCTCAGATTAAGAAAGCACATATGTATAAAGAGTGAAAAAGAAATTACAGTGAATTATGTAGACATATCGGATGCTCTCTTAATACGTTCTGATGGACCCTGTTAATCCAACTGGTTGTTCATTTTTGCTTACGAACCATAAAAAAGAAGAGGCAAATTTATTTATTCAACCAAGCTGCAAGATTAGATTCACCAGATAGCTTAATTATGACATAATCTCACTGTCTTTCCTATTTTTCTTCTATGTGAATATCATGATTTAGAAGTGTTCCAATTTTTCTCTAGGTGACAAATGATATATTCACAAAGGAGGATGGTGAGTTTTTGGTGAAACATGGAGCACTTCCAGAGGAAAGGATACGTGCTGTAGAAACAGGAGGATGCCCACATGCTGCAATTCGTGAAGATATCAGTATCAATCTTGGCCCTCTTGAGGAGCTTTCCAACTTGTACAAAGCTGACCTATTGCTTTGTGAATCTGGGGGAGGTAAGTTACAGCTAATCAATTAAGGTACATTGCACATTATGTTCTCGCCACATGTCATCACAGGGATCATTGTACTTGCTTCGCAGAGCTTGGATTTGCTAATTCATGATATCCGAACTAATTGCAAAAATTATTTTAAAGCATAAAAAAGCAGTAGATTTGGATTACTTTCCAAAATGAAAACATAAGATTTGAATATTCTCCTTGAAGAAAGAAAAGAAAAGAAAGAAAGAAATATTAGATTCAGATAGTTGTAGGAGCGATGCCTAATAAGGAAATTGTAGTTGGAGGCAGAATTGGAGTCTTTACTTCTATTTCGTTTTTTCCTTCCATTTCTTTGAATTACACAATTACTTGTGTGGTAAATTTAACAGAAATGTTTCCCTGTATGTGCAGATAATCTAGCTGCAAACTTCAGTAGAGAGCTGGCAGACTATATAATATATATTATAGATGTATCTGGTGGTGACAAAATCCCTCGCAAAGGAGGCCCTGGAATAACTCAAGCTGATCTCTTGGTGTGTTTTTTGGATTCTCATCTTACATTCCCTAATTTCAAGACTTGTGGCTTGTATTGCTGCCAGGCTGGGCCCTTGAAACCGTCATTTCTTATAATAAGAAAACGAGAACTGTCATTCATATGAAGGTAGCATGGAAAATATTTCAATCTCACGTGTTTTCCTTTTTAATTTCAGGTGATAAATAAAACTGACCTTGCACCAGCTATTGGAGCTGATTTAAAGGTCATGGAACGAGATGCCCTCCGAATGCGAGATGGAGGCCCTTTCGTTTTCGCACAGGTATGCAGAATTCAATCCTCTGTTTCTTCATATAATAATATCTCCATTGTAGAAATTCCTTGCCTGAAATTTTAGCAACCGCCTGTGCTCAACCATGACTAAACAATACTGTGGATGTTCAAACGATTACCGTTTAACAATGTAAAAGTTCTATTTCGTATTTCAATAGGTTGTGTTTTCTCTTTCCCTTTCTTCTGATTTCACCTATCTTGACAATCAGTTTTCATATAGTATTCAATACCAATTGCTTTGAAAAAACTCATTGCATGTCTCATGAGCAATACCATTTGAATTTACTGATAAAAAGTTATCATCATAAAAGAACCCATGATTTTCATAACTTTATCGTTCTCCTATGTAATCGAACTATTTGTTAATGCAGGTGAAGCATGGTATTGGTGTTGAAGAAATTGTAGATCATATCTTGCAAGCATGGGAAGCAGCTACAGGGAAGAAACAGCATTGATCTTTCCATGGAATAAGTCTAGGGTTTCTTGTATTTTGTTTCACGTCTTGTTTGGATATGAAAATTATGCAAAACTTATGAACCGGGGTCTCAAACATGTCTTTTCTAAATCACACTATTGAAATAAAGCATGTGTAGGAATTTTCCCCCTGTTTCGACGATTTGACTTCTATATATCCTAATATGGTATTGTGCTAGGAACCTGACTGCATGAGATATCAATTTGCATATTCTGCTGTTTTCCTTCTTTTGTGGCGCCCATGTTCGAGATTGAATGAGCTCTAGAAAACCTTAATAAGTTACACAAGATTTAACTCAATCTCAGACAGCGAAGGTAAGATATAGTTGGTGATGCAAGTAGAAAGGGAAAAGTACATTGGGTAAACAATTAAGTATCAGCCCCATGGTGCAATTCTTTTGTGGAAAACTGACTCTCATTTTTGTTTCAATCTCATATTTGTCACGGGCAACTGCTGATGGATGATGAATGATAGCGGAAAATGTCATTTAACTAAAATTTTCTTCTTTTACAATTACTCGAAATTTTAAAACTTGAACTCGGTCGAGCTTAGAATTCGAAGCTCGAGCTTGAGCTCAACTCAAAACGGTATTAAATAAGTTTTAAGTCGGTTTGATTAAATTCGATTCATTTGATGATATATATATATATATATATATATTCTTAATTATAATAAAATTAGTGTTCAAGCTCAACTCTAACTCTATTGATATTTGTATCCGATTCGAGTTAAATTAGGTTCGCAAATTAGTTGAGCTAAGTATATTATATTACGAAACTTAGGGATGATTTGATTAATTACTTCAGTAGTTCGAGCTTAATCTCAATTTAATCTTCTTTTTTTTATTTAAATTTAAATAAATATCAAGTTGAACTTGAGTAGCTTTGATTTGTTTACATCTTTATTTACAATAATTATGATCAGATTTTTTTTTTTTTTTTCATTCTTCTAATGTTTGTTTTTTATCAGTTCAGGATTATGACCAGTCTATACCGTGTCTTCCACCATTAACTATAAAGAAAAGTTGCTGATTCGCCATCAAAGAATTTCTTGATGCCTTTTATAATATAGATATATGATTGCCATAGGTTCATCTGTGTGGCAACCTTCAAATAACAGTGGCAGCTTGCAGTCTAACTCTGAGTATTTGCGAAGATAGCACTAATTTCTTAGAGAAAGGTGCAAAAAGTGTGGACTTTTGTTTTGATCTCGAAAGCCACATGCTCATAAAAAGCACTTGCTATCCGTCTTGCTGTAAATCTCCAAAGTATAATCCACTTCTACAAAAAAGCAAGCATCCAACCTTCTCCTGCAAAGCAGATCATACTTTGAAGGAGCCACAATCATGGACGTTGGCGCAATGGGGATGGCTCTCGCTATGTAAACTACAAATCAAGAATGTTAATGCTAACATTAGGCATTTTGAATTGGTTTTCCCCAGAAGTGCTTCCCAGGGACTAGTTGAGAGTTGAGACTATGTAAAGCTTAAGATCTCAGTTTGTTGCAGCAATGATGTCACCGTAAAATTTAAGAAGTGCTAAACTTGGTTTTGGAGGAAGGCATTAGATCTGTATGGATTGATCGCCTTAAAGACACGTTTGGGAACACAACCTAACCTACCCAAACAAGCACAGGTCAATAGTTCAGCATTTAGGCTACAAAATTTAAAGACGAAAACAATTCAGAAGTTCTCTCCAAGCTAGACAGTCTTCTTTCTAGGCACACCAACCAATCTAGATTTTGATTCAATGATTTTGAACGTCGAAACCTAAAAAAAAAAAAAAAAAATCAAGCATAATTTCACGCCCACACCATCTTCTCGCCGAGAGATAGGATGAACAGATGAACTAGGACTGCTTCAAGTGGGATAAAGGGCTTGCGGTACCTGCTGTTTACCCTGCCTATCTGTGTTGAGAATAGTGTAAGCCGAGAATGGGCAGAAGGGAAGGAGATCCTTATGTAGAATTGCAAACTCCATGGAGCAGTATGAGAGAGATGGTTAACATAAGCTCCCTTATTGGTATTGATTTCAATATGCTGTGATGCTAGAGGCATCACCGTGGAGGTAATGAAAAAGACAGAAAACTTCATGTGGATATGATCATCGAAGTCGATGCCCACTGCAAAAATTGTGTGATAGCAGTATCAAGTATACTATTGGTCTACAGGCAGCTTCAAAAGTATTGAAGATGTACAAATCCATCACATCTTGAGGAAGTAAATGGTTGCATTGATCTCCATTCTAAGTCAAGAAGAGAACATGTCCCTTAGCCTGTTGCTTTCAAGAACCCATCAAACAATGAACTTGTGTGACAAATAAGACTAGATTCTTATTTTGAGGTTAATTTAGCCAGGCCAGGTTTAGTCTTTAGTATGGAATTCTTCGTTTATGCTTTTCATATTATAATCGAAATCTCTAATTTCCTAAGGAGCCAACACCAAATGCCTCTGGCTAGATTTGGGTAAGGTTCGGTTCTGAATCGTGAATCAACCCGGTAGTGGTTAGGTTGACCTATCGCGACAAACAGTTGAGTTTTTAGGGCCCAGGCGGTTCATCTAGGCGGAACCACCCGACCGGACAATTCAAAAACCACCGGAATTTATTAAAAAAAAAAAAGAAAAAGAAAAATTAGCCGATCATCTTCGCCTATGCACCCATGTTGAACGAGAGGTATATGTTCGTTTGGTACTATGCTAGGTTATACTTATACTTCTCTTCATCATACCTCATTAGCATTTAACTGGACGAAACACCACCTCGGGCAATCTGTTACTGCATTCTATCTACTCTCACCTCCTCGAGATGCTTTAACCTTAAGTGCCTATTAAGGGTATCATATCCCTCTCCCGTTTTCCATGAGTAACTTGTGTTGTAGTGGTTGCAGAATCTTGTGGGTCATGCAGGGATACTCATACGAGAAAGTTTCAATCTAACATAACGTTCTGGGACACTCATGCGTAAAGGTTTGAAATTGAGAAGTGACGTGCCCTGATAACTCATGCGTTGATGTTCAACGTCAAAGCCAGGTGGTGGTCTGTCGCGATTACTTATGTGATGAGGTTCTACATTGAAGCCTAGAGGTGGTATAACTTCTTATTTCATGTTCTTAACCATATCATGTGTCCTTTGCTTAGTTAGGTCGTACTTATTATCTGAGTATGCCTAAATATCCTTGAACCATTGTGATGTAGACAACATATTGGAACTTCCAGCATTCTTATCCTTACTTTTCCTACTAGATGATGAACCATATTTTTTACTGGAGAAGGAATGGCATAAAAATCTTTCTATCGATGCTAATATTTTTTTCTCTTATTTACTACAATAAAGATTTATGAAAGAAAAGCAAAAATAATATGTAAGAGAAAATAAAATAGAAATTATATTGCGAGTTTGTATATGTCAGCGTTATTTACTAATGCAAATTGTTATGTGCAATGGGGTGATGAATTATGCATAGATATTGGTGGGTAGTATAAGCAAATATTTCCGATAACATTTCATAATTGAAAAAAAATTGAAGGCAGAATGGTTGGCCACACATTCCTCAATCTTTATAAATAGCAGCTTTAAGTCCTGCCTTCAATTTTTTTTTTTTTTCAATTACAAAACTTTATCAGAAATATTTCTTTATATTACTTACCAATATATGTGCATAATTCTCCACTCCACTGCACATAACAATTTACATTAGCAAATAACGTTGACATACACATACCTGCAATATAATTTCCACTTTATTTTGTCTTACATATTATTTTTGTCTTTCTTTCATAAATCTTTATTATATTAAATAAGAGAAAAAAAATATATTAGCATCGATAAAAAGATTTTTGCGTCATATCTTCTTCTGTAAAAAACATAGTTCATCATCTAATGGGAAAAGTAAAGGTAAGGGTGTTAGAAGTTCTAATACATTGTCTGCATCACAATGGTTCAAGGATGTTCAGGCATACCTAGATAATGGGTATGACCTAAATAAGCAGAGGACACACTATATGGTTGAGAATATGAAAGAAGAAGTTACACTACCTCTAGGCTTTAACGTAGAACCTCATCACATAAGTAATCGCGGCAGACCACCTCCTAGCTTTGATGTTAAACATCAACGCATGAGTTACAGAGATACACCAGCTCTTGGTTTCAAAAACTTCTATGCATAAGTGTCCCTAAACGTTATGTTAGATTCGAACCTCTTCATATAAGTGTTCCTACATAACCCATAAGATTTGAACCCTCATAGATGAGTTGCCCCGTAAGTATGTTCGAGTATGAGGAGGATGACATATAAATTATTTCCAAAACAAAATAGCAACATATGGGCCCAACTATTCAACACCATCTGGCTTAGGTAAGCTCCTTAAACCCGGTCAGTTTAATATTTTTACTACTTATTTCCGTAAAGGTACAGATGAAAGGGAGAACTAGAGGGCATTTTACAACAATTATAACACAAGTTACTCGTAAAAAATGGGAGAGGGATATAGTACCCTTAACAGGCACTTAAGGTCGAAGCATCCTAGGGAGATGGGAATAGATGGAATGAAGCAACAAATCGCTTGAGGTGGTGTTTCATCCAATCAAATGCTAATAAGGTATGATGATGAGAAGCATAAGTATAACTTGGTACAATACTTAGTGAACATACACCTCTCATTCAACGTAGGTGCATCAAAGTGGCAGAGTTGATACGAATGAGAAACGTTCAACCACAACTTGCGACAACTTAGTCACAGAATGTTAACCCGAGTTACGTAAAAGCTCTACAATAAAGGTAAGAGAGAGCTCGCAGGTAAGTTTACTTCCCTCGATACGCAAGTGTCTATATGTACAGACCTATAGATGGATACTATTCTTTATAATTCTTCTATGGGTGTTATTATTCACTAGGTAGATGATAATTGGCAACTTAATAAATGACTATTGGTTTTAAGGGTATTTAACGATCGATACATGGTAAAAAATATTTATAAAATTATTAGAGAAATCCTATATGAGTACGGATTAGCTAGGAAAATTTTTTCTATAGGTTTTGATAATACAACTGCCAATACTGCATCAATATCTAATTTGCAAAATTATTGTCGACTAGCATTAGGGGGGATTTTTTTCCACATACGTTGTGCATTTCATATTCTTAACTTGTGTATCAAGAATTACATTGCAGCTTTGCACGATAGTATAACTCTGATGAAGAACATCATCAAGACAATAACAGAGAGGCCGTCTCTTCACAAAAATTAAAGGAACTTCTCCATGGAGAATGGAAAGAGATCCTGGAAGTTTAAGATGAATGTGCAACATCGCTGAAACTTGACTTACAAGTTATTGCATAGCACAGTTCCTTATAGTGAATTGCTGTATGACTTCGCAATGTACAATATGCAGGAAGTTGATATTTTCCCTAAAAACTATGATATATGTGTTCAGTTACTAAAAGTTTTGAAATTTTTTTTATGATGCTATTAAGATTTCTCACAGTTTTACAGGCCTAGAGTTCACTTGTTTATTATGTCAGCCATCGATATACTTGGCATGCTACTTTAGGCCTGTAAGGATCCAAACCTACATGCATGTATATACGATATGACGTTAAAGTGGTTAACTTATTATAAAAAAATTCCTCGTATTTGTGTCATAATAACTATTTTATACCTTTGTTGTAAAGCGAAATTATTACTAATATATTTGAAAACTTATTATGGTTACATTCAAAATTTAACAGATTCCCAAGACGTGTACGACTTAGAAGTACGGTAAGAACTGTCGATAGTGACGGCCGACATAGAGAAGATGCTTAATCACTATTAAAGTCAATGCGGTCGCCAATCATCGATATTTCTTTCGTCACCTACTAAGGAGCGACATTACTCATTTATGGATAAGCAATTACTGGCGTAAAAATTGAAAAGGCAACGGCTTAATGGTCCAATGTCTAAGATACAACACTATACCAATACGAATTTTAAGTTTTCTGAGAATATCTCCATCAAAGACTTTAATATTTTAAAGTTGTGGCAAAGGCATAGAAGGGACTATCCATTACTATCTCGCATTGCCTATGAAGTACTCCCTACTTTGACTTCAATAGTTGTCGTTAAGCAAGTGTTTAGTACAGTAGACCTGATCATTGATAAACGCTGCACCTTCCTATCTGTTGTCAGTATTGAGGCAAATGCTTGCACAAAAGATTGGCATAAGGCGGCTTGTAGACGACAAGAACCATACCGGACATCAAGCAAAGAGAATGATTACTTCAATGATTGGAACTAATCTAACAGAAGCCTAAGCTCACTCGCGGTTTCCACTCTTATACATAAACATGAACAGTTACCTCAAGAAGATACATAGTAAGTTTTTTTTTCATTCTTTATGAAAAAAGTTTTATTACATAGAAAAATTATTTTTTCCCAATTGATAAAAAAAAAAAAACAACACTAAATAGTGTGGTTTTCCCAAAAGTGGTGATCTAGCATTACGTTTTTTCAAATTATGACCGACTAAAATTATTTTCCTTTAAAAAATTTAACTTGAATAGTCATGTACACTTGGATTTTTTTTTAACAAAACGTAAAATTAATTAATAAATTAAAGGTTTTCTAAAAATCCAAATTGAACTACGGTGGTCTAATTATAATTAGTAGATATGTAGGCACTTTTCGGGCGACTGTAAAATTCAATAAAAAATATTTTCTCTCTAAGCACTTCACTTTATTCGATCAGATTAGGTATTCATACTGTAAGAGACTTTTCTAGATATTATTTTTTGTCCATTTTTAATGTATATTTTATGGAAGGATGAAAGAAAAAAAAACGGTTAAAGGATCAGCAAGGCTAAAAGGGAAAAAAATTATGTAAAGGAATGAGAAAAAAAATTGAGAGAAAAAAAAAATCAGTTCAACCGACTCTTGAACTATCGATTTACGACCCAATCACAGTTTACCGTGACTGCGACTTGTGAACCAGCAATTTCAGGCCGATTCAAACCATCGCCTAAGTCTGCTTCCAACAGTTTCTAAGCACCCCACCCTCGATATATGATTTATTTCAACAATTTCCATTCCAAACATAAAATACAAATACATAACTAAAAGCATCAACTTTGCTCTCGATTGTCTATCGTTAATTGGCTTAACCAATCACGTGATAACACAAATTGAGATTCAATTTTAGGGAAAAAAAATATACATGCATTTAAGGGGAAAAAAAGAGCACCCGATTAACTTTAAAATAATTAATTCAATACAATAAACAACGTGATACGACAAGATCTTGAAAATAGATTGTTATATGATATTAAATTGAGGGTTTAGAGTCTTTTTTATACTTTTGAGATTTGAATGAATAAACAATTGCTATAAAATAAAGAATTTGAACAATTTACTTAAAATATGACATACAAAAGGTTAAAATCAAATTAGGATATGAATTCTTAGATTGATATTACGCACAATCTAAGCAGTTAAATAAAGAAGAGGTCAATTATTCGAACACCAACATGACATAGTATTGATAATAAAAACAATATGTTAGCGACAATCTAACTCTGTAGATTGATAAGAACAAAGCAATTAGAGAACTTCATTCTCTATTCAATTCTTAAAAGAATTCATAAAGTGTTTAAAGGAGTAACCGTTACGCCCTAAAGTTACAAAGTCGCAACAGTCTTGCCGTATAAATAATCCAATGATAATAACTGACCTCATAGTGTCTATCATAGATATAATTTACACAAGGCATCGACAACTACTCGCTTTAAAGGAAACAATTCAATTAAGAATTTAGCTAAAAATTATAGTAACGATTAAAACCTTAAGTCCATATATATAGTTACATGTACATTACCGTAGAATTCCTAGGAGATTCTATATCATAACATAATAGTAAGCTAATTTACATGTCATATATCGGTTCTTTACCCTAAAGATACTAATAAAACCTTAAATGAAACTTAATCGTGGATCGGTTGAGTCTCACTCCTTAGAGCTTCAAAAGAGAACTGACCTATGGATAATTGTAAGGCAGCATAACAGTCAAAATAATTAGAAGTCAAGACCTGTAAAAGAATCCATGCGAGTATGAGTAACTATAGTTCAGTAAATTGAATTGGAGAGTTATGAATGTATACAAGCACAAGCAAGATTATCAAGTAATTATTTTTATGCAATACAACACGCAAGTGTCATCACACAACGTAGTCAGATCCATTGCAAAATCAGAGTAATTTTACCCACTCTAATCCGAATTAAGGAGTTTTCATGTTATGTAGTAGCTCATAATCAAACCCAGGTTTATGCAATGGAGATGCTACTCTTCTTAAGATTATCCTTCGAACCAATGCTCTTATCCTCACCGCGACCTTTTTTCCTATCACTTAGTTCAACTAAGGATGGGAAAAAGACCAATTTGCTATCCAGCATTATCTTTTTTGAAGATGTTAATGTTTGGTTGGAGAATTTTAATAATCCCCTAAAGGGTTGCAATGCATATCTTTTTAGGGTATTTAGGTTGATTAGGATTAAATTCGGTTTAGGGTGACCAAATAATTTCACACCACTACAATCACAATAGTTATCAAACATAATATAGATTTCAGCACGAAATTAGATACACAGGCACATGCATAAGACTACTTACAATCACAATTATATACAAATCTAAGTCTTCAAATACTCTAAAATATGATAAATTATTAAACTCAACTTACTTGAAATTCTCAGTCACTCACTTAATCGGTTGCAAGTTAACTCGTCTCTGTGTATCCTATAATATAAATATGCCTTTTTAGTATTTATACTTTGACGATACATATTGTAGGTTATGATTTAATTAAATTCTCCTTATATACATATTATTTTACGAATGATTAATTCTATATTAGTTCAGGGTTCAGTTTCCGAATTAGATTTCGATTCAGGCTCTAATTCGGTTTCAACTACGAATAATCCTAAAATACACTTCGAATCCTAATGTGAAAGTAATCACATCAAGTTCGAGTATCCTAATATCATGTTAAGTCTTAATTCGGTATTTTAACCCACTTAGAACATCTAATCTCGATTAATGTACCGGATTTACTCCCGATGTGAGAAAATTTTACATTTTTGGGATAATTACCTAAAATTAATTTTTCTACCAAATCTAATATGTACTAATATTATTATTATATTATTCAATTTAACCTATTATTTTATATTTATTAAAATTCTAATTTCACATATTACCAAATTACTCACATTTACTATATAATTCCCATATTAATTGCAATTAATACTCTAAATGCTAGGATTATGTTACCTCATCAGAGATTAAGATCCTTAAACATCTAATTACCTTATGAATCAGTAATTAGTCATTTGATTACTTAATTAGTCTAAAATTACTCATTTTTCTCATCATTTTAGGGCTAAAAAATTACTTAAAATTTTTTAAAATTAATTTTACAAAAATAGCTTTATAGTACTGTTCTATATCACTAAAGTATTCTACAAAAAAAATTCGAGCTCCAAACTATATTCCTAAGCCTATTTATTTATAATTCTAAACATATTCGGTTTTGTTCAATTTCTTAAGCACCCTATATTTACAGACATGATTAAACTTAATCATTATTTTTCCCTAAATATACTTATAATAAAACATCAAAATCACAAAATTCATAATTTTCTGGGAAAAATTAATAATTTTAATAAATTTTGCAAAATTGGTTGAAAAATTAGACTTACTTGACTCTTGGGTTTCCGGTCACCAGAAACAACCTAAGTGTAGTCGGCCAGTCTAGACATTGGGTTTGGAGTGGGGTAGTGGTGGTTCGGTCTTAGGTGGTAGTGATATATAGGTTTGGCCTATTTGCTTTAAATGCACAGATTTAGGAAAAGAAAATTTTAAATCCTAATTTCTCTCAAATTTCAGTGCTCTCAAATTTTCCTAATCTTCTAACTGTTTAAATAGTTTCCTAATTTTTTTTGGCTATTTATAGGGCTACAAAGTAATTGTTGTGCATTAATTTGGATAAGATAAGGTCTATATCTCTTCCATTTTGCTTTTTGTATTGCTTGGTTTTAATTGGTTCATTTTTTTTTCTTCTTCCCCCAACTACCACAAGTTGATCTGGAGCATTCCCTATTTCCCTTTTTTTTATTTTTCTTTAATTTTTTTATAACTTTCTTTAATTTTTTAGCAATTTTCTAGAAAATTTTGAGTAATTTAAGTAATTTCACGTATTTTTACCTATACATAAATACATATAGAGTATAAGTAAAACTATTAAATATTATTTAGGTCGTTCTATGATTTTTAACATATATATAATTTATTTTTAGTAATTCATTAGTTATCTGAATGTATTTTACACATTTCTAATCAATAATGAGTAATATACTTAAATTTTGAAAATTTTATATTATCTTAATTTCTTAAATTCAAACTTACAGGATCACTTTTACTAATATTTTTAGTTTTGTTTTATAATTTAGGTTTGATCAGATCATTTAACTGGTTTCCCTAAACCTTACGTGCTAACCTTAATCCTACGATTATAGGGCTTACAATAACTCAATCAACCAACAGAAAACATTAATATAAACAAGAATATTTTTATTTCACTTGACCAGCAATAACATGAGCATAAATCCAAACTAATAAGAATTTATTTATTAGAAAGGAAAACTAGCCAAAAACTAAATAAAATAACTCAAAATAAAGTTATCCATCGAGATTACAGTCAAGTTCACAAGCGTAATCTAAGATTACCCTTGTGATCATGGGTGTTAACCATTCGTTTCTCCAATTTCCTGAAAATACCTGCCAACTTCTTTACACCTAGGTTCATGGGTGTGAATTAGGTCGTGAACCTCTCTAAAGCCTCCAAAATTCCAATTTCTCCTTTCCTTTTGCCAACCATTGAATCCTTTATCTGTCCTAATCATTCAAGGACGTTTCCTCGGACCCTAATCCTTATCAAAATACATGTCAAGAATGCATTTCATTTACATCACGGAGAATTCTATGCCAAGCATTTATAGTAGCCAATAGAATGCTGAATAAAAAATGCAATTCGAGTACACAAATTATGGTAAAAATAATGTGTTTGGTTTTGAATGGTATGAAACATATGTTGAACAAACATACATTCATAATATTACTATACATTATTGTTATTTAGCTTTATAGTAAGGGGGTAGTATTGTATTTTTACATCTTAGGGTTACATACCTTAACTACATGTATTTATACTCTTGTACTCTATAAAATACGATATTACATAATAACAAAATATGTATTATGTACATGGTATCAGAGCCAACAAACCATAAGTAAATTTTTTTTACTTCTTGCACCAAAGATACAGATTCACCTCCAGATCTACTTACTACCTAGTAGACACTTTTCATCACTACCGTTATTGCTAGATATGAACAATACTATTTGCTTCTTGTCTAAATCTGCTGCAACCACTTTAACTATGAAAACCCCTTCGACCCCTCTAATCTCAACTTGTCTACTACCTCTCCAACTTATGCTGACCCTTCCCATCTCCTCCTTCACTCCCATCGCCAATACGAATGACTAGCACATCATTCTCCCTTAAAATTAATTCGACCACCATTATGCCTAGGCCATTGCCACCCATGTCCACACTACCACTAACTACATTGGCCTTTCTCTTCCCTCATCGCCTATGCCCATAGCCACCTTTACCTACACCACTAACCCATTCTTATTTAGCCCCCTTTCTCCCTTTAACACCTTACCTAATCTTCCCTTATCTCATACATAAACCAATTTGATCGACTATTGTTACGCCCCGAAGTCATAAAGTCGTAACAGTCCCACCGTGTAAACCATTCTATGATAGTAACTGGCCTCATAGTACCTACCATAGACATAATCTACACAAGGCGTCGACGGCTCCTCGCTTTGAAGTAAACAGTCCAATAAAATAAGGTTCACAAATGTTAAATAAACTTATATAATTATATGTAAAGTCCACATAATTTCTCAGAAAATTTCTACATATACATAATAGTTCACTAATTTACATAATAATTATCGATCTTACATCCTCAAACCTATGAAGGACGTTCCCGCTACACATCATTACTAAGTAAATTGCTCCTCACACCCCTAAGTTCAAAAGGACTAACCACTGGATAATTGTAAAGCGGCATAATACTTGAAGTATTCAAAGATCAGGACCTGCAAAAGGATTTATAGGGGTATGAGCAACTATAGCTCAGTAAGTTGAATTGGAGACTCATGAATGCATACAAACACAAATAAGAATATCAAGCAATTATTTTCATGCAATGCAACAATCAAGTGTCATCATATAACGTAATCCGGTCCGTTGTGAAATCAGAGAAATTTCACCCGCTCCAATTCGGGTTAAGGAGTTTCCACGTTATGCAGCAGCTTACAACCAAACCCAGGCTTATACAATGGAGACCTCGCTCCTCCCACGACTACCTTCGCACCATTTATTTCACCCTCGCCGCGACCTCCTCTCCTATCACTTAGTTCGACTAATGATGAAGAAGGGATCATTTTGCAAATCTGCGCTATCCCTTTCGAAGGGATCAGTATTTGGTTGGAGAATCCTATGATCCCCTAACAGGTTGCAATGCATAACATTTTTTGTTATTAAAGTCGAATAAGATTAAATTTCATTTAGAGTGTTCAAACAATTTCACACCAGTTCAATCAATCACAAAATCACTCGCATTACAAATTTAGCACGCATTCAGCTACATCAAACACATGCGTAGACTTCTTACAATTACAACCATATACAATCCTATATCTCCGAGTACCATAAAATAGCACTTTAATACAATAAGTAATAACCCAACTTACTTGGAGTTTCTCAATCGCCCGATCACTAGATTATAAGTCGATCCGTCTCTGAATATCCTATAACACAAATAGGTCTTTTTAGTTTTTATACTTTAATGATTCACATTCTGAGTTATAATTTATCTTTTATTTACTAATGTTCATTCTACCTTATTTCGAGGTTTAGTTCATAAATCAGATTATAATTTTGATTTTGAAATCTTAAATATGCTCAAATCCTAATGTAAAATTAATCACATTAAGCTCGAGTATTCTAATATCCCATTGGGTCTAAATTTAGGATTCTAAACTATTTAGTAACGCTAATCCTAATTGGGATACCGGATTATTCCCTATGTAAGAAAATCTTACACTTTTTTATACAATTACTTAAAATTAAATTTTATTTCAGATTTATTATATTCTGATTTCTATTATTATATTATTTAATTAAACCTAATTTTTTTTATAATATTCTTAATTTTCTATAATCAGCACTCAATGCCTTCATTACTTATACTTAACACTCTAAAGGCTAAGATTATGCTTCCACATCAGAGATTAACATCCCTAAACATCTAATTACTATCTAAATCAGTAATTAGTGTCTTAATTATCTAATTAACCAAAATTACCCAATTTTTCCATCATTTTAGGGCTAAAAATTAACTTAAAAATTTCAAAAATTAATTTTAAAAAAAATAGCTTCATAGCACTGTTCTATATCCCTTAAGCATTCTACAAAAAAATTTTGAGCTCCAAACTACACTCCTAAGCCTATTTATTTCTAATTCTAAGCATGTTCTCAATTTGTTAAGAACCCTATATTTTCGGACGCGATTAAACTAAATCACTATTTTTTCCTAAATCTACACATAATAAAACCTCAGAATAATAAGTTTCATAATTTTCTGGGCACAATAACTAATTTTAAAAAATTATACAAAATCAGACCAAATTAGAAACTCACCCGGTCTGATGGCTTTTGGCCTTCTAACATCGGTCCAGATGTGTCGGCCGGTCCAGGCGATGGGTCTGGCATGGGGTGGTGGTGGTGGTTCAGTCCCAGATGGTGGTGGTAGTGGTTCAATCCCAGATGGTGGTGGTAGTGGTTCAATCCTAGATGGTGGTAGTGTGTTGGTTTAGTTCACTAGCCTTAACTGCACAGCTTTTCTTTTCTTTTTCTTTTTTCTAGTTTTTCTCTTGAATTTTTGGGTCTTTCTATTTTTCTCTAATCTCTAACTGTCCAAAAGAGTTCTCTGGATTTTTTTTTCCTATTTATAGACATTTTTTGTAATTAATATGCATTAATTAGACATGACATTGCTTCATTTCCTTGATTTTTGGCTTTTGTGTTGCTTAATTCTAATTGGTTAATTTTTCTTTTTTTGTTCCTGACTTGCCACGACCAGATTTGCATCATTCTACACCCTTATGATTTTTTTTTTCTGATTTTTCTTAATTGATTTAATAATTTTCTTTAATTATTCACTAAGTTTTTGGCCAATTTAAGAAATTTCGCGTATTTTTACCTACACGTAAATACATATGGGGTATACGTGAACATTCCTAATTATTATTTAGATCATTTTATGATTTTTAGTATACATATAATCTATCTCTAGTAATTTATTAATTATTAGATTACACTTTTTGCCTTTTCTATGATTAACAATTATTATACTTAAAATTTGAAAAATTTATAGTCTCCTATTTTATTACTTATTTTTTTAAATTCAAGTTTACGAGATCAGTTTTACTAATATTTCTCTCCATAGTTTATAATTTGGGTTTGATCAGATCCTTTAACCGATCGCCCTAAACCTCGTGCTCTAAATTTGATCTTACGGTCTCTTGGCTTCACTTTAAGGCTTACAACCATGACATATATCCATCACTTCTTCCTCCATCCAGTAATTCCCAATCCTCCATAGTCATTTTCAACCCCCGCCAACATATCCTCTATCAATGTTGTCCCAACTAGCATTACCACCATTCTATCTATTAAGCTCTCGACCAATAACTATCAAGTGTGGCTCTCACTAATGACATCATACCTTATCTTGATGGACTTAGATTGCTATGTCGATAGTTCTACCATCACTCTGCCAGCTGAAGTTTTCCTTCCTTCCGACAGACTACCCATAATCAATCTCACGTATTAGTAATAGCTTCACATCAACCATTTGGTTCTTGCCTTTCTTTTAGCTACTCTTTCCAATGATATTCTGTTAGAAGTCCATGACATAATAGTAGCTTATGACATTTGATTTAATCTTTGTCGTAGCCACTTCCTAGAAAAATCTATGGCTCGAGAAATGAAACTCAAACAATGTCTTCTTGCTATTCGTCTAAATCAGACACCTATTACTAACTATTTGTATGAGCTCAAGTCCATTACCAATCAGCTTAACGCTATTGGATGCCCTCTTAGCACTGCTAACCTTATTACTTGTTGAACCTAGGGTTCATTATTTGATTTTGATGAGAACAAAACAAAAAATATATAACTAAACATGTTGTTTTTTAAGATAACAAGAGGATGATTAAACTAAATATTATTTAATTATATTGAGGTAATTGAATAAGATCGATTAGTTTGTTTAATGATTAAATATATTAATTATCTCTACAAGAAATTTAATCTTTTGAGTGGCGATCAAAGGATCTTGAAGTTAGATTGCAAAGAAAATTTGTTTGTTATGTGTTAAAAGAATTTTCAGGTAATATTTAGTCTACCAGGTTGACGACTCAAGGAAGAACCGGACTGATGGTATAAAGTCCTAAAAAACACAAAGAAAAGCACACTAACCTAGAAGAACCAGCTTGCTGGTAGTTAAAAGTACCGGTATGTCGATAAGTCTGATACAATTAGCCATTGGAGCATTTAATGTATTGTAATGGGAAGAATTGAATGAGATGATATAAATGCTCAACAACCCGACCAAGGACAGTAGAAAACTGATCTTTTGTTACAATATTTCAACATTCTCTTGTATTCTTATTGTCTATAATTCTCATTATCACTTGTACCATAAATTACTAATACTTAGAGAGATTTGAAGTGTAGTGCTTGTAAGCTATTAATTGCAAAGTATTGAGAGTTAAAACCGCTATACCAATAATTCTTAAGATTAAGTTTTGTATTGTGAGTTGAGATTATTATTTGTATTGAGAGTTGTGAGTGTAAAACTTGTATAATCAAGTTTGTGTTTATGTAGCTCTTAGAGCTTGGATTGAGAAATCAATAAAGTAGTGTGAAGTTTTCAATTGAAGGCATTGTATGTCCGTGAAGACTAGCGGGCCGTCCAAACTCCATGTTATATCCGAACTTGATCTTTTTTATCCTTATCTCTTTTAATTTCCACATTTATTATTGTTTTATTATTGCTTTGATTACTCTTATTATTGTATTTAATTGTTTATATAAAAAAAGAATTGCAATTTGTCCTCCTCCCCTCCCGCTCTTGAGTTTAACCTAGTGTTCTTCATTACTCACACAATTTGTGGTCTTCCTCAAGAGTATGATGTGCTTATCATCACCCTCATGCACTCTTATTCTGCTTACTTTTAAGCAAGTATGTGCTAAGTTACTCAATTATGAACAATGGATTAAACATTCTAATGCAAATGCAGACTCAAAATCTATTACTATTGCTCTTCATACTCAAACCACATCGAAAATTTCTCACAACCGAAATTGTGGTCACGATCGCTTAAGACCAAAGGGCGTAGTCATTCCTTTGAATCTAATAAGCGCCCCTCATATCGACAACAGTCGTGACTCCCATCTATAGGTCGTAGCTCCTCCATTTCATCCTCTAGATAGCGACGTCCCAAGAATCCTACCTCCTCTATGCCCTTTCAGCTCATATGTCAAATCTGCGAGAAACCTGGATATTCTACCCTCATAATGAGTCTTATGAAGATATGCCACAGACATTTGTTACGCTTTCCATTGGAGAATCTCGTGAGACAACCTGGTATCCTGATTCTAGCACTACACATCACATGACTCCAGATGCAATTATACTCACTGACTTAACCTCATATGTTGGATCTACTTAGGTTTTAGTTATGGTACCTCCTCCCTATAACTTTCACAAGTGACCTATTCATACGTACCACAAGTCGTCCCCTACATCTTAAGCATGTTCTTCTTGTTTCCTCCCTCACACATAACCTTTTATCGATTCTTAAACTTTGTTGTGATAATAATTATACTATTATCTTTAATGATTCCTCCTTTTTTATAAAGGATTCCTCGACAGGTCAACTTCTTCTTCAGCAAAAGACTGAGGGTCCTCTATACCCCATCCATATATTCCCAGTCTATTACGCCTCGAAGTCGTAGAATCGCAACAGTCCTGCCGTGTAAACCATTCTATGATAGTAACTGGCCTCACAGTGCCTACTATAAACATGATCTACACAAGGCGTCGACGATTTCTTGCTTTGAAGTAAACAGTCCGATTAACAATTAAACTACAATTATGATAAATAGTATAATTTCTAATAAACATGTATAATTATATATAAGTGCACAGAGCTTTCCAGGAAGTTTTACATAAACACAACAGTTCACTGGATTACATAATAACTATCAGTCTTTCATCCTTAACTCCAAGGTCACTATAGTTACACATTATACTAAGTAACTTGATCCTCACACCCCTGGCTTCAACGGACTAACCTCTGGGTAATTGTAGAGTGGCATAATACTTGAAGTGTTCAAAAATCAGAACCTGCAAAAGGATCTATAAGAGTATGAGCAACTACAACTCAGTAAGTTGAATTGGAGACTCATGAATGCATACAAGCACAAACAGGGTTATTAAGTAATTATTTTCATACAATGCAACAATCAAGTGTCGTCGCACAACTTAGTTCGGTCCGTTGTGAAATCAGAGAAATTTCACCCGCTCCAATCCAGGTTGAGAAGTTTCCATGTTATGCAGCAGCTCACAACCAAACCCAGGCTTGTGCAATGGAGACTTCGCTCCTCTCGCGATTACCTTCGAACCATTGACTTCACCCTTGCCGCAACCTCCTCTCCTATCACTTAGTTCGACCAAGGATGAAGAAAGGACCATTTTGTAATCCTACGCTATTCCTTTCGAAGGTGTCGGTATTTAGTTGGAGAATCCTATGATCCTCTAACGAGTTGCAATGCATGACATTTTCGGTTATTAGGGTCGAATAAGATTAAATTTCATTTAGGGTGTTCAAACAATTTCATACCAATTCAATCAGTCATAAAATCACTCACATTACAAATTCAGCCCGAATTCAGATACATCAAACACATGCGTAAACTACTTACAATCACAATCATATACAAGCCTAAGTCTCCGAGTACCACAAAACTAGTACTCTATTACAATAAGCAATAACCCAACTTACTTGGAATTACTCGATCACTCGATCCCTTAATCGCAAGCTGATGTATCTCTGGGTATCTGATAACTCTGATTTTAAACATATTTCATATGGTGATTTTATAGTATTTTCCTCACTTTTTTGTTTTCTTTAAATAAATTGATACTTAATTGAGTAAAATTTTGATTTCTAGGTTTGAACGCGTTCTAGGATAAAAAACGAAGAAAATGAATCAAATTTCACTCAATTCGGAGTTTAAACGAAGAAGTTATGAAGTTTTGAAATTACACAGTCCATGCAGAAAAAATTGGCCAGGGGCAGAAAGTTACACGACCTGGGGACACGGTCATGTCCCAGGTCGTGTCTGGTAAAGAAAACAAAAACCTTTTGATACACTATAAAAGTATAGATTAGGTTTTCACAAGACATAAGAGACATTAGAGAAGACAAGAAACTTGAGGAGACAAAGAAGGAAAAGGAGAAGGTGAAGGCGAAGGCGAGGGCGAGAACAACACCGACTTCAAGATTAGAGAGATTGTTCATTAATTAAAGGGGTTTTCCATGTGATTCTTGGATTGATTTAGAATTTTCAATAAAATTTCTATCTTTGCTTGATTCAATTATATCGTTTAATTGTTGATTGATATTTCTAGAATATCAATATATGATATTATGCATGTTGATTGAGAAATTGCATGTATAATTAGATCTTTATATAATTGAAGAGAATTACATGTATACTTAGAGATAAGATACATGTTTCTTCCAGAAAGTTAATTATTTGTATGGGAATTCATTATATATTAATGCAATTCTAAATTATATTACTAAGTGAAGAGATTCCGGTAAATAATTTAGGATTAGGGTTAATATGCTTGAGAAAGGTATTAACTTTAGTTGTGAATCCTTTCGGTCAAGAAAAATAGAAACCGAATTGAATATATTTTAAGTAATCACATAATTAACTCTAGGGGAAATAATTCCTAAATACGTTATTACTTTCTTGAAGTCGTTCTTAATTTTATCGCTTTTTCAATTGCTTAATCAAGTCTTATAATTAAGTTACTTTGTTAATTTTAGTATTTTTAATTAATTTAAACTTTCATAATTTTCCGGTTAGATAATAAAGCTAAGATTAATATTAGTACTCGAAGTCTCTGAGGGATCGACTCAGACTCACATCCGCTATATTAAAACTGATAGGTGCACTTGCCTGATATCAGTATCCTATAATACAAATAAGTCTTTTTAGTACTTATACTTTATGGATTCATATTCTAAATTATATTTTAACTCTTTTTTTTTTTTTTTGCATATACCTATTACGTCCTAATGATTCGTTGTACTCTATTTCGGGGTTCGAATCCTAAATTAGATTCTAAATTTTGATTTCTAAGCCTTAAATATGCTCAAATCCTAATGTGAAATTAATCACATTAAGCTCGAGTGTACAAATATCCTATTGGGTCTTAATATAGTATTCTAAACTAGTCGATACATGCTAACCCTAATTAAGGTATCAGATTTATTCCCGATATGTAAAAATCTTACATTTTGAGACATTTACTTAAAATTAAATGTTATTTCAGATTTATTATTTTTCTGATTTCTATTATAATATTATCTAAATAACCTTATTTTTTTAGATTTATTAATTTACAATTTCACCTATTACTAATTTCTTATGTTAATTACCTAATTTCCTAAATTAACCATATTTAATACTCCAAAAGCTAGGATTAAGGTTCCACTTCAGAGATTAACATCTCTAAACATCTAATTACTATCTAAATCGGTAATTAATATCTTAATTACCTAATTAACCCCAAATCACCCAATTTTTCCATCATTTTAGGGCTAAAAATTAACTTAAAAATTTTAAAAATTAATTTTAAAAAAATGACTTCATAGCACTGTTCTATATCACATGAGCATCCTACAAAAAAAAAAATGAGCTCCAAACTACACTCCTAAGCCTATTTATTTTCCGTTTTAATCATACTCGGTTTTGAACAATCTGTTAAGAACCCTATACTTTTAGACGTAATTAAACTAAATCACTATTTTTTCCTAAATCTACATACAATAAAACCTCAGAATAACAAGTTTCATAATTTTTTGGGCAAAATAACTAATTTTACAAAATTATTCAAAATCGAGAAATTTAAGAGACTAACCGATTCGAAGCTTTCTGGCCGTCCAAACCCGGTCCAAGACTGTCGGCCGGCCTAGACAGTAGGGCTAGAGTGGTGTGGTGGTGGTAGCTCGGTCCCAGGTGGTGGTAGCTCAGTCCCAGGTGGTGGTGATGTGTGGGTTTCTCTCACTACTCGAATCTGCACAATTTCCTTTTCTTTTTTTTCTTCTCGATTTTCTCTCGATTGTTTTAGGTTTCCAATTTTTCTCTAATGCTAAGTTGTCCAAATCAGTTCTAAAATTTTTTCCCCTATTTATAGACTATTTTTTGTAATTATTATGCATTAATTAGACATGATTTTACCTAATTTTCTTGATTTTTGGTTTTTGTGTTGTCTAATTTTAATTGGTTGATTTTTATTTTGTAGATCCTGACCTACCACGACCTGATTTGGATTATTCTAGCCTCTTTTGATTTTTTTCTGATTTTTTCCATAATTAATTTATAATTTTCTTTAATTATTTACTTAGTTTTTGACCAATTTAGGTAATTTCGCGTATTTTTATCTACACGTAAATACATGTGGGATACATGTGAACATTCCTAATTATTATTTTGGTCATTCTAAAATTTTTAGTATACATACAGTCTATCTCTGGTAATTTATTAGTTATTATATTACACTTTTCGCCTTTTCGGTAATTAGTACTTATTATGTTTAAAATTTAAAAATTTTATAGTCTCCTATTTTATTACTTATTTTCTTAAATTCAAGTTTACGGGGTCATTTTTACTAATATTTCTCTCGATAGTTTATAATTTGGGTTTGATCGGATTCATTAACCGATCGCCCTAAACCTTATGTTCTAAGTTCAATCCTACGGTCACTTGGCTTAGCTTTAGGGCTTACAATTTCACCCCCTTCAAAAAGTTTTGTCCTCAAAACTTCTGTATATCTAATTTGCACTTAAATGACTAAATATAATAATTTGCATACTTTTATTAACCTGGAAGTTAAAAAAGCCATGGATACTGCTCCATCATCGCGGCTTTTAGTTCCTAAGTCATCTCCAAGTCTGGACCTTCATTCCATTGAATGTTCACGTACTCCATATCTCTATTACTTAACTTCTGAACCCGACTATCCAATATTTTTATGGGTTGTCTCACCAGTTGAAAATTTCTCATTAACTCTACTGGTTCTATTTCTACTATCGCATTTGGGTTTTTAATGAATTTTCTCAACATGGATACATGGAATACATATGATAGCCCAATAAACTTAGAGGTAAAGCTACTCAGTAAGATACATTACCAACTTTCTCCAACACTTCAAATGGACCAATGTATCATAGGCTCAATTTTCCTTTTGAACCAAACCGTCTAAGTCCTTTGAATAGGCTTATTTTAATATAAACATGATCACTAATTTCAAATTCCAAGGGTCTTCTTTTCAAATCAGCCCAACTCTTATAACGATCCTGAGCTTTTTTCATCCGTTGTTGAACAATCTTAATCTTCTCACTTGTTTGATTGATCATGTCTGGTCCAATCATGGCATACTCTTTGTGATCCCAATACAGTGGCAATCTGCACTTCCTCCCATATAATGCTTCATAAGGTGCCATCTGTATGGTTGCATGATAACTATTATTGTAAGCAAATTCTATCAACGGTAAATATTTATTCCAATCATCTCCAAAATCTAACATGTAAGCTCATAACATATCTTCTAGAGTTTGAATTGTTTGCTCAGACTGTCCATCTGTTTGTAGGTGATAGGTTGTATCAAATTGTAACTTTGTACCCAAAGCTCTATGTAAACTTTCCTAGAATTTGGATACAAAACGACTATCTCGATCAGAAACAATACTCTCAGGAACACCATATAGCCTTATTATTTCTCGGACATATAACCTAGCTATCTTTTCCATTGAATCACCCGTCCAATAAGGTAAGAAATGTACACTCTTCGTTAGTCCATCCACGTCTACCAAAATGGAATCGTATCCAACTTGAGTCCTTGGTAATGCTACCACAAAATCCATAGTAATATGGTCCCATTTCCATCTCGGTATTTCTAAAGATTGTAATAGTCCACCCGATCTTTCTTCACCTCCTCAATTTCTTCGTACTGCATCGATACCTAACCCCACCATATAATGCTCCACTGCTTATTACACAAGTCTAAAAACACACTTGTTCTAGGCCTCAACTTCAACCCTTCATAGCAACTTCCTCCCCTATCTATTACCTTTGACATCTATATCCACCTCTTTTGCATCAACCTAAAACCCTTCTTTTAGACCAACTCACTCCATGAGCACTTACTCTCACTCGAGCATCACTAAACTTAAAACCATTATGAACCTTCATACCAACACGATTCCCTTTAAGCCTCGCCACTACTCTAAAGCCCTTTAAGATCCTATTTGAGATGTTGCCATGAAGAAGGAATTTAATTCTCTCCTTCAAAACAATACTTGTGTTCTTGTTCCCCCTCAACCCTACTAAAATGTTGTTGGTAGCACATGAAAATTCCATAGAAAGTACAATTCTAATGGCTAAATTGAGTGCTACAAAGCTCAACTTGTTGCTTAAGATTTTACTCAACGGGAAGGAATTGACTACGATGAAACATTTAGTTATATTGTCAATCACACCACCATTCACTTTGTTCTCTCTTATGCAGTTTCTTCTTAATGGGAAATTCATCAACTTGATGTCAAATCTCTTTTCTCCATGGTCACCTCAAGGAGATGGTGTTTATGAAACAACCACCTAGTTTCATCCATCCTGATTACCCTAATCATGTTTTTCAACTTTAAAAGTCTCTTTATGGTCTCAAATAAGCCCTTCATGACTGGTTTCATTAGTTTGGTACTTTCCTTTGTCATAGAGGTTTTCAACAAAGTAAGGCTAACACATCCATGTTTACATCATCTTAAGGATCAAACATTCTTATGCTACTACTATATGTTGATGACATTATCCTTATTAGCAATAATCCACATCTCCTTGCTTACCACATCTCCCTCCACTCTTAAAAGGTTTCCCATGAAAGGCCTTAGAAATATCCACTTTTTCTTGGGAATTTGAGTTTCTCACACACCTCAAGGTCTACATCTTAACCAATCTCACTTCATCTAGGATCTCTTGAAAAGACATCACATATACGTCTCCAAACCAGTCAAAACCCCATTGTCGCCTAATAATCACCTCACTACTGTCGGCTTTCCATTACTATCTAACCTTACTACTGATAGAGAAATTGTTGGGGCACTCCAATACTTCACTATTACCCGATTAAATATCAACTTTGCAGTTAATTAATTAAGTCGACATATGCATCGCCTTAATACTAATCATATGCATGAAACTAAACAAGTTCGTTGATGTTTATGTGATGCTATATCCTTAAATCTCCCTATTACATGCACACCTTGTACCTCCTAGACCACATATGTAGATGCAAATTGGGCTAGCTATCCAGATACCCGTCACTCTACTACAAAGTACATCATCTTTCTTAGTCACAACCTTACCTCCTAGCACTCCAAAAAGCAACTTACTATCTCTAAAAGCTCTATTGAAGCCAAATATAAAGCTATCACCTATGTTGTGGCTGAATTAAATTGGATTTGTCACCTTGCTCGCAAGTTAAAATCCTATTCAATGGCTCGTTTTTCTTTATTATCGCAATCTTAGAGTTGCTTATATAACTAGTAATCCCATCCATCATAATCATACAAAACACATTAACATCGACTATCACTCTGTCATTAGTCAAATTTTAGTTTGCTATATTCTAACTCCCCTTCGGCATGCAAACATTCTTATCAAGAATTTCTCTACTATTGCCTTTCTTGATCATTGTACCGATCTCACGTTAACATTGATATCATGAGATTGAAAAAGTGTATTATTGTACATTATTATTATTCAGCTTTATAGCAAGGGATAGAATAGTATTTTTACACACATTTATACTCTTACACTCTATAAAATACAATATTACACAATAACAAAATACGTATTGTATATACATAGTGGGGAAATAATGCGAATTAGGATTGCATTTTAACTCAAAACACTTAAAAGCACATCATCATATAGTTTTTTTTTTTTTTTCTTCTATCTCTTTCTTTCTTCCCTTCTCCTTTTTTTGTGTTTTCACCATGTTACTTCCATAATGTTCTCATAAATTTACTACTTTTTATAAGAATTTTGTCCTCATATCAATATATCCATATTTTTCTCACATTAACTTTTTAACTCTATGTAGTATAATAGAGATAATGTATATAGAAATACCTTAACTTTTCTTCTAAGATAATTTAATATCAAAATATTCAAAAATTAAAAATTTACTTATTTGAGTATCTAAACTTTTGATTTCAAATTGTTTAGTGCTCACCATGTATGTATATAATATCTATTAAATATAAACACTCAAATGATTAAATGTTCAAATTTTAAATTTAAATCTTAAATATTCAATTATTAAACTGTCCAAAATGCGTATTATTATAGTGCTATAGGGTGGGCATAGATCGCTTTTGAATGTGTATAATTTGTACAAATACGTAATCTACTTCCGTTTCTTTCCTTTTCATTTTGCTTTCCCCCTCTTATTATTTTAGCTAAACAAACATAAAAGACCACATCAAAAGTTAACAAGAAATTCTAACGTCCTTGTTCGATTTCCAACTTCTCAGATCCATGTACATAAAACAACTTAAGTGCGTAAATTCAAAAATTTAAGCATTTGGCCACTGGTAATTTACAGGTTGAAACTTAGTGCCGGTAATCATGTCGCTAACCTAACGATACATTTAGATGAAGTTACTTTCTGTTCGATGAAGGCACTACAGAAAGGTTTTGCTATTGATGCATTAATGATAATGAACAAGGAGATTTCAGCCAGCGCGGATATCATACAGATTTTTTCCCTGCAAATGAGGTACTGACCTTACCAGGAAACAATTAAGATTCAGCAGAAAGGTACTGGGGTGCTAAATAAAGCCACTTTTGCCAAGGTTAACAATCAATAGGCAAAGAGCTAATTATGATTAGTCATATCAGCAACCGTTGAGATAACTGATATAATCCATTAGCTTCCTTCAATCTAGAAGCAGCCCAGGCATCATTGAGTCAAAATCCACCTCAGAAGGTTCTCTTTAGACCATATGAACTGTATCATCTGCTATCATCACTCTATTATCATCTTGCAGTTTCTGCAATTTATATAATTTTTTTTTTTTTAAAAAAAAAAAAAAAAAAGGCAACATCAGTTAGTTGTTCAGATCTGCCTTTTTCCAAAAGGCAACCACCGAAGGACCATCTAGGTTTTCATAGATATAACTCTCACCTCCAGAAGCGACATTATCTCAGCACTTGTGTAAGGGCTAGTTGCCACATTGTTGATTATCTTCTCTATGTCTGCAATAGATACGGTCTCCAAGCGGTTTGCCCGCATGTGTTGACCAAATATTGTGTTAAATGCCTCAGTTCTGCAAAGGAAAACAAGAAACAAGGATTGGAAACAACACCTGATGGCAGATACATAACATCTTAAGGTAACATTCAGATAATTCATCATGTTTTTCCTTCCCAGTATACATACCTTTCTTGAGAGAGACCAGTTTCAGGCTGTGCAGCAGGGGCATCATCGACTTCCATTGCAACAGCAGTACTGGAAAAGAAAGGCAAACGATCATGGCATAAGGAGGGATTTTCATATCAAAATCCCTTCAAAAAGAATAAAATAAATCAATATTAAGTTTTGATACAAAGTTCAAGACATGCTTACCTTTCTCCTGCATTGTCAACACCACGAGCTGCCCCATTTTCATCAGCTCTATGATCAGCCCGCCTTTTTCTTTCCATCTCTCTCTCCCTCTCTTGCTCACGCTCTTCCATATCAGTCAGCTCCTTGTGATAAATCGCAAAGTTCAAGACCTTCAGTGCAGCTTCCACATCGAACTTTGTAACCTGCAAAATTTTTCAAGGATGCATATTATCTAAGAAATCAGCATATTTCAAGGAAACAAAGAGCTATAGATATCACATGCCTTCCTGCTCAACTTCAGCTTAGCATGGGCAGTTGACAGTCGTATAATTGTTTCCAAAGTACGTGCAGTAATCGGAAGCGTTCCACCAGTCTACGAAAGACAGGAATCCTTAGCTACACACGGTAAAATAATTCATAGCATTTGAGTTCATTTGTAATAAATGGAACAAACCTGCACATTGGAGCTGGAATTTCGGAGTTCTGCATAGGCGGTAGCTATTTGCTCAGATGCCTGCATAACCGATTTATAAAGGATCACCCCAGTGTAGATAGTAAATTCAATAAGGCAAAAGACCAACTCTTGTACTATTTTCAGCAAACAGATTTGAGAAAATGATCTGTTTCCAGGGAACGCATAACTTATTTCAACTGCAAAAGTTAAGAGGAATAATGAAAGCATCAAAACCTCGTCAGTGAGTTCTGGTTGAATCCTGTGCTTTGCATAATGAATATACTTTTTGAGAAACCTAACAGTTAAAGTATCACATTTTCGTCCTTTTCCTGTCTTTTTCCCATGCAGCATGCGGTTGTACTGGACAAAGACAGATGAATCAGCTTCGGCTTCATCTTCCCTTCCATATCGATAACCACCATCATCACCTGATAGACAAGATGCTCTGTATAAGCACTGCAGCTTTAAGCAGATAATGTTTTACAGGCACAAAAGGCTCAACAAGCTTACCTCCATCTAACTGAGATCGATAGCTGTGCATGCGCAAGACATGACCAGATATTTGACGATCTATATCAGGATCCATTTGGTCCAATACAATAAAGAGTAGATCAAAACGAGAAAGCAAAGAATCTGGAAGCCCAATATTCTTCGTTGGTGTCAATGAGCGATCATACTGCAGATTCATAAATATAAATTGATTTCAGGTTGGCAAAAGTCATCTACATTTTAGATATTCTCTTTGCTTCAAAGAACTATTGGTAGAAATGAACTTTACAGTTCCATATATAGGATTTGCAGCAGCAACCACGCTGCACCGAGCATTGAGCGATGCATGGATACCAGCTTTGGCAATAGTTACAGTCTGCTGCTCCATGACTTCATGAATAGCAACACGATCTAGATCATTCATCTTGTCAAATTCATCAATGCAAACAATACCTCTATCAGCAAGAACCATTGCACCGGCTTCTAGTCTTCTTTCTCCTGCACAAGGAGACAAACCGTCATGAGAAACCATCATCAGGTGCAAAAAAGTTAACAGCTCAGTATATTCGTTACCTGTTTCCTGATCCGAAGTAACAGCAGCTGTTAAACCGACTCCAGAAGATCCCCGACCAGTTGTTGATATGGCTAAAGGAGCAATGTTCATGATCGCCCTCAATAGTTGAGACTTAGCGACAGATGGGTCACCAACCATCATCATGTTTATATCGCTGCAAGAAACAAATAAAATATCTACAATTAATATAATTTTCTTTTTAATATATGCGTTACAGGTCAGATTAAAATAATTTTTTTGGACTCAATAAGAAAGAACCCAACCTGATCTTCTTAGAGCTCGATTAAAGAAAGAATCCTACGATCTCTTTTAGAATTTGATAATTCTAAATTTCTGGAAAATGGTAGAACTTTTCTTTTCTTCATTGAAATTCCAGGACAAGAACATACCACGGACAGTTTACTCCTCAACTGCATTTTCCTATTTTTTCTCTCATAAAGCTAGCCTCACAACTTCTGGAAATAATTGACACATAATTCAAATTTTACATACGCAACCTAAACGTAAATGCATACTAACTTGCACTTCTACACACAATAGACACATTAAACATACACACAGAGTAACATAATATATTTCAGTATATGTAACAGAACACACAGTACACATCAGCACTTATATACTAATACTATGCAAGCTGTTGACTTTTCTTGCAACTATAAACATGAGTAAAAGGCATAATTTTATGTCCATCGTATGCTATAGTGATAGTGGCAGATAGATTAATCATAATAGTATGGTAAGTGCAACTGTTCAGCACTAGGATAAAATACTCCATGGAATAACATTACTAAGAGAGAAACAACTGGGCAGGAAACCAGCAACAAATATGGAACCTATAGCAACTCACCCTCTCAAATGGGTGCCATTATTCAAGTTCTTCTCAACTCCACCAAGCATCAGCAATATCACCGCTTTCTTTATCCAGGAATGACCATAGATAGAAGGCGCGAGCGAGTTACCCAATAAATCAAATGCATCATCCCTCTCAGCAATCTTCTTAATATTTTTTAAGTCTTCTGGAGTGTAAATTGGGGCATTTGCTTCTTTGTTAAGAAGGGAAACATTATTAGCTATAAGAACAGTCCTGCATAGCAAGTCATTTTCATCAAGCAAGTTAGTGGCAAAAAATTTCCTTGTGGTTTCCAAGTAAAATGATGAATAAAAATAATTGCCACGTCAGATGCTGAACTACCTGAATACCCCATTCACACTGCCCTTGCTTTTCCCAGGAATAGCTTTGTATATTCCCACAATAGCCACACGATCTCCAGGCTTACACGAATCCACCAAGTCATCCTCCACTATCACATCAACAGTTCGTGGAAGTTGACCAGGAGCAGAATTCTCAGGCATTTCTTGTATCGACAGGGTTTGATGGTCTTTATATTGACACAAACCATACTCAGTCACCAACAAGTTGCCTTTGTCATCCTAAGGAAATGAAATTTTTAATGGGAGGGCCCTTCTCACCATATGTACACAAACCTAGAAGGCAAATATGATACTTACCCTAGTAGGATAAACTGAACCTGTTGGCAAACCCATATTGGATGTAATGTCTCGATATTCTCGGGTAGTGAATTGGTCTGTTGCAGGGCAAAAGTGAACGCTTTTTACCACTTTTGGCCTCACAAGAGAACCTGAAAGCAAAGCCATACAAACTAATTAAGCTTACATATAGAGGAAAAATCTTACAGGGTATTTTGTACATAAACCAGTCCTCATCATAAGTTATTTCATACTCAATTCATGAAAGCATAAGAGTATATCCAATAATTCTATGAGGATACACCTGGGGAAGGTGGTAGGATTTCTTGGCAGGATGGCACAACTTACTTTTTAAAAGAAAATTAAGGGAGGCAAAATAAAAGATGAAGTTTGAAAATGAAATTAAAAGTGTTGGATTAACAACTAGGTCATGGTTGGCTCCATAAAGTCATGAACACCAGCATGATAAACAGTGGCAGAAAAAGGAGTACAGTACATTTGGTAATGATGCCCTCTACGCAGACCATTGAGCCAATAAATTCGGATAGAAGTTCACGGGGTGTGACGCTGCGGGAAACAAAAGCACCTTCAAAACCCACGAGAACACCTTCTCCTTCTTTTAGGTACTTTGCATCAATCTTACGAACTAGGTCACTCACTGCATCAGAGAAAGCTTGCATATACTCACCGGGATTTCTTAAAATCCTGTTGAAATCACGGTGAGGGAAAATAGTTAATCCAAGATCGCTTTACCAATTTCATCATGCAAATAAACCAAACCAGCCAATCAATAGGGAGAAGAAGAGGAACCAGAAGAATATACCAAAACAATTACTTGGAAATGACACTTCCTAAATAACCCCAAAGAAAGAGGAAAAGAAAACAAGGACTGATGTGATGCAAAAGGTCAAGTACGTATTAGCTTCTCCGTAAGGAAAGCGCATAACCACACTGACAATCGCTTTATGAAATTTTTCAAAGAAAAAAGAAATAAACAAGCATTTTATTGTTACCGTAGATGAATTAAGTTATAACTCAGGCCACTAATTATCCCAGCCCTGGATAGACAGTAATGTTTCGCAAGTCAGTAGCTTTCCTAAGTAGAGTATAAGACAAAGGGAGAAACTTTGAATGCTAGTGTAATGTTATAGATGGGACGTCTCCATTTGGAAAGAAGAGAAAAGAATATTAGTCCATACACTGCACAGCATAACCTCACTTTTGTCCCGTTGCAGTTAAACATTCTAAATGGAACTGAAACGATACTCCGTTCATTTCATGCTTCAAACAAGTGAAATTACTCCAGGTCTTCTCCCCAAACAAACATTCAATACATCAGAAAGGGAAACACGTAGAAGATCCCTGAAGAGAAACACTAGAACCAGACAATGCCATTGCAATATCAAGTCCTGACTTGGCATCCCAACAGCTACGAAATTGCAGCACCATAGAAACTTAACTTAACAATTCATCGAATTTTTAAGCCGACTGAACATTTAAGGTAGTCTAACTCTAGAGCTTCTTCCAAAATCCAACCAATTTAATCATGTGTTCAATTCGTAACGAAAAATAACACCATTCATTCAACTAAATCAGTAATCCCGAGGGAACAAAGATGGGAAAAAATAAATAAATAAATGCTCATGGAATCTCACCGCGGGGCCAAGCCATGGAAGGAGTGGAGATCGGAGATATTGATGATGAGACGACGTCGTTTGTGGTTAATCATCGTCTTAATATCGTCCACATACATCCTCCCAGCCTAAAGCATCATAAAGAGCGACAAGATTTACATCCATTCTAAAATTACATGGATTAGGGTTAGGGTATAGTGAGATTGCTTACATCATTATCGAAGAAAGCTAATAGATCGCGCTTGTGAGCTGCTCGTACTTCCTCGCTGACATCCATTTTCTTGGGGCTTCGTCTTCTCCGGTTACAACTTCTTAGAGAGAAAGAGAGAGAGAGAGAGAGGAAATGAAATGAAAGTGAGGTTTCGTCGATGGCAATAGAGGCCGGCTTCACTCTTTCAGGGTTTAAGTTGGCGGGAAGTGAAGGAATCCAGTACCAGTTTTGGCGGGAAACTATTAGGACTTGCCTTCCCGTCGGGTGGATATCACGTGGATAATGCTGATGTTTATGTTATGTTGCAAAGAAATATGAAATGCATTATTTATTTACATAAAAAAATTTAATATAACATAATACAACATAATACCATATAATACATATTTGTTACATATATATATATACGATTTATCTATCTAATTCCATAAGTTTATTAAGATGACAAAGTCCTTTTCATTCTTAATTCATTTTCCGTTCAAATTTCCACACACTTTTAACATTTTTTTCTTCCAAATATATTTCTACCGTTCTTTTTTATTTTTTCGTAATGCAACATGTCTTTGGCTTTTTTCGCTTGTCTTATTATGACCGTCAAGCCTCAAACACCCAAACTCAATATAATTAGGTATGAATTATAAATTTATAACTTGTGTTTTAGTTGTTTTATAAAAAAGGTGACCTATAATATTTTTTTTAACATGTATATGAATCCTTTTTTTTTTTTTTTTACTTTTGCGTAATACATGTATAGGGAACTAGTCATAGTTTTCGTAGTTGATGTAAGTATATTAAAATTTTTAATTGGTAATTTAAATAAAAATTCACAAAAAATAAGGAAGAAAGCTACTGTAGTGGCTACCATAGTTGTTGTTTCTCTTTTTTTTTATTTCATTTTATTTCATTTTTCTTTTTTTAATTTAATTTATACATTTTTACTTTTGTGTGATACATGCATAAGGAATATGCCATAGTTTTAGTGATTGATGTAAGTATATTGAAATTTTAAATTAGTAATTTAAGTAAAAAATCATTAAAAATAATAAATTAAATAAAAACAAAAAGTTATGTATTTATTTAATAATGGAACGAACAATTAAGTCTATGACATGTCTCCATATACATTGTATTTGTCAAAAAAAATCACAAATCACCTCTTTGCAAATGAAATACCTTGGGACTCTAGCGAACATCACAACCCATCACATGTCCTCATTATTCAAGGACACTCTAGAGTTCTAATCCACCGAAAGTCCATCTTAACCTGTCAACAGGATAATAAGATTGACTCTCTAAACACAACTGCTTAAACTATTGGCAAGCAAATCATCTCCATAATAATCCTACCCAAGAATAACACTTCCAACTTATACAAACAAAATCCTAACAACAAATCTAGTCCATGTATTAACATTTAACTCCATAATTCATATATCAATCACAAATAAAGAGTTATGATCACCTCTTGTACCCAACCTGCTAATAGTAGCCTCGATCACAATATAAGCAACAAACTTTATCTTCATACTTGTAGCTATAAGAATAAGTTAAAACTCAATACATAATGTACAAATACACACGGATGGCAAGCAAGTTGTACACGTACATATAATACAATTAAAATATTAACAATTTATAACCTTGAATTTAGGCTAGCAAGCATTAAAAAGATACCTATTATCTCGTTGCACCATAATCTTGTACAAATATAAGTATATATAAGTATAAAAGTTTTCCTTGAAAGTCCTTTACCTAGAGATAGAATCTAGTATCCTTGAAACTTAGTGATAACTACATTTTCCCACATGTAAGGCCATTGGGAAATCCTTACATGAGTATCTACCCTTAGGAATCTACCACTATAAGCTCTCAAGATGAGCTAGACAAGTACAAACAACAATCAACAACCAATAACTTTTAGATTGAATATAGATTATTCTAATTTCATTTGGTACTATCGTATCAAGTATATCCAATAACTGAGTATCGCGTACATAAAAAGCCGAACCAAAACAAATTTCAAAGCTTGAATCAAAACAAAGTCTAAACCCTTATTGAAAGGATAGCACAAGTAAAAGAACCCAATAACAGAAATAATAAGCTAGTTTTAGTTACTCTTCATAATCATATCAAGATCTTTACATTATAACTTCCTTCATCCCATCCATCCCTTTCTTTATCTTCTAAACTCCAACTTCACAATAACTACCAAGGACCATCAACTTCAATAGTTCAAGCTATTACTCAATCTAAATCCAAAGAAGTTTAACCCCTCAACCATCACCAACCAACTTCCAAACATTCTTTGGTTAGCACCAAGGTCGAAACATAATCAATTTCCATAGAGAACTCATGGTTACCTAATAAAGTTTGAAACTTTTCAACAACATGAGAATAGGGAAATGATTAACTTGAAAGTTAAGCCTGAAAATCAAACCAAGTCGTAGCTTTAGACTTGGAAAGATCATAAACAATCTCAAACTCACCATTGATATTTAACCATACTCTTAGCACCACCTTTACCAATTAACACCAAATGTCACAAGCTAAGTGATAGATGAAATCCTTAATTATTGTAGTTTAAACTCTGTCTTTTATTAATAAAAAGGTGGTTAAAAGTTTGAAAAAACAATAAGATTTGAAAACTGGAAGGAAGTCGATGAAATAAGAATGAAAAACATCAAATTGAGCTGGTATAGAGTGGAACTAGCTAGCCAATTCCTTTAAAAAGGTTTTGACCCCAAACCATAGAGTGGCAAGATGGTTCTATAATGAATTATTAAGCTTACACTGGCCTAATGAGAAACACAACTTCCTCCCTTTTGCAAATCATTTTGAAATCTACACCAAATCAACTGGAACTTTGATACAACTACAAGAAAACTTCAATTAAACATTAATCCAACTTCAACGGTCATTTTTTACTCTAAACCCACTACAAATACTATACAAACAATAGCTCTAAACTCCAATTTATCAACAAGTAAAACCAACTCTTCAATAATGAAAGTAAGTTGAAGAAGAAGAGAGCGCCCTTGAAACTTGAAAAGGAATCGAAATCCACCTAGTTATTACATTAAATGTCCATCTTTAGGCTCGAACTTAAATAACATCCCACTCAAACATCATTTAAAAGAGGGTTTACTTAAAAAAGAACTAAGAAAGAAATGCTTAGCTTAATCCTCTACGTAACCTCCTTCTTTGAGTATAAAAGTTTGATGACAGCTTTAGGGTTTAGTCTCTAACACTTATAAGAGGAAAGGTTTAGAGTCAAAATGAGAGCTTAATGAGTTTCAGGTACATGGGGTAGGGTTTGCGCCTGAATGTAGTTGGCTTAAGCCCATTAGCATTGGTTTTGAATTATTTTCCTTTGAATTTACTTGGGTATTATAGTAAAAAAAAAACCAAAATACTAGTCATGTATACATAATTTACACTATAATTAAGTGATTAGTACTTTAGACAATTTTAAAAATAAAATTAAAATAAATGAAGGGGATGCTTACATAATAAGGGCTAGAATCCAGATATGCAGGACTTATTCCCATAATCTCTTAATTGAACTTGTGTATTATAGGAAAATTGATGCACAAAATTCTGAAGAACATTTTTAAAATACACCTATATCATATATGTATATATTTGTCATTTCTATTTGTTATTGTCATAGACACCTTAACAAATTGTGAAGCTTCTCCATAAGCCTTAATTTAACCCGTCCACCTAGAGGGCTTCCTTTAAAACTTCGAAGGAAACAAGTCCTTATATCTCTAATATTGCATACTATACAATGATATACCAGAATTACAGATGTCTAAATATGAAGGAAGAAAAATGTATTTGGATTCATACATTTAATTAAGGGAAAAAAAAAAAGATTTTTAAGGAAAAATTCATTAAATTTAAAAAAAAAAAAGACGAGGAAAAGAGGAATAAAAAAAAAAAAACAGAGAAAACATATAAAGAAGCATTGGTAATAGTAATTATAAAAGAGGGCTATTTCAATAAAATTAAACGTTAGGCTAAAGCGGAATAACCACCTTATTCATATATATATATATATATATATATTTGATCCACGTCATATTGAATTCGAAGAATTATGTCTATATATATCGTTCTTTTCCCCTTTTCTTTTTTCCTCCTCTGGGGTTAAATAATACATTCATTCATTGGCTACATTATTTCACTTCGTGTGCTTTCCGTTTCGAGTTCTCTAATCTTATTTTACAGCTACCCAAATGGATAATTTAAAACTTAACCTCAGTGTATAATGCAATTGGTGCTTTCAATTCAGTTTGTTCAACTCCTATTGAATTTTATTCTAATTAATGAGGACTTGAAACGTTGATGCTTTTTAACATTTTGCTTACGTAAAATATACTTTTATTCTAAGCAAGAAATTTACATCCACTGAGATACTCGCCTTTGCCGCAACGAAGGGGTCACCGAAGTAGGGAACTAAAGCTGGCGAAGTGTAATCGAGGTAAAGGTCAAAAGGGAAGAAAATCGAGCGCCTCAAAAGTTACAGTTTCCAAATAGGAACTCGTTAATTTTTCGTGATGCCAACTAATTTTCCCTGTTGATGCAAGTAACTGAAGATACGAAGATGGCCCGCAACAGAAGAGTGCAAATTCAAGGGAAAAAAAAGTACCTCTTGATGGAGTTTTAGGGCACCACTGGTATAAAGTGCCCAAACAGCCTAGCAAAATTCACATACGAGCATCCATACAGCGATTGCTGGCAAAAGAAATTGGTGAATATGTACAACGGTCCATGTTGTCATATGAGCAGAACAGGCAAGGGAAAAGGAAGAACACAGGCAGGCACATGCCAAACACGAGTATGCAATGAAACTGCTTTACAGCATAATTTTACTTTTTGTCGATTTAATCCTTGCAAAGGCTAATTCTTTTTAGGTGAAACCAGGATTTAGCTGGAACGTTTGACAGAAGGATACGGTTTGCCTGCTTTCCTGAGAAATGTTCAGAATCTACGTATGTCACGACAGCTCTCATGACAGGGCTGGTCCTGACTACATGCTTTCTCAAATATAATCCCAGCGTGACTTCATCCAGTAGCATTTAATCATGCTATAAAACATATGCAGTGTGGAAAGCCTGGAAAGTTATGATAAACAGTCAGTAATCAAGGAATGACTTGTTGTACAGCATCAAATCATTGAGGGCAACCAGCAAACAAAGAAACAGAAAGGAAGAAAGATGTGAGGCTCTAAAGGATCTTACACAAATTTTCACAAGAAATATGAATAAATACAACCTTAAATCTTAATTTTCTACACCAGCAAACTCGCGATTTAGATTCAGGTGCCAGAACCCCCCATGATCCAAAACTCTAGCGAATTCCTAGCAACTACACAAGTCTCGGGCAGAAGGTATCCATTTCAAAACAACCTCCATGCTTATAGATATAATGCATGAACACGACAAGAAAAGTGTACCACTTTCTCCCCAAACTCTGTTCGTGTTCCCAGTGGGACAAGCAATTTCATATTATCCATAGAAGATATCCATGGACAATAAGAAGTTGGGGAATACAACATGCCGACATCCACTAGAGGGAGAAGGAGATTGATTCTGCACATGTAATTGTGAGATCTCCTAATCTCTTAGATAATAATGGAATGGTCAGCATAGTTGACATTTGACTTTCATGAAACCGTGCATTCATTATACGCTCAATAAAAACAACAATAGTAAATTCTTACTACAATACACCATGCTCTTCCCATGACAGAAATTACTTTCACAACTCAATCCCGTACATACTACACTGAATTGATTGATCAGGCATTGCTTCTGCAATTTCTCAATTTTACTGCAGCATGTTCTTCCACGTCATATTCATTAAAAAGATATTAGTTTCAGAGAGAGTTAGTTCCATACAACGAATAAATTTCTATATGGAAACTGATGGAATAATAGAGGTGTTTACAAAGTTAGAAGAAAAGTTAGTAGGTAGGTTCTATCACAGAACCAGAAAAGTAGGATGGATTTGCTATTAAAATTTATCAGCCATTCCAATTTTAATAGTTTGACTTGTACAGTTAATTTCTTCTCTAGCTAAATGAGCATAGGCACTTACAATAGTTAATAGTTTAACTTCTACAGTTAAGTTCTTTAGTAGCAGAATGATCATAAGCACTTACTATAGTCATAAATTTACATATCTGAAAGGTTAAGGTTATTGCTTTGCACCCCCCCCCCAAAAAAAAAAAGAAAGGTTAAGGCTATTGAAAGAATTTCAAATAAGGCTCTGTGTCTATGAATTTGCACAAAGATGATCAATCCAATCCCTAACTTAACCCTCCTGCAGCAACACTTAATAAAACAGTAATCACAAAAACAAAGAAAGGAATGCATGTGGATGTACAAAGGCTCTATGAAAGTAAGAATGCTCTGCTACAGAGGGCTAAAAAAGTCTTCCAATAATATTTTAAAGAAAAGAAAGGACATGGAAGGTTTAGCATTTTCATGAGTAAAAACACACAAACAGCAAGAAATATTCACCTATGTTGAGCTTTTCCCAGGTCATTCTCGTTGACAGAATAATTAGAGTCAACCTTCCTTCCTGTAGAAATCAAAGCAAGATACTTCACTATGCGAGCCATGTACACAATGTTTTCCTCTTATGAAGATATAAGGCACATTCGAAATAAATCACAAAAAAAAGTATATACTTTCTCTTCCTTCGGTCAACTGAACTGCTCCTCATGTCATTTTTTGTGAGAGAAGATCCAGAAGGCATGGCATACTGCATTGGCGAGAGGACTGGAGGGGAGGGTGCAGATAACCCAATATTTGTTGCTGGGGCAGGTGGCAGAGATGACTGTGGTGGGGCAGGGGCTGGTGGTGGCGCAGCAGGTTCAGGAAGAGGCCTTGGTGCTATGTGCTTCAATCGATTGTTTCTATAATTTTTCCAGAAGAAGAATTGCTGACGATGGGCCAACTCCTAGATGCATTTAGTACAAAATAGCTTTCAGAAAGCAACTTTCCAACCATTTATGGGCATCTAGATATAACCCTGTAAAGATTATATTCTGGAGGGATTTGATCACTACTGATCCCATTATGGAGTGATCTAATGATAACCACTTGATACTATCATCAGAAGAATGCAGAATCATACAACACATGGTCATGGACAGACAACAAATATTGAAGGTATTCCCCACCGCCAACCACGGTGCCAAAAGGAAAAAGGAAAAAAGAAAAACCATGAAAGAGATTAAAGAAGGGAAAAAAGGACCAGCTAGCACTGAAAAAGTTCAAAATAATTCATAGACCAAACCTTGTTGCCAGGATGAGCCATTGCATTTCGAAAGTTTGGATTTTGAAGAAGCTTTAGAAAGAAAAGGCAATGGGGATACCTGAAATTACCCAAACAGGTATTATTACCAGCAAAGGATAGAACAGCAAAGTAAACATTTCAAATGGAACTCCAAACTAATCGTTTTGCAACTTAAGTTAAGTGCCTTTCTAATGTTCAAAGATATGAGTAACTTAGCTTTTTCTACATGATTTCATATTCTCCCACTTCAACAGAGCAAAGCAGACATTGCAACAATACGAAACAAGAACATTGGAGCAGTATTATTTAGAGACTGCAAACTCCCCCGGACTATGATGTCTAAAAATCTGGTGCTCTTACATGCTTAATAACAAAACCAAAAACCAGGCAACTCAAATACCCAATCTCTTGAACAATCAAAGTATGGAAGGAAAATCAAAAGCAGAATACCATCACTCCCATATTAAAAAATAACACCCAAACACTTAAAATAACAAAAACAAATGCCAATTTCCCGTGATCCTGTCATGCTCCACATCAAAAACCCCATGGGGAGCAAACATTTACTGAATCCAAAGTGCTTTTTTATCATGACATAACATAAAAGTTAATCTTTGACCATAAATGGAATCCCAAATATCTAACAAACAAAACGAGCCGATATATTTTCCCAACCAGAGAAAATGCTTAAGCCTAATTTCTACAAGGTGATTGTCGGCCATAAGGATCCTATTTCACCACAAACAGAGAGAAGGAGCTCACATAATAAACTTGATATACTCAGGCCGTTGCCAATACTGAAGATACTTCAAGTACCCAATGAAAGCCTCATCTTCGAAATACCGATTCTGAGCCAAATCTGAAATTGGAACACTTTCACAACACGATCCAGTAAAACCAAAGATAAAACAATCAGATCAACGAAAGCTACATACAATGAATATATGTTGGGTTCGCGAGACACTGCACAAATTCCAATTCAAGTAAGAACCTCTGCCTCCCATCATCAGGATCCTTGTACACGTTCTTCGGCCTATCGAAAATCGAAAATCAATCCAAAGTATTTTAGTTGAATCCTGTTATTAAGATACGGTACCGAGTTCAAACAAGAGTATTGTTCACCGTATCACTAGCTTCAAAACCCTAGATATTGCAAGTGACACAAAACCCTAAATGTCACAGCTTTCGAGTAATTCAGATTATGCAAAGCAAAGCCTGGACAGTGAATGAGAGAGGGAGACCTGAGAGAAGATTCAGAATGCTGCATTTAGTCCACTTCCGTTCGTCGCAGTGTACTCCCGCAGAGAGAGAGAGAGAGAGTTTACGATAGCCAACGGATAATACGAAAATAATCCCCGAACAAAAGTTAATATTGAATTCCGTATGCGATTTTATTACCCAAATTTTTTTATAAATTTTTTTACACTAAAATTATATGGGCACATGCGAATTGAGTATAAATTTTTTTCAGCTGTAGTGTAAATTTTTTTTTATTTTTACTTAATTGTAATTTTTCATCATATTTATACAAATATACGACGAAAATCACATAGCTTAATACAACTCCAATATAATTTTATTATATGTATATATTAGTTGTAGTCATGTAACTATAGTACGAAATCGATTAAATACTGATTTTAAAAATATAATGATTGTACAGGTATTTTTTCATTCTAATAAGAACGTGAAACTTGGAAATAGGAGCTTCACATGGTCAAATACTCTGGGGACTTATACATGCTCCTCTTCAAAATATCCTTCTTCTTTCTTATCAAGCTCTCCCAGGTCTATCATTCGCCTTATTCGTTCGCCAATTCCTTCACCTCGAACGATTTGAGTCGAATTCTAACCTCTAACGGGTTGAGTAGCTTGTAGGGTGTTTTGTATGGTCTCAGTAGGTCGACAAGACAGCACATGAACAGCATGAGTCAAATCAACTAAGAGGTTAGCTATCTCATCAAGCCTCTCATCGGTGCTTCTAGAAGTTCCCTGAGATTGTCGTCCATTGTGTACAACCCTATTATTAACACCAGTACCAACATTCATATTTGGGTTTGTGATTTTTCTTTACATATTTAAAATTCAAACAAACACTTCAAAAAGTGAATAACTAATAACACAGTAGTCAAATGAACATAATAACTTGCTCCATTCCACATACGTAAAATAAAGTATAACGGAATTTCAAGAAGAACTAACTAAAGTTCATACAAAATCTTCATTCTAATACCAAGATGCTGCGAACCATAACCAAGAACAAACTAAGTCGGTTGCTGGATAGGTCCAAGCTTGTAGAAAGCTTAAAAATGGTTAATGAGAAAAGGTGCAAAAAGAGTGATAATGACGAATGAAATAGTAAGCAAAACCCACGAACAACTCTAAAGAATATGACGCACCAATGAAACTTTCGATAACTTATGACATAATTCGATATAATGCACGAATTGATTCAATGAGATTACTTGTCATCTAAACTTACTTAAGAGAAATGATAAGAGTGATGCCGAAAGTAAACAAACAATGTTTATATAATGAAGAAAGTACTAAAGTGTATTGAAGATAATCTGATGGTTTATAACTACAAATATAAAGGTATTTATACCCGTAAGTTAGGACAACTTTCCCAAAAAAGAAAAGACAAAAAAGATATTTCTTAAGGAAGTAATGCGCACGATGTAAAAGGGTAAAAATAATTTATAAGGAAAATAATCATTAGTGTTACAGATTCTACATATGATATTATACATATGGCGATGCTGTATCGGCGAGGTTGTTAGGAGATGTGGATAAAAAATACGGACAAAAAATACGGACATATGGATTTATCCGAATAAGGATGGCTTAGTTAGTCCAGACTCTCTTTTTCGACTTCTCGACAAGGAAGATGCCGAGTAATTGGTCGACTTAGCGCTAAAGAGTAATCTTCAACTGGGCATACTATAGAAAAATGGGCGGTTATACGATACGGTATTAAAGGTAACTTGGCAAGAAAGTACTCAGCTTCGATAGGGGTTAGTTGAAACAAAAAGATTCGTCGTACTAGCCCTTCCAGTCCTTAGGTTTGGCTGCCGGTCAGAGGTCTGGTAGCCTAATTCCCATCGGGTACCCTAGCCATCCAAATACCCCAATCGATCGTGCATATAAGAGGCAAAAATTGAAGTAAGTCTTCTGAGTAAGGTTGTTAAACAACCTAAAACGAAATGTATGTGACTTAGAAAAGCAAAAAAATTAGCATATGTGACATGAACTTTTGAAGCAAGATCAAATGGTGTATTTAATGTACCTAATAACTCGTTTGCAAGTTAAACGCCTCGCAACATGACTGGACTACATGAGTTGGTCCCTATGTAGTATTCCTCTCAATCTACCATCTACTAGCTAAAGGAATACCCTTTGTGATCATGAAGCCAAACTTACTAACGGGTATAATGTGTGGGAAATGATCTCATACCCAAATCTGTAGTAAAATCATTAGCCCCTCGATCTCGAATACACCAGTCTGTGCAGCGTTACATAGCTGTCAATATAGCCATGCTAGACAGGCCGATCCCTAACTATACGTCCTCGTTATCCAGAAGTCATCCAATAAGAGAAGGTACATGAGATGTACATAGTTAGAAGATTTATCCATGAATAAGAATCCCCTTATTAGCTAGAAGATAGACGCGTGGGTGTAACATTTTATCATATCCTCATCAGCATTGCTCGGTATAATTCTAAATCTATTAGCTAGCTATGACAATCGTATATGGCTACCCTTTATATCATCAGGTGGTAGAAAATCACTTAACAGGTTTCTTGCCACATTTGCCAAATTCTTGGTGCTTCTAGTGACAAAAGCACCATCAACCCTAAGGCCTAACTGGACCTCAATATCTTGGAGTGTAACGGTTATCTCACCGTATACCATATGGAATGTATGTGTCTTTAGCCTCCATCATTCCACAAGGACGTTAATCGATTGTTAGTCCATCTAGATGAATGGAAGTTGGCTAATAACCATAAATCATACCTCTACTAAGTGTCAGGCCCCAAAGCGGTAGAATCGTAACAGCCCTGCCGTGTAAACCATTCTAAGATAGAAGTTGACCTTACAACCGCTATCTTAGACCTAATCTACATAAGGTGTCCATGACTAACCTGCTTTGAAGTAAACAGTTTGTAATTTAAATAAATCATTTACCTAAGAAAGTGAGGAAATATATATATACACTATAATTCAATTGTTACAATTAAAGTTTACAATATTTCTCCGTAATATTTCCTAATTATTATATTATTCAAAAATTAGAAATTTTAAAGTAAAAGCTTAAAGCTTAAAAGTATGTGTTTATTTTTCAAATGTTTTTCCTCACTCCCCAGGATCCAACAGTTGCTAGCTTCAGAGTAGTTGTTTACTGCTTCTTAGCCAGCACCTGCACGACGTCTATAGGGATGTGAGCAACCACCGCTCAGTAAGTTAAGATGGGAGACTTACAACTATACCACAAACACAATAAGGTTTTCGATCAACTTATTAGGTGCAATGCATGTGCAAGCAAATACCATCACATGACGTTGTTCGGCCCGTCGTGAGATTAGAGAAATTGCGCCCGCTCTAATGCGGGTTGAGGAGTTACCATTAATGCAACAGTTCACGACCAAACCCAAGCTTATGCAATGGAGACCTCACTCCTCCCACGACTACCTTCGAACCATTGACTTCACTCTCGCCGCGACCTCTTCTCCTGTCACTTAGTTCGACTGAGGATGAAGAAGGGACCAATTGCAATCCTACGCTATCCCTTTCGAAGGGGTTGGTATTTGGCCGGAGAGTCCTAAGTTCCCCTAATGGGTTGCCATGTAGGTCCGATTATGATTATAAGTCGTATATTTGATTAGGTCCAGTTTAGGGTGATTAATTATTTCATACAAACCATACAATACAAACCAGGACAACAGATAGATTCATAGCATCACTCATAATCAAGCACATGCACACATTTAACTATCTAACAAGCACAGCCAAGCATAATCATCTTAAGCCTCCAAAATACAGCAACGTATTAATCCTAACTTACCTTGACTCCTCACTCACTCACTCACTCGAGGTCTGACTTGCTCAGGCCATCGCCGATCATCTCTATAACACAAACGTGGTTTCAGTTTTTTCATATAACTATTATAGGTTTATTTTATTCTATAACGCTTATTGTTATGTGTTGTTTAAGATTTAATATGCCTAATTATCTAGGTCTTAAGTCTTTTACAATTATTCTAGGTTTGGGGTTAGGTTCGGGTTCGGTTTCCACATCGATTTCTAAATTAGATTCTAATTCAATTTTTGAGTATTGTTTTATGCTCGAATCCTAGAAATTCGTTTAAAATCATAATGTAAAATAAATCACATTACTTCTCGATCTCTTAAATACCATCATTATCTCTAATTAGTATTTTATTCCACCTGGTACACTTAAATCCTTAATAGTGTACCGAATTTACTCTTGGTGTGAGAAATTTTTACATTTTTTCTCTAATTACATAAATTCAAGTTTTCTATCAGATTTATTGTACATTTTTATTATTATCATAATATCGATTTTTATTAAAATATTTTCTATTTATTATATTTCTAATAATTATGTATTATGTACTACTACTTATTATGTACACAATACACATCTAATATTTCTATTATTCTAATTACCATCTCCTAACATCAATTATCATTTCAAAATGTCTAAATTCATCCCCAATCAGATTTTACACCTAATTATCCTAATTTACAAAATTAACTCAAAATGTATATTTTTTCATATTACTTATTTACTACATAATTAACCTAATAATTACATCTAACACCCTAAATGCTATAAGTATCATACTCCATCAGATTTCAAGATTCTAAAACACATACTTATTCACTAAATCAGTAATTAACCCTAAATTACCCATTTTATGCCTCATTTTAGGGCTTGAAAATTATCTAAAATTTTCGAAAAAAAATTTTTGAAAACAAACTTCATAGTACTGTTCTATATTATCTAAGTAATCTACACAAAAATTTTGGGTTCAAAACTACACTCCTAAGGTCATTTATTTCTAAACTGAAACATGTTTGATTTTGCATTATTTCTTAAGAATCCTATATCACAAGATATATTTTCATCAAAATAATATTTTTCCTAGAAATTGCATACAAAAATATTCTAGAATAACCAAAATCATAATTTTCTAAGAATTTTTACTATTTTTACAAAATTACACAAAATCGAGTTAGAAATTGAACTCACCGATTTGGGTGGCTCCGGCCACCATGTCAACCTACCTAGGCGCTGTCACCACCATGTGGTGGTGGTGGCAGTCCACTCACAGCTGCTCGTTGGGTCTGGGTTCTCTTTTGTGGCTCTAACTGCACAGTTTTCCCCCCCCCCCTCTTTTTTTCTTTGTTTTTTCTCTCAAATTTCGCCTCTCCCTAATTTTCTCTAATTTCTAACTATCCAAATAAGCTTATGAATTTTTCTTGCTATTTATAGGGCTTTGTGGTAATTAATATACATTAATTAGACACGATATTACCACATTTCCTTAAATTTTGGCTTTTGTGCTGCTTAATTCTAATTGGATAATTTTTCTTTTTCAGATTATGACCTACCACAACCATATTTGCATTAATCTACACCCTTCTGATTTTTCTTAATTAATTTAATAATTTTCTTTAATTATTTACTAAGTTTTTGGCAAATTTAAGTAATTTCGCGTATTTTTATCTACACGTAAATACATGTGAGATACATGTGAACATTCCTAATTATTATTTAGGTCATTCTATGATTTTTTGTATACATATAATCTATCTCTAGTAATTTATTAGTTATTAAATTATACTTTTCGCCTTTTTATGATTAACAAGTATTATACTTAAAATTTGAAGATTTTGTAGTTTCTTATTTTATTACTTATTTTCTTAAATTCAAGTTTACGGGATTATTTTACTAATATTTCTAACTTTACTTTATAATTTAGGCTCGATCGGGTCCTTTAACCGATTGAAATCTCGAATGACTAGTTTTGGGGCTTACACTAGCTGCTTGTCGGGTTTGAATTCTCCTTTGTAGCCCTAACTATACAATTTTTCTTTTTTTTTTTCTCTAGTTTTTCTCTTAAATTTTCAAGTCTCTTTATTTTTCTTACTTTCCAAACTAACCAAATGAGCTTCTAAATTTTTCTTGCTATTTATAGAGATTTAAGAAAATTATTGTGCATTAATTTGATTACACAATTGCTTTATCCTCTTCCAATTTGCCTTTTGTGTTGTTTTAATTTAATTGGCTAATTTTTTTCTTATTTTTCCCAGCTGCCACGACCTATATCTGGATCATTCCTTATTTTTCTTGATTTTTATTTATTTTTTCTTAATTAATTATGAATTTTTTTTTAATTATTTAGTATTATTTTAGCACATTACACGTATTTTAACTAATTAAGCGTATTTCTACATACATGTAAATTCATATATAGTACAAATAAATATTCCTAAATATTATTTAGGTTATTTTATAATTTTTAGTATACATATAATTTATCTCTAGCGATTCGTTAATTATCGGAATGCATTTTACGCATTTTCGATAAATAACAAGTTATATACTTAAAATTTGAAATTTTTATATCCTTTTATTTTATTGCTTATTTTTTTAAATTCAAATTTATGGAGTCATTTTATTAATATTTCTAACTTTATTTTATAATTTAGGTTCGATCGGGCCTTTTAACTGATCGAAACCTCGAATGGCTAGTTATGGGGCTCACACTAAGTACGTCTCCATGCATGGATCCAACGGTATGAGCTCCTCACTCTTCTTCATTGCTAACTCACATTGTCTAACTGTGAGTGCACTTGGTGCTTGTATTAAGTTACATAGACACAAATATTAACATATCAACACTTAACCTACGTATTAGATGAATGGAATAAATCATTAAATAATGTACCTGTCCCTCCCATACATCCCGAGAGTAATGGGATGTTTGCTTACCAAAAACCGAAGGGTCGAAGGGTCCCAGGTCCATCTAACCCGTAATAATATTTAACATTCATTAGTGGCGGTGTAAGTAATATCAAACAGATAGATATTATAAACTAACGGTAAATTTATGTGTATGCATATGTAAAAAATAGTAATACGAATTATCATCTATTCAGATTTGGACATCTATGCCTATTATATCCTTTCCTTCGATAGTAACTATATCTATTACTATCAGGCGCTTCACATATATTCATCTCTATGTGGTAACATTTTGTTATAGGCTTCCTTTTGTCTCTCTTTAGCTTAGTCCATGGCTTAAGCTTTGGAAATTTCATTGCTGGCTAATTAATCTCGTCACCCAGTAAGAAAAAATGTCTTTGGTATACATCAAGTTGGTTTTTCCACTTATACCATTGACCAATATGGTTTAAGGCATTTGTCTTTAGCTCCACTGCAGTTGCGAATGCATGGGAGCAAGGAATTCTATATATTTGCCATTTCTGGCATATGCAATATTGGTTATCTATGTCAACAGCGTAAACTTTACCACCACCTTTTATCCCTCCATTTGGCTCTCTTCAGCTACTGGTTTTTATCTCAAACAGTCCATTGCACCTACTGTAACTGGTAACCTTATGCGCACTTACCTGCTCACGCCATTTCTCTATCAGCCATTGTACTTATGTAGTGTACACCTTACCCCCTGACATGGCCTTTAAAATTTCTTCGTCCTTCTTCTCCCACAATGCGACAATGTTATAGAATATCCTTCATACTAAAGCTATAACTGGCAAGCCATGAGAACCTTTAAGAATTGCATTATAGCTCTCAATAATGTTAGATGTCATGTATTTGAACCTATAATTATCATTTTCATACAATGCCTATTTGTTGATGCCAAGTTTTGCAAACTAACGTAAAGTGTTCTCATTCACTATCAACATCTCTTCCATCAAAGCAGAAAATTTTTGTTACTGTGCTTGCATGCCTGTTGTGGTTACCAATTTCTTACATGCTTAGTTTTTATGTTTGTGGTTGACATTGATAGCTACGTGTCTTATGCAGTATCTGCATACGGCAAATAGTGGTTACCAACCATTACTTACATTGTCAAAAGTCTTCTTAACACCAATATGCCTATCTGAGATCAAGCATATTGTCTTTTCTTGTCTGCCAACTATATACTTCTTTAAATGCCAAAGGAACCAAGACCACGTCTTCTTAGATTCCATGTTAATGAATGCGAAAGCCAATGGTACAATGTTGTTATTTCTATCCACTGTGCATGCAACAAGCAACTTATGACAATACTTACCATACAAAAAGGTGCCATCAATGCAAATGACGGGACAACAATATCTAAATGCATGTATACAAGGTCCGACTATCCAAAACACCAATTTCATCTTCAATACACTTGGCTCCGTCGTACCTTTTTACCCCCACTTAACCTCTGATCCCAAGTTTGTTATCTTAATGGCATTTAGAAGTTTTAGAAGATCATTATACGATTTCTCCCCAATTATTAGACATCATCTCTATTGCTTTTATCTTCCCCTCGAACACCCGCCTTCTCATCATCGTATATCCAAACTTGTTATAAATATTCTAAGTCAAGTCTATAATAGTAATATCAGGGTTCGTGCTAACATTTCCAAAGAATCGTCCAGTCATTAAATTATTATCTATCTAGGGATAATCTTATCATATTGCTGGGTTAACACATGTGTGCGGTCCCTTGATAATCGTTATCACAAACATGCCATACACTTACTTTTTAATACGTTCTTAGCCTTCACTTGCATCCGTTTGCCCTTTTCGTGTAATGAATGTGCCATAACGTTGGGTTCAATTCATGTACTCAAAAGTTGCAGTGTCGCTTTATGTTGTAATTCTTCACAGCGTCTTGTAGCTCCTTCTTACTGCTAAATCTCATGTCAATACTTAACTCGTCGCGGTCAACTGTGTTGCTGCATTACGCGTTCTATTCATCTTCAAATGTAACATATCCACTGTCATCACTCATATTCAGGAACGGGATTGGATCTCTTGTAGCAGACCGGTTATGTTGTGTCACAGGAGTTTGAACAAAGGCTGGTAAAGGTGTAAATGGATTAGCCATGCAGACATCACTTCTTAAGACATTAAAAGTTGTCATATCCCCACCTTCATCATCTTCTTCATCATAGTCGGCTTTACCTTCCTCTTCACCCTCATCCCTATCCTATTCAGTATCATCATCATCGTTTTCATCGTCATTACCATCGAGACCCATAACAATCCTTTCTATATAAGGATTGTATCTTTGATTTTCTTGCTAAATTTCCTCATATTCTGCATCAAGTGCTTCCTTGTTCACATTAACGTAGATAGCATCATCTTGAACTACGTCTTGCATTGTAACATGAAGGTGACTATCATCGGCTATGGGAAAATCAGTTCCCAATGAGTGTACTTACTGTGATGAAATGTTCGTGGGGTTATTACTAAAGTGTACACTACTCTGCTTGCCCAACCAAACATAAATATGTTAAATACCTCGTTCACTCAATGATTTAGCGATCTCAATAAAGTTTTGAACATTGTCGTCATCCCTGATGGGCATCAACTCGTAATAGACACCGCCTTCATAATAAGTTGGATACTTATGAACAATTTTTACCCTAGCAGTACTAATCCCATTACTGTTGCATATTTTGTTAAAAAAAAAGGGCATAATTTGACCTCTTATTCATTTTCAGCTTCTTCACCGACTCTCTATCATACTCCATTCCTAAGTTATCCTTCATAATATTTCTATGTACGTAGACAACGATTTTCACATAATCCACCATTTTGCCCCGATTATTATACATGTGATCACCAAGTTGGCAAAAAATTTATACAGTAATTACATTCCACTCACTAAAATTGACATTTCTAACTAACATAACATCATTACACGACTTCCATCTTCAAGAAGTCCTTAATCGATTACATTACTCGTATTAAGTAACTAATATTTCTATTACTGTTGTCAACAACTAAATACAACCTTCCTAAACTACTACAACAATACTAATGTAATTTATATAAAGTAAGTCTAAATTTTTCTACGAAACATAAATCACTATAAACATTAAAATTTCATAACAAAAACTAATTACATGGTAACAAAAAATAAAATAAAATTAAAAAGATGGGTTAAATGGAACTAATTAATTCTTACAAAAACGTTTGTATTTGGATACTAAAACGTTAGCGAGATAGAGAAATTTTAGCCTAAAAATTTTTTTGAGATAGATTGTGTGAATGAGAAAATGAAGGGGCGAGGGGGGGAGGGGTGGCGTTGATTTTGGGGGCATTTATATGTGTACTAAAGTCGCATGCCCCTCATGCAACTTCAATGTGAAAAAATTCTAGTAAAGTCGCATGTTACCATAATTTCGTATTTACTTTTGCTTAAGACTTATTTTCATATTATTTTTTGACAAATAATATAACGATATACTAAACTCGAGCGAGTGGAGATTGCAGATTTGGGTTAATGGATAGAGGTCCTAGTTCCGGTTTGAGTGAATTTGTTTGCATTGCACTATGTTTGCCAAGAGAGTGAGTTAGGGGAAAAGAAAATGGAGAAATAATTCAAAGGGAAGGAAAAAGAGAAAACGTTTTAAATTTTCTTGGATAAGAAGGCTTAGTTACATAAGCTTTTATTTTTATTTAAAAAATAGTCAATACATACGTAATATTTATTATAAAAAATTATATAAAAAGCATTTATAGATTGTTAAGAGAAGTTGGAAGGGGAAAAACAACTATGTTGAAAATTACTAAAAATGATTATGTCATTGACAAATGGCTTCCCATATATAAAAAAAAAGGATCGTATTTATGTAGTTTAAAAAAGTTAATGTGTTATCTTATATAGTACCGTATTTTATTTTTATATACATATTATCGATAGACGTATGCTGGTAATTGAAATTGCAATAAAAGAAAAATTATCAATAATTTTGTAAATAGTAAGCCCACGAAAATGGATGTAAAGTAACCTATGAAGTACTCTTATCTTGAATTATAAATAAATAAATAAATAAAAAGGTTGAAGAAAATTATTAGCCTTGAATCTTCATTATGGCATAATAAATTCCTTGAATCCAATTAACCTACCCTATATGATACCAAGCGAGGAAAAATGATTTACGGATTGCAAGTTGCTATTTAGAGTAATTAGTGGATATGAGGATATGAAAATATGTTAGAAAGATTAAGATAATATATATATATATATATATATATAGTGTAGATAAGCAAAAACTACTCATAAACTATTAAAGTTAGACTAAATATTTATTGAAGTTCAGTTTAACAATAACTCAATTGAGCTTAACCTACTTCAATAGTTTATTGTATATCAAAATTATGTTAATTTGAAGAAAAGTATAATGAGCTTAATTAAGTTAAATTTTAGCTCACTAAATGCCATTTCAAATTGCTCGCATAATACATCATTTTATGTAAGGACAAGATACAAAATAAGAACATGATGGGATAATATTCCTTAATGAAGAAGGAGACTAATTAAATGACACAACTCCAGTCTAGTGTAATTTGTTGTCCAATTGGTTGCCATATATGTCTACCATCTAACTAAGTTAGATTGTGAACATTTAAAGTGAGCAAATAATTTGCATCAATGATTTTGAAAACAACGTTTGTCCGTTCCCTCTCTTTTGCTAAACTGACTGCATCAAAACAAGTAATAGCTTCCACTTCAATAGGAAAAACATCATAGCATTTCCTATTTAAACCTCTAACGGCAACTCCCTTATGCATTCATAGCATAAAAATTGTTGATAAGACCTTTTAGTAAATAGGCTAAAGGCCTCAATTCACAAGATTAAGGCTTAGCTTAACTCCAAGGTTCCAGTTTGGATACAACTTTCTCTTACTCATTATAAATATGGGACAAAATCTAGATAAGGGGGCTCTCTCTTTTTCACTATTTCTCTCTCATTTGTATCTTTACAGTTTTACTCTCATGATAAATGACTAACTTAAGTATCGGAGCAGCCACGCTAGAATATTTTCTAGCATCCCTCTCATAACCATTTTCTATTTTGTAGGTACTTATGTACCAAAATGAAAAGTCACTGTAAGCCCTACAACCAGCTATATGGAGTTCCGGTCGATTAAAGGATTTGATCGAGCTTAAATTATAAAGTAAAACTAGAAATATTAGTAAAAATGATCCTATAAGTTTGAATTTAAGAAAATAAATAATAAAATAAAAGAATATAAATTTTTCAAATTTTAAGTATATTACTCGTTATTTATCGGAAATATGCAAAATACATTTCGATAACTAACGAATTATTAGAGATAAATTATATGTGTACTAAAAATTATAAAATAACTTAAATAATATTTAGGAGTATTTGTTTATACCATATATATATTTACATATAGTTAGAAATACATGTAATTATTTAAAATATGCAAAATAGGCTAAAATAATGTTAAATAATTAAAGAAAATGCAAGAATAATTAAGGAAAAATCAAGAAAAAATGAAGAAATCTCTAGAATTGAGGCATGGCAACTTGGCAGTGATTAAATAAGAGCAACGAATTAACTTACAATAAATTGAAAGTAAGAAAAAAAAAAGAGATAAGGTAATTGTCTAATTAATTTAATGCACAATAATTTTCTTAGAGCTTTATAAATACCCCAAGCACTACAGAAGCTCATTTTATCAGTTTAGAAAGTAAGAAAAATAGAGAAAACTGAAATATTGAGTGTTAGGATTAATTAAAAAAACTCAAATCTATACAATTGGGGCTTTAGAGGAGAACCAATACTCGATGAGCACTTGGGGAGTGGATGACAACCACCATGACATGATGGTGGTAGCACCCAGACCAGCCGATAAGGTTACGACGACCGACAATGGCTGGAGCCACCAGTTAAGTTGAGTTCGATTTCCAACCCGATTTTGTATAATTTTATAAAAATATCAATATTATTATAAAATCAGAAAATTTGTTATTCTAAAATATTTTAGTATTTAGATTTAGGAAAATTTTTTACTTTTATGAATTTATGTCTAGAAATATACCATCCTTAGTAAATCATGCAAAATTGAGTACGTTTCAAATTAGAAATAAATAGGCTTAGGAATGTAGTTTTTTACTTAAAATTTTTTTATAAACTACTTAGGTGGTATAAAACAGTGCTATGAAGCTATTTTTCAAAAAATTTTCAAAAAATGAATTTTAAAAAATTTTAGCCCTTAAAATGATGCATAAAATGGGTTATTTTTTGTTAATTAAGTAATTAAATAGTTAATTACTATTTCAATGAATAATTATATATTTTAGGATATTGAAATTTGATGAAATATGATATTTATAGCATTGAAGGTATTAGATGTAATTATTAGGGTATTATGTAGTATATACGTAATAGGTAAAAATGATGTATTTTAAGATAATTTTGTAAATTAGGGTAATTAGAAGCAAAATTTGATTTAAGATGAATTTATATATATTGAGATGTTAATTGATGTTAGGAGATGATAATTGGAGTGATAGAAATATTAGATGTGTATTATGTATTGGAAATATAATAAATAGAAAATATTAGAATAAAAATTAATATTTTACTAATATTAGGAAAATATATAAAATCTGATAGAAGACTTAAATTTAGGTAATTATATGAAAAATATAAAATTTTCTCACATCGAGAGTAAATTTTGTAGTTAAGTATGATAAGAGGTATACCGAATGAATTAACATATTGATTATGGGGTAAATATGATATTTAGGAGACCCAAAAATAATGTGATTAATTTTACGTTATAAGATCGAAATGAGTTTTAGGGCTTGTGTATAAAACTGTACCTAGAAACCAAACTAAAACCTAATTTGGAAATCAATGCAAAAACTGAACTCAAACCTAGCCTCAAGCCTAGAATAATTGTAAAAAATTTAAGAATCTAGATAATTGGACATATTAAGCCCTAAAGCAAAGATAACAATAAGTATTATAGGATAAAATAAACCTATGACAATTATATAAAAATTGAAATAATGTTGGTATTATAGGAATTACTGGCGATAGACTAAACAAGTCCCACCTCCAATGAGCAAGCGAAGAGTTGAGGGAAGTTAGGATTAATATAGTATTGTATTTTGGAGGCTTGAAATTGTACTTGATTGTGTTTGTTCTGAGCTGATAATATGATTTTGATTTGTTCCTTGGCTTATATTGTATGATTTGTATAAAATTATTGATTAACCTAAACTGGACTTAATCAAATATATGACTTGTAAACATAAATCAGACCTACATAGCAACTCATTAGGAGAAACCTAGGATTCTCCAGCCAAATACAGACTCCTTCAAAAGGGATAGCGTTGCATAGCATAATTGGTTCCTTCTTCATTCTTAGTTGAACTAAGTGATAGGTGAAAAAGTTGCGGCAAGGGTGAAGTCAATGGTTCAAAGGTAGTCGCAGGAGGAGCGGTGTCTCAATTGCACAAGCTTGGGTTTGGTTGTGAGCTGCTGCATTAACGACAACTCCTCAACCTGAATTAAAGAAAGTGCAATTTTTCTAACTTACGACGGGCCATATAACGTTGTGCAATGGAATTTGCTTGTACATGCATTGCATTTAAATAAGTAATTTAGTTGATAACTTTGTTTGTGTTTGCTGTCTAGTTTTGAGTTTTCGTCCTAATTTACTGAGTAGTGGTAACTCACATCCCTATAGACATTATTGTAGGTATTAGCTAAGAAGTGATTTATAATTACCCTAAAGCTAGTAATTGTTAGATCCTAGAGAGTAAGGAAATACATCCAAAGCACATATATACCTTTAAAGTCTTAGCTTATATTTAGAATCTTTCATTTTCAAATAATGTATTACTTAAGAAGTATAGGATAATTAAACCCTATAAACATTATTTGTAATACTTGAATTTTAGTGTATGTATATGTTTCCATACTTTCTTAAGTAAACAACTTATTTAATTTATGAATTGTTTATTTCAAAGCGGGTTTGTCATAAATACCTTATGTAAAACAGGTCTAAGATGGCAGCTGTATGGTCGGTTTTTATCTTAAAATGATTTGCACGGTGGGACTATTATGACTTTGCCGCTTCGGGGCGTGACAACTACCATTGATGATTGACAATGTATGTGGGAATTGAAAAACTACATTAACTTTTAATGATTTCTCAAAGTCTTGCAATAAGACATTTCTTCTTTTTATGGATGCTTTTGAATCTGGTACATAGTTCTTTTCTTCCAAATCTAGACAAATTCGCATGTAAAATTCTGCCATTAGTGTTCCCCTTTTATGCATTATTACAGCCCTTGATTTCTTTACTTTAACGAATGATTCTTCCAAGCATGTGGATATTTCATTTCTTGACACTTGCTTTTGTACTTTGAAAATAGGAAACCACCATACTGTGCTCACTTATGGAAAATGCATGAAACTTAAAAAGAAAGAGAGAGAGAGAGAGATGACGGTTTTTTCTTGTGAAAGCGCAATCACCGCAATTTTATCTTTTCATGATTAGTAATTGTCTTCCTCTTATGAATTTATATGTTTAAGTTATTGCAATTTCATCTTTTTGTGGTTTGTAACCATCACTGTCCGATTGGTAACTGTAACTTTGTATGCTGCTAATTTTCTCTAACTATTGAAACTGAGCTTGTTGGTCGTATTGATTAAAGAAAAGTTTTGCCATCCAACATCTACATTCTTATTGAAGTTTACCTCATAGTAGGTGTAAGTTGAAGTAAGAGCCGATATCGGTCATTTTAGCATTATCATACTATTTAAAAGGAAGTTCTCAATACTCAGAATTTGAATTTCATTTGATATTTCTACTGCAAAAGGAGAATAATTAGCTTCTCCCATGAATATTTGGTAGATTTAATCCCATGGATATTTAATGGATCTAAATCTAATAGTATAAAAAGTGAATTGTAGAGTTATTAGCAATGTAATAGGTAACAATTCTCTAAGTGCTAATCTATTCCTATAAGATATGGATCAGAGTGCGTAGTAGACACAAACCCTTAAATGGGTATTTGGACTTAAGGGTTGTTAGCAAGGAAATTTAGTAAATGAAGGGTTTAAATATGGATGTAGATAGATATCATGCACCAATACATAAACACATTAAAGTTTGAGCTTGAAATGGGTCTCAATACGACTTATGAAAACCAAATCAATACTTAGGGTTTCAAATGGGAGTCAGATGTAACTCACTAACTTGCTCAAATGAAGAGGTTCATCACAATCCTAATAAGAAGATTGATAAGAACTTAGGTAGATTAAAGAGTAACAACACACTTAATAATCGTTTAAAGGAAACTACCTTAAGCAAGCTTCACAAAAGGAAATTCTCCAAGAATATTCTTAATAATTGATGATAAAAATTAACTACTAATTGCAAGAGTTATTATTTATAATACATCCTAAAACCCTAAGTTTAAAAAATGTAACTAGTATATAAGGTTTTAAACCTTAAAGATTACGCTTGCGATTAAAATAAAGAAAATATTTACAAAAATACAAAGCTATGTGTTTTAGTAGGAAGGTCAACATGTAAGTCATCCAAGTTGTCCTGAAATGAGTAAGATTCGAACTGATTGAGGTTAGTAATTGAAGGTTCTGGTTTAGGTTAGAGTCGCTAAAGTCCTATAGTACTTAGCTAAGTTTCCTATGAGGTTAGCTTACGATTGTCGAACTTTAAGATTAGTCAACATTAGATCCTTATTTTTGAGCTAAGTTGGTCTTTGGGCTTAGGATCTTGGCTACTTAGTCCTTGGCCTTCTGGGCATTAAACAGAGTTGTTGCAAAACTGTCTTCTTTTCCCTTCTTATCCTTTTGATATCAACTTGACCTTTAGTGAGGTAGGTCTGCCTCGGCTTGAAACAGGTCGGTTGTGGCTTAGGGATGGTCATAAGTCAATTCCTATCATCACCGCGAGGCTGACAAGAAGTCATCCTCTACTTTAGGTAATGAGCATGGGCTTAGATGCTAAACATGCTCCTCTTCCCTTTACTTTTCACCATGGGCATTAAGTTACTCTAAATCTCTTCAACATTCATGTGGGGTTAAGTAATAGCTCTTCTTATCCTTTTGAACTATGTAAGTGTTAAAGAAGCTATCATGGATCACTCTTCAATTGTACTCCCAAGGTCGGCGAAGAATTAAATTGGCTACATTCATAAGCACTATGCCAAAGTTAAGCCCATCCTCATACTATCATAACTTGAATGCTATCTGAACTCTCTTATGCACATGGACCATACCTTGATCATTAAACCACTTTAGTCCGTATGGTTAAGGATGCGGTTAAGTCAACAATTTCATCCTTATGATCAACTCAACAAAAACAATGTTAGTGCAATTACCTCCATCAACAATGAGGGAATGAGTCTTCTCATTCACCAAATGTTAGATCTGGAATAAGTTCTCCTTCTGACTTAGGTCTTCCTTTGGGCTAGCTCGTTAGCTTATCATGGCTAAAAGCTCGTCTATATTTAGATCGACATTCACCTCTTCCATCTCGCTTTCTGAGCTCTTGTTACTCCGACTCTCTAATTGAGCATTAAGGCCCTCTCCCTTAAAGGCCATGTTCGAACATTAGGAGGCAATATGTCCATATCCTAAACACTTGAAGCAGTTAATTTCCTGGGCCTTGGTGTTGAGCACTCTCTCCTTTTATGCTTTCTTTGTCTCAGCCCGGTTAAGTTGGTTAGACTCTTCTGTCTCAATTTTTTTTTTTCTGACTTCTTCCTTTCCCCATACCTCTTAAGCTTAAGGCTACCTTATTAAGGTCGGGTAGTTAGCCTCTAGTATCTTCTTCTCCTCTGACGTTGTACCCTTAATGCCAAATTGATCCACTCATCCATTGAACTGAATGGTTGGAGCTCAACCATATTAGCAATGCCATCTCTCAGGCCACTAAGAAACCAGGCAATAGTACTATCTGTTGAACCTAAGGTTCATTATTTGATTTTGATGAGAACAAAACAAAAGTGTATATCTAAACATGTTGTTTTTTAAGAGAACAAAAACAAGTAGATGATTAAACTAAGTATTATTTGATTATTTTGAGATAATTGAATAAGTTTAATTAGCTTACCTAATGACTAAATATATCAATTATCTCTACAAGAAATTTAATCTTTTGAAGTGGTAATCGAATGATCTTGAAGTTATATTGTAAAAAGTATTCGTTTGTTGTGTGTTAAAAGAAGTTTTAGATGATTTTTGGTCTACTGGATTGACGGTTCAAGAAAAAACCAGGTTGACGGTATAAAGCCCTGGAAAACACAAAGAAAAGCTTATTGACTTGGAAGAACCGGCTTGCCGGTAGAGTAATTTTTACTGACTTGCCGATAGTTCAAAGCACCGACATAGATTTAACTAGCCATTAGAGCATTGATTGCATTGTAACGAGAAGAAATAAATGGGATAATATAAATGCCCAACAATTTGACCAAGGACAATAGAGAACTGATTTTTTGCTACAATATTTCAACATTCTCTTGTATTCTTGTTGTCTATAATTCTCATTGTCTCTTGTACCGTAAATTGCTAATATTTAGAGAGATTTAAAGTGTAGTGCTTGTGAGTTATTAGTTGCAAGTATTGAGAGTTAAAAGCACTACACCAATAATTCTTAAGATTGAGTTTTTGTATTGTGAGTGAAGATTGAGTTTTGTGTTGAGAGTTGAGATTGTGATTTGTGTTGAGAGTTGTGAGTGTAAAACTTGTGTAATCAAGTTTGTATTTGTGTAACTCTTGGAGCTTGGATTGAGAAATTAATAAAGTGGTGTGAAGTCCTCGGTTGGAGGCATTGTATGTCCATGGAGACTAGGAGGTAGTCCGAACTCCACGTTATATTCGAACTTAATCTTTTTTATCCCTATCTCTTTTAATTTCCACATTTATTATTGTTCTATTATTGCTTTGATTACTCTTATTATTGCATTTAGTTGTTTATATCGAAAAAGAATTGTAATCTGTTCTTAAACTCAATTCATCCTCCTCTTGAGTTTAGTCTAGTATTCTTCACTATCTTATGTATTGGCAATCTCACATCTAGTTATTAAGGTCTCGAACTCTTACAAGTACTCCTCAATAACATTTTGACATTACTTCAAGTGTTGAAAAGTATAGAGCATCTCTTACTTGAAGTAGGTCGACACAAATCGCTAATTCATCAAACGTTTCATAAGCCTCCAAGTTTTAATCAACTCTTCTTCTTCGGCATCTCACTTAACAACCAACTTATCCTACCAGAGACTTACATACTCAAGAAGGGACAATGAAGCTAACTTAACCTTAGTTCGATTGTTACATTCTTAACACTTAAACAACTTCTCAACTTAAGAAACCCAATTAAGGAATTCTTCGAGTCAGATGCTTCTACTGAAGGTCAGTAGCTTAAGCTTGATGCTTTTAAGTCCTTGGTTATGTATTCAGGGCTCATCACTTTCATTCTAAGTCGATCAGTTCACCTTAGATTTGCCACTTCTATTGGAACTCTGCTAGGCTAAATCTCTTCTCAGCTCTTGCTCTCTTCTTTGGGCTATTTGGTTTGCCTCGGAGTCAATATTTCTATCATTACTCCTCTTCAGTTTAGGTTTGTATCCTCGTCTCTTTAGCTCAGCAACTCATCTATTCTTGTTGTCAATCATTATCAGGCCCATTGGAGTCACTCTCATTGTCTGGCATTCGGTCTCTTTTTTCACCTCGGCCAACATGTCTGTAGCCTTTAACTAACCTAGTTAGCTCTTGGATTGATTATGTAAGGTTTTGAATTTGATATTCAAGATTATCAACATGTCTCCTTAGGCTAACGGCAACTATCTTTACTGATGTTGACACTATCTTCCAACATTGTTAATCAGTACAACAACCTTATTAAGGGATCTTAACAAACATGTAATATACTCAACATTGGTAATACCTCAGAACCACCACAATCTAAAGTTAGCAATCACATACAACTAAAGAACACCATTAAAATTATTTTAAAGACACTACTACTAACAAGATGCAATTAACAACAACCTAAAAACTATTATTACTAGATTTTGGTAGCTAACTATGACCGACAAGCGCTACTACAACTACAATAACACTGCTAAAATAGATTACAACCAAAACAAATACTAAAATTACTGTTATATGACTTAACAACCTAGTATAAACAACACAATACCTAGACCACTATGAATACGGCCAACACACTACACTACAAAATAATAATTAACAGAAATGTTTAAACCGCAAGTTAAACTACGAAGAACACTAACACAAGTATCTCCCTAAAACTTTGATATTAAGATGATACAGATTGCAATACACAATAAACATGAACCTTCAAATGGATATTTAGAATTAAGGGTCATTAGTAAGGAAATTTAGTAAATGAAGGGTTTAAATGTGGATGTGAATGGATATTATGCACCAATATACAAACACAATCAGGTTTGAGCTTGAAATGGATCTTAATACGACTCATGAAAGCCAAATTAATGTTCGAGGTTTCAAATAAAGGTTAAATGTGACTCGCTAACTTACTCAAATGAAGAGGTTCACTACAATCCCAAGAAGAATATTGATAGAAACCTAAGTAGATTAAAGAGCAACAACACACTTAATGATCATTCAAAGGAAACCAGCTTAAGCAAGCTTCATGAGAGGAAATTCTTCAAGAATATTCTTAATGATTGATGATAAAAGCTAACTACTAGTTACAAAAGTTACTATTTATAGTAAATCCTAAAATCTTAGGGAAAAAAAATGTAAACAGTATATAAGGCCTTAAACCTTAAAGGTTAGGATCACAATTAAAATAAAGAAAATATTTACAAGTATACAAAACTATATATTTTAGTAAGAAGGTTAGCATGCAAGTCATCCAAACTATCTTGGAATAAGTAAGATTTGAATTAGTTGAGGTTGGTAGTTAGATGTCATGATTTGGGTCAGAGTTGCTAAAGTCTTGCAATACTTAGTTGAGTTGCCTAAGAGATTGGCCTATAGTTGTTGAACTCTAGGATTAGTTGGCACTAAATCCTTCGTTCCCAACTAAGCTAGTATTTAGGCTTAAGACCTTGGAAGCTTAGTCCCTAGCCTTATTGGCATCTAATAGAGTTGTTGTTGAACTATCTTTCTTCTCCTTCTTCTCTTTATCAGCTCAGCCTTTAGTAGGAAAAGTTGGCCTTAGCTTGGAACAAGTCGATCGTGGCTTAGGATGGTCATAAGTCGATTCCTATCATTGTAGGTGATGACAGTTTAGTTGAGTTTCAGCTCAAATCGATCTCTATAGTATACCTACTTGTCAATGTCTAATCTTCGAGCTCTCTCATAGCCAAGCTCTTTCATGGTTGATCTGTCGTAGGTGTCCTACTAAGCGTGGCATTTCTTCTCAAATTGCCCAACCTATTTGTACGTGACAGTTGTATATGACTAAGTCGAGGTCCGACCTCCTGACCGAACAGACCGACCGACTTTTATTTTGGAATGGATTGAGCCAAATAGCTTACTTCAACAGGATAAGTAATGGAAGTCGGTCCTATATCGTGAGACCAATTGCGTAAGACTTGTCTCCTATTACAAAAAAGTCACCATTGTGCGACGATACTAATTATGATGCCCTTTTCAATCAAGGTATCGATTGCATAAAGCTGTTATATGGCAGACCTTCCTATCACTTACCGAATGCCATCGTGGATGCTTCTACTTGCTAATGCTCATGGCCAAGTTATCCTTTCCATCAAACAAAAAGAACTGGCTGAGCTTTGTTTGCTTCAAGCGACAACTGTAATTGGGCGAAACCGAATACTGAGTTGAGTACTCCAAGCTCCTTTATGCGTCAAACTCGAGTAAACTTGAGCTGTAGAAGTTCGACTTGAGTTGATCAGCAGTTGCTATAAACTTAAATTGTCAATATGAAATTATCGATCTGAGCAACTAAAACTGAAAAACTCCGTTTGCGGAGCTCAAACTCTAATAACGGCTGGCATAGACGAGCTCAATCTCCAAGCTTTTCCTGACCCAAGTGCGGATAGTTGCTGCCCATTGTGTGAGTCAAATTACCTAGCTAACCTGCATAGTGAGAAGAAGCGATGACTGCTGTGAAGTGATCTAAGTTCCGATCCGTGGTGTTGTATGTGGCTTGCTATCGTGAAGTGTGAGTCTTGAACTATGCCTATGCTAAGTTGAATTGAAGTGTTCGTGCGCTGAACATGTTGCATACATACGTTGAGCTATTGAGTTGCTTGGTCTGAACTGCTATGTTGTCGTGCCGAGCTACCTTAAGATAAAACATAGCTGAACTGCTGTACACTGCAGCGACTTGTCTTGAGTATAAAGTTGCAAGTTGTCGACCTAAGCTGAACAGCTGGAGAAGTCCAAGCTTTCCTAATGGATGACTGACACGATATTGCCGATAAACTCTAAGATGCTGAGCTGCTGAACTATAATAGTACATGCCGTGTACGTTTTAAACTTGCCGAGCTAGCTATGTAAATAGATAAAGTGACAAGTGTTGGGTATAGATATCTAATTTTTACTTTTCTGTAGTCTTAATTTTTTATTTTATAAAAAAAAGTTGTGATTTAGAAAATAATAAAAAAAAATTAAAAATGATAAAAAAGATAAAATAAATAAATAGAAAATTGTTGGAAAAAAAACTAAAAAATAAAAAAATTCGAAAAAATTAATTTAATGGAATCTTGACTAAATAGTTGTAAGAAATAAAAAATAAATTCGATACGATGATGTTAAATCTAATAAAATCAATATTTATAAGATTTGAATCTATTTTGGATTTTTATCAATTTAGATTCGATTAAAAAAATTTGTTTTTGAGTTTTATAAATAAGGATTGCATAATGCGAGTTGGAAAGAACGATTACACATTTGTTAAAAATACGCTCGAACCCACTTTTTAGACCAATTTTATAATTGTGCGCGCGATAGGACTGAAGATCCAATATGTTCTATTTCATCAACTTTATGTGCTTTGCTTTGTAGGTACGTAATAATGGTTTTTAATTATTATCTATAATTTATCTTATTTATTTATTTTTATCTCACTTAGTATATGCATAGTTATTTTTAAGACTTATACTAATTTTTTTTAATTTTTATCACGTTCGTTAATTGCTAGTAATTAGTTATAGTATTAGTGTTTGGTGAACATATGTTAAATTAAGTTTTAGTTTATTTATTTTTTATTATTTTTCATTTTAGATTTCATATTTTCAAAATGATATTTTTATAAAATCTCATATTTTACAAAATCTTATTCTTTGCATATTGTATTAATTTAGAAAAATTGCATTAGGCATGTTAGGGTTTTCTAAATAAAAAAATAATTTTGATGTTCATAAAATAATAAAAAAAAATCTTTAATTGACTTTTTTTTTTTACAGTGAAATATTTTTTCCATAGTTTAGGCTTGTTTTCCATAGTTTAAATGTTTTTTCCATAGTTTAGGTTTTTTTTTTTTATGATTCAGACATTTTTTCTATGGTTTAGATATCTTTTCTATGGTTTAGATATCTTTTCTATGATTCAGACATCTTTTCTATAATTTAGATTTTTTTTCTATGGTTTAAACATCTTTTTCATAATTTAAATTTCTTTTCTATTATTCAGACATCTTTTGTATAATTTAGATTTTTTTTCTATAGTTTAAATATTTTTTTCATAGTTTAAATTTCTTTTTTATGGTTTAGTCATTTTTCTATGGTTAAACATCTTATTTATAGTTAGAAATTTTTTACATAATTTAGGCTTATTTTCTATAGTTTATGTATCTTTTCCATTGTTTAGGTTTCTTTTCCATGATTCAGATGTCTTTTCTATAATTTAGATTTTTTTTATTCTATGATTTAAACATCTTTTTCATAGTTTAGATATCTTTTATATGGTTTACACATCTTTTCTATGATTAGGAAATATTTCTTCTTTTTTTTTATGTTTTAAGCATCTTTTCTATATAAAATATTCATCATGTAGAACATTGCATATTTCATAAAATCTTTAGGGTTTTTCTTGAAAATAAAAAAATTATTACTTAGTTGTTTTTAAATAAAAATATTAGTTTGAGACTTTTCAAAAATTAGGTTTTTAGGTTTTTTTTTTTTATAATTAGGAATAAAAATTAGGCTTCTAGGGATTTTTCTTAGTAAAAATAAAATAGTTAATAAAAACGCAAATTTAACCAATCATTTTTTATAAAAAGAACCAACACATTAAAGTTTTCAGAAAAAACTACGATCGTTTGATCTCGGCTAACGGGTATGTAGGTACTTTCAGGACGACGATAAAATATGTAGAACACTTAGGTTCTTTTTTCTTTTAATTTTTAATTTATTTATTTTTTCTTTAAAAATATTATAATTGGAAGAATAATTTTAATTTCGGTAAGTAGATAGTGGTACCCATTAAGGGTTTAATAGGTTAGCCCCCGAACATGGAACCCTGTGGTTCTTCATTCAAATTGAAATAAAAAACCAGTAGTCAAATTGTAATCAATACACCCAATTGGTAACGGTTTCTTTTTCTTTTCCTAACTTCGATCGGATGGCAACTTCAAAAAATATTTTCAAAAACAAAACCGGAATTTCTCAATTTCTTTAGTTAAGAATTAATATTAAATGGGTTAGAATTTAGTATTAATCGGAAATGAGGAAATCGATTTTAAATAAAGAAACCGAAAAATCAGAATCAACGCCAGGTTACCCAATTTTAAAGTTGTCAAGCTTCTACGGTGGAGCATAATGCTGAATTGATTTCCTTCACGAAGACCTCTTACTCGCCGAGCTGCTTCAACTCTACTCGCCGAGACGTATGTTATATGAGAACAGACAACTAAGTTCAGACTCTGAGCTTCCAACATTTTCTAATGAAGTTCGAGCTCAAGACACAGGAAAATCGACCTTATGGTCGAGCCACCTAACAAAAACAGCTAATAATCTAAACCGAGCTGCTATTTTTTTGAGTTGCATAATTGAAAGTCCTGAGATGACACGAGAAGCTCAAGCTCTTGCTGAATCATAGAGCAACTGCAGCAATCATGGACAGATCTAATAGCTTTTGTGAGAGTACAGAGAATTCAATCTCACCCTCTCTTCCTAATATGTTGAGAAATAGTTCTAGTTCTGCAGTAGCTCATTTAGACATTACTAATTACTTCAAAAGCTTAACATTTAATCTGAAAGATGTTGCTATGGGCTATAAATCTATCCAGCGAGGAGATCGTAGACAAAATATAGGAGCTGCACTTAACATTTCATCTGATGAGTCTCCTTGTAATTCTCTAATTTGGTAGAATGGAGTGCAAAAGTTGGAGCTTGCAAAAGTCGTTCGAATGCTTGGCAAGGTATTGTACGGTGGTGACAGACACCGAAGCATCCAATACCGAGTAGCGTATTGTTTACGGCATAATAACCGAACTATTTTAAATTGATCTGGGACATCTGATCTATAGCTGCAAACCGAACTTGGATCACATTAACCTCCACCATGGCAAGACCACCACACACTCCAAACTATAATAGAACCAAGCTCTCCCCTATACGTCATGACAGCAGCAAAACCACCTCGTTCTACTAGAACTGCTTCAATAGAAAAGGATACAATGCTTTTAATAGTTCAAAGTGTGTTGTCTTGCTTTAACTTATTGTAGTTATTGTTACAAGTTTCAATTAGAGAAGTTTAAGTTATTATCAACACAAGAAATGTTTTCCTCTATGCCTAATGAATTTCTAGTATTGCGAACTTTCCTCTTCTTTCGGCACCCAAATTGGAGACGAGGAGTGTTCTTACGAGGAGAATTTGCTGTGTTAATCGAGAGCCTGTTATTTAACTTATTAATTAGAGGTCAAACCACCTAATAGTGTTTCCTGCTTGAAAATGGCAAAAAGATCGATGCAAACTTCAATAGATTAAACATGACTGTATCACCAACCCTTTCTAATGGAAGGCATTAGGCCAAACAAGTGATAGGAATTAACTCCTCGGACTACTTACATGTAGCTGAGCTAGAGGAATTTAAGGACTTACATGGAGAATACTAGCTCAAAACCTCATTCAAGACGAGGATTCATATCCTAACCTCTATCCTTTACACTTCTAATGACCTGAGTGTCGAGTTCTTGTAAAGACTAACACAGTTTTTAAGTTGCCAAGCAATCATGTTGACTTGCCAAGCATGCATGTTGATTTGCCAAGCAATCATACCTATTGCCGAGCTCTTACCATGATCTAGGCAGCATCCGAGTTGACCAACTCTAGATGTCCGATCGAGCTAAGTAGCCGAAACATCCAACTTAGGGAGCTATCCTAAACTCTGCATCAATAAGATTAGCTTCTATACATAATGTCAATCAACTATTGACATGTGTCTTCTAGCACATTTGTTGCGAACCATGACAAAAAACATACAAGGTTGGTCGCTGGATAGGTCCAACTTTGTAAAAAACTCGAAAAAGGATTAATGGTGAAAAGTATGAAAAAACAAAAACGAATGAAGAATGAAATGGTAAGTAAAACCCATGAACAACTCTAGAGGATATAATGCACAAATTGGTCCAATGAGGTTACTTACTACCTAACCTTGCTTAAAGGAAAAAATAAGAGTAATACTAAGAGTAAACAAACATTGTTTATGCAAGGAAGAAAAAACACTCAAAAGGTGTATTAAGAATGATATAATGTTATCACAATTACAAGTATAAGGATATTTATACCAATAAGTTAGGGCGACCTACCTAAAAATGAAAAGACAAAAGGGTATTTCCTAAGGAAGTAATGTACAAGATACAAATGAGTAAAAATGAATATGTAAGAAAAACAATAATTGGTGCAACGGATTCTGCATATGATACTATACATGTGGCGATGTTACATTGGTGAGATCATTAGAAGATGTGGACAAAAAGTATAGATAGATAAGCTTGTCCGAACAAAGATGACTTAGTCGGTTTAGACTCTCTCTCTCTCGACTTCTCGGTAAGGAAACTGCCGAGTAATTGGTCGGCTCGACGTTGGAGAGTAATCATTAACTTGGTATATTGTAGAAAAATGGGCAGTCATACGGTATGGCATGAATGGTGACTTGACAAGGAAGTACTCGGTCTCGACAGGGTTTGGTTGGAACAAAAGGATTTTTCGTGCCAGTCCCTCTCTAGTCTTCGAGCTCGATCATGGGTCAGAGACCCAGTAGCCTGATTCTCATCATCCCTTCAGGTTGTTTTGGATTTGGGATCAAATTTAAATGGTGTTCACTCATTTCCCCGTCAAGGTAATATAGACTAAGGTCGGCAATGTTGAAGGCATAAAAAACTTCATAGTTCTCTGGGAATTCCAACTTATAGGCATTGTCATTGATTTTCTAGAGGATTCTAAAAGGTCTTTCCACTCTTGAGATAATTTGTTCCTCCTTTAATTCGGGAAGCGTTCCTTGCTGAGGTGCAACCATACTAAGTCTCTTGGCTGAAATCATTTAGTTCTACCTTTGGTCTTTTCTTACATTCTTCTGGCAGCTTGTTTGATGTGATGAGCGACCTTGTTATAGATGTGCTAAAGGGACTGTACTCCGATTATTGTGTCAGGGTTCTTTTGCACGGGTATTGGTACAGGTGCATGGTCAAGAGGAAACTCGGGATTGAACCCATAGACTACCTCGAAGGGAGTCTGCTTAGTGGTGTCATATACTGTTTGATTATAGGTGAATTCGACCACTGGCAGACAGACGTCCCAATCAGCCAAGTTCTTGCCTATTGCAACTCAGAGCAATAAACCCAAAGTACGATTAACCACCTGTATTTGGCCGCTAGTTTGAGGGTAACATAAGATACTAAAAAGTAATTTGGTTTCCAACTGACACCACGAGATTCTCTAGAAATGGCTCAAGGACTTTGAGTTTTTGTTAAAGACTACACTTTTCGGCACGTCGTATATTCGCATAATCTCCTATAAGAAAAGAGATGCAATAACCAAAGCGTCATTAGTCTTGGTGCAGGGCACAAAGTGTGCCATCTGAACCGATCCATAAAAATCATTACAGGATCTTTTCCTTGGGTAGTTTACGGTAGTCCGAGAATAAAGTCCTTGCTCAATTTAGTCCACAGCTTTGTCAGAACAAGTAGGGGCATTGTTTTCTCTTACTCGGCTTGGCACTTGGTCTTTTTGCATACGGTATAACCTTCGACAACTCGGTGTATATCTTTCTCATTCTTGGCCAAAAGAATCGGTCATTTATCGGTTCATAGGTCTTTCTTTCCGCAAAATGTCTGGAGAGACCTCCACTGTGAGCTTCCCTAACTAGTGGCTCCCTTAATGAATAGATCGGCATACAAAATTTTCTACCTCGAAACAAGTAGCCATCCATATGATACTTGTCCACTGTCCTCCAGTTGATGCATCATGAAATTATGGGTCCAAAGTACGGATCCTCAAACTATTGTTCTTTGATACTTGCAAAGCTAAATAGCTTGGTCTACAGTTCCTGCCAAAAGCACATGTTTCCTCGAAAGAGCATCAGCAACTACATTGCTCTTTTCCTGCTTGTACTTATTTACAAAATTGGATCTTTCAAGGAATTCAACCCATCTCACCTGCCGCTTTAACAACTTGGTCTGATTTTGGAGGTACCTCAGTCATTCATGGTCAGTATATATGACAAAATCTCTCGGCAATAAATAATGTTATCATACTTGCATTGCTCGAATCAATGCTAAAAGTTCCTTGTTATACATAGAGTGATTCAGTTGTGGTCCTTGGAGTGTCTTACTGTGGAAGGCAATTGGCTGGCCTTCCTACATAAGGACAACGCATGTTCCAATGACCGATGCGTCGCATTCTAGCTTAAAGATTTTGTCAAAGTTAGGCAGTACTAACATCGGGGTGGAGGTCAACCTTTCTTTTATCTCGGCAAAACTTCTCTCATCCTTTTCTCCCCATCGAGAGTCGGTGTTTTTCTTTGTTAACTCAGTAAATGGCACGGTGATGGTACTGAAATTCCTGATAAACCTTCTATAAAATGAAGCCAGTTCGAAGAAACTTCTTATGTCGGTATAAGTAATAGGAGTCGGCCACTTGACAATTGTTCGAATCTTTTCATCATTGACTCGCAAGTCTTCTTCACTGACCACATAGCCCAAGAATACCACTTTCTCCTGGTAAAAGCAACATTTCTTTAAATTGTTGAATAGTCTCTTAGTACAAAAGATACCCAAGACTGCTATGAGATGTTCACAATGACTGGGCATATCAGTACTGTAGACATGGATGTCATCAAAATATACTACGTCACACTTCCCTATGAGATGTTTCGATACATAGTTCATAAGTCGCGTGAAAGTGCTCGGGGCATTTAACAAGTCAAAGGGCATGACCATTCATTCGTAAAGTTCGTGTCAAGTCTTGAACGCAGTCTTTCACTCGTCGCCTGGTTTCATGCGAATTTAATGATAGCCATATTTAAGATCAATCTTACTGAAAATCTTGACTTCGCTCAATTCATCTAATGTATCCTTTAACCTTGGGATTGGATACCTATACTTGATCATAATCTTGTTCACGGCTTAGTTATCTACATATATCCGCCAGGTTCCATCCTTCTTCAGCACTAGAAGTGTAGGCATAATATAAGGGTTAAGACTCTCTCTTACATAGCCTTTCTCCAGCAACTCATTAACTTGATGTTGGAGTTCAAAAACTTGCTCGATATTCATCTAATAAGCTGGCTTATTTGGCAGTTTAGCGCTGGATACTAGGTTAATGCAGTGCTCTATGTCTCCAGTTGGGGGTAACCCCTCAGCTAACTATTCTGCGAACAAGTCGGCACCATTTGATAGACTCACGAATTGGTTTCATGAGGTTACTCGCCACCTAACCTTGCTTAAGAGAAGTGATAAGAGCAATGCTGAGAGTAAATAAATAGTGTTTATGTAAGGAAAAAAAAAAGTACTCAAAGAGTGTATTAAAAACAATTTAATGTTATCACAGTTATAAGTATAAAGGTATTTATACCCATAAGTTAGGATAACCTGCTTATAAAAGAAAAAACAAAAAAGGTATTTCCTAAGGTAGTAATGTATACTATACAAAAGGGTAAAAATGAATGGATAAGAAAAACAATTATTGGTGCAACGGATTTTGCACATGATACTGTATACGTGGCGATGCTACATTGGCGAAGTTGTTAGAAAATGCGGACAAAAAAGTATGAACAGATGGGCTTGTCCGAGCAGAGATGGTTTAGTCAGTCTGAACTCTCTCTCTTGGCAAGGAAGATGCCGAATAATTGGTCGGCTCAGCGTTAAAGAGTAATTATCAACTCGGTATACTGCAGAAAAATGAGCGCTCATACGGCATGTAAGCCATACAACTAGCTATTCGAGGTTTCGATCGGCTGAAAGATTCGATCGAGCCTAAATTATAAAGTAAAGTTAGAAATATTAGTAAAATGACTCCATAAGTTTGAATTTAAGAAAATAAGCAATAAAATAAAAGAATATAAAAATTCCAAATTTTAAGTATATAACTTGTTATTTATCGAAAATGCGTAAAATGCATTTCGATAATTAACGAATCGCTAGAGATAAATTATATATATACTAAAAATCATAAAATAACCTAAATAATATTTAGGAATATTTATTTGTACTATATATGAATTTACATGTATGTAGAAATACGCGTAATTACTTAAAATACGCGAAATGTGCTAAAATAATTCAAAATACTTAAAGAAAATTCATAATTAATTAAGGAAAAGTCAGGAATGATCCAAAATTGGGTCGTGACAGCTAGGAAAAATAAGAAAAAATTCAGCCAATTAAATTAGAATAACACAAAAGCTAAAATTTAAGGGATAAGGTAATTGTCTTGTCTAATTTAATACATAATAATTATCCTAAAGCTCTATAAATAGTAAAAAAAATTTAGAAGCTCATTTGGATAGTTAAAAATTAGAGAAAATTAGGGAGAGGTAAAAATTGAGAGAAAAACCAAAGAAAAAAAAAAGAAAAGGAAAACTGTACAGTTATGGTTACGAAAGAGAACCCAAACCCGACGAGCAGCTGGGAGTGGACAGCTACCACCACCACACAGTGGTGGCAGCGCCCAGGTCTGCCAATAAGGTCACGGTGGCCGAAGGTGGCTGGAGACACCTCTACAGGTGAGTCCCTCCTTTACCCCGATTTTAAATAATTTCATAAAATTAATTATTTTGCCCAAAAAATTATGAAATTTGTTATTCTGAGGTTTTATTGTATGTAAATTTAGGAAAAAATAGTGATTTGGTTTAATCACGTCTGAAAATATAAAGTTCTTAACAAATTGAGCAAAATTGAGCATGATTAAAACGAGAAATAAATAGGCTTAGGAGTGTAGTTTGGAGCTCAATTTTTTTCTATAGATTACTTAGATGATATAGAATAGTACTATGAAGCCCGTTTTCAAAAATTAATTTTAAAAAATTTTAGATAATTTTTAGGCCCTAAAATGAGGCATAAAATGAGTAATTTAGGGTTAATTAAGCAATTAAATGGTTAATTACTGATTTAGTGATTAAGTATGTATTTTAGGATGTTGAAATCTGATGAAGTATGAAACTTGTAGCATTTAGGGTATTAGATGTAATTATTGGTTAATTATGTAGTAAATAAGTAATATGAAAAAATAGTATATTTTAAGTTAATTTTGTAAATTAGGGTAATTAGGTGTAAAATCTGAATTAGGATGAATTTAGACATTTTGAAATGATAATTGATGTTGGAAAATAGTAATTAGAGTAATAAAAATATTATATGTGTATTATGTACATAATAGGTGATAATATGTAATACATAATTATTAGAAATATAATAAATAGAAAATATTAGAATAAAAATTGATATTATGATAACAATAAAAATACACAATAAATCTGATAGGAAACTTGAAATTATGTAATTATATGAAAAATGTAAAAATTTCTCACATCAGGAGTAAATTCGGTACACTAATAAGGATTTAAGTGTACTGGATGAAATAAAATACTGACTAGGGGTAATGATAATATTTAAGAGATGGGGAAGTAATATGATTAATTTCACATTATGGGTTGAAACGAATTTCTAGGATTCGAGTATAAAACAATACTTAGAAATCGAACTAGAACCTAATTTAGAAATCGATGTGGATGCAGATGCGGATACCGAACCCGAACCTAACCCTAAACCTAGAATAATTGTAAAAGACTTAAGACCTAGATAATTAGGCATATTAAACCCTAAACAAAACTTAAGAATAAGCGTTATAGGATAAAATGAACCTATAATAGTTATATGAAAAACTGAAACCACGTTTATGTTATAGGGATGATCGGCGATGGCCTGAGCAAATCGGACCTCGAGTGAGTGAACGAAAAGTCGAGGTAAGTTTAGATTAACACGATGCTGTATTTTGGAGGCTTAAGATTATGCTTGGTTGTGCTTGTTAGATAGTTGGATGTATGTATGTGCTTGATTATGAGTGATGCTATGATTCTGTTTGTTGTCCTGGCTTGTATTGTATGGTTTGTATGAAATGATTAATCACCCTAAACTGGACCTAATTAAATATACGACCTATAATCATAATCGGTCCTACATGGCAACCCATTAGGGGAACTTAGGACTCTCCAGCCAAATACCGACCCCTTTGAAAGGGATAGCGCAGGATTGCAATTGGTCCCTTCTTCATCCTCAGTCGAACTAAGTGACAAGAGAGGAGGTCACAGCAAGGGGAAAGTCAATGGTTCGAAGGTAGTCACGGGAGGAGTGAGGTCTCCATTGCACAAGTCTAGGTTTGGTCGTGAGCTATTGCATTAATGGCAACTCCTCAACCCGGATTAAAGTGGGCGTAATTTCTCTAATCTCGTGATGAGTCGAACAACATCATGCGATGGCATTTGCTTGCACATGCATTGCACTTAATAAGTTGATTGAAAACCTTGTTGTGTTTATCGTATAGTTTTAAGTCCTCTATCCTAACTTACTGAGCTGTGGTTGCTCATATCCTTATAGACGTCGTACAGGTTCTAGCTAAGAAACGGCAAACAACTACTCTGAAGCTAGCAACTGCTGGATCCTAGGGAGTGAGGAAAACCATTGAAGAATAAACACATATTTTTAAGGTCTAAGTTTTTATTTTAGGACATATATTAAGGAGAAATATTGTAAACTTTAATTGCAGTAACTGAATTATAGTGTATATATATATTTCCTCACTTTCTTAGATAAATGATTTATTTAAATTACAAACTGTTTACTTCAAAGCGGGTTAGTCGTGGACGCCTTATATAGATCAGGTTTAAGATAGTGGTTGTAAGGCCAACTTCTATCTTAGGATGGTTTACACGGTGGGGCTGTTACGACTCTGCCGCTTCGGGGCGTGACACGGTACGACGTGAATGGTGACTCGGTAAGGAAGTACTCGACCTCAGCAGGGGTGGTTGAAACAGAAGGATTCATCGTACCAGTCCCTCTAATCTTCGAGCTCAGCTACGGGTTAGAGGTCCGATAGCCCGATTCCCATCAACATTATTCTATAATGATTTTTTACTTCTCCATATAATGCATTTCTTGCCATTTTTACCCTTTTAAAAATGTTTTAAGAATCTTTTGTGCATTATTCGTTTTTATCTTTTCCTTACTTAGTGTAATCCTAGTTGATGTCATATAAATACCTTACTTCCTTATACGTAGACATCATACTTCATTAACTGAATATAGACATTACCTTTTTGAGAGCACTTAGCCATGTCTTCTCTTATTATTTAGCTCTTATCAAGCTCTTTTAGTAAGAGTTAGTGGTGAGCGGCCTTAATACTACATTCGTATATCATATCAAGTGTTAGGATTAAGTCAAGTGTGATCTGCTGGTGTATCATATCCAGTTGGTAGCCATTCAAATTTGTTAACCCCATTTTATTTTTCTTGTTTCTATTTGTTGTGGTGCGGCCTCCATGTATACAACTCTAGAGATGCATCAACAAGTTATAACCTCTACAATGGCACTCGAATGGTTATGCTTAGTACAACTACTGCATATTGCATTAACTCTCATCGGATTTTCAATATGCACCTTCTTGTGACTGCACTTTACAAATAGACCCGAGCTATTCTTCAATAGCAGCGACGAGCTATAAGCTCTATATAACTTGATGTGCTTAGAAGCTCAGTTATTATTAGGACTTCTGTAGTAGATTTAAACCAATGGGTCAATCAAAATATCAAAGAAAATAGAGTGAGTTGGTCTACAAACTGATTAGGATAACTGACGTAAAGCTGTTCGGAGGATATGGCACACCAACGAGCATAACACGACTTAACACTTTATATGATATGCCTAGAAACTCAGTTATCACTAAGATTTCTAGGAAAAAATTTGAACCATGGGTCCTTTGAAATATAAAAAAAAAAAAATAGAGTGAGTTAGTCTATGAATTACTAGAGTAGTTGACTTGAAGCTACTCGAAGGATATGACACACCAACAAATATAACACAACTTGACGTTTCACTTGATATGACGCATAAATTCATGTTAAGGTCTACCCACCATTAGTCCTAAGCTACTTGATAAGATTATATAAAAGTGTATGAAAATAGATTTAGAGAGGGTTGTTTTGCATGAACAATATATTCAATGTATATCTGTCAAATAAGTCAAGTAAGATGATTCTGACTTATAAGGAAAATTGACTATTTATACTAAGTCCCTAGAGCAATCATATAAATAAGGAAATTACAAAAAGGCATATAAAAAGGGAATTCTTAGTACATATAAAAAAGGGTAAAAAGGACAAATGATAAAAAGGGAAAAATAGTATAGCATTGAGTGAAATGGATAAGTGGCAGTGTAATATTGGTTCAGTAAATAGATTCTCTAATCACAGTAAGCAAGGGGAGTTAAGATATTATTGCATCAAGGTCTGTAGAGATGAGGAAAGAGTGCAACGAGTATTGGTAAGAAGTTGGAAGAAAGTACTTAACCTAAAGAAGAGTGTCTCATCACTTAACAAGAGTCTTTCGGCAACTGAAAGTTCGATCATTTGCCATAAAGCCTTTGGAAAGCAAATAGTTGGTATTTGTTGCACTCCAAAGTTGTAGAATTGCAATAATCCCATCATGTAAACCGACTTATAACAAGAACTGACCTTATAGTGCCTATCATAGATATAATCTATACAAGGGGTTGATTGCTCCTCGTTTTGAAGTAAACAATTTATTTAAAAATTTTAACTAAAATTTACAGTAACGATTAAAACCTTAAGTCAATATATATAATTACATGTACATTACCGTAGAATTCTTAGGTAATTCTATATCATATCATAACAGCTAGCTAATTTACATATTATACATCAGTTCTTCATCATAAAGATTCTAACAAGACCTTAAACAAAAACTTAATCATAGACTGATTGATTCTCGCTTCTTAGAGCTTCAAAAGAGAATTAACTTCTGGATAGTTGTAACGTAACATAATTAATTAAAAGGCAGAACGTGTAAAAGAATCTATATGGGTATGAGCAATTACAGCTCAGTAAGTTGAATTGGAGACTCATGAATGTATATGAGCACAGTCAAGGTAATCAAGCAATTATTTTTATGAAATGCAACAAACAAGTGCCATCACACAACGTAGTCTAATTCGTTGTGAAATCAGAGTAATTTCACCTACTCTAATCCGGGTTTAGGAGTTTCATGTTATGCAACAGCTTACAATCAAACCCAGATTTGTGCAATAGAGATTTTGCTCCTCCTAAGACTATCCTTCGAACTAATGCCTTTATCCTCACCGTGACTTCCTCTCCTGTCGCTTAGTTCGGCTAAGGATAAAGAAAATACCAATTTACTGTCCAGTACTATCTTTTTTTAAGGTGTCGGTGTTGGTGTTTGGTTGAAAAATCCTAATGATCCCTTAAAGGGTTACAATGTATAACAATTTAGGATATTAAGGCCGATTAAGATTTGGTTTGATTTAGGGTGTTTAGTCAATTTCACACCAATCCAGTTATAACAGTTGTCGATCATAACATAAATTCCAGCATGAAGTTAGATACGTAAGCATATGTATAAAACTACTTATAATCACAATCCTAAGTCTCCAAGTACTCTAAAAAAGTACTTTAAATACGATGAAGTAATAAACCCAACTCACTTGGAATTCTGAGTCACTCAATCACTTACTGCAGGTTGATTCGTCACCGTGTGTTCTATAATATAAATATACTCTTTTTTAGTACTTGTACTTAAATGATACATATTCTAAGTTAAGATTTAACTCGATTCTCCTTATATACCTATCATTTACTAATAATTCATCTTATGTTAGTTCGAGGTTCGTTTTCCAAATTTGATTACAGTTCAAGTTCTAATTCGATTTCGACTACGAGTAATACTAAAATACGTTTCAAACCCTAATGTGAAATTAATCACATCAAGCTCGAGTATCCTAATATCATACTAAGTCTTAATTCAGTATTCTAACTCATTCGGTATACTTTAATTTTGATTAGTATATTGGATTTACTCCCGATGTGAGAAATTTTTAAAATTTTTGTATAATTACCTAAAATTAATTTTTGTACTAGATTTAATATGTACTGATATTATTATCATATTATCCAATTTAATCTATTATTTTACATTTATTAAATTTTCAATTTCACATATTACTAAATTACTCACAATTATTACATAATTCCCTTAGGATTATGTTTTTACATTAGAGATTAACATTCTTAAATATCTAATTACCTTCTTAATCAATACTTAGTCATTTAATTACTTAATTAGTCTAAAATTACTCATTTTTCTCATCATTTTAAAGCTAAAAAATTACTTAAAATTTTCAAAAATTAATTTTAAAAAAATGGTTTCATAGCACTATTCTATACTGTAAACTATATACTTACTATGTTCTTCTGAATGGGAATAGAGTATCATGAAAAACAAACTAGTAGTGACTATAACCATATAGTTCTCAGTCACAATCTTAAGCTTTGATACCAGGATTATGAGATGTGCTTAGGAGCTTAGTTATCACTAAGACTTACTGTAACAAATTTAAACTAATGGGTCTTTTGAAATATTAAAGAAAATAGAGTGAGTCGGTCTACGAACTGACTAAAGTAGCTGATGTAAAGTTGCTTAGAGGATATGACACACCAGCGAATACAACATGACTTGACACTTTATATGATGTGTCTAGGAGCTCAATTATCACTAGGACTTACCATAGTAGATTTAAACCAATAAGTCCTTCAAAATATAGAAGAAAATAGAGTGAGTTCGTCTACCAATTGACTAGAGCAGCTGACGTGAAGCTGTTCGAAGGATATGACATACCAACGAATACAATACAACTTGACACTTCATTTGATATGATGCACAAGTTGATGTTAAGGTTTACCTGTCACTAATCCTGAGCTACTTGATAAGATTAGGTAAGTGTGTATGAAAATGGATTTGGAGAGGGTCATTTCATGAGAATAGTATATTTGATGTATATCTGTCAAGTAAGATGATTACAATTTACAAAGAAAATAGACTATTTATAGTAAATTCCTAAGACAATCATACAAATAAGGAAATTACAAAAAGGCATATAAAAGGGGAATTCCTAGTACATACGAAAAAGGATAAAAAGGATAAACGACAAAAAGGGAAAAATAGTACAGTATCAGGTGAAATGGACAAGTGGCAATACAACATTGGTTTCATACATAGATTCTCTAATCACAATAGGTGAGGGAAATCAAGATATTGCAGCATTAGACTTTGCTAGGACGAGGAAGGAGTGCAGCAAGTGTCGGTAGGAAGTCGGAAGAAAGTACTCAACCTGAAGAAAAGTGTCTCATCACACGAAAAGAGTCTTTCGACAACTGAAAGTTAGATAATTCGACATAGAGCCTTCGGTAAGCGAATAGTCGGTGTCTACATAAGAGAGAGAATAGAGTAGGGTGTAACCTCTTGGATTTGTCAAGGAATTCAGCTATCCTTCTTTTACGTAGAGTCTCTTATCATCGGCAGGTTACTGAGAAAGAATTCTTCGAGTGAGGGATTAGAGGCCTCGGATTCATGCATGAGTAAGGGGATCGGTAGTCGATAGCTCATCACAACTCTACAACTCTACTAATGAATCTCTTTCTACCAAGGTCAACATTTTTGCTTACTAAATTTTAGGAAGCTAAAGTTCAACCTCACAGTCAAACAAACTTAAGAACTTTACAAAATTCTTAAAAGATTGAGCTCCAAGTAAAAGAACAATGTTCTTATTTATTGAAGCTGGACAACATAGTATAGATTGTTAAGTTTTCATGAGCCAATAGCCTATGCTTATAAATAAACCCACTTACACGTGCTTTCATTGATGGAAGATAAGTACAACTTCATTGCTGCCATTTGTGATTTATCCATTATTTATCCTCTGAGATAAATGGTTTGTGTGTTGTCTTATGCTAATTTGTTGTTAATGTTCATATGTACTTCATGTTTCCTGTATTAAGCTATATTTATCTAAGTGTTGCTCCATGACCTAAACTTCAACGAACTTAATAATGAAAAATATCGACTATTTGACACTTATAATTATTTATTCAATTTTTAGACGATTTATTGCTACCTCTTATAGAGATGAGTACGAGAACCCAAAGACATATCGAAGTTAAAGAAACGCCTTTCGTTTTAAGCCCATATGAGTATAATTTGCTAATGGGTCACTCCTCCATATCTTTAAACCTCACACATAATGCGTAATGAGCAAATCATAAAGTACTGATCCTTAAGCTTTATGTTTAACTGACTACAGGAAAAGGTTATCCTTAGATTTCTAAGTCTTAAGAAAGGACAACGAGATGTAAAACTTTAAGTTCTTTTAAGAGTGACGTGCATGGTACCTATGAATCCTCTTAAGGATGCCGAACTAGTATGTATCTCGAAGTCCTTGGTTGATAATGAGAATAATGTTCTAAGTTTAATTAATAGACAATGAGCCACCTAGAAGCCCTAAGCTATCAAATAGCAATGGGTAAAATACTCTATGATGTGGACCGAAAGCCAAGAATAGATAAGGTTGGCCGTAGGGCTGGATCTAAACTTACTAAAAGCTTGAAAGGAGTGATGCGGAAGAATAGAAAAGAAAGGTATAAGCAAGTTCACAAAGGCTATAACATACCAAAGGAATTTCCGATGATTCATGGCACAGTTCAATATGATACACGAGTTGGTCTCGCCAACTACCCTTGCTTAAAGGATATGATAAGAGTGAAATAAAGTAAATAAGCTAACGAGGGCAATGTTCACAAAGGGGAAAATTTAGTATATTGATGACGATAATAATGATTGCGGTTACATGTACAGGGTGTATTTATATTTGAAAAATTAGGGCAACTTACCTAAAAATGAAAAATATAAAAGGTTAGTATCCAAAAGAAGTAATGTACAAGGAATTCAAAAGGGTAAAAATAAATATTCACGAAAAAGGTAATGATCAAATGTAATAGATTCTCCAAGTAGGTCTAGATACGTGGCAGCAGTGCATTAGCGGAGTTTAGATATTTTAAGTAATTTTGCATATTTTTAACTACACGTAAATACATATATAGTATAAGTAGATACTTCTAAATATTATTTACGTTATATTATGATTTTTAATGTGCATATAATTTATCTCTATTATTCTATTAATTATCGAAACTCATTTTACGTATTTTCAATAAATAAAGAGTAATAGGCTTATAATTTAATGTTATAATATTTAATTATTTTATTACTTATTTTCCTAAATCTAGACTCATGGGATTACTTTTCTAATATTTCCAGTTTTGTCATAAAATTTGGGTTCGATTAAACAACTTATTTAATCACCTTAAATTTTACGTACCAACTCTTGAGTACCTGACTGCGAGGCTTATAGGGTGACGCTACCTAAAGCACTTGAATTGCTCGACCTTCATACTTTTTTCCAATTAACTTGTAAACCATAAGACGTTGAGGTGGTATGTTCTATTATGTACTTAATCTAAACTTCGCTAAATCTTAAGTTTAATTGGACGACTTTAAGAATATCCCATTTCACCTAGCATAGACCTTATTTATATTTAGTTAGATGATACAAAAAAAGTTTGTTTTTATCTTGATTGGACTTAAAAAGTGGAAAGGCTTAAGTTGGTGGACTAAGATTTTAGATATGAATTTAAAGGTGAAGTAACAGATTCTAATAAGATTGAAGTAACTTAATTCTTAAGGAAGGCTACTTCATAATGAGCACAATATTAAGCAAGGAGGAATAATACCTATTGAGAAGAAGACACTAGAGTAGCCATTTAGACCTAAAACTTTTTAAAACTCTTAACTAACCTGTAACTCTACATTCATGTAATCACTCATCAATAACAATCTTGGGAATCAATATTAGAGTTCTTTTCCAATTTCTCTAACCATTGGACTTGAATAAATCTCCATAGAAGTTGCTAAAGCATCATATTATATCTTCTTCATCCTTAATCTATTAGTCATATTCATTTTTTATCCATAGGATTTTATTGCTTTGTGTGTGCACTAGTTCTCATCTGCTTAACTATGGGAATTTTTTATTGAACTTTTTGGATTTCTACCATGTTATTTAGAAAGAAGATCAAATGTTACTCTTTTGATAGAAAACTACAGCATTTTAATTTAAAAACCGACGTAATAAGATGGGCATCCAATAGAGTTTTTTCTTCTAAGAATCACAAATCACTATCTTGCATCCATCTGAGATGGTTTATGTATCTACTATAAAAGCAACATGATTTGACCTAACCAATCCATTATGTAGGATAAGATTTTTGGGATATCCATGGATTCACAAATACCATTACTTGAAATGTTTATAGGAGGGACATAAATTCATTTTCAAAACACAATCTTTTCCTAATTATTGGATTTATTTTTTGTTTCCATTATGAACATTGCGTGGGGTTATGCTTATGTATAAGGTTTCTTAAGTGTTTAAATGTTAAGGATGATCTTAGTTCATGATAGTTTTAACTCATAATAATCTTGAACCTTGGGTAGCTAGGCAAGCCATTATAGTTGCTATATGATATGTTTAGGGTAGATTCCTTATAACATATTTCCTAAGCTACCTTCATCTTTACCTGACGTGTTTCTATAAGTATAAGTGACGTATAAAAAATGCGACCTTATGGTTGTTAGATTAGCAAGTTAATTTATACAATTGGATGAGTTTATAGTTTTATAATATTTTTCTTAATTATAATGGATATAAAATCATTTACGTGTAGATTTATTGTAGACTTCGAATGAAAACACTAAAATCAGCAATTTGTGAGTTTGTTGTTACTTCTAACCAATTTTATGGTTCCATTTGGATTTTTTTTGTCTATATCTTATCTGTATCTAATTTACATTAATTTGAAATTTAGTATTTGAAAAACTATCATATCTGTATTTTATCCCTCATTTTTTTCTATAATTATGATAAAAATGGTGATTAAAATGTCATAATTTAGAAATAAAAATTAGCATACTTTTAAGAGAAAAAATTTTAAAAATATATATTTTATGTATTGAAAATGCTTATTTTAATTTATATTTCTATAAATATAAATAAAGTAAAAAATAGATAAATTTAATTTTATTAGAATTTATTGGGATTTAATTTTTGAAGAATGGTATATATTTAATTTTTGATGTTTCATTTTTATAAAACATAAAATTCAAGTAAATATAATAAGAGGGAAAAAAGATAAATGAAAAAGAGCTTATATCCTGTTTTGGTATGTGTCTACTAGACCATCAAAATTAAAAGAATAATTGGATTTGGACAATTTAAAACAAAATGTGATGACCCATAAAACGGCATATGGGAAAATTAATAAATCATTACTTAATATCTTTTTATATTAGTTAGATAGATATTGTTTGATTTACTGGGTATCATAAATAGCCATCTGTAATGATGATTTGGTATTATTTGGGAAGGTCACTTCATGTCTTTGATGTTATGGTGATGGGGCCCAGCCCAACCTCCAATCAGAAATATATATATATATATATTTTTGGCAAATTGCATCATTATCGAGAGATTAGACTAAATCAAAACGCTACACAACCATGGAAAATATAATTATTAAAATAAAAGGGAGCGACAGCCAAAATGGTTGGTTTTGTACACGAAAAAGGCAAAAAGTGGTATCCGGTAGTACACAAATTGTCAAATCTAGTGGGGTCCACATATTTCCACTCCCAGTTCACGCGTGCTTTAGATCCAACGGTCCAGATTGCATCCGCAATAGACGGAAAGCATTTCCGAGGCCCTCGATCCAACGGCCAATATCCTCCTTGTTTGACTTCCTCTTGTCGGAAACCTTCCCCGTTTAAAATCACACCAAACCCTCCCTCACCTATTCAAGCCTCCTATAGATACACTTCCGTTATTTTATTTTATTTTTATTTTTATAAACAAAAAAGTATTTCTCTCCATTTAATTTATCGGTGGGAGCTTGAGAAGAACTTAAACAAGCTATATAATATATCGTGAAAATCTAGTGCAGTAACTTGGTTGCGAAAATTCATGAAATAATAGATTTACTACCACGTTGAATTATTTTTTCAATTGTGATAAAAGGTTGCTTTCATTTTTTTTCCTAATAAAAAAAAAAGTTTAAATTTGATTTACCATATAAATATATGAAACCATTCAATTAATAGTTTTCTATATATATTTATCCACCCACAAGAAATATCATTTTATTTAGATTAATCAATATATATGTAAATAGCTTAAACAATCATTGATTGCAAAAGAAAAATAAAGATTTGTATTATATATGAACTAAGCGAGAATTTGTTATTTTTATGATCAAATCTAAAACTAAATTATTACATGGGATATTTTTTATGTTATATGGTAATTTATCATTTTTTTTTATTTTATAACTATATTAATTATCGTAGACTTGTCTCATAGATTTTTTTTCCCATTTTAATTTATATCCTCTCTTTTCAAAATTATATATCAAAATTCCTCCCATCTATTTTCGGTTTGTTAAAGTTAATATAATATTTACAAAAAAAATATCTTAAAGCAACTAACAAGCAAGTATAAGTAAATATATAATTTTTTTTCATTTTTTAATGTTTTTCTTAAGCTTAAAAAGTTACAAAACCAGTATGAATAATAACATAATTATTAATCCCGCCTTTATTTGATTGTTTTCATCAATATATATATACACACATATAGACCAAGTGAAAAAGGACTAGAAAAAATAATAATAATATTTAAAAGAAAGAAATAATAAATTAATAATAATATCATATCACCAATAAATAAAGTAACGGCGAAAACATATCCCACTAAAACTCAGAAACAACACAAAACACACGCTTCTCTTTCTTTGCTGTATGTTTCTCTCTCCTCTCTAAAATCTTCTGCTTTCTTTACCATCTCTCATACTCAAAACTCCATTCCACAAAGTAGTCGAAGAAGAAGATCTCAGCAACCAAACAATCTAGTATTTTCATTTTAGATCTGTCCTTCTTCCCCAGAAACAAAACCTTCAGGTTTGCTTCACTTGTCTCCTTCTGCACTTACTTTTGATTTCCTTTCCTGTCTTATCTCTTTTTTTTTTTTTTTTTTTTTTTTCTATTTTTACTATATTTCATTATAATTTGATGCTGTCCTTCACTACTTACGCTTGGTTCTTTGATATATATATAGGTGTGTGTGTATGTATGTACGTATGTGTGCGTGTATGTTTCTGTTTTCTTTTCTTTTCTTTTCTTTTCTTTTTTTTTTTTTTTTCAGAATCTGCTGACATAGTATTGATCTTTATCAATTACTCTTATATTCGTGTTAATTAATGAATATTCATTTTTTTTAATTTCTTGGTTTTATTATCATACATTCTGCTAATATTTGCCCTGGAGCTTTTGTTAATAACTATGTAATTCGTTGTTGTTGTTGTTGTTTTCTTTCTTTCTTTCTTTCTTTCTTTTTTTTTTTTTCCTGAACAGGTCCATAATCATTTCACGAGATTTCATATATTTGAAATTTTCTGCTAAATGGATTAATAAAAGTTGCTTTAGTTGCAAAAGTCCTATTAAACAATGCTAATTTACATATACAGTTCATTCATGGCAGCGTGCCTCCATCATAAAACAAACATTTGTTGAGACGACTATCTACCGTGTGATTCTATGTTCAATTTTTCATTCGATGTGAAATCAAATTGTATCGGTTCATCTTGAGGATTCTTATGTATATTTTCCTTATGCGGTTGTTGATGTTGCAGTAAGTGGAGCTTGATTGTTGAAAACTTGGCATTTGCGAAGTGGATCAACATGCCGTGGACTACCTATTTCTGCTGGAGCCGTGTTCGCATGGTGTTGTTCTTCTGGGTCATTCTGTAAATTGGATTAATTTCGGTGAGACTGCTTGTCTCTCTGCATTTTATTTCCCCTTTATTCAACGCCTGTTATAGTTGTGATTTTTGATATTGGATGTTTAACTGATTGCTCTTTGCAAAAAATCGTGATGAGCCATTATAGCTCAAGCTCGATGCAAGTTTACATTTCGAATTTCAATTAGTGAAAGCCCTTAAATTGGGAACAGCAACTGGTGTTTTTCCTTATTTATGATTTTTTGTTGATTGGTTGATGCTTTTTTGGCTAATCGGGTGTCTGTTCACTGTTCTAGGTAGTCTCAATTGTTTGCATACGAGTTTTCGAGTTTGCCAATTTAACACTTGTTGGAGTAGGAGTGAGAATGTATGTTGCAGTAACATTGAAAAAGTACAGGGCAGTTAAAGAAGTTGGGAAGATTAAAATGAGTGTTGGTGTAATCGTGTATTTCCAATCGCTGCAAGTTTGTCAGGTAAGCTTTCCTCTACCAATATTTGCATCTTTGCTTAGGTTCTCGTGTTGTTTCGCATGTTGCTCTGTGCAAGCTGTTTCATGCTTCCTTTATCCCATTTCTACTTTCACTGTATATTCTTATGCATGGAGGACTTTCCAGTTTGCTTTTGCTGTTTACCGTTTGGCAAATCGATTTTTGCCTGAATCTTACTCTTCTATGCATGAAGGTTCTCTGCCTAAGTCGATATTGATTTTGCATATATGCTCTGTGATAACTTAGCTACCTTAATCCATATAAGTAGTGTTATTGATTGTGATGTCATGCTAAGAAGTAAGAATCATGCAGCCTTAATGGAGAAAACATAAAACGGAAGAATCTATTGTTTGGATTAAAAACACGATATATTTTAATCAGCAGCTTTATTTATTAAATTATGCACCGCTCTTTTCAAGTCAAATTAATTTTTCTCATTGTACATGGAGAAATGAAGAACGTTGGATATTAGATTTACGCACATACATACATACATGCTAAGCTTGTGCACCCGAATAGCTATTAATAGATAATGATTTCATGATAGAAATTGTTTTTTCGGATTTCTCAATGTGAATTTCCTTAAGTTGAAGGATGATGTGTTATGGTAGACATACAAATACACTCTATATGCTAAAGAGCTTGCTAAAAAATGCTGCAACATAAATACAGAAATTTTGCTGGACTGTACACTTAAAATAACTAGCAATTCATGTCCACTTGACCGACGAAAAGGAGAGACCTCACACATTAATACTGGTATTCCACCAGATGCCTATCTATCTTTTGTGCAGAGGTTGAATGTGGTTGTGCCATACTTTCTTTTTTCTAGTTCTGCAGATAATGTTAGTCGTGCTGTTTTTAAAGATCTGAATATCTTGTTTGTTTTGCTACTCGATTCCATACAATTACTCCTGGTTTTTTCTTTGAAGCTGTTTCATTTATTTTCTGTTCTCATTTCCACTTACAGGCTGAGTATTTCCGTCAGTTGCTTAAGCCTGTTACGTAGTATTGTTATTAAGGCCAGTGGCGTTGAGTTTGGGACTACATCAATCGTGTTCATTCCTAGGAAGGCAAATAAAAGCAAAAAGCTTCTTTGCCATGGTGAATGATGACTTAGCATTTCGACTCTAGTTTAAAAGGAGTAGTGTTTTTCCTTATATAGTTGCCTCGTCTCCTGTAAAACCTTTCAGAAAATTGAAGATCGAAGATTTACCCACGTAGAATCCCATATTTAGACCTTAGTTGATGAGTAAACAGAATAAATTAGAATCATCAATGCACAGCAACCGCTACTTTCCCTGCAAAAAGGCCGAGCATTGCCTTGGAAATCAAATGGATAGCAATTACATGCATGCTTCGAATGCATATGCTTATGGGGAACTTTTACCTCCAAGCGCCAAAAACTTGCCACCCTTTCATGGTGTTGAATTACAACCATCCGAGGTATGCCCAAAAAATTTTATAGTCTTTGACCAAACTGATTACCGCAGCCAAATCATATTTCATCCCGCTTTTGCACCAAAATTTAATGGGCTGGGGTTGAATATACACCCAAATCACATGGGAGGCAAGTTTGAGATGAATGGTGCTACCAATATGGAAAGAGAAGCGACATCTACTTTTAAGGAGAATTCAGATGATATCGATGCGTTGCTGAGCTTAGACTATGAAGATGATCAATCTAAAGACAGCGACGATGTCATAGATGACGATGTGGTCAGCACAGCACGGAGCGGTGCATATCACGGAGGGAGTTCCTCTGATTCTTGCTCCAGTTACAAATCAAAGCATCGGAAAAATGGTCTCTCATCCTTTCAGAAGTCCACCGACGGTGAAAGCAGCAGCAGTAATAGGAAGCAGCAAAAGATGAAAAAGATGGTGAAGGCGCTGAGAGGAATCATACCTAGTGGAAATCAAATGAGCACCGCCATGGTGCTCGACGAAGCTGTCAAGTATTTCAAGTCTCTTAAGGTGGAAGTACAGAAGCTTGGAGACTTTGAAAACTAAGCAGAAGATGATCTTATGATGTCTCTCTACCTTTTCTTTTATATATATATGTGTGTGTGTGGGTGGGTGTTGTACTCTTTATCCTGCAATTAAGAGTGTTGATATGGTTTAAGGGTTCTGTTAATGGCTGACCTCGACACGCACTTGTTAAAAGGTCTAAAAAAAAAAAAAAAATAGAAAAATTTTCGCACTTTTAAAGATTTGTTATACACTTATGACGAAACGAGTGTATAAAAAACATGAAAATTTTTTCTATTTAGCCTTTTAACAAGTGTGGCGGGCGTGCCTATTAAACTCTCGCATTGTTTAATGAGGGGGATAATAAACCTAGGCCATTGTCATTGCTTGTCTCTCATTTGCTATCCGATTGAGAGTGAGCATAGTAAACTTTCCTTCTACTTGTATTGTGTACCCTGTTTAATTGCTATTTTTATGTTTTACCAGTTTAACATTAATAATGTATTGCTACTAGTCTTGCTATTTGCTTATATTTTCTATTGATTACTATGTTCAACATTTTCTTTCTCTCAACTTATGTCAGTTTACTAGTCTAGATTTATTAGATTTTAAAATGGTTTGTCATGCTCCTTTTTATAATTTCAATATTTATTACATGTGATCGTATTTAAAGGGGTGAATTAACTGAAATTGAGATAATATATATGTAGAGGATGCAAATTCGATGTGGGTTAAATCTCGAAGTAAGTTGTCATGGATATGTCTTGAACCTTAACGAATAGATTAACCCTTTAATTATTAGACTACTAAATTATCTTATTTTTATTGGTGGTATTTGAATTTTTTCTTTTTCTTTTCTTTTTACCAACTATTATGTTACAAACTTTGAGAATAGTCAATTCTATAATCATATTATTAGGTTATAAGGTGGTAAATGAATATTTCTTTTAAATTGTAAATATTTATAGTTGGTATGGCGTGATTGGGAGAAAGCATTGAATGGTTGATTTCTAAATCATTTATTTATTATCAACCACTGTAACATAAAAATTAATGTTTTTGATTTCTTTAACAGACTTTCAGTATTTATTAAGGGTCTTAAATAAAGTTTTTTAGGCTTTATGAAAAAACAAATATATAGGGAAAAAAAAAAAAGAAAATTGTTTTATTTAGCACCTTATTTTTGCAGATTTATTTATTTCCTTTTTCTTATCTTGTGTCAGCTCCCTACCCAGAATATGAAAGTCATAATACAATCAAAACATGCTTTGCATGGTATATTTTATAAACATTGTTTTATCATCTTCTTTTTATTTGTGGGTATTCGAGCAATATATAGGTGGATTGGGAATATCTAAATGGAATGGTATATTTTTTGTATAGAATATATATGGTTATATTTATCGGATTTATCATATGATGAGTGAAGGAGTTGTTAAAAATGATCAAGCCACTTTTTCTTCCCAGTATCAAAATCACAAAATTTAAAATTTAGATAAATAAAATATGATTAAAATACCCCCAGAGGCGTCCTTGAGAAAAGGTACAAGAATAAATTGTAAATTAGGAAACTCAAAACCCACTTTTTTGGTCCTTTACAGTAAAACCCTAATCGTTTCTCTTCCTCTTGGATTTAAAGATCCCTATCGTCCGTGAATTGTGGGGAACGAGTTCGTACAGACATTTCGGGGGATACTATGCTAAACAAACTAAATTAAGTCTATAATTAATTTAAAAAAGTTTTTCAAATATTAAGATAATATTTAGTTGTAAAGATTGAAATGAATACAAAAAATTAGTTGGAATAAATATAAGGAGAACTGAATAGTGAAAACTTATTGTATTATATTTGGTTTATACAGTACTAGATACAAAATTTATATTAAAAATTTAATTATTTATATTATAAAATAAATAATTTTTTACAATATTTAATAAAAATAATATTTATTAACTTAATATTATAATATGGATAGATATTTTTTGAAATATAAAATATTTTTTGTTTTTATCTAATAAATTTTATTTTTGTACCGTGGTTTAAATGTGATAAAATTTAGATGTTTTGTCCAGTTCATCGATCTAATTTTTATCCATTCACCAAATAATTTACAAACTAAATATAGGATAAAATTTTTTGTCTAGTCCAATATGACGAAAATTATACAACTAAATATCTCGGAGTAATAAATTAGAGTGATGGAGAGAGGAAAATAGAAGTATTCTACGCTTCTTAATTGATTGATCTTGTGAGACGAGTTAAGAAGAAACAACTTAAACATTTTGAGAAATTTTTTATCTTTACTGATCAAATATATAAATATTACACCAATACCTACAATACAAAAAAATTTCATAAGTACAAATGTTATATCTTATTTTGGAAATGAGACATTAATTTTATATGAATGTTTCACGAATGTCGAATGTTTGAAGTAAGACATTCGTATAAAATTAGTGTCTTATATTTGAAGTGAGATATTTATATAAAATTAGTGTCTTGTTTCCAACAAGAGATAACATTGGTATTTATGTAATTTTTTATTTAATTTATATTAATGTAATTTTTTTCATAATGATAGTAGACATGGATCTCTTCCTATTAAAAAAATTTTCATATTTACCATATAGATTTCTTCCTATTAGAGAAATTTTATCTAAATTGTGACATTCCTAAGAAATAAATAGTGTCTATGTTTAAAGTGAGACATTTATATAAAATTAATGTTTTATTTCCAACGTGAGATATAACACTGATATTTAGGTAATTTTTTAAAATCTAATTTATATTGATGTAATTTTTTTTATAACAATAATAAACATGTGTCTCTCTTGATTACAAAGTAACATAAGCTAAATTCACTTGATAAGCATTGAACTCTTTTACATTATGTTTGGTTTGAGGGAAGGAAAAAATGGGGGAGGAATTTTAAGGGAAAATAGTATAATTTCATTGGTTGGAAAATGAAGGGAAAAGGGAGGGAATGGATTTAGGGTTGAGCGTTTTCCCTTGGGCCCAACAAAAAGAATCCTTCTCAATTTGGAGAGATTTGGGAGGAAAATGTAATAAGATTATTAATTTATCTTTTGTACAAATGCATATTTTTAAAATATAGGGACTTTTATGGTATTTTAACAAAATAAAAGTTATGTTATCAATTTTCCTTTTGTTTTCCTTTCCTTCATTATTTAAACAAAGGAACTTATCATTTTCCATTCATTTACTTTCCTTCTTAATTCTTCCCTTCCTTTCCAATTCCTCTCCTCTTTCCAAATGTAATGTTTAAGTTCACGGCCAAAGGTAATTACTAGGATGAGCTTAGGTATCCAAACTTTGCTCTAAGCTTACTTGGTTGCATAGATTTTGAGTAGATGTTGAAGATTATAAGAGGGATGTCGATCCAATTTTTTTGAGACCAAGTCTTATAAGGTATGATTACAATATTTCCATATCCCATACCTCTTGAAATCTATCATTTAAGTTGTACAAAATAAGGATTCTAGGTATCCTATTCCACCTTATTTAAATTATCAATTAATAAAATTAAATATAATAAATTGTAATATTTTCAAATCAGCATATACTCAAGACTTAAGGCCATTATAAAAAGTAAAAATCTAAAATATATTACATTATTCACTCTTTTGTTGCTTCGCATTTCCTTTGTGAAGTATTTTTTAATTTGTTTTTGGTTGTATCAAGTTATTAGATTTATTGCATTATCATAAATTCAATGCCTAATAGCGTATTCTTCTAATTTTTTCTTTGTTTGCCACATAATGTTCCACTATTGAAGATATTGTGGATATTAATCGAAGCAAAGAAATAGAATTACATTATTTTGTAGACGTTGATTGAAGAAGAATAATTTTATTTCATCAAAATTATTTAAAATTTAGTTCATTTTGTTGTATTATATTTTTATTTGATTTTTAGTTGGCATTAGTAAAAATTAAGGATCCTTCCCTTGAAAACTCTCAAGAAGATAACCACTTACGCTTTCCATTTAACCTATCATAGACTTAGTTTATGGATCAACCATGCCAATCAACCTATTAGCCTATAAGATGAATCTTATTGAGAATGTAAGTTAAAGCAACGTGATATTAACATGGATTTTATATTAGGTTTATTTGTGACACTTAGGAAACAATTTAGTCTTAGTGGTTGTAAAATGTTTCTCTAAGATTGCACACACTTCATACAATATAGTAGGATTACAATGCCTCTCATATAGGGAAATGATTCTTTAATGAGTTAGGTTGTATGGGTTATGTAAATCATTGTGTTAGCCGAGGATGCAAAACTTGTGAGATACTTTTCAGAGACATTGTGGATAATGCTAAGTATTAAATTATAGTTTTCTTCTACATTTCACCCTCAATCCGATAGTCAAACTAAAGTAGTTAAAGGTGTTTATGTGATTTGTTAAAGCGTTTAGTTGATGACTATGTGTCTACTTGGGATTGTACATTTCTAATGGTAAAGTTTGCTAATAGTAATTTAGTGAACAGGTTCACTACATTAAGTCCTTCTGAAGCTGTACTAAGTTATCAACACCAAAAAATCCCGTTGATGTTATACCATGCCGACTTACATTTAGACCTTCTAAAACTGCTAAATCATTTACCACCTACATTATTAAGTTAGAAGTAGAAATAAAAAAGAAAATTAACTCGAGCATTGAGTTAGATGAGTTTACCGTAGATGTTTATTGTAAGTATTGAAAATTTCAAGAGGGAGATCTATTGATTGCTTGGATTTGTGTACGAGTTTAATATTAAAAAGTAGGATTTTTAGGGTTTTATATGTAGCTCAATAATAAATTTTTTTTTTTATTTTGGGTTTTGTGGTTTAAGAAATAGTTAAAAATTAAGAGATATGAACAATTAAGATAATTGGATATGGCTCACTAATTATGTAAATCAAACTAGGATTTAATTAAATCATTGTTTTACATCATACATAATCAAAGAAATAATCAAGGAGGGTTTCATACAATAATTCAATAAACAAAAGGATTAGCTACAACCAATATCGATCGATTGATAAGAACAGTACGTGAGATAAAACTCACCTATAATTTAATATGAGAAAAATTTAAATAGATATTTATTACAGCTTATCAGCTTTTATGTATAACTACAGATTACAAAATTAAGACCCTAAGTATTTAAAAGGATTAAAAAGGACATTGGCAATAAATAAATACCAAGCTACTAAAATAACTATAATATCATAAAAATAAACTAATTAAAGTAACCAAACACCGGTTAATGAAAGGAAAAATAACACCAAATAAACGAGACAAAATAAAGCAAATAAGAAAAGAAATTAAACGCTGGATCAGCTACTGAAATTAAAGGTGGATGAGTTCACATCAGCTACTGTTGACTCATTTGATGTAGTTAATCTGATATTTAAGTATTTTGACCGTTAATTCATGTTAGGTGTTATTATGGTTATTAATAAGTTGCTATTGTTCTCACTAGTTTCTTTTTTAAGTGGTTTCTTTAATAGTTTTTTTGATTAAGTTTCTATTATAAGGCTCCTATTTCATCTTATTTCTATAAATAAAATTTTTTGTTAGGAGATGTCATCATTGAATAAAAATTTCCTCTCCCTACTCGTGAAACGTGTTATGCCTTTTTTTCTCACAATAAATATGTGGGCTCATACAAGTAATTTGTAACATGAGGCCACCAAAAATTTCATAATGGCGTGAGGTTATTAAGTTTTCAGGTTTTGTATAAAGTTTTCTTCATTTATAAATTTATATCAGTCCAAATACTGTTAGATTAAGTTTCTATTATAAAGCTCATATTTCATTTTATTTCTATAAATAAATTTTCTTATTAGGATTTTGGATATAATATTATTATTGAATAAAAAATTACTCATCCTAATGTCTAACGTGTGATGCCTTTTTTTTTTTTTTTTTCTCAAAGTAAGTGTGTGAGCCCTTGCAAATTATTAGTGATATCAGATCACCGTTACGATGATACGCGGTCATCAAATTTTTAGATTTTGTATAAAGTTTAATCGATAAATTTATATTAGTCCAAATATTCTAGTTGTGCTAGCGCTGACATTGATAAAATCAAACGGAGGAAAAAAAAAAAAAATCTTTGCGTGGGTGCTGAGATTTTACTCTTTTTGGATTTCATCATTAACATGTTCAGTGATGCTAAATCAACGAGGTTAGAGTAAAAACATCATTGCTATTTGTGATGTGGTGTTATAATTTAATTTCTATATATTATGTTTATTTTCTTTTAACTAACTATATTAAAATTTAAAAAAAGAAAAAGGATATTCAGATTCTAATTATCTTGGCTAGATCACTACTACTAAGCTATAATGGTCTTAGTTATATCATGTCCGTTCCTTTAAATTTGTTTGCTAAGGTTGTCGCTATCGTGCACCATGTTTGTTTTATTCTTATTCATAATTTAACCCATATAATTTATTAACTTTTACTCTTAACTGCAAATATATATTTAATGGAAATAACAATGCCTACATGGAAATTATCATGCATCTAAATAAAATTATTTTGTGGCCCTTCGGGAATAGCAATTGTTAGTTTTTAATTTAGGATATTGCGGATAAATAGGTGATAAAAATTTATATATATATATACATATATTTTTTATGATAGGTATGTATTTACATATTTATGTTGATTAAAATTAAATTTATATGAAATATGTTTTCTAATTTCTCGATGACCATGTTATGGATGTGTAATTTGCTAATAAGATCTAACGTTGTATCTAATTTATGAAAAAAGATTCAATAATATCTATACATACGTAAATCGATAAATGATATATAAATAGTAATAAAATCTAGACATATATTAGTGAAAGAATATACTTTTTTAATATTTGTATGCTATTTATCAATTCTTGCAACATATCTTGGAGCCATTCAACTCAGCAATAAATACTTGCATTCTTGATCCTTAAAATAACAAAGTTTTGAAATTTGGATGCTCTTTTAACTTTGAATTATATATTTTTTGTATTTTATTTATATTAATTATATATCTAATCTATATTTGGTTAAAATCTCATATTTAAAAATTTATCTTATATATATCTTATTGTTTCTATTTTAAAATTATAATTAAAGTGGTGTTGAAGAATAAGAATTGAAAAAATGAAAATTCATAGATTTTTAAGAGAAATGATTTAAAAAATATATATTTATACATTAAAAAAATATATTTAAATTGGTATTTGTGTAAAATGAAGTGTTAAATGTTCAATTTTTAGAATATGGTGCATATGTAATTATATTTTTATTTTTTATTTTTGTTTTATTATTGTGAAAATTCAGATAGAGGTAAAAAAAAAAAAAAAAAAAGGAACCAGAAGAACCGAAAACCATGCTAAGAGCGAGTTCGAACCGGATCGTCAACAGAGAAAACCGAAGGTGCTGGATTCTGGATTTCACTTTGTAACAACAGACGGACATGTTGAAAGCAGAACTCCAACTTAGGTAGGTACGTACTTCTTTCATAGTTTCGTTAATTTCAATTATGGGTCTATCTTTCTTCCAATTTTTCCATTGTTTCCTTTTTTTTTTTTTTTTAAACGAATTTCTTTATTAAGTCTTTCGTGTTGTATGATTGTGTTCTTCTCTTGTTAAGAGATCAGATGTAGCCGCCAAGATCAATGCAATATCACTTTCGATTAAGCGTGTCTTAAAGCGATAATCTTATCTCATACCGATTTCCATGACAAAGTTTTCCTGTTCCGAAACCATTCCTGCATATCTTCTACATATGAATAATAAATTCACCCGGTGTTAAATAATTAGACTCAATATTTTCATATCATATCGTGTCAGTTGTCAAAATCGTAAGTTGACTATTCAATTCTAGGAATTTATAATTTTACGGTATTTTTGTTAATTAAAATGGATGTAAAATCCTTTATGTGATATTTGATAGAATTATAAATTTAGATGTAGGATGCTACAAGTTTTATAGGATTCTATATTTTAAATGAATAATAAAATCGTGATTTTAACGACAAGTCATCAATGTTGACACAATTAGCTGCTTTGTCTCATTGATTTGGACGTCTACAATTATGCGCAGATGTGGCTAAAGATGCCAAATGCAGACTTCATCCGGTAGCAGCTGAATTCATAGTACCTTATTATGGCTTTCGAAACAGTCGTGTCAATTATACTTGTTTTTAGCGTAATTATCTCGGTTCGGGTTTTATATGTTCTCTATCAAAGTGGAAAACCCAGTGGAGTTCGATCTCCCAAGCCTTACAGCACCCTCATAGTTTTGGGCTCGGGTTAGTTAATCAGCTTCCTGTTCTGGATTTTATTGGTTTAATTTATGCGTGTTTGTGTGTTGTGTTTGATAATGCATTGTTTTGTGACGTGTCTCTTGTGCTTTCTTTATAATTAGGGGGTCACACCGCTGAGATGCTTAATCTTTTGTCCGTGCTTCAGTCGAATAGATTCGCGCCGCGTTTTTACATTGCTGCTGCTACTGATAATATGAGTCTGCAAAAGGCACGAACCTTTGAGAACTCTTTGATGGATAAGGTACTTGATTTTTTATGAACTGCTGTCTTCACTAGTGCAACTCTTGCAATGAGTGCCTTGTTTTGTTAATGATACAATTATGAAGTTATGGGTGTTTTCTTTTAATTGTCTGCTTCTTCTGGCACTTCCCTTCAATATGTTCTGATTATAAGATTCTAGCAGATTCATGTTGTAGAGGTGCATGTTCTTATGGGCCTGTTTTTGATTGTGTGAAATTGGAAGTTTTCTCTCCCTCCTCAGGTCTTTCTACTTATCATGGACCAAGTTTAATGAGGCAAAAAATGTCTTCTTCTTTTATGCAACCACTTGAAATCGACCACCTCTGTTCTCTGTCTCCACTTAAAATTAGGGAATAATGTAAAGCTAATTACCTTAATCAATCAAAATTAGAACGAGAAGCCCTTGAAGTTTTAAATGTGATATTAGATTCAAGAATTTAATGGCCCTCATGGTGAGGGTTATAATTCAATATTCTTCAACTCAGCAAAAGGTAAGTATGCGAGATCCATCCAGATGTAGAGGCAAAGGCTTATTGCCAATTCGATTTTCTTTCTGAGGAATCTGGAGATTATTGGTGCTGAGCTTGTTGAAAATTTTGACCGTGAGGAAAGGTTTGCTTATTAGATCATTTGCTAGTTAATTGTGATGTGATGGGATAAATAGTTGTAACATGAGAATTCTTTGGCGATGTTGTTTCAAATTTTTTGAATGTGGAGGATATTGGACTATTTTTCATGGAGCAGTGTGCTGTAGATGCTTTTGCATGCTGTATTCTGTTTGGATTTCGAAGGAAGACGTATTTGGCTTTGCATATAGTTTATTATAGAGTTCTGTGGCAGTAGTCGTCATTGAAGCAGGGGAGAATGGATTGATGTGCTGGCGTGCCCTTGCGGTTCTACTTAAAAGAACTGCGGCTTCCTATGTTATTTTTTCTAGTTAGACTATGTTGTCCAGAAAAGGGTCCCATTGATGATTTGGCTGCTACGAAACAAAAAACCACTTTTTATGCTTGCCTTGCAATATATGAGAGGTCCATACCTGCTCCTGCTCAATTTAAAATGCTTCCAGTAGAATGTTTATTTTTCAGCATTATTTAGTGGTGCTTGAGGTTCATCTTCTTCTAGAAAGAACAAAGTTATTCAAAGTCCTTGTATGAGGATATAAATTGGTGAATTCGTTTGCCAACTTAGTAAGTATTAAGAGAGACTAATTTATGGCTGTAGCCTTTCTAAGGTTTCCTCAATTCTTAGGATCAGCGTTATCTCCTCCTTTCTGTTTTCCATCATTCTCTGGATACATTTTCGTGAAGCTATTAAGATGGCTAGTGATATGATGTTTTTCTTGATTATAAGAAACCTTTTAGTATAATGCTTCTCCCATTATGAGAAAATTTGTGTGTTCTGAACAAGTCCTCCTCTTTAGCTGGAAATGAAATTGATGCACTCACCAGAACTCTAGAGGCAGAACGGAAGTGTGTTTAGAAGTATGACATTGTTGAGCTCACCATTTCTTGAACATTTGATAATTCTTGTGCTTTTCCAACTCGTTCGAGTTAAATTGGAAAACAAGCCTAGCCCTAGGGTGTCCCTGAATCAAGCTAGAGTTACTTTTATGGTGCTACTTTGTGTAGAGATTGAGATGCACGAGTTCTTTTTCCTAGGATAGGCTATCATTCTCTATTTCCTTGTTAAGACTTAAGATTGCATTTCTTTTCCAACTATTGTGAGAGGAACGAGATGAGTGACTCGAGAAGCTACTTTTCCAGGAAAAAGAGAACATAATGTACATAACTATAGAGTGCCAGTATTAACATATTCATTATTGATGCATCGGTTCTGGAAGATGTATAGCTACTTGTTTTCACTGAAGCAGTTCAAAGAATCGAGCTTTTGTTTGAGACTTGGGGGTTCATCTGTATTATGAACTATCTTATAAAAGTAGGAATGTAGAAGAATGCAGTAGACCTGTGTACTTCTTATGTGGTGAATTTTCTTTTGTTGATAAAATCCTGCTTCTTCTTTGTTTTCCTATATTCTATTTCCCCGACAATTTTGGCTGCTTATCTTCTTGTTTCTTCTGCAATTACTTGCTATAGGATGGAGCCATTAGTGTGGACAAGGGGCACTATATGCAGATATATCGAAGCAGAGAAGTTGGTCAATCATACATTACTTCGGTTTGGACAACTTTAGTTGCACTGGCTCACGGGCTGCTTCTAATGATTAAAATGAGACCTGAAGTGGTAATATCTCTGTTCGATCTGCCCTTTTTAGTCGCCTTTCTAATTTACTCTTACTTAGAGCTTGGTCAATAAACTGATATTAAACTTTTGCCTCCAAATCCTAGATCCTATGTAATGGCCCTGGTACATGCATTCCCTTGTGCTTAATTGCATTTTTGTTCAAGGTTTGAACTTCTTTCCTCTAAGGCTTTTATTTTAACAATTGTCCTGCTTGGTGTAGTTCATTCTTGCCCCTTCAAATCGACTACTTTTGTTATGACTAAAGACAACCTCGTTCATGTTTGTTGCAGATAGCGGGAATTAGGTGGTCTTCTATTTTCTATGTTGAAAGTATAGCAAGAGTTAAGAGACTCTCATTGAGTTGCTCGATTCTTTATAATTTACGAATAGCCGATCAGATTTATGTGCAATGGCCACAACTCCACAGGAAGTATCCCCGAGCTCATTACGTCGGTTGTCTAATGTAGTTGACCGGTATCTGCAGCTATCTCTTTGTAGCTCTTTCTCTCAAGTTTTAGCAATGCGGTTGCTTTTCTATGTGCATCGGGAAATACTGCTGTTACTCCTGAAAGCAACCCAACATACTTACTTTTCCAGTATTACAGGATATATTATAGCACTCACTTGTGCACTTCTTCTTCTTCCTTTTTCTTTTTAATTTATTTTCTTTTCTTTTTTTTTTTAATTTTATTTTGCAGAGGCAAAGCTGAAGGATTTAGCGCTGATTGTGGAAAATTAAGTCTAGAACAAATTTTGCACAAATGTATGTTTTCTCGGATAATTTTTCACGGAAGCCAAATCGCACATAGGTAATTAGGTTTGTCGTGTCATTTTCATGATATAATTGTTGTTTTCGAGAAGAATGAAGTTAATTGCAGGAGTTGTCCGATCCAAGGACTGTCAAACTTGGTCATGTTTGATTTGCAATTCGTGTTAAATTTTACGACTACTGAATGTTTAAACCATTTAGACATTCCCTGTAATCCTTCATGTGGTATTGGATTAGTCAATTTTTTTATTCTATTTAGTTTGTAATTTTACTTAGTAATTGGATAAAAATTAGGTTGACGGATCAGACAAAAAACCAAAATTTTATTTTATTTACATCATATTTCAAAAATGAAATTCATTAGATAAAACTAAAAAATAATCCTCCATCTTATAATATAAAATTAATTAATATTATTTTATTAAATATTATAAAAATTATTTATTTTATAATATAAATAATTAATTTTTTAATAAAAATTTTGTAAACAAACTAGATATGGTATAATAAGTTTATACTCTTATTTATCTTGTTTAATTTTCTCTTTTCAATTCAATTTTTATAATCAAATATTACTTAAAAGTCTCGAATAAATTTATAGGCTATATCTTACAAATCTGACATTACTTTTAGTTTTTGATGTAAACATTATTAGCAAAGTTTTTTTTTTTTTTTTTTTTGGGGTATTCAACTTTACTAAGGAAAAATATGAACTTATCCTTAATAAATTGTCAAGAAAAATTTTATCATGTTTGCCCCAATGCCTCGGTTGGTGGCATTTCTCCAAGAGTATTTAAGAGTCCGATTCATTGCATAATGGTCCATGAAATCTCGAGAATCGACACATTTTGGACACGGTTGAAAACTCATCCAATCCATTCCAAATCTAAATCTATATATACCTAAAACTTAATCGAACCAAAGAGACGAGGCATTTGATGTTTTGTCACAATTTTTCCTTCCCTTGAAGATCACCTTATAAGTTGAAGAGAACTGAGGATTGTTAACCCAAACAGCAGCTTGAGAAGGCTACCACTGAAATCGTAGCGGTTCTATAGTTGAGTCTGCTGAACCTTAGAGACGCACACCTCCATCTAATGCAATCTTTCTGATGAATGAAGGATTTAATCACGAGTCAGATCACCGAGTTGTTCTTGCACCTCGGAGCGGAATTCGACCGGCAAGCAGACCTTCAGGGGCAGCTTCTCATTAGATCAGCAAGACTGATCTTCCCATAGTTCCCGGTGTCTAGCTTATCAAACTTATTGCAGATCTGTAGGATATCCTTTTCCGACACTTTCCCCATCTCTTTCAGCTTGTAAATGACATATTCAGATTTGCTGCAAAGCAAGAACCAGACATAGAAATGAACTCGTGAGCTTTGTTAGAAAAAAGTTTTGAATTCGGGAGAGATGGTTGCTTAGGGCAGGATTTTGTTCGGAATAAAAAAGCTTTCGACAAAGGATGCGTTATGTTAGCAAGACATTAAGCATGCACCGCTTTATCAAACAGCGTAGGGGATGCAGTTTAGTTAGTGGTGAAACTCTCATCCTACATTTCTCTCAGATAGATTGATTAGCTTTAAAATCACGATTTCTACTCTTCTTTTTTTTTTTTTATAAGTATATAGAATCATGGAATCATACAAAACTTAGTGAATTTTTATTTTTTATTTTTTGCCAAATAAACTGGTAAAAATTTAAAAAGACAATATAAAATGCATTTTCAAACGTTTGAATTACTACTTGTATTAAGCTAAGCAAAAATACCTCACAAATCCATTGTTGTCAATATCGGCCGCGAGGAACTCAGCGACAGTCATGTCATGACCGAGCACCCACTTCGCCATCCTCCTCTGCCTCTTATCAACTCTCGCTTCCGCCAGGTACAGAAACGCTCTAGCAACGGCCAACGTGGAAACGAGCAGCCAAACCGACGCAAAAACCCGCCCCACCATCGAATTAAACTTCTTGTCTCCATAACCAACCGTGGTAACAGACATCACCGAAAGGTAAAACGAATCCAACCATCCCAGCCTCTCAAGATAATGCATAACCACCGCACCAACAAAAATACACAGAACCACCACACCCAGTGCCAATCCGACTTTTATCCTAATTCGCATCCTACCCTTCTTGACATCAACAATATAAGTCCCTGCACCACCACCAGTCTTCTTCTCCTCAATTCTGTGTTTAACAGCATTTAACATATAGCTCTCTTGCAGGTCAAGCACATAACCCACCATACCACTCAACAAAATGTCGATAAAACCGAACCCCACCAACACGAACAACATCGAAAACACTTTGGTCGCGTTAGAATCAGGAGTTATATCACCATAACCGATAGTACACATCGTTACGATACAAAAATACACCGCATCAACAATAGGGTGTGTCTCGATTGCCCTGAAGTTATCCCTATTAAACCAATATATAATCACCCCTAGGAACAAATATATGGAAAGAAGCAACATGGCTTGACGGATAACCGAGTGCGATCGGTTAGGACTCTCGGGAGGAGAAGGGCGGTGGCGGTTAAGCTCGTTGATAACCGCCATAGCCGGTGCAGTTTTCGACCTATGGAGGTAGGCCTTGGAAGATTTTTTAAAACATGACTCCAAGTGTTCAGGAGTGGAGGATGCGAAGTTGTTATCAGGGGGAGTGGAGGCGGAGGAGGAATAGTAGGAGTAGGAGGGAGAGAGAGTTAAGGCATCGACGACTAAGTTGGGAGTTGAGGCTTGACGAGGAAGAGGAGGAGGAGAAGAAGAAGAAGAAGAAGAAGAAGAAGTACCGAAGATGAGGTGGTCTTTGAGTTGGGAAGGAGTGAGTGGGGTTGGTGGTGAGATTGGGATGGAGACCTCACCATCTTCAGGGAGTGACAGAAGTGGCGGTGGCGGTCTGTTTGGATGTGAAAGAAGAGGCTGTTTATCCATTTTAGGGAGTGAAAATAACAAAAACAAAAGGGGGGTGGAAGTGGTGTAAGAATTTTTTTTTTTTTTTTTTTTTTTAAAGTTGAGATCAAAGAGAGGATTTGGATTCAAGGTGGAGAAAGAAGAAAAAGGTTGGTCATGGAGGGAAAGCATTTATGTGGAAAACATGTCTGAAAATGGCATATTTTAAAGAGAGAGAGAGATCGGTGCATTAAAAACTGTAAGTTTGTTTGTTTTGGAGAGAGAGAGAGAGAGAGAGAGAGAGAGAGAGATATCAGCGAGGAATAACTAATACGTTGGATTGAGGATTGGTGGCAATGAATTTTAGGATTCGTAGGACTGGGTTATCATCCCCGTCTGTCTCCAGATAAAATTTTAAATACTTTTAAAACGTTTATTTTAACAGAATCAGGGTCGCTGCGCCCTTTTCATCATCCCTTTACTCAAAAAAATGATAATAAGTTGTAGGGGTGGTTTCTTCAATTACAATAATTGACATCTTCAATATTATTATTATTTTTTTCACAGTCATATTATATTATATATATATATAATAAAACCATATAATTACTCAAATAAAATTTCTAATACTTTACAACCATTGAGAATCCAAAAATATAATCTAATTAAATCGTATTAAAAAAATTTTATTTATTAGTTTCGTTGACTTTCTTTTATTACTTTCATTTTTCAAAGAGCCTACATTCGTAATTTTTTTAGTCTTTGAAGTATTCTCTTAGGGTTTGGAGGAAAAAAAAAAAAGAAAAAGAAATAATCTTTTCGAGAGAAATGTAATTATGAGTTCCATATTTGAATATAGAAATTCATATTTGTAGGAAGGCTGTTTGCCTGATAAAAATGGAAGCACGCGTAGGTTATTTTGACGTGTGACTTTTCTACCAACTTCCCAAACAGACACGACTTTGACTATCAACACATTTGCCCGCGATTTGAGGTAAAACAGATATACTGCATTGGGGATTTTTCTATTGTTTGGTTTATATTATTCGCGATATCCTACTTTTAATTTAATATTTATTAGATTTTGATTATTGAATTAATTCTATTTTTAATGATTCAAATCTATTGAAGTAGAGGGTTGAATTGATTTAATCAAAAAATAATAAAAGAACTTGTAAAAACTCCTTTTATTGCAATCATTAAAACAAATAGTAAAAAGGTAATATTTTATTTTGTTTAGATGGGTGTTTAGCGTTCTCTATTGTTGTTATTGTTTAGATTATATTTTTTTGTTGATTTCTATATTAGAAATTTATATATATATATATATATATATGTAAAGATCTAAAATCAAATTGCATGTAAATACAAAATTATAATATATTCATCATATTCTATCTAAAGAGTTGAAGTAAGATTTATATACTTAAAATAAAAGGGAGATCCATCTTAAAGATTTTATGAAAAGCGTTGTGAAGAGGATGAGAGAAAAACTACTCTCATCTTGATGTGAAGTTTGTTAGGTTAAGAAATTGTTTGGTAAAGAAATTAGTTTTTATTTCTTATTAGATGATTATGATGATTTATTTCCATATTGCTACTTAATATAGGCTATTCACATTAAAAACTCAATTACGATATACATATTAGTCAAGTATTATTATTAAATAATAATTTCATAAATGAAATACTAATAATTCGAACAATATATTTTAAATAATTAATTATTGCTAATCTACATAATCAAATAATTAAACGTTCTATACTTTCCCTATACTTTTTTATATTCTAATATAATCCTATATTTTTCTTTTATCTTCTGATTTTTCCCTTCTATTGCCTTACATCAAATTTGGTACTTTCACGTTCTTTTCTAGAATTTGACTTTAAGGTTTAACTATTAGAAAAAAAAATTTGGTTATTAGATTTTGAAATTCTTTTTAAAGAATATGTTTGGGTAGGAAAAACTTATGGCTATAGTAGTCGCAATAGTTTGTATGTTGGTTAAAAGCATGCAAAAACTAAAATCGCATTCCCACATAATGTCCAAGAAAATAATTTAGAGCACAATTGCCCTTCAATTAAGCTTGAATATGAAAACACACAAAATAGAGACCCTTGAATGGCTGCAGAGTTGCTACGCAGGTTTAACCCTTTCTTTTTTTTTTAATTTATTCTTATCGTTTGCTTTTTTATTCCTTTTTTTTTTTTAAAATACATTTTAATTATCTTTTCTTATTGATTTTGTGATTAAACATATCTAATAATTCCATTTTATTAAAATAGTTATTGTGGACCAAAAAATTGACATGAGTTCCTAATTAAATAACAAATAATGACAACAACAGATCCAATATCTGTTAAAAAAATAAAATAAGAATCACTTATTTGTAAGTAAATATTCAACGGACTATGAATAAAAGTTGCCACAGTAGCTGTATCCAAGTGCAATAGCATCCATGGTATTGCGTTAGCGTTAATAAGGATTGGTCATGATTCCGTAATTTGTCTGAAATTATTTATACGTTTCAATAAGTTCCTCAGTAGTTAGTTGTTGAACAATGCTCTATATGAACTTTAAGGCCTTGATTGAAATATTAATTTTATTTTAAATCATGACTATTGAAAATTTCCTATCTCCATCACTATTGATTTCACATCCTTTCAACACATACCTTTTCAAATGAAGAATTGGAATATAATACCATTACAACTGCAATTCCATTCATTATGAGCATGATGAAATGGGTAAGTAAATTCACAGTGGCAAAATTCAATTAATCTCTCTATGTTAAATCTAACTAAATCATTTTTCATGCTAAGTAACTCATCTATACATTATAGAAAAAAATGATGGCTCTTTTAGTTCGAGCAAATAGAGAGGGACGAAAATTGTTACTCTTGAAATAGCATATATTACCTTCTTCTTCTTCTTCTTTTTTTTTTTTTTTTTTTTGTGAATACCATTAATATCAGTTTTTTTTTACTTGAAAGTTGTCAATTAGTTTTTGCCATCTCATAATTACTGTAAATTAATATATGTATTTAAATATATTAAACGATGATTAATGATTATTATATACCCAATAAATTCATTGGCTTTCAGGGTTACTTTTATAATTACATTGACAAAACAAGTGGCTTCTAAAAATGTACTTAAAAATTGTAAAATATGATAATATAAAATTGTTTGAAATTATTATTATTATTATTATATTTAGAAATAAAACGCTAGTGACAACGTACCATGATAGGTAAACAATGTTAACAAATATCTGACAAAATTAACAAATAACATGGACAATTTTGACAAGTCGCTTTCCTGTTCTCTGTCACGTACATTGGGAATAATTATGGTAAGTATTCTTATATTTAGATCGTTTCTCTGTGTCTTTCTTAATGGTATCGATGACAATTTGAAATGCTAGTGAAAGAGTAGCGAATGGATTAATATTTAGAGTTAAGTTTAATCGGGAGGTAAAGTTTTAAAAATTTTAAATAAAAGATTAATATTTTAAAAAGTTTAAATAAATAATTAACGTTTTATAAATTAGTTTAAATAAGATATTCAATAATAATCAATTCATAAAATTATTTAAATTACTTTATAAACTATTAATTTTTTATTTAAACATTGAAAATGTTAATATATTATTTGAATTACTTTATAAAATACTAATTCCTTATTTAAAACTTTTAATATATTAATTTTTTATTTAAACTTACCTTCAAACGTTATAATTTTTTTCTCATTTAAAATTAAATATATGAGCTCAAAGTATATAATTGTTTATTCGAACTGGACGAAGAACTGCAACAGCTAAACTTTCACTAAATAAAGATGAAGATTACAATTTTTATTTATACAAGCTATTATCACCACATGATATTCCATCCAATAATACGCTGAATGCCTACAATTATCATAAGTATACATATATTTGGATCATTTCCTTGTGTCTACTTCAGTAGCTACTCCCATAATTTGAAAAGCTATTGAAAAAGTCATACAACTGAAATTGAAGATACAAATTCCTTATTCAAATTGAAAAAATAACAACAATTAAATTTTCACTACATAAAGATAAAAATCACACCCTAGTAGATTCCATGAAATAGTCCTAGCCATCGGATGATAGCAGAAGAATTCCTCTACCATGCTAACACAACGAATAATCCCAACCATCTCATATAAATCTTTCGCATATCTAGATTTCCTAAATAAAATGTAAATACTATAGTTTGAAGCAATACATTGCCCAATTTATACAGGTTCAACTAATGGAAACAAAGGAAGAGAGCAAAAGGAAAGAAAAACAATAGATGTGAAAACCAAGAACAAATAAAATTGACACATGGGGATGAAAATCAATATGAAATATAATGGTAAGCAATTGATTGTATTGTAATAAATGTTAGAAGTTAAAAGATAAGATATACTAGAAAATAAATATGATTAAATTGTAATAAATACCATCACAAAAAGTTAGAATATAAAAATAGCAAGAGCTTTTGAAATCGAATATTATGTAATACGATATGATTTAACAAATAAAAACGGAAATACGTTAATGATTAAATAAAAAGAAGGAATACGAAAAACAAAAGAAAAAAACTTATAAAATTATATATTTTGATATAATGATATAATTTGATTTAACAAATATACAAGGAAATACGTTAATAGTGAAATGAACAAGAAGGAGTACAAAAAAAGCAAAGAGTTTCCAATACTATATATTATTATATGATGAGATATGACAATGAATAGAAAAAAGATTGGATAAATATTACATGTTACATACACTATATATATTAATATTTTATTATTATTTACCCACTATATATATATATATATATATGACGTGTGTATATTAACAATTAAATTGAATCTTTTGATTTGCAGGTAAGGTTAGAACGAATAGACATGCATATCCACGGAATTATAGGGGCTTAGCTTGGGGATTAAGACATTGCGATGTGGACCCTGCCGGTTGCATGGTTATTACAAGATCAAAGGACACCTAAACCCCTTGCAATAATAGATTCATGCTGATAATCATTGCATGTAGAGAAATATGGCAGCAATAATAATACTTATTGCTTTCTTTTTTTTTAAAAAAAAAAAGATTTATTCATCTATCCTAACTTTACTGCACACAGACAATAATACATTTTTCAATGATCAAGAGACTACGAGCTCCTACTGAAGTAATGAAGAAAACTTACTACCACACCACCGTTTATTTTGCTTTTTCAATGTTTCATATATGCCTCTTGTTGACAAGACACTTTAAATATGAGCCCTTTAAATTCGATCAGATTCAATAATCTCATGGTTTAGGGCTTATTCTTATAGGTTTAAGTCTTAGGCCTGAATAGACTAAGCCTAATAAATCTTGCAACGGATAGAATATACAAGATAATGGTGAAATAGTCATATCCTAAATATATGGGACACATTGGGCATAACGACTCCACTCTCCTACACTTATGGAAGAAGATCTCTCTCGTCAATTGACCTCTAACTACCAGCTCTATTCTACTATATTAAGTCTGTGTATTATCCTTAGATATTCTATACTATCAAGAGTTCACTAGTAATTTAAGTATTGAAGTAGTCATATCGGATAACTCCCTGGCATTCCCTTACTGTATGTTGTTTTGTAGGCTCTACATGTGCAGAATCTAAACGATTACCAACAAGAACTTTAAGATGACATTTGGTGCCGTCTATAGGAAATTGAATTCCTACGCTTGAAACCTCAAACACATTAAACACATACCCATAAGCAGTCCTTTTGACATCATGTTCTAATGTGACCAGCGAGAAAATCAATAGTTGCAAAGCTTTGATACCCTAACCATAACTTTGCTTGGGGCTCCATCACTTTGCTTCGAAACTCCTAACCATTTCTATTCATCTCGCCTCAGATATTTTCGACTCGAGTATCCACTACCTCAAACACCTTCACTTTGATCACCTTCTAGTCTGGACCTATGCGGCCACCGCATTGGCCTCATAGCGTCAGGTTGAATTCCTTTGAGTTAGATGAGTTACATCTAAACAGCTTATATATCCCTTCACCTTATCTTCGCTTCAGTAATAAGATTGCAAAGGAGGGTACAAGTGTTGACATGGCAATTGAAACATAGGTTCCTTAAGTCCAATCGGATCTAACTTGTCTCATGACTTAGGGCTCACCCCTGTAGACTTAAGCCTTAGGTTTAAATGGACCAAGCCAAGTAAATCCTGTAACGGTTAAAATGTATAAGAGAAGGATGAAATAATCACATTCTAAATAAGTGAGATACGTTAAGCATAACAACTCCACTCTCCTATACTTATGAAAAAAAATCTTTCCCATCAACTGATTTCCGATTGTTGGTTTCATTTTACTATAAATACCAGGTTACCATTCAACGGTAAATCTCTTTACACTTTGCATACTAAACTTACATATTACCCTCAAGTATTTTATACTCTCAAAAGCTCAATGTTAACTTAAAAATCGAAATAACCACGCCAAACAACCCCTCGACATCCCTTCACTGTATGTTGTTTTGCAGACCCTATACGTATAGACTTCAAACGATTATTAGCAAGAACTTTGAGATGACACTTCTTATCATTGAAAAGAATAATAAAAAAAGATAATTATTTTACATCTTTTTTCTATATGCTAGTTATTGTAAATAAATAGTAATAAGAATATATATATATATATATATGTCTCCATGAGACCATTCAAAGAAACTTCTTTAAATGCACCTGATATCATATAACCCCATATTTATTTTTCAATTTATTAAACCAATATAATTTTTAGAGATATATGGCATCAAAAATTGTCTTACACTTTAATAATATAAAATAAGAGGAAAGAAAATAAGGTTCTAACAAATTTCCAAGTGTGGAAAGAAAATGCGTGATGTCAAGTTTAAAAGAAAAAAGCATTAAGAATTTGCATATGACATACCATGTTTTGGAAACAACCCAATTTATATCTAGGGTAGGGTAAAATTTACCTTGGACCTACCATGTCAAGGGTCTGATCCTCCTTGAATCGAGATCGGCTCAACTCAGTTCACTTAGCCCGATGATTCGACAGACCGATTTTCAATTAGTGAATTGCCTAATTTATTTTTTTCATAATTGAAAAAGAAATATTCTTTTGTCTTTATTTTTTATTTGAAAAAAAACTACTAATAAATTAAAAGAATTTAAAATTTTAATTATTTTACTCTATTAATTGTTAGGTATTAAGATTAATAATTCGTACCCTATTAATTATTGGACACGATATTGATAATTTGCATTTTCAATAATGCATCATTATTATTTTATACCCACAATTAGTGAATCGAGTAAGTAAACCTCTTTTTATAGGCAACATTTTAAAGAAAGCTTGCCAATATAATCCATGTAGGAGTTTGACTGATATTATAAAGAAAATAACAACTATTTAATATTTATAACATACTTGTTATTTTATATAAGCCATAAATATATTCCTTATGACTTTTAATAGTATTAAATTATAAATACATTTCTATTTTCGTGTGTTTTTTTTTCTTTTTTTGAAAAACTCTTTTGATGGTTAAAGTAATATATTTTACATCATAACAATTTACTTTTACTAACATTAAAATATACGAATTTTAATAATTTTTTTATCAACTTCTAAATATAAGTAATAATATATATTCAATTTTATTTTATATTTTAATTAAAAAGAATACTTAGATTTAATTTATAAAAAACTTTCATTTTTTTTTTAATTTCCGAATCGAAACCAACAGATTGAACCACTGATTCCTTCGACCTAGGCTTAAACTTGTTAGTTTAATGAATCCAACACACCGAACCATACCGACCTGCCAAACTTGGCGAATCAAGCTATGGTTTAAGCCTGTAACTTACAGGTTTAGGCTAGTTTAGTAAACCGCCGAGCCAATGTCGATTCGGTTCATGAGTCAGACCTGATCCTTCCTTTAAGTCTAAACCAATTATGAAATACCACACACTAAATTTTCATTTATTTATAGATACCATGAAGCAACCATGTGAGAAGCCTTTGTTTATCATTATCAATGCAAACACAAAATATTGATTTTTATATAGTTTCGTTTTTATTTTTAATAGGATCAATCTCGTGCATTTCTTTAGATTTGAATCAGTTAATAAATATTGAATTTGACAGTTCAAGTTTTAAAAAATGTGAAGGAATGATAAAATAAGGGATCACATCAAAATGGAAGATGAGACAATGCAAACTCCTACAAAATATACGCTTACTTGATTTCTGTTTCCATTTTTAGTTCTTTAAGGTAGCGTTTGATAATGTAATTTTCGTGACCCTAAATTGAACAAAAAAATTTATCTTATGTTTGATTTATAATTTTATTTGGTAACTGAAGAAAAAATTAGAGTGAAATGCTAAACAGAAGATCCGGATTTTATTTAATCTATACCATAGTACAAAAATGAAATTCACTTAAGAAAAATAAAAATATTTTGTATTTTAAAAAATATCCATTCATATTATAATATTAAGTTAATTAATATTATTTTTATTAAATATTTCAAAAAAACTATTTATTTTATAATATAAATTTTATATCAAATATTATACAAATCAAATATGATATAATAAACTTGTATTATTTAATTTTCGTTATACTTGTTTTATCGAATTCTTTTTATCTAATCTAATTTTTGCAACCAAATACTAGTTAAAAGTAAGAGGCTAGGACTAAAGACCCCAGATGTATGTGGATGAGAACCTGCCCGGCCGAAACCCTCGGTTCACTGGACCCTTTAGGACGAAACCCTCGGATCACTGTACCCTTTAGGACAAACCGCCGCCCCGTGAAGAGCTTGGGCTGTTTTTATAGATTCAAAGGCTCCATGGTCGGTTCATAACTAACTAATTCTAACTCAATTTTTCAGCATAAAAACTAAGTAGCTGTGACCAAATATTTAATAAAATTAAAAAAAGATTTACCACTTCATTTATAAAAAAACTACAACTATCTACACGAATATTATCAATGTAGAATAAGAAAACTAAAATACATCAATAGTAAATCCCACATTATTAGGAAATGAGAATTTGGTTTTGATGAAAGCCTTTAAGCACTAAACCAGACCAACTTTAAAAACATATTTATTTCATTTATTGTTCACATTAAAAGTATATTCCAAAACATAATATAAACTTACTCTACTTAGCTCCGTTACCTTTTCCAGTTTATATAGATTCAGAGACAAATGGCCAAATTAATCATCGCTCAACGATAAACAGTGAGTGAGAAAAGATATTGAAAAAATATTATACAGGATTTGATATGGACTAATAATATTCTTTAATTTTTATCATCTAAATAGTCTTGAGGACAAACGACTCGATTCTTATCAGACATAATCCTCAAAGGGACTTTTTAACATCTTTTCTCACCGTTTTATCATCTCTCTTTATTTCTTAATTATCAGCATGTGAATTCAGATATATATTTTCTCTTAAGACCGCTTTCATTAAAAGGTCAAAGATATAATATAATAATATAAAAGGTTAATTTCACAAACACTAACAACATTTCTTTTTATTTTAATCTTGCACCTAAAATTGAAAACTTGTATCTTTCAAATATTTAATTTAAAAGTTTAAAGGTAACAAAGTGTTATAACTAATTGAACTTTTATTGTCAAATTTACTACCCCGTCATTGTTAAAAAGACGTAATGGCAAAAACTCAATTATCCATTTAACCAGTAAAAGTTTTCAATTGAGTATAATAGTTACCAAGACCAAAGCTTCCAAGCGTGAAACCATCCAAATTATGTTTCTACTTCAGATGGCAGAGCCTGACTAATTCAACCAAACTTGTCAGGAAATCTAATTCACCAATTCCCTTCTTCTAACTAGATAACATAAATCCTGCCCAAAAATAAGACTAGATAACCAAAATTAAATTTATCCAGTTGACATGAAATTTTTCTTTTCTTCCATCGCTTTCTGCACTGCAATGGTCGCAAATCTAAGTGAATCTGGTCTACTTTGCTCCATCACGGTAGTCTTGGCCAGAGGAGATTTAACAAAAAGGAATTGATTATTAGGCTAGGCAAGAATGAGAAGAAAATCAAACTGCTCGGTTTTGGTCAGCTCATCAGGCACCCACCATTGAAGCTCCAAGTGTCCGACCTCAATATCTCATTGGGACTCGACTACAAGAAGTACGACGGACAGTGGGTTTGCAAGTTGTCAAGATGATGCCCTTCAGCCTTAAGGATGCCAGGGTAAACTACCAAAGAATGGTGGTTTTTTGAATTGGATGGAATTGCGAACAAAGCATGGGCTATCCTAGTAATTTCATCAGTATGTATATTGGAAACACAACTTTCTTCCAGTGCTAGGTCATGAATGGTTAATAAAAGCAATAAATATGACCACAGTACAATTACATACCATATATAAAGAGAGGCACAAACTTTCTCTTTTTATAGCACAAAGCAGCAGCAAAGGCAGCTGTGGAGCTGTCCAGAAACTTAGGCCAATCAATGTTAGAATTGAAATGTTGCCGAATCAAAGATAATGAAACAAACTCAGCATCAAAGTACACATAACTAACTCTTCTTGCATTTCCTCAAAAATTACCTATTCATCATCCTCAAGAACATTCCGACGCCTTTGAATCTGACAAAACCACATGATACGGAAAGGAAGATGGAAACAGTCAATCAATGATCCATAATAATTGAAGTCTGAAGATAAATTTTCATATTTGCTGAATGTATACCAGAAAAAATAAGAAATTATGACAACTTACAGTGACTTTTGTTTGTTTGGTTGTTTGTGTGTTAATCTGCTCAAGAAGTGAGATAAGCCTATCCTCAGAAACCTGATATAGAAGAATTGACTTTGTCGATCAGTAAAGTGATAGATTATCGTGAAGTATAATATTTATGATCTCAAAGAAAGGCAGACAACTCAATGTACTGAGCAATACCTTCTCAACTATCTGGCCCATTTGCGCAGCACGCAGTATAACATCTTCAACCCCTCTTGCCTTCTCAGGTTTCACCAAAGCAATACGAGCAACTAATGAAAAAGAATGACTGTTAAAAATATATAAATGATGAAGCTTATGAGAAATGAAGAAAGAACAAGCTACAGATATTTGATCGTTGAACTAACCCAAACAATATAACCACATTTCCCCTAAAAACTGCTAATAAAAGCTGTCTTCCAGTGCTTAATAAAGAAAATTTTTTCTTGAATCGCAAATAAAGCTAACAAAACAATTTCCATACAGGCTACTTACTTACTGATGGTATTTTTTTGGGGATAAATCTACACTTTTGAGAGCATCGATACTTTTTATATTATGCAGTTCTTAAAAAGCATATCGTTACTATTTTAGTGTCTGCAATTGCTCCTTCAATGTTCAAAGCCTGAAAACCTTGAAAGATGATGCTGACTGAAAAAGCATCTGATGCCTTTTGATATCATGATTCAGTCAGTTGAGTCTACCTGCTTTCCGAATAAAAGCAATTCTAAGAATTGTTCTACTAAATTTGAATTCACTTTTCATATAAAGCAGAGACACAAGGAATTAGCATGAGATCTGATGTAAATTTTCTTTGTACAGCTCTCTGATGGAGACCCTAGTAAAAAAAATGACATCACTTCTTGTATAATATATTTACAAGATATACCATCTAATCTAATACAACATGAATATATTAGAAGGATAGTTAGAAGGAAAATAAAATACTTTATCTTGATCTTTTTACTTTATTTCCAGATTTATTATCATCTTTAGAAGATATAGTTACATTTTCCTTATGTGTTGGAAATTTGGTCAGGGCTTGTATACATACTCTATTTTTAGGATATAAAGCAAGCTAGAAATGATGATCTTTCCAGGTTTTCCTTTAAAAGTCATCAGAACCATTTCATAAAAGTTTCTAGAGAGAAATAACAAAGGCAAAGTAAATAAAGAATCAATTTGCAGCTTTTCCCCTAAAGTTTGAGATAACCAGAAAATTACTTCAAATAGAGAGAGAAGATCCAACTAGAAATGGAAAACAATTTGAGACTAATTGCAAAACCTAGTTGTGCAAGTTGAGGAGTGGGCATGCTGGATGGAAAGCTGAGAGGAGGCACTACAAGATCGATGATGATGATGCTGAGAATAGTAAAGTAACCTAAGGCTTTGGCGTCTATGGTATGGCCTAGGCTTTCTCATGCATGTTATTCACGACCCTGGCAACATTGATGGGGTTGATGAGTGAGGGATACAATGTGATGAAGAGTTGGTCAGGTTCACACGTGACAGGAGAGAACTTTGGTGATGGCATTGGCTGTTGTATGGCCTGAATGCGATTAGACATGGAGTCACAAATTTTGAGTGCCCTCCTGATAACAAGTGGTACTCCATCTGGTGTCTCTGGCTGTATGAATGGCATTGGCTGTGACCTGACTATAGTGGCTAGGCTATGGTTCTGGCAAGGCACTTGTGCTGTGGCATTAGAAACCCAGATTTAATGCTCCTGTTGAAAACCAAGTTGAATTTTCCAGATGGAACCAAGGATCCCTTAGGATGGCCCGAGAGATCCAAATAAGTATTCCATAACCAAAGCACTCCAAAGGAGAACCAAGTTGGCTAGGCAGAATTCCACTTGTTGGGTGAGGCTCAACAGTGGTTTTATAAGCTTCAGCCTGAGAGCATGACTTGACATAGGAAATTTTCAAACACTACTGCAACCTATGGTTTGGGCCTCCACTGAGAATAACTTATTGGGTGAACATATTAAGTTGAACCTGACAGAGATTCTTGAAGACAGTCACAAGTTCCAAGCGTTGCTTTCAAAGGCTTCTACAGTGAGTTCTAACTAGCAGGTAACTATAGTTACAACAGGATTGACTGAGGTTGACCGGGAGGATGTGGAGATCCAAAACCCTGTGGATTTGGTGATCGCAATGAATTTTGCACATGCTATTGAAAAGAAATTGCAGATGTACCAGCAACAATTGCAAGATGATAGTAACAACGTAGTTTCAACAGGGGTGATTGGAGCATCTTAAGTGGGAAGGGGCATAGCCTTGGGAGCTGCTGCAGATTACAGCAACCTTCATTCACCATTTGACTTGTGCAGAGATAGCAGAAAGAAGGTCTACAGGGTTATATCATTATTGCCATGAAGCATTCATGTTTGGAGATCACTGCAAGTAGTGGTTTTGGTTGGAATTGGAGGATGAAGGTGTTCAGCAGATATATTGACTTCTAAGCTTGAAGACAAGCTCACCATTTGGAAAAATAAAAGATTTATCTCCGTGTTATTACTTCATTTCCAGATTTATTACTGCTTTTAGAAGATATTATCAGTGATACGACTAGAGTGGTGAAACCTATTTCTTATGTGTATTCTAGGAGGCCAAAGGAGGTTGTGGCTCCTAATCATCATACTTGAGTTGGCTTGGGAATAATCCTGTAGGGTAGGGTAGGGTAGGGTAGGGTATTATGTTTTTATATATAAATAATTGGTGAGGGCTTGTTTATAAATAGGGAGGGATTATTAATTTCAATACAGTGCTTGCTGATGTAGTAAGAGCACTAGAATAAACCAACAGAAGCAAGTGTATTTGCTGAGCTAGCAAGCTAGGTTGGCTTGGTTCCATATAAATACTAAGAAGTTAGTTAGGGAGGGCATCCAGATTCTTCTCCAGCAAATCAGGTGGTTTGTTTCTGAGTTGCTAACTCAGGTTCTGAGCTTGAAGCTCAGGTGAGTGCCATTTTACTGCTCCTATGTGTTCTTAGTTGAACCTGCTGAAGTTTTAGCTCCATCAATTAGACTTTTGGACATCTTTATGTTTGGAAAGTAAGGTCATTCTAGGCTTATATAATATCCTAATCCTATGAGAAGGCGAGCAAATGCAGAAGTTATTACCCTTTTATTGACTGTTCAAGAGACCAGAAGGCTTCTCTCTTCATGAGCCCTCAAACATAGTTAATCATAGGTTCTAGCGAGGAGGGACAGAGCTTTAACAAAGGCAAATCTAGCATAATTGATGATTTGCTTGTGAATTGCCCATGGACTAGATCCCTTCCCCAACCTAATACATGATATGAGATGATCAAGTCTGAAAGCTAAATTGAAATGAAGAAGTGATTAAGAATCTTCACTTACGTCTTTCTCGTGCTTCAGCTGACAAAATCTGACTAAGCATCATTTGCCTTCTTTCATCAGCCTCTCTGTAGTAAATTTTCGATCAGTTAATCAAGGAAGGATGTCAAAGATGCAATACCAAATGAAGCTGGAACAAATATAATTCCTAAAGTTGAACGTATGCTACAGTTCTAATAAGGTAAATCAGTACCTTTTTGCCTCTTCTTGGGCTTTCTGCTGTTCTGAGTTTTGTTGACTTCCCTGTCAGCAAGTATATTCCCAAAGCCAAAACCCATAAATTATTCCCAGCAATAACACAAGAGAGACTAAAATTTGCAGGGCATATGACTAAAATCAGGTAACTACCATTCCACGTTGAGCCATGAGCTCCTGCATTCTTCTTTGCCTAATTGCTTCAAGTTCAGGGTCAGCCTGAAACATTACACGAGAAGTTACTAGTGAAAATACCAAAGTGGCTAAGACATTACACACTGAATAAATCAAAAGACCAGTCAACAAGCAGTCACTTCAATTAATTAATGATTAAATCTCTACATCACAATCATATCATTATCCTGAAGCAACAAATGAGATGATCTGTAATAGATATGACAAGCCAAAAAAAAGAGAAATATGCACTTGCATAAGCCATCAAAACCATTCTTTGTGGAATCATTCTATAGATGACGATAAATCTCAGCCGGACTTTCCCACCAATTTCATTTTAGATGTTGACAAATCTAAGTTGGACTTTCCCAACAATTTCATTATACAGATTACTCAAACATTTCCGACTTCCCATTACATGAACTTTGTCCAGAAAATCCACCATAGTAAGAATTTAACAGTGCAAAGCTACAATTTCTTTTTCATGCTAGACTTCGTAAAATATTGCACTCACAACATAGTAAATAAGTATATATATGCAATGGAATAGGTATAATGATTAAAACCTCTTTGTTTCCCCATCCTTACAGATAAAAAGTATAGCAGAAGAGTTTAGAGTTTAGATGTTCTTTGTCTCTGTCCAATCAGACATATCCCAAAAGTACCAATAAATTCATCAATACCTTTTCCTTTTTATAAAGTTGTCAATGGACTCTATATGGTTGTTACTTGTGCAGCTAATATTCAATAATACCAAGCAAATGCCAGAACAAATTCTTTCTTCTAAATGTTTAAGTAGGTGCATGTATGCATTTCTTTACTATCTGATTAGCTATGGTATGATAGAATTATAGTTGGATCATTTTACAATAGCAACAGTAGCACAATCAGTGGATTGAAAGTTAATAAGGTTCAAGAAATGCTTGAAATAAAGAGTTCATGTTTATTCTCTACGTTTGAGTGCCTTTTTCTGGCAACATCATCCACATCATATGGTCTGGGGCACATTTTCCGTCGTTTTGTGTAGTCCTCAATGATTGAGATGTGCAGCCTTTATATGAGGGGAAAGCATATATACTGAACACCCCAGCAGAATTTTGCCTTTCTTTCATGAAAACAAAAGGCTTAGACTAACTCCTAATGTAGGAGAAGATAGCACATGCAACACCAGCCCATTATTGTGAGGCACCCTTTTATGAAGTTTTCATTGTAAAGATGTTCTGGTGGAAGCAGACCAAAAAAGAATTGTCCCAAATCTCCAAATATTCTTCTAGGGTACAGGAGGAGTCCATCTAGATACAATGGAAATGAAATGAACTGTCAGTGAACTGAGTAAATTTATGCATGTTGGGGGTAACACGCCCATTATATTATTGCTAGCAGTTGCTCCTTTTATGCTCCTAGCGTCGGTCGTCTGCAGCACTTGTTTCAATGCAGTCATCCATATTTTCAGTTGGTTAACAGATATACCCGAAAAGTTTTTTTGACACCCAATCTGGAAATCTTATAAATTGGGAACTTTAAGGATCAGATTGGCTAGGCTCACATGATCACAGCATATGACTGTCTAGTTGATATAATTCTGATAACAGGAACTTAGTACCATCGAGAAGTAAAAAGCAAGTCATGGTTGGTGAAGAAGCAACGTATTGTGCCATGGCATGAGGCTATGTAAAGGTTCTTTTGTTTTTTGGGTAAAAAAGCTGTGTAAAGTTCTATAGCTTAAGACGCTATTGAAGGACAGAAGTTAGAGGTAGACTGTCAAACTTCAATTAAAATAAAGATATATCGAACATAACAAATCAACCCTAACCACGCAGCTACATTACAAGAAGGTAAAATTCGAGTAACCAAAGTTGGATAAGCAACTTTAACACACACGTCGAACTGCTTCGCAAAACGAAATAGATAAATGGATGTCCGTACTAGGGTAATGTCCGTACTAGGGTATGTAAAATTACCGATAAAAATGAACAGTGAGAGAGAGAGAGAGTACCATGATGATGATGAAGACGATGAATCAAAAGTTGAGCAGAGGGATCGGAATTCCCTTTTTGGAGAGAGAGAATTCGTAGTTCTCTGCGTTAACAAAACGCAACGCAGTTCAGAACTTTTTAATTTGGAGACGAAGACGAGAATGAGAGACCGTAAGTTCTGTCCGGTGGGTGAATTTATTTATTTCTAAGTTAGCCCGGTTCGACTGAGCCGATTTTTTCCTTTCAATCTGAACTGGATTGTCTCCAAGATTGTATATAAATTTTGGGTTCTGTTTTAAGAAACATATCTTTCGGAAAACATTTTCTTAAATTTTTTAAAATCTAAAATGTTTAAAAGGATGATAAAATATTTTTTTCTATTTTCCCATGCTTATTCTCTATTTTTTTAAAATGACACTTGCAAAGTAAGGATAGAATTAAAATTTTATAAGATTGAAGTAGAATAGTAATTGCTGATCTTTTTAATTATATTAAGTTCTTATAAATAGATATTGTTGATAGACTGTTTTGGTAATTAGACATTCAAAGTCCATTTTGACCTATATGGAGCGTAGGTTAAGCTATGTTGCCCATGGCTAACGTGATGAAGTCTAAGCCTAAGCCCAACCTTTCTCTAAGGATCTTTGACTTGAACCTAATCTTAGCTTTCCCAACCATGCTACTCTAAGCTCGTAAGCCATATTTGAAGTGTCATTCTTCACTTGTAGTATTCATGCTTGAGGCTTGTAAAGATTAGAGACTTACCTATGAAGCTCAGCAAAGAAGTAAAAGGGGCATATATTGAATATTCCGACTTATATAAGGAATCTTAATCTATTGTATGTTACATTACTCTAGAAAATCTTGGATCTTATCTAATATAGGAAGCTATATTTTCTTATTTTAGTGATATTCGAATATGTTCACTTTCTAAATATATCTTCATTCTGACTATTATAAATAGAAATCCACCCTCATAGTTAAAGATTCTTATGCTCTTACCTTAGTTACTATTGCTTTCATTCTATAGACTCATTGACTTAAGCATTAAACTTTAAAGTGGCTATACCAGGCAATCCTTTATGCCACTCACGATGTTCTCTTTTGTAACCTTTAAGTTCAGAGATCAAAAGGCCATTTGTAATCTTTATCAATAGAAATCTCGAGACGATAGATATGAAAATATAGTATAAAAAATTTAAGTAATAGCTATTATCTTACTCGTGTAAAGGAGTTGCATTTCCTCACTCTTTAGTAATAGTAATTCTATAGAATAACAATTTCACCAACCAAATATAGGAATTTGTTTATAGATGAGGTATAATAATTATATTCCAATCTTATAAAATCAACGAAATATGTTATAAGTATTCTCAATCTAGGATAATGATGTTTAATTAATTCTTAATGTAATTTGTTTATAATTTATATTTTAAACATGAAAAGAATTTAAAGGTAAAAAAAAATGAAAAAGTTATAGAAATCAATGAAAGAAGCTGTAATAATGTATATTATGAATCATTAAACTTTACACTTTAAAATAAAAATATTTGACATTTTTATTCATAATAATAAGTTTGTAATAATAGTAGGCATATGCCAACTTTTACATTGAAGTAATTTAATTTAATTTTTTGTATTAATAAATACATTTACAATATATTACAACAATTGCACATTTATTTTTTTGTATTATATACTTTCAAATTGTTTATATTTACTTTTTTATTTTTTAGATAATTGTTCCTTCATATGATTCGATCGGATTTTTTTTGTATGATTTGATTAAGTGTTTTTGTCTCAATAATTTTATCATACCATAGCTAAATTTTTTGCAATAAAAATACAAACATAAATCAATTGCAGTAATATTTTGTTAATTGCAAAAAATGTTTCTTTAAAAAAAAATCAAACAAATCAAAATTTTCTTTTCTTCTATTTTTTTTTCTATTAATATACAACACTAGCAGTCGGATGCACCCATTGCGTGTGCAAGAATTAAATGGAGTAATTTAAAAAAAAATGCATAAGTGAATAAGTATTTTATGAAAGTAAAAAAAAAATAAAGAAAAACTATAATAGTAATATATTAAAAATTTGCAAAAAATAAAAAAATAAAAGAAAAAAAGGAATTAGAGTTTCTCTCATAATATAAAGGCTTATAAACTATACTCATGATGGATGAAAATCTTTTATGATTTTTGCTTTTTACAATGTAATCAATGAAATTGAAAATTGTATAGCTTAATTGTGAAAACAAAGAAGATTGTAGAATGTTCAGGAGCCTTTCTTTCTATCCCTTCTTTTTCCTGTTTTAATAATATTTAAGGGTAGCTAAACATCGAACACTATTTTTTTACCTAGCTGTTGCCATGGACTATTTTGACAAAACTTTGTCATGAGTAAATGGAAATTCCTCCTTTTGTTTTTTTTTTTTTTATGTAGCTTTATTTATTCCACGATAAACGATCGATGACTCATCTTTAATTAGGAAGAAAATTCCAGTGGAAAACCAAATGATAGCTTCATCACGTTAGGCTTAGACTTTGATCTATTGTCTTGCATTGAAGCATAATATGAAAAAAAAAAATATTGAGGAGGATCTATTTTATGAGGCATCAAAAGGAAATAAAAATTATGAATACATAGTTTTGATAAAGCTTCATAATATAATAATAATCTTGATAAAAATCATCAACATTCCATAACTAACAATTATTGTTCAAACAATCAAATACTGAGAAAAGAAAAGATCAAACCTTTTTAAGCTTCTAATAAAGAATTTCAATCGAAAACCTCTTCAAAATTAAATGTATTGGCAATATTGAAAACTACGTGTAATCATAAATTACTAATATTAAGAACTTAAGTCTATTACAATATTATTTATTTTGTAAGAGAAAAATCGCCTCTTTTAAGTAAGACAAATTCCTATTAGATATAGGTTCTCAAGTGTATTTATATGTTATTTCATTTGTCAACTTACTATGTTTATTTCCAAAAACTATGAATGTAGTAACATAATATGTTCCTTACACATATAAGATAGTTATGCGATAGAATGAATCATGGGGATCTCCAAGAATAATAATAAACGAAGTCTGATCATCATAGGTTAACGGAAATTCCATCTTTTGTATTCATGATGGTGATTTACCAACATGTCTTAGTTATCGAATCTTATCTATAAATCTAAAAGTAAATTTAATTTCATGGGCATATGTCATTTATTGTATATTGGGTGGAAGAGAAGGCCCTTAGTGGATGTGTAGGTGTGTGGGAAAGAGAGAGAGAAGAAGGAGGTAATAGGAAGTAAATGGAGAGATTAATGGAGAGAGAGAAGTTAATGGAAAGAGAAAATTTTGGTATTATAGGAAAAGAGAACTTTAATAAATTGTCAAATTTTGCCTACATTATAGATTGTTCATAAGTTTATAAAAATAATTTTAATATTAGTTTTTCAGTTATATAATGTTATATTTGAGGCTTATATAGTAAATTATCAAGAAGTGGTTACTTAAGCTCTTTAGGCTGTAATAATATAGCTAACATATTTGATACTAATTAAATATTATTATATCTTTCCCTCTATAAGCACCAACTATCACTACTAAATGGATAAAGAAAGTTATTTTTTAAATTACATCCTACAAGTTATAGAAGAATGATTTCTATTTGATTTCATTATAATTAATTTATAAATCATATCATAAATTTTAACATTTTCTGATTGATAACAAAAATTTAAAGTTTGGTAAAAAAAATAAAATTTTAAAATACTTATTAAAATATTACAGAAAAAAAACTAAATTTAATAAACCTTAAAATTTACATTTTATATTTTCTTTTCACAATGAAGCTTTGATATAATGTTACCACATTTTCCTTTACAATGAAAATAAAGAAAAATCTAACTTTATATCTTAAATAAAAAAATTGAAGTAATGTATTTATGGATGGAACTATAAAAAATATATATAAAAAAGATCATATTTCATTTTTAAAGAAATGGATATATATATATATATTTCAAATAAAATATGGGTTTTTACCTAAATAAAATATTGGGTTCGAGAAAATCAAATATAAAGATACTATTGAATTCATGATTTTGATAGTATCTTTATATTGGGTGTGCGACAGAGGGAGAAAGAGTGGGGAGGTAGTAAGAAGTAAATGAAGAGATTAGTGGAAAGAGAAGTTAATAGAAAAAGAAAAATTCGATGCTATAGAAAAAGAGAATTTTAATAAATTATCAAATTTGTCCACATTATAGATTGTTCATAATTTTATAAAATTAATTTTAATATTAGTTTTTTAGTTATATAGTGTTATATTTAAGACTTATATAGTAAATTGTTAAGAGGTGGTTACTTAAGCCCCTTGAATTGTAATAATACAGACAACATATTCGATACTAATTAAATATTATTTTATCTTTCCATCTATAAGCACCAACTATCCCTACTAAATCGATAAAGTAAGTTATTTTTTAAATTACCTCCTACAAGTTATAGAAGAATGATTCTTATTTGATTTCATTACAATTAATTTATAAATCATATCATAAATTTTAACATTTTCTGATTGATAACAAAAATTTAAAGTACTTATTAAAATATTATCGAAAAAAAAACCTAAAATTAATAAACTTTAAAATTTACATTTTATATTTTCTTTTCACAATCAAGCTTTGACATAATATTGTATAGGCTACTCCCATGTTTTCTTTATAATGAAAATAAAGAAAAATCTGACTTTATATCTTAAAAAAAAATATTTAAAGTAATGTATTTATGGATGGAATCATAAAAGAATATAAAAAAAAAGGTCATAGTTTGTTTTTAAAGAAACGGATATATATATATTTCAAATAAAATATGGATTTTACCTAAATAAAACATTGGGTTCGACAAAATGAGATATAAAGATACTATCGAATCCATGATTATGATAGTTTCAAACATCCTTGAAAAAAAAAAAGTAAAAGTTTTCAAAAAATAAAACAAAATAGTTTAAAAAAGAGGGGCATTCAGGTAAAATGAAGATAAGCCGGCGAAATTTGATTTTTGAAGGCTTTCAAAAATATGGAGGAGATGTGTGCATAGTGGCAGTTATTTCTCAACCGCCGCTTTCCCATGAACCCAAACACATCATTCTACAAACACTTGCATGCAATCCCAGGAAAACATATAAACCTTAAAGAAACCTAGTAAACGACAAATGATCTTTACATGATAAACTAGTTTTAAGTATGGAAGGAAGAAAGAGCAGCATCAGTAGCGGTAGTAGTAGTAGTAGTATTAGGAATATTAGTAATAGCAGTAAGAGAAGAGGAGGAGGAGGAGATAGAGATACAATCAGGAAAGGTCCATGGAAAGAGGAAGAAGATGAAGTTTTGATTAATCACGTGAAGAAGTATGGACCAAGAGACTGGAGCTCCATTCGATCCAAAGGCCTCTTGCAGCGTACCGGCAAGTCTTGCCGTCTCCGTTGGGTTAATAAACTCAGACCCAACTTGAAGAAGTAAACCTTTAATCACCAAAACCCTGTCCCAATCAATGTTCGGAAAATTTAGTGTTGCATGATAACATGGAACCCGGAGTCTCTGCACGTGTTTATGTTTGTGGTAGTGATATATATATATATATTTAACTTTTCTGTTTTTTGCCCGTAGTGGATGCAAGTTTTCAGCGGAAGAGGAGAGGATAGTGATAGAACTGCAGGCAATTTTCGGAAATAAGTGGGCGAGGATCGCGACTTATCTGCCGGGTCGAACAGACAACGATGTCAAGAATTTCTGGAGCAGCAGGCAAAAGAGGTTGGCCAGGCTTCTTCAATCTTCAGCATCAACTTCATCTTCATCTCGTAAATCAAAGAACATCAAAGCAGATGAACTTCCCGGATCCCCTCATTTACCTCCCATGCGGGTTAAGTAACCTATAACTTGCTCAAATGTCGAGTCGCCTAGCAATCACGTTTTTGAATCATGAATGAATGGAAATTGATTTTCCATCTTTTGTGGATGAATTTACCACTTGACGAATCGACCGTTTCTTGTTTTTAGGGTTCTAGCATGAGCTGTATAGAGGAAGTACCGATTTCGAAAGCTCAACCTCCCTTGCAGCCTTATCCCGGCAAGGTGGACGACGAAATGCAGCCTCTGGCGGTGAATTCAGCAACCACCAACTTGCTGGAATCCGGAGGCAGTCTAGATCGACTCGATTTTCCTCCTCTGGAGAACTTCGCTTCCGACTCTCCATCACAACCTCCCTTCCCTCAGTTCGCGCACCCGAGCCAAGAATTTCTCGCTAAGTTTGATGAATCAGAGTTCATGAATGTACTCGAAACCGTGGATGCTTCTGATCTAGGAGGTCCAGAGCTGTTTCCTTCAGCACCACCACTACTCGACCCGATCGGAGGTTTGAAGAGCAGTAGTTTCACCGATGACGTTGGCAATCCGGAAGTGCTAGGTACTTCTTTTGATGATTTCCCAACATTCATGCTTGATGACATTGAACAACTTCCATGCTCCCCCAAATACTAGTAATCTGCAAATATTGTGTTATCTTCATTCTTTGTACCTCAAGATCACATAAGACTATAAGGAATGTAGCACCGTTTAGGGAAATGGAACTGATAGTTTCTAATATTAAGCTTCTTCTTTTTCTTTTTCTTTTTTCTTTTTAAATCTTTACATGGAGTGCTTTTCTCCATATTTACTTGTAGACAAACGTGTTGAAAGAGCTCGCACGTTTTGAAATGCATTAAAACGTCAATCAGAGGAAAATGCACCCGCATCACGGGTGCAGAACGGAAGATATTGACTTCATCCTGTTATTTTACTGTATATCACGTACTCGAATTACCATACGTATATTATAACACACTAATTCCAACACATAAAGATCATATTTACAGGATCAGAAAATTCGACATTCTGAATAAAAACTTCCTCTTTCGTTGATTGGATAGGACGGCGATTTCTACAACTCAGATTACTAAATTACTAGGAACTAATAGAAAAAGTAGTACGGAAACTGATAAACACCAGAACAAAAATAAGCAATATTCATTGGGGCCAAGGGCACTCCCTTGAGTAAAAGCTTCCACATTCAGTTGACCAAAATGAGAATCCCAAATTGCACGAGGAATAGGTTGAATACCGACCAGCTATGTCCATTTCAGAAACCATATAACCCTGCAACTGCAAGAGCAACAAAGTTGTTCTCCCAACATTGTACCCTCGAAAGAACAGCATATCCATAGTATTCTACTTCATATGCTGTCTGAAAATGCTGATACGACACTGCTAACTCCTTCCCCTACATTATGTATAAATTTCTAAAGATATCTTATCTTCAACAGTCTTAAATAATTTCGAAATAACAGGTAAACTGAAACCTGGTAAATCTCTTATATATATATATATATATATATGTAATTTTGAAAGTTTTTTTTCATTTTCAATTTTTCATTTTGTGCTTCCGCTATTATGATTATTTTTTTTTTTCTACATAATCAAGAGACATATCATTTATATGAAAACAAGGAGTTAATATTGCACTTGATAGCTGAACTTTGGCTTATTAATTAAACTTTGAAATTATCAATTTCGTCATTCAATTATGCTTTCAAAAATGGAGTCATAACATTTTTGTTACTTGGACGAGTATATGGACTTTTTTAGTAGAATATGGGACATGTAACGGTCCACAATTTGTTAAAAAAAAACAACAACTATGGATAGATGGATCTAGACAAAGTTAACAGAGGTAATATCACTTGCTTGAAAAGTTAAATTGGGTATTAAAATTGGTAATCTCAAGGTTTTTAGGTAGTTAATTATAAAGATGACCAAAATTCAGTTATTAAATGCGACATTATAGTAATAAAAAAAAATTAAAAAAAATATGCTTCAATAGGATTACAAACTGTGACATGATGGATTCCAACTTTACATGATTTGATGCAAATAGCATAATTCTTAGCAGATAATGTATCTTCATAATTTGAAGGGGCTATTACAATTCTAAGTGGCATGCATTTCGTAGTAATATGGAAATGATCATCAAATGTAATATATATCTACAGAATTAAAGAATTTTATTTTTCATGTAAACTTTAAAACAAAATCCGTACATGGGACATTAACTAGTTATGTTAATGAACAGAATATAAATAGAAAACCATATTACTATACATGAGTGACATAAGGTAAATTAAGAATTATACTAAACACATGGTATAAAGAGAGACAGAATAATTTAAGATGAGGCTAAATTTAAAAGATTCCTAAGATAAGAATCATATAAGACTTATCATAAGCTCTACAAATAGGACTTTAGGCTCTTCATTACAATTCACTACTCTGAAAAACCACTTGCTACAATGGAAAAAATGAGAAAACTTTGAGATCATATTATCCATGTAACCCTCTAAATCCCAAAAAGTCTATTCATAAAGCTGATATTTAAAAGAATCTGAATTAAAAAAAAAAGGTAGTTTAGTTAAAAGCTTACGAGAGCTAAAATAATTAATATATCAAACCTTAAGAGTTCATTATGAGATCTAAACTAAAATATTTAAGATTTAGTGACAAGATTAAAACCCTTGAAGATAAAAAAGAATATGAATCTTATCCTTATGGATATTAAGAATAGGAATTTATCAAGCAATAACAAAAGGGATCAACAACAACAAGAAGGATTTATCTAAAATCTCCAAAAGATAATCTATGGCAAACTTAGTTTTAAATCATAAATAGAAAATTAAACCTTGATTTTCCTACTTAGATAATTAATAAAAAAAAATATCTCTTAGTACTATGAACTAAATCCTATAATCAAAATTTGGAATAATCGGTCAAGGAAACAAGAATATTTGGCAAACCCTTCTCAACTAAACTCATTCGACGATATTAGTGGATCAATTGATCATGCAGATTGGTAAGATAACCATCTTGCCCCCTCAGTTAATCAGATTAATTTATGTTATCATTTTGTTTATCTCTATCCTTATATGGTCGATCTAATAAATTGAATTTGATAGATTCTTATTCTAATTAACTCTAAATTGATTAAAAGATTCCCAAACCTTAGGATAATATATAAAGGATGAGTTAAAATAAACTAAAGAATGATATATTGAAATTTATTTATTTTATTCATTAAAACTTGTAAGAATATCTTGTAGATGAGCAAACTAAGGTTACAAGAAAAACAAGATTGAGTAACTATACTATCATTCACTATTTGTGCTTATAAAATTATAGACAAATGAATGTAATAATTATCCAACCTTAGTTAATTATTTTGCTGCTTATGCTTAAGCAAAAGCCATTGTGTAAGTAGTCATGAAGTGGGTGCCATTGGTCTATAGTGAGATGAATATTTAGGATGATGTGATTTATAGTTCAAGCATTGAACCACCACATGCATATAAGTAGCTTGCTGACTAGCTAATTGCTGTTTAAGAGTCAAACCCTTAGGATGAAGCTACAAATAGGTCATACTAGTGGTAATGATATGGCATGCTACTATGGACTATTATGTAGACTAATGGTTTCATCGTTGGTACAACTGGTAAAACCGAGATGAGATAATTTTATTATCAATGATGGATTAAACAACACTCGCATTTTATAAGAGGGAACAAAATCGAGTCTTGTATGATATTATTAGACAATAATGACAAATGATAAACTGAACATACCAATTTAGGGTGTGATAACTATAGAAGTTCAAATACCTATGAATAAGACTCCATTTTATAGTTAAGGTTTGTCCATCCCTAAGGGATGATGTTGAGGGCGTAGAAAAGTATCTAGCAAGCCTACTATTTTGCCATAAGCCAGTAAACATGATTAAGGGGTTTTAGTCCGATAAATGGTCAAGATGAGCATTATCCCTTAATGGTAAGTTTTTTTTTTTTTTTTTGACAAAATCATAATTACTATTTCAACTTTACGCATTTTTGTTAATCTAATACTTAAAATTTAAAATTGTTAAACATCATATCAAATCAAATTTTTATTTATCGAGTTTTATAATTGAAGTTTGAATAAATTAAATGTCATACCTAAATGAAGTTTTACTTATCAAATTTACTACAAAAAGTCCTTTAAAAAAATGACTTAGACAAATGATCATTTGTCAAGAAATATAAATGGTGAGATAATAAATTTGATAAATAAAACTCTGATTGCATATTGAAAGCTAGCATCTTCAAATGTTAGATATATATATATATATTCTTTTTTTTTAAAAAAAAAAAATCAAAGTTGGGCTTGTAGTTAGCCATTGCTCTTGTTTTTAAATTAAAAAGATTTTGTTAAGTTATTGTGTTGCTATGTGATGCCTAGAGGTATGTAAATAGGTTTTGATCATAAGTCGACCTATTGAACTTATTTTTTGAATATGTTAAAGCCGAGGTCTTATAACCTATTCAAAAAGCGGGTTAAGTAATTTAACCCATAAGCAAAAATAAGCTGATTTGAGTTTGCTTATTTAACACATTTGTACTTTTAACTCATGAATCAATCAATTTAACTTATTTTAAAAAAGAGTTAGGACGAAGAATTTTTGGTTCATGACCAAATGATTTCCACTTGTTTAATTTATAAACTAAAATGAATAAGGTTGGTTTAACCCATTTGATGCACTCGCAAATCTCTAATGTTGCTTAATACAATGTGCCGCCCCTAATGCCTGCACATAAAATATGGAATCTAAGTTCAATTACCGAATAAAATTATGTTATACTCACTCTCTTTACCTCATGCATAAAACTGAATGGTTCTTTGTAACAACATTGAATGGTTGATAACTCTGGATGTAATTAGAGCGAGTTATTAAAGTATTACATGTTTATAATAAAATTCAATTTAGTGTTATATGTTTTCAGTACACTATATATAATTCTTTTATGTTTGCGGTTAGATTTAGGTATGCGACGGATAAAAACCATGACCCACCCCAAATATGAATTACTAAAATAGCTTAAAAGAGATGCATATGAATCAAATGGATATTTGTGTGTATGACTTCCAATAAGCTTTTCTCCATTTGAAAAATATTTAAAAAGAAAAAAAAAAGATAAATAAAATAATTTGAAAGACAATAATTTAAGGTTCATGCAAGCCTAGTTATTTTTTCCCTTAGATCTCCTAAACGCGTATCGACAGCCATCTAATATCTAGAAGATTACTGTATTTCCGAGAAGGGAGGAACCTGATTAGCATGATTCGGTTATCCAACCGCAAAGCAGAAACTTAGGAGACTCGTTATCCACAGCCAGTAATAACATTACGGATGGAGCTCGTTCATAGGTGTTCTAAAAATGTAGAGGTCCTTTCCCAGTGAGCGGGGTCTTTTAATTTTTTGAGATGTTTGTTAACGATCCAAAAAAAGTTGTCCTATATTTGTTTTTTAAATGTTATTTTTATTTAAAGTTTGTCCTATAAATAAATATTACAAATCTTTATTTAAAAACTTATGAATAAATTGGAGAAATTATTAAAACAGAGAAATTTTTAAATCTTTGATATAATATTTAGAAATTTTAAACAGGATTTATGTTCTGATAAGAAAATGGGAGGCAATAAAATATAGTAAAGCCTAGAAAAAGATATATATATATATATATATATATAAGAGTTACCGATGGCGATTATACAAGGAAGAGAGCAGCAGCCTGAGCATCAGATTTTACATGGGATGCCTAAGTCCCGACAAAAATGGATAATCTTTGACCATGCATTTTACATTATATCATACGCAGATTTCCCTTCATAGGACCCACGTAATATAATCCAAAGTCTATTAGGAATTCCTAGAAATGATTGAAAAAAAAAAAACAAAAAGAAAAAACAGCTTTAGTCCATAGTAGTGGAAGAAACTGACAAATGTTTCGTCAGAAAGGAACAAGCAAATGCCGAGTTTGGAGATTTACATGTTTTGTAGCGCTCCGAAATCAAGGGCATCATAATTTTATCGCTGTTAAGTTTCTAAAAATCTATAATTTGTTTAAAATTCATAAAATAATAATATGAAATCTATCGATTTACCATTTAATAACTTTTATTAGAATTTAAATAAAAGTAAAATCCCATCCACTCAACTCTATAAAACATAAAATGACACTAGATCATTAACTAAAGTTTCGTAGCTCCAACCACACCTAAACCACTAAATCTAATAACAAAAGTTATTGACAACCTCAAAATCAAATGAGTCTTTTAAACAAACAATTATAATAAAAATAATCACAAATCCTCCCATCTTCCTTACACCTAATCTACATGTCCCAACTCCATTTTCATAATAATAATAATCTCCTTGCTCATCATATAATAGATAATCAAATCTATAATCCTTTATATAAACCATATCATTTACCTTATAACCTATCCTCGCAATTGAAAGATAACAATTATTGTAAGGTAAGCTAAAACCCAGTACAGGATACTATACACATGCATATGAACATAAGTATTAGTCAAACACATACGCACACAAATACCGTTGTTAAATGCAATAAGCATTAGATTTAATGTTTCATTTAGGCTCACAACCATTACAGTCTCAACGTCTTAAGACTTGTGGTTATTCATGATTCCTAACAAGTAATATATATAGATACTACATAAGTATTGGTGTTTGATACTCCTCAACACCCAAGTGCCATAAACCAACTTAAATCTACTTGGATCATTTCAGTATAAGACTCTATAGGGGACAACATATCATTAGGTACCTCGCCAACACTATTGGACTTGACCAGCGAGTGGTGTTGAAGCTAAGCACAACCAGCTATACAAATTAAGTCCAAGTTCAATTTAGTCTGATTTATATTTACTATCCTAACACATACATTCAACAAACATGTATCCCATACTTAGAGTTCTTATCTCAAATTGATCTAACACCACACATCCTATAGTATTTGCTTAAGATATAAAAGCTAACTTAGAATTTAATAATTTCATAACTCGATATTTCTTTCTCCTTAACTCCACCCTTAACTTTATATTTTAAGCTTCCAAACTTTATTCCATACATCTTTTCAATATTACCCCTAATATATATACATACGACACCAATACTCACACAACTCTCAACATGCCGTCTCACATGCACATACATGGTATACATTGCCACTTCGATTTCATGTGTATACATATGCCATACGCTACCGCACGATCACAACTATTACTTGTCACGCCCCGAAGCGGCAAAGTCGTGACAACCCCGTCGTGTAAACTATCCTAAGATAGAAGTTGGCCTTACAACCGCTATTTTAGACCTGATCTACATAAGGCGTTCACGACTAACCCGCTTTGAAGTATACAGTTTGTAATTTAAATAGATCATTTACCTAAGAAAGTGAGAAAATTTATATATATATACATTTTAATTCAGTTATTACATTATTTAAAAATGAAAAATAATTCTAAAATAAAAACTTAGACCTTAAAATATGTGTGTTTATTCTTCGATATTTATCCTCACTCCTTAGGATCCAGCAGTTGCTAGCTTCAGGATAGTTGTTTGCCGCTTGTTAGCCAGCACCTGCACGACGTCTATAAGGATATGAGCAACCACAACTCAGTAAGTTAGGACGGAGGACTTAAAACTATACCATACACACAATAAGGTTTTCAATCACTTATTAGGTACAATGCATGTGCAAGCAAATGCTATCGCACGACATTATCGGGGCTGTCGTGAGATTAGAGAAATTGCGCGCTCTTTAATCCTAGTTGAGGAGTTATCGTTAATGTAATAGCTCACAACCAAACCCAGGCTTGTGTAATGGAGACCTTGCTCCTCCCATTACTACTTTTGAACCACTGTTTTCACCTTCGCCGCAACCTCCTCTCCTGTTACTTAGTTCGACTGAGGATAAAGATGGGACCATTTTGCAATCCTACGCCATCTCTTTTGAATGGGTCGGTATTTGGCCGGAGAGTCCTAAGTTCCCCTAACGGGTTGCCATGCATGTCTGATTATGATTACTGGTCGTATATTTGATTAAGTTCAGTTTAGGGTGATCAATTATTTCATACAACTCATACAATATATGCCAGAACAACAAACGGAATCATGACATCACCTATAATCAAGGACATGCACACATTCAACTATCTAACAAGCACAACCAAGCATAATTTAAGCCTCCAAAATACAGCATTGTATTAATCCCAACTTACCTCGACTCCTCGCTCATTCACTCGAGGTCCGACTTACTCAGGCCATCGCCGATCATCCCTATAACACAAACGTGGTTTCAGTTTTTCATATAATTGTTATAGGTTCGTTTTATCTTATAATGCTTATTGTTTTGTTTTGTTTAGGGTTTAATATACCTAATTATCTAGGTTTTAAGTCTTTTATAATTATTATAGGTTTGGGGTTAGGTTCAGGTTCAGTTTTTGCATCAATTTCTAAATTAGGTTTTAGTTCAATTTTTAAGTCCTAAACATGCTCGAATCCTAATGTGAAATTAATCACATTAAGCTCGAGTATTCAAATATCCTATTGAGTCTTAATTTAGTATTCTAAGCTATTTGGTACATGCTAGTCCTAATTAGGGTATCGGATTTATCCTCGATGTGAGAAAATCTTACTTTTTTTATATAATTACCTAAAATTCAATCTTAATTTAGCTGTAATATTATTCTGATTTTTACTCTAATATTATCTAAATAACCCTAATTTTTTAGATTTATTAATTTACAATTTCACATATTACTAATTTTTTATATTAATTACCTAATTCCTTAAATTAACCATACTTAATACTCCAAAGGTTAGGATTATGGTTCCACATTAGAGATTAACATCCCTAAACATCTAATTACTATCGAAATCAGTAATTAATATTTTAATCACCTAATTAACCCCAAATTACCCAATTTTTCCATCATTTTAGGGCTAAAAATTAACTTAAAATTTTCAAAAATTAATTTTAAAAAAATGGCTGCATAGCACTGTTCTATATCACATGAGCATCCTACATAAAAAAATGGAGCTCCAAACTACACTCCTAAGCTTATTTATTTTCCATTCTAATCATGCTCGGTTTTGCACGATTTCTTAGGGACCCTATATTTTCAGACATGATTAAACTAAATCACTATTTTTTCCTAAATCTACATACAATAAAACCTCAGAATAATAAGTTTCATAATTTTCTAAAATTATTTAATATTTTTACAAAATTACACAAGAATCGGACTGGAAATTGGACTCACTGATCTGGGTGGCTCCGGCCACCACCGGCCGCTGTGGCTTTGTTGGCAGGCTTGGACGCTGCCACCACCGTATGTTGGTGGTGGCCGTCCACTTCCAGCTACTCGTCTGGTGAGGGTTCCCTTTAAAGGCCCTAATTGCACAGTTTTTCCTAATTTTTTTCTAACCCCAATTTTTCTCTCAATTTTCATCTCTCTCTATTTTTCTCACTTTCCCAACTGCCCAAATGAGCTCTGTGATTTTTCCTGCTATTTATAGGGATTTAAGGGATTTATTGTATATTAAATGGGACAAGACAATTGCCTTATCCCTTAATTTTTGCCTTTTGTGTTGTCTTAATTTAATTGGCCGAATTTTTTCTTATTTTTCCTAGCTACCACGACCCAATTCTGGATCATTCATGATTTTTTATTAATTAATTATGAATTTTCTTTAAGTATTTAGTATTATTTTAGCACATTCCGCCTATTTTAAGTAATTACACGTATTTATACTTACATGTAAATTCATATATAGTACAAATAAATATTCTTAAATATTATTTAGGTCATTCTATTATTTTTAGTATACATATAATCTATCTCTAGTAATTTATTAGTTATTAGATTACACTTTTTACCTTTTCAGTAATTAGCAATATTATGCTTAAAATTTGAAAATTTTACAGTCTCCTATTTTATTACTTATTTTCTTAATTTCACGTTTACGGGATCATTTTTACTAATATTTTTCTCAATAGTTTATAATTTAGGCTTGATCGGATCTTGCAGCAGATCGAAATCTTAAATGATTGGTTGTGAGGCTTACATTACTCGGCCAATTACATACTTTACGATGCTCATACGTATATACACAAAGCACACTGCACCTAATACACACATAAGATACGGTGTACGTACACTACACATCTCAACATCACTTCACGATACCAAGAAGATGTAATTTACATTACAATCACATCACCACCACCAACACACTAAGAATATCAATATCTCCATTCCCAAATCTTAAATGAATCCTAAAAGTATAAATTAGAAAAGGTATAACGAAGATAAAAGGATAATTTATTTGATTAAGGAGGAAAGATTGATTCTTAACCAGTTCTTCTTTCAACAGGAATCTTGATTCGGGATTTGGGGTTATAAGTATTGTAGGTTTCCTGGAAAGTATTGTAAGTTTTTGTGTAAAAGGGAGTTATGGTAACTGTAATATATATTTAAATAATTCAATGGAGAGTATAACTTTTTCCTAAACCAAAATGCTCTTGGCATTAATGTGTAATCATAAAACCATACCGATGTTTGGATCTTTTCTAATTACGATTTTACCCCTAACACTTGATACATAATTATATGCTATACCAATGTTTGAATCTTTTCCTATGACGCTTTTGCCCTTGGTACTTGATATCAATTTACATGGCATATTAATACATAAATATAAAAATAACTTATTTCTTTAATTCTCCTAAATTAATTTATTTATTATTTTTATTTTTAACTTAGATTTTATACGTTTGGATTAATATAGAATTAAATTACACAATCTTCAAATATAATCTAATTTTTTAACAAACTTAATCTTCATTTGTCAAAAGCAAAAGACAGATCAAAATAGATTAACTTATCTAATCTAATGAAATAATGAAAAAATAATCATAAAAAAGAAGAAAAGAATGTTTTTCACTAATCGTACATAAACTTTCACTTTATTAACTTATTAATAGATATGTATATGTTCTATGTGTGTAAAAATAAAATAAAATTGTATTTTATAATCATATCATATCAAATTACCGTAAATGGAAGTATTTGATTTACTTTATTTTTTTTTTACTTTAATGCAAAATTTTAATAGAAAGAAGAAGAGGAGGAAAGTTTTTTTTTTTTTTTTTACGTATTTGATAATTATTATTTTAAAAGATGAATTTAAAGTAAGTTTGTGGATTAAAAAGACAACTGCAGGATATTGGTAAATAGAACAACAACCAAAATGATGCTTGATAATAACAGTTAAAATTAAAATAATAAAAATATCAAATTTTGGTAGTTATTAGTAGTCATTAAAATCCTTTTGTTTTTAATAATATAAATATAGTTACATAGAGTGGTAACCATAATTTTATAACAAAAATGCTAAGAAAAAATATATTTAAAAAAAAAAGATGATTTTAGTTATGTGTTAGCGAATTGCTTCAATTTGACGCATACTATGTTTGTTATTTATCGAATAAATACCATCAACCGAATGTATGAAAACAATTTTTAATCTATACATGTCGATAAAAAGGCCTGTTTCGATTGTCTTTTTTGTTTTTGTCTATATTCGATTATATTTGTTTGAAGTTTGATGTTTAGAAAATTATCTTATCTATATTTTATCTATTTTCGTTTCATAATAATGATGAAAATACTGATTGAAGTGTCGGAATTGAGAAATGAAAATTTGTATATTTTTAAGAGAAAAGTTTTGAAAAAATATATTATATATATTGAAAACGATTATTTTAATTGGTATTTTTGAAAAAATATATTTCAATTTTTTTTATATCTTATTCTCGACAAATATAAATGTTCAAATAAATAAGAATAAAATGCCAATAACACAGAAAACAACAGATGAACAAAACGAAATCAAAAGTAAGACTATTTCTCGCATTTTAGGGATTTTATAATTTCAATAAATTATCAATTAGTGATTTAACCTTTTCTAGCATTATGCTTACTATTACATTTAAAAATTACTTTTTGTCCTTTAAAGTTTAATAAATCTTCATCTGCATTTATTATAATCAAAACTTTATAATTAGTAAATATTATGGTAATTTTCTTAAGTGATTGATATTATTGACGAATTTTAATGAGAAATATTAAAACTTTACGAATGTTGATGACTAATTTTGAGCATAAGCCACGAAGAAGCCTAATAGGCCAATCAGATCAAGCCCAATAACCTAAAGAGCAAAAGCCTTACCCACTATACCCTAAGGTAGACCCATAGGGTGCTTGGCATCCAAGCCGAGTTTGATAAGAAGGTTATGTGCTTAGAGCTTACAGCACCGGCAATATATTAAATGGGAAGGGAAGATGTAATATTGTCAATAATTATGCTACTTATCCTTAACTTTGTGAGAAGATCACACCAACTCTATCCGCTAAAAGTTGATAAACGACGTTTTAGATGACAGGCTATCGGCCAATTATTTATTTATAAATGCTCATATCAACTTCATGTTTCAAGTTACGTCTTAATTTCTACACTATTTACGTACTTATATTTATTCTTTCTATTACTACTATTATAACTAATTTAAACATCGAATTAATCATAATGAAATAAACTCCAACACCTACTCTAATAATTGGTTATCGTTTTAGGTCACGTGAAACCAATGGCCTAGCTAAATGAAAATCTATAGTAAACTGTGATAACTAAAATTATTTATATTTTTTCCTTAATTTTTTTTATAATTAATTATATTCACGAATATATTCATATGCTTTCAATAATGAAGCTACTCTGTCCATCTAGATCTTTAAAAAAGACGTACAAACTGGCCATCACTCTCAAACTCTCCACTTCACCTCATTGGTCAATCAATAATCACTCACGGTCACAGTCAACAGGATGAGATTTAACCTTAACATTGACGCACAACACACACACACACACTCTCAAATCATAGTGTTAGTGTTTTGTAACTCAAAAACACAACATACTCCTCCCTCTGAAGTAGAAGTAGAAGTAGAAGTAGGACGTAGGACTAGAAGTTGAACAACCTCCCTCTGAAACTGCAAGATCATGGGTTTCACAATGGGGCTGAACTTGGTCCTCCTCTTAGCAATGGTGGCCACCAACATCCTATCCTTCTACCACCTCTCCACAACCGTCCAATCCCCCAAAACCCCTACTCCCCAACCCATCCCCGACCACTTACTCACCCAGCTCCACACCATACGCTCCACCATCAACCACCTCACCCGCCTCCAATCCCCTTCCACCACCACCACCACCACCACCTCACCCGAAAAGACCACCATACCCCCAGATCTCCTCCTCTACTCCCAGCTCTCCCCCATAGCCTCTTCCTGCCACAACCACCCCGACCTCCTCCACCAATACATGAAATACACCCCTTTCTCCATCTGTCCTCACGATACCGACCTCGCCGAGGCCCTCATTCTCCGCGGCTGCCACCCTCTCCCCCGCCGCCGCTGCTTCTCTAGAACCCCTACTAAACCTACCTCTTCCTTGCCACATCATCCTTTTCCTTCCTCGGGATTGCCTGATGGGAACGTGATTTGGGCTAAGTACTCTTGTAAGAGCTTCTCTTGTCTTAACCACTTTAATCCCAACCTGGGTTTTGACCCTTCTCTTGAGGTGAATAAGTTTACTTCTTATAAATCTGAGTTGGATCTGCCTGTTAATCAGCTCTTGAAGATTGCTAAGTCTTCTGGGTCTGTATTAAGACTTGGCATTGACATTGGTGGTGGAACTGGTATGTCATGCAGTTTTAAATTTGATGTGTGTGATGTGGTACTCGCTTAGATTTATGGTTAATTTATCACTGGAATTATTGGGATTAATTTGTCCATTGATTTAGGAAATTCGTTTAAAGTGACTAATATTTCGAAAGTTTTTGGGGTTGTATAGTCTGAACAGTTGAGTTTTACATGGATTGACACATCTTAGAGAGATGATGACTTGTCGGAGGACCCAGTGAAACAAAAGCAACTTTAGCAGCCACACATGGCTTACAATGTCAATGTCTCTATTTGATTTCTGTTGTTGTTGATTCGATTGATCTTTATTTTCTGAAATACAAGGGTAATTTTCTTTTGCAAGGTACTTTTGCTGCAACAATGAAGTTGCACAATGTGACTATTATCACCACTACAATGAACATTGCTGCCCCATATAATGAAGCCGTGGCACTGCAGGGACTGGTGCCACTGCACACACCACTCCAGCAGCGGTTGCCAGTGTTTGATGGGGTGTTAGATCTGGTGCGATGTGGACATGCAGTGAACCGGTGGATACCCGAGACAGTTTTGGAGTTTCTGTTGTTTGATGTGGATAGGGTGTTGAGAGGTGGTGGGTATTTATGGTTGGATCATTTCTTTAGTAGAGGAGCAGATCTTGATAATGTTTTCAAGCCTTTGATTGGGAAGTTGGGTTATAAGAAGGTAAAATGGGCAACTGCAAATAAGACGGATTCTGGGGGTTTGAAGAACGGGGAAGTTTATTTGACTGCTTTGTTGCAGAAGCCTATTTCTAAATGAGGACCCAGTGTAGAATCTGATCAGAGGTAAGCTGATTTTGCTCTTTTGCATTATTTTGGCTGTTAGATTTCATATATATATAATGGGTGGAAGTTAAAGGACTTGCATGTAATTAGAAGGAATCCATTTACACATGATCTGTTTCATGAGTGTGCTTCCTATGATTTGGCAAGTAATTGAGTTTTGAAATAGAAGTGTAAAATAGAAGCACTTAACCTTCAAAGATGAAATTCCTCTAATCTAAACCGAAAAATGGCCTTAGTTCATTCCATAAGAAGTAAGAAGTTATACCCGAACATGCCTTAGTTCGTTCCCTGGCTGCAGCCAAACTATGGTTCTCACATTACAAGGCTAACACATGAATATCCACCCAAACTTCCCATAAGAAGTTATACCTGAACATGCCTTAGTTCATTTCCTGACTACAGCTAAACTAGGATTCTCGCATAATGAGGCTAACACATGAATATCCACCTAAGACTTAATCAACTCTGCTATGCCACTTAAGATGCCTAGCTCATTCAAATGATATATCTTTTTCCAAAGATAGAAGGGGTTCCAAATGTTACCATCTTACTTGAGTGCTGGCTCTTTTAAAATTCAGATGTAATATTATATTGCAGATTGACAGCACATACAGTCCCTGAGTGTCCTTCCTGTTATGCATTAGAGTTGACCATTCATACTAGTTGTTTATACTGATCGACAAGTTATGGATTGTCAAGTATATCATGCATGTTGACGTACATTTACATTACCCCTCTTACGTTGATCTTTTACAACTTGGGTCCTAATGAGCCGGCCCAGTTCTGATTGATGGTCAAAGGATGGGCTATTCAGTGATGATCAATTAACAAATAGCAAAATGTTGGCTTGGCAGTATTCAAAGCCTTGAACTAAATTATTGAACTCTTGAAAGTTCCAAGAGTGTAACCAATAGGGGTAAATTGGAGTTTAAAAATTCCTTTAAGATCTTTCTTCTCTTATTAAATAATTAACAAACTTTGCTTAGAATAACTTGGAGATGAAGAGCAAGAAGAAGAATTGAAGGCTTGAGGATAAGTTTAGAAAAATTTCTTAAGAGAGAGATTTACAAAATAGAAGAGATTCATATGAATAATTCTTTCCTAAAAAGATGAGATGTAGAGCTAATCTATTTGGAAGATTTTGACATCCTCAAGAGAAAGTAGACAGGCCTTCCTTAAATTTTCCAAAATATATAGCACATTTTTTTAGCCATTTGGAAAAACTCAAAAAGAAAGATTTCAAAGATGCCACCTATCGGAACTTGCTAAAGGAAGGAATTTACCTTTGATAAGAATAACTTGCTACCTTTTCCAAAAAGGATATATTTCCTAAAGTGACAAATGTCTAAAGGAAACAATTTTAAATGATTAAAAAAAGATCAGCTGAACAAAGGATGTAACTAAAAGTTTTTTAAAAAAAAAAATAAATAAATAAAAGAAACGGAGCACTTTAGAGTTTAGAATCAAGACACAAAGTTGAGCAAGATATAATATATGTATGTTGATATTTTAGCAAAATACAGAAGAAAAAATGTTTTAGAGCAATGAAAAATAACTTAAGGAACTAGAAAATTTGTAAAAATGACTGTTAGGGAATTCAGACACTTATATTTGCCCAATTACATTACCTAAATATTTTTGATTGATGGAGTTAGGTCTCATAGTCTGGTTCTACGACATTCTCCTTACTTCTCCTACACTTTTCTCAACAAAAGTCATTAAATAAAATGGTTTTATTTCAGAAAGAACCGGTATTAACGTTCTCCCACTTTTATATGAAGCCAAAACCTTAACAAAGCAAGTAAGAAATAGTGTCCCCTGAATATTATGAATAGCTGCTGCTTTTTATTTAGTAGATGGTCATTGCAACCCAAGGACTTAGCAAGGGGTTTAGAAAAAGACTGCTAAGGCAGTCGTGAGTCACAAGTCAAAGTGTTGTCACTAAAAAACATGTTGAGAAACAGATCCTTTCAGACCTTGAAGAACCTGTCAAACTTGAGCAAATTCAAACTTCTGAAGTGCAACAATCAAACCTAACATCAAGATTGCAGTAGTAGGAGAGAACAAACAGCAGGAAAGAATACTCATGGGAAACATTCTTGAACAAATCAATTCATCTTCTTGTCTTTTCTTTTTCCACTTTTCTTGTTAGGTTTTTTCTTGAACCAGGAGCTTTTCCCCTTTTTGGCTTCGTGAAATGAAGGAAAAACTAGAGGAGGTAGCATAGCCGCAGGCTTAGACATGTTAGCATTAATAAGCTCACTCGGGCTTCTCTCCAGGGCATTAACCTGTTAGAAAATAACTAAAAGGTTTGTTCTTGTAATTGTGAGGTTGAGAGCACTTGTTCAGGACACTGGCCAGTGACCTTTTGTAAAGCATTGCTTCAACAACTTAGTGCATTTTTGGTAGTTTAGCTGGTAGAAGGGGTCGACGTTGAAGGCAGACCTCTATAGTTCTTTTTATCATTTCTCTTATCTATATCTTTTGATTTACTTGTACTTAAATTTTATTTGCTTGTTGCTCTTCATCTTTGAATTGTTCCAAGCGAAGTTTGTAAATCATTTAAAAGGGGGTGAACATTCTAAAGGAAATTTGAGTCATCGATCCACCCCTCTTTGTGGTTCTGCTATTGGTGACCTTCAGAACCATTGTTAAATGCTTTCTTAAGCGTGAACAGACAGGATGTAGTTTAAGAATGCTTATTGGGATACCATTACAGACCAACAATTGTTCGGTTTTAAGCTTTGCCTCTTTAGAAGACCCTCGTGTATGCTAGGGTTGGAAGGGACTGTACTAGCAACCCTATTTCTTTTAGAATTAATGTTTCCATCCTTAAAAATTAGATGAAAGAGATCTACTAGAAACGTTATCAACATTAAGAAGTTTGTGAACTTTTACCACATTGAAACCAATTGAGCTTTAATCATAGAGATGTATATATGTAAGTTCTGCAGAAATATTGTTGGAGGCTTGCTTTTTCGATCTCTAGATCGATAATAATCTTCTGTTGGTTTCACAAATATTTATGGTTTTGTTGGTTTAATCCCCTGTTCTGTTCTGACACCACCTTTGCTCACAGGTAGAGTTTAGACGTCCAGAAATCGGATAGTGCTAGTGGGAAGAGGGGAACTCCTTATGAAATGGATTTAACATAAGGGAACTTCCCAACTCCTAGAACATATGAAATTCTCCCTTCAAAATAGTAAGAAACCAGAGCAATATCAGATCGTGTAAAGAGACTGGAATGCGAAATGGCATCTGTATACTTGGGGAAGGGCATAAACATTAGATGGTTATATTTGTTGTCTAAAGTTATCTTTTGAATGACAGTGAACGTGCTAAACGGTATATTTGTTTCTTTTGTTGTAGCACATTATTGGTTCATTAGGGTTCTTCTGTCACCTCTTTCCTCAAGACTAACAATCCCTTGATTAATGTTTGTAAGTTACTCATTTATTTACGAGACGTAATAGTAATAGTACTATTGAATTTTTTTTTTTTTTTTTTTTTTTCTAGTTGTGGACATAATAAAAGATCGAAACTAAATTAAGCTGCAAACTCAACCAAAAGATGCAGTTTTTCTTCTTTTTGTTTTTTTTTTCCCTAATTTAATTTGGAAATTTCCTGAACATCTAGACTAAAACTTTATAGTTGATTTGGAGAGGTGATAACCCTCAAACCAAAAGAACCCAATGGAACTTTTGAAAAACAAAAGTAATATTTGTATTGGTGATTTAAAAAAAAAAAAGTCCTCCAATTTTAACATAGAAAATGTTGGTTTATTTATAGTGTCTGTGTGTGTTTGACTTTTAAGATCAAAGATCGTTAAGTTATGTTTATAAAATTGACTTCAAGATTACGTCATATGATAATTTTATTTGTAAAATTAGTTGTTAAGATATATTTAGAATTAATTAATGGAATAAAATTCCACCTTTTCCATGTAGAGAATAGATGCTACTAATTTAAATATCAGTAAATATAGAGGAAAGTGAATACCTATATACTGTTCAAATATATAAATTGCTTCAGTAAGTCGGGTTTTGATATTCATATCTACTAATATTCCATCATGATATTAATTAAAAGACTTTTGAATATAATGGTACGGATATCGATATTTCAAGCGATATAAATAAGTTCAAATCTTCTCTTCTCAAATTATGATTGTAAATGTAGTTGGTAAAGAAAAAAAAAAAATAAACTTAATTAAAAACACAAGCGCATCTGATAGGGCTAGTTGCTGTTTAACTAACTAACTTAAGAGCACCCAGATGTTTTCGATCGATTTTAACTTAAAAAACCCAATCCATTAATTTATTCAAAGCACCTCGATCTTTCAATCATTTTAAACTCCAAATCAGATCGATTAATTATGGATTGGTTGATGCAAATATCCCGACGTCTTCCATTCACATCTTATAGCATTCAATCTTCTATCGAGAAAATTACATGTTTATTATGAAAATTAAAAAACAATTATACAAATACCAATTACATTAAATTAATTATATAAATACAGTGGTAAAATCGCATTTATCAAATACGACATAAGCTCTATAAGCTCTCAAATTTTTTACCCTTAACCTCACGGATGCTTGCATGTATCTTGACCGTTGAGTAATGGTGTTATATTTGTCATTTATAGGAAAACCGTATTTATTAAATATGATATAGCAATAGTACTCAATTTGTTAAATCATAACTTATAAATGCGAGATAATTATAAGTTATAATATCATATCTTTAAAATATAATTTAATATTGATAATTAGATAATTAATTTTATCTTATTTGTATTTATGTAATTTTTTTTTAATAAAAATGCAGCATCCTGTGTCATCCAATGATGTATTATCTTGGAGTATTTAGTTATATTCCTCAAGCCATTTGATGCTTTAAGAAAGATTACGACGATCTAGACCGACTGTGAATATACATCGGCAATTATATATCTCCATCTCGATATTCAAGATCAATTCATTGGGAATATGTTATCAGAAATTAAATCATTTGTTTGGTTTATTAAAGCAACTTAGCTTTAGTTAGATCTTGCTTTATCCATTAGTTTTTGAGTCACTCATACTCAACTATATGATTTAGGATTACAACCCAGTTATAGGATGAATGAATTTTATTTTGACTTATAACTAAATTTGTAGAAGAATCAATTCCGAATGATGAATTGGTTTGGCTTGAGGGTAAGCAAACTTGAGCCAGCTTACAAACCAACAGACCTTAAGGGTTTAGGTGATTTAATCGATCAGACCCGCCGAACTGATAGGTCAATGAACCAATCGTGTTGATCTATTGGATTGGTTTACCTGTTTTACCCCTCTAATGTTAAAAAAAAAAAAAATTGTTATATGTCTTCTTTTATTACTTTTTCTTTTCTCAACACACATCAAATACCATAACAAATTATAATTAATAGTTACATTATAACTTTAATTTTCTTGTATTGATAATTCATTCTTAAATTTTAATGAGATATCGATATCCTTTGTAAATCGTAACTTTTATCGATTTACTTAACTTTACTTAATATTTTAATATTAAAGTAATATCATTCTTACGAGGTCGAAATTAATTATTTTGAAATGAAATAAAATTTATAATTTCTTTTGCTAACACTTTATATATAAAGTGTTACAATTATTTTGAGAAAAAAGAAATAAAAAATGAGATTGAGTGAAAAGTTATTTACAATATAATTCCTAAGAATGCAAGAATAAAAGTAAAGAAAATTTATAAAAATAATAATAATAAAAAAAAAAAACAAAAGATAACTAATTCAATTGAATAGGTCTAAGCCCCTACCTTCACAGGTCGAACCTAGTTTAAATTTGCACCGACTCATGAACTAATAGTTCAAGATTGGTTTGGCCCAATACTTAAATCATCTCATAACTACCACTTATAAGTGTCTCACTCATACTTAATAACTATTTAAAATTCTATAACACTAGAAACATCATCCAAAATGGGCTGAAAACATAAGCAGAAATCTAGCCATCAAGTTAGGTTTGTGAACTAGCAACAAAAATTCCCAAGAAAAGCCAGCGCAATTAGTCTAATATTGACACTTTTATTATAATTATTGAACTAATGAATAAACTAAAAAATAAACTTCTCACATTTTTCAACAAAGGCGACGTGCGCAGGAGGAAACGCAAGTGTGTGAAAATTGAGAAAGTTTCTTTCATACTTATTAATTACGGTTTCACGGGTTATAGAAAGGCAAAGGCATGAAAATTTGAAAATTTTTCTTATTAACAAATATTAAAGCACACCATCAACTATCTTCCATGTACTTAAAAATGTGACGTTGCTTTTAACTACCTTCCATGTACTTTAAAAATGTGGCGTTGCTTTTAATGGAATCTAAAATATGCTCTTTCGGGAAAAAAAAAAAAAAAAAAAATTTTAAAAGGGGGGAAACTCATCGTTAATCTTTTTTCATTGCGTCATTGATTCACATCTTGATCGACTTGGCATGTTTTGTATACAAGAACCGATACGGAACGGAATCGTAATTTCGAATTTGCTTTCAATGTTTGCGTTTGGATGCATCTATTAAAGTTGGAAGCAATTTCTCAGCATTATCCATTTCAATAATAATTCCAGCTTTTAAGTAGGGAGTTGTAATTTCTTTTCACCTTAAAAAAAAAAAAAGGAAAAATAATTACATTTTCAACCACGTATTTTCTGAACATGTGTATACTGTAAGTAGTTGGAATATCGTACTGTATGTACACTCTATTACATACTTTATATGGTATATCGTTGAATGTATTTTATGTTGTCTACGTATACTGTAATGTACATTAATTAATTGTCTCGTTGCAATAATTTGGAAACACTAGCGGCAATTTAAGGAGCTAAATGCACATTATCTAAATAGACACATAATCATGCTCATGATTTAAATGAGAATTGAACCAAAACTACTTACCACTTAACCAAGTTGATCTTTATGCCATGATTTGCTTTCAAAACATAAATAAAATACATACTGTCCATTTTCTTTTTCTAAAAGAACTTGATAATTAATTTTTTTCAACCGTAAGAATTAAAACCTCCCTTTAAATCGGTGCTTGCTTTTGGAAAAAGATTATACCCATAAAATATGATGAAAAATGATTCAATAAATAATATTCACCGCATGGTAGGTAATACGTGGCACGTAGGCTTAGGCAAAAATCAGTTTTGAATCATAAATTAACTTAGGCAACTCGACTCGCCTGAACGGGTTTTTAGGATTCAAGCGGTTCACCTAGACAGAATTACCGGATTTATTAAAAAACAAAAATATTTTTTGGCCGGTCATTTGCCCACCCCTACCCCCTGTCCATTTTAAATTTCAATTTCAAAATTGAAATTTAAAATTTATGATACCGAATCGCTTAAAATTTTAAATTTCAAATTTTAAATAACGCGTTTCCATATTTCTCAGTCCTTATAAATAGTAAGTTCAGATCTAGCAAAAATACTTACTTTACAAATTACTTAAATCTCTTTAATTCCAACCATTTTACTTTCATATTTTTTCCAGTTACAAAATATTGTTACGAATATTTCCTTCTATTAACCACAAATTTCTATGAATAATTCTTCACTTCACTATACAAAAAAATTTGCATTAGCAAATAACGCCGATATACACATACCTACCATATAATTTCCACTACATTTTCTCTTATATATTATTTCTATCTTTCACTCATAAATATTTACATCATTAAAAAGATTTTTGTACCGTACCTTTTCCAATAAAAAACACGGTTCATCATTTAGTGGGAAAAGCAAAGGTAAAGGCATTAAAACTTTTAATACGTCGTTTGCATCACTACGGTTTCAGGACGTTCAGGTGTATTCGAATAATGAGTACAACCTAAATAAGTAGAGGATACACAAAATAATTGAGAACGTTGAAGAAGAATTTACACCACTTCCGGGCTTCAATATAGAACCTCATTGCACGAGTAGTCGGGATATACCATCTCCTAGTTTTGATATTGAACATCAACGTATGAGTTATCGAATACGCCACCTCCCGGTTTTGAACCTCCATGCATGAGTATTCCTAAATATCATGCTAGATTTGAACCTCCTCATTTGAGCGTCTCTACACAACCTGCGAGATTTGAACCCCTACGAATGAGTTACCCTATAAGCATGTTCGAGGATGAGGAGGACAATATTGAAATTATTCTCAAAACAGAAGAGTAACATATGAGACAATATGAACTTAGTAATTTGAGACCATCCAACTCAAATAAGCCTCCTAAACTCGGTAAGTCTAATATTTTCACTACTTATTTTCGTAAAAATAAAGACGAAAAGGGGAACTTGAAGGCATTTTATAACTATTACAATGCGAATTATTTGTGAAAAATGGGAGAAGATATGGTGCTTGTAAGCCCCATAACCAATCACCGAGGGTTTCGATCGGCTAAAAGATCCGATCGATCCTAATTTATAAGTAAAGTTAGAAATATTAGTAAAATGATCTCGTAAACTTGAATTTAAGAAAATAAGTAATAAAATAGGAGATTATAAAATTTTCAAATTTTAAGTATAATAATTGTTAATTATTGAAAATGCGAAAAGTATAATATAATAATTAATAAATTACTAGAGATAGATTATATATATACTAAAAATCATAAAATAACCTAAGTAATATTTAGGAATATTTAGTTGTACTATATATGAATTTGTATGTAGAAATACGCGTAATTACTTAAAATACGCAAAATGTGCTAAAATAATAATAAATAATTAAAGAAAATTCATAATTAATTAAGGAAAAATAAGGAATGATCCAGATTTAGTCGTGGCAAGTCAGGAATTGAAGAAGAAAAATTAGTCAATTAGAATTAAGTAACACAAAAACAAAAAATTAAGGGATTTGGGCAATGTCTTGTCTAATTTAATGTACATTAATTACCACAAAGCTCTATAAATAGGGAAAAAAATCACAGAGCTCATTTGGACAGTTAAAAATCAAAGAAAAATTAGGAGTATCAAAATTGGAAGAAAAAAATTCGAGAAAAAAAAAAAAGAAAACTGTGTAGTTGGGGCTTGTAAGAAGAACTTAAACCCGTCGAGCAGCTGAAAGTGGATACCATCACCACAACACAGTGGTGGCAGCGCCCAAGTGGGTCGACACACCCATGACCACCGACAGTGGCCGAAGCCACCCAAATTGGTGAGTTCGATTTCTAGCCTGATTTTGTAAAATTTTGTAAAATTATTTATTTTTCCCAGAAAATTATGAAATTTATTAGTCTGTTGTTTTACTGTATGTAGATTTAGGAAAAAATAGTGATTAAATGTAATCACGTATGAAAATATAGGGTTCTTAAGAAATTAAGCAAAACCGAATATGATTAGAATTAAAAATAAATAAGCTTAAGAGTGTAGTTTGGAGTTCAAATTTTTTTTGTAGAATGCTTAAGTGATATATATTAGTGCTATGAAGCTATTTCTTTTTTAAATTTAATTTTCTAAATTTTTAGCCTTAAAATGATAGAAAAATTGGGTAATTTTGAGTTAATTAGATAATTAAGACATTAATTACTGATTTAGATAGTAATTAGAGGGTTAGGGATGTTAATCTATGATGTGGAAACCTAATTCTAGCCTTTGAAGTGTTAAGTGTAATTAATAAAAGAATTATGTGGTAATTGTAGAAAATTAGGAATATGTAGAATTAAAAAATTAATAAATATGAAAAAATTAGGTTTAATTAGATAATATAATAATAAAAATTAGAATATAATAAATCTAAAACAAAAATTTAATTTTAGGTAATTGTATAAAAAATGTAAGATTTTTTCACATCGAGAATAAATCCAGTACCCTAATTAGGATTAGCTCATACCAAACAGTTTAGAATACTAAATTAAGGCCTAATAAGATATTAAAATACTTGAGCTTAATGTGATTAATTTTATATTAGGATTCGAGCATATGTAAAATTCCAAAATCAAAACCAGAATCTAATTTAGAAACCGAACCTTGAAATAGGGTAAAATGAATCATTAGTAAATAATAGGTATACATGAAAAAAATAAGCTAAATTATAACTTAGAAATCAAATCAGAACCTAATTTAGAAATCAATGCAGAAAATGAACCCGAACCTAATCCTAAACCTAGAATAATTGTAAAAGATTTGAGAACCTAGATAATCTGACATATTAAACCCTACACAAAATAAAACAATAAGCGTTATAGGATAAAACCAACTTATAATAGTTATATGAAAAACTGAAACCACGTTTGTGTTATAAGGATGATCGGCGATGCAGTGAGCGAGGAGTCCAAGTAAATTGGGATTAATACATTGCTGTATTTTGAAGGCTTAAGATTATGTTTGGTTGTGCTTGTTAGATAGTTGGTTTTGTGCATGTACTTGATTATGAGTAATACTATGATTCTGTTTATTGTTCTAACTTGTATTGTATGATTTGTGTGAAATGATTAATCGCCCTAAATTAGACCAATCAAATATACGATCTGTAATCATAATCGGACCAGCATGGCAACCTATTTTAAAGGCTTGGGATTATGCTTGATTGTACTTATTAGATAGTTGGTTGTGTGCATGTGCTTAATTATGAGTGATGCTGTGATTCTATTTATTGTTCTAGCTTGTATTGTATGATTTATGTGAAATGATTGATTATACTAAATTAGACCTAATCAAATATATGATTTATAATCATAATCGGACCAGCATGGCAACCTATTAGGGGAAACCTAGGATTCTCCGGCCAAATATCGACCCCTTCGAAAGGGATAGCGCAGGATTACATAACGGTCCCTTCTTCATCCTTGGTCGAACTAAGTGACAGGAGAGGAGATCGCGACAAGAGTAAAGTTAATGGTTTGAAAGTAGTCGTGGGAGAAGCGATGTTTTCATTATACAAGCCTAAGTTTAATCGTGAGCTGTTGCATTAACGACAACTTCTTAACCCGGATTAGAGCGAGCGTAATTTCTCTAATTTCACGACGGGTTGGATTATATCGTGCGATAACATTTACTTAAACATGATTACACCTAATAAGTTGATTGATAAACTTATTGTGTTTATGGTATAGTTTTAAGTCCTCTATCCTAACTTACTAAGCTGTAGTTACTCACATTCTTACAGACGTCGTGCAAGTGCTGGCTAAGAAGTGGCATACAATTATTCTGAAGCTAACAACTACTGGATCCTAGAAAGTGAGGAAAAACATTTGAAAAACAAACATATATTTTTAAGGTCTAAACTTTTATTTTAGAATTTTTCATTTCTGAATAATATAATAACTAGGAAATATATTTATGGTAAAATATTATAAACGTTAATTGTAATAACTGAATTTCAGTGTATATATATATATATTTTCTCACTTTCTTAGGTAAATAATTTATTTAATTTACAAACTGTTTATTTCAAAGCGGGTTAGTAGTGGACGTCTTGTATAGATCAGGTCTAAGATAGCGATTGTAAGGCCAACTTCTATCTTAGAATAGTTTATACGGCGAGGCTGTTACAACTCTACCGTTTTGAGGCGTGACAGTACTCTTAACAGGCACTTAAGGTCGAAGCATCCCAAGGAGGTTGAAATAGATAGAACACGACAACAAATTGCCCAAAGCGGTGGTTCATCTGGACAAATATAACCTGGCACGGTACCTAACGAACATATACCTCCAATTCAATACGGGTGCATCGGAGTGGCAAATTCAATACAAACGGGAGATGTTCAACCTCAGCTCACGACAGCTTATCCACAAACGATAACTCGAGCCATGCAAAAGCTCTACCACAAAGGTACGAGGGAGCTCGCAAATAAGTTTGCTTCCCTCAATACCTAAGTATCCATATGTGCAGACATATGGACGAGTCATTGTCATAATAATTTTTATATGGGTGTTACTGTTTACTAGGTATATAATAATTGGTAACTTAATAAACAACTATTAGCTTTAAAGGTATTTAACGATCGACACACGGTGCAAAATATTTATAAAATTATTAAAGAAATCCTAAATAAATATAGATTAGTAAGGAATATTTTTTCTATTATTTTTTATAAATTAATTACATAATTTACTATATAGAGAGAACTATACAACAGTCAACCAAAGGCACACCTAACAATGATGTAGAACTGAATGAGGGTCCTCAGATCATATAGAACCAACTCACATTGTTTTATTACCAGGAGCTCAAGCAGTGAAGGGAGCTAAAACTTGAAGATGGCAGCACCACTTGACGGCTTGGAAGCAAAGACGTACTGACCGAGCTCGTTGTCCTTTATCAAACCCCTGTCGATTCTTGATTGATAAAAGGCTTCCTGGAAAGGGATAGTAAACATTAATCTATTGTCCATATTGAAATCAGCGATTTCTAATCGATTAGCAATGTTCAATACCTTCAAATTAAGGATGAACTTTGGGACAATACTTTCCTTAACTAAAGCAACTGCACAACCTCCCCATCCAGCTCCGGTCAGCCTAGCCCCAAATGCCCCGTTTTCCCGGCAAGTTCTTACGAGCTCCTCCAACTCTGGGCAGCTAGTCAAAAGAACAAAAACAAGGCATAACAAACAGAGACCGGTTTATGATACATCCAGAGAATGTGAAAAGAAATAAAGAAGCTCAAGCATCTATCCTAATTGCAAACATATAGATAAAACTATTTCCAAGACACAGAGATGGAGAGAAGCTTCAGTGATCGGTAGTGAATTTTTGCTACCCAGGCAGAACGTTAAGGAGATAATCGAGGTCAGAAATCTGGTTTTGCTCTAGCATGCTCACCAGAACAGAAGAGGTCGGGTAACTTAATCAATCTAAGGCCATCGGGATTACAGCGTCTCAATTTTCAATTCTGCATAAGCAAAAGATGAGGTTCACAATTTTACAAGAGCTACAAAAGCAGCAAGGCCTAGTATTTCGTTCTGATTATCATATTTCATACAAACAGAAATATCTCATGGATTCTGGGCTAGGTGTTATTCTTAAGCATGATTGGAGCATTAGTAACTTGAGAATTTAACCCATATGAATCGGAATTTTTGGCAACGTAAGTTCCATGTTCTTTCATCAGATATATAACCAGCAACCAGGCCTCGCACTTCACATTATTTTTAATGTCCTACGATCTAAACTCATTGTATTGCTAGGTTCGGGATAAATACCAGATAAGCAAATTGACCAGACAAATGTACCTGCACTCATACAGGACACTGCAGCTATAGTGGCTGTCATTCATGAGATCACCAAGCTTCTTAAGCATTTCCTCCTCGCTGTGAAGCATTTTCGTATCGATATTAGGCAGAAAATCAACTACGCCACACCTCAGTCCATAAAACAATTTCTCATGCATACAATCCCAAAGTGCAATGGTAAAAAGTTCCAATGGGCAATTGCCTTTTAGATATAATCAATAATAATTAAAAAAAAAAAAAAGGATTATTGGTTACACAAGACCCAAGGAAGAGAAGACAAGAAAAAGAGGAACAACCTTCTTCTATTTATACAAGTTAGAATTACGAGAATTCGGGCTTAGCCACTGACTAAGGGTTAATTAGAAATAACACACGAGTGCTCATGCTTTTTCACTTTGCGTACCTATACTCTTTATTTTACCCCCATTTAGACATCTTGAATTTTCACACCTTTTCACATGTCATTATTTTTCAGATACATAACCTAACTTTTCATGTTTTTACATTTTGGATACCTGAGTTATATCTTTTTTTTTCCCCAATAAATTAAAGGCTAGCTAAATTGAAACTTTGCTAGATATACCCAGTTTTCATGTGGCTTTTAGTCTCTTCGTTCTAAAATGTTGATGACTGCGCTGGGGTTATGTAACTATAAAAGGAAAATAATAACAGGGGGATGTAAAGTGAAAAAGTGTGAAAACTAGGTCTTGTAACTGAAAAAAGCGAAATTATTCAAGTATATAAAGTGAAAAGAAACAAAAACCCAAGTTATGCAACTGAAAATATAAATAAACAAATAAATATAGCATATATGTGAAGTGAAAAGGAGCTGAAAGTAGTACCAATCAAATGAGCCAAGCACATGCATACATGCATTTTCTAGTAATCTCATAAGCCACTGTTACGACTTATCTTGACACAAGTAGCAGACGGCAGATATGTGCTTGTGATTTGAAAAAGGATTAAATGAACCCAAGGAGTAGGCCTCAATATAAACTAACATTATTGTTAATCCTAACATAAAACTAATTCCCTTGACAGTTTACTGCTCGCAAATATTAACGTGTGTTTTGCCAATGAATGCTGTTAAAGGAGCAAACGATCAGCAGATAATTTCACAATTGAAGAGGAAAAAAACAAACCTTAGATTAGAGGATACTGTATCCTTGAAATCATACACCCGTTTTGCTTCAGAGTACACATGAGATGCTCTCTGCCACATCAGATTGGGTTAAAACCTCAGATTAATTTATCTTACAGAGCAAATATAAGGAAAGATTAAAGAGTCAAAGGACGCTTGAGAACATCATTAAGGGTGGAGATGAATGGAAAAAGAGTTTTAACATGAAAATTAAACCAAAGAGCTCTTACATTCTGTCCTCTGATGTTCATATGATAAAAGCAACGGCAGCCCCATGGTTTAATTTCATATGATTAAAAAGGACGGGAGGTTGCACATCCTGGGTCGCTGCTGAATTTGGACAAACTATTTCTTTCTCCCCCATGGATAGATGTAGGAGCTATAAAACCACCAATTAATGCGAAGACTCTAGGAAATACCTGATGCAGTTTAAAGTGCTTAGCAGCTTTTAACACATCCAAAGAAGAAGGGGAATGCCCCAGAATTGACTGAAGTTTCTCTCCTATGATTTTTTCAATATCTTCCTCCGTATACGGTTCTTCATTTAGATATTCCTGGGTCAAGCAGAAATGTTTTAACCATAATAATAACACAAGAAGAGAATATTAGTAACTACTTAGGGTCAAACTTATACACAAGCACGAGATCAATTTAGGGGGAAAAAAAGGTACCTTCACAGCAACAATAGGATCTGAAGAGCCACAACTGCTTACATATGATATACATAACCCTTCGACATCAGATAGAGTTTTAATCGTTGAAATTGCTTCTTGAGGATTCATCCCAAGCTTTATACCAAGTACAATCTGGAAAGATGCAATTGTAAAAGCAAAACATGAGCTCAACTAAGCAATTAGAATCGATTTCTCCAAGCATTAAGGAGACAACAGAAGTTTCCACACACTTTTACATACTTCAAAAATCAGAGTACCAAGCAATTAAAATATGCCACGGTAGAAGTAAAATATCACTTACACACAAAAATGGTAATACATCTGAAGCAGAATTCTTGTACTAAATAATAAAGTAGGGCATACCGCAGCCAACCGGCACTCCACAACTCTGTTATTGTAATTAGTGGCAGCTGTGACAGCCTTTTGTGATTCAGCCAAAGAATGAGCAATTACAAAAGTTCCACCAGCAGGAAGTTGTACATCAGCCACACGAATAGGATTGAATTCAATGAGCTCAGCAAAGCCAGGTTTTGCCATAATCGAAATTGCCTAAAAAAAGCACCGGTCATGCTCAAGATACTATTTATGCAATTATTACATGCATTTGGCAAGATGAAAAGATACTGTAATGTCATTGCGCAAAAAGCAGCAGAAAGAACATGAGTCAAAGGGTTTTATAAATACCTCATGTAATTGAAGAATAATAAAAGCTAGCATTTTACATTTTATTTTAGTTTATCTTTTTTTATGAAATTGCATGGTTTTCTCTATAGGGTCCTTAAACTTAGGGATTGAGGGGTTCTCTATGACAAGCCCTCAGCTTCCTTGTATGTATATTTCAACCATGACAAGATCCTGCTCCCATGTCCATGTCAATACATCTGCTCAATCCAAATCAGTAACTCCAGAAGGTACTGTAAATTCATATTGCTTTTAATTGAGAAATGTTCGTATTGCTGAATGAAGGCTGCAATAAACACACTTGTGAAGACACAATGCATAGTGTTGCTTAAGGACATACTGATGGTAAGCTCCAGGTTGCTGCTATAGCATGACTACATGAAAGCAAAACAATGAAATAGAAACCAGCATTCACACTATAAATAAATGTGAAACCTGATTAACCCAAGTAGAAGAAGGTCCTAACAGAGGAGTATTCAAGTGATTGTTGCACATGAGAAACATTTTAAGTTATTTACCTTGGCAGGATACCGAACAAACTCCCACTACTAGAAGAAACAATGAGAGTTGATTTTATATTTAAATATTAATATTTATTCAGAGTAGCCCATAGAGAAATCAATAAACAAGTCCATTACATGTATCATGGAAACTGGTCAAAGAAACATAAGCAAATAGATTTATTCAGAAAGTAGTATACTTGTAACTAACAAGCAAAAATGTGCATTACTTGGTCCATTCCACCCGATTGAGTTCCAATATGCCGCTCACACTCACATGTCAGCTGTGCAATTTCTTTCTGTCAAACAAGGAACAGAAATTAAAATACAGAATGCTCTTCAAAGGAAAATGGTATGCATAAATATCAGGAAAAATGACATTCACTTTTAGATCCTTTTTACAATCTCTCCTATATCAAGTGTAATAAAAGAAATTGAAAAATGTGTTCCCTATGAAATTGAAGCAAAGCAGAAACAGGGTCCCATTAGAATGTTGCAAGGGTTCAAGCCTCAAGGAGTATGAATAAAGACTAAACTTTAACATAGGAAATTGAAGTATGCATTACATTGCAGAACTATCCACCAAGATACGAAACATAAAAATTTGTGAAGCATTTTCTTTATATTAGCAAAGGGGCACATACCTAGTTGACCAGCTGCTTTCAGGTACATATATTATTTTTTAGAGTCCATGCACTAGTTAGGTTTAGGTTGCATTATAAACTACGCACCTAAAGCTTGTAAAAATGGCAAATGCAAAGGTGAGTAGCAGCCCATCAACTGGCAAGAGGCATAGAAGAGTTTGAATCACCATATACATGTAAAGCGAAACATAAGTCACGACTTGAACAAACTTAATAAACATAAAATACATGCAATCTAATGCTCAATCTCTTTAGCTATAAACATAAAAAGATATACCATGGAGGCAACTACTTTCTAACTGTACATTGCATTACCTTTGGAAAGTTCACATCAAAGGCAGCCATGATAGCTATTGTAGAAGAGCAAACAAATGCTGTTGAACTTGATAGTCCAGAACCTTGATGTGAAGAAAAAGCAAGCATGATTCAATTTTCAAGATCAATCCATGATAAAGTGACTTGGTGTGAAGTTACAAAGCATGCAAATTGTCTCTCTCTACCAACTCATAAGTTCAATGGCTGTCAACTACTTAATCAAAAGTCAATCAATGTTAAATAATAAATATAATGGCCCACACCACATCTACCAACTTAAGTTTTTAGAAGAGTTAGTTATGGTGCCAGTTTTAACATGGTATCAGAATAAAAAATCCTATGTTCAAATCTTTGCATTGTTAATTAATTTCCACTTAATCAAGTTGTTCACTTGTTGGGTTTTACTGAAAGTCTAGTCCATAAGAGAGGGAAGGGAGGAGTGTTAAGTAATAAATATAATGATTTACGTCACATGTACTAGCTTAAGCCTTTAAATGAATCGGTTGTGTTACCAGTCTTAACAATTAGAGCCATACCTATAGGAACCGTTCCATCAATCATTACATCAAGTGCGATTGGTGTGCCAACATCCACTCCCTTTGATTTGGAAAATTCATGGAAACCCTTGTACCTGATTCAAAGGACTTAGTTTTTAAATTTAACTTGAGTAGATGAAAAGCACATAAATTTGAGCTTTGATTAAAATAACGATGGTGCAATCGTTTTGAAATGTTCTTAAATAACTCTTGCAGAGCTTGTGTTTAGTTGCTTTCAATATAAAAATGCCTTAAGTATACAATTCTGCAAAAAAAATTTGTACACAATAATAAAACTTGCATATTTCTCGTTTTATACCTTTGCTTCTTTTCCCCCACCCTCCCCCCTTCCTCTTTTCCCTAATTTTTCTTCTAAAATCATGCTAGTTTTCCAAACGAACAATGAATTAGAAATAAGCAATATGGGGCTAATGGATAGAAAATCTAAAATTCAGTTACATATATAATCTGCTTCAGGCTTTTAACTTTTACAGAAAACTTTGATAATGTGGATTTTGCAATGTCATTTGAACGTTGAAAGATTATTAGTAATCATAATGAAGAGGCACATGGCATATAGCTCTAAATTCTCACCCACAAATGAAATAATGGCCCCATCTATGGTTCTTCAGGTCAATTTCCTGCAAAATGAACGAAATCAACTATTTCTTAGACATATAAATAAGCATAATAGTCGCTAATAAGGCAAAGAAGCACGGGGTGCAATGGAAAGAAAATTGCAGAAATTCAAGATTCGAAGGAGTGATTTGCAAAGAACAATATACAGCACCTGCTCCGGGTTGGCAGGATAGGTGCACATGGTGTATTTATCATTGACATTTCCAATACAAAGCTCTTGAGCCTCCTCTTCACCGTGCTTCCTAATTGCAACAATTGTGTCCTGCCTGATAGCCATGGGCAAAACCGAGTAGCCCTCATAGTCAATATGGTCTCCAATCAAATTCACCCTCCCTATATCAATTGCATGATCAATAGCCAATAATCACATAACATTCTCAATTGTTCTCAAACACTCCCATCTTGCATTTTCTTTTGCACTTGGCCAAGCCTGTCTTTTATTTGAATTCATGACTTTTTTCATCACTTTTCCTCTTAATTGAGGCCATTTATCACATAAAAAGCTGTTCATTTCAACCATTAACTATAGAGAACAACATAGTTAACACGAAAATGTTGATTCAAAATGAATGTAACCATATTGCCAAGCAAACCAAGAAGTTCCATACATTCCATGAGGGATTATATATCCTTGATCACCACCACCACCACCCCATGGCCAGCACTGACCGCCCATTGCCACCAATTAACATAACCAGTACATATAATTAGGACAAAACTAGATTAAGAGCATGTAATCATTTTAAGTACTGTCAGACTCGACCCAAATAGTCAACCGAACATGTGAGAAGGTCAAGAGTTAAAGATATGAAGCATGTTGAACGGAAGTTGTACCAGACGGCTTTTATAGTCAGATCGAGTTGGATTAGACCACACAGGTCAATCTGAATTTAGAACACTGATTCCATTTTTCAAAGAGGATGCAGCAATAAGTAATTTTTAGCGGTAAACGTGACGATAGCATAGACTGGCCTGTTAAAAGTGTCGTATCCGTCTATTAAATTTACTTTACTTAGCTCATTGTAGCGAAAGAAATGAAAAATGGTTATCATTTCAATATTTTTCTAAAAATTAATTATCATAAGTCATCAAACCCACTGCCTTTATTTTTCTTCCATTATCTTACGACGATACATTTTCTCAAACACAGGAATTGCCGTCGCATGATAGTACGAGTATTTTCTAAAGCAGGCGAAAATTAAGCACGTATAGTTAGCGCATAATTTGCATTTTTTAACACTTTATAATTGTCAAATATCATCGAAATAGAAAAGAGAAAAATACCAGGTGATCGTGCGAAGAGGTGGGGTGGATGACCGAAAAGCTGTGTGAACTTGGACTTGAGGTCGTCGAACCGAAGCTGAGCTTCTTCAAGCTGTGAACCATCACCGTACACCGGTTTCAGTGTGGAGTAGACTGGAATCGGAAGCTCCTCGTGTTTTGCCATTTTTGGTTTTGGACGATGATTATTATGACTATATTTGATAAGGGTTGACCGGTGAAGACTTCGGTAATCATCATAATTAAAATTATTATTTAAATTAATATTAAATATTATTTAATAAAAAATTAATATTATAAAATTATATATAATTTATACCATAAATAAAATTATTCTCTTATAATATCCATATTTAATTTCTCTTTTTCACCCTCTAAAACCGTATTTATTTTTTTTTCCATCCTTTTTCTTCTTTCTCCCACTTTCTTATCTCTTTTCTTTTACATTTTCAATAAAACCCCTTCTTTTTCATAATTTCTTTTATTTATATAATTTTAAAAAAAATCATTATAAATTATATAAATACATTAAAAATAAAATTTATAATAATAAATATAAAATATTTTACTATAAACTTGAAATAAATATATGTTTTCTTTTATTAGATATAAAAAAAAAATTACACCCCTAACTTAACGTTAGTATATATATATATATATAGATATATATTATATTATTAGTTGATTTTGAAATTTTAAAATTTGGTCGGTGACTCTGATTAAAATCATATATACCGTACCGTCTTACTGGTACTGCAGCGGCTAATCTCTTATATTTTAAACGTATTGTCCAGCACTTTATTCGATTCGAAATATGGAATTATATGATGGAATAAAAGTGACAAGGAAATAAGTAACAATTTAAAAAGAAAATCCTGAAGGAAATTTTTCTTAAATTACGCTTATAATTGCTGGAAATTTTCAAATTTACATCACGCTTCTGAATTCCCACGCTCTCTCTCTACAAAAAAAAAAAAAAATGAAAGAAAACGGACGCTTTCTCTTCTCCCACATGCAGACCCCAAATTTTGCTTACACGGTGAGATATAAATGACTAAACAGGAGCTGTTTAAGTTCGACTCCAAAAGATTTCGGTAAGCTTAAATTTTATAATATTTAGTTAATTCACTAGTTTAACGGAGTTTAAATTAAGTTTAAATATTATTTGAATTTTAGTAAAATTAATCATTAATATTATTTCTATTAAAAAAATAATAGATGAAATAAAATTAATAAAATCAAACTCAACTTACAATTAAATTTGAGCTCAAATCAAGTTTAAGTTTTAAAATTTTGAGTTGAAATTGAGTTCGAACTTAATATCACATAATCTCTACTTGACTCAATTATAGTTATGCATCTAATCAATTAAATGAAATTAAATAATCAAAGATAAAATTACCACATTCATCTTTAATTAAAAAAAACTAAAATTAAAAAAAAAATTAATATATATTTGTCTAGGGGAATAGATGGTCGATCGCATAGACCTCTTTTGATTAAGCACTTTAGACAACCATGGACAAACCTTAGTCTAATATTATACGAAGGGATATGATTAGAGTGGAGTGTGGGAAGAGAAACGGATTGTCTCTATAACCTTTTACTTGCATTCTTGAATGTTCTAAATTGTTCTCATCAATTCTTTTTATCTTTCTAGTAAAGATTTCAATAGTACAACATTATTTTTTCTTTTATTTTTCAAATGTATCAAATGATGAGAAGAAAATTCTTATTTTGAGAATTTCAGTGCTCATTCTGGAGCGTTGAATGATCTAGAGATTGATGTCCAATATGAGTCTTTAATGACATCTATAGGATCGTTTTAATGATAAGCAAACAGGATGTAACCCTCAGTAATTCATTAATTTCTCATTTATGGGCTTTGAGAAAACGATAACATAATGTGTAAAATATTGGAATCATGCAAAATAAACATTGATATTTAATGAACACTTAAAAATAAATTATATGGATAATAGAATCGTGAAATAATATAAAATAATATGTTAAAAAATTATATATGTACATCAAGTGTAATATTATACATAAATATATTACTATAATTACTAAAAATTATTTAAACATAAGCAAAATAGGCAAAAAAATGATGGGAAAAAATAATAAATAAATATAAAAAAAAAACAAGACAAAAGGGAAATTGTGAGAATAGGCACGATTAATCAAGAGATAGGTATTGGTAATATGGATTAGCGTAATCATACCTTAGATCATGCAAAACGAAAAGCATTAAGCTTTAGATGAGAGAAAAAAAATCCATAAAACATACTTATACTCATTTTAGAAAATTATAACCCTCTCTGAAAACTAAGACATGCAAATTGGAGCTTAGAAAATTTTGGGAAACTTAGAAGGTAGAGTGAGAAAAATTAGGAAAAATTTATGAAAAATCCATGCAAAACTAAGCAAGTAGTAGTTCAATAATGCAAGTATGTTTTGGAAGTGTGCCGCCACCGCCACCTAAAGCGAAACCTCACATTAAGATGTGTAGACAAACCCCCATCTCTCAAAGGTTGTTGGAGTGCGGTGTTTCAGTAAGTGTTCAATTTTCTCAATTTTAACCAAGTTTTACTAAAAATAGCAAACAATTTTCAAAAATTATGAAACTTGTTTTTCTGAAGTACTTTTGCATATAAATTTCAAATATCAAATCATATTTTCAAAATTTTAAGTACATGTAGATAGACCTACGTAAGGACCAGTTCCGAACCGTAAACCGACCTGGAAGTAGGCAGGCCGAATCGTCTTGGAGAATCATTAGGCTTTAAGGGCTTAAGCGATTCAAGAGGGTAGAATTGCCCAAACTGGCAAGTCAGCCCAGTTAGTTCATCCCCTTAAAAAAAAAAAAAAAAAAGAGAGAGAAAGAGAAAAGTGAGATCATTAAATTAGAAAAAATAATTTGATAATATCTAGTAAATTATTACATGTTAAAGCTACTTTATTTATGATGGTGAATGAGAATTTTTTTAACAATAATATTATCAAACTAATGATAGATAATTAATCATAAGTTAATTATGTGTTAAAGATAGATAAAAAATTCAATTTTAGTTAATTAAATCCTTTTTTATAAAACTTATCAAATGTTAAGGACTTCAATATGAGAAAAAAAATTTACGGGAAAAAATAAAAAATTCGAAATTACATTAAGTCAGAAACTAATAAAAAAATTATAAATTATTAATGAATTAATACACTTAAAAAAAGAGAAAGAAAATTACATTATTAGAAATTATTAATGTATTAAAAAAATAAATTAATAAAAAAATTAAATACTAAAAAAAAACGATTCAAGAGTCTCAAACCTGCCTTTAAACTGTCGGACCTAGTGAACCGACTTAAAACTGCTAGCTCACGGGCCGGTTATGATTCACCGTATCACTGACTCATGAACCGATGATTCAGGGCTGATTTCAAACCATACCTAGGTTTACATGTAGATGGTCCTTAAGAAAAATGTTACATCCACTAATTTCTATTACATTTTCAAAAACCCGAACAATATAGTTTCCACTTGAATTTTTTTGTATAAACTCCTTAATGATTATATTTTCACACTATGTAATTAGTTTTCAAATTCTTGAAGTTAAATTTTATATAATTCATTATCTTCACTTGAACAGGATGCTAGTGCAAGTTTTTCCCAAATAAGCTTACTTTGGTTTTGTATAACCACATGTGGACACTCTATTTTTGCCTCCTTTATTTTTTTAAAATCTCTAGAATAGGGTCTTAAATTAAGAAAAAATTAAAAAAAACAAGAAAAACCTAAAAAAAATTAAAAAAGAAAGCCAAAAAAATAAGAAATTTAGAAAAATACAAAAAAAAATAGAAAATTTTAAAAAATACAAAAAAAATAGAAGATTTAAAAATAAATAAATTTTTTAGATAGTTTAATATAATATAATAAAATAAAAAAAGGATCATTGGGCTTATACTTAAATTTGAATATAACCTAGGTTGACTTTATCTATACGTGCAATACTAACAACCCATCTAAATAAGTACTTGAACTTAATATTGCATATAACTTGAAGATCCTAAGTTCAATCCATGAAAGGTGTAAAATGTATTTTTTATTTTCTTTCTCACTTCATCGCCACATCATGGTCACGCCACGTCATTTACCAACTCTTTTTAAGTGTAGTGAGCATACTCCTATACACTACTACACGCATAACTTTGTATTTAGCATCACATATTGTTCAGGTTCACCTAACCCAAATATAGAAGAAAATCATATTGCATTTAATATTTTCTATCTTTAACTTGACTATGATACCTATATATAGAAGACTTCATTTCACTATAAACCATCAACTCATCACTCACAATCACTTAAATCTATTCGTAATGCTACTCTCTCTCTCTACACGGCTAATTTTTCTAAGATTCATGTGAACTCCAGCTTGATCTGGCTCTACTTTGGTTTTTATTTATATTTTATTCTTCATATTTTGTTTTCTTTGTTTTTATTTATTTTTGTAATATTGTACCTTTTCTTTTTCTTTTTCTTTTTCTTTTTCTTTTGTTGTTGTTGTTGTTGTTGTTGTTATGATTGTATTCTATTTGCAATTATAAAAAGGAAAATAATAATTAAAAAAAGAACTAGTTTGTTTGGTTTACTGATTTTTACATTTTAGTCAAAAATATCTAATAAAAAATAAAAATAATAAAAAAAGTAAAAAAAATAATAGTGAAAAATAAATGTCTTTTTTTAAATAAAATAAATACTCTTTAGGCATATTTTCCATAATTTAGACATATTTTCAATGATTTAAACATTTTTTTCAATATTTTTTATTTCTTTTCCATGACTTAGGTTTCTTGTTTATAATTATCCATATTTTTTACAGTTTAAGTATTTTTTTTATAGTTAAGTATGTTAGTTATAGGAATTGTATATTTCATAAAAAGTCGTATTTAAGTATTTTAGGATTTCTTTAAAAGGTTTTATCACTTCGAAGTTTTTTCAAATAAATAAAAATAAATGGACCTTTTTTAAGAAATTAGGATATTTTAGAATTTTCCGAAAAAATAAAATCACCAAATTAGAACCATTTTCTCTTAAGTGTTTTTCTTAAATAAAATGAAATGGCTAAGAGACGTAAGGTTATGATAGGATTTGAGGTACCAACTCCACTAAATACCGAAACTTAGCTCGTTCACTCCTCATCCGGATATTTCATTTAATCATTTATTTTTACTTATGTTATTAAGATTTTTTATTTCTTTATTTCTTGTGTTTTTCATAAGTTGTCTTCATGTTTTATTTGCAAATATTGGAATGCCACCAAGACATCCTTTAGTCATTCTAGTCATCTGTAATATCACTATATGATAAGTTAAGAACAAGAAGCCTTTTAGGCATAAATTGGTTGCCAAAAGCTCATTAAGGTAGTGATTCCATTGGAGCCCTTTGAGATTGGAAAGAAATAAATTGAAATCTCCAGCAATATTGGCTTTATTTAGTTAAAGGAATCTAAGATTAGGAAGCAATCTAAAGTGATCACTTGTAAAGTAGTAACCCTTTAATCTAGATCAATTATCAAGGCAGATGACTCTAATTCTTTCTATATTCCGTTCCTCAAGAAGAAATTAACCTAAGTGGTTATATTCAAAGTATATGGAAACATTAACCTCATACCTACTTCCAATCAAGTACTTCTATTACTTCTTCACTACAACATAACCTTCCCTTGTATGGTGTGTTATAGCTTTGCCATCAAGCAATTTCTTTGCTAAGGTCTCTAAGTTGATCATACATCTATGGTTCATTATCATCAAGAAACTTTAGGAGGGACAATGAATAAAGAAGATAAATTGTGTAATCTCCTAACATGAAGCTTGCCATCGAGCTATCCTTTCAACGGAAAAAAGCATGCTATGTCAAGAAATGCTTCTTACTCCTTATCACCTAATTGTTCATAAATTATTCTCAACTTAGATTGAACATCATTATGAGGGATTTTTCTTAATTCTTTCAGCATATACTCTCACTTACTCTCAAATACATTGTCCAAGAAAGAGCCTATGACCTCCAGTGCTAAGGGAAAACCTCCAATTAGCAATACTACTTCATGAGATAGAGTTAAAAGATTAGGTGGCGGTTTTCTCCTCTTAAATGCATGCTTGTGAAAAAGAACAAGTGCATTACGAAATTGTAGTTCATTGAGATCATGAATTCCTCCCACTTAACATACATCCAAAGCCTCCTTATTTCTGGTTGTAATTATGACCCTACTTTCAGGAGCAAATAAAACATAGGACAATGTCACTATTTGTACCTTAACTTTACGATTTTTGCAATTATACGGTAGTCTTAATATGCACCTAATTGAAGTACGACATGTTATAATATACACCTCCATCATCTTAAGTTAACTTCATTAGTTGAGTTAGTATGATCTTCCAATCTTTATGCGATATGTGTTATTTTTGTTTTAAATCTCCTAATAACATTTTCCTTTTTCCAAATCAACCATCTACCTAAGAAATCAATACAAATAGAAGTCCACATAAGCCAGAAACGAAAAAGAGAAAAAAAAATCTGATAAAATGAAAAATTAATAAAGGAAAAGAAACAATAACAAAAACCTTACGACTATTTCCCTAAATTGAACATTATTTTCACTTATCTAATCTTAAAGAAATTGCCCTAACCTTACACATCAACCAATCGAAAACCCCAAATGTTGGAACCGCACAAATAAATCAAAACCATAGGTCCTTTCACATTGAGCTAACTAAAGCCCTAAGATCGAAACCCTCGTGAAAGCCCTAAAAAATTTATGTTGTATGAATTAATTTTTGATGAGGGAGATGGAAGCACTAGGGAAAGATGAGGATAAGTACGAAACTTCTTCTATCATGAATTATTTCCTTGTGATCTCCTAACAAAATTTGCAATATGTAGGGCTATTCCTTATTCATCCTATATAAGAGGTTCAGAGTAACAACTTATTTTCATAGCCATTTTGCTATGCTAAAGACAAGTCTGATGATGGAGCAATTCAACATCTTAACTTTACGGCATTAACATCAAACACTCTAATGTTTCCTTGTGATCACCTTACAAATTGCCCGATTAATTAACAAAAATTTGATTTTTGTCAAATATATTCTTTTAGATTTTAACTTGTCTCTTCCAGAATTAGGGTTTTAAAATTTTAGGGTTTGGGTTTTATCTTTATGGAAGGGAAGAGGGTGTGGGGTGCCTCAATTTAAGGGTTTCTACTTGAAAGAAAAGGAATTGGTTATTTAAGGTTAGGGTTTGCAATGAGGCTACTTCATGGAAAGAGATGTCTACTTGATTTCAATGATGGGGGTATTTGATTAGTTTTCTCTTCTTCTTTTTTTCTCTATTATCATTTTAACAATGAATCTTATTTAATGAATTCGGAGATAGAGTTTAATTGTTTACGTGGAAGGCTAAGTGGAAAAGGGATAAAGTGATATGAATATTAAAAATTAAAACTACAAATGTCTTATAATGATTGGGTCATCACATTGATTGTGTTAATAGAGTTAAGGAGAATAACAAAGGAATAAATAGCGCTAAGAAAACTTTGAATCGAGTGTATAATAAAACGATTTAAAAATTTAGGTGTATAATTGAAAAAAATAATAAAATTTAGGTACAAAAGATGACATTACCCTAATAAAACATTGTGGGGAACTACTTATACCCAGTATCATATTCACTTTTAGATTTTTAATAAAAAGTTTATTTTAAGTACCATGACTAATTTTATTTATTACACAATTAATGTTGTCATTCTAAGTAATATAAGTGAAAGGGATCGTGCTATACACATATTTCATTTAAATTTTTAGGATGGCACACTCGGAAGTATTGCTCAGGAGGTAATTAAAGGACAGCGAGAGGTGGAAGCTTTTGTATTGCCTCGTCAATACTCTGGATAAGACCAGCAGCGATTACCTTGAGATCATATTGAAGTTGGAAGTAATTATTTTATATTGATTCTTATCCATTATTTGCTTGGTTTTAATCTCTAAGATCGATTATTTAAATCCTTGTATTTCCATTTTTCAATTGAAAAAGAATCTTTAAAAGAAAAAAATGGGAGTTTTATTCTTTTTTTTTTTTATTTATTTATCTCCTTTTTAAATCTTACTATGTTTGATCATTTTATGCGAGGGCACAATTCCTCAAATGATTTAAATGAGAATTGAACCAAAACCACTTACCACTTAACCAAGTTGATCTTTATGCATTCTGTCCTTTTTCTCTTTCTAAAAGATCTTGATAATTAATTTTTTCCGACTTTAAGAATCAAAACCCCCTCTAAATCGGTCCCTGTTTCCAGAAAAAGATTTTTTATTTTATCTGTAAAATATGACGAAAAAACATTCAATAGTATATAATAGATAATACATACCACATATTATACACATATAATATATAGATCTCAACAAAATGTTGACATATATATCGTATACAAATAATGTATATTAATCGATTTAAAAACTGCATTTATTGAACTTTTTTTTTTTTTTTCAGAATATGATCCTCTCAAGGAAAATCCTCTTTTACTACATAAACCTCAACGCTTATATCACCTATATTTAATGGTACGAAAATCATAAGACGGGAAAAAACAGACGAAAAATTCTTTTTTAAACACCATGCCCCCACTACCATACCATTACCACCTCACCATCAATATTTCGACAAATATAAGCAATTTATAAATCTTTATTTTCTCAATTCAACGTATTCGATTTTTAAAAAACCTAAAAGAAGAATTCGGCACCGTCCAATTTTCAATTGAGGGCTCAAAATTTACTATTCCTTCATTTAAGAAATTAGTTTTCAATCAAGAAAAAAAAAAATCGCACATTGAAATTAATTTAAAAAGTTCAGTTGAATTCCTCTGGACACAGCTTAACCTTTTTTTTCCCCCCTTTTTAACTCATTATAGCATGTTTAAAAAAAAAAAAAACATTCAATTAAGAATTACTTAGATCCCCACCCCCACAAATAAAAAAAAAATAAAAAAAAAAAGAGAAAGAAAAATCTAAGGATCTCGATAGTTTCGAATTAAATATAGGTAAATATATTTAAGATTCAAAATATAAAGGAGAACTTTTTACAATAAAATTTCGCTTATGAAAATCTACTCTATGTATCCATCTTAATAAAAAATGACAAAACAATAAATTTAAAAAAAAAAAGTATAAAAATGATACTGATGTAGCAATAACAAGTAAATAGAAAAAAGAAGAAAGAAAGAAAGAAAAGGTAATGGTAATAGTTCCTACATTATTGTATAAACAACAAAGAAGTTACTTTAGTTCCATAGAGACTATTTAAAGGCAAAGCTGTATATCACAGAAATTACCATTTTCTTCAAAGCTTATACCTGATGAAGGAAATCAAAAGGGGGTTTGCATTGCATCAAATGAAGCATTAGCTCAGCAGCAGCTAGAGGAACACGTCAAGGAAAAGAAGGCCGTCGCCTTAGCAACTCATATATGTTAAGATTACCAATCTTAGCAGCAAGTATAAAGTCATTCTCTGTCAAACCACCTGAAAAAAGGTGAAAAAACCCATGGTGAATATCCCAAAGCATTTTGTTAGTAGAAACAATCAAGAAAAAGAATAGGAATCACTTTGTCGAACTTACCAACTGCATGTGTCCAAATCTCAATTGTTACATTATTCCAACCAACAAGATGAAGGTCTGGATGGTGACCTGGTTTTAGACAGAAAATTGTTGAAACAGTCAAGTGAATTGTAATTATAGATTTAACGAATAATTCATCGTTAAGGGAGAGAGAGAGACTAGAACCTTCACTTTCAGCAAGTTCCCCTATACGCCTAAATAGTTCCAGAGCCTTCAAGAAAGTCTTCGTTTTCATTGACCGACGCAGCTTCATTATGCCATTCTCTTTCACCAGTTCCCATTCAGGAACCTGTAAAATAAACAAGGATGTCCATCAAGGTACTTTTTACGGATTACTATGGCAAGAGTTGACAGCTGAAAAAAATTGCTTCAACCACCTTCTTCATTAGATCATTAGCTACAGTCTCCTGCATGGGCGGCATGTCTTTTGTGTCACAGGGTATGCATTTCTTTTTCGAGAAATCTAACATAGAAAAAAAATTACTTGCATCAACACAAAACGACATGTATGTAACACAACTTTCCCAAGAAAGTGTCAGGTCATAAATAACCAAGTGGTGCTGCATTAATAGCCAGAGCAAACAACAAACATAAATGATAAATACACAAAACGGTGGACATAAAGTAGCTAGGACAACATTCGACAAATTAACCAAAATGTACATGAACCAATCAAATCCTTCAAACATTACATGAAGCAATCAACCTTCTCACAAATCATTCTCAGAAATAAAAAGCTCAAGATATGCACACAAAGGAACAAGAAACATATAATTGAACTCTTTTTTTAGGCTGTCAAATCAACCATGCCAACGGAAGCTATTCTAATCTAAGATAGCTGCAAAGACAACCTAATTCCAAATTGTAATATCAAACTCCTAAAGCATCATCAAATTAGAAACTTTATCTATTAGTGGAAGGATAAAGAAAAAGTGAAATCACCAGGAAGTCAGAAGTTTCATTGCCTACTATTATAAATCACAAATTACTGTCTAAATCAAAAGACTTTTGTCAGAGAAACAACTGTACAGTAAAGTAACTACCATGGGTTTAGAGTTTAGGGTAAGGGAAACTTTTAAAGAATGAGGGACTAGACAAAGTGTCTAAGTTGAGAAGCAGGAATACTTTTGAATAGGAAAAACAGATGGAAAAGCAAACATATTCCCCAGGCCTCAAACATCTCTCAATGGAAACTGAAAACAACTCAGAAGCAATGCTGGCATCCCTAAACAATTGTGTAGAAGTTTTCAGTTGATTTATTATTAACACATAAAAAAACAAATCTAAGAAGTGTCCTCTGATAGTACAATCGAGGAGCCCGACTACGGAAGAAAAATGATTTAACCAAATTGACCATATTATAAAAGTACATTTAGAATTCACGTATCATGAAAGAGTTCAACTTCCAAACATTTTTAGTGTAAGACCACAAGAACTAGCTGCTTTACACTCACATTCCTGGCAGATTTATACAACCAATTTCCTGAATTTCAATTAATGTTTGGAAGTTGCAAATAAATCCTCAGCACAGAGCAAACAAGCTTCAGGCGGCTGCAAAGTACGGAGGTCCTTCAACAGCTACACCTCCTCAGCCATTGCAAGGACGAGTCAAAATGATGTCAACTTCAAATTTTGAATTCACAAGATTAATTCAATCTCCACAAGACCTAATCCCCTCTTATCTTCTGCTCTTACTGTATTTTCTCATAAAAAGAAAGGAACAAGCACAGCAGCATGAAATGTCAAACCTAATATAAACAGAAGAAGTAAACTGCAGGAAATATAATTTTCACACCCCAAGTAATCCAATATATGAAGAGCAATCACATAATCAAATTCAATATGCATAAAAAACACATTAACTCTCTCTTAGCTATAGCTAGAAACAAAAATCGCCAAGAAAGCTGTCTCTGTGTGATCAGACATAACAAACTTCAATATGCTGGTTGTCCATGGCCCACCCCAATAATCAAATAGTTTCACGTCAAAGGGAAAGGATAAAGAAGACCATTCAAAACTAGTTTAATAGTTGAAATGCTGCATAGCTTAGTCAGCAGATAAGTAGAGAACAAATAACTCAGCAATCTTTTAAAAATCTTATAGGAAAATGTCTTGATAGTGAAGTGTCAACTGTGTATTTTCTTTGCTTCATAAAATCAAGAATTTCCCCACAAAACAGAAATAGGATGTAATAACATTCTAGATGAACAAAAACAAAGCAACATAAGTCAACAAAACAAGAGCAACAACATGCCCTTGCACGTGACACGGGAATATGACAGAAATTCTACATTAATTATGTCTTCATAGTATCAAAGAAGAACCATTAAGATAAGCTACTTATGAAGTAATCTATTACAATGTTTTCATCAAATGCGGGCATAGGGCTCAAATGCAGAAGCAATCCAGAGTATTACATGCATAGTCTTAAAGTTAAATGCAAAGTGACAAGCTGCAATTTTAATTACATTTCAGTTAGAATACAGCATCAAAATCATCATGTGACAGAAGTTCATTTGAAAAAATCAAAGAAAAGCTTCACCGAACCAGAAAAATAATATGCATACAAACCAATTTTTATTGTCAGCACAATAAACATAAATGATTTTCTTACAGCTTTCGCTTTTGGGTTTCAATATCCAGTTTTTTATAACTCAGAAACAGCAGTATAATCTCTTGAAAATATGACATTCCAGATTATCTTAAAATTGATAGAATGATACATGAAAAGGGAGTTAACAAATAGCAGCAGAGTTATCAGCTACAGGGGTAACCCTAACTCCAAGCGACAAAAGATATGAACGCACCTTCAGTTTTACTAGTGCAAAAAGTTCTAAATCTGTAAACTGACTTCCTATCTGATGATAATGCCACGCCATCTTTGGTTAGCTCAGTTCCCTGAGGAATTATGCTGTTACAAATATACTAAGTTTCACTTAAAAGCTCCTTTAAAAGTGACTTGAGATTTGAAAACAAATGAAAGCATCAAGACCAAGGTCTAGGCCCTCTTGTACTCTCAAGAAAAAGCTTTAGAAGCAATTCCTGTAAATTTCTTAAGACAAAAACAATGAATGCCCACACATGATTCTCAAATAAAATTGTCCAATTATCACCATTCGCAATGAAATGAAACCATAAACCGTAAAAGACCAATGAGCTGATAGAAATTATTCAGTTACAGTTTGTTGCATAAGTTGATAAGTGGCTAGCATCTCCATCCGAGAGCCCTCTAGTGGGAACTGCTGAGGAAAACAGTTTGACACTCTAAAGCTACGTTTCTCCCTCCACGTACTCCATATTTACAACCAATTACCTTTTACTGAAATTCCTTGCTAAAGCAAAAACATGCCTTGGATACAAAAGTTCTGAGAGCAATCAATCACAAAGCACATGCCTTTCTGAACCAACGCTCGAATTCTACAACACAACGCTGTCTAGTAAGAAACACACAACAGAAATGACGTATCTAATGAAAGCATGTATGTTGAATAAACTCGATCCAAGTTTTCCAAGGTAGTAACAATCTAAAAAGCCAATAATTATATAACAATCACTAGTCGCATGGTCTACAGTGCTAGAGTTGCCTGGTCTTAGTCATAGTCTAAGGTTCACTCCGAAGTCTTGGCAAAAGATTGAAAATTTATCAAATTAATCTTAGAAGGTTTGTAAATTTTCTCATATTACCACTTATTACAGATTCGTCCTACTTATTATTATCCTAAAATTAGAACTTGCAATTAGTGACCATGGAAAATAACACAGCACGAACACATAATGTTACGAAACGGAATACAAGTCAACAAATACACAAATACAAGTAAAAGAAGTAAAGTAGATGGAAATGAAATCAGCACCGTCCATTGTGAAATTGCAGCTTCTGGACGAATGAGGCAGCTAATCGTACCTGAAGAAGAACAAAGCAGTAAAAGAGAGAGATAGAGAGAGAGAGAGAGAATTATGAGTGTGAATGTGAAGTGGTTAGGATTGGGATTTTTCACCTGAGATTTCGAGAGAGAGAGGAAGGAAGAATTAAGGGAGCGGATCATCTTCCAGTTCCAGAGACCTGGTGATTTCTTCTTGTTCCGGGTTTCAAGTGGTCTAAGTAAGTAATAACCGAGTTTTATAAGAATATGCTTTTATTTTTTTCCAAAAATATTATAAAAAAAAGCTTTAAAAAAGTATATAATTATATTATACTTTAGTTATTTATTATTTTTTATATTGAAAACGCATAAACTACATGGACCTTTACTATTCTAACTATATATTCCCTGATCTAGATGGCCAGATTTCATTTTTATTTATATCAATTTTTTAAATTTCCAAAACATAGAGAAAACTCTAAAAAATCCATAATTGAAATACCAAAATATTTCTTTACACAAGTGTACATCTGAAACATGTAATAATCTATAACTTACAAGCATATTATTTATTTATTTTATTTTATTAATAATCAACATTATGTAATTTTTTTTTAAAAAAAAAAAAATTTGTTACGTTATTACATAGATTTCATAATCATATACATACTATAAGTTATATAAATTATTAATATTTTATAAAAATTTATTATTGGTTATCTAAATTTAGGAATATTTTGTATTACGGTATATAAGTTATATGAATATAGGTATGAATAATATTGGAATATAAGTAGAAATTGTTATGTATATATGTGTATGTATGTATTGGCATTTTTATTGTGTCGAGTCGAATTAGAAAGTTAAAGTTAGGTAGTTGTGTTGACGACGTAACTTACCGAAATGATTAAATGCATTTTGTAAAGTTGTCGTGTAAATAAAACTTTTAATATCATATAAATATTCATTTCATTGTGGCATTATTGGGGTGGAAATGGTAGATTACGTGAAAATTATTGTCAATGCGAACAGAAATATAACGATTGACAGTTAAGGGTCGGAGTATGATAAAGAGCCTATTAAGAAGTTAAAAATTAGGAAAGATTCAAACTTTTCTAGTTTCAGTCGGAGAATTTATGGATGCACTGGAATTAACTCAAGTGATGTTGAACTCGTGCACAAGTATCCTTTTTTTCATGATGCTAAAGTGGTCTACAAGTTGATAGCCATTAAAGATAATGAGAATGTTGAGAATTTCATTAAGATGGCGAAGTCTTTTAGGGAACAAAGTATTTAGGAAGTATATATAAGACACATTAGGGAATCGAGTGTTCGAAATAAGCATGAAATACATAAGGCAGATTATCCAACACTTTTATATCCCAATGTACATACAATTACCAGTGCGAAGTAAATAAATGTGAATCGGTCAAATGAATCGTACATGAATTTCTCTAAATACGAGAACATGAATATCACAAAAAAGCAACTTGACGAAGTATTGGGTCCTATTATCAAACATGAAGAATCTTATGATTCGTATGTAGAGAGAATGTACATAGATATAAATATTGATAATAAGAAGAATGCGGCAAATGTAGATGGTGATGAGAATGATGATGATGGTGCTGAAAACGATGTTGGTCTCGAAGATGAGCACGCTGAAGATTTAAGAGAGGCCCAAGTGAGACTATATGTTGGCGGGAGTAATATGTTGATCTAGACATATCGCGGCGACGGTCTTAGCAAGCTATACTGTCAAACTGGTGAAGTATTGATAAGTAGGCAGTTTGAAGACTTTCCGTAAATAAACGAACCTAGTGACAGACTTATTAGAGATCTTACCCCATTTTACAACAGCCAATATGATAGCAGCGACTATGCAACACTCGAAAGACATGTTAATTAAATATGCAGCAACATCATTAGCTTTGATGACTTAAGTATTGGTATGCATTTCAACACAAAGAAGGATCTCATAAATGTAGTTAAATCGTTTCACCTAAAGAACTACTGTAATTTTCATGTGGACATTTCAAAACCGAATGTATACACTGTCTATTGTAACAAGAAAGAACATGGTTGTAAATAAAGGCTATGGGCTTATTTGAAGAAAGTAGAGGGTCTTTTCAAAATAACAATTTTAGAGAGTTTGCACACTTATGTGAACCCAATGATAAACCAAGATCATTCTCAACTCGACAGCAACATAATGGCTACACTATTCATCAATAGTGTACGAAACAACCCTGATGTTAAAATCCTAATCTTGCAGTTAATGTGCAAACTATGTATGGGTACGTAGTAAGTAATAGAAGGGTTTTTGAGGCCAAGCAAAAGACTGTTGAAATGGTATACGATAACTGGGATAACTCGTATAATGAGTTGTCGAAACTATTAAATGCAATGAAGTTGAGCAACCTATGGACACAAGTAGATTGGGGCTGAAATAGTTTACCAAAATAAGGTCAATCCCAGTTTAAGTGGGTTTTTTGGACATTTAAGCAGTGTATATAAGCCTTCAAATACTGTCGACCTATTGTATGTGTTGATGGTACATTCTTATATGAAATGTATGGGCATAAGTCGTTGGTAACTTGTAGCATGGATGTGGACAATTCAATTATTCCATTGGCATTTGCTCTTGTTAACACAGAATTGCCAAAAACCTGAGAGTGATTCTTATGGAAGCTTAAAGTGCATATAATCGGCCAGAAAGGGGAAACCTTATATCTTATATCCGACAAGGCATGACCTAGGCTAAGGAGGACACTCTTTCATGATTCAACAATGTTAATTTAAACAGGTGGACTATCGCATACAATGGATGTTACCGTTTTAGATATATGACATCAAATATTGTCTAAAGTTATAACTCCATTTTAAAATCAACGCATAGATTACCGAAATACAGTAACGTATTAATCCCAACTTACCTAGATTTCTCGCTTGGTTACTGGAGGTGGCATTCACTCAGTCTATCGCCAATAATTCCTATAATACCAACGTTGTTTTAGTTTTTACATAATTGTTATATATTAATTTTATCGTATAACACTTATTGTTATATTTGGTTTAGGGTTTAATATACCTAATTATCAAGGTATTCAAGTCTTTTACTATTATTCTTGATTCGGGCTAAGTTTTGGTTTGGTTTTCTGTATTGATTTCTAAATTAGATTTTAGTTCAATTTCTAAGTACGGTTTTATACACGAATCCCAAAAACTCATTTCGATCCCTAACGTGAAATTAATCACATTATTTCCAGGTTTCCTAAATATCATATTTATTCCTAATCAATATGTCAATTCATTCTATATACCCCTTGTTTTACTTAACTACTAAATTTACTCTCGATATAAGAAAATTTTACATATTTCATATAAATACCTAAATTTAGGTTTTCTATTAGATTTATTATATATTCCTATTATTAGCATAATATCAATTTTTTTTCTAATATCTTCTGTTTATTATACTTCTAATTTTGTATATTACATATTATTATCTATAATGTACATAATACACCTTCAATATTTTTATTACTCCAAATATCATTATCCAACATCAATTAACATCTCAATATATATAAATTCATCCTAAATCAGATTTTTCTCTTAATTACTCTAATTTATAAAATTAACTTAAAATACACCATTTTTACCTATTGCATATATACTATATAATACCCTAATAATTATATCTAACACCCTAAATGTTACAAATATCATACTTCATTAGATTTCAACATTCTAAAACATATAATTAATTATACACTAAATCAGTAATTATCTATTTAATTACATAATTAGCCTTAATTTACCCATTTTATGCATCATTTCAAGGCCTAAAAATTTCAAAAATTAATTTTTGAAAAAGAGCTTTATCGTACTGTTCTATAATCCCTAAGTAAACTATATAAAAAATTTTAGTTCAAAACTATACTCCTAAGGTCATTTTTTTAAAACCAAAACATGATCAATTTTGCATGATTTCTTAAGCACAATATATCACAGGACATGTTTTTATTAAAATAATATTTTTTCTAAAAACTAAATACAAAAATATTCTAAAGTATCAAATTTCATAATTTTTAAAATATATTTAATATTTTAAGCAAAATATGTAAAATCAAGGGGAAAAAATGGACTCACCAGAACTGGTAGCTCCAGCTATTAAGGCTTTATCAACAACCCTAGGCATTACCATCATCATGTGATGATGGTGGCAACCGTCCACTCACAGGTGCTCGTCGGGTTATGGATCTCCTCTAAGGGCTTAAATATACAAATTTTTGTAATTTTTTTAAAACGCTAATTTTCCCTTTGTTTTTTACTCTCTCTAATTTTCTACAATTCTAAACATCCTAAATGAGCTTCTCCAAAATTTTGGGTATTTATAAAGGCCTTAGAGATTTTTTGTACATTAAATTGATGCGACAATTGCCTTATCTTATCTTTTTTTTTTTTCCTACTTTCTATTTGTTACATTATGATTAGTTAATTTCATTTCTCCATTTCTAAGCTGTTGCAACTACTTTCTAGAGATTTCCATTTTTTTTTATTTTTCCTTAATTATTTATGCATTTTCTTTAATTATTTAACATTATTTTAGCCTATTTCGCGTATTTTAAGTAATTACGCATATTTCTACCTACATGTATATATATATATGATATAAATAAACTCTTAAATATTATTTAAGTTATTTATATTTTTTAGCATACATATAATTTATCTCTATCAATTTGTTAGTTATCATAATGCGTTCTAAGCGTTTCCGATAAATAACGAACAATTTTCAAAAAAAATTCAATATTATGTTAATTAATCATTTTATTACTTATTTTCCTAAATTCAAATTTAAGGAATCACTTTTACTAATAATTCTAATTTCGTCGTAAAATTTGGTTTAGATCAGACAATTTGTTCGATCACCTTAAATTCTACGAACCAAATCTCAAGTAATTGATTGTAAAACTTACAACTTACACTTGTCAAAAGTGGCAAATATATAGGATCCCTTAATCCCTTACTCACATGCATATATTGCTGCAATGGGTATGAGGGTGAACAACAAATCGACAATAGAGCCATGGTATAAGTCGGCAAACTAGATAAATTGTTACCAAACTCATTTCTACTCGATTGGTGATGAGCTGAACCGATCACAAGTTAGCTTCTTTTATCTCTACTCGAATATTAACTTACTAAGAAAAAAAGATAAACCTAGGTGTAAGCGATATCACATGGAGATGGACATTCGATAGCGGTCCGACAAAACTGGATACAGCGCATGTGGATGGGAAGCATATAATCGGAGGAGATGTTTGGAGATTAATAGGTCGGTACATATTCCCTTTTAATCTAAGCATTACATTGTAATATATGCATAAGCATAATGATTAAAAAGTTTTTTTTTTTTAAGTCTACTAAACATGTTTGTATATGTTCACAGGATAGATGGAGCCAAGACCGATTGATCCACGCATATTTGCAAAGCAAGATAGTCACCATTCACAGGTTGTCTGGGAAGGCACGGTGAGTAATGTTATCATCATTTACAGTCTATGAGTATGGCACGATGAGATGTCATTACGTAAGGATGAGTTAAATATCCCTATACATCCTAGGGTGGAGCCTTACATATCGAAGGCTGGGTTCCGAGAGTTGCACAGCTTTCATTTATTATGTTGGATTAGAATTTGATTACGGTACTTGTCGAGAGATGAAGGCTCAAGACATACACGTTCCACCTACCCATTAGAGAGGCAACCATTACATTGCAGGATATCGAATTCCATCTTGGACTTTCGGTTGAAGGGTTCGCGGTAGTGGGCCGAACAAAGATGAATGATGAGAAGAGTTGGGTTGACGTAAGGAAGAGAGTGCTAAGTGTGAAACCTACTCAAATAAGAGGGCTCGCTTATCTCTGACGTAGTTACTAGAATACTTCCCCGTGAAGCCGACAACAAGACAGCCTAGTAGTACGCATATGCATACATACTTAGCTTAATGAGAGGATTTATATTTGCGGATAAATCCTTCGGCCTTATTGTTGCGAAATGCGACCAAAAACAGATAAAGTCGATCACGGGTCAAAGCTTACAGAAAGTTTGAAAATGGTTAATGGGGAAAGTACGAAAAGGGCAAAAAAAAAAATGACGAATGAAAAAGTAAGCAAAACTCATGAACAACTCAAGAAAATATGACGTACCAATGAAACTTTCGAGAACTCACGGCACAATTCAATATGACGCACAAATCGGTCCAATGAGGTTACTCGCCACCTAATCTTACTTAAGAGAAAAGATAAGAGTGATATTGAGAATAAACAAATAGTGTTTATGCAAGGAAGAAAGTACTCAAGTGTATTGAAGATAATTTGATGGTTTACCATTTCAAGTATAGGGATATTTATACCCATAAGTTAAGGTAACTTGCCTAAAAAGGAAAAAACAAAAATGATGTTTCCTAAAAAAGTAACATGCAAGATAGAAAAGGATAAAAATGAATATATAAGAAAAATAATCATTAATGTAACAGATTTTGCACATAATACTGCACACGTGGCGATGCTACATTGGCGAGGTTGTTAGAAGATGCAGACAAAAACTACAGATAGCTTACTTATCCAAGCAGGGATGGCTTGATCGGTTCAGATTCTTTCTCGATATCTCGGCATGGGTGATGCTAAATAAGTGCTTAGCCAAATACTAATATGAAGATTAGTAGTTATCCTGGCCTTATGTTTCTCAGCATTCTATCTACGAGAGAATAACAGTCATTCGATTCTACTTAAGGAGTAACTCAGCAAGGAAGTACTCGACTTCGGTAAGAGTCCACTGGAATAAAAGAATTCACCTTGTCAAGCCCTTTAGCCTTCGAGCTCGATTACGGGTAAAAGGGCCAGTAGCTCGATCACAGGTAAAAGGGCCAGTGGCTCGATCACAGGTCAAAGGGCCGGTAGCTCAATTCCAATCACTTATTCACTTGATGTCCTTGCTATTGCTGGAGGACTTCTTAATAACTGGATAGTTTAACTAGGGTAGTGTATGCTTAGAATGGTTATATTGACAGCTGTGCTCTATTTCGTCATCCAACGCGCATGAGTTAAAAAGGATTATGATTCTACTGCAGGTTTGGGCTTGGGATAGATTCTCACATGTCACTCCCCTTAATCAATATGGGTTCATTATCGACTAGGATAGGCCATTAGCAGTTAAATGGAGGGTAGTACACGACACAAATCTGCATCCGATGCATGTCATAGATGCATATTGCACTACTTTTGACAAGCAGATGATGCAGTAGGTATGGTATGATAAGTTATCCTTTTTATTATCCTTTTCTTGGCCATAAGTGATACCCATTGTCGTTTCACTCGTTATTTATTTTTATTTTTACTTTCCTTTTCTTCTACTCTTTAGGTTATTTGGGAACCTTATATAGAAGAGTTATAGTAGTTGCTGCCTCACTTTTGTATTGCTGGGTGACACATTTAGACTGCCCAAGTATCACTCATATGTTTCTATACATTGAGTGGTGCTTTCTAAACTCTATCGTCTGGCAGTTTGGTAGATATCGGTACGTTCCACGAGAGGTCAATACCTTAGAGCAACTTCACCAACTGGACCTCCGAGTAGGACGGATGTTGACTGGATCAACATATACTCTTTCTACATCCAAGCTTGGGGATAGATATAAGCCCTACAACCAGTCACTCAAGGTTTCGATCGGCTGAAAAATCCGATCAAGCCTAAATTATAAGTAAAGCCAATAATATTAGTAAAGATGATTCCGTAAATTCGAACTTAAGAAAATAAGTAATAAAATAAAAGAATATAAAAATTTTAAATTTTATGTATACAACTCGTTATTTATTGAAAATGCGTAAAATGCATAAAATACATTCGGATAATTAACAAATTGCTAGAGATAGATTATATGTATACTAAAAATCATAGAATGACCTCAGTAATATTTAGAATTGTTTATTTATACTATATATGAATTTAAATATAGGTATAAATATGTGTAATTACTTAAAATACGCGAAATGTACTAAAATAATACTAAATAATTAAAGAAAATTCATAATTAATTAAGGAAAAATAAATAAAAACCATAAAAAATAAAGAATGATCTAGATTTTGTCGTGGCAAGTCAGGAATTGAAGAAGAAAAATTAGTCAATTAAAATTAAGCAACACAAAAGCCAAAAATTAAGGGATTTGGATAATGTCTTGTTCAATTTAATGCATGTTAATTAACACAAAGCTCTATAAATAGGGGAAAAAAATCACAGAGCTCATTTGGACGATTAGAAATCATATAAATATTAGGAGCATCGAAATTGGAAAAAAAAATTGCTTGAAAAAAAATAAGAAAATTGTGTAGTTGGGGCTTATAAAGAGAACCCAAACCCGACGAGCAGTTGGGAGTAGATGACCACTACCACCATATGGTGATGGTAGCGCCCAGGTGGGCAGAGCTGCCCATCGCCACCAAAGGTGGCCAGAGACACTTAAATCGGTAAGTTCGATTTCCAGCTCGATTTTGTGTAATTTTGTAAAAATAGTAAATATTCTTAGAAAATTATGAAACTTGTTATTATGAAATATTTTTATATATATTTTTTAGGAAAAATATTATTTTGATGAAAATATATCCCGTGATATATGGTTCTTAAGAAATCATGCAAAACCGAGCATGTCTTGGTTTAAAAATAAATGACTTTAGGAGTGTAGTTTTGAGCCCAAAATTTTTGTGTAAACTACATAGATGATATATAGCAGTGCTATAAAGCTCGTTTTCAAAAATTAATTTTCTAAATTTTTAGATAATTTTTAGGCCTTAAAATGAGATATAAAATGGGTAATTTAGGGTTATTAAGTAATTAAATAGTTAATTACTGATTAGGTGAATAATTTTATGTTTTATGATATTGAAATCTGATAAGGTATGATACTTGTAGCATTTAAGGTGTTAGATGTAATTATTAAGCTAATTATCTAGTAAATAAGTAATAGGGAAAAATAGTAAATTTTAAGTTAATTTTATAAATTAGGGTAATTAGGTATGAAATCTGATTTAGGATGAATTTATACATTTTGAAACGATAATTGATATTGGGAGATGATAATTAGAGTGTTAGAAATATTAGATGTATATTATATACATAATAGGTGATAGTATATAATATGTAATTATTGGAAATATAATAAATAGAAGATATTAAAATAAAAATTGATATTATATAAATAATAGGGATATATAATAAATCTGATAGAAATCTTGAATTTATGTAATTATATGAAAAATATAAAAATTTCTCACATCAGGAATAAATTCGATACACTATTAAGGATTTAAGTGTACCGGATATAATAAAATATCGACTAGGGATAGTACTGGTATTTAGGATATCTAAAAGTAAGGTGATTAATTTTACATTATGAGTTAAAACAAGTTTCTAGAGTTCGAGTATAAAACAGTACTTAGAAATTGAACTAAAACCAAATTTAAAAATCGATGTAGAAACTGAACCCGAACCTGGCCTCAAACATAAAATAATTGTAAAAGATTTGAGAACCTAGATAATTGGACATATTAAACCCTAAACAAAAGATAACAATAAGCGTTATAGAATAAAACTAACCTATAATAGTTATATGAAAAACTGAAACCACATTTGTATTATAGGGATGATCAGTGATAGCCTGAGCATGCCAGACCTTAAGTAAGTGGGCAAAGAGTCGAGGTAAGTGGGATTAATACGATACTATAGTTTGGAGGCTTGAGATTATACTTGATTATGCTTGTTAAATAGTTGGTTGTGTGCATGTGCTTAATTATGAGTGATGCTATAATTCTATTTGTTGTTCTGGCTTATACTATGTGATTTGTATGAAATGATTGAACACCCTAAACTGAACCTAATCAAATATACCACCTGTAATCATAATCAAACTTGCATGGAAACCTATTAGGGGAAACCTAGGATTCTCCGGCCAAATACCAACCTCTTCAAAAGGGATAGCACAGGATTATATAATGGTCCCTTCTTCATCCTTAGTCGAATTATGTGACAGGAGAGGAGGTCGTGGCGAGGGTGAAGTCAATGGTTCGAAGGTAGTCGCGGGAGGAGTGGTGTCTCCATTGCACAAGCCTGGGTTTGATCGTGAGCTGTTGCATTAACGACAACTCCTCAATCCGGACTAGAGTAGGCACAATTTCTCTAATCTTACGACGGGCCGGACAATGTCGTGCGATTGTATTTGCTTGAACACGCATTACACCTAATAAGTTGGTTGATAACCTTGTTGTATTTATGATATAATTTTAAGTTCTTCATCCTAACTTACTAAGCTGTGGTTGCTTGCATCCTTATAGACGTTGTACAGGTGCTGACTAAGAAGCAGCTTACAATTACTTTGAAGCTAGCAAACGCTGGATCCTAGGAAGTGAGGAAAAACATTTAAAAAACAAGTATATATTTTTAAGGTCTAAGCCTTTATTTTAGAATTTTTCTTTTCTGAATAATGTAATAACTAGGAAATAAATTACGGTGAAACATTATAAACGCTAATTGTAATAACTAAATTTTGGTGTATATATATATTTTCTCACTTTCTTAGTTAAATGATTTATTTAAATTACAAATTGTTTACTTCAAAGCTGATTAGTCGTAAACGCCTTGTATAGATCAGGTCTAGAATAGCGGTTCTAAAGCAAACTACTATCTTAGAATAGTTTACACGGCTAGGTTGTTACGACTTTGCTGCTTCGAGGTGTGACAATAGAGACACAGGATTCATAGTATACTTCCAGGGTCCTTAAGTGGTCGATGAAAGTTACTGGCCATAGTATAAACAAATCACCCGGCGTTATGTTACACACCACGGAGTTATCATTAGTTAATTAGTAAGTACATCTAAAATCATCCACTATTTTATTTTCACTTGTTTATACTTGCTATCATATGTACCAACATCCGTTTTCTTTTACCTATTTCAGGTGGACTTGCTCAGGGAAGTCAGATTAGCACCTGGCTATCTTACAGCGTTTAGTATTGCAGATGAGGCACTTGACTTCGTTGAGCAGTACAGTGACCTTATCCTCTATCGACAGCAGAAAGGCGTACATGAGCCACCTCATATGAACCACGGCAAGGAACAAGAACTAATTGTTGACGAGGAGATGCCAACTCCTCATACACCACCTAGGAGTAAAGATAGAGTTTGATGAGGCAAGGCTCGAGCGATACATCGTCAAGTAGATCTCGGTGATGATATCTCACCACATGCCCATCATTTCATAGACCTAAGGCATATCAACGGAGGATACAACACATATCTTGGGTCAAGTGTTACCTCCACTTTGGGACCTGGATCTAGTTCCAAGGTTGGATCTAGCTTATACATGACTTTCGAGTTCTAGCAACATTTTGATCTCACGATTCCACCGCTCCTCAAAAGCGATGTTCCACTCCTACACAGTCATCTATGGGTGAGGGTGTCACTCAGCTGTATTCGAGCTATCTAGCCGACCTGATTCCTCTTAAGGAACTTCAACTCGATGATCCACCACTTAAGCCTACTCAGACACACGATAGATAAACGCATTCACTTCTTTCCCGTGTCGTTGGGACATTTACATGTCATAGGTGTCAATAGATATGTTTAGTCTATTATTTTTGTTTTCTCCTTTAGTTTTCCATTCTATTCATGTTATCATTGACTCATTACTAATTTTATATATATATTAATTATTCAAAATACAATTCACTTTTCATTATATATTGCAATTCAATGAATCGTTTATTTATCATAATTTTACAATTTACAATTTTTTTTCCTATTCGACTCGTATGGTTATTGGATGATCATCTATGCGCTTATTTCTTCCCCACTTACCATATTTATTGAGACATCCACTCTATACACTTTTAGTATAAATATCACAAAAAATTGAAAATGTATTTATTTAATGCACTTTCAGTATACCATTTTCGTTTTTTTTTTTAAAACGAGCTTTTTTCCATAATATTCTTTTTAAAAAAGCCTATATTTGTATAAAACTTATAATAATTACCTGGATACCCGTTTTATCAACTTTTGAATGGAATGGATAGGAGCAACGCTTTTATAGTTATTTGAAAAAATAAATGTTTAATTAGAGACTCATTACGGAGACTATTAATTTTTTTTCTTAATTATATTCGAGGTGGATGCAATTTTAAAAAAGAAAAAAAAAGGAAAATAATCTACATGTGTGCTATGAATATGAATAAATAATAAGAGGCATTTTAGGTTTCGTCGTTATTTTTTAGGCCTACTCTCTATTTCATACTTAATCTATATTTCCTTAAGTCCGAATTATTAAATCAATTGTAAATTTAATGGTTGAGATTTAAAAAAATGTAATCAATAACAAAATAAAGGACTAAATCAATCTCATTAAAATAGAAGACGGGAACATAAAAACTTCATTAAAAGCATTCTACAATCCCCTTCTTAATTTTTTTGGAGATCGATTCAAGTTTGAATATATATTTTTACAAATATCTTAAAATAATAAATTACAAGGATACTTTACAAGCGCCTATAAAAATTATAGTAAAGGTTCCAAGTTTTTTAAAATATTGCACTTATACCTTCACATAGATATTAACAATAAAATTTTTTTCCTTCATATAATATGAGCCAATATTTTATGTCAGTATACATTTATAATTATCTTTCGAAATCAATTTATTTATCTCATTTGACCCATAGTGATAGTAAAATGCTAACTAAGTTATGAAAACCCTAAAACCAAATAAAGAATTGATTTAAAAAACAGTTATATATATATATACAGACACATATACAATTATACCTGATTTTAGTATTATTTTGAAAAAGAAAACTCACATATTGACATTTTTCAAAGCTATAAGTACAGTAATTTAGAAATTTAAGATCTTCGTATAATTTGGATAAATTTAAGGTATGTCGTGGGATTTTTTTTTTCATTAAATTACATATCTAATCACTCTTTTTTTTTTGATATTATATTGCAAGCCTAAGTAGAATGTTGAATTGGATTTTTATAAACCCAACTGCTAGCAATTATTGGAAGCATTTGGTTACGTAATTTTAGTGATACTAGATTGAATAAAAAATATTTTTTTATGGTTGGTCTATAACTTTATGTAATGATGGAACAACAATCAAGTTGATGAATTAAATAAAAACCTTAAATTTCCCTCTATCGATAATATGATATAAAAATAAAATTCATTGAATAAAAATAAAAAATATTTTACTTTCTCAAAGAGATATCTTATTGTTATAATATTAAGTTAATTAATATTATTTTTATTAAATATTATAAAAAGTTATTTATTTTATAATACTAATAATTAAATTTTTTAATAAAAATTTTATATATAATTCCATACAAACCAAACGTAAAATAGTCAACTTATATTATTTAATTTTTCTTATATTTATCCTATATAATTCTCCATTTCCAGTTAATCCAGTCTATACGGCGTTTGAGACTCTTACTTTTTAACGCTTCTGCTTTAGGATGCGAGATTGAGATACGTTAAAGTTGCTTCATTAGCTTAATTCTTGGTGCAATTCTCAATTTGTAGACCGCCGATACTACGATCTAGACCAAACATCTCCTCCTATGTTCCTGTACGTCCGAGGCAAGACATCTTCGACCAATTCCTCCATTTTTTTAGGCTGAAGGTCCCATTTTTTATCTTACAGCTGCAGCAGAGGCAGAGCAAAGTTGGGTCTCTTGCAATGTTACCGGGCAGGCCGGCCATTACAAGCGGTAAACCTTCCGTCCATCAACTTCAATGAAGTTTTCTAACTCCACCGTGCTTTCAGCTCTCGTTTGCTTTCTTCTTCTTCTTCTTCTTCTTCTTGTAGTCCAAAAGGCTCATCGTGTCTATTTCACATATTAATTGGAAAATATTCCTCCAGTGAGGCAGGAACTCAATATGCTTAAACGGGATCTTTGTTGCGGAAGTGAAAATGCCTTTTCTATTGTAATGACTTCAATTTTCATGCATTATTGCCATGTCAATGATATGAGGTTAAGATCGTGAAACCACTTGCTTCCGATGAATAGATCGTGAGATACGGGCACACCCTTGTAAAAACATGATTAGGGTTTACTGTTACAATTTTACACTTCGGAGCCAAAAAAAAAAGAGCACCCTTCACCTACATTATCCTATAGATTCTGTAGAAAAATCGGTAAAACCATACTAGGTTACTTCACCAGGTGTCGAAGATCTATTTTGCGGAGCGAAAATTTACACTTTCAAATCAAAATTAAAAAAAATTTCAGTACTCCCAACCGTAGAAGACATAGTCGGAACGCAAAGTAGAATTCAAAAACCAAAAATCCAAAATAAAGAGCCATAGTTTCTTATCCAATTTTCGGTACACTTAACAATAAGCTCAACATATGTTTGTATAGTAATTGATTTTACAAGTTGTAGGTTCTTTTTAGGACAAATTTTTGAGATGTTAGTCAAGTTCTAAGCTCTAAATCCAGAGAAAAAAGTAGGTAGATTACCCTCCATACAGTCCCACTTATATTATATCATGTATTACACTAAGATAGATGGATTGATCTTAACCCATTTGTTTGTTGTGGTAGAGTCCGATTTTCAGTACACTCATCAGGGTTATCTGTGTGTGCTGTTACTTCTCTTTCCAGTTAAGCTGTCAAATGTAAAAATTTGTGCGATGAGTGTCTCAAAGTGTTGCTTCGCAAGTCATGTACTTCTAGTGCAAGAGATAAAATATCACTAGAGTACACCATAGTACTCCTAGGTTGATTCTTCATCGGGATCCATAGTAATGAGAAATAAGATGGCATCATCCAAAGAAATTGGAGAAACAAGATAATGAAAAGTGAAGATGTAGAATAAATTGCATCTGCACAACTCCAGCACTCGAATAGTCATAACAATGCGTAATAGGACAAAGCAAAAGTTACCGTGCTTTCTAAGTTACCTTATAAATCTAGCAACTAAACTATGTTTCTAAATTCAAAAACCATTTTCTGAACTAACAAGGGTGTTCTGGGTTTTCCCCTTCCCCTATCTTACAAATTTTCTCCCACAAGGATAAAGGGAAAGACAGGTAATTCATACGTGGTTTTATCACAACATTAAGCTAATAACAAACACATCTATAACGCGATTTCTGTATATAAAAAGACGAATGGTCGTTAATGGAAGGGGAAAAAAAATGAATAAGATAGAAAAGAGCGGAATCGGGAAAAGAAAATCCACTGATTCAAATTAGCACACAATGTCCCTAAGTTAACCTAAGAGAAAATAAATTTGTAAGATACAACCTCGTGGCACCGAACAGCAGCCAAGTCAAAGTCCCCTTCAAGACCACAGAGATTATAAAGATTTCCCACAACATGAATGCCTTTGATCGGCCACTGGCTAACTCGGTACCATACCCTAAAAAAACGGGGAGCAAACACGATTAGTAGGAATTGTGCCACAGCTGTGTAGACTGCTTGGGTTGCGGGCCCTGTGAGCCACTAAGGGAGCCTTCTCTGGCAATTTGCTGCTGATGTTCCAAAGATATCCCAGCAGACTGGTAAAAATTTGGGTAACCAAGAGCACCGAATTGTTGCGAGGGTTGTTGAGCTTGCCGAAGACTGCCTGGTTGTTGGCTTTGTCCCTGGAAGCTGTAATATGTATTGCCTGGAACTGCTGACATCGTTCGGGAACCAGCACCATGAACCCACATAGCCGTGTTCTCGTTCTGAGGATCAAGTTCACAGTAGTAGTTAGTTTGAGCAATGTCCCAAGCTAGAGATGGTAGAACAGAAAGTATTATAACATAGTGGATCAATGGTTGCCAATATGCCATTGATCAAATAAAAAAGACAGGCAACAGACTGAACTCAAAATATATATAGTTCAACTCCGTGAATATTTATGACGTGACTTAACCAAAATATATATATAAATATATATATAATGCAGGACCAATTCGCCTATTACAATACATAGATATAAAAAGGAGACAAATAAGATAAAAAAGATGATGAACCAACTCCAAGATTCAAGATTATGCATAGCACCCCAAAATTCGAAGCGCAGCCTAGCTCATTATTTTCAGGGGGCATCCAAACTTCGAGAATTTCTCTATCATCAAAGTTAATTTAAAGAATGATCTTGACCAAGGGTCGTGGCATAAAGAACTAACCTAGATGCTAAATTAAACTGATCCCAAGTTCTGTGGCGGTTTATCAAACTAAACTGAACCATGGACCAAACCAAAGCTGCAAAATGCAGTTCTTCTCTATTACAGCTTGGCTTGTGGTTCGCCAAGGGTGGCCAAACCAAAACACATCAGACTTTAAAAAATTAAGTAATAAATAAGTAAATACCAGCTATTTTACTTTTTGAGTGCCTAACCCTAAATCCCTAACACAGCCTCCTTTCCCACATTTTACTTTGCATCCACTCCTTAGTCCCCTTGCAGTCTAGTCCATCAAGGTCACAACTCACAACATCGCAACCCCACTCTACTACAGCACTACCATCTCCATCCTCCTGACACCAGTGGCCTAATCATATTGGAAAGACAATTAAAAAATTACTAGATTATGCTCTAGGTTAGGTGCTTTTTAAGCAATTTGAAGAGAACTGCAGTCGATTGCAATTGAAAATCCTGAACACTTAGAAGTGGCTAGGTTTCACTACAGTCTAACAAATTCTATGTTACAAGAAGGCTCTCCTAACATTTCCACAAAAATCTTCAGACCTCCCATCTCAATGACGCTCAGGTATGAACTCAACCACTGACAGTGATGAATCAATGGTTAATTACCAAAGCTGGTAATTTTTAGCAGAGAGGGTTGGGAGGGGGAAACAAAAGATCACAGAATTTAAAATGGGCCATGTTCGTATTACCATAAAACAATTCAACCACCTTGCTCAGAAAAGTTTCTCCTAGAGTACCATGAATGAACTAATATAACTTCACGAAAGAAAAATGTATTGGAAGCTACCTGCTGTAGGGATAGGTGATTGGCATCCTTATACTGAGAGCTCAAAGCATCATCATATCCTATCGTCGTCCCCGTAGGTGTAGCTGTTGGATTCAAAGGAAAATTCCCTCCAGGAATGCTAGTAGAATTTCCAAATCCATAACCAGAAGCAATGGCACCAGACTGGGGCAAGCTGCTAACAGAAAGGCTATTCTTGTGTTGTGGGAGTACTGCAGCTAGAGACTGATGGTATGTACTGTTGCCAGCAAATGCTTGCTGGAAAGCTGACGGCATATACGAGAAGCTCTGAGGCAAGAAAGGATAACCAACCATATTCGCAAAATGTGCAAGAGGAAGTGTGGGCTGGGAATAAGGATGCATGGTGAGGTGCTGAGGAAGAGACGGCCCTGTTGCAAGATTCCCAGTTGGTGGGTTCTGTTGAGATTGCTGAGATGCAGATCCAACTGTTCTAAAAGCCTGCATGCCACCACATAAATTCATCAGGAAAAATCTCACAGAAGCAACATTTAAATGCTGCATGGACAAAGTATCAAGCTTCACCCTCTCTCTTTACTCTTAGTCATTTTGATCTTCAAAGAGAAAAAGGAGAAGAGAAGAAAAGACATGTCTGTTTAGAAAATTTTTTAAAACTTTTGCTCTAAATAATTCAGCATCAATTTTCCTTAAAGAACGAAAGGTTATTCTTTAAAAGATTTTCTCATTTCTTAAGAATGTGTGAAGAAAAAAGAAAGTGAATCCAGACACTAACTGCATAAACTTATATTTGAACTCAGTTTGTAGAATACAGTTATCAGAGCTCATTCTAGAAACAGCTTTTTGGGTCATTCCAGAGCCATCTCTAAATCTCCTCACATAAGATTCAACAAGCTAATTTATAAGTTCATGTTTGCATACAAGAGCCACCACCTCAACACTAGTTTTATCATAGCAGCTAAGTTATCTGCATGGCATGACATATGTATTTAGAAAGAATGGAGATGATGACAACACCTCTGTTGAGGAAATTATTGAACTACTGACAGAGGTTGGATTGCTGTATTTGGTAGCCATCGACTGTGTCACCGGGAAAGGCAAGTATGTAAGATCAGACTCTCTTCCACTCTGTACAGCAGAAGCCAGAAGAGTACTCGGCAATGAACTTGAATAACCAGGCTGTGATCATACCAATTACCAAGTCAATTGAGAAATAAGATCTCGTCCAGAAAAATTATTGAGAAACATGCACAATCAAATTGTTTTGCTCACAGATAGCATCCATATAGAGTGGGGAAAAAAAAGCACACATTACATACAGCTAACAAGACATCCCTATATAATAGCAGGTTGAAGGATAAGCAGCACTGGAGCAGTTTGTCAAAGATTCCAGCACCAGTGGTTAATGAGAATAAAAGAACTAACTATGGATCAGACAAGAATCATTAGAGGTCTCAATACAGCATCTACACACTGGAAAAGCTACACGATGTGCCCCCAAAAATTAATTTAAAAAAAAAGGAGCACTATCTGAATTTCTTAATTCATGCATTATCATCAAACGCACAAATAGCATGATTGTTGAGACAGGTAATCTAGGGAGCACCTTTGGGAAAGGCTCCTATTGAAAGCACAATCCTGCAGCAAAATTACTAAGAGCTCCAGCAACCAGAAGTCCAACAGATTGCAATGAAGACACTTCGAGCAGGAAACACATAACAAAAAAAAAAGTATCAGAACAGCAAGAAGATTCAGCATATTTTTTCCTTCTGCACCGTGTGGTGTAAGAGAATCAGGAATTGATTCTTCGTGGATTGGGCTTATCAATGCTGATGATATCTAACCAGTTACATCCATTATCCAGCAGCAGGTAAACTAGTCTATGGTACTTATTTTCCAAGTTTTATCCCCAAAAAAGCACTTCAAGGAGACATTCCTAGAATGAGCATGAAACACACTCCTCATGCATCCACCCATACAACTCTTAATATTTATTCCAACATCATAGTAGAAGTGGATCCTAATTACGTCACATATCCAAAGAGAAGGGAGAGGTTTCAGTTACCAGGACATTTGAAAAAGGACTCAGGTTTTGCAACTGGGTGCTTGCTTGTGAGTGAGAAAATGCAGCATTTAGCTGTTGACTGTTTTCATAGCTATAATCAGGTGTTGAAGAAGGGAATGTGTACTGATTCCCAGGTGCAGGTTCCGGCACTTCCTGTTTCAAGACCTCAGTTTGAGAAGGTGACGATGTGTCATATTTCCCAACATTTGAAGCAGTTCCCCGCATATCATCCCCCTCCTGAGTTGGCCTGAGATGCTCATCCCCATAATGCTCAATGTTTCTAGAATGAAGAAAAGAAAAACACACCCAACAGTCAATATCTATAAATGAAAAGACAACATGAATGCAACAATTTCCAAGGCAAACCTGTCGTCTTTGAGTGGAATTGAAGAAGTGTCTGCCGCAACTTGTGGTGCTTCGGCCAGATCACTTTTCATAGACCTAGAAGATAAAGACCCAGAAAAGGTAGGCCCAACCCCAATCCCGACACCTGCTCCAAAACTACCAAAGCTCAAGTGTTGGCAATCCGATGTATGGACTTGTAGGTGGTCAGGAATGACCACAGCAGGACCATCTTCTTCGGGCACTGCAGCTTCATCTTTCTTTTGCAATGATAGTTGCTGCATATTTGCAGCCACAGCTGCCACTTCTTCAACTAGATAAAAACATCAAAAATACAAGTTAGAGCTCAGCAACCCATAGACATAAATATTTTCCAAATCCCAGCGCAAGACTTCAAATCAACCATTTGCCCTTCAAGGTACAGATTTTCACATGGAAAACTACAGGGGCATATCCTCACACTACACAAAATTAAAAGAACCAGATATGGCAAGGTATTTCAAAAGATTAACAAAACCACCTGTTCCTTCATGGCAGGCAATTTGAACATCAGGAACTTCAGATATGGCAAGGTATTTCAATTACGAAAGGATAACTAACAGGAAGACAGCTCATCTAATTCCTCTCAGCTTCCACATTTAAAAGGAGAAGAGATACTAGAGTGCATATGAAGATATAAAGGAAGACACAAATTTCAGTTGATGCTCCATTGTTGGTATTGATCTAATGGGGATACCTCCTCTAATATAGAACCAATTCTGGTTTCACTGTCTATTCCTCTTCTTTGTACTGATTGAACTTGAAACATTTTCAAGTGCAATAGTACATGAGTTAACTTCAGCAAGGAAAATTTTGTACCTAAAAAAAATTTCTTTTTCGCAAAGAATTACCTTCATATATAAGTACAACCAGCAAGTTCAGCCGAGTAAACAGCTTTTATATGGTTTATTAGGGAAGTGAAAAGGCTGACTAAAAATTATTTAGTGGAAAAAATCAAGCTTTACCATATTCTTATCAACTTTTGTAGGGTAGAAAGATTCTTATCAACTTTCTTTCGAGTAATTAGAAGAGATTTTTCCAAGCTCTAAAGAATCAAATCAATCAGACTGCAAAGTAAGGTGACCTTTTCATATCCCTATTCAAAAAGATAAAGACACAGTAATTCACATCTAGAGAACTGCATGAACCACAGCCTTCAGTCATACGATGAGTTTTAAAAGATAACAGCCCAGAAGAAAAGAGCAACGCATGTATTATAATGAGTGTTCATTCTTACAACAATTGGTTACAAATGAGACTTCAATCAATGACCAATTTCCAATCTCCAGTACTAGTTCAAGTGATCTTGGCAAGGCCTTGACAACTTTCTTTCTTTTTTTTCTTTCCCCTAAGGAGAGGTATGAGAGAGAGGGAAGGAGGGAGGAGGAGGAGGAGGAGGCATGGCTACAATTAGACAAACCACCTCCAGGTACACAAACCACCTTATAGAACCCATGCAAGGGTTAACTTATGCTATATAGGTAGCACCAAGAAATATTCCTTAGCAGAGGTTTTCTAACTTGCTATCATCAAATCCCAATGTGTTATTAACATGGGAAAAATAAAAGGGAAAAAAGAAAGAAAGGGAAAAAAATAAAGGAAAGAATATGCATTCACTTGTATCAATCCTCTTTTCAACTTATAACTCTAACAAGCATGCAAAAGCTTCATTCAAAAATGCATAACAAGCACTAAGAAACAAGCGGGAGATCAAGTTAACTACAAACTGCATAATGAATTAGTTAAAAGAGAAAAGGGAAACAAGAAAAAATAACCAAATTGCATTAAGATTATCATATTCACCTTCATCTTGCTCGTACACATGCATGTGAGCCTGAAAAGATGCCATATTGTCATACGTGTTTTTATCAAACAGAGATGAGCCAGCAGTATCATCCCCCTGCTTAACTCTACTTGATACTGAAGAAAATCCGGCATGATTGGCATCAGTTTCAAGAGGTCCATCTTCTGAAAGATCACCATCATCCAGCTGCGACATTGAATGCTGCCCACTTCTGTCAAGGGGCAAATTAGATGGATTGGAATAAAGACTAGAATCCATAGGTGCCACTGAGACCGAGGACACTGCAGCAGATGATTGCTCAAATGGAGGCCAATCGTCATTAGGTGAAGGTGCTTGTTCCTCATCCACAGGCCAATCATCATCAGGAGTAACATTATGGCTCGTTTGGACAAATGTCTCCGATTTAGGCAATTTGGCAAATTGATCATGCACAGTATAGAAATCACTGTGTGAAGTTGCTGATGGAGGAGCAACATGATACTGACCAGGCTGGTTTGGAGCACCTGAAGACTTTACTTGTGGCCTGCCCATCTTAACAATATCTGCCATTGAAACTTGACCTGGAGCTCCCCAAGAACGTTGCATCCCTGACGAAGGTGGGCCTGATGAAGACAGAAAATCATTTTCACCTGAGCCAGACCCTTTGCTTTCTAAAGCCGGAGACTCACTGCAGCAAATTTGACATTGTGCATAGTTATTGTCAACAACTAGAGAAATGCAACACAGTTATTCTTGTCTCAAACCATATGCTTGAATACCAGTCACACAAGATAACAGGTAGATGCATCCAGCTCAAGTATTTAAAAAACCATCAAATTTATAGTGAGGTTTACTTTTACATGTTATAAAGTAACTTCTACCGATGACTGCTCCATAGACTTTATTCGTTTCCATATTTATAATAAATATTATGAAGAATCATCAAAACAGATTTAATCCATATGGTGCACCACCAGCTTCTGCCAGTGGTTTAAGAAAAAATATTAACAACCTCTTCTATTGGGTGCTGCATCTGCATCTATAATAGAGAAACCAAATGTAACGAATTAAGATGGACACATGGGTATATAAGTGTACAAGGGCCAACCTGTAGTGAGCTATTTGCCAAGTGGTGTCATTTCCTGGCATGCTAGATGCATATGATGAAGAGCCCATGTAAGCATGTGCTCCATTTTCCTTCTTTTGTGGAGGTTTTCCATGCAATGAACTGAATTCTGCAAGATAAAGCAAGAGATACTCATGTGGTTATCTTACTGGAGTGTATATTACTACCAAGTTTCTAGACAAACTTTGGTCTCGGAACAAAGTGAAGTACCAGAAGAACTCATCATACTAGCTCGACTGCGTCCTGCACTGCTCCTACCACCACGATTTGACGTACCATTACCACCACGGGATCTGGAGTCAGTAGTATCCTTACTCTGCAGAACAAAGAGAGTAAGATTAAAATTAAGCAAAGGAGATTTTTATGGAAACTAAAACCATAGTATGCAAGAAAAATCCCCACAAAAAGAGAAGCCTTCCACTTCCACTGTGGGCATTATGAGACAATGGAGAGCACAACCCTCACCCAACATAAAGTAGAGAAAATCTGTATATTTTCAAGGCCACCAGGCACCATAAGAAGTCGCAAGCAATACTTGAATATTACAGTCTAAGCACAAAGATCAATGACCACATTAACCAAAAAAAATCACAAAATATAAAAAGGAAATGAGCAGCACTGAGGCAGTACTACAAAAATAAGATAACCAGTTGAATAGAAAAATTAAAGGGGGAAGAGGAGGAAAAAGAGGATGAAAGAAGAAAGAAAGAAAGAAAGAATCGGATCATTATGCTGTCATCTAAAACCTAGAGTGCATGAAAAACTCATTAGTGTCTAAAACTAGCAGAATCACAGCAAGGCATCAGAGTCTTTTCAGGTAATTCAAAAGACAATCTAAACATATACCAAGTGATTAAATATTCCTGCAAAGAAATAAAAAGCTAAACAAGAACTAACCTCCTTCTTCTTTTCTCGTTTGCTCTTTACTTCATGAAACGGATCTAAACACAGGAGAGAAAGCTCACATCAGGAAAAATGGAAATGGTATCAGGCTCATTTGCAAGATGAAATTTTAACATCGTGAGTAGAAGACAAATGTCAAAAAGAAAGGGAAGATACTTCATAAAGGCCTCTCAAAACTAAGAGGGTACTTCCTCTCCGAGAACTGTATCTGAGAATTTCGTCTTGTTCAGCTCTAACATACATGAGACAGAAATCTACACTAAAAGAGAAACAATGCCCACACCAAGCCAAATTGACAAATGTACATAAACATGAATCCAGAATTGTTTTTTTTTTTTTTACTATTTTCTTTTACTGCTCGGGGGTTACTCAAAAAGAAAGTGTTATGAGCCAAAACATGAACTACTTTTACTAAGGAACTCCCAATCCAAGCAATCCACAGAGAAGAGACAACATAACCAAAACCTAACCTGAATATTTACCAAAACAAGAAACAACATACCTAATCAAAGGCACTATTGTCTAAAGCACTGATAGAACAAAGCAGATTATGTTGCAAATGAGCATATAAGAAACGTCCTTCTTACAACTTCATAAAAAATATAATAATACTAACAAAAGGTCTTACTGCAAGCTCAGCTATCTAAAGGACTAGCTCAAGTACCCATCCTACAAACAAACTTTTCTAATGAATAGGAAACACAAACTATATCATATTCAAGAATCAGTTAAAGACTGTTGAAGTGAAGCGTTCCTGCAAATTATAAGGGACAACTGGAGAAAGAAATTTTAGCATACCCTTCACGGTAAGAACTGTTGTAATATTCAAACTATAAGTGCCATGTTGCTTTTTGATATATAATCAGAAAGTTCAGCACTAAAAATGTGCAACTACATAACTTGCTGCATCTTGGCATCAACAGTTTTGACTGCAGTCCCCTTTTTTTCCTAGCTTGGTGTACTCGAAAAGCGAGAGATATACTTTTCAAGTGGAATGGGACAATTGCTTAGGACACCGCCTTATTGAAACATGGAGAGACGAATTCCGCAACTTTTTTTTTTCTTTTCTTTTTAATAAGTCAATTAACTTCAAACAGCAATTTTGAACAAATTCATAGATAAAGCTTCTCCTAAACCCTTTTTTCCTCGAATGAACACTCAGCAGTTGACTAAAAAACGAAACCCTAAACCAGAAAAACCCCTCCAGCAATCACAAAAAAAAAAAAAACCTAATGGAACACGTAATACTGAAAACCCATACCATAAACCCAAAAAAAAAAAAAAAAGGCAAAGCCCAAAACTTCATATCCAAATCCAAGAACCCATTAAAAAAAACTCTCGATTATCACAAACAGAAGTTACCCATCATCAATTACCAAAAGAGAAAACTACCCGTCATCAGTTACAAAAGAAAATCCCCGAAAACAAACACAAAATCCAAGACTTTACAACTAAAGAACCCTAAAACCTGAATTGAACAGCAAAAAACATAAAGATTTCAAAGTAAGAAAGGGGGAAGGGACCTTGAGAAAGAAGACGATTGACGGCTTCATTAGGGTCCATATTACAGTCCTTAAGAGCAGCATAGATCTCTTGTTCAGGACAGTTCACTATCTCTTTCAAGCTCTGTACCATCTTCCTTGACGCTGATGGGATTGTTGAAATCCCATTATTAGCACCACTTCCTCCTCCACCTCTACTCCCCATTCTCTCTCTCTCTCTGTATCCCCCTATCCCTTTCACTTTCTCTCTCAAAACTACTCAGATCTATATTTTATCTTAAAATTTTTCTTGATTAGGCTAAGGTCTTTGTGCGGCGACAAGTAAAGGAAAGGGGAAGAGGAAGCGGAAGCGGAAGCGGAAGCCTGAGCGCGAGCGTGTATGTGTGTATGTGAGTTTTTATGTTATGTGTTGTGTGCGCGTTATGTTTGTGTGCGTGAGTATTCTCTCTCATATTTTAAGAGAAAAACCCTCCTTCCTCCGTTCTCCTTTCTCTCTCTATGTGATAGCGTGCATTATTTTATATTCTTTACTTTTTTATAATTTTTTTTTTATCCTTTCTTTTTTGTTTTTCATTTTGAATAAGACGATGATTTGGATTTTGAGAGAGGGGTATACTTCAAATTTGATTATTGAAATTTGTGTGATATCCCATCAATAAGATATTCCAAATAAAAAAACTGATTAAGCTAAAAACTCATGGCAATCTTAATCAAAAAATTCTCGTAAGTTGTAATACCAATAATATAATAAAATATTAAAAATATAATCAAAATAGTGAAGATTTACTTTATATAAACTCTTAAAGTCGTATTTAAAATAATTGTATCTAAATTTAGGTCTTTCAAAAAAAATTTATTTGATTGAATCTAAACTTTATAATTATGGAAGAAAGTTCGTATAAGTAATCTAATAGAGTTTGATTTTAAAAATCAATTAATTAAATCTCAATTATATTTTTAGAAATATAGTTATTCAATATAGTATAAAACTCATCAAAACCTGTAAAACCGAACTTGAAACGCTATCAAAACTTAAAGATAAGCTAATTAAATTATAAAAAAGAATAATATACATAATATATTACATGAAAATATATGTATTTTATGAATATACTCAATATATATAGTAATTTTACCTGTAAATTAACTCAAAAACTAAAAATTATGCTAATTAGGAGATAAATTCACAAAACAAAATAGAAAATATATCTTTAAAAATAAAATGACGAATGAAACATAATTATGAGTATAATTACACGATACATATGACACATATATAAGATATATATATAACTATTCTAGCAATTCTACTGAATAATAAAATAATATACATAAAATAATTGTATTATCCCTAAAAATCAACCAAAACATATCCAAATACGTAGATAATTTTAGGAAAAAGGGCATGGCATCCTTAGGTCTCTTTAATGCTGAATCAAATGAAGATTTTATAAGGAGATAACACATCATACTTAGAAATCAATGAGGAAAGACAAAAAGGGGCTGGTGAGTTGCTAACCTAAATTAGTGTATAAATGACTCAAAACATCAAACTAAACATTTAGGAACCCTAAACACTTAAAGGAAAAATCTAGAAAAATTATACAAAAATATAAAAAATTTAGAAAAAATATATAAAGTAAGATACTAACTTAACTTAGTTCTCTAACCCCCCAAATGACCTGTTATTAAACACAGCTTATAAGCCCTAAAGTTAAGCCAATTGACCGTAGGATTGAACTTAAAACTAAAGGTTTTGGACGATCGATTAAGAAATCCGATCAAACCCCAAATTATAAACTAACAAGAGAAATATTAGTAAAACTGACCCCGTAAACTTGAATTTAAGAAAATAAGTAATAAAATAGGAGGCTATAAAATTTTCAAATTTTAAGCATAATAAGTACTAATTACTGAAAATACGAAAAGTGTAATCAAATAACTAATAAATTATTAAAGATAGATTATATGTATACTAAAAATTTTAGAATGACTAAAATAATAATTAGGAATGTTCACGTGTACCCCACATGTATTTACGTGTAGATAAAAATACGTGAAATTACCTAAATTGGCTAAAAACTAAGTAAATAATTAAAGACAATTATAAATTAATTATAAAAATATCAGAATAGGATAAGATGAATCAAGATCAGGTCGTGGTAGGTCCAAATCTGCAAAAGAAAAATAAACCAATAAAAATTTAACAACATAAAAGCCAAAAATCAAGGATAATGGGCAAAGTCTTGTCAAATTAATACATAATAATTACAAAAATTGTCTATAAATAACAAGAAAAATTAAGAAGCTCATTTATCCAGATACAAATCAGAGAAAATTAGAGAGAGGCAAAAATTGAGAGAAAAATTCGGTTTAGAAAAAAATTAGAAAAAAACTGTGCAATTAGGGCCTTTAACAGGAACCCCCACCAGACTAGCAGCTGGGAGTGGACGGCCACCACCACCACACGTTGGTGGCAGCGCCCAGGCCGAATGACAAGGCCACGGCGACCAGCGGTAGCCGGAGCCACCCAGATCGGTGAATCCGATTTCATGTCCGATTTTGTGTAATTTTGTAAAAATAGTAAATATTATTAGAAAATTATGAATTTTGTTATTCTGATCATGTTTCGATTTAGAAATAAATGACTTTAGGAGTGTAGTTTCGAGCCCAAAATTTTTGTATAGGTTAATTAAATGATATATAACAGTACTATGAAACCCTTTTTTAAAAATTAATTTTCGAAATTTTTAGATAATTTTTAGGCCCTAAAATGGGTAATTTACGGTTAATTAAGTAATTAAATTATTAATTACTGATTTAGTGAATAATTATATGTTTTAGGATGTTGAAATCTGATGGAGTATGATACTTGTAGCATTTAGGGTGTTAGATGTAATTATTAGGTTAATTATATAGTAAATGATTAATAAGGAAAAATAGTTAACTTTAAGTTAATTTTCTAAATTAGGGAAAGTAGGAGTAAAATATGATTTAGGATGAATTTAGACATTTTGAAATAATAATTGATGTTTAGGGATGGTAATTAAAGTGATAGAAATATTAGAAGTGCATTATGTATATAATAGGCAATAATGCATAATATATAATTTTTGAAAATATAATAAATAGAAAATATTAGGATAAAAATTGATATTATATAAATAATAAGGATATATAATAAATCTGATAAGAAACTTGAATTTATGTAATTATATGAAAAATGTAAAAATTTCTCACATCAAGAGTAAATTCAGTATACTAATAAGGATATAAGTGTACCGGATGAAATAAAATACTGACTAGGGGTAATAATGATATTTAGGCAATCGGGAAGTAATGTGATTAATTTCACATTATGAGTTGAAACGAATTTCTAGGGTTGGAATATAAAACATTACTTAGAAATCGAACTAGAATCGAATTTAAAAATCTATATGGAAACCGAACCCGAACCTAACCCCAAACCTATAATAATTATAAAAGACTTAAGACCTAGATAATTAGGTATCTTAAACCCTAAATAAAACATAATAATAAGCGTTATAGGATAAAACGAACCTATAATAGTTATATGAAAAACTGAAACCACGTTTGTGTTATAGGGATGATCGGCGATGGCCTGAGCAAATCGGACCTCGAGTGAGTAAGCGAGGAGTCGAGGTAAGTTGGGATTAATATGATGCTGTATTTTGGAGGCTTAAGATTATGCTTGGTTGTGCTTGTTAGATAGTTGAATGTGTGCATATGCTTGATTATGGGTGATGCTATGATTCTGTTTGTTGTTCTGGCATATATTGTCTGATTTGTATGAAATAATTGATCACCCTAAACTTGACTTAATCAAATATACGACCAGTAATCATAATCAGACATGCATAGCAACCCGTTAAGGGAACTTAAGACTCTCCGGCCAAATATTGACCCCTTCAAAAGGGATAACGCGGGATTGCAAAATGGTCCCTTCTTTATCTTCAATAGAACTAAGTGACAGGAGAGGAGGTCGCGGTGAGGGTGAAGACAGTGGTTCGAAGGTAGTCGTGGGAGGAGCAAGGTCTCTATTACACAAGCTTGGGTTTGGTCGTAAGCTGTTGCATTAACGGCAACTCCTCAACCCGGATTAGAGCAGGCGCAATTTCTCTAATCTTACAACGGGCAGGACAACGTCGTGCGATGGCATTTGCTTGCACATGCATTGTACCTAATAAGTGATTAAAAACCTTGTTGTGTGTATGATATAGTTTTAAGTCTTCCGTCCTAACTTACTGAACTGTGGTTGCTCGCATCCCTATAGACGTCGTGCAAGTGCTGGCTAAGAAGCGGCAACAACTACTCTGAAGCTAGTAATTGCTAAATCCTGGGGAGTGAGGAAAAACATTGAAGAATCAACACATATGTTATTACTTTTCATTTCTGAATTATATATAACTTTTCTCACTTTCTTAGGTAAATAAATTATTTAAATTACAAACTATTTACTTCAAAGCGGGTTAGTCGTGGACGCCTTGTGTAGATCAGGTTTAAGATAACAGTTATAAGACCAACTTCTATCTTATGATGGTTTACACGACGGGGCTGTTACGACTCTACCGTTTCGGGACGTGACACAGCTGGCCACCACTAGTCCAACCACCACATCACTCATTTGACACACTTCCATTGACTAATAATGGTCGGAACTTCAATGAACAAGTGAGTCTAATTTTTGTCATGTTTTTCAAATATTTTCTAAAAATATTAAATTATTTAGGAAAATTATGAAGAAATTTATTTCTAAGTTATGTTAGATTTATTTTCATGGGGTACAATTATTTTAACTAGGTTTTAATTATTTTATATACTTGCTTAACAAATGTGCTATTCATCTGAATTTTCAAGTCTAAAATAAATAAACTAAATGATATTATTTTGAGCTCAAAATTTTTTTATATAATACATATTATATCTAGTTAATTACTATGCAACCCAATTTTGATTTTATATATTTTTTATATTTATTGCATTTTTAACCCTAAAAATAGCTAAAATATGGTAATTTTTGAAATACAATTGATTTTATGAAAATAATTAATTAAATTATGATCCAAAGAATTCTGGATGCTTATAATGTTATTAGGATATAAGAGAGTTAATCTTATATAAAAACAACATTATTTGCATAATTAATAATAATTTAGGAGTAAAAACGTAATTTTACATATATATATAGGTAATAAACTCGATGGCATAAAATAAGTGGCTAATTAAATTTCCTATATTTTTTTGAGTTTATAGAAATTTTGATGGAATTATTTAGTAATCTTAACTATTTATCATGAATTTTCATAATTAAATAGCTTAATTTACTAAATAGAGCACATTTTTAGCAATATTAGGCTCAATTAGGATAAATATTTGAATGAGACCTATGCATATCTATACTAGTCAAACCTGGTTAGGGTAAGTTTCCATTATATTTTATGATAATTACTTGAATTTAAACTAAAATATATGCTTGTTAAAGTTAGATATTGCATAGCTATGCTAAGAAATTATATAAAATATAACCTATTTATATAATATGATAATGCTTGTTATAAAAGCATATACATATATATGAAACTAAAAATACCCTTTACAAGTCATATCTTGAAATAGAACCTGTATTATGCATCGTTAAGTTCGTACAAACTCAACAATACTAATTTTATTAAAATTGGATAATTTTAGGTAATAAAGTAAGTATTTTTAATGTTATAGAAATTATCATCCTATGACGACCTTTCCATAATTGAAATATAATTTAATCGATGAAATGAACATTTCGATACGTTCGAAACAATATGTTATCAATAATAATGTAACTATTACGCCTCGAAACTGTAGAGTCACAACCGTCCCGCCATATAAACCAACTTATGACAATAACTGACCTCATAATTTTTATCATAGATTTAATTTACATAAGGCATCCATGACTCCTCGCTTTGAAATAAACAGTTCAATTAGGATTTAAACTAAATTTTACATAATAAGTTAAAACCATCATACATATACATATAAATATGTATATATATGATTACATACATGTTGTTTTAAAATCCCAAGAAATTACATGTACTACAATAATCGGATAACTTACATCTCATACATCAGTTCATAAACCTAAAATTACTATCAAGACATAAAAAAAAAACTTGATCATATAGCCATTTTATCCCCATTCTTTGTAGCTTCGAAAGAAAACTAACTTTAGGATAATTGTATCGTGGTATAGTAATCAGAAGTCAAAAACTGTAAGAGAACATATTTGGGAATGAGTAACTACAACTCAATAAATTAAGTTAAGGACTTATAAAAATATAACAAATACAAACAGGGTTATCAATTAATTAATTATATGCAATGCAACAAGTAAATGCCATCACACAATATAGTCCGGTCTGTCGTGAAATTAGAACAATTTCACCAATTCTAATCCAAATTAAGGAGTTTCCGTTAATATGACAGCTTACAACCAAACTTAGATTTGTACAATAGATACACCGCTCCCCCTAAGACTATCTTTTGAACCAATACCTTCATCTTCACTGTGACCTTCTCTCTTGTTATTTAGTTCAGCTAAGGATGAGGAAAAGACCATTATGCTATTGAGCTCTATCTTTTTCAAAAGTATTAGTGTTTGGTTGGAGAATCCTAATGGTCCCTTAAAGGGTTGCAATGCATATCTAATTAGGGTATTTAGGTAAATTACGATTAAATACGGTTTAGGGTATCAAACAATTTCACACCATTCCATTCATAATAATCACCAAACACAATACAGAATTCAGCACGAAATTAAATACCTAAGCACATGCATACATAACTACTTAATACAGTAAAACACAATCCTAAATCTCCAAGTACTTTTAAATAGTACTCCAAAGTACAATGGAATATTAGACCTAACTTACTTGGAATTCTTAATTTGTTCACTCACTTGTTACAAGTCAATGAATCTCTATATATCCTATAATATAAATACGTCTTTAGTATTTATATCTTGATGATACACGCACACGCACACACACATATATATTAGGTTATGATTTAACTCTATTCTTCATGTATACATATTATTTATTACAGATTCATTCTAAGTTAATTTAGAATTCGATTTTTGAATCCAATTCTGATTCAAGTTCTAAATCAATTCCAATTTGTAAGTATTATATGTTTCGAATCCTAATGTAAAATTAATAGCATCAAGCTCAAGTATTCTAAGTATCACTTTTGGTCTTAAATCAATATTTTAATCTACTCGATACACTTTATTCCGCATTAATGTATCTAATTTACTAGTGTGAGAAAATTTTACATTTTTCCTATAATTACCTAAATTTAAGTTTCATACCAGATTTAATACATATTAATATTATTATTATATTATCCATTTTAACCTAATATTTTATATTTATCATAATTCTAATTCCATATATTATCAAAATTACATATATTTACTGTATAATACTCTAATAATCACATATAACACCCTAAATACCACAATTATCATACAACATCTTATATAAACATCTTAAAATCTATAATTATATACTAAATCAGTAATTGTTCAATTAATCTTTAATTAACCCAAAAAATTCCTAATTTTATACATATTTTATGGGCTTAAAAATCACTTCAAAATTTCAAAAATTATTTTCTAAAAAGGGGTTTCATAGCACTGTTCTATATCACTTAACTAGCTTACACAAAAAAAAATTGAACTAAAAACTACACTTTTAAGGCTATTTAATTCTAATTCGAAACATGCTCAATTTTGTACGATTTCTTAAGCATCATATATTTCCGGATATAATTAAATCTAACCGATACTTTTTTCTTAAATCTACATACAATAAAACATCTAAATAATAAAATTCATAATTTTCTGGATAAAATTAATAATTTTAATAATTTACACAAATTGATTGGAATTTGGACTTACTTGACTATTGTACTTCCAACCACCAACGATGGTCCAAGGGGTATCAGCCGACCTAAGCGATGAGTGTGGGGTGTAGTGGTGGCAGAGGTTCAGTTCCATTGGTGGTAGTTTGTAGGTTCGATCCAATTGCCCCTATTACATAGATTTTTTATAATTTTTGAAAATCAAACCTTAGCTCTCTTATTTAGACCCTCTCCAATTTTCTCACTTTAAAAACTGCACAAATGAGCTTCTGAATAAACTTGGGTATTTATAGAGCTTTAGAGAAATTTTGGTGCATTAATTAGACTTGATAGTTGCTTTGTCCACTTCCTATTTGCCTTTCTAAGTGGATTGATTTAATTGGTTAAATTTATTCTTTCTTCCCTAACCTACCACAACTCAAATCTGAATCATTCCCCACTTTTCTGATTTTTTTGTTATTTTTCCTTGAATTTTTTATGATTTTATTTAATTATTTGGCAATTTTCAAGCTTTTTAAATAATTTTATGTATTTTTACCTACGCGTAAATACATATGGAGTATAAGTAAATATTCCTAAATATTACTTATGTTATTTTATGATTTTTAGTGTGTATGTAAATTATTTTTAGTGATTCATTAGTTATCGGAATTTATTTTACGTATTTCTAAAAAATAACATGTAATATATTTAAAATTTGATATTATAACATTATATTATTTTATTACTTATTTTCTTAAATTCAAACTTATGATATCGGTTTTACTAATATTTTTAGCTTTATTTCATAGTTTAGACTCGATTGTATCCTTTAGCCAATCGTCTTAAGTTTTACACATTAAATCCAATCCTACAATTACGGAGCTTTTATTTCCACCCCCTTAAAAAAGGTTTTATCCTCAAAACTTCTGTATATAAAGATTGCACTTAAATAACCAAAAGCATTAAACATATACTTTTAATAACCTGGAAATAAAAAAAGCTATGGATACCGGTTCATTACTGATGCTTTTGGCTCTTGAGTAATCTCCAAGTATAGTCCTTTGTTCTATTGGACCTTCACGTACTTCGTATCTCGATTATTTAACTTCTAAACCTGATTATCTAGTATTTTTATAGGCTGCTTCACCACTTGAAAATTCTCAATTGACTTTACTTGTTTTATTTCTACAATAACATTCGAGTTCTTAACAAACTTTCTTAGCATGGAAACATAGAATACATCATTATTACCTAACAAACTTTGAGGTAATACTACTTTGTAAGATATATTACCAACTTTTTCCAATATTTCAAATGGATCAATATATCGTAGGGTCAACTTCCCTTTTGAGCCAAACAATTTAAGTCCTTTAAATAGACTTATCTTAACTTAAACACGATCACCAACTTTAAACTCTAATAGGCTTCTTTTTAAATTAGCCCAACTCTTATAACGGTCTTAAACTTCCTTCATTCGTTATTAAATAATCTTAATCTTCTCACTTGTTTGGTTAATCATGTCAGGTTCAATCACTGCATACTCCTCATAATCCCAATACAATAGCAATCTACATTCCTCCCATATAGTGCTTCATAAGGTGCCATTTGTATAGTTGAATGGTAACTATTATAATAAGCAAGCTCTATCAATAGTAGATATCTATCCTAACCACCTCAAAAATCCAACACACAAGCCCGTAACATATCTTCTAGAGTTTGAATTGTTTTTTCAGATTGCCCATCTATTTAGGGGTGGTAAGTTGTAGCAAATTGTAACTTTGTACCCAAAGCTCTATGAAAACTCTCCCAAAATTTGGATACAAACCAACTGTAAGCCCTACAACTAGTCACTTAGGACTTCGATCGACTGAAAGATTTGATTGAACCTAAATTATAAGTAAAGCTAAAAATATTAGTGAAATAATCCTATAAGTTTGAATTTAAGAAAATAAGCAATAAAATAAAAAAATATAAAAATTCCAAATTTTAAGTATATAACTCATTATTTATCAAAAATGCGTAAAATGTATTCCGATAATTAACGAATCGCTAAAGATAAATTACATGTATACTAAAAATCATAAAATAACCTAAATAATATTTAGTAATATTTATTTGTACTATATATGAATTTACATGTCTGTAGAAATACGCGTAATTACTTAAAATACGTGAAATGTGCAAAAATAATAATAAATAATTAAAGAAAATTCATAATTAATTAAGAAAAAATCAATAAAAATATAGAAAAATGTAGAAAAGTCCAAAAGTGGGGTGTGGCAATCTGATATTGAAGAAAAAAAATCAACCAATTAAAATGCAACAAATAGAAAATGGAAAAAAGAAGAGATAAGGCAATTGTCTCATCTCATTAATGCATAATAATTTTTCTAAAGTTCTATAAATAGCAAGAAAATTTCAGCAATTCATTTGGTCAATTTGGAGAGTGAGAAAAATAGGGAGAGGCGAAATTGAAAGAAAATTTAGGGTTAAGAAAAAAAAAGAAAAAACTATGCAATTAAAGCCATAAAGGGGAACCTATACCAGACGAGCAGCTGGGACTGGACGGGTAGTGGTGGTAGCGCCTGGACCGGCCGATAAGGCCCTGGCAGTCGAAGCCACCCAGACTAGTGAGTCGGATTTCCAACTCGATTTTGTGTAATTTTGTAAAAAATAGTAAATATTCTTTGAAAATTATGAATTTTGTTATTCTGGAATATTTTTATATGTAGTTTTTAGAAAAAATATTATTTTGATTAAAATATGTCTCGTGATATATGGTCCTTAAGAAATCATGTAAAATCGAGCATGTTTCGGTTTAGAAATAAATGACCTTAGGAGTATAGTTTTAAGCCCAAAATTTTTGTGTAGATTACTTAGATGATATAGAACAGTGCTATGAAGCCCGTTTTTAAAAATTAATTTTAAAAAATTTTAGATAATTTTTAGGCTTTAAAATGAGGCATTAAATGGGTAATTTAGGGTTAATTAAGTAATTAAATAGTTAATTACTGATTTAGTGAAAAATATATGTTTTAGGATGTTAAATCTAATGAAGTATGATACTTATAGCATTTAGGGTGTTAGATGTAATTATGTAGTAAATGAGTAATAGGGAAAAATAGTAAATCTTAAGCTAATTTTGTAAATTAGGGTAATTAGGAGTAAAATCTGATTTAGGATGAATTTAGACATTTTGAAACCATAGTTGATATTGATAGATAGTAATTAGAGTGATAAAAATATTAAATGTGTATTATGTACATAATAAGTAATAATATATAATACATAATTATTAGAAATATAATAAATAGAAAATATTAGAATAAAAATTGATATTATAATAATAATAAAAATATACAATAAATCTGATAAGAAACTTGAATTTATGTAATTATATTGAACATGTAAAAATTTCTTACATTAGAAGTAAATTCAGTACACTATTAAGGATTTAAGTGTACTAGATATAATAAAATACTGACTAGAGGTAATTATGGTATTTAAGATATCTAGAAGTAAAATGATTAATTTCACATTATGAGTTAAAACGAATTTCTAGGGTTCGGGTATAAAACGATACTTAGAAAATCAAACTAAAACCTAATTTAGAAATCAATACGAAAATTGAACCCGAACCTAACCCCAAACCTAGAGTAATTATAAAAGATTTGAGAACCTAGATAATTGGATATATTAAACTTTAAACAAAATATCACAATAAGCGTTATAGAATAAAACGAACCTATAATAGTTAAAAGAAAAACTGAAACCACATTTGTGTTATGGAGATGATCGACGATAGCCTAAGCAAGTTAGACCTCGAGTGAGTGAGCAAGGAGTTCAAGTAAGTTGGGATTAATACATTGCTGTATTTTGGAGGCTTGAGATTATGCTTGGTTGTACTTGTTAGATAGTTGGTTGTGTGCATCTGCTTAATTATAAGTGATGCTATGATTCTGTTTATTGTTTTAGCTTGTATTGTATGATTTGTGTGAAATGATTGATTACCCTAAATTGGACCTAATCAAATATACGACCTGTAATTATAATCGGACCAACATGCCAACCCATTAAGGGAAACCTAGGATTCTTCGGCTAAATACCAACTCCTTCGAAAGGGATAACGCAGGATTGCATATTGGTCCCTTCTTTATCCTTAGTCGAAATAAGCGACAGAAAAGAAGGTTGCAGTGAGGGTAAATTCAATGGTTCGAAGGTAGTCGCGGGAGAAGCGATGTCTCCATTGCACAAGCCTGGGTTTGGTCATGAGCTGTTGCTTTAACGGCAACTCCTCAACTCGGATTAAAGAAAGCACAATTTCTCTAATCTCATGACAGGCCGGACAACGTCGTGTGATGGCATTTGCTTGAATATGCATTGCACCTAATAAGTTAATTGATAACCTTGTTGTGTTTATGGTATAGTTTTAAGTCCTCCATCATAACTTACTGAGCTATGGTTGCTTACATCCCAATAGATATCGTGCGGGTGCTGGCTAAGAAGTGGCATACAACTACTTTGAAGCTACTTTGAAGCTAGCAACTGCTGGATCGTAAGGAGTGAGGAAAAACATTTGAAAAACAAACATATATTTTTAAGGTCTAAGCTTTTATTTTAGAATTTTTCATTTTTGAATAATGTAATAACTGAATTATAGTGTACATATATATTTTCTCACTTTCTTAGGTAAATGATTATTTAAATTATAAACTGTTTAGTTCAAAGCGGGTTAGTCGTGGATGCCTTGTGTAGATCAGGTCTAGGATAACAGTTATAAGACCAACTTCTATCTTAGAATAGTTTACACGGCGGAGTTGTTACGACTCTGCTGCTTCGGGGCGTGACACCAACTATCCTGATAAAAAACAATAATCTCTAGCATACCATGTAGTCTTACTATCTTTTAGATATATAGCCAAACTATCTTTTCTATTGAATCACCTATCCAATAAGGTAAGAAGTGTGCACTCTTTGTTAATCTATCTATAACTACCCAGATTGAATCATAACCAACTTGAGTCATTAGTAGTGCTATTATAAAATTTATAGTAATATGATCTCACTTCCATCTTAATACTTCTAAAGGTTGAAATAGTCTACCCGATCTTTGATATTCTACTTTAACTTGTTGGCACACAATACAATATGCTATATACTGTACCACATCTCTTTTCATTTCATTCCATCAAAACATGAGTTTCAAATCTTGGTACATTTTATTTCTACTCAAGTGCATAGTATAACCTGTAATGTGTGCTTCATTCACAATTTCCTTCCTTATGTTGGAATCTTATGGCATACATATTCTTCCTGTAAACTTTAATACGCCTCTTCCATTCACTTCGAAGTTAGAATCATTTCCTTTGCTTAATTTCTCTTTTGTCTCCATCAGATCCTTATTTTCCTCTTGCTTCTACTTTATTCTCTTTAATAAAGTAGGTTGCAGTTCAAGATTCATTATCTGACTATTAGATTCATACCAGTCAAGCCCAATTTCTCAATTTTTCAAATTCATACACCAATTCACGTTGGGTAGTTAACAGTAATGTAACATGTTTATAATTTTTTCGACTCAAAGCATCTGCCACCAAATTGGTTTTTCTAAGATGGTAATTTATATTCAGATCGTAATCCTTAATCAACTCTAACCATCTCCTTTATCTTAAGTTTAACTCTATCTGAGTAAAGAAATATATCAAACTCTTGTGATCAGTAATATCACATACTGTTGTCTATATAGATAATATCTCCAAATCTTTAAAGCAAACACTATAATTGCTAACTCTAAATCATGAGTTGAATAATTTCTTTCATGTGGCCTTAATTACCTTGATGCGTAGGCAACAACTTTTCCATCTCGCATTAACACACAACCTAATCCATTCCGAAAAGCATCACTATACATACTATAAGGCTTATCTAGATTAAATAATGTTAATACCGGTGCTATAATCAGTCGTTTCTTTAACTCCTGAAAACTAAACTCGTATTCCTCACTCCATTCAAATTTTACATCTTTCTGAGTCAATCGAGTCAATGGCTTGACAATTTTGGAAAAAGTATTTATGAATTGTCAATAATATCTAACCATACCTAGAAAACTTCTCATCTCTATAATAGTAGTTGATTATTTCCAATCCATTACTACTTTTACCTTATCAAGGTCTATAGAGATTCTTTCACTAGATACAATGTGACCCGACAAAGAAATTTTATCTGACTAAAAATCATATTTACTTAACTTAACATATAGTTTATTCTCCCTCAACTTCTTTAATGTTAGTCGTGAATGCTCTACATGCTTCACCTTGATTTTCAAATAGATCAAAATATCATCAATAAACACTATAACAAATTTATCCAAATACGATTGATATATGCGATTCATCAAATCCATGAACACAGCTAGGGCATTTGTCAAACCAAATGGCATTATTAAAAATTCATAATGACCATTTTAAATGCAGTCTTAGACACATCCTTCGGCTTAACCCATTTAATATCCCATAAATCGGTAATCCAGACATAAACATTTAAGTATTAGGATAAAGGCCTGTCTTTATACGGTTATGATCATTAGTCGAATAGGGCATTTAGGAAAGTAAATTGATTATGCTAGAAACTTACAAAAAACATGATAACCATAATTAAGAAATTCCTGTATGTTTAAAAATCCATAATATAATAAGAATAGAATCAAAATTGTGAGAATTAATCTTATACAAGATCCTAAAGTTGAATTTAGGCCAGTCGTATTTAAATTTAAGGTTTTCGAGAAAAGTTATCCGATTGAGTCTAAACTTTACGATTAAAATAGAAAATTTAGTTGAAGTGACCTAATGAAATTAGATTTTGAAAGTAATTACCCAAAATCTCAATTTTGCCCCTAAAAGTATGGTTACTTAATATAGTACAAAATTGCTCGAAACCTCTAAAATCAAGCTCAGAATGTGACGAAAACTTAAAGATAAGTTAATTAAGTTATAAAATAAGATAATATAGTATAATTTACTATATGAGTATACGCACATTTTTAGGAGTATACCTGGTATAAATAATAATTATACCCATATATTAACCCAAAAGTCTAAATATATATATATATACATATAATATGTAATGCTACATGACTCCAACTTATTAACATTTGAGTAGTTTATATCTTTTATAAAAAAAAATATTTATAAGTTAGGTCAATAGGTATAAAATAGATTATACTAATGTTACTCGTAACCACCAGAATATGGATTTTAACAATAGAATAATGAGTATAATAATATTACCAATGATATGAGATAATACGTAAAAGCAATTGAATTAGTATAAATCTAGTTGGCCAGATATTCCCTCTTCATTAAATTGATTGGAAGTATTCATAGGTGTAAGAATGTCAGAATTACTTCTAGACATAGATATGTAATTATATAAATTAATAAGAAATTAATTGAAAAATTTAGTACTTGAGAGACACTGTAGAAATTATAATTTATGATAACGTTCGTAAGATTAAGTTAAACTTTCATAATTAGGAGAAAATTTAAACCAAGTAACTGTATAGCTTTAGTATTTTACTTTAAGCTCATTTATATGAAACTTTCTTAAAAATATTAAGTTTATCGAATCTAATTGCTATAACGTAGAGTTTCATAATTTTATATATAGTTTAAGATGAATCTTTTAGAATCAACTAAGTGATTTTAATAATTAATATTGGTGAGTAAAATTTCGTATAAAATATATATAAATAAGTCCTAAATAATTAATATAACTTAACTGTATATTATACGTTACTAATATTTTTACTAATAATTATGTAAACTCCCTCGAAATAACGATACGTGAGAAAAGAAAATTTAAATTATAAATTATTCTTTAGTAATAATGCTAGTGATGAAAAAAATGATTTTTCTTTAAATATTTTAGGAATTTTGATAAATATTAAATAAAATATAATATAACTTAATTGTATAATTTTAAAAAAATAATTACGATAACTGTCATTTGAAGGCAGTGAAGTGTTGATGGCTATAAAAGCCATTTATGCCACTAAAAATACAATCAAGAGGATAGGGCGAGAGAAAGAGAGGAGAGGGGAAGAGATAAGAGAGAGAAATGGAGGGGAAAAAAAAGGAAAAAAGGAAAAGAAAAAGAAAAAGGGACTTGATACTTTTAGGTAACATTGTTTCTATGATTACAAATATTGTTTTTTTATTTATATTTAATAGTTATAGAAAATAGATGTCTAGTATTTCATTATTTTTCTAAATGAAGTATTTTATATGTACCATTTCATTATTTTTTTTAATTATAAAGTTAAAATATTGATAGCTATAAAATTTGTATATTATTAGCATTGATTCTCAAAATTAGTGGATCCCTAGTAATAATCATTTATCAAAATTATTAAAACCAAACTTTATATTCTTACAAATTTAACATCATTACTTCAGTAAAATTTGAATATATATAATTTATTATATTTTATTACAAAATTGTGTGAAAATATATTTTTCATTACATAATAAGATATCAATATGATATTGATTGTTATACAACTTTATCTATATACTAGAATTAAAAATACCTTTTAGAAATAATCATTTAAACAAAACACATAATACATATAGTCAAGTTCATGCAAACTCCATGATACTAAGCTTACAAAAACTGAATCACTTTAGGTAATAAAATTGATGTTTTTTATAATATTACAATAAAATATCATCCAATGACGATCTTTTCGCAATTAAAGTATAATATAAACAATAGTAAATATATTTCAATATAATCAAAATGATATAGTATAAGTAGTAGTAAACTGTACATATTAGATATTATTAAGAAAATTGATACAACCTATATGATAAAATAAAATACTTAAAATATATAGGTGTATATATATAATGTTGATTTATATAAATATATAGATACGAAACTCTATTGAATAACTATATAAATAATAATTCAATTAAATACTAAATAAAATCTTAACGTTTTCATAAATGTTACAAAAATTGAATACGAGCTTTGGTATATATATAGGACTTTCGAGTGAGGAAAGCCCTGAAATTCCAGATTTGTCGAAGTAAGCTTCAGTACAAGTAAGAGGGATTAATGTTTCATAGCATTTTGGGATATTATTTCAGAATACTTGAGGATTTTGGTATGTATTGACTTGTGATTGTAGTTAGCTGTTTGTATGTATGCAATGCTTATGGTTGGGTTTCAATTTACTGTGATAGGAGTTGAGCTCCATGATATGGTTGTTTTGTGAATATTATTATACTTGAATTGTTTGAGCTTGGTTAATCACCTTAAAAATAAATTAACTTAAACTCAGCTTAACATCTAACTTGATATGCATCGCAACTCACTGGGGGTAATGGCTAGGATTATTGGGCTAAACATAGACTCCTTTTGACGAGGATAACTTAAATGGTCATTTCCTCACCTTTAATTAAACTAAGTGATAGGATAAGAGGTCGCAGTAAAGTTCGAGGCCGTGGTTCAAAGGTAGTTACAGAAGAAGGATGTTCTCTATTGCACAAGCCTCGGTTTAATCTCGATTCTTGAAGTGCGCAACGTTAATCTCCTCAACCCGAATTAGAGCGAGAGTAATTTCTCCCAATCTCACGACAAACCGAATAACATCGTGCGATGGCATTTGCTTATGCATGCATTGCATCTAACCAATTTAGTTGAAAACCTTGCTTGTGTTGTATTAAGTGCATATTTCTGTCTCCGTCCTACTTACTGAGCAAGTTGTCGTTTATTCCCTATAGTTCGTTTTACAAGCTCTGAATAAATTATAAGCACTTATCTAAAACCAGAGCTCTAGCAAACTAGGATAAGGAGCGAGGTATAAATAAGAAATAGCTAGTTGTTATCCTTAGCATTAACTTCCTTAACTTTCAAGGAAAACTACATAGGACTCCTTAAAAGGCTTTGTAGTTTTCAATATTTTTGTTTATATGTAAAATGACAAGTGCCTATGAGATTTACTACCACTCTTTTATAAGGTTAAATTACAAGTTTATTATTACAAATTATTTCAAAAGATTACTCTACGAGTTTATATCAGACAGGTATCGAATTGAACACTTCAAAGAGATATAGTCGAGTATGTCTATTGTGAACTAGATTTGAGATAACAACTATGAGGACAATTTCTATCTTAAAATAACTCACACGACAAGATTGTTATAATTTCACCTTTTCGGGGCATGATAATCAGTAATTGATGATATCCCAATTTCAAATCAATTATAGAAAACACAATTGCACCTTATAGTTGATCAAATATATCATCAATGTAGGGTAATAGATACCTATTCTTAATGGTAACCTTATTTAGTTTCAGTAGTCCATACATAATTTTATGGTACCATCTTTCTTCTCTACAAAGAATACTAGTGCTCCCCGTGATGAAACACTTGGACGAATAAATTTTTTATCCAATAACTCTTGAAGTTACTTCTTTAGTTCCTGAAGTTCCATGGGTAATATCTAATATAGAGCTTTAGAAATAGGCTCAATTCTAGCAATTTGCTCGATAGTGAAGTCCAACTCTCAATGTGAAGCTAAACCCAGTAAATCCCCTAGAAATACATAAAAAAATTGACATACTACTGGTATGTCCACTACTTTGGGTACCTCTTTCTTTGCTTCGATAACAAACACCCAGTAAAATCTCTAATCGCTCTCTTCTACCTTTATTTCATATAGTTCATCACATATCTTTATTATAGCTAAATTTAATTTGCTTTCACCAACCTTTCCTTGAAATACTATTTCTCCATCGTTAAGAGTAATAGTTTTACTTCTACATTCCACAATTACTTTATTTTTAGACAACTAATCTATTCTCACTATTATATCATAACTCGTAAAGGTAATATTATTAGACTTATAGGGTATTCCTTCTTCTGAATCTTAATTTTACCATCGATTATTACTTCTCAAGTCGTTACCTTCTTTCCAGTAGAAGTTCTAAGTTTATAAGTTATATTAATCTTAACCACACTAATCTCCTATTCATTTACAAATTTCTGATTTGGAAAGGAATGAGATGCATTAGTATCAAATAACACAAAGCAAGTTATCCATTTATCAGCACATTCCCTGGAATATATTAATAATATGATTAACAACTAAGCTTGTATTCATAAATCTTAAAAATGCAAACACTTCAATTTAATTCACGCTTAAAGTGTCATCAAAATAAATAGTCTGAATATGTACCTATCATAAGTCCTTCATCATTTTCTTCTTCAACTCCTACAATCTCTTCAGCATCATCATAGTAGTACTCCTTCATCCAATTTGCAAAATCCTCATCTTCCTCAGCTCCCATATCTTCCAACGAAAAAACTCGAGTAGGTGCAGTTTTGTTATCAAAACCTTCCATTATCTTAGTTCCTTATCTAAATCGTGGACAATATTTGAAGAAATATCCCTTTCTACTACATTTGTTACACTTCACAAGTTTCATTATGGGGCATGCTCGTAGCATATGGTTTTGATCTTCACATATAAAGCATTTTCCTTTAAGCTAAGTACAGTTTCTCGGAAGATGATTTGCATCGCACTTCTAGCATTTGACATTACCCTCCTTATCATAAAAACTCAAAATGGGCATTAACTGTATTAGGCTACTAGCTAAAGTTGTTGGTTTCCTTCTCTTCTATTGAGAATTGCTAGTGGCATCAGGATATGATATCTCAAATGATGGAATAGGTCGATAACCCTTATTGATTTTTTTACTCCACATTGGTTGCATCTTTACACAATTATCTTTCAGTTGCCTTACCTTAACTACCACTTCATTATAAGTAGTAAAACCATAATCTAATAGCTTGCAACACATTATGGGGTCAAATCCAGTAAGGATCAGATCCTTCTTCAATTCAACATTATCTCAGTGCGAATTAGTTGCATATTATAATAGTTTATTAAACTCAGTTTCATATTGAGTTACACTCATATCTCCTTTCTTTAGCTCAAACAAATCTCATATCATCCTATTTTGAACATTATAAGGGAAGTACTCTTTCTTAAATTCCTCTTTAAACTTTTACCAAGTAATATTATTCCTTAACTGTTTTGCTTTTGAATCTTACCATACTTTAGCAATTAACTTAAGCATGAAAGTGCCATAAGATAACTTTTCAGATTCAGGAACTATAAAAGCCTCAAAACTCCATTCAATATGAGCTAGCCAGTCATCAACGAATGCTGGCGTACCCATTTCTCCCTTAAAATAACAGTTGGCTTTTATAAACTCAAGAACTTTATTTGCCTCTTATGGTCTCTCTATTCTTTGTTTGGTCTCTTGGGGTCTCTTGTTTCCCATATTACTGCCAGTTATAAGATGCTAAATCAACATTCCTTGCTGCCTCATCATCATATGCATGTTGGCAAGTAATTTTCCAATAGATATATTCTCTTGTAGAGGCAATAGAGGTATATCCTGTTTATTTTGTTCTCTTAGGGGTGACGATACCTGTGGTGAAGGGTTTTGATTTCCTTCAATTCCTCCATTATGGCTCTTGTTTTTAGCTTAAGTTATACTCACTTAATATTTATAACTTATAACCCTACATATATATCTATTTATAAGTTATCTCATTCCTTAGTTTTATAAACTTTTTAGAAATTAGTAAATTCTTGCAATATATGCTTATATAAAATAGTGATAACAATATCATTTTAATCAAAGTACATAATAGATCTAACTTCCATTATTAACTTAATTCAATGTTTACATCATTGTAACTGATTGTAACTTTAGAAACAAAAACATACAACTTAATAAACTTGGGAATACATACATAAAATTTACAACTCAATTACAATGTTACTTACATAATCTAGTACAGACTTGATCTTTACAACTATACGATATAAAAGATTACATTAGACTCTTTTATAACCTACTTTTAACTTGATCTAGAAGTTACAAAATACATCAAAAGTAAAAAACATACATAAAAAGTTAAAATACATCAGTTTCCACCAAAATTGCTGCTAGATCATACCTAAGATCTAACTAATAAAGTCACACCTAACTAAAGCCAGTCCTTGTACGAACAATCTATGGTAGCTATTTGATCAAAGGAATTATGATCCATATGACCTCTTACCAGGTGATATTCATCCTCACCATCTTATTTAGACCTTATGGGTATTACTTTTGGACTCTCGAGAATCACAATCACTTCCTGTACCTTATCATCATCAGATTCAACCACATTTCCATTCCTTACTCCAGCTATCTTGGTGTCTGTTATCACTTGTATAACCAAAGCGTGAATATCTACACTAGATTCGTTCTTATTCTCTAACTCTTGTTCCTCTTTAAGATCTTCTTTCTCAGGGTCTTCCTCTTCAGGATCCTCTTTAACATTAACCTCACCCTCTTGATGATTACTTTGTGCATTTGAATGGGCTACTTCTTAAGATTCTACAGGAGATGGGTTTTCTAATGGTGGTTCTTGCATCTCGGGATCAGGATTAGGTTTAGGTTTAGGGTCGGTATCTCTATGCCCGCTTTAGTAGGTTCCAAAAATTAAGGAAACCAATCAATGATCTCTAATAGATACTGTTTAGGAATATATGGAATGTCAGCAAAGATATGAGTGATACTAACTGGGTATGGTCTCTCCTCTTCTAATATAGCAGGAAAATATCTCAAAGGCATCATTAAGGATATAATCCCCCTTTCTTTCCAACCATCGCTACTCAAAAGCTGCTATGCCAGTATATTTATCATATTAAAGCCCTAAACTCAACTCCATCCATGCTCATTGATCCTTCCATCCATAACACATCTCATCATAGAATTTATCAATAATCTCATTGACTGCCTTAAATATATTCCAGTCAACTAATTCTAATAGTAACTGCTGTAACTTAACCCTATAGTTGATAAGGGACTCCTCTTCATTCTAACTAAATTGTATCAAACTAAGTATTAAACACCCCCTAACCCCATAATTACAATTAGAATCAATTAACATTCACTATACTAAACATTATATTTACTTTTGTTTTTTTTTTAATATGCTTAATGCAATCTTTTATTGCCCACTTAATACTACCTACTGTCAATGTTTTTATAATATCTATTTCTTTTAAATTACGATGCTGCAAAGTGAGTTCACTAGAACTACGCTTTGATACCAACTGATAACTGTTACGTCCCAAAACCGCAGAATCATAGTAGTCTTGCCGTGTAAACCAACCTATGATAGTAACTAACCTAATAGTTACTATCATGTATTTAATCTATACAAGACATTTATGACTTCTCACTTTGAAGTAAACGGTTTAATAAAGATTTAAACTAAAATTTACATAATAAGTTAGAACCATCGTTCATATATATATATATATACATATTATCTTAAAATCATAAGAAATTACATGTACTACACTAGTCGGTTAACTTACATCTTACACATCAATTTACAAACCTAAAAATACTATTAAGACATACAAAAACACTTGATCGTATAGCCATTAGATCCACACTCTCCATAGCTTTAAAAGATAACTAATCTTAAGATAATTATATCGCGGCATAGTAGTCAAAAGTTAGAACATACAAGTGAATCTATATGAGTATAAGCAACCACAACTCAGTAAGTTAAGTTAGAGACTTATGAAAGTATAAGAAACATAAACAGGGTTATCAAGCAATTAATTATATGTAATGCAACAAGCAAATGGCATCACATAACGTAATCCAATCCGTTATGAAATCAAAGTAATTTCACTCGCTCTAATCCAGATTGAGGAGTTTTCATTAATGCAATAGTTTACAATCAAATCTAGATTTGTGCAATGGAGACACCGCACCTCTCAAGACCATCCTTTGAACCAATGCCCTTATCCTTACCACAACCTCTTTTCCTGTCATTTAGTTTGGCTAAAGATGAGAAAAAGACCATTGTGCTATCAAATGATATTTTTTCTGAAAATGTCGGTATTTGGTTGGAGAATCTTAATGGTCTCCTAAAGGGTTGCAATGTATGTATAATTAGGGTATGTAGGTAAATTACTTTTAAGTACGATTTAGGGTAATTGAAGAATTTCACACCGTTCCATTCATAATAATTACCAAACACAATACAGAATTCAACACGAAATCAAATACCCAAACACATGCGTACATAATTACTTATAAACACAGTAAAACATAATCTTAAGTCTCTGAATACTTTAAAATGATACTCCAAAGTACGATGAAATATTAAACCCAACTTACTTGGATTCCTTAACTTGTTCACTTACTTGCTGCAAGTCGACGAATCTCCGTGTGTCCTATAATATAAATACGTCTTTAGTATTTATATCTTGATGACACACACACACATATATACTAAGTTATGATTTAACTCTATTCTTCATGTATACCTATTATTTATTACCGATCCATTCTAGGTTAATTTAGAATTCGATTTCTGAATCCAATTCCGGTTTAAGTTCTAAATCAATTCCAATTTATAAGTATTATATGTTCCGAATCTTAATGTGAAATTAATAGCATCAAGCTCAAGTATCCTAAGTATCACTTTTGGTCCTAAATCAATATTTTACTCTATTCGGTACACTTTATTGCCCATTAGTGTACCGAATTTACTCTTGGTAAAAATTTTTTTTACATTTTTTTCTATAATTACCTAAATTTGAGATTCGTACTAGATTTAATAAATATTAATATTATTATTATAACCTAATATTTTATATTTATCATAATTCCAATTCCATATATTATCAAAATTACATATTTTTACTGTATAATACTCTAATAATCACATATAACACCCTAAGTACCACAATTATCATACAACATCAGATATAAACATCTTAAAATCCATAATTATATACTAAATTAGTAATTATTCAATTAATCATTAATTAACCAAAAAAATTCCTAATTTTATACATAGTTTAAGGGCTTAAAAATCACTTCAAAATTTCAAAAAATTAATTTCTAAAAAGGGACTTCATAGCACTATTCTATATCACTTAACTAGTCTATACAAAAAAAATTGAGCTCAAAGCTACATTCTTAAGGCTATTTAATTATAATTCGAAATATGCTTAGTTTTGTATGATTTCTTAAGCATTATATATTTTCGAGTATAATTAAATCTAATCGATACTTTTTCTTAAATCTACATACAATAAAACATCTAAATAATAAAATTTATAATTTTCTGGATAAAATTAATAATTTTAATAATTTACATAAAATCGGTTGAAATTTGGACTTAACTGACTATCATACTTCCAACCACCAACGGCGGTCCAAAGGGTATTGCCCGACCTAAGCGATGGGTGTGGGGTATAGTAGTGGCAAAGGCTCGGTTCTAATTGGTCATGGTTTGTAGGTTCGGTCTAATTGCCCTTACTGCACAAATTTTTTGTAATTTTTTAAAATCAAACCCTAACTCTCTTGTTTTGACCCTCTCCAATTTTCTCACTTTAAAAACAGCCCAAATGAGTTTCTGAATAAATTTGGATATTTATAGAGCTCTAGAGAAATTTTGGTGCATTAATTAGACTTAACAGTTATTTTATCCTCTTCCCATTTGCCTTTCTAAGTGAATTGATTTAATTGGCTAAATTTTTTCTTCCTTCCCTAACCTGCCATGACTCAAATTTGGATCATTACCCACTTTTTCTTTTTCTTTTTTGTTAATTTTTCCTTGAATTTTTTACAATTTTCTTTAATTATTTGGCATTTTTACAGGTTTTTAAGTAATTTCGCGTATTTTTACGTATACGTAAATACATATGGAGTATAAATAAATACTCTTAAATATTATTTATGTTATTCTATGATTTTCAGTGTATATGTAATTTATCTCTAACAACTCATTAGTTATCGAAACTTGTTTTACGTATTTCTGATAATTAACGGGTAATATACTTAAAATTTGATATTATAATATTTTATTACTTATTTTCCTAAATTCAAACTTATGGTATCAATTTTACTAATATTTCTACTTTTATTTTGTAATTCATGCTCGATCTTATCTTTTAGCCAATTGCCTTAAATTTTACATATTAAATTCGATACAATAGTTATAAGGCTTACAACAACTACGTACATTGTTAATATTCACTAATTTAATATAACTTATATAGCAAAACTATAATAAAGTACATATAAAAACATAACTATATTTCACTATATATGAATAATATACTTTAATATATTTATGTATATAACTTCATAAATCGTATTTTATCCAAGTTATGCAATAATAAAAAAAGTTAGATAAAACCCTAATGTTTTAGTAAATCTTATGAAAACTAAATTTAGGTTATATAGATATAGGATTTCTAAAAGTAGAAGAAAGTTGACAGTACAGAGCTACTAAAGTGAGTAACAAGTATAAGTAAGTAGAATCAACCGTGAAATTTTGGAGTATTATTTCATAATATCTAAAAACTTTAGTATATATTTATTTATGATTATAGTTAGCTGTTTTTGTGAGTACTTGTGTTTGAGATTTGATTTGCTATAATAAGAGTTTAGCTCTATGTTATGGCTATTCTGCGAATATTATTATACTTAAATTATCTGAGCTTCGTTGATCATCCTAAAAATAAACTAACATAAACTTAATTCAACATTTAACCTAACATTCATCGTAACCTACTAAAGGGAATGACTAAGATTCTTAGGTCAAATACAGGCTCCTTTCGATAAGGATAGCTGAAATGATAATTTTCTTACGTTAATCGAACTAAGTGACAGGATAACAGGGTTACGACAAGGTTGAAGACTATGGTTTAAAGGTGGTAATGGCAGGAGGTTGTTCTTTATTGCATAAGCCTCGATTTGGTTCTAATTCACGAGTGTGTGGTGTTAAACTCCTCAAGTCGAATTAGAGTAGGCAATTTCTTTAATTTCACGACTAATCGGATAGCGTTGTGCGATGATATCTGCTTATACATGTATTTCATTTAACTAATTTAGTTGAAAATCTTGTTTGTGATGTGCTGAATGTATACTTTTGTCTCTATCTCACTTAGTAAGAAAGTTATTACTTATTTCTTTATAGTTTATTTTACAAGTTTAGAATAAAACTACAAGTATCATATCCAAAACTAGAATTTTAGCAAACAGGGTTGAAGAGTGAGGATCACGAAGAATTCAACTGAATTTTGTTTTTATTAGACATTTTTTAAATGCTAAGGAAATTACCCTAGTCTTCTCGAAAGGTTCGCTAGTTTTCAATCTTTTGGTTAGTATATAGAATAACGTATACCTATGGGTTTCACCAATACTCTTCTAAAAGGTAAAACCTACGAGTTTGCTTAATCAATTGATTTTAAAAGAATTATTCCACATGTTTATATTAAGCAAGTAACGAACTAGATGCTTCAAAGTGATAGGGTTAAGTACACTTGGTATGAACTAGGTTTATGATAGCAGTTATAAGGTCAGTTTCTATCTTAAAATGGTTCACATCATGAGACTGTTGTGACTCCACCTTCTTGGAGTGTAATAGTTTTTTTTATCACATGGAACCTTGGATTTTAGAACTTTGTTTTGATTGTTTTCTTTTAACTAATATCCTAACTTTCAATCACTATATATGAAACTAAGTACTTTTACATAAAATTAAAAAAAGAAAAGAAATAACATGTTGAAAAATAAGTGTATGTTTTATTGGTTTTTATATCCACACATCGGACTTTAGAATTTTGTTTTGGTTGTTTTTATTTTATTGATATCTTAACGTTCAACTTACTAAATATGAAACTAAGTATTTTTTATATGATTTTTAAAATTTTTTCACTCTTTAGAAGTGTAGATATAATAAAATAATATAGCAGTACTTTTAGAAAACACGAACGAATATAATATAAAAAAATAACAAAATAACATAGAAATAAATTAATACAAATGGATACTTCTTCAAGTACACATGCTCACTTTTTTACTACATCAATATTATGTAAATGAAAGTAAAGCTCTGAGGGACGAGCAAATAAATGAGTAAAATAAAAACTTAGCTCCGGTTACAATTAGAGAAAAGGTCCCTTAAGGCAAAGTCCAACAAAATCATAAGATAATAGATTAGAGAAAAATATCAAGTGTTTATTCCTTCCTATGCTAGCTTTTACATGGTGATTTGCCACTGTTTGTATTCACAAACCATCTATTCATTTCACTAAGTGTAAAGGGTCTATAATATAACTTTTATTTTGTAACGCCCCAAAGTTTGGACTATTAAAACCCCTACATGTTACAACTAAGTAATGATACGCTAAGATGTCTAAAATTTGCAAAACCTATCTAAAACCAAAAATTAAATACACATATGCCAATTCCCAACGATAACACTCCATAAATAGATAATAAATGAGCGGCTCAACGAAACCCACTCGATCTACCGAAATACATAAGGATCCCTTTAAAAACTAACTAGAGCACAACCATACTACTAGGGTCTCATAAGCTTTGAAAATAACCGAATAATAATAACTGGAGTCACAAATGACTCCCTAATGTCAAACAAGCTTCAACATAACCAGTTGACATAAACTATTTTTATAGGAGTCAAACTCTTAAACATAAACCCTACAAATCATAATCTATGCAAACCTATAACCATTATCAACATAGTCCGCACCATTTGCCGCCTTATAAATGTATTTGTATCCTAGATCTTCGTAGGCATCTAAACTATCACTAAAACCTATACTTGCAATTGAAAAACAAAAGCGTAACCGAAGAATACGCTATTGCTTAGCATGGAATACTACCAACATATGCACATGTACAAGCAACTAAAACTTACATGCATTTTACGAACCAATAAATGCAACAAACACTTATTCATTATCTTTATTTTAGTCTGGCAAGTAATTAAGGATACTCATGACCATTTACGTAAATATTTGCTTTATAGTATTGGTATTAGGTATCGCAAACATCCAAGTAATCAAGTAACAACTTAAATTTATCTAGATCATTTCCAAGTAGGACTCTATTAGGACAGCATCATACAATGATCATTAAGATGCACTGCTAATGAGCAATCAAGCAAGTATCCCACACTTGAAGTATCTGCAAAACTAAAACCTAAAGCTACAATGCTCTTAGAACCTAACAATAAGAATAAAAGTCATTTCAAAATCTAGTTCATAGCATTTAGTCACTCTAGCAATCTAACTTTGCACACTACCTAACCCCTTTCAAGAACGTTTGAAATTAAACTTATTTAAGGTATGAAAATGGGTTTAGTATTGATAAAGATGTAGAAAAACACTTATTCATATTATTTGAAATAATTTTTAGTTGAAAATAGTTAAAAATAAGAGATAAAAGAAGGTTGAAAAATACACAAGAAGGTATATAACCGTACAGGTAGCCATATATCTCATTGACTTCACTTTCCTAAATATAAGGTCTAGGATAAGTGTGTATACTTACCCGTGTACCTCATTAAGTTCTCTAAAACTTACTTTTACATGGGCACACATCCTACACAATCAACTATAGGGCATGTACTTACCCATATACCTTACCAACTTCTCCACTTTGCCCCTTTAAATAAAAATACCCCTTCTTTACATCTTTCCACATAATTCCCATGGACTAAACTTTGATTCCGACTAATAAATGCTAACAATAACCGCTAATAGATAACAATGACATCCCTTTTGCATGGATTGTAGCCCAACTTCAACTCCTTAATAATATCCGAGCTTGTAATTAAGATAAGATATTGGAGAAGAAAACTTACTTGAATGATACTTTGAATACCACATAGCATGTACACCTATGGTTCTCTACAATCCATGGCAGTCTAACACACTTTAGCAATGAGATACGAGAAAAAGAAATCGTAAACATGCAATGATTGCAAAGACTTACCTAAAATCCCCTTCTTAAGTTGTTTTTTCCATTTGTTTCGTCATTAATCTTGTGATATTTGATTGTTTCTTGACTCCGAATACAATTTACTTAAAGGAATTGACAAGGGAGAAAGTTAACATGATGGATAAAAGAGAAAAGCCAAAGGTGAGGGGAAAAATCATGTTAATAGGGACGTGGCGTTTTGAACTCACTAAAAGAACACTTTGTCCTTGTTGCTGAGCTCATATTTCTAAAATTGTCATTGATTTTAATATAATTTTTATAAAATGTACTGTATCTTATTTTCAATAAAAATTTGGCATTTCATATTCATTAAAAATGGAATAACGGTCTATTGCATTACTCAATTGAAGTATTGAGTAATATACTAGTAGTAAAATTGAAATGACTATACATTGTACATACTTTTTGAAGCTTAAGGCACCATTATTCTTCTCCTATCCGTACTTCCTATGCTTACATCTTCTACCCTATGCCTTTGAGATCTTCACGCCTCTCTCAAAGCACTATACCCCTACCCATAACCAATAGAAATGACAAAAGAAACTTTTATGGTACATAAAATATGAAATCTATGGAGTTTTGGTAATCAAATTTTGATATATCATAACTGTAATGCCGTAACTTGTTAGTAATCAATATGTTAATTTACTTATTTAGAATTAATTTTAATATGTGAAATAGTCAAGAATCTTTTAGCAATCTTTTATTTCATCGCTTGATGGTTTGTAGACTTTATGGTACATGGTATGTGTAAGCCTTAAAGAAAAGCCAAGTAACTGTAGGATCGAACTTAGTATACAAAGTTTAGGGTAATTGGTTAACGAATCTGATTAAAATTAAATTATAAACTAAAGTTAGAAATATTAGTAAAAGTGACCTTGTAAGTTTGAATTTAAGAAAATAAGTAATAAAATAAGAGAATATAAAATTTTCAAATTCTAAGTATATTACTTGTTATTTATCGAAAGTATGTAAAATGTATTTCAATAACTAATAAATCGCTAGAGATAAATTATATATATACTAAAAATCATAGAATAATCTAAATAATATTTAAAAGTATTTGCTTATACCCCACAAGTATTTACACATAGGTAAAAATATAAGAAGTTACCTAAATTGCCCGAAATTAACTAAAAATTTACTAAAAAATTATAAAAAAAATTCAAGGAAAGGGGGAATGAACCGGATCAAGTTGTAGCAGCAAGGGGAGAAAGAAAATATTGATTAATAAAAAAAAACTTAAAAAGGCAAAATGGAAGAGATATGGGCTTTATCTTATCTTAATTTATGCATAATAATTTTTACAAGGCCCTATAAATAGCAAGAAAATTTACAAAGCTCATTTGGTCAATTGGGAACTGGAAAAGAATTAAGAGAACTGAATTTAAGAGGGAAAATTAGTGTTTTAGAAAATTTATCTCAAATTTGTATAGATAGGGCAAGAAGGTCGAACCTACACACCACATACCACATACCACATACCACCACCACCTGGAACTGAACCACCATCACCACTACCCCACTCTAAACCCACTGCTTAGACCGGCCAACACACTTGAACTAGTGTTGGAGGCCAAAAAGCTTTCAAACTAGGTGAGTTTCATATCTCCTCCAATTGTGCAAAATTCCTTAAAATTGTTTATTATGCCTAAAAAATTATGAAATTTGTTATTCTAATGTTTTATTGTATGTAAATTTAGGAAAAAAAATTATTAATTAAGTTTAATTATGTTTGTAAATATAGGGTTTTTAAGAAATTGGGCAAAACCAAGCATGATTAAAATTAGAAATAAATAAGCTTAGGAGTGTAGTTTGGAGCTCAATTTTTTTTTTGTAGAATACTTAAGTGATATAGAATAATGATATGAAGATTTTTGAAAATTTTAAGTAAATTTTTAGCCTAAGATGATGAAAAAAATGGGTAATTTTGGCTTAATTAAGTGATTAATTACTAGTTTAGAAGGTAATTAGATGTTTAAAGATATTAATCTCTAATGTGGAAACCTAATCCCAGTCTTTGGAGTGTTAATTGTAATTAATATGGGAATTATGTGATAATTGTAGGAAATTTTGGAATATATGAAGTTAAGATTTTAATAAATATGAACAAATAGGTTAAATTGGATAATATAATAATAATATCAGTACAAAATAAATCTAATACAAAAATTAATTTTAGGTAATTAGATAAAGAATGTAAAATTTTATCACATCGGGAGTAAATCTAGTATCCCAATTAGAATTAAAGTGTACTGAATAGGTTAGAATACTAAATTAAGAACCAGTATAATATTAAAATACCCGAGCTTAATATGATTAATTTCATATTAGGACTCAAGTGTATTTGAGATTCCTCGTAGTTAAAAACAATTTAGAACTAAAACTGGAATATAATTTAGAAACTGAACACTGAGCTAATATAGAGCGAATCGTTAGTAAATAATAGGTACATATGGGGAAGTGAGTTAAATTATAACTTAGAATATGTATCATCAAAGTATAAGTACTAAAAAGACATATTTGTATTATAGGATATCCGAAGACGAACTAACCTGCAATTAAGTGATTGAACGATTGAGAATTCTAGGTAAGTTGGGTTTATTACTTCATCGTATTTAGAGTACTATTTTAGGGTACTCGGAGACTTAAAATTGTGTATGATTATGATTGTAAGTATCTTTACCATGTGCCTGCGAATCTAAATTCATGTTTAAATTTGTATTGTGATTGATGATTATAATGACTGGATTGGTGTGAAATTGTCTGAACACCCTAAATTAAACCTAATCTTAATAGACCCTAAAACCCTAAATTATCATACATTGTAATCTTTTAGGGGATCATAAGGATTCTCCAATCAAACACCAACACCTTCGAAAAAGATAACGTTGGATAGCAAATTAGTCTTTTCCTCATCCTTAGCCGAACTAAGTGATAAGAGAGAAGGTTGTAGTGAGGATGGGGGCATTGGTTCGAAGGGTAGTCTTAGGAGGAGCAGTGTCTCCATTACACAAATCTGAGTTTGATTGTAAGCTATTGCATAACATAAAAACTCCTTAACCCGGATTAGAACGGGTGAAATTATTCTGATTTTGCAACGGACTGGACTACATTGTGGATGACACTAACTTGTTACATTCCATGAAAATAATTACTTGATAATCGTGTTTGTATTTGTATACATTCACGAGTCTCCAATTTAACTTACTGAGCTGTAGTTACTCATACCTGTATAAATCCTTTTGCAGGTCCTGATTCCTGATTTATTTAACTAATATGCCGCCCAACAACTATCTGGAGGTTAGTTCTTTTTAAAGCCTGAGGGTATGGGGATCAATTTGTCTAATATTTAATGTATATCTAGAGTCTCATTAGTATCTTTAAAACTGAAAGACTGATATTTGATATGTAAAGAGTTAACTGTTATGATATGATGTAGAATCACTTAGGAATTCTAAAGTAATGTGCATGTAATCATATATATATATATATATATATTGATTTGAAGCTTTAATATTTACTATAATTTTAGTTAAATTCTCAATTAAACTGTTTACTTCAAAACGAGAAATCGTCGACACCTTGTGTAGATCATGTATATGATAAGTACTATAAGGGCAGTTACTATCATAGAATAGTTTACACAGTAGGATTATTGCAAGTCTATGACTTTAAGGCATAATAGTATGGACCGTAGGTCTAATGCTTGTGGTATGGCAATTGTTGGCAAGTGGTAGATGACCTAAGAAGGAGGAAGAGGAGATGATATGGCTGTGCCAAGGACTGACAAAAGTGATCGTATTAAGGTAGGTCTAAGCATGTAGAAAACTTGAAAATGATGATGGAATTGCACGAGGACAACAAAGTAAACAAGCAAATCTTGATCAGCTTTAAGGATATTATGCATAGGGAACTATCGAAGACTCACAGAGTGTACTTGACATGATGCACAGGCTAACTCAGTAAGAGTACTTGCCATCCAACCTTACTTAAGAGTTAGGATAAGAGTAAAGTAAACAAGCAAATAGAAATCGATGCTCATAAAAAGAGAAGTATGTCTAATATCTTGTATATGTTGTGGCTATATTTACAATGAGTATTTATACTGGAAATATTAAGGAAAAAGCTATAAATGAAAAAGACTAAAAAGGGTAATGTCCAAAATAAGTATGGTATAAGGAATGTTCAAAGGGTATAAATGAAAAATCAACAAAAGCAAGGACTTAGATACGTAGCGAATGGTCGTGGTTGCGTACCTAGCAAAACAGATAAACTATACAACTAACTTGACTGTTTCTGAGCAATGATGTTGAGTCGAGCTAACAGTTTAGCAATGTAAAGCTAAGTAAGTAACTCTTCTGAGGTGAATTTAACTCAGATTAACTCGATGCAACTTAGATTTAAGTCGGGTAGGTTAATGGTCAACTGTGCTAAGTTGTTGTTTGAGTGTAGCTCAGGTAGGTAGTTAGAGACTATTGATAGACATAAGAGGGTTCGACTCATACAAGGTAATAGGCTAGTAGATCAAAGCAATTTTAACTCATCGAGCGTAAGTTAGCATAAGAGAACTTGCTTGGCTATATTCTTAAGCCCTTGAGCTTGGGTTCCGATTGAAGGTCCAATGCTCTGATTCCTATTAAGGAAGAGCATCACTAGGGGATATGTTAATGGATAAGGCTGTAATAACTATTCATAAGGTCCTATACATGAATATCTATTAAATATTTGATGGATTTTTACCCTGCTAAATAGCTATGCATGTCAATCAAACCTTGTAATACACATGCTCTACGAAATAAAGGGGGAATAACAATTCTATTCCCTTTTACTCAATGAAGTGAATGAGCTCAAAATTCATTGTAGAACAAAACACCAATGAAACTCAAGGTTCTTTACCTGCATAACATTATAAATGGAAGAAAACGATTATTAAAGTGACAATCATCCATCGATTTAACAATATCGATCAAATTTGTTTCTATTATTATATTTTAGAGGCTCGAGTTTTGTGCAAAGTAAAAAAGAATAGACAACATTCCTAAACTCAGCATCTTTCGAGGAGGTTGAGGCATAACTATAAAGAACATTCTTTTGGTTATCAAGGTAAATGCTCTCTCTACCAACCCTTTTCATTTTCCTCACTTACTGAACCATAATATCTATAGGGGTGACCATTTGCAGTTGAAAGTGAAAACCTTTTTCAATCATCTTTAATTTTATGTGATTCTCAAACAATTCTACTCTTTTCACTTCGACAACTCCTTAAAATCCCAAAAATCAATAATTTAGTTAATTAAGCACCAAATTCATCAAATTTGCAATAAAATAATGGAAAGGCACTATGAAATCTAAGCAATAAATACATGCAATTTTAAACTCATTAATTTAAAAGTTCTTTTATTTTGTCTACTCTAAGTTCCCCACAACACGAACAATAAGCTATACACCCATGGCTTTCTAACACTCTTAGTTTCATCACTTTGAACCATGCCGGTTAATTTCAACCTTTTAGTGAGGTTAAAGTTAAAGGAAATTTTAAATGTCAAAGGACAATTTAATTTGATACGGGAATCTTTAGCAACAAGGCAGTTGTTAAATATATGTTGGCTCATGTTAGGTTCTTCCATAGATAGCATATAATTTAAATCTAATGAAATTCCCATACTTGATCAAGTTTAACTTATTAAGAAGACCATCTTGAATGATTTTCTAATCTGGAAGCTACATCTTTAAGGTGGTAAGAGCTTTCTAAATCTACTCCTAATACCTTGTGAGGGGATGGGCTTTATGTTCCTTCGCAAGAGTTTCATAAGTAAATCTAATGTAACCTCTCTAATATGGTCTCTCATCAAATTTTGACATCCTCTTCCTCAATGTTTTTGTTTATATGGATGTTTCTAAACAAGCTACTTGTATGTTGTCAATTAGAAAGAAGATCTTCTCTTTAACTTACTTGTTTAAACCTGTTAGATGTATGTAAGTATTGAAGTTTTGTGGTTATAAGGTAGGGGACTAAATAAGGAGGAACATAGAGTACCAATCTTCTTACTTTGAAGCACTAAAGGAGATATTGTCTTCTGTTACAGTCCTAGCCACTAAATTATCATCAAGGCACCCCTCCATCTCCTTCACTTAAATGATGTTACAAATCTCCATCAAAGTGAATATTTTTTATAAAAGAACAAAAGCAAGGAGCACGTCTAGGAGCTACCAAGTTTATGAGGAGAGACAAATTCACTCAAATCTGAGTACATTTGGTCAAAGTTTATTTGTCTTTAACATGAGTCATTTTCCATGGCTATTAAGAAATTTGATTTTTTAACACATTCTCAAGTCCTTCAATTTTATTTCTCCTTCAGGTAGTATACTTATTTGACTTAAAAAAAAAAAAACCATAAACTTAACTTGCACCTCCCCTTCCCTTTGATTAAGTTTACATTTCTTCTCCATTTGTTTAGCAAGTCCCTATGTTCAATACCAACATTATAAATGTAAACTTTATTCATGGCGCTTAAGTTGATCGAGCCTAAGCCTCCTCCTTCTTCTTTTTCATTTTTTTTTCTTAATGTTTCCCTATAAAATACAATGTGTTTTGCGTTTCTCTGTTACGAACCCCTAGAGAAGGTTTTTATTTGGTTTCTCTTATTCATCCAACAAGCTTATAAGTAAAGGCATGGCTTGTGAATGATAGTTAAGTATACTCTTTAAGATAACAAAAATAATTAATATCTTATTGACTATGCATAGGAGGTTAGCCTTCTACCAGATGAGATTACCTCCGACCTTACTAGGCCACAAGCTATGACTAAACTAAGCCAATAAATATAAATATATAAATGAGCATATTAACTAGTTATCCCAAAAGTTATAATCTTGTGTTAACAAAATACACGACCTTATAAATTAGTACCACGACCTCTTGCATTTCATATAAGATATTTAATCATGAGGTATCACATAGGGAGCTAAAGTAACCCATGTTGTCATCTTATCTGATCTTTAATTGACCATACCCCTTCTTTCTTGTTTTGGGCTCTCATTCTTTGAGAAAACAATACAAGATTTTGTAAGGTTGGTGATATAGAACACTACCCAAATGTCGAAGGTTGTAGGAGTAAGCACAAAACATAGTGGATACAAATCCCACGAATGGGTATTTAGAGGGTGAATAAGAAGGTAATAGATATAAGGTATTGCGTGGGTCGATGGGGCAATTGTTGGTCAAGGGAAGAGCATTAATTCGATTTAAGGAAGTGTGGAGATCCATCTATGGTATTAGTTTTAAGATAGGGATAATTGGTTGATGATAATTGGGTATGGGGTGGTTCAAAATGGGTGTTTTTGAACAGTTTGTGACAAATGAAAGGTGGTTTTAGAAATTTTTTAAAATAGGCGGTTATGGTGGTTTTTAGAAAGAGAGGATGATCGAGAATTTGGAGTTTTGTCAATGTTTTTAGATGGGAAGGGTGGTTTTAGGATGTTTAAAGGTACCAAAGTGTTTAGCAAGGGTAGTTTTGGCTAAAGGTAGGTGTTTGGGAGTATGTTATGGAGAGAGAGAGGGTGATGGTCACATGTTACTTAGCCTTAGAGAGAGAAATTGGGAGTTTAAGAGAATTGAGTAAAAATTGTAAGGAACCAAACTTAGAATCAAACTTAGGAGGTGCTATTTACTAAGAATCAAAGTTTAAAACATTCGAAGGAAGTGCAAAGTTAGGGGATCGAGGAAGGAAGAGACACATAGTTTTAACTCAATTTGCCTCTTAAATTTGATTTTAGAAGTGAAATGCTTTTAGAATTAGCTTTTTCGCACCCTAAATTGCTATTTGTGTGAAAAAATGAGGGAAATAATGGATAAATAGAGAATTTAAGCGCCACTATTTGCGAACGCAACCACAATAATTGGAGGTTGATGATAACATGTCCTATACATGTCATTGTTTAACTGAATACACTAGGCCATATCCTTTCACCTTTACATAAAAGACATGTGTTGGTTGATTCTTTTCTTTGTTTTTTTTTTTTAAGAATAAAAAAAATATCCTATATGGAGAGAGATTCAAACCTCTTAACCCCTTCCTTGCAATATTGACTGCATATCTACTAAACCAGCAAGCTTGCCCCCACCCATCCACCTGTTTTTTAAACATAAATTTTTTATAACTAAACTATTATGCATTGGGCTAAATTAATTATAAACAAAACTTAGGTCATGGATCATTTTAAGCGTGTTATCTTTTAAAAAATGGCCTAACATGCATATTTATAGAATTTAAAATTTAAAATAAGCTCAAATTTGATAAAACTCGAGTTTCAACCCAATTAATTTAAAAACATCAAAATTGCACAACTTTGTTAATTTAAGTCCAGATAACATATAGTTTGAAGCTATATTCCACTTAAATTTTTCTCTTTCGCGTCCTAAAAATTGATTTAACCAGAATTGAATTAAAAATTTTTATTATTTTGTAAAATGAAATCCATTTTGATTAGAAACTTAATTTTCATAAAATTAATATATACATAGTATGCCAGAAATAGTCATTTTGACTCGCTAAACTAAAAACTTTAATTTATTTTCAAAATTTTGTCACTTTTTCTATATTTTTCATTTTTAGAGGTTTTTCTTATTATTTCTAATTTTTCCTAAAAAAGGAAAGCAAAAATGAGGTGCCAACAACTAACTTTAACTTACAGCTTAATAAATTTTCTCCTCAATCATCATCATAAACTTCTTTATATTTGTAAAGTCTTCCTTCATACCAGCTCATCAAATAACATCCTTCAAGCTTCAATGGCACATTATAAGAAACTATTCTTTTCTCGATATCTTCATTATCCTTTTCATTATTAACTTCTTACTCTGCTTTTGATCATGCTCTTATTGTTTTTGCACTTGCAGAGTTCTACAACCACTGCTTGCTCCTTTCTCTATAACCTAATGACTTCACCTTTTATTATCAACTTTTGACCATTTTTATCTCTTCACTCTATTTCTCTTGTTACTTTTGGTCAACACTAGATGATTTAACTTTGTTCTTTTGTTTTTATTTCTTAACCTTAGTGGTTAACGTAATAAGATCCTCTAAATTATCATACGATTGCAACTCTAATACTTTAATGATCTTGTATCTTAAGCCCAAAAAAAGGGGGGGGCAGTGGCATTTTCCTTTGATATGAAATTTCACACTGGATCTACAACATCTCAAATTCTTTAGTGTACTTTGCCATGCTCGTCCTTCCTTACTTCAGAGTTTGTAATCAAATGAAAATCTCCTACCTAAAGTAATTATGCATAAATCTTTTTTTGCACAAGTCTCTTCATTAACCGCCACATTCTCACCTCCTCTTCTCCTTCCCTTAATCTCCATGCCTTCAAATTTTCCCATCATAAACTCATATATCATGTTAGCTCCAATAAAACTAACTTTACCTTAGAGTTATTGCCATAATCATGACAAATAAATAACCTTTCTACCTTATTTTCCATCTTAAATACTTTTCTAAGGAACCACTAACTGAAAAGGATAGAATTTTCACTTTGATCATATCAAGACCACCATTGTTGTTGTTCTTTTTCGCTCTACCAACATCGAAATTGCCCCTTCACCTTTCTTTAGATCAACTCACACTACTCTTTGCTTACCATGTAATGCCACCCTAAGAGCCACTAGAATCTCTTATCAAGTGTACTCTTGAGCAACAATATATTATAAAGAATCAATAAGATCTAACGTTTGTTACTCCAAGGCATCCAAATGCTGATTACTATTATTTTGTCCATTAGAATTACAACTATTGCCCCTGCAAACTATAGAAGCACCATTGTTGTTAGCATTCTTATCTAGCATAATTGTTTATAAAATAAATCAAACCTACATGTTGAATCTTATGCTTCGATACCAAGATTATTTGCTTAAATATTTAACTAATATATATAGCAAACAACTTAAAACTTAAATAATTTTAGGGTTTTATGGACTAATGAATAGAAAATAAATATTTTTATGGATTTTTATATGTGAGCAACGAAAATTGGAAGGATATGAACGAATCTTACATAATAAATCAATCTGGGTTAAATTGAAGTAGCAAACTATTTCTAAACTTCCCTCTTGCCATATGTAGGAAATATGGAACATTGCTTGATTCTTTTATAAAGATTTCTTTCGTTAACTTCTAGAAATAGGTTCTCCAAATACATGTTCATCTAGTTAGATTTATTGCTGAATCTCTTTCCTAACCTACTGTGATAATAAGAAGCAATATAGGATTTTTCATGTGATTAGTAAATAAAAGGAGTATTTTTAGAGTTTTATATTAAAATAAAATTTTTAGGTTGAATAAGAGTGTCCTAGAATCTCAATGCTTTTGGACATTATAACTTGGTTACCGCTTCTTCTGGTAAAGTGATTTTCCTTAACACATGAACAAGCTTCTTTATCTTATAGTCATTTTGACAAATTCAAATCTTTCTTATCGCACCTTAGCTAAGCTTATAAGACAACACAAAAGTTTGACCACTTTCTTGTATAGTACAATTATTTCTATACTCATATGTTAAACTTGGTTTTTCTTTTATGTTACTTGATTTATACATGAATAGCTTAACTAAATTTTTAGAAAATCATCACTTTAAAAGATACGGACTTACTAACTAAAGTTAGGGAAAAAAAAGAGAATTTTTAGGATTAAATGGGTGGAGCGATTTTAATTTTAGTTACTAGTTTGTTGGAAAAAAAAGAAGTTATTTTCATTAGAATTTTTTTTATCTAATTTCACTTGAATTAGCGAAACTTCTAAAGATAAGTAAGCTAAGGTTTTCAAAATAGGTTTTTAAAAGTAAGATGAAATATTTGATTTATCCAGGTGATCATCGATTTATTTCACTATATCTATTTTGATCCTTGTGTTCCCTACTCATAGATTCTTTAAATTAAATTATAGATAGCACTTGAATTTCGCTTGGATTGGATTAATCTTTACATAAGTTTTATATCTTTATGTATTTCTTTCGATTTTAGTTTGATTAAAAAAGGAGTATGATTAATTTTCTTAGTTAGTCTCATTCTACTTTAATTGGAACAAAATTTGAATCAACTGAAGCTAAAAATGAATTAAAATCAAATCCTCTAAAAACAAAATAAAAAAGAAGAAGAAGAAGGAGATGGCTTCTTATAGGAATGTTTTGTAAAAACAAAGGATAAGAAAAGAAAAAAAAAAAAGAGAGAAGAAGAGGGGCTTGTGGATCCAATGCTTATTACTTAGATGCATGTAACATACTTAGCTGCTCTATACTAACTTTATTCTCATTTAAGCTTATCACATATTATATTTAAGCTTTCCTTAACAAGACTAATTTCATGCATTGATGTAGTTTTTGGCTCAAAATTAGGAGGAGTGCGCTTGATCAAAAATAAAAAAGAAAAGGGTTTTTTTAAAAAATATTACATGTAAGGGGCAAGGAAGACGCTTTTCACAAAAACGCTTTCTCTTTTTTAAGAAATATAAAAAAAGATGCTTTTGCAAGAAGCACCTTCATTGCAATATAACTTCTCCCTGCGCATATTTTTTTTAGAACGCAACTTACACAACCTAAACTCCCTTAACTTCTCTCTAAACCAAAAATCCCATTTTCTCTTTAATTTAACACTACTAAGCTTTTCTGTTGTTGCGATTTTGTCGTCAGGAATCGAAGGTAAACAACTCCATTTGCTAATTTCATGTTTTTTTTTTTACATGAATCATTTCCATACATGTGCATTAGATGAAATCAATATTAGGGTTTCATTTTTCATCGAAAGTGTAATATCCATGTTATAATGTTGTTGTGTGTTAGTATGATGTTTGAAATGCTTAGTTAGGTGATTTATTCGTAGATTATAAATTGGAACATATATTACCTACCGTGGAGTTTAATTTAGAGCATGTTAGACATTGAATGTAAGGTGTTTGATGAAATACTATAATGGAGTTATATAATAGTATAGTGTATATTCATGTGAATGGGTAGCTTAGTTATGTTATAGTTATTTTTCTATCCATTAGAAATTGTTGAAATGCTTAGTTAGTTGTTTTTATTTTTTATTTTTCTTAGTTAAATTCACAATGGCACATCTTATACTTGTTATGGTGTTAAGATTTGATTGGGCAGGATATCACATATTACGTCACCTGCTATTCATGTTTTGTCGTCTTACACTAACTTATGTTAATGCTCTTTCATTTTATAGGCAGAGGAGTTCCAGATATCAATACATCGGGCTGACTACATCATTGCTTAGGTACATGTCGATTGAGGGATGCAGATGTTGGAGAACCATACTATGATTACATTGTACTCGCCTTATCTAGCCGAGGAGTAGGTACAAGAGCAGCATGACTTAGATGAGCTAAACTATGACCCATCTAATCCACCCAAGCTCGGTGGCCGTATGAAGATGAGGGGCCCTGCACATTAGTAGGGACGAGGTTGACCAGAATCTGATGTTATAGGGCCATCTGATGCCCTTCTGTCAACCATTCATTATCTTGATGTAAGGACCATGTTGGGCCCTCTGTTTAACTCATTCGAGACTCCCCCTGTGTAGATACAGCTTGATCTAACATTCACACCACTTGCTCCACAAAAAAAAAAAAGAGAGAGAGAGAAAGGCGCTTTGTGAGTTTTTGAGGCAGGAGTTCCCCTTAGGCTTTAGTAGTTGTTCTACCTATGTTTGTAGAGCCACCCTTTGAGTACATTCAAATATAGGAATAGGGAATGACTTGGATTTGGTCGTCGCAAGTCAGGAATTAAAGGAGAAAAATTAACCAATAAAAAACAAGCAACATAAAAGGCAAAATTGAAGAGATTTGAGTAATGTCTTATCTAATTAATGCATAATAATTATTATAAGGCTTTAAATAGTAAGAAAAATTACCGAATTCATTTGGACAGTTAGAAGCTTAGAGAATTTAGGAAGAGTAAAAAACAAGAGAGAAAATTAGGGTTTAAAAAATTCTTTAGCAAATTTGTACAGTAGGGGCTTATGAATCGAACCCATACACCACTACCACCTGGAACTGAACCACCATCACCACCCTACTTTAAACCCATTATTTAGACCGGCTAACACACGTGAATCAGTGTTGGAGGCCTAAAAGCCATTGGACTGGGTGAGTCTCATATCTATTCTGATTTTGTAAAATTTCTTAAAATTATTTATTTTGCCCAAAAAATTATAAAATTTATTATTCTGAGGTTTTATTAAATGTAGATTTAGGGAAAATAATGATTAAGTTTAATAAGCTCTATAAATATAGTATTCTTAAGAAATTAAACAAAACCGAGTATAATTAGAATTAGAAATAAATAGGTTTAGGAGTGCATTTTAGAGCTTAAATTTTTCTTGTAAAATGCTTAAGTGATATAGAATAGTGCTATGAAGCCATTTTTTTTAATTTAATTTTCAAAATTTTTAAGTAATTTTTTAGCCCTAAAATGATGAGAAAATTGAGTAATTTTGGTTAATTAGGTGATTAAGTGATTAATTACTGATTTAGATGGTAATTAGATGTTTAAAGATATTAATCTTTAATGTGAAAACCTAATCCTAGTCTTTGAAGTGTTAAGTGTAATTAATATAGGAATTATGTGGCAATTGTAGGAAATTAGGAATATGTGGAATTGGAAATTTAATAAATATGAAAAATTAGGTTTATTTAGATAATATAATAATAAAAATTAGTACATTATAAATCTGAAACAAAATTTAATTTTGGGTAATTGTATTAAAAATGTAAGATTTCTTCATATCGGGAGTAAATCCAGTACCCCAATTAAGATTAGAGTGTACTGAAAAGGTTAGAATACTAAATTAAAACACAATGTAATATTAGAATACTTGAGCTTAATGTGATTAATTCACATTAGGATTCGAACGTATTTAGGATTCTTCGTAGTCAGAGACAGTGTAGAATCAAAACTAGAATTTAATTTAAAAACTTAAGCCTAAAATAAGGGAAAATGAATCATTAGTAAATAATAGGTAAACATAGAGAAATGAGTTAAATTATAACTTAGAATATGTATCATCAAAGTATAAGTACTAAAAAGACATATTTGTATTATAGGATACCCAGAGACGAACCGATCTGCAATTAAGTGATTGGGTGACCGAGAATTCCAAGTGCGTTAGGTTATTACTTTACCGTATTAGAGTACTATTTCATGGTACTAGGAGACTTAGGATTGTGTATGATTATGATTGTAAATAGTTTATGCATGTGTTTGAGTATCTGAATTCGTGTTCAAATTTGTGTTGTGATTGATTATGTGTTATGACTGGATTGGTGTGAAATTATCTGAACACCCTAAATGGAATATAATCTTATTCAACTTTAATACTCTAAATTGTCATGCATTGCAACCCTTTAGGATTCTCCAACCAAATACCGACACCTTTGATAAAGATAGCGCCGGATAGCAAATTGGTCGTTTCCTCATCCTTAGCCGAACTAAGTGATAGAAGAGGAGGTCACGGTGAGGATAAGGGCATTAGTTTGAAGGATAGTCTTAAGAGGAGTAATGTCTCCATTGCACAAACCTGGATTTGGTTGTGAACTGTTGTATAACATGAAAACTGCTCAACTCGGATTAAAGCGGGTGAAATTGTTCTGATTTCACAACTGATTGGACTACGTACTGTGATGACACTTGCTTGTATTTATATTTGTATATATTTACAAGTCTCCAATTCAACTTACTGAGCTGTAGTTGCTTATACTCGTATAAATCCTTTTGCAAGTCCTGATTTCTGAATATTTCGAGTATTATACCACCCTACAACTATTTAGAGGTTTTTTCTTTTGAAGTTTGAGGTGTGAGGATCCATTTGCCTAATAGTTGATGTATAGCTAGAGTCTCCTTGGTAGTTTAAGAATGAGAGATCGATAATTAATATGTAAATTAATTGACTGTTACGTTAATGTAGAATTTATTGGGAAGTTCTGTGAAATATACATATAATTATATATATGTTGACTTAAAGTTCTTGTTAATTACTATAATTTTAACTCAACTCTTAATTGAATTGTTTACTTCAAAGCGAGGAGTCATTGATACTTTGTGTAAATCATGTCTATGATAGGTCCTATGAGGTTAGTTACTATTATAAAATAGTTTATACGGCGGGACTGTTGCGACTTTGTGACTTCAGGGCCTAACATGTTACACTCGCACATTTAATTTTTACTTTTTGGTTATCTTCATATAGGTATATATGTGGGTGGTTATTGAAAGGATTAGTGATGAGTTAGGTTAAATGTAGTGGAGTTTGGAGATGCTTATTCGAGATTGAAGTGGAGTGTAATTGTTTAGCCTGTTGCTGTTTTGTTTTTTACTTGGATTTTTCCAAGTTAAACTCATTTGTATATATGGATGCTTACTGAACTTGTTGGTTTTTGTATGGTAAGTAGTTATGAAGAAGGCGTTTTTCCTGAAAGCGCCTTCTTCTTTAACGTGTTAAAAGATTAAAGAAGAAAGTACATTTTTAGAATACACCTTCTTCTTTGAAACATAAAAGAAGAAAGCACTTTTCTTAAATATGCCTTCTTTTTTAAGTTCTACAAAGGAGAAGTTGCTTATCAGGAATGCATCTTCTTCATTATTGTATTAACAAAGAAGGCGCTTTTCTTAAAAGCTAATTCCTTGTTATTTTTAAATAAGTTGAAGGTGTATTTCAAAAATGTATCTTCATTATGCCTTAGCTGTAATATTTTTTCAATAAGCCCCCTTTTTTATTTTTTATTTTCAAGAAAGGGTGTGTTTCGCTAAAATCAACCTAGCCAATAACTCTTAAAAATTAATTTTACACCATGTTTAATTAATTAGATTGGTGCACATTTATAAAAAAAAGTTCAATGTTAATTACCTCAATAGCATTTTGAGTTCCTATTTTCATTAAAATTGTTTTTTTGCGTGAAAATGGTTAAGTTTAAACAAGACTCTTTTCAAAGTCACGATTCACTTAAATTAATCTTATTTGTACTTTTAAAAGCGAGTAAGCTTGGACTAGTCTTGAAAAATATAACTGTTGATAAAAATCATTGCTTTTTAATTGAATACTTAAGTTTTATTAAATCCTATATGCATATTTCGATTCTAAATATCGTTCTCATCATTGAAAAATTATTTTTTATCTTGAGGAACTATTTTTCTCCTTTAGAAGGTACTTTTTCCTCATTTTTTATTTTTAATTTTTTTGTTCTTTTTTTAATTATTTCATTTTTTATTTTGTTTTCTCATGTTAAAAAAAAAATAAGTAGAAAACTTATCTCACATCTAAAATTAAAAAAAAAAATTTGACTGCAAAAACAAGAATAATCTAATTAAATGTAAACGAGACACATTTTGTTTTATTTTTTTAAGAATTGATAAATGAGGTTGGTCATGAAAAAGATTAAGCTCTTGTAAAATTATTTATTTCTTAAAGAAAAAACTCAAATCATATCAAATTTCATATGCATATTTCAACTTTAAAAATTGTATCCATCTCATAAAAATTATTTTTCACCATTTTTACCCAACTTTTAATTTTTAGTTTTTTTTCCTTTCCTAAACTTTCATTCTTTTATTTTTCTTCTTTTTATTTTTAAGTATCTATTTCCACTCTTTCTTTTCTCTCACTAAATGCTAAACGTAAGTTCCAAAGAAAGGAAAAATATTAAACTTTTTAAAAATAATTTGTAAAATAAGTTCATGCAAAATTAATCGTAAAACCATTACACCTAGTATCGAGTTTTAAGAATTCAATTACATAAAGCACTAAAATCGAGTGTTGAAAAGCCAATTACATTATCAAAATCTAAAAAACCGGGTATGGAAATTGGGATTGCAAACATCGACTTTAAGATTTGTGAAAATTGGGGTATAGAAATTGACATTAGAAAACTAGATTTGCACTTGTTAGTGGTAGATTTTTGTCTAGTTAGGTAACAACTTTGAGTGACCTTAAAAAAAAAAAACAAACGACTAGAATGAATGCTAGAGTTTGCTTAGGTACAAGCACTTCGATGCTTAAGTTAAGCATAAGTGATGGTGATCGGGATTACGATATTAGGTACCTAAGTGCATATGCGAGTGTAGAAGTTAGAACTTGGAACATGAAGTTGATCTAGGTTTTCATAGATAAACTGTTGAGTCTTAATCAACTGATAGACTGCCACTTGTATCATTTATCAATTTTTAAGGGATGAGGTTGATGTGATATTTTGACGTAGTTATAAGATAAATAGCATAATTAGCCTAAGTTTTACACCTATTCCTTCCCATCCATTTAATACATTATGGACTTTGTAAGCCTATGTACACACTCTTCTAATGTCAAGCTTGGCTTAGATGTCAATTATGGGGTTTAACGATTAAGCCTTTTGTCCTTTAGACCACTAGGCTCAATCGTGTTAAGCTATTGGGCTTCGATTGTATTAGGCTATTAGGCTTCAACCATGTTGGCCCTAAGGCTTATGTAAAAAACTAGTTATCAAGGCGGTGTTTAGTAACTTTTTATAAAAGAGAAATGGGCAAAAACAAATGGGAAAAAAAGAAGAAGAAATGAATAGAAATAAAATGGAGTACAATTTTTATTTTGTGTTTAGTAACATTGAAGGAAATGTTTCAATTTCCTTTGTTTGATTTATCTTAAAAAAGAAAATAAAGGATAATGGAGTTTGTATTAGATAAAATTATCCTTACTTTTACATTGATAAATATTATTATAATAGATAATTTTATCATTATCTTTTGTTTTCCCTCATTTCCACTCATTTATATCCCATTTTTTATGGAAAAGAGGTGGAGTACACAATGGAAATGTCTTTGCGACTCTACTTTCTCTTCTATCAATTTCCACTAATTTATATAAATCTAAACATCATGCAGAAATCTACAATATGAAAGCTTGTTTTAAGCCTTTTCCATATGAAAATCGACTTTCTGACACTTGCTTTTAATGCTTAATTTTTTTTTTTAAATTTATCTATTGATTTTAAGTGTGGTGGTTTTAGAATATTTTTAGAAATAATGTGATTTATTTATTTATCTATTGTGTTAAAGGGAAATTCTTTTTTTTTTTTAACTACTTATAACTAACCACTCATATGTTATAGAAGTTATATATATGAAAAACAAAAGTTTATACCCATTCCACAAACTTTTTAATTACCGTCCTTTACTCATAAATCTTTTTAACTATACAATTACTATTTTTTTATCTTATTTATTTATATGATTATTATTGTTTAATCTATCAATTATTTCAATTGTTCAACATTACTATTATTTGAAAAATTCATTATATTTTTTATTTGACCAACATTTACTACTTTTTTACTGGAAGAAAATTTATTATAATTTTGATTTTATAAACATATATCTATATTATCAAAGCCAATTAAAGTTTAAGTAATCACTTTCTCCTTAAATTACTATTTAATTCTTAATCTAATAATATATAGCCATAAAACCAACAACAAACTAAATTCTTAAAAATATAAATATGGATATATTTATCAATTCATTAATTTCTCTACCTTACTATTCCATTCTCTCTTCCCCCCTCCTTTTTATATATTTACTTGGTAATTGCTATTTTATAAACTGCCTGTGTAACATTCAATTTTATAGAACTGATGGCAGTTTTCTCTCATTGAAACACCATATTCTAAGGAATTGCTAACATGAAGAAACTGCCAACGTCATATCTGATCATACAATCCAACAAATAAAGCCTCTTCGATCTCTCCTCTCCCTCTCTAGCTCTTTCTCCCTTATAATTTCTTCACTTCAAAAATAGAAAGTCAACACCACATCAAGTCATATTAAAAATTCAATCTTTTAATCCTATTTCACATCAAAACACACATGCATATTATAGATGTAGGAGTTCGATTTAAGTGGTCACGTGTGTGCTGTATGAATAGCGCACTACATGTGACTTTAAAGAAATGAAGCAAGACTATCACACGAGGAGATGATTAGGTGAGAATAAAGACAATGGGGAGTAATAGGCAATCTCTGTCTCGAATGCACAAGAAATAGATAAGTTAGCCTTAACGAACCTTAAGCGTTTACCTATCTTGTAACTTGAGCGAATGAGATCAATTATTTGCCTGAGCACTATTTGATCTTAGAAAAAAGAATTTTCACAGTAGAACACCATTTTTTTTTATTTTTCTAAGAGTTCTCAATGAGGAGAAAATGTTGGGTATTTATAGGCTCTTAAATAAGATAACATTCATCAAATCATTTCGATGGTCAATGGATGAGACAGAGTCTGCTCAATTCATTGTTATGTAGAATGAGTTTGCTAATGGGCTTAAGGCCAATAGCCTTTTTTATAAATGCATGAGCCTGCCTGAAAAAGGTTTGAGATAAATAGACTGGTCTAACAATTTTTATTCTAAGCCCATTAAGCCAAATCTCCCTGAATCATCCCAAAATGAACTAGACTCCTTAAACCTTGTCACCTGGCTTGATGAGTCAATATTAAATAAATAATGGGTTTATCCTAATAATTAATATAACAATTTTTAACCGTCTATACATATCATAGCAAATAAGTAACAACATGTCAAGTGGTGAGACAGTTGTAAGGCTACAAGCAGCAGCACATCAAGCAGCTCTCAAGATACAGTTGAAGGCAATAAGGAAGGAGTAGTAGAGTTGTTAAGTCATTGGTCGGGCCGCCAGAGCCATTGTAGTTACTACGATGGGTATTTAGTTGAAGTGGGAGTTAGCTTCAATATTTAATTTCCTACATGTGATGCAAAAGTTTTCATTTTCATATAGAAATTGCGCTTTTATTTTTATTTTTGTATGAAAATGATCGTTTAATTTGTAAAGTTTTGATATGTCTACGAAAAATGGTACTTGAATTAGAAGTATGATAATTTATGTTCAAAACAGACATTTAATATGATGATCATGACTTTGTAGTTGTTTCCCTTTCACAAAATCAAAAATATTAAAGGCTACCTATATATGTCTCGAGTTTTTTTTTTTTTTGGGTGCATGTATGTATGATATATGTTCTTTTTTTTCCTTTACCAAACATACGATATATGTTTAATTTTATAAAAATGATGATTACTACAGTTGTGCATATAATAACGGTAGTGTTAAAATTAGGAGTGTTATCATTGGTATGGGTTATAGCATAATTAAGATGGATAACTGGTTCGGCTATCAAGATTACTTCTTCCTTCACCACATAATTTGTAAAGTTTTGATTTGTTTATGGAAAACAATGTTCGTATTTGCAAGCATATTCTTTTTCTAATTATTGCTTCAATTATGTCTTTTTTATATTGAAGTTATGATGGTTTATGGTTTTAGGAAAATTACAGTGCAATTTTGTCCAATTATGCATTTTCTTTTTCTTCTTTCATTTCAATTAATAATTACACATATGATAAGAGATTACCTAATTATCCAAAATGAGATTTTAATTCAAGTTGTATACAAACTTTTCATATAAGGAACTTAGTTTGGATCTTTACTTAATCCTTTCTTCTTTTTATCGATTTGTTGATTTCTTGTATGATTTTATTATATATTTAATTTTAACATTACTTAGGAAGCATCTTTATAGAATTCAATTATTATAATCAACCATATAATTATGTTTATATTTTTGTTTTTGGAATGAAATTGAATCCACGCAATATTGCAATATTTGAAAATAGAGAGGCTTTTTATGTGAGAATTCAAATATGGCATGGACTATATGGAAGTTAAGCATTATGTGTTTTATGGGAAATATAATATGTTTGTTCAATTCAGTTTAACATTATATGATTTTGTTATATATTTGATGGAAGCAATAATCTTTATAGCATTCAATTATGATAATTTACCATTTAATTATGTTGGTGTTTTTGTTTTAAGAATGAAATTGAATCTATGCAATACTACTATATTTGAAAATAGAGAGGCTTTTTATGTGGGAATTCAAGTCTAGCATGCCTGTATGGAAGTCAAGCCTTATGTGATTTATGAATATGTTTGTTCAATTTGATTTATTGTGGAAGATTTTTTTTTTTTTTAAAGATAAGAATGTTACGTTATAAAATTATATTTGGTTGAAAGGTATGCAGGTATTTAATAAAAAAGTTTATGTTTTTTCTTGTCTTTGTTTCTTTCTCTACCTACACTTATGACACCTTTAGAGTACAGATATTTCTCATGTCAATCGTGACATTTTCTTTTATGTACTTTTGGATAATTTTTCTTTTTCATTAAATTTGTAATACCTTATTGTAAAGTGACTTGAATTGTTAATTTAGATTTTGTATATGTTATTATATGCATGAGAAACATACTTATCTTAACTACAAATGTTATGTAAAATGAGTTTTGTAACGATGTTATAATGTTTTCTTTGATAAAACGATTTTTTTCACATAGTTTATGATTTGCTTTTACTTTAGTAGTTATTTGGTTTTAATTGATACTAGATATATGTGTATACGTAATTTTGGTATTTAGAATAACAGGATAAAACTATCTATATTGCTAAAGAAATATATCTTAAATTTAAAATTATTTATAATACCTGAGGAAAAAAAAGGAGTAATTAATTAATAAACATCTTAATAAAATCAAAAAGGTAATTAAGTTATATGAAAAAAGTATTAAGGTCTTAAGTCATAAATTAATGAAGGGTAACATCGGAAATTCAAAAAATGAGTTAAAATAAAACCCTAACCTAACTAATACAATTGTGCTCTTTGCACACTATAAGTTTAGATTTCTCTCATGTATTTATTGAAAGCCCTCAAGAGTAAGAGTAATCTGTGTAAGTAACGTAACCCTAGAAGACCTTAGTAAGCGAAGTTGGACTTTTGGTTTTGAGTTTTTTTTTTAAAAAAAAAAACTAAGATTTTATTGTTATTGTTTAAGGTTGCAAATAATTGGTTAAGGAAAAACGAAAAACTCTAAAGGACCGTCAAGATTAAAGTAACCTTCATGTATCCATTAGAGTCCTACATTTCCTGAATTCTTGACAAGTTTTGATTTTGTTATTTTAATTAAAAACATTATAGAAGTAGATTTTGGAAGGGTTATATTGATTTGAATTAAGGGCTTGTGACAAGGAGTTGTAGAGTGTTGTTGTGGGGTTTAGAGGGAAGTTTGGGTAAAAGGAAAAAAAAAAGGTTGACTAGAAAGTGATGTGACCGAAAGATATGATTGTGTCCATGGTCGTGTCCTTTACCATTGTTGCGGGGTTTAGAGGGAAGTTTCGGTAGAAGAAAAAAGAGAAAAGGTTCATTAGAAAGTGATACAACCAAAAGATACGATCGTGTCTTTGGTTGTGTCATTTGTAGTAGGTGATGTGGGTTGATAAACTAGAAAGTTACACAACCAAAAGATACAACCGTATCCTTGGTTGTGTCACTTATAATAAGGAAGTGTAACTAATAATTTACATGGTCAAAAGATACAATTGTATCATAGACTTTTTTCTTTAAGCAAAATTTTTCCACTTCTTTTTGTTTTTATTCCTTTATTACTTCTAAAGTAAACCCATTTAATGTATTATTAAGTGAATTTAAGGAGATTTAAACAGTCTAAAATTGAATATTAGCTAAGAGACAACATTTATTTATTATTTATAGGATTTAAAGCTAAGCTTAATTTATTGATAACAAATTCCACATATTAAGGTACTTACTTGTTGTATGTAAGTGTTAGGATAGTAAATATCCTTGTGATGTGTTGTTCTTAGTAAAGTTTCGCTTGGAAATGATTTAGGGTAAATCTAGATATTGTAAAAGGGTTCGAAGAGGTATGTTTAACGATAAGATGTTGTAGAGGAGCTCGAAAAGGTACGCTTAACGATAGGATGTTGTGAGGGGCCCGAAGAGGCATGCAAAGGATTGCTAATGTGTGCTTTTGTGACCAACTTAAATGCAAAGATAATTAAATGAATCGTGTGATTTACTTATTGTTTCATTCCTACGCATGTGAATATATATCGTTGATCATGCGTATATAATTGCATGTTGCGTATTAGGCTTCGGTTTGCTTTATCATATTTTCATATGCAGGACTTACGGTTACATTACTTGACTTCAATAATTTATAGAGCTAATTATTACTGCCTTTGGAATAAGAAGAGTAAGGATAACATACTATATTGAAGAATATCTTAAGAAATTAATTGATAAGATTATTTAGTTTTATATAATAACATTGATTGATTGTACGTTAATACTTATTACTAGAAATTATTCTAACATTATTTGAAAATTTAATTGTATAAGATTATTTGGAGACTTTTATAATATTATTTAGAGATTGTAGACGAATATTATACTTAACGTGTCATTAGAAATAGATGACGCATAGCGTTCTGTGATATCGTCAATTCTAGTACGTTTCATTATCAATAAAAACCAATATTAACAAAATTATGATTTTTTATAAAATAGGTAATAGTAAATTTTAATAATATAAATTCAATATTATTTAATTTGTAGATACGTGTCTACTATTATATTATTAAAAGTCTAAACTTTTTTATCCCCTTTTAATTGGATCATGTTGGTTTTTATTTATTTATTTTTTATCTTTTCCGTTAAGTTCCACTCACTTGAATTTCTTCCCGTTCTTCCAAATCATCACCAAGTGAAAGAAAGATGAGACCTTTTCTCTGCAACTCTCCAGTCCCTCGCCCACTTCCCCATCCTCCTCCTCGCTACTCCACCAAATCCACCATTCTCACCAATCCGACGTCGTCGTCTTCTTCTTCTTCTTCTCTTTCTTCTACTTCTTCTTCGTATTGGGTCAAGGTCAACAATGGAAAGAACAAACTCATGTCATCTATTCTATCAGGAGCTCTCTCCTTCACGCTTCTTCTCTCATCTCCTTCTCTTTCCTTTGCACTAGACTCAACTCTTAGTCCTTCAAAGCCTGTTCCTTTCGGAAACATTCCTTCACTCGATGACTGTCGTGAAGATGACAAACAGCAGCAGGAAGAAGAAAATGGTTCCCAAAAACCTCAACTCGTTTCCTATGAAACCATCGTGGAAGAAGCTTGGCAGATTATCAATGATAGCTTTCTTGATACTGGCCGCCGCCCATGGTCTCCACAATCCTGGCAGGCAATTTTCTATCTGTCTATTGAGAAAAGTTCCGACACGGCATAATAACTCGTTTCGATTCCGATAAAAGCGTATATTTGATGTTCATTTGGTTTTAATATATTTTTAAGACTAACTCACATATGACATGATAGCGCGAATTGTTGATGGTCATCGTTTTCTTAATTTTATTGATGAAACTGATGATTTATGTTTGTGCAGCAAAAAAAGGATAATATAATGAGTCGTAAAATTCAGTCTAGGGCAAAAGCTCATGACTTGATAAAGAGGATGTTGGCTAGTCTTGGTGATCCCTACACTCGGTTTCTTTCCCCAGATGAGGTGATTATTTTACCTTCGTTCTTTTTACTTCTCTTTTCTGCTTGTTGGTTCTTTAAATCATAATCTTATGAATGGCATCGCATTTGATCAATTTTGATGATGTATGGAGTGAATTGTGTAGTCGTCTAATGGCTAATATCTTAGGGGAGGGAAATATTAGGTTTCGTTTTGATTAATCCATGGGGATACAATAGAATCCAATTTACTGATAATCTTAAAGTGACCATGGTTAAAAAGTAGATGCGAGATTAAGAAATATGATCTTGTGGCCCTTCACTTCCTCGAGCACATATCTTTTTGCCACCCTACAATTTGAGCTAGCTCTCATTTAAAAACAATAGCAAATTTGATTCCATGAAAGTGCACTCCATGGGAACAACCTAGTCATGTGTTGAATTGGAGTTGTTTGGGATTGATGGGGTGGAATTCAAATTTCAGAATCTGTTTGGTTGAAATTGAAGTCTTTTGTTTTTTTTTTTTAAATTTTATTTTGTGTGTGTGTATATTTATGTATGTACGTATGTATGTATACATATAAAATTGGGCATTTGCTTTGGAGAACTTAAATGGTGGATACAGATGTTTTGGATTGCAATTGCAAAATTTCGACTTGGAAACTTAGCTTAATTAGCATTGTCACTCATGTCCTTGCTTAATATTTCGTTATGAGATGCAAGGCTCATCTGATTTAACTTTTAATTTTTGTTTCTGGCATTCTATTTCTTGAAGAGACTTTGAAAGTCATGGTGGATGTTATTTTAGCTATCTTTGTTTAGTCATTGTTAGTGCTATTCATGCCCTTTAATGTTTCTAAAAGGCTTTTGTTTGTGTAGTAGTAATAAATGACTAGAGTTGCCCTGAAGAGTTTGGCCTAATAGTTAAAGCCTGGGATGCACCCATAACAATTTGTATAAGTTCTTGAGTTCACATTCCACGTTCTTGGAATTACCTACATATCTTAAGCTATTCTTATTTGGTGCAAGAGTCTTGTAAGATTATTTACATGTTCGGAGGTAGCTGGTTATACTACGGCTGTGCCTTCGGTCATAAAAAAGAAATGACCAAAGATATTATCCTAAACACTGTTTTGAAGAGATCAGAAGGTTTTCCCTTAACGAGCCTTTGACAAACAAAGCGCTTTTCTAATAGACACTCAAAACCAATCACTATTGGTTCCAACTGTAAAGGAAGGACTCTTAACAAACTAAACATATTGAAAACATTGATTTCCAAGTAACTTGCCTAATGACTAAATCCCTAAGTCCTGTAGTCTTTAATAAGTTCATGTATTATCTGAAAAAATGTGCTTGCCTTTCACAATTTGCTCTCTTGTACTTTGTAAGGCACAAAGCTGCGCCTTGCCTTGCCTCAGTGCTTAGGTGCCCAAGGTGAGCGTGTTTGGTTACATTGTTGAGAGTAGATGTCTTAAGTTCGAATCCCTATTTTTGTTGTTTCACTGAATTGTCCTCTTAATGGACTTCAATCAAAGCCTCAACTCATAAGTGAGTGAGGGTTTTAAGCATCAAATCTAAATGCTCATGCCCTATTTACAAGATTAGGCTTTTAGATTAATTGATTATAAAACTAAAGCCCATACTTTATCTATAAGTTTAAATTTTTGGACCATCAATTTTGGCAAATGGCAATGGCAGGAGCATATGTGACTCATTCTCTTTGGTCTTGTACCGGATAAGGTGTATGGGACACAAATAAGGTTACTCAAATATTCATTCGCTACGCTTATTTGTTCCCAATGAAAATTGTCTCTCTAAGCCTTTCTTATAATTTTTTCTATCATGATTATCATGGCATTGTTTTTGTGTGCTCCATCTCGAACTTTTTCATGTCTCATTTATGAAAGAATACTTTTTTTTCTTTTCCAGATTTACCCCTCTTTGGTTTTAATGAGTGTCAAAAGAAAGAAGTTGGTTTGAAGTTTCAACTGTCTTTTTCATATATAATCTTATAAAAAACTCAACTAACTGTGTGCTAATTACGTCCCAACCTGTATGATGTGTACTAATTAGCTTTTCAGTTTTAATATGCTGTTGCCATGAAAGTTCTCCACGATGGCGAGGTATGACATGACAGGTATTGGAATAAACGTTAGAGAAGTTCCAGACAGTGATGGAAATGTTAGACTAAAGGTTTTGGGATTGCTTCTTGATGGACCGGCTCAGTCAGCTGGCATGAGGCAGGTATTCACGTGGCTGAATTAATAATGCGATCAACTTCAATGTTCATTTCTCTTCATGTTAATAAGCCTATGTGTTGGGCATTTTGTTGGAGTCACCTAAGTGCATAGTTAACAAAATATCCATTTGTGCCATATAGTTGACTGACTGTACGACATTTCTATTGCCTTCTGCTGCTGTCATTCTCAGCGCTTCACCTGGAGCAGCAGCATGTACATTCAAGTTGCTTGGCTGTTTAAATAGAAAACAAAGAGACCTCCTATCTTGCTGATGCCTCAGAGATTTTTAATTCATAGGTACTGCATTAGTATGTCCATCTCTTTCTTTGGGGAAAAAGGGAAGAGAAAGGTAAAACTACTATCTGCAGTGATCTTATTCGCACCCATTTCTACTTTGCAAAATCTGGTGCTCATGATAATCATGAGCTCTGCTTTCTTCTAATTATATTTCTTCCTTGATGTTCTACACATACAATTCCAAAGTTATTATTTGAGAGAATTAAGTCCTGTAAAATTGAGAAATGATGGATCTCAGAAGAGCCACTTATGTAGGAAAGCGATGCTTATAATGAAGACATAAGAGGCATAAAGTTTGTCAGAATGATGGCAAGATGCTGTTTGAAAATTTGAAAGTTTTTTCTGTTGGAAAAAGGGAAAAAAAAATCACTTTGTTTTTTTTTTTTTAATTTATAAATAATTCTTAATATATGGCCGTCTCAATAATAATCTGACAATTATGGCACTTAAAATTGTATTTCAACTCACAATCTCAATTTCACTTGAAATTGTGGTTTGAAAACATGGTCTCTTTGCTTTGATAAAATCATCCAATCAAAGAGCAGAAAGAGTGAAGGGTACATATAGTGGTGAGGCCTATTCAGAAGTTTTTCTGGAGGCTTTCAAGCTAGTTCCTTTGAAGGTGAAAGACAATTTAATAAATATAGGGGAAATTGTGTAGATTCCATCGAAGCATCTGGCAATGGTTCTTTAGCATTAGAAGATGAGGCCTAAATTCTCAAAACACAGAAGAAACACTAACGGTGCGTTCACTTCACTGTAATAGCCATTCCTTTCCTTCCTTATTCCTTATGGAATGGTTATTATGGTGCTTACTTCAATTATCTGCTGGTAATTGCAATTCGGTGGGAATTGCTATGATGGGAAATCACCATTCTTTAAGTTCCAGCTGTGGATTGCCATTCAATGAGATCTTTTTTTCTTTTCCAAACTACCCTCATCATATTAACAAATGACAAAACTATCCTTTTCAATCTCTTTCAAAAGTAGATGATGAAAATCTCGATCATCCTCTTCCCCTCGTCTCTCACTAATGATCAGTCTCTCTCTCTCTCTCACACTAATTGATGTAGATAGAGAAGTCATTATGAGAATAAAACACAGAGATGCCTAACCATAGCCCAGACATTCGCATTTGTATAAAATCCAGAGAAGCCATCGTCGCATACTTGTACCAATTCATCCCATTAATCTCATTTTCCTCATTATTTTTCCACTGCACATTGTTGCTGTTTGGTCTGAGCTCACGGAAGTGGAACCCTTCAACTCCAGCTTAATCTTGTCAAGAAGATTCTAGTGAATGGTATTTCATTTCATCTGAAACCAGATGATTTTGTTTATTCCATCTGGAAATCAGCAATAGTATTGATGAAAGAATAAAACAATTCAATATGAAAGGGCAATTATATTTATTTATGTGATGGAGATTGAAGGACTGTAAATTATGAATTAGGTTTCTAATTTGAGGATGAGTTTTTGATTGAGGGTTAGGTTATCGGACCGATCTTAATTAAAAAGGGTAATCTTTTCTTTTCAGTATTTATGCAAGTAATAGGAATTCAATGATGTCCATTTGAACAATGTATTACATATTTGGACCTATTACAACTCCTACATTCCACATGCATTATGATTCCATTATGCCCTTATTTTATTTAGTGAAGTAAACAACCAGTAAAAACAAATAATGAGTAGTCATCAAAGACCCTAAATTTTGAATCATTGAAAAGGTGGGATTTTTGGGCGAGGTGATGTTCATTTTCCTTTTAAGGAAAAGAAATCAAGAACAAAATGGATAACGTTTGAGCGTGTTATGCAGAGAACCTATGGAAAAACACCATTTAGCCTTCAACATATATACATCTCATTAGGCAGTCAAATGGCAATGGATATGATGAATGGAGAGGATGAAAAAGATGCCTCTAGGGAGATGACAAACTTCATGAACAAGGATGCTACGACCAGGTAGTCCAGTGGAAGACATGAGTATGGCTGAGGTGACATTTTGAGGACCTTTGAGGACAATGCTGGAGAATCTATCAGAAATGGACAAGTTGTTTGATCTTGAGAAACACATACGCCAATGCAACCACATGTCATCTACTTTCAAGCATGTATCCAACACTTCTTAGTCTCTCATACTTGTTAATTTCTCCATCTCCATTAAAGAAGAAGAGGAAGATATGATTTTATTGTTTGCTCCAATATCATATTTCTAAGACACGATTTTAGAGCGAACACCTAAACTCATGTCTTCAACACATGATTTTAAAACAATTTGAATTCGTGTACGGTTTCAAGTGCCATAGTTTTGGATTATTTTCCCCGTGGCCATATTTTAAGATTTTTTTAAAGCATTTTTTTCCCTTTTCCCTTTTTCTGTTTGCTTTCCCATTGAGATCCTCATCAAATCTACTAGATGGCTATTCTCTTACAGGAGTTGCATTAGATTCAACACATGATAAGTTTCATAGGTCTATGTTAAATCTTGGGTGATTGTTTATTTATTTATTTTTTGGATGAATGAGATAATATCATTTACTCAAAAGAATGTACATAAGAGATGTACAATCGATTGAAAAAAAACCACTAACCTCTATTCAAATCTAGTATCTAAACAAACAAAAGGATACTCAAAGTGAATAGTGGTAGAAAAGAAACAACTGACAGTAGATGACAGTTACAAAATGTACATAAGAATAGTTCTAGAAATCACCTTAATGCTTCTTTCAGTAGCATTCACTCTTATATCGTTTCTCTCTTTCCAGATATAGTAACATCTAGTAGCTATTAACTTTTTCTGGTTTCTTTGAAAAGCTGTACACTTGTGAAGGTCCAAAAAATCTTGGCACAAAAAACATGAGTTTTCTTGGATTAGACCCTTCGCATTAGCTTGTCCTGGGTTGTTAACTTATGTTGTACCATCATCCATAAAATCATGGCATGCCTTGGTGTCGAGTCTTTGTTCTAGACTAGCGAAGCTCGAGATTTCTACCTTCATTGTTCTTGGCAAGATCGTAAGCAGTTCTCATAGATTAGCTTTTGTTTTTCACATTTCTCCAAACCATCTTGTCAATAGTATTTGAATTTGGTCTAAGGTTTCTCAAATCAACTGTTATATTACTCTATCGTGGGCTCCTTGGCTAAGTCCATTTGTAATTGTGGATAAAGGACCTAAGGAAGGTATCCATTGGATAGCCATACAAAATCCCAACTCTGTATATTTATCCATTCAACTACGGGCCCGTGCCAATTGTCATGCCAAAAATATACGAGGTTGCCTTTGTTAACCTTCCATTTTAATTGGGTTCTAGCTAGCAAGTGCAATTGGAGATTTTTTCTCATGGTCCAAGCAGTGTCACTAAGGATTTTCAAGCTCCAAAAACTCCTTCCATTGAGCACTTCCTTCCTTACCCAATCTAGCCATAACATGGTTCTTTCATCTTCACAGAGTCCAAACATGCTTCAATTGTGCAACCTTATTCTAAACTTTTATATCTATAAGGCTTAGGCTACTCTCAAACTTTGGCTTGCATGTGTCCTTCCATTTAATTTTTGCTTTGGCTTTTGAGTCATTATTCCCATTTTAAAAAAATCTTTTTAACTTCCTCTCAATCTAATCTAAGACCGCTGCAAGCAGTATAAAAATAATTGCCCAAAATATCTAGAGTGAGGAGCACACTTTTGATGAATTCTCTACCTGCATAGGAAAGGAATTTGGAAGACCAATTGTTTATTCGTGTTGATACTTTGTTGATTAGTACACCACAATCTTATTTCATTAATCTTTTAAAAGATAGAGGAACCCCAAGGTAACTTATCGGAAGAGAACCTTCCTCAAAATTCACGAGAGTTATGATTTGTTCCTTTAAAATATGCTTAACACCACTAACAAAAATCTAGCTTTTTAGAACATTTGCATGCAAACCATATAGCATTTGAAACTCTTCCAACCCACTTTTAATGTGTTGCATTGTGTTTAAGTCCTCCTTTGAGAAGATTAAGATGTCGTCAGCAAAACACAAGTGATTTAACTTCATCTTCTTACATCTCCAACGGTATACAAAATCATCTTTTTCCCCTTTTCCCTTTATAATGCTGGAGAAAATTTCCATAGCAAACACAAAGAGATACAAGGAGATGAGGTCCCCTTGTCTCAAGCCTTTAGAAGAGCTAAAATAGTTGGCTAGTTCTCCATTTATATTAATGGAGAACTTAGGGATCATAATACAAGCCATTATTCCCTTAATGAATTTGATTGGAAACTCCATAACTTTTAGAACCTTCTTAATAAAACACCACTTCACATTATCATAGGCTTTTGTTAGACCTACCTTTATGGTGCATCTAGCCTCTTTATTTTCATTGTGATAGCCTCTAATAAGTTCATGGGCTATCACTATATTGTCCACAATTCTTCTTCCCTTGATAAACGCTGTTTGTTCTTTGCTCACAAGATGGTGTAAGGATGATTTCAGTCGATTCGCCAACAACTTTGAAATACAATTATATATGGTGTTGTAACATACTCGAGGGCGGAAATCAGCAAAAGAAGATGGCTTTTCTTTTTTTGGCACGAGGATCAAATAAGTGGAATTTACTTCATTTAGAATTCTTCCTAATGTAAAAAAAAATTTTCACTGCCAAGCACACTTCATCCCCACTCTCTCTCAGGTTGCTCTATAGAAATTTGCTTCAAAATCATTAGGTCCGAGTGCCTTCTTGCTATCGACCATATAGCCCCTTTGATTTCATCATTAGAAAAGGTTCTAATAAGAAAATCCACAGTTGCGGTCAGCATATTCAGCTTAGCTTCATCTATATTGTGATCGGCCTGATTAGTTAGGAGGGATGAGAAGAAATCCACAGCCATAGATTTCACTTCATCCATCGATTCTATGCTCCTACTGTTGCTTTCTTTAATAGAGGAAAGACAATTATTGTATTGTTTTTGCTTAAGTTGACTGATGAAAAATTTGTTGTTCTTATCTCCAAGTTTGATCTAAGTTGATCATGATTTCTAGCGAAGAAAGGATTCTTTTAGTGCACTCCATTTTTAAAACTTACCGAGGAAAAACTTTTTCTTACCCCAATTTGCTGAGGCAGCTTGTAGTCTGTTAGAATGCTGGACTAAATCAAGTTCTGCTTTGGCTCTCTTTATTCGGTCTGTAATATTTGACAAACTTTGGGTATTCAATTGCTTCAACCTTATCTTAAGGAGCTTTAGTTGTTTGCACACACTAAACATGGGAGAACCACTCATTTTGGTGGGCTAAACCTCTTTCACAATGCTAAAAAAATTAGGATGTTCTTTCCAACAATCAAAGAATTTGAAGAAATATTTTCTATTTTGAGCAGGGAGACCAAAGAAAGGAATCACAATAGGAGAGCGATCAGAAATACCTGGAGGGAATATATGTACTATAATTTGTTGAAAGGAGTCCATCCACATGGAATTTACTAATGCTTTGTCAAGCCTTCAGAGGATAAAATTTGAAGGGCTATGGTTTGACCAAGTGTGAAATGGACTTGAGAATCTTATATCTTTCATCTCCAAATTGTAGCAAACTTCATTAAATCTTTTCATACAACTAGTTGTAGTTTCCACCTTCCTTACTTTTTCCTCAAGAAATCTACATTCATTGAAATCACTTATGATAAGCCAATGCTTATTAATTTGAGGTTTCAAGTTGATCAGGCTATCCTACGATTCTTCCCTTTCATTTTCACTATTTTTTGCATACACAAAGGTAATGTAGTTAGTGAAATTGTGCTGAAAATATAAATATTTGCAATGCAGTAGCTGTGGTGTTAATTGAATAACCCTCACTGTCAAAAAATCTGGTCTCCAAGCTACCCACAACCATTCTTTGAATTAGCATTTGAAATTCTACTTGTGGAAAGTGCGTTTTCTAATCCTTTCGAAATTTGCTTTCTAAATTTTGTGCCAAAACCCCCAAAATTGTAATATTTTGTTTACTATACAATCTTTTAATGGCTTTACTCTTTATGGGGTGATTTAACCTCTTAACATTTTAAGCACTAATCATAAAAAAATATTTGCAGAAGAGGTAAACACAAAATAGATCATCACGACTTCGAATGTGTAGAGGATTCCTTAGACTTATCTCTATCCTTTTTCTTCTTCTTTGTTTTCTTCTTCTTCTTCTTAACCTCCATTCAATCATCCTGTTTCTTTGAACCTAGTCTTCTTTACTTTCATTCAAGGGAAGATCATTGCCACAAGTTTTTGCTAGGATCTCTCATGAGAGTCTGAAACTATTGATGGAGTGCTCCAAATTTCCTCACCTTTCTCCTAACTCGATATGTCACACACACTCTTAGAAACTTCTCGCAAGGGAATATTCTCCTCTTCATTTAAGCCTTGCTTTCTATCAATTAGAACCATCTTTTTTGATGTGGATGTGAAATCTACATTATGTGTAACCATTGGGGAGAGAATGTCTTTGCCCTTTCCTGGCATGGTTAGGGCAATAACCTTCTTAGTTATTCCATCCTCTGTCTCACCTTCCTTGAGGACAATTCCTTTTGAAGGATTCAATTGCTTAGGAGGGGGGGCCCGGGGCCTTGCTACGCTCCTCTTTGTCAGGTAATGGATTATCACTCAATAAAGGAGTACTTCGGAATTCCTCAATCTCTGTTAGATGGGACAAGTCTTATCATTGTGATAAAAAACTTTGCATCGCAAACACTTGGGTGGGAGGTGATCATATTCAATGTCTACTCGATGATGGGATCCATCTCTACACTATCTCAAAAGCATAAATAAATTCGCTATCAGCTACTAAGGTGATCATATTCAACATCTACTACTCTATGATGGGATCCATCTCTACACTATCTCAAAAGCATAAATAAATTCACTATCAGCTGCTAAGGTGACCATATTCAACATCTACTCTGATGGGATCCATCTTTACACTCTATCTCAAAAGCATGAATAAATTCACTATCAGCTGCCAATTCTATTGCAGCTCTAGCAATTTGACACTCTCATTTTTTGTTGCAATGACATCAACTCGAAGGGAATGACCAATAGCACTTACTGCATAGCTCACTCCCTCGTTGTGCAGAAACTCCATAGGGATTCCCCAAAACCTAACTTAAATTGACATCTTTCTTGGCCAAACCCTATTTTGAGACATGTCCACTCTCCACCTCTCAAGAATAAGTAGCTGAGGTCCAAAATACCATGGTTGCTGCAACACGAGTAAGCGACTCCTCATCCATAAACTTAAAGAAATAATAAGTTAAAGAAAAATTTTGGGTGATTTTATCTGTTCTTTTCCCTTATTTATTTTTTGCATCTTGTAACTTTGACACCGCATGCATACTTTATTCCTTGAACTTTTTATGCTGAGTTTCGTGCCATTTAAGATCATATTCTCCTTTTCACTCGTGTTGACTTTGGAAAACTGACTTAGGATGATGCATTTTTTGATTTCAAGATATAGTAATATTTTTGCATGAGGAATAAGACTAATGCGTGTAATTTCTCTGCATCTTTATTTGGTAGGGAGATGAAATATTAGCTGTGAATGGGGAGGATGTGAGAGGGAAACCAGCATTTGAAGTATCATCCTTGTTACAAGGACCAAATGGAACTTCAGTGACAATAAAGGTTGAGCTTTAGTAAAGCATGTAGTTTTGCTTTTATGTTAGTTTATCTGTGCTGTCTTAATTTTGAATGCCTTTTAAGTTTTAGATAAATCAATTCTAGGTCAAGCATGGTGATTGTGGATCCATTCAATTCATGGAAGTTCAGAGGCAACTTATTGCTCGGACCCCAGTCTTTTATAAACTGGAGCAAGTAGAAAATGGTTCAATATCTGTAGGATATATGCGTTTGAAGGAGTTCAATGCATTAGCGCAAAAAGATTTGGTCTCTGGTGAGGGTTCTGGCCATAGTTTAGCATCTGAGCACTTTCATGATTGCCTTATCATTCTTTTGTCTTTTCAAAGTTGATTAGTCTTCTAATATGAACAATGTCATTTATGTTAAAGACTGAATCCCTGTGCATCATTTATGAGCAATGTACTCTGTATTGACTAAAAGATACACATGTCCTATTCTCTTGCTCCATGGATCCCATTCAAGTCACAGAATAAAAACTATCAACTATTTTGAGAAAGGTCAATTGTTTCTTAAGCTTTTTCTGGGTCAGTGCTCTCACACTTGTGCTCTTCTTGAAATCACCTACTTAGCAATCATTTCATTTGATCATAGGCTTCCCAATAATAGAGAAGTTCAGGAGGACAAACATGTAAAATACTTCTTAATCTTTAGATCACCACCAAGGGTAGATGTTTGTGGAAATGATAAAATGTATGGAAAATATTTGTAGCCTCTCTCTACCTATTCCACCCTTTTGTAGCTCTTTCTCAACATCAAAGTATGGGCAGGGATGGTTTTTGGTTTTTCTTGTAGACTTCATTTCCTCTCCACCAACTATGTATTGGTCAGTATACATCCTTTTGAACAGATCAACAAAAGAAGGAAATTCTAAATTGAATTGCGGAACTTCCATATGGCCTTCTACTGGATAGGTACTTCTTTGTATTGCTAAAAGATGAGTTAAAGACTTGGTTCCTGGTGATCTTTAAATTATTTGAGCTATTTTTAAATTGAGAGGAGATAGTGGTAATGGACAGGATGTAGATAAGATAAGATCGGCATCTGAGCATTCCCAGGCAAAGCTATTTTCCACAGTTCTATTTTCTATTTGGATATTTTCATCATTAAAGATGCTTCAGGTATGAGCATAGCCTTCTGCAATGGGTTTCTGTGCATAGTAGGAAACATGATATTTGTTCTCCACTGAGGCTTTATGTCTGGAGAAATTTCCAGATTTGTCGTATTGTAAGTGGTGCTGTCTTCTCTTGCACAATTTATTGGGAAAAGCTGGCTGCTGTCTTGTTGGCTTGTAAGTGCCTCTGATCTGCATGTTGAAAGTGCTGGTTTGTTGCACAGTTACAGCAGAAGCTAAGCGGGTGCCTTTAGAAGGATAGATAGTTGTTTGCTGCTGCTGTTTTAATATTTAATTGATGACTTCAGATCTTAGTCCTCATATGTTTGCCTCTTGTCCTTGCTCGTCCGTATCTTATGTACTTCTTTTGAAAGAATTTTATGTTGATTTTAAGTCAAATGCCCCATTACCATCATAGGTGCTTATGAATGGTTAACTCAAAATTTCAGCCTTTTTTGTTGTTAGTTCTAACTATGATGATTTTCACAGCAATGAAGCGGCTACAAGATATGGGTGCCTCATGTTTTATTTTGGATCTTAGAGATAATCTTGGTGGATTAGTGCAGGTTCGTGCATCTCTTTGCTTTCTGTGGTTCTGTTTATGCAGCATATTTTGGCGTGAACTTATCCCCTTCCCCCCAAGCCACCTGAAAATAAAAGGAGCATATTTGTTGTCAAGTGATGACTGCATCAAGGGAAAGAAAGGAAAAGAAATGCACCATGTGGCAAAAGTTAAATTGATCTAATATCCAAAAGAAAAGTTAGATTGATCAACATGAAAACCACTGATGACAATATGTCAATGCAATCATATTAACGGGAAAAGCATTAATAAGTTGGCTCCTCATTTTTCCTCTTGAACAGGTTTCCCAATCTTGGTTCCAAAGTTTATTTTTGGAAACATGTTTGATAAAGAGTTAATCCAGTGAACGAATTAGCCCAAAAAAAAAAAAACAAAGAAAAAAAGAAAAATCCAGCATATAAGTTCATCCAGTAATAATTTGGTCCATAATTTTCTACAGGACTTCAAGCTATCATGCAGCACTCAATAGTGGTTGTTGCTCTTGGATATCTCCAAAATGAGTAATAATATTGTATTTAAGCCAGTAGTTATGTATGTTTTGGTAGGATGCGGTATATTATGAACCTCGAGTGAAAGAACAGAAAATCTAAAGTGTTTTCTATTGATTTTGTAATGGAAATCTTTTAAAAACCCTATTCTCTCATATGAGAGCCATGAGCTCTAAGCTCACCAACTAACTAATATGAGTAAGAAGCTTACAAAACTATCTCTTGATGAGTAATAACACTTTAGGATACCTCTCTCTTTGCCCAACTCTACCTATTTACAGAAATATTAGCTAATAGGATTTAATTTGGATTGCCACATCAGCACATGACCACACACAGTTGCTACATATACCTACGCTCCACACATATTATACTTCTAACACTTATTATTTTATATATGCTCTACTAATACTTCGAGTCACATCAATTTCTCTCCAACGAAAAGTGTTCTTACCCTAGAGGATCGAATAGAGACACAATCACAATTAACCTAAACCCACGACATCAAACTCAGTTGCATAGGGTAGACACTTTGTGAAAGTCTTCGGAGAAATTTGCTCATCTTAGACCTGAGTATGGTTTGCCAATTCCACATCCACTTCCTCTAGGGAAACTTGAAGTAGGGACCCTTGTACAACCTAATTTTTGTTTGAACAAATAATAATCTCAGACTTGAGTATGGTATTTTCTATGTCATCAAGTTATAGTGCAAAAATCCACTTGATTAGCACGAGGATTGGAACCTGTGGTGCACGATAGTCATGAAATGTCAACCACTGTAGTAGACCTATTATTATAATGGAGCCATAAAAGCTTGGGAATTCCTCATAAATGCAAGTGCGAACATGACTAGCCTGCTCGTTTTCTATAGCACTACAAGTAGTATGCTCATCCTTACAATAGAGGAAATTAAAGGAGCATGGGAGTAATTACTATTCATGTAAGCAATTGATTGAACACCATGGATACAATAAAAATATCGATCCTTTTCATTACGAATTTGGTGCGAAATTGATAAAGGTCAGAGACATTAATGCAAACAACAAGAGGTTCCTCAAAGTTTTGTTCGGTTAAAGCTAACTAGTGCAAAGGAACTATCTCTTCAAAAGTTGGCAACATTATATCATTTGCATCCAATTGATACTCCTCTTCGTTCGTCAAATTAGATTCTTCAATTTCGATCTTCACTCCTCGTCATTGCCTACTTTCTCGTCTTCTACTTGTAGTTTCTGGTTGCTAACCACCACTCAACCATAATACTTCCTTCTCCTAACCATGATTGCATTGTTCCACTCTTCAATAGCCCTGCAACTTCCATGTCTAATCTCTACTTAAATCCAAGCACCCAAGCCACTCTTTATCAACTGATCATTTGTTTCCATTTGCCAAGCTCCATCTATCTTTGGCTGATCATCCACGGAATTTTGATCAACAAAGTCAATACATTGACTTCCTTTTTCTAATGGAACTTAACAATCTCGATCTCCACTTGCCTTCCACTTTGACTTTTCCTTTAACTCATGTTTACCACTTGTCAACAACTCTTCATTCTCCAAATCCGCTCCCCGTCTGTCACTTGACTTCCCCAACTGTATACCATTCTCCAAGCGTTGAGGTTTGTTAAGCTCCAGATCACACTCTTTGATAGGTGTAGATCCCCATTCTTATCATCGATGACATAAAAAATTTGAGATTTCTCCGTTGACTCATTATTCTTCTGTGAGTTTTGTTGGTAAACTTGTTTGACTTTCTCGGGCAAGGTCTGTAGTTCCACTTGCATGTGAATCAAATAGAGAGAGTCTTAGGACGATTGATTGACCTTTCCTGTAAGCCACAAATCATACATCATGTCGTGCATTCACAACAAACTCTAGTTAAGTTGGTGCATATCTTAGGCAGTTTCTCGAAGTGAGTAGTGAAGTTGATGTATGTCTTTGGTAGTCTGAAGTGTTTTGTATTGATTTTGTAATTGAAATTTTTTACAAACCCTATTCTCTCAAATAAGAGCCATGAGTTGTAACTTTTGGATACGTCTCTCTAACTAACTCTACCTATTTATAGAAATATTAGCTAATAATATCTAATATGGATTGCTACATCAGCATATAGCCACATACAACTTCTACATATACTTATGTTACACGTTTATTATACTACTAACACTTATTATCTCATATATGCTCTACTAATATTTTGGGTCCCATCATGGTGTGCCATAGAGGATCTCAAGGCATGATCTTGCTGCATAATGAATTGTTCAATTATATGGGGATTGAACTTTAGGGTTTTAGGTATGAAAAGAAGGATTTTTATTTGGTTTTGGTGTTTGTGGAATCGAATAACAAAAATGAAAGATATAGAATTGAACGTTATGCTCCAACTCAATAATCAAACTGTATAATTAATCATAAGATTGATACAATTTATAATCTGTAATTAATGGAAAAGATTGATTATTACGATATCAATATTACTCATGATACCTTGTAATCAATGGGTTCGCTAAGAAATTAGATTGATAAGAACAAGTGAATTGAGTTAAAACCACTCAATCAAAGGAATGTCATTCAATATTGAAAAGGAGACTAATTGACTTGTCCAATATAAGGAAACCCTAATTAACATATAATTAAGGGCAACAATAGTCAATAAATATTACAAGATATGTCTAATCAAGAATAACTTGTCATACTGTAAAATATATAAAATTTAAAGAGTTCATGCACAAAGAGTCTGGCTTCAGCCTGGTCTTTTGGCATGCGATGCTTTGGAACTTTTATAAAAGGTCCAGACCTTTCGTGGATATGGAACAGCGTTGCTTCGCTGTTAATAGAAATGTCATGGACCTTTTAAGAAAGTTCTGGGCCTGTCATGTGCAGCAGATCTTCCTTGAGCTTTTCCACCTTCTTCAGTCGTACCTGCTTCATCCTGGCTTCATTTCTATTCATTCTAGGGCCTTGAAGTTGCTTCATGGGACCTTGATTCCCCAGAGATGTATCTTTAACCTTTCTATGTATGTAGATTTTGGACAATTGTGAACTCATACTTAAAGGTTCAAGTTATTTATTAATATAGTAGCCTTTTGTGTATGTAATATGCTCATTCACATGGTTTAACTAATTCTGCAGGCTGGAATTGAAATAGCAAAGCTCTTTTTGGACCAAGGAGAAACGGTAAGTCAAAAAATATTCTTCTCTTTTTGGTTAAGGAGTGATCGATTTAGTTTATTGCAATTCATTTTGGGTTCTGTAATCTGCATGAATTCAGGGTAGACCAAGAATAGGTGACAATGCTAATTAATTGTCAACCAAAAAAAACAAAAAGGGAAGAAACAAGAAACGCTGAGTATGGTTTGCTCCATCTTTAAGGCCTATGTTCCTGAAAGTAGGCAATGCCTGCACTTTTTATCATAATGCGTAACTCCTGCATTTACTTTTACATATGTAAGGTACATAATGGTGCGTGTAGATCTAAGATGTTATCTCCTGACATAAATAAAAATTTCGGCAATTTAAAAAATATGTTTTTTTTCTCAATTTTTATCAAATCAATCTTAATGCTCCATCATAGGATTTGTGGGAAACATGCTGGAGTGGACATTTGCATTCTCCATTGATATATTCTTTGATTTTTAATATCCAGGGATTCAACCCTCGCTTAAAAAATTGAGAGATTAATCTGTATGATATACACCTCTCCTCAATTTTAATGGGACATTTTCCACAGTGGAAATATAAAAAGGAAAAAGGGGTAAGCTACGAAATTATACCTTGGAAAAGAGTAGCATTGACTTATTCTTATATTATCTATTCCTGTCTTTCAAAACCTTGTTGGATTTTCTGTCGTTCATTCTGTGCATTGTGTTGAGGATACAACTAATGATTTGAAAGATAATGTATGTGATATTCTGGCTTCATACTAAATGCCACTACTATAAGCTCTATTCTGTCCAAGCAAATGAACACTGCACCCTACAGTTAGTTTGCATGTCTAACTCACAGAATCTGTTGGGCACCTGAATATGTAACTGCTATAGCCCACACCCTTTTTTCACTTATTATTGTCATAATTTGCATTGATAAGGAAACCCAGGGGTTTTTGGGCAGAAACATGTACAAAGAATAGGACTTATGATCCAGGCTGGGTAACCTGGTGTGGGGGGGAGTGGCAAAAGGGGAAAAGACGTCAGGGATATGTCCAACTACAGTGAAGGCTTCCATTAGCCTATCATTTATAGTAGAATACGAGACGATTACGTAAGCAACATACATTCTGGTACAAACTCGTCTAACAGAAGTGCAGAACAGTTTGTACAGAGTATATTAACCCTGTGGAGGAGTTTCCTCAGACTGCTTTGTTTGAACTGCACTAGATGTGACCAGTGCACCTTCAGCTTGGGCATTCAAAGTGCTTCATAGGCTAATTTGATTATGAAAGATGCTTTGGTCTTTGCTTCTACAGTAGCCAACTTCTTGAAGATTCCTGGGGGTCATGGAAGCCCTAAGGTTCCCATACCTGTCTTGTAGTCCATGCTCATTCAAGGAGCAACCGGCCAAACATAACGTGGCTTCATTAGTTATTCCAAAATGTGCTTCACTTGGCTTCCCTATTTTGAGGCATGGCTGTTGACTGGCTGTCCTAACTCATACAGTCATCTATCCAAATTTGCTCTCGAGAAAGAAAAGGGAGGAGAAAGTTGCTACCGGATACAATTGTATTACTATCAACTGTGTTGGAGATACTAATAGGTCTCCCATAAATCTTGTTGACTAAGAGTTCAAGACACCTCAGAACTTGTCCAATGCCAGTGAGCCTTCAAAATGTTTACTTGCCTTCCTGACCCATATAGTCAAGAGTTCAAGACACCCTAGGATTTGCTCAGTGCCAGTGAGCCTTCGAAACTAGGCCTATGTTTTGACTTGACACTAGCAGATTCCTTGATGATATGGAGGTCTCTAGTCGTGTTTCTCATAAGTTGACACTGCTGGAGTATCATGTGCCAAAAAGAAGAAGAGAGTAGAAATCCATCTCAGACCTAATGTGTAGGTCATTCTTTTGTCCTTTGTGATTTTGTATGTTTTTCTGCCTGGGAGTGCCTCTCCTCTTGCTTTGCTTTGGTGATGGTTTGCCACTCTTTTAAAATGTTTGTTGGTTCTATACCTTTTTTTTTTTTTAATCTTTTTGTAACATTACATTATTTAATGATTTAAAAAAAAATGAAATTACAAAAATAATTAAATTAATATTGTTATGTCAATCACAGCTTTTCATTTCTCTCCCACTGCTTTGTTCTTTGCTTCAATCAATAATTCTTTTCCAAGGCTTCCTGTTATTCCTTTCTTTCTCAATCTAGATACTGCGATATCCAGGCTCCATTCTTGATGGTTATATCATGCTTCAAACATATTTTCTCTAAATATGTGCACAACGATTTCTTTTCTTTTGTATCATGACAATCAAATCCTTTGAAGCTCATTAAATGCATCATCATATTTCTGCACGGTTGCTTCCCTTTAACATTTTGAATAATGTGTCTAAGCTCCTCTATAGCAATGTCAGCTCTTCTATTTTTCAAGATTGCTCATATTGCTTTTGCTTTTTCCAAGGTTATGTTTTCTGAAGATCCAATTTTGTGAATTAAGAAACCAGCACTGACCATTTGAAGTACCCTAATTTTTTTTTAGGAACTCCATTAAGTGTTTTGTTTATTTATTTATCCATTGCACAAATTTAGTCCTCTAAATATATTACCAGACTCCTCAAACCACTCAATACTTTAACCTCTTGTCTTCCATTATGTTTTGCTAGGAAATTTTATATACCAAGATGAAGGAAAACACATAGCACAGCCTAAAAGCTTCGTGTATATTAAATTTAACCTTAATGAACTGACAAAGCATGTGGGCATTTTTTATTCTGCTCAAAACACTAAGACGAAGCCAATTTTGTGTAAGCATTGTACTGCAACAACTCTTTCTACCATTGATAAATTTGCAACCAATTTATCAGTGATATATGCTGTACTCAAATCCATATCCCTATTCTGCAAACAGTCGTTGGCAAGATTTGTTTCATTGGCAGTCAATATCTTTTCTACATCTGTTTTCCTGAAATCACGAGTGCTGTTGGGAAAAATCAATAGTCAAAAAAGATCTGAAGATTGAGTTCACTTCTTACGTGATGAGGTGACCGTCCTATACTTCCTCCTTGGATCCTAAGCTTGGTACCACGAATTGATTGTTGTTAGGCTTTTATGGCATGCTGAGCAACAATTTTCAGGTTTTGTTAACACTTCAAGTAATCTATATATCTTGGTGCTTATAGTCACTGCTCTTTCAGCATTCACAGACATGAGTTTGAAATTAATTCCCTGTTGATCTTGAAATACGAATATAGTTCTGAAATACCTACTACTGAAATGCTCCTGACTTAAAGGAGATAAGCATGTTAATTTGGTCTTTAGCAGGTTATAAGTTGATTACTCATCCTTATGATATTGTTAGCCTGATCTGTATTATGCACTTCTCATTGCCTCTTTCTGGTTTCTGCAGGTCATATACACTGCTGGCAGGGATGCACAGTACCAAAACACGATAGTTTCAGATGCTAAGCCTTTGGTTTCGACTCCTGTCATTGTATGCTCTTGTGTATTTTTAAGATGAGCACTTATTTTTTATACTTCAATGAATACATTATTGCTATAAGAATTGTCATCTACTAGCATAGAGAAAATAAGCCACGTTGCAAGGTTTATGAGGAGAGTTCATCAGGGAGGTTGGGAACCAAATCTTCTTCACACACCCCATTCCCCCCCTCCCTTGCCCCGGAATCTGAGGCATCGTGTTATCATTCCTATATACATATTATTGATAGCCACTTTTCCCTTTTGTCTTTTTACTTGCAGATTTTGGTAAATAACAAAACTGCTAGTGCAAGTGAAATTGTGAGTACCCTTATCCCCTCTCATTTGATAGCTGTTGGATTTAGAATTACAGCCTTACATCCTGTTTGGTTGACAGGTAGCGTCTGCACTACATGACAATTGTAGGGCTGTTCTAGTAGGAGAGAGGACGTATGGCAAGGTACTCGCATCGCCAAAAGCCTAAATCTATTTTGGAATTGCCTAAGATTGCAGTTTTATTTTGCAATTTATGATGTTATGCTAGATAATAGCTTATATCACATTTCTTTATGTCCTCTGCAATTTTCCAGGAAGTTCATTTGCCAGACTTTATTTGTTCACATTCATGGATCAGTTAGATCCCCACCCCAAAATAAGGGAAAAAAAAGAAAAAAAGAAAAAAACCAGAATGTTCTATGCTATATTTCTGAAGTTTAGGCCCCCAGTCCTTCCTCTTCGTTGCCATGTTGTTCCAACCTGAATTACTGGCTTAATAATGACTATGGAAACATATGACAACAATATTAATCTTACAGGGTTTAATCCAATCTGTATTTGAGCTTGGTGATGGATCTGGCATTGTTGTCACTGTGGGAAAGTATGTCACCCCGCATCATAGGGACATAAATGGAAATGGCATAGAGCCTGACTATCGAAATCTCCCTGGTATTTCTCTTCATATCTTTCTCTCCATTAAACGAGCACAACTTTGATCCTGGACTATGATGTTGGGAGGTTGAGGGGGGGCTTAGTTTAATTGAAAAGCTCTTCCATGCAGCTTGGAGTGAGGTCACCAAGCATCTTTCACAGTGCACCATGCCTCAACAAGGATAAGCAAAAATAATCTTTGCTCTCCTATTTTGGGTTTTCATGTAAGCTAATACATTTCTTAATTGATTGACTTATTTGTCTGATGTTTTTCATATTGCATTAGCTTAATGTACATTAATTGTTGGTTCTGTGTAGCTGCTTCGGTGACAAGGAGTAAAGTTGCTTGCCTACAGCTGATGGTCCCATTTACATCAACTTGTGCATCATTGCTTAGAGCAAAAAAAATGGAACGTGTCTCTTCACTGTTATGGTGGCTGGCAGTTAATTAACCGAAGGAAATCATCCAGGATCCAGAAAAAAGTGAATATTGAGAGTTGGTTCAGAACATGGTGATCTTTAAGTTCTTTATTGACATCAGAAAATGTTGTTTTATTCCTCATAGAAGCATTATTATAATATATATGTTTATTTATTTTTGTTGTGACCTTCCTCATTTATGCAGTATTGCTGTTTACTTTCAAGGATGTCTTATGGCAAAACTCTTGCAATTTATTTATTTATTTATTTCGGGTGGATCGTTTGAGATTTCTTCTCCTTCTCTGTCCCTCTCACCCACGGCCACCCGGCCAAATTATTTTTTCCTTATCTTTTTACCCTCATAGTTTTCTCAGGGGATTTAATTAACAGAGAATTCAAAAGGGTGGAGTACCATTGAATTTCGGATGTCAAAGTAGTCTCCTCGCTCGGCTTGCCGCTCTGGCTTAGAGGTTTTATTAATGCGAATTCGTTGTCTATCGGGTCTGTGAGTTACAGTTGTGCCAAATCAATATCCTGTAAATCAGATTCTGATTCTGATACCTACTGATGTAGTAACTAGCAAACTTCGTCAGTTGTATGATTTATATTCCTTGAAGTGCCCGGTTTAAAGCTGTTTTGGCTGTCTTTAGTAAGCACTGTCTTGTCTTACTAAAGTCTAGACATACTTAGTTTAAGATGCAAGCTAAGGGACCTTCTATACTCACCATTGGAATCATTAAAGTTTATACAGGTACTGAAGAATTCTAGCATTTCAGGATGAAATCATGCTTCCTGAGAAAAGGGATTTATATTCTTTTTGCACCACGAGGAAATCTAATATAGAAGGACTTCTCTGTGAAACTTCCCCTCTCTCTCATCATTTTCTATATACAGATGGTTGATCGAGCGGAATATGAAAAGAAAACATTGAGCATTATTATTTAATCTTGCTAGGCACTTCGAATTAAAAAGAAAAAAGTAAAAAAAAAAAGGATATATGTATATAAAAAAATAGAATTCCTGCTCAATCTAGAGAATATGTGAACAAAAATAGTGATTTGACATGGCAGGCATGTTTTTTTTTTTTTTTGAAGTGTGAGATCTTCCCATTCCAAAAGATTCTTTTGGAGTTCAAAAAAAAAAAAAAAAAAAAAAAAAAGAGAATGGCAAACAAAACCGGGCATAAAAATCTTGTCCTTACCTTTTGATCCAGTCCGATAAAACAGTAGAAAGGAACCGTTGCAAAAGGGCTCAAAAAAAATGCCACCCTATAGCAGTAGGGCATAGGGTAGTTAAACGATCTTGAAAGTTATAAGACAAAACCTGCATTTGAAGCTTCAAAACATAATTAACATACAATATTGCCTTTCGCCTGTTTTCTCTCTTTTTGCAATTGCCATCTATCAAATTCCTCCTCCCTCAAGTTTCCTTAAATTCTTCCCTTTCTGTTTGGTTCTAACTTCAATGCCGGAAGAAAGCATCGATTCCCTTTGGGATTTATATATCCTAATGGAAAGTCCATACTTGAAGCCTCCATTGAAAAATGGAAACTACATCGCTGTTTGTTTCTATCGTTTAACAGACTTTAGTTTTGGTAAAACATAACATAGAGAAATTATGGATCGTAGCATTCTTCGTATCTGTTTGTTCTTCATCGTATTATTTCCTTGCGTCAATTCAGGTTCTCTCTCTCTCTCTCTCCCTCTCTAACTTTCAAATATCTAAAAGAATCCGTTTGCACCGATGAACTGAAATCATGCCCATGTTTTATTTTCCAGGTTTAAGTGCCGTAGAGGGGGAGGAAATATTACATCAAAAGAAAGTAGTGGACCATCCAGAGACTGAAAGATCTTCTACCCAGAAAGATATTACTTCAGGAAGCATTTCGATAGCCAATCCGGCAACCCCGACGGTAAAACAAACACTCCCTCCTGCAACAATTCCAACCACACTAATGCAATCGAGCCCCATTACGACTACTACATTTGCATCAAGTGGTGCATGGTGCGTCGCAAACCCATCTGCTTCTCCAACTGCCCAACAGGTAGCTCTTGACTACGCATGCGGCTATGGAGGCGCGGATTGTTCAGCAATTCAACCTGGTGCCAGTTGCTATGAACCTAATACGGTGAAAGACCACGCTTCATATGCCTTCAATGACTATTACCAGAAAAACCCCATCTCAACAAGCTGTGTCTTCGGTGGAGCGGCTCAACTCTCCTACACCGATCCAAGTAAGAAACCCTCCTTACACGAAGATGCGATTGTTCACTTGTATATATAGAACCCATCATGTTCATTTCATAAAATCTGTACGACATTAGATTGCCTATGACTTTACTGTACTGAAAATCTATCTTTGTTTTATGCAGGTAATGGAAACTGCAAATATGCTTCACCCAGGTACTCAATCAACCATCATCCATGCTTTCATTTTTCTCTGAAAATAGGATAATAATATATATATATATATACCTAATTTAAATTTTCCAAACCAGCACCACAGCTGCAAACCAAACCAGCACGACCCCAGCTGCAAACCCACCACCGTCGCCAGAGGTTATTCCTCCACCAGCCATGTCATCACCGGATATATTTTCACCAATTTATCCATCGCCAACTACTACCGTACCAGGAGGACCAACAGTTTTTGGAGTTGCAGAACCAGTTGGGCAACCAAACTCAGCAAAAAGTTGGAAATACAGCCAGGTGATTCTCCTTCCAACTGTTGGTCTCTTAAGCCACCTTCTGCTGTGAATCACCTTATAAAAAAACCAAAATGAAAACTGAGTCTCTTTGCAAATGCAAACTCTGTTTCATCCTCCATCGTTTCACGTCGTGCCAAGGTCAAATTGGCAAACATCTGGTTGCCTCACAGCCCTAATAGAAATGGTCGATAGAGCGATGCAACAGCCCAGCAGACGATTCTGAATACCAAGAAGACGCTATCCACAGTATCAGCCCAGGCGAATAAATTTAGGTGGATAGAAATTATATATTCTACTTCCATTGAAAAATATTTACTTCAGATCAGCCGACCCAGATTCTAGTCAACCATCCAAAAAATCAAGATACTTTTTGTAGACCCATAGAAATAAAACATCTCTATTGTCTCAAGTCAACTTCCAGATGTAAAAGAGCATCTAAGAGGCCAAGAAGAAACTCTAGCACACGGAAACAAAGTTTTCATCTATTTTCTCTGACAAGGATCTACTAGAATTGTCTTATGGTCATGTTATTGATAACCGGGATATATTACGTGACCGATATACCAAATCAATCAAATCAAAGATAATGATGAACATAAAATGCACGATTTCCAGTTCAAGTAGACATAAACACTAAGTCATCACAGAATATGGTCCAATACAACCATGAGAAAAGTCCATTCTTGATTTTATGTAAATTACTACGAGATCCTGAATTCCTGAGCTTTGTCAGTTTGGACAATGGGAACATGCGCTTAACGTCAACATAAATGCCAATATTCTCATAGCCTTCAGAAAAAGGAAAAGAAAAGTACAATTTCTTAATATGATAACTATGATAATCCCATGCCAAGTATAGCACTAGCCGTGACGGAAAAACTTGGAAATAGCCTTTCTGTTCATATACAGTACAAAGGGGGGTGTAATTCCTCTACCATTTATATGGATTTAACATTCTTTTGATAATTCACGCACAACCACCGTAAAAAGCCCAAAGTAACAAGTACACCAGTATCTATACAGCCCAAACGCCTGTCGACATACACCACGATGACTACTAGTGATACTCATGTTTGCTACAATTTTAGACAACTCAGATTAAAAGCAGAAATGATACTGCAGCAATACAAATAACTGCTAAAGAAGCAACAATTGAACCTTGATCAAAAGCTCTCTGCAAAGTGCTTTGTGAGAAATGCTGAAAAGCCATATACCCTGCTAATAAGAGTGAGATGATTGCACCTTCTTGTGTTCCCCTGCAAGTAGACATTAATTATGGGTGAAAATAGGAAAGAATAAGTATTTGTGTCCTTAACAATAGTTTTCTTTTACCTAAGGCTCATAACTTGGTTCGGAGTCATGATGACCACCAGTAATGCCATGAATGGCAATTCCAATTCACCTATCAAACAACAAATCCCAAAACTTTTCATTGAAGATTTAGCTTCAACTCATAATTAGCAGCACTAGCAATCAAGAGATACACTACCAATTTTCAACCAAGATTCATCAAAAGGATTTTATCTATTTGGCTGAGATAAATCTTCATCTTCTCTCGTTTGAATCAATGTACAGAGCCAACTGGATACTTATATGAAATATGGGACAATGGGTGATTGTATACTAGATAGTTTCAAGACATGAAAAAACTGGAAATACATTTTGATCAGCGACACAGTTGTGCTTGTAACTATCCATGAACTGGATCCTTAATTTTTCCTTGCACAAAAAGTGGGAAATTGGGTGATTGTATACTAGATAGTTTCAAGACATGGAAAAAAACCTGGAAATACACTTTAACCAATAATCAGGTCAAACCTAAGGATATATATGTAATGAAAAGGATCTCTCTGTGGAATTTAATTTATTAAAATAAAAGATTCAAAAATACTGAAAAATCGACATCAATTGTAGATTGCAAAATCATTCCATTGTACAAAATTCTACCCTATTCAAACGACAAACTGAATCATATGGGAAGACTACCTATTTGCTAGATGAAAAGACCAAAATTCGACTCTCATAATTGATGTCTTAGTTGTCATAATTCAACTACCAATTCCGTAAGTCAAGTGTTTAGTATAGTAAATATTGTAACAAACACCATTTGCGTTCTGTTATGACACTTCAACCAGAATTAGGCATCTAGAATCCAAATTACGTCAGATAAGATCTGAATTACGAAATGGAAATATTCCTCCCTCTTGTCTATGGAATCATAGAAGTTTCCAAATCATATAATTGAATTCATTATCAAGTTCAAGGAAAACACGAAAAGAGAAGAACCCACCAGGAATATGGAAGAAAAGACGAACTAAAAGTGCCAAAAAGGCTGCCCATACACCATATTCACCCCTGCAACACATAAAAATCAAGTCTAAAATGGATGAATACATGGAAATTAGGACTTCTGCAGAGCTATTGAAAGAGCAAAGCACGAAACAAAAAGAAAAGCTCTTCCATAGATGAAAGAGCAATCTATATGGCAGGCTTTAAGTTAACTAGCACAGGAAAAGACTGGAAAGCTTACTTCATCCATGAGATTATATGTGAGGGAGCTTGTAGAGCGAATAATGGAACAAGGAAAGACTTGTGAATAGGGGTCCCTTTTGCAACCATCAAAACCCTGCGGAACCAATCTGAGTGGTCATCAGTACAAATTAGTAAACCTAAGAAGTAATCATCATTAAAAAGAAAGAGCGAAATAAGCTGCGAAACGAACTAGTTCGTAGCAGACGATGGAAGACTCAGAAAAATTTCATGAAACTTACAAAATCATTAGAAGAATCTAGCCATCATACGAGTGGAAATTGAAAATCCCAAAGAATCAAATGGGAGAATGAAACATAAAATCATTACTTCGTCTTCCTCCCAGGGAAAACGAAAATGAACATCGGTTAAATTCGCAGTTTATACGAAGAGCACTGGCAAGCACGGAGGACATTTCAAAAGAGAGAAATTTAAAACGAGGAGCAATAATTTGTTTACACGAAGCCTCCATGATGATCATCTCTCTAAATTTCCTTATTGTGTGAGTGAATATAAGATGGTAATGCCGGTTCCAAAAGACCGCTTGACTTTTAGCTTCAGAGAACCATATTATGCGTTCTGTCTCTTCATGTGTAACGAGCTTCCATGGTCGCTTTCAGCGGATTTCAACAGTTGATTTTTCACAAAACAAGTCTGCAACGATACTATTTACCCATGAACACAATTATGCAATAGGTTTATAAGAGGCAAAATGATTCAACATACATGCATCCACGCAGAACCTCCGATTTAACAAATATGTTGATTACAAGATTTCATGGTCATGCTGTGAGAACGAAAACGATGATACGACTTACGCAGAAGAAACAGCCGAAATCCATTGGAGATTACGAGCGCTGAGAGGCGCAGCAGCATAACAAACTGCACCTAATCCTCCTCCGCCATACTTCTTCTTCCTCTTCACCATCGTGTTTTCATCGTTCGTAATCACCAATCTCTTTTCTTCCGCAATCGACAATCTGTTCGAATAAAGCAAACAAAGAAGTCATATCTTCCATATTCATAAGCTAACTCTCTATGTGTCGTGTTTACCTGAGAGGATTGAAATTGGATGAGGTTGAGAAGCGAGTGCGATGGAGTGTTCGGTTGATGGTGAAGAGAGAGAGTGAGTTCGGGGAAGATACACACAGGGATTGCATTGTACTATTGAAAGAGACAGAAGAGAATAGAGGTTAATGTGGAAGGAGCGCGTTTCCGAGTCGAGTTTAACGAGTGAGTAATGAGCTAGTGAGCGAGTGGAAGAATGCTAGTAACTGTTTAAGATCTTTCGGCACCAGGAGAATACGAAGTTTGCCACGTGGAGAAAATAATTTACGCTCCTAAGTGTTTACAGTATGAATTTTGTTGATAACTTTCAAATTACTGACATAAATATATTAACATCTCAAAAAAATAATTTATTTTTTAAATAATTTTATATTTTATTCATAAGTTTTTTTTTTATATTTTAATATTTTAATATTTTATGAGTCTCATGCTATTGTTACTTTTACTATCATTATTTTTAATATTTTTTAAAAATAAAATTAGTATTAATAAATATTATATTCATATGATAAAATAAATATTATTAATATTTATTATATTAGTTAAGCCGTGACTTGTTTAATATTTAGTATTAATATTTTAATGTTTCTCCCCATCACTTTTTCAATGGACAAGTGTCTGAAAAAAAAAAAAAAAAAAATTAACTCAAGGCCGTGACTTGTCAGAGCAGTGTGATAAGGGGAGGGAGCGCCAGCGCATTTGAAATTATCGGCCAAGCAACTCTGTCCGTGTTACTTCTGCATAGGACGATGTGTGAAGCCACGTCGATATACTTTACTGTTAGAGAAAATGTTCCAATAATATTAATACTCCTTATAAATTAACGAGTGGTGTATTAAATATTTTAATATATAAAAATATTAATAATATATTTATAAAAAGATATTTGACATTGGTATGCCAATCATTATTCTTTTTTTATAATTTATACCAGTGAATAAATGCTTAACTTAAGAAAGATGCTTTATAAAAAATTGGTTTTCTATTTTACTTTTTTTATTAAAGTTGATCATGTGAACAATATGTCTAGTGCCATAAAATAAAGATAGATGTTGCATTATTTAAAAAAAAAGGTTAATTATACAAAATAATTAACTAATAATCAAGAACTTTACTTAAAGTATCTCTTTATAAAGTAAAATGGTACTTTAATAAAGAGTTCTTAGAATGTTGACATCCTATCCTAAGTACTTCTCTTAAAAATCCCCTTACAAACACATTCTTATGTTTTTTAATATTATTAGTACTTGCATGCTATTTATCGATTGTGATATTTTAATATTATTAAATCTTTTTTTTTATCACTAGAATGAAGCTATCCTCCTTTCAATTTAGTTTCTCGTATATCACATTTATTACACGAGAACTAATAGTAATAAAATTGAGATTTTGAGTTTCATTATCTCTCTTTATACTTAAAGTGCATTTAGAAGATATAATCACCAATCATGGAAATGGTGATTCTGATTTCAATAATGACTTAGATCACATTCTTTCCTTATTAATTATTATTATGACAAGAAAGAATTTGTCATTCGATTTCATTTAATTTTATTTCAAACTATTCTTACGTACTAATAATGATATTTATTTTTTCTCTTTTTTTTGCCAATTTTTTAAGAGTTTTATTTCTTAAATTTTATTATAAATCAACAATATCAACAATTTTGATAACATTATGATGATATTATAAGATATTTTAAAAATTTAAACTCAGTTTTTTTCCACAATCATTTTGAGATTTTAATATAAAGCAAGTTTTGAATTGGCATATGAGTATATTATTATTTTCAAATATAATTTTAATGTATTATTTTATTTTGAGTCTATTTAGATAAAATGATAGTTATTATTTTTCAATTCCACTTTTTAACATATAATTTTATTTTCTCTTACCCGATTCCGTTGATGAAATACATTTCTCGATATAAGAAATAGTTAAAAGAATTAGTGGATATTGAAATGGACATATTTTGTACATGTTGTGACCAAGATATGAATAATTTGAGGGAATGATAAATGTTTTATGAATTTAAATAGTTTTATAAAAAATTATTGTAGCTTAATAATATTATCGTTGAATTTTTATTGAGATTAATTAAAATTTAATTTTTTTAAAATTATAATATAATTGAAAATAAAAGACTTCACTGAGATGTCTTTTTCTTTTAATAATTTTTTCTTTTATTCTTATTTATTGATTCATCTCAATTTGCCATCATAAGAATTTTTTTATGATGTTTTTTTTTACAGAATTGATATCATCATCCTTTTTACTTTTTACTTGATTTTTTTAAAATTTGAAACAATACACGATCTATAAATTCAATAATTTATATTTAAAATATAAAAATAAATAATAAAATAATACATAAAATTAATCTTATTAAAATAAAAAAAGGGATATAAAATCTTCCTCATCATGCTAACGGGAGAAATGCACCGACACTCGCATTACATTTACGTGAAAAGACAACGTATAATGTCTTATGCACGTGGCAGCGACGCGAACAAATGTTGCTTGAACGATAAGTACGATTTCATGTCACCCAATAATCTCCCATCACGTGGTTACTTCACCAACATTTTGGAAATCCAGGGCGAGATCCAAAGTATTGTACTTTGCGTCCATTTCCAAGTTCCAATAATGAGTCTTAAATTTATTTATTATTTTTATCTTTAGCCTAGATAATAATAATATTAATCCTTTATTCAAATAATAAAAAATTTTATATTCTATAATGTGTAATTTTCTTCAGGAATTACCCATGAACCAAAAGATTCCTTTTGCAATGGGAGTATCGATGGGCTGGGAGATATAGTAGATTAAATTGGTTAGAAATTATGCCAACCTAATTTGTTAAACAAGCCGATATGAATAAGTTACATTTAAAAAAAAAATGTTAACTAAAAGGTACAAACAATAAAGAGCCCAAAAATATAATCCAATTCCATCATTTAAATCCCTTATGACGATAAAATTAGTGATAGATGTGGTTCAGTTTAGTAGTTATTGAATTGAATATAATATAATAATTTTTTTAAAGTTAAACATAATCATATAGTTTGATTCATAAATTTTTTGAATTTAATTAAAATTATTTAGATTCTGTTTAATTTATAGCTCGATCCGTGTGTATCAAATTTTTATTAAATATTTTTATCTCCAATAAATATAAAATTTTAAATGAAATTTATTTAACTTAATTTTAATAATTGATATAAAATTAAGATAAAGAATAATAAGATATGAAAAATTTGATTAAATTTATTAAAATTGATAGAAAAAATATAAAAAAATACAAAATACTTACACGAATTTTTTTCATTTAACTAAATGGTTCGATTTGTTTTTTCAAACCGAACTACGAATCGTTTATATATAATTGAATCGAATTGTAAATTAAATAGTTTGTAAAAAAATCGGTTTTTCGATTTGATTCATGGTTTGATCAGCGATTCACGATTTTTTTATCCAATCCTAAATAAAATAATAAAATACTAGTAAAATAAGAATAAAAGATTACGAGAAAGCTATATATATGTATATATATGAAAGAAATTCAAAGAAACAACTAACAAACAACAATAGAAATAATAAAAATAAAGAAAAGAATCAGATAACAACACAGGAAATTAAAAAAAAAAAAAAAACGTATTCAAGTCTGTCGTAACGATCCTTAGGCAGCATTACAATCATGAGATACTGAGAAGATAAAAGTTTGTGAAAAGCCATAACAGAGTAAGATATAGTAACAAGAATAACAACCTAAGATCAAAAGCCAGTTATAAGTCTATGTTTTCAATAGGTTTTAGTCCTATTAATACATTAGATAGATTAATGAATAATACGTAAATAATAATAAAAAATTAATATATAAAAATATAATTGATATATTTTTAAAAAGTATGCATTTTCATCGTTATATATTGAATTTATATGATGTATTATTATCATTTGAATTTTTTTTTTTTAATCCCTTAAGATGATGATGCAAAAATAAGATACAACAAAAAAAAAATTTCAAAAGATAAGAAATTTGCAGATAACCATCCATATAACCATGCAAGTAGGCAATAATGTTTATATATAGGTCCAGAGCAACGTGATGGTAAACTACTTATTATATACATAAACAGATACATGCATATATATACATATAATTTATATGTAAAAGGAGAAAAAATTCGGAAGAAACATACATTAAAGAATAATAAAGCCGATAAGTAAAATAATGGAAGCCCTTGATATCTTTATTAAGACTAAAATTTTTGGAGGAAGGGTAAGAATACCTCAGAAATCACAAAACTTAATAAATACTAAGGGATTGTCCAGTAAAAATAATAAATAAATAAATAAATAAATCAGTAGTCCTTAAAACGCTAATATAGAATATAAACACTTATATTTTTTAGATTGAAGATTTACACCTCCATTGAAGATTCTTACATTTGTGATATCTATCTTTTCTATAATTTATAATTTTCTTTGTACTTCAGATCTATAAATTAAATCTCGAGACAATCCACGTAGAATAAGCGTCAAGTTATAATCAATAGATATTATTGACTTATTTCAAATTTATTTTTTGTTACACGTTTAACTATAAATCCATCTATATATGTTTGTAAACATATATAAAAATCTTATTAACAAAGTTACTTAAACGTGCAGAAAAGATATATCTATAACAAATCTTGAAGTACAATTATAGAATTATCTAAAGCAAGGATTATATTAGAAGCTACAAAAGCTATGTAGATCAAGTTAGAAGCTTGAAAGGCTATTGGAAGCGAACTTGATTTGATTAAGTCATGATGAGAGAAGAAAAGGAAAGTATAAGAAGACGAAAAGAACTGAAGCCGTGCTAAATCACAAGTTATTTCAAAATTATTATATTTTTGGAGTAAAAGACAATTTAGAAGCAAAAGATAGTTTTGACGCTGGCTGAAGATATTTTTAGAAGCAAGAAAGAAGTCTTAGAAGCTGAAGATACTTCAGAAGTTGATCCGAAATAAGGAAATACTTAAAAAAAATAAAAAGAGAAATTACAGGTTAAGATTTAATACAAAGACGAGATGTATTAAACTAATACAAGTATAATCATATCAAGCGATAAATATTATAAATACAATGGTTAAGATGAAATCTCATAATCATAAAAATGGTATGCAGAGAAAGTCAACAAAATATATATATATATATATTTTTTTTTTTTTTCTGGAGGAAGATTGATGATAGGCCAAGACATCTCTTGACGAAGGAAAGGGAAAATATTTCAATATTGAAGACTCTGTGGCTGTTACCAAGATTATCACATTTGAACATCGAGGACTGAATACTATATAAAGCACTAGATTTAAAGAAACAACACGACATGGGAAAGAAATATAACATGAAAAGAAAGAAAGAGAACTATTAAGAATGGTGTTATTGTAATCTACAAAAGTCACTAAACTCTCTTAACATTAGTGGTGACCATTTGAAGGAATAGTAAGGGTGAATTTGTAAGCTTGTGTAAATCCCAAGGAACAGATTGTGAAATGGGGTAAGTTGCGAAAATTGTATATATTATCTTGACTTTCTTCAAATAATGGATAAGGTGCAAAGATTAACTCGATCCCCATTATTACCACTAATTGGTTCCTTAAAGCTAGGTGCCCATCATTATCGTGAGTATGATGGGATAAATAGATTTGAAAGAGAGACTATTATAATGGAAAGATATGAGGTAATAACTAATAAATGTAGTGTAAATGGTAAAAAAAGAGAGAGATTTGGGGAAGTTATGCTTTGGCCCGATGACATTTAAGTTAGATATTAATGTCCATAGGAGGATTCATTAACCAAGTAAAGCTATTCGATTTTTTTTGTCCCCCAATCCGCCGCATGAGGAGAAGTCCTATTGGATACTTGTATCTTAATATGCTTAGAGTGAGCTTGAGAGACTTTGGTTGATAAGTTAGGGTAACGGCTTTCTCTATTTTTTCGTTTTTTCTTTTAATTCTTCATTTTCAAAAGAAAAATTATACATAGATTATTCTTCTTAATGTGATCTTTTTTATGATAAATAGTGAAGGAAGGCCTCTTCTCTTGATGGTTCCAATTTATGATTAACATGGTTTCGTATGGCTACATAAAGTCAAGCACACTTCCATCCATTGCTTCAAATTCCTCAATTGTATCTTCGAATTGTATCGTTTCCATAAGAGCTAAGTTCTATCTCTTTTTTTTTTTGTTAATACCTTATTTTTTGCAACATTTCTCTTTCTTTTCTTTCGAGTGATATTTAGCATGAGTTGCTATTTGTTCAACCACTGGTATTACTAAAAAATATGTGTTACTAAAAAGCTACATAAAAGTTAATAGGTATTAGTTTTTTTTTTTATCACTTTTTATTATAGTTACTATAAAAAAAAAATGGAAAACATACTATTACTAAAAAGATGGTAGGTATCAACTTTTTCATTACAGTAATCACAAAAAAAAAAATTGCCATAAAATAAAATATAACATTACCATAAAATAAAAAAAAAAGGAAAATTAGCTGAAAAGCTAGTTGCCTAAAAGCAATTGACCATAAGAATCTCCCTTTTATTTTTTTCTTACTACAACAAGACATTCCTCATCACCATGTAATCATTCTTATTTACCTCCTTATTTTAGTAGCATGTTGGGTAAATATTTATTGCATGCTAATTTGGGGGGAATAGAATTACTTCTTTATTATTGTATTTAGTTTACATTTAGGTCTTATAATCAAGATTTCTTATTGTAACACCCCAGGTTAAGAGCAATGAATAATTAAGTTAACAAATACTGATGGACTCATTTTAACCACTTAGCTAAAATGTTTCAAGTTTGTGTTGACAAGATATTCACAATCATGGCTTTATAAACTAGTACCATAACTTCCTATAATTCATGTGAGACATTTAATCATGGGATCTCATTATCTCTCCCCCCTTAAACACGCAACGTCCTCGTCACGAAACCTTACAATTAGGCTTGGATCTTTCCTCCTTTTCGATATATGATTTAGGTTTGGAAGCATGCAAGGAGTCACACCCTAATGACACTCTCCACTTTCCTCGGACTTCTTTTCTAAATTAAAGCTAAACCTAAATCATGCATTTGCTAGCAGGGGGTCCACTTTGATACAATTTGTAATACTTTAGGCTAAAAATAATAGATAACTAAGCTAACAAACATTAATAGATCCATTTTAATCTCTTTGCTTAAAAGTTTTAAGCTTACGTTAATAAAAAATTTATAATCATGGCCTTATAAACTAGTACCATAACCTCCCACAATCCATGTGAAACACTTAATTATGTGGTCTCATACTCATAATCCCAATTCTTCAAAATTTTGGAATAGAGATTCCTCCAAAGGACCTAAGAATAAGGATTTAGAGGGTGTATTTTTATTTTTCCCTAAAATAACCTATTTTTATCTTTCTTCACCACATAGATGAACCACCAAGAGACACTACCACATTCGATGAAAAAAAAAAAAACATTGCCACCACCATCATGAATGGCCACAACCACCATGTACCACCATAATCACCATCTACCACCACTACGCCTCAATACGTGAACATGGCATTGAATGCTCCCTTTGCTTCCTCTAGTACTTTGACATGATACAAACCATCATGTTTCGAGGATTTGTACATCTTCTAGCGGTTGTTGGCTTAGTTAAAGAACCACAAAACTATAAGCCTTACGATTAGGTGTTTAGGATTCGATTTGTAAAATTTAGGGCGATCAAGTAAATTATTTGATCAAGCCTAAATTTTACAATGAAATTAGAAATATTAATAAAAATGATTTCATGAGTTTGGATTTAAGAAAATGAATAATAAAATAATTAAAAATTTTAATATTGAATTATATGTATGTTCTATGTTATTTATTGAAAATGTGTAAAATAAATTTTGATAATTAATAAATCAATAGAGATAAATTATATACACACTAAAAATTATGAAATAACATAAATAATATTTAAACTTATTTATTTATACCATGTATATATTTACGTGTAGGTAAAAGTATGCAAAATTATTGAAAATATCTAAAATATGTTAAAATAATGCTGATTAAATAAAGAACATTAATAAATAATCAAGGAAAAATAAGAAAAAGTGTGGAAATGTTTGGAATTGGGGCATAGAAAGTTGAAAATTAAAGAAAAAAATCAACCAATTAAATTAGGCCAAAAATAAAGTAAAATAGAAAAAGATAAAGAACATTTGGCACCAAATAATTCCCTAACATATCCAAACACATCTATAAATTTAGAAATCTTTTTCTACAACTGGAAAAATTTAAGGAGAGAAGAGAAGAGAAGAAAAATTAAATTTACCAAAAAAATAGAAAAAAATTTGTGCAAATAAGGCTTGTAAAGTGAACCTACACTCAACGAGTACCTGAGAGTGGATGGCCACCACTATCCGACAGTGGTGGCAACGCCCAATCTAGTTGATAAGGCCTTGGTGGCCGGAAAAGCCAAGGCCAATAAGTTTATTTTTTCTTCCGATTTTGCTTTATTTATTAAAAATATTAAATAATTATAGAAAGTTATGAAACGTAGTATTCTAAGGTTTTTATATATGTAGACTTAGGAAAAAAATTTAGTTTGATGAATTTATGTCTAAAAATATATTGTCTTTAAGAAATCTTGTAAACCCAAGTTTTATTCGATTTATAAATAAATAACTTTAAGAGTGTAGTTTTGAGCTCAAAATTTTATATAGGCTATTTAGAGTATTTAAAATAGTAATATGAAGAGATTTTTTGAAAAATTTATTTTCAAAATTTTTAGATAATTTTTCGGTCTTAAAATAATTCATAAAATGAGTGATTTTGGGCTAGTTGAGTAATTACTAATTTAGTATATAATTAGGTGTTTTAGGATGTTAAATTCTGATTTAGTATGATATTTGTAACATTTAGGGTATTAGATATAATTATTAGGTATATTATGTAATATATATGTAATAGATAAAACGATATATTTTAAGTTAATTTTGTAATTTAGGGAAATTAGGTATAAATTTTTTATTTAGGATATAATTAGACATTTGATATGTTATTGGATGATGAAAGATGATATATGTAGTGTTAAAAGTGTTAAATAACTGATTTAGGAGTGAATTATGTAATAGCATAGAAAATATAAATATAGGAAATTAATGACTAGAAAATATTATGTCAAAATTGATAATATTATAATAATATTAATATAAAATAAATCCGATATGAAACTTAAGGTAATCATATGAAAATGTAAATTTTTCTCATATTAGGAGCAAATTTGATAGCTAAATTAGAATTATGGTGTACCGTATAGACTAAAATGCTAGTTAAATATCAAATACTATATTTAGAATGCCTGAGTATAATATGATTAATTTCACATTATGGTTCAAAACGAGATCTTAAGATTACATATAACACTCGTAGTTGGAACTAAATTAGAACTTAAATCAAAATTAGATTAGCAAAATAGAATCAAAACTTAACCTAAATTAAGAATAATTGTAAAAGACTTAAAACTCTAAATAATTAAATATAATAAAACCCAAACTAAAGATAATAGTAAAAATTTTAGAACAAAACCTATCTATAATAGTTGTTTGGAAATTAAAACAAATTTTTGTACTATAAAGATTATTGGCAATGGTCTGTGTGAGTTGCATTTTAAGTGAGTAAGCGGGGGAGTCTAAATAAGTTGTGATTAGTACATTACCGTATTTTGGAGTAATAAGTTGTATTTGCTAAATGGTTGATTATGTGCATGCCTGTATGTCTTTGTGTTTGAGTTTGATGATGTGATTTTGATTTACTGCTCTAGCTTGTATGTGTGATTTGTTTGAAATGATCGAACACTTTAAACCGAATCTAATTAAATATATGATTTGTAATTCTAAATCGGGCTTACATAATAATACATTAAGGAAAAATTAGGGTTCTCTAGTCAAATACTGACCCCTTTTGAAAGGGATAGCGCTGGATAGTATAATGGATTCCTTCTTGATCTTTAGCCAAACTTAGTGATAGATGAGGAGGTCATGATAAGGGTGAAGTCAATGGTTCAAAGTTAATCGCAGGAAAAGCGATGTCTCCATTTTACAAGTCTAGATTTGATCGTGAGTTGTTGCATAACATGGAAAATCCTCAACCTGGATTAGACTGGGTATAATCCATCTAATCTCATGATGGACAAGATAGCGCTGTGCAATAATATTTGCTTGTATATGCATTATATTTAACTAATTTGGTCGATAATCCTATTTATGTTTGATTTATAGTTTTAAATTTTCATCCTAATTTACTGAGTAATTAGTTGCTTACATCTCTATAGATATTGTTGTAAATTCTAGTTAAGAAGCAATTATATAACTACCCTAAAGCTAGCAATTGCTGGATCCTAGGAACTGAGGATATAAAATTGAGGATCAAATACACTCTCAAGTGTGGATTTTATCTTTAAAGCTTTCAGTATTGATTTATGTATTTCTTAAGAAGATTATTATTAGGCTACTAAATCTAGTAATATACTCAGATTATTTTAGTGTAAATATGTAGTTTTCATAATTTTATTGATAAACAATATGTTTATTTATGAATTATTTACTTCAAAGTGGGTTAATTGTGAACGTCTTATATAAATTAAGTCTAAGATAGTAGCTAGTATGCCGGATTTTATCCCAAAATGATTTGCACAGTGAGACTATTATAACTTTGCCGTTTTAGGATGTGACAACAACTTCTTCTAAGGTTTAGGAACTACAGCGAAGGGTGGAGGAGGAGGAATAGGTGGCAATGGTAGAGTTAGGATGATAAGGGTTAGGGTTTAGGTTTGGGGACTTATTGGAGAGGAGATGAGAGAGATCAATAATGATAGAGAAAGAGTTTTCCTATGTTTTCAACTAGAGAAATGAAGGGATGGGAATGTTTTCTCATGTTTTTTAGAGAGAGAGTTGAGAAGAGATTAGAAAGAGAGAGTAAGAGAATCAAGAGAGAGAAAGTGGATTTATAGAGAGAGAGAGAGAGAATGAAGATGGATAGATTGTACAAAGAGAGAGATAATGGATAGAGAAAGAGAAGAGGGTAAATGTGTTATAATATTTTTTATTATGAGTTTATTTTTATTATTATCTTTTTCAATTAAATAATGTAATATACATTCCCCTTCTATTTCATTCCCTCTGAATTCCATTTAGTGGACTAAATGCGTCCTTAGAGAAACGAAAATAATGGAAATGAGTATAACTTAAAAAGAAAGGAATGGAAAAAGGAAGATATGATTTTAATTTTGTATTTAGATACATAAGAAAAAAATGGGAGGAAATAGTAAGAAATTTTCCTATTACCATTAGTTGGTTTTGATAACATGAAGGAATTAAGGGGAAAAATTATTCAATAGACAATATCGTCAATCTTATTATATAATAAATTTGGATGCTTGAAGGTTTATTTGTAATTTTAGATGCTTTTTCACTTATTTTCACCACTTTCTCTCCAAGAGCATAGTAGCCTTAAAAATGGGGAACTTTCTACCTATTTCTCCTCATTTCCTTAGATTTCTATTTTTCCTTTAATTACCAAATATATACTTTCTACTTTTTCCCATAATTATTTTTTTCCATTTTTACTTATTCAAAACGCAGTGTAACTCTTTTCTTTGAAACAAATATCTCCTCTTCCTAACCTCTCTTCAATTAAGTTGCTTAAACCATTTGAAAGTTCTTTTAAATGTTTTATAACTATAACTTTGTTACACTTTAATGTGTACAAAAAGCTTAGCACAAATTCGCTGGTTGATATCCTAAAACTCAAATTCTCGTATTATCTCTAAATCTGGAAGAGTTAGAGTAAAAGAGCTCTTAATGGAATTTTGTGTTTAGATTAGATTATTCATTTGTGAAATATGAAGCTTAAATAATACTAGTTCATACTTGGTATATTTGGGGTGGATTGGTATATTTGGGGTGGATCAATGACTTCTTTGAGGTTTTTATATTTTGTGGTTGAAAAGGTAATCTTTTACCTTGTTAAGCTTAGGCTTCTTAGTAGGTTTTTGTTTTACTTATTGTACAGGGCCTGTTGAATTAACCTATCTTTGGTGTTGAACACGACTCATTGCTCGACATCCGACTAAGAACGAGCCCTCAGAGAGAACAACTTGATATTGGGAACTGTTAACGCTTGAGTTCCCTTCTTAACATCAATCGATCGAGAAGGTACCTTGAGGAACCTTGGATCTATTAACCTTCAAGATGCACGATTAGAGATGTAATTGAGTTGAGTTGAACCGATATAATATTAAGCTTGAACTCGATTTAAAAACTCGAAGTTCGAGCTTGGCTCAAGTTTGACTGAGCTCTGAATTTTAAACTCGAGTTCAACTCAAAGATATCGGCTAAATTAAGCTCGAATATTCATAAATTTTCCTTAGATAACCTCAAAATTACTTATATTTAAAAAAAATAAAAAATTATATTAAACTTAATTAAGCTAACGAGCTTAATGAATTAAGTATTTTAAAACTTAAGCTTGACTCGATTTGCAACTTAAGTAGCTCGAGCTCAACTCTTTGTCACCAAATCGAATTCAAGTAATAGTTTTACAAACTAACTTAGTTTATATACACTCCTATGCATGACATAGTAGTCTAATGTTACAATCAAACGTAATCCCCTCTTAGCAGTACAATACCGTAATGCATTAAATGCGTAAGCATGTACGATGCCCTAAAAACAATAAATACAAAGAGACTAATGTAAAACTTAAGAAGGCTGCATGACCATACTTTTGAAAAAAGTATTGACAATGCCCCAAAGGTCAAAGATGGGATATTTGAGATTATAAGATACTCACCTTCTCTCTTATTATTCTCTCACTACTCTAGAAATTGACTTAAGCATCAGAATAGCCGTGCTAAAGAAACCTTTGACATCCACTTAGTTGTATGTTACTTATGCATAATTGACACTTAGGCTCCTCGAAGTTCTACTGGCCCATTCCCCTGCTATTAAAGGCCTAAAACTCTATTGACAATGGTTTAAGACCAATACTTATGTACGGGTTTGTATTGGATTTGAGTATAAATTAGTATTTAGCATTTGGAAATTGTACCCCATCTTCATGTAGATTGAGTATAGGAAGTGGATTGAAAGTTAGGGTTAAAGTTTTCTTACATATCAAGTTTGGTTGAGTCAAATATCATGCTATTAACCTTACCCCAACTTTTTTCTTTTCCCACTTACTTTAAGCATTCTCCTTAAAACTCAAGGCCTTTAGGACTTCCCTTGTATTCTTATGTCATGTTTAGTATGTGAGAATGAATCAAAATAAAATTACGATTTTAAGTTTCATTTCTTTTCCCTATATTTGGAAACACACTTAGAAGCTAAAATTGTGATTTCATGGAACTGACGATTCCAATTTTAGAGAGGAAAGGTAAAATCGTGATCTCATTCCCCTAAATTTATTGTTAACGTTCAATTTAATTATGTCATTTGATAATTAAGAGAATTTTTTATAATTATTACTATGTACATATTTAATTTCATTTGATTCCATGGACATTTTCAATATGGAAAATGAGATGTCATTTCGCTCTTTATTCCATTCCCTTTTATTCTAATTCATTCCATTATATTCCATTCTAAGCCATTTTTGTGTGCTAAATGTGACATTATGGTAATTGCAACTTCTATAAACATGACTCAACCTTCTACACATAAAATGTAAATTAAGGTCTTTCACACTTCACATATCCTATATTTCTCACTATTAGTCCTCTTAATCTAAAACCCAAATTTTGAAGGCTCTTTTTAGCTACATTAAAGGACTTGATTGACTTAATCTTAATTACTTCTCCCATGGATTTACCCATCTTTTCCACATTTCTTATGGCCATTTGGTTAAGTTTTAATCGATGGGTTTGAATCTGATAAGTTACTTATCTAATTTGACCTCATTAATTCTCATTGTTGCCCTCCATTCCCCTAACATTAACTATTGGTTCACTGTAATGAATAATAAGGGAGGAAGAACCATTACATTCCTCTCTACTCCTCAAAAATAGCTTATTACTAAGTTTATTTCTTCTTCTTTTCTTTTCTTTTTTTTTTTTCCAATTATTACTATGTTTACTTCACTAAATAAAATTTAGTATGGTGTCGATATTTTGTCAATCCTGAATAACAAACGAATTGCTATTTCTCATCTATTACATCCTATGTTCTCCATCTACCCTTAGGTGTTCTGGAGCCCCAGGCATAACATTTATAATAATTAGAAATTTTATTATGATGTCATTTCATTTGGTGAAGTAGAAGAGCAGTAAAAACATGACCAATTATTTATAATAGCACTTGATTTATGATAATATTTACTTTTCAAGCATCATCGAAATCAGATAGAGGTTTGTTTACCCTATGTAATGCTTAAGAAAATTTAAGACAAAATGTTTTAAAAAAGGACATTATGGTCATTCCAGCGCATAAGCCCTTTTATTTTTGTCCTTCCTAACAGTTGCCTTATTCCTTCCTTTGTACCCCAAGCCCCATTAAGCCACTAACCCCTCTCCTTCTCCTCTTCTCTAAACCTTCTCTAAAGCCTTAACCGTATAAGACACTTAAATCTCTATTTTGTGTAAAATCAATCTTAAGATAAGATTATGTGTCTAAACTTCATCTCTTAGCCTATTTTCTTGAAAATCATCCATTTTGAGAGGTTTTCCTAGCTAATATCTTAAAATCTAAATTTATGTGCTTAAGTTTTTAGTTTAATCTTTCTAGTTTAGCTTGCTTTTGGATTCCTAGCTCCTGTTCTTACATTTCAAGTAAGTTTTTTTCATTTTTGCTCTTATTCTTTAGATTAAAGTTGGTTTCTTAAAGTTTTTTAGTAGATTTGGGGTTTTGAGTTGGTATTTGATTTGAAATTTATAGTTTGGATAGTGTAAAAGTGTGTTATATTGATGGGTTGATAAGTAATTGAAGTGTATTCGAAGTGGGTTTAAAGATGGATTTTGAATCTTCATTTACCGTTGTGGTTGAAATTATGGGGCTGGTTTTAGTCGACCCGTAGGACTAGTTTTAGTGAAACCATGGGACTAGTTATATTCTGATTTTTGGTCATAGAAAGCTAGTAAAGACTGGCTAGCTATTTTACACTAGGAGGTTGAATTAATTTTCCTTTCTTTTTTTTTTTCCTTAAACCAATTTCCTTATATTCTAACCTATTTTCCAAAGTATATTTTATCTTCTAAAACCATTTTTAAGCATCTTAAGTATTATAACTTATTTACAAACGTGTTTTACAAATAATCAAACCCATTTTTGAAACTTACTTTATTAAACTTCCAAATCCTCTTTCTAACTATTTTAACCCTTCCTTTCCTAAAGTAAGATTTAACCTTTACCCTCTTATTTAGTTTTTAGTTAGTCTTAGAATCTTGAAATAAGATAGGAGGTTAAGAAGCCTTTAGGAAATGTTATCTAAAAACGGATTGGTTTATCTAAGGTATTTGAATAGGATTGATTATAATGAAACTTAAGATAAGTTTATCGTCAAAATTGTTAAGTTATTAGAATTGAGTTGTATGATTGATTCAAGCTTTGTAATTGGTTTGGATTTGGCTTTTTAGGTATATATACATAGTGCATGTTTGTTACTTGTGCTTATTAGAGTAGTGAGAAATAAACCAAACTGATTTATATCTGACTTAAAATGTTACTTGTTGATTGTGCTTGTCATGGCCCGTTCTTTTGTATATAAGAGCAACTATTGATTATATGCGGAGATTTTGTAATGGATTTTTATATGGAACAACACAACTAAGCCTAATTTTTCTCAATTAAATAGTCAGTTTCCCCAATTCCATCCAAACTTTTTCTCATTTTTCAATAACCACACTACCAATCATGAGGGACCCTAATGAAGTTGGAATCACCTCATCAACTTCTAATTCAAGATCATTAAAGGCCTGTGCAGTCAACTTGTTGGATTTCCTGAATGTAGTTATTGGGGCTAGCATGTTAAAGGTATGATAATAACAGAGAAAGAAACTAGGAAACACTACAGGAAACTGATTAAATTAGACAAACAAACAGATTCTAAAGAAAATGTACTAAAAAGGTAAGTAAGACGCTATATGGATTTATGTAAGACTCCCAACAAAAGAAAACTAACAACCCCCACCACAAAGAGGCAAAACCCTGAATAAATTGGTGTTTTGAACGTAAACTAATAATATTAATATGATGACTTATCTCCCCTTCTTGTTTCGATCTTTAAAACTAGTTTGCATGTTGAAAATTTAACGGAAAAAAAAAAAAAAAAAACACTATTAGCCATCGATAATTTTCTGCTTTTCTATTTAAGTCTTTAACATATTTTTTCCTCTTCTATTTAATCCTTAAATCTTTCTAAAACATTGCAAAAATGGGACTTCAAGTGATTAGTTAGAATTTTCCTCGAATCTATTCCGTGTATCAACTTTGAAATAGGTCCATTAATCAAATAATGACAATATATATATATATATATAATTACATAATATACTAAGAAAATAATATTAAATATATTTAGTAATATAATATAATGATAAAAAGTACAATAAAAAGATTAAAATTAAAAAAGGAGATAAAAAAAAAAGCACAAACTCTATCCACATCAACCGACTATTCTAAGGCCTATAAGAAGTCATAGTACATGTCTAAGATGGGCGGAAAAATTAATTGATTCAACAAAAGGGCTACTGTTACAATGTTTTAGAAAACGATTCAAATAGAAGGAAAAAAAAAAAAAAAAAAGGAAGGTAAACATTGAGAATTAAAATTAAAAATTTAACTAGAAATCCCAAGAAAAATGCACACGCATGTTACTAATAAGCTATTATAAGATTAAGGCTCAACTCTTATCGTTAAGTTGTAACTTATGTAAGGATCCCATGTTACTATGTACTATGGATGACGATTCTTTGTTTAGACAGAAATTAAGCTTCGGAGTTCAAAATCGGAAGATGTTTGCCAATAAGAAAAGACTGATTTGACATAGGAATATATATACATATAGTAGCACCTAAAAGTTATCCTGACAGCTACAAAAGTTCGGTATTCAAGCTTTCACCGACCTTGAAAACAAGAAAATTTTAAGTCGCTTTGCCCAAAAGTCTGTTTTAACTCACCTACAGGTTCTAATAGCTAATATGAAATTGCATTAATAGTTTTTCATGTCTAAACTTGCTCATCGTTATCAAAAAAACTTATTAATTGTGATGTATTTTACCAAGGCTTAGTTACAATGGCTGCAGGAGTTGCTCTCCTCAAACAAATGAGTATTTATGTAAATAAATACTGCAATCGTGGTCGTTCAACATGCTATTGAAACAACTTGTTGCATCTAATTGGTCCAAAACGAAAGACTTAAACCTTCCACAAGGCAAGTTGATTCTCATACAATAGAGAAAGCATCATACTCATTGTTCAGATACCAAAAATTGCAAGTTTAGAGTACAATCAACAACCTAAGAATTGATCATTACAAAATAAATTTCCACAGCAAAGTCTTCACAAAGCATTTGAGTTTTAGCGCATAGACATAATACGACCAATCGCTTTTCATGATATAAACACGATTTACATGCTTGGAAGATTACAAAAGTTGACCAACTTTAGTGGCCGCTATGAAAACCAAGATTACAATAGCTACAGAGACAAAACGAGAAGAAGTGTAATCAAGCAAACCTGTAAATTTTCCAATGGTAGATAATCTATTTAATTTTCCTTCATTGGACCTGAAAATAAGGTATGTATGTTATTTCATTCTAAATCATATTTGTCAAGAAGGGAGATATATCGCATAGCTAAGAAAGAGAATGAAGTCTATCCTAGAAAGGTTAAATATGAACAAAAGCCATGGATTGAAGTTTCTCGCCTATGGAATCTTATTTACATCATACACATTTACCAAAAGTATACCATTTGTACCGCCTTCATTGCTCCATGTATATCCAATGCAAATCAAGAGCATCTGTATTATAGTCCATAAGGTCAATGGAACATGTACACGACAACTGGTAATCTGACCTTTTATTTGCTGAATGGCATGATCACTTCCACTCCATGACAAATGGAATGATTGCCAGCCTCCATTTAAGTATTGCTAATGCATCTTGTTGAGCATGTGATCATTTATCCATTCCAAGTTAGCAGAAAGAGACATTCATAATGCAGATATGAGAGTAGACAAGAAGAAATACTACAGCTCAAAGAAAAATGATTAACTTCCATTTGTATTACTTTTGTTGGTCTACATGTACTTTTAGAGCTGCTTTAAATGTCAGGTGAGCATTATGGTGGACTCTCACCAAGAAAGAAGTTATAAGGAAAGTCCATAAAGAGCAAAGTAAAAATTAAATAGCTCCATAGCAATGAAGATAAAAAAAGAGGTCCATAGATTTGCATCCGCAAAGATATATAAAAATGTATGTGCGAAGAATTTAACAAATTAACATAAAAACATTAAATTTAAATTGGTGCTAAATCTTCCATGTCTCAAATCCATTCAACATTATACTCGATACATTTTTATCAAGGCTCTGACTTGTGAGCATCAATGTCTTAGTAGACTTTTTTTCCAATTGCATGCAATATTCAAATGTTCTCACCTATCTTGTCTAAGAAGTGAAAATCAAACAAGATTGAGTTCTTAATGATGTTAAGTAGCCTTCTATTGAAGCTTAAAATTCTAGATTCTAATAATTTATATTCCTAAGGGCAAGATTGTATTCCATTAACAAGACTAACTTTAAGTGCCTAGATTCTACACAAATACAACAATGAAATGTTGCCCAGCTTTGCCAATAGAAAGGTTTGTGATACTAGCCTATGAAGGCAGACTAATGACAAGCATTTCATTTCTCTGAACTTGTAAAAGTTAAAAGCAAGTTCTATACCTTTTTGGCAGCTATTATTGAATAATTAGTACAAGTAAAACACCTGTGTTATAATCAGATAAGTATAGTTTATCTTCTAATCTTCATTGTTTTTTAGCTACACATCCACTACACTACATGTCTACACTTGCTAACCTTGTCTAAAGCATTTTGATGACACATCATTTGTTATTGATTTTTTATGCTACTCCTAATCACTAAGAAGCCTCTTGTCAACTGATTGACTTACTAAGTAATCCTTGCTAGATGCTACAAACATTTTACCATAAACTAATAGTCAGATAGTAAGGCCATTATTTCAGTTTTTCAATTTAGATGTTATAAAAAACATAGAAGGAACGAGTGGTTCACATAAAGTCTAATCGACTAGAACTAATGATATTTCACGTCATAGCAATTCATATGCACTCTTGAAGAATGTGAAAGCTCATTTCATATTTACAAAAGCAGTTAATGGGGCTTCAGCTTGACTTTCTTTTGACAAGATCATGCTTATAGATCGATCAACTGAGAAGAGAATAAACAACAGCGATATAATGATATAGCGCAACCATGTGGCAATATATATTTTCTTTTATAAACAAAGAGCACAGAAGGAAAAATAAGATTCTAATAAGAGAAAAGAACATAGACTAAGAGCACCAAAGAGATGCCAAATGCAAATTAATGCAGACAGACAAAGGTCTTATGCCTTGTTACCGAATCTCTTAGAAATAATGGGGCGCACATCAACAGCATCAACCAGGGTCTCCAGAAAGGGAAGTAATGCTATTAAAGCACAATCCGATGGATCATCAAACCAACTCTTAATGGGAATCCCATTATCTACTTGAAAGCGGAATACCTAAAACAATGAAGTAGAACAAGGCTTCAATAGAAAGAAAATGATCCAAGATGGTTTTTTCCTCGTTTCTTTTTCTTCACACACTGCATGTATTTTGATAAGAAATGATGCAAAAAGCCATTATCTCAAACTAGATGCTAGTGCAAAGCAAGAATCTTCGATTCACTTAAATTGATGAAGAGAAGTAGCATACTCATGAAAGAGCGGTAATCATGCACTTTTACACTCAATGCAATGCAAATATTACTTCATCAGCTCACAACTGAAAATGGACAAAACCGCTTCATTCACATGTTGGTCCATACAAACTTATACATGAACCACCCACAACTTGTAGGTTAATATTCATGACATGTATAGACCACAACCACCAAAGTCAATGGGATAGGGAGTCCAATGGTCCCCTCCATAATAAAACCATAAAATCTGGAGACATGAGAACTGTGGATGAAGCAAGGAGTATCTAGCTGGTCTAAAATTTAATCCTTCAGCTTTTAAGTTTATTATCCCTTCCAAGTCTAGCACTATTCTATGGAAGAAGAAAGCATCTGTCTAGCCAAATTTAAGCAAGTGCAAAAGAGTTAAGGAATTTAGAAGAGGGTAAATGTCCAGAAAAAGCAAGATGAATACCTGAGGAGAGTTGTCAATTATGGCAACTTTGGCCAGATCAAGACCTAATACTGTCAGATCTTTTGTGTAAGTACCATCAAAAAATGTACACGAGTCACGATAAACTCGATGAGATATTAACTTTTGTTCTGGATCAAGAACATCAAGAAGTTGTTCTGCATAGATGCATTGACTTGCTGTAAAAATAACAACATTGAACATATCCGCAACTCTCTCCAAGAATGTGTGAAGGTATGGCCTTTTCTTAACATAAACAGTGTGCTCTTTCATGTTAAAGAAGACAGTGAAATTGAAGTCTGCATCATCACAGTGCTCCAAGGTGGAATGGACCAACGTCTCTGCAGTAATGGAAGCATTGTTAAGTAAACCTATCTGGCAAATGAGCAGTAATATGCACTATGGAAGTGCATGAGAATTAACATGAGGCAAGCTTAAGTTTTCAACTAGCAGATCCCCCTTCAAGCAGCTCTTGACAGAAGTACGAATTTTTCAGTAGGCAGAACAAAAGCATGGAAAAACAAAAAAGCATCCAAAGCATCAATAACTCATCACGGTGGAGGCATTGAATTTATGCAGCACAAATTAAAAGTCTCTTCCACTACATGGAAACTCTTTCAAAAAGAATAGCAACAAACAATGGTATACTTGCTGTTTGCTTCATCATCAGACGTATTTTTCCAGAGCTTTCATATGTCAAGAGCATAAAAATCACTACTAATGTCTATGATTGCAAACTTGTCCATAGGGTACGTAGCATTCTTCCCATGTTGTACACAAGTGCATTTGAAAAACTAAGCAAGTCAACCCCTAAAACTAAGGGTCAGCTGCATTTACACCAATAATATAGAAATTGTTCTCTGTTTAAAAATATAAAGTAGATGTGCTAGTTTCTCTAATAGATCTAAGACAATTGAAGTATGGAGATCATAAATCACACTCTTGGGGTGTGCATATGATTCCTATGAATTACATGCAGTGCACCGGCTACGATTTAATTGGGAGCTTTGATAATATCGTAGCATATCTACAGGAGTTGGAGTTCAGGGAGCACAAAACACAGTTTTGCCCCTAGAAAATATTTCTCTCATGTAATGCTTCTACAAGCCAAAATGTCCAATGATATTTCAACCTTTCAAGTTCTTTGCTGTCACTCACTGTGAGATCATTCAAATATGGTGCAGGATACATTTGAGTTATATTCATATAAGGTTATTTCAAGAGTCTCACAAAAGTCGAGAAGAATTTTTTCAGTGGACTGCACATGTGCCCCTAGGTGTCCTTCATATACACCTAGATTCCCTGTGGCATCCTTGCTATCTTCATTCATACTGAAAGCAGGTTATAAAGGTGGGTGTGAACTGACTCAAGATTGATTCATCTTCTATATTCAACAAAATTTATATCCCTCACAAATCAGGACTTCAGCATGGCGAGAGACCTATCCTTACAGAATTGTTTAGAAAGCTGATGCTATGGAAGAAGAACATATTAAGAATAAAAATCATCTCATTGCTATACAGGGACAGTTTGACAGCAAACGAATTGGAGTTGTGTAAGAAAATCTTGAGCACCCTACCATCCAAATCAAGAACCAATGTCACAGACTTCCTCTTCTGAATTCCCTTTGGCACTTCCAATGACTGACCACCTGAAACTGCGTCTGATAATTCAGGTAAACTTTTAATATATAAATGTGGATCGAAACTCTCTGCATCATCCGACTCAGAATTACTATGGGATTCTGCATTGCAGGAGCTCATTTGACTGATAGCCAAATAAAAGCTGGCATCATCTTCATGTGATTTGGCATCTTCACTATTTGCAATAAGAGTACAATCCAAAAATGGAACGAGCATGCATTGATCAGCCACATCAAATAACATGCCTGACTCATCACATCTGTAATCATCAAATGATATGGAATTGATAATATCACCATCATCAACTGGCGCACCATCAGATGGTATGCCTGCAATTATCATGTCAGAGATGTAAAAGTCTGATATACTGCAAGTTTGATAGTCACACAAGCTTTTTCTGTCATGGTTATCTTCAAGTGCCAACGTTGGTGATCCAAAATTGCCGGTGATACCTTCATATTGTAAACGAAGAAATCGATCCAATCAAAATTTGATCAACATTTCACACAAGAATTTCAATGAAGTGTTGATTGATCTGAAGAAATTTCTATGATGACTAAAACGTAAATATTCAGACATGTGAACATGTTAAGATCTTGCTCTTCACTGTGTTGTGTGTGTTAGTATGTGTGTTTGTGTAGTATAATTGTGAGTCAGGTTGGTAGGTGTGTGTGTTATGGGCTCTAGAAATTTCTGTTGGGTGGGTTGTTTGTTAGTTTACCATAAATAGGGGGAGTTTGTTAGGTGAAAAGCAGCCAACATATTTTGTAAAAAAATTTAGTTAGTCAGAAAAAGCAAGCTTGTGCTCATGTGTGAACTTTTTGCTCATGGCTCTCTTCTAGAGAGAATTAATGTTTGTGATCTCAATTTCCTCTATTAATATCAATAGAACACTTCAGGTTTCTCATTTAATCACTTGCTGGTTCATATCAGAGCACAATTGAACTTATAGGTTTAACCTACTCATTCACTAGCATCAAGCCATCAACTCAAATTACACTCATCAATCAACATATTTTGTAAAAGAACAACGTTGCAGGATTAAATAGGGAAATTCCGTTTATTTGAGCTTCATTAGTCTACAATTTAGCATTAGATTTGATCTGTTATTTTATTTATATTTGTGATGTTTAATTATTTAAGGAGTAGTTATTTTAGGCTTATTTATAGTTTTCTGCTGTCATTAGGCTCATTAGTTACTAGAGTGCCATCTTTTTACTGTATATTTGGCATCACATTGAAAATACTGAGTTTAGTCTCTTTGTCCACTTATCCTCTCTTCAATCTAATTTCTTCCGTTTCTTCTCCCTTTTCATTCTATCCTCTCCTTCTCACCCATAAGAAGACCAGACACTCCAAGTATTATGCATTTTTTACCATGCATACAAGACCAATCAATACATACATTGTATAAATATCTTTTTGATGAATATTTATCCATGTCAATCAGAAAACACTAAGCTTAGAACTGCACCATTAAAAGTCTGCTTCTCCACAAGATCGTTAGGCTCCAAAATGGGAGAAAATATGGTCTCCAAGTTTGATGAGCCAGGATGGGCTTCCTCCTGCAAATAATTGAAGTTGATATTATATGAAAATTATAAGCAAGACGCTTTGCATTTTATGAAGTAGACAGGAATAATGTATTGGGACAAAAATATCCTACAAAGCCATCGTATTCAACTAATGCTACTAAGTTAACACAGTGTTGAAATCCCAAATTTCTAGGCTTGATTTTGATAAGCTAAACGTCCATATCATGAAAAGGTTTACTGATGTGACCATGAAGACAATCTATTTAATGACATTAATGGTAACTTATCAGATATTATTGGGAAAAAAAATTAAAATAAATAAATAACTAAATAAATAAAAAGACGTCAGATATATTCTCCTAACTTGTTCTATCAAAATGATGTCAGGATTTAAGAGGAAAATAGAAAATCATGGAACCTTCTCTATTAATGGTGGTATGAAGAACAATAGGATTGCCAACTGTATATGAAATAATAATCCAATTATCAAGAATTTAGCCCTTAAAAATGTTATAATTGTAAAGGAATAAATATAAGCCCACACCATTTCTATAAGCTTAAGCTTTCAAATAACATAGATGTGATAAAATAAGGAGGTCATGAGTTCGAGCTCTTGTGCTCTTATTTCACCCCATTTAATTAACCAATACACTCGATGGGTATTAGTCCAAGTCCTAGCCTATAAATAATATAGAAAACTATGTTATATTTATAAATTTAAACTTTTAGATAAGATGGTTATGGTATAAACTTAAATAATGACAATAGCTCCATCCCGTACACAAAGCACTACATAGAGATACTTATCAAGGGAAAAAAGGATGTCACTTCAGCAATATTTATGTATTAAGTACCGGAGGGAAAAAAAGATGAAACATGAAACTAAAGACTATGAAGAACTTTCTCATCAATTTGGAAAAAAAAAAAAATCTTGCAGCTTGAAACATCTTCAATCATAGCTCAAATTATTCTAAATAGACAGATTAGCCTTCTGGAGGTACCTTGAACTCTCATGAAGTAACTTTATTTGCTTTACAAATTGCAATATAGGGATCAATGAGACCAACACCCTCTAGGTATATGTGATGAATTATAGGCACCTCCATCACTATCTAACTAAATGATGATGCGATACTTAAGAGAACATGCACAAAACAACTATTTCTATCCATTGTCCCTCGTACATGATTCATTATTGGTAATTGCTTTTAGGCTTAGCATAACCTATAAAGAGAGAGACATGATGCATATCTCAATCACATCCACTAGCAAAAGTCAGCTAAGAGAATGCCTTGCATGCTATACTTTGAGATGAAATCCTGACAAACAAAATAAAACTTTTCAACGATTGATGCACTGAACATAAGATTACCATTTCCCCTGTGGATACGGATTTGACAGACTCTGATAACTGCTTGTTAGAATTAGTATGATCATCATCTAAAGGTTGCTGAGCTTGAATAACGTTGATGCGGTCAATGTCTTGAATACATTCTTCTGCTTCCAAAAAAAAGTTTTAATATTTATAAGAGAAGAATCATTAAGAAGATTGTGATTTTGATGTTCCATGCTCCTACAAGCATAAGATAATAGCAGCAAGCCTTTGTGCACATTTGACTGAAACCAACTTTTGTAATTAAAAATTTTGATTAATTTCATTTAAATATATTTCCAATATCTAGATTTAAGTAATAACCTTATCCCATCAAAATGCTTACAGAAGGCAGTGCACCATTAATGTAAATGAGTGGGAAAGGGTACTTTACCATGCTGTATATGTGCACTACAAGGTTCAGCATTTTCTTCAGCATTCTTGATGTGAGAACCTGATTTCTTTGAAATCATACACGATCTTTCACTAATATGAAGACAGCTTGTTTCTTTTATGGAGGTCTTGGTCAGCTTGGTTTTCATTTTCAGTGCTGGCATTTGATCCTCGGATATGAAATAACAGACTCTGTATCTTCAGGAACATGTGTAGGCAAGGTGATTTTTGGAAGATCAAAACTGCTCCAAACAGAGTACGAGAAAACCAAAAAAGGCTCCTTCAAAATATTAAAAAGGATGACAAATTCTGCACACGAAAGAAACATCCAAATGTATATAAAACATGCTGAAGGACAGTTAAAAAAAATAATTTAAAAAAAATATATGTATAGCTGAAAATGCAAGTAAACTAACTAAATCCTACAGAGGTGAGATATTAAGTATCCTGATCAATCTAACAACATTCTAGGCAATGTAAAAGCGGAAAATTTACAGTGAGAATATGCAGGTAATCAATTTTTAACTCATTAACCTACCATTGATTATAAGCAAATTAGCAGTTGATGTCATAATAATGATGAGAGAACAACTTCGCATAAAACCACATGTTAACCTCATGGTGAAAAACAGAGAAGGAAGTCGAGAAACAACGGCTTCAACAAAAGGAAAATGGGAATTTAAGGAAACAATATTGGAAACAGGTCTTTGCCACGAAAGGTGGAATTAATCTCATATTACACAACATAGCAAAAATCAACTTTTCTTGCAGCATTATGTATCCTGCACACAAATGACAATTAACTACCATGTAAGCAGAATCACATGACAAAAGCAGGCATAAGGTTCAAGGGAAATGAACTAAAACGGCCAATCCACCCTCTACAGCCCAGAAAGTCAAAGGTATTTCCAAGGACACATTAAGAAATAACACTTACTATATGACAGAGTGAACAGGATAATTTTTAATATTCCCCTCCTATAGCACACAACTGAGAATGATAAGGTTAATCGGAGGCATGCAATCCAACTAGCATGGGTGCTGCTCTTTCGTGGTCTACAATCAGCTTTTGTACAGGGTATTTATTTTTTCGCCACTTCGATTTGGACTGACAAAAATAAAGAGTCAGAGAAGAGTACAGTTTCTCAACTAGTGTCACTTAAGGAATATGGATATATAGAAAGGAAAAACTTTCATTTAGTATACTATGAAATGAAGTAAAACCCGAGTTCTTTTCTTACACAATTACACTGTTGATCAATAGAATCACGTAAAACAACAGAGTATAGTTATAGCTACGACAGCTCATATTCATTAACCAATACCATCTCACCGGAATTGCACATTTTAACAAGAAGAACGATGAACCCAACAACATAGACACAGAAACTTGCTAGAACAGATCCAGAAACAAGTATAAACATGAATTAACGTTAACGAAGCTTAACATGGAAGGATTAAAAACCATAAAGAACCAAATCTTTAAGCTAACCCACCTAAAAAGTAAAGTCAACTGTCAGTTGTTTCCATGAAATAAACAACATTAACGAAATTAAAACATAAAACAAGAGTAAAGCAGAACACACCCAAGAAAGCATAATTGAAAACATTAAGAAAACACACAAAACCCAGAAATGATAACAGCTTTAACGTAAACAGAGCATACTACAAAAAAACCATGTAGCACCAACAATTTTCAAAGAACCAAAACTAATAACCAAAGTCAAAATTCGCCCAAACATGAAGTCAAAGTAAATTCAGCTCATAACTTACCGCAAAAATCATAATTCTAAGGAAATAAAAAAGAAGGATATCATAGAATATACCCAATTGCCAAAATTCAGTCTTTTTGGGGTTTCTCTCTTTTTCTCTGTGTCTTGTATCGCTTTGTGTTAATGGGTCGAGCTGAGTCTGAAGTTGAAGCCTTAAAGACTGTTATTGCGTTTTTTTCTTCTTCTTTTTCTCTCTCTTAACTTCCACGAACGGTCAGACAGAAGAAGCAATGTTGGGCGGTCTACGGACGGTTGGGATCGAATGTTTTTTTGGGAACGATTTTTATGGACCGGTAGTATGGCGCCACGTGGAGTGAGGAAACAGCCAAGCATGACACGTTTGACACGTGCAGGATAATCGGTTGAAAGATGAATGGCTCAGATTTCATAGTGGATTGGATGAAACTAACAAACTTTGCTAGAGTAAGTCTTTTTTAAGAGTGTCTAGTTTTTACTTCGGAGTTTGGGATTTTAAGTAAAATCGGGAGAAAAAAAAAAAAGTAGGGTGTTTTAATAATTGATTGATATATATTAATGATAATAAATTGTAAAATACAGAATGTGTTAGTTATGTTGAAACAATTCTCATCAATTATTGTTAATAATCGACAAATTTATTTGAAAAACTTAATAATTCATAGTTTGATTTGTTTAACATATATGTATATATATTTTCTAATAAAACCACTCAATGATTGTTATTGATGATTTTTTTTTTTTTTGTTTAACTGGTGTTGAGCTTCCTTAAAGCCATAAAATAATAAATATGTTAGAATGAACGGTAGATTTTCCTTCGATTCGGTTATGCCATTACTCAAGTAAGCTTTTGACCAATAAAGAAATCCAAAAAATACGGTAGAGTGTTGTTACCTTCAAGGTCTTTAGGAAAAGTTCTCATCTCTACAAATGCTTGAATGGATGGATGTTATCTACAGTTGTGGATTGATGGGACCAGATTTATCTTGGGCAATTACAGTAAGGCCTAACGAGTCTTGTCAAATGGAAAATGGTTCTTAACACGATAGTCCAATGATGAGCCTGCTTTGCATCCTGGTTATGAATTATCCAATAACATTAAATGCATTTTAGCTCCCAAACCCCATTGGAAATGAGGTGTTGAAGGGAGCACGATGCCGGACGGTCCAGATTTTTTTATTTTTATTTTTTATTGTTCCATTACTATAGTGGGGCTCAAAGGGTCCCATTAGGTATGAGATGTATTGTCAGCGTGCAGCGAGGTTTGGGTCACTTTTGTTGGGTCCTTTGGTCTCTTTTGAGCGTCCAGACCCAAGTTGAATTTCGACTATAAATAATTATAAAAATAACTTTTAGATAAATTTATAACATAGCTCACCAAATATATATATCTTTAAATGGCACAAACTAACCATAATAGCATCTTGATTTGCTTGTAACATCGTGAAATTCCATGCTTTCAAACTGAATCGAATGTTTTAAGATATTAACAAAATATATGTATTGTGAATAATTAAAATAAATTTAAAGAATAATATCGAATAATGCATTTATATGTGGGCATCAAAGTTGCACATATTTATAACGGGCTTCTTTTTTTGGGCCAACATTTATAATGGGCTTCAAATGAACTTTTTTTTTTTTCGTTTTTTAATCAACTTTATCAAGTTTTGCCACCTCGATTTCATTTATACCTGAGTTATTATATGGAGCCCTTGGGTTTAATTGGTTCGTCGAGCGAGTTTTAGGCTAATTTGGACTTGTTTACTTTAATTGGATTAAGTTTACGGTGTGTTTGTTATAATTCCCATTAAGATTAATGAAGACATTTCAATTAGTTTTTTTTTTTCCCCCCAATTATTGTAGATATTGCAATTGTTGGGAAGCGGAAGATTGAACCACTGAAAATATTTTAGTTAGTTTAATAGCAAATTTTCTATTCATATTATTCAATAAGCCCAAATTTGATTACGAAACCACTGTATAAATAGTCTCTCCCTCTCTTCAATGTCCTCGAGATATCTTGGATAATTTCAAAAATAAACTAAATACAATCGGGGACATAAAATTTTATGACCTTTTGAAATCAAAACTCGCCAAATGCGAACTCCAAACAAACAAATTCTTTCTAAAATGGTCCAAAAAATATTTTAAGATGTGTATGCAATCTTGGTTAAATCCTATTGAAAAACTAAACCTAACGTAAAGTTTACGGTATACCAACTCATATTTGCTTTACGTATTCTCCAAATAAAATAAAATAAAAAACTCATTTTTTTTTTCTTGAAATTGGGCATTTAAATCTTAAATAAGTAAGCAACATGCATTTGGACTTTTATGTAATTATTTTATCCGATGATAAAATGTTTAAATAAATTGCATAAAACTAAAGATAAAATGGTTATATGAAACTTAAAAAAGCGTTATTTCGTTAAAGATTTAGGTCTTAATATTTAGATTTGACGCCCTTCCTTTTTATTTTCTCGATTTTCATTACCCTTTAAACCCAACTACGGAAATTGTCTAGATTTCTAAATTATAATGTTGTTCCTAAAAAAGAATATAATCACATTTACGAATGTTCAAGGTTGAACAGCTATAAAGGAAGGAGGTAATACCACTCAGGGGTGGGTTTTCTATTTGATGTTTCGTTACGGTTATCTTGGTATAATAGAAATCAGCACATATTCAATTCTCCTTTGCAAAGCATTGGTATGCAAGGTAGCACACGAATACTTTGTATGCATGTTTCTAATTAGCAGTTAATATAATTATTGTATTACGACAGAGAAAAAAAAAAAAAACCTACAATCATCAACTCTTTCTGACAGGTCTTGATTCGGGTGAGCAGGTACACCTTCACTTTGTACTTTCCATGAAATCAGTAGATTTTTTCATGCTTTTAAATGCAAATGCCACATTCTTTCGAAAAAGAAAACTAGACTCGCTACCCTTTCAACCTCTCTCGTTTCTGACAATGCTAGACACTGTTATAATTCATGCATAATATATCAAGATATTTTTTTTATATATATTTATAAATATTATTAACAAAATAACGAAGATAAACTATCAATAAGATTCCATGATATCATATTATATAAAAATTATTACTGATTGAATAAATATTTAGAGACGATATAGATATTTAAATTAACACGTTGTATGATCGATATCGTTCTGATCGAAAAAGATATATTCAAGTTATATAAGTAAATACCTAAAATTAAGTAGATACAGTAGACATGACTTGTAAATAATGGATACCATGTGTTTAATATCATTAGTTCCTCCTTTATATGAACAAAAATAAATAATTTATAAACTTGAGACTTTCATATACCCTATATATGGAATATTATATTTTGATGCTATTAAACATGATCTTTACTTAAATTATAAATAACACGGTTATTAAATGTGTTTTAAAATATAGAGAGGACGTAAATTCGTCAAGATAGAATTTATCGTTATCTTTAATCAAGGAGTTGACATCTAAGGCTACTTGGTTAATATGACTTATAAGCATGTAGTCATAATAAGTTTTATTAAATCTAATTTATATTGGATATCAAGTGAAACGATTAAACATTAACAACATCATATATAATAGTTTAATTGAGATATTATTTGATGAAAAGATTGAGTTATGCAATAATTGATTCACAATGGTTTCTTGTTGACGACTTTTTTTATTATATTGGATGATTAATAACTATTACTAAACAGTTACTTTGACCTATATTTAAATAGATGTTGTCTTTGTACATAAGAATCTAAAAGGTTGCACATAATAGCACGGTTAACAATAACACGATATTTAAGATTCGTTTTAAAATTAGAATTAATTGTTCCAAAATAGTAAAATTGGAAACATTTTATATAGTGGTTAATTGAAAAGGTATTGCATTATTAGTGGAATTTATTCTATAGAATTATTAGTTATTATTCTCGTAAGGAAAAACGGCTAATATCGATTTGTAGTAATCATTTTATCAATGATTTGGGAGAGAACTTTAAAAGGGGAATAAATTCTTTTAATTATAGAAAGAAAAACGTCCCCATCATTGCTGTATAATGTCTTTCTACAAAAGTTACTTTAGTTAGTTTTTGTATAGTGAAAAACTTGAAAGTTTTTATCCCCTTCTTTGAAAACAAAAAAGGATCATTGAGAATTCCACCGAGAAAATCGTTGGTCATATAGGTGTTTTGTTTTTGATATTTTTATTTTTCTTATCCAAGTGATCTAGTAATCTAAGGATTAGATAATTCTTGTTACTATATGTGTAAATACCACTAGAGAGATTATATTTAAAGTTCCTATGGTGAACATTTTCTATAAAATAATAGATTGACATTCGGACCACTTGAACTCTATCTCTAAGAATAGATGGTTTTTACTATAAAAAAGGTATTTTTCTTATAAACTATTGAATCGTATTTTATTTTACATGTTACATATGGATCATAGAATAGATCTTATAGAAATTTTTTTATATTCTACTATATTATCTAATCTATAAAACCTAGCAACACCTCCTTGACTTGTTAGGAAAGGCTTAATGCCTCTAAAGCCCATTACCAAATTGACTCATCCCGACCACCCTCTTAAACCATACGTTTAGTGATGTTAATATACTATATGAAATGTTTAGTGGTATACAAATATCTATAAATTTCTAATACATGAAAATGTTGTTAGTATTTACTCATTACTCATTCAAATAAGTGTATTTATACTAATGCATATTCTTTTTAGAGTACAAAGATCGATGATCAATAATTGAATTGATGATACCATAATCAAAGGAAAACAAAGCATCAAAATTACATTGCCTTCCCCTTCCATTTCCTAGCCTTTGTTGAATAAAGCTAACAAAGCTCAAGTTGTCATAGTTTGTAGGAACTTATTCAGAAGTCCTAGTCTTTAGGAATTTGTTATTCATGTAATTTCCTTCCTGTTTTTTATAAACCAACTCTGATTTTTCTCATTCAATTACTAATTTCCTGTGTTTTATCGTTGTATATATATTGTATAAATATGTCTCTTTACTAAATGAATAAATCAAGTTTTAATCTATCTCTACTACTCTTCTTGTCATATTCTAAATTAATATTGCAACAATTGTATCAAAGCCACCAAGCCTGGTTAGAACAGAAGTAGTAGTCATCTTTTTGCTTTTATGGCAACAAAAAATTTTGTCCGACCTGCAATTCCTCACTTTAATGGTCATTATGACCATTGGAGTATGCTTATGGAAAATTTCTTAAGATCAAAAGAATATTGGCAGGTTGTCTCCAATGGAGCACCGGAAAAGCAATGTTAGATGCACGGAAGACAGAAATAGAAGGGATGAAGTTAAAGGATCTTAAGACAAAAAACTATTTGTTTTAGGCTATTGATCGTTCAATCTTGGAGACGATTCTTTGCAAAGATACCTCCAAGCATATTGTTACGCCCCGAAGTCGCAAAGTCGCAACAGTCCCGCCGTGTCGCAACAGTCCCGCCGTGTCGCAACAGTCCCGCCGTGTAAACCATTCTATGATAGTAACTGGCCTCACAGTGCCTACTATAGAGATAATTTACACAAGGCGTCGACGACTCCTCGCTTTGAAGTAAACAGTTCGAGTAATAATTATACTACAATTATGATAATTATCACAAAGTTCTATAAAACATAGATAATTATAAATAAGTTCACAGAGCTTCCCAGGAAGTTTTACATAATAACTACAGTTTACTAATTTACAGAATAACTAACAGTCTTCAACCTTTAACTACAAGGTCAGTCTAGTTACACATTTGCGAAATAACTTGATTCTCACACCCTTGGCTTCAAAAAGACTAACCTCTGGATAATTATAGGGCGGCATAGTACTTGAAGTGTTCACAAATCAGAACCTGCAAAAAGATCTATAAGGGTATGAGCAACTAAAGCCCAGTAAGTTGAATTGGAGACTCATGAATGCATACAAGCACAAACAGAGTTATCAAACAATTATTTTCATGCAATGTAACAATCAAGTGTCATTGCACAACGTAGTCCGGTCCGTTGTGAAATCAGAGAAATTTCACCCGCTCCCATCCGGGTTGAGGAGTTCCATGTTATGCAACAGCTCACAACCAAACCTAGGCTTGTGCAATGGAGACCTCGCTCCTCCCGCGACTACCTTCGAACCATTGACTCCATCCCCGCCGCGACCTCATCTCCTGTCACTTAGTTCGACTAAGGATGAAGAAGTGACCGTTTTGCAATCCTGTGCTATCCCTTTCGAAGGGGTCGGTATTTGGTTGGAGAGTCCTATGATCCCCTAACGGGTTGCAATGCATGACATTTTCGGTTATTAGGGTCGACTGAGATTAAATGCTGGTTAGGGTGTTCAACAAGTTCATACCAATTCAATCAGTCACAAAGTCATTCACAGTACAAATTCCAGCACGAATTCAGATACATCAAGCATATGCGCAAACTATTTACAATCACAATCATATACAAGCCTAAGTCTCCGAGTACTACGAAACTAGTACTCTATTACAATAAGCAATAACCCAACTTACTTGAATTTGCTCAATCGCTCGATCCTCTAGTTGCGAGTTGATTTGTTCATGAGTGTCCTATAATACAAATAGGTTCTTTTAGTACTTATATTTTATGGATTCTTATTCTAATTTATAATGTAACTCATTTTCCTCATGTATACCTACAACGTATTAATAATTCATTGTATTTTATTTCGGGGTTCGGTTCCTAAATTAGATTCTAGTTTTAATTCCTAAGTCGTAATTAGGCTCGAATCCCAATGTAACATTAATCACATTATGTTTGGGTATTCAAATATTCTATTAGGTCGTAATTTTGGTATTCTAACTATTCGGTACATGCTAACCCTAATTGAGGTATCGGATTTATTCCCGATGTGTAAAAATCTTACATTTTAAGATATTTACTTAAAATTAAATATTATTTCAGATTTATTATTTTTCTGATTTCAATTATAATATTATCTAATAACCTTATTTTTTTTAGATTTATTAATTTACATTTTCACATATTACTAATTTATTATATTACTTACCTAATTGCCCTAATTAACCATACTTAGTACCTAAAGGCTAGGATTAAGGTTCCACTGCAGAGATTAACTTCCCTAAACCTCTAATTAAGATCCAAATCAGTAATTAACATCCTAATCACTTAATTAACCCTTAATCACCCAATTTTACCATCATTTTAGGGCTAAAAATTAACTTAAAAATTTCGAAAATTAATTTTAAAAAAATGGTTTCATAGCACTGTTATACATCAAATGAGCATCCTACAGAAAAATTTTGAACTCCAAACTACATCCCTAAGCCTATTTATTTTCCGGTTTACTAATGCTTGGTTTTGAACAATTTGTTAGGGACCCTATATTTCCAGATCTAATTAAACTAAACCAATATTTTTCCCTAAATATACATACAATAAAACCTCAGAATAACAAGTTTCATAATTTTCTGGACAAAATAAATAATTTTACAAAATTATAAAAAAATCGGGTGAATAAATGACTAACCGGTCCGAAGCTTTTGGGCCGTCCAAACCCGGTCCAATGTTGTTGGCCGGTCCAGGCGGTGGGTCTACTGTAAGGTGGTGGTGGTGGTTCGGTCCCGGGTGGTGGTGGTGGTTCGGTTCCAGGTGGTGGTGGGTGGTGGTTTTAGTTCACCTTGCTAATCTGCACAGTTTTCTTTTCTTTTTCTTCTAGAATTTCTCTCGATTTTTGTTGTGTTTCGATTTTTCTCAGATCACAAACTAGCCAAATGACTTCTGAGAATTTTTTCCTTATTTATAGACAAATGTGGTAATTAATGTGCATTAATTTGATGGGATTTTTGCCCCATTTCCTTGATTTTAGGCTTTTAGTTTGTCAAATTCTTATTGGTTAATTTTTTCTTTTCAGTCCACGACCTGACCTTGTTGCAGTTATCTTATCTTGATTTTTTTCTGATTTTTTTATAATTATTTTATATTTTTCTTTAATTATTTACTTAGTTTTCGGCCTATTTTAGCAATTACGCGTATTTTTATCTACACGTAAATACATGTAGGGTACACGTGAACATTCCTAAATATTATTTTGGTCATTTTAAAATTTTTAGTACACATATAATTTATCTCTAGTAATTTCTTAGTTATTTCATGACACTTTTCGCCTTTTCGGTAATTAGCAGTTATTATGCTTAAAATTTGAAAATTTTATAGTCTCCTATTTTACTACTTACTTTCTTAAATTTAAGTTTACATGGTCATTTTTACTAATATTCCTCTCAATAGTTTCTAATTTGGGTTTGATCGGATCCTTTAACCAATCGTCCTAAACCTTGGGTTCTAAGTTCAATCCTACGGTTACTTGGCTTGGCTTTAGGGCTTACACATATTTAAGACTCTATGAAGAAAAGTACGAAGGATCGAAAAAGGAAAAAAGGTAACAGCTTCAAGCACTCCGTTCAGAATTCAAAACACTTCGAATGAAGTCTGGTGAATCAATCACTGATTACTTCCCGCAGACAATGGTAATTGTTAACAAGATGCGGATTCATGGCAATAAGACAGAGGATGTTACTATTATTGAGAAGATTCTTCGATCCATGACTCCAAAATTTAATTTTGTTGTTTATGCTATTAAAGAATATAAAGATATTAACTCACTTTCAATTGATGAATTACATAGTTCTTTGTTGGTTCATGAGAATAAAATCAATCAACAGGAGAAAGAGGAGCAAGCTTTAAAGGCCTCAACAGAAAATCTTTCATTTGTAAGTAGAGCAATAAAGGATGAGGAAGAGGTAAAAGCAAAGGTAGCAATAGCGACAGAGGCTAAAGTAGGGGTAATAATGACTGGAAAAACCAATAAGAACACTAGAATAATCCATATCTAGGAAGAGGACGAGGATGGGGCTAGAACCAAAAATCAAAATCAGTTGACAAGTCCAATGTTAGGTATTTCAGATGCCATTGATATGGTCATTACCAGTCAGAATGTCGAACCAATCTATCCAAAGGAAATGGTTAAAAATCTCATTTTGCAGAAAAGGAAGAAGATGAAGAAGTGTCCTTACTAATAGTTTGTCATGCAAAAGAGACATCTAACAAAAACTTGTGGTACCTCGATTCAAGTTGCAACAATCATATGTGTGGGGATAAATTAGCATTTTCAAACCTAGATGAGTTATATCATGATAATGTGAAATTTGGCAATGACTGCAAAATTCCTGTTATGGGCAAAGGAAAGGTAATAATTCAAACCAAAGGAAATGTTGATCAAGTTATCTCTAATGTTTTGTTTGTTCCAGAATTAAAAACGAACCTGCTTAGTATTGGGCATCTTTAAGAAAAGGGATATAAGATTTCTATCAAAGGCGGAGTATGTCAAATTCAAGATGCAAAGTTGGGCTTAATTGTTTGAGTTAACATGACAGCAAATCATATGTTCCCACTTTATCTTCACAATACAGCTCATTCTTGCTTCTTAGCAAGGTTGAACGATGAGGCATGGCTATGGCACTTTTGCTATGGGCATTTGAATTTTAGTAGATTAAAAACACTACAATAGAAGAACATGGTGATAGGTCTCCCTGAGATTGCAACTCCTTCTCAAGTTTGTGAAGAATATGTTGTTAGCAAACAACACCATAATCAATTCTTTTAAGGAAAATCTTGGAGAGCAAAGAAGGCATTGGAACTTGTTCATTCCGACATTTGGGGGCCAATAACACCACATTCTAATGGAGGTAAAAGTTATATGATTACTTTTATTGATGATTATAGTTGTAAGATATGGTGTTATTTTTTGCAAAAAAAAAAAAAAAATCTAAAGCCTTTATAGCTTTTAAAAGCTATAAAGCACTTGTTGAGAAAGAAGTTGCCAGCCTAGTAAAAGTTCTTTACACAAATCGTAGTAGACAATATAACTCACATGAATTTGCAATTTTTTATGAGAACCATGAAATCAAGAGACAACTTACAACAGCTTATATACCCAACAAAACGGTGTATGTGAGAGGAAAAACTATACCATTATGAATATGGTATGAAGCCTTTTAACAACAAGTGGCATTCAAAAAAATTTCTGGTTTGAAGCAATTAATTGGAGCATTCATTTATTGAACAGAAGTCCCACAGTTGCCGTTTAAAATATGACACTAGAAGAAGCATGGAGTGAAAGGATACCTGCTGTAGATCATTTTCGGATTTTTGGGTGTATTGCTTATGCCCATATTCCAGATGAGAAGAGGAGGAAGCTAGATAACAAGGGAGAAAAATGCATTTTTCTTAATGTTAGTGATGAGTCAAAAGCTTATAAATTATACAATCTTAGCACCATGAAAATTATCATTAGCTGTCACGTGGTATTTGATGAAAAAAGCACCTGGTCATGGAATTAAAATGGTGTTAAAGAAAACATTCCAGTAGACTTTGATGATGATGAGATAAGGCAACAACTTATCGAAAATGTGCAAAAAGAGGAAGTCACTTAAAATGTTCCAGTAATTGGTCAAAGCCCACTTGCAATTGAATCACAAAGGCCTCAACGTGTTTGAAGAAGACCAGCATAGATGACTAACTATGAAGTAACTGAAGTTGACCAAGGTGATGACCGACTTACATATTTTGCTCTGTTTTCATATTGTTATCCTACCACTTTTGAAGAGGCTGTCAATGAACCAAAATGGAGAAAGGCTATGGATATAGAGATTGTTGCCATCGAAAAAAAATAATACTTAGGAGCTTTGTGATCTTCCAAAGGGTCATAAAACAATTGGTGTAAAGTGGGTTTATAAGACAAAGTTAAAAGAGAATGGTGAGGTTGACAAGCACAAGGCATTGTTGGTGGCTAAGGGTTACAAGCAAGAGTTTAGTGTTGACTTTAAAAAGTCTTTGCTCTGGTTACAAGGCATGACACAATCAGATTGGTGATTGCGATGGCAGCTCAAAACTCATAGCCTATCTTCCAGTTAGATGTGAAATCAGCATTCCTCCATGGAGATTTGAAAGAAGAGGTATTTATCGATCAACCTCCTGGTTATGTGAAACTTGAAAACGAGCATAGCGTATATAAGTTAAAGAAATCTCGATATAGATTAAAACAAGCTCCATGTGCTTAGCATAGTCACATTGAGACTTATTTTTTGAAAGGAGGTTTTCGCAAATGTCTACATGAGCACACACTTTTTGTTAAAACAAAAGAAGGAGGGAAAATGCTTATTGTCTGCCTATATGTGGATGATCTTATATACACTAGAAATGATGCTCACACATTTGAAAAGTTTAAAAAGTCCATGATGATTGAATTTGAAATGTCTGATCTTGGCATGATGCATTATTTTCTTGGTATTGAAGTAGTTTAATTTAATGTTAGAATGTCAATTTCCCCTAAAAAAAAATATACAAGGGAAATCTTAGATATATTTCAAATGGAAGAATGTAATCCTGTAGGAACACCTGTTGAATTTGGTTTGAAGTTAAATAAGGATCGTGAAGGGAAAAAGGTGGACAACACTCTTTATAAGCAAATTGTGGGTAGTCTGATGTATTTAACTACAATAAGACCTGATATTATGTATTGTGTAAGTCTGATGAGTAGGTATATGGAGAATCCAACAGAAAAGCATCTCTTAGCTGCTAAGAGAATCCTTCAATATTTGCAAGGAACTAAAGATTGTGGGGTGTTTTACAAGAAGGGAACAAGGTTAGATTTGATAAGATTTACTGATAGTTATTATGCAAGAGATCAAGATGATAGAAAAAGCACTTCGGGTTATGTTTTCATGTTGGGTTCAAGAGCTATTTCATGGTCATGTAAGAAGCAAACAATTGTTACTTTATCATCTACTGAGGTTGAATTTGTTGTAGCAACTTCATGTGCTTTTTAAATTATTTGGTTGAAGAAAATTCTTGAAGAGTTACAATTTAAGTGAAATGGACCTACTGCAATTTATTGTGACAATAGTTTAGCAATAAAACTGGTAAGAAACCCAATTCTAAATGGAAGAAGCAAGCATATAGATGTGAAGTATCATTACATGCGAGATCTCAACAATGAAGGAGTAATTGATCTCATTTTCTACAGAAGTGAAGACTAGATTGCCGACATCTTTACTAAACCTCTCAAATTGCCATTGTTCTCAAAATTTAGAAGGTTACTTAGTGTTTGTCCAGTTGAAGAGAAGGTTCTAAACTGATAGTCAAAAACATCAGTTTAAGAGAGGGAATGTTGAATAAAGCTAATAAAGCTCAAGTTGTTATAGTCTGTAGGAACTTATTCAAAAGTCTTAGTCTTTAGGAATTTGGTATTCATGTAATTTCTTTCCTATTTTTTAGGAACTAGTTTTGATTTTTCTTATTCAGTTGCAAATTTCCTACGTTTTATCGTTGTATGTACAACCTATAAATAGGCCTCTTTACTGAATGAATAAATCAAGTTTTAATCTATCTCTACTACTCTTCTTGTCTTATTCTAAATTAATATTGCAACAACCTTGTCGCCACCATACCTCTTCCATGTATGCGATTAGCCACCTTTCCAATCCTTATAGCTCTTATATTCACCACCAAACACCTTCATCATCACCTTCATTACTTTTCTTCGCCTAGTTTAAAAATGTGAATTAACTGTTGGTAAGGTGAGAAGTTGCCGATTTCTAAATTATATTGGCATTGTCGAAAGCCTAATATCAATGAAACTTTTTTTACCCATGTGGCAGCTTAGAATATTCAAGTGAGTTTTTCATGGTAATATTCAACTAACTATTATTACATTATAATACGTAATATCTAATGAATTATTTTTTTTCCTTAAAAACCAAAATTTTCTTGTGATATTTATTTAAATCTACAAACGAATTGACAAATTTAAGGTATTCTTCGTCCCAAAATATTGTTGCTCAACTTTATATTCCATTATCTTACTGTAATTTCCTTGAACCACATCTATAATACTTAATGCTTGTGCTGGGTTTCTTTTGTTCTCATTCGTGCATTCTTGCATTTTTATATGGGATGGCTAATAAGGTAATGATTAGTTCTCATTTACTATGTTGGTCCCATAAGATTTGTAGTAAATTTAATTCACATATATCCTAGTTGTTTTAGGTTCTAATTAATGACTACTATTATAATTTCTCAACTACATGTGTATGTTATATACAATAACGAAAGTAACGAGGAAGAAGAGGAAGAATTTGCAAATAGCAGAGTAAAGTGTGCAAGGAAGAAATGAACTAAAAATGAATTCATCAAGTTAAATTCTTTATATAGAAGGACTTACTTATATATTATTCTCATAGAACAAACAAAACTAAAAACTAACTAAAACTAATTAAAACTAATCAACCAAAACTGTAACTACAATAACAACCATCTAACAATTAACTATAACTAACAACAATTGAATAATTAACTGTAACACCCCCCTTTAAGATGGAGAGTATATATTCAATACTCCCATCTTAGATAAGAGCTAACGAAAATGATCTGGTTGTAGTCCTTTAGTAAATATGTCTGCAAGTTGCTGCTTAAAGGGAACATAAAGTGGAAGTATAGTACCTTTTATATCTTTGTCATGAACAAAATGAAAATCCATTTTGAGATGTTTTGTTCTTTCATGAAAAATAGGATTTCTAGCAATGTGTAAGGTGGATTATGATGGGAATCAGGTTATTAGACCTTTGACCTGCAGCTGAGCCGGAGAACTAGAGGAGCTCGCATGGTGAAACCTTTTATTCCAACCAACCCCTGCTGAGTTATCTTTAATGTCGTGCTGTATAATTGCCTATTTTTCTATAGTATGCCGAGTTGATGATTACTCTTTAGCATCGAACTGACCAATTACTCGACATCTTCTTTGTCGAGAAGTTGAGAGAAATAGTTCAGATTAACTAAGTCATCTCTACTCGAATAAGCCCATCTGTCCATACTTTTTGTCTACATCTCCTAATAACCTTTCCAACGTAGCATTGCCATGTATATAATATCATATGTAGAATATGTAGCACCAATAATTGTTTTCCTTGTATATTCATTTTTACCCTCTTGTATCGTGTACATTACTTCTTTAGGAAATGTCTTTTTTTTTTCATTTTCCTTTTGGGTAAGTTACCCTAACTTGCGGGTATAAATATCTTTGTACTTGTAATTGTAAATCATCAAGTTATCTTCAATACACTTTTGAGTACTTTCTTCCTTGCGTAAACACTATTGTTTACTCTTGGCATAACTCTTATCATTTCCTTTAAGTAAGGTTAGATGGCGAGTAACCTTATTGGACCAATTCATACGTCATATTGAATTATACCGTGAGTCCTCGAAAGTTCCATTAGTGTGTCATATCCTTTAGAGTTGTTAGTTGGTTTTTGCTTACTGTTTCATTCGTCATTTTTTCCTCCTTTTATACATTTTTTCCTCCTTTTATACATTTTCTCATTTACCCTTTTCGAGCTTTCTACAAGCTTAGATCTATCCAACGACCGGCCTTATCTATTCTTAGTCACAATTTGCAACATCTTAATATCAAAGCAGAGGTTTTATGTGAATTGTAGTAATTCATTTTGAAGTTCGGTTATACTCTGTTTTGTGTGTGAAATAGAACACGTTACTGTGTTAGATTGTCTGTTGTGTTGTTGATTGTTACCTTCTTGAAGTATTGTTTGAGTTTGGAATCTATAAGGAAAAATGACACACTTAAGTATTAATATTAGTATCAGTGATGACAGTAGAGTTGTCCACTATGAACGATAATCTCAAAGAACTCTTAAAAGCACCGACAAGAAACTTGATGAGGTAACTAACTTCTTAGTAGATCTAACTTGAGTTGTTCATGCATTGTCTTGCTGACCTAATGAAGTCATACAAAACACTCCACATGTTGCTCAACTTGTTAGAGGTCAGAACCCAGCTCGACTAATTTGACATGGAGGAGTTAGCGGACCAGTAAAGTGAAGGATAGACTTGAGAGAGCTTAATGATGAGGAAGAAGAGTATTTTAAAGAAGAGCATGTACGAGTCCTGTTATGCCCCGAAGTGGCAAAGTCGTAATAACCTCGTCGTGTGAACCATTCTAAGATAGAAGTTAGCCTTACAATCGCTATCCTAAACCCGGTCTATACAAGGCGTCTACGACTAACCCGCTTTGAAGTAAACAGTTTGTGATTTAAATAAATCAGTTACCTAAAAAAGTGAGAATATATATATATATATATACACACACTAAAATTCAGTTATTACAATTAACGTTTACAGTATTTCATCGTAATATATTTCCTAATTAGTACATTATTCAAAAAGGAATTATTCTAAAATAAAAGCTTAGACCTTAAAAATATATGTTTGTTCTTCAAATGTTTTTCCTCACTCCCCAAGATCTAGCAGTTGCTAATTTTAGAATAGTTGTATGCTACTTCTTAACCAGTACCTACACGACGTCTATAGGGATGTGAGCAACCACTGCTCAGTAAGTTAAGATAGAGGACTTAAAACTATACCATAAATATAATAAGGTCATCAATCAACTTATTAGGTGCAATGCATGTTCAAGCAAATGCCATCGCGCAACGTTGTCCAGCCCTTCGTGAGATTAGAGAAATTGCGCTCGCTCTAATCAGGGTTGAGGAGTTGCCGTTAATGCAACAGCTCATAACCAAACCCAAGCTTGTGCTATAGAGACACCACTCCTCCCGCGACTACCTTCGAACCATTTACTTCACCCTTGCCACGACCTCTTCTCTTATCACTTAGTTCTATTAAGGATGAAGAAGAGGCTATTATGCAATCCTGCGCTATCCTTTTTGAAGGGGTCGGTATTTAACCGGAGAATCCTAGGTTTCCCCTAATGGGTTGCCATGTAGGTCCGATTATGATTACAGGCCGTATATTTAATTAGGTCTAGTTTAAGGAAATCAATCATTTCATATAAATCATACAATACAAGCCAGATAACAAACAGAATCATAGCATAACTCATAATCAAGCACATGCACACACCAACTATCTAACAAGTACAACCAAGCATAATATCAAGCCTCCAAAATACAGCATCGTATTAATCCCAACTTACTTGGACTCTTCGCTCACTCACTCGAGGTCCAACTCGCTCATATCATTGCCGATTATCCCTATAACATAAATGTGGTTTCAATTTTTCATATAACTATTATAAGTTGGTTTTATCCTATAATGCTTATTGTTATGTTTTATTTAAGGTTTAGTATATCCAGTTATCTAGATTCTCAAATCTTTTACAATTATTATAGGTTTGGGGTTAGGTTCGGGTTCAGTTTTCGCATCGATTTCTAAATTAGGTTCTAGTTCAATTTCTAAGTATTGTTTTATACCCGAACCCTAGAAGTTCGTTTCAACTCATGATGTGAAATTAATCACATTACTTCCAGATATCCTAATTACCATCATTACCCCTAGTCAGTATTTTATTCCACTTAGTATACTTAAATCTTTATTAGTGTACCAAATTTACTCTTGATGTGAAAAATTTTTACATTTTTCATATAATTACATAAATTCAAGATTTCTATCAGATTTATTATATATCCCTATTATTTATATAATATCAATTTTTATTCTAATATCTTTTATTTATTATATATCCAATAATTACATATTATGTATATAATAGACATCTAATATTTCTATTACTCTAATTACCATCTCCCAACATCAATTATCATTTCAAAATGTCTAAATTTATCCTAAATTAGATTTTACACCTAATTACCCTAATTTACCAAATTAACTTAAAATTTACTCTTGTTCCCTATTACTTATTTATTACATAATTAGCGTAATAATTACATCTAATACTTTAAATGCTACAAGTATTATACTTCATCAGATTTCAACATCTTAAAGCGTATAATTATTCATTAAATCAGTAAATAACTATTTAATTACTTAATTAACCCTAAATTACCCATTTTATGCCTCATTTTAAGGCTTAAAAATTTTGAAAATTAATTTTTAAAAAAACCTTTTTATAACACTATTCTATATCATCTAAGTAGTCTACATAAAAATTTTGGGTTCAAAACTACACTTCTAAAGTCATTTATTTCTAAACCGAAATATGTTCGGTTTTACATGATTCTTAAGGACTATATATCACGGGACATATTTTCATCAAAATAATATTTTTCCTAAAAAATAAATACAAAAATATTTCATAATAACAAAATTCATAATTTTCTAATAATATTTACTATTTTTACAAAATTACACAAAATCGGGCTGGAAATCAAACTCACTGATTTAGGTGGCTACAGCCACAGTCGGTGTCCATGGGTGTATCGGCCCACCTAAGCGCTGCCACCACCATTCACTCCTAGTTGCTCGTCAGGTCTAGGTTCTCTTCTAAGGCCTTAATTGCACAAATTTGAATTTTTTTTTTTTGTAATTAATTCAAACACTCACAATTTCGGCCCTCTCTATTTTTTTTACTCTCCAAACTAACCAAATGAGCTTCTAAAATTTTATTACTATTTATAGAGCATTAGGGAAATTATTGTACATTAATTAGACAAGACAATTGTTTTATCTCTTCTTTTTTCCACTTTCTATTTGTTGCATTTTAATTGGTTGATTTTGTTTCTTCAATTTCAGATTGTCACGCCTCATTTTTAGATTTTTCCTCATTTTTTATGATTTTTTATTAATTAATTATGAATTTTATTTAATTATTTATTATTATTTTAGCACATTTCGCGTATTTTAAATAATTACGTGTATTTCTACTTACGCGTATTTCTACTTACATGTATTTCTACTTACATGTATTTCTACTTACATGTAAATTCATATATAGTACAAATAAATTTTCCTAAATATTATTTAGGTCATTCTATGATTTTTAGTATACACATAATTTATCTCTAGCAATTCGTTAATTATCGAAATGCATTTTACGCATTTTCGATAAATAATAAGTTAAATACTTAAAATTTGAAATTTTTATATCCTTTTATTTTATTACTTATTTTCTTAAATTCGAACTTACAGGATCATTTTTACTATTATTTTTTAGTTTTACTTATAATTTAGGCTCGATCGGATTTTTCAACCAATTAGAACTCTGAATGATTGGTTGTGGGGCTTACAGTTACTATACGCTCTAAGTACCAAATCATTAGCTAAAGGAAAACAAATGCCTTGTCTAATAGTTCCATTGATGTAGTGTAAAACACATTCAAGTGCTGACTGATGAGATTTCTTAAGTCTATCCATAAATTAGCTAAGTACATGAACTGAGTAAGTGATATCTGGTTGTACAACACACAAGTATAAAAGCTTTCTAATTGCTCTTTTATAACGTGAAGCATCAACCACATTAGAATTGTCATCTCTAGACAATCGAGGGTTAACCTCAGTTGATGATAGAGATCAAGGACCAATCATGTACTCTCGAACCCGAAGACTTGCTTAAATGGTTCGTTGAGTTGTTCAAGCTAAGTTGAGTGCTGAGGAGAAGTGCATATATTAGTTCAATCTACTGAGCTACTTTGCTTCCTATATCATCTAAGAAGCTGCCAAGGTGACTAGCCGATGCGCTGAGCCTACTCCCCTACCAAACACCATTCCAAGCATCGAATTAGGATCGGCCAACCTCACCAGTGCCAAGGTCGAGCAGATGATAGTTAGGAGTCGATCATTGGAGGTCAACCTAAAAATGAGTTGCCTCTGAATCGACCTAACTCGAGTCCTAACTGCCTGAGTTACCAAACTTTAGATGTTGACCTAACCTGATCGAGATCCACCATACTATGCTAACAATACCATAAGGGCCATAGAATGAGCAAACCGCACGCATGCTGTCCTTTTTTTACATCTATATTGTCCTTTTTTAACAATGAATATTCTTTTACACAATTACATTAATACCCCTATAAATTATTCCCTTTTTCCTTAGCTAAGTAGAAATCCTTTTTTGTAATTTCCTGTAACTTAGGACTTACCTTAATTGGGTACTATAAATACTTGCGAATTGTAATAGCCGCAACAGTTATGACATTGGATTTTTCATACAAACTCTCTTTGAGTTAAGTGTTATGCTACTTAGTCTTGAGCTACTCTTATATAGCCTTTTAAGTGTGGACTAATGGCAACTAACCTTTGGTCACACTTGTGAGTCATATTAAGCATCGATGTGTCATATCCAATGTCGGTGCATGTGAACCCTTACTCATCCTTCGACTATCTTTTACCTTTCAAGCCATCTCACTGGCCAGGCCCACCTTCTTAGTTACGCATGATATTAGGTCCATGTGTTCATCTACGAATCTGTATCATCCTGGTATTAAAGCCTGGCTATGTTTGAAGCTAGATTCTGTTACTATGTTCTTTGAGTGTTTTGTTACTACACCAGTATGATAGAGGTCTTGTTGTTAACATTGGAGTTTGGTAGTTGAGAAGTGTTCAATGCTCCGTTTTTCCCATGTTTTCGATACACAAAACAGAGTGTGGTTGATTGTTTGTTTGTTGTAAAGTTACCGTGGTGTTGGAAGTATTAGTTATTGATTTGCTGTTGTTATTTATGGAAAGAACTTCAAGTAGTATTATTAAATATCAATTTTATAGAGTAATCGACAATGTTAGATTCAAGTGTACAAGGAACTTTGGGAAACTAAGAAAGTGATACTCAACATGGCCAAGGATAAGAAGAAAGCTTTGCACCTTAATCAGTGGGTGATCGCTTAGATAGGCTTACCAACTTGGTAACTAGTTTAGTAGCTATTATCCAAGAAGACAAGCAACGAACTAGAGATAGCCCCACTAGAGAACATAAGTAAGAAGAGCGAGGCAATGGTTAGTTTGGCCGAGTTAATGCCCCAAGCCAACCACCCTGAGTTAAAGGAATTAGTAGAGATGCTAGACAAAGGTTTGCACGTGAAGAGATTAAGGAAGAAGCAGAAGGAGATGATAAAGTAGAAGAATACTACAAGGCTGAAGAAAGAAATGTATGAGCCCTTAGAGTCAAAGGGTTGAGAATGCATATTCCAAGTTTTTCTAGGAGTAGTGATGCTGAAGACTATTTAGATTAGGTAGATGGGATTGAGAAGTAGTTTGAATGCTACAACGTACTTAATAATGCAAAGGTTAGACTTGTTACGTTAGAGTTCACTGATTATGTTACCCTATGGTGAAAGAACCTATAAGCTACCCGAAGAAGGGAAGGAGAACGAGAGATTTGGAGTTGGGATGAAATGAAGATGGTTATGAGGAGAAGATTTATACCAACCTATTATATGTAAGATGCCTTCAAAAAGTTATAGGAGTTGAGGTAAGGAGGGTCTAGTATAAATACTTATGTTAAGGAATCCCAAATGTTAATGATCCAATGTGAAGTCATGGAGCCAGAGGACCAAACTATATCTCGGTTCATTGGTGGGTTGAAGTATAGGATTAGGGATATTCTAGAAACCCTAGTTATTGGAATGCTTGATGATGAAATTCAAGCCACCCAAAGGATAGAAAGGTGCCGAATAAGTAAGTTCCAACCACTTGCTAGTCGACCTGGCAGTAATTGATTTGTCTTAAGTAAACCTGTACGAACGGAACCAAGTAAGGTTGCAGAGATCTGACTTACTTAGACTACTCGAGCAAAAGAGAAGGAACCCCTGAGGAAATTTGAGAAGGGTTAGAGTTCAAGAAGGAAAACAAGTGAAATCAAGTATTTCAAATGCCAAGGCTTTGAACACATGACCGCTTAGTGTCTAAACAGAAGAACTATGGTGATCCAAAGTGAAGTGCCAACTGTTGAAGTAGACAGTACTGATCAAGAAGTAAAAGAGCTGAAAGAGGACAGATAAACCAAATTGTCCAAGGAGGAAGTTATTTACAGTGAGGAAGGCAACTTTATGCTGGCCATTTTAATGTTGAGAAGGGAGATCAATGTCAGTCCTGTACTTAAAGACGAACGAAGGGACAATCTCTTCCATATTGGGTGTAAGGTAAATGAGTTCCTATATGCGCAGATCGTTGACAATAGAAGCTGCACTAATGCCCCTTCTACATTTATGGTTTAGTAATTAAGATTGCTGACTAAGCCCTACCCGAAGCCTTATAAGCTACATTAGCTTAGTGATAAAGGAGCCTTACAAGTGAACAAACCAGTGTCCGTACCAATTTGCAATGGTGATTACCGAGATGAAGTACTCTGTGATGTGCTGCTCATGAATACGTCCCACATTCTACTTAGGCAACTGTGAATGTTTGATCAAGTAGTTATATATGATAGAAGAAGGAATATACGTTCTATGGAGCATGAAGATAAGAGGATGAAACTGAGTCTTATGACTACCGAGCAAGTAAAGGTCATGCAATCTCATCTAAGGCGAACTTTGAAGAAAGAGGCATTAGTAATAACTCGAGCTGAGTTGAAAAGAGAGACAAAGCTTGAAGGACCAAATTATCTACTAGTTCAAAGAATACTAAGGATGAGGTCTGAGGAGAAAGAGCTACTTATTGAGGTAAAAACCTTGCTAGAAGAGTTTGTCAACCTGTTTCCAAAGGAGCTACTGAAAGGTTTACCCCCAATCTGAGGTAATAAATTACAGTCAAGAGCCATACTGCTAAATAAGCCTACCTATAGGCTAAAACTTGAACAGGCTGCTAAGCTGCAAAGACAGGTAGACAAGTTGTTGAAGAGGGGGAATGTATGCGAATCCCTTAGCCCTTATACCTTACTGGCTTTGTTGGTGCCAAAGAAAAATGAATCATAAAGAATGTGTATAGATAGCTGAGTAATCAAACGCTTGATGATATGTTAGATGAGCTTAATGGAGCGAGGGTATTCTCCAAGATCAACCTCAAATCTATTTACCATCATATTTGAATGCGTAAGGGGTGATGAATGGAAAACTGCAAACACGACATGGTTTATATAAATGGCTTGTAATGCCATTGGGACTATCCACTGTACTGAGCACATTTATGCTCTTTATGAATCATATGCTTCGAGAACAAATAGGTAAACCTGTCATGGTTTATTTTGATGACATTCTTATATACAGCCCTGACCTAGAGACTCACTAAGAGCATCTCTAAAATTTTTTTGCAAAACTTTAAGCTAAACAGCTCTATGCCATATGAAGAAATGTGAATTTTTCTGACTTGAGGTGATCTTCTTGGGGTTTTTTGTTGGTGGAGGTAGCATTTGAGTCGATGATGAGAAGATAAGAGCGATCATAGAATGAACTATGCTAACCTGTTCTACCGACATAAGGAGCTTTCACAACCTGGCATCATTCTATTACAGATTTATACAAAATTTTAGTACGGTTTTAACCCTACTAACCAAACTCTTAAAGAAGAATATTGAATTCAGATAGGGAGAGAAGGGGCAAAGGAGTTTTGAGGAAGTGAAAGAGAAACCGACTATGGCCTTTGTCTTAGCTCTGCCAAGCTTTGACAAAGTGTTTGAAGTAGAGAGTAGTATGTCTAGACTAGGCATAGGTACCGTGTTGATGTAAGAAGATTGACCTATCGCTTACTTTAGTGAGAAACTTCAAGGAGTTATGCTCAACTATTCTATCTATAATAAGGATTTATACTCCTTAATCCATGGCAACACTATCTATTACCTAAGGAATTTGTGATCTACACTGATCATGAATCCCTACGATATTTAAAGAACTAACCCAAGTTATCCTAAAAGCAAGCCAAATGAGTTAAGTTCATAGAGGATTTTTCTTATGTCGTAAAACATAAGAATAGAAAAAACAATGTAGTGGCCGATGCCCTATCGAAATGAAATTCTCTCTTGACCAAGCTACAAATCAAACTGCTTCCTTTTCAACAATAAAGGGCTTGTGTGTTGAAGATCTACACTTTGGTCCTATCTATGCTTGGTGTAAGGAAGGACGGATACTAAATGACTATCATAGGGAAGACATATATTTATTTAGGAAGTGGAGGCTATGTATGCCAACCTGCTCCATGAGAGAATTACTAGTGCACAAAGCGTATGGATGAGGATTAATAGGACACTTTCGCCAGCGTTGAACCCATGAAGTACTATCTATGAGATTCTTTTAGCCAAGAATGATAAGAGATGTACAGTTCACGTTAGAAAGATATACAATTTGCCGAAAAGTGAAGAGCCGAGCCGAACAAGGACAATATTTATCCTTACCCATTGCGACCAAACCATAGTTTAAGCTAAATATGGACTTCATGTTGGGATTACTAAGGATGTCTCAAGGGAAGCCCTCCATCAAGGTGGTTGTGAATCAATTTAGCAAGATAGTACATTTCGTCCCTTGTTCCAAAACTAACGACGCTTCAGTTATCTCATCTTTTCTTACAGGATGTGATCAGCTTCACGGAGTGCCTAGAACAATTATTTTGGACCGAGACCTAAAGTTCATGAGCCACTTTTGGAGGATGCTATGGAGACGAATGGGAACTAAGCTATTGTACAGCACGTCCCACCATCCATAGATTGAGGTTATCAATAGAACTGTAGGAACTTTGCTACTAGTTGTTGTTCGACAAAACATGGCCGATTGGGATCTGTGTCTGTCAATCATTGAGTTCGCCTACAATAAGACTGGCCATAGCATAACAAACATGTCTCCATTTGAGGTCACCAATGGGTTCAACCCTAAGCTTCCAATGGACCAAGTACCCCAACAAAGACCTGATGATGACCAGCCTACTACTAAAAGAGTTGAAGCCATCATAACCATACACTAAAAGGTCATAAAGCATTTAAGCCGAGCTACTACTAAGCTCGATAAGCGAAGTCGAGGACAGAAAAAGAGAGAATTTCAACCAAGTGATCTGGTTTAGGTACATCTTAGCAAGGAATGATTCCTAAACTTAAGGAAGAGCAAGTTGTCTCCCAAAGCTGACGGACCCTATAAGGTACTTGAAAAGATCAATCATAATGCTTGCAGGATTGAACTACTTGAAGGATATGAAGTCTCGAACTCTTTTAACATTGTCGATCTCTAACTTTATACTCCCGAGGGTGAATAACCTAGAGTTGAATTAGATTTGATGCCTAATCTCAAACAACCCTGAAGGGATGATAGGGATCAAGGACCAATCATACGCTCCCGAACTCAAGGACTCGCTTAAATGGTTCGCTAAACTGTCCGAGGTGAGTTGAGCGCCGAGGAGCCCCAGTTCAATTTACCAAGCTACTTTGCTTCTTACATCATCTAGGAAGATGCTGAGGTGACCAGTCAACACGTCGAGCCTATTCCCCTGCTATACACCATTCTAAGCATTGAATCGGGATGCAGCCAATCTCACTAGTGCTAAGGCCAATCAAGTGATAATCAAGAGCCAATCATTTGAAGTCACTTGAAAATGAGTTGCCCTTGAATTAACTTCACTCTAGTCCCAACTGCTCAAGCTATTGAACTTCAGATGCCGACTTGACCTGATTGAAATTTGTCCCTACTTAACCAACAGTACCATAGAGGCTATAGATGAGCAAACTGAGCATACGTTATCCTTTTTTTTACATCCGTACTTCCATTTTTTTACAACGGATATTCTTTTACACAATTACAGTGATACCCTTGTATATTATTCCCCTTTTCCTTAATTAGTAGAAATCGTTTTCTGTAATTTTCTGTAACCTAGGACTTACCCTAATCGGGTATTGTAAATATTTGAAAATTGTAATACTTGCAACAATTATGAAATTGAATTTTTCATATAAACTCTCTTAAGTTAAGTGTTCTGCTTTTTAGTTTTGAGCTACTCTCATCTAACTCTTTGTACGTGAACTAGTAGCAAGTAACCTCCAGTTACACTTGTGCGTCATATCAAATATATCCTAAGCTCATGTAAGGCGTCAGTACGTCATATCTAGTGTCAATATATGGGAATCCTTACTCATCCTTCAACTATTATTTACCTCTCAAGCCATCTTACAGTCTAAACCCACTCCCTTGGTTACATATGATATTGGGTTAGTATGTACATCCATGAATCTATATCAATTTAAAGTAGACAATGGCTTTTCTCCAGTAAAACCTACATCAACTAGTAAGTTAAGAGTAAATTTTCGCTATGAGAGAATTAGTCCTTGTGAAGATCGTGCAAGTTCTAAGCTGATAAAATACTTAAGCACCCCGGTATCTCTAATTTTGAACTATGTATGCATAAAAGTTTTGAACTGTTCAATAAGAAAAAAATGCTTGTTCGAAATTGCTATATCATTAACATATACTAAGACAACCACATATCATCGCTCGACCCTTTTACAGATAAAGAATAGTTACAATATGATTGCTTGAATCCATAAGCTAAAAGTGACTGTGTGAGCTTAACACTCCATTGCCTAGACGCTTGTTTCAAACCATAAAAGGATTTGTTGAGTTTGCATACCAGTTTTTCTTGTGAAGAATTCCATTTAAGAACATTGAGCCCTTGAGGAATATCCATATATACTTCTTCATTCAGATAGCCATTAAGAAAAGCATTGTGTACATGCCAATTATATGCAGCTACGAGACAAAAGAAGAGCCTCAGCATAACATGTTTTACCACTGGACTAAACATCTCAATATAGTCAAACCTTTTCTTTTGACTAAATCCTTTTGCTAGTTATGCCTTGTATTTATCAATTGATCCATTTGCTTTAGTTTTAAGTTTAAATATCTACTTGCATCCGATTGTGTTTTCGCCACATGGCAATGGTACAATAAACCAAGTATTATTAGCAACTAAAGCATCAATTTCCTCTTGCATTGCCTTGCACTAAGGGTGAAGTAACTTAGCTTGCTTATAGTTACTAGTTTCACCATGTTGTGAGAGTTGAACACTAAAAGCACGAAAACTGGGAGATAAAGACTTGTAAGAAAGAGATTGATGTAAAGGATGATTAGTCGAGAAAATTGCTACTGGAGAATTTGTTGATATAAAATTCAAATGATAATCTTGTAAATAAGAAAAACTCTTACGTGCTTTAGTGCTTATCCTAAGTGTGCCTGATTTAACATCATCAACTATGTCCTGTTGATCATTAGAAACTGTGCAACTATCATAAAAACCAACCCATGAATACCTTACTATGTCGTTATATCATTAGGGAACAAGGAAAACACATACTTTGTATTCAACACTGTGTCTTTTGAAGGCAAAGAAATTGGTAAGAAAGAAGCTGCTATTCTTAGTTGTGTTATCAATTGAAAAGGGAATATTTATTCTAGAAATTTAACATCTCTAGAAATAAGAAACCGCCTCTTTATCAAATCATATACCTTATATCCTTTCACATTCAGAAGATAACCAATAAATATAGATGGATGTGCTCGGGAATCAAATTTGAACCTTTCTCAAGCAAAAGTAGACACAAAACACAAAGAACCAAACACCCTTAAATGAGAATAAGATGTCACACATCCAAACAGCAATTGAAAAGGAGTTCTTACTTACAGAATATCAGTAGGAAGCCTATTGATCAGATGAGCTACTATTAATACAGTATGTCCCCAAAAGCATAAAGGCAATGAGGCTTATAATATTAATGCTTGAGCTACTGAAACTAAATATTGGTGCTTCCATTCAGTAACACCATTTTGTTGTGGTGTTTTTACACAAGATGTCTAATGAACAATTCCATGATCAGCATAAAATTGAGACATAACAAATTCCTTACCATTATCATTGCGAATGATCTTAATGTGTGAATTAAACTACCTAATCACCAATTGACAAAAACTTGGGACAATCATAAAAACTTCATGCTTAAACCTCATCAAATATATCCAAGTCATTCGAGTGAAATCATCTACTATGGTGAGAAAATACTTGTATCCTTCAATTGTTGGGGTAACAAAAGGACCCCAAATATCCATGTGTACCAATTCAAATGTAGTGGATGTACTACAAACATGAATAGGAAAAGCAACATGCTTCTACTTAGCCATAGGACAAATCAATCAACCAAAAGAAATACAGCTAATATCTTTGTCTAATGGACTAATCTATTTCATTTTTCCAAAAGATAGATGTCCAAAATGAAAATGCCATACATAAAATGTTTTAGGCATATAACTTACTACACTAGAAATAAAACTACGATCAGAAGAAAGATGATCTTATTGTGTATTAATTACCATACTTAGCTCCTGTTTAACCAAATATAGTCCATTTTTAACATGAGCTTAACCAATCTCCTTCCAACTAATATGATCCTGAATCGAAGCAAATCGATTTATAAAACAAACTGACTACTGTTTTGAACCAATTTGTAGATAGAAATGAGATTATGCTTGAATGAAGGTAAAAATAGAACCCTGTGAAGAATTAAATTTGGACTTAAAACAACTGTATCAATACGCGTTGCTACTAACTGCTGTTTGTTAAGTAACGAAACAAACCTTCCATCAATTTCAAAATATGATTGAAAAAGGCTAATTGTACTAATCATGTAATCAGGAGCTCCCGAATCCAAAATCCAATTTATGAATCCTTTATGTGAATAACAAGAAGAAAGATTGGCCATACCTACCATATCACTCATCGACTACATTGCATCTTAATTACTTGCTTGTGTCATGAGAGTTAATACAAAGGTCTTAGCTATTGTAACACTAGCATTACAAGCATCAGAAGCATTTATTATACTTAATAGGTCAAGTAATTGTTCCTTAGAAAGGCTTACATTATCAAATCCACAAGATGAACTAACATTTCCACTCTTAAACAAATTGTAGCCAAGAGTAGATTGATATCTACGATCTTCTTGATTTGAGAACCTAACACTACTTGATATTTCAGTATCATTATGACTTACAGATACATGATTCAACTCCAACACTTATTGTAACAAATTGGAGCTACCCTGTCGTTATCGCTTTCATGATGGCAATGGCTTCCAATCTTTCAGTAGCGCCGAGATTGTGCCCAATCATAAGCTGTAATATTACAAAACAAGATTCGAAAAAGGGACATTAATCAATCAATAAACAAGTTTTTTAATGCAGATAAATGGTTTTACCTTAGTTGCATTAATTTTGATCTCTATCGTATTCTTGAATACCTTCTTTATGGCCTCTATCTTAGTGAGGTCCCTAGCAGGAGTTGAAGTTACATGAGCATTTATGTAATTCACCTGATAAAAACAACATAGGAGTTTTATTCCATACGTGTTAATGGCATTAGAAAAATTCTTATAGCCCTAAAAAAATAAATAAATAAATAAATAAAAAGAAGAGGAAGTGCAAGATGGGTATCAGATGGTTAGAGTGATTTTTTTAAGCTCAAAACAATGTTGGTATATAGGATTATAAACAAGTTAAGTCAAGCTTCTAAAGGTTCAAGTTTGGCTCATTTAAAAATTATCAAGCTCAAATTCAAGTCAAAATTTTTATCGAGCTTGAAATTAAAGCTTGAGTTTGGCTCGTTTAGATAAATGAGTTTTGTTTTGAGCTCAAGTTTGGCTTGTTTTGCTAATCGAGCTCAAGTCAAACTGAGCCTAAGTATACAAAATAAATAAATTGATTAACAAATTAGTAAATAAGGATTAAATTATATATTATCATATAATATATTATATATTTATATATATTATATAAATATTAGAATTTTAATTTTAATAATATATACTATTTATAGTATATATAAATTCCGTAAGTTTACTTATGAGTCTAAATAAACTGGCTCGCGAAACTAGAGCTCGAACTTAAATGAGCTTTATTTTGAACTTGAGTTTGACTCGTTTACTAATCAAGCCCCAACTGAAACGAGCCAACCTTAAAAAGAGCTGAGTTCAAGCAATTTGCAAGCAACTCAACTCATTTGCAATCCTAGTGGTCTATACGAGATGAGATAGCCAAAAGAAAGTTATCTCAGCAATGCACTCCTAAGCCTAATCCGGCAATGCTTTGTCTATGTTCTTTCTCCTACTAGAATTGTTAGAAAATAGGCTAACCCAAATCGGATTGATAGAAATCAAATAAGAAGGCTTAGAATTTTCAGCTATTTACTCTTCTTTCTTCGCCCTACTAGTTAAAGTAGCTTGGTTGATGGAATGAGTAGGAAGTTTGAGCTGTTAGCAATCATGGAATAAAAGATAGGTTGAGACAAATCGAACCTCTAATTTGCAAGTATCTGTGGTTTTACATTTTCCTATGTTAAAGATGGTTTATCAAACTAAGGCCATTATAAGATTCTAATAATGAAGAGTAAGAAAATGATATAATAAAAAGTGAATTCTACCTCATCCGGTGAGACACGAGCATCCTTAAGGCTCCTCTCTATGCATAATGAAACTCCAAGCCCATCAACCCCTGGGATTAGTGATGTGATGGCCGTTACAATTAATTGCACCTCTTAGGTATTCAGCAATGATCGGAACACCCCGTTTCATTGCATGCTCCAAACTCTCCATTACCTCAATGAGGATTCAGTCATAACAAGTGTCATGGAAAAAGAAATCAGTAAAGTTTAGGGGAATTTGGAATTCTCTAAAGTTATTTTTGTAAAACTTTTTTAAAGTTATTTTTTAAGATGTAAATTCACGGTATCAATAGTTGAAATTATATAAAAAAATGATGATATTATAATAATATTATATGATATTGAAAAAATCTAAATAATCCTAACTATTAATCTATAACTTTACCAAAAATAACTTTAAAGATCCATTTCAAGCCTTCTAATAGTCTCTATCATTGCTACTTTGAGAACATTTAAGAAGAAAAATGATAAGAGAGCAATCTTGGAAGAGCAACTTAACTATCAATCTTTGTAGCAAGAATGCATGTGAAGATTTCTAGCCATTGGATTTGTAATGGCAATATTATTTCACTGTTGCAATTTCAAAGGCTCACATTGATTTTTTTTCCCTTCTATAAATAAGTGAGAAGATGCATAATTTTTTCATTTTATACTTTATTAGTAATGACTTTTAATAAAAATGATTAAAAATCATTAACACACGTATACATTATTCATTTTTATTTAGTTTTTTATAACCATCACTAAAATAATATTGAAGAAATATTAAAAGTATTGGTTTAAAAGTAATAATAATATGGGATCACAACAATTTAAAAAAAAATTGCAAAAAGAAATAAAGTAACTCAAGATGTTGATGTAATAAACCATGAGCAAAAAAAAGATTTATTCATTATTACACATTATGTGTATCTACAGATAATATATAAATATCAATAAAATTTTTATTTACATGTATGGATGGTTAGTTTTCAAACAATTATCGCTAAGTTTTTTTTTTTTCCCTTTTCTTTTTTTTTTTTTTGTTGGGGTTAAGTTTAGGGATGGTAGGTAGGTTGTTGGTGGTTGGTTGTAAAAATCTAACTATTTTATTTATAAGTAAAGAATAGGGCATTAGCAAAAATCCCTCGTGTACTAAAATTTTATCGTTATTTACATACCACATATATATTATGATATATAATATCAATAAATTTTTCCTTCTTGTAAGTTGCTCTAGAGAGAAAAAGGACATATTGGATAATATATATATACATTGTATATATATAAATATATATATATATATGGTATATAACTATTAATCATTCTAAATAATTGATATTGGGTTTTTTCTTTTAACGATAATACTTGATATTGTTAACGGTGATTGTTAAGAAAACTACATCTAATAACTAATTAGAGCGTTCATGAGTAAATATCAGACAAACCAGCACTCCAGCTCCTTCACCCATGACGAAACCATCTCGATCCTTATCCCAGGGCCTTGATGCGGTTTGTGATTGTGGGTCATCGTTTCTTCGAGAGAAGGCTCTGCAAGCAACAGATCCCGCCAAACCTATGGGAACGATTGAGGCTTCAGTTCCACCGGCGATCCTCATCAGATCAACCTCACCACGTCGGATGTGATTAGCAGCAGCATAAAAGCAGCAGTTCGAAGTGGCACAGGAAGTCGAGATTGAATAAGTGGGACCCATCAGACCATGCTCAATGGCAAGCAAGGCAGATCCCGTGTTTGCTAAGTAACTCACCTCTCTCGATCAGTGTTTGTACACCTTCGGCGAACATGGTTAGACCACCCCCCACCCCCCAACGCTGTTCCAACATGCTCACCGGCCCGCTCTTTGTCAATCTGCAGGCAATGGAAATACTTATGACGCGTTTGGTTTGCAAATAGAGTTGCCATTTTTGTGGAATAAAATAAAAACGTTATAGCTGTTTTTTATATTGTTTTTATAGTCCCATGAAAAATATGTTAGAAATGACTTAACAACGGTTATTCTTTTGGTTTGACGAAGAAATTATAATTCTCCATCTTGCAACAACAACAATTTCATACGATAGCAATTCTGTTAACGAAATGTACTGACAGATTTATAAGAAAATAATAACAATTCTATTTCATTAGGATAAAGCCCTAGGAAATATCCGAACTTTAATATTTTTTTTATTTTAATACCTAAACTTTAAATTTATTTATTTTAATATTTCAATTTTACAAATAAGATAAATTAGTATCTTTGTCATAATGGTTACCAGAATAGTTATTTGTTTTACTTTCATAAGTTAAAATACTAAAATGAAATAAAAAATAAAGTTATAGTATTGAGATAGAAATAAAATGAAAGTTGATATACTTATATTATTATTCTACTATTTCATAGCAACAATCTTTATAATAAAGATACTGATTTATCTCATCTAAAAAATTAAGATATTAAAATGAATAAATTTAAAGTTTAAGTATTAAAATAAAAATATATATAAATATTCAAATACTTTATCCCCAATTTTACCCTTATGAAGCTAATAATGTGCCATAAATAAATGAACTCCTCAAGAATACATATTACATATACACACAGTATTACTATCAACATGGTTTGACTTTCCATATACGCAGTATTAGAATCCTGATGTGTGCATGAGGTTTTTGGTTGATATAGTTTATCACTTTTCAACACCCAGAGTTATTGGAGGCCTTGATTACGAGTTATATTTTATGTTTTGACAGTTTTTTTTATAGGTTTATGTACAACCGTTTTGTCTATAAAACATAGAACATTCTATCGGAATTTTTGAAAATCTGTAATGGTTAGAAAATATTTTCTGAACATAATCGAATGATTTCACAATTGAAAAGCTAATAGAAGCTCACCTGATTAGCAAGCTTTATACATTTTACTCAAGTAAAACAGGTCGCAACCATCGATGGATTCCTCCTTTTGGAGCATGACAATTTTACACTTATTTTGTGTAAATTCGCTTCTAACTTTGCAATTTCCCATTACTTCGCAAAAAGTCTTCAAATTTCGTAAAGGGACTTATGTTTCTCAAAATACTTAAAAGGTTTGTCCAAAAGATGTGTTCAAACACCTTTTGAAAAGTTCGTAATCGTATATTGTTTTAAGTTTTCCTAAGTGGACTTTATATTTCGTACATTTGTATATAACTTTGTCACTTTAGTTTCTCATTTGTAAAACCACTTTCATGTTCATAATCTAAGTTACAAATATTAATTTCTCTTTAGTTCGCACTTTCTATTGAAGTATATAAATCCAATTTCTTTTTTCTTTTTTTTCCTCTTAAGATGTCAAAATTTTTTGCAAACCTCTTATACTTCGTCAATTTACTCGTAAATTTTACTTTTTCTTTAATCTTCATTAAATTGATGTACTTCGTCATCTCTTCAAACTTGATAACAGTGTTTTTGTTACAAACTTTTCATGCATGTTTACCACTTAACTACTCGTACATCGTCAAATTTTCCTCCATACAGGCCATTATTCTCAAAACTACTTAAAGTTTGTCGTTTTGTTTACATATTCGTAAATTTACTATTATTAGTCGTAATTCCCTTTTAACTCTTTACTTCTTTATTAATTCGTATATTTTACTTTAGCTATCCATACATTGTAAGAAGAAAAGGGAGTGGAACTTCCACACATTGGAAACTTAAAAAGGAAACACGTCTCCTTTGGTACCTGAGTTATTTTAACAATTAATTACTCAAAATTTAAAAGTGACAATTTGTTGCATATAAACTTTTCATGGTTAGTTGTTGAATTAAGTAGTTAATTGCAAAAATAACTAAAATTTTATATAGTTAATTGAAAAAATGATAGAGTCCAAGTAGTTAATTATAAAAATAAGTTAAGTTTAAGTATCAAATTAATAATTTTAAATTTTAGATAATTAATTATAAAACGAGCTAAAAAGAAAAAAGAAAAAGGAATTGGATCTTGTATTTTCTAGTAATGTCTTAATTGTAGGAGTTTGTATGTTAAAGAATTTAATGTCACGGTTGAGGATATGGAAAATAATCGATTAATTAGTACCGTCAATTGCGACCTCCATTTCCAACTTTTTTCTTGTAAATTATTCCCCTTTTCTTTCTTGGAAAGGAACCTATCATTTACGTGACTTGATTTTCTTCCAATTCAAGGTGATAATTACAATTATTAACTGATATTTTCATACTTGATTTTTAGGTAAATCATAATACACTATTTGTATCTGCTCCGTATATACATAAGTACTCTATACCCTAAATTTTCAAAAACATGTTATTGGAATTTAGACCTCTTATATAATCTTTTTTTTTCCCTAAATAAAATAATAAAAAGTACCAAAAAAAAAAAAAAACCAATTTGTTGGCTTATTGGTTCAAATGGTATTATATATACTAATATACAGATTAACTGTGTCATTCAATTATGGCAAATGCCTGAATGGAAAAATAAGAACTGGTGCGGTCTTTCCCAATTCTGTTTTGAATGTGAAATTAAAAGTATGGATAAATTTTCTTTTTCTTGTAAATTTTCTATCTATGTCCCTCTCTTTCCATGTCAACCGTCATTTTCTTTTTGCGAAAATACCATATAAGTATTTGGAACTTTTCTTAGTATGCAAATTAAGTCCTCGAAATTCAGTTTTGTGCAATTAAACCTCTCTACTTTCATATTTGTTCAAATAGAACCATAAACTTTTCGGTTTTAGCTATTTGTAAAACTTTTTTTTTTTTACAATATCTCTATTTAAGCTAGAATTTTGAAAATTGATTTTCGTAAAAATTAAATACACACTTAATTAAAAAATAATTAGAGCTTTTTTTTTTTACTCATTTTTGACCAGAAAACTTAATTAGAGCTTCCGAGCTCAAATACAGACTACTAAGGATACAATTAGTATTTTTTTTTTTCAATTTATAACAATAATAAAATTAAGGGGCCTATTCTAATAAATACGAAAATAAAAAGATACCGGAAATTCAGAGGCTTAGTTACATGATAAGGAAATTTTCAGGAGTTATTCGCGCGTGTTTCCTTTTTCTTCTGTTGCAAGTCCTTTAAATATTTGAAAAAAATCTCTAAGGTCAAAGAGTAGGTAAACAAAAGTGAGAAACTAATTCACTTTTTTTAGCTTGTACTTTTTCGATAATCCAAAAATAAATAAATAAAACCAGAATGAATAGAGGGAATGCTCGAGCATTCTTGTGCATGATGGTAATTGCTTTCATTAGCAATTTGCGCATTCCTTTTGTCTGTGGAGACATTTCACATGGGGCTGGCCACTATAAGGATCGGTCGACCGAAAATTTGCGACAACCGACAATCGACAAACTGTCACCCATGACTCCATTCCCGCAACATGAAGGAGGTACGAGTCCGCCGCACGAATACCGCGTAACGTGGTTCGGAGCGGATCCGAGCGGTAACACAGACAGCACGAAAGCCCTGCTAGCAGCTATATCCGCGGCATGTCAAGGTACAAACATAACCAGTAGCGGTTCCTTGATCAGTGGGATCAGGAATCTCGGGGGTGCACGGATCGAACTGGAAGGCGGAATCTATCTGATTAGTAGCCCCATTAAGTTGCCATCTTCCGGTTTCGGTAATCTAGTGATTCATGGAGGAACTCTCAAAGCATCGGATACGTTTCCTAATGATGGATATCTCATTGAGTTGTCGTCTTCATCCAAATCATCCTCGTCGTCGTACGATTATGAGTTCATTAGATTCGAGGAACTGATGCTGGATTCCGATTACAGAGGTGGTGGCATTTTGGTGAAGAATTCCCTCAGGATTAGCATCGATAATTGCTACGTAGCTCATTTCGCTACTACCGGCATATTAGTCCAAGGCGGTCATGAGACTTACGTGATAAACTCTTTCTTGGGGCAACATATCACTGCTGGAGGTGATCCCGGTGAGAAGAACTTCTCGGGCACCGCGATAAGCCTAATGGGCAACGACAATGCAGTGACTGATGTAGTGATTTTCTCGGCCGACGTTGGAATACTGGTGGCTGGACAAGCCAACACCATATCCGGCACGCATTGCTACAACAAAGCGACAGGATTTGGTGGCACTGGGATTTATCTGAAGCTGCCGGGTCTGACCCAAACCCGAATCGTCAACTGTTACATGGATTACACCGGAATCGTTGCCGAGGACCCCGTGCAGCTTGATATCTCGGATAGTTTCTTCCTAGGAGACGCGTACATCTTGTTGAAGTCGATTAAGGGTGTAGCGAATGGTGTCAACATCGTGAACAACATGTTCTCTGGGTCCGACAAAGGCGTCGACATAGTCCAGTTAGATGAATCGAATGGACCTTTCGAGCAAATCGATCAAGTTGTGGTGGACCGGAACAATGCGAAGGGAATGAATGTTAAATCTACGGTTGCCAGGGGATCAGCACGAGGGAATGGGAGTTCTTGGACGGTGGATTTCAATTCGGTTCTTCTGTTTAAGGACATGATAAGCCATGTGCAGTACACATTAAGTGCCAGTGATGGGTTTCCTAAACATGCGTTGAGGAATTCTTCCGGCAATCGCGTGGTTGTAGAGTCGGATGTCTCTGCTCCAGCCAGTGTTTATGTCACGGTCGACCAAGGATTTGTTAGCAACTGAATAATTGCGAGTCAACCGCAATGGGAAGGAAAAAGGAACACTCTATTTGGAATAGTTTTATTTCGTGTACAACATTTTAGTGGAGTAAATTTCTATATCTATGCTTTATAATTGAAGCCAATAAAATGTTTGTGACGTTATGATGACGACCGTATTCATTAGCTATTAAATGTTTCCTCTAATACCCTAAGTGGAATCATCAATGCTAAGGATTTGCGGTTTTACCTCTCAAAACTGCATTCAAGCGCCAAATGGGAGTAAAACCTAAAATTACCATTTTAGTCTAAGTAAATCCCCATGTATCAAACATACTAATAAAAAGAAATTTTTAATTTTATCTTATCTACCAAATATAGAATTGTTTGAAAAGGAAAAAAAAGATAGCAAAAGAAAAAAAATCCCAAAAATACGGCTCTTAGAAAAATATTCCTACGAATACAATACCAAGAAGTGATTTCAAGTGCAATATTCATGAAAAAATATTCTCAAGATCTACATTTTTATATATATTTTTTTCTTTTCCCATGTCAAATTGTCGACGTTCAACAAAGAATCAATTAGAATTTACAGATCCTTTTATTGAAGTTGCATGAGAGAGGTATTCCAATGGGAGCATAACAAATTGATCGGAAAAGGAAAAATGACTACTGACTTTCTATTTCCATCAGCACAGCTTATATACAAGAAGTTTAATCACAACTAACTATAACTACTTCAACTAACTCCAAGTTCTTAACTGACTACTAAACTAACACATGATAAATATAACTCGTAATTCATTTTACAGCTTTTAAGCTTAACACCTCCCTTCAAGTTAGATCTTCCTGAAGACCCAGCTTAGAACAAAGAGAACACAAAATAGGAGTAGTAACAGCCTTTGTTAGAAGATCAGTAAGCTGAAGACTAGAAGGAACATGCAAGATGCGAAGAAAACTAGCTTTCACCTAATCATGCATAAAATGAACATCAATGGAGATATGTTTCATCCTATTGTGAAGACATGGATTATAAGCTATCAATCGTGCTGACCTGTTGTCACAACAAAGAGAAATGAGATGAAGAACACTAACACCCAAGTCCTTAAGAATGTATGATACTCAAAGAAGCTCTTTGGTAGCTAAAGCCATATTACGATATTCGGCTTCAACACTCAAAGTGGAGACAGTTCGCTATTTCTTGGTTTTCCAAGAGACTAAGGAAGTCCCAACCAAAATATAGTAACCCAAAACCGATTTGCAATCAATAGGACAAGACCCCTAATCAAAATCAGAGTACCTAAGCAGAGAGAGTGAACCGGAGGCCGAATAAAACAAACCAAGAGAAGAAGTACCCTTTAAATAGCATAAGACATGAAAGATTCCTTGTAAATGTAGTTCCTAGGAGCCCCAAGGAATTGAATCAAATGATGAACAACAAATGAAATATCTAGGCAAGTCAAAGTCAGTTAAAGAAGTCTACCAACTAATCGCCTATAGAATAAAGGATTATCTAACAATGTCCCAGAAATATTGTCTAGTTTAGAATCACTCAACAAAGGAGTCAAAACTAGTTTAGAACCAATAAGGCCTGCATCAGTCAAGACATCCAAAATGTACTCTCGTTGGTTGATTAAAAGGCCTATAGATATATGGTAGATTTCCAAACCAAGGAAAAACCTTGCAAGACTTAAATCTTTAATGGTAAAATGAGAATGTAAAGCATTTTTAAGGTGTGAAATAGCAAGATTATTGTCACCTGTGATAATCATATCATCAACATATAAAAGCACCATAAGAAAGCCATTGACATGATTGTGAATGAAAAAGAGAATAATCACTTTTGGACTAATAAAACCCATACCGAATAAAAAAAAAATAGAAATTTCAATATTCCACTGTCTTGATGCCTGTTTCAATCCATATAATAATTGCTTAAGTTGACAAACTTGACTTGGTAAAGCTTTAGAATACCCTTAAAGTGGAGTCATATAAATCTCTTCATTAATATGCTCATGTAAAAAGGCATTATTAATGTCTACTTGATATAAAGGCCAATTATGAACAACAGCAACGGCAAATAGAATCCGTACTAAGCCTAACTTTGCAACTGAAGAAAATGTATCCGTATAATCCTCTCCTTTAATTTGTATATAACATTTAGCAACTAACCTAGCTTTATACCTTTTAACAAACCCATCAAGCCAAAACTTAACATTATAAACCCATTTAGATTTGATAGCTTTCTTGCCTTTAGGTAACTTAGTAAGTTCCCAAGTATCATTCTTTTCCAGAGCATCTAACTCAAGATTCATAGCATCAATACATTCACTATGTTTAATAGCTTGTGAATAACAACTTGGTTCGAGAGCAGTCAATGCATTAGCTAGGGAAACGGTATATTCATGTGGGAAGTGAGCAAAGGTATGTAAATCAAACAAAGGATATGAATATGAAACTGAAGTATGTGGAATTGAAACAAAACTAATAGTATATACAGAATCCTTTAGGCACTATGGAGGTCATGTAGCTCGAGAAGATTTTTGACATTCATGAGTAGAGATAGTGTTATCATCAGAACTTGGTGGATGCACAGAATCCATAGTAGGGGCAAAAACATGGTCAGAAGACTTAAAATAAACATGTGGGTGCAAATCAGGATAGTAAGAAGAAGAAACTGACTCAGCATTAGTATCCAGTACTATAGAACCAGTAGACAACTGAAAAGGAAAGATATGTTCATAAAAAAAAAAGATATCTCGACTCACAAAAATGTTCTTACTTACAAGATCAAATACCTTATATACTTTTTATCCTTGAACATAACCCAAAAATACACATTTGAGTCCTTTTGGGTCCAATTTGTTATGAGGAATTAGTTGTTTAGCAGCAAAGCATAAACACCCTATGGTTTTAAGATGAGTATAATCTGGCTTATATCCAAATAAGGTTTCAAATGGTGTTTTCCAGCTTAATGAAGCCATTAGCATTCGGTTAATGAGATAGGTGGCATCAAGAACACATTTACTCGAAAGTTCCTTTGGTGAATTGTCATGAAGTTGAAGTACTCTAGTAGTCTTTAACAAATGTTGATGGTTACGTTCTACCCTCTCATTTTATTGAGGCATATAGGTCAATGTGCGTTAGCATATTATCCCTAATTGATCAAACAAGGATTGACAAATAGATGATAAAAATTATGAACCATTGTTGATACGAACAATTTTAGGAGTGATATCAAATTAATTATGAACATATTTGATGAATTTATCAAGTACAGAGAATACCTAAGTTTTATTATTAATCGTGTATGTCTAAGTACTTCTACTAAAATCATCAAGAATTGTGACAAAATAATTTGCACTAGTAATTTAAGTAACACGATAAGGACCCTATAAGTTCTCAAAAAATTGAGTTTAGAACAACCAAGTCTAGATTTAGGGATTTTAGGGAAACTTATCCAATTGAGCCAAACTTTGCGACTAAGATAGGAAAGTTAGTTGAGATTATATAATGAAGTTGGATTTTAGAAATAACGACCCAAAATCCTAATTTTGCCCTTAGAAATAGGATTATTCAATATAGTACTAAAATATTTGAAATTCTTAAAATTTAGTTCAGATTGTGACGAGAACTTAAAGATAAGTTAATTGAGCTATGAAATGAGATAATATAGTATAATTTACTATATTAATATACATGTAATTTTATGAGTATACTTGGTATAAATAATAATTATACTCGAAAATTATCCCTAAATTATGTAATTATATATATATTTCGTTGAAATCATAAAATTAATTAAGAGAACATATCCTAAAAATCAAAGATACGTTAGATACTTAATTATACGAGTAAAGTTATATATTTTATGTGTTATTTATATAGGGTATATACTTATATACTAATTAAATAACTAAATCCTAATATATAATATCCATATTTAAGCAAATATTTAACAAAACTTATCAAAATGCATTAAAGCTTACTGGAATTGGTTAGAAAGTTGCTGGATTTGTCGCGGCATACTATGGATTCAGAATTTTGATGAATTAAAAGTGATTCACTAAGAAAGAGCCACCTCCTACTTACAATTAATGGAGGAAAAAGCAAGAAAAAATTTTAAAAAATAAAGGGAAAAGAAACCAACCTAAACTACTATAAATCTGTTGAACAACATCATTTCACATCTTTTGAAACTAGAAACAACAGAAAGAAAAACCAAGAAATTTTTTTTGTAGAAAATAGAAAAGAAAATAAGAAAAACAAAGCAAAATTCATACTATGACAAAACCCTAACCTAAACTAATTATGCTGTGAAACCCAACTAACCTCACACGGTCCACCTATTGTGCAGGCCATCCAACAATTACCCAATCGCCGCCGGCCATTAGAGCATCCAAGAATATCAAGGTTAATTCTCTATCCTATTTTTCAATAATTTATAAAAAATAGTAAACCCACCCAAAAAATTATGAAAAAAATTATACTTAGGTTATTTTAAACATGCTTTTATGTGATATTTTTATTTTTGAAAAATACATAATATATAATATACTTCCTTAAGAAATTTACTATTCATCCAATTTATAATTATAAAACAAATGTATTAAATGATGTTGTTTCTAACTGAAATTTTTTTGTATAGGATGTGTATGATATATAGATAATTTTTATGCAGCCTGAATTTTTATTTGAATATTTTTAATATTTATTGCATTTTTTAGCTTAAAAATAGCTTGAAAATAGGCTTAAATTATGAATTAAATAGGAAATTAAGAAATTAATTGATGAAATGGACATGTATTGATATATAGTAAATAACAAAAGTATTGAGTCGGATTAAAATTAATTTAGTGTAAAAAAAATCATAATTGAGTAATTTAGGATAATTTAGGGGTAAAATTATAAATACAAGTATATAGGCGATAAGTTGAAAACTTGAACCAAGTGATAACTGGATTCCCTATATTTTTAGGAGTCTGTAGAAATTTTTGGGGAATTATTTGGAAACCTGGACTATTTATTACAAATTTACTTAATAAAGTGGCTTAAATTACAAGTTGGAGTGTATTTTTAATATTAATAAACTAAAATGAATTAAATAGTTAAATAAAAAATATATGTGTGTGATTGCTGATCAGATTGGATTAAATGAGTATTTTTATTATATTTACTAATATTTTCTGATCGGGATACACTTTAGATTTATTAAAGTTAGATAATACTTATATTTTAACGATATATGGACAAATTAGGTAAAACATAATTTAATAACATAAATTACGTATAATATGATTATATCTATATAATTACGTATAACTGTATTAAAAACTTGAACCACCTATTAAAAGTCGTCTCTAGGAATCGGACTTGTAAAACGTGTCGTTAGGTCTATAGGAACCCAACAACACTAATCTTGCTAAAATCAGACAACCTTAAGTAATTTAACCTATAACTTTATCATATTCAAGAATGTACATATTTCGGTAACTTTATCGGAATTAAAATGTGAATTAATAAATTAAAAGTACGTTTCGATACGATCGAAACGATAGATAATACATAATAGTATATATGGTATACAGTATCAACAATTAATAACTTAATTCAATATATAGCGATAATACAACTATATATTATGGAAATAATAATAATAATAATAATAATAATAATAATAATAATAATAATAATAATAATAATAATAATAATAATAATAATAATAACCATTTTAGATTAAACCCTAATGTTTTCATAATTATTACAAAAACTAAATTTGAGTTTTTCGTATAAATAAAATCTTCTAGTACAAAGATAGTTAACGATTTGAGTAAGTAGTAGTGAACGTCTAAACAAGTAAGTTGGGATTGTGACTTCACCACTTGTTAGGATACTGTTTAAAGTATCCGGAGACCCAAGAGTACTTCTGGTTATGTTTGTAGTTAGTTGACTGTGCGCATACTATGTGTATGAATGATACTCGGTTGTAACAGGAGTTCAACTCTTTGGCATGCCGTTCTACATATTTGCATTGATTCTGTATTGTATGAATTTGTTGGCTACCTCTAATTAAAACTAACGTTTATTCGACTAAAATGAAACTAGATATGCATAACACCCATTAGGAGAAACGATTAAGAGTGCTAGGCTAAATATTGACTTTCTTCGATGAGGATAGCTGAAACAGTCATTTCCTCATCCTTAGTCAAACTAAGTGACAAGTGAGGAGGTTGAGGGCTATGGTTTGAAAGTGGTCAAGGGAGGAGAGTGTTCTCCATTGCACAAGCCCGGGTTTGGTCTAACATGAGTCATGATGAAACTCCTCAATCTAGATTAAAGCGAATGTAATTTCTCTAACCTCACAGTGAACCAAATAACATTGTACGATGTTTCATTTGATTGATTGCATTGCATTTCATTTCATCATAATTATTAACCTTATTTGTGTTTGTATAGTACTCTTCTGATTCCATCCTACTTACTGAGCTAGTTGTGCTCACATCCCTATATACTCTTTTGCAGGTGTTGAGTGAGGTCAGAATGTTCAGATACCACTATTCCCAAGTTAGTGCGCTGTTATTTGGGAAAATGAGGATTAAGGAATCGACTGAACCTGGGTTGTTTACTTTATTTTTAAGTTTTTAGGGAAACTAATTGAGAATTCCCTGGGAGCCCACTAGTTTCCTAACTTATTATATATAAACTGCAAAACCTGTAGTTTTTAACAAATTCTGATTGTAAACTTTACCTTTAAACGTAAAACGTTTGTATAAATACTGTTGTGGTACTAGACAACAGGTTGTATAGAACAGGTATTTTGTAAAACTCTATCACAGGTGTAGTTATTAACAGGTGTCAGAACAGATATTTCAAGGTAGTTAAGTTGTGTATGCCTTGTGTGAACTGTATCTACAATAGCAGCTATGAGGTCAACTTCTATCTTAGATTAATTTACACGGCGAGACTGTTATAACTCTTCCCATTCGAGGCGTAACAAACCCCACAAATCAATATGAAACAAATGAAAAGCAAAGATTGATTTATGTTCACTATTTGAAAAAGGAAGCTTTTGCATCTTAGCTTCAAGACAAGTAGAACAACATAAGTTTTTCAACTGAGAAGAAGAACAAAAATCAAGATGCTATAACTTTGAGGGTGAAATATGTCCTAATCTAGCATGTAGTAGTTTAGCTGAAACAAACTTATTACAAGGACACAAAAAGGTTATAGTAAAAACTTTCACTTCTGATGAAGGACAACCATCAGTAACTTAAGGGCTTAATACATAAAGTCCACAAACCTCATTTACTATAGCGATAATGGACCTAGCTATCTAGCCCTAAAAATTACATGAAGTAGGTATAAAGGTTACAATTAGCTTTAGGTCATGCAACAACTTATTAACTGGAAGAAGGCTATGGTTGAATTCGGGAACAAAGAATACATTGTGTAATGTGAGATTCGGAAAAATGTGAACAGTACCAACTACTGTTACATATTTCACATTGCCATCAAGTAATTTGCTAGGAATTAGTTTCATAAGGGTTTTTTTGTCAATAAGCCAAGAAGATAAAGGTGTTCTATGGTTAGTGGCACCCGCATCCACTATCCATGAACCACAATCAATATTCATAGCCTTAAAATAGTTGTTTATAAATGAGATAATACCTGAAGAATGAATCATATTAGATGTCGCAGTAAGTTCCTCAGATTCAACTTGCTTATTCTTTTTGAGTTTCACAACTTCTTGATATACATTCTCAACCAACATAGGATTTATTGAAGTACTTATACAATAATCCCTATCATTAGTGTGATAGTCGAAAGGTGTATCCGCTTATTTCTTTTCTGATACACAATATGAAGCTGAATGTCCATTAAAAGCTCCTTTCCCTTTCCTAATCATTCATTTCCCTTTATACTAATTGAGGTATCCAATTATTTGGAAACAATTCTCTACAGTATTTCCTTCTGATTTGCAATGTTTACAATATGGCTTAACAACCACTGGTTTTTGTTTCTTCTTATCCACGCTTACTCGATTGGAAAGAAAAGTTACAACATCCATGTTTTGATTCACTGTAGCAATGATCTAGCATTGAGTCTCAACCTGCTGTACAAGATAAAAGGCTCGACTAATGGAGGGAAGTAGATCCATGCCAAGGATCTCACTTTGAACACTCTCATAACAATCAAACAATCCTATAAGAAATTGTATCAATTTATTTTGAGATTCAAACTCAGAAATTATATTCCTCAGTTCACATGTGCAGCACTCCATACAACCACAATTACACATCAGATAAGCATTCATCACTTACAATTCACCCCATATCTTCTTCATCCTATTATGGTAAGCAGTCATTGTTATGTTTCTTTGTTTAAGACTACAAATCTCTTACTGTAGCTGATAAACAAGTGGACCGTTTGTGTGTCCATACTAATCTTTTATTTCATTCCATAAATCCTTTGCTAATTGAACATACAAATAATTCAAAGACAAATCTGAACTCATTGAATTTAATAGCCAACATCGGACCATATAGTTGCATTATAACCATTTAACAAGTTCAGGCAAATTGTTTGCAGGTTGTAGAATTGAGCCATCGATAAAACCAAGTTTTAGCTTTTCACCTAAACCAAGTTTTATGGAATGACTCCATGTGATGAAATTTGTGCAATTAAAGACTACATTCCTCAGCAATATATTTGGATTATCTAACCCCGATAGAAACAATTGATCTATGTTCATCTGTTCAACTATCGCCATTACTCAAATAAAAAATTAGGTTTATATGAGACTTACAGATTGATTGTCAATGATGAAGATGATGCACCGTCACCTGCTCTGATACCATGTCGACGTTCAATAGAGAGTCGATTAGAATTTGTAGATCCATTTGTTGAAGTTGTATGAGAGAGGTATTCCAATGGGAGTAGAACAAACTAACCGAAAAAGGGAAAATGACTACTGACTTTCTATTTCCATTAGCACAACTTATGTACAAGAAGTTTCCATCATAACTAACTATAACTACTTCAACTAACTCCAAGTTCTCTATTGACTGCTAAACTAACACGTGATAAAAATAACTCATAATTCATTTTACAGCTTCTAAGCTTAACACAAATTCGTAAAAGGAAAAGATATCAAATATGAAATAAGAAGGAATTTTTCACTATTCATTTCATTAAAAAAGATTAGAATGAGAATAAAAAATTTCTTAACGAGAGATATAGAAAACTTTGGTTAAATAAAATAAAAATACATAGGTTTTTGCTATCTTTAGCTTCACATCATTGCATTGTTTTTTTTTTCCAGTTGTATAACTGTTTATTTATTTTTTATTTTTTTTCTTCCAGCTATATCACCTGAGTTTTCATGTCATTTCATTTTATATATTTGTACTATTGTCTTTTTTCCTACTAATATGAAAACTAATTAGATTAAAACTTTATCAGATGTATTGCATTTTCATATTTGCTTATCGGCTATTTCTTTATTAAAAATAGCAACAAAGTTGAGGTTATGTAATGCAACTGGAAAATAATGATGAGGAGGTCGAGAACATAGGTATTCTTAATGTTATTTAGATTTCTAAAGGAAATTGTAGATCTTTATAAAACCCTAAATTTGATCTGAAGAAAATTTGTATAATATTTGACTATATATCTTGAACAAAAGAATGTATTTGCTAATATATTTTAATTTTTTAGCTAGTAGAAGAAGAAAAATGATTCATATAAATATCACTCCCATCTCTAAAAGTAATTTACGAAGACAAAGTTAGATATGTAGATGACATTCCATGAATAATTCATACATGATGTAAATATAATAAAAACTGATGAACTAGTCAAAGTAAAATTTGTAAGAATAATATCATTAAATATGTTAATATAATAATAAATGTAATAAAAGACTAAAAGAAATATTAGGAAAAGAAAATTTAAAAAAAAAATGTTAAAGTACTTCAAACTAGGAAGCAGTGGCTATCTATTAGTTAAGGGTATATGTGAACCTTTGCTATTAATGGCCAGTTGCTCCCTATCTTAGGTGGCTAGCAATGGCCACTTATAAATATTAAGCCTACACCTTTTTGGGTGATCATACAACGGTAGTGATGAAAAAGAAAAACACTTTAAAGCCCATCAAGGCGACTAGCCCAATTGCAATCCGGAAAGTTTTTAAGCATTTGTACATTTCTTTCTTACTTTTATAGTGGTGGGTGGTTGTGAGTCGCTCAACCTCCCTATGATGGTAGGTAGTTATAAACTACTTTAATCAAGTTGCAAACCCACCTATTATGCCAGGTCATGAACCCATATATATAAGAAGTTGCAAACCATCTCAGGCTAAAGGGTCATACTGACTCCTTAGGTAATGGTTAGTTGCTTTCTAACCTAAAATTACTCATAATGTCCTTTTATTTTCTTTTCTTTTTCTATCAATTTTTTTGCTTGAATTTTTGTAAATTTTTATTTTTTTATTATATTAATTAATTAAAAAATATCTTAATAGTTTTTTTTTAATAGATTAATTATTTATAGAATACTTAGGAGTTGAGACATATCCTCTAAATAATATTTACAAGGACTTATAGAAAAAATAGGTACATAATATGTACAATACGAAAAAGCGGGCATACAAAGTAAAAAAAGGTTGAAAACACGTGTTTGTAAGGTATGATTTACTTGTTAATAAATTGATTATTTAGATATTTGAATGATTTTACATAATTTTATACATGCTAAAATTTTACATAAAATGTAACCTGAATCTATAAGGCTCAATGAATTGGAAAAATAAAAATATATTAATTTTTTGCTTATTTGGTTTTTTCATATAGGAAATAGATAAAATTTGTTAAAATGACATATCTCAATCTGAAATGGGAAAAACGTTGTTAGAAATAAAATTTCAAGTTGGCATGAGACAAAATTCCTTGGCGATGTAGTAAATTAACTATTTAAATACCTAAACAACTTGTATTTGAAGACATATATGTATTTCATCGCATTTATCTGATAGTATATTATCTATATGACAAAACTCTTTCAGTGTCTTATACCATCTAACATATTGTATCGTGTAAAAGGCTCTCCTATATAGTCAAGTCATCACTCAAATGTTGTTTGCATTCTCCTTACTCGATTTAATTTCACTTTCAACTTTCGGTAATAAATTTAACAAAAAATTTGTCGAACTAAGATAATTTATGCATGTTCACCATTCTCTTGGTGATTAGAATATAGGTGATATGATTAATATTGGTAATCATTTGTTGTCTTGCTACTTTTTTCTTTCTTTTTTTTGAGGGATGAACAGTATAAAGGTAGGGATCCGATTGAAGTAGTCACATGAGTGTTGTATGAATGATGCATTACACGTAACTTAAGAAAAGTGAAGCGAGAAAGATACCTAATGGATGATTAAGTGATAACAAGGTAGGGATGAAGAACAGACAATCTCAGTGTCTTAAATGTACAAGTGACAGACTCAGGCGTTCGCTTTGTAACTTGAACGAATGAGATAAATTCTTTCTCTAAATCGCTTGTTTAATCTTATAGAGCTATGATTTTGCAGAGTACTCTTGTTTCTCTATTCTCTAAGAATTGCAAATGAGGAAAAAAGACTAAGTATTTATAGCATCTGTCATATCATCTTAATGATCAACAGATGAGATGAAGTTTACTCAATTCATGATTATTCAAAATGAGCAAGGTAATAAGTCTAAGGCCGGTAGCCTTTCTCATGAGTACATGAACCTGCCTAAGAAAAGTTAAATAAGAAGGACTGGTCCAACAATCTTTGTTATAAGCCCACCAAGCCAATTCTTCCTTAATCACCTCAATTATGAACTCAACTCTCAACCCCTTGTCACCTAACCCAAAGAGTCAAACTAGATAAATGGTGGGCATGGCTCCATAACAATATAATGAATTTCCAGCCCTTTATAAACACAAGTAAGAGATATCATGTGTATGTAGATCTAGTAACCAACCTTGCATAAAATCCAATCATTCCGTGAGGTCTAAAAACTACAATAAATTTGATCTAAAATGGCAAATTCAATTTGAGTATTGTTGAAACTCTCACAAGTTAGGTTACAAGAGATGCCATTTTAAGAAATAAATTCTCATACCTGTATGAGAAAATAATTCCAGCATCATAGCGGACTGTGCTTGCTTATTTAATTAGCAAAAGTTTTAGCAGTGTCGAAGTATATGTAGAGGGCTAATACGAAATGATGCAGAACTATACAACAATATGAGTCGGAAGTTTTTAATAGAATTACTTATACACATCTTACATATACAACCAAAGAATTTGTAAATAAGTGTATTTGCAACATTTTTATAAAACTTAATAAGAAGAATTTTTTTAATTTGTTGAAGAATATAATTGACAAATTTTGGAGCACTTTGTAAAAAACCAAAAGGCTGAACTTCTTATCTTTTTATTGTAGTAAATATTAATTGAAATTTAACCTATCGTCTCTAAGTTCTTGCCGGTAGTTGTTTAGGCTTTACACGTATAAGACCTGCAAAACAATACAAAATGAGAGGACGTTGAAAGGTTGTCCGACGTAATCACTTCACTACTTAAGTTAGCGATTGGTTCTTAAGAGTAAGAAGTAAGACAAGAAAGTATGTAAGTTTGATGTGCAAGGTCTCGAGAGCATTATCATTAGGTAGTGACCTAATATTTATAATGGAGTAGAGCCGGCAGTTAAAAATCAGTTGACGGGAGAGATTTTCTCCTACAAGTGTAGAAGAGTGTAGTCGTCATGCCCAACGTATCCTACTTAATCAATATGTAGCTATTTCATCCTTATCTTGCGCAATGTAGCCGTTCTAGGGCTTACTAAACTTGGTCCATACATGCCTAGGGCTTAGGTCCATAGGGATGAACCTTAGGCCACAAGGCGTATCGGGTGCAATCAGGCCTGAGAGGCCCACGTCTAAAGTGCCTCGCCAACACTTGTACCCCCCCTACCTTGTGCAGTTTCGTTGCCGAGGTAAAGGGAAGGAGAAGGGATATGTAAGCTGCTCAGGCATGATCGATCTAACTTAAAGAAGTATGACCTAGCACTATAGGGCTGATGTGTTAGGCATATAGGTTTGAACTAGAAGATGGTTGCAGTGGTAACATCAGAAGAGGTAGATTCTCAATCTAAAAATGTTCAAGGCTAGATGAACAGAGGTGGTTAGTAGTTATTCTAGGACGAAGTGCTGAAGACCCGAGCGAGGCTTAAGTTAGGGTATCAAAGTAGGATACCCTCACAACTCACTAGGTAAGCGCTCTTAGGCTACGAACCGGTCTGTTTAAACAATACTCAACAGGGACTAAGCAGACGCAATTACATCATGTCTTTATCATGCCGACTAGGTGGAAGTCAAATGGGCCTCAAAGAAGCTTCTTACTAAAGGAACTTTTTCAAAATGTGGTTTTTGCCTGCTTGTATTCTGTATATTAAATGCGACATGACAGTTGTCATACAGTAGCAGACTAATGTGCAGCTATATGCCTTTTGCCTTTTAAAGGTGACCGTCCGATCAAAATGCTTTCCACAGTGTCTGCTACGCAGTATTCTAAGAGATTCGAGCTTATACAGATCCCTATAACCGCCTTTATGGCTTCCTAAGTGGTTTACCTATAAATAGGAGGATCGTAAAGAGATACCACTTTTTTGCAATCCTCTCGTTCAGTTATTACAAATTCTGTAAACTTTCAAACTTTCTTCAAAAGTATCCAAGGTCTTTCTTCTTTCTTCGAATATTGTAATCATGTCGACCAATAGAGGTGATACTGATTCCTCTTCATCATCGTATTTCTCTAGTTTAGAGTCTATGAGGAGTAATCCCCCTCAGGTACAAGAGGGCAAGATCTCGTCACTAACACAACTTGACTAACCAACTAGGATGGCCGTGAAAGCGTTAAACAGTGCCAAAATTATTAATGCTATCCTTAGGGATGTATATGTGGATGTTCCCTTGCCCCCTGCAAAGGATTTGTTCGATTCTCTTGTGACAGGCAAGGGGCCTAACAGTCATGTGAGTAGAAGTAAGGAATCTACCCTTAGTTAGATCATAAGTAACTTTTTTGTGGAGGTGATCCCTAGGTGGTGGATTAGGTTGCTAGATAAGGACGAGTGGGTGGCCTTGCTATTAAGGAGGTGCTTCACAGTCTTTAAGAAATGCTTAGAGTTTGGACAACGCCTCCCTCTAAGTCGCTTCAAGAAGGAGTACTTCAATTACCACCGCTGCAGTTTGTCGCAAGTCCCTCCCAATAGATGAAGGGTACTAAAGGCTTTTCAGGCATTCTGTAAATACCTAATGATAAGGGTAACTCCTAAGCTCTTCTGTTACTTCTACATATGGAAGAGTGTTGGGGGGTAGCCTTACCTCCAGTCGCGCCTGAGGAAGAAGCTATTCCGCAGCCTTGTAGATTCAGTCAAAGGCTAACAGGACGAATATGTAGTGGTAAAATTGATGGAAGTGGCAGACTTCTGGACTCCGTAGATCAGGATGGTCCATACTAGAGTTGAGAAGAAGCTTGGTCCCAGTGATACCAAAGCCATCCAAGAATCTTATCCTTCATGGCGCTAAGAGGTGGCTAGGAGATTAATGCTACGGAGACCATGGAGAGATATTTTTGGCACCCGATCTCCAATCTCTTCCCTAGCATAAAGAAAGTTGTAGTGGAGAAGTGGGTTGAAGGTATAGGTTCGTTCTTATGCGCCTACATTTGTTGTGCTAATGTCAAGGCGCTTCATCCGACACTTATAGGATGGGAAGATGTAAGCTTTAAAGTTAAGTCAAGAAACTTTAGGATTGAACTTAAAGCATAAGGTTTAGGATGATCGGTTAAAGGATCCGATCAAACCCGAATTATAAACTATAGAAAGAAATATTAACAAAAAAGACCTCGTAAACTTGAATTTAAGAAAATAAGTAATAAAATAAGAGACTACAAAATTTGCAAATTTTAAGTATAATAATTACTAATTATCGAAAAGGCGAAAAGTGTAATTTAATATCTAATAAATTACTAGAGATAGATTATATGTATACTAAAAATCATAGAATGACCTAAATAATAATTAGAAATGTTCACATGTATCCCACATACATTTACATGTAGATAAAAATATGCGAAATTACTTAAATTGGCCAAAAACTTAGTAAATAATTAAATAAAATTATTAAATTAATTAATAAAAATAAAAAAAAAAATCAGAAAGGTGTGGATTAATGCAAATATGGTTGTGGCAGGTCAGAATCTAAAAAAGAAAAATTAATTAATTAGAATTAAGTAACACAAAAGCCAATAATCAAGGAAATAGAGCAATATCATGTCTAATTAATGCATATTAATTACCCAAAATGTTTATAAATAAGGAAAAATTTCAGAGAACTCCTTTGGATAGTTTAGCATTAGAGAAAAATAGGAAACTTAAAAGATTCGAGAGAAAATCCAGAAAAAAAAAAAAGAAAAGGAAACTGTGTAGATTTGGCTAGTGAGCCAAACCTACACCTCACCACCACCTGGGACCGAACGACCACCACCACACCACTCCAACCCCACCATCTAAGCCAGCCGACACACTTAGACCGGATTTAGACGGCCAAAAAGCATCGAACCAGTGAGTCCCTTAATTGCCCTGATTTTAAATAATTTTATAAAATTAGTTATTTTATCCAGAAAATTATAAAACTTGGTATTCTAAGGTTTTATTATATGTAGATTTAGGAAAAAATAGTGATTTAGTTTAATCACATCTGAAAATATAGGGTTCTTAACAAATTGAGCAAAACCGAGTATGATTAAAATAAGAAATAAATAAGCTTAGGAGTGTAGTTTGGAGCTCAATTTTTTTCTATAGAATGCTTATGTGATATAGAATAGTTCTATGAAGCCATTTTTTTAAAATTAATTTTTGAAATTTTTAAGTTAATTTTTAACCTTAAAATGATGGCAAAATTGGGTAATTTTTGGTTAATTAGGTGATTAAGATACTAATTACTGATTTAGATAGTAATTAGATGTTTAGGGATGTTAATCTCTGATGTAGAACCCTAATCCTAGCCTTTGGAGTATTAAGTATAGTTAATTTAGGAAATTAGGTAGTTATTGTAAGAAAATTAGTAATATGTGGAATTGAAAATTAATAAATCTAAAAAATTTGGGTTATTTAGATAATATTAGAATAAAAATCAGAATAATACTAAATCTGAATTAAGATTTAATTTTAGATAATTGTATAAAAATGTAAGATTTTCTCACATCGGGGATAAATCCGATACCCCAATTAGGAATAATGTGTACCAAATAGTTTAGAATATTGAATTAAGACACAATAGGATATTTGAATACTCGAGTTTAATGTGATTAAGTTCACATTAGGATTCGAGCATATTTAGGACTAAGGCTCAAAATTAGAATCAAATTTAGGGTCTGAACCTCAAAATAGAGTAGAAAGAATTATTAGTATATAATAGGTATATATGGAAAACAGAGTTAAATTATAACTTAAAATATGAATCCTTAAAATATAAGTACTAAAAAGACCTCTTTGTATTATAAAACACCCAGAGGCGAATCGGCTTGCAACTAAGCGATCAGGCGATTGAGAAATTCCAAGTAAGTTGGGTTATTACTTATTGTAATAGAATACTAGTTTTATGGTACTCGGAGACTTAGGCTTGTATATGGTTGTGATTGTAAGTAGTTTACGCATGTGTTTGATGCATCTAAATTCGTGCTGAATTTGTAATGTGAGTGATTTTGTGAATGATTGAATTGGTGTGAAATTTTTTGAACACCTTAAATGAAATTTAATCTTATTCGACCCTAATAACCAAAAATGTCGTGCATTGCAACCCGTTAATGGATCATAGGATTCTCCAACCAAATACTGACCACTTCGAATGGGATAGCGCAAAATTGCAAAATGGTCCCTTTTTCATCCTTAGTAGAACTAAGGGTGAAGTCAATGGTTCAAAGGTAGTTGCGAGAGGAGCGAAGTCTCTATTGCATAAGCTTGGGTTTGGTTGTGAGCTGCTGAATAACATGGAAACTCCTCAACCCGGATTGGAGTGGGTGAAATTTCTTTGATTTCACAATGGACATGACTACGTTATGCGATGACACTTGATTGCTGCATTGCATGAAAATAATTGCTTGATAATCCTGTTTGTACTTGTATGCATTCATGAGTTTCTAATTCAACTTATTGAGCTGTAGTTGCTCAAACCCTTATAGATCCTTTTGCAGGTCTTGATTTCTGAACACTTCAAGTATTATACCGTCCTACGATTACCTAGAGGTTAGTCCGTTTGAAGCCAGGGGTGTGAGAATCAAGTTACTTAGTATAATGTGTAACTAGAGTGACCTTGTAGTTAAGGATGAAAGACTGATAGTTATTATGTAAATTAGTGAATAGTTGTGAATATGTAGAATTTTCTAGGATGTTCTGTGGAATTACATATAATTATATATGTTTATTAGAAATTTGTAATATCTATCATAATTGTAATTGAACTTTTAATCGGATTGTTTATTTCAAAGTGAGGAGTCGTCGACGCCTTGTATAGATCATGTCTATGGTAGGCACTATGGGGCCAGTTACTATCATAGAATGGTTTACACGGCGGGACTGTTACGACTTACGACTTCAGGGCGTAACAGAGGACCTTCTTAGTTGTGCTAGTAACGACAGTATTTTGCGAATAATAGTGGTGGTTCTTTTGATTTATTCTTGTTTTCCTTTTCTAAATTGCAATTAGATTTCTTGCAGGTAAAAATTTAGCTCCAAGAATATCTTATCCCTTTGTGGACGACCTAATGAGCCGCCGTCAGGTAAGAACGATGGCTAGGATCGCAAAGCTAAGGCCAAGGCGTAAAAAGACTAATAGGGTACGATTGGAGTCTATTCCCCAGGGAGTTCCCATCTACACTAATATGAGCCTGTGGATGCAGAGCCTTTAGGCGTAGCTCTACCCGTTCCTACCTGCATCCAATCCATCAAGCCTATCATCATGGGCAATGAAGGAGCCAAAACGGAAAGGCTCGAAATATAGGTACTTTCCTCTTTGAGGGCGAGGGAGGAAGAGATTGAGGAAGGGGTCACTCATCCTCCAACTATAGGCCAAAAGCAAAAGGCTCCTAAGACGTCCAGGGAGCCAAGTCCTAGGGTGAAGAAACAAAGGCCCTTGGTGAGGCTCCTTTGAGCAAAAGGAGGTGGAATGAGTGGCCAATGGCTCATCCCTATCAAAGCATCAATGACATGGGGGACGCATTTTTAGAAGTCCTCAACAACTTTAGGCAGATAGGGATAAGGTCGGACTTATTCCAAGAAGTGTCATACACTTCCTGGGAGGAGGAGCTCTTGAGGGGGGGGCCTTTGAATTGGAAATAAAGAAGGTTCAAAGGAAGCTCCTTAGGCCAAAGTAGGAGGTTCGTACAAAAAATTTAACACTATAGCACCGGATGCTCAGCTACTAAGCTTTGATGGGGTCTTACATCCCTGATAATTAAGTTATCCTTAAGAGATTGTCCCAAGAAGGTAGGGACGACCCTATGCAAATTGCGGGCCACTTAAGTATGATGATGTGGCAGGTAGGTTTTCATTGCTCTTGTGCTGTCCTACTTTGTGTCTTTGTATTAATGGTAGGTTTTATTTTCGATTTGCAATACTACAACTAAGTGCTACTTCAACTAAACAAGTCTAATGTCGCCCACAAAGAGGTAATGAGCTTCCGAAAGGCATTACATTAGCAGAAGAAGTACCTGTTGGAGGCAAAAACTTCTATTAAGAGGTACTTAAGAAAATTCACCAAGGCTAACAGGCGCCTACACCGCTTTATTGTGTAGATGGCGGAGCTTAAGGTGAAAAGGCAGCCGAAAAGGCAAAAGACCTAAAGGCGTGCCTCTCTTGGAGGTTAGACAAAGAAGGCGAAGCTAAGGCCCAACTCGAGAAGGAGAATGCTGAACTAAGAATGTTGGCAGTAAGGCTGCAAACCAAGCTAACGATGAAAGCGATCAAGTGTAAAGGTGTTAAAGCCACTTTGCTAAAGCTGGTCAGTTTGAAGGTCGGGTTGGAGTAGCAAGTTCAGGAGCTATGAGGAAAGGTTTTAGAGATGGAGGAGATCATCTCCAAGATGGAGAGCGGGGAGGTCATCAGTGATGCCGCTACTAAGAAGGCAATCATCGACTACTAGAAGACCAAAGAGTGGTTGAACGAGCTGGAGGACCTGACCATGAACTCTACACGCTATATAAAGAAGGAGGTTCTCACCCGTATTTAGACCTTGACCTTAGTTTCCTTGACTTCCTGAATTCCCCAACCTTCTCCACGAAGAGCTAAGCCCTAGCACGTAAGGAGGAGGCCGCCCGAGCAGCTATCAAGATTCTAAGATCCCTCTATTGTTCAGTCCAAGTTGTGATTGAATTTCGTGGTAGAGAGTTCAACCACTGTTTTGCTCTACCCCTCAAGGAGAAAGGGAATAGCCGCAGTCGAATGGCATCATCCGTGGCTCCGTTGATTTTAAAAGTATCACAAATCTCTAGAAAGCTAGAGATGTGGGCATTGGGATCTTCATCTTAGAGACCGTCAAACTGAACATATTGTTGCACCATTTGTATAATGTTAGGTGCAATTTGGAAGTTGTTAGCTGCGACGGTTGGCCTTGCGATGCTAGAGTCGGCTCCAATAAGTGTAGGTCTTGAATAATCGGACATGGTCCGAGCTTCATTCCCATTGTTAGCCATGTGTAGTGGATCTTCTTGCTCAATGAATTGAGTATTGGTCTCTTTACCTTCTTCCTTGATTTCAACGATTGACTCGTCGTCAATGGTCGCCACAACTTGTCTAGGTTACGATCTCAAATTTTGAAGGGCAGTTTGCTCAATTTCAGGATCAAGTTCTACCAAATCTTCTGGGTTACTTCGAGTCATGCACTGCAAAGGCAAGAAATATAGAATCAATTGCAGCTCTAGCTAATGAAAATAAACAATTAAAACAAAAGAAAAAAAATGGTTAAAGTATAAAGCAACTAGTGTTCTTAATATCGAAAATCCCCGGCAGCGACGCCAAAAACTTGATATCAGGCAAGTGCACCTATCAGTTTTAATATAGCGGATGTGAGTCCGAGTCGATCCCTTAGAGACTTCGAGTACTAATATTAACTTTAGCTTTATTATCTAACCGAAAAATTATGAAAGTTTGAATTAATTAAAAATACTAAAATCAACAAACTAACTTATTTATAAGACTTGATTAAGCAATTGACAAAGCGATGAAATTAAGAACGACTTCAAGAAAGTAATAACGTATTTAGGAATTATTTCCCCTAGAGTTAATCATGTGATCGCTTAAAATATATTCAATTCGGTTTCTATTTTTTTTTTACCAGAGGGATTCACAACTAAAGTTAATACTTTTCTCAAGCATATTAACCTTAATCCTAAATTATTCACTTGAATCTCTTCACTTAGTAATATAATTTAGAATTGCATTAATGTATAATGAATTCCCATACAAATAATTAACTTTCCGGAAGAAACATGTATCTTATCTCTAAGTATACATGTAATCCTCTTCAATTATGTAAAGATCTAATTACACATGCAATTTCTCAATCAACATGCATAATATCATATATTGATACTCTAGAATTATCAATCAACAATTAAACAACATAATTGAATCAAGAAAAAATAGAAACTTTATTGAAATTTATAGTTCAATCCAAGAATCACATTAAACCCTAGGTTCCATAATCCTAAATACTCGAATTCTAAGCTATCATAATGAATCTAAAAACGAGTTTCATCAAAAACGTAAAATAACACATGGAAAACCCCTCTAATTGATGAACAATCTCTCTAATCTTGAAGTCGGTGTTGTTTTCGCCTCTTTCTTGATGTTCTCCTTAAGACTCTTTCTCTTATCTTGTGTCTCTCTGTTTCTATAATGTCTCTCTCTTTCTTTTAAACCCTAAGATATCCTTTTATATGTGCATTACAAGGATTCTGTTTTCGTTACCAGATACGGCCTGAGACATGGTCGTGTCCTCAGGTCGTGTAACTTTCTGCACTAAGGCAAAATTTTCTGCACAACTTCAAAACTTCATAACTTCTTCATTTGAACTTCGATTTGAGTGAAACTTGGTCCCTTTTCTTCGTTTTCGATCTTAGAATGCGTTTAAACCTTGAAATCACAATTTTACTCAATTAAGTATTAATTTCTTTAAAGAAAACAAAAAATGTAAGGGAAATACTATAAAATCACCATATGAAATATGTTTAAAATCAGAGTTATCAAAGGCCGAGATAATAACCCATCTTCATTCTTACTCATGCCTGGCCAATTACTTACTCGGCTTTACCCCTGCTAAGATGTCAGGAGAGAGAGAGTTAAGATAGACCACTCCACCCCTACTCGGACAAGTAAGCTATTCATACATTTTGTCAACATCCTTTAACAACATCACTACGTATACAGTATCATGTGTAAAATTCATGACACCAATGATTGCTTTCCTTGTATATTTATTTTTACCTTTTTATATCTTATACATTACTTCCTTAAGTAATGCCCTTTTGTCTTTTCCTTTTTAGGCAAATTACCCTAACTTATAGGTGTAAATACCCTTATAATTATAGTTGTAACAAAGATATATCATCATCATCATATTAACACACTCGAGTATTTTCTTCTTTGCATAAATACTATTTGTTTACTTTCGGCATCACTCTTATCCTAACCCTTGAGTAAGGCTAGGTAGTGAGTAACCTCATCGGACCGATTCGTTCGTTATATCGAATTATATCATGAGTCCTTAGTGCATCATATCGATTGGAGTTATTCATGGGTTTTACTTACTTTTTTATATGCATTCGTCTTATTTCACACAATTCCCATTATTCCTTTCGGGCTTTTTGCAAGCTCGAACGCATCCAACGACCGACCTTGTTAATTTTTTGTTATGGTCCGCAACATATACCCATCTACTAAGGTTACCTTACATGTATGAAAAGATAAAAAAGTATTATATGATTAGGTTACATGATACATACTAAAAGAGGTAAAAGAGATAAAGAATATTTAGTACGGAAAAGAAAGAATCATTTTGGAATACTGTATCAAAAGACATGTGTTGCTTAATGGTTAGACATCAAGAATATGATACAACGTAGGCGAACATAGGAATGCATTGCAATCAGGGGCTAACCTGATCTGGATTAAGTCAGAGGCTAATTAGCCAGATAAGGAAGTCAATTGACTTAGGGTAAGGTGTTAGTGGTCAGTTAGGGAGCTCAGTTCGACTAGTTTTAAGCTATCTTCTGGGTTGGAACTTCGCTGCTAGGCAAAAGCATGTTGGACACGCGTAAGGATCTGATAGATAGGTCAACAAGAGGCTAACTCGGGATAGGAATCCTTGTTTTGGCTATGGCTTAAAGTTAGTATTTTTCGTACGAGCCCTTGGAGTCCTCTAGCTTAGCTTCTAGTGATCGGTTTAAAGGATTGATTCCTATCATTTACCTGGGGGTTAGAAAGATTTGTCCCCAAATCTAAAGTGGTTTCTGCTTTCTCTTTTGGGGCGTACACGAGGTCATCTTCCCCTGTTTGGTAAGGGATCAGATCAAACGCATTGAAGGTAGAAGAAATGCCATAGTAATTAGGCAACTCGATTTAATAAGCATTGCGGTTGATCTTCTTGAAGATTTTGAATGGACCATCAACTCAAGAAGATAGCTTGTTCTGTCTCAAGTGAGGGAATTGTTCTCGGCTAAGGTGTATCCATACTAAGTCTCCTAATTAGAAAGAAACGGTTCAGTAGCCTTGGCTACCAATTTCATGCTGTCTCCGATTAAATTTGGTGATCTTCTTGGTTACAGACTGGTGTAATTCTTGCAGTTCTTGGGTTCGGTCGACTCTAGATTGACTCTTTTTAGTAGCTGCTGGGGTGCTAATCGTGTCTAGGGGAATAACGAGGTTAAGGCCGTAAACGGCCTTGAATAGCATCTTCCCAGTAGTGCTATGGACATTTCAATTGTATATGAACTCCATAATTGGTAGGCACAAATTCCAGTCCCTTAAGTTCTTTCCTACAACAGCTGTAAGCAGATTACTTAGCGTTCTATTCACCACTTCAGTCTAATGGTGCCTACTAGAGCTGAATACAAATTTGGTTCCAAGTCTTCTCTAAAGAGTCTTTAAAAAATAGCTTAAGAATTTTTTGTCTTAATTTGAGACAATATTCTTTGGTACCCCATGTAGTCGGACAATCTCCTGCAAAAACAAATCAACAATATATAGGGCTTTGTTAGTTCAATAGTATAGAATGAAGTGCGTTATCTTACTGAAGCGATCCATTACAACAAAAATAGAATCTTTGCTTAGGACAAAGTCCATGCTGAGGTCCGCTCAAGTTAAGGTTAATGTTGGCAATGGCATGTATTCTCCATAGGGTTCCTTCTTTCTCTTTACACGTTTGTACACTTCACAACTATTAACTACCTTATAGACATCCTTAGCCAAACCTAGCTAGTAAAAGTTCTCCCTCAACAGACTTTTGTCTTAGTCTCCCTAAAATGGCTTGATAATCTGCCGCTATGAGCTTCCCTAATCATTAGCTTACGCGTGAAACAGTTTGGTATGTACAGCCCGCGGTCCTTGAATAGGTAATCATCCTTGAGATAATATCCCTTAACAGCAAGTTCATCCTTGTATTTTTCTATGGTAGGGCTGAAATAAGGATCTTGAGCATATTACTTGATAATGAGTGAGAATCCCAATAATTTTGTTTACAAAGTGGTTAGCAAGGTTTGCATCAGTGACCACATTTGCACTTTCCTTCTTGTGCCGAATAACGTAAAAGAAACCCTCCATGAACTCTAACTAATATGTTGCCTCTTCGAAAGCTTGTTCTAACTTCTTAAATGATTAAGAGACTTACGGTCTGTATACATAACAAACTCCCGTGGAAGCAAATAATGTTGACAAACAATAAGGGCTCAATAAAGAGAATACAACTCTTTCTCGTACATAGAATAGTTTAAGGAAGGACCACTAAGTTTCTCACTATGGTAGGCGACAGGCCGTTGCTCCTGCATCAGGACAACACTAATTCTAGCTCCTTATGCATTACGTTATAATTCAAAAGGTTTGTCAAAATCTAGCAATGATAAGACAGGTGCTGAGGTGAGTTTTTCCTTGATCTCTTTAAAACTCTGTTCAACTTGGTCATTCCACCTGAATCCTTAACTCTTCTTGGTTAACTTAGTCAATGAGGCGGCTATTATATTGAATTCCTTAATAAATTGCTTATAGAAAGAAGCTAGGCCATAAAAACTTCGAACTTCGGTAACATTCTTTAGCGTCAACCATTCTAGAACAACACAAATCTTTTCCTCATCTACTCGGATCCCTTCCCCCAACACTACAAACCCTAACAGAATCATCTTTTTCTGGCAAAACATACACTTCTTCACTTTCCCATATAACTTCTCAACTTGCAAAATGTCAAACACTTAATAAAGATGTTGAACATGGTCATTCAGGTTGGCATTGTATACTAATATGTCATCAAAGTACACAACCATACTTCTTCTAATTAAATGGCACATTACATGGGTTATCATCCTTATGAATGTGCTTGGCGCATTGGTATATCTGAACAGCATAACTAATCATTCATAGAGTCCATGCTTAGTCCTAAAGGCAGTCTTCCATTCATCACCCAGTCTCATACGAATTTGGTGGTAGCTACTTCGCAAATCAATCTTCAAAAACATCTTAGCACAATGAAGCTCATCTAACATATCATCGAGCCTCGATATCGGATATCTATACTTGATAGTAATCCGGTTGATTGCTCGGCTATCGATGCACATATGCCATAAACCATCCTTTTTTGGAACGAGTAGAGCTGGTACTATACAAGGGCTCATGCTTTCTCTTACATACCCTCGTTCCACAAGCTCGTCCACCCACTTCTTCAGCTCGATAACCTGCTCAGGGTTCATCCTGTATACGGGTTGGTTCAGCAGGGCAGTGTTTGGCTGTAGATCAATATAATGCTTTATGCCTCGGATTGGTGGTAGTCCTCTAGGCAGTTTTTCAAGAAACAGGTTGGAAAACTCATTTAGCAAGCTTTGGATCTCTTTTGGAACATTCTCTAATTCCCTTATCTTCAACAATCTTCTAACCAATAAGAACATGGGTTCATCGATTTTCTCAGCATATCGGAGCTCCCTTTGGCTCATCACTAAGGCATTTTTCTTAGTAGCTCGGGTGAGCTGGTTATGAGTTTCATTTACTTAAGACGGGATCAAGGGTTACAACACAATCTTTTTTCCATCCTTAACAAAGGCATAAGTGTTTTTGTGTCCGCTGTAAGTGACACATCGGCCAAACAACTAAAGTCATCCAAGTAATAAATGTGAAGCTCCCATGGGTATGGCATTGCAAACTACTTCGTCTTTATACACATTCTTGACATTAAACGATATGGTCACTTGTTTAGTGACGTGCAAAGCACCCTTATCATGAAGCCAATGTGGCTTGTAAAGTCAGGGATGCTTTGAGGTCGATGGACCCAACTTTTTATATTTATAATATCTTAATTGTTTGTAAGATCTTTTCTTAAATTTTTTATTCATTGGCTTCTTTTCATTTTAAGGTTTTTTAAGAGATTTTTTGTTCCAATTTCTTCGAGATTTTTTATGTGAACATTGAGAACATTGTGAGTTTAAGTGAAGGTGAGAGTGTTTTATATTCTTTTTCTTCTTTTTGTCAATAAAAGAATGATTATATTGAGCACATAAATCACTAAGATTTTGACGTTTCATTCGTTATTTATTTTTTAATTGTTTTTGCAACCTAGTTATTGTACATATATTAGTTCTAATTTTATAAACATATGATGCTAAATCTCTATACAACAAATTATCATAAGGAATTTTGTCATTGTTTTCTTCCCGAATTTTATTCCTAACTTATTTTCCTATTAACTTAGGTAAACCAGCTAAGAACTTTTCTTTCCAAAAAGGTTGATTACAATCATTCCTAAGAAGAATTCTCTAGGAGAAAATATTTTTATATTGATGGAATTCTCTTAAGGACTTACATTTCATATTGGACAACAAATCTAAGGTTTTATCCCTAATTTGTGAAGGATCTCCTATAAACTTTTGACTGATTGAGAAAATTAAAATATTAAGCATGTCTTAAATTGGTTCATTATTTTCATTAAGAATTCTTATTCCATTTTCATCAATTTTATATGAAGTTAAAATATTGATGTGTTGTTCTTCAATGAGATAGTTATTCTATTAACCTTTTAATTGTCCAATGAAACTAGAAATTAAAAGTAATGCTACTTGGTAATTAGTAACATTAGGAACAGTTTTGTTGGTATTTGAAAACATTATCATTTAATTAAGAACATTAAGAATTTTTTTGTCTAAGAATCCATCTATGTTCCATTGATAAGTAGATCCTGCAAAGTATTTATTTTGATAGTTATCATTCTTTTCTTTAAAAGTTATATTAAGAAGAGTTGCTCTCTGATAATATAATATTTTAGGTTCTTTCCAGTTAGTTTTATTAATTTCATCATTAGATTCATTAATGTTTAAGTCTTTTAAAGAAATATTGGACATTATGTCATTTTCTGAATTATTATTAATTTCATTAAGAACATTAATTTTTTCCGAAATTGTATCATTTATGGTAATACCCCTTAATTTTGAAGTGTTAATTAGTGTGCCCATTTTTAAAATATCAATTGGTTTTAAAGAAGATGAAGTTACTTCTTTAATCATTTTATTTTTTAACATTTTTTTTCCTATCATCCAAGGCTTTTAAAAATTCATTATTTAGATTTTTTGGTATTTCGAAAGGTTTAAATAAATGTACATTTTTATTAGTTAAATTTTTCTCATAAGTTTTATTTATCTCATTATTAATCACATTTTTCATTATATCTAATTGTTTTCCTATTGTGTGTAAATGTTAGTTAGTAAAATTTAAAAGGCACATGTGTTACTTCTGTATTTTTATGCACGGTTTTTATATTACTAAGTGGTGGATGATTCGATTCAATTATTTTTCCATCGCTTAATTTACATTTTAAACATTCGTTTACAACATTGATTTCTTTATGTTTCAAATAATATTCTTCAAACCATTAAAAAAATATTTGAAAATCATTTTCATACATAAAATTATAATATTTATCATTTATTTGTTTAACAACATTTTTAAAAGTTTCAAAATACCATTTCTTATTTTTTTTTTCATTTTTAGGTGAGTTAAATTCTTTATTTAAGATAATCCTATCAAGTTTAAAAGATTTTTCTAAGACATTGAATTTCGCATCACCTAATACGGATGGTGTAGGTTCCTCATGTGCTAATTCATTGTTAAGTTGGTAAATTGGCTTAGTTATACCTAACCTATTATTGACTATACTAGAAAGTGAAGGATTATCCTGACCATTAGACTAAACATTATGTTGAACATTAGATTGGGCATTGAATGATGAAAAATTTATAGGTGGAGGTAAAGGTAGATCTACTGATCTCCTAGAGGAAGATAGCATTGACCTTATTTCTAAGGGTCTTCTAAGATAATCTAAGGGTCTTCTAGCAAATTAGATGGTTACCTTGCCTTCAAGATATTGGATAACATTGGAAGGTTCGATATTGTAAATATGTTGTTTTGGAAATGGGTTCTCTACTTCTCATTGTTCAAGTAGGTTAACTCGAGACCATTGGATCATTCTGGGTATATAAACATTAGCTTTGGTTAGGTCTATTTGGATTAAAATGGTTTGATATTTTTTTATCAATCTTATAAGCATTAGACCCAAAGCTGTTTTTATTAACTTAAAATATATTATATATATTACAGTCACTGGTAAAGCACTTTCTATTATTTTATAATTATGGGTTTTAATTTGAATAATTAAAAAATTCATTATGGTCCTATCCCTAAGGCCTATCGTAATATTTGGATGATTTTCAAATTGTATTGGACCAGTACTAAAAGTAGTCTCAATAGATACGTGCATTGACCTTTCATAGTCCAATTGCCTAGCATGTTTAAGGACCATGAACACAAAAGTGTCTAAACCTAGTTTACTAAGAGGTTTGGCTCTTACTTGAACTAAGTCTACGTGAATATAATTCTATTTTTTAGCATATTTTTTAATTGATTCAGCATTTAGAAGTTTTATTGTTGTTAAATCATAAAAAATAAGGATATTTTTTTATTCTATGGCTATGAAATAATCATTTTTGCTAAAAATTTTCCATTTCGCCATTTAATAAATTTAATCATAAGAAGTTTTAGGTATCTTCTAGTCATCTATTACTTTATTAAAGTCTTTTATATAAATTTCATTTCTATTATTTAATATAGATATTTTTATTGTTTATTAAAAGCAAAGCTAAAAAAGGACATAGTTTTTCTGAGTAAATTCATAATTTTAAAAAAAGATTAATTTATCTGATTTTATAGATCTATTTCATAGGATTAATTTAAAAATTTATGTTGTGATATTTAATTTATGACCTTTTTGCTACCCTTAATATCTTCAAACGGGATTTACGCCAAGGCTCAATAAGAATCACCACAACAAAAGGGTTTCCACAAATGAATTGTTCTAAGTGAATAGAAATATAAAATATAGATTAACATAAAGTTAATCGTCTCAAAAGAAAATTAAAAATCTCTCATTAAACTATATACTCTTTCACTAGCTTTGATACCAACAAGTACTTAGGAGGAGCTATCCTAAATGATAACTACGAAATACTTATGAATTATTCTAATAAAGTTTAGAAAGAGGAAGATGACTTAATTTCTTCTAAAATATATATATATATATATATATATATATTGAAGTTAAATTTATTTTATTTGTATGATACTTATGATTTTTTACTTTATCAAGCAATTTCAATTCTTTAAAAGTATATATAAGTACTTAGAGGTGGCGATAAATTTGAATTACAATTATTGTACGAGGAGCTGCATATGATGGTTGTAATTTCATGTAAATGTTAAGATCGTGTTATTTTTATTTACAAAATGTTAATTTTATGGTCATCATTTTTCGTATGATTAGGTTTATTTACAATTTTTTAATTAATAAACATGTTTAATCTAAACATGAAACACATTTATTAAATAAGTCGAGTTATGTGCTTAAATTTTCATATATGATTGATAAATTGATTAAATTATTAGTCAAAATTTTCAAAATATGAACCCATTTAAATATAAATACGAGATATGACGGGTTAATATGAATTGCTAACCCCACAACTAATTTGTACATTATATCAATATGATACACAATGATAAGGTAAAGAGTAGAAAAAAAAGGTTGTCAACTTATTTACTCTTCAATTTGTATCTTTAAGCTTGTTTTATTTATTTATTTTTTTAATCGTGAATATTTTTCAAGTATTACAAAACAAGTGCACGGTCAAGTCTAACGAATATTTCACTTACACTTGACAAATGTCAATTTCTGGTTATTTCATAATAGTTAATTGGAAAAAAAAAACACTTTTGATTCTCAACATTCGATCACTTTTACATTTGAATCTTAACCTTTTTTTTATTCAAATCATCCATGTTTGCAAAAATTTGGAAAATATAATTTTTCTCTAACATTGTTACCTTTTCCATCCAAAATAGCATGATTGCAATGCTTAATTGAACCAAATAATTAATTTGAGTAAATAGTATAATTAAATATTAAAAAATTGAGTAAATCACTAAAAATGGCAAAAGATCGTAAAAATTAAAGATGGTGTCCCCCACCATAAGATACCATAAGATATTCTAAAAGAAAATGAAAAATCGAAGAGAACCTAATGGATTTGTGCAATCGAATTGTGTTTTCTTTCAATTTTTTTTTTTAAATTTACTAGTAGTAGGTGTTTGCTCACCACCGCCAACACAAGTTAGTGAAACAATCTACTTTTATATATAGGTTATGAGTAACAATTTTGACTACCCTAAGTGAAGAGGTGACCAAATTTTGTTTTCTATTTTTCTATCATTTTTCCACTTTTTCCCATTTTCTATTGTTACTTAATTTATCTATATTTATTTAAATTAATTTTTTAAACCAATTAGGTGCCATCGTGTGTCATTTATAAATGGAAAAGTATGATGTTAAAAAATTCCTCATTTATTAATATATGCAAATATTGAGCATTCAAATGAAAAAAAAAAAAGGATGCAAATAAGATAGTAGTCAAACATTAAATACTAAAAGTGTATTTTTTCCTAATTAATTTAATAAAATAATATTCTTAGATATATTTGGTTAAATAATGTCATGAAAAATTACAAAAAAATAAAAAGAAAGAAAGAAAGCTAGAAAATTTTTATCAAACCCCAAAGGGCATACTAGGGTAGCCATCTTAATACCTTTATGTGGCTAGCCAATAAGGCTTTGGAATATTTTAAAATGATATTCTTTTTCTTAGAATCTTTTTGTTAAATTAATTATTATAAACCAATTAAAAGTCGATAAGTCCCAATGATGGACAACAACTTTTAACAATTTTTAAGGGGTTGGTATTTTGTGATGGTGAGGTGGTAAAGGTGTTGGATGACCAAAAGAAAGGTGATACGATGGTGATTGTTTAAGGTGGTAGAGATTATGATGATGGTGATGGTAAGAATGGTACCTTTTCATAATGCAAAATAATAATAATATGATATGAGCAATGCAAATAGTTTTTATATATAATATAGAACGATAAAATATATTTATTTAATTATTTTTGGTAATATTTTTTTAAAGGAATAGTTATTCCATTCCATACCTTTTGCAATTCTAAAAATAATTAGGCGATTAATATGTTAATATAATTCATTGGTAGATTTTCTTTTTATCATATAATCAAATGTTATTTAAATGTTTATAAAGATTATAACTTTGCTTATTGTTTGCATAAGAATGTTGTGCTTATTAAAACCTTGATTTATATTAAACATTGATGCAATATTCTTTTGCTTTTTAATTTCTTGTCTAGATTTTAGATTGAAAATGGTAGGAACATAATTGAGACGGCAATTTACCCAATATATTTACCCATTAGACCGAACAGATATTTGTCATTTCAAACTTTCTATTCGGAACAACTCCCTACCAATTAAATACACAAACTTAATTTGATAGAATAAACTTTCATAATTATATGGTAAGTCCTCGCTTAATTGCAAATGTAGGAACACGCAAAAGACAAGAAGTCTGACATCGCAAATATTTGTCATTGTTTGACCTACTTCTTGATAGGAACGATAAGAGCATTCATGGGGCAAACATTAAAAGTTTAGGATTCTCCAATGAAACAAAACTTTCTTCTTCCCATTCCGTCTCCTTGTCCACGTCCCTATATTATATGTTTAAGGATTACCATAAATTAAGATCATCGTGTGAAAATTCATCATGGGATTTAGCATATAATTGAAGGAATATATAAACGAGACAAGTAGTGAACGACAATGGGAGTTTCATATGAATATATATATTAGCCTCTTCTTCTGGACATATTATCTAATACCACATTGGGAAAACGGCAAATACAAATTGCAAAAGACAGCATGCATGTACTTTAGCATCTTCAGTCTTGTGCAGTTTATGGAAAGTGGGAACAGCGACGGGTGGTGTATCCACGATCTATAAAAATGTAAAACCACAAATTGAGAGAAACCATATGACCGATTCCTTTATGCTTTATGGTTTAGTGAACACGCCATGTGACTTGCTTGCTATGGAGCTTGGTTTCAAGGGTCTCGTTCATCCAATCTCGGCTTCTTGTGCTCCTTCAAACTACTGCTAATCACATCCGAAATGGTGACGCTGATTTGACGATTGCTGGTGGCACTGAAGCCGCGATTACTGACATTGGTCTGGAAGGACTTATAGCTGCCCGATCCTTATCTAGGAGAAACGACCACCCACAAACTGCACCAAGACCTTGGGATAAGGAATCCCGACGGTTTCGTCTTAGGTGAAGGAGCTGGAGTGCTGGTTAGTCAAATATTTTAATAAAACAGGGGACGGAGCACGATAGATTCCTACTTAAAAGACTCTCATATAATTCTCTGCTGTGTCGGTGCGTGCTACCATTGATTTTACCTTACCCTAAATTAAATGGAACCAGTAACCCGTGAAATGTCCACTTTCAAAGTGATGTTTATAGAACAAGACGTGGGTGAGAATGTTCCATAGATGGATCGCTATGATATCATTTTTCTTTCTAATGTTTCTCCATGAGCAAGCATTAAGATCATCAGAGAGCTTTATCACTTCTTTATGACAACACACACGACACGCGTAAGTAAATAAATAAATTAATTTTTTTTATTATTAGAAAAAGAAAAAGAAAAAGAAGAGGAATCCTAACTATTTATAAGGAAGTTTACTCTCCAACGACACTTGTTATGACCTAACCATGTCAGGTAATGGAGAGGTTGGAGCATGCAAGGAAACGCTCCGCTCCGATCGTTGCAGAATATCTAGGAGGTGCAATTAACAATGATGCCCCCATCACATTACTGCCCCCATGCCTGATGGAAAAGCTGCCTCGGCATGCATAAAGAGGTGCCTTGATAATTCCGGTGTTTCACCGGAGGAGGTAGGGTTGCTCCACCCTTTTATGTTTCTTTCCGATCTCATCAAGAAAATAAGTGAGATTCAACATCTTCCATTCGATCTGTGAATATGCTGTATCGAGCGAGCATCTAATAGATAAAATAAGACAAGGATGTTTTTCGCAAACGGCCAAACATACAAATAGATAACACATTCTCCTGCCCTCAGTGACAATCCCTGCTAAGGTTGGCTCTAGCTCGACCGAATTAACTATAATCTCTCACGATGCTGGATTTTCTCTGATATCGTATCATCGAATGAATAATAGATAAAATCGTCAACAAGGACGGACAACTCCGAATGCTAGGGCTACTTCAAATAACCTTAGTAAGATAGACCGCCTAGCTCGAGGGCAATTTGTATAATTCATCGACATGGCAGGAATTGGGATAATAGTGGGCGAAGTCTTGGCCCTTACGATATGTTTGGAAAGTGGAAAGGAAATAGGAGGGAAGGACTCTGGAGAATGAAAGAATTGCAGTATTTAATTCATTTATACATACTTGTTTAAAGGAGGAAAAGAAAAAGGACTCAAGCTTGTTTGTTAAAGTTGCTTCTTGTCAAAATGATGAATGAGACTGGTAATTATTTGTGCTTTTATTTTCTTTTTTCTTCCTTTTCATGGTGACTCTTCTTACATTCCTCGAATTCAATGCGTTAAAATCGGATAAACCACTGACTCTAGCACTACCCGGCCTTACACAAACAAATGTAAAGAGATAACCTAATCATTCCACAGGTAGAAGGTTTTTTCTTTCTTTTTTTCAATTTTATCTACTAACAGGAAAGCATCTCATTTATCCTTCGATAGAAACATCCTTTAGAAATCAGTGCAATATTGATTTTCTTTTTCCATTTTACACCCTATTTGCAATCCTATGGTACGTCGAAAAGATTGAGATTTGCTATACAAGTAAAAGTTTTAGATTTGAATCCCCTCCATTTATTCTTTCTTTAAATTCTTTCAAATTATAAATTTATAATTGAAATTATTTAATTTTTTAAAATATTATATAATGTCATTAGAATATTCTTTATAATTTTAATCGTTGATTATAGATAATAATATCTTAAAAGAGTAAATTGAGAAAAATAAACAAAAGAGCATCAATTTTCAAAAGTTTTAATTTAATAAGTATCATCTATGATCTCCACTATTGGTTACACATGGGAGGAAGCAAAATCTTAACAAACTTTTTTTCCATTTTATATCTGAACCAATGTCCATGGAACACTTATCTGACATTTTCTTAACCAGATTCTGCCTAATTGTAACATCAACGCAGGGCAATTTATGAAATTTCATACTTATTTAATTAAAAGATTAGCTACCAACATTCATCATATAGGGAGGCTTGATCTCCAAAGAAATAAAAAAGAGTACTTGCTGTAGTCGTTAATCATTTCCCAAAAGAACTAGGTCATGGAAAATCTATCTTCTCACTTCTTACTTTCTCTGAAAACTGGCCCGTTCGAAAGGGCCTAACTTCCGCCATCATCTTGTTCATAATCTTGCAACAAATACATAAATCATTATCATGACTATATCGAAAATAGCAAAAAAAATTAAAATTAAAATAAAAAAGAGATCAATAATAATGTCTCTAGGCTGCAAAAGTCTAAACAAATCCATCCTCAATATGATAAAAACTCATTTCATCACATGGTTTTTATAATAAAGGAAAATAATAAACAAATCCAATTGAAAAAAAAAAAAGGTATTTATCTATAAGTTTTGGCCAAGCTCGATCCAAGTATATCCATGCACGCAAATTCATATCTAAAGGTATTCCTATAAATAATCAGATGTGTTTGATACAATCCATATGTTTATATTTCAATACAAAATTTATTTCATTGATATTTCTGGATTATACTACTCATTTTCACGAATTTTTGTAGATAGGAAAAGCGTTGGAGTCGATGAATCCCATTGCAAAATGATTAATTGATGTATTACTCGATTCAAGTTGGTACTTTCAATTTTATTTCATTTTTTTTTTCTTCTTTTGTGCACCTTTACCTTTTTCTTAGCTAACTTTTACTATTCATTTGTTATATCGTGAAAATTTGCTATTAGTAAATTGTTGGGATTAATTGAATTCTTGTATAAGATTATGAATTGATGTATTGCGCCGTTTAAGTTGGTAACTTTAATTTCACTCCCTTTCTCTTTTTATTTACGTCATCTCTCGTTAGTGCTCTCTTTTTTATTTTTAAATTGTTACTTCAAGATCCACAAAAGTGATTGGTAAATTTTAGAAATGTATTGTTTTCTTTTTGGATCATGCAAATCTGTTCATGAAATTTTACAAAAAGATTGAACGCTGGAGCTAGATAAATTATGTTACGAAATGATGGGATGATATATTACCTTATTGAAGTTTATAATTTTAATTTTGCCCATTTCATATACCTTACGGTTTTATTATCTTTTTTTTTTTTTTTGTATATTTCCACTTTTTACTTCAATTACTTTTTTAACGAACTTTTTTATGTATTTGTTATATAGGTAATGATCAAGAAATAAATTTATGTAAGGTAAAGATGAAATTGAAAAATGGATTTGGATCAAAATGAAAATTACATAAGCAGAAAGATTGAATGGGAGCTAATAGATGTGGTTTTATTTATTTATTTATTTTTTTTAAACTTTGAATTACACTTGATGTTTATAAGAGTTAGTAAGAGTTTATAAATTCATTATCTTGTCTCTATATTTAAGTTAAATTTATCATGTACATTTATATACACGTTAATTGTTGTGATATTATCTGTGAACCCAAAAAATTTTCTTGTGAGATCGAGCTCGGTTGTCTCAAGTAGACAAGTCCAATTTTAGGAATAATGGCTATTAGTAGTCTGGGATTTTGTAAGTCGTGCGAAGCTTTAGATTCTAGAACTGAATAAAGTATTAAAAAAATCATGAGAAAAGGAAAGCTTAAATAGGAATATAATTTAAGCACAAACTAATAAAAAGCAATTCGTCTAAAATTTAAAGGCCTACGATTGTGTCGATTTAGCATAATATAGACACGAGTCGAACCAATCCCCACTTGATGTTTTGTGAACACGCTGTATAGGGGAGAAATTCTGTCTTCTTCATATCTCAATTCTATAATATTTCATATTGCTTAAAACTGACTTAAATTCAAATGTTAAAGAGTTAATAAAGACTTGTCAAATTAAACCCTTCACGCCAACGAGAGTTTAGAAGTCATAACGCTTGTATAAGTTTAAAATTCACGTGCATGATCACTCTAGATACTGGAGTTAGAGAAGAAAACCGCGTTAAACCTTAAATTGAATCAAATTAAACCTAAAAGATGATATGTTTACAAATTGTTTGGTTACAATTTAGTTTGATCATATATAAACGGTCCATTTGAGGAAGTGAAGCGAATCGAATCGAATCGTTTAATTAAACAAAAATAATTTTATACAATTATTTTGTTACTTTTTTATTTTTTTCATCAATTTTTATGTATTTTATCAAAATTTTCATATCTTTTTCTTCCTCTTTATTTTGTTTTTTGGTAAATTATTAAAAATAAATTGAGTAAGTTCTGTTTGAAATTTCACATTTAGAAAGTTTTATTTTCTATATTGTCATTTTCTTGTAAGTTTTAAAATCAAGAGTCTTACCTTAGTATTTTTTTATGTATTTCTCATTTCCTTTCCGATCTTTTAGCGTATCTTTTTTATTTTCTTCGTATTGTTTTTTTATGGGCAATTTTACTTTTCCCTTCTCATTGTTTATTTGTTAATTTTACTTTTCCCTTCTCATTGTTTATTTGTTAGAGTAGTCCCTTATACTTATTCAATTAAATTGAATTTGTTAAGATCTTGTAAAACATTTTACTAAATATTATTACATATGATAAATTTATGAGAAATTTGTTAAATCTATAAGTTTTTATTTGTGATTTTGATAAGAACAAATCTATGCAAGTCATGGCTAATAAAATATTGTTATAGACCAATTTGCAAATTCTCCCAAAGAACTTTATCAATTATATCTTTTAAGGAAGTAAAATTAACTTGGAAATACTTTACAACTTATTAAGTTGATTCTGATATTGTTGAAAGAAGAAAAAATAATCAAGTATTGTTTATTGTGTCTAAGCGTGTTTTTAGTTGTTCTGGTGTAAACCGTTTGATTAGTTGCACCAAGTGTTCTATGATGAGTGGTAAGATATCGATTGTGTGGTTGGTTGTCCCAGGACTATACGGTTAATTGTCTTAGGACTATTCGACTAGTTGATGAAGGTCAGTGTGGTGTGTTTGACCGTGCGGCTGGTTGTCCTTAGATTGTTAAGTTGGTTGATGAAGGTCAATAAGTTATGACGAACCATGTGACTAGTGACTTGAAGGCTGTTTGAATGGTGACCCTATTTAAATGATTTGTCCGACTAATCTGATCATAATTGTTCAATTGGTCTACATAGAAATTAGTTATTACAATGCACTTAACGTAGGATAAATAGGACCAATGATTGGATTTTTGCCGAAGGATATAAATGTGAGTTTGTAGGCAGTTGAAGACAATTAATAGAGCTATATTTCTGCAATTATTCCTCTTGTTAACGTGAATTTCATTCTAATTGTCTTGTAATCACTATTTGTAATATTTTGTAAACTCTAGGATAGTGTTAAGTTTTATATTTGCAATTTTTACTCCAGAAAGGCACTATACTTAGTGATTGTGAGTTATTGTAATTGTGAGATCATTTGTAATAGAGATTAGGTGTAGGCACTAATACTTTTGAGATTGTTATCAATAAAAATTGTGTGTGAAGACATCGATTGAGGTATTGGGTAATCATGAAGAGTAGGAGGCGGTGTGAACCTCACGTTAAAATTTCGAGTTTGATTTCTTTATTCCTTTCTCTTTATATTTCTACAATCTAATTTTTTCTTAAATGTTTCCATATTGCATCTATTTGTCAATTTGATCAAAGGTTCATTGTTGAAATAAAAAGTATTCATTAAACTCAATTCATCCCCTCACTTGAGTTCCTAGTATAATATTTCAAAATTAATTGAAAATATACGAAAGTTTAATGGATTAGAAAACATATTATTGGAGATAAAAATATTTAGCAAAAGGAAAATTTGACATAACAGTTCGGTTGGATTTAAAAAAAAATCAAATCGTTGTATTAGGTTTAGTTTGGTAAGAGATGATAAATTGTATCAAACTGAACTATGCCCACCTTTATTAGGCACAATAAGAATGAGCATTGTAATCTAACCAAATGAAATAAAAAAGAAACAGTAGTCAGCTTGGACCCTGCTCCTTTTTCGCTTCATTGCCAAACATCATCCCCCATCAGACTATTTCTCTCTCATCCCTTTAACTCGGCCATTCCATCCTTGTTTTCAAGCCTTAATTTCTTCAAGAATATTCATCAACTAATGTCATTATATCTCAATCATCTAGAGTTCGAGCCATCTAAGGAGTAGGTAAAGTATTTTTCTCTCATTTCTTTCCACTTTTAAAGTTAGACTTGTAAGAACTTGTGTTGAATCTTTGATCTTAAATTGCACCTCCCATTTCCTTTGAATTTTACAAAACTGAGTTGTTCAAGATAAGAACCTAAACTTATGGCTCTTGATGTTGAATTTCATTAAGGGTTCTAAGTGGTTTTATAGTCCAAGGACTAGTTAAAGATAGCTTAGTATATGAACTTTGGAGTTGAGCTTGAATTTCTTGGTTTCCTTATATTATTTTGACTTGTAGCTACTCGATTAGTACAGGCATGCTGTTGTTCATGCTATATTAGGTATCTTCTTGTACATGTACAAAGGTTCTTAAATGGTTTAAGCTAACATTTATACATTATAATAACCAAACTAGCCAAACAATGGAGTTAAAGCTCTAATTAGTTGATTTTTCTTGGTAACCCCATACGACCAATGGTTATATTAATTTTTAGGAACTACTATTACTACTACTATTGCAGTGAGACCAAGTTAGATCCAAATTTATATCCACGTACGCTAATTTGTTTCAAAACACAGTTTTATAAACGATCAAGCATGGGGAGTCGATAATGGTAAGAATCGAAAGCTCTTACCTTTTGCAACAAAATGATAATTTGATATAATATATTTCCATCATGTATTACATTATTTAACATGGAATAGGTTATCCCTTTATTTGTCTTCCATCAATAGTTCAACATTTAGAGTGTCTTGAGAATCACCATGGTTATAGCTCTACCTCTATCCATTTTCACCAATTTCTTCTTCATCATAGGCATTAAGGGCAACTCTAATATCCTTAACACACTTTCCCTTCTCTCTTCACTCTCTAATTCGAACTCAAGTGACTCCCCCCTTTACTTATCATCACTTATTGATTTAGACATATGAGTATTATGTTCATAAAACCCAAACGTTTAAGAGGTTTAATTTAGCTAAACTTCTTATCGTTTAATTATCATTCTACTCCCTTGGCCTCATGGCCAATAAAAGCCTTTCACAATTGTCATGCCATATATATTCTTCTCTTACCCCCTTTTTGATTCAAGCTACGTCTCTTATTTTTCCTCTCAACCCTCAGTTCATATGGTCTAATTGTTATCCTAAATGTTCCTTCTTTCTTATATCTTTCAATTTTAAGCGCTAACTATAACATGCTGTGTTAACTGAACAATAGGGTTGCATTTTTGCTCTACCAGTTATGTCAAATTTGAGCCTAGTTATTAATTAGGCTATGTTTTGATCCTTTGACTCATTAACATCACAATTGACATAAGAATCTCAAAATCTTTGGCACGATCTTCAACACTCAAACCTCTTTATTTGGAAGGGCTACAACTTTAAGAATATCTTCTAATGAAAATCAACAATAGCCTACATAATAATTGCTTCATTTCCCTAGCAACATAGCCATCTCCCCTTCATCATTTCTCTTTCTCTATGTTAATACATTTTTCCACCATAAAACAACATAACCCATAAAATTATAACTCCTTTAGATGTACCTTCATCTACTTATTATATTCATAAAAACTTGTTTCTCGACCTTGTATCCATAGTCAAGGTAATTGTCTACCTTATAACTATGTCTAAAAGGTAGAATTCCAAGTTTAGTGAATATCATTACTAGTGAGGGTTTTTTTGGTTAAGTGATTATAAAGGTTTTTTAAATTAATTACTCATTAGCTTGACTATTGACTAACTTTGGCTTGGGTATTACAAATGACATCAAGGCTAATCCATTATTAGTAGATGGACAATTTAAGAATAAACTTAGGTGAAAGCTAGCATACTTATTTTCACTCAATTTAAAGAAGAGGCAAAAAAATGTTATTAAGATATGACTTTAAAAAAGTTTTTGACATGAACTATTAATAAAGGATGGTTAGAATGAATCGAATTATACATTGAAAAGGGAGCAAGAACCAAGCTTGATTATAGGGTCTTATGATAAGCATATTATATATTTTAAGGAGTGATTGAAATTCTTTTTATGGAATAAAGTTTCATGCAAATCATGAGGGATATTATTTTAAGTTAGTAAATAAGATCATAAATATCAAATAAATATTAATAAAAATAATCTCGTTAAACGGTCAAAAAGCTTCTTAATTATCAATTTATCTTATTATTTACTAATTTTGATCTAGGCTGATAATCCAACCTAACGGTTAAAACTATAGGAAAAGAAGCACAAATCTAAATATCTTGTAAAGCGAGTCGGGAGATAAGATGGCCGATGGTCACAAGAGAGAAAAAGGGCGGGGGGTTTTCTTTTTGAAAACCCAAAAGTAAAATACCATCGCCTCGGACACCACAATGGAGAGAGAGGGAGAGAGAGACTCACACACACATTTCCCCACCCCCTCAGCCACACTGCAGAGCACACACAAAACAAAACAAAACAAAACAACACCATCTCTCTCCTTGTCTCTCTCTCTCCTTTCAAGCTGCCTCTGGTTTCGTGCGCTGGAACTACCACTACTCCCCCTCTTTTCTAGCCCTAGCCTACTGAAAGAAACCACCTATCCAGCTCCAAATCTTCAAGCCATCTGCTTTCACAACTCCATAGACGCTCTCTCTCTTTCTCTTAGGGTTTTTGGTTTTGGTTGAGTGAATATGTTAGATTCTCCAACTTGTGATGCTTCAGACTCGGTTAAGTTTGGATTTCGTGACATGGGACGGCTCAGTCCTGATGTTGGTCCATACCCAGAAGGCAAGCTTCATTATTCCACCATGTGAAATCTATATTTTTCTTCTTAAATGTTTTGAATTTCTTGAAAAGATGCCTGCTTTCTTGCTCTGTTCCTATTAGGCTATTGCAATAAACTTGGTTTCTTCTGTTGGTGTTGAAAAGCAGTTCTTTTATATATATTAATTTTCGGTTTTAACATGTTGTTTGGCATTATTCTATATTTGATGGCAATGAAAGTTGTCCGCCAGTGACACGAGGAGATCAAACAGATTGCCGTGCGTTGGTTTGATAATGGTTCTGTATTTAAGAAATCCTAAGGATTATCTGAGTCCAATAATATGTGTATATATAGTTTATGGAACCTTCGACCTCCGACCAATGAGGTGATGGCGCATATACTTCCATTCTGATGGACTAAATATCCTTCAAAGCGCGCCGAGTACAGTTTTTACTTTGGGTCTTTTAACTGAAATTTGTCAAGCTGAATTAAGTATTGTTGGAATGTCACAAACATTTGAATCTTTGGACTGTTGGTTATGGGATAATTTATTGGCTTGTACAAGTATTTTTGTTTCAATGGTTGCTAGTGTTCTAAATACACCTTGTTACTCAATTATGCGGATGACAAAATCAGACCATATTTGGTTTATTATAGGGTAAATTTTGTTTCTGCTTTAGTTTGTATGACAAATTTGATTTTTTTTAATTTATTTATTGTAAATGGATGCTATGTGTGAGATAAAGTAAATTCAGCAGAAGCTCGAATTATTGAGTGATGATGTAGCAAACTAAGCAAAGCTTTGGGAAGAGAGTGAAATACAATTCGATGATTTATGATTGAAGCACATGGGAAGATTTTGTTTCTCTTAACAAGATGCTATGTATTTGAAAAGGATATAGGAATTGGTCACTGTTGTAATTCGATGATATATAATGATTGCTATGCTGTACTACTTGTGGAAGAGATTGTTCGAGGTGTCATGATTAGTTCTTTTGACGACACGAGAGAAAATTAGGAAAGGAGAAAGACAGCAGAGAGTTAGGCCTCCTGGGACTTTCTTATCTTCCAGGTCATTACTGTATTTTCTCATAAAGTGAAAAATGGCAGCGGTTATGTTTTCTTGATTTTCTCACGTTCATTGTAGTTTATAAAATATTCTGTTATTTTTTATATTATGTGAAAATCAAGTGATGATGGGTCCTGAATGTGCCTGCTGAGCCCTGTCTTTGACTATTTGACTGTTTTGCTTCTGTAATGCTAATATTTCATAGTTTTGTTGAGTTTAATCACTTGATTTTAAGACATGTGATAATCCCTTTGATGGTTCCATTTTGTCTATCTAGTTCATTATAGTTCTTGGATTACCGAAAAGAAAAAAGAAGTGAGAACTAGAAAAAAAAAGGATGACTTATTGTAGTGGAAAGAGCAGATTTTTGAGGGGATGGTAGAACAGGAAATGCAGAATATTGGTATGGAAACCTCATTCTTCTTAATTTCTAGGAAAGATATATACACATATATGGATACATACATACATACATATGTACATATATAGATAGATACATTTGCAAGGTTTCTGCAATTAGTCACAACTATTTATCTACAGGAAGCAGAGGAAGTAATAAAGGGTAACTGCTGCGAATGAGTTGCAATCATTATTTGGTTTCCTTAGCATATTCTTTGAATCACTAGGGTAATCCCCACTCCATCTTAATAACAACTAGATGTGAGGAAACAAATATTTCTTAAAGCCGTGTATTTGTGAGAAATTATATTGGACCAGCGATTCTTGCAACCACTTCTTTCTCATTGATGTATATGATTTTTCTATATGCTCTTAAATTATGGAGTAATTTACGGTAGATGTTTTGTGACTTTGATTAACACAAAGTTTGTGTTATGATTTATTAGGTTTGAATTTCCTTAAATTATGTAAATTTGTTTTCATAAAGCTCATATGTTTTTTTATCAAACTTCCATGGGAGGGAAGTTATTTTCAGAGAATGTTCTCTCTTGTATGCCAAAAGAAACTAACAAACGATGTTAGAGCTGTAATTCATGGAGATCTTATGGGTTTATAATTGAGCTTTCTTGTGAGTTTCTTCTGTGAAGTGAGAATTCAAATGCTAAGGGGAAAAAGGAAGATGGTTTTCATCCCTCGACAAATGATGGGTCCTTTCGTTTTTTATGGTGAGAATTGTCATGTTTGAGCAATCAAGATAAAGCTGTACTTGAAAGCCCAAAGTTTATGTGATGTGTTGGAAAATGATGCTAATCCACCAGCACTAAGAGCCATTTAAACCTTGGTACTGATGATTAAACATGAAGGGGATTCAAGAAAGAAGTGAACAGCACTTTCTTGCCTTCATTCAGCACTGCTTCATGTAATTTTCACTAGCATACTGACATGGAAAGACTTCAAAAGAGGCATAGGATGGTTAGACAGATGACTTTAAACACATGAAAGAGTGAAAATGATGAAGCTCTTAACTTTGGAATGGGATCTCAAGGGAAAAAAATAAAATAGTAGTGGAGATGACATTGGCAAGGGCCATGATGTTGGATAAATGGTGGAAAAAAACAATTGTGGATGATGATGTTTAAATATTTGTCTAGATGCTTAATCATGTTTGTTTGAAGGGAGAGGATAATATCATTTTCCCAATTCTTTCCATACACAGGAGATGGGTTATTGTGTGAGAGTCGAATTGTATGCAAGTCACACTAGTTTGTGAAATTGGTCATGCAAAACTTGATGTTGTTGTGAGTTGAGATTGAGTGGAATTTGATTTGAGTCTATTTTGGTTCAAGGTAGCCTATTAATTGAGGAAAATGTGTCATATTGATCTAAATGCAAATGAAATTTGTTGAGTATCATCTCAAACTAAGCTTGTCCCATAGTATTTGCAAGAGAAATCAAAGTAGTAAAGTTAGTTAGTGTTGGTCCATTTGATTGTTGCTATGTGGCAAGTCATTTAGAGGGCTATTAGGATATGAGTAAAATTAGTGAGTTAAACATTATGAATCATTGTGGCATATTTTTCTTCTAAGACAGATTCTTAGGATCTAATAGCTTTGAGCCTTTTGAGTATAGGAGCATCTTGCTTTGGGGTGTGTCTTGTTTGGCTTCAATTCTGTCAAATAGGGTTTGCATTTACTTTTACTTAAATAAAATCAATCTTTTAAGTCTTTTGGATTCTATCAAGTGGTCTATCCTGTCGGATTATATCAAAAGAGGGATGATAAACTCTGGATCCCAGATACTAAAATAATACATCTTGAAGTTTGTTTGGATTCGATAAGGAATGTGCTGCTAGGGATGGCAAAGGGGGTGAAAGAGATTTGAGGCGAGAATCAGGAGCAATTATTGAAAAGGAGCTGACAATTGAGTGTGATCAAGATTGAATTAAAGTCCTTGATGATTTGAAGTTGATGATGTAATGTGTCTTCAATCTGAAACACAAACTAAGGAGAGCACATTTAAGATGTCTTCTAATGGAGAGAGATTGAGCATTTTGTCAAAACCTTTCTCACAGCAGGAACAACTGGTGTTGTTCTACACTCCAGGGTATGGATCTGGTTTGATTTGACTGGCAAGTACACTCCAGTGGTGTTGTTGTAACTTCAACTTCCATTGATGAAGGGAGGTGAATTCCAATTGTCGTACTAATGCTCCAACGATGTTGGAAGATCATTCAAATCTTGAGGAGTCCATGAAAGTTCTGATTCTGGTGTTGGATCCGCTTCTTCCAGGTTCAGTTTCCCTTTCTCTTCTAGCAAATTTTGGATGTGAAAAATGAGTTTGAATTTTGAATTAGGAGGCAATTAATATGAATTCCAATGTTGTGTTGACTGAAATAGACACAGTATAAGGAGCTGGTATTTATGCTGAACATAGACTCCCAGTGCAAACATAATTTGATGATGACAATCCAATTAAGTGAATTGTGATTGAAGAGCAAACCTTTGAGGTTGTAGCTCATTGCATAAATGGAGGGATTTGTTGGCAAAGGAAAACTTTAGATGAGCATGAGGTGAGTTGGGTTCAAGTGTTGCAAAGGATAATTCCTCATCAGCCATGGAAATTATTGATGGGGGAGATCATAAAGGGGTACAATGGAAGACAAGCTATTGGTGTGGTTTTTTGGGTTTTCTATTATCCATGGTTTGGTGCATTTGGATGATAATCGGAGTATGAAAATGGGAGCAACGCTCTTGACTTGAGGAAGGCAAACCTTTGGTGGTATTAGCACAATAAATCAAGGAGTACAGTTATTTGATGTTGGTACGATAATGTGTTGCCATGTGGCAAGTCTTTTAAAAACCATGTAAATAATGAGTTAGTTTTATTCGTTCTAGCATATCTTTCTTTCACACTCAGATTGTTAGGAGCTATTAGATGTGTGTATAAGATGAAGTTGCTTGATTATAGGCAGATATTTCTCTAATGTGCATGTTTTATGGCCTTAATTCTGTATTTAGGATTTGTAATTACTTTTTCTTCAATAGAGACAGTCTATGAGTGTTTTAGTTCCTATCATTGATCAAACTTGAATCTAGCTCGTACCTTTGAGTCTAGGTAAAGCGCAAGCTCATACAGCAGTCTTCAGAAAGCATCTAGCGGGTGATGAGTTTAGGATCATAGTCTCAAAGCTCTGTTAAGTTTTAGGTACAGCGTGTGGGCAGCGTACATCCAAAATTAGGTCTGTCAACTTTATGTATCTAGGAAGACCAAACTGCTTTGTTAAGCAATCCCTCTACATGGCATCAAGTGTAATGAGTTTAAGACCATATTCTCAAAGCTCTATTGTCTTTGGTACAATGTGGATGTAGTACATCCAAACTTTTGTGGCCTATTAACCTTATTTATCTAAGAAGACCACAAAGTTGTGTTAAACGAGCCTTTCATGGAGGGCAGAAAGCACCAACCTTTGAACCCAAACTTCGTTGTTGGTTATGTGCAATATGAATTTCTTGACCACTTCATTCTATTTGCTTGGCCAAACACTCCCACCACATACCATACCTCCCACTTTCATGAATTAGACGAGTAAAGTCCCTATACTTTATTAAGGATAGGGTAGCATAGTATACTCATCTGTATCATCAAAGTTGTTGTGCTCTAGCCGTGAAGTACTTTTAGTTAACTTTACTCTCTCAATGTTACATTATTGCTTTTTATTAGCACAACTTCTTTGTTTCACAAATTCATGTGCTATACTCACTTTACGTGTTCATATAAATATTAGAACAGTAAACTATCTATTCTTTGTAAGGATATAGGTAGCATTCTTGCGGTATCTCTTCGACCTTTGTGCATTATGCAAAGTACTTCTGCTTTAGTAATAATGTACTCAATACTTAAATCTTGCTGTCGGTGGTGCATTATCATTTTTATTAGCTTGACTTCTTAGTTTCATAAATTCATCCGATACACTAAAATTTCTTGATTTATTAGACGAATAAAGTACCAATATGTATCAAGGATGAAGGTAGCATTCTTTTATTGATCTTGCATTATGACAAGTTTCAGAAATTCATACTCAATGTCACGTTGTCGATGTTATTATTGGTTTTCTTTAGCTTATGACTAGTTTCATAATTCCATCCACTATATGAATATACTTCCCACGTTCATATATTAGAAGAGTGAATTGCTCTACTTTATTAAGGATAGAGGTAGCATACCCATGTGTATCAAATCAATCTTTACTTGCATTATCTGATCAAAGTACTTCTGCTCATTTCACTCTCTTGATGCTATATTATTGCTTTTCTTCAGCATGACTTCTTAGTACCACAAATTTATGTGCCATACTTCCCGTATTCATATATTAGAAAAGTAAAGTACCTATACTTTCTAGGGATATATGTAGCGTACTCATTGCTATCTGATCTACCTTAGTGCATGTTGTACTCAAAGTACTTCTGCTCTAATGCTAAGGTACTCATACGTAACTTTTGCTGTTGATGTTACATTATTGGTTTTCTTTAGCTTATCACTAGTTTCGGAAATTCATCCACCATATATTATACTTCCTACTTTCATATGTTAGATTAGTAAAGTACCTATACTTTATTAGGGATAGGGGTAGCATACGCATATGTATCATCAAAGTAGCTGTGCTCTAGCCGTAAAGTACTCTTAGTTAACTTCACTCTCTCAATGTTACATTATTGCTTTGCATAAGCGTAACTTCTTAATTTCACAATTTCATGCGCTATACTCACTTCACGTGTTCAAATAAATAGTAGAACAGTAAGCTACCTATACTTTAATAAGGATACAGGTAGCACTCATTTGGTATCTGTTTGACCTTTGTGCATTATGCAATGAACTTCTGCTCTAGCCATAATGTACTCATACTTAAATCTTGCTGTCAGTGTTGCATTGTATTATTTTCATTAGCTTGAATTCTTAGTTTCACAAATTCATCCACTACACTAAAATTTCTTCATATCTTAAACAAGTACCTATACTTTATCAAGGATACTGGTAGCATACTCTTCTCATGCACTATGTACAATGTGAATTTCTTGACCACTTCATTCTATTTGCTCAGCCAAACACTCCCACCACATTAGCCAGTTTTGGAATACTTCATGTTTCCTCTAAGACATAATACTAGTATTTTCATAAATCTCATTTTCTCACTCTTTGGAAATTTCATAGTTCTTTAATTCAGTAGAAAAGCTAGATATTCTGAAAATATAGAAACTGGAGCTTTGACCATTTTGAAGGGGTTGTGCATTACTTCAAAATCAGTCAAAGAGTGCCATGAAGAAACTTCATCTCGCATGCTCGTTCTGGACATTAGATAGCATTGTCAATTATTGATGCTTACGTATTTACTATGATCAAAATGTATAGCTTATGCTCTTAGTGCAATGCTTGGGATTTTCTTTAGATGTATAGTTGGCATTTAGTTGGTTTTCATCTTCAATTTAGCTATGTGTTAACTTGTTGGAGATATACATGAATTATCAGGCTGTGGAATTTGGCTTGCCAACCCTTTTGTGTAGGGTGCATTTGAAGTGAGAGAAATTAGCCTATCTTTGAGGGTTGAGTAAATATTTAAAGTTTTTCAATTGTTTGGAGTCTATTGTTTGATTTTGTAAATGCTCTTATTTTCTTTATTCTCTTGGATATTCTGTAGTATCACAGTTTTATTGATGATATATATATATATATATATATATATATATATTTCCTTATTCATAATAATAAGTTGCTTTTTTTGCCTTATAATTTACAATATTTCGGGAAGTGAAGCTTTAGATTTGCTGGCATGAGAACTTTTGGAAACTTGGAATGCCTCTTGTAACTAGGTAATTCTTTCTGCTTCTTATGCCATGCCAAACGCATGACAGGTTTTTGGAGAGGAGTGATTCATGGTTCAAGGATTGTGGTCGGTGCGAGTAAGCAGCAGACCTGACAGCTCTTACAACCCTGCAGTGTCAGAAAATATGGATTAGGATGCCCCCAGGTTGGAGTAGGGAATGAAGCCGGCGGTCCGTGTAGTTTAGCGATGTATTATCTTTGTCAATATTCAATAGCTTTTTCTTTTAGTTGCTAAATTTCTTAGAAACAGTGACTTATTCTCTACTTTATAATCTTATTTCTCTCCTCATGGTCATGTTTTTGCTTCGGTATTTTTTACGTTCTTCTATTTGTTTTGTTTCAAATTTGACTGCATTCTTGCCTCTGTTATTTTCTTTCAATCGAGGGCATGAATGCATGAGAAGTATATGTGAATGGTGATTTTAACCATGTTTCACTAGTTAGATCGGAAAACTAATCATCCCATTTTGAATGCTCCCAAAAGTTTACCTATAAGATGATGTCTCCAAGTCTTTATTTATGTGCCAGTTCATTCTGGATGGGTTTAGTTGATTTGCTTTCATTTGGCCTTTATAGTGTGTGGGGCATGATGAATGTGGATAACTTAAAAATGAGGAAAATGATTTTTTTTTTTTTTAAAGAAAAGTCGGAAAAATAACTTGAAAGTAAATGATTATTATTTTTAGAAAAATCGAAATCATTTTTGACATATCTTAAGGCAAATTACTTCCATAGATTCTTACCGTTATTTCTCGCTACTACTTTCTGAAACCTTTTAGAAATTACTATGATTATGTTTGGCAATTTTAAAGCTTTCAACACTGCGATTATCATCGAACAACATTGTAAGTGTAAGTGTTAGTTCCTGGCTGGATGAGGGCATAGATGTGATTGGGATATGATTACTATGATTATGGTTGTACTCAGACATCCACAGACGTATTTTTACCTCATATGAGTCTTTCATCCTTGATAAGAATAAAAATAATAAAAAAAAGTCAAGTACAAGAAAATATTCAAAAACTGAAAACTGAAAAAAAGGAAGTTCTCTCTCTCTCTCTCTCATTTAATATTTTGATATTATATAATATATGTTATGTAATATTTTGATATTTTATATATTTTAAAGATTAAGGGGCTCAATGCCTAATTTTAAATATATAGGAATTGAACACTCATGGAGTAAATATAAAAGTATGCATTTGCAATTTACCATTTTGCCATGAGTTATTGATTAAATTTTATGGAGATAGAACGCAAATTTCATTTTTGTTTTAGGATCCTCCTTTAGAGATGAATATTGCCCATATTCAATCCTGTTCCTAATTTCTGTCCCCATTGCTAAGATCACAATATGCCTTCCATTCAAACCATTGCTCCCATACTCTTTGAAGTTTTTGCTCGTGGCAATCCACCTCCTTATAATTTCTTTAGCTATTTTTAAGTCTTAGTTGCCTTGTACGTCGCAGGAAAGATGCATGAGATTCATAGTACCGGTCCATCTTCGTAGAGCATCATTATGGTGCTTGCATGAATTACCGAAACATGTTGATTTATGAATAGACAAAACTACATACGGTATTTTGTTAAGCCCCATTTCATTTATCATCAATACAAACTCTGGGGTTTTGGCACTTCGTTTCATTTATTGTCACGCATCATAACTTACACAGTAAAAGGTATTATAATTATTTATGTAATTTATACATAAGGTACTCATGTATTCCAAAGATCCATAGGTTATTTCTAGATATGCACTAATGAAAAGTTTTCCTTATCAAACTAATCTATTAATTATTTGGGATAATTGTAAATATATTGTCTAAACTATTGAATGGTGACTTCATCTCTTTATAACGATTGCTCTTATATACATATATATCCTCAAACTTTTATTATATTCTCAAAATCATCGCTAAAGTGATCATGAATAGCGATGATCTTGGTTTTACTGATAGTTGGAGGTTATGCATATATTTTCAAAAGTTAAGAAGAGAGGAAAATATGTTGAGCTTTCCAATCAATTGGTTTGCACATTCGATTGGTTTATTTCATTACCTACTTTTGAATCCTCATCGCATCAAGGTATGATCTTCCATGAAGCTCACGCGAGAAAAGACCCTTGTAGTAATCAGCAACACCTATTCTTGTGAACCTTGCTGGAGTCTGTGGAGTAATAAGACTAGATGCTGGACCTAACTCTCCATCCAAATTTGGGTTGTAAAAGGTAGCAATCGATAATCGCTCTTTTGTCGAATTCACAGTAGCTCGATGCTCAATGCTTTGATATATACCATTTGTCACAACCTTTTCATTACAGAGAATTTAACCAGCTAAGATGAGGAAATTGATGGATGATAGCCATTATATGTCCAATGAACAAACTTTGAATGGTAAACAGTTAACAAGATTTTGTTTTTGCCTATCATTTAATTGCTTATAGCATGAAGTAGAAATATACATTTATATATATATATATATATATCTAAGGTAGTTTACTATAATATATTGTCCTCACTCATATTGATGTGCTTATGTGACAATAAATATCATTAATATATTAAGACATTTTGAAATAATTTTAGGATAAAATCAAATGAATACGATAAAAGTTAGAAAGAAAAGATATAATGCAAGAGACTAAGGAAAGATATCGCTTTACTCTTAAACTTATTAAGATAAATTATAATAACATATATTTTAATAGTTTTGTTTTGAAATATCCTTTAGGAATATTTAAGGGAATAAAGAAAAGGACACTATAAATCCGTTGGAACTTAAATAATATATCATATAAATAACAAATTTTTCAATGCTATTCATTTCAATTCAAAAAGTAAAGTTGGAGGGTGTGGATGTTCCAAAGCACATCTCTGCCCGCATTTCTTACATTACATGGTGATGGAAAGGTTTCTACTCTACTTATTTTTTAAAATTATTTTGTGGGGGTAAAATCTATTTATTTAATAAGTGAAAAGCAAAATTCTCTTGGGTTTCAATCCTTCCAATTTCTAATCTCTCAACTTTTATTAATTTTCTCTTATTTGAATGGGTCACATGTAATCAATTGTTTAGACTACAATGGAGAAGGTAAGGTTATAATGATGTTACAAGGTTTAAAAAAGGTCCAATAATGTTAACTATTGATTTGAAATTTGATGGAAATTGAGAGGATAAAATGAACAGAATCCACCTTCCAATTTCTCATGCTTCAAAGTAAATCCCATTTTGCATTTCATGGTAACTCAAGATCTTATGCAATCGCTAAGCTATGTATGTCTAGAGGAAAAGATCACATTTCCCTCTAGCAATTTCGAATAAAATTCTTTTATTGGGTGTCTGGAAATATTAATTTAGAAGTTGAAAGAAGCAACTTTAGCATTTTCAAGAGTGTTTAAATCATTCATCAACAAAAAATTGTATATAAATGTGTAAAAATTTCCTCTTTTGACTTTTATATCAAGTGTCTCATAGAACTCATTAATACTTCTTTTCAAATAAGCTAATTAAGAGATGGATTTTTTTTTCCTAGATAAAAGAGGAAAGAATTAGAATGAAAGAAGACGACGGAGAAAAATGTTATTTGGATAGTAAAGAAATATGGAGGAAAATTTAATTAAATAATTTCAAATTGTTGAAATACAGACATGGTCCCTAATCTGAAAAAATTCTTTCTATTGAAAGAATATTTAAGTTATTTCTATAATTTCCTCCTACATATGTGGAGAACTATATATTTTTGACCAAGCAACACTTTCCTTCATAAATTTATCTTCTTTCTTTTCCGTGCTCTTTGAAAAAGAAAAAAAATAAAAAAGTGTTTCCCCCTAATTTCTTACTTCCTTATACGTTAGTTAATTTAGTAAAGACAAAGTAAAAGCACCTAAAGCCACGCTCTTATTGCTTATCTTTACTATCTTTTTTTTTTTTTTCTTCTAAATTTACAGTGAATGTATTTCAAAGTCTTAGCATTTTAGAATGTTTACTTAGGTCGATAAATTTATAGAAATCTATGATGTAATTGATACATAAGTATATTTGATAATGAAATTTTGTAATTTTCAGCACACTTAATTGTTTTTTCTACGAGTTAGACAAGTGAATTGCAAACTGAAAATTTTCTTATTAAACATACATATAAAGAGCAAGATACCCATTTGCAAACCTAAATTTTCTAAAATATAAGATATCAATCAACATTTTAAAAATTTTAATTATGGAGTTGTGCTATATTTATCAGAAAAACTTTCTTACTTTTTTTAGTAATTATTTTATGTATGCTTTATATGATGGAATATATTAAAGGTAATACCCTTTTTTAAACTAATCACCACTAAATATGCTTAAAAATTGCGATCAAGCAGATAATATGTCAATTAAATCTAAAGGCTTAAGTTGGCATGTGAAGGGAGTAAGGGCCACTTTATTACCTCTAAAGCATCTCCAACATTGATGATGAAAGCATTAGGAAGAGGAGTGATGGGAATCCAGGTGTCATCTTTTTTGATTTGAAGGCCTTCTACTTCATTCACTTGAAGAAGAATAGTCAACCCAGTGGCATCGGAATGAGGAGTGAGACCCATAACTAGCTCAGGCCGTGGACATGGAGGATAATAGTTCATCCTAAATGATTGCATTCCCTCTTGAAAAAGTGCCATCATCTCTTTGGTATCCATTTTCAAAGCTTTTGCCATGTGAAAAAGCACTTTTAGAACAAGACTTTTGAGCTCTGAAGAATAAGCATCCAATGTATCTCTAGATAAGGGAAGAAAAGTTGCTTTAGTGACCTTGAGAATCAAAATTGAAGGAGTACACATGCAATGTAAAATTTTCTATATTGTATGAAGGTGTATATATAATATAAAAGGGGAAACATTTTGATAAGGAAAATTATACCAAAATATTCTCTATGCTACTCTATATGGTAACATTATATTCTTATGTGACATACATACATATATACATCAATGTATGCGTGCGTGCTTGCATATATTCATATATAGAGACACACACATACGCACACGTAAAGACAAAAAGATGCGCACACGTACATTGTTGTCCAGTGAGACCACATCAAATAGGAATCTCTCAATTAGTGGCCTTCTTATGCATAAATTGATAGCCAAAAACATGTTTGCTATAATCATATCGAACATAAATGACAAAAAGATAGGCGAGATTAGAATTATTGTTATAGAGAGTGATATTATGCTCATCAATTTCCTCCCGGAGCTGATGGGTTTAGTGAAGCTACGGGAAGTCCTTATTTTTCTTCTTCTTCTTCTTTGTTTTTTTGTTTAATTTTTAATTTTTTGAATTTAATGGACGTCCTTGTAAGCTATAGTTTCTTTTTTCTTTTCTTTTCTTTTCTTTTTAATTCTTTTTTTGCCTGACTGTAAGAAATAGTTTAAATCAATATGTAATGAGTTATTAATCTTGGGATATTGTTGCATCGTGGATACTATTCACGCGATGATTACTTGTCAAGTATGTAAGTTAATTATATTGCATTCATTTATATATGTTTATTACAATTACTTCATTGTCTCCATTAGGTTATAAGGGTCCCATCTTTGTTTATTATTCCGTAAAGAGGAAGCAAAACTTATTTTATTAAACATTATAATAATACTTGTTGGTGAATCATTGCGGTTTAATTAATTTTCCCAGGTGATAATTATATGCAATCGTACCAAATTAGTTGCCCATTCTTTTGGAAAAGATTAGTTTAATAATTTCTTGGTCAATTAAATTTTCAAATGGTTATGTCTAGCTTCAAATACTAAATCCAATATTTAGAATCGTCATCAATTTAAAAGTAAGAAGATGGAAGACGCATAAATAAAACAAAATTTAGACTGCATGGGTATTGTCATAAATAATTGGAAATGCTAAAATTAATAGGTCCATACATACAACAACCAAAGTCTAGCTAATTGTATATGATATTAGCAGATGAAGATACTTGTCCCCCGCTGTTGAAAGGTTGACACATGACATAAGGAGACAAATAGGGTTTTTCTGGTATATGTCTAGTTTATATAGATGTAAGGTATTTTCCGTTTTTAGTTTCTTTCTTCTTTTTTTTTTTTTTAATTCAAAATAACAAGTAGTAGGTTCTACAAATCTAAGGTACAAAGTGCGATTTGTTTTTCAGAGTTAATAGAAAGGCAATACGATAACTATTTATTCAAAATTTTTTATTATCTTATTTATTTGAAAAATTGATAAGGAATTTAATTTTTACGGGCTTTTTTATTTCCACTTAATAGCAAAGGTGGATATGGTTCGGTTTAGTATGGTTTGGCTTTTCTAGTTGAACCAAACCTAATATTATGATTTCGTTATTTTTTTAATCCATACTTTAACTTTATAGCTCGGTTAATCATTTTTTCGAACCTAAATAAATAGTTTTGTTTGCGGCTTGAATTAAAATCTCAAAATATTTGGAGAAATGAAAGAGGATAAATGAAAACTAAAAGCCTGGAGTTTGCTTTTGGAATGTAAATTTGAACATAAATATGTAATTAGGAGTTTAGAAACTTAGAAATTAAGGTAGTGGAATTTAATGAGGGTTTTAAATGGAGAAAATGTGCCTAAAGTGACTAAATTAAGAGAGAATTTGATATTATTAAGTGTATAAAAATATAAGTTATATCTCTCCTACAAAAACATAATTTTTTTTCCTCTTTTACCTTTCATGGTTCAATTTGATTCTTAAGTTTTTGAATCTTCAATAAATGGTTCGATTTATTTTTGGATCCTAGATATCGGTTTAAACTTAATTTACTATTCAGTTCGTTTCGCTTTAATCTGGTTCGCGATTTGACTCAATAAAGAATAATTATTACCTAAAATGATTATTGCATCCTCATTAACATTATAATTAATGATTAAATACGAGCAAACTGGTATTTTAATTATATTCTTAACTTAATACTATAATTTTTGAAGTGGAGTAAAGTAAGTAGTGAAATAAGTATTTCTTTTAGCAAAAAATTATATATATATATATATATATATATAAACACCCAAATAGCAATGTTTAATCTATTAATTATTAATAATCATTTTCAAGAAAGTAGATGGGTCATAGATGATATATAAATCATATAACACAACAGAGAGAGAAAGAAACCTGAACGAATCCGGAAGTTTAGAAAATAGATCAGGCCGCCTTAAATCTTTAGGAAGTGTTATTATATAAAACAAGTCTCCCCAGTCCAGCTTTTGCTCCTCGGAGACAACGAAAGCTTGTCCAAAACCTTCCAGTCCTCCTGGTTCTTGCCAGAACTTCTCCTTTCCTTCCATTGGCAAGTCGAAGAATTCTTTAATCTGCATCTTCACCTTCTCCAACAAACTTGTGCTTACTCCATGGTTTATCAACTGCATAATAATTATATTTGTTTTTATCTCAATTTGGCTCCATCCTTTTTTGGGTTTTCAAAACTAAATTCTTACCAAGTACTTGCTCAGAGAGTACATTTTACATTTCTTTTTTTTTTTTTTTCTTGGAATTTTCAAAACAAAAATTTACCAAGTGCTTAAGCATGTTGCTGCGTCCTACATGTATCATGTTTTAGGCCTGGTATGTATGTAAGGATATTAAATAAAATAACCCTCTACATTTTATTTTTCAAGGGTAATATTTTCTTTTCCAAACCCTCAAAAATTACGAAACAAAGAGTTTTCATATAACAAGAAAACTCCCATTTATTTCTTTATTAGTATGTTATTTTTATTTTTAGCTACAAATTACATGCAATCAACAAATATTATGAAAAGAAAAATCTCATCAGTTTCTTCATAAAACTTGTCAATAGTTAAAAACAAAGAAATTCACGTATATTTTCATATATTTGCTTTTTCCTCGAAGGAGAAGGAAAATTCTTCCCAAGCCATACTCCTTGAAGGAAGCTAAACCAAAATCCAAAAAGCTAGGCATGTTTGAAGAGTGTATATGCAGTGAATCACCTGGAAGAAACCCCAGTCTTTGGAAGCACAGTGGAGTTTTAGTAGCTCGGAATCCGCTAAATCGGCCGACGATGACGACAACAGCTTCTGCAAATCAATAACTGGAACTTGGGGTTGCTGATGACTTGTATTCGTATTCCCATCATTGGGCTTGAATGGAGGGTCTTGATCGGGACGAACATAGCGTGGTGGCACCTGGGTTAGGGTTTCTTTAGCCAATTCCTGAACACAAGGCACAGGAAGTGAGGTACCAAGTGATGTCTTGGTTGTTTCCATTAGATCAGTTTCTCGCAGGTTCTAAGTCTACAGTATTCTCTCTATTATTATTTATACAACATTGATGACTCAGCTACCGGTAATTTGTTTGCAGGTGGATTTTCCTTCTTATCTTTTATCTTCCACTTGCATTTTCTTAATACATGCTATGACGTAGTGCGAGGTTATCAGGTAGAGAAGATCAAGACACAGCAAATGGAAATATTTTAATTTTCTACACTTAATGGGTAAAATATTCACGATACTTCTAAGGGAATTAATTAAATCAAATAATATTAAATTTTATAATAATTATTTAGATGTCATATATTTGTTGATCATTAAAGTATTTATAATTAAAATATTTATAATATATCATATAACGTATTATTATTTTTATATTTTAACCTCATTATATAAATCCTTGCTTTATAAAAATGGATGTTAAAAGAGATATTTTAAAAAAAAAAGATAATTAAGAAATCTTAAATACTATAAACACCACTTCAGGAATTGATTCGTTCCCGTTAATAAATTTTACTCTTACAATTGATATGGAATTACATCGTACAAAATCGTTCAACCTTCAAGAACCGAGAAGGGAAAAAGAAAAAAAAAGAAAAAGGGGAAAGTATAAGGCATCACGGAAAAATCTCATCGAAGACAATTGAAACATAAAAATCTATCTTTTAGTCGATGTGGAATTTTAAATCGTCAAGGTCTTGCTGGTGACGTTGCCGGCATCATTACACCATTCAACAATTTCAACCTTTGCCACTGAAATTCAACATCGTGAAGGTTTCGCTGTTATTCTTTGTCAAGGTAATTCAAGATTCAACAATTTTAAGCCAAGACAAATTCAAGCCGACGTCAAGCGAATTCAAGAGATTGAAGGAATTCCTTTGTTGTTTTTTTCTTTTTCTTGTCAATTAATTCTAGATGATTTGAGGTGAAGTATTAACAAAAGGTTAGAATATTTTTGAGATGGCTATGAATACACATCATGTATAATTGCCACTATTGAAATTTGATGAGAAAATAATTTTCATGAGTATAAAGTCTAAATGTAATTTTTCTTGAAGAGTGTTGATGTTTAGGACCCTGTAGAGAATAGTTTCAACAAATAAGAAAATCTCGAGACGTTATTAGAAGCGCAATAATGACATTTATCTTCCAATCAACTCAAAGATGATCAGGCTACTTGTTATATTTTTTAATGTGTTGAACTTTTAATGTTTCAGAAAATTATCAATTCTAAATCCTCAAAAGAGGCACGAGACACCTTAAATCAATCTTATCGAGGTGCGGAAGAAGTTAAAAAGACTAGATTGAAGATACTAAGAAGAAAGTATGAATTGCTTTAATAGAGGAAGAATAAGAAGATTTTTGATTATTTTTTGCGCACATAGAAACTTGTCAATAATATGAAAAAAAAAATGATGACACTGTCATAGATGTTCAAGTTATGGAGAAAATGCTTCATACCTTGATAGAAAGATTTGATGTTGTGGCTATAGTTGAAGAAAAGACAAATCTCAATATTAGAACCATTGATGATAGGCTTATGAATTGTAGTTGGATGAAAGGGCTAAGGAAAAAATTGGGCAAGTTTTGAAAGCTTGGGTAAATATATTTAGAATGAGAAAGATGACCGAATGAATTAGCACATTGGTTTTAATTATAGGAGAGATAGAGGTGGCAGGAATTTTCAATCTAATCAATGGCAAAGTTGATCAAAATCATAATAACTTATCTATTTAATATTATAGGTGTAAGAAATAAGGTCATAGACAAGTTGAGTGCAAAGTACATATTCAGTATTATAACTATAATCAACATGGCCATATTAATAAAGATTGTCATGCTAAGCCAAGGAATGATAAGAAATTTCATACAAAGTTATAGAGAATGGTGCAGATAATACAAAAACCTTGTTGATTGTCAATCATGATAGTGTTATGGATGGTAGTCAGTAGTTGTTAGATACAAGATGGAACAATCATCTTAGTATTTGGAAGAACTTATTTATTGATTTTGACGATACTTTTTGTACTTCAGTAAAGCTTGGTGATGATCGTAGCATTTTGGTATGTGGGAAACATAAAATTGGTAGCAGGTTGAAAGATGGATCTTTAAACTATGTTTCAAAAGCATTTCAATCCCTTAATGTTAGTTAGAATCTTCTTAGTGGGGGATAACTAGCAAAGAAAAATTATGACATATAGATTTGCAAACCTAGCTATATAATTCTTGATGCCGATAAATAAGTCATAGTAAAGGTAAGCGTATCCAAAAATCGCTTGTTTCCTTTGAAGCTTAATTTTTGTACATCTTATTGTCATGCTTTTGTGATTGTTGATGATAATTGGTTGTGGCACATGAGACTTAGGTACTTGAATTTTGGTAGCATCAGTTTTCTTGCTCGTAAACAGTAGGTTTCTAGCTTACCTTTTATTAGTGTGCCTAATAAAGTATGTAAGTCTTGTAATTTAGGTAAGAAGCATCAGCATGTCTTCTTAAGGAGAAAGCATGGAGAGTTAGTGAGCCACTTGAGCTCACTCATTTAGATTTATGCTCTACGGTGGTTCTTTCCATCGATGATAGTAGGTATTTTATTACTTTCATTGATGAATTCGGTAAGAAGGCATGGGTTTATTTTTTGAAGCATGAGTTTGAAACATGTGATATTTTGAAATAATTTGTAACTTATATTAAAAGACATAGTGGATATCAAGTTAAAATTTTGAGAATTGATAGAGGTATAAAATATATTGTGTATGATGAATTTCTTAAAAAGCATAATATTCGATATCAATTAATTGCTAGGTACAGACTTGAGTAAAATGGTATGGCTAAAAGGAAGAATAGAATTGTTATGGATATAGTGAGATACATGTTGCATAGTAAGAATTTGCCTAAGCAATTTTGGATAGAAGTCACTATTACAAATTTGACATTTAGCTACAACCATAATTGGTTGATAAAAGTTAAAAATTGGTAATAGCTAAGAAGTTACTAAAGGATATAGGGTACTAATTTTAGCTGATAGCAAAGCGATCGCGACTAATGACATCTAGTCGCTAAATATATTTCTATTAACCACCAAATATATTTTGGTAACAAAAAAACCATTCCTTTTGCTATAAAATATGGTGGCCGAAAGTATTGCAATATGGTAACAAATAAATAGCATTTGGTAGTTAAAAATTACACTATTAACTACCATATGTCATTTAGTAGCAAAGAATCTTGCCTTTTGTAACCAAATATAAGGGGCTAAAAGCATTAAAAAATAGTATTAAATAACAATATTTGGTAACTAAAAACCTTACTATTAGTTACCTAATATAACGTAGTTGCTAAATATACATATAATTTGCTATCGGTGTTTCTTTTAAATAAAGAAAATTGTTTCTTGTCACTCATATTATTGTTGTTTGCATTGTTTATAAAAGACCTATTATGCAACATAGCACATCAATCTCAACATAATACTTCTATCATTCATGTAAATATGTTCTACATACTTTTTCAATAAATAAAACTCAAAATAAAGTGAAACCAATGAGTTAACACCACCATCATTAATAAAGCATAAACATACATACTTTATGATATACCTTGAAATAGCAAAGTTGTAACAGTTTCACCGTGTAAACCATTCTATGATAGTAACTAGTCTTACAGTGCCTATCATAGATATGATCTACATAAAGTGTCGACAACTCTTCGTTTTGAAGTAAATAGTTTAATTAAAAAATTATCTAGAGTTACAGTAAGTATTAATACTGTAGGTTAATATATATATAATTACATGTATATTACTATAGAATTTTAGGTGATTCTATATCATATCATAACGGTTAGTTGGTTTACATGTCAAATATCAGTCTTTCAGTCTTGAAGATATTAATGAGATTTTAGATATAAATTAACTATTAGGCAAATTAATCCTTACACTCCCAGGCTTTAAAAGAGAACTAACCTCTGGATAGTTGTAGAGCAATATATTAGTTAGAGTAATAAGAATTAGGACTTGCAAAAGGATTTATACGGGTATGTGTAACTACAACTTAGTAAGTTGAATTGGAGACTCATAAATGTATACAAACATAAATAAGATTATTAAGTAATTATTTTTTTGTAATGCAACAAGAAAGTGTTATCACACAACGTAGTCCGGTCCATTGCGAAATTAGAGTAATTTCACTTGTTCTAATCCGAGTTGAGGAGTTTTCATGTTATGCAATAGTTTACAACCAAATCCAGGTTTATGCAATAGAGATATTACTCCTCTTAAGACTATCCTTCGAACTAATGCCCCTATCCTTATTTCAACCTCCTCTCTTATCACTTAGTTTGGCTAGGGACGAGGAAAAGACTAAATTGCTATCTAACGCTATCTTTTCCGAAGGTGGTAGTGTTTGGTTGGAGAATCCTAATGATCCCTTAAAGGGTTGCAATGCATGACAATTTAGGTTATTAGGGTCTATTAGACAATTTCAGGTGTTTAGACAATTTCACACAAATCTAGTCATAATAATCATTAATTATAACAGAAATTCCAACACAAAGTCAGATATGCAAGCACATGCATAAAACTATTTACAATCACAATCATATACAATCCTATGTCGAGTACCTTAAAATAATACTCCAAATACAATGAAGTAATAAACTCAACTTACTTGGGATTCTTGGTTGCTCAATTACTCAATTGTAGGGTGGTTCGTCTTCGTGTATCCTATAATATAAATACGTCTTTTTAGTACTTATACTTTGATGATATATATTTTAAGTTATGATTTAACTTACTTCTACATATATACTAATTATTTACTAACGATTCATTTTACATTAGTTTGGGTTTCGGTTTTTGAATTAGATTCCAGTTTTGGTTCTAAATTGTTTTTAATGATGAGGAATCTTAAATACACTTGAATCCTAATGTGAAATTAATTACATTAAGCTCGAGTATTCTAATATCATACTCGATCTTAATTTAGTATTCTAATCTATTTTTTACACTTTAATCCTAATTAGGGTTTTGGATTTTACTCTCGATGTGAGAAAATCTTACATTTTTTATCCAATTACCTAAAATTAATTTTTGTACTAGATTTATTTTGTATTGATATTATTATTATATTATGCAATTTAACCTATTATTTCATATTTATTAAAATCCCAACTTCACATATTATTAAATTTCCTACAATTACCACATAATTCTCATATTAATTACAATTAGAATTGCAAACGTTAGGATTGGGTTTCCATATCAGAGATTAACATTCTTAAACATCTAATTATCCTATAAGTCAGTAATTAATCATTTAATCACTTAATTAAGTCAAATTACCTATTTTCTCATCATTTTAGGGCTAAAAAATTACTTAAAATTTTCAAAAATTAATTTTAAAAATATGGCTTCATAGCATTGTTTTACATCACTTAAGTATTCTACAGAAAAAAAATTGAGTTCCAAACTACACTCCTAAACCTATTTATTTCTAATTCTAAATATGCTTGATTTTGTTTAATTTCTTAAAAACCATATATTTATAGGCATGATTAAAATTAATCACTATTTTCCCTAAATATACATATAATAAAATATCAAAATAATAAATTTCATAATTTTCTGGGCATAATTAATAATTTTAAAGAATTTTATAAAATCGGAGGAGACTTAAGACTTACCCAGTTCGAGAGCTTTTTGGCCTTCAACATCGGTTTAGGTCTATTAGCCGGTTCAAGCGATCAGTGTAGAGTGGGGTGGTGGTGGTGGTGGTTCGGTTCCAGGTGGTCATGATGAGTGGGTTCGACCTACTTACCCTAACTGCACAAATTTGGAAAAAAAAAATTTTTAAACCCTAATTTCTCTCTCAATTTTGGTTCTCTCAATTTTTTCTATTTCTAAATTGACCAAATGAGCTTTGTAAATTATCTTGCTATTTATAGGGCCTTAAAGCAATTATAGTGCATTAATTTGGATAAGATAAGGCCCATATCTTTATTGTTTTTGCTTTTTAAGTGTTTGTTTTTGATTGGTTAATATTTTCTTTCTTCTCCCTTTATTGCCATGACTTGATCTGGATCATTCTCCATTTCCTTCATTTTTTTTATTGTTCCTTAATTTTTTTATAATTTTCTTTAATTATTTAGCAATTTTTTAGCTAATTTCGAGCAATTTAGGTAATTTTGCATATTTTTACCCACACATAAATATATGAGGGGTTTAAGTAAACAATCCTAAATATTATTTAGGTCATTATATGATTTTTAGTATATATATAATTTATCTCTAGCGATTTATTAGTTATCGAATATATATTTTACGGACTTTCGATAAATAACAAGTAATATACTTAGAATCTGAAAATTTTATACTTTCTTATTTTATTACTTATTTTTTTAAATTCAAACTTATAAGGTCACTTTTACTAATATTTTTAGCTTTATTTTATTATTTAGGTTTGATTGAATCCTTTAATCAATCGCCCTAAACTTTGTGTACTAAATTTGATCTTGCGGTTACTTAGCTTATCTTTAGAACTTACACTTTAACCTCCAATAATTGAACAATAAAGAAATTTTTGCCTCAACAATGAATATTAGCTATGGTAAACTAATAACAAGGTCTCCAACAGCAAGTTGTTTTTCCAAATTATTGATTAAACTCATAAAAAAGAGAAAGATGCCAGAAGAATGATATTGGCATATGCGCTTCTTAAACTTGACATTGATAGATAAGATCACAAAGAGATGCCATCAATTTGCATATTTGAAAAAAAAAATAGTATAAGTCTTTGCTACTTATAAACATACATAAGTGTGTGTGTATGTGTATTTTTAACAATGAACAATTAGCATATGCTTGAAAAAATAATATTATATCAAAGTACACATACCGATTCAATGTTTGGTTAGTGTTAGTTACTTGAGCTAAATTTTGTAAGTTAGCCTCCTGGATTTTTATATCTTTAACTTATCATTTCACTATTTGTCTAATTCTTGCACTACAACATTATTTGAATGTAATTTTTGGTCTAACCTAACCAAGACTGGAATATCATTCAATTTAGATCTTACCCTAGCTAACTCTTGAAGTGTGCTTATTAACTGCTCTTGTGTTCTAACTAGTTCCTCTCTAGCATCTGCGAAGTCCTCTCTCAATCCTTGTACCTTAGTAGAAAGTAACCTATCATATTCATTTCTTGGAGGCTTGGGACCATGGCCAAGTCTATGAACATAGCTTGAATACTTACCTAAGACGATATTGTAAATTTCATCTTCAATTGGTGGACATTAATTATTTGGATGAGGTTCATTTTGAATAACAACCATTTTGGCTTGTCATAAGATAATTTAGTGATTAATAAACATGAAAAACATCATATAAATAAACCAAAACGAGAACCATAATGGATGTGCATAATCGTGTTTAGCACTAGGAGATGCCCATTGATCATTGCAAAAGTAACAACGGTTAAACAATGGTATGTGAGTGCATTTCTAAACATAAAAATAACATACAATTAACAAAATAAATACATATCATATATGTTCCTTAAGTTAATAAATAAATAAGATCTAACCAGTATATGACATACTTGCACAAATGATTAAGATCCTTTATGATGTATATACGGTATTATGCTACGATTCTGACATCCATCCATTGAGCATTATTATATAACAATTAAAATAAAATCAAATAAATATGTCTTTACATGAAAATATTATAGTGCAATTCAATTAACATATCAGATATTTATTTGAATCATATATATCAAACATATATAATCACATTTCCTCTCTTCCTTATAGGTCAAGATAAGGTGCTCTCCTCCTAATTTCTCCACTTCCTAGCTTTTTCTAATGTTTATAATACTTATGGTGAAATTGTTTGTATAAATTAGCAAACATCTTGCTTATACATTGTCAAACATGAGACTCATCTCATGTTACCCTTTTATGTTAAAGAATTCTTGACATGTATATAAAGATTAGACATTTTACTTTCTAAAACATATAAAACAATCAATTTGATATATATACTAGTATGTGTGCAAAAAGTTGCTCCTTATGTTCCTTCTCAGTAGCTTTCCATTTGTAAATGAAGGAATCTAAATAGTATCGTCACGTGGAAGTTACGTGAAAGTTGTACTGTATGTGACTTGAAAGGAGTAATATGTGAACGATACTTGCAAGGAGGACTTGGATAAAAATGGTCGAGAGGAGAAATAGGCAGTCTTAGTTTCGATAGCAACCATTGGATCATATTAACAATCAACAGCCGAGATTATACTTGCTCATTCAAGGTTATCTTGATGTGTTTACTATGGGCTTAGTAGCTTGCCTTGTTGAGTGTATAACCTGTGTAAGAAAGGTTAAGAGTGGATAGACTGGTTCAATAATCCCTATTTCAAGCTTGCCAAGTCAAATTTTTCTAAATTATCCAAATTACAAATTAGACTCCTTAAGCCTTATCACTCAGTAGAAGGAATTAAGTCTAAATAAATAATACATTGATTATGGGCTTAGGCTAATACAAAATTATCCCTCAACACCATCTAACATGATTAAGTAAACAATGAAAGCACACTTGAATGCCTATTTTAGTGGAAAACATGGATGCAAATTTTCCTATTGATTATCCATTTTTAGATGTAATTTCTATAATAGGCTTAATACCTTGGTCGTGAAATTTCTCCAATTTTTAGTTGTGACTTTTTCCTCGAACAAGAGGCTTCTCTATAGTAGCTTAAAGATCTAAGTGTCATAATAATTTTATAACGAGCTTACTTTGAATTATAAATATTTATTAAAAATGTTTTACATTTATTTTTATGCTACCTAATATATTATAAGGACAAATTTTCTCTATCTTTCTATTAGACCAACATATATAATTATCTTAAAATTTCCATCTACATCTTCCTACTATCCTCTAAAATTTATTTATAAACATTATCAATAAAATAATATTAAGAAAAACATATATGTAAGTGTACATGTGCGTCTACATAATCACAATAATAAATGTTATTTGGAGCTCTATTCAATTTTAAAGTGCTCCTTAAAAAAGTGAAATGCTTCTATATAGTAAAAATTTCAAAGAGATTTTTCTTACCTGTAGGTGTTGTTTCTCTTCTTATAGTTATGCTAATAGAAGTCATTTCAATAGTCTCCAAAGCTGGTTGAGACGAATTTGGACCCACCCTAATGGCTATATACAAAAAAGGTATATTTTCAAAGCTTTATATTGATAGGTGCTAGTCTTATAGGAAGAGAATATATGAAGAAAAGAAAAAAATTCCTATGCTTCTTATTTGTTATACTTTATAATGTTCAAGGGAAAAAGGGGGGACAAAAAAGCAATTACATTTATTAGCACACAACCTTTTAATTTCTAAGGAGAAAGAAACAAACTAGCATCTGTATAATTCAATCACACTAAGTAAACAAATAGGTGCATATTTAAGATAACTAACTCATACTTAAATATTTTGCATCTAGTATGACTAAGAACAAGTACAAGGATTTTTCTTATGACAAACTTATTTGTGTCACTTCCATGAATCTATATAGGTTGCATAAGTACTATCAGACTTAACAATTTGAACTCTATCACTATGCAATTAAGTAGAGAAGTTCTTAAAACGAAAGAAATAAAGAACAAAATTTGATTGCCCTTAACTTATGATTAAGTTTTAAAATATAATATATTTAGAAATAAAAAGAAAAAACATACCATTTTCAGTTGATGAAGAGTCAACTTTGGCGATGCTTCTACTATTATGGTAATTTTTGCCTCTAGCTAATGGCTATGAGCAAGAACAAAGTCTAGATACCATGTCTATACACATATAAAACATAAAATGATTGAGAAAAAAATTCATTAAACCAATAACTATAACAATTTTATTTTTCATAATTTTAGATATGTATCAATATATCAACCCTACCATTCATAATCACTATTTATTTAAAATCCTCCATCCTTGTCATCTTCTTCATTTACATTGTATGACGTTTGCTCATTACTAGAGTCTACATTGTCTTCACCGTTTATAAAGACATTGATACGTTGATTTCTTACGGCCTCAGCATTAACAACATCAAGTTCAATATCAATAACACTACTTTAAAATTATTTTGATAATGCAATTGAAGAATTTTAGTCAAAATACCATAGAAGTTGATTAAATTCCCTTTATGTTCTCATTCTAAAACAACACCACTAATCTGAGTGATAAGGTGCTTATCAAAATCTTCAATAAGAAACTTTATGCCATTTATCATATATCCATGATAATGATTGACATGAATATCAAGAACTTCTACTAAAGAGTATAACTCTCTGGTGGCCTTTTACGAGCCCTCTTTATGCAATTGCCTCATTTATACAAGTGAAATTAATTAGTTTAGTTTATATTGATAAAATGATTTAATAAGTTTCTCGAGAGTAGTGATTATACTTTTTGTTGAAACCATGAAGGAAATCGTTCCTTTTGTCTTTTGAGCACATTAGTCACAAATTCCCTTAAGAGTAGGTCCTTGTGTTTACTAAAAAGTTATACATATATAAAAAGGGTAAAAAATATATAAAATAAATTCTATGCATGATATATATCTAAAATCTATCATATGATGTGTACCAGAGCCAAGAGTAGACAGGGCCAGTCGTAGGGGTAGGTCTAAGCTTGTTGAAAGCTTGAAAATGGATGATGGAATGCACTTGAAAGAATAGAAAAAGAAAAGTATAAACAAACCTACAAATAGTTCCAAAGGATAAGACGCACTAATGGAGCTTTCGAAAACTCATGGCACGGTTCAATATGACATACAAGTTGGTTCGATGAGGTTAATCATCACCTAACCTTATTTAAGGGTTAAGATAAGAGTGAAGGAGTAAACAAGCCAACGGCAGCAATGTTAATAAAAGGAAATATTCAGTATATTGATGATGATTAGCTGATGTGCGGCTATATGTACATTGGATATTTATACCTGAGAAATTAAGGTAATTTGCTTAAAAATAGAAAAGACAAAAAGGGGTAGTATATAAAAGGAGTAGTATATAAGGAATGATGAATGATATGATATATTGGAAACTTTTTTTGTATGGAAGATTCTGTATATGGTTGCTTGAATACATAGCTTGCTATGGATGGATGACTTTGGCAGAAAAGACAAATTCTATATAACTAGTTAGAATTCTATAAAGTCGAGGTGCTGAGTAGGGAATTTGATTTAGGGTGGACTTATCCTAAGATGGATAGTTGCGAACATGTTATAGCTCTCATCCTTTCGGCACTAATGTTGCAAATCGAAGGGTTGGCTTAGTCATGATAGGGTAGGGGCATGTGAAGGGTCAGCTTGTAAGCAGAGCATTCGTCTAGTTGGTACATAATTTTCAAGAGATATATAGTCACTCGGGTCAGCGTAAGGAGTTGGTCTGGTAATAAGGAGCAACTTGACCTCGGTAGGAGTTGGTTGGAGGAGGAGAATTCACTTCTTTAATCTTTTTACTCTTCAAGCTTAGCTGTAGGGTAAAGGCTTAGTAGCTTGATTCCTATCATCATATGCACGTGAAAAAGGAATCAATTTTCTCATAATTGTGGAGCACATACCAATGAAGTAGTTGGTGCTCTTCCGAACTGGGATTCTACATACCTTATGACCAAATAGTGCAATGTTTTGTGAAAAGACTGATAAGCTCATATGGTTGGTATCATCTCCATCATCATACCTATCTCGTCAATTAAATTGAGTTTTCAACTCCATGTAGATACATTGGACAAAAAGTCATGCATTCATTAACAATTTATGTTTCTGCAATTGAACCCTCTAAACAAGCTTTATTCTTAAGTTCTTGAATAATTCTCGACTAGTTTTTAGTTTAGTAATTGCTATAATTAATTTTAGTTTCTACAAATTCTCAAACTCGAATTTATAGGTTAGATAATAGAGATCCAGTGAGTATTAGTAATCAAAGTTCTTAAGAGATCGATATTTGGACTTAATTTGCTTACTATAAATTTGATAGTTATGCTTGCCTAACATCAACGATTATTTAAGGTATTTGAAATGCCACTTCAGCAACAAGTAGCATTTGGGGCATACATACTTAAACTTCAAACACATACCAGATGGGAAGGAAAACAAAGAGTCTTACGCTAGCCCATCACTTGGGAGACCTTTAGAGGAGAGTTTCTAAAGAATTATTTTCCTAACAACCTTAAGCTTAAATTCAATGTCGAGTAACTTACACTAACTAAGGGTATCAAAGGTATAGATCAGTATGAACATGAGTTCAATAAGCTGCTACAATATGCCCTTGAAGCATAAAGAGATTCCAATGAGCTAAAAAAAGATTTCTTTAAATTATATGATTTTTTCTTTTTGGTCAACAAGATTTTATTTGATATGAAAATTAAGATATCTTCCTATGAAGAAAGAAAAAAAAAGATTTTTTATTTTTTTATTTTTTTATTAGTTGATAACTAAAGAATTAGTTACCAAAAATAAAATTAGTAACTAAAGAATTCTCTTTAAAAACCATCTTATTTTGGTAGCAATACCTTATTCATATCGAGATTCTTTTTTAGAATCTTTTAACAACCAATAATAAGATTTGGTCTCTAGATGTTCAATATTTAGCTATGGAATTATTAATTTGGAAGCCAAAGATATTTCCCTCCACTCCCAAATTTTCCCTCTAATACATTTGCGACCAATAACTAATTTGTTAATTAAAAGTAATGTTTTGCTACCAAAAGATATTGGTAACTAAGAATTTGGTGGCTAAAGGTCAAATTTGTAGTAGTAAGCAGTGATATATCCTATTTATGTTTTAAATAGGTATCTTACCGGGATTACTCGTGATAAAACTCTATAGGGAGCTTGGAATGGTAGGAAGCCCAACATTAGGTATCTCAAGGTGTTTGGTTATGTGGCTTATGCTCATGTGCCTTATGAGTTGAGAAAGAAGTTTGATGATAAAATATAAAAAATTATCTTTCTTGGGAATAGTCATGAGATAAAGGGTTACAAGTTATATAATTCGAAAACTAAAAAGGTGAGTTACAAGGAATATCTCTTTTGATGAAGATAGTGTATGGGATTGGTATAGTGAAGAGGAGATTTCACAACCAGCTCCTATTATCAATGTTGGAAATAATTTTGATGCAAATGCTGATGTACAACTTATGCTTGGAAAATCTTATAGTAAACCATAGAGCTAACATCGAATGCCTTCTTATTTGGAGGATTATGTGGTTAGTATTGTTACTAGTTTTTTTAATGATGATTTTGATGATGTAATGTATTATGCCTTATTTGTAGATTGTGATCCTTCTTTTGAGGAAGCTGTTAGTAATGATTGTTGGATAGAAGCAATGTATGATAAAATATATTCTATTAAAAAGAAGGGAATGTGGGAGCTTACTACACTTCCCAAGAACAAAAAGCCAATTAGAGTTAAATGAGTCTATAAGACCAAGTGCAAGTCCAATGGAGAGGTAGATTGTTTCAAAGCACGTTTGGTTGTAAAGGGTTATAAGTAAAAGGTAGGTATTGACTATTTTAAAGTTTTTACTCCCGTTACTAGGCTTGATATTGTCAGAATGCTTATTCACTTACTGCTTAGAATAGTTGGAAAAATTTTCAAATGAATGTTAAGTTGGCATTTTTGAATGGTGTATTTGAGGAGGAAGTGTATGTTCAATAACCTACTAGCTATGTGAAGAAGGGGGAAGAAGATAAGGTTTACAAATTGAGAAAAACCTTATGTGGCTTGAAGAAAACACTTAAAGCTTGATACACTAGAATTGATTCTTATTTTGTTGATCATGGTTTTCAAAGATGTCCATATGAGCATACTTTATATGTTAAATCAAACTTATAAGGTGATATTATCATTGTATGTTTATATTGACGATTTAATTTTCATTGGAAATAACTCTAATTAGCTAGTGAAGCTTAGGAAGGCTATGATTGCTTTGTTTGAAATGAGAGATATGGTCTTAATGTCTTATTTCCTTGTTATTGAGGTGAAATAGACTGATTCTTGAATCTTTATCTCTTAGAAAAAACACGTAAGTGATGTATTGAAGAGTTTTAGGATGGATTTATGTAAACTGATCTTGACTCCAACTGAAGAGAGATTGAAGCTAGTCACAGATGGTGGTAGTGACTTAGTTGATGCAACTAATTATAAAATGTTGGTTAGAAGTTAGCGGTATTTGATAACTACCAAATAAGATATTATGTTTAGTTGGTATTGTTAGCAGATTTCTAGAGGCACCATGTTAATCTCATTAGCAGATCTCAAAGGTATGCTTATTTATGGAATTTTTTATTCTTATACTAATAATATGGAGCTTATTGGCTATACAGATAATGATTGGACTGGTGATGCTATCATGCGAAAAAGTACTTTTGGTTTTGTTCTTTTATCTTAAGATTGGAGTATTTTCTTTTTCATATAAGAAGTAACAAGTAGTGGCTTTCTCAACAACAAAGGCAGAATATATAGCTGTAGCAGAATATGCTACATAGGCGATTTTGTAAATCCCACAATTTAGTCTTCTGAGTATAGAAACAAACTTGAGTGTTGTAAATAATTTTCCTAAGTTAATAGAATCGATAAATTTAAAACTAATTAAAGTTTTAAATTCGAAACCTAAAACATATACGAACGACTCTAATATACTGATCAAAACCTTAATTGTGTACGAAAATCCTAAACTCTCTCTATATATAAATACAAGAGATGAAAACCTAGTATAATAAAAGCTCTAAAACTAAAACTATAAACTTATAAAATATATAAATTTATCCTAATAGTGATAATGCCTTAATTGGACACAATTATTGATAGACATACGTAATCGGGTAAAATCGCTAACAAACAAATAGAGATAACTCTTAAATACTAATAAATATAAAGAGTAACAAATTAATTAACCAAATTAATAAGATTATAAATATTATTGTATGATTATTTATGACTTTGTATATGTATATATATGTACTGATTTTATATTAATTTAATTATTTTGATTTAATTTTACTTCATATTTTATATTTATGTATTAAATAATATACACTAATTTTATATTTTAGATTTCCTTCTATAATTACATTATATATTATTTCAAATACTACTAAAAAGTTGAAAACACTTTTAAAAAAGTCAAAAAGTGACTTTTCTTTATTACTTGTTCTTTCTTTCCTTTTTCTTCACCTTTTTTTTTTTTTTCATGTTTTGGCTATTGAGTGTTCAAATAATTAGCCATGTGAGACAATTTGACATTAAAACAAAAGCAAAATCAACCTTCTTTTATCTTATCTTTTCCTTTCTTTCTTTTTGCTTTTCTTTTTCTTTTCTTTTTCCCTACCATTGGCCCTATGCACTGTTCTAGAAATCACCTTTACTTTCTTTTTCTTTTACAACTTTAAAGCACAAAATATATATATATATATATATATATCAAGTCTCCCCTTCCCCATTTGAACGGTAAACCTACCTTTCTCTTTAACCTTTTATTTTCCTTATTTTCTCTAATTTACTCCATCAAATATTATCCTTATTTTACAATATCCTCCATCATCACTTTATCACTAGTTTCAACAGGGAAAAAGAAGGCCTCATTTTCAAGAACTTCAAAATCAAAGTAATAAATTTTTTTTTATGTTATTTTAGTTTTTCTTTGTAATTTAAGTTTTGTGTATTTTTTTTATATTAATATGTATTTTAGTATCTTATGTATTGAGAGACTTGTTAGAAGAAGATATGTGTATTCTTAGTACCTTGTAATGAAATTTACATGAATAAGTATTTGGTTATATGTACAACCCTTTTTCTTCATATTCATGTATTTACTTACGTATATTTAATTATAGGTACGGATATGTTTTATTTGCTTAGTTATGTATATATACGGTATATATATGTAGAATACATGTACATTTACATAATGTTAAGTATACTTACTTTATCATACATATGTGCAAAATAATAGAAAATAGTATAAATACACGACATGTATACTTAAGTAGTGAATTATAGGAGTAGATATAAGTGCCTATATGCATACATATTACTATCTTAATCTAAGATTTAATTAAATATACATTTAGTATAATATAAGTATTTATATATGTATTTATATCGAAAACCATATATATATATGTATATTAGTACTTAATTTTCCTAAAAATGGATTAATAAGTATATATATATATATATATATCCTAGGTGTGAACAACACAAGGAAGATAGAATTTTTTTTTATTATTTAATTATTTTAGGATATTATATACATACACACACACACACACACACACACACATATATATAAGTATTATAACTTGGTATAAATACAAAATTGGACAAAATATGAAAAAATTACAACATGAACCAATAAGAAACTACTACGTCAGCAACTCTTAATTTTTCTAATTTAAAGCTGCAATTTGTAATAATAATAAGATAATAGTAACAATAAATTAATTAGAAAATTACAAATATAATAAAAAGTAGTAAATTTGTAATTTAAGCTTAAAATAGTGAAATAACAAAATTATTACAAAATGAGCCCAAAGATAAAAATATTTTGAAAATATAAAATTTAGAAATTAGTTAAGTCATATAATTAATAAAGAAAGGCTTAAAATGATAAATAAAAATATTTGGGCTAAAATAAATTGCAAGTTTCAACGTCTAAAACGGATTTCACTATGTGAAAGTACATCAAAAAATGATAAAAATTGGTTATAAGATTATAAAAATTGACGCTAAAATGATAAAGTTATACGTGACTAAAAAATTAAGAGAGACCAAGAATAATATGTATGATAACTAAGTTAATTAGCCTTATAAACTAATAATAAGAACAAACCCATAAAGTAAATAAATAAATACATAAGATACAATTTTTTACAAATATGCCCATATATTTCTTGTTAACCCCAATAACTATGTTAAACCATATTTATGCTATGCTTGAGTTATAGTGGAAAATTTGGCAAACTACAATAGATATTTAGTTAATTGAGGAACCTAGCTTTTCTAAATACTTATAAGTCTTATTATCTTTTAAGTACTCAATTGATAAGCTTTGGAAATTTCAAAGGTCGGTAGAATGAGCATTAATTTAGGTGAAGGAGTTCTGATAATTTGCTAGTTGCTTGCTCCTTGATATTTATATACTGCTTGTTGGTTGGTACTAATTGTTTGTTGAATGATTGATTGCTTTGTGTGCTCACCATTATAAATTGATAAATATAAATATCTGATCAAAATAACCGGTTATATTTATCGCATATTTATGAATTAACTGGTGTACTTATGGAGAGTGTTGGCTTTGCAAATTTTTGAGAAAAGTATTTTTAGAAACATCTTTCCAATCTTTAATAGATTCTTATATAATTTTTATAAGGGCTTGTAACACTCTTTGATAATATTTTTATCGTTGAGGAAAAGTTAGTAGAGCATCTCCAATTGATTGATTGTGAGAGAACTCGCTTAGTTGAGTCCATGGGGCGTTAGATTGGATTTACAAATGTTGAGCCTATGGGGCTTTAGATATGATCCGTTAATGGTGGATGGCCTTAGTTGGGGTCCATTTGTTTGGATTAGTATTTCTTTTTCGATTAAGGTAATAGTTAAGTGTCGTTTGGAGGGATAGTACCCTTAGGTAGCCTTATGTAAGTAAAGTGAGGTGCCTCGTGTGGGTAAGTATGGGAGATAATCGACGCATTGATGTTGTAAATCTATACTTTGTATAGTTTCGAATTCCTATGGATGTGTTACTTGCATTTATTGTATATGTATCATTTTGTGTGTAGATAAAATTGCATTTACGCTAATAATATTTGATAACTTACTTGAATGATAGTGGTAAGTAATGAACTCATTGAGCTATGATTTGGTCATTCCCTTATAGCTTCTTTTGCAAGTTCATTTAAGCAGGGATTGGGATAAATCTTGAGTGTAGAGTGCAAATTGAAGATATGCTTGATAATGTTAGAGTTAGGTGAGAAATGTATAGCTGATACAGAAACATCCTTTGTCATGTTTTTATTGATTGTTAAAGTATCTATAGTATGTTGAATCACATATTATTATTTTTATATTTTAACTTAGCTATATAAAGTCGTGTTTTGGAGTGTAGATGTTAATAGAGATAATTGAAAAGAAAAAGACAATTGAGAAACATGAGATTCCATGAACATGGCTTTCTTTTCTCTTAAGTAATTGATTCATTTGATTGAGTGAATTTTATTCCTACAATTTATAACATTAGCATATTCAATATAAAATCAATAATCATGAAGATCTATTACTTATCGATAATGAAATGGATTGGAATGGAGTTGAATGGAATGGAATGGAATGAAGACGGGAATGATAAATCTACTCTTACATTTAGAAATACCCATAAAATGAAATGAATGGAATATATATATAATAATATTTGTCAAAAATACTCTTAATTAATAAATAGTATAATTAAATTGAAGTTAAATAAATAATAATAATTAATAACAATTAACGAGGGTGGAAGTAGAATGAAATCATGATTCCACTTTCTTAAAAACAGAATATCTTATTAAAATCATAATCGTTAATTTTAGGGAATCATGATTCCATCTTCTAAAAGTATTTTCAAATATAGGATAAATAATATTATGATTCATTTTTGGATTTATTTTTGTATATTAAACGTGATATATTAGTTTATATGGGGAATTTCTAAAAACCTTAATGAAAAAATGACCCATTTGAATTGCGGGTAAAATTAGCAATAGTTTATACAACTATGCCTATGAAGAAGTGATTATTTGTTGGCTTTTGTTTTAATGTTAGGGGGTGTTACCCATTTAATGTTGAAAAATGTAACAGGTATCTTTTCAATATTTTAATAAGGGTTATTGAAACACTCGTTAATAAAATCCTTTCAATAATGGTATAACATTTTTATGCTTTCTCTACTGTGTTCTTTATTCAAACCCCTTAGCAAAATCGGCAGTGGCTTTAACTAAAGAGCAGTGTTGTTAGACTCAGATTAGGTGTTTAATCTGGACATATGAGTAGATACAAAATTTAAAAAAAATTTAATTCGATCAGAAGTTAAATTGGAGTTGAATGATGTTTAGTCACTTTGTTGTGAGTGCGACAAAGCATAAAATGTGTTAACGTCGTAGATCAATTTTTTTTTACACCTGGCATGGATTTATTTGCTTTTGCATAAAAGCATTCATTTTAAGGATTATGGTGTAAATGTGGCATGTAAATTCAAATTTGTGTTCATAATTTTTATTTACCAAATCCAATATATTGATGCCTAATTGCGTCGGCACTATTGGTCTAACTTTTAATTTACACTATCTTTCTACGTAAGTACTTGATATAACTAAAATACCCCATTGAACTTAGATTATTTAACTATATATATATTCCACATATCCAATGGTTCAAATACCTTGTGTCGTCTTAAGATATTTGCTGGTATGGATGTAAGAGAGAATGGGCTTTGCATAAGCGATTGAGCTTGGAAAAAAGAGTACAGTGAGGGAGTGTTGAGGTGTTTTTCGGTATGACTACTCCAATACTTAAGTTAGTCGGGTATTTGGAAAGTACGAGTACTTAAGAGTAGTACGTGGGCTTAAGTACGCAAAGTATTTAGTTGTTTATTGTTGGGTAAAGGTCTTACATTTATAGAGGAGTAGAGCTAGTAATTGGAGAGGAGTTAGTGGACAGAACAACATCTACAAGTGTTGGAGAGTGGGGTTACAATGTTTGACGTTGTTCGCAAGTGTAGGAGTTAGTTGTTTGACTTAATCTTTCAACCTTATCTAAAGTCTTCTAGTCATTAGAGGCCATTTTAGCTGAGTAGGCTGCTTGATGGGTCAGAATTGAGGTTGGCTATGAAGGATAGGTCTAAATCTTTATGGAGTACAGCTTATGCTGTAAGCTTTATTAGGACGACATGGGTCTAAGGGACTTACGTCCAAAAAACTCTATCAAAACTAGTGCCCCCCTTCCATTTTCCTTGTAGTCTCATTTCCATTATGAAGCCAAGGAGAAGGGAAAGATAGGCTTGTCAGGTGTATGGTTGATTTGGTTTGGTGGTCGTGTTAATGTTATTATGTTGATGTGGCAATGATGGAAGTTTGGGTTGGCAAAGGGCTGAGGCGAAGATGTTTAAGCTGTTGTAGGGTCGAAACAAAGATGTTCGAGTTAAATGACACTGGGGATGAATAGGTGTGGTATGTCTGAGCATATTGCCTTCTTGGCAGAGGTAAGTGCAATGGTTTTGAGGTGGAATGTGGAAGGTTTGACCTTAGCCATTAGAGGGTAAGAATAGTTGACCCTCCATCAAGTTAGAGTAGAATACATGTCTATCGAGCTAGATCGGCAAATCAAGGTGGGGACTTCATGGATTGAGTTAGGCACTTTGAGCTGAGGTGAAGATACAATGAGTTGTGAGAAATCTTTGTAACGGCAGCAAGGGCTGTCATCTTCGAATTGAGTAGTGAGTCTTCTTTCTACTCAACTTTTATAATAGAAACTCTAATCGATAGGCCTCATCCCTTATTTTATGTATGTATGTGAATTTTTCGAATCGGGCGAAGGTCCCCTCTCTAGCTCTGAGATACCTTCCACACTATCTTAAAGACCCAGTACAGACTAATAAGTTGGTCTAAGCTTGACTAACCTCCTCCCTTTCATAGTTCTAAGCTAGTTAATCAACTATATCGACTAGATTAGCTGCTTTACTTTATCATCCTCCCTTTAATGCATGCCGAGCTTATCCCGTACGGTTGTTTTTAAATGTGATATCAAAAAGCATTCTATGAACAAATTCCTTGATAGCCTTTATAGAGTAGAGAGAAATGAGAGTAAGCCTCTTGTATTTACAAGAGTTGCAAAGCAGGGGTGTTGAGTAGATGGGGCCAAATTGAGTTAACCATTGCCGAAGTAGCTTTAATCTAGTCGATTTGAGGTGTAAAGTTGGTGAAGTGCTGAACGAATTCTCTCATGGAAGTTAAGGGGGCTACAGGGTAACTTCTTGCGGAAGTAACTTTTTGAATTCCTACTTTATCGTACCCGTTTTTAGTGAATTTAATGTAATGTGACAAGTGTCATGTTACAATAGACTTGCGTGCGATTGCATGTGTTTTGTCTTTGGAATGTGGTTGTTCGATCAAAACTAATCCACGTGTTTATATTGCAACATTTCGAGGGATTTGTGCTTATATGAATCCCCATAACTATTGATTCTCTTTCCAAAGCATTCAGTTTAGAAATACCGTGGTCGCTTAGAGAGATTACTTTTTTCGCAACTTACTTGCTTCGTCATTGTAGACTTATTCTTTTCATCAATCTTCTTCTAAGCTTTATTTCTTCCAAGAGGCAGGCTGTAATTAGGCTAGCTACAGTTGGCTCTAGTTAGCTTTGGTCGGCTTTGGTTGGCTCAGATTGACATGAAAAATCATATTTGGAGCATTGCATTTAGGGTTCTCGAGTGTAAGGATTTCGATAGTGGTGGTGGTTTTCGTCAAAAAACACCGTGGGGGATGCTATCTTAGAGAGAGAGAGAGAAATCATACTAGAGAGAGAAAGCTTCGATTTTTGTTTTTTTAAAGTGTTTTGAAGCTTTGTTATGTGTTGAAAATGAAGAGGAAACCCATATTTATATGTAACATGGATAGAAAATATTAAATACAATACAATTTTCTTCCATATTTGGGTTGGGCGAATTTGGACAATATGTTATGTCAAATATAAAGTTGTGTGTATCGGAGTGTGTCCAATGCTTGTAAGAGTGTTCCAACCACACTTAGAAATAGCGATGATGTGGGTTGTGACGCGACGATGACATGGTGATAAAGTGAGAAAAGAAAATAAAAGATACATTTTATACCTTTTACGGATTGAACTTAGGATCTTTAAGTCATATACAATATCAAGTCCGAGTACTTATCCAGCTGGGTTGTTGGTTTTTCCTTATTCATATGTGCAATTGCACATATGGATTAGGTCAACTTGGGCTAGATTCAAATATAAGCCCTATTCTAATGACCTTCTCTTTATTTTATTATACTATATTAAAATATCTAAAAGATTTATTATTTAAATCTTCTATTTTTTTTTCTAAATTTTATATTTTTGTAATTTTTTTTTCTAAATTTCTTTTTTTTTGGGTTTTTTTTCTTATTTTTCTATTTTGAATTTTTCCTTATTTTGGACCCTTTACCTTATTGAAAAAACAAAAAAGGGGGTAAAAATTGGGTGTTTATAGCTGCCCCTCTTTGTGGTGAAGCTTGAATAAAACTTTATTGTAAAGACAAAAGAGACATTATTTTTGCCCCGAGGGTGACTTTGACTTAAGAAGCATAATAAATAGCTAGCTATTGTAAACTTGATTCGTTGGGAATTTAGTGAAAAGGCTAAAATGAGAGGAGGTGCTCCAAAGGTTGAATAGAAGAAATGAAGCTTAGTCATGCCCTTTTGGGCTCACTAACCTAGGTAGGTTTATAAAGAGTGATAAAAAATTAAGATAGTGTTTTGAGAGCATGCAATCTAAGGTTTTCAAGTTAGAATAGTGCTTCAAGAGCATGTGATTGGAGTATTTTAGTTTAGGTCAGGATAGTGCTTTGAGAGCATGTGATCCAACGATTTCAAGGTCAAGATAACACTCTATGAGCATACGATCTGATGGCTTTGAGGTTGGGACAGTGTTTCGAGAGCATGCGATTTGACGACTTCAAGGTTAGGATAACGCTTAGAGAGCATGTGATTCGATGATTTTAAGGTCAAGATAGCGCTTTAAGAGCATGCAATTTAACTGTTTTGAGTTCAAGAAAGTGCTTTGAGAGCATGTGATCTGATGATTTCAAAGATTGGGATAGTGCTTTGAGAGTATGTGATCTGATGATTTCAAAGATTGGGATAGCGCTCTGAGAGCATATGATCCGATGATTTCAAAGATTGGGATAGTGCTCTGAGAGCATGCGGTCCAAGAGTTTCAACTTAGGTTGGGATAGTGCTCTGAGAGTATGTGATCTGAAAGTTTCGACTTAGGTTAGGATAGTGCTTTGAGAGCATGTGATTAGAGAGTTTTAGGGTTAGGATAACGCTCCAAGAGCATACGATCTAAGGGTTTCAAGGTTAAGATAACACTTTAAGAGCATGCGATCCAAAGGTTTCAAGGTTAGGATAACGCTCTGAGAGCATGCAATCCGACAATTTCAAGGTCAGGATGGTGCTTTAAGAGCATGCAATCCAAGGGTTTCAAAGTCAGGATAGTGCTTTGAGAGTTGTGATCTCAAGGTCAGGATAGCATTTCGAGAGCATGCAATTGAAGGGTTTAAAGGTCAGGATAGCGCTTCGAGATTATGCAATCCGACATTTTTACTACATGGATAGCTCTAAGACGTTTACCAAGCTTGGAGTTATGCTCTTCTTTGGTAAGTACTCGATGAAGATCTTCCTATCCTTCACCTTAGTCTTTTGTATTCCAGTAGAGGCAAGCTTTAACAGATAATCTGCTGTTGAGTTTTCGAGTCAGGGGATCTTTGTGATGGTCCTTGAAGGGAACTCAGCTAGGCTTTTCACTTCTCTAAGTATCTTGCCATGGTGTCGTCCTTGGCTTCATATTCTCCTTGAACTTGCTAGACAACTACCATAGAGTCCTAAAAGACTTATAAGTGCTCGGTGTTGATCTCTTTATCCAACTTGAGACTGGCTATTAGCGCCTTATATTTGGATTCGTTGTGTAGACACTCGATTTTTGCCCATAGTAGTTATAATTTTTGTTTTTAGGGTTGTAATTTAGAAAATAATAAAAAAATTGAAAAATGATAAAAAGAAAAAAAAATAGAAAATTGTTGGAAAAAAATTAAAAAAAAAAAGAAAAAAAATTCAAAAAAATTAATTTGATGTAATCTTGACTAAATAGTTGTAAAAAAAAAGCAAACCTGATACGATGACGTTAAATCCAATAAAATCATGATTTGTAAGATTCGAATTTATTTTAGATCTTTATCAATTTAGATTCTATTTGATTTGATTCGATTCAAAAGATTTGTTTTCGAGTTTTATAAATAAGGGTTGTATGGTGTGAGTCAGAAAGAACAATTACACATTTGTTAAAAACATGCTTGAACCCACTTCTTAGATTGATACTATATTGCGCGCGATAGGACTGAGGATCCAATATGTTCCATTTCATCAACTTTGCGTGTTTTGCCTTATAGGTACGTAATAGTGGTTTTTAATTATTATCTATAACTTGTCTTATTTATTTATTTTTATCTCACTTAGTATATGTATAGTTATTTTTAAGACTTGTACTAATTTTTTTTTTGTCACGTCTTTAATTGCTAGTAATTAGTTATAGCATTAGTGTCTAGTGAACATATGTTAAGTTAAGTTTTAGTTTATTTATTTTTTATTATTTTTCTTTTTAGATTTTATATTTTCAAAATGATATTTTTATAAAATCTCATATTTTACAAAATTTTGTTCTTTGCATATTGTATTAATTTAGAAAAATTGCATTAGGCATGTTAGGGTTTTTTGGATAAAAAAATCATTTTGATGTTCATAAAATAAAAAAAAAACTTTAATTAACTTCTTTTTTACGGCAAAACATCTTTTCCATAGTTTAGGCTTGTTTTCCATAGTTTAGACGTCTTTTCTATAGTTTAGGTTTCTTTTTTATGATTTAGATATCTTTTTTATGGTTTGAACATTTTTTCTATGGTTTAGACATCTTTCCTATGATTCAGACATCTTTTCTATGATTTAGATTTTTTTTCTATGGTTTAAACATCTTTTTTATAGTTTAAATTTCTTTTTTATAGTTTAGGCATCATTTCTATGGTTAAGCATCTTTTCTATGGTTAAGCATCTGTTCTATGTTTAGACATCTTGTCTGTGGTTAAACATATTTTCCATAATTTAGGCTTCTTTTTTATAGTTTATGTACCTTTTCCATTGTTTAGTTTTTTTTTTCTATGATTCAGACCTTTTTTCTATAATTTAGATTTTTTTATTTTATGGTTTATGGTTTAGACATCTTTTCTATGGTTAGAAAATATTTCTCTCTCTTTTTTTTTATGTTTTAATCATCTTTTTTATGTAAAATATTCATCATGTAGAATATTGTATATTTCATAAAAATTGCATATTTCATAAAATCTTTAGGGTTTTTCTTGAAAATAAAAAAATTATCACTTAGTTGTTTTTAAATAAAAATTTTAATTTGTGACTTTTCAAAAATTAGATTTTTAGGTTTTTCTTTTTATATAATTAGGAATAAAAATTAGGCTTCTAGGGATTTTTCTTAACAAAAATAAAATGGTTAATAAAAACGCAAATTCAACCAATCATTTTTTATAAAAAGAACCAATACATTAAAGTTTTTGGAAAAAACTATAATCGTCTGATCGGGCTAGCGGATATATAGGCACCTTTGGGGCGATGTAAAATATATAGAAACTTAGGTTCTTTTTTTCTTTTGATTTTATTTATTTAATTTTGTAAATATTATAATTAGAAAAATAATCCTAATTTCGGTAAATAAATAGTGGTACTCATTAGGGTTTAATAGGTTAGCCCTCGAATTCGGAACCCTCTGGTTCTTTATTAAAATTGAAATCAAAGACTGATAGCCAAATCGTAATCAATTCACCCAATTGGTTACTTTTTTTTTTCTTTTCCCAGCTTCGGTCGAGTGGCGACTCCAAAAATTATTTTCAATAAAAAATCGGAATTTCTCAATTTCTTTAGTCAAGGATTAATATTAAATGGGTTAGGGTTTAGTATTAATCAAGAAATGAGAAATCAATTTTAAATAAAAGAAATCGAAAAATCATGCTCGACACGTTGTTTTTGGTATCGAACCCATACTTGAGGGCATAGCAAAATATAATCTTGTGTGGTTTGGTCAAAACAAGACTCGTACCTCCACCTATCGAGGTAGATGATCTATCAATGTGGAGAGTCTACATCGGTTTGTCATCTCCTAGTGGTGCTTCCTCCTTTCCTCTATACTTAACCATGAAATAGGCCAACACTTGTGCCTTATAGGTCATTCGTGGTTGTAACTAGATTCCGTACCCGCTCAACTCCATCACGTACTTCACCATCAATCCAAATGAGTCCGGCTTTTGCAGCATCATACGCAATGGCTAGTCTGTAAGCACAATAATCTGGTACACTTAGAAATAGGGCCTTAGCCGACATATTGAGATGATGACAATAAGGGAAAATTTTTCTGTTTGGATGTACCTAATCTTAGGTCCCTAGAGTAAATGGTTGACATAATATTCGAGTTTGTGCTCCTTCATTTCTGCTTTGACCAGTATAGATGAGAGTGCCTGGTTGCTTATGGCTAGGTACAGATATAGCTCCTTTTCTAGAATAGGCTTGGAGAAAACTGGAGGGTATGCGAGGAAATTCTACAGTTGCTTAAAGGTTACCGTACACGAAGGAGTCCATTCAAAACCCTCAGGATTTTTAAGGATTTTGAAGAACTTGGTACATCTATCTTTACTTTGGGAGACGAATCTGCTCAATGTGGCCACCATGCTGGTAAACTTCTGTATATCTTGGACTGAGGTAGGGGGCTTTATATCCCTAATGGAATGTATCTTTTTAAGGTTGGCCTCGATGACCCTCTAGGTGACTAAGAAGCCAAGAAATTTGCTGAAGTCGAACCCAAGTACGTACTTCTAGAGGTTTAGCTTTATGTCGTGTCTCTTCATCTAGTCGAAGGCCTCTTAGAGGTCCTTAACATGATCGTTCGATTACTTACTCTTGACAATCATGTTGTTGACGTACACTTCCATGTTGCACCCAAGCTAGTGCTTAAGCAATTTTGTTACCATTTGCTGATATGTAGGCCTAACATTTTTTAGGCTAAAGGGCATACTAGTGTAGTAATATGTGTCGAAGTTAGTGACTAAAGAGGTATGGACTTCATCCTTCGGGTCCATCTTTATCTGATTATAACCTAAGAAAGCATCAATGAAGCTTAACATGGTGTGTCTTGATGTGGAGTCGACCAACTGGTTGATCTTGGGGAGAACGAAGCAGTTTTTTAGGCAGGCTTTATTGAGGTTGGTGTAATCGATACATATGTGCTACTTCCTAGACTTCTTCTCAACTAACACTACGTTTGCTGCCCAAGTCGGCTACTTCTCCTCCCTTATGAAGTCGACCCTAAGCAGCTTTTGCACTTCTTACCCAATTACAGCCTGCCTCTTTAGGGCAAAGTGCCTCTTCTTCTATTTGATATGTTTAGCAGTAGGGTCAATGTTAAGGCTATGAGATGCTAGGTCAGGGGAGATCTCGGATGTCTAATGTTAACTAAGTAAACATATTTGAGTTAGCCCACAAGATGGTAACTATCTCTTTCTTCACCTTGGAAGGGATCTCGATCCTAACCTTAGTGGTTTGGTTGGGAGATGGGCTAATCTACACTTCTTTAGTTTATTCACTCGGCTCACTTCTCTCAACTGGCTTCTCTTACGAGACGGTCTTTAGAATAAAGACTCCATCAGCTTTGGTGACCTTGACATAGAGCTTTCGGGAGAGCTTTTGGTCACATCTACAATTCCCACCTCGGTAGGCATAGGGAATTTGGCCTTCAGGTAGAGGGATGAAGTGATGACCTTAAATGCATTCAAACTTAGTTATCTTATGAGAGCGCTGTAGGGGGATGGGCAGTCGATTATGACAAACTCCACTAGATGTCATGCAATGTTGCCATTATTGCCAAGTTTTATGTTGAGGGTAATGATTCCCTTAGCTTGGAAAGTACTTTCATTAAAGCTAATGAGATTGTGGTGGTATGGCTTCATCTTGATTAACAGCTTGGTCTTCATCATTTCATATGTATGTAGGAAGGGGATGTTGGTGGAGCTATCAATGTCTACCATAATCTTGATGACCTTAAAGTTAGTGATCCTCACCACTATAACAAAGGAATTTTGATGGGGGTTACCTACCTCCTCTAATCTTCATCAGAGAAGGAGATTGAAGTGCCAATCTTTTGTCTCTTCTTTAATAGTAAACACCTCGGATGGGGCATTAGCTAAGCTGTTGGTGTTCGGTTGACTCCTTAGGTTTGGCTACCCAACAATTATGTTAGTGATGCTGTTGGAGGCTCGGTCGTTGCAGCAGTTGACATTCTACTCTACTTAGGTACCCTTAGCTTGCCACCTCTAAGGAGCTTTATCTTCGTCATTGTTGGAACAGTTGTAATTCCTCCTTTGGGCTATGCAATCGCTAAGGAAGCCCCACTGAATAGCATACTCGATTGCAGTCTTTAGCTGGAAGCATTGGCCGTGGTTGTCATGCAACTGATAGTACTTATCTAAGTTCTGATGATTGGGTTTGCCTTTCATCTTAGCGTGCTTTTGCAGTAGGTCTTTGTGTCACACCTTAGAATGGACATGAGAGATAGGCTGGTTTTGGGGGGTTTGCTTCATATAAATGGGAGGGGGGAAGGATTTGTTTGGCTCGACACTTCTTATTACTCGAGCCTTCCCCCTTTGCCCTTCTTGATGCCTTGCTACCGAGGCGATCTTTTACGAACAATCTCTTCTTGTCCTTTTTGTTCAACCTCTTTAGGTTGGCATTATGCCCATTGTGAATGCTGTTCTCTTGATAGTTGTGTTTCTAGGCTTTATTCTGGAAATCAGCTAGGATCTTTAGCTTGCTCTTCATATGCAATCGAAAAAAGTCTCTCGAAGGTCGAATGTTGAGCTACGTGGCATGGACTACTAATCCTTTGTCTAGTTGAGGGATTTCGACTACGGCATTATTGAATTGAACTATGGATTTTCGTAGAATCTCGCTTTTGCTTTGCCTTATCAAATACAAGGACAATGTGTCCTTAAACGGAGGCTTGCTAGCCCTAAAGTGGAGGCTAAACCTTTGTGCCAGCTCATCAAATGAGCCAATGGAGTTTTTAGGTAAGTGATTGAACCATGTTCAAGCTGCTTTCCTCAGAGTACTTAAGAAAGCCTTACACATTATGGCTTCCTCATGACCATGAAGGTTCATAAGGGTGCAGAAGAAGAAGAGGTGATCATCAGGATCACTGTATCATCGTATTAGTCCAGGGTAAAAAGCTTGCTATTAGGAGGCAACACTTTATCTTAGATACCCTTGATAAAGAGGGCTTTGTTATTGGCGACTAGCCTGATGTTGCCAGCTGCCTTGCTTCTCTATTGCTTGAAGAGCCTTTTCATAATCATGTATAGCTTATTAAGGTTAGCATTGTTTGTTAGATGAGTTGAGCAAGCTACAAAGTGTGTCGAAACTCCATAGGATTCGGCCACCTGCTCAATACCAGTTATGGCTTAATCGTGGGTGGCCAGATACCTTGCTGGCTGTTGTTGCACTAGGGGATCAAGTTGTTGATCCTTGCAAACTTGTTGCTATTGGTAGTGGTTGTTCTGCCCATTATGACATTAGAGGCTTTGAGAGGATGGGTTTATGCGCCACACTTCTTGGCTTTCTCAAGGCGAGCATGGAGCAACTTGTTTTGGGCAGCAAACCCTTCAACTAGGCACTCCGAGTGTTTCAAGTGCTCCTGTAGTGTTTTCTTTGGAAGGGGCTGGTTATCAGTAGGTTGGTTGTTCACCAACTAGTGGTTCTCGAGGTTGTTAACGTGGGATATGGTGGTCAAAGGTGGTTTTTTAGAGATTGTTTAGTGTGTTTAGGTAGGAAATTGAATCTATTTCTTATTGACGGTGCCTAATGTTATCTCAAGATATTTGTTGGTATGGATGTGAGAGAGATTAGGCTTTGTGCAATTGATTAAGCTTGCAAAAGAGAGTATAATAAGGGGGCATCGGGGCGTTGTCTGGTGTGACCACTCCAATGCTTAAGTTAGTCAAGTATTGGAGAGTATGAGTACTTAAGGGTAGTATGAGGGCTTAAGTGTGCAAAATATCTAGTCGTTTACCATTAGGTGAGGCTCTTATATTTATAGAGGAATGGAGCGGGTAGTTAAAGATGAGTTAGTGGGTAGAGTCCATTCACAAGTGTTGAAGAGTGAGGTCACAATGTCTAATGTGGTCCCTAAGTATAGGAGTTAATTGTTTGACTTAGTCTTTCAGCTGTATTCATAGTCTTCTAGTTGTAAGAGGCCATTTTAGCTAGGTAAGCTACTTGATGGGCTTAGATTGAGGTCAGCTATAAGGGAGAGGTCGGAGTTGTTATGGAGCATGGCGTATGCTAGGAGCCTTATCAAGTCAGCACAAGCTTGAGAAGTCTATGTTCAAAAAGCCATATCAATACCCTACATGGTTTTGTGTTTGTCATTCTATACTTTATAAAGGTTCTAAACTTATAATGAAAGAAAAGGTTGTCAAGTTTTTTGTAATTTAATGATAGAAATATTAGTCTCTAATGTTAAATTTGATATATAGGAATATATGAGAATGGAATTATAATTCCGAGTTCCATTCTCATTCCCTATGTTTGAAGTATGTTTTGAAATCGAATCTTGATTCCATTCTTGCTTCATTAATTATGGTTAATTAAAATTATTTTTCTAATTTTGAAAGAATTGATAACGTATAATAATCAATGGCATTTATAACAAATAGTTTTATTTGATGAATCGAATATAAAATCTCGCCCCCCTTCCCCCGGATTGTAATCATCATAAGAAAAAAGAAAATGAAAGGAAAGGTTTTTTAATTTTTTTTAATAAGAACTTCTACGTTTGAGTAGAAGATGTTGAACTTGGTTTTTTACTTTCCGGTTTTTATAAATTAGTCTTCTTTAAACCGATCGGTATTAAAACTTACTCGTTTAATATTGACCCTCGACTAGGGTTTAACGAAAATCAAATTTTATATTTTGAAAATGTTTTTAAAGTCACCAACAGATTGGAGTTAGGAAAAAAAGTTAAATTTTAACCAATTGGGTGGATTGGTTGCAATGTAGCTACTGGTCTTTCAATAAAAATGTTTTTCAAAACAGTTTTAAAACTAGAGATTTATATTTAAGAGCTATCCTATTAAATTATAAACGGATACCACTTTTAACTTTCTAAATTTAATTTTGCTTTTCAATAATGTCCTTTTTCAATTTCTAAATAACTAATCAAATCACATGTGATTAAATTAATTATTTTGGTGAAATATTTATAAAGATGGAAAAAATAAAGCTTTCCATATTTTAAGTTGGTGATTACGTATTCGCTATTTGGATCAAACTTCCGTAATTCATTCTATGAAAACTTTAAGTGGGTATATTGATTTTAATTTTTGAAAACAAGATCGGTTTTATATTTTTATCCAATTAAGCTAAACTAGATTTTTTTTTATGGAAATCTATAAGAAAAAGATCGTAACTTGGAAAGATGATCGATTACTTTATTTATTTTTGGAAAATTGATTTTTTAAGTGGTAATAAGATTTTATTCACTAACCATTTATTTATATATTTTTATCATTTTTTATTATTTATTTGTTTTTTAATTTTATTTTATCTATTTATGCTTTAATAAAAATAAACTAAGTTTTTCTTTTTCTTGCTTTTTTTGTTCTTTTTCCCTTTTTCTTTATTTTTTTTTATTTTCTTCTTTTTTTTTTTTTGTTTATAACTACATTGGAAATAAAAGATAAACGATAAAAAAAGAAAAAGAGTAAGAATACAACATAAATAAAATAAATAAAATAAATCATAGAGCCGAGGTGCTTGTCAGAACGTGGACCGAAGGGTCAAATAGGATCTTAGTCGGATTACCTGACCCAATACATATAGCATACGTGTGTTGTGACTAGAAGGAGACAGGGGCGGCGCAAGGCATTAAACGGGTGGCTCTAGGTGATTCTTTAAGCTAGAAACATCAAATTGTTGAGTTTTGTATTCGGGTTGGTGGGCTTGGGACACGTTCCTTTGCCAATGGCTGCTGCTTGGTGGCAGTTTGCGATATGGAGGGTGGCGTGGAGTTAAGGAGTCGATGGTTAGGGAGTGGCTAAGTATTGGGTCGAAGCAATAGGTGCTGTGGTGATGTGTTTGAGGTACAATGCAGTTGGAGTTGGTTGAGGGTCAAGAGAGAGAAAGGGGTCTGTATGTGTTGCTATTGCTTGGTTGAGAGAGAGAGGGATCAGGGGTTCGACGGTGGTTCGTGGGTCGGTATGTGAGAGAGAGAAAGGCTGATTGTTAGTAGCGAATTTTGTTAAGTTGGTGGCCATAATAGGGGCTGACGTTGGGGTTTGGTTTGCACTATTGTTGGTGTGTGTAGTAGGCGTTGCTATACTATGTTTGGATTGGGGTCGTGTGAGAGTGTTTGGTTATAGCTTACTCAGTGGGTTTTGAGAGGCAGGATGGTGGAGCGAGAGAGGTAGGTCGAGCGGTTGTATATGTGTTCGGCTGTGGACAATGAGTAAGTCAAGGATGGTGGTTCAGAGTTGCTGTCACAAGGAAAAAGAGAGAGTGTTGGGGTGGTTCTTTGTGTGGGAGAGTGGGTTCATTCGATTGGTGAATTGGAGCTTCCGACAGTGGTGGGAGAGGACAATAGTTATGCGTCGCATGAAGAAGGTTGGAGTTTGGTTATGTTAGGTTGAGTAATGAGTTGGGTTTAGTGTTGTGTGTGCAGGGAAGAATTTTCGAGATGGTTGTGTATCATGCCGCTACTACTACCGTAGCAAAATCGTGTGTGTGTGTCTTTTATTCTCGCTTATGCTGAAAGCTTGGGAAGATTGATTAAACAACTTTGACTCCGGAATTAAGTTTTTTCCCAAATTTTCAATCTGATTTTAAATGTATATTTGATTGAATCTAGACAAGAAATCAATCAAGATTGAAACTAGGCACTAAGCTATGCCTAGTTTGTAAATCTGCTACTGATTTGGTGGAGACAGCAATAAAAGAGGGTTGATTTTGTTTTTGAAGAAATCCTAGTAGTTTAGTTTGTGGGCGAGAAATCTAAGTAAAGTGAGGGAAAGGGGGGAGAAAGAGAAAGGAAAGGGAGAGAACACGGGACCATGTCATCTAATAGGAGAATGTCATGTGTATTACCGTGACACGTGACAACTTGTCATTAGTGTGTCGGTGACATGTGTCATACAATTTTAAAATTTTTGAAAAAAATAAAAAGAATGAGATAAAAATGAAGGGTTTATAAAAGAAAATTAAAAACAACTTTTAAAAAACTGGGGGAGAGTTTAATGTCATCTCATTTAATACCCATTTTATTTTTAATGGGTTAAATATTTGAGCATTTAGGCAATTGATTTTAACTCACCAAACCCTTATTTCTTCACAACATCAAGGAAGGAAATATAAAAATGTTAGTTTTGCGGTTGATGATTATTAATAACTCAGCATTTAATAATCAATCACATTAAGAAGTACGGGAAAAGTAGAAAAATGCTTCTTTTTTTTTCAGCGAATTGATGGCTTAGCTCATTTATCAAAACTTTTAATTAATTGTTTTGGTGAGTTAACGGACGGGTCCGCCAAGTGCTCTGGGTTAGATTTGGTTAACAAAAGAAGACTCATTTATTCATTGGGTCATAATAATCTTTGTGTTTTTGGAAATCCACCTCCTTCGAAGTTATGCAGCTAGTCTTCAATCTTAAATGCTTGGCAGTTGGTAGTCTTAAAATATCTTATAATATTATTATAATTTTTTTTCTTATAATTTTAACCATTGATCAAATGTTCCAGCACTTTAAAAAAATAAATTTAGGAAAATTGAAAGAAATTAAATCGAGATAATCTACTCCCGTAAAATAATTAAAAATTACTTCCATGGGCTTCCATTGTATACAAGGTTATGACTTGCTGGAGGTGAAGACAAAGCAAAAGGAAATATTTCAACAATTGGATGTGATATGAATTGGTTAAATATTAACGGGACTTCTCATTATTGGTGAATTATGGAAGAAAATTGGTAATAACTTAGGTATTAAGTTATTCAATATCAAATCAATAATTGAATATATCCGATAGTCAATTGTAATAGTTACCTCAAGATATTGAGAGATCAAATAAGAAACATTTATGTTGTCTGATACCGATTTCATAATGAAAAAAAGAATAAGTTGTTTATTTATTTGATTTCTTAGTAGGCAACTATGGACATTTTCCTTATTTTAAATAGCATTTAACAATACTTATTTAACCAATAAGCAAGTGAACCCACCAAAATAACATTTACCAAAAATTATGCTATACGAGAAGTACCAAATCATGCATGCAATTTATACATAAGCACTCTTGTATTCCATAGATGCATTGGTTATTTATAGCTACTAATGAAAAGTTTTCCTTCCTTATCAAACTAATGCATTGATTTTTTTAGGATAATTGTAAATATACCATCTTCATCTCCTTATAACATTGTTCATACACACACACACACACATACATATATATATATATCCTCAAACTTTTACTATATTTTCAAAATCATTGATAAAATGATCATAAATAGCAATGATTTTGGTTTTATTAATGGTTTGAGGTTATATATATATATATATATATATATATTTCTAAAAGTTAGGAAGAGATGAAAACACATTTAGGATTTTGCGGATCAATCAAAACCTCATTAATAGTTTTGATGATATATTTATAATTTCCCCCCTTCTTTTCCTATTATCTTTCCAATCAACTTATTTTCATATTCAATCGATGTATTTCGTTACCTACTTTTGAATCCTCATCACATCGAGGTATGATTTTCCACGAAGCTCGCGTGATAAAAAGCCCTTGTAGTAATCAGCAGTACCCATTCTTGTGAACCTTGCTGGAGTTTGTGGAGTAACAAGACTAGGTGCTGGACCCAACTCTTCATCTAAATTAGGGCTATAAAAGGTGGCAATCGATAGTCTCTCTTTCATCGAATTCACAGTAGCTCGATGCTCAATGCTTCGATATATACCATTTGTCACAACCTTTTCATTATAGAGAATGCAATAAGCTAAAATAAGAAAACATGATAGCCATTATACATCCATTTATTTAGGAACAAACATAGAATCAGAACCACTAAGCAAGATTTTGTTTTTAGCCATCATTTAATTTCTATAGCATGATCTGGATACACAAACACACACATATACACACATATTTAAGTTAGAGTAGGTTTGGAGCCTCGTTAAAAATTATCTATTTAACCTCAATCTAATATTAGTTCACAAAAAAGCTAATACTAATATTATTTATGAAGAACTTATAACACCAGTAAATATGATAACTTCTTAATTTTTCATTTCTACTAATCTTTCTCTCCTTTCTCCTCTTTTTGTAGGCAAATTACTTATTTAGCCCCAATCTAATGTTATTTAACAAGAATACCAACATTAATATTATCTATCAAGGATTTATAAACATGAGTAAATATTTCCAACTCCTTAATTTTTCTTCCCCATTAATCTCTCTCTCTCTCCTCTCTCCTATTTTTTTGAGCAAGGTTTTGTATAAAAAAACAAACAATTACTTCAACAACATAGATTTACGTGCCCAATCTTTTTCTAATTACTTTTTTCATCATCTATTTTATAAGTGTAATAAATCTCCCATCAATATTAATATTTTATTTTTATTATATAAATTTTTATCAAAATCTCAATCTTTGATTTGAGCAAATTTTATATAAGCAATTTTTATATGTACGAGCCTACGACATAGATGCGTCGTTTGCTATGTGTGTATATATAGTAAATTTGTTAGTACAACTTGTCACAATTCAAAAAAGTAAAGTTAAGGTGGGGGTTGGTGAGGGCCGGGGGTATGGCTTGTTTGGTTATGTTTAATAACACATCTCTTGGCAAATCTCTTACATCAAATGGAAGAGGAAAGGTTCCTACTCTACTTATTCGATAAGTAAAAAGAAAAACTTTCTTTGATTTTAGTGGTTGCAATTTCTATTCTCTTAACACTCATTAGTTTACTCTTATTTGCAACTGCCACTTATAATCATTTGTCGAGCTTATAAAGGAGAAGGTAAGTCATAATGACTCTATAAAATTGCTTTTAAAAAAACAACCCATCTACTAGTATCAACTTGATATGAAAAATGATAGGATTAAATGACTAGAATCCATTTTTCGAATTTCTCAACCCATTCTACATTTCGTAGTAACTCAAGATCCTAGCAGTAGCTTTATATCTCCAGAGGAAAAGGTCTCATTTTTCACTAATGATTTTAAATAAAATTCCTTTTATTTGGTGTCTCGGAATATTAATGTAGAAGTTCAAAGAAGAAAACTTCTACATTTGAAGAATGTTTGTATATGTGAATGAGCAGAAAAATTTCCTCTTTGACTTTTATATTAAGTCTCTCACAAAACTCATTAACATTTCTTTCGAAATAAGTTGATTAAGAGATGGATTTTTTTTTTCTTTAGGGGATAAAAGAGGAAAGAATTGGAATAAAGAAAAATAAAGGGAAAAAATGTTTATTTGGATAGTAAGGGAATGAAAAAAAAAATGCACTGGAAGGAAAAGTTAGTTAAATATTTTCAAATTGTAGAAATACAAATATGATCCCTAACTTGAAAAACTCCTTTTTATTGAAAGAATATTTCAATTATCTCGATAATTTCCTCCTACATATGTGGAGAATTATAGTTTTTGACCAAGCAAAACTTTCCTTCATAAATTAATCTCCTTTCTATTCTTGTGCTCTTTCGAAAGAAAAAAAAAAAAGAAATATTTTCCCCTCTAATTTCTTCCCAGTTCCTTCCTGTTTGTTAGTTAATTTAAATAAAGGCAAAGTGAATGCACCTAAAGCCATGTTGTCATTATTTATCTTTACTATCTTTTTTTTTCTAAATTTAAACTAAATATATTTCAAAGCCTTAACCTTTTACAGTGTTCACTTGGGTCCACAAATTTACAAAAATCTATGATGTAATTGCTTGAACATATACACACATATAGTGTGTGATTGTCATGCCTATGCAAAGACATCTTAGTAAGAATGGATCAACCAAACTTTAGATAATTTTTATGATCCTAAGCGCTACATAAGTATATTTGATAATGAAATTTCGTAATTCCAATCTGTTGATTTTCTTTCATGAGTTAGATAAGTATGTTGCAAATTACAAAATTTCTTATTTAATAATCATGTAGAGTGCTGAGATACCATTTGCAGAATTGAATTTTATAAACAAATCAATATTTTAAAAAGTTTCAATTGTGGAGACGTATTATATAAATCTGGATAACTTTCTTACTTTTTTGGTTGTTATTTCATGTGTGATTATATGATTGAAAATGATGAAGAGAATATTCTTTTTTAAATTAATCACTCGCTATAGTTTAATTAAATGCTTAAAAAATTGCAATCAAGTAGATAATCAGTAAATTAAGTCTAAGGCATTAGCTAGTATGTAAAAGAAATAAGAGCCACTTTATTACCTCTAAAGCATTTCCAACATTGACCACAAAGGCATTAGGGATTGGAGTAATAGAAACCCAAGTGTCATCTTTCTTGATTTGGAGACCTTCTACTTCATTCACTTGAAGAAGAATGGTTAAGGCACAAGCATCGGAATGAGGAGTGAGGCCCATAACTAGCTCAGGTTGTGGACATGGAGGATAGTAGTTCATCCTTATTGATTGCATTCCCTCTTGAAAAAGTTCCATCATGTCTTTAATATCCATTTTCAAAGCTTTTGCTATGTGAAAAAGAACTTTCAAAGCAAGACTTTTGAGTTCTAAGGAATAAGTATCCAATGTATCTCTAGATAAGAAAGAAAAAGTGCTTTAATGACCTTGAGAATCAGATACGAAGTTGTTCACAAGCAAAGTAAATTTTCTTATATTGTATAGAAGTACATATATAATATAAAGAGGAGACATTCAATAAGGAAAATTGACTAAAATATTCTCCATGCTACTCCATATGTTAACATTAGATTCCTATGTTATGTATATGCATACATACATACACACATAGGGACAATTACATTGGAGGAGATTAATGTTTAGGAATAAAATTAAATAGAAGGCCACAAAAAGCATTGACGTTCAAAAAGTAGTTCAAACAAGGGATTGGGTTATTATGAGGTCATAACATAATAATCATTCAATAAAAATGTTTGACTTACATTGTGAAACATTAATCATTTACTTAAAATTTTTGAAACGTTGACTTCCTATTTATACTTGCCTCTAAAATTGATCTCCACTGCAATTCTTCCTAACCTACATAAATACATGCATGCATATGTTCATACATACATATATACATACACATATACATGTATATACATATACATACACATACATCTCACATGGCATTTCAATTTCGATGTTAGGTTAGGACAAGCTCCTTGAAAGTATAAGATGGTTCATGGGTCTTTTTGATTGACATCCTACTTTGGAGGAGTTATAGTCTTGAAGTGAACTACTCATTATTGTGTTGCCTTAATCTTAGGAAGGACATATGATAAAGAAGGGAAAGCGTAGTTGATAGGCTACTTTGAGAAGGTGACTGATTGACTACAGTAGCTTTACCAAATGATGTGTATGGATTGCGCCATTGCTATCCTAAGTGGTGGCTTGGTTTGAATTGGTTGCTGAAAGATTTACATGAATATTACTATTGTCTACAAAGATGTACATACACATAGCCACATATATAATGGTAACATGGTCCCAATCTCATATTATTACAAGTATCAATGTGAGATTGGAGCATTATTTGATGAACTACAGAAATAGTGAGCGTCGTTGTAAGGAAGTAAGCACATTATAGTTGAATGAGACCATATCAAACAAGAACCTCACAATTGGTGGGCTTCTTATGCATAAATTGATAGTCGAGTACATGTTTGCTATAATCATGATGAATACGAATGGCAAAGAGATAGGCAAGATTAAGATTGTTGTAATAGAGGGTGATATTATGTTGAAAGATGACATATTCCTCCTTGAGCTGATAGGTCTAGTGAAGCTACGGGAAGTCCTTCCTTTTCTTTTCTTTTTTTTTTTCTTTTTGAATTTAGTGGATGCACTTGTAAGTTATAGTTTAAATCAATATATAATGACATATTAATCTTGGGAAATTTTTTATTCCTACATTGCAACGTGGATGCTATTTACACGATGATTATTTGCCAAGTATGTAAGTTAATTACATTGCATTCATTTATATTTGTTTATTATAGTTACTTCTTGTCTCCATTACTTAATAGAGTCCCATCTTTGTTTATTTTTCCGTAAAGAGGCTGTAAAACTTATTTTTATTTTGGGTAATTATGTAAAACTCTTTTAATTATACGTTATAATAATACTTGTTGGTAAATCATTGTAGATTAATTAATTTTCGTAGTTGACAATTATATGCAATATTTAGAATGGTGATCATGATAAAATACCACATCCTATATTTAGAATGGTGATCTTTATAAAACGAGAAGATAGGAAGATCCAAAAATACAACAAAATTTAGACTGAACAGGTATTATCATAAATAATTAAAAATACTAAAATTAGTAGGTATATACACACATCAAGAAAGTCTAGATAATTATATAGAGAAGAATTATACTAAAGGATGTTAACGTTTGTAAATAAATTTGAATAGGGGATTAATATTTTAAAAAATTTAAATAATTAATTAACACTTTATAAAATGGTTCAAACGTTATAGTTAATATATAACACTAGTAGTTGAAGATACTTATCTCTCTTTATTGCTGGAAGGTTGACATAGAACCTAAGGAAAGAATGAGGATCTTTTTGATATAGATCCAATTGTATATAAAAAATATTTTTGGTTTTTAAATTTTTTAATTCAAATTAAAAACAATAAGTTCTACAAATCTAAGGATAAATGATGTATAAATCATATAACAAATCCATCGATAGATGGTTGCAGAAGCTAATATGATATAGATCTAATGGTTTTATCTTTTCATAAGATCGATTTGGCACTTTATCTTACCCTTTTTTTTATATTTATTATGTTTAAACCGTTAAAAGTATAATTATTATAATGATTTTAATTTAATAAATATAAAATAGAAAGTGAGATAAAAGATTGAATTAATCTTAACGCGGAGAGAGAGAGGGAGAAAGAGACCTGAGCAGATCTGGAAGTTTAGGAAATAGATCAGGCCGCCTTAAATCTTTAGGAAGTGTAATCATAAGAAACAAGTCTGCCCAGTCAAGCTTTTGATCCTCGGAGACAACGAAAGCTTGTCCAAAACCTTCCAATCCTCCCGGTTGTTGCCAGAACTTCTTCTTTTCTTCCATTGGCAGGTTGAAGAATTCTGGAACCTGTATCTTCACTTTCTCCAACAAAGTTGTGCTTACTCCATGATTAATCAACTGCATAATAATTATTATATTTGTTTGTAGCTCAACGGGGTCTATTGTGGCTTCATCCTTTTTCGTTTTTGAAAATTGAATTTCCACCAAGTATTTGCTCAAACAGTTCAATAGTAACCAAACATAGCGAAACAGACAAAAAAAAAAAAAAATTGATGTAACGAGAGGATCCTGTGCCACCACACAAAATTGCTTGCCTCGTTTACTTTACTTTTTTTTTTTTTTTTCTTCCAGGACTTCAAATAAAAATTTCATCTAAGTGCTTGAGCATGTCAGTGCGTTCTCCATGTTTCGTGTTTTAAGTCAGCTATGCATTACTTGATAAATATCATATAAATATTTATAAAATTTTAATATATAAAATCATAATTAATATTTAAAAAACTATATTTATATATTAATATATATAAAAAATTTATTGATATTTATAAGTTATTTATTAATACATATAACTTGATAGTATTATTCAATCTTTTTTTTTCTACTATATATATTACTAAGATATTAAATAAAGAAAACTCTTTTTGTAATATTTTTTAACAGTGATTTTTGTTTTCAAACCCGTAAAAATTAGAAACACAGAGTAGCTTGTTTTAATTAAAAAAAAAAAAAAAAATCTTCCAAACATGCAATCAACAGATATATAAAAAGGATATCTTAATAGTTTGCTCCTAAGACTTAGCGAATCATTCAAAAAATAAATTCATGTATATTTTTATATATTTGCTTTCTCATAAAGTGTGTATTGAGCCTTAAAAAATGGAAAACTCTTCTTTGATTTAAGAATTTTTAATTGATTAATGTTCCGATCTTATTCCTTAAAGAAAGCTAAACTAAAATCCAAAAAGCTAATAGCTTACAGAAAGAAAGAACACGCAAAACAAGATGGAAATATATATATGCAATCAGCAACCTGGAAGAAACCCCAGTCTTTGCAAGCAGAGTGGAGTTTTAGTATCTCGGAATCCGCTATATCGGCCGACGACGACAACAGCTTCTGCAAATCAATAACAGGAACTTGGGATTGCTGATAACTTGTACTCCCATCATTGGGCTTGAATGGAGGGTCTTGATCGGGACGAACATAGCGAGGTGGCACTTTGGTTAGGTTTTCTTTAGCCAATTCCCGAACACAAGGCACGGGAAGTGAGGTACCAAGTGATGCCTTGGTTGTTTCCATTAGATCAGTTTCTCGCAGGTTCTAAGTCTACAGTATTCTCTCTATTATTGATATAACATTGATGAGTCGCTTTCGGTAATTTGCTTGCAGGGAAAAACAAAAATATTTAAGAGGGATTACTCCCTCATAGTTTTTTAAAAACTAAAAACTATCCATTATCAATGTTAAGTGGTAACTATGAATATTATTTAAATACATGATAATATGATTATTAACTTATTTTTTTAAAATTGCTTATTGTTATAGTTATATGTTAAAAATATTAAGAATTACGTGATATTTATTTATCAGTGTGCTGTGTATTATCCTTTCAACTCCTTCATTTTTCTTCTTATCTTTATCTTCAACAGTTCCCACTTACATTTTCGTATACACATGCCATAATGTACGAGGTTGTGACGTATAGGAGATCAAGACAGCCAAATTGAAATATTTTAACACCTTTGCCGTGATATTAATGAGACTTCTTACCCGATAATTACTGGAAGAAAATTGGTAATAAATTTATAGTGCTAAGATATCCAATATGGAATCGATTATAAAAAAAACTCATATGTAGGATTTTATAAAGAATTTGTTTATCGATGCAGTTGGTAATATATTTTACATATTATATATATTATATAAATATAAATAAAAGATTGATATGTATAATATGAATAAAATCATACGTAGTATTTGATTTGAAAAATATTAATTTTATTATTATATATATCAACATCTTATTAATATTTATATATTATATATGCATAATAAGTGATGTATAATATATATTATTTTTTTTTTCATTGTTGGAAGTCCTAATAAGAAAGACAGCCATCTATAATAGTTTATAAGGAGCTAGTGAAACCCTTAATAAAAAAAGTCCCACTTTGATTGTAAGATCTTATTGAAATATTATATGATTAATACTAAGAAATGTGATAGTTTTTTTTTTTATAAAGAATATATTTAAAAGAGCTATGGAAACACTCATTAATAAAACCCTTTTGATTATCTCATTTCTATGCTTTCTTTCGTTTTCCTTATGGACTTTGATGACAATGAGTCACCTAACCACTCAGCAAAATTAAGCATGGCTTTGACTAAATAGAAGCATGTCCTCCATTATGTTTAGTCCCTTGGTCGTGAGCATGAAACATCAAATGTAATAATTTTCTAGATTGATTTGGTTTACACTAGACATGGATTAATTAAATTTTGCATAAAAGTATTCATTTATTGTGTGATGTAGGGTTATAAATGAACCAAGTTAAAATGATAATCTTGAGCTTGAACTCGATTCAAAATTTTAAAGATCTAACTTGACTTAACCTTGATCAAGTTTTGAATTAAAAGCTCGAATTTAACTCGAATAAGTACTTGATAAATCCATACTTGACTAAATTAAGTTTGTTTAAGCTCTTTTTATCTATATATATTTATATATACTTAGTTATAATAGTATTAATGCTAACACTCGACTTAAGCTTAATTAATATTTTTAAATGATATGAGCTTGATTAGGTTTATGAGCTAATTAAGCTCGACTGGAACAACTATTTTGAGTAGCTCGAGCTTGAGTTTAACTTAACTTTTCTTGAGTGTTACACTTGAGTAAATATCAAGTAAATAATGCTTGAGTAAGTATTATAAATGCTCATTTGCTTCCCCACCAACTTATTGAGAACATGTAACTTAATATTTGGTGCTAACTTTAATAGTTAACCTAAATGCTTTAGTTACCATTGTACTCTTAATTCGTTTCCTTCTTAAAGATACACCCCTTACATTAACTGAAGTAGATTTCCCTACTGTTTCTACTTAGACAACCGATCAAACCGAGTCCATCCTTGTTCTAGCTTTGGATAAAACTCCTATCATCTCCCTACAATCTCTTGACAAAACATCTCAAATTGCTACTCTTATTCTAAATGATGAAGAATAGACACCTCCAGAAGGAAATACAGAAACTCTCTTTGTTGCTTCCAACATAGAAGCCTCTGCACTTACTCTAGCTCAAATCATACCTACATCCGACAAAGAACTAACTTCCTCTGTGGCGACATCTTCTGAAGCCAATCCGTCTCCTAGCAAGACTCTTCCAACTTATTTTGGTAGATTCAAACTATGTGTTAGGAAGAAAACTAAGAGATCTAAGAAATGATTGTCTTTGTGATTCTCTTCTGCTTGTCCAATATTTTAGTCTTAGCTAAACTATGTGTTAGGATATTTTGTTTAAGTCCTCTAATGGGCTTATTCATTGTTATTCCTATTAGTTTAAGACTTGGTTATGATATTTCTTTTAATCAATGTAGTATGATCTTTTGTTATTTCTGCTATTTCTTTTAATCATTTTGTACATTCTATAAAAATTAAGGGGGAGTTAATTAATGATCTCACAGTATGTTAATCAAAGATGAAAATAAAAAAGGGGGAGAGAAAAACCAAAAACAGTTGTAGTCTCCACTCTGCACAACATGATGATTACGTGATTGTGAATTTTTATTATTATTTTTTTTACTGTTGTTGGATATCAATTAATAGTGTTTTTGTTACCATAAAAAAGGAAGAGAATGTTAGATATCTCTTATGGATTTTGGTGATAACAAAAAGGGATAGATGCTAATGAATCATTAAAAATGCAGGTATTCTGAAGAGTTCTTCGAAAGTTTAAAATTCGTAATCTCAAAAAGATTAAAATCGCAAACTAAATTATCTCTAGAAACTTATTGAGAAGGTTTGACTTGATTCAAAAAGAGAGTAATTTGAAATTCTTCAGAAAGTCTTTTAGAAACTTTATAAGTACATGTGATATAGACTTCATAAGCTTGTTCAGAGACTTTGAAGAAAGGAAGACCGATACTTTTCAACAGGTTATTTAGAAAGTTGATCTAGAAATATATGACATTGAATTTTAACATATATCATATTCGAATTCCATTAGATTATGTGTATTAGGGAAATATACTTAATCTTGTTTCACTTAAGATGGAACTAAGATCCATGGGGATTATTTTTGAGCGAATTTATTTTTGATAAATCAAGATATGCACAAGAATGGATATGGTTAAGGTTGATTCAAATTTTGTGGAATTTCAAATTTTGAATATGAGGCTTATCTAAAAGTTGCTGATAAAACATATCTCCTCATCAAATTCAAATCAAAAGTTTATTTAGTGGTTACGGATTGAAGTATATTTGATCAAAACAAGATAAGAAGAGTTGTTTTTGAATTTCAAAATACTGAAATCTTCACAAAATATCTAAGGATTATCTTTAACAAATCATGGTTAGATAAACATGAAAGTGAAGATAATTTTCAACAAATTAGCCGTCGGAAGATTTCAATATAAAAAGAGAAAGGATTTAAAATGTCATTTACTTCTTTGGAAAAAAGTTTTCACTATACAAAAAAAAGAAGAAGTCGGGATCAGATTTTACCTTCTGAAAAGTTATAGAAAGTCCTCAGATACTTATTTAGAAAGTTGCATTGAAGTAAATTATATAACAATGGTTATTTCTTTTTAGAGCAAAATTAGTTGGGATTTATATTTTATTCTCACTTGTAATTTGTAAATCTTATTGGCTGTTTGACTGTTGAGAGAAGTAAGTTTGTACTCTATAAATCAGTAATTAGCCTAAATTGTAGAAATGCTAGATAGGTAGAGCTGAGTGTTGTTAAGTCCATGTAGTAATCTATTTGAGATTTTGATTCAGTAGATTAAGTAGAATGGCACCGGTGAAGTAGACTAGGTCCCCAACAGCGGAGTTGGAAGAGAGTAGTAGGCAAAAGGTTGAAACTTTATAAATCCTCAACTTGATATTTTCCTTCCTTATTCTTTAATTTGCTTTATTAGTTATTGTGTGTTGAATTATTAAATATTACTGTTCACTAATATAAGTTGTTAAGAGTGGTAATTTTATTTTTCTTATATCTAAAAAAGGTTTCAAAAATTTAAAGATCAATTTACCCCCCTCCCCCACCTCCTCTTGATATCTTATACGGGACTAACATATAATATATGAGTTCAGTTTGGTATTTAAATATGTTCTTTAATCGTGTTAAGTGACTTTTCTAAGGTGTTTATTAGATATTAGTTAAGTACGATACATTCTGACCAAGTTTCCTCTTTGGTATAGATTGCTGCCTAGTGGTTTTTAACCCAAGTTTTAAATTCAAGAAATTCTTAGAAAGTATAATCAATCAACTTTTTAATCTACTCTCCGACTCTTAACGATCTAATATTCAATACCAATCGTCTTTAAACTTCAATTGCTCTTATATCTTGCTTCTTCCATTGAATTACTTTCTAACTGAGGTTTTAACCTAGGTTTTGTGCCAACTGTCAAGCTTGGTTTTTTCCTTCCGGTTTTTTAAATTTGTCTTTTTCAAACCGATCAATATTAAACCTTACTCGTTTAATAATGACTTTCGACTAGGGTATAAAGAAAACTGGTTCTTTTAACTTTGAAAACATTTTAGAGTCACCACTCGACCAAAGTCGGGAAAAAAGTTAAGTTATAACCAATTAGGTATATTGAGTATAACTTAGCTATTGATCTTTCAATAAGATTGATATTTTGTTAAAACGATTTTTGAAAACCAAAGATTCAAATCTGGGAGCTAATTTTTTAAACTCTAAACAAGTACCACCTTTAATCTCTTCGCATTTAAATTTACTTTTCAATATACCCTTACAATAATGGTTATTTATAAGCGATAACTAAAATTATACCTATTTACGAAAAATAAGGATATAAAGAATTAACTACTAATGAGGGAAAATAAGTTTTTTCATTTTTTAAGTTGTTCCATACGTATGGGTGCTTATATACCTGCTATTCGAGATCAGACTTTCGTAGTTCGTTCCGAAGATACTAACTGGTGGTTTATTTTAACTTTTGAAAAAAAGGTTAAGTTTACATTTTTACTTGATTCAATTTATTTAAGGAAATTATTCTAAAGGTCCTAATTGATGTTCATTTTTGGAAATTCTAAGTAAGATCCAAATTTTCAAAAGAGCTCATTTATTTTATTTATTAAAAAAAACTATTTTTTTCTAAGTGATTTATTTATTCATCTATTACTTACTTATTTTATTTCTGAAAGAAAATAAATATGGGTTTTCTTTTTTTTTCTTGTTTCTTCCTTTCTTTTTTTTCTTCTTTTTTTTCTCATTTATTATTACATTTACAAATAAATAAATAAAATTTAATTTTAAAAAAAAGAGGCAATAGATCAGGTCAACTCGAATTGGCTTTGGGTCAACTCAAACCGACTTGGTTAGCTCATTTTGGCTTAGTTGGCTTAGGCAAGCTCTAGTTGGCTTGGATTGACTCAAAAAATCAGATTTGGAGCATTGAATTTAGGGCTCTTAAGTGTAAGGATTCCAATGGTGGTGGTGGTTTTCGTCAAAAAGTATTGTTGGGGATGCTATCTTAAAGAGAGAATGGAACCGTGCTAGAGAGAGAAAGCTTCGATTTTTGTTTTTCTAAAGTGTTTCGAAGCTTTGTTCTATGTTGAAAATGAAGAGTAGACCCTTATTTATAGGTAACATGGATAGAAAATATTAAATACAATACAATTTTCTTCCATATTTAGGTTGGGCGAACCTAAACAATATGTTATGTCAAATATAAAGTTGCATGTATCGGAGTGTGTCCAATGCTGTTAGGTTCCTACCACACTTAGAAGTGAGTTGGTAAATAAGGTAGCGATGATGTGGCTCATGATGTGACGATGACATGGTGATGAAGTGAGAAAAGAAAAAAAAAAGATATATTTTGCACTTTCTACGGATTGAACTTAAGGTCTCTAAGTCATATACAACATTAAGTTTGAGTACTTATCCAGTTGGGCTGTTGGTTTTTCCTTATTTATATCTGTAATTGCACATATGGATTAGGTTAACTTGGGCTAGATTCAAATTTAAACCCTAACCCAATGACCCTTTCTTTATTTTATTATACTATATTAAACTATCTAAAAGATTTATTATTTTCTAAATCTTCTATTTTTTTTATTTTTCTAAATTTTATATTTTTGTGATTTTTTTCTTAATTTCTTATTTTTTTGGGTTTTTTCTTATTTTTATGTTTTTAATTTTTCCTAATTTAGGATCCTTTACCTTATTGAAAAAATAAAAAAAGGAGTAAAAATTGAGTGTTTATAATTACCTCTCTTTATGGTGAAGTTTGAATGAAACTTTACTGCAAAGACAAAAGAGATATTATTTTTGCCTCAGGGGTAACTTTGACCTAAGAAGCACAATAAATAGCTAGCTATTGTAAACTTGATTCGTTGGGGATTTAGTAAAAAGGTTAAAAAGAGAAGAGGTACTTTAAGGGCTGAAAAGAAGAAATGAAGCTTAGTCGTGTTCTTTTGGGCTCACTAACTTAGTTGGGTTTATAAAGAGTGATAAAAAATTAGGATAGCGCTTTGAGAGCATGCAATCTAAGGGTTTTAGGTTAGAATAGCGCTTCGAGAGAATGTGATCTGAGAATTTTAGTTTAGGTTAGGATAGTGTTTTGAGAGCATGTGATCCAACGGTTTCAAGCTCAAGATAGCGCTCTATGATTATGCGATCTGATGGCTTCGAGGTCAGGACATTGTTTCGAGAGCATGCAATTTGATGGCTTTAAGGTTAGGGTAGCGCTTAGAGAGTATGTGATTCGATGATTTTAAGGTCAAGATAGCGCTCTAAGAGCATGCAATCTAACCACTTTGAGGTTAAGAAAGTGCTTCGAGAGAATGTGATCTGATGATTTCAAAGATTGGGATAGTGTTTTAAGAGCATGCGGTCTGATAGTTTCAACTTAGGTCAAGATAGTGCTCTAAGAGTATGTGATATGAAAGTTTTGACTTAGGTCAGGATAATGCTTCGAGAGCATGCGTTTAGAGAGTTTCAGGTTTAGGATAGTGCCCCGAGTGTATGTGATATGAGGGTTTCAAGGTTAAGATAGCGCTTCGAGAGCATGTGATCCAAGGGTTTTGAAGGTTAGGATAACGCTCTGAGAGCATGCGATCTGATGATTTCAAGGTCAGGATGGTGCTTCGAGAGCATGGGATCCAAGGGTTTCAAGGTTAGGATAGCGTAGTAAGAGATGTGATCCAGCGATCTTAAGGTCAGGATAGCACTTCGAGAGCATGCAATCGAAGGGTTTTAAGGTCAGAATAGCGCTTCAAGAGCATGCAGTCCAACATTTTTACTACATGGATAGTGCTCTAAAGAGAAAACAACCTATGGGGACCAAAGCAAAAGGAGTTTATGTAAAAATTCTTGAATAAGACGGATTTGTTGATTGGTAATTGTAAAAGATGGAGTAGATACTAGGGATAAAGTCCTTAGATAGAAAGAGAGGTAAGTGACATCAACCATGTGGGAGATCATATCAAACAGGATGATTTTGGCCTTTAAGGCCAACTTGGGAGCGATTTTTATGCAAAAAGTAGATCCCTAAACTTTGGATGATAGGAAGTGAACTCGTTTGAAAACAATTGTTGTTGGGGTAATGACAGAAGCTTACTGTTAGGGTTACTCTGGACAAGACGACTCTCAAAAGAAATGAGGATTCTTGTCCAAAGGACTAAAATGAGACGGAATCAAATTTATTCCAATTTTTTGACTTACTAACAGGTTTAGATTCTCCTAATAGTGTGTAGGCTTTTCAATGACATAATAACTTGATCTTTGGGGCTACCTTGGTCTAAGAGAACTTTTTATTTCCTTCAAAAGCAAATAACTTTCCATGACTTCTTTGAATTTCTTCTTATTAAAGGATATCTTAATAAAGTTAGGTTTAGGCTAAAAGGACTTCTTTACGCTCTCGGCTTAAACTTCTCTTTTTTGACTTTGATTCTAAAAATTATGGTTTACCTTATAAGTAATACCCTTTTAATCAATCCATTAGGTCTTTTCTGGACTGTAATGTAATAAAGGCTTTTGGTCCTTGGTTTCAAAATGGATAACACTGAAATAGATTTTTATGAAAGAATTGCTTTTCAACTTGGGTTTATAAGTTAAGAACCTTATAGGTAATTGGGATTGGGACTTTCTATTGCAACAATTATTAAAGTTGAAAACCAAGGACCATAAGCGATGTGTCAGTTGTAATTTCTTCGGGGATCATAATTTTTTGGGGGAAAGCTTTGGTTTCTTTCAAGCTTAATTTCTCTGACTGTGTTTTTAGGGCCTTTATTTGAAATGTGGGTTTGATTTAGGAATGGGTTTCTATGCCCCTTGTCCTTTTGGGTTTTATGGCTTTCGACTTAATCACCTTAATTGTGTCAAGCATACTTTTCATTTTTCATTTCACACTTACTCATTTTTCCTCTTTTCTCCGGCTTCTCTTTTTTTCTTTCTTCTTTTCTTTTTCATTTAAGACAAAAATGATTATTCTTTCTTTTGGCTTGCAGCTTAAAGTGTATGTGGTTTTAGTGTTTATAATGGATGCTTTTCTTCATTTTAGACGAAATTAGTTATCAATTGTAATAATTACTTTTGAATTAACGCGACTAAAGCAAGCATAAACTAGTCTTAACCTTTTCTTCTGATAGATGCTTATATCCTCCTTTTTGCCTCATTGCGGGTATGGTTCTTAACAGGGTTTAATTTTTGAAAATATCCTAATAAAAGGTCTAATGGAGTTGATAAAGGACTTTGTGTTTAAGATATTGAAAAGATTACTTAACTTCATTTTGATTTGTGTATTAAATGCAAGATGGACTTCCTTTAAGGAATGAGTCCAATATTCTCACAATGATGCTACTCGACTCTCAAAGTGTCTTAGGGTTGGTGTTTAGGATTCATCTTGCCTTTCTTCATTCTAAATCTTTTAACTAATGAGATATCTTAAAATAGGAGAAATTCAAACAAAGCACTTTATTTGAATCACTTGTCTTTTACAAACATCGTGAAATTTGACCCCATCCTTGAATTGAGTCTAATTAGATTGCCCCTACATCAATTAGGTCATAAACTCTATTTTTCAATTCCCAGCAGTTGTCAGTAGAATGCCCCTACTGACCCATATGATATTCATATTATACATTTAGGCCGTATTTCCTTGGCTTGTACCCTAGCATTGGGGCTTTCTATTGCAACAAGCCTTTGTTTCTTATTCAGTCAAAGATTTGAGATAACGAGGTAAGGATTTGAGTGAACCTTCTTTTGGGTATTTTTAGGCCTTTTCTGCTTGGTGCAGGTCTTAATGTCGTAGTATTTATATATGTCCCTAAATCTAGTGGGGCTGGTCTTTTTCCGACTATCCTTCCTATCCTTATGGCTTCTTTAATTCAGTTCTCAGTAGGTTCAATGTTTGCAAAGTTGGCCATTGTAAGCACTTTATTTGAATCACTTATCTTTTACAAACATCGTAAAATTTGACCCCATCCTTGAATTGAGTCTAATTAGATTGCCCCTACATCAATTAGGTTGTAAACTCTATTTTTCAATTCCAGCAATTGTCAGTAGAATGCCCCTGTTGACCCATATGATATTCACATTGTACATTTGGGCCATATTTCTTTGGCTTGTATCCTGGCATTGGGACTTTCTATTGCAACAAGCCTTTATTCAGTCAAAGATTTGAGATAACGAGGTAAGGATCTGAGTGAACCGTCTTTTGGGTATTTTTGGGCCTTTTCTGCTTGGTGCAGGTCTTAACATCATAGTATTTACATATGTCCCTGAATCTAGTGGGGCTAGTCTTTTTCCAGCTAGCCTTCTTATGTTTATGGCTTCTTTAATTCGGTTCTTAGTGGGAACAATGTTTGCAAAGCTGGCCATTGTATTACCTAATAAGTGCCCATAATATGGTTCCTCCAATGAGTCAATAAAGACATATATTGATTCTTTTTTAGGGAGAGGAGGAATGATTTTAGCTACCATACCCCTCCATCTTTGGGTATGTTCCTTAAATGACTCATTTTTCTCTTTTCTTATTATGCTTAAGTCCTAAATTGAAGGAGTTATTATAATGTTGAACTTGTATTGCTTATAAAATGTCCAAGCCAATTTCTCGCAGGTGTTGATCTAGTTAAGATCGAGTTGGGCATACCGGGTTAATGAAGGCCCTACCAGACTATCTTAGCAAGTTTTCACCAATGAGTTGATTATTTTGAACATATCTATCCATCTTACGGATGTATAATTTGGTGTGTAGATTTAGGCATTTGATCTCATCATACTTTTCAAACTCTGGTATTTTGAATTTTTTTGGGTAGGCTTTAACATCAAATGCAAAAAGGTTAGTGTTCCTAGCTTGCTTGAATCCATCATAGCCTTTACGTACCCTCATTTTCCTAGTGATTTGTTAAGTTAACTTCATTTCCAATTCTTTTAAGCTGTCTTGATTGACCCTTGAGTTAATTGGCTTTTTATTGATTGGGAATGAATACATGTTAGGCTCAAAAGTTAGGTTGACTTTTGGATAGACCCCTTTTGTTTCAAAAGATTCAAAAGTTGGATTAGCCTTTAGATAGTTCTCTTCTGTTTCCATAGGTGGAGCCTTGATATTCTTTCCACAATTGGCCTTGGAATGCTCTTTGTTTGATGTGGCTCTAACTCAATTGATCTGCAATTTTTTCTATTCCTTGCTCTAATGAATAAAACCTTACTTTCGCAGGGTTGGTGCCATCAAGTTTGTCATTATTTCTATTATTGGCCATTACTTCGGATAACAATCCTCACCTGTTAGCAAGTTCTTCATTTTAATATCTTTTTTGAAAGAATTCTCTTCTTTTCAAGAAAGAGAAAAGGGAAAAATGGAATATAAGGATAAGACTTACTTACAAGTTGTGAGAAAATTGTGAGAAAAGGAGTAGGAAAAACATTCCTAAGGAATTAAGAACCTAAATATTTACAATCTTACAAGAAAAAAGATCCTAAGGATGTATAAGAGAAAAAATTGGAAAGTAGATGGTATAGAGAAAAGGACTTGTAGGGAAATCAAATATTTAGAAATGTAGGGACACGACTCTCATGATGTTATTCAAATAGAAACTAATGAAAAATAAAAAACGCAAAATGAGGATGCAGGGAGTTAGCAAATTGACTACAATGTGGCAAGAAAAAGATTTTTATTGCATCTTTGAGTTTTTGTTAGTTTGGAATGAAAAATGGAAACCATCTTTCAAGTATCCCCTTAGGCTCTAGAGCCTCATAAACAAAAAGGATGAAAAGAAAATTACATCAGAACTATCTCATTTACATAGGAATTACATCGATATTCCAAAGATAAGAAAGTATTTACAGGGAAAATATTAAGAAACTTTACATTTAATGTTCTTCTCCTTTTTTTTTTCTTTTTAGTTTTTTAGTTTTGCCACATTGTGTCAATTTGCTAATTTTGGAAAAAGGGTTTGTGAATGTAGTTAGGGTAGGTTCTAAAAGGCCTTTAAGCTTTATGGCCTCACTTGTTTTTAGAAAACACTTTCATTGGTCACAATGAGCTTAAGTGGGGTGGCCTAATCAATCCTGAACGGTAGCTACATCACTACGCTTAGAGCCTACACAATACCTTCCTTCTTAGGGTTCAAAGACGGCCTGGGTTTGACTGCATCTACCCTGCATTTTTTATGCAATGAATGAACCCCCCCCCCCCCCCCCCCCCATGTCCCGATGTATGTAGTATGCAAAATAAATTTGAAAATTAAAATAAAGTATACATATGAGGTTAATAATATACAAACAAATAAATGAATAAACAAATAAATAAATGGGTATTTTAAAAAGTAATTTTAATTTTGGAAAGTATTTTAAGTGGTTAGCTCTCTTGACGTCCCTAGTAAAGTCCTTAAGTTGTCGAGCCCATTTTTTTCCTCTTGATTTTTTAAATTAGTCCTTTCATACTAATCAAAATTAAACCCTACTCTTTTAATATTGACCTTCGATTAGGGTTTAAAGAAAATTGATTATTTTAACTTTGAAAACGTTTTGGAGTCGTGACCTCACTGAAGTCAGGATGAAGAGTTAAGTTATAATTAATTGGGTAGATTGATTATAACTTAGCTACTGATCTTTCGATAAAATTGATTTTTTGTTAAAACGATTTTTGAAAACCAAAGATTTAGATTCACGGGCTAATTTTTTAAACTTTAAATAGATACCACTTTTAATCTCTTTGAATCTAAATTTACTTTTCAATATACTCTTACAATAATGTTTATTTACAAGTGATAATTAAAACTATACTTAGTTACAAAAAATAAGGATTTAAAGAATTAACTACTAAAGGGGAAAAATAATTTTTTTTTTCATTTTTTATGTTACCCTGTATATACGGGTGCCTACGTAGCTGCTATTTGGGATTAGACTTCTATAGTTTATTTTAAAAATATTAACGGGTTGGTTTATTTTAACTTTTGAAAAGAAGATCAAGTTTAAGTTTTTACTCGATTCAATTTATCTAAGGAAATTATTCAAAAGGGCCTTAATCGATGTTTATTTTTGAAAATTCTAAGTAGAATCTTAATTTTGAAAAGTGTTCATTTATTTTATTTATTAAAAAACCAATTTTTTTCTAAGTAATTTATTAATTCATCTAGTACTTACTTATTTTATTATTTTAAAAAAATAAAAATGGATTTTCTTTTTTTTTTCCCTCCTTTTTTTATTTCTTCCTTTCTTTCTTTTTTCCTTCTTTTTTTTCCTTTTTTTTGTTTTTCTCATTTATCATTACATTTACAAATAAATAAAATTTAATTTAAAAAAGAGAGGCAATAGATCGGGTTGGCTCGGATTGGCTTTGGGTTTGCTTAGTTGGCTCACTTCAGCTCGATTAGCTTTGGATGGCTCCAGTTGGCTCAAAATGACTCGAAATATCATATTTGGAGTGTCAAACTCTCATCCAAACTTTAGGTTGTATTGTTATATGATGATTCGATGGCCTCTTTTTAATTTTATTCCTACATTAACAAGTGTAATCTAAAGGCTTAGGTGTCTAAAGTTGGAAATTCTCCATCCTCATGCACTCCAAATATTTGCCATGCCTAAAGGAATGTTTCTTAGGTTGTTTAAGATTTTTTTACAATTTTTCCCATTTTTTTATTAATTTATTTAGTAAACTTTACCTAATTTTGGATATCTTTGATAATTACGAATACATATATATATATATATAATAATTGTACCCGATGTGTATACATGTTTTTTACATATTATTTTATGTATAATATTAATTATATTACTCCTATAATTTATCTCTAATTGCTCATTAATTTTCGAGACCTAATTCACGCGTTACCATTAATATAATAATATAGTAAATTATTACCATTTTAGCTATATTTTTAATATTTTATTTTATTTTCAAATTTCGAGTATAAGAAAACTCATCGACCAATATCACAAAGTTCTTCATAAGTTTCTGCATAATTGGATTACCTTCTTGAATGCTCTAAATCAACTACTAAACTTATCATAAAGCATATTCCATTTTTGGCAAATGGCCATGCAATTGAATTAGATCCTCTACTTGAGATAGGTATGTTCCTTACGCACTTAGCTTCTTTATTAGTTAGTACTTAAGAAATTTTGTTCATGTCCCACCAATTTCTTTCACGGTTTATTAATTTAGCAACCTTAATCGTTATGGCTTGTTCTTATGTAAAAACTGGCTTCTACCCTTCAACCATTGGATTCCACTTATCTACCCATACATCAATCCTATCCCTAGTAGCTACTTGCCAAAGAGCCCTATAAGACATTTAGCTGTTTTTCAATTTTCTAGCCTAACTTGGTCAGTAGTGTAAGATTATTAGAGTGTAGATCTTTAAAACCCATTCTACCCTCTTCCTTAGCACAGGTCAGCTTTTTCCAGTTAGTCTAATGAATTCACCCCTCTCCTTTCCTTTGCTCCCACCAAAATCTAGTGATTAGCGAGTTCACTTCATTACACTACCTTTTTGGATAGGAGAAATAGGACATAGAATAGGTTAAAATTACTTGAACTATTGATTTTATTAATACTTCTCTACTTACTTCACTTAATAGATTTTGTTTCTAACCACTCAATTTTTTCACAACCTTCTCTTTAACAAAACTTAAGGCATTACATTTAGATCTACCCCATATAGTAAGTAGACCTAAATATGGCCCAAGATCATCCGTCACCCTTATACCCAATCTCCTACTAATTCGTACCTTGTCGTCTAATGGGCTATTGTTACTGAAAAATATCCCATAGTTGCTAAAATTAACTAGTTAGCTAGATGCTCTATAGTAGGATTGAATAATTAAATGTAGGACAGCCACCTCTTCTTCCTTTGCTTTCAAGAAAAAAAAAAAAGGAATCATCTATAGAAAAGAAAAAAGATGAGACAAAATCGGACATGTATTTTTAATAGATACTCCATAAAGTGTTGCACTTGGAACACACCTCCTAATACCTTTAGATAGACAGTCTGTATAGTTTAGTGCTGTATTATCTTGTTAATATTCAATAGCTTTTTCTTTTTGAGTTGCTAAAATTCTTAGAATCATTGACTTAATCTTTACTCTATTATCTTATTTATCTCCTCATAGTTATGTTTTTGCTTCCATTTTTTTATGCTTTTCTATATTTTTGTTTCAAATTTGACTACATTCTTACCTCCTTCATTTTCTTCGTGTTAAATCATAAATATAAATATAATGGTCCACGTCATATCTATTAACTTAAGTTTTAGATGAGTTGGTTATGGTGCGTGTCTTAACACTTTGAATTGAGGGCATGAATGTCAATGGTTCTTTAACCATATTTAAATTCTACTAGGTTTGAATGGTTTAGCCTAGGGGTTAAATCATTTCAAAGGGTCAATCCTTGTTCTTTTACATCATCCCATAAATGTAAAAGGAGTAGTTTTGTAGTTTATGAATAGTAATAAACAAATATTTAAATCACATTAAGAAATTTAAGGAAAAAAATTATGTTTCTCAATGGATTGATAGGTTGTTCCGTTTAAACCATCAAACTTTGAATGGGTTAAGTTGATGGGTTGATCTGCGAGTCCACTAAGTTGGCATGGGCTACTCATGTAATCGATAGATCCACTAGTTACTGGAAAATGTGTAGTAAGAAAACTGCCAAATCATGTAGCATAACTTATACAATAAAAGGTATTACAATTAATAGTGTAATTTATACATATGTTACTCATGTATTCCATAGATCCACTAGTTATTTATAGATGAAAAGTCTTCCTTACCAAACTAATTTATTAATATTTAGTATCATCTAAACTATTAAATCGTGGCTTCATCCCCTTATTACATTTGCTCATACATATATATATATATATATATATATATCCCCAAATTTTTATTACATTCTCAAAATCAATTACTTACTTTTAAATCCTCATCGCATTAAGGTATGATCTTCCATGAAGCTCACGTGAGAAAAAGCCTTTTTAGTAATCAATAACACCCATTCTTGTGAACCTTGTGGGAGTTTGTGGAGTAACAAGACTGGATGCTGGACCTAACTCTCCATCCAAATTACTTTTGTAAAAGGCGATAATCAATAGTTGCTCTTTCATTGAATTCATAGTAGCTCAATGCTCAATGCTTCAATATATACCATTTTTTCACAACCTTTTTATTATAGAGAATTTAATCAGCAAAGATGAGAGAATTGATGGATAATGATGACCATTAAACATCCAATTATTTAGGAACAAACTTTAAATAAAAACCAATTAGCAAGATTTTCTTTTCACCCATCATTTAATTGCTATAGCATGAATTGGAAATATATATATCCATGTTAGTTTACTATGATATACTACCCTCACTCACATATCTATGCGTTCATGTGATGATAAATATAGTTAATTTTATTTAGGGCATTTCCGAAGAATTTTGGGGATAAGATCAAATGAATACACTAAAAGTGAAAAAGGAAAGATATAATGTAATAAATGTGGTAGAGAGGAAAGAGAGAGATTAAGGGAAAAGCACAATTTTCTGGGTTTTAATCATTCCAATTTCTATTCTCTCAATTTTTATTAATTTTCTCTTATTTGAATTAGCCACATGTAATCAGTTATTTAGACTACAATGGAGAAGGTAAGGTTATATTGATGTTACTAGGTTTTAAAAAAATCTAATAATGTTAGCTATTGATGGAAATTGAAAGGATAAAATGAACATAATCCATCTTCTAATTTCTCATGCTTGAAAGTAAATCCCATTTTGCTTTTCGTGGTTACTCAAGACTCTATATAACCACTATATATCTCGAGGGGAAACGGTCACATTTCTCTCTAGCAATTTTAAATAAAATTCGTTTATTGAGTGTCTTGAAATATTATTTTAAAAGTTGAAAGAAGAAAATTTTAACATTTTCAATAATGTTAATGTAATTCATTAACAAACAATTGTATATAAATGTACAAAAATTTCCTCTTTTAACTTTTGTATCAAGTATCACACAGAATTCATTAATACTTCTTTTCAAATAAGTTGACTAAGAGATAGATTTTTTTTTTCCTTCTCGGATGAAAGAGGAAAGAATTAAAATAAAAGATGACAAAGGAGAAAAAAAAATGTTATTTGGATAGTAAAGAAATATCAAATATTTTCAAATTGTTGAAATACAAGCATGGTCCCTAATTTGAAAAAATTCTTTCTATTGAAAGAAAATTTAAGTTATTTCTATAATTTCCTCATATATATATATATATATATATATATGGAGTATTATACTTTTTTGACCAAACAACACTTCCCTTTATAAATTAATCTCCTTTCTTCCTCCTTGAATTTAGAGTGAATGTATTTCAAAGTCTTAGAATTTTAGAATGTTTACTTAGATCTCTAAATTTACAAAAAACTATGATGCAATTGCTTGAATATACATCCACACACACATATTCACCAAGTTAGTGTGTGATTGTCATGGTTATGTAAGACATCCTAGTGAAAATAGAATAATCAAATTTCAAATAATTTTATGATCCTAAGAGCTACATAAATATATATGATAATAAAATTTTTTGATTTTCAATACACTTAATTTTTTTTTTCATAAGTTAGATAATTGAACTGTAAATTATAGATTTTCTTATTAAACACATATAAAGTACGGGATACGTATTTGCAAACCTGAATTTTCTAAATATAAGATATTGATGAGCATTTAAAAAAATTTCAACTATGGTGTTGGGCTATCTTTATCCAAATAACTTTCTTACTTTTTTTAGTTGTTATTTTACGTGTGGTGAAATGATGGAATATATTAAAGATAATATCTTTTTTTTTTTCAAATTAATCACCAACTAAATATGCTTAAAAAATTGTGATCGAAGTGATAAATCCATAAACTTTAGCTAGTATGTAAAGGAAATAAGAGCCACTTTATTACCTCTAAAGCATCTCTAACATTGATGATAAAGGCATTAGGGAGAGGTGGGATGGGAACCTAAGTATTATCTTTCTTGATTTGAAGGCCTTCTACTTCATTCACTTGAAAAAGAATAGTTAAACCAGTGACATCAGAATGAGGAGCGAGGCCCATAACTAGCTTAGGTTGTGGACATGGAGGATAGTAATTCATCCTAAATGATTACATTCCCTCTTGAAAAAGATCCTTCATGTCTTTGATATCCATTTTCAAAACTTTTGCCATGTGAAAAAGTGCTTTCAATGCAAGACTTTTAAGCTTCGATGAGTAAATATCTAGTATATCTCTATGTAAGCAAAAAAAAAAAAAAGGTGCTTTAATGACCTTGAGAATTAGACATGCAGGGTAAAAGTTTCTTATATTGTGTAAAGGTACACATATAATATAAAGGGGAGACATTTAATAAGGAAAATTACACCAACATTTTTGATATGCTAATCTATATGGCAATATTATAGTCTTATGTTACATACATGCATGTATGCATGCATATATTCATAAATACATATATGCACACATGCACATGCATGCGTGTGCATACACTTATGCACGCTTACACACACGTCCAATTTTACAATTACATTTCAATTTCGATATTGGGTCAAGACAAGCCCCTTGAAAGCATAAGATGGTTCTTAGGCCTGACTTGGTCAACATCCTATTTTAGAGGAGATGGAGTCCTAAAATAAACTACTCATTGCTGTATTGCCCTAATCCTAGGAAGGGTATTTGGTGTAGACCATTGTTTTGGGGAAGGGAAAGTATGGTTGATAAGCCACTTCGAGAGGTGATTGGATGAGAACACTTTCACCAGATAATGTGAATGGGTTGAGCAGTTGCTATTGTTATCCCAAGCGATGGCCCCATTCAACCTATTTGAGGAGAGATTTACGTAGAGACTATCACTGTCACAGAAGATATGCACACATAATGGTAAAATGGTCCCCAAATCTCATATTGATCACAAGCATCAATGTGAGATTGAAGCATTATATGATGAATAGTGGGAGTAGCGAGTTTCTTTATGAGGATATAAGTATATTATTGTCAAGTGAGACTACATTCAACAAGAACCTCACAATTTGTGGCCTTCTTGTGCATAAATTGATTGTGAAGTGCATGTTTGCTATAATCATATTGAAGATATAAATGGCAAAGAGATAGGCAAGATTAAGATTGCTGTAATCGAGAGTGATATAATGCTGATGACTGACATCAAATTCCTCCTTGAGCTGATATGTTTGGTGAGGCTACGGGAAATCCTTATTTTTCTTTTCTTTTCTTCTTCTGCTTTTTTTTTTTTCTAAACTTAATGGATTTCCTCGTAAGCTATAGTTTAAATCAATATATAACGAGTTATTAATCTCGGAAAATTTTCGTTTCCTATTGCATTGTGGATACTATTCACGCGATGATTTTTTGTCAAGTATGTAAGTTAGTTAATCATATTGCATTCATTTATATTTGTTAATTACAATTACTTCTTGCCTTCATCATGTAATAAGGGTCCCACTTTGTTTATTATTTCGTACAGAGGAAATAATACTTATTTTATTATCCATTATAATGATGCTTGTTGGTAAATCATTGCAGATTAATTAATTTTCCTAGGTGATAACTATATGCAATCATACAAAATTAGTTGCCCATTCTTTTTGGAAAAGATTAGTTTAATAATTTCTTGGTGAATTAAATTTTATGCCCAGCTTCAAATACTCAATCCAACATTTAGAATGGTCATCATTATAAAAAGAAGAAGATAAGAAGACGCATAAATGCAACAAAATTTAGACTGAATGGGTATTGTCATAAATAATTGAAAATGCTAAGATTAATAGGTCCATACAAACAATGATCAAAGTCTTCATAATTGTATATAACATTATTGTATGAAGATAATTATTTTCCGTTGTTGTTGGAAGGTTGACACATAATATAAGGAGACAAATAGGATTATTCTAAGTATAGATCTAGTTTATATAGATGTAAGTTATTTTGGGATTTTAGGTTTTTTTAGATTCAAAATAAAAAGTAGTAGGTCCTACGGTCTAAGTTACAAAATATCATCTATTTACTAAGAGAAACTAGACAGGGAATATAATAACTATTCGTTTACAACTGTTTATTACTTTATTTACTTGAAAAATTGATAAGGAAATTAATTCTTATAGGTTTTTTTTTTTTAAATTTCCGCTCAATAGTAGGGATGGGCATGATCTAATTTGGTATGGTTTGTCCTTTTAAGTTGAATTGAACTTAATATTACAGTTTGATTCCTTTTTTAATTCGAACCTATGCTTATGGTTTGATTTATAATTTTTTATGGTTCAAACTAAAATCTCTGAATGTTTAAAGAAATGAAAGGGGATAAATGAAAAATAAAATTTGAAAGCTAATGTTTGGTTGTTAGGATTGATCTAAACAAAGAGAATTAGACATGATAAGTACAAGGAGAGCTAGATAGTACAAGCTTAGTGTATTATATTTAGTTTACACAATACTGAATACAAAATTTATATTAAAATATTCATTATTTATGTTATAAAATAAATAAATTTTTATAATATTTAATAAAAATAATATTAATTCATTCAGTATTATAATATAGAGGGATATTTTTGAGAATGTAAAATATTTTTTTTTGTCTGATTTATTTCATTTTTTTAACATGATATAAACGAGACAAAATTTAGATCATTTGTTCTATTCATCAGCTAAATTTTTTGTTTAGTTACTAAAGTTACAAACCAAATATGGAATAACTTTTTTTTGTTTAATTCAGTACTACAAAATTTGGACAAACAAATGCTTAGTTAGTGTTTGTATTTTGGAATGCAAATTTGAACATAACTATGCAATTGAGAGTTCAGATAGTTAGGAATTAAGACAGTGAAATTTAATTTGGAAATTTTAAATGGAGCAAATATGTATAAAGTGACTAAATTAAGAGAGTCTTCGACATTCGTATACCTCATGCCGAAACATAATTTTTTTTTTCTTTTACCTTACAAGGTTCGGTTTGGTTTGTAAGTTTTTGAACCTTTAAAAAACGGTTCAATTTGTTTCAAAATTTTTGGAACCTAAATAGCGATTTGAATCTAATTTATGATTCATTCCGATTTGGTCTTGTTCGGTTCATGATTCAGTCGTTTATTTTGCTACCTATTTTTCTTTCTTTCTTTCTTTTTTTTTTCCCAATAGAATAGTTGTTACCTTAAATGACCATTATATCCTCATTAACATTTTAATTAATGATCAAATAGGGGCAAATTAGCATTTTAGGTATTTTTCAAATTAATACTATATTTTTTAAGCGAAGTAAATATTGGAATAAATATTCCTTCTAATAAAAATATAGTCTAGCGGCATGTACACTAGTCTCTCAATAGAATGGTTCGGGTTCGATTTTCTTTTTATCTAAATTGTGTAATATAGTTGGAAAAAATGAAAAGAAAATAGTGAAATAGAAATGTCTATCGTATAGTCATTTTCAAGAAAATAAATGGGTCATAGATGATATATAAACCATATAACAGATATCAGATGGAGAAGGAAACCTGAGCGGATCCGGACGTTTAGGAAATAGATCGGGCCGCCTTAAATTTTTCGAAAGTGTTATTATACAAGACATGTCTCCCCAGTCGAGCTTTTGATCTTCGGAGACAACGAAAGCTTGTCCACAAACTTCCAGTCCTCTTGGTTGTTGCCAGAACTTCTTCTTTTCTTCCATTGGAAAGTAGAAGAGTTCTTTAATCTGCATCTTCACCTTCTCCAACAAACTTGTGCTTACTCCATGATTTATCAACTCCATGATACTTTTGTTTTTAGCTCAATTTGGCTTCATCCCTTTTACTGCAAACAGGAAAAATTTGATGTAACCAGAGGATCCTGTGCCAGCACACATAATTGCTGGCCTCATTTACATCTCTTTTCTTCTTTTTTTTTTTTTTTTGTTTTTTGTTTTTGGCATTTTCAAAACAAAAATTTACTAGGTGCTTAAGCATGTCAGTGCAATCTTAGGCGTGTTAAGATATTAAATAAAATAACCTTTTACATTTTGTTTTTTAAGTGTAATATATATATTTTTATTTCAAACCCTCAAAAATTATGAAATAAAGAATAGCTTGTTTTCATTTTCATACAACATGAAACTCCCATTAATATCTTTATTAGTAAGTTATTTTTAACTACAAACATGCAATAATCAACAAATATATCAAAAGAAAATCTCAACAGTTTCTTCGTAAAACTTGTCAATTGTTAAAAAGAAAAAAGAAATTCATTTATATTTTCACATATTTGTTTTTTTGTAAAGTATGTTATTATTCTTAAAAAGGACAGAAAATTAATCTTTTTTAGACTTTTTTAATTGACATCCCAAGCATGCTCCTCAACAGTTCTAGATTAAATCTACTCTTGCATTTAGAAATGCCCATAAAATGGAATGTGTATATAATGGTATTTGTCTATAATACACCTAACTAATAAATATCATAATTATATTGAAAGTTAAATAAGTAATTTTAATTAATAATAATTAATAAGCAGGAAAGTGGAATAAAATCAACAATTCCATTTTCTTAAATGTAGAATACCCTTGAAGCCAGAATCGTTAATTCTAGGGAATCACAATTCTATCTGTTAAAAGTGTTTTGAACCCAATACTTGAACTCCTTTCAAGATTTATTCTTATATACCAACCATAATATATTAATTTATATGAAGGAGTTTCTAGAAACCTTAATTAAAAAAAGCCCATTTTGAATTGTGGGATAAAATTAGTAATAGTTTATGTCATTTTTAGATATTAGTTGGTCAAAAGGTTGAGCTGGAGCAAAAGATCCAAGAGCTCCAGAAAGAAACCTCGAAGATGAATGAGATCATCTCTAAGTTAGAGACCAAGGAAATGCTTAGTGAGGCTGTTGCTAACAAGGCTGTCAAAGATTTCTAGAAGATAGGCTAGTGGTTGGAGGAGTTAGAGGATTTTTCCATTAAGTATGCTCGATTTATGCGAAATGAGGTGCTTTCCCATCATCCTAAGTTTGACTTCAGCTTCTTAGGCTAGGTAGATGCTCTAACCCATTGGGAGAAGAAGGCGAGCCAACAGAGAGAAGGAGAAGCTAGCCAAGTAGCTGACATAGTTCGAGGCACCTCTTTTGCTGCTAAGGTTGGTCAAGATACTACTCCATCCACTTCTACCCCGATAGCTCAGCAAGAGGTCACTCCTGAGAGTGTTTCTAAGGATGATTAAGGTCACAGTGATTTGCCTGTTGACCTAAGCCAGTAGGTCTTAACCTTTCTCTTTACAACCTTAGGCTAGTCATCTCAAGAGTGGGGCCCATCGGTGGATCAACCTTTCGAATAGATTGAAGCACTAGACTTTTTCGAGCTACGGGAGTTTGAATCCTAAGTAATAAACAATTATCCCCTTCCTTTCTTTTGTACATCAGGTTAGGATGCCGACCTTAATTCTATAAATCCCCTTTTTATTAATGGAAGTTGAGTTTTTGCATTTAGTACATCAACTCTTGTTAATACTTTTCATCTTTTTAGCTTGGATTATTGTACGTTTGTGCCTAGCTATTCAATTGTAGAGTTAATATGAGGAAAAAGTTCATTACGTATTTGTAGGGGAGTTCCTTAATTGTACAAGGGGTGTTATCCCTTGCCAGAGTTACCTAAGGGGTTTAAGTTGGTAGTGTTTCGACTTACCCAGTTTGTAGGAGTTTATCAATTGTGTAAGGGGTGTATTCCCTTACTAAGGTTACTTCAGGGACGTCAAGTCGGTGGAGTTTCAACCTGCCTAATTAATGTGAGTTCTTCTATTGTCTAAGGGGTGTTTCCCTTTATTGAGGTTATCCGAGGAAGGGTTAGGTTGGTGGCATTCTAACCTACTCAGTTAATCGGATTTCCTCGGTTGTGTAAGGAATGTTTCTCCTTATTAAGGTTACCTTAAGGGGAGGTGGTAGTGGTGGTGGTAGTAGTGGTGGGGGGGGGGAGGGGGTAGTATAGGGGGAAGGGTAGGAGGTGGGGTGGGTTATAAGTGTCAGGTCAGTAGCATTCTGACTTACTTGGTTAATGAGAGTTCCTCAGTTGTGTGAGGGGTGTTTCCCCTTAATAAGGTTACACAATGTTCCATCCTACTTCGTTAATGGGTTCGTTCAGCCCTTAAGGGCTGGAACTTATCATGAGAGTAAGAGAAAGAATAAAGCAACAAGAGATAATTCACATGAGAAATAGGACTTTTATTAATATTTTATGGAAAGATTCGTGAAGAAATTATACATTAGTTAAAATATGGTTGAAGGTTATTGGCATTCCAAGTACATGGGATGAGTTCATCATCCAATATTTCCAATCTATATGCTCTATTCACTAAGATTTCTCTTATTTTGATCGAGTCTTCGCAATTAAGGGCCAACTTGCCTTGTCCTTCTTATGAGATTGTAGCCTCTAGCTTCTGGTAGACCAAGTTGCTAACATTGAACTCTTTGTATCTAATTGTTTGATCATAGTATCTGGCTGCTCAGTGCCTGTAAGCAGCTAATTGAGTTGTGGCAAGGTCTCTGATCTCTTCTATGGTATTGACGTTGGCTTGTAGCAAGGACTCATTAAGGATAGTATTAAAACTTTGTGTTTGGATGTTAGAAAGCTTTAGCTTGATAGGGAGGACTGCCCCTAACTTGAACACCAAGAGAAAATAGGTTTCACTTATAGAGGTGCGGTGGGTGGCCTGGTATTCCCACAAGATATTATGAAGCTCATCTATCTAAGTGCCCTAAGTTCAGTCTACTCTCTTCTTTAAGCTTTCAAGAATTACTTGATTAGCTGCTTTAACTTGACCATTAGATTGAGGGTGGGTAACTGAAGTGAAGTGTAATATTATGTGCTGCTTGGTGTTGAAGTCGTTAAACTTGAGGTTATCAAATTGACACTCGTTGTCCATGATGAGGGTGTAAAGGACCCTAAATCTAGCGAGAGGATGTTGTTCCTCATGAACGACTCAATGCTTCTCTTGGTAATCTTGGCCATGGCCCCGGCCTTAACCCACTTAGTGAAGTAGTCGACTGCTATGATGATATCCTACTAACCTCTCGAGACCTTAAGGAGGGTGCCGAGAATATTGATGCCCCATTAGGCGAACGACCATGGATTGGTTAGGGGCCATAGATTGTTGCTGGGGGCGTGATTGATTGGTACATGATTTTGGTACTGGGGGCACTTTTGGGCTATGGCCTTGCAATCCTACCTCTTGGTAAGCCAATAGTATTCAATTCGTAGAGCTTGCATGTAAAGGGCTTAAAACTGAATGTAGTTGTTACACACTTCAGCATACAGCTCTTCCATAACATATATGCCTTTGTCAGTTCAAAGGCATTTGAATAGGGGAAGAATGACTCCCTTACGGTATAGGATATAGTCAACCCATATGTGGTTGGCAGCGTGGTATCTTAACTTCTTTGCCTCTCTCTTGTCTTTTGGGAGTATCTTGCTTTACGTAACTTTGGATGGGGTCCATCTAGCTTGACTTTAAAGGTGCTATTATAAGTTCTAAGACCTTGGCCAAGCCTATAGTTATGCTCTTTTTTGGTAAGTACCCTATAAATATCTTCCTTTCCTTCATCTTGGGCTTCTGTATCCTTATGGAGATGAGCTTAGATAGCCATTTTGCTATTGAGTTTTCAATTTGGGGGATCTTTGTGATGGTCAATGAAGGAAACTTAGTTAAAAGACCTCTCACTTTCTCAAAGTATCTTACTGTAGTGTCGTCTCTAACCTCATATTCACCTCAGACTTATTAGATGATAAGCATTGAGTTTGAGAAGACTTATAGGTACTTAGTGTCGATCTCTTTAGCTAGCTTCAGATTGGCTGTTAGTACTTCGTATTCAGATTTGTTGCTATCGGTGTTAAATCCAAACTTAGGGGCATAACAAATAGTGGTTTTGTGTAGTCTAGTTAGCACTAGACCCGTACCTCTACCCCCTGAGGGGGATGATCCATCAACATGGAGAGTCTATATAGGTTTATCATCTCCTAATGGTGCTTCCTCTTCTCTTGTGTATTCAACCACGAAGTTGGCCAGCACTTGTGTCTTGTAGGCTGTCTGAGGTTGATATTAGATTGTTGGTAGTAATGATGGTGGTGGCAGCAGTTGATAGTGGTGGTGATGACTGGGGTAGTAGTTTAGAGGGGGCGAAGGGGGTGGGGGAAGGAATGGGGTTGGTAAGGGTAGTTGTGGCGGTGGTGACGATAGTAGTGGTGGTGATGATAACAGTGGTCAGAGGTGGTGGAGGTAGTGGCAGCGGCGGCAGCAATGGTATCGGTGGTGGGGATAGCGACAGTGGCAATGGCAGTGGTGGTGGTGGTGGTGGTGGCGATGATAATGGGTGATAGTATGGTAATGGTGTCAGTGGCAACAACAGTGTGATAGTAATGGTGTTCGTAGCGAATATAGTGGCGATAATGGTGGAGACGGTACGTCGTGGTAGTCGGTGGTTAGTAATAGTTGGGATGATAATAGTGGTGGTTACGGTAGAGGTAGTGGCGGCGATCATGGTAATGGTGGTCCGTGGAACTAGTAGTAGTAGTCGGTAGTGATTGGTAGTGGCGAAAATACTGGTGGTGGTGGTTATCATTAAATTGATATAAGATTATTTTTTGGAAAAAATATGAAATTTTATGAGGAATCGTGATTTTTGGTTGAATTAAAAAATCCTTATTACTTAATTTTATATAATAGGGATTTTTAAGAAATTGCGATTTGAAGGTAAAAAAACTCAGTAAACGTTGTAATAAGGACTAACGCAAGAATTGAATTCTAATTTTCCTCAAGTGAAACAAGCATTAGTTTCTTGGAATCCTCTAAATTGATCAACGACCACAACAGCTTTTGCATATCAATAACAGGAACTTGGGGGTTGCTGATGACTTGTATTCTCATCATTGGGCTTGAAAGCAGGGTCTTGATCGGGACGAACACAGCGAGGTGGCACTTGGGTTAGGGCTTCTTTAGCCAATTCCTGAACACAAGGCACGGGAAGTGAGGTACCAAGTGATGCCTTGGTTGTTTCCATTAGATCAGTTTCTCGCAGGTCCTAAATCCACAGTATTCTCTCTATTATTTATATAACGAGTCGCTTTCGGTAAGTTGCTTGCAGGGAAAAAAAAAAAGATTGAATAGGGATTACTCCCAATCACCAGGTAACAGTTTTTTAAAAACTATTTATCATCATTGTCAAATAATAAGTAACTATAAATAATATTTGAATATATCACGATATGATTAATAATTTCTTAAAAACTATCCATTGATACTATTGCATGTTGAAAAAACATTAAAAGTTACATAACATGTATACATCTGCATAGTATGTCTTACCTTCTTAATTTATTCATTTTTCTTCTTGTCTTTATCTTCCAAGGTTCCACTTATATTTTTCTATCCTGCCGTGACGTACGAGGTTATGACTTGTAGGAGATCAAGAAACAGCCAAATTGAAATATTTCAACACCTTTGATGTGATATTAATTGGTAAAATATTAATGGGACTTCTCACCCGTGAATCACGGGCGAAAAATTGGTAATAAATTCATAATCATAAAGATACCCAACATCAAATCAATTATCGAAAAACCCCATCTGTAATAGTTTATGCAAACTTCAAGTACAGGAGGATTCAAGAAAACTTGTATACTTACTTCACCATCATCGATTGAGAATTGTGCCCTAAGTGAGAGGAGAATTGAGAGGAAATGAAGACGGAGAAATCTAGAAATTTGTTGTAACCGAATTAACTAAAAATGCTACTATACAAACACCTTTATATAAGACATATGCAGCACGTGTATGGAATTGTACACGTGGAAAGAATGAGTAAATGACTAAAGTTATAAAATATGTACATAATAATGTTAAACGAGACTCTCTAAGAACTTTGGTGAGCATGTATGTAATTTACAAATGGGTTGGAATATGCCAAATTTGCAAAAAACTAGAAGATACATGATCACATGTGAAATGTACATCCAAATCAATATACTTCATGCAGCCATGTAAACATGGATTTTCGGCTATAAGTTTTGCAGATTTGTTGTTAGTGTATAATGTAATGGGTAATGAAATAGCAACACCTAGATCTCGAAGCAAATAGGATACCCATAACAAGTCTTTCGTAGTGGAAGCCATGCTTCGGTATTTTGCTTTCATAGAAGAAGTAGAAATCGTAGCTTGTTTGTTTATCTTCCAAGAAACAAGCGAATCACCAACAAAAATGCCAAAACCTATGAGGAACTTTCGATCAACTTGCAAAGTTCCCCGATCAGCATCACTATAGTCGACTAGATTAAGTGTGCTAGAAGAGGAATAGAACAAACTAGAATCTATAGTCCCTTTGACATACTTTAGAACATGAACTACAACATTGAAATGAGATGTCCGTGGTTGTGTAACAAATTGACTCAGTTGTTGTACAATAAATGAGATATCGGGCCAAGTAATTGTCGAGTAAGGTAGCCTTTCGACAATTATCCTGTAAGAAGATGGATCTTTGAGTAAAGCAACGGTAGAATTGTTGAGATGAATACCCTTTGGAAAAGGTGTTTCATGCGGCTTTTGCACTTGCTAAGCAATATCAATAAGAATATCTAACATGAGCTTCTATCGATTTAAGAAGAAACCTTCTTTAGTCCTGTAGATTTCTATACCAAGGAAGAAACATGTCTCCCCAAGATCTTTAATAGTGAATGCCTTATTCAAAGCATCTTTAATAGCTCGAATTTCATCAAGTGAATTAGCCGCTAACAAAACATCATCAATATAAACTAAGATTGTTGTAAAGTAATAATTAGCATGTTTAACAAATAAAGAATAGTTGGATTTGGACTGCTTATACCCCATAGCAACAATAAACTTGGAAAAACTCCTTATTCCACTATCGAGATGCTTGTTTTAGTCCATACAAGGACTTAACAAGCTTGCAAACTTTGCTCGAGTTTTCTAAAGGATGATCACTTGGTGGTTTCATGTTAATATCCTCATCAATAAAGCTATGAAGGAAGGCATTATTGACATCTAGCTGATGAACATGCCAATGTTTCATAGAAGCAATAGCTAACAAAACTCTTACTAAAGTAAGCTTAGCAACAGGGGAAAATGTGTGTGTATAATCTACCCCTTTGACTTAGGTAAACACTTTAGCAACTAAGCGTGCTTTATCCCTCTCAATTGACCCATATAGCTTGTATTGATCATGTAGACCCACTTAGAACCAATAGCTTTCTTACCCTTTGGAAGTATTGTAAACTCCTATGTATGATTCAATTCTAAGGCTACTAGTTCTTTATTCATGGCCTCTACCTAATTAGGATTACTTTTAGCTTCATAATAGTTTTGAGGTTCTTGAGTAGTTAGCATTGTAGCTAAGGAGATCACATAATCATGGGGAAAACGAAGGAAAGAATTATTATGAAACAAAGGATAATTGCAAGAAGTAAAAGGCAATTGTGCATGACTAAATGTGGTTGAAGAAACATGATACACATTGTGAATATAATCGTGAAGCCAATTGGGAATTTGCTTAACTCTTTGTAATTTATAGACCAAAGGAATATGAAAAGAAGTGGATCAACTGGAATATATTATGTGGAACTAAGAACAAAAGAGGACAATGCGTTCAAACTAAGAGAAGAACTATTCTATTTTGATGTGATCAAGACTAGAGTAGACTCTTATGTATGATTAGAATTGAATTCATGAACCCAACCTCAATCAATAGGAACTTGACTAGGGAAAAGTAGACGACCAGAATTATGTGAAGTAAAAACCATGTTAACAACTTTAGGATTAACTTTGAAAGGGAATATATGTTCAACAAAATTCACATCACCACTCACGAATATGTGATGTGTTTCCAAATCATATACTTTGTAACGCTTTTGATAAGGTAGGTAGCCTGCAAATACACATTTACAACTTCTAACATCAAATTTATCTCTTAATTTAGGACTAGTAGCCACAAAACAAAGGTAATCAAAGGTTTTCAAATTGTAATAAATGGGTGGTTCATGATAAAGCAATTCAAATCATGATTTCCTATGGAGCTTTTAGGTAGGCATCTTGTTAATGAGGTATGTGGCAATTAAGAGACATTCTCCCCTTAACTTCTTAGGAAGATTTGCATGAATTTTAAGTGCTTTAGCAGTATCTAAGAGGTGGTTGTGTTTTCTTTCCACTACCCCATTTTGTTGTGGGGTATATGGAATTGACTTTTGGCATACAATGCCATTTTGAGACAAAAAAGCTTGATATTTAGCAAATAAAAATTCATTGGCATTATTAGTTCTGATCATTTTTTGTGGAGTATGAAACTATGTCTTGATATATGAAATAAAATGAGAAAGGACTAGAAAGGCTTATGATTTGTGAGCAATAAGAAATATCTAAGTACACCTTATTATATCATCTACTATAATAAAAAATAAATTAGCACAAAAAGTAGATATTATAATATAAGGCCCCCCAAATTTCTATATGTGCCTAATAAAAAGGTAACAAAGTTTTAGAAGTACTAAAAGGAAATGACAACTTGTGAAATTTTGCATGAGCGTAAGTATCACAATGAAACTTAGATATACTTGAGTCTTTACACAACGGAATATGAACTAATTTTGATACAAAAGCATGTCTAAGTCTTGTATGCAACAAATCAAGAGACATTTTATTTGAAGTAGAAATAGAACTATAATTAAATGCCAGTCCTTTATTCTCAAAGGAAAGCTTTGAAGATAAGGAATTGACTTCAGAACATATATTCCATAATGTACATCTGCAAAGGCTAAGTTTTCTTCTTAGTTTAGTCTTGTAATAGCATTTGTGATTGTCAAATACTGTAAATAAATTTGTACGTTCAAGTAGCTTTCTCCTAGAAAAGAGATTGAAATGGAAATCTAGTACTAAAAAAACTCTATACAGAATAATGTGCTGATTAATTTTCACATTACCTACTGTATATATGGATTTTTAGTGCCATTGAGAAGATGTATTTGAATTGGATGGGCAAGTGTTTGTTTGTTGAACAAAAGGTGAGAATATAGGGTAATGTGATCCGATGTTCTTGTGTCAACTATCTAAAAAACACTCATTACTATTATGAGAAGTAAAAGTGTGCAAATTCATACCTGAAAAAGACATGAATGAGGATGTTGTTGGCTGCTCTATGTTAGTAAAATCAATAAACCCATCTGCATTGCCTTAAGTCTGCAAAACTCTCATAACCTCATTGTAAATTTTAGATATAATCTGAGTATCATTCGAAGCAACTCTATGCTTCTCATCCAACGGAGAATTAGCTACTGTAGTAGAATTAGATTCAAACATTTGACTACCATTCGTGCTCCTCCTCTAGATCCTTTCTTCTCCCTATATCCTTTGTACCAATTAGGAAATCCTATTGTTTCAAAACAATGCTCTACTGAATGCCCTGGCTTTTTGTAGTAAGCATAAGTAACTTTATTGAGAACTTGCTTCTTCTTGTCCCTTTTCACATCAAAATTCACCCTTTTCTGATTTCTAACACAAAAGCTTTATTATCATCTCCAACAAACCTCCATGTGTAATCTATTTATGTTTTTGACCTAATAAACTAGGTGCTAAGCCTTATTGACCATGGGAGGATCCATACAGAGAATTTGACTTCTAGTATGCCCAAAGGACTCATTTAATCCCATAAAAAATTGAACTACCTTATTCTGATTGTTCATCTCAAGATATTTATCAAAGATCTCACTACTCAATTGCTACATTAGTCTACACAAACAATTAGGCAATACATTAAAGTTATTAAGTTTGTCCTACAAGCATTTAAGCTTGTTAAAATACATCATAACACTACAATTTCCTTGCTTAAAATTGACAAGCTCATTCCTCAATTGGAAAAATAATGGTCCATTCAAAATAGCTAATCATTCAGATATATCTTCCCATAAATCCTTAGAGGATTGAGCATATATGAAACCTTCCGATAGCTCCTTATTCATAGAGTTTAGAATCCATCCGGAGACAATGAAATCACATCTCATCCACTTACTTTCACCAATCAAATCCTCTAGTTTTGTATAAGATCCATCTAGAATACCCAGCTTAGCCTTAGCTCCTAGAGCTAGACTTATTGATATACTCTAACTAATGAAATTAGATCTATTGAAAACCGGTGCATACCGAGACCAAAGATAGATAAGGTCGGTCATGGGGATGGGTCTAAGCTTACTGAAAGCTTAAAAAGATGGTGGGGAATCACGCAAAAGGTACAAAAGGGTGAATGAAAGAGTAAGTAAACTCATGAACAATTTCAAAAGATATGACGCACCAATGGGACTTCTAAAGACTCGTGGCATAACTTAATATGATGCACAAGATGATATGGTGAGGTTACTGGCCACCTAACCTTACTTAAAGGTTAGAATAAGAGTGAGAGTAAATAAAACAGTGTTTACAAGAGTAAGAATATTCAATATATTAATGATAATTCTCTATTGTCTTATAACTACAAGTATAAGGGGTATTTATACTCAATAAGTTAGGGTAACTTGCATAAAAGGGAAAAGACAAAAAGGATATTGTCCTAAAGAAGAAATGTATAAGAATACAAAAGGGTAAAAATAAATATTCAAGAAAAGTAACGATTAGTATTGCAGATTTTACATGTTGCCTTATACACATAGTAGAGATGCGTTGGTGAGGTCGTTTGAGGATGTAGACAAAAGAAGATGATTAGATTACTTGTTTAAGCAAGGGTGACTAAGGATTAGTTTAAGGTCATTCTCTCAGCGTCTCGGCAAGGGTGATGCTGAGTAAGTGGTTGGTTTGGGCGTGAATGAGTAAGCGCATGAAGTTTGGCTGTTGCCTTGGTAGTCTACAATTCAGTGCACAACTTTTAAGAAGTGGATAGTCATATGGCTCGGTATATAGAGTTGATCAATAGCAAGGAGAAACTCGACTTTGGTATGAGTTGGCTGAAGCAGGAGGATTTGCCTTGCCAGTCATTCTAATCTTCGAGCTCAGCTGTGGGTTAAAGGCCTAGTAGCTTGATACCTATCATTCTCTCTAGGTTGATTTGGATTTGGGATCATATCAAAGTGGTCTTTGATAAGCTTGTCATCAGGGTGATGTGGATTAAGGTCGATAATAGTGAAGGTATCAGAATTCGCATAATCTTCAAGCAGCTCCAACCTATAGGCGTTGCTGTTGATCTTCTAAAGGATTATTAAGGGTCTTTCAACTCTTGCAGATAGCTTGTTCCTCCTATTGTTCGGAAACCATTCCTTACTCAAGTGTAGCCATACTAAGTCTTCTAGTTGGAATCATTTAGTCGTTCTACCCTTGGCCTTCTTTTGCATTCTTCTAGCAACTTGCTTTATATATCGAGTAACTTTCTTGTAGATGTCTTGAAGGGATTATGCTTGGGCTCCTGTGTTAAGGTCTTCTTGCTTGGAAATAGGTATAGAGGTTTGATTGATGAGCAACTTGGGATTAAAACCATAGGCAACCTTGAAGGGGGTCTGCTTGGTGGTATCATATACTGTTCGGTTGTAAGTGAATTTGACCACTAGTAAGTAGACACCTCAATCAGCTAAGTTTTTGCTTACGGTAGCTTGGAGCAGTGATCTCAAAGTACGATTGACTGCCTCTGTTTGACCATTCTTTTAAGGGTGATAAGAAGTACTGAATAGTAGTTTGGTCCCTATCCATCGCCATAAAGTCCTCCAGAAATGGCTCAAGAACTTTAGATCTTTATCGAATACTACACTTCTTGACATGCCGTACAACTTAACGATTTCTTGTAAGAAGAGAGAAGCAATAGTTGTAGCATTATTAGTTTTAGAGCAGGGTACAAAGTGTGCCATCTTATTGAACCTATCTATGATGACCATTACTGAGTCTTTACCACAGGCAATTTGTAGTAATTTAAGAATAAAGTCCACGTTCAACTCAGTCTACGGTTTTGTTAGAACAGGTAAAGGCATTTCTTTCCCTTGCTTGGCTTAGCATTTAGCCCTTTTGCACACTACACATCCTTTAGCAATTCAGTATATATCTCTCCTCATTTTTTACTAGAAGAAATGACCACTTAGTAGCTCATAAGTCCTACTTTCTCCAGAATGCCCTGAGAGTCCTCCATTATAGGCTTCATTGATAAGTAACCTCACAGTGAACAGGTCAGCACGCATAATTTTCCTCAGAATAAGTATCCATCTTTCACATGATACTCATCTACTATCCTTCTATCGATACAACATATAAGTATAGGTCCCAAAGTGTAAATCCTTAAAGTATTGTTTCTTAATGCTTGTAAACCTAAACAATATGGTCTGCAGTTTTGTCAGGAGTGCATGTTTTCTCGAAAGAGCATTTGCAACTACGTTGCTCTTTCCTTGTTTTTATTTTATTACAAAATTAAATCCTTCGAGGAATTCAACCCATCTCGCATACCACTTCAACAACTTTGTTTGGCTTTGGAGATACCTCAGAGACTCATGGTCAGAGGATATGACAAATTCTCTTGGTAACAAATAATGTTGTTATGCTTGCAGTGCTTGGATGAGTGCCAAGAGTTCTTTGTCATACATAAAGTAGTTTAGCTGAGGTCCCCTAAGCTTCTTATTGTGGTAGGCAATCGGTCGGCCTTCTTGCATTAGGACAATGCCTATTCCAATGCCTGATGTGTCACATTCCTGCTCAAATACATTCTCGAAATTAGGTAAAACTAGTATAATGGTGGAGGTTAACCTTTCCTTCACTTCGGAAAAAGTTCTCTCCTCCTTTTCTCCCCATCTAAAGTCAGTGTTCTTCTTTGTTAGCTTAGTAAGAAGAATGACGATGGTGCTAAAATTCCTTATAAATGTTTGGTAGAAGGAAGCTAGTTTATGGAAACTTCTCACTTTGGCACAAGTAATAGGAGTCAGCTACTTGATGATTGCTCGAATCTTCTCATCATCTACTCGTAAGCATCCTTCACTTACTATGTAGCTTAAGAATACCACTTATTCCTAGCAAAAGCAACACTTCTTAAGATTACCGAATAATCTCTTGGCACGAAGGACATTCAGTACGGCTTGGAGATATTCATAATGACTTGGCATATCGGCACTATACAATAGGATGTCATCAAAATACACCACGATACTTTTCCCTAATATATGTCTTAGTACGTGGTTCATTAGTCTCATAAAAGTGTTTGGGGCATTCAATAAGCCAAATGGCATGACAATCCACTAATAGAGTCTATGCCGAGTTTTGAATACAATCTTCTGCTCATCTCCTAGCCTCATGCGAATTTGATGGTAGCTAGATTTCAGATTAATCTTACTAAAGATCTTAGCTCCACTCAATCATCCAAAATATCTTCCAACCTGGGGATAGGATACCTATATTTTATTGTTATCTTGTTCACTGCTTAGCTATCAACACACATTCACCAGGTTCTATCCTTTTTCAACACTAGAAGTGCCAACATAGCACAAAGGCTGAGACTTTCTCTAATATACCCTTTCTCTTAAAGTTCATTAACTTTTCATTTGAGTTTAGAAGCCTATTTGAGACTCATTCGATAGGTTAGCTTATTCGGAAGGGCAACAGTAGGTATTAAGTCAATACAATGCTCTATGCTTCAGATAGGAGAGAATCCTTTGGGTAACTATTTTAGGAACAAATCATTATACTCATCCAGCAACTCTTTTACTTCTAGGGGTAGTTCACCTTACTCCTTTAACTTTAATAGACACCTGACTAACATGAGGGTTAGTTCGTTGGCATTGATGGCCCCTCGAAGCTCAGCTCTACTCATCATTAGAGTCTTCTTCTATCCACGGGTAAGTTTTGCTTGTAGTTTGTTAACTTCACTTGGCAGCATCGAGTTTAATGTAATCTTCTTGCCATCCTTCTTGAATGTATATGTATTCTTGTATCCATCATAGATGACTCCTCTATCAAATAGCCATGGTCGGCTAAGCAACATGTGTAAAACGTACATGGGCAACACATTGTAGAGAACCTCATCGAAGTAATTCTCGATAGTGATTGGTAGTATTACTTGCCAAGTGACAAGAAGTGCTCCTTTCTCACTTAACCAATGTAACTTATACAGCTTCGGATGTGCGATAGTTGGCAGCTTTAACCTTGTGATTAGACTGACTGGTGCCACATTGGTGTAACTTCCATTATCCACAGTTAGTAGTACACTTGATCATTTACCCTACAAGTGATGTGAAACTAATTCTCCCTCTGTTCTTCCTCTTATGAAGGTTCCAAGTCCATTGCGCATCAGATAACCAAGATCAACTGATCCAAGTCCTCAGCAAACACATCTTCCTCAATTAGTTCATTCTCCTAAGAAACCTTTTTCTTGCAATGTTCTCCTCCTCTTCCTCAAGTTCCTTACCAGTACTCTCCACTTTCAGCTTCAAGACGTCTCCCTTAATAACCATAGTCCTTCGGTTTGGGCACTAAACAGCTATAAAAACCCTTGGTACTTAAAACACTTAATCTAGCTTGTCTTCCTACTAGATACTTGACCTTCCTCATAAGTTCAAGTTGGTACGTCACTTTTTAGTCGATCTTTTGTTCAGTATTGACATCTCCTCGTCTAATCAACTCTATACTCGGCTGACCTCAGTAGCTTCCCTGAGCAGGTCAGCTTAATTGAATAGGTTGGCTAGTCAATGATTGAATCGACATTCGGCTCATTATTTGCCTCTCCACTCATTGAGCTATTTGAATGGCTTCATCCATTGTAGTGAACAGTTGGAGTTCCACAACGTCTCTAATGTCACTTCTCAATCCAATAAGAAACCTAGAGATTGTTTGTGCTGATGGTTCCTCTACTTCATAGTAGATCATAAGCATTTGGAATTCTTAGACATACTCGTCAATAGTTTGACCTCCTTATCTTAGTTCTTGAAGTTGAGTAAAAGTATCCTGTAGATAATTATCTAGTACAAATTTGTTTTTAAGTATTCTTTTCATCTCAAGCTAAGTTTTAATCTCTTTGTATCCTTTTCGTCTCCTCATAGCTTAGAAATTCTTTCATTACATTATAACATATTTAGAGAACTCAATAGCAGCAGTTCTTACTTTCTCGTAATCTTCATATTGGTAATAGTCAAACACACGCTCTACCTTCTCTTCCTATTCTAAGTATTCATCCATACTCCTAGATCCATTAAAGTTTGGAATCTGAAGCTTCACATGGTTAAAGGCTCTAGGTGCTTAAGCTCGCTTTTCTTCTTCATAATACTCTTCCCCATCCCCTTCTCTCATGTCTCCTAAGTCAATCTTTCTCCTCACTCGTCTGCCTATTCCTCCACCTCAAACTTGTCAAGCTGGGTTCTAATCTCTCATAGGTCAGGTAGGTTGTGGGGTTTTATGTGCGGCTTCAACAGGTTGGTAAGCCAACGTATGCATAGCTTGAGTTAAATCCATTAGGAGGTTAGCCACCTCATTAAGTTTCTCGTCTGTACTTCTTAAAGTACCTTGAGATTGTTGGCCATGGTAGACAACACTACTATTATCATCTTCAGCACCAATATTAACACTTGGGTACATTAATTTCTCTTATATATTCAATTCTCAAACTCTTCGATTAAGTGTTTTAATAAACACTTCCATAAACTAGAGATTTAACATCTAACAAACACAGCAGCTAAACGAATATAGTACCCTACTCTATTTCATACATGCAAAACAAAGTATAGATAGAACTTTGAAACAATCTACTATAACTTAAGCGAAACCTTTTCTCTGATAGTAAGATGGTGTATATTGGGACCAAGGATGGATAAGGCCGGTTGTAGTGATGGGTCTAAGCTTTCCAAAAGCTTGAAAATATGATAGAGAATCATGCAAAAGGTATGAAGGGGTGAATGAAAGAGTAAGTAAACCCATGAATAGCTTCAAAGGATATGATGCACCAGTAGAACTTCCGAGGATTTACGGCACAACTCAATATGACGCATGAGATAGTTCGGTGAGGTTGCTTGCCACCTAGCCTTAAGAGTTAGGATAAGAGTGAGAGTAAACAAAATAGTATTTATAAGAGTAAGAATATTTAGTTTATTAATGATAATTCTCTATTGTCCTGTAGCTATAAGTATGAGAGATATTTATACCTAATAAATTAAGGCAACTTGCCTAAAAAGGAAAAGACAAAAAAGCTATTGTCTTAAGGAAGTAATATACAAGAATACAAAAGGGTAAAAATGAATATTTAAGAATAGCAATTATTAGTGTAGTAGATTCTACACGTAGCCTTATACATGTAGTAGAGATGAGTTAGTGAGGTCGTTAAAGGATGCAGACAAAAGAGTATGATCAGATTGCTTGTTCGAGTAAGGGTGACTAAGGATTAGTCTGAGGTTATTCTCTCGGCTATTTGGTAAGGGTGATGCCGAGTAAGCAGTTGATTCGGGCATAAATGAGCAAGTGTACAAGGTTTGGCTGTTGCCTCGGCAGTCTACAATTTAGCAAACAACTTCCAAGAAGTGGATAGTCATATAGCTTAGCGTATAGAGTTGATCGACAGAAAGGAGAAACTTGGCTTCTGCAGGAGTTGGTTGGAGCAAGAGGATTTGCCTTATTAGTCCTTCTAATCTTTGGGCTGATTGCGGGTCGAAGGCCTAGTAGTTTGATTTCTATCAGAAAACAACATTAATAATAATTGTTCCAGGATTATCAAAACCAGCAAGGAAAAGTAGATCATTTGAAGCAATATCCAAATTTATGTTAGCTATAATCAATTAAGTATTTGACATTTTTTATTTTTAAAAGGAGTAATTGAACATATGATAGAATCAAAATCGAACTAACCAAGGCTTTGATACCATGTAAACTTCAAGTATAAGAGGACTTAAGTAAACTTGTATGCTTACTTAATCACTATTGATAGAGAATTATGCCCTAAGTGAGAGGAGAATTCAGAGGAAACGAAGATGGAGAAATATGGAAATTTGTTGTCACTGAATTAACTAAAAATGCTACTGTACATACACCATTATATAAGACATATGTAGTACATGTAAGGAATTGTTACGCCCTGAAGTCGCAGAGTCGCAACAGTCCCGCCGTGTAAACCATTTTATGATAGTAACTAGCCTCACAGTGCCTACCATAGACATGATCTACACAAGGCATTGACGACTCCTCACTTTGAAGTAAACAGTCCGATTAACAATTAAACTACAATTATGATAAATAGTACAAATTTCTAATAAACATGTATAATTATATATAAGACCACAGCGCTTCCCAAGAAGTTTTAGATAAACATGACAGTTCACTAGATTACATAATAACTATCAGTCTTTCATCCTTAACTCTAAGTTCACTCTAGTTACACATTATACTAAGTAACTTGATCCTCATACCCCTGGCTTCAACGGACTAACCTTTGGGTAATTATAGGGCGACATAGTACTTGAAGTGTTCAGAAATCAGAACCTGCAAAAGGATCTATAAGGGTATGAGCAACTACAGCTCAGTAAGTTGAATTGGAGACTCATGAATGCATACAAGTACAAACAGGGTTATTAAGCAATTATTTTCATGCAATGCAACAATCAAGTGCCATCGCACAACGTAGTTCTATCTGTTGTGAAATCAGAGAAATTTCACCCGCTCCAATCTGGGTTGAGGAGTTTTCATATTATGCAGCAGCTCACAACCAAACCCAGGCTTGTGCAATGGAAACCTCGCTTCTCTCGCGACTACCTTCGAACCATTGACTTCACCCTCGCCGCGACCTCCTCTCTTGTCACTTAGTTCGACTAAGGATGAAGAAGGGACCATTTTGCAATCCTGCGCTATCCCTTTCGAATGGGTCGGTATTTGGTTGGAGAATCCTATGATCCCCAACGGGTTGCAATGCATGACATTTTTGGTTATTAGGGTCGAATAAGATTAAATTTCATTTAGGATGTTCAAACAATTTCAGACCAATTCAATCAGTCACAAAATCACTCACATTACAAATTTAGCCCGAATTCAGATACATCAAACATATGCGTAAACTATTTACAATCACAATCATATACAAGCCTAAGTCTCCGAGTACCATAAAACTAGTACTCTATTACAATAAAAAATAACCCAACTTACTTAGAACTGCTCGATTACTTGATCCCTTAATCGCAAGCTGATGTGTCTTTGGGTATCCTATAATACAAATAGGTCTTTTTAGTACTTATACTTTATGGATTCATATTCTAAGTTATATTTTAACTCATTTTTTTCTTGTATACCTATTACGTCCTAATGATTCGTTGTACTCTATTTCGGGGTTCTAATCCTAAATTAGATTTTAAATTTTGATTCCTAAGCCTTAAATATGCTCGAATCCTAACGTGAAATTAATCACATTAAGCTCGAGTATCCAAATATCTTATTGGGTCTTAATTTAGTATTTTAAACTATTCGGTACATGCTAACCCTAATTGAGGTATCGGATTTATTCCCAATGTGAGAAAATCTTACATTTTAAGACATTTACTTAAAATTAAATGTTATTTCAGATTTATTATTTTTTTGATTTCTATTATAATATTATCTAAATAACCCTAATTTTTTAGATTTATAATTTTTCAATTTCACATATTACTAATTTCTTATATTAACTACTTAATTTCTTAAATTAATCATACTTAATACTCCAAAGGCTAGGATTAGAGTTCCATATCAGAGATTAACATCCCTAAACATCTAATTACTATTTAAATCAGTAATTAGTATCTTAATTACCTAATTAACCCAAAATCATCCAATTTTCCCATCATTTTAGGGCTAAAAATTAACTTAAAAATTTTGAAAATTAATTTTAAAAAAATGGCTTCATAGCACTGTTCTATATCATATGAGCATCCTATAAAAAAAAATTGAGCTCCAAACTACACTCTTAAGCCTATTTATTTTCTGTTCTAATCATGCTCGGTTTTGAACAATTTGTTAAGAACCCTATATTTTCATATGTAATTAAACTAAATCACTATTTTTTTCCGAAATCTACATACAATAAAACCTTAGAATAATAAGTTTCATAATTTTTTGGACAAAATAACTAATTTTACAAAATTATTCAAAATCGGGAAATTTAAGAGACTAACAGGTCCGAAGCTTTCTGGCTGTCCAAACCCGGTCCAAGGGTATCGGCCGGCCTAGACGGTAGGGCTAGAGTAGTGTGGTGGTGGCTCGGTCCCAGGTGGTGGTGAGGTGTGAGTTTCTCTCACTACGCGAATCTGCACAATTTCCTTTTCTTTTTTTTTTTGGATTTTCTCTCGATTTTTTCAGTTTTTCTATTTTTCTCTAATGCTAAACTGTCCAAATGAGTTCTAGAAAATTTTCCCCTATTTATAGACGATTTTTGTAATTATTATGCATTAATTAGACATGACTTTACCCAATTTTCTTGATTTTTGGCTTTTATGTTGTCCAATTCTAATTGGTTAATTTTTATTTTGTAAATCCTGACCTGCCACGACCTGATTTGGATCCTTCTATCCTCCTTTGATTTTTTTTCTGATTTTTTCATAATTAATTTATAATTTTCTTTAATTATTTACTTAGTTTTTGACTAATTTAGGAAATTTCGTGTATTTTTATCTATACGTAAATACATGTGGGGTACATGTAAACATTCATAATTATTATTTTGGTTATTCTAAAATTTTTAGTATACATATAATCTATCTCTAGTAATTTATTAGTTATTAGATTACACTTTTCTCCTTTTCGGTAATTAGCACTTATTATGCTTAAAATTTAAAAATTTTATAGTCTCCTATTTTATAACTTATTTTCTTAAATTTAAGTTTACGGGGTCATTTTTACTAATATTTCTCTCAATAGTTTATAATTTGGGTTTGATCGGATTCATTAACCGATCGCCCTAAACCTTGTATTATAAGTTCAATCCTACAGTCACTTGGCTTATCTTTAGGGCTTATAGGAATTATACACATAGGAGGAATGAGTAAATGACTAAGGATACAAAATAATACAAAATATGTACATAATAAGGTTAATAGTTTATAAGGAGTTCGTCCATCAATTTTGTAGGTAAAATGCTTTATGTATTATATATAATAGTGTATAAATATAAATAAGATATTAACATATATGATGTTTACACATCACATGTGAAACTTGATTTAGAAATTGTTAATTTCATTATTATACGTATCAATATTTTATTGATATTTACGTTTCATATGTACATAACACGTGGCATGTAATACATACCAAATCCTTTTTTTTTTTTTTAGTTATAGAACCCTTAGAAAGAAAAGTGACCATATTTAATAGTTTATAAGGAGTTGGTGGAACTCTTAGTAAGAAAAGTCCCACATTAATTATAAGATATTGTTAGAATGTTACATAATTAATACTAAGAAACGTGATAAGTTTCTTCTTAAATGTCTACAATAAGTGTTGTAGAAACATTCATTAATAAATACCCTTTTTATTATTTGATTTCTATGCTTTTTTTCTTTTTCCTCATGGACTTTGATGACAATGAGTCACCCAACCACTTGACAAAATTAATCTTGGCTTTGACTAAATAGAGGCATGGAACATTAAATGTATTAGTACTGTAGATTGACTTGATTTTACACCTGGCGTAGATTAATTAAATTTTGCATAAGAGTTTTTGTTTCAAGGATTTTTATGTTTTTGTGTGATGTAAGGCTACAAATCAGTTAAGTTAAGATAGTAACCTTAAGCTTGAGCTTGATTTAAAATTTCAAAGCTTGAATCTGATTCAAGCCTAATTATGTTTTGAATTATAAGCTTAAATTTGACTTGAAAAGGCACTTAACAAATCCGTGCTTGATTTAATTAAATTTGTTTAACCTCTTTTTATTTATAAATATATATATATTTTCTAGTTATAATAGTACTAATGTTAAAACTCGACTTAAGCTTAACTAAAAATTATAAATGGCTTGAGCTTCATTAGGGTTATGAGCTCATTGGGCAAAGTATTACAAAGCTTAAGCTTGATTGGATTAACTATTTGAATAGCTCAAGCTTGAGTTTAACTTGACTTTTCTTGAGTCATACTTGAGTAAATATCAAGTAAACAATACTTGAGTAAGTAGTGTAAATGCCCATTTGCTTCGCCACCAACTTATTGAGAACATGTAACTTAATATTTGGTGCGACTTTTATAGTCAACCTAAATACTTCAGCTACCACTATACTCTTAACTTGCTTATTTCTCAAAGAGATACCATAAGTTTGCTTTGTTACGTATGTTTTCAAGTGAAATCTCTCCATGTTCCTTTCATATGAACCACATATCAACTATGGGCAATATTCTTTTATGCATTTTTCTTGTACTTTCCTTTTGTTGTTTTTAACAAATTTGAACTCTCATTATATTGCTATGGAGTGTTTCTAAATTGTGTTGAATTCTTTTTTACTTGAAAATAACATTGACACATAAAAGTCTAGATCCTTTGCCTTGTTATCAAGTATCATATACTGGAAATTTATCTCTCCTTAACAATTTCCTTCTCACTACTTCCTTCCTCTTGTTGTATTTCAAAATCATCAATGTCCCCATCTTCACTTTAATCAATTCCTCACTCACTTGATCGACCTCTTCCCTCAATGGATAATAATTAGAGTCATCATCAATTGTGACAATTGATCCAAATAACTTACCTACTTATATAACAAGAGATTTATCCCAGCTACCTCAAAAGCTCTTTGGGCTTATAACTCTTCCTCATTATTAGGACCCCTAATATAGTCATTCTCATCTTCCTTGCTATAGTTTTCTTTCTCTCCAACATTATTTCTTTGCATAAAAGACTCTTTAAAGCTTTTGTTACTAGATGGGTTTTGTACATATATCTTAATATTATCACAAATATCAAAATGACTAACTAAGCTTATGACATCAAAGTCATATGAGATTACCCTAAGATCATCCACCACTGTTGTTCCAAGAATTGTATAAAGCTTTGTACATGTATGAATATGTAAGGAACAAAAAAAGGGGAAACACTAATAAATCCAAATGACCTTTTTACATTGTTAAGTAAAAATCCCCACCATAACGAAAAGCTTGAAATATACCTTATGGAGAATAGATGCCTTCAGGTTTCTTAGGTTTGTGCCCCTTTATGGATTTAAACTACGTCTTCTTACTCAAATCGATTTTTATGTATGAATCTCCCCTTACTTCGAATCTTTTGCTAGTTTAAATATCAATAACTAATACAGAGTGAATGCGAGACTGTTTGAGGTTGATGGTGTATTAAAGAAGTTTGGTGGTGTGCAAAGAGGCTATTGTTATAAAGAGATGTAGAGTTTAATGAGAGATTTAATAAGTGTGAATACAAAACAAGAAGTTGGTCGGTGTGTTAACGGTCGAGTCTAAAGAAATTTAAGCTCCAAGATCTCTTCTTGATGATGGTTTGTGGAAGTTTTAAGTCTACATCAACATTTTTGTGTTTGTTTCAGACCATTTTCATCCTTAGAAAACTTGTTTTGTGTCCTTAAGTGTCATATTAACATTTCAAGAAACTCTCTTCTCAAGAAACTCATCACTTTATTCCTAAATTCCTTTATAAAAATTCCTCATCAGTTTTTAATATTTTTGTAGGTTTCAACTTTATATTTCTACCAATCAAAACTTTAAAAAATTAAAAAAAGAAAAGACGAAGAGCAACTAGTACGTTCCTCTCAACAAGAACGTCATTTAGAAAAGGAACACAACTTAACGGGCAAGAAACTCCACTGCGTATCTTCAACATTGGTCAATGCATTAATATATGGGTGTTAAAGATGCTTTTATGCAATATATAATACACATCAACACATCTTGGCATTTATTAGCATTTTGAGTAATGGAGGGCCCAATATGATGCCATTTAAAAAGTCAACACCTAAAATAAATTTTGCTAAGTCCAGGGGTTTCGAAGAGTTCAAGTATCTATATGGGCTTTATCCTTATGCCATTGTGAACCATGAACTATTGTATGATAATGGTTTACATTCAACATACATTAAGATTTTTGTGGCTTGTTTTTATGGAACTTGGCACCAAATTATACACCAAAAAATTTATATTAATATTTTTGACTTACAAAACAACAAGTTAGGGACTCATAAGATAACTACCATGAATTCATTTTAGATTAAATAAGTATATTTACCACTCATTGGCTAAGTGGATTGAATTCATGACAAGCTAAATTAACACTATAAAGTTGCAATTATTTCATGATAGCTTAAAATCAATTTAAGCATCCACATTGTTGGGGTTTTATAGTTCATTGTTTCTCTTAGTTAGTAGTTTGTATTTATTATTTCTTATAGATGTATTTCCTCATGTATAGATATATTTTTTTTTATCTAATTGTCAATAGTTAGTTTGGTTATTTGGTAGTAGTATAATAGTAGGATTCTTTCATCGTTACATTAAGATGTAATAACATAACATATCAATTACTTTCATTTCTCCTCTAGACTTCTCCAACTGTTAGAAGCTCATCTTTTTTGCTACAAGCACATGGTCTGGAGGATCAACCATGAAATCTTAGTAATTTGTTTTAGCATGGTATTGGAGAAATTTAGTAACAATTATTAGGTTTTCTTCTTGTTTGATTACTACAATTTTGTTCTTAAACTCTCTATAATTGTAAATTTTTTTTTCGGCCATTAGAGACTAACTATCCTAGATCCTTTGTATAGGTCACCATCTGATAATCCTGGAATGGTATTAAGGTAGATGATCTTCAAAGGATCAAATTACTTAGCTTAGAATAAGTTGATTCGAATGGCCTTATGTGCAAAATACAAATTAAGGTTTATAGATGGGACTATCCTTAAACTTGAGGAGAATTCCAATGGTTTTCACAAATGGATTCAATTAGATTACATGGTTTGATGCTAGTTGTTAAACACAATGACGAATGATGTATCATAATCTTTCTTTTATGCATAATCCTCTCATGAGCTTTGGACAGAGGTGAGAGATATGGATAAGTGAATGAAATACTTTATTTTCAAATCCAACATGAACTTGCAAATATCGAATAGAATAATCAGAATTTGATGATCTACTATAAGAAATTGGAGAAATAACACAAAGAATTGCAATAATTGAATCCATATTTTACTTGCTCTTATGTAAATCTCTATTTCTGCACATGTGATCTGCAAATCAAACTAGTATAATATAAGTCTCAAGGGAAATTAATATAGTTTCTAATGGGATTATCAAATGCATATGAAGTTGTTCATGATAAGATATTATCCACAGATCCATTGGGCAGTGTTTGTTCTGCTTTTGGTTCTTCAAGTAGAAAAATAGTGCTAAGTAACATCTTTGATGACTATTGAAGGAGAGATGTTAGCATTCTCTTTTAATAGGTCTATTCCAAACAGTTCTATGAATAATGGAAAAGAGAATCAAAGGAATAAGTTGCATTGTAAGAATTGTAATTTAGATGGACCCTCAATTGAGAATTGTTTCGAGTTGATTAGGTACCCGAATTGGCATAAAAGGAAAAGATTGGCTTTATGATATTCAAAATAGATTGTAGGAACCATTTGTCAATAATAGCCTACTGTTTTACATACTCCTTTTGATCATGAGATCTATCCTTAATTGCTTCAAGAGCTCTTCAAGCTTACTAAGCTCCTCATTTGACTATCCCTTACTAAAATCCCCAATATAGTCATTATCATCCTCCATACTATAGTTTTCTTCCTCTCCAACGGTGCTTCTTTGCCTAAAAGACTCTCCAAAACTTTCATTACTAGATGTGTATTGTACATATATCTTAATATTACCACAAACACCAAAATGACTATCTAAGGTCATGATATCAAAGTCACAAGAGATTACCATAAGGTCATCCACCATTGTTGTCCCAATAATTCTATATTTGACAACTTCTACATTATAGCCCCAATACTTAACAACAAATCTTTGATGTACTCATGAGATAAATCACTCATTGAGCAATGAGGACTATATGGTTGCCACCCTCATAAGGCATACCATATTACCCTTCCTTAAATGCTCCATCAAAAAATATAGTAAGGGATCTCTCACCCATTTATAAACCTAAAACATAATCAAAAGAGCATATTCAAAACCAAAGCTTTTACCAATGATCTTAATGATAACCTTTACTTGATTATGCTTATACCAATGGCCACTTAACTTGTTGATGGAGCCAATCAATACCTTTTACTCTTCTATGATTGCTATTTCCTAGGTGTGTAAATTGCATTTTCCTTACTATGATATTTTTCTATGAATCCCATTACACATATCTTGATAAATTTGTTAAAAGAATAAAAAAGAAACTTTTTGTACTTTTTAATACTGAATATACATTTTATGGAAAAGTTATTTGTTTAATATCCCAATATTGATAGGTTATTTCGACATAGGTTTTTAACTCCAAGCTGATTTCTTCAAAGTAGGTTAAGGCTACTATAAACTCTGTAAAGTTTTGGTTTAAACTTTAAATTAGACTTGAGTGCCCTAGGTAACTTCATGGGTCAATAAGGCTAAGTAAATTAAAAATTTTATTAAACTATAAATTTGAATATATTATAATAATAAAAACCCTTGAATTTTGATCGAAATCTTAATCACGTACAAAAACTCGAAACCCTATATATACGTAAATACTTGAAATTGAACTCAAACTTGAAAAAAACTCTAAAATCATAAATCTAGACTTATAAAACGTGTAAATGTACTATAAAAGTATTTAAACCCTAATAGAATAAGATTATCAACTAACATGCGTGATCGCGTAAAATCGTTGGCGAACGAGTTGTGATAACTCTTAAATATTATAAATGTAATGGATAATAATTTAATTAACAAAATTTATAAAATTATGAATATTATTTCATAATTATTATTAACTCTATAATTCTATATTTATGAAAATCAACCTATTATTTTTACTTTTTTCTTTTCCTTCTCCTTTTTCCTTTTTCTTCTTTCATTTTTTTCCCATTCCACATTGAACTTCTAGAATTATGATGAGCCTGCCATTTGCTTGCTTTATTTTTCTTTTTAACATGTGATCTATTATGGCATAAGAGTAAAAGAGATAAGGGTTAATCAAATCAACCGTCATTACATCTTATCTTTTATTTTGTTGTGTTTTCTTTTACTTCTTCTACCTTTCTTTTTTTTTTTTTTTATTTCATTTTGGCTGATTGCAACTTCTTGTATTTGATTTGTTTCACTTTTTCTTTCAAAATCAAACTTAAACAAACATAAACACACATTCCTTCTTTTTCCTCATCTACTGAAAACTTCACCCTCATCTTTTCTTTTTATCTTTCTCCCTTTTTCTTTTTATTTTCTTGAAACTATTACACAATCCACCATTCCTTGAATTATATATCCTATTATTAGCTTATTGGTTTCATATCAACTTCAAGAAAGAGAAAAAGGAGTCCTTAGTCGATTTCAAGACATTCCAAAGGGTGATTATTTAGTATTTCTTATAGTCCATATAATATGTATTTATTTTGTTGTATATTTTGTAATATTATGTATTTAGGGAACATGTAATAAGGTTGATTTTGTAATTTCTTTTCTTTGTATTAAAGTATTTGTGCATGCAATTAAAGTTATATATGTTGTTTATTTTATTTTCTTGTAGATGTGTCTATATATGTGCTTATGTATATATATAATTCTACTATATATGTAATAAGATAAAAAATATATAAATATATGGTACATATAGTTATACGTATATGGTATATATGTTGATTTATTTTCATTAGTTTAATATAAATACATATGTAAATGCGTCCAAGTACATATGTATAGTATATATACATACGTATAGTATATAGTATACTTAGGTTTATGTTGTAAATTTACATATATGTATAAGTATAAACAAAATAAGAAAACTTAAATATATATTATATATATAAGTATAAAAATATGTATACTAGTAGTATAGTATAAGTACATGTATATGTCTAACTAGTATAGGTACAATATATTAAATTACTAATTTATTAAATAAAGTAATATAATATGTGTGTGTGTGTGTGTGTGTAAAGTTACAAAATAGGAAAAATATAAAAAATCAATAAAAGTGATATGTAGAATATCCATAAGCTACTACGTTAGCATTTCATATTTATAATTAAAATTTGTAATTAATAATTATAATAAAATAATTAATTAGGAAATTATTAAAGTAACAAAAAGTGAATTAAACAAGTATTTGACCTAAAAATAGTATAATAAGTAAATTGTTATAAAATAGACTTAAAAATAAAAAAATTACAAAAATATAAATTTAGATATTTATTAAATCATAAATTTATAAAGAAAAGTTTAAAATAATAATTTATAAATATTTAAGTCAAAATAATAAAATTTCTAATATTTTTAAACCATCATTAAAATGTGGGTTACAATGTTTGAAACGATCTTCGTTATATGAAAATACGTTCGAAAATACCACCTAGCTAAGAGTCTAGTCTAAAAGTCTCTAATTAGGGGTGGGTATAGATTACGAGAACCTACTCATAATCATACTTGGAACTTAGCTTTAATTAAAATAAAAAATGGATATACCATTTATTTTTTAATACGAAGCACAAATTTTCGTAGTTGTAAAAGTTTAGGTATGATACCCAAATTTGATTGGTGTCATATATATTCCAATCCTAATTTTGGAAGGCATTAAATTTGAGTTGCATACAGCACCTGATCATCTGCATTTATTTGTTTAGCATTTTGTGTGTTTATGCATTCATATTTTTGAAAATTAACTGTTGAATAACTTAATTGTTGTAGGGTTAAGGGATAGTTCACTAAGCTCTTTATCTTATACCCTTATAGATTACTCTTGCAGGAGGACCTTTTTGTTACACCTGATTGTGGGATGCCTGAGGTCAATGAAAAGCTTTTGGGTTTGTATGAATTTGAGTTGGAGGTTGAGGGAATATTACAATTATTGTAGTAAGCATTTCAATAGAAACTTATCATCTGATATTACGTATGATTTAGTATATCTATTAGTTTACACAATAGTACATTAAAGACTTAGTATATTTGCTAATATATATGGTAGTTATATTATGAAATTCATATTAATATAATTATGTTGTGATATTATCTGCGCATGCATAACTCTTGGATAATTAATTGTAGTAGTAGCTTTATATGTCGCATGAAGGGTTATTGATTGGAAAGGTAACCAATCTACAGTTCTTTATATAATATATGGTGCCTGCCATGACGAAGTCACCCCTCAAGTCGTGATAGGTAGTAGAGTTTAAATCGAGCTCCTTAAAGCTTAACGAGGAGCACAATTGACTTGATTCAAGTCCATGCTAAGTCCTTAGCTTTAAGTTTGACCCCATAAAAGATTTGAACTCCCATCTCTGACCTAATCCTTTGAGATTGAGCCTTTAGGCTTAAGTTAGTCAAGCTAATCCATAAGTTCAAATGTTTAGCTTGTCCTTAAGATCCTTTCCATAAAATTTGGAGTCGAAGAGAGAATCTCAAGATGCTTATCACCATCATAAAATTGCTCAATCAGTTCCTTCATGAATTAAAGATCAACACTACTGGTAAGGATTCGAAACCCTTACATCTTACACATTATATATAGCCTCTCTCTCTTTCTCTCTCTCTCTCTCTCTCTTATATTTGACTTAGGCGTCTGATGGTTATGTTGTAACTGATTTCGGTATCCCCATAGCCTAATCTCTTTTATTTTATAGGTTCTCCATAGCTTAATGAAGACCCACAATTAATATCTGGGTTTTTGAGTTACTTGATTTAGGATTTTTGGTAAAACATGTTATTCGTTTTGGTCAAATTTTATGATAATGTCATGTAAGTTAAATGCAAAAATCCCATAATGTTCGTTGCCCAAAATGAAGTTTATAAAGGCTTTATTTTCCACCAAAAGAAATTTGTGCTTCATATTTGTTGAAATTTTGTTCTCTCTCACTTTATTTCTACTTTTCACTTTTTTTAAACCTTCTTTTTTGGTGTTTCATGGTTTTCATTTTTCAAATCTTTTTCATTTCTCTTTTTTTTTTTGGTTTTTATTGTTTTTTTTTCAATCTTTCTATACTTCTCTTATTTTTCTTTCTTTTTTGCTTTTTAGCTTTTCTACTTCTTTGTCATACATTCCTAACTTCCTAATATTTTGAATTTTTTTAAAAGACTATCCTAAAAGCTAAAAGTAAGGTATCTATTGGCAAGAGTTTTGCTCTCTACAATTCGTTGAGTATGTTATAAAAGCTTCATAGCATAGCTTGAATCTTTGTATAAATCCAATAAGATGAATTCAAACTTTTGGATTTTAGAGCTTAAATTAATTCCCTTTGTATTTTTGAGGATATCTTATTGTCTATTTTAATGAAAATTTAAAGGTTGAATCTCTTTTCCATCTAGATATTATTCTTTATACCTGATGATGGATTATTCCTTTATATTCATGTTACATATTGTTTATTATTGGTAAAACATATTTGATACTAAGCAAGAAAGAGGGGAAAAAAAAACAGCTTTCATTAATTGATTTATATTGTGAATATTTTTTCTAAATTCTTTACACACTAAAAACTTTTATCAATAATCTTAATGATAACCTTTACTTGATTAGGCTTGTACATATGCCACATAATTTGTTGATGGAGCATGTACCAACAATTTTTGCTCTTCTATGATTACCATTTCCTACTGCATAAATTGCATTTTCCTTATAACGACATTTTTCTAAGAATCTTATTAGAACATACTCAAGATATTTATTAAAAGACTAAAAAAAGATACTTCTTGTACTTTTTAATACTGATTATATATGTTATGGAATAGGATGTAGGTAATATCTTGGTATTTATAAGTTGTTTTAGACATAAGTTTCTAAGTTTGAATTGACCTTTGTAGAGCATAGGTCGGGGCCTTAGAGCCTAGATCAACCAGAGAAGATTTTAGGTTGAGCTCAAGAGCTTAGCTGATCTTGTCCAAGCCCATATCAAGTCTTCGGTTTTAAGTTCGACCTCACCAAAAGATCATAGTGCTCATCTTCAACTTGGAGCTTGAGCCTTTAGGCTTAAGTTGATTAAGCTTACCCATGAGTTCAAACGTTCAGCTTGTCGTTGGGATCCTCTCCACAAAATTCGGAGTCAAAGAAAGGATCTTATCACCATCATAAAATTACTCTATTAGTTCCTTAAAGAATTGAAGATCAGTACTACTGGTAAGGATTCTAAACCCTTACATCTTACACATTATATACACACACACTCTCTATCTCGTATATTTGAATTAGGCATTTGATGGTTACATCGAAATTGATTTTGGTCCCCATAGCCTAATCTACTTTATTTTGTAGGTTCTCCATAACCTAATGAAGATTTTCCATCAACACTTAGGTTTTTGAGCTATTTTTTTAAGCATGGTTTAGTCTTGTACATATTTTTACTACTGGTGCATTATATTTATTGTGAGTTGTATATAGCAGATTATATAGTTGTAGGTATAAATAGTGTCTTCTCCTCTTTCTCGATTGTTTCTCTTGTTGACCCCCATTTCTCGATTTGTTAGCCTATTGAATTATTGCTCTACTTTAATCCTTTTATTCTTTTGACTAGATTCTATTGCACATCTCACAACACATACATTTTCTTGTAACTTTTGTTTTCATCATGGTATCAGAGCCACAACTTTCACCATTAGAGGATATCTCATCATCATATTACATACATCATTCAAATAATTAGAATTCAGTTCTCATATCTTCGGTTCTCATAGGTCTCAATTACAATACATGGACTCAGTCTTTTCTTTTGGTTTAATTTTAATGTTGTTGAAGGAAGACACTTTGTTTGATCTAGAATAGGTGCAACAATTTAATTATCATATGGTTATTGCAATCAATTTCATCGTCAATAGCAGTAATTGTCGTCTACATGAATTTGACGAAGGAAATTTAGGACAACCTAAAGGTTAAGTTTTCAAAACCTAATGATACTCAAATTTGCCAATTATATCGTCTTTTAAGTACTGTTGTTCAAGGAACTAGGAGTATTGATGATTACTTTAATGAACTTAACATTATTTGGGAAGAATTGACAAAGTTTAGGCCTCTCCCACATTGTTCTCATGAAAGCTATGATGAGAAGTGTTTTAGTAGATTTGTTGAGATGGTTAAGAAAGATTATGTCTTTAAATTTCTTAGCATTAAGGTTACAAATTTTGGTTTTCAAACCCTTTCCAACTCTTAGTGAAGTATATAATATAGTTTTACGTGATAAATTTCAAAGGCTTCATCGACCTAAGGGCCTAGTGAAGCTTCTATAATGATTTCAATCAATCAAAGTGGGGTAAAAAGTACTCAATTTGATCTAAGAGGCAAAGGTGATTTGTTCTATATTTATTATTGAAAGAAAGGTTATTTAAAGGACAAGTGTTATAGGTTGATTGGTTTTCCTCCATGTTTTAAGTTTAATAAACCTAGAGTAGATGTTGTAAATCAAGTTTTATCAAATGGATTTACTTATTCTACAACATAACTACTAGTAATTTGTTTTTAGAGTTAATTCTGTAGCTAGAGGTTGAAATAACATGGGAAACGATCTCGTACAATGCAATAATCCAAGTGTTAGCTTGTCAATGGATCAAATTATTCATTTGCTTGGCCTACTTAATGTTTATGAGGTTTCCAATTTCAACTCTTTAAACACTTTATCTACTAATTCTTCTAACATATCTTAAGTTTCTATGATACAAAGTTCTAGTTCTACATATAGACACCTCATTTTTTTCCATTTTTGTTTTAATATTTTTATTGAGCTAGAAATAAAGAAAAAACAAGTAAAAAATAGAAAATAAAAAAAGAAAAATTTAAAAAATATATAAAAATAAAAATGAAAATATATATAAAGAGTCAAATTAAGTCGAGTTGTATTGAGTGAGATCTAGTCAAATCAAGTTAAGTTGGATCGTTTAGTATTGAATTGGATCATGGTGAGTGATTGATTTAATAAATCTTAAATTATTAAAGGATCAGGATTTGTTAAAATAATTTTGATCCAGTCCAATATAAAGTATATTTTTTATTTAATTTATATTGGACTAAAATAGACTTAAGATTTATAAAGTAGATTATTGGGCTCAAACAAATTAGATTGAATTGGGTTTGAAAAATAGAAAGCACAAATTAAAATAGGGTTTTTAGAAGTTAGGTCAAATCTTCAAAGAATCATTATCATATCTTCCGTATCTGAGATATGAAAGATTCAGTTATTGGACTTATAAATAGGAATTTGGCGGTGGAGTTTAGACCTTTTTTTACGATCCCCAATGTACAACAGAAATTCACCCACGCCCTTTCTTTGCTGGGCACAATAACCATATGATCACACTCCCAACCAAACACATAGTCGATTATTATTATCCGTCATTCATTCATGCACATATAAACTCCATCCCACTGCCTTGCTTATACACACAAACACCGAATTCTATAATAGCCCTACATGGCAATTCACTCATACTGAAATAGTGAATTCTACAGCCGCTACTCTTAATTCCATACCCACAACTGTCACCAATGAAGAAACGAACTAAACCTACATCCAGAAGTACACTAATACCCTACGAAGCCCCTTAACCACCAACATTGTTCCGTACATCACTTGGTCGAATACATAATTACACATACGTTGAAGCCTACTGTACAGCATTCTAACACGCACTTCACTCACTTACACTAATCACTTGCCTAATAAGCCCACACATGCCACGCCATGCACAAATCATAGATCCACACTGCACCGAAGCCCACAACTGCAATTTGCACTATCACACACCTTCAAACACAAATTACGCATTACTAACACACTTGTATAACCCACATGCCCCTGTCCCTCGTCCACAACACTACTACACTTATACATTAAGCACCCGATTGCCATTTGCTCCACACCCTGACACACACATCTCCATATTACATGGCAGCACATACTTGAGCATACCTATAGCATATTATTAGAGCTATCTATATGCGAATTCTACAACACTGCACACTAGACAGCACAATCTATGATACGCTTCACGTGATCTTGACACATCGTGTACAACATGCACAACACACACAACAGCTGCTGAATACAATATACGTTGCGTATGAATACGATCCACCGATTATGCATGATTCAACTTGTAGGTAAAAATCATTATTTTATTTATTAGTTAATTTAATTATTTTTACTAATTTATTTTTAAGTGCAATTTTTTTATTATTATTATATTTTTGTCACATTGGTTGATATTTTTTTAGATATTTTTAATTTTTTGATTCCTTTAGCTATATTGCATCTTTTAACAAAAAAAAAATTGTATTTTTGAAAAATAAGCATATCTCCTCTATGATATCTGTATCTTTAAAGAAGATACATATCGAGATACGTATTTTGCATTTAGGATTTAGAACAGATATGTATCTAGATCATATCTTAATGTATCTTATAATTTAGATATAGAAAAGATATGAATGGAGATACATATCAAGATCGTATCTTAGTATATCTTGTATGTAAGATTTAGAAAAGATGTCTTTTGATAAGTAGTGATTTAAAAAAAAAAAAATCTTAACCGGAATATTTCAAAAAGGTTTAGTTAGTGAGGTTTTTTTTTTTAAAAAAATAGGTTTGTGAAATTAGATTTCTTAGGTTTTTTAATTGAAATAAATAAATGGTTACGTTAACATAAATCTAACTTGATTTTCGAAATAAAAAATTCTACCTACTAAACATTTTATAAAAAAGAAATAAGTTGGTTTGATCCTGACAAGCGGGTATGTAGGCATCTTCGAGACAACGGTATAAGAAAAAAAAATTTTCCTTTTTTTTTTCTTAAAAAATTTGTAATAAAAAAAATTCATTTTAGTTATCTTTTGCATATTTGTATATATTTTAGTATTTTTTAGAAAAACATAAAAATGAAGCCCATTAATTTTTCTTTAGCTTTTACATAGTGACTTAGTCTTAATAAATTAGCCCACGAACTTGGTTTTTATTTTTTTGGTTTAATTTTCTAAAAATCATTTTCTTAGAAAATTCATCGATCAGTGGCCAAATTAGAGTTTTCCTGCTCAAAAACCATTTCATTCTTTTACTAGTTGAACTAGTTGGCGACTCCAATTTTTAAATTTTTTTTAGAAAAATATTTCCTTAATTTAATGTCATGTAATTTATATTAAGTGGGCTAGGCTTAATATAGATTAAATTAAGGAAAACTGAAAAAAGGCTCAATGGAATTGGTAACTCTATTGGGGAAGCTTGGTAGGTTAGCCATGTAAAAAAATTAAAAATTAATTGATGGGCTTTTGTATTTTTTTTTTCTTTGCATTATAATTGTACTAACAGGTTTTTAGTGATGCAGACCCTAAAAAAAATGTTCGGCCTAATGGGTCTTATTAGGGAATTAGGTAAGGTTCTTTTTATTTTTTAATAATCATTTGTATGTTTAGATGTAGTCAGACTTAGGCCACCTTAGGAACTTAGAATGGGCAATAATTGTGTAACCCTCAAGTTACTGGGGTCTTTACCCCCGCTTGGCAGTGATAGATGAGCTTACTCAAGCTTCGATGTATCCACTAGATTTTCTCTGAAAAGTCTTGAAGTTACAGATCTTGAGACCCGTAAGCCCTACCCTCTTGCATAATTCTTTTTGAGAAAAATGGGTATAGGAAAAGCCTGATTAATCCATAATCGGTTCAGCCTTTTTTTTTTCAAAAAAAGGAGAAATTAAAAAAAAAAAAAACAGTAACCCTTATATATAAGTATTCATGAGCTTCATTTTTTTAATCCTATTTTGGATTTACTTATATATAAGGGTATTTTCCGACCGTGGGTTTATAATATTCCTATAATTTATTAATTACCGGCCTCTATTGCATTACATACATGTGTAGCATACTGCATTTTTTTATATATGACTTTTTTTTATGCTTGCTTCTATGTGATTATTTCATTTCTTATATTATATGTGTTTTATTTTCATTGTCTATTAGTGAGTGAAATGCTACATAATTTCTAAAATTTTTTTTTTTGAAAAAGCTGTAAAATTATTAATATTATATTTAGTTTTATTGTAAAATTAGTGGTTTCGTTGTAAATAATTGTACCATTTCATATTTTTATGTAATTTAGATATGAAAAGTCAGGGTAATGTTAATCAAAACCCGTCCATAAGGTCCAGTTGGGTAAGTATTCCTTGCTTAAGGCTATCCTGAAAGATTGGTTGAATCGACTTCCACTCGTCAAGCAAGATCACATTTGCAAGAAGACCAGGCTAATCATGTCCCTCATGCAGGTCCAACTCCATTGATCTCTAATTCAAGCCCTTATCTATTATTGAGATCCAGAATCTACAGCTTTCAAATTCGGCCCACATGTATTGACGCCCACTTTAGAAGAATACTCGTAGTTACTTAGTGCCTCGTCTCTCAAAGTAAGCATAACTGTCCCAGATCGTAGAGTCCAACCCAAGAAAGCCTTCATGACCTTACTGGGAGTCAAAAGGTCAGCCCCGGCACCATTCATATCTTTAGAGAGCATGAAGTATCTCAGCATCTTAAGACTAGGAGGATGGTTTTTAAGCCTGGACACTTATTATAGATATCATTAGATCTTTTGTAGGGAATATGAATCGTGGGTCGAGAAGAAGGTAAATGCTTCTATTGTAACAATATTTGAGACAGCGCTGTTTCCCGTTAGATATGGTCAAGTCCATTATCGGGTAGCTAAGCAATTCTTAGCTTGTAAATCCTATATATCGGCGTTATTGGTAGAACAATTCAGGACCCTTACCCACTTAAGGAAGTAGGGGAATTGGTTCTTCACGGCTAATCCTATAATCCTTACTATATAGTTTCTCAGTCACACACAAGGGTATGAAGGAAATCTTCTCAAAAAGTCTCTGATTGAAAATATGAACCTAATTGACAATTTTGCTTGTCACCTTAAGGTACCGGATGAAGCTAAATTTAAAGGATGGGTATCAGTCATAAGCAAGATGCAGCCAGTAGATTTTATGTGGACAGCTAGATGGAGTAATTGCACTTAAGCCATTTAGGGTGTGTCGATTTTGCAAAGGCCCCTCTTATCGGTATTACGGGTTGTATAGGATATTTTCTAGCTTGTCACCAGGCAACTGGGTTCGCTTCAAGAGATAGCATATAGAGACTCCTTGGACGATGTCACATTGAGTTATCAAGATCCTTGTTTAGCCACAACTACTTTGATTCAACGATTGGCAGAATTTGTGAAGCTATAAGAACGGAGGGAAGTCAAGAAGATAGTCAAAGTAGGAACTTTGAGGGGCAAAGTTGGAGAATACTGAGCCACCAAGCAATTCATTTATGATCAGTTAGGGAAGACTGGAAAGATTTGGTATGAAGCTCTGGGCGTATCCACAATATTTAATGTATTACTATTTACAATAAAGTAATAAATATAATTTTAAAAGCTAATTTAATTTGATGTATATGAACTTTTACCAAAACATTAATTTCATTCTTAGTAAAGTGGGACTAACTTTTTTTTTTTTAACTTTTTTGTAATCTTCATATCTTTTTTCCCATGCTACTAATATAAGAATCAAGTTGGATATGGCTCTATATAAATAAATGCATATCCCTAATAGATATTTTGTAAAATGGGCTTAAGGCAATATTTGTCGTAGGTTCGAATAACTTTAATTTAAAGTTTAAAATTTAATTCATTTTTATTTTTTAAATTAAAATTTTTGAAAAAAGGGTTAGTTTATGGTTCCTTGAACCCTGATTAAATTGGTGGCTCCAAGGAACTAGCTTGTGAATTAGTCCTATGGTTTAGGTCTAGTTGTCCATTTTGGGAATCAAGAACTAATGGGTCTATGTCTGGTTCCGAGCTGAATTGGAATTGTATGTAATTAGTTCAATTCTTTAAATCTAGTGAATATTCAATAAATCGTATGATGGAAAGCTTGATCGGTCTTGTTAAAAACATGGTTGAGGTCATAGAAAAATCCTTCATCTTACTACTTTTCTTGAGAATAAGGATTATGAAGGTTTAGATTATTAATTGACCAAAAAATGACTATTTCCATCTCTTGAAATAACAAATTTAAACCAAAAATGCATCTTTATAACACATTTTATAAATATATAATAAACATTAAGTCTTTACACTTAAAATGTTGGACACTAAGTTCTTTCACAATCTATATGGTGCAGTCTTGCTTTTATACATAAAAATAAGCGATCGTCATGCATTGCAGTACAAGTAAAGACATTTTAGTTAAGGTAGACTAGTTGAATTTCAAATAATCTTTATGATACTATGTAGCACATAGTAAGTATATTTAACAATAAAATTTGTAATTGTCAATTCTTTTTTCAGTTAGATAACCGCATTGCAAAAATTCTCTTATTGTATTTGCTTATTTATTAAAACTAAACTTTTAAAATATAAAAAAAGGAAGTAGATCCTCTAAAGTTATTTTTTTCCTTTAATAAATGTTATTATCTAGATTTCTAAAATATCATGTAACATAATTGTTACGTTATCTTTTTTTTTAATAATTCTATACAATAACAACTACTAATTTATAACTTCAGAAACTTTAGGAAAAATTGAACTTTAGAGGATTTAAATCCTATTATAAAGATTTTGAACAATGGAGTTATGATACACTTATACTCATAACCATTTTACTTTTTTTTTTTTTTAATTTCATGTTTGTTTTTTACAATGAAAAAATGATAAAGAGAATATATTCTTTTAGTTAATTATCCACTAAAATTAATTTAATTAAATTCTTAAAAGAATTGCATTAAAGTTAGATAATAAGATATCTAAACTAACAAACTTTAGCTATTGTATGTAAAGAGAAATGAGAGCCATTATTACCTGGATGGTAGCTCCAAGATTGATGTTAAAGGCATTGGGAAGAGGTCTAATGGGATTCTAAGTGTCATATTTCTTGATTTGAGGACCTTCTACTTCATTCACTTGAAGAAGAATAGTCAAGCCACTAGCGTCTGAATGAGGAGTGAGGCCTATGACTAACTTAGGTTGTGGACACAGAGGATAGTAATTCATCCTTATTGATTGTGTTCCTTCTTAGAAAAGTTCCATGTCTTTGATATCCATTTTTAGAGCTTTTGCTATTTGAAAAAGCACTTTCAAAGTAAGATCTTTGAGCTCCGAGGAGTATGTATCCAATGTATCTCTAGAACGAGGAAGAAAATTTGCTTTACATACCTTAGGAATTAGAGTAAAAGTAAGATAAGTGTAGACTAAATTTTTTTTTTTATAGAATTATATGAAGGTAAATATATAATTTGAAGAGGAGATATTTAGGAGGGGAGCTTAGGGGGTCAATTTAAGTCAAATAAACTAGGGACAGACTAGTAGGTTAACTAAAAGCCGGATCGAAGCAAAGAACCATATTAGGAAAACTCTAGATTGGCTACTAGATGGTTTGAAGGAGGATATTGTGGAGTTAGTTTCTTCTGTTTAGTATTAAGATATCTTATTTCTTTATTTTATTTTTATATTATTTTTTGTTTGAGTTGTTTATTTTTAATATTATGCTAGAGTTCTTAAATTTAATAATATGCTTATAAATAGGTGGCTATAGGTCATTATATATGGAGTTATCCTTTGATAATACATATTTGGTGTTGAAAAACTTTATCATTTAAAACTATTGAGCCTAGATTTTTTTTTTTTAATATCGAATGCCATCTTATTTGCATGGTGCTCAATCACTATCGTCATAGCGGCATGGTTAATTGAATTTGCAAATTATAATTCTTTTAACTCTCAGGAAGTTTCACAAATCATGAGTCATATTGATGTAATATTCAATCAAAAAATGAGTTCAATTTCAATATTCATAAGTTATATTGAATAGGGTTAATTACAAATACATGACACGTGTTATAGTAGTTTTGCAAAGAGGTGACTTGGGTTATTTTTTTAGATAAAGACATAACTTATATATATTTTTTAAGGAAACTTAAGGGATGTACAACACACTTTTATTGGTTTCTTGAATAATTAAATAAATTATAGAAATAAATACAATTAAAATTATAGAAAAATGCATTAAGTAAATATAAACTAAAAAAAAATAGAAAAATAAAGAAGCTATTATGCATTTCATGTCGATGCTGGCCATGAAAGAGTAAAATAAATTCTTACAAATAAGGGAACCATTTCTTCAAGGTTAGAGGCTAGCAAGTACAATAATGAGAGGTAATGTAATTAGGAAAATTTTCACATGATAACTAGCCTTAGTGAGCATTAACTCAAATTTCTCAATTACAAAGAATGATATTTGTAATGTGATAAATGCAATATTTCTTGTGAACTTATTTCATTCTAGAGATGTCATGAGCAGAAACAAATAATAAATAAACAAAATGGTGGACAATAGGTTCCTAGCAAATTTCTCTGAGCTACCATGCCATTATCTATACTAGATAAATCAAGGAGTCATTTCAAGTCTTGGTTCAAAGTAAAAACTAGCAAAAAGCTAAAGTGGGATCCTCTTTGCCATTGGGCATTTTATTTTTTAGTTTTTTTTCTATTTATATTCACTTATTGCATTTTTTAAATAATTCTTAATTATATTTGTTTCTATAATTTATTTAATTATTAAATTTTCCAATAAAACTATGTCACATGCCCTTTAAGTTTCGTTAACAAAAAACTGCAAACTATGGGTCATGTTTTTGTCCCAAAAAAAAAAAAACTCAAATCACATATCTGTAATTAACCCTATCAAATAATTATGTTTGTCCACATTTTTAACTTTTTATTATTATCCAAATACAAAACCATAAAATATTCATTGTTCTTATCATAAATTCTAAATCCTAAATCACATATTAGAATATTTTAGAGTAAATTCGACATCTATAGTAAATCATTGTTAGAGCTTTAGGGGACAAGCTCTCTATATTAAGTGTGAAATCTTTTTGTGAAGATTAATGCCATGTTAGCAGTGCCATATTAGTAGTTATCTAGACATATTCTATGATAGCTTGTAAGGAAGTTTTATAATAGTAGATTTAGTTCTTTTCTGTACATAAGGTGTGAAAACAAAATTGGCTATTTAACGAATTTCATTTTCCTCTTTTTTTTTATTTTTATCCTATACTACTTTGAGGATCAATGAAGTTTAGCTTTCATGGAGTTCTTGCAATTCTCTTCTTTCTAATTCAAACATTAACTCAATTTCACATGGTGTCAAAGCTAAGTTGATTCAATATTCGTGAATTAATTTTTCGTCATTGTTATTCACAAGATGGCTGGAGAAACATTCAATTATCCGTATCATTTATCAAATTCAGATAATCTAAGAATGGCAAGTGGAAGTGTTGTCTTTAATGGATCAAACTATCTTCATGGAGTCAATCGGTCAAAATGGCACTTGGAGGCAAACATAAGCTAAGGTTCATTAATTGTACAACTAAGTGAAGAAGATGTAGATTACTAGAAATGACTACGCTATGACTATATGGTGGCCTGCTAGATAAAAAATTAGATAAATCGAGAATCATTAGAGAATTTTTATTTATTCTCATCTAGTGAAGTATTTGTGGGATAACATTATTGAGAGATTCAGTCAAATGAATGGACTGTTGCCTTATCAATTATAGTTTGAGGTCTCAAGTATCAAACAAGGAAATTCTTTGATCTCAATCTATTATAATAAGTTGAACAAGTTTTGGGATGAAATTGAGAACTTAGATGGAAAATTATGTTGTACATGTGGTGTTTGTTGAAATTTTACCGGTCGGTTTTATGAAAAATTTATAGAAATTGATTTAAGGAATAAATTGATGCAATTTCTTATGGGACTCAATGTAGGATATGAGACTTCTCATAATCAAATCTTTTTAATGATTTGTTTCCTAGTGTAAATTGAGCATTTTGTTTGATTTAATAAGTTGAAAAGCAAAAGGAGGTTTCTAGTTCTATTCTTTTTCAAGAATAAATTGCATATAATGTCAATGAGGTTGCTACAATGTTTCAGTTGAGTACTAAAAAGGATATTAAGAAGCATATAGGTTTAAATAAGATGTTTGGTAAACATTATAGAAAGGAATGTTGTATTATTAAGAAGTTTTTTGAGATTATTGGTTAGTATAGAGGTTAACAAAGGCTAAAACAGTTACATTTTGCTAGTGAAGTTATAGCAAACTCTATACTAGCTTGTGTGATCAAATACCCAAGAGTAGTATTCATACATAGTGAAATGGTGGGATATAACCGTATCACCTAAATTTTGGATCATGCTACTCAAACAAAAAGGGAAAAAGAAGATTTAGGTTTGAAAATATGTGGACCACTTCTGAGTAGTACGACTACACCACATGGGATGCTTAGAAGGAAAAAGTGCCACATATACACCCTTATTTGCTAGGCATCAGTTTAAAGCATTGCGACATAAAGTTGAAAGAGTAGAGTAGAGCGACATTCCCTAACAATAAAGTAGAGATAAAAAAAAGTCTAAGAATAGTTGAAGGAATTCCAAAAAAAAAGGAAGACTAATGGACAGACCAAGAAAAGGTTTTATTACAAAAGCTTAAATCACCATGGAAAAGAGAGAAACTATATTGGCAATAATGATCCAAAATTTGCTAGTTAAAAGAGGTTAACGGGAATACAAAATTTTTCCATCAGTCCACTCTAATACACCAACATATAAATAAAATTTTTAAGCGAACAGTGGATGATGTGTCTTGGATAAAGGATGAGAAGGATATTATGGGAAAGTTATAGAGCTTTTCTGTTGAATTGGTCAAATTTGATGGCAATAGGGATTGAGGAAATATACTTGACTCAATCCCCCCTTAGGTGATAGTAGAAATGAATGAATCCTAGAGTTCGCTGATCTTGGTTAAGGAGATTAAGGCAATAGTTTTCCAACTTAGTTCCCTTAAGGTACACAGTCTAGATGGCTCTTCGAAGATCATCTATCAATGTTACTGGCATATTTTAAGCGAAGGTGTAGTGGACTCAGTTCGATCCTTCTTCAATTTAGGTATCATGCCCCATTCTATAAATAGTACTAATATCATGCTTATCCTTAAAATCCTTCCCCTCAAGAGGTAAGTCATTTTCATCCCATAAGTTTTTGTACTTTTAGATTCAAGATTACTTTTAGAGTCTTGGTCAATCATCTTAAACCCATCCTTAAGAGTCTTATTTTAGATCTCTAAGTTGCTTTCATTCTTAGTAGAGTCCTTCATGATAACACTATTATTACTCATGAAGTTTCCTTTTCTTGAGAACCAAAGAAGCTAACAGCAAAGTCTATTGTGTCCTTCAACTAGACCTGAATAGAGCCTATGATAGGGTAGAATGGGACTTCCTCTAAGCAACTTTAGCTAAACTTGGTTTTTAGGGTAAGTGGATTAATTAGGTGATGGGAATGTCAGGTTCGTCTATTATAAATTAATGGTTAATGGCAAGATTGCAGGTCAAGTGTTACCATTTAGGGGGCTCAGACAAGGAGATCCCCTATCCCCATACTTATTCATTTTGGTTGTAGATGTCATGTAAAAAACATTGAGAAAGTAGTAGAAGAAAGAAGATTTAAGAGAATGAAGATCAAGAGAACTTGCCCTATTTTACCCCATCCTCTTTTAGCTAATGGCTCATTATTTTTTCATGGAGGCTAATGCTTTAAATGTTCAAGTGTCAAATCATAACTTGAAGCAGTATTGTAGGGCATTGAATCAGGAGATTAACCTGCAAAATTCAAGCCTCTTTTTTAGTAAGAAGGCATTAGGGGAACTGTGAGATTTATGAAGCCTTACAGGTTCTAATATCCCCAAACCCTATAATATACTTGGGTTTTCTATCAATTTTGGGAAGGAACAAGACGAAGATGTTGAAGTTTGTCAAGGATAAGATTTAAGGCAAACTCAAAAGGTGGAAGAGAAGCTTATTATCAAATGTAGGCAAAAAAATTCTCATTAAATAAGTTGCAAGAACGATTCCTACGTAATATATGAGTTATTTCAAGTTCCCTACAATGTTGTGCAAAGAGGTCAATTCTATGATAGCATAATATTGGTAGGGCTAATCAAGGATCAGAAGAAGATTTGTTGGCAAAGTTGGGATAAAATCAGTTTCCTAAAATTGAAAGGGGTCATGGTTTCAAGGATCTCAATGACTTTAACTCAGCTCTCCTGATGAAGTTGGCTTGGTGATTGCAGACAAATGAAGATACCTTTTGGGTGAGAGTCTTAAAATGCATCTACTTTCTACACTCCTCCTTTTCACAAGTTGCTAAGGGTTCTAAGGGTTAGAGACCATTTGCTGAAAGGAGCCCTTTAGCAAGTACAAGATGGTGCATCTATACAAGTAGGAGAAGATAAATGGATCCAAAGCTTAGCAGGATACATCTTAAGAACCAAAGAAGGATCTATCTTACCAGCAACAAGGGTAACAAATTTGATTCATCATGACTTGAATTGCTAGAATGTACAGAAGTTGAATTATTGATTTGAGCCAAGTACGGCTAAGGTAACATGAGAGATCCTAGTCCCATCCATGAGAATGAAAGATCGACTCATTTGACCCACAAGAAGGATAGAAAATACAACATTATGTTGGCATATAATTTCATCAAATGTCGCTCCTAAACCCTTGTTTTTTGTAGAAATGCCCCATCCAAGGTTAAAAAGGCAGTTTGCTCTCAAGTTTGGAAATGCTTATGCTTACCAAAGGTGAAACATTTCATTTGGAGAGCTTTGAACAATGCCATTCCTATATAGATCAATGTTACTAAAGGAAGTGTTATTGATTTAGCAAAATCCAAGTTTTGAGCTAATGACAAGTTAATTGAGCACCTCCTTTTGTTTTTTCCTTAGATTGAATATGTTTGGGAAAGCACCTTAGGCTTTCGAGTTGATGGAAATAGTATAGATGGCTCATGTAGCAGAAGGGGTATTAGCAAAAAGTAATTGGCCATTCTCTTTGCTAGGTTGTGTATTGTAACATGAGGAATGTGGAAAACAAGATGTAATGCGGTTTTAGGAAATAGGAACCTAAAAGTGTTTGTAACCATTTCTACATGTTATAGTACATTTGTTGATTTGATGGAAATTATTGTAGGAAACAACACTAATTTTTACTCTTCAGTCAATCTTAACTTCTCTTATATAGGTGCCATAAGATATCAATTCTCATACTCAGAGTTTTCCTTCTTATGGCAAGGAGACAACATTCATGCACTAGCTCTATTGAAAAATGCTACTTGTTGATAGAGCCTTTTAGACTTCGACCCTTAAGCCTTTACCGGCCTTATTGGGTCATGGCTTAGGATGTACTTCTTTGGATTGAGCCTCCCCATCTTCATTGTTAGGCTTAATCCAAGCCCATAATGGACTTGCCTATGTAAAATAGTCACCTACTACTAAAAGACTGTAGATAAGGTTGAGTGACCAAGTAAATAATTATCTCCTACATTTTTGGAATACGTTAGGTGTTATAGTTTCACTATCCAACACTTGCAAATGTGGCTTCCACTTCCTAACTCCTCTCTATTGCTGGCTCCACTCTTTTATAAATATAAAGCCATCGCCCAATGGTAAAATACCTGATACTTCACATACTAAAGCCTACTTTTTACATTCAAGTACCCTTGCTCTCTCTATACAACAATCTAACTTAAGTATTAAAGTAACTAGTTGAGCCAAGAATCCAGGCTTATAGAAGATCAAAGGGTTAACTTTAGATAATATGACATAATGGGACATGATAGTATAATAGGAGCATGACACATCGTACGCCTTTTATATTGCACTTCTTATTAGTAATTTTAGAAGAGAAATGTTAAGAGTTTTTCTAAAGATTTTTATCTCATTTAGTGACTAGACTATTGTGTCACCATTATAATGGTATAAAATTTTTAAATTTTATTTTATCCCTTAGAGTTTTTTTTTTTTTCAATATTACACTTGTTTAAAAAAAAATGGTACTAAATAGTTTGTCTATTATACCATTGGTTGAGCATGCTGATTGGATTAATAGCATGAACTGAAGTTAATAAAAATATAGATGGTAACAATTAAATTCTTAATTAAGTATATAATTGCAAAAAGTGGGAAATTTAAAGTATAAACCATAACATTAGTCCTAATTTTTTGACCACCTATATTACATTTGAAAAAAAGGGCTCAAATCTTAATTCACTCTTACTTGCAGGCTAACATTTTAACATATCAAATTGGCTACTTAACATAGCTAGTTTAACATTGACAATTATGGACGATTATTTAGCCATAAAAAAATGAGAAAATTTGTGGTGCAGTTACTTAAAAGTGACTATACGGTATATATAATATATTTTTAAAATTATAGTAAAATACCTTAATTTATAGTGAATAAGACCATTAACAGTGAAACAAAGTTATTTGATAATCTTACGGGAACTATTGACAGCTTATATAAAAAAATATCGATAATCTTATTTTTACTATCAATAGTTTTATTTTTATACTAAGGTGATTTATTGAACTAAAAAGTAACTATACCATAAAATCCCCTAATCAAGATGAAAACAGAATTCTTAGAGAAATATTTATATCTTTTAACAATTAAATATTTAGACAATTGCTATCATGCATTAGTAAGAAGAAGATAATTTGATTGCTAAAGAGTTATGCCTTTTTTTTAAAAAAAAAAAAAGTTTAAGGGAATATCCTTTTAAATATAGTTGAAAGGTATATATAATGAGTTAAACTTACAATGTCAAGAAATTTTCGTCCCCTAAGTATTTTCAATAAATTTTCAAAATTTATCCTATACTTTAAAGGTCTTTTTTTGTGCATTACCATATCTAATTTGCAAATTAAATGTGGTTTATTAGATAATTCATTCAAATCAAGTTCCTAAAAAATTATGCAAATTAATTATACGATAGATAGAATTATTATTACAACGTTAAATTTAGTTCTAAAACTAATTGATTAATAAAATTTGTTTAAGCATGATTTTCAATTTATCATCTAACTCTCACTCATATACATATATTTTTTCTCCAACTATATTAGGTGTCATGGAAGGGAGGAATTGAAGCTTATGTCCCTTGTACTTATAGACTAAGATTTAACTCATCAAATAGGTTATTTAATTAAAGAAGATTAGATGATGGTAGGATTTTGAGTTAAGCTAAATTCATCATACAACTAAGTTATCAATGATAAATATGGATGGTTATCAGCTATAACAGAATCGGGATAGGCAATAAAATTTGCAGAGCTATATTGGCATTATTGTTATTATTGTTATATTTTACAATTTATATGCTTGTCATACATTAGTAAGAAGAAAATGATATCATTTCTAAGAGCTTTGATTTCTATTTATTGTTGTTTTTGTAATATATATATATATATATATATATATATATTTGAGTTTAATAGGATGTCCTGTTAAATTGTAGCAACCTGTGGAACCATAAATATCTGAGCAAGATGGGCATGATTGATTTAGCCTCTGGCCTTGCATTATTGGTACTATTCAGGCGATGGAGTATTTGTGAACCAAAACATGTTTCTCTAAAAAATTGTAAAAACCAAAAAGTTAGGGACCACATTGCATCAGGTAAGAGGGTCCCATCTTTATTTATTATTTCATAAGCCATGAGTCTATCACTCATTATGGGAATTTTCACAATATCGGTGGAACGTCTACGTAATGATTTGGCCAATTAAATAATCATAAGAGTTAATATTTAATATAATAACATATTCAATAATTAAATTTGAAGTTAATTGATTCCGTAAAACAAAGCTGATAGATTAATTAATTTTTTTAGGTGACAATTATGTAAGATGGTCATACCAAATTAGCTCCCCATAATTTTGGAAAAAGATTAGTTCTAATAATTTCTACTTGATTGTTATAGATTGTTAGAGTTTTTTAAATCAAAACTGAGATAAAACGCAGAAGAAAAAAAACGGAATATTTCTATATATATTTAATCTATATAAAACGCATAGGATTGAAATAGAGAAATAGTAAATTCTGCATAGGCTAAGTGCAAAAAAATAAATAATAATAATAATATAATAATAATAATAATAATAATAATAATAATAATAATAATAATAATAATAATAATAATAATAATAATAATAATAATAATAATTAAGAAGCCAAACCTGAGCGGTTGTGGAAACTTAGGCAATAAATTGGGGCGCCGGAGATGTTTAGGAAGCGTATACATATAAAACATGTCTCCCCAGTCAAGCTTTTGCTCCTCGGAGACAACGAATGCTTGTCCAAAACCTTCCAATCCTCCTGATGGTTGTCGCCAGAACTTCTTCTTTTCTTCCAATGGCAAGTCGAAGAATTCTTTAATCTGCATCTTCACCTTCTCCAACAAACTTGTGCTTACTCCATGGTTTATCAACTGGATCATTATTATATTTATAGTCGTTTGCAACAGAATATGATCAAAGTTTCCACCAAGGATCCTATTAACGAGTATATGAAAACCAAAGTTTCCACGCGGCAAAATTAATCGTGGCTTTCACTAAATAGAAGAGTGTCCTCAATTATGTTGAGTAACATCAAATGTATTAATTTTCTAGGTTGATTTTGTTTCATAACTTGCATGGATTAATTAAATTTCACATAAAAGTATTCATTTCAAAGAATTTTATGTTATTATGTGATGATGGGCTATAAATGAGTCAAGTTTAGATGACAACTTCAAGCTTGAGCTTGCTTCAAAATTTTAAAGCTCGCATCATGACTTTAGCTTGGTCATATTTTGAACAATAAGCATGAATTTGACTCGGACAAGCACGGGACAAATCCATGCTCAACCAAATTAAGTTTGTTTATGCTCTTTCTATCTATCTATCTATATATATATATATATATGTATTAGTTATATCAACTTAAACTTAATTGATATTTATAAATGACTTGAGCTTGATTAGGTTTATAAGCTAATTGAGCTAAGTATTGCGAAGTTTAAGATCAATTAGAATAACTATCTTGAGTAGCTCAAACTCGAGTTTAACTCAACTTTTCTCAAGTCACACTTGAGTAAATATCAAGTAAATAATACTTGAGTAAGTATTATAAATGCTCATTTGCTCCCCTACCAACTTATTGAGAACATGTAACTTAAAATTTGGTGCAGCTTTTAGTCAACCTAAATGCTTCAGCTAACACTACACTCTTAACTTGTTTACTTCTTAAAGAGATATTATGTGTGTTTTACTATGTAAGTATTCAAGTGTAATGTCTGTTCTTTTCATATGAACCACACATCAATTGGTAGCAATTTTCTTTTATGCATTTTGCTCATACTTAACTTTTGTTGTTTTTAACAAATTTAAACTCTCTTTATATTGCTATGGAGTATTTTAAAATTCAATCTTTAAACTCCTTTTAACTCGAAAATATCATTGACACACAAAAGTTGGGATCCTTTGGCTTGCTATCAAGTATCATATATTGGAGATTTATTTCTCTCCATAACAATTTCCTCATTGCCACTTCCTTCCTCTTGTTGTATTTCAATATTTTAGGAAGTGAAACTTCATATTTGCTAGTATGAGAAACTTTAGAAACTTGGAATGCTTCTTATAACTAGGTAATTCCTTCTGCTTCTTATGTAATGCCTTACGCATGATAGTTCTTGGAAAAGAGTGATTCATGGTTTAAGGATTATGGTCAGTGCAATTAGCAGTAGACTTGACAGATCTTACAATCTTATACTATTAAAAAATATGGATTAAGATGCCCTAGGTTGGAATAAGGAATGAAGCTAGGTCCGTGTAGTTTAGTGATATATTATCTTGTTAATATTTGATAACTTTTTCTTTCCTAGTTGCTAAAATTCTTAGAATCACTTACTTGATCTCGACTTTATTATCTTATCTCTCTCTTCATAGTCATGTTTTTGCTTTGTTTTTTTTTTTTTTATGCTCTTCCATAGTTTTGTTTCAAATCTAACTGCATTCTTGCTTCCCTCATTTTCTTTGAATTGAGGGCATGAATGTGAATGTCACTTTAATCATATTCACTAGTGAGATCAAAAAACTAGTTATTCGAATTTGCTCCTAAAAGTGTACCTATGAGATGTCTCCAAGTCTTGTTTATGTGCTAGTTTACAAGGATTGATTTGCTTTCATTTGGCGTTTACAATATGTAAGGCATGAAGAACATGGATAACTTGTAGGTATAGCAAAATTTAGATTAACAATTGTGCTTGATGTCTTTTCTAGTATTTGTTTCATGGAAAATGTTTTCTTGGATATTTTTTTTCTTGTTAGAGATCCCATAGCTTTCGTGGTTACTGCATTTATCTATTAGAGCTATGTAAACAAATTGAGTTTGGTAGGTAAAATTATTTAATCCACTAGCAATAATTGGTTAGACTTGATTTTTCAATTCTCTATAATATGATTTACTAACTTTTCTTGTTTAACTCGTTAGTTATTAATAGGTTACTCCATAATGAGCCAAATTAACCCACTTTATACATCAATTTTACGTCTAATAGGTTAGAATGGTTTAGCCTATAGGTTAAATCATTTCAAGAGGTCAATCCTTGTTCTTTTACATCATCCCATGAATGCAAGAGAGTAGTTTTGTTGTTGATGGATAGTAATAAATAAATATTTAAATCACATTAAGAAATCAAAGGGAAAGCAATTGCATTTTTCAATGGATTGGTAGGTTGTTCCTTTTTTTTTTTTTCTTGCAAAAGATAAAATTTATTCATTGATAATTATCCATTATTAAAGTGGGTATACTATGAGTGAATACAATCATTACAGATGAGATTCAGAATGTTGGATGGGGTGTTTAACCATTGCTTCAATGGACACATCCTCTTCTAGTATTTGAAGCCACCCAATTAGCAATAAAGTTTGCTTTTCTAAAAATCGAATCTTGGTCCTAGCTATCCTCTCATATTTCCCTTGACCATCTCACTACCTACCTTTCTTGATCTCTCCAATTCTAGCAAGTAATGTGCTTTTGAAATAGTCACCCAAGGATTTATATCTACCTTCTTGAAGATTGCCTCATACTTGGTCTTCTAGATGTACAGTACCATGTAATCACATCAATCTTTTTCTCTAAAACTTATCTATCATGTAATGTTACCTAGCGATTATGGGTGTGTTCATCAAACCACTTGTTGAATAGATCTTTATGTCTTCCATCTAGATGAAACCCAATAGTGCCAAACCATACCACCTTCACTCAATTGCATCGCAGAAGAAGGTGTTCTATTGTCTCTATAAGCTCCACAATTAGTCACTCAGGGTTTTGATCGGCTGAAAGATTCGATTGAGCCTAAATTATAAGTAAAGGTAGAAATATTAGTAAAATGATCCTATAAGTTTAAATTTAAAAAAATAAGAAATAAAATAAAAGAATATAAAAATTCCAAATTTTAAGTATATAATTCGCTATTTATCGAAAATGCGTAAAATGCATTCCGATAATTAACAAATCGCTAGAGATAAATTATATATATACTAAAAATCATAAAATAACCTAAATAATATTTAGGAATATTTATTTGTACTATATATGAATTTATATGTATATAGAAATATGCGTAATTACTTAAAATATATGTAATTTGCTAAAATAATACTAAATAATTAAAGAAAATTCATAATTAATTAAGAAAAAATAAAGAAAAATTATAAAAAATAAGGAATGATCCAAAATTGGGTCGTGGCAGTTGGGAAAAATAAGAAAAAAATTATCCAATTAAATTAGAGTAACACAAAAGCAAAAAATTAATGAATTTAGGCAATGTCATGTCCAATTTAATGTATATTAATTACCACAAAGCTCTATAAATAGGAAAAAAAATCACAGGGCTCATTTGGACAGTTAGAAATTAGAGAAAAATTAGGAGCATTGAAATTGGAAGAAAAAAATTTGGGTAAAAAAAAAAAAACTGTGCAGTTAGGGCTTATAAGGAGAACTTAGACCTAACAAGCAGCTGGGAGTGGACGGCTATCGCCACCACACGGTGGTGGCAACGCCAAGGTGGCCCGACTTGGTGGCCAGGGCCACCCAAATCAGTAAGTTCGATTTCCAGCCCGATTTTGTGTAATTTTATAAAAATAGTAAATATTCTTAGAAAATTATGAATTTTGTTATTCTGGAATATTTTTGTATTTAGTTTTTACAAAAAATATTATTTTAATGAAAATATATCTCATGATATATGGTTTTTAAGAAATCATACAAAACCGAGCATATTTCGGTTTAGAAATAAATGACTTTAGGAGTGTAGTTTTGAGCCCAAATTTTTTTGGTGGACTACTTAGATGATATAGAACAGTGCTATGAAGCCTGTTTTCAAAAATTAATTTTAGAAATTTTTGGATTTTTTTTAGGCCTTAAAATGAGGTATAAAATGGGTAATTTGGGGTTAATTAAGTAATTAAATGGTTAATTACTGATTTAGTGAATAATTATATATTTTAGGATGTTGAAATCTGATAAAGTATGATACTTGTAGCATTTAGGGTGTTAGATATAATTATTAGGTTAATTACATAGTAAATAAGTAATAGGGAAAAATAGTAAATTTTAAGTTAATTTTGTAAATTAAGGTAATTAGGTGTAAAATCTGATTTAAAATGAATTTAGATATTTTGAAATAATAATTGATGTTGGGAGATGATAATTAGAGTGATAAAAATATTAGATGTGTATTATGTACATAATAAGTAATAGTACGTGATACACAATTATTAGAAATATAATAAATAAAAGATATTAGAATAAAAATTGATATTATGATAATAATAAAAATATATAATAAATCTGATAGAAAACTTAAATTTATATAATTCTATGAAAAATGTAAAAATTTCTCACATCAAGAGTAAATTCGATACACTAATACGGATTTAAGTGTACTGGGTGGAATAAAATACTGATTAAGGGTGATGATGATATTTAGGATATTGGGAAGTAATGTGATTAATTTCACATTATGAGTTGAAACGAACTTATAGAGTTCAGGTTTAAAATAATATTTAGAAATCGAATTAGAACCTAATTTAGAAATCGATGCAGAAACAGAACCCGAACTTAACTCCAAACCCAGAACAATTGTAAAAGATTTGAGAACCTAGATAACTAGATATATTAAACCCTAAACAAAAGATAATAATAAGCGTTATAGGATAAAACCAACATATAATAGTTATATGAAAAACTAAAACCATGTTTGTGTTATAAGGATGATCAGCGATAGCTTGAGCGAGTTGGACCTCGAGTGAATAAGTAAGGAGTCCAAGTAAGTTGGGATTAATACGTTAATGTATTTTGGAGGCTTGAGATTATGCTTGGTTGTGCTTGTTAGATAGTTGGCTATGTGCATGTGCTTGATTATGAGTGATGCTATGATTCTATTTGTTGTTCTAGCTTGTATTGTATGATTTGTATAAAATGATTGATCACCCTAAACTAAACCTAATCAAATATACGACCCGTAATCATAATTGGATCTTCATGGCAACCCATTAAGGGAAACTTAGGATTCTCCGGCCAAATACCGACCTCTTCGAAAGGGATAGCGCAGGGTTGCATAATGGTCCCTTCTTCATTCTTAGTCAAACTAAGTGACATGAGAGGAGGTCGTAGTGAGGGTGAAGTCAATGGTTCGAAGGTAGTTGTGGGAGGAACGATGTCTCCATTGCACAAGCCTGGGTTTGGTATTGAGCTGTTGCATTAACGGCAACTCCTCAACTTGGATTAGAGCGAGTGCAATTTCTCTAATCTCACAACGGGCCGGACAACGTCGTGTGATGGCATTTGCTTGAACATGCATTGCACCTAATAAGTTTATTGATAATCTTGTTATGTTTATAGTGTAGTTTTAAGTCATCCATCCTAATTTATTGAGCTGTGGTTGCTCACATCCCTATAGACGTCGTGTAGGTGTTGGCTAAGAAGTAGCATACAACAACTTTGAAGCTAGTAACTGCTGGATATTGGGGAATGAGGAAAAACATTTGAAGAACAAACATATATTTTAATTGTAGTAACTGAATTTTAGTATATATATATATATATATATTTTCTTACTTTCTTAGGTAAATGATTCATTTAAATTACAAACCGTTTACTTCAAAACTGGTTAGTCGTGGACGCCTTGTGTAGATCAGGTCTAGAATAATGGTTGTAAGGCCAACTACTATCTTAGAATGGTTTACACGATGAGCCTGTTACAATTATGTCGCTTTGGGACGTGACAGTCTCAGCCTCACTATAGAATAGGTAACATGGGGAAGTAGTGCTCTTCTTTGGAGCAAATGATCTATGGTAGGTAAAGTGTTAGAGAAAAGCCTCTACATAAAGTGTTGAATTTTTTGTAAAACATCAATCTTTTACACTTGTTTGCAATGGTAAGACGAAACTACACTTTAGCTTGTAGATTTATCATGGTTTGGTATGAAGTTCATATTTTTAATATATTTGTATGTTGATTTTGTAGAGCATATTTGATTTCTAGCAAAAAGCCACACAATTGAATCATATCCATTACTTAAGATAGGTATGTTCCTTATGCACTCAGCTTCTTTATTAGTTAGTACTTGAGAAATTTTGTTCATGTCTTGCCAATTTCTTTCATGGTTTAGTAATTCAGTAACCCTAAGGGTCATAGCTTGTCCTTGCATAAAAAATGGCTTTTTCCCTTTAACCATTGGAATCTACTTATCCACCTACACATCAATCCTATCCCTAGTAGCCACTTGCCAAAAAGCCTTATCGAATAGAATTTTCTTCCCTTCAATTACACTACTCCAACCCAAAGAAGGCTTCCATACCTTCACTAACTTCTTAAAATTTGTAGAAGGAAAGTAAATGCGGTTCAACACTCTCACACACAAAGCATTTGGCTCTTTTTCAATTCTCTTGACTAACTTGGTTTATAGCACGAGATTATAAGAGTGTAAATCCTTAAAATCCATTCTACCATCTTCCTTAGCACATGTTAGTTTTTCCCAGTTAGTCTAATGAATAAACCCGTCTCCTTTCCTTTACCCCTACCAAAATCTAGCGATTAGTAAGTTTACTTCATGCACCACTTTTTTGTATAAGAAAAACAAGTTATTATTACTAAAAAAGATCCCATATTTGCTAAAACTAACCAGTTGGCTAGGCGCTCTACAATAGGATTAGGATTGAATAATTGAATGTAGGATAACCACCTCCTTTTCCTTTGCTTTTAAGAAAAAAAAAAATGAGACTAAGTAGGACATGTATTTTTAATAGACAGTCTATATAGTTTTCCACTTAGAACATGCCTCCTACTATCTTTAGATAGACAGTCCGTGTAGTTTAATTATGTATTATTTTATTAATATTCAATAGCTTTTTCTTTTGTAGTTGCTAAAATTCTTAGTGTCACTAACTTAATCTCTACTCTATTATCTTATTTCTCTCCTCATAGTGATGTTTTTGCTTCGATTTTTTTATGCACTTTTATAGTTTTTTTTTTTTTCAAATATAACTGCATTCTTGCCTCCCTCATTTTCTTTGTGTTAAATAATAAATATAAATATAATGGTCCATATTGCATCTACTAGCTGAAGTCTTAAATGAGTCAAGGGCATGAATGTTAATGGGGCTTTAAACATATTAAAATTCTAACAGTTTAAAATGGTTTAGCCTATGAGTCAAATCATTTCAACATCATCCCATAAATGCAAGAGGAGTAGTTTTGTAGTTGATGAATAGTAATAAACAAGTATTTAAATCACATTAAGAACTTTAGAGAGAAAAAAATTGTGTTTTTCAATGAATTGATAGGTTATTCCATTTAAACCATTAAACTTTGAATGGGTTATGTTGATGGATTGATCACGAGTCCACTAAATTGACATGGGCTAGATTGGATCAATTTGTCAATTGGATAATGACAAGCTTACTCTCCAATATTTGTAACCGTTGTAGGGTTCCTTTTACTTCCCACAACCTTCCATGTTTTATTCTTAAATGCCTTGTACGTCACAGGAAAGATGCATGAGATGCATAGTACTGGTCCATTTCCTTAGAGTATCATTATAGTCATTTTATTGACCAAGCAACACCAAAACCGTTAGAAATGTTCTAATGGGCTTGTAATAATTATCCGAACATGTTGATTTATGTAAAGAAACTCCTATACGGTAATTTGATAAGCCCATTTCATTTATTTTCAATACAAACTTTGGGACTTTTCTAAAAAAGATTTGACACATGAAAAATTGGTACTATTTTAGAAAATATATATATATATTTATTATCATGTATCAAATTTTTATTAGTATTTACACATAGTGTATTAGTATCATTAAATTATTATTATTATTATTATTATTATTATTATTATTATTATTATTATTATTATTTTGCCTTTAGCATCTCATTTCATTCATCGTCACATATTGCATGGATGTAACAACCACTACAGGATCCATACACCTACAATATCAAATATTCATGTCTTGAAACATTATTTAAATCGCATAAGCTTTTTTGTTTTTTACCCAACATTCATCACATAAGTTAAATTTGTACTTTTTAGATTTTAGGATTTATAGTACTTCTTTGTATTTTTAAGATATCTTAGTGTCAATTTTAATACTATTATCGATGTCGAATCTCTTTTTCATCGATAAATAATTCTTGGTATTTATCGATGGATTATTCCTTTAAATCTACGTAGCACGCTGTGTATTATTGGTAAAAGGAAATTACACCAACATCTAATAACTTTACTCTTAGTGGTCCTTGTAACAACAGCCACTTAGTTTATTGATAAAGTCTATAATATTATCTTAACCGCAACTTGGGAGATACCTTGAGATATTTGCTAAGAGAAAAAAAAAAAAACACTTTTCTATTATTCAATACCTGATTTAATAATTAAAAAAATAAAACATTTGCTTATTTAATTTTTTAATAGGTACTTATAAAAAAATTTCTTATTTCACATGGCGGCTTTAGCAATACATATTGAACCATGAGCAATTGAGCCCACCAAAACAATATTAACAGGAAAACGTGTAGTAAGAAAAGTGCCAAATTAGGTATCATAATTTACACAATAAAAGGCATTACAATTAATAATGTAATTTGTACATAAGCTACTCATGTATATTATAGATCCATTAGTTATTTATAGATGAAAACTCTTTATCAAACTAATTTATTAATTTTTAGTATCATCTAAACTCGTGGCTTTATCTCCTTATAACATTTGCTTATATATATATATATATATATATATATCCTCAAACTTTTATTATATTCTCTGAATCAATTACTTTTAAATCCTCATCACATCAAGATATGATCTTCTACGTAGCTCACGTGAGAAAAAGCCCTTGTAGTAATCAGTAACATGCATTCTTTTGAACCTTGCTGGAGTTTGTGGAGTAACAAGACTGGATGCTGGACCTAACCCTCCATCTAAATTAGGGTTGTAAAAAGTGGCAATTGATAGTCGCTCCTTCACCGAATTCACAACAGCTCGATGCTCAATGCTTCGATATATACCATTTGTCATAACCTTTTCATTATGGAGAATTAAATTAGCTAACATGAGGGAATTGATGGATGATGATAGCCATTAAACATCCAATTATTTAGGAACAAACTTTGAATAAAACTGATTAACAAGAATTTCTTTTTGCCCATCATTTAATTGCTATAGCATGAATTGGAAATATATATATATATCCATGGTAGTTTACTATAATATATTATCCTCACTCATATATTGATGCATTCATGTGATAAATATCATCAATTTTATTTTGGACATTTTGAAAGAATTTTAGGGATAAAATCAAATAGATACACTAAAAGTGAGAAAAGAGAGATATAATGTAACAAATGTAGTAGAGTGGAAAGAGAGATTAAGAGAAAAGTAAAATTTTCTTAGGTTTTAATTATTCTGATTTTTATTCTCTTAATCTTTTATTAATTTTCTCTTATTTGAATTAGCAACATGTAATGAGTTGTTGAGATTACAATGGAGAAGGTAAGGTTATATTGATGTTATAAGGTTTTAAAAAAATCTAATAATATTAATAGTTGACATAAAAATTGATAGAAATTGAGAGGATAAAACCAACAGAATCCATCTTCGAATTTCTTATGCTTGAAAATATATCTCATTTTTCTTTTCATGGTAACTCAAGATCCTATGCAATCACTATATATCTCTAGAGGAAAAGGTCACATTTCTCTTAGCTATTTTAAATAAAAGTCATTTATCGAGTGTCTTGAAATATTGATTTAAAAGTTCAAAGAAGAAAATTTTAACATGTTCTAAAGTGTTTATGTAATTCATCAACAAGCGATTGTATATAAATGAATGAAAATTTCCTCTTTTAACTTTTATAAGAAGTATCTCACAGAAATCACTAATACTTTTATTCAAATAAGTTGATTAAGAGATGGATTTTTTTTCTTCTAGGATAAAAGAGGAAAGACTTAGAATAAAAGAAGACAAAGGAGAAAAATGGTTATTTGGATAGTGAAGAAATATGAAGGAAAAGTCAATTAAATATTTTTGAATTTTTGAAATATAGGCCCTAATTTGAAAAACTTCTTAAAGAAAGAATATTTAAGTTATTTTTATAATTTCCTCTTATATATGTGGAGAATTATATTTTTTTGACCAAACAACACTTCCCTTCACAATTTAATCTCCTTTTTTTCTTGTGCTCTTTGAAAAGGCAAAAAAAAAAAAAAAAAGAGACGCGTTTCCCTCCCTACCATCACTACCACCACCACCAACCCACCCCCCAAAGCCACAATCTCATTATTTATCTTTACTATCTTCTTTTTTAAATTTAGAATGAATGTATTTCAAAGTCCTAGCATTTTAGAATGTTTATTTGGATTCGCAAATTTACAAAAAAACTATGATGTAATTGCTTAAATATACATTCCCCCCCCCACACACACATATATATATACATATATATATATATATATATATATATAAAGTTAGTGTGTGATTGTCATGCTTATGTACGACATCTTAGTAAAAATAGAATAACCAAATTTTAATATTTTATGATCCTAAGCGCTACATAAGTATATTTGATAACAAAATTTTCTAATTTTAAATGCACTTTATTTATTGTTCACAAGTTAGACAAGTGAATTGTAAATTGTAGATTTTCTTATTAAACATACATATAAAGTGTAAGATACCTATTTGAAAACCTGAATTTTCTAAAAAATAAGATATCAATCATCATTTAAAAAATTTTCAATTATGATGATGTGCTATCTTTATTTGAATAACTTTCTTACTTTTTTTAGTTGTTATTACACGTATGGTGATATGATGGAATGTATTAAAGGTAATATACTTTTTTAAATTAGTCACCCATTAAATATGCCTAAAAAATCGCGATAAATCATTTAGTAAGTGATAAATCTAAAAGCTTTAACTGGTATGTGAAGGAAATAAGAGCCACTTTATTACCTCTAAAGCATCTCCAACATTAATGATAAAGGCACCAGGGAGAGGTGTGATGGGAACCCAAGTGTCATCTTTCTTAATTTGAAGGCCTTCCACGTCATTCGCTTGAAGAAGAATGGTTAAGCCACTAGCATCAGAATGAGGAGTGAGGCCCATAACTAGCTCAGGTTGTGGACAAGGAGGATAGTAATTCATCCTACATGACTGCATTCCCTCTTGAAAAAGTTTCATCATGTCTTTGATATCCATTTTCAAAGCTTTTGCCATGTGAAAAAGCACTTTTAAAGCAAGACTTTTAAGCTCCGATAAGTAAGTGTCCAATGTATTTCTAAGTAAGGAAGAAAAGGTGCTTTAATGACCTTGATAATTAGAACCAAAGTTGTATACATGCAAGGTAAACTTTCTTATATTGTATAGAAATACATATATAATATAAAGGAGAGACATTCACTAAGGAAAATTAACAAAAATATTCTCCATGCTATTCCATATGGTAACATTATATTCCTATGTTGCATACATGCATACAAACATATATTCATAGAGATAGTTACATTAGAAAGAATCAATATTTGGAGATAAATTCAAATATAATATCATAAAAGACATCAATGTTCACTAAGTAGTTCAAATAAGGAATTCGGTTATTATAAGACTACAATGTAATATTTGTAAAATATTAATCCCTTATTTGAACTTTTCAACACGTTGATCCCTCACTTAAACTACTTTGTAAAACATTGATGCCTTATTTAAATTATCAAAATGTTGATTCTCTATTTATACTTGTCCAAAAAAAAATTGATCTTTTCCATTATAATTCTTCCTAACCTACATAAATACATGCAAGCATATGTTCATACATATATGCATACATGTACATATATACATATCCGATCTTACATTGCATTTCAATTTTGATGTTAGGTACGACAAGCCCCTTAAAAGTATAAGATGGTTCCTACTTCTATTTCAATTAATATCATACTTTGAAGGAGGTAGAGTTCTGAAGTGACCTACTCATTGTTATGTTGCCTTAATCTTAAGAGGGACATATGATGAGAAGCATTATTATGTGGAAGGGAGAAAGCGTAGTTGATAGGCTACTTTGAAAAGGTAATTGGCCGATTAGAGTACCTTTATGAATGAGGCATATGGATTAAGCCAATACTATCTTAAGTGGTGGCCCAGTTTGAACTGGTTGAGGAGAGATTTACATAAGAACTACTACTGTCTAAGAAAGATACACATAGATACCAATACATATGCAAGCATTAATATGCAATTGGAGCATTGTTTGATGAACTACGGGAGTAGCAGTTTCTTTTTAAGGAAGTAAGCACATCTACTAATATAACATTAGTAGATGATGACACTTGTCTCTCTTTATTGTTGGGAGGTTGACACAAAACCTAAGAAAAGAAAGAGGGTTTTTATATATATATAGATCTGTCTATGTAGATAAAGTATTTTGGGTTTTTAAATATTTAGATTCAAATAAAAATGAGTAAGTTCTACAAATCTAAAGATAAATAACTTCTAAACTATATAACAAATCAATCCATCGATAGATGATTGAAAAAACTAATATAACATGGATCTAATGGATCCGTCTTTAGAAATATAGAAAATAAACCATATAAATAGGAGAGCTTTTATGGTTATTTTTTACAAAATCCATTCAATACTTTATCTTATAATTCATTTTATATTTATTAAATCCAAATTATTAGAAACATAATTATTACAATAGTTCAAACCTAATAAATATAATATAAAAAGTGAAATGAAAAATTGGATGAATCCTGTGGATAAATAGAAAGCTGAGAGAGATGGAGAAAGACCTGAGCAGATCTGGAAGTTTAGGAAATAGATCAGGCCGCCTTAAATCTTTAGGAAGTGTAGTCATAAAAAACATGTCTCCCCAGTCCAGCTTTTGCTGCTCGGAGACAACGAAAAGTTGTCCAAAACCTTCCAATCCTCCTGGTTGTTGCCAGAACTTCTTCTTTTCCTCCATTGGCAGGTTGAAGAATTCCTGAATCTGTATCTTCACTTTCTCCAACAAACTTGTACTTACTCCATGATTTATCAACTGCATAATAATCATTTTATTTGCTTATTTGCTTGTAGCTAATTTTAGGAAAAATGTTTCCTCGTGTTAATATGTTAGATAAATTAATAAATAATATATTAATTAGTATTATTTTTAAAAATATATATTTTTATTAATATATATTTAAATTTTATAAATATTTATACTCTATTCATCCATTCTCAATATCACTTTTTTCATCTTTTCTATCTTTGGCTTCATCCCTTAGAGGTTTCGAAACAAAATTCCTTCCGAGACCCCATCAGAGAAAATTTGATGTAACTGGAGGATCGTGTGCCACCACACATTATTGCTTGCCTCATTTACATTTCTTTTCTCTTCTTTTCTTTTCGGAATTTAAAATTTCGGCACGTATTTATTGAATAAATAGAAAAGCCCACTTCATTTTATTTTTCAAGCATAATTTTCTTTTTTTTAAACCCATAAGAAAAATATGAAACGCAGAATAGCTTGTTCTAATACAGCAAAAAACTCCCATTAATATCTTTATTTAGTAAGTTACTTTTAGGTACAAACATGCAATCAATAAATATATGAAAAGAAAAACTAAACAGTTTCTTGTCAATCGTTCAAAAAAGAAATTCATGCGTATTTTAGATATTTGCCTTCTCGCAAAGCATGTATTCAATCTTCTAAGAAGATAGGAATTTTTTCTTTTTTAATTTTTCGATATTTTAATTAATTTCCTGAGCATACTCCTTAAAGAAAGCTAAACCAAAAATCCAAAAAGCTAATAGCTTACAGAAAGAAAGAAACATATAAAACATAAAATAAGTTGGAAATACAAAATTTTGTGCAGGACAACGCTTGCAGGGTGTATATGCAGTAAATCACCTGGAAGAAACCCCAGTCTTTGCACGCACAGTGGAGTTTTAGTATCTCGGAATCCGCTAAATCGGCCGCCGACGACGACGACAGCTTCTGGAAATCAATAACAGGAACTTGGGGTTGCTGATGCCTAGTATTTGTATTTCCATCATTGGGCTTGAACGGAGGGTCTTGATCGGGACGCACATAGCTTGGTGGCACTTGGGTTAGGGTTTGTTTTGCCAATTCCTGAACACATGGCACGGGAAGTGAGGTACCAAATGATGTCTTGGTTGTTTCCATTAGATCAGTTTCTCGCAGGTTCTAAATCTATAGTATTCTCTCTATTATTTATACAACGAGTCGCTTTCGGTGATTTGCTTGCAAGGGAAAAAATATTTAATTGGGATTACTCACGGATGGTTTTTTAAAATCTATTTGTTATTACTGTCCAATAATAAATAACTATTAATGGTATTTAAATATATGTTAATATGAGTGTTTTTTTTTTAAAAAAATCTACCCATTATTACTGTAGCGTTGAAAAAATATTAAGAATTACATAATTATTGTACTTTCGCGTGGTGTGTGTACTTCCGAATTTCTTTATTTTTCTTCTTATCTTTATCTTCACGGTTCCACTTACTTTTTTCTATACATGCTATGACATACGAGGTTACTGACTTATTGGAGATCATGACACACCCAAATTGAAATATTTCAGCACCATTGATGTGATATTAATTGTTAAAATATTAATGGGACTTCTCACCCGTGAAACACGGAAGAAAATTGGTGATAAATTCATAATGATAAAAGACATCCAATATCAAATCATTTACCAAAAAGACTCATCTATAATAGTTTATAACAAGTTGATCATTAATTCAGTAAGTAATATATTTTATATAATATATAAATATAAATAAAATATTAATATACATAATATGTATAAATCATACATGGTATTTGATTTAAAAATTATTAATTTTATTATTATATTTATCAATATTTTATTAATATTTATATATCATATATATATATATAACATATAACGGACAATATTTATTAGATTTCTTTTTTCATTCATGAAACCTGATAAGAAAAGCGGCCATCTATACTAGTTTATAAGGAGTTGGAGGAATCCTTACTGACAAAAGCCGCACTTTGATTATAAGATACCATTAGAATGTTATTTAATTAATATCGAGAAACATGATAAGTTTCTTTTAAAATGTCTTCAATTAAGTATTGTAGAAACATTCATTAATAAAAACCCTTTTTGATTATCCGATTTCTATGCTTTCTTTCTTTTTCCTTATGGACTTTGATGACAATAAGTCACTCAACCGACGGGCAAAATTGAATCATGGCTTTGACTAAACAAAGGTGTGAAACATCAAATGTATTAGTGTTGTAGATTGACTTGGTTTTACATGTAGCATGGATTAATTAAATTTTGCATAAAAGTATTCGTTTCAAGGATTTTTATGTTTTTGTGTGATGAAGGGCTATAAATGAGCTAAGTTAAGACGCTAACCTTAAGCTCAAGGTGGATTCAAAATTTTAAAGCTCAAATTAGATTTAAGTCCAATCGTGTTTTGAATTATAAGCTCAAATTCGACTTGAAAAGGAACTCAACAAATACATGCTTGGCTCAATTAAATTTGTTTAAGCTTTTTTTATTTAATGTTAAAACTCAACTCAAGCTTAACTAAAAATTATAAATGGCTTGAGCTTGATTAGGCTTATGAGCTCATTGAGCAAAGTATTACGGAGCTTAAGCTCAATTGGAATAACTATTCCAATAGCTCAAACTTGAGTAAATATCAAGTAAATAATACTTGAGTAAGTATTATAAATGCCCATTTGCTCCCCAACCAACTTATTGAGAACATGTAACTTAATATCTAGTGCAACTTTTATAATCAACCTAAATGCTTCAACCACCATTGCACTCTTAACTCACTTATTTCTTAAAGGGATACCAATAGTTTGTTTTGCTATGTATGTTTTCAAGTAAAATGTCTCCATGTTCCTTTCATATGAACCATACATCAACCATTGACAATTTTCATTTATGCATTTTGCCTATACTTGCCTTTTGTTGTTTTTAAGAAATTTGAACTCTCTTTATATTGCTCTGGAATGTTTCCAAATTGGATCTTTAAACTCTTTTTAACTCAAAAATATCACTAACATACAAAAGTCTAGATCCTTTACCTTGCTATCAAGTATCATATACTGGAAATTTATCTCTCCTTAACAATTTCCTTCTCACTACTTCCTTCCTCTTGCTGTATTTCAAAATCATCAAGGCCCCCATCTTCACTTTCATCAATTCCTCACTCACTTGATTGACCTCTTCCCCTAATGGATAGTTATTAAAGTCATAATTAGTTGTGACAATTGATCCAAAAAACTTACCTACTTCTAACATGAGATCTATCCTTAGCCACCTCAAAAGCTTTTTAAGCTTACATGAGCTCCTGATTTAACTCTTCCTTACTGCAAAGACCTTAATATAGGCATTGTCATCTTCTTTACTATAGTTTTCTTCCTCTCTAGCGTTATTTCTTTGCTTAGAAGACTCTCTAAAGCTTTCATTGCTTAATGGGCATTGTACATATATCTGAATATTATCACAAATTTCAAAATGACTAACTAAGCTCATGACATCAAAGTGATAAGAGATTGCCCTAAGATCATCCACCATTGTTTTCCCAAGAATTCTATAAAGCTTTGTACATGTATGAACATTGTAGGAATGAAAAAAGGGAAACACTATGTCATGCTCCAAACTTAAAGAGTTGTAATAGTCTCAATGTATAAACTAACCTAGGCTAGAATTATCTCCTTAGTTGCTAACATAGGTATAGTCCACACAAAGCGAACGATGACTCAACTAGCTTTAAATCATTTAGATAAGTACCTGTAGTATATAAGACCTATGAAATAACACTTTTTCAAATACATATTCTTATATTTACAGATAGTTCAATTCTTATACATAACTGTATTTACATTAAATGTTTCATAGTTTTTACAACATTGAATGTTTTATAGTTTTTATAACAACGAGTCAGTCAAGACTATAAGGCTTCTTAAGAAGACTTTATAATCCTTCTACAAAAGAAAATCAAAAGTGTCATAAGCTTCGATCCATTCATTAAACTCCATCACTTCACTTCTGAACCCATCAAAACTAACCTGTGGACAATTGTAACGAGGCATCTTTTGGTACTACTCTACACCTACAAAAACAATTTGTTGGGATATGAGCTTAACTAGCTTAGAACCCGAAAAGACAATGGCCGATTGAGGTTAACAAAGGAATTCGTAAGCCCGCAGCGACCGAAGCAGTATTGGCCTCCTATCCCGTAGGGAAAGGCCCGCTATCCAACTTACTTCCATCAATGACTGCCGTCTTGTACTGAAGAAAGACAGAGTAATAAAAGTACATTATAAACATGGTTGTTTAATCATTAATTAAATGCAAATGCAACCTACATATAATATGGTATCTTATAATGTTTAATTGATTCATTGTGAAGTTAAAGTAATTCCGTTCACTCTAACTTGGATTTCGAAGAGTTTCAATGTGATACTATCATACTAAATTTAAGTTTGTGTAATAGAGAACATCCTTCTCTCTAGAAATCATTTGAACCATAGTTCCCAATCTTGCTGTAACCCTCTTTTCTATCACTCAGTTCAACTAAAGGTAAGAAAATGATCATTTCTACTATCTTCATCAAAGTATCGGTATTTAGTTTGACAACCTAATTGTTATCCTTACTAGGTTATCGTGAATGTCAGGTTAGGTCTTTAATCAATTCAAGATTAATTTGAATTATCAGGTGATCAACCATATATATTCAAGTAGAAAGTAGCACTCAAAATCCAAATCTTAATTCATCAATTAGTATCTCAAACACATACATAGTACACATACATACAAATTAATTACAACTATAAACAAGCATTTTTACTCCTCTAAGTATCTTGATATGATAATTCAATATGCCACTAAGCATAAATCCCAACTTGTATTTATGGATACTCTACTCTTAACCATTGTATCCTTGATCTTTAAGCATCCCTAAAAATATAGAATAGATTAGTTTTCAAGCTTTGATTAATTAGTCATTAATTTGTTTTAGATGTTTTTTATTGTTTAGTTTTAAATTTCATAAATTATTTTTCCTTAAAAATTGTGATTTCTTGATCAATCAACGATTTTCACAAGTTACCCTAATCAGCTAAATCCTTTAAGCTATTATTTAAGTGGATTTATGGTGGTTTTCTTTAGTCTAAATCCTCTGAGCTATGCTTTAAGTAGTTTTATAGTAGTTTTCTTTAGTCCCAAATCCTCTAAGTTTGGTTCTGAGTATATTTATAGTAATTTCCTTTAGTCTAAAAATTCTCTAAGTTTCTCTTTGAGTTATTTAAGGGTTATTTATTATATTAATTTTATCCTCTAAGATAACCTCTGAACTCCTCTAGGTAAACCCTTATTATAATATCCTTTAAGCTACTCTCTAATCTTGTCATCTATAGAATTTTTAATAAAATCATCATCTAACTAATCCTTTGCTTCCACTGTTTTTACCTTTACTTAATAATTTTTTTTTATCTCCGACCTACTGTTTGAGCATCAATTTAGTACATTATTTATTACCAAAATCCTCTAAATCATCCTCTACCTTTTATCAATGTCCTATAATTAGTTTATTTACTAACTTTCTTCTAATTTACAATTATGAAATCAATTTTTAAACAACAAGTAACACTTAAACAAACCTTCCTTAGCTTCGTTTCTTCCCAATTCCTCGTATGTCCTGTTACAATTCACCAATTGTTTCAAGTTCCCTAAATTAGTCAAATACCAACTTTGTTATTTAAAGCCAACTTCCTACTTCTCATCACTTCTCACTTCAACAACCAATATAACCACTCTAGAACAATGTACATACTCTAAAATATGATTCAAACCCACTAGCTAAATGAGAGTATTAAAAGAAACACATTATGTTCAACTAAATACATTATTTTAGGCTCAAAAATCAAATTAAAATATGAAAAATAGTATCGTAAAAAACTTTGACATAGAAATTTAGTATTAACTTAGGGTAGTTTGTAGAAAAAAATTGACGTAGGAGCTATGTCATTTACTCTATTTATTTCAACTTCGAAAATTGTTCAATTTATCTATTTCTTAAGGATGTATATATTAGCTAAAAAATTTATATAAATTGATATTTTTCATAGATTCTATACATGAAAATATGTAAGAATAAATTTTTTCATAATTTTTCTATACACTTTAATATTTTTAATAATTTACATAAAATCGGCTAAAAAATGGACCTCATTGGAAAATTCAACTTTGGCCACTAGTAAGCCCTCCTACCTTGTCGGCACCTCTGGTTGCTACTTGCTTCTTGTAGTAGGGTGGTCAGTTAACTTTCAGCTCTATTTTACACCAATGAACTGCCAAACTCCCATTCCGCATATCAATTTTTTCTTGATTTTTTTTCTTTAATCAACCTAACTTACTCTAATTTTTTCTAACTCCTCACTTGATTATATTATCTAGTAGAGAGGTTTTTCTAAATTTTTGAAGCTATTTTTGCATGGAAATGAATTTCTTCTCTCTCCTCATTGAAATTTCCCTTAAATACTTAATCTTTATTGCATGTTTTTGCTTCACCATGATGCCACACCAGTTATGCATGATGAAATATGCCTAATCCTAACAATTTCTAGATGCCATGAATTTTTTAATAATTTTTTATTGATTTTCTTAAGTATTTTAGCCTATATTGCATATATTAGGGTATTTTAGCTAATTACGGGTATACGGGTATCGTATATACTTATAAATTACACGCGTTATATATGTATGTATTTTATACGTTATTTTATGTCCCATAGAATTTTTATTATATATATAACTTATTTCTAAAAATTTACAAACTAACGAATCCCATTTTACATAATTACAACAAATAATACATAATATAGTTAAATTATGCTATTTTAGTTATATTATTATTATTTTATTATATTTTTAATATTCGGGTTCATGGGGTCTCTTTACCTAATGTTTTGAACCTATACATAAATTTTCAAGTTAATCAAATTTGTTTCACCGATACTTTAAATTTACCAGTTCAATACCTATTTACCGAATACGTAGCTCATACACTAATAAGCCCAAATAGCCTTTTTATATTGTGAAGTAGAAATCCCTACCTTAGTGGGAAGTTTGAAATATACCTCGTGGAGAATATATGCCTTTAGGTTTCTTAGGTTTGCACCCTTTTATGGATTTAAACCACATCGTCTTACTCAAATAGATTTTTGTGTACAAATCTCCCCTTACTCTAAATCTTTACAATACGTTAAAAACATTCTAAGAAACTCTTTTCTCAAGGAATTTATCACTTTATTCCTAAGTTCCTTTATAAAAATTCCTGACCATGTTTTAATATTTTTGTGAGTCTCAACTTTATATTTCAACTAATCAAAACTTTAAAATATTAAAAAAGAAAAGACAAAGAGCTATTGGTACGGTCTTCTCAATAGGAATCTCTTTTAGACAAGGAACAAAACTTAACGGTCAATGCACTAATATGTGAGTGTTAAAGATACTTTTATGTAATAAATAATCCACATTAGCACATCCTGACATCTATTAGCATTTCAAGTCTTAAAATAAATTTTGCTAAGTCTAAGGATTTCAAAAAGTTGAGGCATCTATATGGGCTCTATCCTCGTACCATTGTGAACCATGAACTGTTGTATGGTAACAAACTTAACACACATTAAGACTTTTATGGCTTGTTTTTACGGAACTTGGTGCCAAATTGTAACCTAATAATTTTATATTAAGATTTTTCACTTGCAAAACAACAAGTTAGGGACTCATAAGATAATTACCATGAATTTTTTTTAGATTAAATAAATATGTTTACTATTCATTGGCCAAGTGAATTGAATTCAAGACAAGCTTAAATTAACATTATAAAACTATAATTGTTTCATGACAGCATGTACATTGTTGGGGTTTTATAGTTCATTGTTTAACTTGGTTAGCAGTTTATATATATATATATATATATATATATATATCAATTACTTTCATTTCTCCTTTAGACTTCTCCAACAATTACAAGCTCATCATTTTTGCTACGAGCACATGGTCAAGAGGATCAACCATGAAATCTTGGTAATTTGCTTTAGCATGGTATTGGAGTGATTCAGTAACAATTGCTAGGTTTTCTTCTTGTTTGATTACTACAATTTTGTTCTTGAATTCTTTGTAATTATAATTTTTTTTTTCACCATAAGAGATCTAACTATCCTAGATCCTTTATACATTTCACCATTTGATAATCCTAGAATGGTATTAAAAAACATAATCTTCAAAAGATCAAATTACTTAACTTGGAATAAGTTGATTCGAATGGCCTCACATGCAAAATACAAATTAGGGTTTATAGATGGGACCATCCTTAAACCTAAGAAGAATTCCAATGGTTTTCACAAATGGATTCAATTAGATTACATTGTTTGATGCTGGTTGGTAAACACAATGATGAATGATGTATCACAATCATTCTTTTATGCATGATCTTCTCAAAAGCTTTGGACTAAGGTGAGCGGTATGGATAAGAGAATGAACCACTTATTTTTCGAATCCAACATGAACTTGTAAATACTGGACAGAACAATCAGAATGTGATGATCTACTATAATAAATTGAAAAAATACAGGGAAGAATTGCAATCACTAAATCTGTATCTTACTTACTTTTATGTACGTCTTAATTACTATGCATGTAATTCTCAAATCAAACTAGTGTAATATGAGTCTCAAGGGAATTGATGTAGTTTCTAATTGGATTATCAAATGCATATGAAGTTGTTCATGATCAATTCTTATGCATTTATCCATTGTGAAGTGTTAGTTGTGCTTTTGGTTCTTCGAGTAGAAAAACAGTACCAAATAACATATTTGATGATGAACAAAGGAGAGATGTTAGCATACTCTTTTAATAGGTCTATTCCGAACAGTTTTATAAATAATAGAAAAGAGTATTAAAGGAATAAGTTGCATTGTTAGAATTGTAATTTAGATGGACAGTCAATTGAGAACTATTTTGAGTTGATTAGGTACTTGGATTAGTGTAAAAGGAAGAAAAAAGATTGGCTTTAGGGTATTCAAAACAAACTTTAGCAGCTAATTGTCAATGAGAGCCTACTATTTTACATACTCCTTTTGATCATGAGATCTATCCTTAACTGCCTCAAGAGCTTTTCGAGCTTACCTAAGCTCCCCATCTAACTTTTGCTCACTAAAACCCCCAATATAGTCATTGCCATCCTCCTTACTTTAGTTTTCTTCCTCTCCAACAACACTTCTTTGCCTAGAAAACTCTCTAAAACTTTTGTTACCAGATGGGCACTATAGATATATCTTAATATTACCATAAACACCAAGATAACTATCTAAGCTCATGATATCAAAGTCACAAGAGATTACCCTAAGGTCATCTACCATTGTTGTCCCAAGAATTTTATATCTAATAGCTTCTACATTATTGCACCAATACTTGACGACAAATCTTTGATGTATTGATGAGATAACTCACTCATCTAAGTAGTGAGGATGATATGGCTGCTACCTTCATAAGGCACACCATATTGCCCTTTCTTAAATGCTCCATCGAAAAATATAGTAAGGGACCTCTCACCCATTTATAAACCTAAAACATAATCAAAAGAGCATATTCAAAATTGAAGCTTTTACCAATGATCTTAATGATAACCTTTACTTGTTTATGATTGTACCGATGGCTACTTAACTTGTTGATGGAGCCTGTCAATACCTTATACTCTTCTATGATTGCTATTTCTTAGGTGTGTAAATTGCATTTTCCTTACCATGATAATTTTTTAAGAATCCCATTAACACATATCTCAAGAAATTTTTTAATAGACTAAAAAAGGCATTTCTTGTACTTTTTAATACTGAATATATACTCTATGAAAAAGGTATAAGTGTAATATCCCAATATTAATAGGTTATTTCAATGTATGTTTCTAAGTCCATGTTGATCTCTTCAAAGTATAGGCCACTCAGATCGACTACAACAAAGTCTAAGCCAAGCACCTTAGAGCTTAACTAAGAGCATGGTTGACTTTGTCCAAGTTCATGCTAAGTCCCTAGCTTAAAGTCTAACCCCACCAAAAGTTTGAACTCCTATATCTGATCTACTCCTTAAAGCCTGTGCCTTTATGCTTAAGTTAATCAAGCTCATCCACAAGTTCAAATGTTCAGCTTGTCCTAGGGATCCTCTATATAAAATCTAGAGTCGAAAAGAGGATCTCGGGATACTTATCACCATCATAAAATTGCTTAGTCAATTCCTCCATGAATTGAAGATCAATACTACTAATGGGGATTCCAAACCCTTGCATCTTCCACATTATATATAACCTCTATCTCTCTCTCTCTCTCATATTTGACTTAGGCATTTAATTGTAACATTGAAACCAATTCAATATTTCCATAGCCTAATCTCTTTTATTTTGTAGGTTCTCCATAACATAATGAAGACCTACCATTAATACTTGGGTTTTTAAGTTACTTGATTTAGGATTTTTGATAGAATATGTTATTCATTTTGTTCAAACATTAAGATAATGTCATGTAAGTTAAATGCAACCCGTAATGTTTGTTGCCTAAAATGAAGTTTATAAAGGCTTTATTTTCCACCAAAAGAAATTTGTGCTTCACATTCACAGAAATTTTGTTCTCTCTTACTTTATTTCTACTTTTCACTTTTTTAAAACCTTCTTTCTTTGGTATTTCCTTATTTTCATTTTTTAAAATCTTTTTCATTTCTCTTTTTTTTATTGTTTTTTTCAATCTTTCTATACTTCTCTTATCTTTCTTTCTTTTTTCTTTTTTTTTTTTTTTTTTTTCTTTTTAGCTTTTCTACTTCTTTGTCATACATTCCTAACTTCTTAATATTTTGAATTTTTCTAAAAGACTACCCTAAAAGACAAAGGTAGGGTGTCTATTGGCAAGATTCTTGCTCTCCATGATTTTGTTGAGTATGTTATTAAAGCTTCATAGCATAGCTTGAGTCTTTATATAACTCGAATAAGATGAATTCAAATTTTTGGGTTTTGGAGCTTATATTAATTCCCTTTGCATTTTTTGTGACGTCTTGTTGTCTATTTTAATAAAATTATAAAGGTTGAATCTCTTTTCCATCTAGATATTATTCTTTGTACCTAGTGATGGATTATTCCTTTATTCACCTTGCATATTGTGTATTATTGGTAAAACACATATTGCACCAACAATGTTGATTTCAATATGAAGAAAGAAAGAGGAAAAAAAAAAGAAAAAGAAAAGAGCTTTCATTAATTGATGGTTATTGTGAATGCTTTTTCTAAATTCTTTACACAGCAAAAGCTTATACCAGTAATCTTAATGATAACCTTTACTTGATTGTGCTTGTACTTACGCCACTTAATTTGTTGATGGAGCCTGTCCCAATAGCTTTTACTCTTCTATGATTGCCATTTCTTAATGCATAAATTGCATTTTCCTTATAACAACATTTTTCTAAGAATCCCATTATCACATAACTTGAGATATTTATTAAAGGACTAAAAAGGGCACATTTTGTACTTTTTAATACTAATTACATACATTATAGAAAAATTTTATGGGTAATATCTCAGTCTTGATAAGTTATTTTAGATGCAGGGTTTTAAGTCTAAACCAACCTTTGTAGAGCATCGGTTGGGGCCTTAGAGCCTAGATCGACTAGAGAGGATTCTAGGTTGAGCTCAAGAGCTTAGCCGATCTCATCTAAGTCCCTGGCTTTAAGTCCAACCTCATTAAAAGATTAGAGCTCTCATCTTTAACCTGGAGCTTAAGCTTTTAGGCTTACGTTGATCAAGCTTACCCATGAGTTCAAAGGTTTAGCTTGTCCTTGGGATCCTCTCCATAAAATTTAGAGTCAAATAGAGAATCCTATGATGCTTATCACTATCATAAAATTACTCTGCCAATTCCTCCATGAATTGAAGATCAACATTACTAGTAAAGATTCTAAACCTTTACATCCTACACATTATATACTCTCTCTCTCTCTCTCTCTCTCTCTCTCTCTCTCTCTCTCTCTCTCTCTCTCTCTCTCTCTCTCTCTCTCTCTCTCTCTCTCTCTCGTATATCTAACTTAGACATCTAATGGTCACATCAAAACTGATTTTGGTCCCTATAACCTAATCTCTTTTATTTTATAGGTTCTCCACAACCTAATGAAGATCTACCGTCAATACCTAGGTTTTTGAGCTACTTTGTTAAGCATGGTTTAGTCCTGTACATATTTTTACTATGCATTGTATTTATTATGAGTTGTATATAGCAAATTATATAGTTGTACGTATAACTAGTGTCTCCTCCATATAGAACACTTAAGCTAACAAAATATAACAGATTTGTTTCATCTTCTTATCCTCTTTCTCGATTGTTTCTCTTGTTGGCCTCCATTTCTAAATTTGTTAGCTCATTGAATTATTGTTCCACTATTGCACAAATTCTTTAATTCTTTTAACTAGTTTCTATTGCACATCTCACAAAATACACATTTTCTTATAACTTTTGTTTTCATCATGGTATCAGAGCTACAGTTTTCACCATTGGAGGATATCTCATCATTGTATTACATACATTATTCGAATAATCAGAATTTAGTTCTCATATCTTCGATTCTCATAGGTCTCAATTACAATACATGGAGTGAGTCTTTCCTTTTGGTTCAATTTTAATGCTGTTGAAGGAGGACGCTTTGTTTTATCTATAACAAGTGTAACAATTTAATTATCGTGTTGTTATTGCAATCAACTTCACTATTAATAGTAGCATCTATCATCTACATGAATTTGAAGAAGGAAATCTTGGACAAACTAAAGGTTAGGTTTTCGAAGCCTAATGATACTCGAATTTATCAGTTATATCATCTTTTAAGTACTATTGTTCAAGCAAATAGGAGTGTTGATGATTACTTTAATAAACTCAACACTATTTGGGAAGAATTAACAAATTTTAGGCCTCTTTCATACTATTCTCATAGAGGCTATGATGAAAAGTGTTCAGTAGATTTGTTGAGATGGTTGAGAAAGATTATTTCTGTAAGCTCCACAACTAACCATTTGAGGTTTCGATCAGTTGAAAGACTCAATCGAACTTAAATTATAAAATAAAGTTAGAAATATTAGTAAAAATAACCCCGTAAACTTGAATTTAAGAAAATAAGTAATAAAATAAGAGATTATAAAATTTTCAAATTTTAAGCATAATAAGTACTAATTACCGAAAAGGCGAAAAGTGTAATCTAATAACTAATAAATTACTAGAGATAAATTATATGTATACTAAAAATTTTAGAATGACCAAAATAATAATTAGGAATGTTCACATGTACCCCACATGTATTTACGTATAGATAAAAATATGCGAAATTACCTAAATTGGCCAAAAACTAAGTAAATAATTAAAGAAAATTATAAATTAATTATGGAAAAATCAGAAAAAAATCAGAAGAGTATAGAATGATCCAAATCTGGTCATGGTAGGTCAGGATCTGCAAATTAAAAACTAACCAATTAGAATTAGACAACATAAAAGCTAAAAATCAAGGAAATTGGGCAAAGTCATGTCAAATTAATGCTTATTAATTACCAAAATCGCCTATAAATAGGGGGAAAAATTTCCAGAACTCATTTGGGTAGTGAGGAATCAGAAAAAAAATCGAGAGACTCAAAAATTAAGAGAAAATCCTGAAAAAAAAAAAAAAAAGAAAAACTGTGCAATTAGGGCCTTTAAAGGGAACCCACACTAGACGAGCATCTGGGAGTAAACGGCCACCACCAACACACGGTGGTGGCAGCGCCCAGACCGGCTGATAATGCCACGGCGGCTGGCAGTGGCCGGAGACACCTAGATCGGTGAGCCCGATTTTGTGTAATTTTGTAAAAATAGTAAATAATCTTAGAAAATTATGAAACTTGTTATTATGAGGTTTTATTGTATTTAGTTTAATCACGTCTGAAAATATAAGGTCCTTAAGAAATCATGCAAAATCGAGCATGATTAGAACGAGAAATAAATAGGCTTAGGAGTGTAGTTTGGAGCTCAAATTTTTTCTGTAGAATGCTTATGTGATATAAAACAGTGTTATGAAGCCATTTATCTAAAATTAATTTTTGAAATTTTGAAGTTAATTTTTAGCCCTAAAATAATGGAAAAATTGGGTAATTTTGAGTTAATTAGGTGATTAAGATACTAATTACTGATTTAGATAGTAATTAGATGTTTAGGGATGTTAATCTCTGATGTGGAACCCTAATCCTAGCCTTTGGAGTATTAAGTATAATTAATTTAGGAAATTAGGTAGTTATCGTAAGAAATTAGTAATATGTGGAATTGAAAATTAATAAATCTAAAAAATTAGGGTTATTTAAATAATATTAGAATAAAAATCAGAATAATACTAAATCTGAATTAAGATTTAATTTTAGATAATTGTATAAAAATGTCAAATTTTCTCACATCGAGGATAAATCCAATACCCCAATTAGAAATAACGTATACCGAATAGTTTAAAATATTGAATTAAAACCCAATAGGATATTTGAACACTCAAGCTTAATGTGAGTAATTTCACATTAAGATTCGAGCATGTTTAGGACTTAAAAATCGAACTAAAACCTAATTTAGAAATTGATGTAGAAACCGAACCTGAACCTAACCCCAAACCTAGAATAATTGTAAAAGACTTAAGACCTACATAATTAGGTATATTAAACCCTAAACAAAACATGAATCTATAATCGTTATATGAAAAACTGAAACCACGTTTGTGTTATAGGGATGATCGCCGATGGCCTGAGCAAGTCGGACCTCGAGTAAGTGAGCGAGGAGTCGAGGTAAGTTAAGATTAATACTATGCTGTATTTTGGAGGCTTAAGATTATGCTTGGTTGTGCTTGTTAGATAGTTGGATGTGTGTATGTGCCTGATTATGGGTGATGCTATGATTCTGTTTGTTGCTCTGGCATATATTGTCTGATTTGTATGAAATGGTTGATTACCTTAAACTGGACTTGATTAAATATATGACCAGTAATCATAATCGGACATGCATGGCAACCCGTTAGGGGAACTTAGGACTCTCCGGCTAAATACCGAACCCTTCAAAAGGGATAGTGTTGGATTGCAATTGGTCCCTTCTTCATCCTTAGCCGAACTAAGTAACAAGAGAGGAGGTCGCGGCGAGGGTGAAGTCAGTGGTTCGAAGGTAGTCGTGGGAGGAGCGAGGTCTCCATTGCACAAGCTTGGGTTTGGTCGTGAGCTGTTACATTAATGGCAACTCCTCAACCCGGATTAGAGCGGGCGCAATTTCTCTAATCTCACGACGGGCCGGACAACATCGTGCGATGGCATTTACTTGCACATTGCACCTAATAAGTTGATTGAAAACCTTATTGTGTTTATGGTATCGTTTTAAGTCCTCCATCCTAACTTACTGAGCTGTAGTTGCTCATATCTCTATAGACGTCGTACAGGTGCTGGCTAAGAAACGACAACAACTACTCCGAAGCTAGCAACTACTGGATTCTGGGGAGTGAGGAAAAACATTGAAGAATAAACACATACTTTTAAGGTCTAGGTTTTTATTTTAGAATTACTTTTCATTTTTGAATAATGTATAACTAGAAAATATGTAACGGAAAATTATTGTAAACTTTAATTGCAATAATTGAATTATAGTGTATATATATATTTCCTCACTTTCTTCGGTAAATGATTTATTTAAATTACAAACTGTTTACTTCAAAGCGGGTTAGTCGTGGACGCCTTGTGTAAATCAGGTCTAAGATAGTGGTTGTAAGGCCAACTTTTATCTTAGGATGGTTTACGCGGCGGGGCTGTTACAACTTTGCCGCTTCGAGGGCGTGACAATGTCTTTAAATTTTTGAATAGTTTGAATGATAGTTTCTTAGCATTGAGGTCTCAGGTTTTGGTTTTGAAACCCTTTCCAACTCTTAATGAAGTATATAATTTAGTTTTTGTAATGAATTTCAAAGGCTTCATTGACCTAAGGGCTTAGTGAAGCTTCTACAACGATTTTAATTAATTAAAGCAAGGTGAAAAGTACTCAATTTTGTAAAAGTGGCAAAGGTGATTTGTTCCATATTTATTGTCAAAAGAAAGGTCATTTAAAGGAGAAGTGTCATAGGTTGATTGGTTTTCCTCCATATTTTAAGTTTAATAAACCTAGAGTGGATGCTGCAAATCAAGTTTTAGCTAATGGATTTGCTTGTTCTACAATAAAACTACTGGGAGTCATGTTTCTAAAGTTAATTTTGTAGTTGGAGGTCGAAATATTATAGGAAACGGTCTTGTACAAAGTAATAATCTAAGTTTTAGCTTGATAAAGGATCAAATTATTCATTTGCTTAGCCTACATAATGTTTCTAAGGTTTCCAATCTAAACTCTTTAAACACTTTATCTACTAACTCTTCTAACATGTCTTATGTTTCTATGGTACAAAGTTCTAGTTCTACATATTCTATTCATGCTTCTCATATGGTAGGTATTTATTCCCTTGTTATTCCTTCTTACATATAAAATATTGTTTCTTAGGTGCTTAATTCAGGAGCTACTAATCACATTATTAGCTCTTTATATCTTTTCCATAGTTTTGTTGCAATTATTAATACATTGTTTCAATTTCCTCGTAATGTTCGACTTTTAGCTACTCATAAAGTTATTATAGTGTTTTCTTCCAAGTTGATTCTTCATAATGTTCTCTTTGCGCCAGTATTCCAAGTTTAGTCTTGTCTCAATTTCAAAACTCTTGTTTGATAAAAAGTGTTTGATCACTTTTTCTCAATATGGTGCACTTATTCAACATCATGTCATTGGTATGATATGTCTTTTGAGGATCATGACATGTCTCAATCGAATGATATGTCTTTTGGTCGTATCCAAGAATAATTAACAAAGTGAAGAGAAGAGAAGATTTCAAGATTTAATTTTATTTGAATTTCATGATGCTTTTTTCTATTATCTAGGTCTTGTGAAACCTGGATCTATTCATGTGATGTTATAATTGCTTAGTTAATTTAGTTCTTTATTATTTTCTGGATTCAACCATATTTGCTTCATAATCTAGGTTATTACTTCCGCAAATAGTGATCTAGAGTTTGATATCTTATAAGAGAATTAAGAGATTTCTTCTAAGATCAAATTTAGGCATAATTAATGAGAATTGTTGCAAAATTAGAGATAATTTGTAACATTCTTTCGAAATTTCAAATTAAAGTGTAGATAATTCATTGTTTGATAATGCAATCTTAGGTCATGCTATTAAGAAAAGATTCTAATAGGTGATTCTAGGGTTAGAGTTAATTAGCTTGAAAAAGTGGTTAATTTTTATAGAGAATTCTCTCAATAAAAAAAGATTAAAAGATAAATTAGATAATCTTTAGGAAAATCATATGTTAGATCTAAGGGAAACAAGATCTAAGTACAACATTGAATCTTGAATTAATTGAATTACTTTCTTGTTAATTCTTGAATTGCATCTTAGTTAATTTTTAGATTAGTTTTAACAGTAATTTAGATTTACTTTTTTAAGTTTTTTGAAATTTAATTTTTTGGTTAGATAATAGAGACCTAGTGAGTATTAGTACTTAAAATCACCGAGGGATTGACATTCGAACTTAATCCGCTATATTATAAGCCGATAAGTGCAACTGCCTTATATCATATTATGAATGTCAAGGCTTATTTCAGTTTCCTTAATTTAACCTATATTAAGCTTAGCTCGCTTGATATAAGTTACTCAATATTAAACTAAGGAAATATTTTCCAAAAAAATTATAAAAAAAAGAGGAGTCTTTAACTAGTTTAATTGATAAAAAGTAAAATTAAGGTTTTCGAGTGGGAAAACCCTAATTTAACCACTGATCTATAGATTTTTTAAGAAAATAAATTTTAGAAAATTAAATAAGAAAAAACCAGGTTTAAGGACTAACTTATTAAGATTAAGTTATCACATAAAAATTAAAGAAAAATTAACGAGCTTTATGTTTATAATTTTATTAAAAAAAACTACAAATATACAAAAGATAACTAAAGTGAATTTTTATTATTTTTTTATACGAATTTTCAAGAAAAAAGAATTTTTTTTTTCATTTTTAGATGGTTATCCTGAAGGTGCTTATATACCCGCTAGTCATGATCATACTGGCCATAGTTCTCTTTTTATAAAATATTTAGTGAGTATATTCTTTTTCTTTCAAAAACTGAGTCAGGTTTACATTTATTTAATAATTTATTATTTAAAAAAAAACTTAAGTAATCTAATTTCACCAAATTAAAGAAAACCTTAACTAACTAAATCTTTTTTAAAATCTTGGTTAAGATTTTTATTATTATTTTTTTAAAAAATATGTGTCAAAAGATATCTTTTCTAAATCTTAACTATAAAATATGTCGAAAATACGGTTAAATACATATTTTTATATGTATCTTTTTAAAATCTTAACTACTTGATACATATCTCTTTTAAAATAGCAAGATACGTTTCTAAACCACATGATACAGATCTCAACTGCATGATACGTATCTCAACCGTAAGATACATATATTTTTCAAGAAATATGATTTTATTAAAAACTCAATTTAACTAAATTTTATAGAAATTTGGAATTGTGTAGAAAAATACGCAATAAAATAAATAAATAAACCTACACTTGAACAAAAATAGATTAGTAAAAAACAAACAATAAAACTAACTAATAAAACAAATAACTAATAAATAAATAAATAATTTTTTTTTTTACCTAGACCGTTCGAGTTGCATGCGGTCTTGAATCGACTTACATACGCATGTGAAGAACTATTGTATGCTGTTACCATCGGATTTGTTGGCGAGGTACGAACGTTAGTCGTTCAATCAGTTTGTGAATTTCGACTGCACTTGGATTGTGGCAAGGGTGTCAGGCGTGTTGGTTTCATGCGGCAATTTAGAGCTTATCGGAGCTAAGGGATCTCGTTGGCGTTAGAGGATTGGGGCTTCGATAGGATTGAGGATGCGGTAGGACTTCGGAAATTCAGATTTCGTTGATTGGGATGGCATCAGGAATTCGGACAATTTTCCATAGGGGGATGTGGCTTCGGTTAATTACGTCTGGAAATTGGATTAAAATCAGATTTTGTCAACTTCAGAAATTGGATTTTGACTATGGAATTGGAAATGGATTTCATCAACTTTGGAAATTGAATTTTGACTATGTATTGTTGCGAGGGGTATGGATTGTCGCGTGAAGATTGATTAATTATGGTGGTGCGGGTGAATTGTGAGAAGAATTATATAAAGTACAGTTAACTTTTAGTTCTTTATGGTCTCCTTGGACCGTAGACTACATCTAGAGTGGGTTTCAAAGTAATAGACTATACAAAGGAATCACAAAACCACAATTGAGTTGTATGTAATTACTTGGAAGTGGCAGTAGAATAAGGCAATATCACCTGCAAAGTTTTACTAAAGTTAAGTTTAGTAATGGACAGCTTTCTTCTAACATAGCAATGCTTATGGTATGTTGTGGCACTATGAGGACCTAACAACAAACATAGTTGGAATAGAAGCAATAATATAACATGATTGGATATATGATTTACTACACATGCACTTACAAGTGGTGTGTATTACCCAATAATTTCTCTATTTGTGTGGGCAAATTGCATTTTCAATACAATGATACTTTTTTAGGAGTTCTAATAACAAGTATTTTGAGATATTTGATAAAAGTATTACAGAAGACACTTTTCACATCTTTTATTACTTATTAATATGCACCCTATGAAAAAGCTTGTGCATGGAAAAATAAAATATTTTTAATTTAATTTCTTTGTAACCGAACCCATTTGATAGCACAGTACTTAACAAAAATATGTATCATGGGAAGTACCAAATTATTTTTTTTACAATTAACAGTAATTCATGCTCAAACAAAAAAATTTGATAACGCATACAATGAAAGATATTACGATTAATAGCCTTGTTTATACATCACCCCCGTATTACATATATGCTCTAATAATTCGTAGATACAAACTAACAAGGTCTTCCTTATTATATTATTGTATTGATTTTTTTTTTTGGATAATTGCAAATTCACTTATAATTATATTAATTAAATACATATATAGACTCCATAAATTTTCAAACCGTAAATTCATGTCTCCATAATTTATTTCAACACATTTGGTCTAACCTACTTTTTTAATCCTCATGACATCCAATTACGATTTTCCTTGAAGCTTGCATGAGAGATAGCCCTTTGCATAATCAATTACACCTATTCTGGTGAACAACACTGGTTTTTCTGGAGTGATATGATTAGGTGTTGGACCCAACTCTCCATCCAAATTAGGAGCATGAAATGGGGCAATTGATAGTTGTTTTTTTGTTGAATTCACAATCACTCGATGCTCAATACTCTGATATATACCATTTGTCACAACTTGTTTCATCATTACAAAATGTGCAATCAAATAATTAAAGAAAAAATTTTAAATTGTCAATATGACTACTATGATCCTATCATCTATTTTAATGGTGAGATCAATTTAACCTAGACCTAGGCATGGGAAGAGTCCAAACCGTAACTTTGCCTAAAACTATCTCGTCGAGTCCAAAACCTAGCACGAACTCGACTATACAGGTTAGACCTGTATGGCCGATCCATTGGTTAATAGGTCCAATATGGATCGGCACAATAAACTTGTAAACTTGGCAGTTCAAGAACTGTCAACTTAAAAAAATGATAAAAAAAAAATAGAAAGAAAAGAATGAAAAAATGGTAAGATAAAATAAATTTGAAATTAAAAATAATAAATAATAATTAAAAATAGAAATTTTAACTAATTTCATCTGAATAGAAAAAAATCATTTCTCATTCACAACATTTAATGTATTGCTATTTATAGTAAAGTAATAAATGTAATTTTAAAAGCTAATCTAATTAGATATATATGAACTTTTACCAAAACACTAATCTCATTCTTAGTAATGTGAGACTAACTTTTATTTTTGTAGTTTTTTTGTAACATTTATATCTTTTCTCCTACATTACTAATATAACAATCAAGTTAAATATACCTGTATATAAATAAATGCATATCCCCAATAGCTATTTTGTAAAATGAACTAAAGGCAACATTTATCTTGAGTTCTAAAATTTAGTTTATTTTTATCTTTTAAATTAAATTTTTTTTTTTTTTGGAAAGGGGTCGGTTTACGATTCCTTGAACTGTCATTTGAATCGGTAGGTCAAAGGAACTAGGTTGTGAATTAGTCCCATGGTTTTGGATCTAGTTCTTCATTTTAGGAATCGGGAACCAATGGTTCTAAGTCTAGTTTCGAGTCGAATTAGAACCGCACCTTGGTTTAGTTTAGCCTTCTATCCCACTTTTAATTAAATATCCATTAGATATGAATCATTAAAAACGTAATCAATTCAATTATTTAAATCTAATGGATATTGAATCAATAATGGGATGAAAGGCTGGATCGGTTCTGTTAAAAACATGGGTGAGATTGTAAAAAAATCTTTTATCCCAATACTTTTCTTGAACATAATGATTATGAAGGTTTAGATTATTAATAGACAAAAAAAAAATGACTATTTCCATCTTTAGAAATAACAAATCTATGCATCTTTATGATGCATTTTATAAATTTATAATAAACATTAAGTCTTTACTCTTCAAATGTTTACTTAGGGAATAAGTTCTTTCAAAATCTATATGATTGAGTCTTGCTTGTATACATATAAATAAGCATTTGTCATGCATAGCAATATAAGTAAAGACATTTTAGTTAAAGGTGGATCGGTTGAATTTTAAATAATCTCTATGATACTATGTAGCACATGATAAGTATATTTAATAATAAATTTTGTAATTGTCAATTCTTTTTATAGTTAAACAATTGCATTGCAAAAATTCTCTTATTATATATGCTTATTTATTAAAGCTAAACTTTTAAAATATAAGAAATCTAATCAATATTATAAAGGAAATGGATCTTGTAAAGTTATTTTTTTCCTAAAATTCCCTAAAGTAACAAATTAGTGAATGTTATTATCTAGATTTCTAAAATATCATATAACATAATTGTCACGTTATCTTTTTTTTTTATTTAACAATTCTATACAATAACATCTACTAATTTATAACTTGAAAAACTTCAAGAAAAAATGAATTTTAGAATATTTAAATCCTATTATAAAGATTTTGAACAACGGAGTTATGATACACTTATCCTCATTACCATTTTACATTTTTTTTTTAATTTCATGTGTGTTTTTTTACAATGAAAAATGATATAGAGAATTCATTCTTTTAATTAATTATCCACTAGAATTAATTTAATTAAATTATTAAAAGAATTGCATTCAAATAAGATAATAAGATATCTAAACTAACAAACATTAGCTATAATATGTAAAGAGAAATGAAAGCCATTATTACCTCGATGGCATTTCCAAGATTGATGACAAAGGCATTGAGAAGAGGTGTAATGGGAATGTAAGTGTCATCTTTCTTGATTTGAAGACCTACTTCGTTCACTTGAAAAAGAATCGTCAAGCCAGTAGCATTAGAATGAGGAGTAAAGCCCATGACTAACTAAAGTTGTGGACATAGAGGATGGTTTTTCATCCTTATTGATTGTGTTCCCTCTTTGAAAAGTTCTGTCTTTGATATCCATTTTTAGAGCTTTTGCTACGTGAATAATTACTTTCATAGTATGATCTTTAAGGTCTAAGGAGTATGTATCTAATGTATCTTTAAAAGGAGCAAGAAACTGTGCTTTACATACTTAGGAATTAGAGTAAAAGTAAGAAAAATGTAGACTATTTTTTTTATATAAGTATATAATGGTAAATATATAATTTGAAGAGGAGATATTTGGAACAAGAGCTTAGGGGATCAATTTAAGTCAAATAGATTAGGAAAAAATAGACTAGTATGTTAACTAGAAGCCGGATCGAAGCAAAGATCCCTATTAGGAAATCGTTAGATTGGTTACTAAATGGTTTGATGGAGGATATCATAGAGTTAGTTCATTCTATTAGTTTTAGGATATCTTATTTCTTTATTTTATTTTCATATTATTTTTTGTTTGAGTTGTTTATTTTTAATATTAGGCTAGAGTTCCTAGGTTTAATGGTAAGCTTATTATATAAGGAGTCATCCTTTGACACCACATATTGGGTGCTGAAAAACTTTATCAATTGAGACTATTAAGCCTAGATTTTTTTTACCAAATGTTGAATGCCATCTATGGTGCTCAATAACTATCTTTGTAACGGCATAGTTAATTGAATTTGCGAATTATAATTCTTTAACTCTTAAGATGTTTCACAAATCATAAGTCATACCAATCTAATATTCAATAAAAAAAAATTAGTTTGATTTGATATTCATAAGTTATATCGAATAATAATGTTTGTCTATATTTTTAACTTTTTATTTTTATCCAAATACAAAACCACAAAATATTCCTTGTTCTCATCATAAACCCTAGATCAAAAAGCACATATTAGAATATTTTAGAGTACATTCAAGATGTGTATTCAATCCTTATTAGAGCTTTAGGGAACAAGCTCTCTATAGTAAGTGTGAAATCTTTTAACAAAGACTAGTGCTATGTTAGTAGTCCCATATCGGCAATTATCTGGACATATTTCATATCAGCTTAGGGAAGTTTTATAATAGTAGATTTTGGTTCCTTTCTGTACATAAGGTTTGAAAAAAAAATTAGCTATTTGATGAATTTCGTTTTCCTCTTTTTTTTTTTTTAATTCTATACTACCTTGAGGATCAATGAAGTTTAGCTTTCATAGAGTTCTTGCAATTCTCTTTCTCAGAATCAAGTTGTTTCAATAATCATAAATTAATTTTTCGTCACTGTTATTCACAAGATGGCTGGAGAAACATTCAATTATCCACATCACTTATCCAATTTGGATCATCCAGGATTGATTATTAGAAGTGTTGTCTTTAATGGATTAAACTATCTTACATGGAGTTGATCAGTTAAAATGGCACTTAGAGGCAAACACAAACTAGGGTTCATTAATGGATCTATTGTACAACCAAATGAAGAAGATGCGGATTATCAGAAATGACTGCACTGTGACTATATGGTGGCCTACTGGATCATAAATTAGATGAATCAAGAAATGTCAAAAAGTTTTCATTTATTCTCATCCAGCAAAGTATCTGTAGGATAACATTGTTGAGAGTTTTCATTTATTCTCATCCTTTTAATGATTTGTTGCCTAGTATAAATCAATCATTTTATTTTATTGAACAAGTTGAAAAGCAAAAGGAGTTTCTAATTCTATTCTTTTTCAAGAATCAGCTACATATAATGCTAATAAGGTTGCTACAATGTTTCAGTTGAGTGCTAGAGAGGATATTAAGAAGCAAAAAGGTTCAAATAAGATGCTTTGTAAACATTGTTGAAAGGAAGGTCATACTATTGAGAAGTCTTTTAAGATTATTGGTTATTCGAAATGGTGTATAGGTAAACAAGGGCTAAAATAGTTACATTTTGCTAGTGAAATTGTGGAAGATTCTATACTAGCTTGTGTGATCAAATAACTAAGAGTAATATTCATACATAATGAAATGGTAGGATCTGACCATGTCGCCTCGATTGTGGATTCATGCTACTCAAACAAAAAGGCCAAAAGAAGCTTTAGGTTTGAAAATATGTAGACCACCTCTGAGCAATGCAACTACACTATAGGGAAGCTTGGAAGGAAAAAGCGCCACATATGCACCCTTATCTGCTAGGCTTCAATTTGAAGCAATGTAGGATAAAGTTGAAAGAGTGGGTAGAATGGCATTCCCTAACAATAAAGTGGAGATAAGAAAAGTCTAAGAATAGTTGAAGGAAGTCCAAAAAAAGGGAAGACTAATGCACAAAGACCGATAAAAGGTTTTAGTACAAAAGCTTGAATCGTTATGGAAAAGAGAGAAACTATACTAGCAATAATGATCTAGAATTTGCTAGTTGAAAGATGGTGACGAGAATACAAAATTTTTCCATTGGTTTACTCTAATGCACCAAAATAGAAGTAAAATTTTAAAGCTAAAACTAGATGATGGGTCTTAGATAGAGGATGAGAAGGATATTATGGGAAGGTTCTAAAGCTTTTACACTTAATTGTTCAAATCTGATGGCAATAGGGATTAAGGAAATATACTTGACTCAATCCCCCCTTTGGTAACAGAAGAAATGAAAGAATCCTTGAGTTGGCCAATCTCGACAAAGAAGATTAAGGCAATAGCTTTCCCACTTAGGTCCCTTAATGCACCCAATCCATATGGCTTCTCAAGGATCTTCTATTAGCGCTACTGGCATATTATAGGAGTAAGTGTGGTCGACTCAATTTGATCCTTCTTCAATTTAGGTATCATGCCACATTCTCTAAGTAGAACTAATATCATGCTTATCCTTAAAATCCCTTCACCTTAAGAGGTAGGTCATTTTCATTCCATAAGTTTGTGAACTTTAAGCTTCAAGATTCCTTCTAGAGTCTTGGTCAATCATCTTATACCCATCCTTAAGAGTCTTATTTTAGTTCCATTAGGTGCTTTCACGTCTAGTAGAGTCATTTATGATAACACTATTATTGCTCATGAAGCTTCCTTTTCCTAAGAACCAAACAAGCTAATAGCAAAGTCCACTGTATCCTTAAACTAAACAAGAATAAAGCCTATGATAGGGTAGAATGGGACTTCTTAAGGAGCAACTCTAGCCATACTTGATTTTTTGCAGCAAGTGGATTACTTAGGTGATTGGTGTGTTGAGTTTGTCTCTTATAAATTAATGGTTAATGGCCAGATTGCAGGTCAAGTGTTACCATCTAAGGGGCTTAGATAAGGAGATCCTCTATCCCCATACTTATTCATTTTGGTTGCAGATGTCCTATAAAAAAAAATTGAGAAAGTAGTAGAAGAAAGAAGATTTAACAGAATGAAGATTAGGAGAACTTGCCCAATTTTATCCCATCTTCTTTTAGCTAACGACTCATTATTTTTCATAAAGGCTAATGTTTTGAATGTTGAGGTGTTAAATCATATCTTATAGGAGTATTCAAGGGCATCAAATCAAAAGATTAACCTGCAAAAGCCAAGCCTCTTTTTTTAGTAAGAAGGCATTAGGGGAGCATATCTATGAGATTTGTGAAGTCTTGGAGGTTTTGATATCCTCAAACCCCAAAAAATACTTAGGTTTTCCATCAATTTGGGGAAGGAACAAGATGGAGGCACTAAAGTTTGTCAAGGATAAGATTCAAGGCAAACTCAAAAATTAGAAGACAAGGTTACTCTCAAATTGAGAGGGGTCTTGGTTTCAAGGATCTTAATGACTTTAACTCGACTCTCCTGATGAAGTTAACTTAGTGATTACACACAAATGAAGATACCAGAGTCCTAAAAGGCATCTAATTTCCATACTCTTCCTTTTTACAAGTTGTTAGGGGTTCTAAGGATTAGAGAACATTTGCTGAAAGAAGCCCTCTGGCAAGTGCAAGATGGTGCATCTATATAAGTAGGAGAAGACAAATGGATGCTAAGCTTGGAAGGACATGTCCTAAGAACCAAAGAAGGATCTATCTTACCAACAATAAGCACAACAGATTTGATTAATCATGACTTGAATCACTAGAATGTATAGGAGTTGAATTATTGATTTGAGCTAAGCATAACCAAGGCAACGTTAGAGATCTTGATCCCATCCATGGGAATGAAAGACCAGCTCATTTTGCCTATGAGAAGGATGAAAAATGTAGCATTACATCCGCATATAATTTCAAATGTTGTTTCTAGACCCTTGTTTCTAACAAAGATGCCCTAGCTAAGGTTGAAAAGGTAGTTTGGTCTTAAGTTTGGAAATGCTTGTGCTTGCCAAAGGTAAAACATTTCATTTAGAGAGCTTTAAACAATGACATTCCTACATTGATCAATTTAACCAAACAAAGTGTTATTGATTCAACAAAATGCAAGTTTTGAGCTGATGAAGAGTCAATTGAGCACCTCCATTTATTTTTCCCTTGGATTGAGTATGTTTGGGAAAGCACCTTAGGCTTTCGAATTGATAGAAATAATAAGCAAACTCCAAACAGATGGCTCATGTAGCAGAAAAGCAAGGCTGTTAGCAAAAAGTAACCAACCATTCCCTTTGCTAAGTTGTTTATTATAACATAGGGAATTTGGAAAACAAGATGTAATGTAGCTTTTAGAATCAGGAACCCAGAAGTGTTGGCAACCATTATAGCATGCCATAGTGCATTTGTTGATTTGATGGAAATTACTGCAATAAACAACACTAATTTTCACTCTTCAATCGGTGTTAACCTCTCTTGTGTAGGTACAGTAAGATCTCAATTCTCATACTTAGAGTTTTTCTTCTCATAGTAAGGGGACAATATTCGCGCATTAGCTCTATCTATGGACGTTGCCTGTTGATAAGGCCTTTTAGACCTGGACCCTTCAAGCCTATGCTAACCTGATTGGGCTTATGGCCTAGGCTATACTTCTTTGGACTAAGCCTCCTCATCTTCATTATTGGGCTCAATCCAAGCCCATAATGGCATTTGCCCAGCTACAATGGTCACTTACTGCTAAAAGACTATAAATAAGGATAAATGACAAAGTTAATAACTATCTCCTATATTTGTGAAGCACATCAGACATTATAGCTTCACGGCCCAACACTTACAAACATGGTTATTGTTCACTAACTCCTCTCATATTGCCAGCTCTACTCTTCTATAAATATAAGACCATCGCCCAATGGTAAACCACTTGATACTTCATATACTAAAGCTTACCCTTTGCATTCGAGTACTCTTACTCCCTCCACACACTAATCTAACATAAGCATCGGAGTGATCACGTCAAATAACTCCCCAACGCCCCTTACTGTTCTTTATCTTGCAAGATCATCTAGTTATACGAAGCTCAATTTCACTTAAATCTTTATCGACCAATATCCATAGACAACACTGCTTATTCCTATTAGCGAAATATCTGCCTACCTGTAGTGGGCATAGCTTATTAGTCTTCAATAGGTCTACAGTCAATAGAACAACAGCTTCAATCCATTAGCATTTCTAGCAAGGGTGCTTTGACAAAGTAGCCAGGCCTTTTGTTGTTTAACGTAAGTGAAAATTAGGCAACTCCAAATTTTAGGGTTATCAAAATCAACTTTGATAGCTACTTTAACTACTATACCTCTAAGATTGCAGCGGCTCTGGACCCTATTAAGCTTTCTATTCACCATGAGTGGAGGAAGGTATGTTTTGAGACCGATAGTGTTGTTTTCAACGCTTTGAGGATGTAAGGAGATACTCCTTAGTATCTCAAGTCCTATGTAGCTAATTTCAAAAGTTTGTTGCACTCTTTGTATTTTCTTTTCCTCATCTAGCATCAAGCAAACGAGGTTGCTAATTGGATAGCAAATAGAACTAGGAAAGGAAAGTACCCAATAGATTAAAAGGATCATCCCCTTTGCCTCTTGAATCATTTCTATTTTCAGATTTTGTGTATCTTAATTCCTCTAATGCTTACTCAAAGATGACAAATGTACTTAAACATTTGATTGTCTAATGAAAGCTATCTTTGTTAGGCTAAAAAGGAAAAAAAGGATATAGTTGTAATGAATGTAGCATATTTATTATTTGGAAGATCTTGGTAGTATGCTAGATGATAGTATATAATGAGTATAAGAACAATTGCACTATATAGAAAAGTGGACAAGTGTTTAAGCTATTGTCTATGAAGCTTAAATAAATGCGGTAAAAAAATTTAGGTTATCAAAAGGACAAGGGCGGATAAGCTTATTCGTATATCTAGGAAATTCCTGCTATAAGAAGCAATGAAATTCTTACCTTAGTGACCTAGAAGAAACTAGATTTGAGCTCGAATCTCTCTAAAGGAAGTGGGAAGATGTATGCAAGACTCTGCATTAGAAGTAAAAAAAAATAAGATGATCGAGACTAGTTGAGATGAGAATCCAGGCTTATAGAAGATCGGTCGGTCAACTTTAGATAGTATGACATAATGGGACATGATAGTATAACAGGAGTATGATGTATCATACTCCTTTTATATTGCACTTCTTGTTAGTAATTTTAGAAGAGAAATATTAGAGTTTTTCTAAAGATTTTTATCTTATCTAGTGACAAGACTATTGTGTCACCTGTATAATGGTATAAAATTTTAAAATTTTATTTTATCCCTTAGAGTCTTTTTTTTTTTCAATATTACACTTGTTTTTAAAAAATGGTACTAAATAGTTTGTCTATTATAACATTAGTTGATCATGCTAACTAGATTAACGGAGTGAATTTGAGTTAATAAAAGTGTAAATGATGACAACTAAATTTTTAATTGAGTATATAATTGACAAGATAAAATTTTAGGTATATAATTGCAAAAAGTAAGAAAGTTAAACTGTAAATAATAACATTAGTCCTAATTTTTTAACCAACTATATTACATTTAAAAACAATAAAAAAAGGCTCAAATCTTAACTCGCTCTTACTTATAGGCTAAAATTTTAACATATCAAATTCGCAACATAACAAAAGAGTATTGGATGATGGCATGGGAATTTGAACAAGGAATTGAACATAGCTAGTTTAATAGTGACAAATATGGATGATTATTTAGCCATAAAAAAATGAAAAAATTTGTGGTGCAATTACTTAAAAGTAACTATACGATATATATAATATATATTTTTCAATTAGAGTAAAATACCTTGATTTATAGTAAATAAAACCAATAACTTTATTTTTACTACCAATAGTTTCACTTTTACTATTAATAAGTTTTATTTATTATAAATCAAGGTGATTTATGAAGCTGAAAAGTGATTATACTATAAAATCCCCTAATCAGGATGAAAAAAAAATTCATAAAAGCATATTTATATCTTTTAATGAATAAAAATTTAGACAATTGCTATCATGCATTAGTAAGAAGAAGATAATTTGATTGCTAAGAGTTATGCCTTTTAAAAAAAAATTAATGGAATGTCCTTTTAAATATAGTTGAAATCAATATATAATGAGTTAAACTTACTAATATTAGGAAATTTTTGTCCCCTAAGTATTTTTAATAAATTTTCAAAATTTATCCTATATTTTAAAGGTCTTTTTTTTCGTAATACCATATCTAATTTGCAAATTAAATATGGTTTATTGGATAATTCATTCAAATCAAGTTACTTAAAAATTATGCAAATTAAGTTATACCATAGATAGAATTATTATTACAACATCAAATTTAGTTCTACAACTAATTGATTAAGAAAATTTGTTTAAGCATGGTTTTCGATTTATCATCTAACTCTCACGCAGATACATATATTTTTTTTCCCAACCATATTACATGTCATGGAAGAGAGGAATTGACACTTATGTCCCTTATACTTATGGACTAAGATTTAACTCATCAAATAGGTTATTTAATTTAAGAATATTAGATGATGATAGGATTTTGAGTTAAGCTAAATTCAACATATAGCAAAATTATCAATGATAAATATAGCCATAACGAAATTGGGATGGGTAATAAAGTTTGTAGAAATATATTGGTATTATTATTATTATTATTTATATGCTTGTCATACATTAGTAAGAAGAAAATAATATAATTTTTAAGAGATTTGATGTCCATTTATTCTTGTTTTTTATTATATATATATATCTTTGAGTTTAATAGGATGTCTTAGTAAATTATAGTAATGAAACACCCCATTCAAAATAAAAATAATAATTAAGTAATAATTTATTTGAGTCATGTCAATAGAAATTGCATCATAGGAGGACATTCTCAGTTTATAAATCTTCAACTTCAAACTTATTCTAAAGTGTATCCTATAAAAATATATATCTAATTTAAGGTTCCAATTATATTTTTTAAAAACACTTATTTTACATATGCATTAAATAGATTAAATTTATTTTACAAATAAAGTATATATATATTTTGCTAGTATTATATATTTTACGCATTAAATAGATATATATACAAATAAGGTATATATATCCATTTTTTTTTTTCTAAATACTATTTATTCTCATTTTGATTAATTTTTTATTTTCCTATTTTAATTATAAGCACATCCTTCATTTTAGATTCTAGAATAATCTAAAACCCTACCTAAACCCTATCCCACTTCTCCATTAGCCACAACATTATTTTTTTTTCCTATTCTCACCGTCCTCTTGCCTACTGAATTCTTTTTCTTCCTTTCCTCTACCAATCAAACCCAAATACACTCCACCTCCCTCTTTCACCATTAATGCCATGGACCCCCCTCAATTCTTTTCCTCTCTCGCCATGATTCTCTCGCACACACTCAACCACCACCTTACCCCCACCCTCCACAATTCTTTCACATTGGAACCCCCTAATTTCCTCATCAAATCCATTGTCTAGCGCTTACGACCCCAAATCCAATTTTACACTCCCATTAGGTGTCTTATTTTTGTCTCGTTTCCACATGTTTTGAGCCATTTCATTATCATTTGTTAATTATTTGAGCATATTGTTAAACAAATTGTAACTTTTGTATTTTTGTATCTAATAGGTTCATATTCAACATCAATTCATGTCCACCCAATGTTTTCGTCTCTGTTTTGTTTCGCGAGCCTACTCGATTACTTTTTTTTATTAATATTGTGTATGTAGTATACTATTTTTATTTTTCTTATATTATTATAAAAAGTAATTATTTTGTTAGTACTTGGTTTCTATTGTAATTTTATTTAATTGGCATAATTGTGATATTATTTTATATAAAGTTGCTATTATAAATTATGTCATAATATCAAATTATGTGTGCATGTGTATTTATAGCATTAGATTTCTATTTCCTGTTATATTTGACTTTAGGTTACTATTTTTTAGCTCGGTATAGAGTTACATTAATACTCATATTATATACGTAAGATTTCGAGTATTAATTTTGTTTACGATTATACTATCTTACTATAGTTATGCCTTATTATTAATATTGATAACATTATGATGTAAGAATTTCTGTTACGATTGTTATTATGATTATACAGTATATGATATTAATTGTAAAATATGTCCTTTTCATTTTCAATTAATAATATGTTATTCTTTACATAATTCTATAAACTCTAATATTGTCAGATTAAATACGTATTCCTTTAGTAAACTGATTAGTAAAACTATTTATTTTAATACTCTCATTATGTGTTCACCTTATATTTTTCTTTTATATATATATATATATATTGTACCTTAAGATTTGAGTAATTAAATAATATTATATTAATATGTTAATATTTCGCTCTACTGTATTATAAACTTATATTATCTCCGGTTTCTATTCTTGATTTATGAATTGATTTGACTATTTTCATTCATAACCTTTGATTGGATGAGTTTATAGGTTCATAAATAACTTTTAGGTTTTTAGGTAGAACCTAGTTATTGAGTACTCAAGGGTTAACGTGTATACTTATTTTCAAATAAATTCGTATTGATTATTGAGTTCTTTTCTTATTGGGTGTTTTGAGCTATTTGGTATAAGAGTTAAAGTTGTGGAATTCTAATTAGCAGTTGAGAAGCCTTTTTAATGTATGTAATGCTTATTTGTATAGTTGTGCTTACTAAGGTAAACCAAATTTAATCAAATTAATTTATATTCAGCTTAAATCAATGCTTTGTTAATTTTGCTTTACCCGCTCGCTTTAAAGACCCATAGTAACAGATCCCTAAAGGGGCAACTGCTGATCATATGTGAGGATTCTCTAATAGATTTTTATATGGTACGATGCAACTAAAATATTAGGCTTCTAGACTCTAATCTCTAGGCATAAAAGACTTAAAGGAACACTTATATTATATTTACCTATGTATATGGACAAGATCATGGTGTGGTGGGATTATGATTACCCCTTTATTGATTTTTTGCCTAAATTAAAGATAATTAAATTATTATATGTTTATATTCTATTACAGCTGTACTATATACATGTGAATATTTTGGGCTTAACATCCATGTGTATTTGTGCACTCATACTGCGTTTCGACTCATTTTTCTTCTTCTTCTTTTTATAGTTGTAGGTCAATTCAAGAAATGAATTTTTGGGTTGGAAAGAGGGATGAATAGTTTGTATTATGTTGAAGAGATTACTAAATTATGAGATTGTAAAGCTGGTATTGAATATTATCACAAATGCAACGTAGGGAAAGCAAGAGGGTCAAAGACTAAATCAATCATGCCCATCTTGCTCAGATATTTATAGTTTAACAAGTTACTTATAATGTTTTCGAACTCGAAAACACTACAATCCATCACATATCTCTATTATTGAGGAATATATTGAGGCTCTTAAATTGATTATAATCTCTATAATCACTTGATAAAAAATATAATTCACCAATTACAATAATTCAAAAATAATTTAAAAGCTAATCTTTTCAACCACAAGTTATATGTACAAGATTTCTAACTTAGAATCAACACAACTTATTAACAGCACCATTCAATATCAACTCTACGATCCCACAATTTTTTAAGGACCACATCTTATTAGGTAAGAGGTCCCTTCTTTATTTATTATTTCAATGAGTATGGTAGTACGTTTTCTATCGCACGTTATGGGAATTTCTACCATCTCGATGGGACGTTTACTTAATGATTTGATTGATTAAATAATCATAGGGGTTAATAATTAATATAATAAAACATTTATTATGATTGATTGATTTCGTAAAGAAAAGTCCATAGAACCATAGAAGTTTTCCCATATTATGATAAAACTTGTTGGCAAATTATTATAGATTAATTAATTTTTCAGTTGACAATTATATAAAATTGTCATGCCAAATTAGCTACACATAATTTTGGAAAAAGATAGTTTAATAATTTCTATTTGATTGTTATAGATTGTTAAATTTTTTAAAATCAAAACTGAGATAAAACGCAAAAAAAAAAAAAAAGAAATACAATCTATATAAAAGGCAAAGGATTGAAATGGATAAATAGTAAATTCTGCGTAGGCTAAAATAATGAAATATATATATATTCAAGAAGCGAATTCTGAGCGGTTGTGGAAACTTATGCAATAAATTGGGGCGCCGGCGATGTTCAGGAAGCGTATACATATAAAACATGTCTCCCCAGTCAAGCTTTTGCTCCTCGGAGACAACGAATGCTTGTCCAAAACCTTCCAATCCTCCTGATGGTTGTCGCCAGAACTTCTTCTTTTCTTCCAATGGCAAGTCGAAGAATTCTTTAATCTGCATCTTCACCTTCTCCAACAGACTTGTGCTTACTCCATGGTTTAACAACTGCATCATTATTATATTTATAGTCGTTTGCAGATGAATATGATCAAAGTTTCCACCAAGCATCCTCTTAATGAGTATATGAAAACCAAAATTATTCAGTCATAATTCACCTGGAAGAAACCCCAGTCTTTGCAAGCACAGTGGAGTTTTAGTAGCTCGGAATCCGGTAAATCAGACGACGACGACAACGACAACAGCTTCTGCAAATCAATAACAGGAATTTGGGATTGTTGATGAGTATTTCCATCATTATTGGGTTTGAATGGAGGGTCTTGATCGGGACGAACATATCGTTGTGGGACTTGGGTTAGGGTTTGTTTAGCCAATTCCTGAACACAAGGCACAGGAAGTGATGTTGCGAATGCTGTCTTGGTCGTTTCCATTAGATCAGTTTCTCGCAGGTTCTAAATCCATATTGTATTTTATATAACATTGATAAGTCGCTTTCCGTAATTTTCCTACGGGAGGGATTTTTCATCTCATCTTTATCTTCCACTTCCATTTTCTTATACACATGCTATAATGCACGAGGCTATAACGTGTAGGAGATTGGGGACTGACACAGCCAAATTGAAATATTTCAACACCTTCGACCGGTAAAATATTAATTTTATTGGCCTACAACGCAAAATATTAATGGTTCAACATCGGTTGTATCGCTTGTAATTATAATGATTGAAAACAAAATACCACTTTAAATTATTTCTCCTTACAACTAGGGCCTCCCATTCGACTTATTTTATTAGATTTAATGTTATTCTCGAAAAATTTTAATACCACGCTCTCTTTTGAGACCATTCAAAGTTTACCCTTTCTAATATCTCAACAAGTTATAAATACTCATTTTTATTTTTTCCTCATAAAACATAGTATGTGAAGTTTAAAAGAACCCAAATATCACAAGTTGTAGAGGAACACACCAAGCCAAATTAGGCTGAAATGAACCCTAAACTACCGGTTTACTACCTAGCAATTAGTTAAATCGAGTATAGCCCTAAGGCTACGGGCTAGAGTTGATTCATTCAAAGAACAATTCGAAAGCCTTTGAACAGTGTTCTTTTTTTTTTTTTACTTTTTTTAAAGTTTAATTTTTCGCATTTTCTTTAATTATTATAAATAATTTATCATCTACTTGCATATTGTTTTTATTTTTCCAAATAATTCTAATACCTTTTATGTAGACATATAATGATGCATGAATAGTTTATTTTTATTTTTGATTGATTTTTTTTTTCATTTTGAAATAATTGATTTGAATTGCATAAGCATAATTGTATTTGTTTTGCTTTGTTTTTTTTTATTTCTTTTAAAAAAAATTAAAGTTTGAGCAAACTTAAATAGACAACTCAACCACCAGTTCAAGAGCCAATCGAGTCGATAGTTCTCTAAGGCCAAACCACTTGGTCCCTTAGGGTCCAACAGTTTGTCGATCAATTCAAGGTCATTTGCATTCAAATAGGTTAGCTAGACCAATTCCACTACAACAAATTTTATTTAATCCCACAACATAAATTGGCCAAAACTACATTCTTAGATTTGCATTAGCTAAGGGAGCCAATATTTCATCGAAGTTAATATAAATCGAGAATTTACATCTTGACATGTGGGCTTAAATTTTAGCACCATTATATTGCAAGCTTTTTTCACTATGGTTAATTTTTTTAATCTTTAGAACCACATTAAATAATAATATAATAAAGAAATATAACTTTGTTTCCAAAACTAAAAAAAATAAAAGAATGAATAAGTTTACTCTACCTTCATTCTCTTTTATCCTATTTTTACCTTATCCTTATTTCTTTTGATAGAAGAGAGTGTAAGGACAACAACCATGTAATCGATGTTGTCTTCACTTGCTAGCTACTACAAGATACTATCAAGAGTATTCTTTTCATGCAATTGCTAACAACATCTAGAGATTCTAGGTAATTTCTCTTTCCTCTTTGTTATTCAATCAATTAGGGTTTTCTGATTTTAAGGTTTTAACCATATTTATTCTTTTTCAATCTATTTATTCTTTGTTGCATGTAATTCTCATCTATTCAAAGTTTGACACTACACAGATGCTCGGTATGCATGAATCATTTGTTTGTAATTGATAAAGTTTTGTCCTAAATCAATTTCTTCAATTTCTACAAATATATATTTGATATAAACTTGTAATTAGTCATATTAATTAGTAGTTATCATTTTAATTATATAAAAAAGTGTCTATTTAAACATAATTCTTATGCCAAGGAAAAAATTACCAATATGAGATGCATGTTAGCTGAGGCATAGTAGCTATATATCTTATGGGCATGTCCTAATAGTATTATATATATATACATGTCATTTTCAACTATATGAATTAGAATAATATAGTGTGCTAAGTATTTCAAATAAGGATCCTTTGTTCTCACTTAAACTATTGTGATAAAGAGTAGCAATTTTTTAGGTGACAATAGGTAGGTATTATTTTGTACGCATTAAGCTGACTAAAACTTATTAAGTGTTATATTTCCTTTTTCATGCTCTACCCTAGCAATCAAGATATTCTTTAATATCATTTATTGGTTTTATTTAGCAATATGAATAGGATTATGAATTGTTACTTTTAGAATATTTCTTGTAATGTAAAAGTTGATGTATGCATTTGATATAACAGTGCTCCAAGGGGGAGGCTTATCTAGAGTTACAAAAGCTTATTGGAAACATTTGGGTTTACACTTAACTTAGGGGAGTTTGGTTTTTTAACTTCTATAGAGGAAGAGACATAGTGATATAGTTTGATAGTACTCTGTGGTGCATTTGTTTTATAGATATTTCCAAATTATTTTGGTTGTTTACTATACTTTAATTTAAGATGTCATATCGATAAATCCTATACATATCTTCTCCTCTTTATTATTTTACATGCAAACATCACTTTGAAGTGAACAAATATATGATAAAATAAGTAATAATATGCATTTTCTTATACTTACACCTATTAGTATACGATAAATTGTATTTTTGTCAACTTAGTGTAATGCTAGTATGTGATAAATTTCTTGCTAAATGAATTATTATGATGTCCTCTTAAGTTTCTAAGCTTCTTAACTTCTAATGGTGTTGTAGAGTTTTGAGATGTTATGAGTATTTAAAAGTGTTGTTGGGAAAGACCTTTTCCCTTATAGATATATGATTTTCATCTTGAAGACTTAAGTCAACCATTAAGTGAATATAAAATGTGTTTTGTTGCATTGATATCTTCAAAGTTTAAACTTATTAACAACTCAATTCTTATGAATTAACTAGATGTTTTAGTGTTATTGTACTCTTAACATTGTTGCTTGTTAAAAGTTCTTTCTTTGGTTTATTTAAAAGATGCCAAGTTACTTGAACTTGATGCAAGAACAAATAAATAAATCAGCATCTTAGGCTAAAGTTAGAAGAACATTAAAGTATAATAACTTCCCTACAACATAAATTCATGTGTTGAAATTTCATGAACCCTAAGTATATATACTGTACATATATTATTTTAATGAGTTCCTTAATATTATAATGCATATTGTTGTCCTTTAACCATAATTGGAATTAGTTTTTTCCGAATTAATTAAATTAAATCCTCTCTATTATAACCTAATCTTACTTGAGTTACACATATTGTAAAATATATATGTTTGATGAACCAAAAGTTAAGAAACAAAATATTCAAATATTTAACATAAAAATGTCATAGTCCGTCAATTTAATATCATAGACAAAGTCTAATGTTAATTCATTAGGCTTATTTTATAACTTTCAAACACTCTTCTATACTTTTACATAAGATAAGTGTACTATAATTTGCAAGATCAATTTATAGAATATGTACATGTTTTACTTGTTTGAGAATAATAAGTACCTCTAATATTTCTTGCAATATGGATCGTGATTGACTTGGTAACCTTTGTAGAAATATGTTTCACACATCATTATCTTCACATAGATAGACAGGAAAATAATCAATTGTCTTTTAGTGCTAGTTCGAGTATTATCAATCTATTTTCTAATTCACAAATTTTTATATTTTTTTTACAATGTAGATTATGTTGATCTTACAAGTTGGTTTGCTAATGATCTAATTCATACTTTAGCTACTTATCAATTTGAAGGTAGTCCTTATAGAGATGTTATCAATCCTTTTAATGTTAACGACAATGAAGGAAAAAGGCAAGAAGAGGAATATTATTCAGATGATGATGAAGATGAATAGACCAACAACCATAAGAAGAGTCATGATGGGGATTGTTTAGCTAATGATAATGATATTAATAGTGACAGTGAGAGTGAGAGAAAGTAAGAGTGAGAATGAAAATGAAAATGATAATAAAGAATCGAGAAAGAAGCATAAAGGCTCTTATCGGGGTAAGGTAGTATAGGATATAGTTATAAGGACTAATAGGGAAGCAGTATTACTGCTTCCTCCAAGTACTAATCATCCTATTAGGCCTAATGCAAGATTACTCTCTGAAGAGTTTATAGCCATGCATTATTGGAAGTCACCCTTGTATGTGGCTAATATTAATGGAAAGGCATGGACCCCAATACTACTAGAGTTTCGAGAGTCTATCAACTATCATGGTGAATGTGGTTATAAGTAAATTCTACCTCAAATCCCTTTTTTTTTTTTCCTTTTCTTCAAGGCACATTATATAGTTTGTTGGTAACTAATTTATATTTTATTGAATTTGATGTTCTATAATTATTAAATTAGCAAACCGTTCTTTTTAAATTATAGGAGAAATTTGAGGCTAATTGGAATATGAGCTCCAACATGTAAGGTTATTTAGGTTAGTTTATGTAACTTCTTTGATTCAATATGTTGCTAAGTAATATTTATCATATCTATTGATGTGTTAATGCTACAAAAATTTGTAACTTAATTATGTATTTTATTTGTTTTCCCAAAAAGACATTCTATAACATGACTTAATGAATATTTTTATTTTATTCCTCTTTCTTTCAAAAAAGAAGTAACATTAATAAGAAGAACCGCAAAGCTATTCAATACAATCATGTTATAAGGCTTAAGTCTTATATTAGCATACAACATGAGAATGTATTTAATCATTTATATGAAATTTAATATAGTTTATTCAAAATTAACAATGGTATCTTCTTTTAAGAATTAGAAAAGATAGGGACGTTTCGGGTTGCTCGTAAGAAAAGTGGAACATGGATTAATAAGACTGCATGACAAAAATATGTAAATATGACATCAAGTGGACTACATTTTAGAAATATATATTTATTTACATATTTATAAATATTGGATGGCAACAAGCCATTGATAGTAAAGGAAGGAGCTTGGAATTATAGTATATAACTTATTTATTCTATATATACAATAATAATACATCTTTCATAGAGAAAAACTTTTAATGAATTTTTTATAATTCATATAAATTTCACATTTTTCTAACCTAGAACCAATAAATATATTATGTTCCATAATAGTTAGGCTATGAAATTCACCCCTTAAAATTATATATGTATGCATGTAAACATAGAATTTAAGTTTGTCTTTAATCTATAGACACTACAGTGATTTAAATTTATATTTAGTCATACAAATATTCCAAAATCAAGCCTATTGTACTTTTATTTAGCTAATAGGTTTATAAGCTTGTAGTAATTTCCAAAGATATGTTCATTATTTAAGACTGAATATATGGTTTCCATTATCAAATAAATTAAACTATGATTTCTTTTTTGATGATATGGCATTAAGTTTTTGGCCTTATCAATCTTCTGGATGAATTTTGTTCAATTGTTTGTTTCATACAGTATATAAAATGTACCTCCTCCCCTTCTAATTTTTCTTTGTTGCTCTTCTTCATATAGTATACCTTGCTTTGTGAAATTGTTTTAAGGATGTGCAAATGAAGTTATGATATTATTAGTCAAATCTTATTATAGTTTGATATGATGTCTCTAAAGCATTCTTCAGCTTTTATTAGGTATGCATGATTTTTCATGAATATAAGGTCAACTTGATTAGTTCTATGCCTCCTAATTAAGGATATTATGTTATAGGTTTCATCAAATTAACTACAAGCACTCGATGATCAAACTCCTTCATTGCAAGGAATCACAAGACTTGGGGATCCATTGGAGACTACACAGCGATCTTCTCAATCCCATATGCAACATTTATTAACACCTCTACTCTAAGGAGCTTAAGGACATAATAGGTCATATAAGCCTACATCACAATCACATCAACCTTGTCTACAAAATGCATCAACGCCTCTGCTATCAAGATCTAAAGGACATAGTAGGTTGTCAAAACTTATACCTTCATAGCACACTCAACAAAAGCCCCTCCTATACAGTATACTCAACAAAAACCATAAAAATTGTAGCACACTCATCAACAACCTGCTTCCCATAAATCTAGTAAGAAGCGATCAAGGCATTTTGTTATAGATTAAAGGAATTTAGATTTGCTTTCTTGTCTCTATTTTTCCATACATTTGTTATCCTTGATGATGGTATTGGATACCCTTTTTTTAGGGGAGGGAAATGTTAGTGCAAAAAAAAAAAAAAAAAATCACCTAGAACATATCATGATCAAAGTAGGTTTTAAGTAGTAGTCATGTATTCTCTTGGATAATTGTAAGTCTGGAAAATATCACCCTAAACACATCTTGACTGAAGTGAATTTTGCAGATAAGGGGTTTTTGACTAGAACAATTACGTACAAGTCATACGAGTAAGCATTACATATAGTGTCAAAGTAATTATGTGAAGATGATACTTAATGAGATGATTGGAGAGAGAATAGCATAGAGGAGGAACAGGCAATTATAGAGTCTTAAATGCACAAGTGACAGATGAGATAGCTTAGGGGACCTAGGATGTCAACCTTACAATTCTTGAGCAACTGAGATCGTTCTTTGCCTGAACACTATTTGATCTTAGAGAGCAGAGTTTTCACAATGTAACACCGTTTCTCTAATCTTTGGAGTTATGTCAAATGAAGAGGAATGACTAAGTATTTATAGGCTCTTGAGCTTAATGACATTCATTGAATTGTATTACCGATTAACTGATGAAATAGAGATTTACTCATTCCATAATCATCTAAAATGAGTTTGCGAGAGCTCAAGACCAATAGCCTTCCTTATGATACATAAGTTTATCTAAGAAAGGTTGGAGGTGAACAGATTGGTCCAACAATCCTTATTTCGATCAAACCAAATCTCCTTAAATCATCTCAATATAGACTAACCTCCTTAGACCATGCAACCTAGCCTAAATAAATATTAAGCTAAGCCTAATAATTAATATAACGATTTTAATCCTCTACAAATTGAAATATTGATTTCTTTTTGTAAATATGACTTACTATTTAATATTAAATTTATATTTTAATTATATCTGGTAATGATTTAATTTTTAGTTAATTACATGTATGAATTGGAATATAACAATAGTAGACTAATAATTATTTATCGTTGCATATATAATATGTACTACTAAAATATCATGTGGGCAAATAAAATAATAATAAATAAGAGTGTTGTTGGATTAAAGATTATAAGAGAAAGCGTGGTTGTTGTAGATGACAAAAAGCAAATTCGATAACGTGTTCCTTGACTTTTCAAAGCCAACAAAATTTTCTTCAATGAACTCCTTATTAGTAATAGATAAAATAACAAAAGTTAATGACGAGAGACTTTCTAAGATCAGTCTTTTTTCGACAAAATTCCATATCTAATCCTATAAAAGTTTTTGTAGGATTAAATAAGATTTGTTATAGTTTTTACAGTTTAGAACCAATCATTACACAAGTTTAGTCAAAAGGCATGACCTCTTAAGATAAGTATAGTGAGTAACCCTTTTGATAATATCACAAAACGAAGGACAAATGCTTCTAAAAATGTGAGATTTTGGTAAGTTCTTTTGTAAACCCCATAAAATTTTTGTAATACTTAGAACTGAACTTGAACAACCACGATATTTCATAGAGTCAACAAGCTAAATAATCAAAGTTTTCCTACTAAGATAATTTGAATTGGTAGTTAAGTATTCCCAAACTTAGGAAAAACCCTAAATGATCGACCAAATATCAACTAACGACATAAACGCTTAAGAGTCCCACTTTAAGTAACTAAGTTTAACTAAGCTTAGTTTAATCTTAAACCACCAATAACTTAGTAAGAGAGCCAATTTAAAGCGAGAAAATAATTACGTAATAAACTCTATCCAACTAATTGAATGAGGTGACCATTTAGATTATGTTATGTTGAAAATTTTGGAGCATTGTATATGAAGAAGAATTAACCCCTATTATCTAATTTCCTTAACAAATTAAGTACATTTGAAACAAGGCCAATAGTGATAATCTAATTCGCCTTTCACTCGACAAACCCAACAAGGAAAAGATAAGCCAACATTCATCTCTCAACATATGTTAAACTACTTATAGATGAGTGGACCAACTTATTAAATTGTTTATTGTGAAAAAAGGAAGTGATTTGACATTTGCATAGCACAACGGTGTCATAAATCACGTCAGCTAGAGGAGAAGGAATGCTAGGCCATTCCCCATCTTTCTTACATCCATTCAATTGTCAATCTTAGCCACTATTTTGTCATAAGAACCATACCTCCATCCATCATCATGTTTTGACTCTTTACGCTTCCAATTTGTCAAACAAAAAGGGGGTTTTAGTGGATGCACAAGGCAAACCCCAACTGGCCATCCATGCCTCCCTTTTCGTTGTCTTCTTAACTCCTTTAGAAACACTAGAACCAAAACAACCAAAGAAAGAAACTCACTCCCTATACACATAAAGCAAACAGTCCACTCCTTACTCCCCATTCACGTCACACACACATATACATCACTTAGTGGAACCACCATGAAATACTTAAAAAACTAAAGCTAGAAAGCTTTGTGTCATCTTTTGGGAAGTGGGAAGATCAACCAACATAACAAGGGTTTGATCCTTAAGGAACTAAAGAGAAAAGGAGTAGCACCAAGGATAAGGAGCTAAGGGAACAAAAAAAGAGTGGTGTCATCTACCATCATCCTTACTTAGTGAAGTAAGTTTCACTTTTAGAAATGTTAGAGTATCATGCTTAAATGATTATTTCTTATCTAAGAAAAGTATTACATACCATAGATGTATCCTAGTAAGTTCATGAACTTCTTAAGATTTTTCATATGAACATTATGGTACGAGTGGTTTAGGCTTAGCATCTTTGTAGTATATTTGTTTGTCACTTAAGATATAGCTTTAAGGCTTGAAAAAGCTATAAAATCACATGTATAAAAGAACCACACAAGCTGGACATGGCATGTATGGGACATTCCTAGATGGTACTTTTACTTCTATTAAGTTTTACAAGCCTTAGAGCAACCTTTAGTGAAGGGAAAATCAACATATGAAGTGTTGGTGATGATATGAGCTTGTAACTCACAAAAGGACTCAAAATAGGATTCAACCCACTCTTGAATAGCTACTGGATGAGGTGTGTTTTGCATTGTTCCTAAGCTTTTTTAGACTTATTCTTGTTAGATTAGCTTAAAAATGCTACCTTACAACTCCTTGGTAAGTATATATATTGTTTAAACAAGAATCCTTAAGAAAAGTATTCATTTGAGAGCTTAACCAAAAATTTTAAAATCTAACCCCACTTTAAAATCCACTTATAAGAATGTTTTAAAAAAGATTAAAGTGTTTTGGAACTTTCGAAAGTAGTATAACTAGTGTATGAAGACATTAGGAGGCTAAATTAAGCCAAAAACATGTTTCAGGTCCAAAATCTAACCAAGCAAGCCCCAAAAAAGGCATGGATAGAACTAAACCCTATTCAAAAATCCTTTAGAAATGGGTTTGAAGAATGTTTGAACCCGAATAAGCATGCCAGGCCTAGGCTATAGGCCTTAAATGGCTAAAACAAGTAAAGAATTATAAAACAGGCCAGAACAATAAGACTTTGAGCTTAAAGAGTTAAAGGACCATCATTTCCAAATTTCATGAATAAAATATGAAGCCCAACTTAACAAATTAAAAAGCCCAAAATAACAATTACCAAGCCCTACTTAAAAGACCTTAACAATAAGGCCCATAAGTCCAAATAAAAAGCACTAATAAAGGGAGACTAAGTTGGATTAATACTTGAACATAGGCCCACAAAGAATAATTACTAAATATACTTTAAAGTCCAAATAAGAACTTAGAACCCACTAAGAGTTGGAAAAATGGAATATGAGACCAAGATTATACAAAAAATGGAACCCTTTAACCCAACAAACAAGAGGTCTGTAACTTTCTAAACTAGCATGAAAAATTGTGTTTGGGATCTATCAATTTAGACCACACTATGATAATCTACACTAAAAAAAAAATAGAAAACGACTACAAGAACGTGAAAATCGAATTTAAAATGAGAAAGTTATGATAAAAACAAGTTTTAGTCAAAATCAAGGATTATAGTGAGAATAATTAGCTTAATAGGAAAATTTCCTTTTCTTATTCATATTCCTTCGTGATTATTTCAGGCACTTATGATATTCATCCAAATCTACTTACTAACTACTATGATCCATAGATCATCATGGTTGAGTGAGTATTCCTATGACTACTGTTTTTTTATTATAATTATTATTGTAAATTAGTAGCACTTAAAGTTTAACCACAATTGATACGTTTAGGGGTTTGGGAATTATATGTGTATGAAATTCTGTAATTGTGGTGTTAAAGCATTCTAAAATATATTAATGAAATGCTTATTATAGAGCTACTTGTAGCATGTGCGATTGTTTGTTGATAATGGGCGGTCATAAAAATAAAACGAATATAACAATTTTCAACCATAACTAAACAGAATCATGCATGGCATAACTCACATCATTATATGTTAGCCGTCACATTACGTATGTAGGATGGAGGGGACTTATAGGGGTTGTGATGATGTTTATGCATATGAGTTTTCGTATGGTGTATAGATAAAACATGGCCCCGCCCTAACCAATAGCCTTATTAGGCATTGAAGACGCCAACCACATAGCAATAGGCCAAGTCCTAGAGTCCACCGCTTAGGGGTGAGTAGACTGCGTACATTACTCATATCCTCACTCTCAGTATAGGAATTAAGAAGTAATAATTGAATAATATAATTAACGGTAAGAACAGAAAGAATTGAGTAGATGTGAGACTAGTGTATTTAGTTGCCAAGAGTACTTAGAACCTAAATCTGACGGTTTAAGTAACTCTAACCTTAACTTCGAGGGCGAAATCCCAAGCTATATGAAGTTACCGTGTAAACCCTAGGAAAAACAGTAGTTGAACCCTAATTCAAGTCCAAGTATCCTAAACTGTATAATAAGTCGATAAGGCTAGTAACGATAAAAAATTACGAAGTTTAATAAATCAAATATAATATCGATAACAAAACCCTAAATCGCATAATAAAACCTTAAAACTAGCTTACGCACCATTAATCAAAATTGAACCCAAAATTGCTCAAAACCCTAAAATTATAAACATAAACCTATAAAATAGTTAAATATTACTCAATAGTGATATAATCATAGTCGAATACAATTTTCAACTAAATTGCCTATTTGCATGAAATTTTAACCAAATCGCCATAATAACTAATAAAAATTATAATTGTAACAGGTACCAATTAAATTGATAAAATTTCATAAAAATTTAAAAATTAATTTACGAGGAGAATTATTGTAATTTATATGATTCGAAAAATTACATATGTTTATTATTATTTTTTATTTTCCTTCTCTTTTATTTCCAATTTATCTCTTTTCTTTTTTTTCCTTTGCCACATTAAGAATTCAATTTGGAGAAAATCAAACAAGCAGCCCATATGCTTCAAAAGAAATGCCAAGTGTCGATTAACTAAGGAAATAAAATTCTTGAAATGATTATCTTTATCTTATCTATATTAATGCACAAATATTAGATAAGATCTTAGCTTATAATGTAAGCTTACTACACACGTGAAATAAAAAGGAAAAATCTGGAAACCAATTCAGCAAAACAAAACCGAAAAGAAGAAGAAAAACCTAGAAGCTTAAAACCGTGAGAAAAGAAGGAAGGAAACGAAGAAGAAGGAATTAAGATAAATAGGTAAGTAATTTATTATTTTTGTATAGATGTATGATATAAAGTATATACATGTATAAATATAGTATTTATATAGTATTTTCTTATAAATATAACATTATTAATACATGTATATGCACATAAATACATAAATTGAATAGTGTATGTATGTATAAGGCTAGGTATGTATACATGTATATACATAGGTATATTATACATAAGAATATGTGTTATGTATTTTTTTAGGAATACATATAATTAGTATTATGTATTTCAATAAATAACTATAGTATATCTATGTATATGTGTGTACCGTAAATATATATATATGTGTGTATCCATGTATAATTACTTTAGTATACATATATATATAATCGTATGGTATATATATATAGTAGAATACTTCCATGAGTGGTAATTATATGTATATACCGAATATATTTATGTATGTATTTATATTTATGTAATATATATAAATACAAATACATGAATATGTATATAAGAGTATGTTTATTTTCAATAAATATATATACATATATAATACGTATAATGTATAGTATATATATATAAGTAATATACCGAATATGTATTAGCATATATAATATATTTACTAAATTCGTAAATATGGTGTATATGTATATATATATATATAATACCGTGATTAAGGATTTTTTTATAACATATATTATAAGTATATATATATATATAAACCATAAAATATATAAATAATGGGAAAAATGAGAAATAATAAAAATAATAAAGGCAATAATAATAATCATAATAAAATAAAAATCTCAAAAATAGGAAAATATAATCAAAATAATAAAAATATCAAATATATGATTTAAATAATTATTAAATCATAAATATGTTAAGAAAAAGTGAAAATTAATATTTTATAATTTTTAAACTTAGATAATAATTTTTGTGATATTTTTATATCACAATTTAAAACTATGAGTCACAACGTCCAAAACAGATCTCATTATGAGAAAATACGTTCGAAAACGATCAAAATGGACTATAAGTTCATAACAATCTAAGCTAAAATGAAAAAGTTACACGCGATTCGATAAAAAGCTCGAATCGACAATTTCACGTAACTAAGTGAAATAGACCTTACAAATTGTAATACTAGTTAACTTTAAATTCCTAAACTTACAAAATTTTCATTATTCTCATGTAACTTTAATATCGACCATGAGCTGCCCCCCAGACTACTACGACTCCTGAGCTAGCCATGATTGAGTAAGTTTTTCCTAATGATTCCGTACTTGTTTGTACTTGTAGTTAGTGAATATAAATTATGATTTATAAATGAATATGTATGGGGTTAGGTTATGCTTGTGCATAATAATTGTTGTTGATGGTGACTTTAAATTTCAATAATATAATATTTGTTGTATAATAGATTCATTAGATTGATTGTGTGTAACTTGGAATGATCACTGAATAAATCTGACTTAACTTTTTATTCGACTAGAAAAGTTAACTTGGATCACACATAAATCATGCACTACATAACTAATTCTGACAGTCACATTACACGGAAGTAGCGAGAGGCCATACATGGGTTAATTATTAATGGTTATTGATTTCGTACAGTACACACGTGTAATATGACCCTACCTTGACCCGCGGAATGACTAGGCGTTGGAGGCGTCAACCGCTTAGCTAAGAGTTGAGTCTAGAGACCTTCGTTTATGGGTGAGTGAGGGCTGCGTAAACCTACTCACAATCATATGTAGAACTCATTTTGATAAGGTTAGTAATGGATGTACCATTATATTTTAAATACGAAACACAGAGTTTAGTTACAAAATAAGTTCTAATATGATACCCGAATCTGACTGTATCGATGAATCTCCAACCCTGACTTCGGAGAGCGTTAAATCTGAATTGCATGCAGTACCTGGTCACCTGCATGTATTTGTTTAGCAATTATTTGTCATGCATTCATTTGGTTGAACTTAACTGTTGTATAAACTTGATTGCTGTATGGTTGAGGGAAATTATCTCACTAAGCTAATAAACTTATAACCTTGTAGTCTTCTCTCACAAGTCGATCTTTTTATGGAATCGGGTTGTTGCATGTCCAAGGTTAGTTTTCTATACGAGGTCAGTGTGGGAGTTGGATAAGGACAGAGAGTACTTTTGATTAATTGTAGATTTGAATATGTAATTTTTATATTAGTCTGACTTTAGACACATTTCAAACTCTATGTTTGTAAACTTTTATACAACTAAATTAGGTGTTATGTTTTCATAATATTATTATTGGTCATGAAATGATATTGCTTAAGCTTGCGCACTCTTGGTAGTTAGTAGTAGCTGTAACCTTGTGTATCGTATAAAAGGATCGTTGATTGTAAGAGAATTCAATCTGCAATCCTTTGTATGGTATACGGCGACTGCCACGACTAGCCCCCTCAAGTCGTGACATACCAATTAAGCTGTATATAATTGTTTAAGCATATGATTGATGCATTCATATGGTTGCTTAATGCAATTGTTTGAACTTTGCATGAAAGGTTTAGTAGGAGGAATTACTAAGCACGTTGCAAGCTTACACCCCTTTAGTCTTTTGATGTAGGACAATATTTGGCTTATACTAAGGCGTACTATGCCCAAGATTAGTGTGAAGGAGCTAGGATATGTGAGTCGAGGAAGAGCGATTGAGAGAACTTACTTATTTTCTTTTGTATAGACTCCCTATGATCTATTTCTATTTTGTAAGCAATGTCATACTTGTGATATTTCTTTTGGTGGAGAAATGTTCCCACTTATAGTTAGATTATATTAATGATTGCTTAGTTATTTCATAAAATTAATTTAGTAATTAATCCGAACTACTTAGAAATACATACCAGGAAGCTACCTAGTATTTGGAAGATGCCTTGTATATCATATCAAGGGTTTCAGATTAGTCGTAAGGCCGATCCAAGCTGCTTGAGGCGGTATACGGTAAGCTGCCACAATCAAGATATCTCTTTGGGAGGGACATTTTCAGTTCATGGTGAGGTGTTCTAAAAGAACGATCAACAGTTTAAACTTTAATCTCAAACTTTACTCTGGATATTGTATTAATATTTCATTTATCTTTTTGGTTTTTTGTTTCACATCTTGAATGGGTCTTGAAGATCTTCTTATATAAATATCATAATGACGATGAAAGGAAATCCATTGATAAAATCTACGTGAAATCCATTATTACAGATGTCCCATTTTTACCCATTCAATTTTAAGTTTCGATCTAGAATAGCTTTTAGTTAAAACATAGAAAAATTCAAAATATAAAGAAGTTTTAAAGAACTACAAAGCAAAAACATTAATAAGAAATTAAGGAAAAAAAAAGAAATAAGAAAAAGAAATAAAAAATAGAAAAAGATTAAAAAAATAAGAATGGGAAAGGTACAATTCTTAAGATCATTTTTTGGGTGGAAAAACAATTTTCTCATCCTTACAATAGGTCTTTCGATGGATATTTATAATACCTCTTATATACTAGATAACGAAATTCTACTCATCAAGGCATCTTTTAGTATAGTAACTCGAAACACGTTGAAACTTCAAAGTTAAACGTGCTTAAGTTAGGTCAATCCTAGGATGGATGACCTCTTTGGAAGCTACTACACCAAAGAATAAACCCATATAGCATTCTACAATAAAGTGGATAATACCTCAATGGGCAAAGTTCCAACCAAGTCGTTACAGGTGGTATCAGAGTAATCCACTAACCTAAAGGGTAGAGCTCCACTTAGTGATGGTTTTAGGCTTATGTAACAAAACTAACAATGACGTTGGTTAAGAGGAGTGGATTGTAATACCCCTCACATGTTAAGTAACGAAATTCTACTCATCGAGGCTTTTTTTGTGTAATGGTTTGAAGCATATCGAAACTCTGAAGTTAAGCGTGCTCAAGCTGAGTTAATCTAAGATAAGTGACTTTTTGGAAAGCTGTTGCACTAGAAGACAAAACCATGCAGTGTTCTACGCTAAAGCGAACAATGCTTCGGTGGGAAGAGTTCCAGCTGAATCTTTATGATATTGAACTTTCATTTTAATATTTTAGTACTTTTAGCTTGACTCTACTCCAATTTACTCATTTGCATGGGCAATAACTACTTTTCATTTAGGCAAATTCAAATTCATGACAATTTACTACTAAACGCCTTAATCTATTGTCTTGTAAGTGGAAATTTTCAATATGAAATTGATTAGGTACAATTTGGGGCTAAAATCCATTAAAAAATATTCATCATAAATACTATCTATCCATATCAAATATTGGGATTTCCTCCATTTCCTATATTTATGCATATTTAGTTGAAAAAAAAAAAAGAGAGTAGAATCATGGGTTTAATCTTTGCTCCCTACAAACTCCTCTTCTAATTTTGTTTCAAGGGCATAATAGATTTAAAATTTATGTAGGGCACCATAAGCATTTAAATTGGTAGCCTAGTTTGTTAAAAAGTGTGTTCTCGGAGTAGATACACTATGCTTTAAACCCCCTTTTATTTGTATTTATTTTTTGTCTCAAAGCTTCAAGTTTTGAGGTTTTTGAATAAAAATAATGTTTAATGGTCAAGGATATGTTTTGCATGCATAAGGTGAAATTGAGGAGTTTCTAACTCTTACTAGATGCTTGCAAAGCACATATCCAGTGCATAGATCCACTATATGGTAAGTGCATGTGCATCGTAGCAGTATTGTCAAATCCAAACATGTGAGAGTGTTAAGAATTAAAGAAATAAACTATGTTTGATCAATTGTTAAACCATGATTCAACAAAACTAATTTCATAATCAAGTCAAGTTGAATCGAATTGGACCTTATAGATCAACTTAAGTTTGACAACACTACATTATATATGTGCTCTTCATGATTAACCTTTAGATACAAACAAATGATAGAGATAAAGGATCAAGAAGGTTGAGCCCATTTTAGGTTGTTTTTGTGTATGTGTATATGTGTATTTTTTTTTTTTTTTTTACAAATGCAATCAGAAGCTTCAATTGTGTCCATATCTATCTAAGACTAAGCAAATTTGAGAATTCAACCAGCATAAAACCATTTAAATGGCACAACAATTAAAAATCAATTCTTTAATGACCTTAGGACTTCCACAACCAAAGTTCAACCTTGATCTATGTATAGAAGCCTCTAATACTTTAAACCATAGGAAAAACTTGTATCAAATGTTTAAGGACCGAACTAATTTGATGTTCCCTTTGCCTCTCTCTAACCACAATAGCTATAACACATATCACTCCCTACATTTTTTACTAAGTAAAGCCAATTTCAACCGAAACCACTACAATCCATGCACTATCATCAACCACCATTAATTAACCAAAAGCACTTCGACTAAACCCCAAAAACTATGTTTAGAACAGAGGAAGGGCGAGGAAAAGAATTGAAGGAGATGGAATTAGGAGGAATTTGATTCCTTTTCCATTTTTCAGTTACAAAAATAATTGGGATGGAATGGATTTAAAGCAGAAACAATTCCATAGGCACTACCAAAATGTGTTCTCTTCTAAATTGGTGAGAAAGTGGGAGGAATTTAAAAAAATATGATTTAATTTTTTGTTTTATCCTTTACAATCAATTTATTAATTAACTTTTATGGGTATTTTAGTAATTTAATGTCATATCACTTTTTCTTCTTATCAATAATTAATTTTCAAAGATAGAATCACAATTTCACTTCTAGTCAGAATCGTCAATTTTATAAAATTGCATCTTAATTCCGGTTTCAAGATGTACATTCAAACATAAAAAATAAAAATAAACTCGAAATCATAACTCTATCTCCGTCCGTTTCTGCATGCCAAACATTACATTACTTTTTTCTCTCTCTTTGTTTTTTTTTTCTTTTTATTTTTTAGTTTGAGCTATGTTAATATATTTAGCTAGTATGTTCTTCTAGCAAAATTATATTTGCAATAAATTCCAGCGGTTACCAAGGTTTAAATTGATATAGGTGATGTTGTGACCATTGTAGATATTATTTCTCCGTCAATTCTCCCAATTTCGGCTTGTATCAAAATCAAGGACCCAACGACGCCCCTATTCTGTCTAAATTCTAGTGCCCTAGTCTATTTCATAGCCTTCCATTTCCATGGGTCTGTATCACTCGTTTGCCGTTTTCCATATCTCTTACCACCTTATTCTTCGAAAATCTCTTCTTCTAGAATTTATGAAGTAAACCTAACATATGGAATGCTGTTAGGTGAGGACAGATCACGACCATATCAACATCATTTATTATCTTTTCTTTATTTTGGTTCTTTATGAATTTTACGATTCTATTGTTGATACCATCGATCATTATTTGATTTTTTTTCCCTTTTTTTGGGCTATAATCATATTATTACTTTATAGGAGGAAGGATCAAACTTAATCTACTCCTTTGAAAAATTATTATTTATACCACCTACATCATTTGATTGTTGAAATACTTATCAAATTAAATCATGTAGCTAGATGATGAAATAAGCGATCCCATCAATGAGATTATAAAAGTAGATCTATGCAAGAATTAGTTCTAAACCATAAACCGACCTAAAGAGTCAACGAACTAGCCTAACTCAAAAATAGGCGGGCATGAACCGTTCCTCGAACTATCGAGTCTTAAGAGCTCAAGCAATTTAAGGGGTAAAAATAGTCTAAATTAGCAATCCGTTGCAACTGGTTCACCCTCTTAAAAAATATAAAAAAAAAGAGAGAGAAAGAAGGGAAGTCATTAAGTCGAAAATAATAATTTAATGATATTTATTAGGTTATAGCATGTCAAAATTACCTTTTGTACAATAGTGAAAAATAATTTTGTAAAAATAATATTATCAAACTAATAATAGAAAATTAACCATAAGTTGATTATATGTTAAGAATAGATAAAAAAATCAATTTAAGTTAATGCAAGTACTTTTTATAAAACTTGTTAAATATTAAGGATTTGAATATAAAGAAAAAATAAATTTTAAATAAAAAAAAGAATAATTTGAAATCATATTAAGTCTGAAATTAATAAAAAAAATTAGAAATTATTAATGAATTAGTACAATTTAAAAATATATATATCACATATAGAGAAAAAAATATACAAAAGTTGGAAGCGGAGCAAGTCGAAAATTAATAAAAAAAAATAAAACTTATTAAAATTAAAAAAAAAAAAGATTCATCCCGCATTCAACCCGTGAATCGACAATTTCAAAGCTGGTTCAGCCCGAATAGCACCAATCCAGGAAAGTTCTCGATGTTTATATGTCTCTATTATGAATGTTCACTAAACTTTGTTTCGCAGTTATCTATATAAAAGCCACGCACAAGATGGTGGTCATATTCCTACCCTTTCCCGCGTATACAAGCTAATGTTAAGAAAGCAATATATCAAACTACCATTGATTGCTATATATTTAAAATAATGCAGCATACTCCCAACGTTGGGCTTTTCTTTTGCAATTGCAAACTTTACTTCATTTATATCTACATAGAGGTATTTATTTCGGTTCTTGTATAATATTCATAGAAAGCATCTACCAATATTACGGTTGGAAAAAAAAAAAAGAAGAAAAAATGGTATCCATATGTGATATTATCATTTTTATATGGAAGATTGCCATGCTGTGGATGGGCTCGCTTGTGTTTATGACAGCTAACATTCATTACATAATACACATCAACGTGTATATAAATGTGATAGACAAGTATTAATCATATCTGATCACGTGATAATATTTTTGTAAAATAGATAGTAGTTTTTTTAGAATTCATCCACTGCAAATATCATATGCCCAAACATTATTAACACTAATTCATAACATATACATACATATAGATGTGGCATGAACTACCTTTAAAACTATCAAGGTTATAAAATCGTCTCATATTACTATACATAAAGACGCAAATTTGCAATGTTGTATTCGGTATGCAGAAATGACCCAAAATGGAATCATGATTCCAAGTCCAAGTCCAAGTCCATTTCTTATGTTTGGATATATTTTTAGAAATTGGAATTACGATTTTTTAAAACCGGCGTTTCATACTTTAAAGTGGAATGCAATTCTTTTTTAAAGGGAGAATTGCAATTCCATTCCACTTTATTAAATAATCAATTACATAAATTAAGGAAATTTTTGTCAAATAGTGTCGTATGCTCATTCAATTCCTAAAGGAATGGATTAGTTATTCTTGCACACCAAATGTAATATAAGTATATAAAACACCTACAACAATTGTTTTGTAGTTGCTATTCAACTATAATATTCAGATGTAGGTACAATGAGTTGTTTCTTAGTCTTCCAAGAAACTAAGACAGGACCAAGCATCACACAATATCTTGAAAAGGATTTTTTATTGTCTTTACTAGAGCCCTAATCAAAATTTAGAAAACCCTTCAAGTCCAAACTGTAGCAATAAAATAAAGTCCCAAAGACATTGTACATTTCAAATACTTCAATAAGTCAAATAACGCATCCAAGTGAGGATTGCATGGACAAGATACAAGCTGACTAAGTCGATGAATAGCAAATGAGATATCACATCTAGTCAAATTAACATACACCTAGTAGACTCTTATGAGAAGGCAATGTAATCGAGTTTAAAAAAAAAAAAATGATTACCGTGTAAAACGGCCCATCCATGGTTGGTTGGTTACATGGCTCGATCTTTTGGTTCAATGACATAGTATTGAACCTTCATCGTACAGTCCCTAGGCTTGAACCCGATCAGTCTTAGTGCTAGTTTCAAGTGTACTGGGTTGGTCAGACCATAGCTAAATTAACACTAAAAGAACTGTCGTTTTTTCATGAACACTCGAAATCCATTAAAACATGTATATGTACGTGGAGTTTACAAGTTATTTTCCACCAATAGAAAATTGTGCTTCACATCCCCTAAAATCGTGTTCTCCCTTGCCTTTTTTTTTCTTTATTTTTTAATTCTTTTGTTCAACTTTCAAACATTTTTTAATTTTTTTGGGTGTTTCCTTAATTTTCTCATTGTTTAGGATTTTTATGTCATTTTTGTGTTTTTTTTTTCTTTTCTTTTTTTCTTTTTGAATTCTATACTTTTCTTATTTTTCTTTTCCTTTCCCTACTTTTTATATTTTCTTTTTTTTTTTTGTGGTACTTCCCTAACTTAATATTTTGAAGTTTCCTAAAAGATTACCTTAAAAGCTAAAAATAAAAAGACAAAATGGGGGCTCCACAAAACCTAAAATGGAATTTCGGGTTTTGTTTCCATGATTTCACAGAGTGTGCTATAAAATTTTGATGGCTTTATTCATTCTAGACTATACATCATATAAGTTGGATTACGATTTTTGGATTTTAGAGGTTTTATATTACTTCTTTAGGTATTTTTGAGGACAACTATTATTATGTGTTATTAATAAAACACAAAAGACTATACCAACAACAGCGCTGAGTGAGGGTGTAGTTGAATCGAGTCAAATAGATTGAGTTTTAAATTTTAATCTCAAGTTTGAACTCAACTTCATTAACTCGATTAAACTTAAAGTTTTTAGTAATTTTCCCTAGTCATTATCATATTTACTTATATTTAGATAAATTAAAAATTATATCAAACTCAATTAAGCCCGTAAAATTAATAAGCTTAGTATTTTAAAACTTAAACTCAACCCGATTTACTATTTTAGTAGTTTGACTTTCAAGCTGAGCTCAAACTTAACGCAACTATTACTAAATTGAATTTGAATAGAACTCAAGTTGAGCTCGAGTAATTTTATAAATTCACTTGGTTATTTACACCCTTGATGCTGAGTTTCGAGGAAAAGGGAAAAAAAATGTAAAGAAAGAACTATATTTTCATTAATCGATGGATATTATGAATGCTTTTCTAAATTATTTGCACGCCAAAGCTTTTCCTAATGATCGTAATAATAACCATTCCTTGATTGTGCTTTTACTAATAGCCACTTAAGTTGTTGAAAAAGCTTGTACCAATAGCTTTGACTCTCCTATAATTGCTATTTGCTGTTGCGTAAATTGGATTTTCTTTACAATGATAATATTCTAACAGTCCCATTAATATGTAGCTCGAGATATTTGTTGGAGAGGAAATTGATACTCTAAAGGACTCGAAAAGACACTTCAATTCTAACTATACATTTTATGAAAAATCACGTGCATGGAAATTTTTTTTTTTTTTTAACATTTGCCTTATTCCAAATTGCATCTGTAACAATATTTTAAGTATTATTTTATTTTATTTTATTTTTTTTACTAATAAGATAACTGCTATTAAATCGACAACTATCTCGTCAACATGTGATTTATACTCAAACAGGAATTTATAACATGCAGAATAAAAAGTACTACAATTAATAACATTACTTGCACGTAAGTCACTCATGTATTGCATAGATGCTCTAATTATTCACAGATGTACATACTAGCGACTTTATGAAGCCTTCTTTCTCAGATTATTATATCAATTTTCTGGGATTATTGCAAATTTACATTTGAAACTATTGGTAAATGCATTTAGATTCCCTGGATTTTCAGACTGTGACTTCTATCTTTCCACAATAAAAAGATGCATGTAGCCCCTATATTGTTGCTACAACCTCAAAATCGTCGCTAGGACGATCATAAATAATGATGATTTTGTCGTTTTAGCAAATGGTTATAGAAGACGTATATAATTTCAAAAGTTACATCATGTCGGATGACAGCTACAAAAATTATAAAAGAAGGAAAAATTAAAAAAAGTACAAAAATCAATAAAAAAATTATTTTAAACAGAATTTACTGTAAAAAAAAAATAAAACCTAAAAAAATATATTTCACAACCTCATATCTCACTACAGCAAAAATAGATATTATCGAAATGTAAATTTATCAAGGTATTAATTATAAATAGAAAAAGGGGAATTGCAAGGAAAGGCTTTTCTTACCGCATAAGTCCTATCTATTAAATTCTCACATATATTAATTGTAAGAATCATTTTGCCACATAAATGCTTATGTGGCGTCTCACTCCCCATAACGTGTAAAATCCCCATTTTGGCGCGGTATCAAAACTACACTTTACACTTCATGCTCATAAACGAGCCAATCCTCCAAGCCTTCTTCTCTTTCGCTTTCTTTTTTTTTCTTAAGAAAGCCATGAGTCCTTTCTAAACACAAGAGCACAGACCACTACTTAAGTAAGTAATAACATCACTTCCTCTCTCTCTCTCCTTCCCTCCCTTTATCATCTCTCTCTCTGATTTAGGTTTTTTCTCAATGTGTTTTGGTGGTGTTTTTTTTTTTTTTTTTTTTCCCCTAGAATAAGATTAAAGGTACCAGAAGTGGAGCGGCATTGGTGAATTCGTCTATATTTACACCGCAGATAATAATTCTATGATTTCTCATGTTTATTCATTTGGCATTTTGTGTCTTGTCTTTAAGCTAATTCACGTCTTCCTCCATCTGACCAATATTTTAACACTTCTCTTATAATTATATACGATACAATCAGGTTGTATGTGATGTGACTTGTCCTTTCATGGAAAAAAGAATACTCGAAGAAGAAAATTAGTTGATTCATTTGAAGAAAGAAAAATTTTAGTTTAACGAGAGAGGGAATATTCGCTAGGTTGGATGTTTCTGATAATATGCCATTCCATTTGGACTATTGTTGCCAATTTTGTAATAAAATGGCATTTTGCATTTCAAGCATATAGTTTTGCAACTGACAATGCTTGTGAGCTAATGAAGTTTGAATATTAATTATATCTTAATCCTATTTAGCATTCTCTGTCTTAGTTTTAATTTCATCAAGACTTTCAATGTGAACCCTTACCATTCAAAAGCCTAAATGTAATATATAGTCTATTCAAGACCCAAAAGACCATGAGGTTTAATATATTCCCTTGCAACATAAAATCAAAATGTCTAATAAACAAATGTTTAAAGAAAAAATTTGAAAAATTTTTATTACTTAACAAATGTTTCAAGACATCATTATTATTTTTCACATGAAAATTGATAATATTATACTCTTATATATATATATATATATATATATATATAGTTTTAAACATGAACGATTAATTTATTAACAAGATTCTATAAAAGCACTTACATAAATGATGCAGTTGATCAATTGATTAAGTAAGCTTTGTGACTACATGAACATGATGTAGCTACATAAGGGCATAAATTGTCAAACTAGCCAACAAATCTGTCACCTCTATTGTTAATCATAGGACAGTCTAAGCTCAACTTTTTGTCACTACCCTATAATTCCTAGAAGAAATCACAAATCACGATATAAGAATACACAATCCCCTATTTCGCAATACATATTTTAATTCAACAATTAGAGATGAACGTTTCAGGGGTTATGTTATTCTTATTTTGTTGCCTGTGTTATACATAATAATTGCACCTTGATTGTCAAACCTCAAAAAATAAAGGATTTGAAGGTCATGCTTCAGACTATCTCTTGCTTAGATTTCTAGATTGTGATTTTCTGTATGCGTACTCCTGTACGTGTTCAAATTAAAGAAATTTATTCTCTTTAATCCTAGTTTAAATTTTTCTTTCGTGTTAGAGGCAATATATTGGACATGTGGATTGATAGAAAAGAATAAAGATCCAAATATGGAAAGATGATATAATGGGCCAAGATGACATTACACAAAAGAAAAGCCCGTGATGACTGCGATTTTATTCCCTTTCATTTCCTTCATTTTCTTATTATATTTTCTTCATAATTCAATATCTAGTGCACTCTCCAAATTGGTCGATTCCTCCTAATCCTACGTGGTTCTAGCTATACTTATAAATCCTAAAAAATTGATAGTCTAAACCCTAATTTAAGTTCGAATGTCATAAACTATGTAATAAGTCGACAGGACTAATAATAATAAAAAATTATGAAACTGAATAAATCAAAATAACACCGATAATAAAACATTAAAAATTGATCGAAACCCTAAATCTAGTTTATACACAATTAACCAAATCGAACCCGAACTTGATCAAAACCTTAAAACTATAACTTCAAGCCTATAAAATAATTAAATATCACTCAATAGTGATATAATTGTAGTCGATTGCAATTATCAACTAAATCGTGTAATCGCATAAAATTTTTAATGAAATCGTTAAAATAACTTATAAAAATTATAATTGTAACTAGTACCAATTAAATTAATAAATTTTCATAAAATTCCAAAATTAATTTATAATTATCATTTTTATGATTTTTATGTTTAAAAAAATTACATATAATTATTTCTAATTTCCTTTTTCTACCATTTTTCTATTTTCCTTTCCTTCTTTTCTTTTCCTCTCCTAGTTTCCTTTTCCCACACGTGAATTGCAGCTGTAAATACAACAGCCCATGTGTGTGAATTTTAATTACAAGTGTCAAACACTTAAGGGAGAAAGGATAAATTAATAAAGGAAGTATCATTTCTAATTTAATGCCTAATCTAATAGGATAATGATCTTGTATTTTTTTATTATTTACTTGCTTCCATCTGCCAATTCACGTCCCAAAAAAAAATACAAAAAAATCTGGATGTGAACAATCAAAAACACAAAGTGAAGAAAGAAAAGAAAAGCAAAGTAAAAATAAAACAAAAGCAAAACCGAGAAGAACAAGAAGAATAAGAAGAAAAAGTGGATGAAGGAGGAGAAAAAGAAGAAGAAAAATTAAGGATCATATCAACATATTTAGGTGAGTATATTTATTTTAGTTGTATATATGTATACTATATAGTATATACATGCATATACTAAGTATTTTTGTTGTATTTTACTAAATAATTCATTAATATACATGTATGTATGCATAAGTAGATAACCAAATATATATGTATCTCTTATGTATGTATAAAGTATGTATGTAGACATGTATATGTATATACTAATAAATAGAATATATGGTATATATATGTACATGTATGTATAAATAGGAATATATAGTAAATATTTGGAAATCTTATTATTTGAATATGACATATATGAACATGAAAAAAATAAAAAAAATAAATACCTAGATATATATATATATAAATAAGAGTACATATAGTATGTATTTAGTATTTTTACAAAATAAATATAAATATATACATATATGTGTACACATGAAAATGATTATTTATGTATATATGTATACAATCTTTATTTTCATATGTATATATATATAAATAAGTATTCATATATTATATACATGTATTTTGTATTTATATATTCATATATACATGTAAACTATATTTTATATACATATATGTATACATAGACATATGGCATAAATATATGTATAACATATAGTATATAAAGTATACCGTATATTAAGTAGTATATACGGTACAATAATATTTGCTAAATAAAATAAATTTATAAATATGTAAGAAGTGGGTATATATATTACTGTAAATCAGGAATAACTAATTAAGTAAATTATAAAATTAATCAAATATAGTAATAAGTATATATATATATAATGTGTGTGTGTATGTGTATCGTAAAATACAAATAAATAATAAGAAAATAATAAAAATAACAGTAATAATAATAAATTATTATTATTATAATAAGACTAAAATCTCAAAAATAGGTAAAAATGAATAGCTAAGGTAAAATATGCTTAAAATAATAAAATTATCAATTATATGATTTAAATCATTATTAAATCATAAATATATTAAGAAAAAACTACAATTAATATTTTATAACTTTTTTAATTAAAATAATAAATTTTACGATATTTTTATATCACAGTTCAAATTGCGAATCACAACATTTAAAACGGATCTCGCTACGAGAAAACGCGCTCGAAAACGATCAAAATGGACTATAAGTTAATAACGATCCCAGTTAAAACAAAAAAGTTATACACAATTTAATAAAAAAATCAAATCAACAATTTCGCGTAACTAAGTGAAGTAAACCTCACAAATTACGATACTAATTTAGCTTTAAATTCCCAAACTTACAATTTTCTATATTCCTTATTTTAAGGTGATTCCAACCTTAACCTTGAGCTACCTTAGATTATTACGACCCTTGAGTTGACTATAGCTGAGTGAGTTTTCTTGATGATTCCATACTTGTTTGTATTCATAATTAGTGAATATAAATTATGATCAATAATTGAATGTTGTATAGGGTTGGGTTGGGTTATGCTTGCGTATGATAATTGGTTGTTAACGATGAATTTACTTTAAATTGCAATAATGTATTGATTGTTGCATAGTAGATTCACTAGGAATCGATTGTTTGTGACTTTGATTGATCATTAAATAATAAAACCTAATTTTACTCGACTAGAAAAAGTTAATGTGAAACAAGCGTAATCGTACTCTACATAACTAATTCCGGCAATCACATTATGCGGAGATAACGAGAGGCCATACATAGGTTGATTATTTGATTGTTATAGATTTTATACAGTGCACATGTACAATATAACCTTGCCTTGGCCCATGGGATTATTAGACGTCGAAGGCACTAACCGCCTGACTAAAGGTCAAGTTCAGAGGCCTCCATTTAGGGGTAAGTAAGAGCTGCATGAACCTACTCACAATCATATGTAAAACTTGTTTTTTATAAAACTGATAATGGATATACCATTACATTTTAAAAACAAAACACGGAGTTTTGTTATGAGATAAGTTCTAGTATGATACCCAAATCTGACTGTACCGATGCATCTCCAGCCCTAATTTCAGAGAGCGTTAAATCTGAGTTGCATGCAATACCTAGTCACCTGCATTACCTAGTCACCTGCATGTATTTGTTTGGCATACTGATTGACATGCATTCATTTTATTAAACTTAATTGCAGTATAACCTGATTATTGTATGATTGAGGAAATTATCTTACTAAACTAGTCAACTTATGCCCTTATAGACTTCTTTGACAGGCTAAGTTATTCTGGAGTTGGGCCGTCGCATGCCCGAGGTTAGTATTTCATCAGGAGGTCGATATGGGAGCAAGATATGTTCGAAGTATTCACATGACTGTTTATCTAGATTATAGATCTGAATATGTGATAAACTGATATTAGTTTGAGTTAAAAGTTCTAAAGACTTTCTATTTGTAAATTCTTATATAAATAGATTATGTGTTATGTTTTATGAAATGATATTACCTATATTTATGCAACTTAGATGTTAGTTGTAGCTATAGTTGTAGTCTTATGTATCGTATAAAGGGTCGTCGATTGTAAGGGAATTCAATCTACAATCCTTTGTACGGTATACGGCAACTGCTACGACTAGCCCCCTCAGGTCGTAACAATACCAAACGAACCAAACTCTTAAATATGCGAGCTGGACCTCTTTAGTGTTTGTTATTATGTTTTCTTAACCTTATGCACTGTACAATTCGATTTTTGTTATTATATTTAGAGGTTTGTGTTTTATTAAAATGTGGCTTATAATAAGTATCATCAATGAAAACCATATGCATCAGAATTAGCCTTTAAGCCCTACCCCTACCCCTTCACCCCCCTTTCTTGTTCTATTTTTTTACCCTCTTCCTGATTGAGTTTGATATGGAAACATTTTCCCATCTCTATAGATTGAACAATGCATTTATTTAGTGTTTCATTTTGTTTCAAATTGCTTCCTTTTAGTATCTCTATGTATATAAATTAGATTTTCGATACCCTTTACCTTACTAGAGTTTGAGTTTAGTAACATAACTTGTTTAACATGATAAGAACATAGAGGCAATGTTTTTTTTTATTTTTTCTTGTTGGGATGAGAATTGTTGATGATATTGCTGATATCGCTAATATCACACCAATTGCTATAGCAATTGAGGTACTTTCCAATTTCTACATCAATGTTGCAATTTATTCTCCGTCTTTATTATCTTGCTTTTGAACTACCTTTTTTTTTTTCTTTGTTGTAAATTTTGTCTATTTTTAAGGAGATAATGATTGATAGAGAACTAAATGATATGGAATTGTTTATTTGCAGGTTTTTTTACAAATTGAAAATTATCTTCAAGGTATTTAGATTGAACACATTGGATTCATATATACTATTTGTTTGTTCACTTTTTTTTTTCTTCAATCTTTTTGTCAATTTTGATCATTGATGTGGTATTTATAGCAATTCCTTTTACCTAATATTTTGTGATGTTATGTTTGATTGGTTAAAGAATATTAGAAGTTGTCATTGCTTGATATTTGAAGGGTTGATAATATTGCAATTACATTATTTTGCAATTTATTGCACTTACTAGTTGATTGATTTTTATTTAAATGTGCTTAAAGATAATATTAGCTATCCATCTTGAAAATGGCTAATCATGATACAATTTTAAGTCAAAAACAACTATTGAACTAAGGGCATATGTTCTATTGTAAGATTTTTTATCGAGCAAAGAAAATTAAGAATTATATTTTGACACTTCTTATTCCATTTAGTTATGAATTCGATATCATATGACTATACAAAGGCTGCCATAAGCTTGCTAAAAAGAATGTCTTGCTCGATTAAAATTCAATAAGAAGTTCTAATTTTTTAAGGTAAGTAAAGTTATATATAATTTATTTTATTCCTTTTATTGTCCTCAAAGCATTAGTCTAAATGTTATATTGGCATGTCGTTGTATCAATTTAAGGGGTATTAGGTACCAAATTTTGATATTTCCATTACATAAAGATCACACAATTGAAAATTTTTCTACTTATGATAACCAAATATTTTAGATGTGAAATGAAGAATGGCATGTGGATAGAAAAAGTACATGAAGAAGGTTAGTCTATGTCAAATAAAAATCCTCAATTGTCCATATTTCCTATTCATGAAAATGTATTGGTAGCTATAGAAAATTGAATATGATGAAATTTAAAAGAAAATCAACCAATATATTGATGAATATTGAATGCTTAGGATGAGTGAAAGGACGTAACATATGACGCATCATTGTACTTCTCTAGAATATATAAAAGGCGTACAGAGTTTCCCTAAAAAAGCTGTGCAACATCGTAAAGATTCTAATAGGCTTATCCGCTGTCCTTGTCAAAATTGCCTTAACCAAGAATAGCTACCAATAGAAGCAATTTAAGGTTCATCTATTCCCTAGGGGAATGGCTTGGTCATATACCACTTGGACATTTCATGGAAAGACATCACATATTGAGAGGTGAAAGCGTATATTATCAGGTTTCAATAGCTCTAATACTATTAACAATGAGCAAAATGTGTAACACCCTCTAATAACAGCTGAAGTTGGTTGTAATAATGGTTCTACATTTGAGGATGATTCCGATCGTCAGATATTGAATGATTTGGCTTATAATGGTAGTGATTCTAACAATGATATGTTAGAGGATAATGGGGGAGATGAGATTGAAATGGATAAGTAGAGTGGTTTGTTTGAAGATGCCAAGTGTGAATATGTAATAAATTTTCATTGTTAAGGTAGATGGTCAACAATCTATAAAGAATTTCAATTATTAGCTTAGGTTTGTTAAGAGTATATTATCAAAGGGGAAATACTCTTAAGTTCACCTTATGATTGTCGAAAGTTGTTATGCTAGCCGAGAATGGATGCAACTTTAATACATACATGTGAGAATAATTGCATATTATTTAGGAAAGAATTTAAAGATTTGGATAATTGTCCACATTGCAACCATTCGAGGTAAGAACCTAAGACTAATGAAAAGAAACAAAAGAACTCTTGTGAAAAAGGAGAGATTATTTTTTTAATTTTTTGTGCAACACTAGCTATCAACAACTATGGTAGTATAATTATGATTTTTTTTCATGTAGAAACACTCCTCTATTAACACTACTACCTAAAGAAAGATGCAATATCACCACACTGCTAGTACAAAATCATTCATGTACCTTCAGCATAGTAAGGCACAAAAAAGTCCTTTTTCCAGTAGAGTAGTAGAGTTCAGTCATTTCAATTTGCTTACACATGTAGAGGGTTTGTTGGTAAAAAAAGATATAGAAGTTTTAAGTTCTTCTTTTGACATGTATTTTTATAGGAAATATGACATAAAATTTTATTTATCATGAAAAATGCAATAAAAAACGAAAACACAATTAGATTTCCATAATACTTTTTTTATTATTATAAAATCCAAAAAAAAAATTAGAATAGTTTAGCTTTTCTTGTTGCTGTTGTTACCATATTTTATATATACAATACCTACTATTCTCTCGTCCATTGTGTAATTATTAGGCAGAAGGGATGTATTTAAAATTCAGATGTGGCTTTAATGACAAACATGCAATTCTTGGCTGTCAACATGTGGCATGATGAGGTTCCAAGTAGTGGTTGGCTAAATAGCATAATAGCCACTACAGCAGGTCTTTCCCTTTTTTTCTTCATCGATTGGAGATTTCGGATGGCTGATTATTTTTGCTACTATGCTTAAAACAAGACAAGTTCATCCATTGTTATTCTCTTCGTTGTCCAACGCTGTCCATACTTGCAAATGAAATAATATAGCATTCCTTATTGCCATCTTCTCTAATCAGTGTATTTGATTCACATAGAATGGCATTAATATGGAAAATCTTTTAGTTTAAATGGAAAAACCATTCCTTACTCCCAGTGTTAATATACAAGTTCATATATGAACTTACCAAAAATAAAAAGTTCATAAATGAAAGGTGCAATAAAATTACTGGTAGTAGTCTCAGAATACTAACCTTTGTTCCAGGAAATTACATTAGTTCATGGAAAAGTACCTTATATCTAACTATTGAAGCACAAAAGCTACATTATGTGTGATCAAATATGTGATATAACAAAATTAAAATAATTCAATCTAGTTAATCATATGTATGAATCTATAGTCTATGAAAAGAAATCCAACACATAAAATATGTGTTATTCGTTTCTATGCCATATTGGTTTCTCTATCTTGTAGTAGCTTTCCATCCCCTACTAATATTATTGGTTGTTTCTTAGGATGATATGATCATTTGTGTTTTGTGTAAGCTCCCAAAAATTGAGTTTAAGACAATCGAACTCAGATTTACGGCTTTTAGGGAAACTTATCCAATTGAGCCCAAACTTTACGATTAGAATAAAAAAGTTAGTCGAGATATTACAGTAAAGTTAGATTTTAGTAATAATAACCCGAAATCCCAATTTTACCCTTGGAAGTTGGAATATTTAGTATAGCATTGAAATGTTCGGAACTCCTAAAATCGAACTTAGATTGCAACAAAAACTTAAAGATAAGTTAATTGAGCTATAAAATGAGATAATATAGTATAATTTACTATATAAAAATACACGTAATTTAATGAGTATACCCGGTATAAATAATAATTATACTCGTAAATTAACCCTAAATTATGTAATTATATATTTATTGTGTTGAATTCATGAAATTAACTTTAGAACATATCCTAAAAATAAAAGATATGATAGAAACTTAATTATATGAGTATAGTTATATATTACACGTGATAGTCACAAGGAATATATACTCGTATATTAAGTAAACAATTAAGTATTAATAAAATATACTCAAAATACGTAAAAACATTGCAAAATATTATCCAAAAGCCTTCCAATTGCTAATTCACGCCTGGAAATTGCTGGAAAACATCAAAGCTGGACAATTACTGAATCAAAAGGTGAATTTACAAGCCAATGCCACCTCCTACTTGCAATTAATGAACGAAAAAGAAAGAAAAAAAATTTAAAAAAAGGGAACCGACCTAAACAACTATAAAGCCGTTAAACAAATCACTTTACATCTTTTGGAACCAAAAACAACAAAAAGAAAAATTAGAAAGAAATTGTAGAAAATAAAATGAAATTTAGAAAAAACAGAGCAATTACCGAGCTGAGTTAGTTCCTAAGATTTCCTTTGATCTGTTATTATGCCACTCCACCACCAAGGAGTACTCCCAGCGTCTAGGAGTTCCAACATACCCCCACCACCCCACGGCTGCCGGAGATACCAATAACACCAAGGTCAAATTCTTGCCCTGTTTTTCAAAAATTTTTAAAAATTAGTAAATCCATCCAGAAAATTATGAAAAAAATTGTACTTAGGTTATTTTAAATATGCTTTCATGTGATATTTTTATTTTTTAAAAATTCGTAATATTTAATATACTTTATTAAGAAATCTACTGTTCACCCGAATATAATTGTAAAATAAATATACTAAATAATGTTGTTTCTAGCTGAAAATTTTTGTGTAGGATGTGCATGATATAATTTAATATTTTATGATCGGGATACACTTTAAGTGTATTAGAATTGAATAATACTTATATCGTTACAATATAAGAACAAATTAGATAAAATATAATTTAAATCTATAAATTACGCATAATACGATCATTTTTATATAATTATGTATAGTTGTATTAAAAACGCAAACTACCCGTTAAAAACTATCTCTAGAAACAGACTCGTAAAACGTATTATTAGGTCTATTCGAACTCAATAACACTAATTTTATTGAAATCGGACAACCTTAAGTAATTTAGCCTATAACTATATCATATTTAAGAATATACACATTTCGGTAACCTTACCAAAATCAAAACGTGAATTAATAAATAAAAAGTACATTTCCATACAATCAAAACGATATATAATACGTAATAGTCTATATGATGTACAGTATCAATAATTAATAATTTAATTCGATATATAGTAATAACATGACTATATAGTATGGAAATAATATATATATATATATAACCATTTTAGATTAAACCCTAATGTTTTCGTAATTATTACAAAAACTGAATTTAGGTCTTTTGTGTAATTAGGACCTTCCAATACAAAGACGATTAACAATTCAAGACAGCAATAACGAACCTCTAAACAAGTAAATTGGGATTGTGGCTTTACCGCTTGTTTGGGTACTATTTAAAGTATCCGAGGACCCAAGAGTATTTCTAGTTGTGTTTGTAATTAGATGATTATGCGCATGCAGTGTGTGTGAATGATACTCGGTTGTGATAGGAGTTCAACTCATTGGTGTGCTGTTCTGCATATTTGCATTTATTCTGTATTGTGTGAACTTGTTGGTCACTCCTGATTAACACTAATAGTTATTCGATTAAAATGTAGTTAGACATGCATAATCACCCGTTAAGGGAAACGATTAAGAGTGTTAGGCCAAATACCGACTTCCTTCGATGAGGATAGCTGAAATGGTCCTTTTCCCATCCTTAGTCGAATTAAGTGACAGGTGAGGAGGTCGTGGCAAGGTTGGGGGCCGTAGTTCGAAGGTAGTCATGGGAGGAGAGTGTTCTCCATTACATAAGCCCGGGTTTGGTCTGACTTAAGTCGCAATGAAACTCCTCAATCCAGGTTGGAGCGAATGTAATTTCTCTAACCTCACAATGGACCGGATAACACTGTTCGATGTTTTCATTTGAGTGATTGCATTGCATTTCATCATGATTATTAACCTTATTTGTGATTGTACAGTACTCTTCTGACTCCGTCCCACTTACTGAGCTAGTTGTGCTCACATCCCTACAGACTCTTTTGCAGGTGTTAAGTAAAGACAAGATGTTCAGGTACCACCGTTCACAGATTAGTATGCTGCTATGTGGGAAAGTGAGGATCGAGGAATTAACTGAACCTGAGCTCGACTTTATCTCTAAGTTTTGAGGAAAACTAATTGGGAATTCCCTAAGAGCCCACTAGTTTTTCCAACTTATTGTATATGGACCACAAAACCTGTGGTTTTTAATAAACTCTGATTGTAAACTTTACCTTTGGACATGAAATGTTTGTTTAAATACTATTGTAGTACTAAACAGCAGGTTGTATAGAACAAGTATCTTGTAAAAGCTCTACCACAGGTTTGGTTATTAGCAGGTGTCAGAACAGACGTTTCAAGCTGGTTAAGTTGTGCGCCTTATGTAAACTGTGTCTACGATAGCAGCTGTAAGGTCAACTTCTATCTTAGATTAGTTTACACGGCGGGACTGTTATGACTCTTCTTGTTTGGGGCATGACATTTTGCGCTTAATATTTAGTTTTAATATGTTTTATTGCAATATATCAGGGATTGATGGAGATAAGGACATTTGAACACACCCATAAGAGAAGAAAGGGTGAATCAAGTGAATGGCTGAATACTATAATAGAAGAAAAATAAGTAAGTTATATTTCAGTGTTTGTATTAATTGATTTTTAAACCATTATAATGTAGCAATTTGTCTTTTACCATTTTTTTTAGCTTATTAATCAACTATATATGACATGATGTAGAGAGTTATGATAGAATCATATGAAAAAAAAAAACTTGGAATAATCACAGTCATCATGACAAAGACCAAAGACATAAGTAAAGATTATGAGAGAGTTGCTTAGACATAAGCCTAGTTATAGTCGTAGTCTCGATCACGGTGGCCCTAAGCCACCTTTAACTCGTTTATAAATTCCTTTTATCTCCCATCCTACATCTTCTGCCTCCACCAAACACGTTACAATGTTGTAGAATAAAATTTCTACCTTAAAAGACATTGTTGCTCAGCAAAAACAACAACTTAACCAATTCATGGCCCAACAACAATAGTTTTTTGCTATGTAACAACAATGGTTTGCTCATATGATGTTTACTACTCCAACAGTGCAACCAGCTAGATCAGTACCTTTCTTAGGAGGTTTGGTATTAAAAATATGCCATTGTCTTCATTGACTACACCATCGGGTGAATCCTCACGTGTACAACAAACATCATACCCTCAATCTCTAATGCAAGCAGAGGTTAGGTATATGCAATCTTACTTTCCAACTTCATTTCATCCTTTCCTTAATACTCAATAACAACAACCACGGCCTTCGACAAACAGACCTCATTGATGAATTCATCTCTTTATTTTGCTATGTAGACCTCTTGATTAGCTACTATTGTGTTTATCATGTGACATGCTTAGATTTGTCGACCTTTTGATTAGCTATGTTGACCTATTGAAAAGATACTTTATTAGGTTTTGGGGCTATATAAAGAAGGTATACTTTGATTTGGTTTTTTTAGATATACTATGAGAGTATACTTTGATTAGGTTTTTTTAGTATACTATGAAGGTATGCTTTGATCTTTTATTGAATACTTTTGAAAAGATACTTAAGGAGGTCTTTTTGGGTATACTATGAGTATACTACTTTTGAGTCTAATCTAATTTGACTTGTTTAGGTTTGATATTCTCTTGAGTACTTCTAAAAATATTTGATTATGTAATTTTTAGATTAATTGTCATTTAGTTGTATTTTGATTAGGTAAAATTTAAAAGAAATATGCTATGTTATTGTATCTTGAATATTTATAATGTTATTGCGCTATTATTTTCTATATGGAGAGATTTGGATATAATTGAATTGGTATGGATTTGTTATATGTTATAAAATGTATATTATGAGAGGATTTTTATATAAAAGGAAGACGAAATGAAAGTTGATATGTCTCTTATAGGGGATAATTTTGATATTTTTTCGATAATAGAAAACGTGATGATGAATGGAAGCAATCAATATATATATATATAGGAAATATGTATTTATCACATGCATTGCGCGAATTTTGGAAGGAAAAAAAAAATATACATATTGCAAGGATTTTATTCTCACTTATGGTATGCACAATTGTCTGGTAAAGTGATTTACTTTATGGAAATTACTGTCGCAAATAATCAAAAGCTGACATGCACCAGCACTTTCTCTCAACTTCATAGGAAACCAATTTCTCGCAAATGCCCATGTTTTTTAGAGAATTTTAAATCGGTGCAGATGATTACAAATCAACCATTCCTCGGTATATAGAAAAGTTGACGGAGTTATTGCAAGGGTTAACTTGTGTTGATTAAAATTCTCACAATAGTGCTATTCTAATGATTTTCTAACCATTTGTGTAAGAAAAAAGTTTTTATATTTAATAAATTTTGTTGTAATACCACTAGATTAAAATGATAACCTTACACCACTGATGATCTCATACCCCATAATAAAACTTTGATAACCTTATACTATCGATGAGAAAAAAAAAAAAAAAGACATTACACCAATACAAAAAAATAATTTTAATCAATATCTAATCACTCTTCTCTAATTGATTATAAGTTTTGCTTATTTATAGGTATAATATGATATAATATTTTAAAAAACTAAATCTTTAATAAATCTAAAAATAAAAGATTCCATATTTTGAATAAAATATATATACTTAACCAAATCCTAAAATAACATATATTAATAATATCATATCTACCATTTTTTCTTGAACCACATCACTACTAGCATATGCTCAATAGTCTGAGTTTTTTACATGTAATTTTCCACTTTTTTGCTCTCATTATTCTAACAAATTTATTTCTACACTCATATGATCTAATGTATGCTCTATTCTTCGATCCTCATGAAATCTATAAATGACTTCCCACAAAGCTCATGTGAGAAAAAGCCCTTTGTGTATTCTATAACACCTATTTTTGTGAACTTTGCTGGAGTTTCTGGAGTAATAAGGCTAGGTGCTGGACCTAACTCTCCATCCAATTTAGGAGCACAAAAGGTGGCAATTGATATCCGCTCTTTAACTGCATTCACCGTCGCTCGATGCTCCACGCTTTGATATATACCATTGGTCACAACCTTTTCAATATAGAAAATGCATTGAAGTAATTTAGGGAAAAAAAAAACATCTTTGAATTGTCAATACAATTCAACTCAATTTTTTCTTGAATATAAGGATTGTGAAGGTTTAGATTATGGACTAAACATATGGCTTTTTTTCTTTTTCATTCCTTGGAATAAAAAATGAAATGATATTCAAATATAACCTGCATCCCTAATATTTAAAGGAAAAGGGAATTTTTATGAAATGGTTTAAATTCATTAAATTAACCTCCTTATTTTAAAAAGCTTTTTCAATAATAATTTAATTTTGAAAATATAATATATTTTTTTTATCTTCTTATACTATAGTTTAGCCAACAATGACAATCTAAAAGCACTCAATTATCACTTCGTTTTTCTTTATATCCGACCACGTAGGTATTTTATTTTGAGGCACATGTCACGCTCATCTTTCACGCATCTTTATGATCATTTCTTCTTCTTTTTTTTTCATAAATACGAACTAAACATTTAAGTCCTCACCCTTGAGATGTTTAATTGGGTGCAAAATTTTTAAAAAATGTGATGTAGTCTTGCGTTTGTATACATAAAATTATAGTGGTGAGTGTCATGCATAAGCAAAGGCATTTCAGTAAAGGTGTATCAACTGAATTTCAAATGATCTTTGTGATCCTAAGCGGTACATAAGCACATTTAACAATAAATTCTGTAATTGTCAATAGACTAACGATAAAGAAAATGTCCTTTAAATTTAATCATTTATTAGGACTAATTCACTTAAATTATTAAAAGAATCGAAATCAAGATATTAATTAAGAGATCTAAATTTTGTAAATAAAAGAAATAAGAGCAATTATTACCTCCAAACTGTCTCCGACATTGATGACAAAGGCATCAGAAAGAGGTGTAACAGGAACCCAAGTACCATCTTTCTTGATTTGAAGCCCTTCTACCTCATTCACTTGAAGGAGAATAATCAAGCCACCGGCATCTGAATGAGGAGTGTGACCCATAACTAGCTCGGGTTGTGGACATGGAGGATAGTAGTTCATCCTAAATGCTTGTATTCCTTCCTCAAAAAGTTCCATCATATCTTTGATCTCCATTTTTAGGGCTTTGGCCATTTGAGTAAGCACTTTCAAAGCAAGACTCTTGAGCTCCAAGGTGTAAGTCTCCAGTATATCTCTAGGACCAGAGAGAATAAGTGCTTTAATTATCTTGAGAATTGGAATTGAAGTTAAAGAAGTGTAAAAAGTATACATATATAATGTAGAAAGGAGATATTCATTATGGATAATTATACCAAAAAGTAAACTACGCTAAAATACATTATATAATATGTATATACTATTCACACGATGATTATTCCACATTATAGTAAGAAAAAAAAATAGTGTAATTTTTAGATTTTTGATGCCTATATTGTGTTATCTTGATTATTTATTATTATATTGTTTTGAGTTTATTATTTATTATTATGTTGAGGAAAATGGGAATTTTCTTATGTCGATCTGGTATCTATAGATAATGTATTTTGGATTTTTAGATTTGTAGAGTTGATATAAAAAAAAAAAAAAAAAGTGAATACCATATGTTTTATAGATCCCATGATCTATTTAGGAAATTTTTAATAGAACACCTGAAAGGTTGAGGAAACTTAGGGAATAGATCGGGGTGCCTAAGACTTTTGGGAAGTGAAATCATGAAAAACATGTCTCCCCAGTCCAGCTTTTGCTCTTCAGAGACGACAAAAAGTTGTCCAAAACCTTCCACTCCTCCTCTTCCTCCTCCTGATGGTTGTTGCCAGAACTTCTTCTTTTCTTCCATTGGCAGGTTGAAAAATTCTTCAATCTGTGTCTTCACCTTCTCCACCAAACTTGTGCTTACTCCATGATTTATCAACTACATAATAAAATTGTATATTCAATATTCGAAAGCGCGAAAACTTGTTTTAAAATAAATGCTTAGATGTCATTAACCTGGAAGAAACCCCAGTCTTTGCAAGCAGAGTGGAGTTTTAGTAGCTCGGAATCCGCTAAATCGGCCGACGACGACGACAGCTTCTGCAAATCAATAACAGGGATTTGGCATTCTTGATAGGTAGTTCCATCATTAGGCTTCAATGGAGGGTCTGGATCGGGACGAACGTAGCGTGGTGGAACTTGGGTTAGGGTTTGTTTTGCCAATTCCTGGACACAAGGCACAGGAAGTGAACTACCAAATGCTGTCTTGGTTTTTTCCATCAGGATTTCTCACAGGTTTCCAACTCATGCATTGTGTTATATATATTGCTCTATTATTTATAATATGAAGTCTTCTTTTGATGATTTGTCCTTAGTGGGATTTTTCTTCTTATTTTGATCTTTAATTTACTTATTTTCGACATGCTATTACGTATACAAGAGTAAAAACTAAAACCCTAAAAAGGAAATATTTATTTCTAGAGTTGGGCAAGGAAAATATTAATGGATAAGATATCTTAGGCACAGTTGTTAAATGTTCTTTGTTAAGGAATATGATGTTAGCATAAGTCAAATTTTGTGCTCATAATTTCATTAACCTACAAGGTAAAGTATTAAAAAAAAATTCAATAATACTAATATGATACGTGAATCAATAAATAATATGTAAATATTAATAAAATTTTAATATATAAAAATATAATTTATATTTTTTTAAATAATAAATATCTTTAATAATACCATATTAAAATTTTATTAATACTTGTATACTTCTCACTCATCTATGTATTTAAAACATAGTACTGTACTGAATTATTTTCTTGTACAACTATATCTTCTATTGGACTTAATTATTTTATTTAATTAATTTTTGCACATCCCAAACAGTATGATAAGGATTTAGATTGTCTTTAATCAGGTGGATTTAGCATTATTCCATCCAGTTCTGTGCATGTTATTTCTTAGCCATTCTCTACCCCCACAGGGGTTCTAAGCTTACGATATAAATAATAGGTTTTTCCAAAATTTCTACAGTTGAGTTGAAGAAAATTGGAAGAAACTTTTGAATAATTGATTTAGGGATTGAATAGATTTTATTGCTTTAAAATCTTTTTCTCAAGAAACAGAATAGTTGCCCGGAAATTATTAAATGTAAAATTTATAATAAGACAGAGAGTAAGAAAGAAAAAGATAACACTAAATATGTAGGGAGTTTTACAGTCTAGCCAATTCTCCACCATTTCAGCTGTGTACTCTATTAAGTAGAAAATATTATCTTAAGGAATTTCATTATCACAGATGTCAAATTTTATTCTTTTTAATATCTCAAAGGATTTAGAAATAGTCACTTTTTGATTCCACATAGATATATTGCTTTTAGACCATGTCCATCTAGCAAGAACTCAATTTGTATTTCTATGTTTTACATTATTTTAAGAAATTCTCCTTTTTAGAAATCATCGTTTCATCTTTAAGTTACTTTACAAATATTTTTTTAACAATTAAATATATTTAACCAATAAAAACTTAAAAGAAAAAAAAAAAAGAAAAAACGTAAGGAACACGTTGCTTGTCAGAGCAACTTTTTACGGCCAGGAAACTCCGCGTCGAGAGTTATTAGACCACCTTTTCTCCGCGTGCCGTAAGCGCGTTGAAAGAACTTTGTGTAGTTACTTGTGCGATCAACCTGGCCTCCTTGTACAGGGAGGTGACTCTGACAAGACACATCTCAATGGCTTAATTTCTTTTTTATTAAAAATAAAATAAAATTTTGATGAAAAGTTAATTTATAAGGTTAAAAAAATGTAAAAAAAAAAAAAGGTGAAGAAATTCAGGAATAAAATGTAAAGTATAAAAAAACTGATACTTGCAATATAAGAAACTTTTAAAACTATGGTCTTATAGCTAAAGGAGTGTAGCTTTGGTTCGTTGGCCATGACGTCTTGTGCCAAGCCACGATTGATGCATATGCATTATTGGAGGTTTTTAGTGTACCACATATGGAGGTCCTTATTCAATGGTGGCCGAGTCTTTTATTTATTTTTATTTTTTTTTTATCAAGGATCTCTTTAACACAAGTCTGTAGAGCATCATCATTATTATTATTATTATTTTATGCGTTAAGTATTGGTTTTATTAAAAGTTCTCGTAATCATATAAGTAAATATTAAATACTTTTATTTAAAAATTTTATATATAAAGGGAGAAGTCTTTAAAGAATGAGATCTTTAAAGTTATTGATATGATATTTAAAAATCATAAATCAAATCCGAATAATATTAATACTCTCAACAAGTTAGTCATGTCTAAAAAGTCTAAAAGAATTCTAATGTAGCAAAAGATGATCTCTTAAGATATTGGAGGTTTTTAGTGTACCACATATGGAGGTCCTTATTCAATGGAGGCCGAGTCTTTTACACTTTTTTTTTTGATTGTTGATCAAGGATCTCTTTAACACAGGTTTGTAGAGCATCATCATTATTTTTTTTTTTTTATTTTGTGTGTTAAGTATTGGTTTTGTTAAAAGTTCTCATAATAATATAAGTAAATATTAAATACCTTCATTTAAGAATTTTATATCCAAAGTGAGAAGTATTTAAAGAATTAGATTTTTGAAGTTATTGATATGATATTTAAAAATCATAAATTGAATCCGAAGAATGTAGATGTTCTTAACAAGTTAATCATGTCTAAGAAGTCTAAAAGAATCTTAATGTGGCAAAGGATGATCTCTTAAGATATGTATAATAACTCTCTTATAGAATGAAAGAGAAACACTTGTTCTAAAATGAAAGGATTTGGTAAGCACAGTGGTTCTTTGATGGAGTCTAGCAAATTGTATTTGCATATTTTTGTGACCATGGTAAATATTTTTTTCTTCATCAATTCTTCTAACTTGCCCAATCACGCCCTTACTTCATTCTAGTTCCAAGTACTAACAGCCTAGTCTAGTTCATAGCCTTCCTTTCCTTGGCTTGAAATTCAATTGCCATTTAGGTGTGATATTTGTTGTCCCCATAACTCATCGGTGTCCTTTTCATTTTTCCTTATTCCTCGCTATCTTTATAGTGCTCTATCCATGTATCGAATCTTTGTTTACTTATATCAAGGCAGGTTGCATCACTTGCTCTTGATGGAAATTATTAAATTGGGAAATTAGCTAAAAATTAAATAAGTTGTTGAGCTTTCAATTTTCATTTCTCTTTTTGCCTTTCCACTTAAAGAGGATTTATGGGGTAGTTTATATAATACATATGTATGTATATATAGTGTGTAACTATTAGTCATATAAAAATATATTTATGATGGTAGGGTTTTTTTTCTTCTTTCAATTTTTATGAAAAAAAAAACTAATATATATACCGACATACATTAGAATTTAATTGATAGGTTATCTACAGTGTACATCTATACGCAATAAATATTACCCATCGAAACTTTTTCCTCACCTCCAAAATTTGCCCTTCTAGTATTTATGAAGTAAACCTAACAAATGCAATCCCGTTAGGTGAGGACCCATCAAGACCATATTAACAACATTTATTATCATGTATATGTCTTAGTTATTTATTGATCCATCTATAGTCCCCCGCCTATATCATTCTGCTTATGGAGACCCATGAAGACCATATTAACAACATTTATTATCATCTATATGTCTTAGTTATTTATTGGTCCATCTACGGTCCTATGCCTATATCATTCTGCTTATGGAAAAATGAATATATCATGTGTTTAATGAATTGCATGAAAAGAGCAATAATATTGTATAATTTAAAATGTGTGTAAATATATCTCAACGAGAAATTTATCATTGGAATTTTTCGCCTTCTATCAGGACTATGCAAGTAGCAATAACGATAGTGTATAAGAAGGAGAATTCTCCCATCTTATAACTTTATTATTAACAATTTTACAATAGTCATAGGCTTCTTAATCAGTTACTCACATATTAAGAAAAGAATAGTTATAGTTCAACCCATGAATCAAACTAAAAAGAATTCGTACTTCATGATCTGAAAAATTCTCTGAAACAAAAATCACCAAACAATCTATTACTTTGATTTGGTCCAGATGCGTACATCAAATGAATTTGCACTTAGCTCACTAGTGTAAATGTTTAGTCCAAAAGTTTAATATGTACACTCAATCCTTTATCACTTTTAAAGGGATAGACTAAATTCGATTCTTTCTCTACTAAAATTGCACGTATAATAATTAAAAAAAAAAGTCCAAAATAACTTTTTCTCAAACAACTCATACAAATAGCTGCTCCATACAATATTAAACTTAACAGGCTCTTTTCCCCTTCTTACATTCATTAATGAATAATTTATTTCCAATTTTGTTGAATTGATTCTGGCAGCATATCATATTAACGTAATTATCAACATTACTTCCCCCCTACAACCTACTGGGAAGAAACTGACGACAATTCAAATATCAAATTGTTTGTATCATCACTTCTCGCAATACTAAAATCATTTGAAAAATGTTTTTCATTCAAACAAATGTTGGTTTCTCCACATTAAGAACTACACAGCAATTAAATGAGTAAATGATACTCAGAATCCTCTTATAGCACATTTGATTAACTTCGTGATAGTCAAATAAAATGAGTGTTTCTTATTTGTAGACTTGTCCTTGCATTTAGTTGGCAACATAATTTACACGGAATTATCGTTGCTAAAAAATAAAGAATTGTAATTCTTTACGATACCAAGCAAATGTCTATTCTTTAATCTTTTACAACATATATATTTTCATATCTATTTATGATGCATCAAAATAATTAAAATGAATAGTTATTAATTCTTTAGTTCATTCCTAAGGAGTATCAATTTCATTCCTATCTTACTTTGTTACATAAACTAAACATGCTATTTATATATTTTTTTCTTCCTTTCTTTCCTTTTTTTTTTTCACTTTATCCCATTTGTTTGCAAATTAAACCACCTAAACTTTTGCCATTACACCACATACTACGATTTGACCGTTAAAAAGTGACATGCTCTTAAAAATGGACAAGCTCCTCAACAGAGCTAAGGCAATGGAATTGATCGACTCAATGAGGAACGAAGGTGGACTGGTTCATTTCTTTTAGTATGGGCTAGAAAATTGGTAAGAAAATCCAGGCCCATGGGAAAGAAATAAGCAACAGAAGCTTGGATAACGTCTCGATTGCTACTTGAAACTCAGGTGCATTATTTAAAAACAAACGTATGTAGATTTTAATATTATTACTAAATATCATGCTTAAATGGACCTTTATACGTCAGAGATACCATGTCTGCTATCTCTCATTGCCCACACCATCCCATGCTTATATTTGTATTGTACTTAATTAATTAGTATCATTAAACCTCTATAAGAGTAAGTTCCAAATTACAAACCAGTCTGAAACCAACCTGATAGACTTTTGAATTGTTTTAGCTTAGATAGAGACATGTTGAACCGACTAACAAACCATTGGGTTCTAAGGGCCTAAGCGGTTTAACCTTGAAAAACCATGGACTCAACAAGCCCTTGAACCAATGGTTCGGTTACTTGTTCAAGTCTACTCAAACTCCAATTTAAAATTAAAAAAAAAAAGATAACAAATAAATACCATCACGGTCATGTGTTCAAATCAATTATTTTGAAACGGAAAAAATATTCAATCAAGTGAACCACTCGCACATCACTACATGTGTAAAACCTAATTTAAAAATAAAAATAAATTAATTAATTAATTTAAGGGAATTAAAGGAAATAAATGATTTTTTATATTTAGACATTGGTATGGTTTGATATGGAAATAGATATCAAATGCTAGGAACAAAATTATCATAGAAAAATATCCAGATATTGATATGGTATGTAAGTAAATATTAAGTACTAAAGGTAAAATTGCCTTAGGAAAATATTCAAATACCGATATGACATATGATTACACATTAATGCTATAGATAATTTGGTGTAAGAAAAATTTACATTTCTCACGAAATCAATTAACCGTATCTTACATTGCCATAACTCCCTCTCACCAAAAACATTACGATACTTTTCTAGTGAACTTATACTCATCTTAACCTAAATCCCTAATCAAGATTTATGTTATTGAAAGAGAAATTGAACAAGAATCAAGATTTCCTCTTTATTTAAGCACATCTTCCTTGTATCTCCATTTTACTTTTTCTAATTTATGTTTTTAGGGTTCCTTAAAATTTTGGAACAAAGGTGTTGTTATTGTTAATGTAGTGGTGGTAATGCGGTTATAATATAGATTACATCTTGATAGTATCGCAGTGCAATGTACGTGTGCCATATCTATGTATGTATGCAGCGTGTATCTTGTATGTATATGTGATGTGCGATTATGTATGTATCAGGTGTAATATATGTTGTGTGTGCATGTGTGTGAAATTTATGGCGTTAGATAATGCGTATATGCATGTGAAATTAGAGTAGCAATTTACACTGTGTATGCATATAGGACAGCGCACTAGAAGTTATAGGAGTATCAATGCCAAATGTGTGTATATGTTAGAGAGAATATTGAAAAGCTATATGGACTGCTATTTGGAAGCTCTATGGAGTATTAAGGAGAAAGAAGTTTTAAGTTATGAAATTTAGTAAATTCTAAACTAGCTTTTATATTTTGAACAGATACTAGAGAACACATGGTGTTGGATCATTTTAGATAAGAGCTCTAAGTACAGGGTACATGTTTGTTGAATGTGATGTAGGCTAGTGAATATAAATTAGACTAAATTAAAACTTAAACTTCCCTTTGACCACTCACTAGTTAGGTCCAGTAGTACTGATGAGACACTTAGTGATTTTTGCCCCGATACTATCTCCTGTGGAGACCAATACTAAAATGACCTAAGTAGATTTAGAATGGTTTATGGCACTTGGGTATTGGAGAGTACCCAATACCAATACTTATATAGTATCCATATATTGCATGTTAGAGGTCGTGAGTAACCCCAAGTCTCGGGACATTAGTACTGTGATATTTGTAGGCCTAAATGAAACATTAAAACTATTACTTATTACATTTAATAGCGGTATTTGTGTGTGTATGCTTAACTAATTCTTGTGTTTCACACACATTTGTATAGCATCCCGTATTTGGATTTGGCTCACCCTACGGGGATTATTATTTTTCAGTTGCAAGGATAGATTATGAGATAAACGATGAGCTTTATACTGAGGATTTCAAATATGATTATCTTTACTATGATGAAGAGGAAGACTATTACTATTATGAAGATGGAGCTGAGACACTATAGATTAGTTGTAGAGGTAAACTAATGGATCTATATTTATTTTCGTTATAATTATTTGTTTAGAAGACTTAAGTGGTTATAGAGTTGCTTATAACTCCTGGTGCTAGATTTAGCTATTTGACTATTATCAGAGCTAAGAGACTCCAATTTATGATTTAGATTCCTTTCGTGATTTAAGTTGTGGAGTTATGATAGTTTTCATTTATGTTATTACACTTAGCTATAGAGTTTGAGTGGTTACCATACCATTCTAGTACCATATTTGAGGTTGTCACTTGTGAGTCGACAAATTTATTGAGAATTGTAGTTTATAACAGGTACATAGATCCTCATATGCCTTTACGTGCTTAACTCCAAAGTTGACAAGTGGCAGAGTTATAGTGTCCTAGGTTTCGGGACGTTACAACATGTCTATATAAAGTATTATAATTATTTCAGAAATAAGCAATAGAAGCTTGGATAACGTCTCAATTACTTCTTGAAACTTAGGTACTTTATTTAAAAACAAACATATGTAAATTTGAATATTATTACTAAATGTTATGCTTAATTAGACCTTTATAGGTCAAAGATACTATGTCCACTATCTTTCATTGCCTACACCATACCATGTTTATATTTATATTGTACTTAATTAATTAGTATCATTTAACCTGTACAAGGATTGGTTGTGAATTGTAAACCGACCTGAAACCAACCCAATGGGCCTTTAAACCGACCCACCCCATATGTGAACTGGCTAAACCTACTGATAAATCGTTAAGGCTTAAGAGCTTAAGCGATTCGACCTTAGAGAATCTTCTACTTGAGGAGCCCTTGAACTAACAGTTCAGTTGTTGATTCAGGTCCACTTGAACCTCAATTTTTAAAAACAAAATAAATACCATCATACTCATGTGATCCAAATTAATTATTTCACAATAGAAATAAATTTCAATGAAAAATAAAAATGAATCATTCACATATCACTACATGTCTATGTAAAGTATTAGAATTATTTGGGAAAAAGATGAAAAAAAATGTGTGTAGGCAATAAATTATTAATAGTAATTTATGAAAATGCAAAAAATAAAATTAAAAAAAAAAAGCGTCATACAAAGGCCTTCAAACTAGCTCTTGAACTGCTGGTTTTATGTGAACCTACCCAAAACTATAACCTTAAAGGTTAAGTCCAATTCAACTAATCATCGACTCATAAATCGGTAGTTTAAAGCTGGTTCAGCTCAATGTGCATCTCTAGGTATCATTATTTGATAATGTGTGCTATGGTATAACCCTAGTTGCCTATCTCTTGTTAAGCCCATTGTTCTTTACTCATTTACTTATAGTTTCTTTTACAGGTTAAGCATTGCCTCTATGGCGATGATTCCTTTACCTTTAGTACATATGTACTTTATACAACTATTATTCATTCATTCATGTATGGATATAGAATGGTCATTTACAGTTTGAATCTAAGTGGAGCTATCATATTTTGTTTCTTTTGCGCATGATAAGTCCATGTTATGAGGCCTATGCAAATAGTCTTGGTAGAAAGCTAAAATGTTACTAATGTAAGATTATGAATTTATGTATGTTTAATAAATTTATATTTTCACCAATTGATACAATTTAAGATAGTTTATTCATTAGATGCTATAGTAGAAGCTAAAGAGTCAGATGATATTATAATACAATATACAAAGCGAGCCATTACTATTAAGGTTATAAACAAATCAAGTTGAGATAATACAATACTAATTTTGAGCTCGATTAAGTTTAGAAGAATTTTAAACTCAAGTTCAACTTGAAGTAGCACTTAATAAAATTAAGCTCAATTTGTTAGGCTCGTTTAAGGATGTAAACGAGTCAAACTACTCATAAGTTACTCGAGTTCAAATCAATATTTACTTGAATTCAACTCGAGAATAATCAAGTCAAGCATACTCGTGCTCAAGCTCGAAAGCTCGTACTCGTGCTCAAGCTATTCCAATAGTTAATCAAGTCGAGCTCAAGACTTATAGTGTTTAGCTCGACTAGATCGTAAGCCTAATCAAACTCGAATCAAATATTAATATTATCATAATTAAAATTAGAAAATAGTTTTTAAATAAACGAACTCAATTGAGTCGAGCTCAAGTTTATCAGATCTAATTTCGAGCTGAGCTCAATCTTAAAATTCTAAATTTGAATGAGCTTGAGTTAAGCTCAAACTTTAAAATTTTCAAGTTAAACTCGAGCTCAACACTATGTAATCTCAACTCAATTCATGTACAATCATAAGCTCGTTTGAATTGGATTCATTTAAAAAATATTATCTTATTCTGATTCTAATAATATTAATGTTAAAACTCGATTAGTATTAATATTCTACTTAGGTTCGATTAGGCTCATAAGATAGTCGAGCCGAACACTATAAAACTTAAATTCAACTCGATTAACTATTCAAATAACTTAAGCTCGATTAGTTTATTCTCAAATCAAACTCGAATAACTTACAAATAATTTAACTCATTTACACCATAATTATAATTAAATTACCATAAAGCTACCACAAGCACACGATCCATGTAACCAATCAATCGAATGCTCTTTTCTTTATGGTGGCGGTTTCGCTCTATGGTCAATTTGCAAATGGCTGTTTTATTACAAGAAGATAATTGAAAAACGTCTGCTGCTTTTTGACTTGTTCTTCCATCGTTGAGAGATCCAATGTTAGTATTATCATGACATTCCACGAGTGTCAGCGCAATAATACCACGCAGTCTTTAATGTCCACATGCAAGCAATTGTATTCATTTTAGTATTTAGGAGGTCCCATTTATTGAAAAAACGCAAAAAGTCAAGCAAAATTTGTTGGGTTGCAGCTACTTGCCAGCCCTTGTGTGCATTAAAGAATCATTCATTCCCCTACATCCTGCACTCCTCTTTACATGAATTTATTAATTCTGAAATTCAACAAATTATCACATCCCAAGTCCCTAAACATAATCATTAACTACCTCAGTTGTTTTATTTTTGTTTTTCAATATATTACAATAAAAAAAAAATTCAAACCTAATTTATTCCATTTAAAGGATCGGTGTTTATTCCACTAAAGTATAATGACTAGCTAACTAATAACTATAATTGCTTAAATACCTCTATTTTTCTTTTTTTTTATTGCTTTGGTTAACCAAACAGGTCCTAAACATCATAACGAGTCCTTTATTTATTCATTAAAGATGCTATGAAACACTCATAAATGATATTAGAAATTAATTTATTGTTTTTCCATAACTAGAAAACTAGTATAGTACGAAAACCGTCCCCTTTTTTGGCTGATTGACCCAAACATTTCATTTGAATTTTCAACCATGTATAATTTCTGCATATGATAACCAATTCTAGAAAATTTTACACCATCAAGAAGCTTAAGATGCATAATTTTGCTTGAAAATAAATTTAGTATGTGTCCTAAGACTGCATGAATGAGATAAATTTCTAAGATGGTGATAATTTATACACTAAATGCCATTTGGTCTCGAGATGCGAATTTTTATGCTCACTAGATAATATGTCCTCATATAGTATAATATATTAGCGACATCTAGTTTGATTTTTCAAACTTTGTTGTCTCATAACTACAATTAGACATCATATGGCCTAGATTTTTTCGGTCATTAAAGAGAATCGTAGAAAATATACATCAATCAAACTGATTAATATATAAAAAAAAATGACAAACATATTGCTGGGGTATGAAAACCCAAAATAAATAGGAAAGTCGACATGTCCCGTATAATAGATACATAGTTTTTTTTTTTTTCTTTTTTGCAATAAATTCCCAAAAAAGGGCTAGCATAACCCTACATAAAGGATGGAAATAAAAAGAAAAAAAAAATAACAAACACATAAATACTACTTACTCTAAATACTATCGACAAATAATATCTATCTATTTACCACAACATTTAAACTAACGAAATCTGCAGAAGTAGACATGTGGTGGTAGAAAGGTAAGCTGATAGTTCGGAGGTCCCATTGATCGTAGAAAAGGGTGCACTAAATGCGATATTAATAATAGATGAGTAATAGTGGATATGTGGATTTAAGATGATAAAGAAAGGTAAACTTATATCCATTAGAAAACTCATATTATGAGCTATCTAAAAATAGTTAATCCAATATTTGAAATTACAAAAGTTAAGCATAGCAATTTCCAAGGAAGATTAGCCAATTATTTTTACACAGTTAAATAAAAAAAAAAGGAATGATTTTCAATAAGTAAAAAGAGTTAAGCAATTTGTCTAAGAAAAAAGAGAGGTGATTTTATACAATTATAAGAGTTAGCCCATTTTCCTAAACGAATGGTGGCTCATTTTTGGTCGACCTTGTACTTGCCCTGATAGGTCGCTCAATCGGTTGGCCTCGCTCTCTTATATTGGTTGGCTTTAGGTTTGGGGCACATCAAGGGCTTTTAACGCTGTATATAGCCCATTGGAAAAATAATACAATGACCTGTCTAGAAACGATCAGTTTGGTTTAAAATTACAAAGTTAATATTTCATCAACTAGATTATAAATATTTAACGTGTCCATATCATCATCTAGATTATAAATTTGAAGAGCTGTACTCTTCCAAATATAGTCATAAACAAACTGACAACTTAGATTTATACTTTGAGAATGATTTTGGTGTAAGTAAATTGAATTAAGCTGCATAGTATTAAAATCAATTCACATTGCTAAGACATAAATTAAGATTTTTAGCCTGATTTGAGGAGTTTAAATTTTGAAGTTCAAATATTACTTTACAATTAGAATAAGTTTATTTATGCTTGATATATGAGAAACTCATAAATCTTTCAATAAAATCTAAATTAAAACCAAAACTTGAATCAAGTATTAATAAAAGCTTAACATCCACTCCATAATAGCTCGATTAGATTTACAAGTTTATTAATTCAAAAGGATTGAACCTCCGGTTTGACTTGCTCATTAAGCTATTTAATTAATTCATGCTTTTAAGCTCGAGTTGTTTCCAAAGTTAGAATCAAGCATGAACAAACATGACCTTGAATAATTTTGAACCAGTCTAGTTTACTTACATCCCAAATCATTTTCCCCCGATTTTTCCTGTGGGTCTTGCAATTACAGGAATACGAACTTTACCCACCTAACTACGTCAAGTCTAGTAAATATCAGTGAATGACGACCATGTTACTCCATTTATGTAAAGAGTTACAGTCAAATGAGGATTTAGATTTAAGATGTGCATGCCATGGGTGTTATGACCAGTTCTGACTACCGACAACCGTAGAAACCTCAAACAGTCAAAGAATAGAATACCGACACTTGGGTTAAACTCCTAAGGCAAACGAGCGATATGAATTATCTGATTTATGACAGAGAGAACAAATCATCTCGAAATGATCTACATTCAATAGTAATAATATAGCGTATAAATCGATAAGTAGTTTATATATATATATATATATATCAATAAAAATTTAATACATAAAAATATAATTAGTTTTTTTTAAATATATATATTTTTTTCTTTTATTATTACATATCAAATTTTTATCGATATTTATATATTATCTATCGATCCATATTAGTATTATCAATATTTTTTCCACATAAGAGCAATATGTATATAATTACATAATTATATATATAGGTTTTTACTCAACTCGAGAAAAGACGTATCGTGCTATATCCAAGGACAAAACTATAAAATTACATTTTTATATATTTTTATTTCCCTCAGAAAAATTTAATGTATACCTTTATTTATTTAGAAAAATAGAGAAGTTTAAAGGGCCCGCCGTGGTCCGCGGCTGTGTGTGCAGCCAGCCATGACCAGCCTTTGTCGATATGATGACATGAATCAGTCCGAGAGCTAGGGTCTTCCTTATATCAATCACATTATATGTACGCGTGAAATTTAATGCTTTCTACCCAACTCCCCCAACTGTAAGATTTCCATTAAATTCACTTTATAAATTAATTTTTTCATCAATTATATATATATCAACATTCACTAGCAACCGAAACTCACTAAAGCAATTGTACGTTCTCCTAGCAATCCCAAACGTTATATTTCTGATTTTCTTCTACTATGGCTCTCCAATATAGGCGAATTCTGGTATGGTCGTGTTGTGTCGCGTTCATGTTGATTAATGTGGCTCATGCAGATCCACAAGTGCCCTGTTACTTCATCTTTGGGGATTCTTTGGTTGATAATGGGAATAATAATCAACTCTCTTCCCTTGCTAGGGCTGATTACTTACCATATGGTATAGATTTCCCCAGAGGTCCGACTGGCAGATTTTCTAACGGGAAAACAACCGTTGATGTCATCAGTAAGCTCGTACTCTATGTCCCGATAATTCATTCTTACATTTAACTTAACTAAATTACTCACAATTAACCTTGATTATTTATCCGATATCTTTTCAACAGATAATAAAAACGCTTATTAAAGATTTAAAATAGAAACTTATCGTACTTTTTCGTAATTGATTATACACTTTATGAAAAATAAAAAGTATAATATATATATGGAAAAAAGTAAATTTTTTTATTTTTATTTAATTGGGAATTGTCATTTACCAAATTAGGAAAAGTAAAAAAGACATCAACAAATTTTCTTAGGAACACTTAATTGCCTGTCTTACGTATGAGCACGTTGCATGCAACTAAATTTGAAAGGACAGACGAAAATGATGCGTGAAGATTATTATTCATTCACATGCAAATAAATATTACATTTTCATGTTTTGTTGAATGACTATATATTCTCCATATTTCCGTACAATCGAATTTAATTTGATCTGACTTTTCATTCTACTGGTTAATCCAATCATAGTCTAACATCTAATCTAATCCGGTTTGTCCCTCTTAAAATTTTACTCTCTTATATATCTGCATGAACTATGGTTTAACCACTCATATAACCAATCGTAGATTTCACATGCATCTAGTAATACCTTAGAGGTTTTGCGATCTTAGGACCGTTTATAGTTACATAACCGCCATTCACCACGTCTTTGGTTGTGGGGTCGATCGAGTCACCAACTTCCTTAACCGTCCGCGCTAACCATAATATAAAACTATTAATCAACAATTTCATAATTAACTCGAACTGAGTTGATTCGTGTTTTGTTGACTTGCAGCTGAGCTTCTGGGATTCGACGATTACATCCCACCATATGTAAGTGCAAGTGGTGATGCCATTCTTAAGGGGGTAAATTACGCGTCCGCCGCCGCCGGAATCCGGCTGGAATCCGGACAGCAACTGGTACGTAAATTTCACTGACTTATTCTAAGTAAAGAACAATTGACATGTATATGCACGTTCTGGTGCATGCAGACGTTTTTTAATTAGTGATCGAAACATGTATTTAGGATAATTACTAACAATCTAGGTTTTAAATTAAGATAAGTTGCAGCAACGTGTCTTGATTATATGGATCAATTATTAATTCCTACTTATATCGACGACGGAAAATGGATTTAACAGAATTAGTTCAAATAATAAAAATAATTATGAAAAATTCAATTAAGTAGGTAAAATGATTTTTTTAGAAACACAAGTAAAGCTCATCTAAGTCTAGATTTATTTTTTTAAGGAATTTCATTTTTCTTAATTATTAAAAATCATTTTCCTTTTATTTTATTCTTTAATTAAAGTTGGATTTTTATAAATTCCAGGGAGCTAGGATCAATTTTGCTGGACAAGTACAGAACTACCAGACCACAGTATCACAAGTCGTGAACATTTTGGGAGATGAAGACACAGCAGCAAATTATTTATCAAAGTGTATATACTCAATAGGATTAGGAAGCAACGATTATCTCAACAATTATTTCATGCCTCAATATTATTCTACCAGCCGTCGATATTCTCCTGATGCATATGCCGATGCCCTAACTCAAGATTATACACAGCAATTAAGGGTATGCTTCATATCGGAAATTAAATCTCTACATATTATTGTTCTTTCTTTACTTCCCATTATCAAATAGCAATTCCATTTAATATCACCTACTATATATTTGTTAACAGACAATGTAACCGCTTAAAATTTGATGTTATTCAAAAGATGATATGATATTTTTCTATTTCCTTTTTGCCAAAAAAAAAAAAACAAAAAAGATGATATGATTGAATTGACATCGTATTGCCGAAAATGAAATTTTCATTAATTTTTATTTTAACAAATTTATTGCATAGGAAAATTAGAAAAGTAAAAAAAAAAAAGGGAACACTAGAAAAACACCTTTTATGTTTTAATGCATTTGCATGATGACCTATATTTTATCATTTACAGATATATGTGATATATATATATATATATACATATACATATATACATATTTCTTGCAAATGATCTATATTGTTTACCGTTAAGTAATCATCAATTCGAAATTAAAAATGACATACGACATGCATGCCAAATTAGACCTCGACACCTTAATTATAAACCACACTCTCTTAATCTCTTAACTTCAGATCTTAATTGATTTGAGAAAGTTTGGCACTCTCCCATTTTTTTCTTATTTAAGGTTTGGAAATAAAATATGCATATGATTAAGGAATCTGTTAAAAAAAATACTTGCATGTCAAAGTGTTATTTTTAATTAGGAATCGCATGCATATCGATAAAGTAAAGAAAGACAAAACACAGAAGAGTGAAATGCCAAACCATAAAGCCACTTTTCGAGTTATTTTAGTCAATTCTAGTTCAACCATTAAACGTGGACATGTCATATTGAGAAACCATTAAATGCCACGCTCTGTCTTCCATTTATTTTCCAGCCCTAACACATTAATGATCCGTCCCACCTTAAAATCTTCCGACACTGCAGTCAAATACTCACTATTTACTATTCTCTCGATTTATTAATGAGTTGTTAAAATCATCTAGATTTTTTATATATTATATTATATCATGGTGATGTCATCATAATATTTTTTTTTTCTCAACTATTAATCATACATGGCAATATCTTAAAATAATAAATTGAAGAAAGTAAATGAATTGGATTTATTTTCTGTAGACAGTGGGATAGAGTTTTCTCTTTCAAGTTATTTTAGTCAATTTAGACCTAGTTTAACAACAAAATTTACTATAATTCAGATAAAAGATTTAAAAATGATAAATAACTCAAATTAGGATAAAGCTGGAATTACTCATCCGTATGTTAATTTAGAGGCAAATCGTGAATACCTCTTTAGACTATTTTTTAAGTGCCAATAGACTCTTAAAGTTTTAGAAAATAATTTCAAATTTCCATAATTTTTTGAAATATTTATATATACATATGTCCCAAACTATTGCTAAAGGCTAAGATTTATCTTATTTATGATTGTTGTAGTAACGAGTTTAGCAGCAGTTTCATGATTATTTACGTTATCTGAAAAATTATTGAGCAGTGAGTTTATAAAATCTACGTGTGTTTGACTAATAGGTTAAGAGATATATATGCTTCGGAAAGAAAAAAAAAAAAAAGTGGGTGTGTTTAGAATTACTCGTTTGATTTAATTTTTATATTTTTTTTTTATTTGAGGATACATATTAATATAAATTATTATTGTGAGTTTATGACTTGCAGACATTGTACAACTATGGAGCAAGAAAATTTGTGCTGTTTGGAGTGGGCCAAATAGGTTGCAGCCCAAGTGAATTAGCCCAGAACAGTGAAGATGGGTCCACATGCGTGGAAAGAATCAATGTGGCTTGCCGAATGTTCAACAACCGACTTAGGTCCCTTGTGGATGAACTAAACAACAATTTGGCTGATGCTCGATTCATCTACGTCGATTCCTTTGGCATTTTCCAAGATTTGGTCACCAAGGCCTCCTCCTATGGTTAGTACTGTCTTGTCATGAATAATTTAATAAAAACAAAAGACAAAATCTGCTGTGGTTACTCAAAATGATAAAATAATCTCGATACTAACTTACAAGATTTTTCTATAATTATATCCAAGTTTAGAATGAAATCGACCTAATTTTTAATTTAATATCTATTAATTTAAAAGTACTATTGAAATAATTATATTTTGATGGGACCCTTAAAATCCCAATACATTAATACCGATGACCGTCTAAATGTCGGACTGGGCCTATGGGAATATTATAAAATAATGAATCACGTGGGTTATTAATGTCAACCACACATTTGCCATGTCGTTTCCAAATTTCTTCATTCACATGACCTGTCCTACTGAGAAACTTTTCTTTTTAATTTTTTTTTTTTTATGATTTTATTTCATGGCATTCATTTTCTGAGTGCAAATTTTCGTATTCAGTGAGACCACCGGGAGAATGATGATGTAGTTTAAAAACGAGAAATGGATAGCTAATTCTGGATACTTTTATTTTTGCTGACATATTTTATTCAACTTATGACATCTAGATTTTTACTTAGAAAATTGCTCCAAGTAACGATAACGTAATGTTAAAGCACGTTCAATTTAAGTAAATCCGGTGAAATAAAAACTGCTGATACCTTTAACTTTAGCATATTTCAGTAAAAAGAAAAAAAATGGTTATCAATAAATTCTGTTTTATAATCTATGATATGATTTATTAAAATCAAGAATAATTTACTAAACCGTTATAATGACATGAGATTAGAATAAAATTTTCCATAATTGTGTAATTTCAAGTTAAATCTTAGGCGGTATGAATCAATAAAATGTATTGATAAAAACAGGTAGAAGGATGCTTACGTATCTATTTTATTTTATTCGACAATATTTATGTGTAAAAGTTTAAATGTATTTTCTCCCTTTAATTTCAGGATTTACTGTTACAAATGCTGGGTGCTGCGGAGTAGGAAGGAACAATGGGCAGATAACATGTCTACCTCTCCAAACACCATGCCAGAACAGAAACCAACACTTGTTTTGGGATGCATTTCATCCTACAGAAGCTGCAAATACAATCGTCGGAAGAAGATCATATAGTGCAGAGTCTCCAACAGATGCTTACCCCATCGACATCCGCCGCCTCGCCGCAATCTGACGGTGGTGCCGGAGATGGTTGTATTCTTTGATGCAAAACTTGTTTCATTAACTTTGAATGTTGTTCTTATTGTACTTTTTAAGTTGTTGTTCATGTTACCATTGTTCAATGCAAGGAACGTGGTATTTCGTAGTTCAAGCCTAAAATGTTAATTGTTGTTATTTTAAGTTTAATCCTACATAATTCAATAATATTTCCATCGGAGAAATACGATTTTGTTTCGAAATTCAGCAATTGTGCTTCCTAAAAAATATTAATACCTCAAAAATTTCTCATATTGCTAGCGTTTTATATTAATATAAGGTCGAGGTCCAAATTAATCGGTCTGCAACAATATTCGCAATATTTAGAAGTTAAACATATAAATATAGCATTAATAGATCAAAATTCAATGCTATCCTCTACTTATAAGCCTAGGCGAGAACATTTCTGTAAGCTCTTAAGATCCAGCTCATCCCCCTAGCAATCCATTCGGACAAGCTTGTCACCGAGCATTGAGTCCGTCATGACATGCTCTCTCGACTCAAGCACAGCCAGCAAAGATTTTCCAATGAGCTTAGATGAAGACAATCCTATGAGCCACCAAGGTCTGACTCATCCCTAGTCGAGCGTTCGTAAGCCTCCTACCTTTTCCACTTCTCTTTTGTCTTTAGCACCAGTACACAACTAATACGGATTGCCGAGAAGGGGTAATAAATGACTATCAATATCATGCAAAACACAAGAGTAGGTCTAAATCGTAAGATGGTCTAAAAGATAAATGAAAGTCAAAGGTTAGATAAGAGGTTTTCGTGCACCAACAGTAGGTATAACTAACCAACGCCTCACATAAACTCAAACTATACTTAATATGACATATAAGTATAATACGAGGTTACTCGCCACACTTCACACTTAATGGCTTAGATAAGAGCTCTTCAAGGACTCAGTTCTCAACAAGAAAAACACAAGCTCAAGAAGACGAAGGAAGAGTAAGGTCTGAAGTTCAATATGAATGATCTAATGATGCGGTTATTACATATTACAAGTATTTATATGACTTAATAAGGGCAAGTCCCAAGTATATGTAAATTACAAAAAGGATTCCTATTAGAAAAGGAAAGGGGAATAAATTACAAAAGTAAAATTGCAAAATAAACAAAAGAATATTTGGCTACAAAAAGACAATACGGGTGTCAAAAAATGATACGCGAGTCAACTGTCTAATCTATGGTCTCAATGATATTACTTACTAAGCAAAGCTGACTCTAAGTAGAGTATGTCAAGTCGGTAGCTTAGCAGTTCAACTATTCAAGGCTTAGGCAAGGTTAGTTTAGTGGGCAACCATTCTTTGGATCGGCCTTAGCTGGTTGGCTCGGGAGTGGGCAACTCAACCTTGGATGCAAATTGGCTCAGCAATATGTAGATTCAATGCTTAACCATGACATGGCAATAAGTGGTCGGCTCAATAACTGGTTAGGCACCTTGAGAATCTTCTCAATGAGAAAAAAGAGAGGTTAAGGTGGAGTACCTTAGCAAATTACGATGGGAAAGACATTGTTCTTTAGAGCTTAACTCCCCTTGAACGACTCAATGAACCATATTAGCGATTCCTCGAGCTTAGGAGCGAGTGATTAGTATATGATCCCTATCATCCTCTCCCAGCTGTTTGAGATTTGGGATTAAATCTGGCTCAACTTCTTGTTGCTCATCTTCGAGGATATACAGATGGAGGTCAACAACGTTAAAGGAGTCTAAGACTCCATAACCTTTAGGTAATTCAATATTGTAGACATTAGGATTAATCTTTTCAAATACTTTAAACGGTCCATTGACTCTAGAAGATGACTCGCTCTTCCTCAAACTCGAAAATTATCCTTTACTGAGGTGAATCTAGACTAAATCATCGTGTCGAAATTCTTTGTTCTTTCATCCCTTGCCTTGCCTCTTGAGCTTAGTGGCAGGTTAGCTCAATTGCTCCACAACCTTCTCGCACATCATCTTGATGGCCTCTCATTCATTAATAGCAAACCAATCTTCTTGTTGGCTTGGTAATGGCGTTTGATCCAGTAGAAGCTCGGGCTTGAATCCATAAGTGACTTCAAATGGGGATTTAATTATTTTGCTATGTGTGGTTTTATTGTAAGCAAACTTGATGATGAGTAGGCATACATCCCAATCAATCAAGTTCTATCCAACAGCGACTCTGAACAAGTTTCCAATGTTCTGTCGACAACCTTGGTTTGTCAGTTGGTTTAAGGGTAGCAGGATATACTGAATAGTAGCTTAGTTCCTAGTCACTTCCATAAGGTTCTCTAGAAGTGGCTCATGAATTTTGAATCTTGATCAGATACGATTATTTTGGGAACTCCTTAGAGCTTGATGACCTCCTATAAGAAAAGAAAAGAAAAGAAAAGAGATAATTAAAACAATCCACAACCATCATGATGGAGTCCTTTCCTTAGGATGTCATCAGCAATCCTAACATAAAGTCCATACTCAACTCAAATCATGGTTTGGTCAGGCAAAGGTAAATATTGACCTCACTCAGCTCGGCTCTACTCTTAACTCTTCTGTAGGTAGCACATCTTTTGAGTATAACTTAGACATCTCTTATCATCTTTTGCCAAAAGAATCTAGAGGCTAGTACCTAATGAGTTCAGTACACCAAAATGCCCAAATAATCCTCCACCATGTACCTCATACTAGCAACTCATGTAAAGAACAGATCGAGATATATAATCTCCTCTGCCTAAATAAGTATTCGTCCTCCTTATGATAGTCATTAAGTATTTGACCATCTTCACACTTAGCGTAGATCAAGCCAAAGTGCAGATCATCAGCATATAAATCCTTGATCATATAAAATTGAAGTAATCTAATCTACAGCTCGATCAAAAGGAAATGTTATCTCAATAAGGCATCGACTACTACATTATTCTTTTCATTCTTATACTTGACAACATAGGAAAATCCCACCATGAACTCGACCCACTTGAATTATCTTCAAGATAACTTAGACTGACTTTTTAGATATCTTAAAGATTCATAATTAGTATAGATCATAAATTCTTTGGGTAACAAATAATGTTACTAGACAGTTAAAGCTCATATTAAAGAGTATAACTCCCTATCATACACAAAGTAGTTAAGTGTGGCACCTCTAAGCTTCTTATTAGAATAGGCAATAGGCTATTATGCCTAGTCTAGACACATCATACTCTACTTTAAAAACTTTGTCAAAGCTTAATAGAGCTATGATAGGGGTGGTAATCAACTTCTCCTTTACCGCTTCAAAACTCCACTGTTCCTTCTCTCCTTACATGAACTCTACATTTTCTTTAACAACTTGGTGAGTGAGGCTACAATAATATTGAAGTTCCTTATGAATTGGTGATAAAATGATGCTAAACTGTAGAAGCTTCAAACATCGGTTAAACAAGTCGACACAGGCCATTCAGTGATCACTCTTATCTTTTCCTCATCAACTCATATGCCACTATGACTCACAGCAAATCTTAAAAAGATTACTTCAATTCGGTAAAAGTCACATTTATTTAGGCTGGCATAAAGCTTCTCGGTTTAGAGTTTTGAGAGTACTACTCGAAGATGCTGATAGTAAGTCTCCAAGTCGGGACTGTAGATAAGAATATCATCAAAATTCACAACAAATTTTTCAATTAGTTCTTGGAGTACATAATTCATTAATCTCATGAATATGTTCAACGTGTTCAATAGTTCGAAAGGCATTACAAGCCATTCATATAGTCCATTACGAGTCTTGAATATGATTTTCCACTCATCTCCTTCTCCTATTTGAAGCTTACGATATCTAGATTTGAGATCAATCTTAGAGAATACTCTTACTCCATTCAACTCATCAAACATGTCATCAGGCCATAGCATAGGGTACCTACACTTCGTCGTATTGCGATTGATTACTCGACTATCTATACAGATCTTTCATGTTCCATCCTTCTTTGGCACCAATAGAGTAGTTATAGTACATTGACTTAGGGACTCTCGTACATACCCTCTCTCAGTCAGCTCATTTACCTACCTTTAGAACTTGGCAGCTTGTTCAGGATTTAGCCTATAAGCAAGCTTGTTTAGCAGACTAGCTCTTAGCTGCAAGTCTATCCTATGTTCACTGCCTCATATGGGAGGCAAACCTTCTAGCAATTCACTTAGGGACAAGTCCGCAAATTCATTTAATAAGGTTTTCACCTCGGCAAGTAGTAGTTCCTCATCTAATCCTCTCATTTCTAGCAATCCTCCAACCTACAAGTAAGTCGACTCTTGAGAATCGTAACCAAGAACAGACAAAACCGGTCATTGAATGGGTCTAATCTTGCAAAAAGCTCGAAAAGGGTCAATGAGGAAAGTGTGAAAAAGGGCCAACGAGGAAAGTGCGAAAAAGGGCCAACGAGGAAAGTGCGAAAAAGGGCAAAAATAACAAATGAAATAGTAAGCAAAACTCCCGAATAGCTCCAAATGATATGACGCACCAATGGAACTTCCAAAGACTCATGACACAATTCGATATGACCCATGAATTGGTCCAATGAGGTTATTTACCACCTAAATTTGCTTAAGGAAAAAGATAACAGTAATACCAAAAGTAAACAAATAGTGTTTACACAAGAAAGAAAGTATTCAAGTGTATTAAAGATAATCTAATGCCTCACAACTACAAATACAAGGGTATTTATATCCGAAAGTTAAAGCAACTTGCCCAAAAGGAAAAAGATAAAAAGGATATTTCCTAAAGAAGCAATGTACACAATACAAAAAAGTAAAAATGAATATACAAGGAAAACAATCATTTATACTACAGATTCTACATATGATACTATACATGTGGGGATGCTGCATTGGCGAGGTTATTGAGAGATGCAGACAAAAAATACGGACAAATGGGTTTGTCCAAGCAGGGATAACTTAGTCAATTTAGACTCTCTCTCGGCTTCTTGGCAAGGAAGATGATGAGTAATTGGTCGGCTCGGTGCTAGAGAGCAATCATCTACTCGGCATACTACAGAAAAATGGGTAGTCATACGGCACGGCATTAAAGGTGACTCGGCATAGAAATACTCGATCTTAACAAAGAGTTGGTTAGAACAGAAGGATTCATCATGCCAGCCCTTTTAATCCTCAGGCTCAACTATGGGTCAGAGGTCCAATAGCCTGATTCCCATCATCAACTCTTCAAGCTCCATCTCTCTCTTCAGCTTGGCTTAAGTCATTACCAAAGCCTTCTTCCTTAGAACTCAACTCAGTTGAGTTTGTATGCTTTTAACTTACTCGGTAATCATAGGGTTCAACTTTACCTTCCTACCCTTGTACTCTAAGGAACATGTGTTCTTTCTCCCGTCATAAATCACATTTATGTTAAATGTCACACCCTGAAGCGGCAGAGTCATAACAGCCCCACCGTGTAAATCATTATAAGATAGAAGTTGGCCTTACAACCACTATCCTAGACCTAATCTACATAAGGTGTCAACAACTAACCCGCTTTAAAGTAAACAGTTTGTAATTTAAATAAATTATTTACCTAAAAAAGTGAGAAAATATATATATACACTACAATTCAGTTATTACAATTAACGTTTACAATGTTTCACCGTAATATATTTCCTATTTATTACATTATTCAAATATGAAAAATTCTAAAATAAAAGCTTAGACTTTAAAAATATATGTTTGTTCTTCAAATGTTTTTCCTCACTCCTCAGAATCTAACAGTTGCTAGCTTCAGAGTAATCATAAGCCGTTTCTTAACCAGCACATACATGACGTCTATAGGGATGTAAGCAACCACAGTTCCGTAAGTTAGGACGGAGGACTTAAAACTATACCATAAACATAACAAAGTTATCAACCAACTTATTAGGTACAATGCATGTTCAAGCAAATGCCATCGCACGACGTTGTCCGGCTCGTCATGAGATTAAAGAAATTGCGCCCGCTCTAATCCGAGTTGAGGAGTTGCTGTTAATGCAACAACTCACAACCAAACCCAGGCTTATGCAATGGAGATACCGCTCCTCCCGCGACTACCTTCAAACCATTAACTTTACCCTCGCCACAACCTCCTCTCTTGTCACTTAGTTCAACTAAGGATGAAGAAGGAACCATTATGTAATCCTGCGCTATCCCTTTCGAAGGAGTCGATATTTGGCCGGAGAATCCTAAGTTTCCCTTAATGAGTTACCATGCATGTCCGATTATGATTACAGGTCATATATTTGATTAGGTATAATTTAAGGTGATCAATCATTTCATACAAATTATACAATACAAGCCAAAATAATAAACAAAATTATAGCATTACTCATAATCAAGCACATATACATAACCAACTATCTAACAAATACAACCAACTATCTAATAAGCACAACCAAGCATAATCTCAAGCCTCCAAAATAAAATAACGTATTAATCCTAACTTACTTCGAGTCCTCACTCACTTACTCAAGGTCCGGCATTCTCAGGCCATCGCCAATTATCCCTATAATACAAACATAGTTTCAGTTTTTCATATAACTATTATAGATTAGTTTTATCCTATAACGCTTATTGTTATCTTTTGTTTATGGTTTAATATGTCAAATTATCTAGGTTCTCAAATCTTTTACAATTATTCTGGGTTTGGGGCAAGGTTCAGGTTTAGTTTCTGCATCGATTTTTAAATTTGGTTCTAGTTCAATTTGTAAGTACTGTTTTATACCCGAACTCTAAAAGTTCGTTTCAACTCATAATGTGAAATTAATCACATTTCTTCCAAATATCCTAAATACCATAATTATCTATAGTCAGTATTTTATTATACTCGGTACACTTAAATTCTTAATAATATATCGAATTTACTCCTGATATGAAAAATTTTTATATTTTTCATATAATTATATAAATTCAATATTTCTATCAGATTTATTATATATCCCTATTATTTATATAATATCAATTTTTATTCTAATATCTTCTATATATTATATTTCCAATAATTACATATTATGTATTTTCACCTATTATGTATATAATATACATCTAATGTTTCTAACACTCTAATTACCATCTCCCAATATCAATTATCATTTCAAAATGTCTAAATTATTCCCAAATCATATTTTATACCTAATTACCCTAAATTACCAAATTAACTTAAAATATACTATTTTTCCCTATTACTTATTTATTACATAATTACCCTAATAATTATATCTAACACCTTAAATGCTATAAGTATCATACTTCATCAGATTTTAACATTCTAAAACATATAATTATTCGCTAAATCAGTAACTAACCATTTAAATACTTAATTAACCCTAAATTATCCATTTTATGCCTCATTTTAAGGCCTAAAAATTATCTAAAAATTTCAAAAATTAATTTTTGAAAACGGGCTTCATAGCACTGTTCCATATTATCTAATTAGTCTACAAAAAAATTTTGATCTCAAAACTACACTCTTAAAGTCATTTATTTCTAAATTGAAATATGCTTGGTTTTGCATGATTTCTTAAGGATTATATATCAGGAGACATATTTTCATCAAAATAATATTTTTCCTAAAAACTAAATACAAAAATATTTCAAAATAACAAAATTCATAATTTTCTAAGAATATTTACTATTTTTACAAAATTACACAAAATCAGGCCGGAAATCAAGCTCATCGATTTAGATGGCCCCGGCTACCCTCGATAGCCATGGGTATGTCGGCTCACCTGGGCGCTGCCACCACCACCACCACCACCATCCACTTTCAGCTGCTCGTCGGGTCTGAGTTCTCCTCTAAGGCCCTAATTGCACAAATTTAAGAAATTTTTTTGAAATAAATTCAAACACTCGCTATTTCGGCCCTATTTATTTTTCTCACTCTCCAAACTGAACAAATGAGCTTTTGAAATTTTCTTGCTATTTATAGAGAATTAGGGAAATTATTGTACATTCAAGACAATTGTCTTATCTCTTCTTTTTTTCACTTTCTATTTGTTGCATTTTAATTGGTTGATTTCCTCCTTTAATTTTCATATTGTTACGCCCTACTTCTAGACTTTTTCTCATTTTTCTTGATTTTTCCTTAATTAATTATGAATTTTATTTAATTATTTAGTATTATTTTAGCACATTTCGCATATTTTAAGTAATTACGCGTATTTCTACCTACATGTAAATTCATATATAGTATAAATAAATATTCCTAAATATTATTTAGATCATTCTATGATTTTTAGTATGCATATAATTTATCTCTAGTAATTCGTTAATTATCGGAATGCATTTTATGTATTTTCGATAAATAACGATTTATTTACTTAAAATTTGGAATTTTTATATTCATTTATTTTATTACTTATTTTCTTAAATTCGAACTTACGAGATCATTTTTATTAATATTTCTAACTTTACTTATAATTTAAGCTCGATCAGATCTTTCAGCCGATCGGAACCTTAAGTGGCTGGTTGTGGGGCATCCATTAAACATCCATAGTTGTCCAATAAGAATATAAGATGCACTCATGAGTAACACATCACAAAGCACTTTGTCTCAATAGTTTTCAATACTAATTGGAACAATGACTTAGTCACCTATAGAGCCCCTTTATCACTAAGCCAATGTAGTTTGTATGGTTTGGAGTAAGGTGAGGTCAACAACTTCAATTGTTGAAAGATGAAAGCAAATGTTGCATTAGTGTAGCCACTACTGTCAACGATTAAGGCATACAACAATCCATCCACCTTATAGCCAATGTAGAACAAATTCTCTTGCTACTCATCCTCTGGCACAAGACTCACAGTCACTGCTCTCCTCAACACCATAGTTATGAGCATAAAATTACCTTCTTCACTATAAATGATCTCCTCCTCCTCTGACAACTTACTTTGTCCTATCTTTTTCTATTTTTTCACTTCCTTATCAATACTATCTACCTCAATGGTTAATGCTTATCCTTGAATCACTATAGTTCTTTTATTCGAACATTGAGTGACCATGTGTTCAAACCCTTAACATTTGAAGCACTTAATCTCGCTCATCTTTCTTCCTGAGCTCTAGCCTTTCTTAAACTTCCTTAGGATCACTTTCTCCTCTGTTCGAGTAATCTAAGCAAGTTGGACCTCTGCAACCTTACTTAGATCCGATCACACAAGTCTGCTTGAAACTGGTTAACAAGGGTTAGGTCAATTGACAAGAGTTCGGAATCTCCCTATTCAGTGCCTCTCAATTCTTTGGGTAGCTCAAATTGCCTCATCAAGTGTACTAATATCCATCGTCTCTAGAATATCACCAATCTCATACTTCAACCCACTAATGAATCCGGATATAGTTCAGTCTTCAAGCTCAACAACTTCACAATGGATCATCAACATCTACAATTCCTTCAAATACACATCTACACTTGATCCTCCTTACCTCAACTCTTATAACCTCTTGAATGTGTCCTATAGATAATAGTTTGAGATAAATCTTCTTCTCGTGACTCTTTTCATTTCATCCCAATTCCTAACTTCACGTTCACGTTCTCCTTCTCTTCTTTAAGTGGCTCATAGATTCTTCCATCACAAAACAGCATAGTTAGTGAATTCCATCACAACAAGTCTAACCTTAGTATTATCAACCACTTCATGGCACTCAAACTGCTTCTTAATCTTATCTACCCAGTCTAGGTAGTCCTTAGCATCACCACTACTTATAAAACGAGGGATCTGTGTAATGACTTGGCCGAAACTCCTTCCACCAAGGTAATGTTCACTTTATCATAAAATGCCACACAATTTTGTCCCTTGATGTAGCTGCTTCTCAGGACGTCACCCATCTTAGGATTGCTCCAACCTGAGTACACTTAACTTTGAAGTTTCGATGTACTCTGAGCCACTACACCAAAAGACGCCTCGATGATTGCAGTTCCTCTCACCTGGCATGTAGAAGGTATCACAATCCACCCTCCTTACATAACTAACGCTCTCGTCAATTTCATTACACCGGCCTAAGAAAACCACTAGGCAGGGCCTCGCCCTTCAAGCTACTATATAGAGTTGTAACAGTCCCGCTGTATGAACCATCTTAAGGCAGAAACTGTTCTCACAACTATTACCTTAGACCTAGTTCACACCAAGTGTACTTGACTCTACCCCTTTGAAGCATCCAATTCGACACATGTTTAATATAAACCCGTGGAGTAATCTTTTGAAATAATTTGTAATAATAAACTTGTCATTTGACCTAATAAAAGAGCAGTAGTAAATCCCACAAGTACCTATCATTTTATATATAGACCAAAATATTGAAAACTATTAAATACTTTAAGGAGTCTTGTATAGTTTTCCTTAAAAGATAAAAAAGTTACTACTAAGGGTAATAATCGGCCATTTCTTATTATATCTCACTCTCCGTCCCAATTTATTAGGGTTCTGGTGTTAGGTAGGCACTTATAAGCCATTTGGAACCTATAAAACAAACTATAGGGGAATAAGCAACAATTTATGCAATAAGTGAGGTAGAGACAGAAATATGCACTCAGCACATCACAAGCAGGGTTTTCAACCAAGTTAGTTAGATGTAATGTATATACAAACAAATGCCATCGCATGACGTTATTCAGTCCGTCATGAGATTAAAGAAATTGTACCAGCTCTAATCCAGGTTGAGAAGATTGACGTCATATACTCATGGATTGTAACCAAACTAAGGCTTATGTAATGGATAACACCCTCATCCCGTGACTACCTTTGAATCACAGCCTCCAACCTTGCCGCGACCTCCTCTCCTATCCTTAGTTCGCTAAGGGTAGGTAAAAGACCATTTTAGCTATCCTCATTGAAGGGACTCCATGTTTGGCCAAGAATCCTAGTTGTTACCCCTAGTAGGTTGCGATGCATATCAGATCAAATGTTAAGTCAAATTTGAGTTAATTCATCTTTTCATAATGATCAACCAAGCTCAAGCAATTCAAGCATAATAATAATCATAGAATAACCATATCATGAGGCTTAGCTCCCATCATAACAAATCGAAATCTAACTACAAACGCTGCATACGTACAAACAGCTAACTATAATCATAAGCCAATACATACCAAAGTCTCTAGATATTCTGAAATAATATCCTAAAATACGGTAAAGCATTGATCCCACTTATCTGTCCTAACGCTCACTATGAAAAGCTTAGGTCATCGATGATCTAATCATCAAGGAGTCCTATATATATAAAATCTAAATTTAGTTTTCATAATAGTTATGAAAACATTAAGATCTTATCTAAAGTATATTATAATAATAATAAATAGTTTTATTATATAAGTCAAGTTTTGTTATTACTTATTAATAATATACATAATTATATTATTACGCATAATATATCATTTCGATCATATCGAAACATACTTTTAATCTTTTGAATCACGTTTCGATTACAATAGAGTTATAGTAGTACGTAAATTAATAATATTGTAAAGATATAGGTTATATTACCTAGTTTTATCTAATTTTAGTAAAAATAGTGTCGTTAAGTTCATACAAACTTAACGACATGTATTACGAGTCTTAATTTCTAAAAATGACTTTTAATAAGTAATTCGAGTTTTTAACACAATTATAGGTATCTAATCAAATATTATCGTACTCTACGTAATTTCCGTTATCAAACCATATTTTAACTAATTTGTCAATATAACCCATAATATAGGTATTATCTGATCCTAATATCTCTATAACGTATCTCAATTATTAAACTATCATTAAATATATTAAAAAATATATAATTATTATCATAATATGTTATAGATATTAAGGTCGGTTGAATTTTTTCTTAATTATTACGTAATTTATTTTAATATTTTCCTTGAAAATTACATAGTAGGAAGTGGCTTAATTACAAAAATTTCACTTTTGACTTAGCAAAAATCAGCTCCCACAATTTGCCACATGATTTCTAGCATGTCCAGCAATTTTGGAGGCCATTGGATAAGCTTTAATAGATATTTTAATTAAATACTAATTTTATATATATTATATTAGTATTTAGTTATTTTATTAATTTACAAGTGTATTTCCTATGTATATATCACATTTAATGTGTATTTGTACTCATATAATAATGTTTCTAACATATCTTTTATTTTTAAAAGATATTCTCTAATTATTTTTATGAATTTAGCACATATTGTATATAATTGTGTAATTTTATGTTAATTTACAAGTATATTTATTATATATACCAAGTATACTCATAAAAATGCGTATATACTCATATAGTATAATATGTTATATTATTATCTTTTATTGCCTAATTAACTTATTTCTAAGTTTTCGTCGCATTCTGAGCTCGGTTTTAAGAGCTTCGATCGTTTTTACATTATATTAAGTAATCATACTTCTAGGAGCAAAATCGAAATTTTAGTTAATTATTTTTAAAATCCAACTTCACCGAATCATTTGAACTAACTTTTCTATGTTAGTTCTAAAATTTAGGTTTAATCGAATAACTTTTCCCAAAAACCCTAAATTTGGATATGATTGCCCTAAACTCAACTTTAGGGTCTAATTTCTATATTCTTGATATTTTATTATATTTTTTACTTCCACATATAGAAGAATTCCTCAATTAGGGTTATCAAGTTTTTCATAAGCTTCTAATCTACTCAATTTACTTTCCTAAATATCCTAAATCAATTATCAATCCTAATTGTACAAGGATAGAGCTTTGTTGTAATACTCAGATATTTATATCTGGATTGCTAATTTATGGGATATTACATTCTACCTTCCTTACAAATAGTTTCGTCCTCGAAACTAACACGTATCAAATCTTTTCGTAGAAAAAGTTATATGGATTTATAAACTTGTTATTAATCTTATATTTATGGTTTGTAAGGGTTGCTATTTTATCGCTTAAGAGAACCAAAGGGATAGCCTTTTTTTCTAAGAGTTTCATTTCTTTGAAGTGCCTCTATTCCATATTTATCTAACCTTCCTCTATTTAAGCTTCGATTCATCTCCTATCCATCATTCTATTTTCTTTTCCTCAATCTTTTGTATCCTTCATTGGGTGCTAAATAGTTGCTAAGACCATCACTGAGTTCTTTCTTTCGCATTATACTTTTCTAATCTAACAACCTTCTGTTTCATTTATTTAAGTGTCCTCTCACTGATCTATCTTCTATTGTATCCATCATATCGCAAATTTTTATGTTGTAGTTAAGATCAATAACAATACAGATCCATCAAGTGTCCTAAGTATTATTCATCTTTCTTCCATCCATATCTTCTATACTATAATGACTAAGTTATTGCTGCAATTATAATTCGTTCTTTCATATGGCTTAGTGCAAATGTCAACAAGATTGAGCTTGGCAAATCTAGACTTTTCCCCACCTCAAAGTTAAATGAGATGGTCGACAATTTGAATCTTTATGACTTGACTCAACTCAATAAGAATTGACATGACTCTCGATCAACACTCACATTGATATCGATATGAACTCTTTACTTAACCAGACATGTCCAAAGGTGAAGTACTTTGATGACAACAAGAGACTCAATAAGAAAGAGACTTGATAATCATAGATTTATCATTCTCTTCTTGATTACCCATTGCCATTGTGTATATGAAGTGTATATTTTACTAATATTTTAGTTATATCTTGGTTTACATGTATCAGTCTGTCTCTTCTAATAGAGATTATTGACTAGAATTTGAAACTTCTCCGTAAATTCTCTTGTTTTTAGATTAATTTTTTATGTAGGATGTAAAGTATGACATAGGGCTAGTTTGAAGCACCTATCAATTCTACTTGTTGAGGTCATCAACATATTCTACTTGCTTTAAAAATTTATTTTGTATTTAACATGATAGGGTTACCTCTTAGTATGGATTTCTTTACTACTAGAGCACTATGGGGTTAACCCTAATGTCTTCTAAGGAATCGATTTGCTTGATTAATGTGAAGTTATAAACTCTTAATGACTATAGTATACATGCATCTTTATCAATAATATCTACTTACTTCAAAATATAATATATAATTTTATTATACATTTCCAAGATACAAAATGTAAAGATACTAGAAATCTCATAATAGGAGCTGGTCAATACTTATATATAGTCGAGTCAATATATGCAGTATATTATTCTTAGGAAACAGTAACTCACAATTGAAATTATGATATTACATTTTCGTATTATTTCACATTTCAAATTCAATGATCAGGTATTAACTCCTAATACATACATGAGATTATATTTATAACAATTTCCATAATTAATCAATATGCATTTTTAACTTTTATAATTCCACAATATACTTACGCAAATCTAGTTTATTAGCAAGAAGTTCTTATTTTATTCACAAGTATCCTATAGTCAAGTTCCAATTTTTATAAGATCACCTAATCTTATATACATCATACTTACTAGGTACCTATCCATCATTATAGAGTTTAACTTTACAATCTCAGATCAATAATATTCATAGTGGATAAGAAGATATAAATTCCAAACTTTTCATATGAAATACTAAATTAACATTCTTATGTTTCTCTTCTAATGCTAAATAAGAGGACTTTTATGATTTCTCAACCTGACACCAAAAAATTCTCAATTATAGAAACTCATTTATGATTATAACAAGATGTATTCAAAAGACATGGGAGGTGTTTCTTAAAATTACATTAATAACAGGTATTTATAGTTCATTTTATCAAATTTTCTATAATTCATTTAACTCGTCACCATTTTTATAAAACACCTATAATAACACAATCATTCAATGAATACATATATTCAAGTTAACTGATTTATTTCTTACTCAATATTTGGTACCTTCGTATTCATCATGAGATCATTTTAGTATGATCGTATGTTCTTAGGGTATAGTATATATAAATCACTTACTAAGTTACGTTTCATGACGAAGTGAATAGGTTCAAATGAGATGGAAGGTGTAAGGTTTCGTAATGTTAACTATCCTGATTACTCATACTCACATCATGCCATTTACATAAGCACATGTATCATTAGGTACAAGATAACATAGCTATATTGTTGATAGGCAATATTTACGTATTTTAAGTCAATCAATAATTATCTCATACCAATCTCATATATATATATATATATATATATTTCGATTATTTACAAAAGTTCATAAAGTTGGATATATAAATCATAACTTTATCGCTGATTATAGAACATTCTATAGTTACGTAACAACCAAGGGAGTTATCTAAATAGATGCATCTTAACTATAAATGTAAGTTCCTAAAATTGAGTTTAGGACAACCAAGCCCAAATTTAGGATCTTTAAGGAAACTTATTTAATTGAACCCAAACTTTACGATTAAAATATAAAAGTTAGTCGAGGTAATACAGTGAAGTTAGATTTTAAAAACAATAACCCAAAAATCTCAATTTTGCCCTTAGAAGTAGGATTATTCAATATAATACTAAATTACTTGAAATCCTTAAAATCGAGCTCAGATTACGACGAAAATTTAGAAATAAGTTGATTGGGCTATAAAATGAGATAATATAGTATAATTTACTATATGAATATATACATATTTTTATGAGTATATCCAGTATAAATAATAATTATATTTGTAAATTATCCCTAAATTTCATAATTATATATATTACGTTGAAATCATGAAATTTATTAAGAAAATATATATCTTAAAAATAAAAGATATGTTAGAAACTTAATTATATGAGTAAAGTTATATACTACGCATGATATATACATTGGATATATGCTTGATATTAGTAAAAGAACTAAATATTATAATATATATATATATAATATCAATATTTAAGTTACTTTCCTAACAAAAGTTTTCTAAAACCATTTCTCATTTGTTAGGAAAGTGTCATAGGATACAAAACAGGTTAGAATGCTGATTTAACAACTCAATTTGTAAAAACAAGGCACCTCATGCTTATTCAATCAAGAAGAAAAATAAAAATAAAAAAAAAAAAGATAAATTCCTTAAACCGACTTTAGAGCAGTATAAAAGGGAAAAAACTCCAAACATGAAACATTTTACAATTTGAAAAATTAGGGAGTGATAGAAAGCTCTAGGGAATTAGGAAAAAAAAAATATTTATATATACAAAACAGAGCAACCACCATGCCCTACCTGTACCTGATCTAAACGACCACCTGACGACGAACCCAATCGGCCACCACCAGTCTACATCTCGTCTAAGTCATCTGACACACCCCCAATTGCCACCGGCCACCAGAGAGTCCAAGAACACGGAGGTTAATTCTCTACCCTATTTTTCAATAATTTGTAAAAAAATATTAAATCCACCTAGAAAATTTTGAAAAAAAATTTAATTAAGTTATTTTGAATATAATTTTACGTGATATTTTTATTTTTGAAAAATTCAAAATATTTAATATACTTTCTTAAGAAATCTACTATTCATCTAAATTTAGAATTGTAAAATAAATGTACTAAATAATATTGTTTCTAGCTGAAAATTTTTATATAGGATGTGTATGATATATAGAAAATTGCTAGCCCAAATTTTGATTTGAATATTTTTAATATTTATTACATTTTTTTTGCCTAAAAATAGCTCGAAAATAAGCGAAAATTATTAATTAAATAGAAAATTATGAAATTAATTGATGAAATGGACATGTACTGATATCTAATGAATAATAACAATATGGGATCGAAACGAAATTTGTTTAGTTAAAAAGAATCATAAATGAGTAATTTAGGATAATTTAAGGATAAAACCGTGAATACAAATATATCAGTGATAAGTTGGAAACTTGAAACCAAGTGATAACTAAATTACCTATATTTTAAGGAGTCCATAGAAATTTTCAAGGAATTATTTAGTAACCCGAACTATTTATTACAAATTTACCTAATAAAATGGCTTAAATTACAAGTCGAGGTGTATTTTTATTATTAATAAGTTAAAATGAATTAAATAGTAAATAAAAACTATATACGTGATTGTTGATCAGTTGGGATTAATTGAGTATTTTCATTATATTTATGGATATTTTTTTATCGGGATACACTCTAGATATATTAGGGTTGGATAATATTCATACTGTAATGATATATAGATAAATTAGGTAAAATACAATGTAATAACGTAAATTACATATACTATGATAATATTTATATATTTACGTATAACTATATTAAAAACTAGAACTACCTGTTAAAAGTCGTCTTTAGGAACAGGACTCGTGAAACGTATCATTAGGTCTATACGAACCCAACGACACTAATTTTGTTAAAATCAAACAACCTTAAGTAATATAACCTATAGTTTTATTATATTCTAGAATGTATATATTTCGATAACCTTATCGGAATTAAAACGTGATTTAATGAATTACCCTTGCTTGTGATTGTATGGTGCTCTTTTGACTCCGTCCTACTTACTGAGCTAATTGTGTTTATATCCCCATAAACTCTTTTGCAGGTATTGAGTGAGGTCAAGATATTTAGATACCACCATTCCCTAGTTAGTGTTCTACTGTTTGGGAAAGTGAGGAACGAGGAATCAATTGAACCTAGGCTTTTGATCTTTCTTTTGTCTTTTCTGTTGAATTTTGAGGAGACTAATTGGGAATTCCCTAAAACGCCTACTAGTTTCCTATCTTAAGTAAATAATCTGTAAACCTATGACTTTTTTATAAACTTTGATTGTAAATTATAAGTCTAATATAAGACATTTATGTCAGTAATATTATGTACTAAACAATAGATTGTATAGAACTGGTATTTTGTAAAGCTCTACTACAGGTTTTGGCTATTAACAGGTGTCAAAACAAATATTTCAAGCTAGTTGAGTTATGTACGCCTTGTGTGGACTATATCTATATAGCAGCTGTGAGGTCAGCTTCTATCTTAAGTTGATTTACGCGGCAAGACTGTTATGACTCCTCCTATTCGAAGAGTGAAAGTTCTGAGTTGATATCAAAGCATGGTTCTAAAAGAAGTAAGCTTTGAAGCATCTGACTAAAACGAATAAACAATAGGATCACTGAGAGTGGGATTAATAATGAACTTAAAAGACTTAGATTATAAGATATATGTATAACTTATATATATATATATGTATATGTATGTGTAAAATGAGGTTATGAATTGATTTTAACTTATTATTTCAGACTCGTAAGAATGGTTTGTTACATGCATAGTAGAATTTTGAATGAGAAAGGGATGAGACTCCTATTAAATATAGGATTCGGATTAGAATCTACCGCTAGATTTGGCTATTTGGAATTTGTTTTATACTATTGATGAGATTATCGAGAATTATAATCGCGGATTGTCCTAAACATGAAAGATGATTAGAGGATAATGATGGATGAGTTAAGGCTTGCGTATAATAAGTATGTTGCTATAACTGCTTATGAGAAGAAATATTTCCGAGAAAATTGAGTTTTATCTGTAAGAATTCCTGTAATGTATTTTCCAACTCTAGTAGAGGCAAGTAGGGATTATCCCCCAGGTTTTGACCAGATACCCTCAAGTGTTCTACATATTCCTAGAAACAATCCTCCTGGTGTAGTTAACTAGTTTCTCAAATACCCCCTAAATGGAACTGAAGGTATAGAAGTACCACTGCAACCTTATGAGCCTAAACCCCCAATGATACCGCCTGAGAATCCAACTTAAGAAGCTCAACCAAATGTAGGAGGGAATAATGATAATGATGATGATCCTAAGAAAGATCCAGAAGAAAAGGAAACTGAACTAGAAGAGGAAGTACAGGACAGTAGTAGTGAAGTGTACGAGGTAGTAATCATAACAGATACTCCTATAGTAGTAGAGGTTAGTTCAGGATCTGATAAAATTAAAATGGAATATTAGTTTCCCCTAGAAGATGTAGCAACCCTAGACAGTAGAAATAACTAAAAGTTGAGAAGTTCGAAAGTAGATAAGTCTAGAGCTTTTGATATCACCTGACCTAGTAGTTTAATGTATTTAGGTCTCCCTAACAATTTTGATGTGTTTTGGACTTTTTGAATGTAACTAATGTACTTCCGGATGTTGTGGCTACTAAGTATGTAAATGATGTATATAGATAATCAAATGTGTAATCTGACGTTGTAAATAAAGTAGTGTGATCTTTTGAATGTAAAGTATTGATTATCCTATAATTATTGTAAAATGCATGACTTTACTATTTTGTATCTATAAGATATCACCATGGGAATGATATAATGCTATGGGTAAAACGTAATAAGCTTATGATATACAAGTGTAGGTGTAATATACGAATGTATTGATTGCTTATATAGGAATGGAGTATTACAGGTTTTTTGTTGTGGTTTAGTGCCACTGTATCACTTCAACCATCGAAAAAGTGAAGTCGCAATAGTCCCACCGTGTGAACCATCCTAAGATAGAAACTGTTCTCACAGTCGCTATCCCAAACCTAGTTCACACCAGGCGTACTCAACCCTAACCCTTTGAAGCATCCAATTCGATACTTGTTTGATATAAACCCGTAGAGTAATCCTTTGAAATAATTTGTAATAATAAACTTATCGTTTAACCTTATAAAAGAGTAGTAATAAATCCCATAGATACCTATCATTTCATATACAGACCAAAATATTGAAAACTATTAAACACTTTGAGGAGTCTTGTGTAGTTTTCCTTAAAAGATAAAAAGTTACTACTAAGGGCAATAACCGGCCATTTCTTATTGTATCTCACTCCCCATACCAGTTTACTAGTGTTCTAGTGTTAGGTAAGTACTTGTAATTCATTAGAGGCCTGTGAAACAAACTATAAGAGAATAAGCGATAAGTTACTTAATAAGTAGGGTGGAGACAAAAGTATGCACTCAATACATCACAAGTAAGGTTTTCAATCAAGTTATTTAAATGCAATGCATATATAAGCAAATGCCATCGTACAACATTATCCGATCCATCGTAAGATTAGAGAAATTTCACCCACTCTAATCCAGGAGATTGACGTCATACACTCATTGATCGAAACCAAACTAGGGCTTATGCAATGAAGAACACCCTCCTCCGGTGACCACCTTCAAACCACAACCCCTAATCTTATCGCGATCTCCTCTCCTGTCACTTAGTTTGACTAAGGGTGGAGAAAGGACTATTTCAGCTATCCTCATCGAAGGGAGTTCATGTTTGGACCGAAAATCATAATCGTTACCCTTAATGGGTTATAATGTACATCAAATTCGATGTTACGCCAAGTTTTAGTTAGTTCATCTTTTCAAGATGATCAATTAAGCTCAAACAATTCAATAATAATATTCACAGAACAATCATATCATAAAGCTCATCTCTCATTACAAAAAAATCGAAACCCGACCACAAGCATTTCATACGCACAAACAACTAACTACAATCACAAGCCAATACATACCAAAGTCTTCAGATATTCTGAACAGTATTCCAAAATGCCGTAAAGCATTAATCCCGCTTGCCTGTTTAGATGCTGACTACGGAAGACTCAGATTGTCAACGATCTGATCACCAGAGAATCCTATGTATATAAAACCTAAATTTAGTTTTCATAATAGTTACGAAAACATTAAGTTGTTATCTAAAACGGTTATATATATACATATGTATATATATAAAGCATATTATCACTTTTCTTATATAATCATATATAATATTATTATATAAGTCAAGTTAAGTTATTAATTACTAATAATATACATAATTATACTAATACGTATAATATATCGTTTCGATCATATCGAAACATATTTTTAATTGATTAAATCACGTTTCGATTACAGTAGAGTTATCATAGTACATAAATCTGTAATATTATAAAGATATAGGTTATCGCAATTTACTTAATAATATCTAACATATGTAATTTTACTACTATTTATATTATATCGTTTCGATTATATTGAAACGTATTTACTATTGTTTTTATTATATTTTAATTATGAAACGATCGTTGTAAGACGATATTTTTCGTGATATTATGGAAAATATCTATCTTATTACCTAAAGTGATTCAGTTTTAAGTAAGATCGGTATCATGGAGTTAGTACGAGCTCGATTATACGTGTTACGTGTTTCATTTAAAGGATTATCTCTAGAGCGTATTTCTAATTCTAATATATAAATAAAGCTGTACAACAACAAATGTCATATTAATATCATATTGTGTAATGAAAAATATATGTTCACACAATTTCGCAATAAAGTATAATGAATCATATATACTTAATTTTTACGAAAGCAATGATGTTAAATTTGTAAGAATATAGATTTTCATTTTTAATAGTTCCGATAAATGATTATTACTAGAGATACGCTTATTTTACAAATTGGTATTAATGATATACAATTCTTACAGCTATCAATACTCTAAATTTGTAATTCGAAAAAGAACGAAATGAAACAAATGAAATACTTGATTTAGAAAAATAATAAAATAACGAATATCTAGTTTCCATAACTATTAAATATCAATTAAAATACAACACTTATAATCATAGAATCAAGGTTACCTAGAAATATTAGATGCCAAAAAATTTTAAATCTTTTAATTCTTTTTCTTCCCTTTTCCTTCTTCATCTTCTTCCTTTCTTTCTTCGCTTTTCTTTTCTTTTCCTTTTCTCCATCTCTCTCTCTCTTTCCTTTCTTTCTTCTTCTCTCTCCTCTCTTTCTCTCTCCCTCCATCCCACTGATTCCATTATGCCGTACCAAATGCTTCAAAGCCATTTATATATACAACACTTCATCACCATTCATATGGCAATTAATTAAATTATTATTAAAGTTATATTGTATATATTATATTATATTTAATATTTATCCTATCTTTTAGAATATTTAAAGAATATTCCTTTTCTTTACCATAAATAAATCATAATCATAATTTTCTTTTTTCCACATGTTATTATTTTAGGTAAATTTTATTAATAAAAATATTAGTAATGTATAATATATAGTTAAGTTATATTAATTATTTGGGACTTATTTATATACATCCTATATGATATTTTACTCATCAATATTAATTATTAAGATCACGTAATTGATTCTAAAAAATTCATCCTAAGTTATATCTAAAATTACGAAACTCTACGTTATAGTGATTAGACCCAATAAACTTAATATTTTTAAGAAAGTTTCATATAAATAAGCTTAAATCGAAATATTAAAGTTATACGATTACTTTATTTAAATTTTTTCCTAGTTATGAGAGTTCAACTTAATTTCACGAATGTTATCTTAAATCATAATTTTTTTTTAGAATATCTTTCAAGCATTAAATTTTTCAATTAATTTCTTATTAATTTATATGATTATATATCTATGTTTAGATGTAATTCAGATATTCCTACATCTATAAATACTTCCAATCAATCTAACGAAAAAAGAATATCCGACCAATTAGATTTATACTAATTCAATTATTTTTACATATTATCTCGTTTCATTAGTAATATTATTATGCGTATTGTTAAGACCAATATTTTTCTGGTTATGAGTAACATTAGTATAAATTATTTTTCACCTATTGACTTAACTTATAAACATATTTTTCTAACAAATTGGAGTCATGTGACATTACGTATTATATATTTTTAGACTTTTAGGTTAATTTACGGATATAATTATTATTTATACTGGAAATAGTCGTATATACTCACGTGGCAAATTATGCTATATTATCTCATTTTATAACTTATTTAATTTATCTTTAAGTTTTCATCATATCCCAAGCTCGATTTTAGGAGTTCTTATTATATTATAGACTTCTAAATGTGCGGAAGGTCTTCGATTACGGTTATCACATTTTTCGTAAGTTTTTAGCTTAATCGATCTACTTTCCCCAAATACCTTAGATCAACTATTGACCTTAATCGTATAAGGATAAGGCTTTGTTCTAATACTCAAATGTTCATGTCTTGATTGCTGATTTATGAGATATTACAATATGCATCCTCAATCCTTCCACTCTAGGAGATCAAACATGTCTCTCCTTAGGTTCATAATACTCTTCCTCCTCATCATGTACTTCCTCATCCTCTTCTTCAATCTCGTGTAATGTTAATCTCCATCGATCAACTCTATGCACTCCTCTAGCTTAAGGTGATCAAACTGGGGCATTAGTTCAGTTGTATCAACTAATGCCTCTCTCGAGCAGCTCATTAACTTGACCTCTATAAGGGTCATTTTGAGCTTATTTTCTATCTTCATTTTTGGCAGTCACTAAGTCAATATGCCTATCCAGTCATTCCTTAGCAGGTTGGGTCGTAAAACTTCCCCATTGACCTTAGCCATTATGAGCACCACTCTTTTGTTACCTAAAGTTCCTTAAACACTAGAGTCGAAGATTGTTGTCTATTACAATAGATTAATAGCTAAAACACAACTCAAAATTCTTCCCATGAACAATAATAACAAAACAACACTTAACACACCAACATCTATTACAACCACACACAAAAATCCAAATCCAATTGATCACTAACACTTTGTTTTGAGAACAAGAAACAAGGGGAAGACAGAGCACTCAATCCTCAAACTTTCACGATAACAACTGACAATTTCTATAAAATACAATATTAATAAGTCACTTAGAGCACAAAGTAACAGAAACTTGCTCCAACGTAGCCAAGCTCTGATATGATATGAATTGTCGGGAAGGGGTGACATACAGCTACCTACATGCCACAAGGATAGGCCCGAACCACGAGATGATCCAAAGGATAAATGAGAGTCGAAGATTGAGTAGAGGGTTCTTATGCACCAATGGTGGATATGACTCAACAACGCCTCACACGAGCTCAAACTATACTTGATATGATGCACAAGTATAATACAAGATTGCTTGCTACTAGTTCATGCTCAATGGCCTAGATAAAAGCTCTTTTAAGACTCTGTTCTCAATGAGAAAAACACAAGCTCAAGAAGAAGAAGGAACAGTAAGGTCTGAAGTTCAATATAAATCATCTGATGATGAAGCGATTACATATAACATGTATTTATATAGTCCAATTAGGGCAAGTCCTAGGTATATGTAAATTACAAAAAGGATTCCTACTAGAAAAGGAAAGGAGAATAAATTACAAAGGTAAAATTGTAAATGAATAAAAGAATATTCGGCTACAAAAAGGACAATACGGATGTCAAAAAATGATACACCAATCACTTGTCCAATTTATGGTCCTCATGATCCTACTTACTGAGCAAAGTTGATTCTAAGCAGAGTATATCAGGTCGGTTGCTTAGCAATTCGATTGTTCAAGGCATGGGTAAGGTTGGTCTAATGGGGGACCATTATTTAGATCGACCTTAGCTAGTCGAATTAACAATAAGCAACTTGACCTTGGATGCCTATCAACTCAGCAATATGTAGAATTAACTCTTAGCCTTGCATAGCAATAAGTTATCAGCTTGGTAATTGGTTAGACACCTCAGGAATCTTCTTAATGAGACAAAGAGAGGTCGAGGAAGAGTACCTCATCGAATCGTGATGGGAAAAACATTGTTCTTTAGAGCTCAGCTCCCCTTAGATAGCTTAGCAAACCATATAGGTGAATCCTCAACCTTGAGAGCAAGTGATTGGTTCATGATCCTTATCATCTAGTTGCAGTTCATTAATTACCATTTAACATCCATGATACGGTCAGCACACCTCGATAGCTTCTGAGAATGTCAAACCTCTAGATTACCAACATCATCATGGCCGACCACCTTTCAAAAGCCACCCTACTTACTCTACGACGCATATCACAGGCCAACTTCCAGTACAAATGAACCTCAAACCACCACGTATCCAAGCAATCGTACCCTTATTACACTATAAGTAGTGTATGAGGCCATTAGGTAAGGGGATTCACGTCCTTAGATCATTAGATCCCTCTCTCCCTAAGACTACCTTACACGAACACACACTAAACAAGCATTACCCACAAGGGTCTCAATGCTCGGCCATTTCAATTCCTCTCTTCCTTTGTCTTCCTTACTAACTTGAGTGTTAAAAGGCTCCTACATTCACAACCCTAAAGGGCTTTTTGTAGGCATCAAGGAGCATGGTACCAGCCCAACCAATCTCAAGGCCCTAATTAGACTCATTCAAGCTCAACTCATTGCCTATTATCCTTAGTTTATTTATCCACAATCAACAAAGATTATGGTTTATGAGACTACTAAGTAAGTATGGGCTAAAAGATGGAGCTCCAAAGAAGTGATAAAATAAAATAAATGTAGCTCTTCATTTTGAGAAAGGAATTTGGGCTTCTTAAAATAAAGGACATAGAGAATGTGAAGGCTTATGTAAACCGAGTCACTGAAGTTGTGAACTAAATCAGGCTATTTAGAGAAGATTTGCCAAAAAAAAAAAAAAAAGAATTGTAAAGAATGTTATGGTGACTACCAAAAAGGTTTAAGCCTAAGATTTGCTCTCGTGATGATACTTAGGACTTATCTCAACTTACACTCATTAAGCTTGTAAATACTTTACAAGATGTGAAACAAAGAAACACATTTAAAGAGGAAGAGAAACTATCAGAAAAGGCTCTTGTAATTTCATAGAGCTTAAAGACACAACTTTAATCTAAGAGGAAGAAAAATTTAAGTTGAAAGAAGGGAAAAGAGAAGAAGGATCAATATTATAAAGGAAAACAAAAGAGAGGGAAGTTTCCTCCAAATCTTCATTGCAAAAAGACTAAACTTACCAAAAATTATTGCTACAATAAGTTAAGTGTTTAATGCAAGGTTTATAAATAATATGGTCAAGAGGAAAAGGTGTATCCCAGCAATACAAATTGGCAACCTTAAGTTCAGCTAACGTAAGTCACCAAAAATGCTAAAACTCATGAAGAAAATTAGTTTATCACCACTACTGTTGAAGAAAGCTCACGACAGCAAAAAATCCTATTGTGAGGCTAATTGATAGTAACTATACACATATTATCATTTCAAATTTGCAAATTTTCAAAGCCTTAGACATAGAGTACTACTTCAAAGTGAGCTTCAACATGGAGTGCTGTATTGGTTCAAAGTTCTTTAGGTGCTAAGTTTCTTTCTTATGTGTTCTCTGTACTTAAAATAAGTCATAATCTTTTTAAGTGTTGGTCAGTTGCTTGATAAGGATTATATTTTGATTTTCAAAAACAAAAGGTATGATATTCTTGATTCACTTGGTAGTAAGCTTTTCTTTGTTAATATCATAAATAACTGCTTTCCCTTAGAATGGAAACGAACCAACATTCATGCCTCCACTAATATAGTAGAATAAAGTATTTCATGCTATAAAAGGTTTGGTCACACTAGTCATGCTTCCATGAAACTCCTTGAAAGAAAATATGTGGTTATGGATATGCTATTTGTTCATCATCATTATGGTGTACGTGATGTTTATCAATATGGAAAGTTGAGCCAAATGCCATTTCCTGTCAATTAAGCTTGGAGAGCAACTAAGAAGTTACAATTGACTCATATAAATGTTTATGGACCCATTTGTATTGCTTCATATAAGGGAAGCAAAAATTTTCTTCTCTTTATTGATGACTACTGGATTTTGTTAGATTAATTTTCTTAAGTAAAAATGAGAGGTGATAGGAATCAAGCCACGAGATCCCTGACCCGCAGCCGAGCCTGAGGACTAGAGAGGTTAGCACGACGAATCCTCATATTTCAAAAAACCCCTATCAAGGCCAAATACTTATTTACTAAGTCACTTATAATGCCATGTCGTATAACCACCCTTTATTCTGTAGCATACTGAGTGAACGATTACTCTTTACTGCCAAGTCGTCCAATCACTCGGCATCATCCTTACTAAGAATTCGAGAGAGAGAATCCAAACTGATTAAGCCATCCCTACTCAAACAAGCTCATCTATCCATACTTTTTATCTACATCTCCTAACAACCCCGCTAATGTCGCATCACCACGTATACAGTATCACATGTAAAATCTGTAGTATTAATGATTATTTTTCTTATATATTTATTTTTGCCCTTTTGTAACATATACATTACCCCTTTAAGAAATATTATTTTGTCTTTTCCCTTTTGAGCAAGTTGCCCTAGTTTGCGGGTATAAATACCATGTACCTGTAGTTGTAATATCATCAATTTTACCTTCAATGCACTGGAGTGCTTTTTTCCTTTCGTAAACACTGCTTATTTACTCTCAGCATCACTCTTATCATTTCCCTTAAGTAAAGTTAGGTAACAAGTAACCTCACTAAACCAATTCGTATATCATATCCAATTGTGCCATAAGTCTTTAGAAGTTTCTTTGGTGTATCATATCCTCTAAAACTATTCGTGAGTTTTTACTTACTGTTCCATTCATCTTTATCACTCTTTCCATACCCTTCCCCATTTACCCTTTTTTGAGCTTTCTGCAATCTTGGACTCATTCAGCGATTGCCCTTATCTATTCTTAGTTACAATTCGCATGAAGAGGAGTCTAATATGTTATAGCAGTTCAAATCATTTGTAGAAAATCACCACACGCAATTAATCGAGACTTTATGGCCTAAAAGTAGCACAAAATTTACCTCTCATAAGTTTAAAGAATTCCTCCAACATTGTAGCATTTATAATCAGTTCATAGTCGCTTACACACATCAACAAAATGGTTTGAGTGGAAGGAAAACCAAGTCAATTATGAGTATGTCTAGATGCTTGCTATTTGAAAAAGGATTACCAAGGCAATTATGGGCAGAACCTATAAATACTTGGGTCATTTGCAAAATAGATTACCTACCAAAAATCTTAACGGAAAAGGTCCTTATGAGGCCTAAGTTTGGAGTTAAACCATTAGCAACACATCTTAAAATCTTTGGGTTTTTGTGATGCTTTTGTTCCTCAAGCCAAAAGAGATATGCTTGACAAAGGAGTTAGCTAAAGTTAGAATAGCTATAGGGTACAATAGTGTCTTTAAGGGTTATAGAGTTCTAAATCCTATAACTTAACAAGTGTTTGTTAGCAAAAGCATTAAAATTGATACAGATGGTTCTTAGAATCATAATAAAATGGAATCTTATCCTTCTTCCAAAATTTTTGGCTTTAAGGAAATTTCCTAAGGATAAGATTAAAATTCAAAAGAAGAAGACTCTGACGATGATATAGCTATTAAAGGAACAAGAACATTACAAAATATTTACAACAGCTGCCATATGGCTTTATTAGAACCTCTAGATGTTGCCCATTACCATAAAGCATCCTAATTAAGGCACAGCAATGGGAGAGTAGCTCAGAATGATTCACAAAAATGAGACTTACATGCTTGTAGATAGGTCTCATGATAAGAACATGATCAGTGTAAGATAAGTTTCAAGCTTAAGCACAATATTGATGGCTCAATTAACAAGTGCAAAGCTAGATTAGTTGTGAACTGATATGCTCAACAATTTTAGAGTATTTTATTGAAACAATGCTTGTGGCACAATTTGACACTGTTAAGTTGCTTCTTGCAATTGTAGCTCAATAAGGTGGCATGTTTAAATTAAATATCAAATTAGCCTTTTTAAATGGAATTTAAAAGGAAGAAATTTAGGTTGAGTAGTCAAAGGGGTTTATCAGTAAAGATGACCTTAGGAAGGTTTTTCTGTTAAAGAAGACTTTATGTGGCTTAAAATAGGCTCCAAGGGCTTAGTTACTCTAGAATTGATGATTATTTGGTGAAATCAAAGTTTGTGAGAAGCTACAATGAAGAAACTCTTTATGTGAATCATGCCAGTCAAGAGATTTGTGATTGCTTTCATTTATATAGATGACATTTTAATGATTGGTAGTAATGGAGAGACTATGAAGGAATTTAGAATTCAAATGAAAAAGATTTATGAGATGAATGATCTTAGTTAAATTTCTTACTTTCTAGGAGTAGATGTTATGCAGAGTTCAAAAGGGATATTCATATCTTAAGAGAAACATGGCAATGAAATTCTCAAGAATCTTGGAATGAGTAGCTACAATTTAGTCAATACCCCAGCAGTCCATAGAGAAAAGCTAAAGTAAGAAGATGGTTTTAGTCCTATTAATGCCTCCATTTATAAAAGCTTAGTTATATCTTCTATTTTTGTGACAAACAAGGCTTGATATTATGTTTTCTACAAGTTTTTTTTCTAGATTGATGCACTCACCCACTAAAAGACATTTTAAAGCTGCTAAGAGGGTTTTGAGATACATTTAAATTACAATTGATTTTGGGTTATTCTATAAAAGGTCTATTGCCATCAATTTTGTTAGTTTCACTTATAGTAATTAGACGGGATCTTAAGATGATATGAAAAGCACCCCAAGCTATTGTTTCAAACTCGGTTTTGGTATTTTTTGTTGGAGCTCAAAAAAGTAAGAAAGCATTACACAATCAACGATCGAATATCTTTTTTTCAAGCAATCTAAAGCAACAATCAATTTGTGCTATAACAAGTCTACAGTCGCTATGGTGAAAAATCTTGTCTTTCATTGAAGAACTAAGCCAATTAAGATCAAGTTGCATGCCATTGGAGACGCAGAAAAGAAAGAGAAGATACTACTAATACATTGTGATTCTAAGACTCAATGGCTGATATTTTCACTAAAGGATTGTAGAAAACAAAATTTGAAGTGATAAGAGAAAAGCTTGAAGTCATCAATAGCTCTTACATTAAGGAGAAGTGATGAAACTAGCGATTTGATGATGTGATGCAAAGTTGCCATGATGACAATAATTTAAGATGTTTGGCTATGTTATGATTGTAAATGTATGGCGTTAAATGAATTAGTTAAAGTGCATATTAGAGTAAAAATAACAGCTGCTCATGCTCCTAAAATCAGGGGATATGTTGAAGACATTTTGTAAAAGTTATGTGTCTATGTATGTATTAGCAATGTGTGACTAATATAGAAGTATTTTTTGCTTTTCTTTCCCTTACTTTCATCTCTAGAAATCTTAATTTTCCTTTCTAAAATCCCAAAAACTTTAACACATTTATATTTATATTAATGTTATATATACTTAACATATACATACGTATATTAACACATACCACAGTAGCCTTATGGGTGTTAAAAATTGTGAATAATAAGTAAATAAATCATTTACATGATTATTTGATTTAATATATATATATATATATAAGATTTAATATCTATTAGATTTAGACCATTCAACATTCGATGTTTTTACACGTTCAAATCTAATAGATATTAAATTAAAACTAATATTGAACGTTGGATTACTTTTATTAAAATAGAGAATAAGACCATAGAGTAAGCTCCCATTATATATCTCTCTTGAAAAAAATATGTTTATTCTCTTGGTTTATATAAGGAGAGGAGACTACTAGTGCTGTTGTCATGTAAATACTTTTTCATTGTAGGGATAGTAGAGCCTTGACCTAGACCTTTTAGCCTGGTTCTACAATGAATTGAGGCTTTTACCTTTTAATACAATATTAGTATTTCGTCCGAAAAAACAAAAGCTTCAATCGGAAAAAGCGTGACTTCACTTGACCAAAATCGTCCAATAACCGTTAACTTGGAACTTAGATCTACTGAAGTAGTAGTTCATTAATTTGAAGCGAAGATATTTTTGTTGCATTTTCAAGTTGCAAATACAAAGACAAGTTGATGATTATTTAGACAATTTTCCATTGTTATTGTTCTAAAATATATAGCACCATGCAAATCTTTTCGCAAGAACTTTATATTTATATATATATATATATATATATATTTTGTCAGTCTTTCAATGTTCACATTCTTACTTCATTGAGTCTCGCAATAATTTCTATCAAAGTGTGCTAGCATGAGGTTGGACATCTTGAAGAGAGAGGGACGCAATGAAATAATGATGAAGTCTGTGAGAGAGCATATCTGGATGCAACCAAAGCAGGTTCTCATAGGCTATTTAATCTGCCTAACTCAATAAAAATCCTATCAGATGATACCTTACAGGATTTTTTATAAAATTTTGAGATATGATTCAAAACTTTATAAAATTTACATTAATATCTAGAATTGTAATAAAAAAACTAAAAAAAAAACTGATTGAAAACTCTATATGATTTTTTATAAAATTTTGAGACATAATTCAAAACTTTATAGAATTTACTCTATAGGATTTTATAACATAATACCCTATAAGGTTTTTTATAAAATTTTGGGATATAGTTCAAAACTTCATAAAATTTATAATTGATATCTAGAATTGTGATAGAAAAAACTTGATAAAAAACTTGACCTAACAAAAATTAATATATTAATAAAAATATTTTCTCTTAACCTACGCACGATGCATGTCTGTAATGGTTTTACATTCTATAGCATATTTAATTTTCATTTTTCATTTCTCTATTAGTCAATAAGTTTTACCCTAACTCTTCTTAAGTACTTTTTACTCTATTATCTCTTTCATCTCATTTGATCCTTTTAAAAATTCATCTCTATAGGTTTTTTAAACCTATAAGAACCCATGATAAAACTTTATAAGGTGCTTATAAAGTTTGGAAAAATGGTAGACACTACGAGGACAGGTTCAAATTTTATAAAATCCACCCCATATCCGCCTCAACTACGTCTCTAATATGGCGAGTAGGGACTAGTGCTAAAATTGGTTGTATATTGAAATTTTACTTTCTTCTACTCCGGTCTTTTATAGCTTTTGTTGGAAAGTCTCTAAACAGTGGAATTGATAGTTTTTGAGTAACTCTTTTAACTCTTTGCATTATCGTAACTCTAACGCTTTATTTTTACTTGTACTCCAACTTCTATTTACACATATTAGAAAGTTCTCAAAGCAGTAGAACTTTAACCTGAAGTTGATTCATTATTTTCTTTCCTGTTCTTACTCTAAGGAGTTCGAAAATCTTGGACCCATGGAACTTCTATCATTTGTATTTTTCTAATTTCCAAAATGAAAATCAATTTACGTTCTAATTTCTTCAAAAGGAGTTCACGAGGTTTATGAATATTTTCTAAAAACACGATCCTTTCTTGATAAGTCTTATTTTGAATCTTATTAATAAACACAACCACCCAGGTTATATGCGGATATAATTGGGCAATCGTAAATATAGCAAAAGTTCAAATGCTAGAAATTCATATCCTCCCATAAAAATAAAAATAAAAAAAAAAAGCTTAGGTTAAAATCTTATAAATATGGCAGCTGTTATAGAAGCACGATCTCCAATGCATTAAGAACGAAACATTCGGAGGTCTCATGTAATTAATTAAGTCTCTTTATATCACACTAGAGCTTGGTATCATATAATAATCACCAACCCACATAGACAAAAGTTTAATTCATAGCGTCTTGTTGATGTAACAAACTGCCTGAAACTTTCATCAGACTAGTTACTACTAGATCATCTATATATATATATATATATATATATATATATATAATATTAAGGTGCAAGGTGCAATATCTCGCTCGCCTCGGGAATCTCGAAGCTAGTGTTAACTGCACAAAAAAATAAATAAATAAATAAATTTAGTTTATATCTTGTAATAAATCTTCCTAGCATGGTGAAGCTCTAGTTTTCCCTCCTAATAATATCGTGCAGTTAGTCACTGTAAAAGGAAATCTAAATAAATGCAGAAGACATGGATGAGAGTGTAAGTTTTGAGGGGGAGTTTTCTTACACTAACTGAAGAGCCATTTGATCATCACGAGGGTAAGATGAATTGGTGGGTTGCAATGCATTGACTTGGAAATAATTCCTGGAATCGTAAGGCTGAGGCTGCACCACCTCGTAGGTTGTTCCCCCCGGCATCAGGTTCATGTCTTGTTGGCTTCTCTCACTCTCAGCTATCTATTATTCACCATTAACGAATTAATACCATTTTAATTTATATATATATATATATATGTGTGTGTATTGTGTATGTGTATGTGTATGTGTATGTGTATGTGTATGTGTATGTGAGTGCAAATAATTCAAGAGAGGGAGAGAGAGAGGGACCTTTGCTCTGAGAAGCTGATTGTTGTTGTGCAAGTCGATTTCCTGGGAAAATGTTTGCATGTGTAATAGGAACATCAAATAATGTCGAAAACTTGAATTGATTGTAATCTCAATTTTTAATCTCTTTCTTAAAAAAAAAAAAAAAAAAAAAAGAAGAAGAAGTTAATTTTTATGCAAAAAGAAAAATTATGCTGCACAAAAGAACCCTAAAATCTAATACCGTGGAAAACTTAATTCTAATCATAATATCAATTAGACATCATAAAAAACACATGTTTTTATGGAAATACTGGATCTAAGTAAAGATCAAAGATCTTGAGCGATCTATTCGGCAAAACTACTCAATACTTGATAAAGTATCAATATATGAAAAGGAGCAAAAATATTGATTGAAATTATCAAAAGTACAAGTTAAATTCACATCCTTAATTCATCAATGATTACATTGTAGATGGTATTAAAAAACAAGTGACTTTTTTTGGGTAAAGAAAAAACAAATGACTAAACAAGTTTAATATCAATGTGTTATATATATATATATATATATATATATACATATAGAGAGAACCATGTACTGGGGCATGGAGGCTTGTTGAAAAGTTAATTACACGAAGATTAAATGCAACAAGCCACGAGCACCTAAACATGATTTTAGAAGAATATATATGGCTTATTTTATTAAAAAATTAGCATTTATATCTCTAAGCTATAATGACTTTATATATAAGTATATTTCCTCATTTTGCAATTGCAAGTGTATATGGGTTATGCTTAATTTTAACTTTTCCTTTTGAAGGTTTCCTTATCTAATTAGTTCAAATGAAAGAGAAATTTTTATTATATTTTAATAGAGTATATGAGATGAGGGTAGACTGTGGAAGAAATTGATCATCTCCATTTATTTTCCTTAATTTCTCTCAATTGAGCTGTTATTATGTGTAATCAACAGCTGAGATTATAAAAATATAATCACATTATAATTTAAACAATATTAAATATTAATTTGTAAATTGAGGGAAATTAAGGAAAGAATAAATGAAGAGGATTTAAATCCAATTAGGTATTCCATTTCCACTTATTTCTTAGAATCCCAAAAACTAGTTAAATGCATGAATTAAGTTTCAACAAATCAAGAGATTATGTAAAGTCATTAAAATGTTATCCCTATCAAGTTCTTCTTAAAACCAATGGAAGTTTCAATTTCATGGAGTAATATTATATACAAACATATAATAGTGACCATTATATTGTCATTTGATCATGAACTAAGTGTATTGGTAGTCTATTGTAATATTCTTGTAATGAAAGATATTTCAAGACTAGGACTAAGTTTTCATAAATAGATGATTAAATATAGATCTCACTTTTAGGGATTTAAACAAGTTGGGTTAAGACATTATAATGCTGAGCTTAAACACGATTTAAGATCTTACTTTACAAACTTAAACTTGACTCAATTGAACTCATCTAGATTTATTTTATTTTTAAAAATAAATAATTTTCTTTTATCTAAATTAAATATACTAATGTATAAATCAACTAACACATAAAGCTTAACTTATGCTCAATATCAGCTCACAAGCTCGTAGCATAACGTTGTGAAAGTCTTGAAATTGTCTAGTACTTTACAAATTTTAAGTTTCATCCAACTTCTTCTTTTTTTTTTTTCTTAAGGGTCTTTTTTTTCTTTTTAGATACTATTTCCTCTTAAGTTAAAGGTTGCGATATATGCATCCAAAGAAAATTTTGGGTTGCATTTACAAATTCAATTTTTGTATTATATGTTAATGTGTTGTTAAAATATATATATAGGGTAAAAGTTCAAGAGGCGAAGTGCGTGAAGTAAAGTATATTTACCCGTTTCTGCATATATTCGATCTCTGCAAACAACAGCTCGTTCTGCAAGGAACATGACAGATTGAATAATGATGAAGTAAGAAAAACCAAACCAAAAGAAGTGTAAATAAAGGTTACTTTAAGGTGCGATTCACGAGGTTATCCAACATATCATATAACCGTTAAGACTCATTACATTAACTCTAATTGCTACTTCAATGGTTCCATTGAAGGGACCATAGGGATTTTTGTAAATATATCATATCATCGTTACAACTCTATGATTATTGACATTTTGGTAAATATTGAAAATTAGAGATTTTATAAGAGTAAAAATGTCATATTGCTATAATAAATTTAATCATGGAGAAAAATCCTGAAAAACCCAAGTTTGTTTTTGAGTACTACATCTGTATAAATTAATTAAATAAGGCAAATTTTGCTGGTTGTACAATTAAATCCTTAAGCTTTAGTTCTATGCAATTAAGCTTCTTCAGTTTCATGTTTTATCAATTATGCCCCTCATCATTTTGGTTGTAACGAATTGAAAAGTTATACTAAAAATATCGGTGATTAATCTATATTTGGGATTTGATTCCTTAAGAAAAAACTTTAATTTAACTTCTATTAAGTACTTATTTAAGCTCTTTTTCTTCTTTTTTTTTCCTTTTTTAACTTAAATATGCTAGAATCAGAGCTTAATTAACTGGAGATATTGTTTGGTAATTATTTCTTAAGAAAAATGAAAAGTGATGTTATAAAAAGAAAGTTTTCATGGAAAAGAAATGGTAAGTTTTCTTAAAGAGGGTAAAAAATCGGTAAGTCCTTTTATTTTTGAAAAAAATTTGGGAAGTCTTAATTAATTAGAAATATAGTAAGTACAATTTTTTCATTTAGTTATATTCAAAAAGTTCAAAAGCTTATTTGAACTAATAAAGTAAGATAGTAATTACCATGGAAGTTCCATTCGAATTGCACTTTGCCTTAAATAGGTATAAATTTGAGTAGTTCCAGAATTAATAGAAAGAGTACCTTTTTTGATCGTATTTTGGCTATTGCTCTCTCGATTTTAGTCTCCAAGCCTTTCAGATCCTTAAACTCCAAATCAGCCAAAGATTCACCAAGCATTTGCCTGGTTTTTTTTTATTTTTTAATAATTTCACCGTGAACAGTTTTGCAAAACATCAACATATAATAGGAAAAAATTCTAATGTAGCTACTTCACAAATATTACCTGTTCGAATTCAGCAAATTCCCAATTTGAGCTTGAAGTTTAGCTGATTCTTGTTGGTAGTGCTGTGGGCATTGATTTTCAACATATGCAATAGCATTAGCCGCAATTAAAAATGGCTGAAATTATTCTTGACTCGGTATCGGCATTAGCAAAAAATAAATAAATAAATGTCCCTCTAACAGATGCGCTGAACAATTATGAAGGTTCTAAAATGGAAACATATTCTGTTTTTGTAGACTGATCGTCCGGTTTATGAAAAAAAAAAAAAGTGTGCATAAATAAAGGATTGAGAATTTTTTTTCTGATATTTATAACATTTTCCAAGTAACATAATAATATATTTGTTGTGTTAGTAGAAAAGATAGAGAGTTCTACTTGAATATCCGCTTCAGTGGAAGATCCAGTGCTGGATGAATCTGAAGAAGCCTTCTTGTATCTCTCAATGGTAGCTTTCACACTTAATAAAATCACAAAGGAAACAAAAATAAATAAGCTCTTGACTACATGTATTTTTATATGTTTTGTCAAAAAAATAAAATAAAATAAAATAAACAATAGCAGCCGAGAAGGTTTTGCTCGTTTAGAAGCCACAAGATGAGTCTTCTCGTTAAGAAACAAAAGAAAAGTTTCCTTACTTAATGGTGTTAGCTCTAAGAGAAGGGCAAAAATATTTTAGTATGTTCTACTATAATAGACCTTTAACATAAAACCTAGTATAACAATGAGCTATCTAATAATCGCAAAGAAAGATTAGTGAAAAAAATTTTCACCTATGTTATTTATTAAGTAGTTGATCAACATTTTACTTTTGAAAATTCTTTCTAATTACTTATGTCCTTAAAATACTATAATGCTGAGTTTGAGTTGAACCTCGGCTCTAAATTTCAGAGCCGAATTGATTTGTTGCTTAAGCTTTGTTTCATTATATGATCTTGTTGTCACGTTGAAAGGGGAACAGTGAATATCAAATCAGCGCATAAAAGTGTAAACGAAAGGGCAGCCGGATGCCAGTTTTGCAGTGACCTTAGGCTATAAAAGTGAAAGTCACTGGAAGCAAGCAACATTAGTTCCACTTGGAAAAATAAAACAAGTATAAAATGTATAGCAGTTAATGATGTGTAAGTCATAAATAAGAATGCTGAATCTTTTGACTATAGAGGTTATCTTAAAATGACTTGGTCTTTTGAATTATGAAATTAAGAAAATAAAATAAAAAATCTCGAATTGTTTCTAGTAGGTGTAAAAAAAAAAAAAAAAAGAAAAGAAAATTGATCCAACCTAACTAAATAGTAACTTGAACCCAAAATTTTACTTTCTTTTTAAAATATCCTTAAAATACACTTTTTGTTTGGTTAGGATTAAACATTAATCATACATTAAATTTTTTTTCATTTCCATATCAAACCATAACATAAATTGAACCAAACTTAAAATTTTTTTATTATTTTATAATTTGATTCATATGCAAATCAAATTTAATCAAACCATGCCTACCTCTTGTTTTAGGAAAATGCACCTCACTTTCCCTCTAAAATTGTTTAGCAAACCAACTAAATCTGACATTATAAATCTCATTTATAAAAATTTATAGAGAAAATTAAGTTTTTTTTTTTTTTAACTTTATCCTACATCTATAAAACCTTTTTCTAATGGTGATAATAGAGATGTGTTTTTTCAAAATTTAATTAGAATGTTTTCTCCTTGCAAAATGATATTATAAAGTCGCACTTTGATATCGTTTTTCTTCAAGTTACCGTAATAAACCTGAAAATTTAAGCTTAAGCATATTTGTCAACCATTTTCTTAAAGAAATTTCAAAATGGGTGTACTCTTTTAAAAAAAAAACTCAACGACCTTTCTTTGTTTTATTTATTTTGAATAAAAAGAGTCAAAAAATGTTGTGTCTATCAAATCAGCCACCTCTCTCTCATCAATTTAAGCTAATACGAGACTCAACCCAAAAAGCAAAAGAGACACTTGACCGAACCATAATAAGTGTTTTGCGAGTTCCAACGAGTCTAAGCCATCCCCCAAACCCCTGAAAATGCCCTCGACGACACGACATACTTATGACATTAAGACACCGTTCTTTCAGTCCCTTTGATTTTGATTCCTTAATTTTGTCGAGATTCTGATTGGCTGACTAATCTCACGTGGCTACTCCTCGCATATTATGATTGGCTAACTAGCAGCTCTCTCTCCCATGTGTAACCAACAAATACATGCTGGATAATACCCCGAGAAACCAACGAATAACATAGAAACGTCCTCCCAATAAACACACTAAGTTTAGTAGTAAGGGTCTCGTTCATGAATACTTGAAACTGGAAAATTTTTTCTATCTTTCTAGCATTTAGAATGCACTTTTAAAAAATATATATTAAAATATGAAAAATATTTTTTTTTTTTTTTTTATATTTAATGTCTCAACCAGTGTTGAGCCAATCCCGTGCTTCATAATAATTTTCTTAATAATAAATCAATCAAAAGTCATTTTCGATGCTGCAATGAACTCTGAAGTCTGAGCACATCAGTTGAGGTTCGTCCATAAAAGCAGAAGCTTCTCATTGGCTGGCCGATACCGTACATCTCCCTCTCATTTTTTTTTTTTTTTCCTGTGGATTGTTTTTCATAAATTTACTTGTGCAAAGACCTGAAGAATCGGAACCCTTGAATTTTAATGCCATGTTTGTGCAAAAAAGTAAGTCTCTCTCTCTCTTTTCTTTCCTTTTTTCTTTATAAATTACAAGGTTTACTTACAAAAAGGAAATGAAAAGACAGCGAAAAATTAATGTCTCGTATGAAATCGATTACCCAAAATAGAAATTATGATGCAAAACCCCTCATAAGTTAAATATAAAATATCCAATATGACATGATCATAGATACTAAGAGGCTATAAGATCTACCTATCTTTTCAAATAATAATGATAATAATAATAATAAATAAATATATATATATGTGACAACATATAGAAGGTTAGGTTTTTGGGTATTTCTTCTTCGTAGTTCGTTGTACTTGTATATATTTTGTGCCGTTGATTTGGAAAAGTAAAGGAAAAAAGATGGTTTTAACATATACGCAGGTTTTGTAAGTATCTATGTTAGTTTTTTTAATATGTGATCATTTTATTTTATTTTTTTACTTACCATTAAACTTTATATTAGATTCACCACTTCTAAATAAAATCTATTTTTCCCATTTTGTAAGATTTAGTCTCTAACAAAACTAACAATCTCGGAAGTACATTGAAACGGCAACCGGAGTGGATATGTTTGACCAGCAAGCCCAAAAAAGAAAAGGAAAAAGAAAACCAAAGAAGAATAAAGAAAGAAAAGAAACATCACACACTAGATGACGTAAAACATTTTTTTTTTTTTACAAAAATGGAAATTTTATTTTGGGAAAGAAATTGAAAATTTTTTTAATTACCTTTTTCGGATTTGTTAAGAAACATCCCATTAGAGTTTTTTTAAGAAAAGAAAAAAGGTATTAAAATTTCGGTGAAACCCTAAGTTGACTTGATTTTGCTAAGTGAGAAACCCTAATCTCTTGGGAAGTGATGGATTTGATGCCAATATCTTGGTTTTGTACTTATCGGGTGTTTGGAGGGGCAAGTGACGTATTATTAAGAAGAGTTCAAACAAAGTAGGGCTTCCCCAAATCAGAACTTGACAGGTTATCTTCATCTCCTATTATCACTATGACATAACACACCATTTGTACTTCTCCAATCAAAACCAGAGAGAGAGAGAGAGAGAGAGAGAGAGAGAGAGAGAGAGAGGATGCAACAGAAGGAGGGAGAAGAAAGGAGAAGGGAGAAATGAGCAAAAAATGGGAAAGAAAAGAAGAAACTAATCTAAGAAAGTAATATACGTTTTGAGAAAATTTGTGTTTGTTGCTACAATGAGAAAAAATTACGATGTTACCATCTAATATACCTGGATCTATGTATCCACCAAAACAAGAATTCGAAAAGAGCCATAACAAGAAATGGGTAATTCACAATCTTTTTTTTAATATGTATATATATAAGTAAGAGGAAAAAAAAAAAGAAAAAAGAAATGTACATTTTGAGAAAATTTATGCTCGTTGCTACTAGGAGAAAAAAAAAATATTGTCTCCATCTAATCCATGACCAGATCTATGTATCCCCAGAAGGAAGTACACAAAAAGGATCATAAAAAGAAATGGGTAATCTCAAAGGGAACGAAAAAAACAAAAAAAAAAAAAGATTTTAAAAAAGAAATCATATATAAAAGGAGCATAAGAACAAAAAATCTTACATAAATAAACAAGGAGACAGAAAAATAATTTTAGTTAGGCGAAATTCAGGTCTAATTTTCTTTTAGGTCTTAAGGGCTGGAGAAAAAAAAAATAAAAAGATAATCTGAGTTGTCAAACCATATTCATCACAAAAATTGAAAATATATACATTTTTTTAAATTTCCAAGTTTAGGTTAATAAGCATTAAGTATAGAAATTAACTCGGTCCACGTTTTGTTGGTCGATTCTCTAATTAGAAAGAACCTAACTAGAACTTTAATGAAAAAAAAAAAAAACAAAAATTAAAAGTAAAGAAAAGAAAGCATCATATATATAAGTACATGCACCATTTAACAAAATTATATAATATTAATTATATGATGATGATTTTAATGAAACAAAACTTAAAAAAAAAAAAGGACTAGTTTTTATTGATTAATACCTGTTGTTGGCATATTCATAGAGACGTCCACGGCTAGAGAACACAATAAGGGCAACCTCAGCATCACAAAGCACAGATAATTCATAGGCCTTCTTCAGCAATCCGTTTCGCCGCTTGCAGAACGTGACCTGTCGATTCGTCGTGTTCTCGATCCGCTTGATCTCGATCTTTCCCCTACCCATTTTCCTCTGTAGGGAAGAATCATCACTCGATTTGGTCGGAAAAACCATGGCTTCCAGCTGAAAATTAAGAACAAAATTCAAAGAAAAGTACGTAATAATTCAGACAATCGCGACGATTGTATGCAAACGGCAAGATCTAGTTTCCAAAAAGTGATAAAAACATCAAAAAACAATCCATAGATGAAAAGTTTTGCCCTAACCTTGAAGAGGAAAATTAGGGCAAAATGCTGCTCGTTTAGCTTTTGATGTGGACCCTTTTTTTCTTTTCTTTTCTTTTTTTTTTTTTTTGTTTTTTAACTGAGAACCCTAGTGAGAGAGAGGAAATGAAAGCAATTTATAGCAATGAGAGAAGGGTACCTTATAAAGTAAAATGAAGTGACTCCTTAATTCACTATATTATGATTTTGAGGTTAAACTCCTTCTGTTTATTTAGTTAATGAACTAAGCATATTTAGTTAGGTTGGTCTGTATGTTTTCTAAATCCTAAGGTGTTGTCAGGGAAGAACAACATAAGGAGAAGGCCAAACATGGAAATACATATATATATATATATATATATGAATTATATGTGTGTTTATGTATGTGTGTAGGAGAGAGAGAGAGAGAGAGATAGATGGGACCTTTGAAAGTGATTGCAAGAGAAAGTGATTGAGATGGGTAAGGGTTGAGTTGCAAAGTGTGAACCAAGAGGGGGGAAGGGAGTTATTGTGTGGTAGAAAATGCAATGAGTGATGTTCTGGTTTGCTTTGTCCATTACCTTTTCATTCCATATATATGCTCTTGATCTTCTTCTTTTATTATTGTGCTGCGACCTTGGTTCCACAAAAGTCAATAACATTAGAAATCTCATTAAAAACATAAAAAGAAAACTCTTTACATTTAACATTTTTCTTTATATTATAATTCGATTTGTACTTTCCATTATATTGATCGAAAATGAGAAATTAAATTCGGTCGAATTTTTTAATTTTTTCCATTTTGAATCTTATACTTAAATTTTAAAACCAAGTCAAAATTGTATCATCTTCAACTTCGACCTCTATGACAATTGTTGTTAAAATATCCTAATGTAGCATCTAAACATGATATGTGGAGAACCTGTGGCATCCATATCATTTCATAGGCAATTTCACTAGAAAGCCCTATGTTATGTAATTATTTTTTCGTTTTAAGCTCTATGTTTTCTCCATATTTTTCCTTCCATGACCAATTTTTTGTTTTCTTTTTTTTTTTCCCCCTCTTTTTGAATAGATTAGTGACATTTGAAAGAAAAAGCTTAAATTGCCATAAGAAGTTAGCTAATTGACGTCCAAAAGAGGTGTGCAAAAGTAACACTCTTTATTCAAAAAGAAGAGCAATTATTGTGGTCTAAGTACGAAGGGAATATTCATATTGAAAGAGCTACATATAAATATTAAGATGATATTTTTGTGGGAAATATAAATAATTCCCTAAATTTTAACCTATGTGCAAATATACTCCTATAAATAACCTCTCTAAACTTTGATAAATGACTCACAAATGTTGTAAATAAGCCTCCTAAACTTTAATCTTAATATGGAAACATCCCATTTAATTTATTAAAGTGTATTTTAAAACCTCATAAACTTTGATCTTGGTGTATCTTTTTTGAACTAAAAAGGGAAGCATTCTTTCTATCATTAATTTATCAAAGTTTATAGGATAATTTGAAATATTTAAAAATTTATAAGATAAATCCATACTTAAATAAAAATTTAATGGGATTATTTATAATTTTTCCTAAAATTCTTGACAAAAATTACTTTGCTATCAAAACCTATCTTGAGTTATCTACTCTTCTTTTTTAACTCATAATTATTGCAATTGTTGGTAAGGGACAGTCTCAAGTGTGTTAATAAGTGGAAGCTCTATTTGTAGTGTACCTTGAGTGAATCATACTCGTATGGTCCGATCAATTGAGGACCAGAAAAGTGTGATAAAATAAATTAGGGTGAGAAGTCCTTGACCCAGAGTTAGCATTGGAACGGTGGATCCATAATCAATTGCATTATTCATTGAATTAGGTTAATAAATTAAGTTGAAGAGGAAAATTCTTGTCCCCTTGGTTTGGTGAAGTGGAATCGTTCCAGAATACCCTTTTGGTGTTTCCATGGTAATTTGTTGAAGTTTGGAGATGAGCTAAAATTAAACGTATCTTGTTCAACTAAGAGGATGGGAAGAGACACAAAATACGGGACGGTAACATAAATCACCGGTACTAATTGGATGGATCTTGTTTGAGCAAGACGACGGGATAACTTTTATATATATGAGATTGTGTCTTTTGCTTTGAGTATTTTTAGAATAGTCATTCTTATTCCAATATATCTATGGGAATGACTAATTTTAATGTAAATAAAAAAAAAAGATGGGATTATAATAGAACAATAATGTATTCAAGCAAATTGATTTATTTTTACTTTTTTTTCTCCCTACTAACATAATACGGTTATTTAGGAGGAGGATAATCAAAATTGGTCAATTTCGTTAAGATATCAATATTCATGTAATTAAATTATAACAACCTTAATTGCATGTCTACTATTTTATTTTTAAAAATATATATAAATATGAATTGAATGAAAAATATTACACAAATGCAAAACTTAAATGCGACATAAATACATGTACTTATATTACATTTAAAAGATACAACATTAATATAATTAAATGTATGTCGCATCTTCGAAATGCGAGATAGACTTAGTAAATTAGTAATATTTTTTTTATAATCGGTAAATACATAATATTTATTACATATAATGGTAAACAAATAAAATCTCAAAAAATAATAATAATAATAACACTTGAATTATCATAGTTACCTACCACATATGTATACTCATGATTAGTAATATCTATTAAATATTTTTTCAAACTAAGTCATAATTTCAATTCATTTTTAAATTGGAAGTCATGGAGGGAAAATAGGGTTAAAGGTGGAAAATTAGGAAAAATTTATATTCTTCTCAAATTCATTTTCCCAATAAAAATTATAATCGGAATCATAAAAATTATAATCGGAATCTGCATGATGATTCCTAGGTTTGTTATATATATATATATATATATATATATTCTATACATATCTACCTTTCGGTTAATAATTGCTTTTGTTCTATAGCCTTCAAGTACAAATTATAGTGGATGGTGCGCTACAGTTGATAGCAAACTCACTTTCCATGTGAATTGCTAGAAACATTTGAAGTGTATCTTCAAAAAGGATTTTAAGTTCAATCCTTTTTTTATTTTTCTCTCCACTTAGACTAAAAGGAGTGTGAAGTTAATAGTGTTGATATTTTTCATTAAAAGTTGCATGTTTTACTTTTAAGGTAAATTATAAATGTATCTGTATATGTTTTTTCTATATACACTTGACATTATTATCTCTAACATTGAGCACAAAATATTATTCGATCTTATAATGGCCGCTTTGCCACCTAAAAATTATTTTTTAAAGTGAAGTTAATATTATTTTAATTATCTAGAGGATGATAGCAAAACAAAGTTTTTTTTTTTCTTTTTCCAAAGAGTAAAACTAAGTTTAAAAACACATTTCTAAAAATTTTTGAGTCTAATTAATTAATTTCAAAGATAAAGAGTTTAAGTACATATAGAGCAAACATAAAAAGGTATATTTACAATTTACCATATTTTTAGATATATTATTCATATGTAGAGCAAACTACATGTACCACATATGATTGCCCATATTACAAGCATTATTTCTGCTGATACAAATAATTAAGCTTACAAACAAACTAAGCTAAGCTAAGCCTTGCCAAGGTTTTGGAGGTTCAGACTCATCTCAATTAGAAACTATCGAGTTTAAGTCAAATCGTTGATCTTTTGTCGAGCTCAAAATTTACAAATCAAACCATAACTTGTTCAGTTTGACAAGCTTTATTTTGAGATTGAGCTTGACTTACTTATAAATCAAGGTTAAACTGAACTCAAGTAGTACATAAGTGACTCGATCATTTGTAGCCTACTAGATACAAGATAAAATTAAACTTAGAAGGCTAAATATACAAATTGAGTAAATATCTATAAAATAAATAAATGGATGTAAATAAATATATATAGGCATTATTTCATAACATGTAATATGTATATATTATGGAGATATTAATTTTTAGTTTTTAATTACATATATATATATATATATATATTCATGAGCCTACTTTCGAGTTCAAGTTTGAGTTAAGTCGAATTTAAAATAAGTTGAGTTTAAATAGCTCATGAGCTACCCTAACTTCATAGAAGTAATAGAGGAGCATTCATATAAGGATCTTTCATTCGATTACGCACATTCATCGGTTGTTTAATTTAATCTTAAATTTATAACCTAGCTTCAAGTTTTATCTCGAAATATTTTTTATGCATTTATCATTTTTGTACTCTTGATCTCTTCTTTTTTTTCCCCTTTATAATGATATGTTGTATAATTATATACTTACATTATAATCAGTAAAAAGTAAATAGCATCAAAGACATCGATGGATGTGTGACTTTGTTATGAGTCAAACTTTAACAAATAATAAATGCTATGACAAAAGCAAAATGAGATTCACTTGTCTGAAAAAGCATGTTTATGAAATTTAGCAACAAACGAGTCCTAAAAATTTATAAGAAATGCTACAATATAATTTGACAATGGAGTTACAAACTTTTAGTATAATTGCAAATTTACGAGTCTTCCTTTTCAACTTTTCTAGAATTTTAGACAATATAATCTAATTATGACATATTATTTGAGAGATTTATGTTCTATTAATGAAATAAATTACTATAGTTGTTCATACTAACTATTAGACATGCCCAGATAACCTAAAGCCAAGGCCTAAGACCATAACAGCCTAAGACCAACTCTTCAACATACGAGGATCGTGTACAAGCTAGCCGACATAACTAAGTGGCCAACACTCTGATGGCCGACTTTCAACTCGATCAAGATGACTAGGAACTCAATCGATCTCGGGGCCGACCACCAGGTCACCATCGAAGTGGGGCTTCCCGACTGTATTGTCATGTTCCTCACCTAGCCTAGGACCGGTAAGCACAAGCCATCCCAATTACAAAGTCAGCATGGCAACAAGCCCTGCATAAGCATGCGACCTTTGTAAATGACTCCTTAGTGAGCCACTCCTTATCTATTCATATAACATATAATTCATTTAGTGGGGACGTGATAATCAGCAACTTATCTCATATCGATGAATATGACGTAATTGTATGACATCGTACGATTGATAAAAAGAAATGATAATATCATAACACTTAAGAGTGATCATTTCCTTTACCAATATTAAGAAACCTTATCGACTCCCCCAAATCCTGAAGCTGCATGAATAGAGGCATATCCTATAAATACCCTTCTTTCAATCCCTCAAAAGGTAAGTCTACAATCTAAGCCTAAAAACAAAAAAGAAACCTATACACACTCTCTCTATTGAGTTCAAACTCTTTTCTCCCTCTTATCAACTCAAGCATCGAATGGCCACACAGAACCAGTCTTGTCATAATAACTTACCCATTATTTGTCCTGCAAGATACCCCATTGATGACCCGAATCTTCTAGACCAAGCCTATAGTGCCTCAGGAGGCGTCCAAACTTTATCGGCAAAAGATTTAAGGCGATAATAGTTATTATCAATAATGTAGAAATTAGTTTAACAAGTCCACCATATTTTGCATTCTCTTACTTATTTAGTAAAATTATATGGCGGGTTAGGAAATGGATCTCTCAATTTATTTTTCCTAGATTTTTATAATTTACCCCATTAATATTTCGTCACTTATAATCAGAAATTAATTAAAAAAAATCAACCATTGAGATTAAAAGGAATATATGAGATCGTCATGACATGATAAACTCGATGAATATTTTAAAATTTTAAATAATTTTAACTATTAATTTATAAATTAAGAAAAATCGAAGAAATATAAAAAGGAATTCAGATTTAAACAAAACTTTGGGCGTGACATTTGAACTCATATCACAAGTTGTTCTCCCCCCCCCCCCCCCCCCATTGAATTAACTTTTTCAAATAGTAGACAACCCTAATTAACAGAAAATTAGCGCTTGTTTGGCCAAACTAGAAAACCGATCCTTCGTTGTATCTTCGTTAAGTTATGCTTCTCTAGACGATTTTTTTTTTTAAAAAAAAAAATGTTATCCTATTTCAAATCATTCATGAATCGATGATTCATTAGTTGTCAACTTTCAACTCTACTTTCTTTTTCCATAATTGTTTTTAAACTAATTAAGCTCTTTTTCTTGTTCATTTCCTAACTTTCAGCAATATAATTTAGTTTATTAGCGAAGTAAATATGATTTAGTTTGTCGGAAGCCTGAGCACGTCACATCTCGGTTGAAAAATTTATAGAAGAGAATAATATACTAAGATTAGTCATTTCCGACCAATTGTTACTTGCAGTGGACCCATACCATCATTCGTGTGTATAGAAGAATATCTTTTTAGTATGTTCGGAAGTTTGATGTAACTTTATATCTATTATAATTATTGGGAAGAAGGAAAAAAATTCCATCTTATTAACTATACCGGCGTTCATCGTGCCATTATATTATGAAAGTTTTGGCCAAATGAAATTTATATTATTAGAAGATAACATTGAATGAGCAAAATATTATCATAAAGAATCCAATTTGCCGACGATAGAAATTAAAGTGAAGTAACTTCTTATTAAAGTGTTAAAAAAGAAAAAAAAAATTGACAAATGTTGAATTCATATAATGGGGGGTCGGGGATGTGCAAGTTCGGATGTGGAGCTAGTTCAGTTATGGGAAATTGCAACGGTAATTAAGTAATTATGACAATTTCTTAAAGTATAGTGGACGATTGGGACGTACCAATTTACATCGGAGAAGCAGCCGGATAGGTTTAGATTATCGCTATCCATCAAACCACACCAAATTAAATGAAAAATCGAATCGTAAAATGTAATTATTTTACTTTTCAGTCTGATTTGCAATTCGATTCAAAAAAAAGTTTTAAATGATTCACAATTCGATTTGAAGGGATAAACTGAATTGAATCTCTTAAACCTCAATCGAACCGCTTTTAATTAAAATAAAATAAAATGTGCAATGTTTTTCAAGTTTTGAATCTAATCAACGTTTCAATTTAAATCTATTTACCTTTTCTTTTATCATTACTCATTTTATTCTTAACCTTTACAATCCACCTTTTTTTTTTTCACTATTGTCTCTTATATTTAGTTGACTCATATGCTTTCATTTCATTTAAAATGTAATATTATCATGAAATAATATTATTTAGCTTTTATTTTTGCATAATCTACTTTAATTTGGACATTAATAATAGTTGAAAATTTCAATAACTATTAATAATATTAAAAAAAAAATAGCGCTTTTAAAAACAGTTTAAACCGAACCGTATTTAAAATAGTTCGACTCAAAATCTTAAACCTTTTAAAAGTAGTTCAATTCATTAAGTATCTAAACCAAACCGTTTTAAATATAATTTGACTCAATTCAAACCCTAAATCAAACCGAATCGAACCATGAACATCCTTAGTTTAGATGGGTTTCAAAAAATTCAAATTCATTTGAAGACTCCATTAAGTGTCTCAAAACCCGTTCAATAGCCATATAAAGTTTTTAGAAGGATATAATTAGGATAGGTTCAAGATAAGATATATAAAATCCAAATTTAACTTAATACCAATCTAAAACCCATTTTAGAATCCTATAGGGAATTACCTTATAAGGTAATTATATAGCCGAGCAGTCAATATATCATATAAAAACCTACCTACTTGCATCCTATATACAATAAACGTATTAATATTAACTTATCTTATTACTTTTTATCGGATTTAGGTTTCTATCGGGTTTTATTTTAATTTGAAATCTAACCCAAAAGCTCATACGGTTTTGAAACAAAACCTAAAGCCTGTCCTATATATTATTCTATCGGACTCTAACATTAGAAATATCATGTAAACAAAGTGAGTTATGCCCTATTTTGGTGAAGAGTTATATATGGTATGTGTATTGGGATCGTGTGTTCGGATAATTATATTAACAACTTAAACAGAAAACTTTCCGTATCAATATTTCTCTATATATTAGGGTCTTGTTGCCAATTTCCTTTATATCGGTCAAAATGCGCAGATTAAATTCATTCGATTTCCTCAAAAAAAAAAAAAAAAATTTCCGTTTCAAATCTCATAATTTTAGTTGGAGAACTATGTTTTCTAAAAAAAAATTAATAAAAGTTAAAATGGATTTCTTTTGTTAATCTCCTCTACAGTTATTGTTAAAACTACCCAGCATCGCGTCCAAACAAGACATACGAAGAACATGTGGCATCATGTCATGTTATAGGAAAAATGCAATAAAAGAATCTAAAACTCCACGTGTTTTTTTTTTTTTTTGGCATATATTTATTTTATCATTTCACAGTTCAAATTTTATGTATGTTTTCCTTTTATAAAGATTCAAATCTGATTTATTCCACTCAAACATCAATATTTATATAACTAGATTATAAAAGAGTTTTAGCAACATATTAGTACATTTGAAGGAAGAACTTCAATTATTATTTGATGGTAGCCAATCGACGTCCCAAAGGGCTGTGCAAAATACACATTCTTCGTTCAGAAAGGACGGCAATTATTGTGGTCAAATACAAAGGAAAGATACCTTGAAAGATCTCAACATCAACGCCAACATGACATTTGCGACCCAATTACCATGCTACCAAAACTTATTAGTGGATAGTGTTTCGTATCCAGATCTACACTTTTCCCTAACTAAATAATCAAAACTTTATAATACGAATTATTTATTACTATATCTATAGTCCAACTTGTAGATAAGCGTATTTCTTTTTTAAATAAACCTATTTATTAATTAAAAGTTTTAAAGTAAATTTATCAAACCTATCAAGTCGTTATTTCGTAAATATATTTTCAGTATTGTTTTCAATTTGCTAAATGCTTATAATGAAAAATAACGTTAAAAATTATAAAATATGCTTACAAGATAACATCCTAAATCTAGATTAAATGTATAGTTACATAATAGTTCAAGAATTCAATTATCGATTTAGATTCCAAAATGCTGCGTGACTAATTGAAACAAATAGCATGGTTTTTTTGGTGAGGTTAATGTAAAACATGCCTTGATTAACCTAAACAAAAACTTATTCATAGATCTAAACTTAGTCTTGTAGGAGTCTGAGTAAGATATATCTTGTAAATGAGTATGTATATAGAAGTAGAGGAGGAAATATAGCATTTATATCTTACTATATCTACACACACGTTGCATTTACTTTAAAATGTTGGAAATCAAAGCATAAGATAAAATCAAAAGTTGAAAAGTATTACTTTTACGAGAATCGGAGTTAAAATGTAGGAAGACAATGTGATACACAAGGAGATTTTTTTATTTTTTTATTTTTTTTTTTGGGAGGGGAAGGGGATCAGGGTTTAGAGAAAGAGAGAGAGATGAAGAGTAGAGAAAAGATTAATATAAGTCAATAATATAGTACAAAACTAAACTAAAATTTTCATTAATCTTAAATGGATTTACGAGGTCAGAGTTGTAAGTGTTTATGGTGTGAAAAACAGAGCTAATATGAAAAGAAATCGTTAGAAATTCCATTGATAATGGAAGAAAAGAAGAGAGCTTTGTTAACCAAGCTATTATCTTGAAGAAGATAAAGTGTTATGTAATGGCAAAACTAACTAGAAACTAATACCATAGAAATATTTACACGACTACTAACTTGTAATACAAAGATTAACAAACTGAAACGAATAATCAGCTGACAGTTGGACTAAAATGACACGTGGATTAAAGTGTTCTTGGCCTAGATTAACAAAATAATTATGAAATGTAAAATAATTAGACTAATAATTCCACACACGGAACCTATTCAATGAAGAAGTGTGGGTGCTAGATATAAACTTAGATTGCATTTATAAATGGGTTCGAACAGGTCATATTTGTTTAATTATATCAGGTTTTGCTTATTTAAACACATTTATGATTATATTGTATTGGTTGGTGGTTTGAGAACAATATTACCAACCCTATTACGTTATCTATTCTTTTCTTTTTTTTTTTCTCTTACTCGTAATTATTGCACTTGTCATTAAGAGAAATTGTAAGTACATTAAGTTGTACCCTTCCTAATATATTCAAGTTGTTATTTAACATATATTTGAGTGAACTAAACTTGTATGGTTGGATCATTAAGCACCAAATAAATTATGGTGAGAAGTTGTTGGTTCGGGGCATTAAGATAATGGGGTTTGAGTTGGTGGGAAATCTAGATTTGTAAATAGAATCAATTACTTATTCCTTTCTTATATCTCCCTCTCTTTAGTTGTTGCACTCATTTATTTGATCAATTGCTTTGTTCACTATATTATGTTAGTTAAGTTTGGACTGAATGTCCATTCCCTGAAGCCACAACATACTAGTGTACAAAAATTCTTAATCCATTGCTTGGTTTAGTGAAGTGGATCGTTTCAGAATACCCTTTGGATTGTTCGATGGAGATCATGTTTAACTAGTGGTATGTTTAGCACATGATAATGGATCGAAAATGAAATTATGATTTCAAATTTCACGCTCTTTTTCATATTTGAAAGTGTTTTTGGATGGTGGAATCACAATCAAGTAGAATCGATGCTCTAAGTTCAAAGTGAATTTTATTTCATTTTATTTTTTTTTAGGTGAAACACTTCTATTGCATAAAAAGATAAAAGATAGCAGCCTTAGTTCATTATAGAACCAAGCTAAAAGGTCTAGAGCTCTAGCTCTACTATCCCTACAAAGACATAAAGTATTTACAAAACCAACAACAAGGCTACTAGGTTTCATCATCTCCTTATATAAACCAATAGAATAAACATCTTTTCTCAAGAGAGATAAACAACAAATAGGGGAACAGAAAAAAAAATATCAACTTAGGCTATACCAACTAAGGCATCAGAATTAGTATTGCATTCCCTAGATACCACTTGAAGCCTCCAGCTCCTAACGTTGGAGAGATTTTCCCTACAAGCAAGTAGAACATTATGATAGTTTATTTTGTGGTTTGCTACATTATCCAATAGGCAAAAAACTACAATAGAGTCTAAATTGATTTCAACATCTAAATAACATAGGGATATATAATAATGTAATCCCTAAAAAAGTCTCGAAAGCTTAATTGTGAGAATATCTAAAGAACCTATGATGGATTATCGACTTCCGGCCCGCTCACTCACGTTCGCCTCTGAGACCTATAATCTCTCATAAGGAAAATACTCTCTTGTCAGCCTGCCAAGGACAAGCTCTTGTACATGAAAAAGTTATGGAAAAACTCTCTAAAGTCCTAACTCGAATGCACTCTACTCTACTCTACTTAAGCTCTTGCCCAGTTGCCAACCACTCAAGTGTCGAGGCTGACTTACCAAGTACCAAGGTTGACCAACCGAGTACTAGGTCTAAGTTCACTACATGTTGAGCCCTACTTTCTAGCCTGTAAAACTACCAAATGCTAAGGCCAATCTATCAAGTACTGGGGTCGAGGCCACTACACATTGAGCTCTACTCATCTAGCCGACTGAATAGCAATGCCATTTAATTACCTTTGCAGCTCCCAATGCTACTTATCAACTGCAACCTCAACATCAACTCTATTTAGCCATAACGCCCTAAGATCCCAAAACGCGGACCCAATTACGCCATGCCACCTGTCATTCCTTTTTTTTGATAATGTACTATATTCCTTTGTATTATTTATGCCCTTTTACCCTTTTAGCATTGTATTAAGCTAGTATTATTGTATTACCCTTTACTGTGATTGTACATATTTCCTTACATTTAATAAATATTCTTGTTCTTGTGAGATATTCTCTCCGAATACATTTTTTCCTATACTCTTATGTAATCTTACCGAGTAACTCAAGATTAGTAGCAAATGAACCTTAGTATTAACTTGTGTGTCATATCGAGCGAAGTACTTAGTCGTGTTATGTTTGTTAATACATCGGTGCGCCATATCCTTTAAGCAGCTTCACATAAGTTATTGTGTTTGCCGACCTATCTATTCTCATTTTCTTCAATATCTCGAAGGATCCAATTGATAACAACTCAAGCTATAAGTCCTAATGATCAACTCAACTCCTACATGCACATTAACCTACTTTCTTTGCAAAACCAAAATTTCAACAACCTTTATCATCTCTTAGAATTTCCCTAACAACAGCTATATTGGAAGAGGTAATGACTAAACCATTCGTACTAAGCTTAATTTATCTAAATGTTGGAAGGGACAAAGCATGGTGGATCCTTTTAATTTGGAAAATCTTCTTAGTGTACATTTGTATTCATGCGCTAAATATTTAATGGATTAAGTGAGATTACCAAGTTGTTCTTTAGGAGCAAACAATTTTTTATTCTAATTTTGCCATATTTTGCATAACAAATGTGAGAGGAAAAGAAGGTTCTTATTATGCCATATTTTGCATAACCAATGCAAAAGGAAAAGGAGGTGAAGTACTAAAGAGATCATTTTTCCTCACAGCATAATTTACTTTAACTCATAATAGGAATTCTTACTCAATAAAAGGATTTGCACAAGGATATGTTTACCAAATTTGTGTGACATCATAAATGTAAGGGCAAGTTAGTAAAGTATGCATAATAGTTTCATTACTATCCTTACATCTAGGACAAATGGGTGCTACTGTTACACTTCTTTTCATAAGATTACTAGCAATTAGTAATGATAAGTGCAAAAGTCTCCAAAGGAAAGCTCTAATTTTTAGTGGAAAAATAATCCTCCTAATCCAATCATAATTAAAAGTAGATGGTTATTTGGCTGAAGGGCTAAGACAATGTCTTGAATTGAAGGGTTTAGACATGAAGATTTGTCTACAACTTTCTTATCATCAATATACAGATGCAATTGGAAAGGACCAATAGAAGTGTATAAGAGGTCGGAAATATTGAATCCAATTTTGGAATCATCCCTTAACTCTATAGAGGTCCAACAATCAAAAACCGAGAGATTAGTACTTTATTAGGTTAAAGGATAATGAGTAAAGTTCCTTAGGATCCCAATCTTGCACCAGTGGTCAAATCAAAAAAATAGTATTCTTTTCATTACCCATGATTACACGATTTGAGGCATAGATAAAGGTTTTGCTTCCTTTTAGCTCCCTATAAATAAAAGATAAGGACTAGTTGCTTTGAGGCACATTATTTACTAGGAGCTTTTTGTATTTCATTTGCATGAGGTTTGACCAACAAGTTTTCCAAGTACTAAGCTCATAGAACCTCTTGATAGCATAAGCTTTATTTGTTAAGTGAAGATTCAAGAGTCTTAGTGCCCTTTCCTCTTTTAGAGAGGTAATCTTCTCCTAACTTATCAATACATCTTCTTTGTTAGAAAGGTACCAAACTAAAGGAAGTTATTGATTATATATTTTAGTATATCAACAATTACATTTGGAAGTTTCTCCATCTGCATATAATAGGTTCCCTATTTAACTTACTGCAATAGCATCTATATAGAGAAGTACCAATCCATCTGCATATATTGCTTATGAAGGAAATCTTACACTTTGAGCTACTGTTTATGATAAAGGAAATGAGGGGAGGGATTGCTTACTATAGTAGCACCTACATTTTGTAATTTCTTTAAGAGGTGTTGTTTTAAGAAATGGATGATACCAAAGATCTTACTCTACAACCTTAACTTTCTTAGAAGAATCTTAGTAACTTTAAGGCAATCATTGTTACTTTCTTCCCAAATTTGTTACACAAGTGTGCAATTGCTCGTATGAGAATCACCCAGGTTAGAATCTAAAAATGGAGTTCCAAAAGCTAATGCCTTCTAAAGGATGGGTTTTAAGCAAAAGACCATGATGATGATAAGACCACTTCTTGATATGGAAAACTTTAGATTCTAGATAAAGACCTCTCCAACTAGTATTGCACCAACTGATATCTAATCTTCATTATATGAGGCTAAGGATTTGATGTTTATTTGACTAATTTTACTTTGGTCCCACAAATCTCATGTCAGCTAGTCTACAGTCATTCATATGATTCGAATGGTGAAAAGCTCTAATTTTACAAAAGGTTCTAGCTTCCCATAACTCAATTAGGCATATAACATCATTAAAATCACCTCTTAAACACCAAGGTAATTAACCAACTAAGGATGAAATATGTCTAATACTCTCCCAAAAGATAGGCTTTAAACAAGGATTTGTAGGTGCATAAACTACAATATTGGTAAAAGTGATTAAGGTGTGTCTAACCTTACGTAGCAAGTGAAAATCCCACAGGCTTTGTCTAGTAATGTCTATATTTAACACCTCAATGTTCCACATAAGCAAGATCTTTCCATTCTATTGTTTTGCTTGTTCTACAGCAAATCTATCCAACTGAGATCAATGAGTAGACATTCAAGGAATTTAACATAGTCTTCATGAATACAATGAGGTTGGGTGTATACTCATCAATAGTTTCCATGATTCAATCTTGCTTCCTTAAAGAATTTATGTCTTACAATGATCCTTGGGAAGGTAACTTATCTTCATCCATTCTTTATGTCATCATTCTATACTATGCAATCTCATTCTCTACCTTATCTATGCCCCTAACTTCCATACAAAATTTACAAGGACTCTCCGCAAGGTCCATTATGACCATTGTTTCCTCTTTGTTCATGAAAGTAAGAGGGTAACTATCCATCTTTTGGAGGAGTAAAGCCATTGGAAAAAGTCCACCATGGTACATCTAAATCAGGCATCCTTAAGATATGATCCATTAGACCTCTCAGGGTTCTTTCCTGTAACATAAGTTGTGCATTGGTCAAATTGTTGTTTAAGATAATTGTGTGTATTTGGACGGAGTAGTTCCTCCTAAAGGCAATTGTGAGCCCTATTCCTATTTAAAAAATATCCCCCTTCAAAAGTAGTACCATAGTTGTGATTCTAAGGACCATGTCAGGGACCATAAGTTGCCCAGCACCCTCTTTGCCCCCACTAGCTTAACCCAAATCCTTTCCATATGATTGCTCTATTCCATGATGAATAATAGGTTTGTTTCCTCCATCCATGGATGATTTAAGTGTGATCTTAAAATTTTGATATGGAACATGAGAACTATTCAGTGCTTTATGGGATTTCAATAGGTTTTTTTTTTTCTTAAAGAGAGAAAGAGAGAGAGAGAAGATAGCTTCTTTGTTTCTATTTTTTTTTTTTTATCTTTTTGGATTTTGCTTAGCTTTAAAAGCAAAATACGAGCCCTCTCTTTTACTGTCATTCTACTATTGAATGCAAAGTAATGGCATTGATTACTTTTCCAGCATATCCTCTCCCAAATTAATAGGCTTAATTTGTTAAGATAAGAGTATGACTTGATCTTTTCACTGTATTTTCCTCTCTTTTTCCCCCCTTCATCTAGCTCATTCTTTGAGAGAGAGATCATTACTTCCAAATTTTTACCCTTAAATATTTTATGCTCTTTAATTGCAACATTTAATTTCTTATCTTAGGCTTTAGATTTATCCAAATTTTTCTTTAATCAACTCTTTTTTGTCTTTCCTTTCTTTTGTCACCAATAGCCATTCTCCATATTATAACGATTACAAGAAGCTTTCTCATTATCCAGGGCACCTGAGATGGTTTTATTAGGCTTCAATTCTTAACTAGTAAAGGGGGGGTTATCTTAAATTCGGCTAACTTGAGTAAGGTTAGGGATACCTTCATTAGTGACATCCATTTTCAAGGCTTTTTTATTTGAATTTCATAGGAGTCAAGACAGCCCTTTTCTATGTATCCAATATACCTACAGTGATAGCATAAGAGCTTAATGCCTTCCCATTGCAATTTATAAAAATAATTATCTATTGTATGAATTAGAGGTTGACAAAAATTAACTTAAACATGTAATCATGCAAACTTACCTCTTTCAACCTGAGCGGTAAAGATATCTATCCTGAGGCTTAGTCTAATTACGGTACCAAGGCTCCTAAGAAAGTCTATCATAATACTTTAGGGGAAGTTCACTAATGCAAACTCATACCGTAACAAAAGAGAAAGATGAGACAGAACCCTAAAATTTAGTTGCGATCTTCTAATTGTAAGGAAATGACCATTAATAAACCATGGCCCATCCCTACTAACTATACTCAAATCATCAATTGATTGAAAACAAACTACATAAAAACCAAATCCTATACCTATCATAAGAAAAGTTTAAGGCAAACTTCAAAGTAAGCTTTAATTTTTTAAAAAGAAATTTAAAAACGAAGAGGCTCCATACGGTTTAATGATAATGGAATTCCTCCTTTTGGCCCTAACACGCTTTTTATCATCAAAGAGAGGGGGACGTGCTTGCCTAAGCCAAGAGTAGAAGAATCCTCCATTTGTGGGGAGACATTGGAAATCAAACCTTTGCATCTTACATCCCTTTCTTCCTGCTCATTGAGCTCAGAATTATCAAAATACATATTTATAATGTAGCCTAAAGCAAAATCTCAATAAGAAGGTTTCTTCTTTAGAGGGATATTAAGGCTCGATGATAAACCATTTAGGTTAGGGTTAGAGGCTACCAAGAAATCCATTGAGGATTCCAATTATAGAAATTCAATAGGTTTGAATTTTTTATTTTTTTTTCCAATGAGAAAGAAGAAAACTAAGGTTTAAGGCAAGATCATTCAAGGGAAACTCATGAGAGGACTCAAAGAGACATAAAAATATTTACTTTGAATCTTACTAGTAATTTTGTCCTTTACTATCTCATTAAGGTGAATTCAATATTGCCTTTAAGTAACCTTTAGCCTAAGATATAATACTTATGGCATCTAACAATTAAGGATAGTTTTTACAAATATTATTGTTTACGTATTCCATTTCATTTCCAAATATATTACAATCAAATATAATATTGGAATAGAGTCAATGAATCAGTAGGCATTTCCAAACAGAAGAATTGATTTATCGTTTCACTCCTGATTCCAATCTGTTTTATTTCAAATTATTCTTACATATCAAACATGATATGAGAAGATTAAATGGGAAAAAAATTATAATTGAACTCAATACAATGTTCTAAAGTTATATATACACAAATATATACATATTTCATGATATAAATCTTTCAGTTAATAATTAATTTGTTTTATAACCTCCAAGTAGTCAATAATGTTTAATGTAAGAACTTTTAAGATATTAAAAAGAGTGAGAAGTCAATGGTGTTGATAATTTTTAGGGAATAAGTTGAATGCTGTTTTTCAAATATGTCATTCATGCATGGAGCAACCTACACGTGCCATCTATAATTGTTAACAATACGAGAAATATCTTTGTCATACCGTGCACATTAAACAATTTTGCGTAATTCGATTATAAAGTTACGTTGTTTTATCCTGAAATATTTCATATACATTTTACCATTTGCGTATTGTGCAAATTTTTTACATATATAATTACATCAATCACGTCGAGGGATGTATAATTTGCTCAAAAATCAAACTTTAACCAATAAAAAAAAATGCAATAATAAAATCATTATACGATTTACTATTCTACAAAATCATGTTAATGAAATTTTGCCTTTAAGAAGCATTCAAATATTTAATAAAGGGAAGAGCTGTTTAGAAATGATAGTTGCTTAAAATGTAAATGTGACACCCTAAATACCTCATTAAACCACCCACTCACAAACATGCCCTAAGAAAATGCTATTATAAATTTCAAGGAGTGTTATGAAAATTTAGGTTTTCTCTTTCAACCTTGTAAAATCTTATATAGTTTAAGTTTTCAAATCTAGTTATGTCTTATAAGGAATTCATTTCTAATTATTGATGACTAAACGCATTATTAAATTTATACAAATAGTGTGGAAATTAGTTTGATAAGTCTCTAAAACCTTGTGGTGCAATACATGTTTATTGATCCTTAAAAAAAAATTACATAAATATAAATTACATAAACTAAATTATATAAATACCAATTTGATGGTACGTATTACAAAAATCATTATAGTTAGAGATATAAACACTAATTTGATGAAACGGATTGTATTGTGAATATAATTGTTTGAAAAGTACACCAAGAGAAGGTGCATAGATTTAACAGATATAGATGAGAGCATGTGACTTTGGAAAACCAAATAAATATGAGTATCAAGACACATATAAGAGAGTGGAGGTAATTTAATAACACATTTCGTTTGAGAGAAAAGTATTGCATTAAAATTCAACTACATTCTCTATATTAATCTAAATCGTTTTGAGTCTTCTCTATTTATGCTAAAAATCAATTAAATATTCAATGGTATCGACCCACAAAATCTGATCAAAAATAAAAAGGACTAGGTTTACGTAAGTAATTATTAAGAATTAACCGTATTAATTAATTACTAAAAGAAAATTGAATCTTGAAATAACCAAACATGGCTTAAGTATAGCGAGGTTAAAGAACTTTGTTTCCATAGAAAATTGATAACACAACTTTAAAAGAATAATAACTAATTGCCAAGGCACTTCTTCCAATAAAATGGATCAAATGCAAATCCTCTCTCTCCTTTTATAAACATCAAGAAAAAGAAAAAAAAAATCTATAAACTCATATAAATTAATCTTATCAAACTTCAATTAATCTTTATAGCTCTATTCGGTCTGATCTAACTCAATTATAAAATCGATCCAATTTAATCTAGATTTAACACGATTCCACCTTTTAAACTTTTGTCTTTTTTATATGTCGGATCAAATGACTAAACCGGGTTCACAATATTGGTGACAGTGGCATGAATCAATGTAAAGGCGCAACAATCTTCACATCCCAATTGATCCAAAGGCTATACCTTTTCTCGTGTAAAATCGAATTCAACTTATCTTTCTTTTGCCATAATTGAGAATATAAATATCCTTAATATCATTATTATAACGTATTACTAATGTGATGATATAAGTTCCTATGTAGGATATATGCTGGCTTTAAACGTATTACTAAAAATCCTTAATGTGTAGTTATAGTTACATTGAGAATATCGATCCATATATATATATAATAGATTGCTTATAATATAATTCTATTATGTGAAATAACCATGATGTATTATTAGATAATCTGTAATCCTATTTATAAAGTATTCGAACTTATCATATGTTTAAGACTGTTGTAGCTTAATGTTATAACCATGACTCTCCTAACAAGATAGATTAAGTTTAAATTATATCCCGCTCAAGTTGTAATATATAATATAGTTAGCAACAAAAAAAGAAAACATAGCACACGGTATATTTCCACAATTATTTATATCATCATACTATGGAGCAAGACAAATTTTCTATCTTAAGACTTTTCATCTGCTTTTAATTTTACTAAATATTGGAAATAAGCAGTTGTGGAAAATTTCTCCAGAGCTAAAATAATTACTATAATTCCCATAAGCCCACTCTCTTTTTGTTTTGCCAATTACCTTAATATGCTATACTCTTAAATGAATGCATTGTAGGTGTACGGTCTCGATAATACTATAATTTTTTTTAAGTATATATTTTTACTTAAATTTTATAATTATAGATAAATAATATTGAGGCAAACTATAGAGCGCTCCTCATAACTTTCCTTATGTCCATTTTTCCCTTGATTTTTGAACATATACACTCACCAACCTTAACTTGTAAAAACATGCAATTACTTCATATTTTACTATTATAACTTTAAAAATGACGAGAGCTAAAATAAATAATGAACTTTTCTAGGGAAAAAAAAATCAAATAGAAGAGAGAGAGAGAGAAAGTCCTAGAATATTTGATCGAATTGGAGTTACGCAGTTCACTGTAGGTTGTAGTCCACTATTAAAATGTAGGCCACACAATTCACCGTGTATAATAAGTTATACTATGACCTCATTGAAAAGAAGGGGGATTGGCTTAGGCACTTTGGTTACCCAACCTAATATTGTCATAAAGTGACAAATTTGTTTGGTTTTAGATGATAATCATACTACCCTAGGCAAGTTGTAACCTTACATGACAAGCAAACAAGATTACTTAATAATTATCTCATATAAGACTATAAACAAGTCAAGTCAAGTCAAATTAAGATAATTTATTGCTGAAATAGAGCTCGAGTTTGACTCAAAATTTTGAAACTCGAGCTCAAGCTTAAGCTCAACTCAAGATTTTGAAGCTTAAGTTCGACTTGAACTTGGTCAAATTTAGAATCTTAAGCTCAAATTAGACTCAAAATAATATTAAATAAGCTCAAACTCGAGCTTAACCAATTAAGCTTGTTTAAGTTTAATTTATTTAAAAACACTTTTTTTTTCTAGTTATAGTAATATTAATATTCAAAATCGACTCGACCTTGATTGATATTTATATCTCACTCGAACTTGATTAAGCCAATGACCTAATTAAGTTAAGTATTATAAAGCTCGAATTTAACTCGATTAAATATTAGAATAGCTCGAGCTCGAGCTCGACTTCGACTTGATCTTTCTCGAATTAAACCTAAGTAAATATCGAGCCAAACTCAGATATCACATGAGTTGTTTAACCCATTTATACCCCTAATCTCATGCCAACCACATTAATGATTGCACTTACAAACATGGCCAATTCATAACCTATTTGAACATTGAGATGGCAATTTTGATTAGATATTTTTTGTTATATAGATATGTCGTGTTGAGCGACTAACTAGTTATAGTATTAGTCCATGTAAAATAATTAAAAAGGGGATTGAATTAATTATTTTTAAAATTTATTTCGTTTTTTTTTTTTCGAAATTATTTTAGTGATGCCTATTAAGAAGATTATCAGAGTTCATATGAAGAAAGCAACAATAAATATGTGTGCAGGAAGATAAAAGAGATGAGGCTCACAAGAGTAGGGGCAAGATTTATAGCAACTCCTCTTTACGAATCAATCCACTCTTCTAGTTTTACGTTAAAAATCCATTAATATATATTGAATTATTCATCATTCTACTGAAAAATTCTATAACGCTCTCGATGATAAACACCACTTCTTCTTCTTCTTCTTTTTTTCATGCTCTCCCCTTAGTTAAACGTTCCATAGAATACAGAATCCCGGTCCTTCTCTAAATAGTCTCACCAAAAAAAAAAAAAAAAAGTTCAAAGCAATTCCAGAAAATACAAGCAAAGATACTCTGGGAGATTAGATATGGTACAACTAATGTCCTTCCAAAGAAGAATGGATGAGAAGATATTGGTACCGAGAACTTCATCACTTGTTTGCATCACACCAAATTGACGAACGAAGGAGTAGAGATAAAAAAAAAATAAAAAGAAAAAAGAAAACCCTAATTTTAAAACTTTAACAGCCTATTCATTTTATCACATGAAATAAACACATAATGGAAGTGAGATTAATCGGTAATCGAATAAGTTTATAATTAATGTTATATTGTTCCATGAAACAAAAAAATGACACACAAATAATAAACATAGAATACAATCAAAATAACTATTTTACCCCTCTTTTAAATTCTCTCTCTAACCTACCATCATCTTCCTTCATCTTTTGTTCACACAAACAACACAGATCTATCGTTACAAGATGCTAGTCACACAATCAACATAGATTCTTCTCGCTATGGCTAGCCATAGAGTCATGCTGAGATGAGACGACAATGCACCTATTCCTTAGCGACATTGACATGAATCGCATGTTGACAACGGGCGACTACAAGGAGGAAGTGGGGGTTCCCTCACCAAATAACAAGACATGAACCGCATGTTAAAGGACTAATCTATTGTGCTTGAAGAGAGAGAAGATGAAAACATAGAGAGAGAAAGAGAAGATGAAAGCTTAGAGAGAGAGAAGAAGAAAGTTTATAGAGAGAGAATAGCTCGAAGTAAGGCGACGAGGGGTAATTTGACAGCTTGACATCATTAAGGGTATTGTAAGTTGATACCATGATTCTACTACCCAATGGAAGTAGACAAAGAGAGAGAAAATATAAACAGACTAAGAGGAGAGTACAAAAGTAAAGTAAGAGTTGTTTTTAAGAAAAAAAATAAAATAAAATGCTCTGAATCATGATTCTTAGGTTGCTTTCATAAATCTCTTACAAGATTATGAGGAATTAGGATTCAAAAGAATTGTGATTACAGGGCTTAAATGCTAACTAAACATACATAACAATAAAGGATAAGAAGGGAATAGCATCCGTTCCTCCTAAGTAAACATACCATAACACTATGCTTGAGATATGTTTGGAATGAAGAAAAGAATTAAGAGGGGAAAAAAGGTGGATAAAAACACAAATTTCAATATAAATGAAAGGAAAGTGGAAGGAATAGATTTAAAAGGAAAAGTTTTCTCTATAACTATCAAAAGTCAAAAATATTTTGATTATATCATTACTTTTTAAAGTTTTATTATTTTTTTTAAAATAATATAGTAGTTTTAATAGTTCAAAATATTTTTAAATGTTGTTTTAAGAAACATTTTTTCCTTCAATGCAAATAAGAACATGTACTAATTATTTCCTTCCATTTTTTATCCCTCCTAATTCTTTCCTCCTATCCAAACATAATGTAAAGGCAATAACCTCTTGTTGGTAGCCCCTCTCACACCTAACCATTTTCTACTATTAACAATTTCCTCTCTATTTCCCATTATATTTGTCAATTCCACCTATATCATCGTCTACTTACAACCCTTTATCTTCTATCCACCACCCTCATCAAACCAAGTATCCAATAAGAGCTCCTCCTTTATCAAAGATATCCCGCTTGCTGTTGACTCCTCTACTCAAAATCACCTAACTCTTCTCATCACTAGGAATTCCTTCCATGGCATCTCTTTACCGCCTCCATCTTCATCCCCTCATTGGATATTTTACTATTATACCTTTAAAAAATGCTTGAATCATTCTATAGTAGAGTAGAACTCAAAGTGATACTAAAGACTAAATATACATCAACCTCTTGAGTGATTATGGAATGTTAATTACATCATATGAGGAAATTTACACAAGACGTCTAAGTTTTTGCCCAATATAGCCTCTTTTTGTTTCACCTTCACCTTCAGTGTCTTACGTTAGTACCAACACTTCACAAAACCAGAGATTGAAAGATATGCATACAAATATTTTGGTGTACAACTTCCTAAATGTTGTTGCTAGATCGAGATGAACGGCTTCTGCTACTGGCTTCGAAGTTCTGAAAACATTTCAGTGGCCGGACCTGCATGTGGACCAAAGAGAAAAACGATTGCATGTCCGTGAATGTGGCTGAATTTTGGGCAAAGACATTAAAAATGGTCCAAATCCAGAAAAACCCCAGGAAAAAAAATATATATATATGTATCAAAGACAGTTCAACTAGCTAAGAAGGATCGTTTGGTAACTAAGGGTGAGTTCTTTGGCAAGAACATGTACCATTTCAATCATGTAGAAATCCAGAAGTGGCTTTCTTAAGGCGAATACTTTGTTGGGAATAAATAAAGAGGATGAGAGCTTTGGACATCATGAAATCACAACTAGAGCTTAAAAGGTCAGTCCCCGAAAAAAATAAGCTGATCTACATACTGGTCTTGCAAAATCTAGCTGACAGACAAGATATTAAAATGGGACTATGATGGCACTGCCTACTGGATAAAGAACATGGGATGAATATCACGGTGAAGAAAAGTGACAATACATGGTCTATTTGAAAAGCTGAGATGGAATGCAGAGGCGAGAGGGAGGGAGATGTACCTTCCAACGCCTTTTATGACCCACAACATGTTGTATATGCTCCAGCTTTACTATTATTTGTTTGAATGTTGGTCGTTTAGAGGGATTCTCACTCCAGCATTCCTCAATCAACCTGTGTCAGGAAAATCTTCAGGCATGAATCACTTCCATGAAAGGATGTAAACAATATGGGTAAACCTAAATCAAAAGCTTCAAGTATTGGATTGATCTAACAAAAGAGAAAAAGAAAGGAAAATATAACAAAAAATTTGAATGAGTTATTTGATTCCATAAATATCAATCTAGATAATTAGTTAGAGAAATTAAAATAAACAAGTGGATCATACTCTTTAAGTTCATGAGAATAACGTTTTGTTGGAGCTCTAAATGGTGGACGTTTCTTTGCAACATATTTTTGAACCACTTCAGTTTCTTCTTTAGCAGAAAATGGCTTGCAGCCTTCGATCATCTAAAGTAGAAAATGAGAAACTTACTCATCAGCTTTTTAACAATATGCACATACTCAGTAATAGATATAAACCAATAGTTGTTTTTTAATTTCAGCCAAGAATAAACACAAGCGTAAGATATGACTTATTTGAAATTAATTGAATGAACAAAACTCTTAGAAAGAAATTGTTTTGTGGAATTCATATATTCTAAAGTTCCTTGACACATCAACTTCCCATTAGTAGTCATTGAAATTCATAGGCAAATATTACATCGCTTTTTCCCTTTCAAGCAAACAAATTGAAATCATTCAAGTTTTTCTAGTAAGAATTATCCTGGGCTATTCGTAACTGAATATTTACGATACAAAAGTGGTAATCAGTTGGACCTTTAACTAATTAATGTCTCTTCTTTGATTGACCTTGTCTTTTAATCCCTCGGAGGTCAAATTCAGATTAATATTCAAATATCTGATATGTAAGTATTATTGTTAGTTTAACCTAACAAAGCTAAGACCCAAATCATGCCCAGTAGGATTTGGACCAACACATTGGGTTGATATTAATATGACTTACACTTGCCTTTAAAAGAATGCCCAGCTAAATAGAAAGAACTTGTGATACTAATATATTGAGGGAAGTTGGACATATTGATAGGATCTTGATTTTTTCCTGTGTAGTGTGTGTTAGTGTTATTGAGTTAGTGTTGTTTAATACGGATAGTGCGTGGTGTGCAGTTGTAGGCTTGGTGTGTGTATATAGGCTGGGCTTTAGTTACTTCTATTAGTCATCCTATTAGTTGTTCTAGTATGAATAAGGAGCTTGGGTTAGAGAGAAAAAGAGATATATATTGGTAAGTGTGAGCATGCGCTCATGGAACTTGTGAGCTAAAGCTCATGGCTCTCATCTGAGAGAGAATTAGGGTTTTGTAATCGACTTTCTTCCACAATTCAATAAAATCATTTCAGTTTCCTGTAGATTCAAATCAATTGAACCTTCGAAAATATTTTCCTCTTGGCACATGACTGATTAGATCAAGGACAATTCAGAACTATTCCTCAGATATATGCTTATCAAACAACATCCAGTTTATAAAAATGTTATCTTTAACTAGTAAATGTGATTTAGTGATCAACAACATTGATGCCAGGATCCAAGTGATAAAACAAAAAAGTCTTATTTTAATTTTAGTAATCAACAATAGGAGTGATTAAACTCCTAGTAACAACAAAAATGCCTTCTGGCGTTTATGTCATAGCAACTATGCACTTACCTCTTGCAATATCAAAGCAAACGAGAAAACATCCACTTTCGTATCATATTCTTCATTTTTAAAAACCTCTGGTGCAACATAGCGACCTGACAATAAGTCCATGCATATTGGTTGTCAGATATGCACATGAGACCGTTGAAAAGTGGACTGGAACTAGTTTAGAGTATATGGTAAGTGATACTTACATGATGTATCTTGACATGAGAGAGGTTTGTCTTCTTTGACTGTCAGTAGCTTACTAACTCCAAAGTCTGCAACTTTCAGATGTCCTGAATCATCCCTCAGTATATTTCTATTCAAAACACAAAAAGCAGTGTAAGGTCAAGGATTTAGAAACTAACTAACTAAAAATACTCTTTTCTTCTAGACTTGAGATTTATTTTTTTCTTTATTCTTTTTTTTTTTAATGAATGACTTGACAAATATATTGCATCATAGATGAGAATTTTTTCCCATACACCAGAAAAACTTACGAAGGCTCAAGATCTCGATGAATTATTGCCGGTTTGTTCTCATGCAGATAATTCATTCCTCTGCAAAAGTTGTCAATAAATGTAGTTAAATCAACAGTAATTCATGATTATTAAAAGCAGCAAATTCTACTATCCTAAGTGGGAACCTAATCATGCCACTTCAAGACGTTGCCCAGTAATGCTAGTAAAAGATTTGCACACAGAGAGTTTGATCTAAAAGTCCACACTTTTAAAGCCAGCAGCCCCAATGTGTCTTACAATGTCCACCACATTAACATTTAAATTGACTCTGAACATTGTAATACAAGTAGCCACTTGCCAACTTTCATGTAATTTAATCTTTTAATGGACAAATGCCAAGAAGAATCATAGTTGATCTTTTTCCTTTTCTTTTTTTTTCCTTTATTTTTTCTTTTTCTTTTTGTTTGCAGCAGATATTTCAATCCACTTTTGAAAAGAAATATTTAAAAACTAAGTACCTGGCTATATCAAGGGCAAACCTAACTGCTGTTGATGGCTTAAGTGCTCCATTCTTATCCAAGAACTCACGAAGATCTCCCTGTTTCATACATACACATCAATATTTTTCAGAATACAAGCATCCCAGATGACCTCTACTCTAATACTGCCGTTTAACTAAGAAAACAAAATTTAAGAAGAGCTAAAAATCAGCTGCAACCAATCTCAGTAAGCATATCAGTAACATGTAACTTAATCTTTCATATTTCCAACTGTTGAACAAAAGATCTTTTTTCTGATAAAGCCCTGGATTTTGAAAAGGCATGCCAAACTCACAGACCAAATGATGTGGTTGAATAAAGGCCAATAAAGAAACCAACACCCATGGTTTTTTTTTTTTTTCTTTTCTTTTCTTTTAGGATAGACCCTAATGGTATTTTATTGCTAAACTACAGTAGGTTCAGAGACATGTCAACAGAAACTAGTAATGTCTTTAGTGGGGTTTCTAGGAACAAAATAGCTCAAATTGTAGAATATTGTTCAAGCAGACAGCATAATGAATACTAAAAGAGCTGACTGGAAAAAATTTACACATATTATTGCATAAAAGCATGCAGCACAATACCAATAGATCAGCATGGAACAAAATATGGTGCATAATTTTCTTTTTTAAAAAAAAAAATATTACAACTAAAGAAGAATGTATTTGCATCTCATCATGAACTTCAAGTAAAATTTATGATGGATTGTTAGTTAATGAATTAGCAAGAAAATACAGAGGTAAGGGAGCAGAAAAATTTGAATAATAATAGAAAATAGCACTATTGATGCCATCTCAACATATTAGCAAAAATTAAATATTTAAAGCCAGAAGCTTTTTAGATAAGCTAACACTGAGAGGGCCAGTTACATAAAAGATAGCATATTCTTAGATAAATCAATATCTGTCACTTATCCAAGAAAAATCACTAACTGTCACAGGATCAGAAAACATGGAGTACCTTTGGTAAATACTCCATCACGATCATCATTGGGCTGCTTTGAGTCACCGCTCCAAGAAATTGTACAACATTAGGGTGCCTTATCTTCTGAACGAGTGCAAGTTCATCTCTGAATGCCCTCCTGTAGAAATCAACCATTCATTTACTTAGGTCCTTTAAAGGAATAGCTCGCAAAGGTGCAGTTAAAATATTACAACTCACACTTGCTCCTCATCAACAAAGACATCATCTCCAAGTTTCTTCACTGCGACTTGGGTTCCTCTCCATGATGCACTGCAGAAAGTTCCCTACAAAAACCACAGAATCCATAAAACAGAGGAAATTAATAGATCAAACTTGTGCAGCATCCTGCATTCTTTAAAAGCTGCACACAAATGTTTCACCAATACTTGATATACCTTCATGCAAAGTTCTTTCCCCATGATGTACTATAAACCCTATCATTTGTAATACTTGTTCCAGAAACAAGAATGCTTTTTCCATCAAATGGAAACTAATACAGTAGAACAGCAAGGACAAAATAATCCAGGCCAAACTCCCTTAGAGGGAAACAACAAGTGAAAATATCATCAACAGTGACAAAAATGACAATCATGGCCACTTGATCTTTGATACATGCAGTCCTATAAGCAGATGCAAGGTAAAGCCACACAACTGGAGAAATTCTGCCTGGACTTAGAGGAAAAATGGCAATGACGTACCTTAGTTATCCCCATGCTGTTGGTAAAATCAAGTTCATTTGGATTGATCTCATACTCTGGAACTTCACGAGCATGCTTGACGTGCATGGGAGCAATCTAAGGAAGATATTAGACATATGAAATAAATAACAGATCTTTGAATTTCACAGCAATAGTAAACAGTGGCAAAATATATCTGAAGCATACCGGTGGTTTTGCACCGTGTTTTTCAAGAAGTTTGATCACATCATGATTTTTGTAATGTATAGCATCTGCAAGAGGCTGTTTGAGAAAAATTAGATTGAAGCCTAAAACTTTAATATTGCTAGAAAATAAACATACATTAACACTGTAAAAAGCCATAGTATGTGTTTATGCAAGAGTGTCTGTGTGTGACTTAGTGCACGCATGAATACATGAGCCTATAAATAGAGAAGGAGAGCTTCCACATTGCACTTGAATCTATGAGCAAACCAACTTATCAACTGGTGGCCAAATCCATAGTCAAGAAAACTCAGGATGGAGAGATATCCATTTCACCTGACAAGTTTCACGCATGATTCTCAGTTCTTGAGACGGTAGTACCACCCCATAATTTTTCTTTCCTCATTGTAGACATAATTAAGACTTTCCCAGTGTCAGTATTGCTTCCCAGCAGCTTAACTATGGATAAATACACAATACGGTGCAAGACATGCAATATCGCAGCAGAAATGAGCTTATGCACCTGAACTTGGGTGTAATGCTTTCCTCCTTTTATCTAAGATAGTGTGTAACTATCCTCTATGTATTTAGTACTTGACCCTGAGTTCTTTTATCTAATATGTATTTTCATCCAACATGTTATTTCCAGGTAAACCTTTATAAAATTATGAGTAGAAAAGGACATAAAGATATGAGCTAGGAAAGTGGAACAACGGAAGCATGAACATCTTCCAGATGGATGAGTTCAAAGCCTACACATAGCCAATACATCTTGTTTGGATGGACAGAACCACAACAGCATTAGAGCAACCAAATGAAAGCAACTTTGTCCACGCTTTGCCAATTCGAGTAATAGGACATACAAAGAGAGGAGTACCTATTCTCTTTCATCCCATTTGCTAATTTCCAAAATTGATGGAAATGCAAGTATTATGAATAGGACATAGTTTACTTTGAGAACTTTCTCTAGTCAAAAAAAGAAAGTAAACAGTAAGTCAAACTTCCTCTTCACCTTCCCTTCCCTTCATTTAACCTCTAATCCCAATTGCTAAACATGGACTCAACAACAGCTATAATTAGTTTTTGCAATTGTAGGAATGTGCCATATAAATCTCATCTCAATACATAATAAACATCAATATTTCACTCGATCAACACTAAGTAACATAGAGCTTTTTGGTATTGATCCGGGTGATTTGAGGAGGACAAGAATCATAGGACGCACTCCTCCTACCTCGAGCTGCCAACTAAGCAGCTATTTTGGCAAGAGTGGAGCATGAATCTAGATCTCAACAAGCCCAGGGTTACTCAAGTCCACTGCGCCACCCTTGTCAAGGCAATAATGATTCCACTATTCAGATGTAGCTAATCATTCTCCTAATATCAGTATGCAAATGCTGAACACATATAATCAAATCAAAAAATCCACATTATCCATAAAAAGGAAGCACATAATTCAATCAAATTCAATGTTCTTACAGTGCTACCCCATCGATCTTTCTTATCAACCAAAGCCCCTTTTTCCAGCAGCAACTCAACAACATCAGCAAAACCCTGGCAAGAAGCAATATGGAGAGCAGTCCTATCATCAATATCCTTGTAATTAAGATCAACTCCGGATTCCAGCAACTCGTTAATTGTCTCTAGGTCACCCTCATTCGCTGCGAACATCAACCTCAGTTCATCAGGAATCATTTCCTCTCCATCCTCCGATTCATTCAAATCTAAGCCCTCTAGTTCCTCCCTGACCCTATCTGGTGCAAGGGAGGACTGTTTCCCTAATTTAAACCTGACCGGTGCCGGTCCCGAGGCCGGAGACGATTCCATCAATAGCAGAAAAACAGTTGTGACTAACTCAACTATACCAAATCAGCTCAGCTACAATTGAAAATGATATATGAAAGAGAACAATCTGAAATCTTTTTATACAGAAAGTAAAGCAATATGAATCAGGAATTTCATCAAGCCAAACGAAATCTTCTTCCTTGATTTATAGTGAGAATCAATGAATTTAGAAACAAATGTCAGAGAGAGAGAGAGAGAAGACAGAAGACTGGATTGAAAGTTCACACATAGAGAGAGAGAGAGAGAGAGAGAGAGAGAGAGAGAGAGAGAATCTTGGGGAGGAAGAAAGTTCAACTCGTCTGCAGTGAAGCTTCAATGCCAACTGCCAACGTTGACGTTGTCCTTTAATTTATTTATTTTTTTTTTTTTTTGAAGTTTTAATTTTTGAACAGCGTACGAAGGCGTGGGAGGGAAGGGATGAGCACGCGCTAAAGAGCGCATAATTAGCGTGTGAGAGCTTGAGCTGGGACCGTGCCCTATGCCTGTATTAGCGTAAGTTAGTTGGTTGATGGCTTGGCTAACGTGCGCTTTTGTTTTTTGTAGACGGCGCACGACAAAAGCGGATGAAACTGAATTGGATTTGACGATAGACGGCGTCGTCGGCCAAGTCTCGTGTTAATGGTCGGCGGTGCGTCGAGTGTTACGAAAAGATTCGGCCTTCGGTCCATGAGCATGACGTGAGGTAGCTTACTCGTGGAATATTAAATAAATAACTAAACACGTCTCCATCAAACCAATTGTTTACATAGATAATGCTTTAACCACAGTTACAATTTGTGACAAGATCATGAATCGGATATAACATGATACATACAGTTATAAACAGGTTTATACATAAGAAAAATTAATAAAAAACATAAACAAATCAAATTCATTTACACAATAAAATTCATTTTCAGATTACAATTTAATACATAAACTTATTTATGAATTTGTATATTAAATAGGTTGGCAAATAGATACTAAGTTTAATTTACGAACTCGTTTACTATTAAAATAACCAATATTTTGGTTTACTCCGCTTGTCACACGTGTACTTACCACATGTTGAACGCTTAATATTTTTGTTTTATCTTTAATTTAGAATTTATGATTCTAAGTTTAATCTTCAGATTTTTCTTTTCACATTTGATGCCATTGGCTTAAGCTACATGCTTCGATCTTCAAATATCCCATCAAGTTATGGCTCAACTTAATACCATGACATTACATAGCAAACAATATTTAGATTCGTTATATTTATTAAACTTTTATTGGGTTGTAATTTTATAATTAAGTATTTAAGCTACGTCATTTTATTTGTAAATTTTAATTTTATAGGCGTTATTTTTTATATATATTTATAATTATTTTATAAATTTAGTTATAACTTTTAAATAAAAAAGAGAACATAACTCAAACATGAAACTTAGTTATGAAACGATTTAAGTCATGGGTTTAAATTTCTATATACAAAAAGATCGTATTATAAGTTAAAGTTTTCAAAATATAAACCTATTTAAACTAAACACAAAACACGATAAATTAAAACAAATTATTAATTATAAACTCATGAGTAGGACCAAATTTAACTCCGTAATGTTGTTGGTGACACTTAGACTTTATTATGTTTTTCCTTTTTTTCAAAGATAAAAAGAATAATAAGAAAAAAGAAATCCTACTTTTCTTGAAATTACTCTAAAATTATAGTTTTCTTATTAGATAAATTTAACAAGTTTCTCGCGGTAATGACGTTGTTCAAAAATTTTAAGAGGGAAGGGCTCCTTTGAGCACCCTTTAACCCATCCATGCACGTGAGACCTAGTGCCGACATTCCTATCGTTATCATGACTCGTGGATTATCCAGGTCACAGGAATCATCCTATGTATGAAAGATGATGGAGGCTCTATCCATTCACGTGTTTTTCTAAAAGTTAATTAAACAGCATCCGATGATAAAACTGTACTAGGGGATAACCATAGCGTAGGTTACATATGTTTAGTGTAACGGGTTCACTCGTAGAGGTATCTAAGTAAATTAAATAATCAGATCCAATTCAATCTATTTTAGTCTACGGATTAGATAAATCAAATTTATTTTATTCACTTTTTAAGTAAGATCTAAAATCTTAATCTTATTCTTTCTAAAAAATAAATTTAAAAAGTTGACTCACGATCAAAAATATAAATACATCAAATAAATCAATTCATACTAACTCATTTTAACCTATAAATTAAATGAATTAAGTTTATTTAGCTTATTTTTTAAACAAATCAAAAAATTATAAACCAAAAGTTATTTACATATTTCTAGTGATTCATATACCTTTTTATAGTGCAAATGAGTGGTAGACATGAAAAAAAAAATTATTGAATATTATACACTATGTGTAATTATAAGTTTTATAACCACTGCTATCCATGTTTTTCACACTGCAAATATACTAAATTTTTTATTAATATCTGTACAATACGTGTGTATCATATGATATGTTATATCCAATCGATCTCATCATGGAGGTAGGAGAATTTAGTATAAGAGAATAAATCTTTTTTATTATGCAAATAAGTAATGAACATGATAGAGTGTGCATTATATGTCAACCATCTTATTGTAATATTCTTTATTATATATATATACATTATAATTAATGAAAAGTATTTTTTTTTTTTGTCATTTTCGTTGACACTTTAAAATAACAAAGTTTCCTGTAAATATTAACTAAGTCTTGCAATAATGACAAAATGTCCAACGCTGACTACTTCTAAATACTAGATTAACAACAAACTATCCTAGTCGGAAATGAGTTCATAAGAATAAATTATAGGACCACTTCTCAAAACTATCATAATTGCATGATGGCTTTAATTATGTAGCAACTTAGTGTCAAATCCATTGATATAGAACATAATATAAAATAATTAATTTGCGATGTCATTCAACTTATTAACATCGAAAAATTTAATTAATTTATTTAATTTACACCATGTTTTGCCCAAAAAAAAAAAAAAATCCATATCATGATGCTCCCAGGAAACAACTAGTAAACAACTACATTTGTAAAATTTATTAAATTAGAGTCACATTCCTATATTTAATGTTAAACATTGAGAAGAGTAAACATGGTCATCATCACATCCTTAGAGTAGAAAAATCTTAATAGCCTCACCATATATACAAATATATAATAAAAACTTATTACCCGACTGTTATCATAAACTTGTTATAGACAAAGCACATATGACTAAATAACTTTAAAGCATTTTCAATTTAATATCTAAAGTAAAATAAAGACATTTAATTCATATATTTATCTTGAAAAATAGAAATTTAATTAATATAATTCTTTTGAAAGATAATAGAAGTTACTAGAGTTCTCATTCAAGAAAGTTAATAAAGAAATCCAAAATCATTCTTATAATAAATACAATATTACAAATTAGTTTGGGCCATTCAAATGGCCTAGTTGTAGTTGCCTCCAAAACAAAGACAAAAGGAATGTTCAAATCCATTTGCTCCTCACCCCTAACTCATTACTCATCTTTTGTATGCCTAGAGATTAAGTGATCTTGATATCCATCTTCTAAGAACTGTAAAAGAACTATGGGAGTATAAACAACCATCGATTACTAAGGGGACAGGGAAAGAAGCATACACAACACTACTATTAAATAGAGTTGTCAATTAGTTAGTTAGATACAATGCGATACAATAAACATATAACATTCGCACGATAGTGTCCAGTTCATAGTAAAGTTAGGGAAATCATGCCCACTCTAACCTAAGTTAAAGGGTCTTTGCAAAATGGAGGCATGCTCTAACCACGATACCTTCAGACTAAATATAAGCTTATGCAATAAAAGCATACTCTTTCCAATACTTTTTCGAACTTACTATCCTTAACCTTACCACAACCCCCCCCCCCCCCCCCCCCCTCCCCTCACGTTATTTAGTTCAGCCTTAAGGGTATGGAAAAGCCAATTATAGCTGCTTTGTCAAATGGTCGATATTTGGTCAAAAATCCTAACCGCTTCTCCTAGTAGGTTGCAATACATATTCGATTAGTGTTTATGTTCGAGTTTTAGTTCATTCCAATTTAAGGATGACCAACCAATTGCAAACACTCAAATCAGGAAGTAAACATAGCAATGCAATCACAACATATAACATAACAATCATATAGTATAGCAAACAACTTCCAAGCACACGCGATGCATGTGTACAGCCAATTACTTTACAACCACAAACAATTTCCAAGTACTTTTATATAGTCATCCAAATTGCCATTAAATATTGATTCCACTTACTTAAATTCCCATTCGCTCTTGTAACTCAATTACCCCGATCATTTTGTCATCGATGGTTCCTATGTTGCAAATCATATTTCAATTTCAATACAATTCATTTGAGTAAAAGTGTTCAATTAGTATACTTTTTAGGCTAAACATTCTTTTAGTATGCCTCAGGTATCGATTATGGGTATTAAGGGTTATTACTTCAATATATGTTATTGAAACCTTCTACTCAATCTTTTATTAGGTTTCTTAGGTTCATAATACCTTCTACTCAAGCCTCTACTAGGGTCCTTAGTTATAACTCATGTTCTTTGACATTAAACCTTCTAAATAACCATCTACTAGTATTTTGACTCATGTTTTTTGTCTAACAGACATTCTACACAATTTTCTATAGGAATTTTTATAATTTCTATATCAGTAAACCTTCTACTATAGTTTCTACAGCAATAACTTATAGTCAACTTGGTCAAGAAAGCTTTTATAATACCTTTTATAGATCAATAGTTTGCATTGACATCTATTGAAATTTGTATAGAACATTCTTCAACTACCAGCTCCATCACTAACTCATGCAGAACTTCTACAGCAGGTTATACGGGCACCAAATTTACCTTACTTTGTCAAAAACACTATTTTTTACACTTTTTTTTTTACTTTTTTCATGCTAAACCATACCAAAACTCCATCAATATTAACTCAAATGCCTCAAAACTCATCCACATAGACATGTACAACCCTAGATTCAATTAAAAATAGTGTTAAATACAACTAATTAACTTAATATACCTAAAATACATAATTAGGTCAGAAAAACATGGGTTTTAGGATGAAAATATTTCATATACAGCAACTAAAATCTTCATTTTACTACTGATTATTAATGATTTTTCAACAAAAATTACTAATTCAATAACATAGTGAAAATCTACATAAGTAAAAATCATCATATTTAGCTTCAATAAACATGTCTATTCATATAATCTCCTATTTCCATTTAAAAATTAAAATTAACCTACTGTATATAATAAAAATTACTCAATAAAAGGTGGAGAATTAGATCTAACAAAATTTTTCAAAAAATAATAGGTTTTCCATAAATTTTCGCTTATTGATATTCCAAAAACTGAAAATTAACTCAAATAAAATGAAAATTTTTAGAAATACTCTTTACAAGGAAATTTTTTATATGTAATAAGAAATTCACATAAAAAATTTTATAAGAAAACCATATTGTTCAGAAATAAAATAAAAAAATTTTACAAAAATAATAATTTTTCATGAAATTATACCTAAAATTATGCTAAAATAAAATTTTATATTTTTTAACACATTTTTGAAAATCAGGTGTAAAATTAAACTCATTGGGATGACAAGCTCCTACAATAGCGATAGAAGGGGCTATGTCTTTACAAAAGGACATTGCTCCCTTTCTCAGGTGGCTGTAGCTGCTTGTCATCAGGTTATTCCTAAGTTTAGGAACCTTAATTTTGTAGATTATTGCCTAATTTTTTAATATTTCTAAATTTCACTAAAAGCTCCTAATATTATGAAACGAATTTTCTTAAGTTCTATAGGTTCCAAAGAGTCTAAAATGGTAAGGAAAAGGGTATTTATAGTATTGGTTTAGGGAATTAGTTAATGGGCATACATAACAAATATCACAAGTTTCATTTTCTACGTGGATAAGTATCATGTGGTTTTTGGAAAATCATGACATAATCCATGGTTTTGCCTCAAAGCCATCTAATCTAATGGTTTTAAGAAACCAACAACTCCTAATGATTTTCCAAAAAAATCCATATACTCCATTGACTTATTATTTAAGTAAACGTAGTTTATTGTTTATAATATTATAGGTTAGTTGCTATTTTTGCATGGCAATTGATTAATTTAATTACATATTACTTATAATATTAAGTTCTTTTACATTTTCATAAATATAAATTACCTCCATCATGCACGGTGCTGCAAGCACCATGATGCTTTAGTTAAGGCTTGGGACAATAATAGTACAAGCTTATGAGCCCCACTTGTACAGAGGTGTTAGAAGGAGAACACACCTGCTTAGCCACCCCATCTAACATAGTTCATGTCCAAATCGGGCGACCTGCCTACCATATTTACCTCTTTCAATTGAAACCCTATTAACTCAACCACATTGAATAACCTCATCAATAAGATATTAGTCTGTACATCTAAGGAACTCCCCTCTCGCCTCTTCAAGCATCGTCATTTAAAACCTCACTAAATTAACCAATCGAGTAATCTCGTCAATAAGACACTTATCTATACATCTTAAGAACTCTCTTCTCGTCTCTTTAAGTATTATCAGTTGGAACCTCATCAACTCAACCACATTGAGTAACCTTATTGATAAAACACTAGTCCGTACATCCAAAGAACTCTCCTCTTGCCTCTTCAGGCATAGTCAATTAGAACCTCATTAACTTGACCACATCGAGTAACCTCGTCGATAAGATACTAGTTCGTACATCCGAAGAACTCCCCTCTCGCCTCTTTAGGCATTGCTAGTTGGGACGCCACTAACTCGACCATATTGAGTAACCTTGTCTATAGGATACTAATCCCTACATCCGAAGAACTCCCTCACCCCAACCTCCTCAAGCTTACCATGGCCTCCACCTCTTTAGGCACACCTTGCCCCTCGGCCTCAACCTCTTCAAGCCTCACCTCAACTTCTTCTAGTCTACTCAACCTCGACCTCAACCTCAACCTCAACCTTTTTAGGTCACGCCTTAGTTTAGAGCTTTAGGAGCCTATTTATACACTTACTCTTCTTGCTGAACTCTTTAACAATGAGGGTAAGGGCAAGTGTCGATGGACCTTTTTTAACATAAACTTTCTAAACCCAAACTTGTCTTGGAATTTATTTATTTAATATTTTTTTTCCAAAACATGGTGGAAGTTGAATAAATTAATTATGTGTTTACCACATCAGCAACTAAAATGACATGGCAAATCAATTATTTTATAATATATTCCATGTCAATGGATTTAACGTATAAGCTATCATGTAATTAAATAAAAGGACCCTTCACTATTTCATCAATGTGAATGCTCAATTTTAAAAACAAAGAGTGTCCATATAATTATAATAGTTTAGAGGAGTAATCCATTCAATTTACTCGAGGAAGTATAATTGTATAGGCCATATAAATTAAGTCATCAATACTTTTCAAAATCTCCACCTAAATCAAGATAAAATGTCCTATTGAAACAACTAAATCCCATGTATATCTTATGTATATCTGCCTCACAAAATGTATATCATCATAAAATAGTTATTTCGATTTTCTAAACAGTTTATAAATAAATATAGATCCTTGTAGACATCTTTTAAGGCTAATACCTATAAGTGCTTGGTGACACTTAACTGATCAGGTACGTTAAGAGTCCAATTCTTTTCTCCACATGCAAGTTTGAATGGTAAACTTTTTAATCTAGAAATGTCTAATCGGTGTCAACACTGTCTCAGACCATTATATATAGGTATTTGATAATGCCTTTTTTAACTAATCAGCTTTGTTAAGAGTCTGGTTCTTTTCTCTACATGCAAGTTTGAAAAATAAACTTCTTAATCTACAAATGTCTAATTGTTGTTAACATTCTCGGAGATCGATATCTACTAGTATTTGATAACGCTTTACTTAACTAATCAAGTTTGTTAAGAGTTCAATCCTTTTATCCACATGCAAGTTTGAACAATAAACTTCTTAATCTAGAATTGTCTTATTGTATACTTTTAACATAATGTAAAATTTACATGGAAGACTCTACAATCCCGTCCTCTATTTTGATAAAATCGATTCTACTCTTCATCTTACCATTTATTTCTATTTTTTCAAATATAAACTATTAAATTCATGATTTATCTAATGATTCAGATATAAAAGAATGTAAATTAAGAATGAAATAAATGGTAAGACTGTTTCAGAAAAAAATAAGAATAAGATCCTAAAAAAATCTAATTGAAATACAAAGAGCACCAGACAATAATGCAAGAGAAAACTAATATGCTAGCGGAGTCTTTTACATTAGGCTTCTATTTGCTACATAGACTATTAGGTGAAGGTTAATTACATGCATAGTGAGAGATAGCACACCAACATTGAACGGCAAGTCCAATGGTTCATAAAACCATATCAGCAACTAGCAAGTTCCTAATATACAATGATAAAAACAGAAGATATTAAAAGGGTTTTATTAACTATGAACTGAAGGATGGGGTATGAACAAACTTAATTTGCAGTAAGAGTGCACTCGGCCATCTTCTCCCAGGATTTGAGGGTCTTATCTTCTGTGTCTGTTTTGTACAGCGCTAGACGAGAGATCTTAAACTTCAAACTGTTTATGCTCTCGTCGAGAGCATTTGCTCTTTCCTGAGCCGCCTTCTTTTCTTCATCTGTCAGGTCTCCATAGAGGAGGCTCAAATGGGGCATGTAGGCTGCAATTTCACAGAAAGAAAACAACACATGAAGCACAAAAAAGGCAAATTTATCACTGTTTCATAGAAGACACGATTTTTTAGTTTCATTATTGGAATAGACAGAGCAGTAAACAAACAGTTTATTGATAGTACTGCTGAAGAATGATAAATCCATGCCCAATATTTCATATGTGAGAAAAGCTTTTAGCTATAAGCCTATAATATTATTGTCCAAACTCAAATGCTGGGGTATGGCCAAATTCTTGTTCTTTTGTAATTTCTATGCCTACAATTTTCCCTATATTACTTGGTACAAAATATTCAATATTTCGCTCAGTTATTGATACAATATATTCAAATGACAAGAAGTTGAATGATTTAATAATAATATAATGAACTCTAGTCCATGATAGGCATAAAATAAAATAAAGAAGAGCATTTCCACTCATAAGTCTTTGCAAGAAAGATGATTTCCCTTGAAAATATTTTGCACGAATAGCTTTGAGCAAATCGGTCACTTTGTCGAATTATTTTCTGGATTTATGCCGTCATGGACAGAAGATTTTCCTACCTAAAATGAGAATATTCTAGTTTGGAGTCATTCCTGTAGGGAATATGATTTGGCATCTTAATGATTTATTCTTTTTTCAGCCTCAGCATCTTAATGACTATCGGTATTCATATTGCCATCCAAGATAAAGTTGGTAGGTCTGAAAGATCTTTCCTTTCTCAGGAAAAGGTTAATCAAGTGGGGAGGAAATTTAAATATTACTGCTATCCTGTTAAATAAATGCACTTCAAATTAAAGGTTACAAGTTTCGACAACTCTAAATAAGAGATGGGCCAAAGACATCACAGCAGATAGGTGGTTTTTTTTATCTGGTAGGTTTACCGTTCTACATCCACAAAATCTTTTGTGTTTGGTTTCACCAGGGAGCTGATACTCTTATACCCAGGGGACGGGGTGCCAGAAACCGACAAACTGCTAGAGAGGAAAGGTCTACATAAATCTGACAAGCTAAAAAGATTCTCCTCACAGAAAGTTGAGATAAAAGTAATAGCTTTCTCAAAGTGGGAATTGAATCCTGATTAACGACGACAGCAACTAAACAGGCAAGGCCACTAAACATTGATAAAACAGGGAGAAAGATGTCTGGAGTTAATTAAAGGTCCTTATGTGATTTAACGGTAGTATTGGAAGATTCCGTTCATTAAAAATAAAAAAATAGAAAAAGATATGTATGGGGATTATATTGACAATAGAGAAGATCCGGAACATGGTAAAATTCGTAAACCCGGTGTCATGTGCAAAGGGGAAAAAGAGGTGATCAGATCAGATCAGTTCAAGGGTTCATGCTAATGGCATTATGGATCCTCTGTAGTACGTCAACAGTAACGAAATAGAAAATAGGTAAGTTGGATATGGGATTAAAGGAAGATATCATGCTAAGTTTCACATATTTCCATATAGGTAAGGAAAAAGGAGAAACACAAAAAGCTTCAAAGATGAAGATTTAGTCACAAGGAACAATGAAATATCCACTTAAAACCTAGCAGTTCTCCCATAGTCGAAGATGTAGAATCCTAGCTCCAGGAGAGAGCACTAATCTTCTAAACTGATCCACTGTTTTCACTCTAATCAGTAGAGCTGCAGCCAACACTATTGTGGTCACCATTGACTTTCTATCCATGGTGCTCATAAGTCCAAATCAAGGGTTTGTTCCTTCGATTGCAAATAATTTTCGAAAAACTGTTCAAGTAATATTTGTTAAGTCAATAAAAAAAAAAAAAAAAAACATTGCTCTGGCCGTCTCACATAATATAGAAACGTTTGGGGAGTTTCACCTATGTACATGTAACTAACTCCATTTGTTATTTTTGCATTAATATCAATATGTCTTCCATATATGTATTTGAAGATTAGAAAAATCATGACTACTTCTGGCAGACCATCTATGGTAGAAAATGACCAATTCCAACAAGCAATTCCAGTCGTCATTCCAGGCTAGCAATTCTGGCAAACAATTCATAGGACCTTTTCCAGATTTAATTTAATGTCGTAAGAAAAAACCTCTCTGCCACTATTAACAAAGTTGAGTTTAAACTTTCTAGGCAGGCATTCAAAGAATAAAATGGGGCAACACGAGAGGTTGAAAGCATAATACTCAATAAATTCTGTAAACATCTTTCAGCTTCTTGAACTACAACTGAATACTCGTGGTTAACACTCATTTGCACTTAGCAATGACTTGAATAGCATATTTGTTCAACGCGGTTGTGTTTTAGAATTGAAACTACATCACTAGCATAAAAATACTGAAAAGAGAAGAATAGGTTGAACTCACGTGTAGATCTCGTACAACCAAAGTGTTTGCAGCAGTGATCACTAGTATCCACAACCTGAAACAGAAACGATATTGATTCTGATTTTGAATCTTTTTTCCCGCAGGAATTGGTGAAACCGGAGCTCTTGTTAACATTTTCCATGTAACATAACATAATGAAAAATAACATGAGACATAATGGGACAAGAACAAGATTACCTCAGGCGTAGGATGGAGAAGCAAATAAACACATTGATAAAAGAAAGTCCCTGTATCAACCCTATCGACAATAGCATCATAAGCCCTAACCCCATCACAAGCAGCTTTAAACTTGCTCAACGCTTCCTCCTCCGTCGAACTGATAGCCCCAACCACAGTAACGTGGGGTTCGAAATACGGTCCATGAAACTCCGATCTCAGAATGTCCATCACCTTCCTCAGCCTCATCCCCACGTCATCGGGCGGAAGTCCCCACACCGAATAAACGCGCTTTGTCGGGACTGTGGACGAAGCAGTGGTCGCCATGGCAACAGTGGAACAATTCGAAAAGGGGAGGTTTTGGGGATGAATGTAAGGGAACGGATGTACAGGGAGTGGTTTATGGTAAGTAAGCGTTTTGGGATGCGAGAGAAGGGGGATTTTCATGGAGAGATTGTCAGTTGCCACGTTGCCATTAACGCAAACAGATGGAAACTCAAACTACTGTGACTTTGGCATATTCGGAAGAATTTGGAACAAAGGAAGATGTCGGGGCTGGCAGTTGCGGTTTCACCTGCTATTGAGTCGAGAGGTGTCCGGTTGTCCGGAACTTTCGGTTCGGGTTTTTATTAATGTGCATGTGCTCCGGAGAAAATGAATCAAAGTTAATAAAAGTATTATAATATAATTTTTATTTATTTATAAAATAATAAAAATTATTTATATTTTTAAGATTTAAAAATTGAGGATTAAAAGTTTTTTATAATTTATTTTTTATTTTTATTTGATTTATATTTATTTTTTTAATAAATTGATAAACCTTCTACAAAGTATAAGTATATTAATATCTTTTGACTAAAAAAAATTAGATGGATTTTTATGAAAACTAAATTAGACCAATCAAGCGAATATGAAAACTAGATTAGACCAATCGAGTAAATAGAAACAGAATCAAAATCACTATAAATAAGAGTTAAATAAACTACTTAAATCGATTTTATAGAGAGATCAAATCTAATCAAGTTGAATCAGACCTATCAATTCGAATCTAATAATATTGACTAAAACTGATTTTATGGAAAATAAAGATGGAAACATTGAAAAATCTTGGAGATAAAAAAGAGGAAAGTGGGTTTACGGTCATCTAGAGGATTCGTACGAAAAATTATTTTAATTCATTTATGAGCTTTCTGGCAAGCTTGTTTTGATGAGGTAGAATATTGTTCCTCACCAGGTTCTATTCATGTATTTAATTCGTCTACTAAAAATACATGAAATTAAATAAAATAATAAGTAATTAAAGTTACGATGTAATTATTTTGATTTGTCGTACATTCTTATCACGTACTATGTTTTCTTTCTATAATTGTATTTCTAACTGCTTTATGTTCATATTGGTATTACTGTGAGATATTAACAATTGCTATCCCAATTGTGATGCTTTACACTGAGAAAACTACTGACTTATCCTTAGTATTACGTAGCTTACTGGTCATATGGCAACAAATCGAGTATCCTTTCCCCAAAAAAAAAACCATTTTTACTGACTGGATGGTACAAATTCCACCAACCAACCAATAAGATTCCGAACCACATTGGTCATTCTAACCCTCATCGGTGCATTCCAACCAGGGTACAGCAACCTATCTAGGGATTCTTAACCTAGTTAAATTGAAAACTACTAAGATCACCTACATTGTATCACCATTTGCATGTTCACTTGATTGAATAAAACGCAGGGAAAATGAAATTGAAATTTTCATGTAATAGAATAAAAGTGTATCATGCATTACCGTGTTCAATAATATGAAATCGAATGCTTACCAAAATGAAACGGGAATAAATAAGGAATAAAAAGTGAATTTCCAAAAATATCCCTACCTAATTATTAAAAAATAAAACCACATATACATCAAACATGCCATTTGTTACACCTAATGCATCTGTCCAAACCCTAACTGATCTTTATCTAACCAAACCCTAACCCTAGAAGGATATATCAACACGCCATCTCCCGCCATCAATGCACTTGCATCGGCTGGTTGGATGCAATCGCGTTCCAAGTACGGATATTGGATGTCCTTTCCCTCCTTAGCAACCTTCAGAGGAAAGCTACTAATCGGAGAATGTGTTGAAACTGCAATAGGAAGAAATCAATTCTTAACACATCCTAAATAGAAGTGCTATACTCCATTCCGTTGACAGCAAACAAAGTGGGGGAAAAAACAGCTCAAATGGAGAAGATAAGGTAGATCAGCAACTGATGTTTACCCTCGGAAGTTTGATTTAAAGTATACGTTGGATACCGGATGATCTTCGCTGAATCTACTCACCGTCGCGTTCGTACACTCCAACCTTAGCTAAGGTTTTGGTCGATAGAGGGATGACCACACTTTTGTATGTTGCTAACAGTGAAACTACGGTGTACAGTGAGAGGTTGAAGGTGGTTCCGATTAGGGTTAAGACGGCTTGTGGAGGAAGACGAAGATGGGTTACATTTGGGGTGATGATGGGTTCACATGAAGGTGGGTCAATTTCTGGAGGGGATCTATTAAGTTTAATTAAAGGGCAAAGTTTGCAACTTCAATTTTTAGTTGAGGGTAATTTTGGCATAAAGATGCATGAAAAACTCCTGGAGTTAGAATTCATAGGTTGGATCTCAGAATTTGTATTACGTAAGTTTCGGTATTTGGAATTCTTAAGAATTCATATTACAGTACCCTAAAATAAAGTAAATATCATACAATAGGGGAGAATGGGAGCATTCCTTTATTAGAACTACTATTAGTACGAAAATAAGTGTTATCATCCCTAATTTGATAGATTAACTCGAATATTTGAGAAGTTTAACATTAAGGAGGTAAATTGAGTTCAATCAAAATTAAAGTAAGGTCAAGCCAAATCAATTAAGGTTTGACATGGTTGATGATAACCTATCCGATCACTTTGACGAGTTATAATAATTTAAGAAGTACAAGTAACATCTAAAACCATAAAGCCTGTTGTTATTTCCTAAGTCTTGGCTCCATTTCTCCATAAGCTCGCAAATGATCAAACCAAACTAACCAAAAACATGAGGATTGAATTAATCGATATAATGATTCATGTCTTGACTAGATGCTTGATTGATTTGACTTATTGTCAAGCGTATAACTTTTTTTGTGTCCTATAATGATACATGAGTAGGTTTGCGTATTTGAAAATTCTTTGATGGATCACTTCTAAAGGAATAGTGTAATGATTTATTCTAAAATAAAACCTAACATACATTATACAATGTCCTGCATCATTTAAAGGCCATTAGTACTACATGAGTCATGAGAAGAAATCATTGAAGGATTCCTACTCTACCACATGCAAACTAAGTGACTTAAGGATTACATGCATTTGACAATCCCTTATCATTTTGGGTATTTGTACGTTTTAAAAGTGCATTGAATGCACCCTAAACTTAGCCAAGAGATTCACATTGATATTATATAATATAAGTAGAAAATCATAGGTGGAAAAGAGAAAAGGAATATAGCTTATATATCAATAGTATTGTTTTGTCTCGAGGAAATTTTTTACGCCCCCACTTAAATAACAAAAACTTTTAACATATTACACTATACCCAATTTCTCAGGAAATTAAACGTAAAAATTAATAAATATTATATAAATAATAATTACATTAAATTAATTATACAAATATCATGACAAAATCGCATTTAATGGATGCGATTTAGTAATAATATCTAATTCATTAAATCACATCTTATAAATGCAATTTTATTATAAATTATGATATCACATATTTAAAATACGATTTAGTATTAGTAATTAGGTAATTAATTTTATCTTATTTGAATTTATGTTTTTTTTTTTTTTAAGAAAAATAATAGATATGTATTGAACTCCCAATTTCTCCATAGTGAAAATAAACAAAATTCATAAAACAATTACGATATTAGCTTCAATATAGCATCCATTTAGTTAGTCTGTGCAATCAATAATTTCGGTAATAAATACGAACGCCTACATCAAATCTACAAAGCTACGAGTTTTAGATAAGATGGTCGTAGAAGTGATATCTCTAGTGGGACTTCAAGATCCTTAATCAATATATACACAACAATTTTGTCCACTTGAAAAAAGTCTACAGTGGGTAAAGGGAGAGCGAGGAGAAAGACGAAGAGATGCTAGCTCTTTGAGTAACACGTTTAAGCTTTTGGCATCTAATTATATGCCAAGGTTGTTGTAACCCAAATGGCATGAAACACGATTTTATTATCGGGGATGGAACGACTTGAGTTCCCCATCTTTGTCCCTTGTGAAATATACAATTAAGTGTAAACTTTATTGATTCTACAACTTTGTACAAAGAATGATCAGCATCCTTAAAATGGAACCCCTATACCATACCTACTAACATAAAATAAATCTCTTAATGCTAATTCCATTTGCTCAAGGGAAAATCTTCAGTATCTTTAGGTATCCCACCAGCTCCACATCTCATTTTGAGCTACAGCAAAGTCTATGCAGTATATTTGTGCAGAAAATGTAGATCCCCCCTCACATGGTATCAGGTTCTTGAATCCGGTGTGATTTCGAAATATCCATGGCTAGATGAAACTGAGGAACTGCCAAACGTGTTTGATACCGTTGATATTTGGCTATGGCTCTTACCGAGATTGCCATGCCGTTCTTGCAACTTAAAGTCCCCGATGGCCTTGAACCTCAAATCTTCATGGAACTTGCTTGGTCCTGGGATTACATCAGGAACTGGCGTTTTCCTTTCCAGCATGTTGACCACCTCAGACATGGTAGGTCTTAGCGATGGAGATGCATTTGTGCAAAGTAGAGCTACTTTTACCATGATTTCAGCTTCTTCTACCTTGACTTCGTCTTGTAATGCCTCGTCGATGAATTCCGTTAGATTTCCAGTTTGCTGTAAGTGACATGCCTGCAATAAACACCATGGCAGATTATACTTGTTTTTTCCTTTTTGGCGGATACTTATACCAAACTTGCTGCAGAAACAGGCAAGAAGTACAAATTTCTTATATCAAGCAAAAAAGTATGGAGTTGGTCCTAAATCTTAGCTTCTTTGTGCAATCAAGCACTAGAATTGCTAAATATTCGATCAAGTCCTAGTTTCTTTCAAAAGATTGCAATACAGTCCATTTTGCACACATAGCATGTCGTTCTTCATACATGTGTGCAAAATCAACTGAATTGCAAACTCAAAAGGTTTAAGACTCAATTAGCATTTAAATTGTCGAAAATACTTTTTAAGTTTTAACACCAAAATTTTACTTATCCCTTTCAGGAATGTAAGACAATTGAATATAGGCGGTATCTTACCCAATCCAATAAACAAACAAAATCGTCATTTGGCATGTAATTGTTGTTGCTTTTCCCACTAACAATTTCCAAAACCACAACTCCAAAGCTATACACATCCGCTTTGTAGGTTAAGTAACCCCATAATGCATATTCTGGTGCCATGTATCCCCTGCAAATCAGAATCAGCATTCGGTTTGTCAACATACATCAGTATGGAATACGTATTATCAACGTATGGAAGTTCTTGATTTTGTGGATGATAAAACGGTCAATACATTGTTCCAGCAACTCTGGTACTGATGTGTGTCTTCTCCTCTTCACCAAGCCTAGCCAATCCAAAGTCTGATATTTTTGGGTTCAAGTCTCGATCCAGCAGCACATTTGTGGCTTTAATATCCCTATGAACAATCTTCAGTGTAGATTCTTCATGTAGAAAGGCCAAACCTTTAGCAATCCCGATACTGATCTTACACCTTGTCTGCCAATCCAGTTTCAATCTATTCCTTCCGGGACCTAAAAAAGTTCAGAAGACGCGTAAAAACCTGATCGATTTACCTTCTGTAGGTTCAGACAATTAAAGAGGCCAGCGAAATAGTAGCATGAAAAGTAAAATGCCGGTTCGTACCGAATAATGCACGTGCAAGACTATTGTTCTCCATGTATTCATATACTAGCAATAACTGATCCTTTTCGATGCAGCATCCGTGAAGCTTCACGAGATTTGGATGCTGCAAACAGGAGATCATTCCAATCTCATTTAAAAATTCACGATTTCCTTGCCTTGATTTGGAGGAGAGTTGCTTCACGGCTATAACAGTACCATCTGCTAATTGACCCTGCATCCACTTCCTTTTTTCAGAACTCAATCTACCAAAAAATCGAATAAACAGTATAGCCAATGGTAAAGTCAAGTCTTGGACCTTGTATACACAACCAAAACCACCTTCTCCAATCTTGTTTTCTTCATCAAAGTCATTGGTTGCAGCTTTAATTTGTTTTAATGGAATTGTACCTGCCTGCAGATCTTGTATGCTAATATCTGTATTACCAGAATGCACAAGTTTTGAGTTATGAAAATTCAAATATTATGTAGTTGTTTAAGATTAGTGATAAAAAAAAAAAAATGAAAAAAAGAAGAAGGAAAAAAAATGAAAATCATAGATATTGTGAAGATCACACAGAACAATATTTTTCCCGCAAAGTATAAAATCGGGATGAATTCACCTACCAACAAATTTTAAGTTGAAATCACAACGCCAAAGATCCAGGTCAAAGCCTCGATGAGCAGTTCAAAAATTGCATCTATAGCTATCGCACTAATAATGTTGTAGTGTGATGAGAAAGCATGATAGCAGTTTAATGAAGACAGGGAGATCAAATAAAATGCAGCATATGGCAGTGAACAGAAGAAGCAAGAAAAGAGAATTCATCTCGTCCTTTACCTAGTCCTCTCCTCAGTTTTCCTCGTGCACGGCACCTCCACCAAAGCATAAATAGCATAAGAAAAATGAGGCATGATGTCCCCAGTACTACTCCAACAACAATGTAAGCAGTTTGATCCTTTTTATCACTTGGACACACTTTGGAATCTGTTTCAAGATCCGAGAAAGTAGATGAGAAGAAAGCAAATCGATAGAAGAAAAAGCTATCCCAAGAGAAAGCGTTTATGTACTAGACCATAAAACGAAGGTGTTCAAATTGACTACTATAGTGATATGGTTTATCAAAGACCAAATGTAAGTGCATCCATCCCTTTTCAGGTAAAAACAAAACACCTTTCCTTGCAAGCCCAAAGTTCAATATGCCACAAGGGAATTCATGCAAATCCTCTTTCAGCACATAATATTCTTGTACATGGACTCATGCACAATTGACGAATGATAAGTTTTCTTAGTGGGAACCAGAGACGTCTTCACATCTTGGAAAATAGAAGCATTCCCTATGTGCTGACATAGATAAGACAACATTTAAAAGAGAAAAGTTTGCAATTGACTCACCGGGTGTGATAGAAATAGCGGATATGAGGGGACCATAAACTCCTCTTCTTGGAATTCTTGTTGTCCCTCTGCCAGCGAAATAGAGCCGAATCTCCAAAATGTTATTCAACACACTAACATTTCTCACTTCTACTGCTGGCTTGAGAGCCCCACCAGCCCTGGCCTCAATGTTGTAGTCCTTCCAGACCAATTTATCCTGTAATATAACTTATTTAATTAAACCACAGATGTGCTAGTACAAGGAAACATGTATATTGGTATGATACTCACCTGGACATAGACATCAAATAAACGCTTCCCGAGGCCACTAAACGTGTTGTCATTTGTAAAAAGTATTTCTGCAAACCCGAGATTCAATGTATACATCCCATTTTCCAAGCAATAATGAAAATAGGTTAGAGAAATTGGGGCAGTCCGTGCTGTTGTGTATGGCTCAGACAGATTAGATGATTGCACAGACACTGAGTAGCGAACATTCTGGTAATCATTATCATCCATGAAGTCACCAGTGCTGCTGAATCCCCAGTAGCGATCTGGATGCAAGTAAAATTTTGCAGCACCCCCTGGAATGTCTCCATCTCCTTTGTAGATGAACTTTTGCTTATTTTCATTGAGTGTTAACTCTTTTCCACCACAATTAACATGCAGGCAGCTATAATCTAAAAAAAAAAAGAGAGAGAAGAAGAAAAAAAGAAAAAAAAAAAGGTAAACAATTTTAGGCCTGCTCAATCATTTTTGCATGCAGGATATGATTCTGAGAGTTCTTTCCTACACCAGTCATATGATTTGTTTCAGTCTTATATCAGTCAAAATTAAAAGTATGACCATGCAAATAACTATCAGAGTCAACCGTCGCATTTCCCATTTGTATAATTTCTTTAAACAGTGATGCCATCACTAGCATAAGCTGATGCTTTAAAATGAAAAATCTGTTAGATACTCCTTGGTATGTGTTCAAGAATGCCAAAAAGTGATTGTAGACAGCAGTAGAAGTTCCACTCACAACGACGACAGCGGAAAGCATCCAGGCATGGGAGTTGGCTTCTGTAACAAATATCAACTGTTTAGTGTTTCATGTACCTTGAGTTCCTTTCAACATCTATCGTTGGAATGAAAAAGAAAACAGCACTACATAAACATAAATCTTACCCATTGTTCTGTGCTGAAGAGCTCCTAAATAAATTTATGTTTAAGTTCCTGATGAAAATAGAAAGAAGCAAATGGATTATCAGGTTATTGCTACATATTACTTGAACTATACCTGTAACAGAGGATGGTCTTACAAGTTTTCTTGACAAGCAGGTTGTTTGGAGCTTTGCCATGTTAAATTGTTGTATGAAAGGTCACTGTATCAAAGCATGCAAAAAGGCATTGTTAGTACAATGGTATACGCTAATGGGACGAAGAACAGGGAACTAATTGTATTACTTCTGGACTAGTGAATCACGAAGGATTGTCCAAAATAAGGCAGGAAATATGATGTAACGAGAACATACTGTTTTTCAATCTTAACAACTGTCGCAGGAAACTATAAAAGCACAAGAAAAGAGAGGGGAGAAAGGGGCCCTAATTCTCTATGCAGTCTGACGACAGTTCTTATTAAATATCGATAAAGATTTCAATGACCCTTCAAATTACAAATATTCCCTATTTAAGGTTGTTCTGAACTACAAAGATGCTTCTCCCAGTAGAGCAAGAGAAACATAGAATAAGTGCAGAGATATGGATAGCAAGAGAAAAGACACGTACACTGTGGTTCCTTCTTTTAGGATTGCCTCAGGTACTTGGCCGCTAAGCATATTGCCAGTTAGAAACCTGTCCAGGAAAAGATTTTTCTGTGTAATGCAAGCAAAGCTAATAATACAAGCATTAATTAAAATATCCTGAACCAGATGAAAACACATTCGATGGATACAGCCGAAAAATTAACCTTCAAGGGAACACAATTATACCTATGTGAGTGTTTTGGCACTTGTACTAGCAAACATGGATGTGCATGAGGCTAAATAGATCCTTTTGTTTTTCATCTTCTTAATTTCCCTCAAGTTAGGAACCAATGGTTGAGGTTGGTTAGAAATTTGGACAACTTTATGACATCATGTGATGTCATCCATTTCCTTATAATTTCACTTATTGATTATGGAAATTGAAAGAATGTAAATGGAAAATTCCAAATCCATGCAGGATGAGTTACTCTTTCCTAATATCCTGCACACGCTCAAAAGAGATGGGAGACAAGGGAATCATTCGCTACAACGATAGACTTACACAAATCTTATTCTCTTTTGGTTGATAGAACTTGGAATTCCCCCAACAAGTTGGTTGAAGCTGACGTCGCTATACCAAACAAAAACCATATATAAGCAACTCATTTCAGTGCATGTTAATGATATAAATGTACATAGCACAATGAATTTTAAGCAAAAACATAGACCACGTTTGCTTCAAATGAGAATGATATGCATACAATACATTTTATCAAAACCTTGAAATAAAGAACGATACAAGAAGCAGTTTGCAAGTCGATATACATCACGCAAGGTTGGTTAGACACGTAGTTTTGACAAAACAAAACCACGAAGAATTGTCGTCATCAATTAGTACTAACGGTGATTCATTTTTTAGTGAGAGGTTAAACGGAAGTCTTTTCATGGACACTTTACATGGTCTTGAAATGGCTCGAATAGAATCAATATGGCTCAAATATGTGAGAGCCTACTTTTGATTCTCTAAATTATAGCTTTCTTGTATTATAAGAAGCAAGCTAGTCAGGGGTGCGTGGAAAAGTTTTATCATCGAAAATGCAAAAGCTTTTCTTTAATATTGATCATCATGAGATGTAGGGTTGAACGGAGAAGGAATTCATTACATTTCATAACAACAATATAATTTTAACTAATGTAAAAAATTATCTAGGACAAGGTAAAAAAAAAAAAAAAAAGAGAGAGAGACAGAGACAGATAGAAAGAAAAACTTAATAGTTTGCATGTTATATAATCTCAGAATTTATACGTACAACATTTCCAGATTTTGCATTGTCCACATGTAAGGAGGGATCTCTCCAGAGAGGTTACAACTCCTTAAGACCCTATATCATAGAATAGTCATATTAACCAAAATATCCAATGAGACAAAAGAATCGCTCATTGGCCAGAAATATCATCTTGAACTTACAGCATGTTTAGGTTTGTCATATTAGATAGATCAGGAAATGGCTGAGGTGGGCCCTTTATATCACTAATCCTTCTGCACAACAGAAAGTAGATATTAGATGTTTGCACCAATAAATCACACGAAGCGGAACCACTGGACCACCCGGAAACTATCTACTCACAGTTGCAACATGTTGCTCAAAACAGAAATTTGTGATGGAATGGGTCCTTCAAGTCCGCTCGCATGTAGTTCTCTTCAACGGTGCAAATGTAAGTTAGTTAACATACAATCCGACATGTTAGGTTACAATGACAATCAAAGATCTTTGAAACGAGATCTTACAATCTTTGGAGCTTTTTCCAGTTCTGAACAAACTCAGGTATCGTGCCATTCAAGTTGTTGTCATTTATCCGACTGCAACACATTTCAAATAGTTTTAGCTAGTACTGCACCGTTTGAAAAAATTTTAGGCCAAGGATACAACGACATCTTACAAGTCCGTTAAATTTGTAAGCTCAGCGAATGTAGATGGCAACTCTCCAATTAACTGATTAGATGACAGCATCCTGCAATTGATACAAGCGTACAAGAACCATCATGTGAAAGAAATATAAGAAATGTAGAAACTCAAAAGCAGAAGAAATTGCAAGATGTCTTACAATGTCTCTAAGTTGACTAAGTTTCCAAGCTCAGCAGGAATTCTCCCAGAAAATTGGTTGGCCTCAAGATTCCTGTTATAGAAAGAACTCCATGGTCAATTTTGCCAGGTTCTCAAGAAGTTTCAGAGAGTTCATTGGAATGAGTATCTTAATCAACCAGCAAAAGTTTCACAATTAGGTGGCACGATAACAGCACGAATCTGAGTACATCGCATTGCTTGACCTAGTTCAAGTACCGAGATAAAAGCAATAAATTTTTCCTAGAATGGGAAGAAGATTTCCACTTACAGATATGTCAGAGAGGTCATACTTGCTAATGTTGTTGGTATTTCCCCTGCCAAGCGATTTACAAGAAGCGAGCTGCAAAATCATTTCTAATTAAGTGATAGAGATCGATTGCTAGAGTAACCACATAGTGCAAGACAGATCTTACATGAAAGTCAACTTTGTTGAAGCCCACTCTTGAGGTATTGTACCATTGAGGTAATTGTAAGCAAAGTCTCTAGAAGCAAGATGATAAATAAAAGAATTAAAAATAATAATAATAATAATAACTTAACGTGATGAATATATGAATATGAAGGGCTAAGTCTTAGCTTGTATTATAGGAAAAATGTCACAGGATGAAATATACGGAACAAAAAGAAAACGCTAGCACTCACATATAGTCGAGGTAAGGAAGCTGAGCCAGTGATGGAGAAAGAGTTCCTGGGAGGCTAAAGCTCTTAAACACTCTGTGAAAGATGATACAGCGATTCAGGTATCAAAGAATATTAGATAATAAAATAATGAAATAACAAATAATTCCAGCCAATCCATCGGCAGCATGACTTGCAACTATGAATAGCAAGCTCAAAGCGAGATACCTTCTTCATCTACTCAAAATTCTGCAATTAAGTGGACTTGTGAGTGAATTTTATCAAAGTGTACAACTATCATGATTCAGCCTTATCTCAGAAGAAACCTCAACAAAAATCACTTTCATGTGCACTTGAACATTTTATTATCACTCATTATTGTTTGTAAATTAAAAAAAGATCTGTGTAGGCAATTAAATAAGGCAACACAATTAAATGTCAAACTATTGCCACATATGTATTCGCATTTCTCCGATATCGAATTTATGGTTGTTGCATCTATGAGAATGCAATTACCCATGAATTTGTTGAACAACTACTTATCTAAAAAAAACTTAAGCTTATAGATATAGTGTGGACCTTTTGATGTTTCAATTAATACATTTCCTTACTGAAATGACTAAACTTGACTCACATGCCATGGTGTAGCACCACAATGGACTATCTACAAGGATTGAGCTTTTAGACCATTTGGTTGTGGATCTAAATTTAACATGGTAGCAAAGTAGGAGGTCATGAGTTCAAACAGTTACACAGATGGTTCACCCCCATTTGATTAATCTACTTGATTGGCTTCAGGCAAATCCCCAGCCTAGGAGGTTGTTATATCAAAAGACTTACACACACGTGCATACACCTGCTGTCACACGTACACAACGCTAGCTCACTCACTCACTCACTCACACACACAAACATTTAACATCTCTTGATGCCATATTGGGAGGAGTGCTGAATAATAATTATAAAGCCCATAAAGAGTTGACAAATTTAAAACTTTTAGCTCAAATAGTTGTGGTAACTCGGCAGAATTTATTGAAACTCTAAGCAAAGAAAAATGAGCGAAAACAAGAGTTTGAGGATAAGTCCAAGAACCACTAGAGAAAAAGAAAACATCGAGTCTATAGTTTAGCATGGTGCTAGAATTTGCCTAGAGTTCTAAGATATTTTAATGCATGGATATATTTACTGAATGAAATAAAATTATCGTAATTTAAAATGTGAAACCAAATCTAAAAATAACAATAGTAAGTCTATAACCATTGCACTGAAGTTTGATGCAACATAATGACGCTATCCTTGTTTCAGTCAGATTAAAAGAAGAGAGACACAGTATGGAGTAATAAAATTAGTGATCGGATTAATGATCTGTACATCCTTACGACATGACAGAAGGTGTCATTAGCAAAATTGCATCTGCATTGGACTGAACTTTCAGCTCCATAAGGTGGATCCATGTTCAACCCAAAACTCCGAACGGTGCAGTCATCGCTGTCAAAGTCCCAGTACTTTGCACCCATTGTCACAGTGATTTCACGGAGAGCATCAACTGAGTTACACCAATAGAGAAATTTGAGACAAATTGGAGGAAATTCTAATAAATCTGCTATTCAACATATAGCATCACATCAATGCAGATAACAGTTGCTTCTTGTTACAAATCATATTGTTAAATAATAAATACATTGGTCTACACCACATCTACAAGTTTAAACTTTTAAATTAGCTAGTTGTAGTACCAGTCTTTATATGGTATCAGAGTTGGAAGGTTCTAAATTCAAACCCTTACAGTTAACCCCTGTTTTAAGTAAGTTATCCACTTGTTGAGCCTTAGTTAAAGTTCGGCCCACGAGTAAGGGGGAGTGTTAAGTAATAGATAACATAATTCACACCACATCTACAAGCTTAAGCTTTTAAATTAACTGATTGTGGTACCAATCTTTATACATATCATGAAGGAAAAACAATTCAGGTGGAAGAAAGCTCAGAAATGTTTTCGCAGTATTTCATAATTAGATTTCGGACTTTGTCCCTGTTTTGCATAGCATCCACAAGCAAAGCAGATCACAAAGCTGCTACTTCTGTAGGCACTTTAATATGAAAGGAAAACTCATGGTAGAAGTGCAATATGTCATGCTACAGTCTGAACCATAGACCTGAGGTAGTAGCAAGAGCATGGCATTCTATTTGCAACATATAAGTTTATGTACTTAGACTTTGTTGGGTGAATCCAAGGAATCCATTCCATAGATAGAATCTCTCATTACTAAAGACTACTGTGAGGGTGAAAAAATGAGACTTGACAATGTAACTTGATGGACTTCCAATTGGGACCTTTGATCCGTCTCCTCTTCTAATCAATGATGTTCCAAGAATTGGAAACATGAAATTACATCATGTGATTCACACCCTTGCATTCTCTCCCTCTCCTAGTTCTTACCAAAAATTAACAGAAAGTGCAGCTTGCCAAGTAGCACTTACAAACTATCCTCGAAAATATCTACTAGTTCACCGCCTATCTTATGGCAAGCCGAGATATCATTCTTCCACTATAACAGAGACTAGGCTTAGTTCCCAACATACAGGGGGCAAACCATGTGGAGGGAGCTAGAACCTGAGTTCTCCCCCTTCCCCCTTTCCAAGAGTAAGAAATTTTATGAAAAACGTCCCTCAAATTTTATAATTCCTGCGGTTTTGCGCTGCTATGTGCAGCTCACACATCATCGGGGGGAAAATCCCAGGTCGCCAGTATATGAGCTGGGTGCTCAAAACATGCATCCTATAAATGTAATAGACACCCAATGTCCCTTTGTGCATGTGCAATAACTCTTTCATCAGTGCCATCTTGCATACAAGAGAAGCGCTATGGAAGAAGAAATCGTCACCTTCCAAATAAGAAGGATAAGAGCAATTGTACTCCTAAACCTTATCACAATGTTTAATTTAGTACTAGACCTTTTCCACATATTCAATTGATTCTTTCCATTTTGCACAGGCAGTTTTGGAAAAATCACACGTGCAAAACGAATGGAATGACCTCCTACAACGATTTTAGGCTTAAATTGAGTATTGACAGAAGTATGTTACTAAGACTGCACTTTTCCATTGAAATAAAAAGCAGCAACATTCATTTCTTTGAAGCAGCAAGGCTCCTGACCTTTTTTCGCTCCAAGTACGAATACACTTTTTACCTATGAATTAGAGATAAAATCAAAATCAATACCTAAACTCGGGTTTTTTCTCTTTGTTTTTTTTTTTTTTTCTTTTCCGATTTTACTCATGAAATCTGCAGATGCTAAATATACCAACTTCATTCCCTGCAACGTTAATTTGACCAAATAATCCAAACACAAGCAACTCGTGCAACAGATGAACTTCCAACCATGTTTGAGAGTTTGAAGTTGCATCAACAGAGAGAAAACACTTTCATCAAACTACGTTCACACTGGTCATCAAGCCATCGTGAGCTCAAGAAACAGAGAATCCATCAACAAATGTAAACCCACATAAAGAACCCGAACACACATGTTAAGGGAAAAAAAAACAGTCACCTTCTTGCTGTGGCAACTTTGACTCAACAAATCTAACTATCATGCACCAACTCAACGCAATAACAACGAAGTACACAAACAGCTTCTTCTTCTTCTGCTGCATCATGATGAAGAACAAAATCCTGGGTTTTTTCTTTCTTTCTTTTTCACTAAAACTGTATTTTTCAGAAGGCTGCTAAGTTTTTTTTTTTTTTTTTTTTTGGTTGGATAAACAAAACAAGGTTGTTTTGTTGTGAGAAAGGAAACCAGCAGAGCAAAGAAGGCTACTGTGTGTGTCTCGTACTTCATGTAGTTGACTAACTGAATGTAATCCAATTTTTTTTTTCTTTTTTTTAACTTTCTCCGGTGTGAAAACAGATTGTTTCAATGCTGACATGGGAGCTAAGCCAGAATGTCGTGTTCGATCAAAATGAAAACAACTTTTGATTAGGAAATTTGCAAGTTGATGAACGAATTCGTATTTCTATATGATCGCATCCATACTTCACGAAAAATAATTCAAAAATAAGTTTGGAGTAAAAGTTATTATAAAAATATAGTAATAAAGTACATACAATTTCATTATTATATTCTTATAATAACTTTTCGTTTTATATTATTTTTTGTCAAAGTACTCGATTGATAAGTCTAATAAGTTGAACAAGCACGCAGACATCCGTTAGGAAAAGTGTAAGAAGAAAATCAATATCTTTTCTCGCATCGTAAGAAAGAAAGGAGTGGGTGAATGAGAACCATTCATGACAACATTACAATTACAGGACAGTTCACGGCCGGCTTTAAATTTTGTTTGTCAACTCTGATTCTACGATAATCAAATCAAACTCGATCACGACTTGATTGTACAATTCATCAAGTTATATTAGAACTTGATAATGTTTAATAGGATATATAAGAAAATTAAGAGTAAAAGTATAATTAAAAGTGTAAAATCGATAAAATTTTAGGCTCTAACTTGAAAACTTAAAATATAAGTTTAACTTAAAGTTTTATCAAGTTAGGATTCGACTAAAATATATATATATATATATATGATAAGTTAATCAAGTAAAATTTAAATTTATTATAAATTTTTTAGTTAATATCAAATTTATTTATATTTAAATATATTAAAAATTATATCAAATTCAATTAAACGTATAAACATAATAAGCTCAATATTTTAAAGATCGATTTCGAGATCCTAAAACCAAATTTAAACAAAACTCGAACAAAGCTCAAAATAATTTACAAACTTAACATGATTTCTTTACATCCTTACTTAAGTTTTAAGAAGCTAATCAGGTTTGATGGAGAGTTGTACTAAAGTTAAACTAAATTAATTTTATAGTTGTCAGTTGGATCGTCCAACTGGAGTTGGGTTTCACAATACTGACGGCTAACGAGCCTAAGTAATATTATTTTATTTAAAAAAGTAAAATTCAAATAAACCAAGTATGAACAAGCTTGTTGAGTGTTCCGGATGCAGAGCGAGAATACAATTCTAATTTCAAGCTGTGCTGTCTGTGTTTATTTCTTTTCACCCTTAAATCTAGGCAGCCACGTAATGGTGTACACCAGCACGCAGATAAGAGTATCTCCGGATAGCCATATAATAGTCATTTCCCGTAAAAGATTAATTATTTAACGTTGATGCATCTATGTTATGTGTACAAAAAATATAATAAATATTTTGACTCAAAAATATAAAAGAATAACAATAATATAAATTAATAAAATAAAAATTCTAATAAATTAAAAAAAAATATTTACAAATGTTAGTGAAATAAAAAATATAATTAATTTTTCAAATAATAGTAATATTATACAATTAAAATAATAGAAAGATAAAAAAATAGCAACCGATAGAAAATAATAATTATATAGTTGAATATAATGATGAAGAATTTTATGAGAAAAGTTTTGATTTTTTTTAACTTTTATGTAAATATATTTAATAATTAAAACTATAAAGTGTCAAATTATTAACTTAGATAGGTGTTTTTTTTTAAGAAAAAGTAGGTAGTTAAAAAAAAAACTTTTCCTTTAATATAATGAAAGATATTAAATTATTAATTGTAGATATTTTTAATAAAGTAAATAATTTTTTAAAAAATACTTTCTTTTTAATATAATAAATAACTAATAATGTACATGTGATGTTTGAATATGGGTTGATTAAATGAATCCGGAGAGTTCCTGGTACGATGCAAAGTTTGGACTGTTTGTTGGATTTCTTCTGATGTCACTTTCCTAGCAATGTACGTTCCTCTGCCCTTTTCAATGTAAGAAAGGGAATGTCACTTTCCTTGTACGATATCGTTAAACTATAATTCCAATTTTGAATGTACGGAAGAGTTGGAATAAAATCGATTACAATGGAATAAAATCTACCTCGAAATGATAAAATTTATTTTTGTACTTGAAAATACCAATAGAATGAACTAAAATAAAATATCATAATAATTATAAAAAATATATTTAATTATTGAATATTATTATTGAGTTACAAATTAAATAAATAATTTCCATTAACAACAATCGATAAAGGCAAAATAAATCGTAATGCTAACCCTCAAAGGTAGAATTAGATTCCTTATTGAAACAAGAGTCGCTTATTTCAAAGAAATTATGATTTCGCCTTCTAAAATTATTTTTAAACAAGAAAAGGAAAATAAAATCTAAAATTACAATTCTATTAATGATACGGTCCCACATAACAAATGTGATACAGGAATTTTAGTGCAACAAAACCACTACCAATATAAATATATTGGATATGAAAACCCATCCAAATGACTTAGGGATATATAATTAGAGTATCCCGTATCTAACTAAGCCCTTGATCTTTCACTATATCAATAACTATGTTAAATGTTTAGTGATTTTCAAGGGATATCGTGCTTGTTAGAAGATTATTATTGTGCTAAATTTAGAGCTTGAGCTCATTTGTGACAATCTCTAATTTTCAACTATGTATTTGCATGTCAAATTAATTTAAGTTTGTAAATTTATATACAAGGCTAACAAATACATAAAGTGAAATAATCCAAAATCAATCCATTTATGAGAAAGGGGTATTGATGAAGGTCATTTAAGAAGAAATTTCAAATTTTAGAGTCAAAATTTTCAAATTGATTATTTTGCCCAAATGATGATATTCAAAGGCATCCAATTTTAAGTTTAAACAACCCAAATAATGTTTTAAAGGATAATTAAGTTAATTAGAAGTTTTAAGTAGGGTTAAGAGTTCTAAAATTCTTATTATGGCTTTACACTTAAAAGGATTCTAAAAGTTGACACCAAGATAAGGAGGAGGGCCCGAAATATCTATCTAAGGTTTTGTGAGGCACATAACCCCATAATACCCACACAATGTTGCCACTTTACCTTAGCCCCCTTACCATCTCTTCTAGATTTTTCTAGAGGCAAAACCCTAAACCTTCTTCTAAAACCCTTAAACCCCAAATAGAATTCCTTGAGTTTTATTTAGAAACTATACTAAGCTAGGTTATGGTGTTTTAAGTAAATTTTAAGGATTAGAAGAACATTAATGCTATTTAAGGTATTGGTGCAAGCATCGAGGGAGGAAAGGTAAGTTGCTCAATGTCCATTGATGATTAAGTGAACTCAATGCCTTAATCTTGATGTTAAGATATTATGAAGTATTTCAATTGTAGAAATTCATTTGAGTCTTCTCTTGAGGAGGACAATTAGTGGCAACTAAGAGGAAAGGATAAGGTTTAGGGAACTTCTTCACAAGGTATAGTCTTAAACATGCTTAATGATAAGCTTTAGTAGAATTTAAATATGTTTTAGTCAATTGATGTATCCCATGACCTTTAGGATAATTTTCGGGTTTTGTAATTTCAAGTGATATGGAGTTGCTAGGTATGATAAGCAAAGACATAGATAAGGATTTAAGGAATTTAGTTGCAGTTTAGTTAGGTCTTTATATGTTTGAATCACCGAACTTTGATGCCACCACATGTTATCTATTCTCGAGTGTTAATTTACTTTGATTTGTAGTTTGAATGTATTGATATCTTTAATTAGTAATTTGTAGCTTGATTCCTAGGTTTAATGATGATTTACATGTTAATTAACGCTCATGGATTGATTCAACTAATGAATCTTGCATACTTATGCTTTGAATGCTTAAATGACCAATCGATTTCATTTTCTAAAATGTTCTAGCACTTTCCTATTTTAATGATGCTGCATCTTTGTTTAAAATGGTGTTAAAAATGGTAAAATAATGACTTTAAGGTCAATGATGTTATAGATATATGTATGTCAACTAAAAGTGTATTGCCATGAAATTTCAACTAAGAACTTTTTCACGTAACTTTTTTTAATGTAGAATTTAATTTCGCGAACAAAATCTTCAATTTCCAAACACATCAAACCTAGTTTTGGAATCAATACATATGGATGCTAGGATAGTGACAGAAAAGTGTTCGTGAGATAAGCCAAATGATCAAAAATAGAGGAGAATGAGGAAATTTGGTGAAAATAGTTAAGTAATTCCAGATGATAAATTAATATATTAGACCGAGTCTCGAATTGATCAACCAAACCAGTCCAAAAGAACCAATTCGTTCCTTCCCAAGATTTAGGCCTACGAATTCAAGGTTGGAAAAGTTCATTGTTGTTAGCGAAATACATATAAAAGTTGTTGTCTGTGTTATTCTAAATTACGGTACGAGTGTATTTTAGTTTCTTAGAAAATGGTATAAGGAAGTGGTTTCTTCAATTGCCATATTTTGGTGGGAAGGAAACCATTCTTTAAAGAAAATAAATTGGAAGTCTTGGAATGGTCTAACTTTGCTAAAAATTCCCAATGGTTTAGGCTTTAGAGATTTAGTATCTTTTAACCGATCCTTATTAAGGAAAAATTGCTTGGAGAATTATTTAACATCCAAATACTTCGTGGGTTCAAATTCTCAAAAGAATATATTTTCAAAATATTAATTTTACAAATGCATGAAAAAAAGGTAGATTATCCATATAATAGAAGAGTATATACCATGTGAAATAAATTATCAAAGAGAATTGTCTTTGGCGAGTAGTTAATGGAGAGAACATTGAAGTGTAGGTTGATGTGTGGATCCTTAATATCGTTATTTCAATTTAAAATCATAGTTGAGAGAATTTTGTGTGTTGGACCAAAAGGTTAATTTGTTATTAGATAATAAGACAAGACTTTATCTATAACAAGTATTAAAAACAATCTATCAATTATTTATATATATATATATATGAAAATGAGGTTGTGCAATTAGAGATGCAGTTGAAGCAAGTTTCGAAAGAGTCCTATAAAACCCGAACCTACTCCTGTAAGATTTATCATTTCCTAAAACTCTACAAAAACTCTATGAGATTCTTTCTCTTATTATCAAAATTGGCTAATGTCACAAAATAGTATTCAAACTTTACCAAAATATACAATTTACTACTGATACACCGAAAATATCATCTACTACTTAATTGAAGTTTATATGGTTAATTTTGCTACTTGAACTAACTCTATCAAGTTCGTTTGCTAACATGGGCATAAGGAATAAATCAAAAATTATATATATATATAGATACAGAGAAAACTCCACAAAAACTCTGTGAGATTCTTACTCTTATTACCAAAATTGGCTAATGTCACAAAATAATATTCAAACTTTACCAAAATATACAATTTACTACTGATACACCAAAAATATCATCTACTACTTAATTGAAGTTTATATGGTCAATTTTGCTACTTGAACTAACTCTGTCAAGTTTGTTTACTAACATAGGCATAGGAATAAATAAAAAATTATATAGATATAAATATAGAGAAAACTCCACAAAAACTCTATGAGATTCTTCCTCTTATTACCAAAATTGGCTAATGTCACAAAATAGTATTCAAACTTTACCAAAATATACAATTTACTACCGATACACCGAAAATATCATCTGTTACTTAATTGAAGTTTATATGGTTAATTTTGCTACTTGAACTAACTCTGTCAAGTTCGTTTACTAACATGGGCATAAGGAATAAATCAAAAATTATTTATATATATGTAGATACTGAGAAAACTCTACAAAAACTCTATGAGATTCTTACTCTTATTACCAAAATTTGCTAATGTCACAAAATAGTATTCAAACCTTACCGAAATATACAATTTATTATTGATACACCGAAAATATCATCTACTACTTAATTGAAGTTTATATGGTCAATTTTGTCACTTGAACTAACTCTGTCAAGTTCGTTTACTAACATAGGCATAAGAATAAATAAAAAATTATAGTTATATTTATATATATATAGATAGATAGATAGATAGATACAGAGAAGAGCATATTGTTTTATATATATATATAGATAGATAGATAGATACAAAGAAGAGCATATTGATTGCGTTCCTTAAATGAAGATGAGGTTATGTAGTTAGAGATGCAATCGAAATAAGTTTGGAAAAGGTCTTATAAAACCCAAACTTGCTCCTACAAAGTTTACCATTTCCCAAAACCTTATAAAAACTCTATAAGATTCTTCTTCTTCTTATTACAAAAATTAGCTAATGTCACAAAACAGTATGTAGACGACTTTGCTAAAATGTATAATTTACTATCAGTACTCTAAAGATATCAATCTGCTATTTATTTAAAGTTTATATAATCAATTTTGCTACCTGAACTAACTCTGTCAAGTTCATTTACTAATATGAACATAAGGATAAATCAATAATTGAACATTCTAGCGACCCCAAAGCTAAGGGTAGTCAACGAATTCCTGTAAGGAATTGCACGACTACCTATCAAGTGGCCATTGGTTACCCTTCAACCCTAAGGTAGCTAAACAAATGCTTAAGGTCATTACTAAAACCTAACTTATCAAGTCATTATGGACTCAACATTTGATCGTCGTGCTCTAATTATGTGAAATATTTTATTTTTATTTTGTTTTTTATAAATAAATGCTTAATATACTTGTTAATCTTCTTAATAAAAATATAGAAGATAAAAGTAAACTAATTTATTATTTTTTACATAGTTGGGTTTCCGTCATTCTTCTATAGTCCTAAAACCCATCAAACCCTATAAAGTTTTGAATCCTAAAACTTGATAAAAGAAACCCTATAGATACCATCTAATAATACAATTTTTAACAATTTAGGTGAGTCAAATACCTATAATGGCCCGCCAAGTTGTATTACCCATCTGTAGTCCCTTGGTCGATCAAGAATGTACATGACTAAGATAGGCTTAGTGTAGCCTAAAAACGCAACTAAGAAAAATCATAGTAATAGTAACTAGCTTCATTCTCTTCTTCTAGTGACGGATATTTTTGTAAACTTATTTAGCATTGCCGATTTTCTTCCTAAAATATACTATTTAGTGTAGCGGGCTTGTACAAAAAGCTTAGTTACAATATCAAAATTTACATGAAAGGCATTTCAAATATTCTAAAGCTTGTTTGTCTTGTAGTAGCATTAAAACTACTAAATACCTTTTCTTGCAATGCACTTAGACAAAAGTAGTTTGGTACAAAGTCCTTAGTATTCATATTGAAGCTTTTCTCATATGGTAAATAGAAGAATGCTTGATGCTTCTCATTTAGGACATGGTCAAACATAGTTCACATTGAAAACAAGCTTTGTCTAAGTTTGCATGGTGTTCTAGATTCTTTAGAAGCATGAGGATGAATGTTCTCTTGATCATGTAATTCTAAATCTAGCTGTTATGCTAGAAAAAATTTTCACTTATGTTGATGAACTATTGAATTCAAAGACAAGACTAGAAGAAGTAGTTGCTAAAGCCCCTGCATAATTACATCTTTTGCCATCATTAGCAGAAAATAAAATAAAAATTAATTAAAGTGGAGCTCTTGACGAACCAATGAAGAAAGGTAAGGAGTAGTTTTGTAGTATGTAATAAAGAAGCAAAGTTGTTAGCCATAGTTGCTATATCTTGTTCTTTGTTTGATGAGAGTTTATTGAACCTCTTGTAATCAAGGAAGCCATGCCATTGCTCTTTTGAATGATTAGAGCAAGGTGGGGATCGAATTAGACAATGTTCTTATGCATGCAAGCATATTTGATTTCAAATACTCTTCATGGCAAGCCAAATCATTTACTAAAGACATCTTAGATTTGATTCTAGTTTGTTTATCTGTTGTTTAATTTGATTTCTCAAAAGGGCGAAGGGTCATGTGTCACTACTAGCTAATGGCACATTATGTGTAAACATTTAAACTATAAACTCCAAATCATAATTCCTAACTCCATGTTCTTTAATTCTTAAACAAGGAATAACATCCATAAAATTACAACTCTAAGAATCTTAACTCATATGTCATCCTTGAAATAGTGTATGTAATCACCACTTTCCTCATCCTAAGAGCAATAGTTATATGGATCTCTATAATTATTATAGTCTTTTTATTCAATTAAAGTTCTCGCAGTAGAAAAATAAATAGGAATGCGCTAATGCTTAGTATATGAAAACTGCAAACACAAATATATATCATGCATCATACAAATTTACATACTTTAATGCAACAACAATCTCAAATAATCCAATTATTATCTTTTTATCAACTAGCAATCAATACAATTTAAGGTCGTTTGTAAATGACCTTAAACTTAGAGTAACTTATGACTCCACAAACAATTACTAAGCCGAGACACTAGCACTGCAGCCCTCGATCTAAATTAGCACCAGTATACTAGCATTATAGCCTGAAATGCCCCCCTAACCTAACTATTACAAGGGTATTAGTATCACGACCTCAAGACATCAGCATATCTACCTTAGAATATTTTCAAGAGACTCTACTAAGGACAACGTCACCTAGGGATTATCAAAGTAACACCTCAAAAATATTGATATTACAACCCCTTAAGCGCAACAAAGCATAAGCAATAAGCAATTTATAATTCAGATATTACTTAGTTTATTTTTGTCTTACTAGCCATGTATAGACAACAAACAAGGTTAACATGTACCTAGATCCTGAGCAATAACTAAATTGACTATAATAGAACTTGAATCAACTTCCACACCTAAAGTGTAACTTAAAATATAATTTCTTTATTATCTCACTTTCGAATTTTACAACTTTCATTCAAATTCTAACCCTATCTATGGATTAACGGTTGTTATAGGCTGTTCTTAATCATTTAATCGACATTTAGAGAAGCTTTTGAAAAGAAAAAGAAACATAAAATAAATGAAAAAGGAGGAAAAAATGAATCACAAAAAGATTGCGACCATGCTTCTCTTTACGCCGAACACCCTTTAGTTCACGTTCTGAATCTTGGACATACTATTGGTTGTGAACCCTTTGTTTCTAACTTCACACCCCTGATTCAATCTATCACACTTGTGCTTCAGTCCTAAACAACTCCCAATAGTTTCATAGGCACATTCATGATTGTGCTCTATGCTCGTACTTCTCTTACAAATCTTTTTTCTCTTCTCCTTTAACTATAACTCCTCAACCCCATCACAAGCTCCAATGGAACTCGTGATGCAATCTAAACACTTTCTTTTTTATTCATGCAATCAACCTTAATAATGGAAAATACTTAGCTGTATTTTTCCCAAATCAACATAAACAAAGATTAACATCATCAGCAATAGAGATTTGGAGTTATCTTAATGAATTTCTTGATTTCCAATTCATTAACAAGCACAAAAAATCTCACTCTTCAAAATCCCCACAAAACCTTTAATCAATAATTTCTTATTATTAGATTCAGGCACATATCATATATTGATGATAATGAATCTTGACTCACCTTTTTTTCTTATGCTCAAGGTTTTCTTAGGAGATCTTGTTGGATTTGTAGGGTTTTGCGAAGAGAGAGAAAACCTAATTCAATAACTTATCATCTATTTATAAGTAGAGTTTCCAATTAATCCCAGACTTCTCAAAATTTTCATTGACTTTAAATATCCATTATTTTTATGCTATTGACCACTTCATTAATTCTTTTTTTATTTAATTTTTACAGGTTTTATAATGAATGAGCAAAATGAACAAAGCTTTTAGAGATATTAATATCCCATCCTCTTTGTCTCATTTGCTTTCAGTTGATGCGAATTTTAGGCTGTTTTCTTCAACTTTGTTATCTTTTTGAAAAAGAAAAAAAAAATTGATATCCAATAAAGTTCATCTATTCACGAATATATATATTAGCTATTCGTCGCTTATCTTAATAAAATTTCACTTTTGAGTGTTTTACATATTGAGAAAATTTTGGCTTCCTGATATAACTAAGAAGGGACTGTCCTGGAGTTGCTTTACCTACTCATCAAACTCGTAGGCCACTACAATTGCAATCTAATGATATGCACAGCTTTTGAAATGATCCTACCTTGACCTTGTTTATTAGATACGATAAACAAACATGGATAATTTAACTGTCATTTCAAACTTCACTTGATAAAACATCAGTAAAATTTTCGACCAACTTATTTACACCTCAAGGCATTTAAAACTAAAGAAAAAAAAAACAAAAAAAAAATTTTAAAATACAATCCAAAGCTATTGATCAGACGTAAATAGACATTCGAATTTTTTCAATCTATAACTTTATTTTCTCATAACTTTTAAGGATATGCAAGTAGCCTTCCAACCGTTGGTGGAACCTAAAAACTAACAAGATTCTAAATTACAATTTTGGACCTTCTAGTTGGAGATGTAATTGACTCAAATCAAATTAACACAATATTGGAATTGAGTTCGAACTCAACTTAAAAACTTGAACTCATACTTGGCTCAAGTTCGGTCAAACTTTAAATTTTAAAATCAAGTTTGACTTAATTAGTTCTATTAAGTTCGAATTTTTTATAAATTTTTTCTAACCAATATCATATTAACTTATATTTAAATAAATTTAAAATATATTAAAAAGCATACCAAACTCAATTAAACTTGTGAACCTAGCGATCTTAATATTTTAAAACTCGAGCTACACTTATCATCACCGAATTAGATTTCAATAAAATTTAAACTAAGTTCAAATAGTTTGCAAATCAATTTAATTTATTTATACTCTTACTTTTAGCAATACTTTTACATATATATATATATATAATAAGTGAAGAATTAAGACCTATTTAAAGAATAATTTATATGATCGAAAACCGATATAATAACATTAGATTATTCGGATAAGTCCCATTGTGATAGCGTGGAGCCATAAGTCATAAGTGCGTGTGCCAGCCTGTATCAGCTCCTGGTTTGAATTTGGAATAGTGTTAAATTCCACCCGATTCTGAGGCTTTAAACGGAGGCAAAAACCTCACTCTTCCCTATGTGGTTTTGCTTCTGCCATATAAAATGGTTTGAGTCAAAGTCAACATGGGTATCAGTTTCTTCCATTACGATGGATTGAGGCTTCCATCCATCCTCTTTAGTGGAATAGTTTCGGTAGTACTAATAATACATCGTAGGTTAGTATCAAATAAATATTAATAAAATTTAATTATATAATTTATAAATAGTAGTCTTTTTATAAATCTATATATTATTATTATTATTTATATATCATTTATTCAGACACATGATATATTAATATAATTAAATTTTTTTTTCCTCTTCAATACTTGTAATACTAGTTAAGAAAAATAAAAATAAAAAAGTAAAAATCTCCTTTGGATCACCATGCATATATCTATATGATAGAATTTCTTTAACCTGGCCCACATAAATGAAGAAAAAGTCAATGGGCTTCTTCTTCTTCTTCCCTCGAAAAAGTTAATGGATTAGTGTTTGATAAATTCTAATAAAATTTAAGTATATAAGTTATAAATAATAGTTTATTTATATCTATGTACTATTATTTATTTAAACACATGGTATGTTAATATAATTAAATTTTTTTTTCTCTTTTATGTTTGCGATAGTACTTAAAAAAAAATTGAAAAAAAAAAGTCAAAATCTCCTCTTGGTCATATGATAAAATTTCTCTTACCTGGCCTACATACATGAAGAAGAAGTCAATGATTTTTTTTTTTTTTTTGGAAAAAGTCAATGGGTTTAAACAAACATATATATATATATATATTAATGTATAAATGTGTATGAGAGAGAGAGAGAAATGGTATTTCAAAAATTAAGACCATAATCATAATTGATTTATAATTTTTTTAAAAATAACTTTAGAGTATTAATCTCCGAAATTGTAAGACACTAACCCATATTCCACATCATTTGAGAATTGAGAGATCAATAATTGTTTTCTTTTTTGGCTAGTTGGAATATTTTATCCTCAAAATCAGTCAAAGAGGTCCCAGTCTTCCAGGGACGAATCTTACGCTACGCTGGCAATTTTATTTCTCAAGTCAAAACACATGCACGTAGAATAATATTACAAATTTTTCCATATTTATATATATATATATATAATTCAATGTAATTCTTTATAATTTGTAAGTGTGTTTTTGAAAATCCCGAATTTATGTCAAAGCTGAACCAATTTGTCTAGATTTTTAAGTGAGTAAATACGAATCTATTGTTATATTAAGTATCAGGATATTGTGGGTCTCTTATAACTTAGTTATAAAGATAAAGGAATTAGTTAATGTGATGAAATAATTATGAAAAACAAAGTGACTTTTTTAAAACATAAATGATTTGAGTGAATTTTAGCATAAATATAAAGGTAGCTTAAATAACTTGTCTAAAATATATGTCATCCCTTATTTTAGGGGGGAAAAAGTATCAATTAGGAGTAGGATCTCATATATGCAAGATTTCATAAAAAATTTAGCACTTCATCTGTCATATTAGAATAACTACCTTAGATGATTATAAATAGAGAAAATGCAATTAATTCTCTAAACTTTGATTTAAATGTGAATTAACTCCTGAACTTTTAAATTATGGTTTTTTACACCCTAAATTTTGATAAATTGATAAATAACTCCTATAAATTGATAATAACCCATTTCTTCTTTGATTTTGATGTATGAATATACCCTAAACTAATCAAAATGTGATTTAAGACCACCTAAACTTTGATCATGGTGTGACTATTTTTAACTAAAAAGGAAATATCATTTATCATGTTAATTTATCAAAGTTAAAGAGATTAATGTAAAGGTAAGGGTTCAGGTCTGAATGTAAAGGTTACATATGTGCTATATGATAGGCGCTACATGTAATTAAGGAAATGACTTGAATAATTGGTATAGAATGATCAAGAGAGAAATGTAGAGAGGGACGAGCAAGCAATTTCAATAAAACTCTAACACTTTAGTAACAAGTGACGAAACTCAAAGACATTAAACTCTACTTATGATGAAAAATGGGATAGTGAGAATTTGGCATAATAATAACGTTCATGCCAATTCTCTCTCGTCTAAATGAACAAGAAAGAGAGGTATTTACAAAGGATGACCCTTGATCTCATTCGTCGAATTGTGATGACAATCAAAGAGTTAGAATCAGTCACTTCCTTTTAATGGACTTAAGATAAGCTTCCTTTATGAGTATAGATTTAAATGGCTTTATTTTATTAGTATTAGTTAAGTTAAAAAAGATTGAATCAGATGAATCGATCTAGTAGGCACTGTTTTGAGCTCACTATGCCAAATCTTACGTGATCGTCTCAATAATTTATGAGCTTAACTCTTTAGGTCTTATCATTTTAGCCCAAAGAATCAAACCCACTCAATTAATCGAGGTTGAAGCCCAACTTTGAATTTAGCCCCTATAGTTAATAATCATATTTTTTTAATGTACAAGTAATCTATCCATACTAAAATTAAAATTTAGAAGAATTATTTGGAATTTCTCCTTATAAATATTCTCATTTAATAAGCACACTGTAGGCCAAAGGTTGTATATCATATAATAGCTAATTTGTATATGGACGAAGGCAGCCGACCATACTCACCTCCACTACGTTGTGGCTTTGTAAAATGGGAGTTACCGTTACTATGGGAAGAGAACGGAAACTAATCAACCGTTGACAGGTTCACGTATGTAAAAATTAAAATCTCCATTGATCAACGTTTCCCTTGACTAAACTTTTGTTTTCCTAGCTCATCATACACATAAGTTTTTTATTATCAAAAAATTAATAAATTTATGCAGATATGATTCTCCATAATTAATTTTCAGGAAGAGTGTAATACTAACCGATTAAGTCTGAACGCTCAAGGCCTAAATTTATTTAAGATAATTATAATACATTCCTTAATAAACTATTGATTAGATATGGATAGATCCCTATGTTGAAAACATAATTTAGATTTCCTTATAAAAAAATTGGTAGGATCTAACGTGTAAAATTAAAGCACAATACCTGAATCCATGGAAAGAAATTTTCTTTAAAAGTGATGGTCTTTCAATTTTATGATACTGTATACTCTTGGTTTTCTTATTAATGGGATGTAAGAAAAATATAAAAGAAATCTTAAACACACGTTACTAGACTAGAGACTTCAATTATATATATATATATATATATATAAGTTTTATTATTTTATTTCATTATGACTTATCATAATCAGTGAAATAAAATATTTAAGTTTTTACACATTAGGCTCATACTCAAAGTCCATAAATATGAGTTTATAAAGCATATTTATTTATTTATTAACCAAATGATCATTTTTATTTAATAGCTTTACTCCTCAATTTAATTAAAAAGTCAACAATATATAATAATTGATATAATGACCCATAAAATTACAACATCCTAAATTTATATAGTGTATATTTAACTCTCACGTAACTTTTTTTTAAAATATGCAAATACCTTCTGTCCGAATTAAACCCTTGTTAACACTTTAAATTTGTTGCTAAAAAATTTGTAGCCCCTTAGCCAAGAAGCCATGGAACTTGCAGAAGAATTAATGTCTTGCTTTCGTTAGTTTCCTTACGCGTCGTACTTCTTGGCGAGACAGGATTTCTCGTTCGTTTAGCAGATTTCCTGGTTTATTATATAATTACATATTAAGACTCTCGTACAGAGAACGACATTGCAATGTAATTTGAATCTTAAATTCATATCAATAAACCTTATACCATAATTATTAGTTTGTATTTAAAAGAGGTATTTACGTGTCATATCAATATTATAAATAACTCTCTACTTGATAAAAAAAAAATACTTCATCAAAATGACCTATTAATTATATTTTTTTTTCTAATACCATAATATCATTACTTTTGAGTATTATACATTGAAGATGTAATCCAATAGATAAAAAGTAATGAATAATTAATGCAATAAACACTAAAAGACTCATTTTAACTACTTAGCCCCAAAAGATTTAAGCTTTTATTAATAAAATATTTACAACTATGGTCTTATAAACTAGTATTATAATCCCCTATAATCGATGTTACATACTTAATCATAGGGCCTTATAGAAGATTTTTAAAGTATGAATTTTTTTCCTATCTTTATTATGTCTTTTAATAAAAATATTTGTTCACTATTAAAAATTTTAAAAAGAAAAAAAAAAGGAATGCCCATTAATTTCGCAGTTTAAGGCCAAAAGTTTAACAAAGTCAAAATGTCATGAAGCCATGGTGTTATATTCATACATACATATATACATATACATACATATATATATATATATCTATATAATTAAAACTTTTAAAGGCTTAAGTAACCGCTATAATTAAAATTACTATTTTAACCAACATCAAATATTACTTAACAGAAAAATGAATATTAAAATAATATTATAAATTATATATAACTTATATCATGGATAATATTGTCTTTCCTTATAATACTTACATTTAATTTCTCTCTCTCACTCTTTAAAACTACACTCCATTTTTTTGTCTCCCCCTTTCTTCTCTCTCTCACTCTCTTATCTCTTTTTTTTTACAATTTTTATAAAGCCCCTTTTTTTTCACAATTTTCATAATTTCTTTTATTAATATGATTTTTTGAATGAAGTCATTATAAATTATATAGGTACTAAAATTTGTAACAGTTAATACAAAATGTTTTACTATAAGCTTCAAATAAATATATATTTCTTTTTTTCATTAGATGAAAAAAAGAATTTACACATACAATGCGAGTGTACCGATAACTAATATATATATCAAGCACTTTTTGAATGATGTTATGTAATCTAAATCTTATGAATCTAAGTATATTGTGTTTAAGCTACTGTGTTTGCAGTCGTGAAAGAAGATATGTTAAGAGTACTTTGATTATTGAAATTGTTCATTACTCACTCACCTCTTAATCTGTACAAGCTTTGATTTATATGCAAGATCGCCGTAAGTCTAAAATCAATAACAAACTACTTGCTAACAAAATTGTCTAACTAATAACTATCTAACAAATGCTAACAGCTGTAGTTAGACTAATAACTAATATTATCAACTATCAAATAAACAAACCATATAGTAAATATTCCTAATACTACCTACCCTCCCTCCTTCTCAAGATGGAGAGTAAATATTGATTAGTCCTATCTTGGACAATAAGGAATGAAAAAGCTCTGTGGATAATCCTTTAGTGAATATATTAGCAATCTATTATCTTGTAAGAACATAAATTGGCAAAATTGTGCCTTTAAGAACTTTGTCACGAAGAAAGTGCAAATTCATCTCTGGGTGTTTGGTGTGTTCATGAAAAATAAGGTTTTTAACTAGATGAAAAGCGAATTGATTATCACAGAAAGAGAACACTCGATATGAAACCCCTTAAGCAAAGAAATCAACCACATTACTTCACAAGCAATGCAAGTGCTAGATACTCTAACTTAGCCGAACTCCTCGTGACTGTACTTTGTTTCTTAGACTTCCAATTCAGTAAATAATTCCCTAAGAAAACACAAAAAACCAGTAGTAGATCTATGAGAATCTTGACATCCTACCCAATCAATATCACTATATGCTTGTAAAACCAAATCATTGGTAGAAGAAAAATAAATGCCTTGACCGACCATTCCCTTAATATACCTCAACACATGTTCAAGTGCTAATTGATGGTTATGCTTAGGCTTGTCCATGAATTAACTCAATACATGAATATAATAGGTGATATTAAGCCAAGTGATACACAAATACAAGAGTTTTCTAACAATCTTACGATACCACGATGAATCAACCAACTTAGAACGATCATCTCTGGCAAGTCCATGATTAGGTACAATTGATATTGTCAATGGCTTAGCTCCTAAAAAACCTATTTCGGTGAGCAAATCTAAAGTAAATTTGCTTCGAGACAAAATAAGCCCTTGAGATGATCGAGTCAACTCTAATCCAATGAAGTATTTAAGCACACCAACATCTTTGATTTTAAACTGTGTATGCATATAGGATTTGAATTGATCAATAAGAGAAAGTTGCTTGCTAGCTACTGCTATATCATCCACATAAACAAGAACGACAAACATGTTATCTCCTAAACATTTTACAAACAATGGATAATCATAGTAAGATTGTTGAAAACCAAAAGCCAAAAGAGATTGAGTGAGCTTGGCTTTCCATTGTCTGGAAGCTTGCTTTAGTCCATAAATTGATTTATTAAGTTTGCAAACAAGCTTACTATGTGAATGAGATTGTGTAGAAATCAAAAAACGAAGTGGAATATCCATGAACACCTCTTCATATAAGTCTGCATTAAGAAATGTATTGTACATGTTCATCTGATATATATGCGAATTAAAAGATGTTACAAGACAAGAAAAAATAGTCTGACTGTAGCATGTTTGATTACTAGACTAAAAGTTTCAATGTAATCAAAACCCTCTTTTTTATTGTACCCGTTTGCAACAAGCCTAGCCTTATACTCGTCGACTATCCCATCTGCTTTGGTTTTAAGCTTATAAACCCATTTACACCCAACTGTGTTCTTACCCATCTACAAAGGAACAATGGACCAAGTACTATTTACAACAAGTGCATCTAACTCTTCACGCATTGCTTGACACCAAGGCTCAAGCTTTCTAGCTTGTTCATAAGTACTTGGTTCCAAAAGTTGAGAAATTTGAACACAAAATACTTGATAACTAGGGAAAAGAGAACTATATGATAACACTAGCTGTATAGGATGGGCAGTAGAAAAAGACATATTAGAAACACTCATGATACCAGAATGAAGCACATTAAGTTGATAATCTTGAAGATATGAGGGACATTTGTGTGTCCTCATGCTTTGTCTAAGACCTTAAAGACATAGAGTATCAGAACCAACATTCTAACTAGGTCCATAAGATAATGATAAAATCTGTTCTGTACAAGATAAGGAATCAACAAAAGGCAAAGAACCTAGAAGCAAAGATGAAACTATTTGCGATCAAGTTAACAAATGAAATGGAAAAACATGTTCAAGAAACTTAACATCCTTGGAAAAAAAAAAAACTTTTCTCTAACAAATCATAAACTTTGTAACCTTTCATCCTTGATGGATAGCCAACAAAAACACATGGATGTGCTTTGGGATCAAACTTGGATCTATCACACGTAATAGTAGAAACAAAAAAAAAAGAACCAAACACTCTAAAATGAGAATAAGAGGGCTCTCTACTAATTAGCAATTAAAATGGCGTTTGTCCTTGTAGATCATCTATAGGCAATCAATTAAGCAAGTGAGTTGCTGTTAATATAGCATCCCCTAAAAAATAAACTGTCATAAAGCCTTGTATCAACAAAGCTTGAGCAGTTGAGATCAAATGCTAATGTTTACGCTCAACGACACCATTTTGCTGAGGAGTCTCAACACAAGAAGTTTGATGCAAAATTCCTTATGTAAAATAGAACTGGCTCAAAATAAACTCTTTGCCATTATCATTTTGAATAGCTTTAATACGGGATTAAAACTGTGTCAACACCATTTGATAGAAACTTAGAACAAGCATAGAAACATCATGCTTAGATCTCATCAAATAAACCCATGAGACCCTAGTAAATTCATCCACAATAATAAGAAAATATTTATATTTTTCTAAAGTTAGAATAGCAAAAGGACCCCAAATGTCCATGTGAACTAGTTCAAAAGCAGCATGTGTATTAGGAACGTGAATAAGAAAAACACTACGTTTTTGTTTTGCTAAAGGACATATCCAACAATCAAAAGTATTACAACTAATGTCTTTATTCAACTGACTAATCTTCTTCATCTGATTGTGAGAAAGATGACCAAAACGAAAATGCCAAACATCAAAAGTTTTAGGCATAACATTTATTACATGCGGAAGGAATACACGATTTAAAATTGAATTATCAACAGTATTGCTTTGCTATCCCAATAGATATAATTCGTGCTCAGCTTGAGCCCGACCAATCACCTTATGATTGGAATGATCCTGAATCAAAGCAACTTGTTTTGTAAAAATCACAATATAACTACTGTCCTGTACAAGCTTGTTGACAGAAATAAGATTGTGATTGAATAAAGGAAGAAATAAAACATTATCCAATACTAAGTCTAATATCAGAACAACAATACCAACATATGTTGCAATTAGCTACTAACCATTAGGCAAGAATACATGCCTTTGATCAATTAGAACACATGTATGAAACAAACCAATTGTTCTGATCATATAATTAGTGGCTTTAGAATCCAAAATCCAAGTAGCAACATTTGATTGTGAATAGCAAGAACCGAGATTGATATTACCTACCATATGACTCATAAAAGGAATCGCCTCCTCATGAGAAGTAGCTTATGCAACAAAAGCTATACAAGAAGATGTATCCACTATGGAAGCATTGTTATTAACATCTAAAACATTCAACAAACTCAACAAATTAAGAAACCATTCTCTAGACAAATTAACACCTCTATGTTTACCTTTCACAGCCATATCACCTCCTTTCAGAACATTATGATTATTATCTAGGATAGGAGTATTAGCTACTAAATTTAACAATCCAATAGAATTACCCTATCCAGATGTAACTTGATTTAGGCCAATCGTATGCTACTTAGTCAAGCTATTATTCTTGAAATGTAGAGGGAACCGTATCAACTTATAACATTTCTCCTTCAAATGCCCTCTTTTTCAACAATAACTACATATAACCTCAGATCTATTTCTTGATTTTGAATTAACAAATACCATAGCTGAAGCTTTTATCATGACAAAATCCTTTAACCAATTAGCTCATTGAAATTCATCTCTTATTACCAGATTATAAGCCTCATCCAAGGTTGGCAATGGCTTTAAAACCAAAATTTGAGACCTAAGTGCAAAAAAACTCTCATTCAAGCCATTGAGAAACTTAAAAACATAGTCTTTTTTAGCCATCTCTACAAACTTATCAAAGCATTGTTGAGTATATGATCCACAAGAACAACGTAGCAATGGCAAAAAATTACATAATTCCTCCCAAATAATATTTAACTCAGTAAAATATTCATCTACACTTCTAAATCCTTGGATAATACTACTTAACATATGATATAGTTGACAAATCATTGTGTCATCGGGTTGAGAAAACCGTACCTTCAACTAATCCCAAATTTCTTTAGCCATATTCATATATAACACTATAGAAGCAATTGGTTGTGAAACTGAGCGCAACAGCTAGGGTATGATTAGGTTGTTACATCGACTCTATACTGCATATAACTTGTCTACTTTATTTGGAATTGGAATAAATCCATCTATGAATCCAACTTTGTTTCAAATTGAGAACGCCAATACGAACGAGCGACTTTAAGTGCTGTAGTTGATTCTAGTCAATACCGATGTAATCGTTATTGAGTTCTGAGAATTCGAGTGGTGAATGTAATTCGTTTGATGTTAACGTGGACGTACTGATTTCGAAGAAGAGCTTTGATACCATGCTATGTAATCTGAATCTTGTGAATCTAAGTCTATTGTGTTTAAGTTACTATGTTTGCAGTCGTGAAAGAAGACATATTGAGAGCACTCTAATTGCTGAAATTATTCATTACTCACTCACCTCTATAATTTGTACTGGCTCTAATTTATATACAAGGTTATCGCAAGTCTAAAATCGATAACAAACTACTAGCTAACAAAACCATCTAACTAATAACCGTCTAACAAACACTAATAGCTACGGTTAGACTAATAACTAATCCTATCAGCTATTAAATAAACAAACTATACAATAAATATTCCTAATAAATGGTAAGCACCGAAGGATGCCTATGAATTATAAGAGGTAATGAGTTGCTTAGCTGCATAGGAATCCGTGCTAAACACCCCTTATAAACTTCATTTCATAGGCAAAATTGGTTTTTAATTCAACCATAGAGTGGAGAGAGGAAGAATTAGGATACTTAGCTTGATGAGTGAGGAAAAAAAAAAACTTTAATGTTCATGAAATAACCATCAATCCTCCTAATCTATTCGATTTATCATCTTAAATGCAAAGTTGAGTGTTTAAGGGGAAAAGAGATAGAAGAAATGAGTTAGATTAAGCTTTTTAATGAAAAGAGGCTATTTATTGTGAAATGAAGATACATAAGTTTTAAAACTTAGATCGGATGAAATCTTAGAAAAAATTTGTTCAAATAGGATAAGCATTTAGAGCAAGTTTATTGTTAGTTGTTTAGCATGCCTTTTTGTGGTGGAGCAATGCTCCACATACCTTCAATGCCAACCATTGTTGTTAAATCCGAACCAAAAGATTGTTTCGGTGGGTTAAAGGTCGAGAGAGTCAACCGTGATTGAATTACGAGGGAATCGAGATCAATAAAAATATTATAATATAATTTTTATTTATTTATAAAGTAATAAAAATTACCTGCATCCTTAAAAATTGAAAGTTAAGAGTTTTTTATAGTTTATTTTTTATTTTGATTTAATCTACATTTATTTTTTAGTAAATTAATGTAATTTCTACAAAAGATAAAAGTAATAATATATTTTAATAAAAAAAAACCTAGTAGGTCCTTATAGAAACAAAGTTAGACTGATCGAGTCAATAGAGTTGAACTGAGATCACTGTAAATAAGGATAAAAAAAAATAACTTAAATCAATTTTACGGAGGAGTTAGGTCCAACCAGATTAGATTGGCGAGTCGACTCGAGTCTGATAATACTGGTGATAACAATCATTGATGTAAAGTTCCTTCGTCGTGAAAAGTTGCTCTAATAAGCGAAAATTTTCTGTATTTTTTTTTTATATTTTAAGATAATTGGTTAAATGTATTTATCAAGACCGGCAAAAACTTTAAAAAAATTTTAAGAAACTTTTGTAAAGAGACTTAGAGATAAAGTGTTATGTTTGGTAAGAAAGAGAGTTCCTTAAAATATTTATATAGCACATGGGACATGAAATGAGTTTTTATCGAGTATGCATGCTCTAGTCGCAATCGTAATAAACACAATCTTTTAAGGAAATGCTTGATGGCCTTGGATTTCCTTCTTTTGTTTTATATCCACATCATCCTTTTTGCTTAGTTTTCACGGATTTTTATTTTTTATTTAAAACATTATGAAATGCCCATAACTAGCATCAATCTATGAGTTAAACTACCTAAATGTAAACATCGGCACCAAATGCCCTTCCTGTTGGTGCGCTTGTTTCTATTGTTAATTTATTAAAGAAGCTTTTGTTGCATAATAATGTTTATTATAGCTAAAATAGTGATAACAGTGGCAATATAGAAAGAGAACCAGAAAATGTGAATTTTGATTGTAGAAAAGCCAAAAAAAAAAAAAAAAGAAAAGAAAAATTCTGTTTTAAAGATCAAAATGTAAAGTCTCGAGGCATGAGATATATAAAAAGAGCAAAAAAAAAAAAAGGGGTCAAAGATCACAAAAAATGGTAAATTTTGGGGACTGGAAGTATGTGATCAAAAGCTTCTTCAAAAATTTTAAGAAAAATAGGCTTACATTCTTGAAATGACAAACTTTTCAAGGATAATGTTATTTTTTTAAGTATTATGTCCCAAAAATGTTTGGTCGATTTGAAATTTTTGTCTTTAAACATGCATGGTGCATCTATGTAATTAACCAAGTTCATCATCCATGATAAGCATCCTATCCTCTTGCTGTCCATTGGTTCCCTCTGGTGTCAAAATCTCCAATGAAATGATCCTCATTGCAAGACTTGCTAGTCCCCTGCTTCAGGTTATAGTGATTAATCCAAAGTACCTTGCTCTCTTTTACAAAAGGTAGTAGACTGCCAAGTGATCAAATTTTGTTGGGATACGAAAATTAGTATTTTTTTTCTTTTTAAATTTTTTTTTAAAATATATCGATTAACCACCTACTATCATAGACATGTTATGACCATAGTTATCAAAATCGCGAGTTAAAAATACAATCTTAGTTTTCTTAGTTAAAATGGATATAAAATTATTTATATATAGATTTTTGATAAAAATTATAAACTTTTATATACGATTCTATAAATTTATAATTTTACCAATCTTATACGATTATGTACAATTCTATGCATTAAAATTGCGATTTGAACGACCGTGCAACTACAACCTAGTAAATGAAATTATAATCTATCGATCTATTTTTACACCCCATTGAAGATGGATCGTTCTCATCATCTATTTTAACGAGATCAGTCCTATCCTTCATTCTATCATATATTTTTATTTTTCTTCTTTTAATCTAAATGATTGAATTTATGGTTTATTTATTTAATGGTTTAAATTTAAGAAAATATAAATTAAAAGTGTGATAGATAACTGGACTAATCTTATAAAATATCCCTTTTTTAAGTCTGGATACTGTTGATTGTGATTTTTTGTTTTTTGGTTACTCTGCATGGCCAAACTTTGGCAATAAAAGGAAGCCGAAGAAATATTTTTAAGGAAACAAAGCCCAATCCAAAGATTATACCCAACAGCCAACAACATGAATCGGGCCGGTTATTTTATTTAGCCGAATCATAAGTAGCCTACACAAGGCCCCAGGCGGAGCAAATATATAGTCCATATTAATTCTTTTTTCTTTTGTTTTCCCTCCCATATCTCAGTGATCTAGACCCACGATCAACAAAGAGGAGATATTTTAAAGTGGATGGTCTTTAGATTAAGATGCAACCCAATCCGCATCTTCATTAGCGTTTCTATTAACCAAGCTAAAAGATCCAAAATAACTAGTTAGAGTATCTTTTCAGATTAATTGATTATAGTCATCCTTATTTTGGGCTTTAAATTAAACATTTCTATCATAGTAAAGTTAGGATTTTACTCCAACAAAGTAATTTAAATTTCTTTTAGCTTGATTGTTTGTGACTTTTTGTGCTTTAGAATTATAGGTTGATATTATCTTCCCTAGATCCTTGTTTTCATGTTTAAGTGTCTTTTTGTTTTTTTTTTTTTCTTTTTTTCAATACCTCGATACACCCATAGGGTTATCATATGAATGAACTTATGTTTGTATTTATGGATTTTGTGTAATAGCTATATATACAATTGAACCTAATCAATTTGAATTGAATCAAGTCAAACTAAACCTTATAAAACTCTAAAATACAATTCTATTATGTTTTGGTTCACTTTGCATTCGGCTCAAAGAGAGGTCAAACCGTTCAAAGTTTAGTTTCTTAAGTCGAACCAAACCTAATCACTTATAATCAAAACCTCTATGTTTTTTACTTAAAAAGGAAAAAAAGAAAAAATGGCATATATAAATCTTTGATTGCCAACAAATAAGCCTAACCCAACAACTCTTATAGAATAAAAGTAAAAAGGAAACTCAACTCTAACCTCAAGTAATTGACTATCAATCTTTGTTCCTCAATTCGTTCACTTCGTTCTTTTATTCTTGTTTATACTAATTTTCGTGTTAGATAGTTTAATTTTTTTACTACGTTCACTCTGGTCTCTTATCTTAATCTTAACTCATTACAAACTTAATCTCAATCTCATCTTTTAGCCTCTCTCCAATCTTTAAATAGGTAGATCTCAATGTTCCATAAGTGCATTGTCTTCTTTTTCTCTCAACTTGGTTATTCTGGAATATAGATGCTTTAGTAGATAATTTACATGATAGGTTTCAATTATTGGTTAAGCTTAGCTCATAGAAATTGTTATCCATGATTATTTACTCTTTATATGTATATAGGCAATTATAGTCTACTTTAAAAAAAAAATTAATAAGATCATGCATTAAATCATACAAGTAAAGATTACAATAATATATGTGTACTATGAACATGTGGTTAGAATAGTTGCGTGCTTTGAAAATGTTTCTAAATCAAATTGTTTGGAGTATTGTTTTGTTTAGTTCAACCCCTGAACAAAACTAAAATCATACCACAAATACCCCTATTATCTAACCATTTTCCTTGAGCATTTTATGTACTATATTTGATTAATGACTTAATTATGCATTGTAATCAATTAGGAAATCAAGGATAAGAGAGAGAGGTAATTCTTTGCATTAGTAGTACCAAAATGCACCAAAAAGGATAAGAGAGTGTAAATTCAAATTATGCTTTTGTTGGTTTGGAAAAAATATAAATTTAGTTCTTAACATTTCACTATTTTTTTATTTCAATTATAAACCTTTAATTTTTTACATTATAGTCCTTAACATCTGAAAATAAGTCCTTTATTGATTGTGTTCAATTTTCCATCTATATATTACACATGGTGCAATTTGATTAATGTAAAATAATTAATTTAATAAACTAAAATATAACATATTATTTAAGTAAATTAATGGAAATATAAAAATATAAAAAATTCAATAAACATAAAATACTAATTAAAAACTAAGTAACTAAAGTAATTAAAGGAATCTTACATAATTAATATTTAAGTAAATAATTAACATAAAAATTCATAAAATTTAAAAATCTAAGAAATAGAAAGAAAAGAAAATTACACAAAATTTTGAAAAAGTTGTTCCAACCACCCCTTACCTAAATGGCTATAAAGGCCACCATAGTTGTGAGTGATCACTACTACCAAAGGGAGGGAGGTTATACAACCTCTTTATGTTGGTGGGCAACCACTTACCGTGTAGCCTCCTCTAACTTCACATTAAATAAATAAGTATATTGCAAAACCTAATCAGGTTGCATGAAACGATTGAGTTTTGAAATATTCTTTTTTTTTTTTTAAACTAAGGCAACTACCTGTTGCTACTAGTAGGTTGCAACCCATAGTGGCTTCTAGTGCTATTATAGCACCCTAACGGCAAGCGGTAGCTAGTAGCCACTTGTGAAGGGTTACATAGCTTAAGTATCTACAAGCTATCTCTTGTTATTAGGGGTTGATAGGATTGTAAATTGAAGAACACTAAGCTAAACTCAACAGGGGGGTAAATTAAGTTTCAATGACAAATTGTAATTCTTTTCCAATATAAACAACTAAATATAATAATAAAAGTAATCAAAGTAATAATAAAACAATAATAAATGCGGAAATTAAAAGAGATAAGGATAAAAAAAATCAATCCAAGCTCCAAGAGCCGCACATACACAAACTCGATTACACAAATTTCTCACTCACAAATTTTAACATAAGTCACAATCTCTACTCACAACACAAAACTCAATTTCAACTCACAACATAAAACTCAATCTCAAGGATTATTGGTGTAGTGCTTTTAACTCTCAATACTTTGCAACCAATAGTTCACAAGTACTATACTTCAAATCTCTCTAAATATTGGTAAATTAGGGTATAGGAGATAATGAGAACAATAGACACAAACGAATGTTGGAATATTACCGTAGAATATCATATCTTGATTTCCTTTGGTCAGGTTGTTGAGCTTTTATATCAACTCATTAAATTCTTCTAGTTAGCACACATTAAATGCTCTAACGACTACTTAAACCAATATGCTGACTCCTTATACTACCAGCAAGCCGGTAACAAAATGCTCTACCAGCATGCCGGTTCCTTCAAGCTAGTGAGTATTTTTTTAAGGCTTTATACCGTTAACTTAGTTCTTTGTTAAGCCATCAATCTGGTAGGGCAAATATCACCTGAAAATTCTTTTAACACATAATAAAGAAATATACTTTATAATCTAACTTCAAGATCATTTGATCACCATTTAAAAGATTAAATTTCTTATAGAGATAATTGATATATTTATTCTTTAAGCAAATTAATCGACTTTATTTAATTACCTCAATATAAACAAATAATACTTAGTTTAGTCATTTACTCGTTTAGTTAAAAACAACATGTTTTAGATGTGTATTTTTTGTTCTCATCAAAATCAATTAATAAGCCTTGGGTTTAACAATCTCCCCTTTTTTTATGAGAACAAAACTCTTATACTTTAAATGCTCCCCCTCAATTTAGCACTCGATTTTAAGATATTTGACAATTGAATAAGATTAAGTAAGTGCTTACAAAATGAGAGTATTGATGTGCTAAGGAACTAAGTCTTACTTTTTAATAACTTCATATAAAGAATATATCAAACTTTCAAAGAATTAAGATATGCCAAAGTTATAAGATCAATATCATCTTTTGAGTGATTATTATTAATTCGATGTAATACGTGTTTTGATACTCTAACAACTTGAACATTTCTCCCCCTTTGGCTTCATTAAAAAAAGGGGGATCCAGGTGGTGAAGAAGGAAGAGGTTTCAAGTTGAAATTTCGGCATAATTCCAACTTAAACAAGATATGCCCCCTACAAAAGTGAAATTAAAGAAGCTAAAAACTATGCCAAATAAAATCTTCATAATAAATTCATCAAGATCAGCCCATATCGGATCAAATATTCAAAAGAGTGAGCTAACTATAAAGAGTATGATAACTCAATGAAATACATAAACCACAAGTAATAACAATATAGATAAGCAACATAAGCAACAAAAGGTAAAATAATGGTAATGCAAGACAATAGAAAGCAACAATAGTGGTAACCAATGACTAAGGTCACAACATATGATAAACTTAATGAAGAGCATATACAAAATAGATTGAAAGTTAGCAATAGTTTATTAAGTTAGCGTCATAATGATTAATGGGGTTTAGTAGAGAGAGAAAGTTACGTGAAGGAGAAGAGAAGAGTGTGATTTGAAGAAGTGAGGGAATTGATGAGAGATTTGTGAGTTTAGAGATGATTTATGAGGGAAAATTATGATTTTGAGCGTTTAAAGATGCTGGATCGAAGAGAAAGAGAGATTCTAAGGTTTTGGGGAAAAGAAAGAGAGGTTTTAGGAAGAAGATGGGAAAAGATAGAAAGAAACAATGTTATTTGTGGCTAGAAACAAAGGTATTGGTAAGCCGGTAGTATGGGGAACCAGTATACTGGTTATAGGAACAGAACCGTTGCAAATTTGTTATAGAAAATAGTATACCAGCATATTAGTGGTTAGGGGTACCAGTATACCGGTTTTTAGAACAAAACTAATCATATCTTCTTATTTAGCAATGTATACTAGCATGCCCGTAGTTCTGGGTACCGTTATACTAATATTCTACAGTTATGAAGAATCTTGATTAAATTTAATTCATTTGTCCAAGTTGCCAACTCAAGTTTATTTTAAATGATTTAATGAGTGTTCTAATACTTCAAGCAAGTTTATTTGAGTCCGTTAAGGCTTAAAAAACTTAAATTTCAACTAGATACCAGGGATTTAGCCAAATCAAATCCATTGAATCATATAATTCATGATAAAGTGAAAATGTGCATATAAGAGCAAAATATGTGTATAAGCATTGAGTTTTTGCACACCAACACTTTAAGCAAAATTCAAATATATGTTTGAGCATAGTAGACACAAATTATAGTATTAAGGCTCTACAAATTGTAAAATCACTACTTGAGTTTCTTAACTATACAAGTGGCTAAAAAGCAAGTAGAGATCCTTTCACAATATTTACGATGAGTTCATGCTTCAAACATGTTAAAAGATATTAAGAGACATAAAAGATACATGATCAAGCCAAGCAACATCTATAGAGGTAAGAAATGCTCCATATTAGCAAGAAATTCTCCATATTGTACTCATAACCTAAAAAGGGTTTAGAAATGTCAAATATGCACGAAATTTAAATCAAGTTAGTTTGACCACTTGAACATGATTTAGGGATGAAAATAAACATGTGAAACCCAGTTTTGGGCACAGAAACCGATTCATAATTAATTTATGCATATATCACTTGAGTTACTTATGAATGACTTCAAGTGTGCCCAAAGCATGCTAAACGCTATGTTTTATGCATGAAATTTATATAAGCATGTTTCTTAGGTCTTTTTGAGTGTGAAAAGTTTGTATCTTAGCAACATTAGCAATATTTAACAAAATTAAGCCATTAGTTGCTAGAAAGTTCATTATTAAGCCATGTAAATGCATGAATGATTAATGTCAAGCAGCTAGACTTAGGTATCACACATTAATACCTCAAGCAAGTTTCAACACTTAAGTATTCAAGCATGTTAGAAGGAAAAATATCACAACAAGGAATCAAAGGTCTTAAAATCATCAAAATCAACTATTGAATACAAATTTAGCTTAATGACAAATATACACACTAAGTTAAGTTCATGACAAGTTGGTATTTTAAGCAAGTTTCAATAGTATTTATAGGCACAAAGATAGTATGATTAAGACATAGCACGCAAATGAGCAAAACGATTACGTAACTTCCTAATTATCAATAAGAATATAATTTGGGTCTAAGATAGTCAAAATCACACAAAAACAAAAGTAGACTAAATCAATCATTCAACTACAATCTATGGATAAAATTAAACTTGTGAGAATTGGATTTGAACATAGAGATCGAAACATGGCAAAATTGTGTGCATATGATTCTAAATATACATGAGAAACTTCAAATGTGCACAAAAAGTGTGATATTTAAAATTATCAATTCCAGGCAAGATTTATATGCATATTATGACATGATGAGAGTTTAAGCATGGCTTACAAAGCAAGTAATTGAAAAAACACTAGTTAAGTCCTTAAATACTTTTATAAGCTCAAATGTGATTGAGGATATATCAATTATACATAGTTTCATAATATAATCAAATCAAGTCAACCATTCGAGCATGAAATATTAGCATATTTAAACATGCGAGACCTAACATTTAACATTAAAATCAAGAAATGGATATGTACACAAGTAAGCCTAAGCAAATATAGAAAACTTAAAGTGTACACAAAATATGCTAATTATTATATGGAGACTACTTGAATGAGTTTCTTGAATCAAATACCCATATTACACGCATTTTGAGTTTTGTTTGAGCATTCTCTATTCAAATTTCTTAAGTTGCTTTCATTTAAAGTTCCTACAAAAAGATGTGGTTGCTTTTTTGGTACCTATGTGAATTTGGGTCATTTGTGGTTAGTAGTAATGATATATCCTTATCCTTTTGGAACTCAAACTATCTTGCCTTTATGATTCAAAGTGGTATTGCAACGTACTGTACATGTATGTGCAATATGACCATATCTATCGCAATAGCTACAAGTCTTAGTTGTTGCTTTTACAAAGTAACATTTATAAAACTTGTAAATATATTCCTTACTATAGTTAATTCTGGTTTTGTTCAATCCTTACCTATAAGAGCCAAGGAGCTTATCCAAATTCTTTCTCCATTCACGAACATATCTATAGTTTGTTTTAAATCATGTAGGCTATACTTTAAGATAACATTTTCAATTCGAAACTCTCTTAGCCTATCATCCATATTATCCTCATTTTTCATGCTTTCAACTTTTATTTGAAGGGAATTATACTTTTCTTTGAATTGAATTATACTTTTCTTTGAATTGATCATTTTCCTTAGCTAACTCCTGATAACTCTGATTTTAAACGTATTTCATATGGTGATTTTATAGTATTTTCCTCACATTTTTTTGTTTTCTTTAAAGAAATTGATACTTAATTAAGTAAAATTTTGATTTCTAGGTTTGAAAGCATTCTAGGATTGAAAACGAAAAAAAGGAATCAAATTTCACTCAATTCGGAGTTCAAACGAAGAAGTTATAAAGTTTTGAAGTTACACAGTCTGGGACATGACCATGTCCCAGGCTGTATCCATGCAGGGAAATTGGCCAGATGCAGAAAGTTACACAACCTGGGGACACGGTCATATCCCAGGTCATGTTTGGTAAAGAAAACGAAAACCTTTTGATACACTATAAAATAACAGATTAGGTTTTCACAAGACATATGAGACATTAGAGAAGAGAAGAGACTTAAGGAAAAGGAGAAGAAAAAGCGATAGCAACACCGACTTCAAGATTGGAGAGATTTTTCATCAATCAAAGGAGTTTTCCATGTTTTATTTTATGTTATTGATAGAATTCGTTTTTAGTTTCATTATAATAGCTTAGAATTCGTGTATTTAGGATTATGGAACCTAGGGTTTCATATGATTCTTGGGTTGATTTAGAATTCTCAATAAAGTTTCTATCTTTACTTGATTCAATATGTCGTTTAATTGTTAATTGATATTTCTAGAATATCAATATATGATATTATGCATGTTGATTGAGAAATTACATGTATAATTAGATCTTTCCATAATTGGAGAGAATTACATGTATACTTAGAGATAAGATACATGTTTCTTCCGGAAAGTTAATTATTTGTGTGGGAATTCATTATACATTAATGCAATTCTAAGTTATATTACTAAGTAAAGAGATTCCGGTAAATAATTTAGGATTAGGGTTAATATGCTTGAGAAAGATATTAACTTTAATTGTGAATCCCTCCGGTCAAGAATAATAGAAACCGAATTGAATATATTTTAAGCGATCACATGTTAAACTCCAGGGGAAATAATTCCTAAATACGTTATTGCATACTTGAAGTCGTTCTCAGTTTTATTGCTTTCTAAATTGTTTAATCAAGTTCCATAATTAGTTTAGTTTGTTAATTTTAGTATTTTTAATTCATTCAACTCATCATAATTTTTCGGTTAGATAATAAAGCTAAGGTTAATATTAGTACTCGAAGTCTATGAGGGATCGACTCGGACTCACATCCGCTATATTAAAACTGATAGGTGCACTTACCTGATATCAACTCCTTATTCTTAAGATTCAGTTCTTCATTATTTCTATTTAATTTATTAACTTCTAATCTTAAGTATTCATTATCTTCCTCTAAACTTTCTTTGATATTATTCACTTTATTATATTTATTTCTAAATAGATCAAATCCACTTTCTATTTCAATCATCATTTGTTTTATCATCTTGTTCCTTTTTTGAGCTTTAATAAATTCCTTAAGTAACTCATTATACATATTTTTAAACTCATAAAATTAAGAGTTGCTTGAAGTAAAACATACCTCATTGTCTATTGCCATAAAACACATTTCTCCTTCCAAGTCACTTGAATCACTATCACTCTAAGTTGCCATCACAGCCTTTTTCCTTGCTCCTTTCTCGGCTTTCTTAGATCTGGGCAATATTATTGAATGTGACCTAATTTTTTGCTATTATAGCACTTGATTGCTTCATTCTTCTCTTTCATTGACTGAGTTATGTTTTCATCCTTATCTTTTGCCAATTTCCTATTGAACTTTATGAATTTCTTGAAATTTCTTGTGATCATATCCACATCATCATCATCCCCGTTTCCATCACTATTAGAGCTCTTTTTAATTGCTTTTAAAGCAATTGTTTTCTTCTTAAATTTCCCTCCTTACTTTTTAACCATCTCGTGAGTCTTAAAAGTTCCAAGAAGTTACTCTTTTGGCATTGTGTTAAGATCATGAGTTTCCTCAATTGTAGTTTTCTTAGCTTCCCAATCTTTTGGCAAAAACCTAAGGATTTTGAAATTTATTTCAAGGTTAGTAAATGTCTTTCCAAGAACACTCTAAGGATTGATGATGTTGATGAATCTATTATACATCTTATCAATAGTTTCATTTGAATCCATTGTTAAAGTTTCCAAATTATTTACATAATAAGCTTATCTTTATATCCCTTACTCAGCTAATCCCTTCATATATACCTTTTAATTCTTCCCAAATTTTTTTAGTCCTCTTATATGTATAAACTCTATTAAATTCATTTTCATTAATGGCACAATACAAGATATTCATAATTATTTCATTCAAAGCTAATAACTTCCAATCATTATCGTTGTAATTATTTTCTTCCTTGCCTTTTTTTCTGAATGGCCTTTTATCTACTACTTGCCACAATAATCTATTTTGTGCTTTTAAGAATATATTCATTCTACATTTCCAATAAGGATAATTATTCTCAACTAATAATGGTGATCTATTTATAGCTTGCCTTTTCATAGGGCTTTGTGTATTAAATTTCATGATCTTTACTTTAATATGCGATTAAGTAAAGGATTTAGAGACTAGTTCTAATACCAATTGAAGAATACTGAGCTTAACTCAAGAGGGGGGTGAATTTAGTTTTAAGGACAAATTGCAATTCTCTTCAGATATAAACAACTAAATGCAATAATAAGAGTAATCAAAGTAACAATAAAACAATAATAAGTACAAAAATTAAAAAAGATAGGAATAAAAATGATCAAGCAGGAAATAATGTGGATTTTGGATTGCGTTTTAGTCTCTACGGACACACAATGCCTCCAATCGAGGACTTCACACCACTTTATTAATTTTTCAATCCAAGCTCTAAAAGTTACATATACACAAACTTGATTACCTAAGTTTCTCACTCACAATTCTCAACACAAGTCACAATCTCCACTCATAACATAAAACTCAATCTCAACTCACAACACAAAACTCAATCTCAAGGATTATCGATATAGTGCTTTTAACTCTTAATACATTATAACTAATAGCTTACAAGCACTACACTTCAAATCTCTCTAAATATTGGTAAGTCAGGATACAAGAGAAAATAAGAACAATAGACAATAAGAGCACAAAAGAATATTGGAATATTGTCTTAGACTATCAAATCTTGATTGCCTTAGGTCAAGTTGTTAAGCTTTTATATCAACTCATTGAATTCTTCCAGTTATCGCGCATTAAATGCTCCAGTGGCTACTTGAATCAGACTTACTGATATGCCGACTCCTTGTACTACCGATAAGCCGGTAACAAAATACTCTATCGACACGAACATCAGTAAGTAAATCATTATGTTGGCTCCTTCAAGCTAATGAGTGTTTTTTTAGGGCTTTACACCATCAGCTTGATTCTTCCTTAAGCCGTTAACCCAGTAAGCCAAATATCACTTAAAAATTCTTTTAACACACAAAAAACAAATATACTTTGTAATCTAACTTCGAGATCATTTTTTTACTATTTAAAAAATTAAATTTCTTATAGAGATAATTAATATATTTATTCTTTAAGAAAATTAATCGATCTTATTTAATTACCTCGATATAAGCAAATAATATTTGGTTTAGTCATTCACTTGTTTGGTTAAAAACAACATGTTTTAGATATGTATTTTTTGTTCTCATTAAAATCAATTAATGAACCCTATGTTCAACATAAAAAAGCTAAGCCAAGTTAGTCTAACTTTTAAGGCTTAGGCTTAGCTAATTTAAGAATTATCAAACTCGAACCAATCCAAATTTTTATTGAGCTTGAAAATTATAAGCTTAAGCTTGACCTCATTAAAAGATTTGAAACTTACCCAACTCCTCTAGACAAATAAGCTTAAGCTTGTGCTTATTTAGATTAATGAGCTTAAACAAATCTATGCTTAAGCTCGAGTTTGAATTCAAATTAAAACTTAAAATTAATTTTAGTATATCTTTTTTGGAAAATTTTAATTATATTGGTTTTATTCTTATATTGTTATAAATAAGCTTGCTTGTAAGCTAGCTTGTGAGCTAAATAGAATTTTAAGCTTGATTATGGTTTTATTTTGATTTGAATCTTGACTCATTTATAAATTAAGCTTGAGTTAAGCTATGCTTAAAGCAAGCTAAGCTTTAGTAGCTCACAAGTAGCTTAACTCATTCATAGTCAAAATGGCTTCTTTTATTTTTTTCCAAGTTTTCTTTTCTAAATTTTTTTTTTAGATTTTTTAATTTCCTGGATTACGATTTTCTTAATTTTTTACTTAAATATTCAATTATTTAATTTTTTATAATTAATTTAATTATTTAACTTTACAAATTTGTTTTATTATTTTTTTGTTTTAATTACTCTTTTGAATTTTTTTATGTATTTAATAATTTACTTTAATATTATATATCATTATTTTATTTAATTAAATTAATTATTTCAACTAATCAAATCATATCATATGTTTTACATGGACAGAAAACTTAGCACCATCAATAAAAGGATTTTTTTTTGCAAAAGTTTACAAACACTAAGGAATCTAATATAGAAAATGAAAAAGATTAAAACTGAAATAGAAAAGTAGTAAAATATCGAGGATTAAATTTGTGCTTCTCTCTATTAATTTAATGGACTTATAAGTATTTTTTTTTTACTATTGATAGCCTTTAAATATGATTTTTTTTTTTTTTGCCACAACTCAAATAGGATGTTTGATTAGGCATATAGGTCTCATATTGCTTGAGAGAGGTCGTTTGATAATTTAATGAATAGTAGAATTCCTTAATTAACCGACTTGCAGACATTAAGCAATTTTGTTAACATTGAATATCAAAGTAAATATGTCCATAGCTAGATTAGATAATCTTTTAGATAGACTTAGAGAAGATTTATTCCCTAGAATATTTATATGCTATCTAATTAACACTAGTCAATTATTTGGGTATTTATTTAAATAAAAAGTAATTTATATATTTTTGTGTATGATAGGTTCCCATTCGACATTAAATCGCGGTCGTCTGGTGATTCTGTCTCGATTTAATTTCACAAGCCACTTCAATTTTCTATTTGATACCATGTACGTAGTATATTATTTTTATTTTTTTTCCCATTATTATTGTGAAAATAATTAACTATTAGTATCCAATTACTATTAACAAATTATTCGATTGTCATATTATATAGTATTATTTTATATAGAAGTTACTATTAAATATTTTATCGCATATTGAAGTAATGGATATAGGTATATATGTTTGGGGCTAAATTTCTATTTTCTGTCGTATTCAAAGTTTGATCACTATTTTCTGTCTAATTATAGAGTTATATTAATACTTGTATTTTATACATAAGTTTCAAGTGTCGATTTGATTTACGACGATACTATTTTATTATTAGTATGCCTTATTATTAATATTAATGGCATTACAATCTAAGTATTTTAATCACGATAGTATTATGATTGTATAGTATATTATATTATTTGTATAATATGTCTGTTTTACATATCAATTATTGTTATATCATTCCTTACGAAATTCTACGAATCATAATATTATTTAATTAAGTACGTATTATTTTTATATCATATCAATTCATTTTTATATATTTTGATACCTTAATTATGTGTTCACTTTATATTTTTTAATATATATATATATGTACATACAAAACGTACTTTACGATTTACAGTAAATAAGTAATCTCATATAGTTATATCAACTTTTTGCTTAACCTTATTACATTCTATTCTTATTCTGGACTTATTGTTTAATTCGACTATTTTCTTTCGAGATTTTGATTGGATAAATTATAGGTTCATATATAATTTTTAGGTATAACTTAGTCATAGAGTGCTTAAAAGTTAACGTGTTGATTGTTTTTCATTTAGATTCATGGTAGTGGTCAGTTTTCCTTGTTGAGGTATAAGCTTTTGTTTCAGGTTGTAAGTTGGAGTTTGGTTAGCGAGTATGGAGCGTTTCTAAGTATGTGGTGCTTACTTGTATGGTTATGTATGTTAGGACTTAGAATGTAATCGGACTAATATATATATATAGCCCAAATGACTTTAACTGTTAGTTATGCTTGACTCGCTCGCTCTAGGGGCCTATAGTGGCAGATCCCTACAGGAGTAACTGCTAATCATGTGTGAGGATTCCTTAGTAGACTTGTATATAGGATAACGCAATTAGAATATTAGGTTTCTAAACTCTAAACTCTGGGCATAAAGTACTTAAAGAAAAATATATATTTATATCCACCTATATATATGGATAAAGATCGGGTGTGGTAGGGTTATGAAAACCCCTTTGCTGTTAGTTGGCTTAATGTAAAGATAATCAAACTGTTATTTGTTATTATTCTATTATACTTACATTTTATGCATGTGAATGATTGGACTTGGTATTCGTATTTGTTCTGTGCACCCATACTGGGCTTCGACTAAATTTTTTTTTATTTTTTTAGGTATTAGATAAGAAAATTATCTTATTTATGAGGAGACTTTTGTTCACGACATCTACGAAGAAGAGAAGGGTGTTGAGTATCTTTATTAGTATGATGATTAGGATGATGCTGATTTTTGTTTGCTGGAGGATTATTGTTATGTTGAGAGTCTTGTTTTATTGAGGAGATGAACTCCTTTTCTTTGATAGTTGAGAATTTTAGTTACTTTAATCTATTTTATGTTTTTGGTTATGAGTCATGCACCTCTAAACTCTGTTGGATATTTCAAGTTTTTATGAAGTTATGAGTAGATATGGTTACACACTCCTTTGTGATTTATAAGTAATAAATGTGGTATGACTCTATATTGCTTATTGAATTATGAACTTAGAAGTCTTAACATATCCTAACCGAGCTAGCATATGTGGTAGGTTAAAATGCCCGTATAGGATCCCAGGACATTACAACTATTATAATGTTGGTGAAAGGAGACAATTAAATAAAATCTATTCTATGAGGAAATCAATATTTAAATTGTTGCGTCATAATGTTGTGTTTGATGTACGGTAATGATATGAAATTAAGTGTAACAGAAATGTCTATGAAATCAAATGTGTACATATTAGTAATTGTCAACGATAACTTTAATCGTTGAATTTTATAATTAAATTGAAGAATAAATAAATAATTTAATTGACAATAATAATTGCAGGGAAATAGAATCGAGATTCCATCTTCTTAAAGGTAGAATTAGATTCCTCCATGAAGCTGAAATAACCGATTCCATATAATCGCGATTTCGGCTTTTAAATGGATTTTCAAATATGGAAAAAGGGAATAAAACCTAAATCATAATTTTATTCCAATCTACTCTTATGGACCAAACATGATATAAAGGTTTTCATAAGGTACATTGAACTTTTCTTTTTTTTAAGGGTAAGGTGGTTAAAAGATGTACGTTGAACTGTTAGTAATTGTTTTTCCAACCAAAACTTTAAGATCACATAATTAATGAGGAGGAAAAAAATGGAAAAGAAAGGGAAGAAAGAAAGAACAGTAGAACTTGATCTCTTAGTAGTGCCTCATCTTCAATGAGACAAAGAAGAGTCATGTAACCTTTTAATTTACTTGGTAGTAGATTCTTATATTGTATCATGAAATTTCCCCGCTTTTATCATTTTGCAAGCATAAACTTCCCTTTAAGTGTTTGAATATTCTATAGATCTTATCGAGATATGACAATTGTATCTTATACATAGCATTTATCAATTGGATCCATAAAAACAATTACATATATAGAAGGCAATTCTTAGTTAGGATCATAAATAAATTGAATTGAAATAATACAGGTTGAGTTTAAGATCAATTTTAAGTACGATAACTCACTTGAGCTTAGTTTAGTTGAAAATTTTGATCTTAAGTCAAAAATAACATTCAACAAATTTAAACTCAATTCAATCAAGTTTGACTCATAAGTTATCTTCTCAGAGGAATAATACTAAGATATTTATACTCTGTTCGAACTTAACTAATATTTAATAAACTTGTTTTGAGCTTGATAAGACTCTAAAGTTAATCGTGTTAAATATTATAAATTTTGAGCTAAAAAAATTACTTCGAATCAAACTCAACTAAATATTAAACCGAACTTGATTAGATTGCGAATAAATTTACTGCAATTACACTCTTTAAGTTTGGTTGTCACCCATAACTGTCTTTTTAGCATTTTATTCATTCCCATCAAGTATCTTGAAGACATTCTAATGTCAATTTATCTTGTAAAATATCATAATTGGCCCTTAAAATTTAAATCCATTGGAAAACTAAGTTAGAAATTCTCTATAGTTGTGCCTAAAGTACATCAATGCAGTCCGTGTTCTAATCGAGTCATTTAAGTCCCATAAATATTGAACAAAATTCAATTCAGTTTTTTATATTTTAATTGAATCATTTAATTTTTTTTTTTTACTTATTTTCATATTTCCTAATAACGTTCAACATAAAAGATTACGAGAACACACTGAAAATATGACGAATTTAATAGTATTTTGATATAAATAGAAAAAAAAATTAAATAATCCACTTAAAATATAGACGAATCGATTTAATTTTATCATAGACCCATAGACATAAAGGATTTCCATTCTACTTATCCCAAAAGCAACTCTGTATTTTGTCCAAATGATTAAAAGTTTTAAAAAGTAAGTTCTATGTTTGATCAGTTTGCCGAAAGGTCTGGGTTTTGTTATTTTCCTACTCATTTAATAATAGTAGCTTTGAAATGAGCCCATCTATTTTAAGATAAGGCTACAACATTCATTTGAGTTCAAATGATTTTTTTTTTTTTTTTAGCTAAACAATGTCTGAACATTCAATGCATATTGTTTGTGCACAAATTAATCATACAATCGGGATGGGTTCAAAACAAGTATTATATAACCCAAACTTGATCCTATAGGCTCTAATGTATCTCTAAAATCTATAAAAACCTTATAGGGCTTTACTTTTTATTTTAGAAATTTACCTTTATAAGGATAAATTTGGGTTTTTATATAGAGTTCAGATGATCCTATATAGGTAAGTTTTGATAGGATTTAGAAGAGATGAAAGAAAGAGTAGAGGAAAAAGTAGTTAGGTAGAGCTAGGGTTACACTTATTAGCTTATACACAAATGCAATTTGAAAATTGAATGTATTGTATAGTATAGAACTAATGTATGACATGCATGGTGCATGGGTTAAAAACAAATATTTTTGTTAATATATTATTTTTTACTAGACATGTTTCCTATTGATTTCATTTTTAATCCTTGAATCTAATTCTAAACCTTATAGGTTTTTGAATCATGTCTTAGAATCCTATAGGGTTTTTATTGGATTAGCAAGTCGAATACTTTATAACAACCCTTTTGGTTACATCCTTAGCACAAATCAACTAAGATTGAGAGTAGAAAAATCAATCTAACGATTTTTGTTATTGACTTACCAAGCCATAACTCCCTAAAACATCACTAATTAGTCCTATTTTCTGAAATTTTTTTCGTTAACTTGTTAAACTGATTCGAAACATTAAATTAGGTTAAAAATCCAAGAAAAGTTTTCTAAGCTACAATCTAACCATTGTACATATTATATTTCCTAAGAAAAGCAGTATCAACCTGCTTTATCCCATTAGATGGGCTCTAAAGTCATAATCATGAGATTACATTATAAATGTAAGAAACATTTGATAAATCAAACAAATGAAACTTGATGATACAAATAACCAAAAGAAGATCCACTGGTCCTACTGGGACCAATATGTAAATAAAAACTCATTGGTGGCTTAGGCATCCAGGAACTTACTTTGAGAAATAAAGCATTCAAAATGAAAAGAACATAAAATTTCTAGAATCAATTGAAACTTTAGAGTCAGCTTTTCCTATGGAAGTATAAGAATTACATTAGGGATCACAAATTACTCCTTGCCCCTTAACTCATCCTCTTTATGGAAAAGCTTAGTAAAGGGAAATGACATGCTTAAGAAGCTTTGCCTTGTTATCCTAAGAAATGGGCAAAACACAAGTTTTTGGTTAGATATTTGGTATAGCCCTTAATCCATCCACACGCTAATTCACAACCCACCTGTAAAAGACATTGAAAATATCACAATGTCAAAAGCTTAGAAGAATGAAACAACCTAAAACAATGATCTTATGGGCTTTGATATAATAAAGATAATTGTTGATATCCATGGCCTTGTCTCCTTAGAAAAGAAGCCTAAGATTTCCCCCTATTTGTAAACTGGGACCTATCTTTCCAAACTTCCAAAATCTACCAATTACAAATGGGCACCCTAATAGTCACCACCTTCAATTGAATATGGAGTCTACCAATCCCACTTGTGTTACAAATTTTCATATGGCATTGTTATCATAATGCACTCCTTGTGGGAACAAATACAAAGGAAAGATTGAATATGTAAAGTTAATGCCCAAGTTATGCATACTCATAAGACAATGTCTCACATACATTACGAGACTGTCCCTTTATCACCCCACTTCTGCAACAAATGAATTGCTCAACACTTATAAACAATTCGTTTCCCAATTGAAATCTAACAACTTTAAAGACATCTAACATCTGAAAGCAAAACTCGATACCTCTCAAAGTGAACACAACCATAAGGTACAAATGCTAGCATTTGAATTTCAGACATTGAATATGTTTAAGAAAAAAACGTGTAACATTAATCACTCAACAATACATTGAATGGTACCTCCTACTTAAGGACTCTATAGCTTTAAACACAAATGCTTATGTCAATTTTGATACTAACTTAGCCACTAATAAACATAAAGCATGGGAAAAGCAAGTCTAGATGTTTGTACACCGGTTTTCATGCATATCATCCATTCACATCCATTCATACACATCTCATCCCATGTGCATGTCATCTAACCATTTGACTCTATTAATTTTTTTATTTTAGCATAAAGTGGGATTGGTGTGTGAACTGAAAATCTCTTCTTGAAGAGACGATTTTAATTATATTCAAAATCGCCTACGGTATTTATGAAAATATTTTCTTAAGACCTGCATTTATATATATACATATATATATATATATTGCATTTTTTTTTCCTTTTCCCCGATTTAAGGATCTTGGGTTATTAACCACTTCTTAAGGAGTTACTGTAGAAACAGAAAAGACCTCACATATTTCAAACAAATTAGCTTCCTTTTATAATATCCAATCAAGATAACTCTCATTTCAAGCAACTGCATATAGATTATAATATTAACCTAGAGATACATTTGGGCAAGGCTTTAGATGTGTTTGATTAAAATTAAACTTATCTCAGTAACTTATTCCCAAAATAATTCTTGCAAGATCTCTTAAAATATGTCTAGAATCACTCGTAAAATCTTTTCGAGATGCAACTCAAACGCTATAAAAAGTTAAATTATTCCTAAAATTCATCCTAGACACTACAGAAAAAAATTCCCATTAAGTTATCATCATGTAGAGTTGAATTGGATACTTTGAAAGACGATTTGTTTACATCCTTGAGTAAAGTAGTAGATTGAAACTAAATAAATGAAATGCAAGTAGTTCACAAGAATGTATAATGCATTTCAATTCAAAAAATCAATACCACAAAACGTGGTGAAGCCACAATGCTACCTACCTTGATTTACGTAGATCGCACAGCCAGTAGTAACTATCATTAGCATATACATACCAAATGACCAAAACAATATATATATATATATATATATTTTTTTTCTACAACGTTTTCAATAATACAATTTTACATAATGTGAAAAACAAGGAAAATGTTAATGGATGCACCATGTCATCTCGCACAAGGTTTGCCAGGGCATCGCATGGTGTTGTATACCCATGCACCACAAAGGGCACCTAGAATTGGACCTATAATATATACCCATAAAGCTTTGTAATGGTGGTGAATTATTGCTGGTCCAATGCTCCTTGCTGGGTTCATTGATGCTCCCGTGATTGCTCTGTATACAAACAGCAAATTATTAGTATATGGACTTAAGAGTGTTGATGTATATCACGATGACATTTTCTGAAAAGACAGAGCGTAACCTAAGTATGTGTCATATTACAATTTAAGGTTTTCTTTTCATTCAACATATACATAAATTCTTTAGCTAGATCTTCAAAAATATATATATATATATATATATAAATTATATAAAATTAGTTACATAAATGCCAATACTAAATCGCATCTAAAAGATATAATATTAAAAATTAAGAGAAAATCACATGTACTATTTACGATTTTATATTTTTCCCACCATCATTATATCGCATATCTTAAATGTGACGTGTACGTATCATGTCAAACATGCGATATGCCTAACATAATTTTACATTTTCTATATGTAAAATTTTAATATTATATGTTACATGCAATAATTGATATAATATTAGTATTTCTGTAGTTTTTTTTTATATATACATAAGTATTTGTGTAATATTTATTTATTTCAATAGTAAATATACAAATTCCTCGGTTATCTATGTATCGACAATGATATATAACAGATATTTTGTATCGAATATGAAGCGAATTTTATAATAAGAAATACATACATACATATAAATATATAATCTCATACATACCCAGCAAACTGGACGTTAAGTAGAACAGTTGCACCAACAGCAATAGGACCAAATTCTCCATTCTGCAAGCCAACAGTTTGATTATGGAGCGTTAATACATCATTAAAATTAAATATTACGCTAATGGTCACCGTCAAGTTTATATTAAAAAGATAATTTATTGATACTTTAATGAAATTTAGAGTCCACACAAATAATATACCCTACTATGAGTAGGCAAGAATAAGGCCAACAACCTGCCTCTTATTCTTACTCAATTACAATATAAAAGGGATAATTAAGTATATACGTTTGTCTTTAATTATAAGTAAATGATATATATATATATATATACACATTTTAAATGATATAAGTTATATATAAAATGTAGTATATCTATGTTCTACCCCTAATTTTTTATTAAAATCAAATTTAATCCACTCCATTGAAAACTTGTGTTCATGTAAATAGGCCACGGCCTTGTACAGAACTTGGCGTTTTAGTCCTAAATTGAAAAATATAAAACTTACAACATGGGATATGTACAAAGGAAATTCACTAGTGTTGGTTATCATCACTTAAAAGTACGTACCATTTATTTACATTTAAAAGTGAAACTTATGTCCTTTCCTTTATTCTAGTATAAGTATAACACTATATTCTTACTTAGGGTTTTTTTTTACGGAACAGATCCTTATTTAGGTGGTGTTAATAATAACTGAGAGTAAATAAATTAACGAAAACCAAAAACTTACGGCTCTATCGTCGGTGCAGACGCCGGAGATGATGAACATGAGGTAGAAGGTGATTATAAATTCAATCACAAGCGCCTGCAAATCGGATCCGGCGGGTTGTGTTCCGGGGAACTTGTTTTGGTCTCCTGTGAACAACAAACGAAGGGTTCCACTTGCTGCTGTTGATCCTAGAACTTGTGCGATCACATATCCTGGTACCTGGAATTTTTTATTTTTTATTTTTATAATTAGAATAGAAAAATATTGCTAAAAAATCAATTGAATTAATTAATTTTTATTTTTTTTTATGTAGGTTTAGAAATATAATTTTTTAAAAATATTCTTACGTACGCTCAATGCAAAAAGTATAAAGTATAATTAATTATAGCCACAAATCTAAAAACAGTCAAAATTATATGAATTGTTAAAATATTACTTCTACGACCTTATAAAAATGTTGATATTAATTTTTTTTTTTTTTATCAAATACAATGTAAACGAATGCTCGGTATCAAAATATAACTATACTTATATTCTAATGAATTGATTTAATACTATGTTTATATAACGTAAAAAGCAATTGTACTTCAATCTCCTAGAAGTTATTAACATATCCTGCATTAATCATGCCATCCAGGGGGGGAAAAAAAAAGTAGTAAAATTTTAACAGATTAACTTAGCATATTTTGACATCATTTTAAAACCGAATTCTTGGATAACAAAGATATAAGTAATAAAAAAAAATAAGTTTACGAAGTAGATATATCATATATACAAATACAAAACAGATTCTAAACAAAGAATCGTATTTTTTGGATCTTTCCTTATCCTATTTAGATTTTTTTTTTTCCGGACAACTTAGATATGTTTGTTCAAAATTGTAAGTTTGCTTGATTTGGACCAGGAACAACAAATAAGCCATGAAAAGTTAGTTAAATCAACCAAGTTATTGTTTTGTGTGGTTGAACAAAATCTACCTATCTTGCCCCAGAAAACAAGGGACCTAACCCTATGGTCATTTGAAAATGAAACACAAACAATGTATTAATTTACTAATTTTATGTCGATTAACCGATGATTTTGTGGGTCAAAAGGTAAATTCGAACTCCTATTCCGAATGACTTGTGTAATAGCTGTACCAGTCGTTCGGACATGGAATTCGGAAAAAAAAAAAAAAAAGTTTTCGGTTCGGCTCAGCTATCGTGAGTCGATGTTTTAAATTACCTCTTTCCATGGAAACCTCTTGCATGTTGCAAAGGAAATGGTAACGGCCGGATTGAAATGTGCGCCGGAAATGTGACCGGTGGAATAAACCAACGCCATCACGGTCAAACCCCATACGATTGATATACCAGGCAGCGTCACCACGTTGTCCTTGTCTAAATTTACAACCACCGACATGCAACCCGCGAAAATCAAGAAGTACGTCCCGAAAAACTCCGCCATCAACTGGTAAACCATTCATTGATTTGAAATAAGAAAGCCGTATTAAAATTCGTTTTGAAACGAGAAAGTACGCTAGAAATCATTTGGATTGATACGAAGCAAAAATAAGGGAAATTTAGAAGTAGAGAATCACCTTTTGGAAAAATGAGAAGGAAAAGCATTTTTTCTGGGCAGTGTTGGTGTTCTTTGAAGAGACGACACCATCGTTCATGTCTATGGCAACTGCCGATCCATTTCCAGCTGTGTCGGCCATAACCTTTGTATGCTAATATGTTCGTCCGACAAGATGAAAGCGGAGTAGTAAAAAAAAAAAAAAAAAAAAAACGGGGGGAAAAGGAAAGATCGTGCTGTGAACGTCAGACCTCAAAAGCTGTTCCAATTTATAGATACCGCGAGAGAGGATAATGCTAAAGTTGTTTCTATAAAAGGGCAAGGAGAAGATCGCGACGAGATAGACTCATCTGAAAATAGTTGTCTCAACTAACTTGGATTACAAGGCTGATATAATATTTGCGGGTCTGAAAAATATTTTTAAAGTTATAGTATTTACGATCACTTAGTATAATAAAATCACTTTTTTTTTTTAAGTGACGATTTTAGTTTTAATATAAATTTATTATGAAAGTATTAGATGGTTTGTGGCGATTTTAAACATCATAATTCTGACAAGTATTTTTGAGTTTTATTTTTAATTTTTTACCTTTTTTTTTTTTTTTTGCCCTTTTTCCCTAATATTTGCATCGCGATGTATATCTTAGAAAGATGTAGTCGAAAAAAAGTGATAATACGTGGATTGTGATAAGAGGTTAGCATGAGAAGGCTGCTTTGATAGCCCAACGAAGGTACAGGGTGGCAAAAGTGTTGCTTTTATATTTTGACACGTTATCAGTTATACGCTACTGCAATTACTCTATAGAATGGGCAATATGGGCTGCTATCCGACCGGTCAGGGGATATCCGGGGCACCAGTTTTGACCATCCAGGTGAAAATTTGTAAACGTTTCCTCTTTTGACTTTTGAAAAGTATATCTAAGGTAGGCGTCAATTCCATTTTCCTAATAATTATCATAGAAGACAAAAAAATCTAGTTAAATTGAATTAATTCAAAACGACATTATAGCAGTGTACCATTATTAAAATTATAAAATATGCTGAGTAAAAATGATACAATATTGAATTTAAATTTAAATTTAACTCGAAACTTTTTAGTTGAGTATTTTTGTACCGAGAGATATAAGAATTCCAGTCAGTTTTTAACTTTTTTCGATACCTCATTGCATTACATCTATAATATCTCCGTATGAGTAACAAACTACTCTAACCTTATCAAACACCCGGTCCGTTTGGATGGATAGAAATCAAAGTAAATTATTAGAAAGCAATTGAAATGATTTTAATGAGAAAAGGAAATGCGATGAACTAGATATAAAAGGAGTAAAAATGTTTCAATTCTAAAGCCATTTTTTTGTTTGTCAGAGAAATTAAAAGAAATAAATTATCATTTATTTCTCTCCTTTTCGTTTCATTTATATTAACAAAACATTAAAAAAAAAAGAAATATTTCCACTTATTTCTTCCTATTTCTGCTCTTTATTTATATTAAACAAGGATAAAATTTGTACTCCCTTCATTCCCTTTCCGTAAAATTCATTCAATTTCTACTTAGCTCTAAAGATGGTAAGCCTAGTTGTATTCACCTAGCTACAACTAATAAAAATAAAATTTGTAGTTAATTAATTAGTATCCTTTAACATTGCAAACTAAAGCATCTATTAGGGAATATATATTGGCCCCTCTTTATTTATGTCATGCCCGGCAAAATACCATAATTGTGATAACTCGCTATATATACTCTCGAGGAAAGACTACTCTACCTTAGATAGTTTAGTTTTTGTCGACTACTCATGAAGTGTCTGAACTACATTATACCAAATAAAATATCATATGGAAATATCAAACTTCATTATTTTAACAAAAGGTTCTTAAGGTTGCAATACTAAACCTCAGAGGTTTATAAAGTGCACAAAGAGCCTCCACAACATAGGCAAATATTACGTTAGACCAAAAGCGAATAAAGGCTAGCCAGTCTTCTAGCTACCATTAATGTTTCATTTGTCTAACAATCAACACTCAATTTTCTTAGTTAGACGGCCATGGCAATATAAATAATTAAATTCATTCTAGAGGAGTAACTCCTAAATATCAACACCTTAGGAGACCGAAAGGAGGATCTCCTTGACGATCAAGTCAGAGCTCATAGTAAGGATTAAGCAATCAATGTCACGATCTGCAAGGTGATCGAGTTCATTAAGGTACGGTTTATTATTGTTTTGAATACTCTCAACCTTTCCTAAAATGAAGGCAATAGCCATTATATGACATTAAAGGCCTTAACATAACATGAATAAGAAAATCGATTTACGGTAAGGAAGGTAAGTCCAAGTTGTTGAAAAAGCATATAATTATTAGGAATGGGAAAAGGAAATCACTTGGTTTTAAATAACTCTTGAACCATCTCATTTACTAACTTTTACTTTTAAACTTGTTCTATTCTTGAATCTAACTCGTCTTATAGCTTTGATATTGTTTTTATTGTTATGTTCCTGTCTTTATTTTGTACCAAACTTGTGTTAATACCCAAAAATAAAAAAGGAAAAAAAATGCATGAAGGTAAAAGTAAAAAATAATTAGTTTATAATATATTTGTACTTATTAATATTATAATCATGTCTTCTTATCGTGTAACGTGCTTTCTTTCTATAATTGTGTTCTTAATCTTGTTGTGCTCATCTTATCATGTCATGTGTTGTATTTTCTTCTATAATTGTGTTTCCAATCTTATCGTTTTCGTGTTTATGTTTGTATTATCTTATCATGTCAAGAATTACTTACCTTAATCGTGAATAAACTTAGACTATAAGATAGATTGAATTATCAAGAGAGGAAGTCAAGGTTTGTATTCTAAAAGAGAAAAGATATTGGCTTCTAGTTTAACTTGAAATAGTATAACTAGAAGCAATGATCACGGTGTTTGAAGTAATATTTTCAAGTACTTAATGTCATTACAATCTATTGATATGAACAACGGTCATCTAACATGATGTTCAAATCTACTTTTCCATGTTGTAATGGAGTATTGTAGTTTGGAGAAAAAAAAAATATTTTCAAGTGATTTTGAAATTACATGGTTTGGTAATTATAGGATAGATGTAGTATTTGTGGTATTTCTTCCCCTAAGAGAGGAAAAAAGGTTTCGTTGGTACTAACACGATACGTATTGATAGGTGGCATATAAGTATTAATAAAATTTTAAGGCGTGAAAATATAATTAATACCTTATTTAAAAATACTTAATGGCAGTTTTATAATGCACTTCTTCTTCTTCTTTCTTTTCTAAGAGAGACAATATTTTTATACCCAAGACTTAGGGAAAAGGAAAAAAAAATAGTGAAAAAAATCCTAAAAATACTATTCTTGGAAATATTTTTCCAAGAATACAACAAGAGGCGATTTTGCATGGCATATAACCCTACCGAACCTTCTTCTTCCTCTTCTATTTCCATTCCAGAAAGCTTCTCTCTCTCTCTCTCTCTCTCTAAAGCCTCTCCTACATGCATATTCTCTCCTCATAAAGCCATTTTTACTTGTTTTTCTTCAAAAAAATTGTAGATTTTGTATGAGAACGTGGCTAACAATAATTTTAGAGGAAATTTTTCAGAAAACAACCTCAAAATCTTGCGATCTCCTCAATTTCTCTCTTTAGAAGTCAACAAACCGAAAGGTAACTTTTTTTCCTCTTTTGATTAGTTTTACAAATATGTAAATGTGTGAACTAGGTTATTTGTTGAGAATTTGAGGTTATATTGTTGTGTAGATCAAATTTTTTTACGTTCCAAATTTTATACATTAGTTTATTATACATATACACGTAACATGTGATGTAAATAGACTTATATAATATCAATACAATCGGTTGAATTGATTAGTTCTTATATGAATAAAATAGTTAGGGAACAATCAATTATCATGAGGAGCATACTTGTTATATTTAATTTATTTACCGTGTTAGTAGATATCATGACTATGTGGTTATACACGTAAGATATGGATTGTCGTAATGTTGTGAATTTTGTCAAGCCAATTTGACACACTGGTAAGAATGGATAACGTAAGGGTAGTTTGTTATGCTGGAGGAAATATTATGGGAAGGAAAAATGGGGTATGTTATGATAGGCACTCGACAACAGTAGTTAAGGTATTGATTGGAGCAACCTACAATCAGTTGTTTGTATCACGCTCAAAAGCAGTAAAGTCGTAACAACCCCGCCGTGTAAACCATTCTAATATAGAAGTTGTCCTTACAACCACTATTCTAGACCTGATCTACACAAGACGTCCACGACTAATCTGCTTTGAAGTAAACAGTTGTAATTTAAATAAATCATTTACATAAGAAAATGAGAAAATTATATATATATATATATATATATATACACACACATACACTAGAATTTAGTTATTACAATTATCGTTTTCAACGATAATAGCTTAAACCTTAAAAATATATGTATGTTCTTCAAATGTTTTTCTTTACTTCCCAGGATCCAGTAGTTACTAGCTTCAGGGTAGTTATATGCAGCTTCTTAGCTAGCACCTGCACGATGTCTATAAGGATGTGAGCAACCGCAGCTCAGTAAATTAGAATGGAAGACTTAAAACTATACCATAAACATAACAAGGTTATCAACCAACTTATTAAGTACAATGCATGTTCAAGCAAATGCCATTGCACGACATTGTCCGGACCGTCTTGACATTAGAGAAATTACGTCCGCTCTAATCCGGATTGAGGAGTTGCCATTAATGCAATAACTTATGACCAAACCCAGGCTTGTGTAATGGAGACCTCGCTCTTGCCGTGACTACCTTTGAACTATTGACTTCACCCTCGCCGCGACCTCCTCTCCTGTCACTTAGTTCAACTGAGGATGAAGAAGGGACCCATTGCAATCCTGTGTTATCCCTTTCGAAGAGGTCAGTATTTGGCCGAAGAATCATAAGTTCCCCTAATGGGTTGCCATGTAGGTCCGATTATGATTATAGATCGTATATTTGATTAGGTCCAGTTTAGGGTGATCAATCATTTCATACAAATCATACAATACAAGTCAGAACAACAGACAGAATCATAACATTACTCATAATCAAGCACATACACACAACCAACTATCTAACAAGCACAACTAAGCATAATTTCAAGTCTCCAAAATACAACAACGTATTAATCGCAATTTACCTTGACTCCTCGCTCACTCACTTGAGGTCCGACTCGCTCAGGCCATCGCCGATCATCCCTATAACACAAATGTGGTTTCAGTTTTTTTTTATATAACTATTATAGGTTCGTTTTATCCTATAATACTTATTGTTATGTTTTGTTTAGGGTTTAATATACCTAATTATCTAGGTCTTAAGTCTTTTACAATTATTCTAGGTTTAGGGTTAGGTTCAGGTTCGGTTTTCGCATCAATTTCTAAATTAGATTCTAGTTTAATTTTTAAGTACTGTTTTATACTCGAACTCTAGAAACTTGTTTTAACTCATAATGTGAAATTAATCATATTACTTCTCGATCTCCTAAATACCATCATTACCTCTAATTAGTATTTTATTTTATCCGGTACACTTAAATCCTTATTAGTGTACCGAATTTACTCTTGATGTGAGAAATTTTTACATCTTTCATATAATTACATAAATTTAAGTTTTCCATCAGTTTTATTGTATATTTTTATTATTATCATAATATCAATTTTTATTCTAATATTGTCTATTTATTATATTTCTAATAATTGTGTATTATGTACATAATACACATATAATATTTTTATCACTCTAATTATTATCTCCCAATATCGATTATCATTTCAAAATGTCTAAATTCATCCTAAATCAGATTTTACTACTAATTACCCTAATTTACAAAATCAACTTAAAATTTACTATTTTTCCCTATTACTCATTTACTACATAATTAACCTAATCATTACATCTAACACCGTAAATACTACAAGTATCATACTTCATCAGATTTTAACATCCTAAAACATATAATTATTCACTAAATCAGTAATTAACCATTTAATTACCTAATTAACCCTAAATTACCCATTTTATGCCTTATTTTAAGGCTTAAAAATTATCTAAAATTTTTGAAAATTAATTTTTGAAAACGGGCTTCATAGCACTGTTTTATATCATCTAAGTAATCTATACAAAAATTTTGAGTTCAAAACTACACTCCTAAGATTATTTATTTCTAAATCGAAACATGTTCGGTTTTGCATGATTTCTTAAAGACCATATATCACGGAACATATTTTCATCAAAATAATATTTCCCCTAAAAACTACATACAAAAATATTTTAGAATAACAAGTTTCATAATTTTATAAGAATATTTACTATTTTTACAAAATTACATAAAATCGGGCTAGAAATCGAACTCACCTATTTGGGTGGCTCCGGCCATCGTCGGTGGCCATGGGTGTATCGGCCCACCTGAGCGCTACCACCATCATGTGGTGGTGGTGGCCGTCCACTCTCAACTGCTCGTTAGGTTTGGGTTCTCCTTACAAGCCCCAACTGCACAGTTTTCCTTTTCTTTTCTTTTTTTTTTCCTCTAGTTTTTCCCTTGAATTTTTGAGTCTCTCTATTTTTCTCAAATCCCTAACTGTCCAAAGGAGTTCTCTAAATTTTTTTCCTATTTATAGACGTTTTTGGTAATTAATATGTATTAATTAGACATGACATTGCCCCATTTCCATGATTTTTGGCTTTTGTATTGCTTAATTCTAATTGGATAATTTTTCTTCTTTAGTTCCTAACTTGCCACGACCAGATTTTCATCATTCCCTATCCCTCTGATTTTTTCTCAATTAATTAATAATTTTATTTAATTATTTATTATTATTTTAGCACAATTCGCGTATTTTAAGTAATTACACGTATATCTACATATATGTAAATTCATATATATTACAAATAAATATTTCTAAATATTATTTAGGTCATTTTATGATTTTTAGTATACATATAATTTATCTCTAGCGATTCGTTAATTATCAGAATGCATTTTACGCATTTTCGATAAATAACGAGTTATATACTTAAAATTTAGAATTTTATATTCTTTTATTTTATTGCTTATTTTCTTAAATTCAAACTTACGGAATCATTTTACTAATATTTCTAACTTTACTTATAATTTAAGCTCTATCGGATCTTTTAACCGATCGAAGCCTTGAATGACTACTTGTGGGGCTTACAATTTGGCTTTACATATAATTGGCTCTAGGTTGACATGACAACTTACTGGGTTGATTTGATTCATTGATGTCCCCTTATAGGAAGGAGTGGGAACATGTTATATACTATACCTATAAACGATGATTATGACATGCAACAATTAATGACATCTTCACTAAGTGGTGCAGTAAGCCGTTCAATAAAAATACATGTTGAAATTCATAAAATCAACATTTCCCCAACTGTTAAGTACAATTTTGGAGGGTATGGCGGAAATGCAGGGTTTCAAGTAAAAAAAATCAAGTATTTCAATCTTAGCCGGTTCCATACAGTAATATACCCATTAGTAGTAGCATGCCCCGCCAGGGTAACATAAGATGACGATCAAATCCAATAGGGATATAAATGTAGGGAATGAACTAGCTTGTGTAAACATTAAAGAAAACTCAGATGATACCAATTCTAATCTGAATATCTGATATTGGTCAAAGTAAAAGGTAACTCCATGAAGTCAAAGAAATTGTAGGGTTGAGTAGAAATGATGAGAGTTAGGGTTTGACCACAGATGTGAATGCAATTGGGATGTTAGAATCTATACCATTCTATACAACACCAGTTTGTAGTGGCCTTATGTCACGTTCCGAAGTGGTAGAGTTGTAACAGCTCCGCCATGTATTATAAGATATAAGTTGGCCTTACAACCACTATCTTAGACCTGATCTACATGAGATGTCCACGACTAACTCGCTTTGAAGTAAACATTTCAAAATTTAAATAAATCATTTACCTAAGAAAGTGAGAAAATATATATATACACTAGAATTTAGTTATTACATTTAACATTTACAACGTTTCACCGTAATCTATTTCCTAGTTAATATATTATTCAGAAATGAACAATTCTAAGATTAGAGCTTAGACCTTAAAAATATATATCTGTTCTTTAAATGTTTTTTCTCACTCCCTAGGACCCAACGATTGCTAGCTTCAAAGTAGTTGTAAGCCGTTTTTTTATTAGCACCTACAACGACGTCTATAGGGATGTGAGCAATCACAACTTAGTAAGTTAGGATAGAGGACTTAAAACTATACCACAAACACAAACAAGGTTATCAACTAAATCATTTGATGCAATACATGTTCAAGTAAATGCTATCGCACGACGTTGACCAGCCCGTTGTGAGACTAAAGAAATCGCGCCCGCTCTAATCCGGGTTGAAAAGTTACCGTTAATGCAACAACTCGCGACCAAACCTGGGCTTGTAATGAAGACACTTCTCCTTCCGCGACTACCTTCAAACCATTGACTTCACCTTTGCCGCAACCTCCTCCTCACTTGTTACTTAGTTCGACTAAGAATGAAAAAAGGACCCATTTTGCTATCCAGCGCTATCCCTTTTAAAGGGGTTGGTATTTGGCCGGAGAATCCTAAGTTTCCTCTAATGAATTGCTATACAGGTCTGATTTATGATTATAAGTCATATCTTTGTTAAGGTCATTTTAGGGTAATCGATCACTTCATACAATACAAACCAAAATAACAAATAGAATCATAGCATCACTCATAATCAAACACATGCACACAACCAACTATCTAATAAGCACAACCAAGTATAATCTTAACCCTTCAAAATACAGCAACATATTAATCCCAACTTATCTCGACTCCTCACTCATTTACTCGAGGTTCGACTCGTTCGAGCCATCGTCGATTATCCCTATAATACAAACATGGTTTCAGTTTTTTATATAACTATTATAGGTTGGTTTTGTCCTACAACGCTTATTGTTATCTTTTGTTTAGGGTTTAATATGTCCAGTTATCTAGGTTCTCAAATCTTTTACAATTATTTTAGGTTTGGGGTTATTTTCGGGTTCAATTTTTGCATCGATTTCTAAATTAGGTTCCAGTTTGATTTTTAAGTATTGTTTTATATTCGAACCCTAGAAACTCGTTTCAACTCACAATGTGAAATTAATTATATTACTTCTAAATATCTTAAATATCATAATTACTTCTGGGTACACTTAAGTATACTGAATTTACTACTAATGTGAAATTTTTTTATATATTTCATATAATTACATAAATTTAAGTTTTCTATTAGATTTATTATATATCCCTATTATTTATATAATATCAATTTTTATCCTAATATCTTCTATTTATTATATTTCCAATAATTGCATCTTATGTACTATTACTTATTATGTACATAATACATATCTAATATTTCTATCACTCTAATTACCATCTCCCAATATCAATTATCATTTCAAAATGTCTAAATTTATCCTAAATCAGATTTTACACCTAATTACCCCGATTTACAAAATTAACTTAAAATTAATTATTTTTTCCCATTACTTATTTACTATGTAATTAGCCTAATAATTACATCTAATACCCTAAATACTACAAGTGTCATACTTCATCAGATTTTAATATTCTAAAACATATAATTATTCACTAAATCAGTAATTAATCATTTAATTACTTAATTAACTCTAAATTATCCATTTTATACCTCATTTTAAGGCCTAAAAATTATCTAAAATTTTTGAAAATTCATTTTTGAAAAAGGGCTTCGTGGCACTATTTTATATCATCTAAGTAGTCTACAGAATAATTTTGGGCTCAAAACTACACTCTTAAGGTCATTTATTTTAAACCGAAACATGTTCGGTTTTGCATGATTTCTTAAGAATCATATATTACGGGACATATTTTTATTAAAATAATATTTTTTCTAAAAACTACATACAAAAATATTCTAGAATAACAAGTTTCATAATTTTCTAAGAATATTTAATATTTTTACAAAATTAAACAAAATCAAGTTAGAAATCGGACTCAACTGTGTGGGTGGCTTCGACTATTGCCGGCTGCCGTGGCCTTGTCGTTCAGTCTAGGCATTGTTACCACCGTATGGTGGTGGTGGTCGTCCACTCCCAAGTGCTCGTTTGGTGTTGGTTCCTCTCTAAGGCCCTAATTACACAAATTTGAGTAATTTTTTTGTAATTAATCCAAACACTCACTATTTTGATTCTCTCTATTTTTCTCACTCTCCAAACTGACCAAATGAGCTTCTGAAATTTTTCTTCCTATTTATAGAGTTTTGTAATAATTATTATGCATTTAATTGGACAAAACATTGCCTAAATCCCTTCAATTTTACCTTTTGTGTTGCTTGCTTTTTATTAGTTAATTTTTCTTCTTCACTTCCTAATCTTTCGTGACCAAATCCAAGTCATTCCTTATTCATCTGATTTTTTCTTAATTATTTAATAATTTTTTTTAATTATTTAATAAGTTTCACATATTTTAAGTAATTATGCATATTTCTACCTACATGTAAATTCATATATAGTACAAATAAATATTATTTAGGTCATTCTATGATTTTTAGTATATATATTATTTATCTCTAGCGATTCATTAATTATCGGAATACATTTTATACATTTTCAATAAATAATGAGTTATATACTTAAAATTTGGAAAATTTATATTCTTTTATTTTATTGTTTATTTTCTTAAATTTGAACTTACAAGATCATTTTTATTAATATTTTTAACTTTACTTTATAATTTAGGCTCAATTGAATTTTTCAACCGATCGAAACCTTGAGTGGTTGATTGTGGGATTTATACCTTATATCATCTGAAGAGAGTGCAAATGATGGTAAGTAGAGCTTTAGCGATGAATTTCAGGTGAGAACACGGTTCCAAAGAAAAGAACACTTAAAGATAGTAGTAAAAATACATTATGTTATGAGACCATCACGACTTCGTAGTAAAGAAGTCATAGTCTACTCTCTAGTTAATTAGATGTGCTGATTAGGAGAAGGGATGCAAATGGAGACTACAAGCATGCAAAAAATAGCATGCTTGATCCTTTATGATAACTAGGTTCGTAGGGTTACATATGTGCTTGAATCCTACTCTTAATCAGGACTATCTTCAATTGGATTCAACAACTCTATTTACATTTATCATTAAGGAAGTACATAAATCATCGAATATTAAGGTGAAACATATTTAGGCCACCTTTTGTAAGCAATATGGTTATAATGTGCACATAAAGAGAGTTCAGGAAGCAAAGCAATAGAGCAAGTTTATAGAAGGTGGGATGATTCATATGTAGTGCTGCCACATCTTTTATATGCCTTTCGAAAGGCTAACCTAAGTACCATGGTAGATTGGAGGTAGTGAGATAGCGATATTGCAGGTGTATTTAGACAGTTTAATAGCTATTATATTGTCGCTTAGTTAGATATTCGGAACTAACTGATGTCTTGTTTTTCAAGCCAATAATTATCATAGATGGTACATTTTTGTATGGAAAGCATAAGCACAAGCTTCTTATTGTGACTAAAGTTGATGGTATAAATCATATAATTTCCCTTGGATTTTATTTGGTTGATGAGGAGTATGAGGATAGTTGAGAATGGTTCTTAAGGTGTTTGCTCATGTACGTAATAAAGGACTAGACGGGCATTTGTTTAATATTCGACTGTCACTTTAAAATACGGTCTATAGTTGAAGGACATAATGCAATGTGGCCAAACGAGTAGCTGTAGCGATGGTGTATCCGATACATCACCAATAATTTCAATTCCTAAGCCAAGAGTAAGGAGTATAAAAAAGACAGTGTACCAATTGCAACCTCGAAAATTTTAGGCGTACTACAATGAGGCTAATATGATGAGTCCTCGCACTAGGACATATTTCAAGGAGTTACATTAAAGGATGTGAACCATATCATATGATGAAGGAGCTCGCTTCAGTATTGGGACCACAAATATTATTGAAAGTTATAATAATGCACTAAAGGATGCTAGGAACTTACCGGTTGTAGCTTTGGTGAAGAAAATCTTTTACAACTACAATGACTACTTCGATTAGCATTGGATCGAGATAGCTAATTAGATGGGTGTGGGTAAGGTGTTGACTAAATTTGTTGATAGAAAGTTTAATAGATGGTAAAGAGTAGCAAGTGGACACCAGGTTGCATATGTGACTATAATGAGCAGATCTTCGAGGTTATAACCATATTGCATCCTACGGTTCATAGTCAAAAGGGGGAAAACAGTCATACTATTGCACTTAGAAATCATCGTTATACCTGTAATAAGTAGCAAATATATAAGATCCGTGTTCTTACACAATAGTATATGGGAAAACTGAGCATGGATTATGCTGCACATATTAGACGTTAGTATACGTGGCAAAATCAACTTTAAGTATACGCATTTTCTTTCATGCCTTGTATAGACAAGGTTGATTAGCGTTCGCTTGACAGTCTTGTATGGTAGTTGGTGCAAATTGGAGTTAAGGTAAAGAGTCTTGGAAGGCCTTGAGAGAAATGGTTCCAAAATGAGATGGATATTCGTAAGGAGCCATTGCAGTATACATGTGGATTATACGACAATGAAGGGAACAACAGGAGAGTATGCCCTCAACGAGGGTGCTAGTCTACTTCTAGTGGATCTACTGGTAACCTCGGTGTAGCATTTATAACGATTTACCAATACTTATGGTTAGTTATATATTGTTGTTATTAGTTTTTATATTCTATTAAGTGCCTTTGCTACTTATGATTAGTCATTTAGTAAAGTTGCCCCTTACTATTTCATTCTCTTTTTGCAAGTGTAGATAGATCCAGGACCTACTAATAGGTCATTATTTTGTTTGCAGGCATCCCACAAGTCTAAGATGGTATGGGTGGTCACGTAAGGACATATAACATTGGAATTCAAATGCGGCTCAATTCTTACAATTCCATCTAACACTTGTTCACCTTTAATGTAACTTGTAAGTGAATTTATGGCTCAAATGTCACAAATGAGAGGCCATATTTAGATGTAGAGATAGACAAGAGATCCAATAGACCCACAAATGTCTCCATACTTTAAGCAGGTCAGCTTTGTCAATGCTAAACATGTACCATTCATACAACTTAACTAGTACTTTATTGTAGCCTTGGTAGAGCGTTAGAGATAAGAGACACATACATTCCATTTCAATATCGGGGAGTTGAAGATTACACTCCAAGATGTCTCTGTAGTGATTAGTCTACTAGTTAATGGTCAGGTTGTGATGAGCGACTTACAATTAGGCTGGGTTGACTTATGCTCGCAGTTACTTGAACTACACCTCCCTCCAAATGTTATTGATGAGGCTCAAGTGAAGTTGTTTTGATTAAAAGACAACTTTGGTAACCTTCTTGAAGATGTAAATGATCTTATTGTGCAGCGATACACTAGAGTGCACATTATGCAGCTGATTGGGGGGATGTTATTATCGAACAAATCCAATAACATGGTGCATCTAATGTTCCTCCCCCTCCTCTTTGATCTTGCTATAGCTAATTGATATGCCTAGGGTACTGTATGCTTAGCGTAGCTCTATTGCCGGTTGTACCTTGTGTTATGGATGGATGTAAGCGAGATTAATAGGCCGCTTATCTTACTCTAAGTATAGGCATGGGAACACTTCCCATACATTGGTCCATTACGTAGTAAGATCATGGTAGTAGTGGATAATTGTATATTGATGAGTTGACGAGGTATCGAGTTTGATGTTATGGAGCTTCCGATACATGTCGTCAGCTAGTATAAAGATGCGTTTGATTGCCAGAGTCCAAAGTATATATAAATTACTGACTATGATTATATTTTCTTTTGTAACATTATGTGGCTAAATGTTCTAGTTAGCTGGTTGTCGCATAGACGCCTTACTCCTATGACGACATTAATAGGCTCCTTGCTTTTGCCACTCTAGTAGTAATATATGGATTGTACGTATACCTTCGATCTATGTCTACGTAGTTTAGTTCTATTTCCTAGATCGGGTCATACGACAGTTCAACGAGATGCAGAGGATTCCAACTTCTACTGATATGTCCTGAGAGCTATACAACATAGACATGCGGGGTCGGACAGAGACAAATTGGGTTACCATTCACGGTAGCTGGTTGGAACAATAGGTGGATTGGCGTACCATGATTTTTCCTATAATACTACTGCCTGGTGTAACTTTAGACTCTAATGAATGGTACTAACAAGTTACTTAGTGATATATTGACTAGTCAAGGGCCTCCTAGGTATACATGGTACACACTTAACTTCATTCTTCTTAACCAAAACCGTACATTCACCATTATATGCTAACAAATCCCCCCCCCCCCCCTTTTTTTTTTTTAACATGCAAACAAATTTCATCTACAGATTGCCTTAGATGTTATAAGAGGATATCATGACAGAGCAGCTATGTATAGATGCCGTGATTTAGCAGCTTAGGGGTATACACTTAAACAATGCACCGAAGCTAATTTTTGATATGGAGCAGGGTGGCTTTTCGCCTTATGATCCTTAGCAAGGAGGGTGCCATTGTTTGCAAGGATGGGGACGAGGTAAGGGTCGAAAGCGATGACAAGTTGAGTTCAATGTTAGGGATGATTTGTCTCTAGAGCATCTATCGTCAGTAGCATCTCTTGAATTGTTAGAATTTGAGTTTTTGACACCATTCATCTGAGAGAGCCTTAGTGGTCAGATCTTTCACACCTCCATCATCGGAGAGACATTTAGAGTTAGGTTTGCACTCCCCTTACACTATTGAAGAGGCTGACTAGAGATCAATACGACAACATAAGTGAGGGGCTTGTACAGGTGCATCCTACTCTAGTCCTGCATGCATCATACTTGAGTACTTACAATGAGGATGGAATACAGATAACTCAATTGGATGCGAGTTAGATGGTGCAGCTTCAACCTAATATAAATCCTTAAGATGTTTGTCCACATACTTACTGATGGTATTAGATTTACATATTTCATATTTAAAATTATATTTTATCCTTACTTTCTAAACACTATATATATATATATTTCAAAGTTGTATTAGATCATTCATAACGTTTTCATATTGTTATAAATGAATATGTTATTCTAAATTCAAGTGCTTTGGCTGTATTAAAATTTACTATGTATTTTTGTATTTAAAATTTCCTTAAGGGGAAGCGAATTTGGTTTGAAATGGATGATTTTGGATTGAGTCAAAATTAAAGCAACCAAACCAAAATTGTAGTATTGATTTATACATATTATTGATTTAAAGATCGTATCCATAAGGTAGAAAAAGAGGAGAAACTAAAGATTTCATTTATATAATATGGAATAGAATTCGATTTAAAATATGCTATTTGATTTAAATATAATGTTAAGTTGAGTGAAGGAGAAATGATTTTAGATTGACCGAGTGCAAGCTGGTGATTTTCATTCCGTTCAAAATTACCTTAGTATTGTATTCAGGAAACATTCGGGATTTTTTTTTTTTTTTTCACTTCTTTTCTGCCTTTTCCCCAAGACTTAATTGTAAGATCAAAAAGCCCCTTTCAAGCATCCACCATCCCCATCTTTCACTCTCCTCTCTCATGGCGTCAACTTGTACATGTTTCCCTCATAGACTTGCTTTTCTCTCTTCTCTAAAACCCTCCAAACCATTCACAAGGAGAGCCTCTTCCTCCTTCCCACTTCCCCATCATCAATCAAAACCCTATTTTTCCATTAAATGCCGGTCATTCTCTTCAACCACTTTCACTTGGGAAGACGTCGTTAGAGTCTCTCATCCCAAGTATTCTCCTCCTGACGACGCCTCCAGTCTCAATGGGTACTTTGACAAGATCAAACTATGCAACCGTAACTCGGTATATATATCTCAAACAAACTAAGTATAAACATCATTCAGTATCTCTCTTGTTTTCCTTTTCCCTTAAAGCTTTGTTTTTTTTTTTTTTTTTTTGGGATTAATTTATGTTTTTTCGGGTTTCTTGCAGGAAATGCAATCCGAGTTTGTCCCGTTTGTCGTTGAAAACCAAGTCATAGGTTATATCCACAACGGGTAATTTTTGTTTTCCATTTCTGTTTTTATCGTTCTCTTCACTTGTAATTTCCATTTTAGTTTCATTTATAATTCTAGTTTGTTGCTCTAATTGGAATCGTCCTGCAATGGAACTTGGAATGGATATTTGAATGGGTTATGTTTGATTTGCTAAATGTTACATTTCAAAGGCTCATTATTTAGGAGTTAAGGAGACAAGAGAGGGAACAAGAATGTGCAGAAAAAGACATTATCACAAGGTTACCTAATATGCTGTTCCATTGGTATCTTATAAGACTTATGCACTGGTTAAGTATAGCTTAGACTACAAAGGTAGTCTCTGCCTCTCTGGTGCCCTTGGCAGGATTTAACCCATGAGGTCATTTTGCAGACCTTATTGCCAATTCCTTGTATCTGTATTGACTCGCATTTCACTCTATTGCCATCTATTTGAGCTCTAGAATAATAAATGTTTGAAATGCTACCGTTGGTACACGATCTTATTCTTAGCATAGCCTAATTAGGTTCACAAACGTTAGCTTTCATACTTATATTAGGAAATTAAAAGTGATTGGAAAATTCAACAAAAATAAAATGAAAAAGTAATTTCCAACTAACTTTTAGTGTTTTGAAATTTTTCATGTCTTATCATTATACAAAAAGCATTCACAGTTGCTCTCTAGCCTCTATTGTTTTTAATCATGCTAAATGCTTTACTGTTAATTGGGATTGAATTGCGATTATCATGTTGTATCATCCAGATTGACAGGTTTAAGGTTTTATGGATTATCTTTTGTTGTTTAAGTTGTGAATATGATGAATTAATCCAAAAATAAACTTATTTTCATATGATACTGCAGGGCCTAGTTTCATATGTTGCAAACATATTTTTAATTGGAGTTGATATTATTTTCCAAGGGTTGTGAATTATGGATTTGATTATTGATAGTCTTATCCAAATTCAAAATCAGTCTAAAACTTTGAACCTGAACCCTTTTTTATTCATCATTTAGACTTGTTTGCTTTACTTCTCTAATTATGTTGTATTCCTCAGGAAAATAATGATATTGTTAACTGCTGTTTATCCTTCTTTGCAAATACGATGCAGGTTTGCCTCTCACTTGAGAGATTTCCATGACATGTTTGTTTTTCCCCAAAATGGTTCTTATAGTAGCCGATTTGGATACCATGTCAGTTTAAATCCATTGCTTGAAACACCGGAGGATCGAACAAAGGCATTGGAGAATGTGGTGAAAAGCTTAGGTGAAGAATTGATTCCAGGTATAAGGAATGAGGTATTCTCTGCAAAATATGTGTATTGTTGTGTGCTTGATTCCTCTTGTACACTCGGATAAGCGAACTTAAAACTTTTTTTGGTCCATGAAGTATTTGGCATGCTTTGATTTTAATGCCCAATGGAATCCTCTTGTTTGATTGGGTGATGATCATGTGTCATAGGTTCACTTGGCTGAGTATTTTTCTCTTTTATCTTTGTCAGCTTTACCCAGTGACATCATCATTTGGGGCTCGAACATATTTATCACTTGAACGTGCAGCAGCTCCTTATTTTGGAATAAAGGTCTGTTTCACTCTTTTCAATATTGCTTCTGATAACTTTCTATCTCCTAGTTTCTAGTCAAATCGTAATATGTCAATATAAAGAAATAGTGGCTCAATGATGGTGCTTTTTAGTAGTATGGACTGCAAAATTTTATCTGTGCTTTTCCAGGCAGTTTTTATTAAAGCTGGAGTTAGTTATTTGTTTGTTGGATAGTGAATGGAAGTTACTTTCAATTTCTTATTATGAGGAAGGGAAATTTCTAGCAAAACAATCTTTCTTATGATCATTATTTCTCTGTCCTTAGGTGTCATTATCTTACAGAAAGGTTTTCCAAACTTTTTTTCATCGTTCCTTAACATTTTGCTTTATTTTTAGTAAATATTACAGTACCAACGAAAGTGTTTAAATTAAACTAAAAGTGGTTAAATCAATTTGGAGAGCTTAGTGGGGGCCATGGTGGTAGATGATGGTAGTGGCTGGGCTCAGTTGGGTGGTAAGGTGAAATATATATATCGGATATGTGAAAATGATCTCCACGTTTGAAAGGGGAAATTATTTTCCATATTTCAATACGCACCTCTCCAGGTTAACAAATCACCATCTCTGGTCACCCAGATGCATAAAAAACTACTACTACTCTGTTTTGATTGATATAGCGACATATGCTCATAATATATATTATAACATGACAAATTATTAAAGAAAATGTTTGGTTAACATTCTCCATGAAACAAATGCACCTAAATTTATGTTTAATACTTATGATGGACTGCAGACTGGCATTTTTCCACTGACGATTTTCTATTTTTTTTCTTTCATTTTTTAGTGCATATGCTTAAAGCTATGTAAACGAACTTTGTTCATAATTTAGTGAATAGCTTAGGTTAGATGAATTCTAAAAGTTAGATGTCAAAAATTCAATTTCCAGTACCACATTGCATATTGGTAAAAGTTTTGCAAAATGTTGTAAATTTAATGCATAGCACCACATTGCATATTGATAAGAAGCTGCTTGCCATTATTTGTAGCAGGTGTTACTTCTAAACTTAAAATGGAGATTTAAGAAAAATAAATAAATAAATAAATTTAACACTGAAAAGTGAATTTCCTGTTCATGCACATTCTGACACGTGTTTCTGATTTGAGTTTCTTTCTGATAGTAGGCCTATGGGGTTCACATGAATGGCTATGTTGAAAGAGATGATAAGGAGTTTTTATGGATTGCAAAGAGAAGTCCACATAAATCCACATTTCCAGGAATGCTTGATCATCTAGTTGCTGGAGGATTGGTATGTGGTCATGACTATGTTTTTCTATCTCTTTAGCCCTTGGATTTTCTCATATTGGACACACATACATGACATTTGTATTCCATGATGATCTAATTATTTAAAGTTCATAGTGTGCTAATATTTTTATTCTGCAACCTATAGCATGCTCGTATTTTTTCTATTAAGAGCTCACAAAACTCGGTGGCATTGTTTATTTGAATTGATTCATCCACAGTATGGACTGCTGGTATGCGTCAGAAATTTAGGTGCAACATAGGAGTTCAATGACATTTGTTGTGGATTTAGGTTGTCCTGAGTTATGGGGTAATATTATTTTCTAGAAGCACTGATTAATTGTGCATAACGCCACCTTGATCTTGCCTTTCACTTTCCTGGGGCCTGGGGGAATATTGGACTTGGCCATCTAGCACAAGATGGGCACTAGGGACATGGATTTGTTCTCTCTTCTAATTGTAGAAAGTGGATTTATTCCCTTAGGTCATACTACATAGAAATGGTTAACAAGAAAGAGAATTAAGAACTGAATAATCTGTAACCTGCCTTGCACTGCATTAAGGGTAAGGGTTTTATAATGTGATCTGGACTACAGCCTCATGGTGTTGCTTGTGGCGAGAATATAGTGAAGGAATGCAAAGAGGAAGCAGGAATTCCTAGAGCCATTTCTAGCAGGTAGTTTGTCATACATGTTGCGTGGAATTTGTTACCCCATGTTCATGTGAAGCTACAACATCCTCTTCCTTCTTTATGTCCTTGCATGCAGAGCATTACCAGTTGGAGCTGTTTCCTACATGGACATTGATGGATATCGATTTAAGAGAGATGTCCTCTTTTGTTATGATTTAAAACTGCCCGACAGTTTTATACCGACTAATCAGGGTAAGACCACTGATATCCACCCTTTAAAAATCCTGTCGTCTGTATCATGACAGAAAGAGTTGCATTCTTATGTTTTATTTATAAAATGCCTCAGATGGAGAAGTGGAGAGCTTCAAGTTAATACCTGTGCAACAGGTTGCAAATGTCATACAAAGAACTCAGTTTTTCAAGCCCAACTGCTCACTTGTCATCATTGATTTTCTCTTTCGACATGGGTAAGAATCCTTTTCATTTATTTAAAAGTTTGCTGATTGATTAATGACATTCCTTTGGCTAGGCAAGTGGCCCCAACTTTATTATATAAACATAAATCACACTTTACTAACACTAGAAATAAATTACTTAAAGGAAAAAAAGGAAGTATGCTACTGATGGTCTGATATATCCACTTACTTTATATGTTTGATTGAATACATTGAAAGGAACAGGAAAAGGGATTTATATGTATACCTGACGAAATTGTGTTTTCTTACGTTGATTATTGAGAGAATAGTGGGTAGAGCAAGAATGGAAGGAAAATTGATTGCAAAAGTAAAATTTCAAAATGTGTCCTTTGTAGGCTCTTAGCCCTTCTTTTTTAGAAATTGAGGTTTAAACCCTTAAATCTCATAAAAGTGTGCTTTTAGATCCTATAGTACTACTTTTTTCTTGGAAAAATATCCTTGGATAAAATAATAAATAATACTAAATTTAGTTTAAAAAATTACATAAAATCAAGGAAAAAGGGTTTTATAGGAGTCTAAGAGCATTTTTTTTTAAAAGATTTAAGAGTCTAATTACTCAATCTCAAAGATGGAGAGGCTGAGCGCACTTTAAGCATGTTGCAGTTTAACCTCATAGTACTTGTGTTTTTCAAAACTGTATGCTGGACACGTGGTATGGTTACTTTTTCTTTTGACCGCATGTAGTGTCTTTTGTTCAAAATGAAAATGCAAGGAGAGCACAATCTCTAGATTAACTCAGAAATACGCTTCATCGATCAAGTGAGGAAAGTAGGGAGAAACACCAAAATATATCGAGGGCATGGGCCATGGCCCTCCAAAACATTTATGTCTCTAATACACGCTTTAATTATGCAGATAATTTCTTGAGTGAAATCCTAACATAGACCTTTTTCTTTTTTCCTTTAAAAAAGAAAAAGAGGAAGAAACTTCATCTTATAACAATCTCATATTCTTGTATTGGCCTTCTTAATATCTTGGTTCTGCAGGTGTCATCATGAATGGAAGCCCCTTTATGTTGTTGGCTCTTGCATGAAAGGAGTAGTACTGTGCTATTTGTACCATGGCACCATCCTGGACTTAAAATTTTGTTGTTGAGTGATTTTTCCTTGAATAAGTGTCTTCTGAATTAATTCCTTATAACTAGCTTTCTGCATTAGCTTTAACGTTTTTAGATAATTTGATGACAGTTCTTCTATATGTTCGACCGTGGTCGCCTTCTGTCCTCTCTATCTCGTTTAATAACAAAACATTTCAAATACCGTATTCAACATTTGCATCTTTCAGCTTATCGGTCCCAACTTGCAACTGACTTTTATTTTTGTTCATGAAATGCATCTTGATGGTACATGGCCGTGCTTATGATGCATAAGTCAATAAGCAATGTAATATTTGGTCATTGCAGGTACATCAAACCAGAGTGTTTTGGATACTTGGATCTCTTACAAGAATTGAGGAAGGGAGATTGCTCCTGATTTTACATTTTTCATCTTTGTTCTTTGTTCTGTTTAACTGTGAGTTTGTGATTTTATTATATATATATATATATATAATCTGTTTACGACAAAATCTCTCATTTTCTCCTGTACATTTTCCCCACCTTAAAAGATTGCTATTTAACAAAATGTGAAATTTCATGTTGCGGACAAGAGGACACTATCTATTGATTTGTAATAACTTGTGTCTGTATAATGAATTGATCTACTTCTCGATTGGATTCGAGTAGCAAGAGGTGGAAGGCTCATCTATTGTTTGCAAGAGGTGACAACCAATCATTTATCAGGAGTTGTACGATACTCTTAAGGTTATAGGTAGCTTATCTATTAATGGATTATATTAATTGAATTAATAGTATAAATTTAAATTAATTGAGATTAGATAATAATAATTATATTTTAAATTAGCTATATAATTATATAAATCGAAACTTCAATATATATTTGAAAAAATAGTAAAATTAAGGTATAATTCAAATTCAACTTGAGCTTGCATTTGATAAAATCTTCTTCCTCTATTTGATGAATTACTACAGTAATTGGTTGTGTTAAATTATATTTGATAATATTTCTTCATCTCTTGTTAGAGGCGGTTGCTCCCATGGGTCATTAATCATGTCTTTTCCGAGTAAGGCCAACACCGCGTAAATTAATAGATGAAAGCAACGTACAAAATTGTAGGCCCGGTCGGGCCGACGATGAATACTCCATCCTCTTTTTTATAATAGGGACAGTTTGTCCATGAAGCTTTTTCTTTTCTCTTTTCAGTTACATTAAAATTTGGGGAGGGAAAAATTCAACATAGATCCATCCTATTTGAGACTCATGTTTATATTATTGAATTATAATGATTTTAATCAGTTTGTTTATAAAATTGATAATATATTATTGTGAATTTTTTCTATTAACAATAACTAAACAACAAGTGGACCTATTTCTCTCCTTTTTTTTTTCCCAATTTTTTTTGTATGTCAAATTTAGAAGAGAGACTACAGTGTTGCTCTCTATTTTGATAGGACCAATCATATTCTTTATTTCATTATTTATTTCCATTTTTAAAAATCTAATTTATTAGATTCAAAATTTATTCGACAGTTTAAATTAAAAGCAATACAAATCATGGATGATGAGATTGATTTCCTAAAAAATAAGGAATGAACCATAGAAAAATCCAAAATGTCAATATTAATAAATATTATCATACTAATTTCAAAGAGTTAAATATTTTTACTAACAAATGATGGTGGAATGAGAAGGTTATCTCAATAATTTTTTTTTGACCTTTCTGTTCTTAATTACTCTAGAATAAAATTACATTCGCAAAAAAAGTCGAATGTATTGCTCGCTCTAGAAGATGATTATTTGCGATAAGACTTGCAATCAATTGATTTAAGTGCACGGATTAATAGATTGCTGTAGATGGTTGCCGTGTACCATTTTATGCGATTGTTTCATCATCTATTCTTATCCATAAGCGAAGGGAGATTAATACATTTGGGGTCCAACTACCGGTGAAATCTTTTAGTAGTATTTTGCCTATTGCATAATCTTAAGCATATATAAAGTCTTGGGAAAGAGATTGGAGTCTCAATTTGACACCGTTATTCTTCCCCTATTTTAAAAGATCCTGTTCTCATCTGTTCATAAATAAACTTAAATTACAATCGTATCCCTCAAAACCTATCAAATTACATAAAAGACTTTGATTTTTAACCTATTATGCTCATACCTTTGAAAAATACCAATAATGATGGAAAATTCTCGTTCAACATAATATCAAATTAGTTTTTTTTACATAAATATGAGTTTTTGGAAACACTTTCTCAAGCAAATCGTTATTTTGATTCGAGGTTTTCCTTAATATAACTAACATTTCATCGATCAACATAACTCAAATTGTGCAAAAGATCAACTTTTTAAAAAATCGATTTCGTATCGGATTAGTCAGAAGAAAAATTTTTCATTAGTAATATTTTTAGGAAAAGATGTAAAAAATCTTCCTAAACTTTAATTTAGGTACAGATTTTCCTAACTTTCAAAATGAGGTTTTTAACCTCTTGAGTTTTGATAAATTGATAAAATAACCATCATAACTTTTAAATTTTGTATTTAGTATGTAAATACCTCTTGAATTTTGATTTTAGTATATATACATCCCTCTGAATTATGAGGTGTTTGGGGATATTTCCATATCAAAATCAAAATTTAGAAAATGTTTATGAACTAAAATTAAAGTTTAAGAAGATTTTATAGGTTGTTTACTAATTCATGAAAGTTTAGAGATAAAAAACTTTATTTTAAAAGTTTAAAAGATTAATATAAACCTAAATTAAAGTTTAGAAAGGTTTTTTTTTCTTTTTTCTTTTACTATCTGTAAGTACTATATGTTGTTTTTTATAATTTAAATAGTTTTTAAGAGATATAGCTGTTGTTTACTAAAAAATAAGAGTTGTTAAGCCATAATTGCTTTCATACAACCTTCACTGGTGGCTTAAATAAACATGGGCCTGCAGCGTACGTAATAAAGTGACATAATGTCATAATCATATTTATCGTATAAAGTATCTGTCAAAGTAATAAACTTGTTTGTATTTGTGATTGCGTTTTTAACCGTGTCTTGTCTTGTGTTTATATCATCATGTTGTGTACTTTGTATTGGCAGTGATAAAAAGGATGCTTAAATGACTGCAAAATTTTAAAAGTATTCCATCACTTTAATTTTTGTAGCTTAAGATTTAAAATTAAAAGAAAATTAGAAAAAAAGAGTTCACTATTAGACTTCAAATGAATCGACTTTAGCAGCACAGTGCTGAATCCGAGTGAGCTCTTAATTTGAAATTTTAAAACTTAAGTTTAACATGAGTTTGATCGTGGTTAGAATTTTCAAATTGAGTTTGACTCGAAGTGGTGTTGGATGAATTTGAGCTCTAATTGATTTTAGATTCAATCTATTTAATAAATTCTTCTATTATAATTAAAATAATATTAATGTCCAAATTTGATTTGACATCCTTCTTGGGTTAGGAATTTGATTTGAGCTTAACCAATCCTTAAATAAGTTTGATTAGATTTATAAGCTAATTTAAGTTAAATATAATGAAGATTGAGCTTAACTGTTAATTACTTGAATGGTTTGAGTCCAGGTTTAATGTAACTGTTTTTGGATTAAACTCGAGTAAGTATCGGGTTGGGTTTTAATACTTCACAAGTAATTTGATTAATTTATACTCTTAAGTCATCGTATGTGAGACAAGGCTTAGGGAATAAATTTCACATTTGGTATTTATAATTTATCTATTTTTATAATTAATTGCATGAATTTTAATACCGTCAATTTATTACATATAAACTTTTTTAGATCATATATATGTTTAGACCAACTTTATTTAGGTAACTAATGGTAAAAGTAGATAAAGTTCAGGTAGTTAATATAAAAATAGATAAAGTTTACGTAATTCATTGTAAAAACAACTAAAGTTAAAGCATTAAATTAACACTTTTGAACTTAGGTTATTAATTCTTGGAAAAAAAAAAAACTTAGGTGATTAATTGAAAAAAATGAATAAATTCAGCTACCTAATGGGATCATGAGCAGACACTAGCTCATGGCTAGCATGGTTTTTGATCAATTAATTTGTTTTATAATTACACGATATAATAAATTACCATATTGATTATGATAAAATTATCATATTGTAACAAATCTGAAATACGTTATGAGATTTGTTCAATACGCGACTTATTAAATATAAATTTTTATCAAAATGATGTTGTTGAGTAAGGCATAATGAGGTTGAGACGTAGTATTAAGCTCGAATTTGAAATTTTATAATTCGATCTCAATCTAAGTTTAGAATTTTAAATGCAAATGATGCTTAATGAGGTTACACTTAACTTAATCAAGCTTATTTATACTTAATTTGTTTTAAAAATACTCTTCTCTAATTAAAATAAAATTAAAATTAAAATAAAATATAGGTCTATTTGAACTTGATTAGGTATATAAGCTAGTTGAGTTAGCTTGTTCAAGTAGTTAAAGTTCCACTCAATAACCTATTCTAGTAGTCTGAGCTTGAGCTTGAGTTTAACTCGATTATTGTTAAAACTATGGAAGCCTAAATTTAATACATAAGAATTTTAGGACTAAGCCTAGTGTTAATCTTGGTCTTAGCTCATTAGTCTGGTATTAGGGCGAGGGAGGTTTGATAAATTGAATGCAATCATGGTAAGGTTAGGGAGGCTTGGTAAATAAGATGCAATTAGGGTTGGTTTAAGATGGACCATGAGGACTTAGAATTCACCTCGATGTCTAAATAAAGTACCAAAACTGTATAGAGTTAAAAATAAAGATGTGTAAGTGGGTTAAATAAGCTAATCCAATCCAATCCATTTTGGCCTACAGTTAAGTAGGCTTAACTCATTTGGTTCGCTTTTTAAACAAATAAAAAAACTTTAGTCTTAATTTGTTTAAAAAGCAAGTTAAACAAGTTAACCCATTGGCAAAAAGAGTAAATGTGTTAAATGGGTGGGGCTCATCTGACTCTCCTTTTAAAAGGCCTAAACTTATGTAAAAAGTAGGTTAAACGAATCAATTCACGAACCAAAACTCACCTACGTACTTCTAATTAACTTTGTAACTAGAATCTACCTTCATAAGAGTCATAGGGATGAGTTTTATACGAATATGAGCTCCCTTTTAAAAAAAATTATACAAAAGGGCTCGTTTTAAAAAAATTTTACATATATGGTATGCTGAAAGTATATTAAGTGAATGCATCTTCAATCGCATGCACTTGATACACCTTCAGTATCACAATTTGAATTAAAGGAATTGAAGTCGCATTAAGTTGATGCGCCTTTAGTATCGCTTTCTTCTAACCCTATTAATTCCCTCTTATCCAAAACGATAAAGTAATGTTTTTCCAACCCTTAACTTGCAAACCGAATAGAAAGTTTGATATAGTGATCAATTCTATAAAATTACAATTGATGAAACACCTCAACAAATATGGTAAGTGGAGAAGAAATAAATGCATGGGATGATCATCCAATGACCATATGAGTCGAATAGAAGAAAAAGTAATTATAAAATTAGGATAAATAAACAATACATTAAACTACAATATATGATGAAAAGTAAAATGTATTTCGAATAATCAGTATATACAGAAAATTTGTAATGAGTTAATGATAACATCAACATAATGGAAAAATAAAAGAGAAAACAAAAACAATAGACTAAACATATCTATTGATGCCTACGCCATGTAAAGGTCCACACAGTATAGGAAAGAAATACATGCCCCCGTTTAGCGTGTGTCTGAATAGGCTTAGGTGGTGGATCATCGAACTTAAGTTCCCTATGAGGAATCGGGTCAAATATAAGCCCCATAACTAACCATTCGAGGTTTCGATCAGTTGAAACATTCGATCGAACCTAAATTATAAAGTAAAGCTATAAATATTAGTACAAATGACTCCGTAAACTTGAATTTAAGAAAATAAGTAATAAAATAGGAGACTATAAAATCTTCAAATTTTAAGCATAATAAGTACTAATTACCAAAAAGGTGAAAAATGTAATCTAATAACTAATAAATTACTAGAGATAGATTATATGTATATTAAAAATTTTAGAATGACCAAAATAATAATTAGGAATGTTCACATGTACCCCACATGTATTTACGTGTAGATAAAAATACGCGAAATTACCTAAATTGACCAAAAACTAAGTAAATAATTAAAGAAAATTATAAATTAATCATGGAAAAATCAGAAGAGGATAGAACGATCCAAATCTGGTCATAGCAGGTCAGGATCTGTAAAATAAAAATTAACCAATTAGAATTAGACAACACAAAAGCCAAAAATCAAGGAAATTGGGCAAAGTCATATCTAATTAATGCATATTAATTACTAAAATAGTCTATAAATAGGGAAAAATTTTCCAAAACTCATTTGGGCAGTGAGGAATCAGAGAAAAATCGAGAGACTAAAAAATTTAAGAGAAAATCCAGAAAACAAAAAAAAAAGAAAAGAAAACTGTGCAGATAAAGAAAGTGAGCTAAACCCACACCTCACCACCACTTGGGACCGAGCCACCACCACCACTCCACTCCAGACCTACCGTCTAGGCCGGCAGGCTGACAACCTTAGACCGGGTTTAGACGGCCAAAAAGCTTCGAACCAAGTGAGTCCCTTAATTACCTTGATTTTGTATAATTTAGTAAAATTATTTATTTTGCCCAGAAAATTATGAAACTTGTTATTATGAGGTTTTATTAGATATGGTATGATAGTTGATCATTTTTTTCTAAGGATTAGAATTGATCTTATGATAGTTATTTATATATGTAAATATCCTAACGATCTTTTAATGGATATAATTGTGCATCTCAATGAAAGAATATTCTGTTGGACATGTGCAAAATATCTAGAAGTGTAAAAAGATTAAATGTATTTTTGGTGATTAATTTTGGAACTCCTTTATATATGTAAGAACAATAGAAGGAATAGTGCTATAAGGTTACAATCAGATTAAGAATTATTAGACCTTTAGTGAATCATGATTTGGAGAATTATAGTTTGGAGTAATAATTAAGTGTAAGTAAAGCCAAATGAATATGAAATGGATCATAAGATTTTTATGTAGTGCTGAGGTAAGTACAATGATATCATTAGATAGTACTTATAAGTGGTAAATAAGATGGATAGTTATTAAATGATACATAAGAAATGAAGTAAGATTGCTATGTAAACTGCAACCGAATATGTATCCAAACACCCTAAAATAGTAATAGGATGAGTAACAAGTGACGGTGGAGATGGAATTAAAGTAACAAATTGGAGATAATTAGGACTTTTGATCAACAGTTACTTAGTTATTTTAAGGACTAATCTAGAAAGGCATAACTCTTTAGAGAGTAAATTTTATGAGATAATCATCTATTAGTAAACTAGTTATGATAAGGAATGTTGATCACAGATAGTTATTCAGGGATCAAAGGTTAAAGAAGATAAGAGATAAGTAGTGATTTCAGCGAAGGACTTTCATTTGATCTTAGTTAAATAATAATAAATATGAACGAAAGGATTGGTTGATGAGTACCCTCACCCTAGAATATACAAATGGAGAAAATGCAAGTACAATGATGATATTGAGGTATTCATTCCCTATAAGTTAGAAACTAGTGAATGGAAAATGATTTAAGGTGATTGAGATTATCATTACCTATTAGTTTAGAATTTATATTAGAGAAATGATATTAATCCATAGAATCGTAGGATATGATGAAAATGGAATTTAAAAGGAAAGTTACTGATGGTAGATTATGAGAAGTTTGTTCATATTTATAAAGAAGAGACTGAAGAAATTACCAATAAGTATCGAATCTACTAATAACATATAAGGGTTCAAATGTATTTCTGAAGATTATTTTGTGGATATTCGAATTTCATGATTAAGTTAATTAAAAATCAAACCTATGGTCGAAACTCTGTATTGGACATTGTAAAGGAGACTTTAAGAGTTAGAGGAGTGACTGTCAAATTTTAGAATAATCTTAGATTGGAATGATGTTAAGATAGGATCAGTGCATAAATTATATTCACAGAATTAGGAGAAACAAATGCATGCCAACTGTATATGAAAACACTTTTGGTGGTATCCGTCAATAGTATTTTGATATACAAAGTATTTGTGAATAGCATTGTTGAAGTTGGGTTATCATAAGTAAGATATTGAAATGGAAGATATGTGATTTTCGGAGGAGAGAATACGTTTTCATCAAGCTCGTTATATTTGGAGAAGGGATTTCGGTAGATATTAAAAATATTGAATTGGTGATTAGAGGAATAATCCATTGAAATAATCCAATATACAAAGAAGCTATGAAGCTACAACGTACTTCATATTAGCAATTACAATAGGCAATCTAATAGAGACATGGCAAATCTAAAATTGTCAAACTGTTGTTGTTGAGTCTCATGTCATGTTTATTCTATCTGTATATCCTGTCATGTCATGTCTAGTCTGGTAATAATCTCAATACTATCTCTTTTGCTGAGCCTGTCAATCAACAGTCATATTCATCCTTCTCAAGTCAAGTCAAGTTAAGTCAAATTGAGTTATTAACCATCTCATTTGAATTTGAGATGGAGAAGCGTCGAGATTTGCCAAATTTTCTTCTGTTGATCCTATGCTAAGCTATATGAAGAACAAATGAGAAGCTATGACAGTAGTATAATCATTTGAGTGGAAGATTTTGGATGAAAGGAAAGGTGATAATATAAAGTGAATTTAGAATCACTAATGATCATAAATAAAACTTAAGAAATAATCAAATAAGGAATAAATAGAGAATAAACCAATAAGAAAATTTGCAAGGTTATAAATTTAAGTTATAAGATAGTACAATACGCTTAGAGGATTGCGGTGATGAAATAAGCCTTGATTGATACTAAGACGAGGAATGCAAAGGAAGGAAAATTAAGAGATCGAGCAAAGGTCCAAGTAGAGAAGAAGTAGAATATTAATAAGGAAGCAATTCGAAAACCTAATTAGTAGACCATACAAAAGTTTTATTTGAAAATAGTTCAGTAAAATGGAAGATGGGTTTTAAGGTTATGAAGTAACCCACAAAAATACTGGATAATCAGGTTCAGAAATTCAAGAGTTGAGACACATAATAGGTAAAGATACGACCGGATGAAGATCTAGACCTAGACCTAGAAACTAAAGTAGAACTTAATGTAGTGAAGACGAAGCATTACTTGTAGGTTCTTCAATTTTTAGAGTAGTAGTAATATATAAGCTGTCAATCCTAGCAAGTAAGCAATACATAGATATACAGTAGTTTCGAGGACGAAACTATTTTAAAGGAGATAGAATGTAAGCCCCACAACTAACCATTCAAGGTTTCAATTAGTTGAAAGACTCGATCGAACCTAAATTATAAAGTAAAGCTAGAAATATTAGTAAAAATGACCCCGTAAACTTTAATTTAAGAAAATAAGTAAAATAGGAAACTATAAAATTTTCAAATTTTAAGCATAATAAGTACTAATTACCGAAAAGGCGAAAAGTGTAATCTAATAACTAATAAATTACTAGAGATAGATTATATGTATACTAAAAATTTTTGAATGATCAAAATAATAATTAGGAATGTTCAAATGTACCCCACATGTATTTACATATAGATAAAAATACACGAAATTACCTAAATTGATTAAGAACTAAGTAAATAATTAAAGAAAATTATAAATTAATCATGGAAAAATCAGAAAAAAAAATCAGATAGGATAGAATGATCTAAATCTGGTCGTGGTAGGTCAGGATCTGCAAAATAAAAATTAACCAATTAGAATTAGATAACACAAAAGTCAAAAATCAAGGAAATTGGGTAAAGTCATGTCTAATTAATGCATATTAATTACTAAAATCTTCTATAAATAGGGGAAAATTTTCCAGAACTCATTTGGGCAGTGAGGAATCAGAGAAAAATCGAGAGACTAAAAAATTTAAGAGAAAATCCAAAAAACAAAAAAAGAAAAGAAAACTAAATAATTTTGGATTAATTAGGTGATTAAGATACTAATTACTGATTTAGATAGTAATTAGATGTTTAGGGTTGTTAATCTCTGATGTGGAAACCTAATCCTAGCCTTTGAAGTATTAAGTATAGTTAATTTAGGAAATTAGGTAGTTATTGTAAGAAATTAATAATATGTAGAATTGAAAATTAATAAATCTAAAAAAAATTAGGGTTATTTAAATAATATTAGAATAAAAATAAAAATAATACTAAATCTGAATTAAGATTTAATTTTAGGTAATTGTATAAAAATGTAAGATTTTCTCACATCGGGGATAAATCCGATTCCCCAATTAGGAATAACGTGTACCATATAGTTTAGAATATTGAATTAAGACCTAATAGGATATTTGAACACTTAAGCTGAATGTGATTAATTTCACATTAGGATTCGAGCATATTTAGGACTTAGAAATTGAACTAAAACCTAATTTAGAAATTGATGCGGAAACCGAACCTAAACCTAACCTCAAACCTAGAATAATTGTAAAAGACTTAAGAACTCGATAATTAGGTATATTAAACCCTAAACAAAACATAACAATAAGCGTTATAGGTTAAAATGAATCTATAATCGTTATATGAAAAACTAAAACCACATTTGTGTTATAAGAATGATCGACGATAGCCCGAGCAAGTCAGACCTCGAGTGAGTGAGCGAGGAGTCGAGGTAAGTTGAGATTAATACGATGTTGTATTTTGAAGGCTTAAGATTATGCTTGATTGTGCTTGTTAGATAGTTAGATGTGTGCATGTGCTTGATTATGGGTGATGCTATGATTCTGTTTGTTGCTCTAGCATGTATTGTATGAAATAATTGATCACCCTAAACTGGACTTAATCAAATATATGACCAGTAATTGTAATCGGACATGCAAGGCAACCCATTAGGGGAACTTAGGATTCTCCGGCCAAATACCGACCCCTTCAAAAGGGATAGCGCAAGATTGCATAATGGTCCCTTCTTCATCCTTAGCCGAACTAAGTGACAGGCGAGGAGGTCGTGGCGAGGGTGAAGTCAATGGTTCGAAAGTAGTCGCGGGAGGAGCGAGGTCTCCATTGCACAAGCCTAGGTTTGGTCCGAGCTGTTGCATTAATGGCAACTCCTCAACCTGGATTAGAGCGGACGTAATTTCTCTAATCTCACGACAGGCCAGATAACGTCATGAGATGGCATTTGCTTGCACATGCATTGGACCTAATAAGTTGATTGAGAACCTTGTTGTATTTATGGTATAATTTTAAGTCCTCCATCCTAACTTACTGAGTTGTGGTTGCTTACATCCCTATAGAGTCGTGCAGGTACTAGCTACGAAGCGGCAAATAACTACTCTAAAGCTAGCAACTGCTGGATCTTGAGGAGTAAGGAAAAACATTGAAGAATAAACACATACTTTTAAGGTCTAGGTTTTTATTTTAGAATTATTTTTCATTTTTGAAATAATGTAATAACTAGGAAATATATTAGGGAGAATTATTATAAACTTTAATTGCAATAACTTAATTATAGTGTATATATATATTTCCTCACTTTCTTAGGTAAATGATTTATTTAAATTACAAACTGTTTACTTCAAAGCGGGTTAGTCATGGACGCCTTGTGTAGATCAGGTCTAAGATAGCGATTGTAAGGCCAACTTCTATCTTAAGTTGGTTTACACGGTAGGGCTGTTACGACTCTACCGCTTCGGGACGTGACATCAACTAGATGGCCTGGATGCAGCTGAGTAACACCCTCACCCATGGATGACTGTGTAAGGTTAAAATGTCACTTTTGAGAAATTAGTAGAGATGCGAGGTTAAGATGTTGCTAAGACTAGGGAATCATGTATGAGTTAAATCCAGCCCTAGAGTTAGATTTGACTCTTGAAGTAGAAGCAATGCTTGACCTAGGGTATGTGTTGTATCCCCTACTGATATGCTCTAGGTCTACGGAATGACAGGCATGTGGTGAGATATCATCACCGAGATTTACCTAACGACGCATTGCTCAAGCCTTGCCTCCTCGAACTTGAACTCTAACTCTACCCTTAGGTGATGCACAAAGAGCTGGCATCTCCTTATCAGCAAGTGGTCCCTACTCCCCACCGTGGTCCATATAGGATAGCTCATTACGCTTTCTTGCTGTGAGTAGAGGATACTGTAAGTAAAGGATAAGGCTACTGTACTACTTAACGAAGTCAAGTGCCTCATTTGCAATAGCCAGCGTTGTAAGATAGTCAAGTGCCACGCTAACATTCTTAAGAGAGGCCACCTAAAATAAGTAAAGAAAGCAGATGTTAGCATATATGATAGCAAGTATAAACAAGTGAAAAATAATATAATGGACAATTTTAGATGTACGTACTAATCGACCAATGATAGCTTCGTAGTATGTAATATAATGCCAAGTGATCTGTTTATACCACGGCTAGTAGCTTTCATTGGCCCCTTGAGGACCCTGGATGTATATTAGGAATCTATGTCTTTGTCCCCAAACCTGGAGGTAAAAAGAGTGTATGTTGATCCAATCAACATTCGTCCTACCCTGGAGGTCTAGTTGGTGGAGCTACTCTAAGGTATTGATGTCACGCTCTGAAACAGTAGAGTCGTAACAGCCCCGCCGTGTAAACCATCCTAAGATAGAAGTTGGCCTTACAACCGCTACCTTAGACCTGATCTACACAAGGCGTCCATGACTAACTCGCTTTAAAGTATATAGTTTGTAATTTAAATAGATCATTCACCTAAGAAAGTGAGAAAATTTATATATATACACTTTAATTCAGTTATTACATTATTTAAAAATGAAAAATAATTCTAAAGTAAAAACTTAGACCTTAAAATATGTGTGTTTATTCTTCAAAGTTTTTCCTTACTCCCCAGGATCCAGTAGTTGCTAGCTTCAGGGTAGTTGTTTGCCGTTTCTTAACGAGCACCTGCACGACGTCTATAGGGATGTGAGCAACCACAGCTCAGTAAATTAGGACGAAAGACTTAAAACTATACCATACACATAACAAGGTTTTCAATCACTTATTAGGTACAATGCATATGCAAGCAAATGCTAATGCACGACGTTGTCCGGCCAGTCGTGAGATTAGAGAAATTGCGCTCGCTCTAATCCGGGTTGAGGAGTTGCCGTTAATGCAACAGCTCAGGACCAAATCCAGGCTTGTGTAATGGAGACCTTGCTCCTCCTGCGACTACCTTTGAACCACTGTCTTCACCCTCGCTGCGACCTCCTCTCCTGTCACTTAGTTCGACTGAGGATAAAAAAGGGGATCATATTGCAATCCTGAGCTATCCCTTTCGAAGGGGTCGGTATTTAGCCGGAGAGTCCTAAGTTCCCCTAACGGGTTGCCATACATGTCCGATTATGATTACTGGTCATATATTTGATTAAGTCCAGTTTAGGGTGATCAATCATTTCATGCAAATCATACAATACATGCTAGAGCAACAAACAGAATCATAGAATCACCCATAATCAAGCACATGCACACATCCAACTATCTAACAAGCACAACCAAGCATAATCTTAAGCCTCCCAAAATGTAGCATTGTATTAATCCCAACTTATCTCGACTCCTCGCTTACTCACTCGAGGTCCAATTTGCTCAGGCCATCGCCAATCATCCCTATAACACAAACGTGGTTTCAGTTTTCATATAATGATTATAGGTTCATTTTCTCCTATAACGCTTATTGTTATGTTTTATTTAGGGTTTAATATACATAATTATCTAGGTTTTAAGTCTTTTATAATTATTCTAGGTTTGGGGTTAGGTTCAGGTTCAGTTTCCGGATCAATTTTTAAATTAAGTTTTAGTTCGATTAAGTCCTAAACATGCTCGAATCCTAATGTGAAATTAATCACATTAAGCTCGAGTATTCAAATAATTGGGTCTTAATTTAGTTTTCTACGCTATTCGGTACACGTTAGTTCTAATTAGGGTATCAGATTTATCCTCAATGTGATAAAATCTTACTTTTTTATATAATTACCTAAAATTCAATTTTAATTCAGTTGTGATATTATTCTGATTTTTACTCTAATATTATCTAAATAACCCTAATTTTTTTAGATTTATTAATTTACAATTTCACATATTACTAATTTCTTATATTAATTACCTAATTTCCTAAATTAACCATACTTAATACTCCAAAGGTTAGGATTAGGGTTTCACATCAGAGATTAACATCCCTAAACATCTAATTACTATCTAAATCAGTAATTGATATCTTAATCACCTAATTAACCCGAAACAATTTTTCCATCATTTTAGGGCTAAAAATTAACTTAAAAATTTCAAAAATTAATTTAAAAAAAAATGGCTTCATAGCACTATTCTATATCACATGATCATCCTACAGAAAAAAAATTGAGCTCCAAACTACACTCCTAAGCCTATTTATTTTCCATTCTAATCATGCTCGGTTTTGCACAATTTCTTAAGGACCCTATATTTTCAGACGTGATTAAACTAAATCACTATTTTTTCCTAAATCTACATACAATAAAACCTCAGAATAACAAGTTTCATAATTTTCTAAAACTATTTACTATTTTTACAAAATTACACAAGAATCGGGCTGGAAATCGGATTCACCAGTCTGGGTAACTCCAGCCACCACCAGCTGCCGTGGCCTTATCGGTCGACCTAGGTGCTGCCACCACCGTGTGGTGGTGGTGGCCATCCACTTCCAGCTACTCGTCTAGTGGTGGTTCCCTTTAAAGGCCTTAATTGCACAGTTTTTCTTATTTTTTTTCTAACTCGAATTTTTCTCTCTATTTTTCTTACTTTCCAAGCTGCCCAAATGAGCTCTGTGATTTTTCCTGCTATTTATAGGGCTTTAGGGGAGTTATTGTGTATTAATTAGACATGACTTTGCCCAATTTCCTTGATTTTTGGCTTTTGTGTTGTCTAATTTTAATTGGTTAATTTTTATTTTGTGGATTTTGATCTGCTACGACCTGATTTGGATCATTATTGATTTTTCCTGATTTTTCTTGATTTTTTCTTAATTAATTATGAATTTTATTTAATTATTTAGTATAATTTTAGCACATTTCACATATTTTAAGTAATTACGCGTATTTATACTTACATGTAAATTCATATATAGTACAAATAAATATTCCTAAATATTATTTAGGTTATTTTATAATTTTTAGTATACATATAATTTATCTCTAGCGATTCGTTAAATACTGGAATACATTTTACGTATTTTCGATAAATAACGAGTTATATACTTAAAATTTGAAAATTTTGCAGTCTTCTATTTTATTACTTATTTTATTAAATTCAAACTTACAGGATCAGTTTACTAATATTTCTAGCTTTACTGTATAATTTAGGTTCAATCAGGTCTTTTAACCGATCGAAACCTCGGATTGCTTAGTTGTGGGGCTTACAGTCGACCTCCTGTGGAACGTACTGATATTCACCAAATGCTGGATGACATGGTTTGGAAAGCACCACTTAATAATGTGGAAACGTATGAGTAATACTCAAACAGTCCAAATATGTCGCTCGACAATACAGAAGTGAGGTAGTAACTACAACAACTCCTCTGTATAAAGCTTCCAAACAACCTAAAGGGAAGAAGGAAAAAAAAAAAAAAAACTAGTCAAATAACAACGGTTATCACTTACGGCCAAGAAAAGGATAGCAAAGAGGATAATTTATCGTATCATACCTGCTGCGTCATTTGCATGTCAAAAGCTATGCGATACACATTTACGACATGCATTTTATGCTGAGTTGTATCTTGTACTATACTCCATGTGGCCACCAATGGCCTATCCCCATTAATAATAAACTCATATCGAGTAAGGGGGCAGCACACGTTGCCCTAACTAAACTGCCCAGATGCCGAAAAGTCCTCCAACAATGGTAGGAACATCAGGTGAATAAGGTAGAGAATTTATTCGTAAATATGAATCCTCCCATCAAGCTAAGTATGTATATACGTATGTACACGCTATCGGATCATCTCATCTTCTGCCCTACGGGGAAATATTCGAAAGTGCTCCCACAACTACGTCAGAAATAAGCAAGTACCCCTTATCCGAGTAAGCTTCACGTCCAGCAGCCTCTCTCCTACATTAACCTAGCTTTCCTCATCATCCGTCTTTGTCTACCCCGCCACTGTGAACTCCTCAATTGGAAGTCCAAACTAGACCTCAACATCCTGTAGTGTAATGGTCACTTCTCTAGTGGGTAGGTGAAACATGTGTGTCTTAGGCCTTTATCTCTCGACAAGTGTCGTAATCAGATATCAATCTAACATAATAAATAGGAGTTGTACAACTCCTCAGAACCCAGCCTCTTGTATGTATGACTCTATCTTAGGATGTATAGGGAATTCCCGCTCATCCTTACATAATGACATCTCATTACGCTACATTCATAGTGCATAGGCTGCCTCCTAAACAAACATTCGGTTAAGTTAGTAAGTAATACATTGTTAATAAGATAATTGATTGTAAAAGATAATGATATTACTCACCCTACCCTCCCAAACAGCCTATGAATAGTGACTAGCCTGTTTCATAAGTACACGTAGATATCACATACAAACATGTTTAGTATACCAAATAAATAAATAATATAATCATTACAGCTATGAAAGTATTACAATATAATGCCTAGATAGAAAAGAATATGTATCAGCCCTATTAATCTTCGAATACCTCCTCCTATTATGTTCTTCCCACCCACATGCACTGTATCTTGTTTTGTGAGACCACTCTCAAACATCCATCTCCATGTGATATCGCTTACGCCTAAATTTACTTTTCTTTCATAATAAGTTAATATTCGAGTGTAAATAAGGAAAGCTAACTTCCAGCCAGTTCAATTCATTATCAATCAGGTAGAAATGAGCTTGGTAACAATCCATCTGGTTTACCCACTTATACCATTGTCCTATTGTCGATTTGCTATCCACCCTCATACTCACTGCAATAGCACATGCATGGGAATAAGGGATTCTATATATTTGTCACTTTTGACAAGTGCAAGTGCGAGTGCGATCCTTAAAGTCAACTGTATGTGTCCTTCCTCCTTCCTTCAATCTAGTTTTCATCATTTGACTACCAGTTAAAATTTCGAAAATACCGTTTTGGAAGCTAAATGAGATGACTTTATGTGCACTTGCCCACCCCCACCAAGTTTCATACATCTTTAGGGTGTAATCAGTATATGTCTTCCTAGAATTGATTGTCTCCTTTGTGTCCTTATGCCTTTCCTCTTAATAGGCGACGTAGTTGTAAAATATCTTTTTCACTAATATAATAATAGGTAATCCACACGCTGATTTTAAAGTGAATTTATAACTCTCAATAATGTTTTATGTCAAGTATCCAAAATGGTAACATCCATCATATGCAAGAGTCCACCTGTCCAAATCAACATTGTCAAATTACGCGGGAACGTCCTCTTTAGCTGGGCTAACTTCTCCATGAAACATTGGAATTTCCTTTTTATGCCTACACACCTACAAACCAAACAAGTTTCTTGCACAATTAGTTTTTATGGATCATGTTAAAGTTACTAATAACGTGTCGCAGATAGTATCTCTAAACTGTGAATGGTGGCTGCCAGCATACTGACTGGTCCTTATACGAAGAATCAATGCCAGATGCTCTATTGGATATAAGACATAACATTTCCCTCTTTTGGTCGACTACATGCACTTTAAGCTTCCATAAAAACCACCTCCATGTTTTTGCCAATTCTGTATTAATAAGAGCAAATGCCAATTGAACTATTGAATTGTCTCCATTCGTATTACAAGCTACCAACTTATGCCCATACTTTTTGTATAAGAATGTGCCATTGACACATACAATAGGTCGACAGTATTTGAAGGCTTCTACAAATGGCTCAAATGTCCAAAAAACCCACTTGAACTGGGACTGACCTCGCTATGGTGAACTACTCCAACCCCAATCCACTTATGTCCCTAGGTTGGTTAACTTCATTACATTTAATAGTCTCGGCAACTCATTATACGATTTCTCTCAATTACCATATACCATCTCGATAGCCTTTCACTTTATCTTGAAAACCCTTCTATTACTTACTGTGTACTCATATATAGTTTGCATGTTAGTTGCAAGATTAAGTATCTTAACATCAGGGTTGTTCCGTACACTATTAATGAATAATATAACCATTATGTTGCTGTTGAGCTGAGGGTAATCTTAGTTCATCATCGAGTTTATAAAAGTGAATGAGCCCTCTAGAATTGTTATTTTGAAAAGAACCTCTACTTTCTTCAAATAAGCTTGTAGCCTCTACTTACAAATTTATTCTTTCTTCTTACAGTAGACCGCGTATACGATTGGTTTCGAAATGGCCACATGAAAATCACAATGATTTCTTAGGTGGAACAACTTAACTGCATCTATGAGATCCTTTTTCATGTTGAAATGCATATCGACACTTGAGTCAGCAGAGTTGATGGTGTCGATATGCATTTGATTAACATCTCTCTTAAATATTACATAGCCACTGCTATTATACCAGCTGTTGTAAAATAGGTAGGGTCTTTCACAAGCCTATTAATAGATTCGTTTATTTGTGGAAAGTCTTGAAAGTTTCTACTAAACAATACTTCATCAGTTCAACGGTAGCGCTTGCTTGGGCCGTCACTGCGAAATGCCCGGACCAGCACCCTTCTCTCGACAACATGTAGTATCACCTGGGCTTCTCCCAAATCCTCAGCGTGGTTATCTTTGGTCCCAACATCATCTTTATCACCATCCACATCTATTGCATTCTCCTCATCATCAACATTTATATCCGTATACATTCTCTCTATATACGGATCATAAGACTCTTCATGTTCAACAATGGGACTCAATACTGCGTTAAGTTGCTCTTCTATGATATGCATGTACTTATATTCAGAGAAATCTATGTATGGTTTATTAGACTGATCCACATTTGTTTGTTTCGCACTGACATTGTTGAATGCACAATGGGTTTCGGAAGGGTTGGATTGTCTAGCTCATATATTTCATGCTCACCCCGAGCACTCAATTTCCCAATGTGTCTTATATACACTTCTTGAATTCTTCGCTTCTCAAAAGACTCTACCATTTTAATGAAATTCTCAACATCCCCATCGTCTCTAACGGCCATTAACTTGTAGACAACTCCAACATCATGAAAAAGGGGTGCCTATACACGAGTTCAACACTACTTGGGTCAACTTCAATGCATTTACAAATTCTCCAACTGAAATGAGAGAAGTTCGAATCATTCATAATTTTCAACTTCTTAACAGTCTCTTTATCATACTCCGGCCCTCAACTACCTATTACTATACTTCCGTTCACATAAATAATAACTTTCACGTAATTTATTATTTGCACCTTAGTAATGCCATGATAAACCGAATATTTAGATAACATAAAAAATTTCATCTACACATCGAGTGATAGCTTTACAAAATATACTTAGTTATCTTGTTAAGCTGCATTGCCAATACAAATGCCTATCTTTGACTTTTTAATTTGACCTAACATAATAAAAACGCCATATAATATATATATACACACACACAAAAAACAATTTCCACTTATATTCCAACATTATTCATACTTATATTTATATAACTTATGTACCGTAATACAAAAAATTCCTAAATTTAGACAATATAAAATATATTTTCGTCAAATAGTAATAATTTACAGTACATCTATAACTATGAAATTTATGTTATTAAGTAATAAATTTTTTTCTAAAAATAATATTGCATAACGTTGATTATTACTAAAATAACAAAAAAATTAACTAAATAAAATTCCAATAAGTTATAGATTATTACCCATAATAGATGTACACTTGCATTAGAAAATAGTCTAGTACTCCAATTATGGTTTTCTTCAATTTTTCTCTATATTTTGAAAATTTCATAAATCAATATAAGCAAGAATTGACTCTGTCTGCGCGGATTGGGCCTTATATAAGTAATATATTGAAGACGTATGCAGTAGATATATCTTTAGTGTAAAAATCATAAGATACTGAAGATGCATGCACTTGTGTACCTTTAGTATATAATATTCATAATTTTTTTTAAATAAGCCATTTTTTTCATAATATTTTTTAGAAAAGAGCTTATATTCATATAAAACTCCGTAAGGATAAAAGTCTCACCCGTCTTACCTCATCTGTTTAACTTATTATTACTATTTTTAGAAAACATATTATTATTTTTCAGTCCAAATCCATATCTTTAGAGACCAATTCGAAAGCACATTTTTTCAACATTTTACAGCCATTTACTTGGATAAGCTCATGTCGTCATATGAAAAAAAACAAAAAGAACCATATTTGGAATTTTAGGTTATGACAAAGTTGTGTTTCACACATTAATGTCCCAAATAGTATTATTTATTTTATTTAATAAAATGGGATGAGATTGGTGTTTTTAGTTTTAAGAAATAAAATAAATAAAGTTTTACTATTGTTAAAATCTATTATTTATTTTATTTAATAAAAATAAAACTTTCAGTAGAAAATTTAACAACTTTTGAGGAATTTATTTAAATCTATGATCTCATCTAAAACATTATAAAGTTTTAAAATAATAGGAGAAAACCTCCCTAAAAACTTAATGGGTAACACATTGTAAGGTAATTAATAGGCTGAGTACATTGTTAATTAACGACATACTTTTTTTTGCATAAATTTCGTTTTTAGATTATAATGATATTAATATCACTATTTAATCAGTATCTTTAAATCCAAATAACTTTTATGATTCAATTCGATTCGATTTAACTTGAATATAAAATCGATTTGATTTAACCTTCATTAAAATCGGTTAAATCTCTAATGAATTTGATTTTCCGCTTTGAACTTTTGAACCCATGTTATAATATTGGTTTGAACTGAAGCTTGTAACACCATGTGCAATGGCTGTTCCTCGACCACATTTCCAAGGATGAAGACAGAGGTAGGTGCCCCTTGACCGTTGATGAAGCATGCTGATTTGGCGTGTTTAAATGCTGTGACGTTTCTCTTACGAGGAACTCCTCCAGCTTAATTTTATTTTATTTATTTTGCTTAGTCGTTTAAGTCTATAGGCCCACTAAATTTTTTATAAAAATATATTAAAAAACTTTTATAAAGAAACTTATTGATATTTTTCTTAGAACGAAAAATTTTTAATATATTATATACATATTATAAGTAAAGTTAACTCGTTTGCGTGCACCGGAAGAGGACATAATAGGAAGTTTGGCACGTTTATTAAATTACTTGATCTATTGATACGGTCATCTGTACAGTAGCGTTGAATCGAAAATTACCATGCATAAAAAGGAATGGGGCCAAAATGCCGTCTTGACGTGGAAAACTAAAATTCTCAAGTGAAAAACGACATTAAGCAAATCCAACTGTGGGATCGTGAAATCGGACGTCTATCAGGACCAGACTGAACGAAAATCAAAACTCCCTGCAACGAAACTGAAAAGGGAGAGGGAGACACACACACAGTGGAGACTCAATCTTGGATTCGATGATACTTCTTCAATCTCACTCCAAATTCCTTCTCCACACATTGTTGAATCGGGTTCAAAAGTAAATTCCTCCTCCTCCTCCTTCTTCTCGTTCTGACTCCTAGGGTTTATTTACGAATTACATTATTTCAAGTACGTAAAATGTGTATTCATCTGTAGTTTCTGATTAACGAGGGGAGAACATTTTTTCGAGTTTGAATTGTAAATACGCGATTACATTCCGTTCATTGATTGATTCAACCTGTGATGGGATCATAAGCGTCCAGATAAATTGAAATGATTGAGCAGGAATTATCGGTACTTGCACGAGTAATTAGAACCCGATATAGGATCGCGAGCAACTTTATGAAATGGCGTAGGTATGAGATTGAAGAATTTGTTTGAAAGTAGGTTTGTCAAGTTTTTATGATTCAATTAGATGTTTATAGAGCCTTAGATGTGTATTGAAGAAAAGAGTTACAAAATGAACTCTCTTCTGTTTAAGTTAGGATGTGTAAAATGTATGTAATATGCTAAATCTATTCTGTTAGTGTGAACTGGTAAGATTGTGAAAACCCTCTCTGTCGGTTTCATTAAATAGGATTGATAAAGCTTAATGATGTTTGGTGTTGGCTTTTACATGGTGGAACCTTGAGGTGCTATGACCTAGATCTAGCTTGTGATGATAGCTGTTGTTTACTTGTCCACTCAGAGGATGTGATGTGATAAATAGTTCCTTAAGTAACAAACCAAATATGTTGACCAAATGTTTACATTTGCAATTGGGATAGACCTACTTTGATTTTCATAGTAGTTTTTGGAGTTTTTAATGGTCATTGTCTATTGTAGTTTTTGTCTTGTTGGTTTGTGATATTAAGGAGTTTCTTTTTGCCACAAATTGATTTTTTTCTTTAGTTTTATATTCAGTAAATTACCTGTTTACCTGTTTTGAAAGCAAGTTATAGGAAAGAGAAAAGATTGTGAATATCTTTCGTTTTCCAGGACAGTGCTTTTTGCATTTGATTACTGTATAGCAACTTGTTATGAGGTGAGTTGCGCCTTAGTTTGTTTGTATTAGGACAAGTTATAGTCCACCACTGCATAGATATAGTCTCTGATAGTATTGATTTGAATATCCCATGAAACCCTTTCGAGATAGCTCTACTTAGTTTGATGTCCTTAGTCTAGCTAATATCTTTTTTTTTTTCTTTTTCCTTGTATTAGGCTCTCTAAAGGGATGTTTTTGACACGCATTTTTGTGAAAGAATTTATTTCACATCTAAAGATGTCTCTGCCTCTCTCTAGGTTGGCTTTTGAATGACTTGTGTAATGTTCTTTTTATTTCGGGTGAGAGGAGATGCCATTTGGCACAATGTCATGGATAATCTCTTAAACCATTAAGAGGAGAGCCACTGGCATTGTACCTTTTTCTTCCTTTTATAATGAATAACACAATGCATGGTGATATATTTAACTTTTTCTTGGTTGACCATGCTTATCTCTAGTGTCTAAATTCATTTGACATGCAGCCTTGAGAAAGGAGTGGAACTTGATTACCAATGGATAGAGTTTGGTGATGTGAGGTATCATGTACAGGTAATGAATGCTCCTGCCATTGACATTGAGTTGCTTTCTTTTGGTCTTGAAGTTATCGTGAGGAATGACATTTTGGTAAAATTCATAGATATTTTTTCATGATTTATAATTTGAATATATGAAACAATCTGGAATCTCTCTCTAATGGTTGAAGCATAATGTAGGTTTCAATGAAGAATCCACATATCTTGTTGTTATCACTCTCATTACCCACTCCGCCTCCTGAGACTGCTTTTGCTGGTGGACTTCCTTCTGGAGCCATTGAAGCTATAAAAGCCACATATACTGTTGGTGTGCAAATCCTCGATCCTCCAAGGGATGGCTATAATCTAACATTAAAACTTAACCTGTCAAAACTTCCTCCAGATGAAGGTTCAAGAGTTTCTTTACTTAAGGTTATCATATCTTGCTATGTTTTGTCATCATATTTGCTTCAATTAACCCATTTCTTTTCTTAATCTCTGTGTCAGTTAACTCACTCATGTCTGTTTGTGTGGGTTGTTCAACTTGTAGAAATTGAGTGAGCGTTGGAATTTCTGATGTGTGTTTAAATGATGTCAATTTAGTAATTGGTACCAATGGGATATGCCGAAACATTGCTGCTTGAAGATACATTCAGTCTAATCAAACTCCAGCCCTAAACATTGAATTACAAAATATAACATCCCGTTTTCTTTCCATTTCCTCAACCCAGTTCAAAGCCCTTAATTCAGATGCAAATCCTCTGGCTCAATTGATGTTTAGATCCAGCAACTGAACTTCCCTGCAATTTCTTAAAGATGAATGAAACCTACAGTCAACCATGAGTTCACCATGAAGGAGTGTGCTGCTGTACAAGAGCAACTGAGTATTGTCCCATCAGTTCACTGAGATCATTTGCGCCTTTCTCATCTCCCTTCTAAGCACCTCCTCTGCTAAAGTCCTCACACTGGAGTTTCTTGAGCTCATAAACAAGTCACAACAAACTCTTCCCCAAAGGTTTCTTCCCAAGAACTTCCTTAGCCAAAATCTCATTGGTATAATTGATATCAGCAGTATATTTCTAAGTGTGTGATTGTGTCTGTGTTGGAGAGGGAGGAACCATTGATGAAGGTATAGATGCCAAATTTTTTAACTTGTTGAGGCCCTGAAAATGAACCAATGTGGAGATTATGTATTGAAATGAAAAATGCAAGAAGTTAGGCACCATTCTTGCATTCTTCCCCTAAAAGATAAAATGCTTCCTGCGGTTGTTTTCTGTGGGATTGAAGATGCCTTTTTTGGATCAAATTGAATGAAGCATATGCTTTTTGATCTAATTTCTTGCTACAAATATAGATAGGATTACTAGAATTCTTTGGAGTTGAAAGCAGTATGCTTCCCTATGGTGAACATGAATTGGCGAATTTTGAAAAAGCTGCACTGGCCTATGCAACACAGATTCACAAGACTCCTTGCAGTATAAAGAAAGCTTATTGCATCTTGAAGTGGTTGATAAAAGTGATATAGACAGGAATATGCCTCCCTATGGTGAACATGAACTTGGATTCCTTATCTATGACAGAAAGAATGATATATACGTTTCCACTTCGCTGGATTTTGCTTTTTTGATATATCAGCTGTAAGACCCAGAGTGGATGCTATGTGCCTATATGATCATATGATTTACCCTAATCTTTTTTTAAAACCATCTTATGACTTTATATGGCCTATAGCTTAGCCATCTTAATAGAATGAATAAGCCTAAACCATTTTTTCCTATGTAGTTCATGTCAAGTAAATAGATGCCTTTATCTTTATCAACTAAGTTGGATTATTTATTTATTTTTTTGGGTTGTAGTTTATATTAATTTTTTTATGAAAAGAAAGAATAGAAACAATACTCTAGGCCATATGATTCCTGTCACTTGAGACTCTTATTCTGTTTCGGTGCTGACACCTGTGTTCTGGATATTGTGCAGACCGAAGACACTCTCTTCTAACTAAAGTTGCCTCTGTAAGAGAAATAGTACTAGGTGCCCCGTTGAGAACCATATTTAAACATCTTGCTTCAAGGACCATGGGTCCTAACTTCTCTGAACTTATAGCAGTCGTGCATCAGCCAAATGAATCGTTTTTTGTTGTTCCTCAGGTATGATGTTGGTAAACCTTGATTTGAACCTTATAATTATCATCAAGTGCTATGTTCCTTTGATTTATGAAGTTGCTCTTCTCTGCTTGCCCACCATATCCATATCTAGCTCTTCTATTTCCTATGTGCACCTTCACTTGCCTTCTTCCTTGATTTTGTTTAAATGTCTGCTATTGAGAATTGAGATGTTATTGCTCCTGTATCATCTAATGTAATGATATCATCACAATTGCTGGTGTTTTCATCTTCTGTTTTGAAAAGTAGTTCTAACCATTTGAGACACTGTTTCATTACCAGGTAGATAAGGCAATCGTTGTGTTTCCCATGAGATTTAAGGACTCCATAGATATAATTCTTGCAACTTCTTTCCTTCAGGTAACTCCATTCAAGTCTTCTTGCTGCATTTCATATGTTGTGTGTTTAGTTTCTCAGTTGCAAGTAGGAAACTATTATCAATGGCTGACAAACATTCATTGCATTAAAATTGATATTTGTGCATAAAAATACTGAAGGAATTTGTGGAAGCAAGGCGAACAGGTGGACTCAGTAATGCCCCTCCTTGTTCTTGGTCAGCTTCTTCTCCTCTGGAGCTGAAGAATGCTCCAGCTGAAGCATTACAAGCAAATGCAGGATTTGTGTCTTTTGGTATTCTTGATGAGACTTACTATTTCTCCATCTCAAATTCATCTATGTTTGTTATCACATTGTAATCTCCTATGATGCAGTCATTTTCCCGCGTCATATAGAGGGCAGGAAGTTAGACCGTACAGTTTGGAGTCTATCTACTTTTCATGCATATGTTAGCTATCATGTCAAGGTGAGTTATTTTACCTTTTCAATGCCCTTCTACTCCATCTGCTTTTGTCTTTTCACCTAAATAATCATTATAATGGATTAGTGAAAAAAGCAGGAATTGTTTTCCTTTCCTGTGAGTATATATTGAGTTTTCTTTTAGTTCAGTCTAGGTTGTTTCTTGTTAGTATCTGGATTATGTGTTTTTTCCTTTTCAATGATTAGTTGGAAAAATTAGAAATTGTTTTAAAAAAAAAAAATGTTTAGCTGATTGTTAGCCTCACTATTTTCCAGTTATAAAGTAAGTTATGTCCTTTGCCAAATTTCTTAGATTATCAGAAAGTTGTTGATTAACCAAAGGTATAAATGGCTGCTTAGCGGAAATTAGAATGCATCCGTAGGAATACAATCAAGATTCTACTATTCATTATCTTTTGAATTCCTGATTCTTTTGGTGTTATCTGAAACAGAAACATTTACATTATTCATGTACCAAATTACCAATTCATGAAACTGGTCTTAAAATATATAATATTTGGTGCTGTCATTCCATTCAGACTTGATATTTCAAAGGTTTAAAGATTGAAAATAGCAGATAGGAAATGTACATTCCACAAATCTCCTTTTTCTTTTTTCCTGCTATATTAATTATTATCCATGAAGCTGATGCTATATGGTGGCTTCATCTCATTTGTTCCTGAAGCTGTACCTTCTTTGTCCTTGCCGGAAAAAAGGAGCAGTCTCATCTTTTTTCCTTTTTTTGGGGGATCGGTCGAGTGTGTTACTTGTCTTCTTTTAAACATGTGAGTAACCTCTGATGTCAATTATCTTCGACCTCTGCTTTTTCAGCGATGGCCATTTCTTTCCCAAGATGACCTCAGAGGATAGAAAGTGTTGGGAACTGTGGGCTTGTCCCCCAATTTTGGAAGAAACTCCTTTTGAGTAATATGATTATATGAACCATTATATAATATTGATGCACGAAGGTTTTTTTTTTTCTAACAAGGACCTTTCTTCCTTGCATTTTAAAATATCTACTGATCGCAGATTACAAAAAAGAATGCTGTTATAACCCCATATCTGCATGTGTACAGCAGAAGGAAGAAGGCAATTGTCTAGGGAGTTAATGTCATGTCTGTTATTTTTTAATTTTTGGTGGTGGTTGTTTTTCCCGTGATGTTTGCTGTGTTTGTCGGGTGTATTTCTTTTGTCTAATGTGTTGTTGGGTTATGGGGTTGTATGTGTTGTAGTGGTACCGTGTCATCAGTGTAGTGGTGTTGCATTGTGGTTAATGTATTCGTAGAATGTAAGATGCAGTTACTTTGGTAACTGCCAGCCTTGTTGTACTTACTGGGGAAAAAGAAGAAATGAAATATAGACTGTTTTCGGCCGTAATATACCTATTTTAGACACTACAGGATCATTGGTTCTCTCTCTATAATAATACCCAAACAGTAGATCACCATAGGAAATCGTGGAGGGAAATCAATTAGAGTTAGCACACAGCCAACAACTCCATGTCAATTAAGATCCTGTGAAAGATGCTGCATCATATGGCACAATTTCTTTCCTTCATCCGCGTTTTGTTTCTCTTTCTAAATCTTTCTGGAAATTGTACATCCTCATTCGACGAAAGTATGAAATAAACATGAAAAATTTAAATAATTCTGTGTAGTACATACATAGCGGTGAACCTCCTTGATGATTAGCTTTTTATTTGAATTCTTTTCTCTCTGTTGAATTATATTGCAGTGCTCTGAAGGTTTCATGCATACCCGGATGCGAAGGCGTGTGGAATCATTGATACAGGTGATTTTTTGCAGTTCATCTTAGCACTGAAATTATCGGTTGTTCTTTAATGGAGACTTTGGAGTTAACTTCATATAGTTTAATTCCATCGTTAGTTGAATCGGTAAGTTTTAGAAGCTGCAATTTCGATCTTGGCTTTGGATTTACACCACTAATGGGGTAAAAAAAACATTGCTTGATGAAGATTATTTAGGGCTCAACTTATGTATTTAGGTAGTTAGACATCATGCCTTCTTGCCTGAATATTAATTAGCTTTACACGATAAAGGTTACTGCTATAAGTGAATGAAACATAACATCATAAGTTGTATTGGACAAGACTGTTATGTTTTCTTTAAATTCCTTGCTATTTCCACCTTATCTCTGTGGATCAAAAGAAGCATTTTGGGAGAAATAACACCTAATGTTGACGAGAACGTATGCCTTAATAGATATTGGGTAAGTTACCAAATACCTCTTGTGATGATGTGAACAAGACAAATGACTGGTGTTGGCGGTGGAACTTGGCGCTAGTTTTTGTTTTAGTATCCGCTGCTTGTTTCTTAGATCAGGTGCCTCTTATTGCTGTTCCTGGGATCAGCATGCTCCTAATTCCTTCAGTTTTTATGAAAATTCTTATTTGTATGTCGCTATTTTAAGCCAATTGGTTGCTGAAAGATTGTCGACGGTGTCCCAGGCCTTGGACCGTGCCAAACCCAATGCAGAAAGATCCAAGAAACTCTCTAACAGATCTTTTAAGAAGCTGGTTTGTCATGATTTAATTTTTCTTTTGGTATTTTCCTAGGATAATACGACTAGTTATAATATGATCCCCTTTCATGTTCTGCAGAGCCTCAAAGAATCTCGTGCAAATTCGAATTCATGAATTTGCAGAAGTCTGACATGGTTCGGAGCAGAAGATGGCTAATTTATTCTTTTTTTTTTTTTTTCTTAATAAGTTAGAGATCCTAGGTACTCAAACTGTATTCTTCTGATGAATTATTTCTGCACTCATAGTTGATGTTCACAAGTTTTCTGCTTCATCAATTAGCTGTCTTTTGAGTAGGGAGGCGTTCCTTGTTTATTTGTTTTACGGTGTAAAATCTGGAATCAATCCATTACTTCGACAGAATGTAAAAAGAAGTCCGGAACAGTATTACCTTATGTATGTATTAAGTACTTGTTAAAAAAAAAAAAAAAAAATTCTAGTACTGATTATACAATTTTATAAGTTATTTATCTAATGACTTCAGTAATCTTTAGTTATAAGAATTAGACTAGACGGAGGAAAACGGATAGAACAAGTATAAAGAAGATTAAATTAAATAGTTATAAAAATTAGACTAGACGGAGGAAAACGGATAGAACAAGTATAAAGAGGATTAAATTAAATAGTAAAAGTTTATTATGTTATATTTGGATCGTATATTATTGGATATAAAATTTATATTAAAAAATTAATTATTTATATTATAAAATAAATAATTGTTTATAATAAAAATAATATTAATTAACTTAATATTATAATTTGGAAGGGTATTTTTAAAAATACAAAGTATCTTTTTATTTTTATATTATGATATAAATAAGATGAAATTTAGATTTTTTGCTTAGTCTATTAGTTTAATTTTTATTCAGTTATTAAGTAAAATTATAAATTAAGTATAAGATAAAATTTTTTGTTAATATTATAAAAGTTATGTAATCAAATGCTATCTTAAGAGTATCTAATAACAATTTTCTTTACAAAATCGAATGGTATCTAAGTGTATTTAATAACATTTTTTTTTAAACAAAATCTAAGTATTTGGTTTTTTCGGAGACAATTGTCTTTTTACGGAAGATAACTTATAGGAGAAATGTTGCCAAATTCAGATAAAAAAATTGATTCAGGATTGAGAATGAGTTAAGAGTCAAAGAGTTAATTGGGATTAAATTGAGAAATATTATAATATAATTTGTATTTATTTATAAAATAATAAAAATTATGTATTTTCTTAAAGATTAAATATTTAGAATTTATTTTGATTTATATTTTTTATAAGAAATTGATGTATTTTTTAAAAGTAGAAAAGAAATAATATATTTTAATTCAAAAAATATAATAAATTCTTGTAAAAATCAAATCAAATCGATTAGATTGAATCAATATTACTATTTGATTATTCGAATGGAGTTTTTGAAGGGATCAAATCGAATGAGATTTTATGGATCAAGTTGGATCTAATGACGCTTGTTTGGAGTGTTTCATGCAATCCGATTTCCTTGAGTGGAAATATCGATACCGAATAAGAGAAATATCTTTAAGATTTCCCTTCCCTTCCTAGAAAGGAGTTTCTAGAGTAATGGCTTATCGCTGTCAATCAGCCATACATTTCCATATTTTGTGGTTCCACGTGGGAAGAAATTTATCGCAGAAGGAACTCTTGACCGATTACCAAAAAGATCATGCAAGATTCTCTGGTGAAATTTCAAGGTGCAAATTTTCCCTAGTGGGCTATGAGGTCCCATGACTTGATCCCTAGGCCTCAGGCTGTCAAGCTGTCAATACTACTTTATACAAATTGACAAATTAACCTCGACTAAAAAAATTGGACTAATGATCAATCTGTTTGGGATGGAATGCCCATTCCAAGTTAATTATATATTACAGTGTTTTCTTATAATTTACGCCACGTAATTGCCATTCGTCATTCAAACCAAATTCCCTTGGCTCCCCACGTCTCCATTCATCACCTAAGCTAAAGAGTTCTAATTCTATCTGCTTATAGGGTTTTTTTTGGACCCAGTGTTACGCACCAAAATTATAGATATATAAATTAATTTATAGTAGTAACTAATTTTACAGTACTTATTATAAATATAATTTATAAAAAGCATTTATAATTTCTTAATTTAAAGTAAACAGTTTAATTGAAAATTTAATTAAAATTTACAATAAAAATTAAAATCTTAAGTCATATATATATATATATATATTTACATACACATTATCGTAAAATTTTCAAAAGATTTTATATATTACAATTGTTTGTTGTATCACATATCATATATCAATTTATAATCCTAAAGATACTAATAAAACCTTAGAATTTTTATTGTGGCATAATAATTAGAAGTTAAAACCTGTAAGAGAATCTATACGAATATGAACAATCATAACTCAGCAAGTTAAGTTGGAAACTCATGAAAGTATAACAAATACAAATAAGCTTATTAAATAATTAATTATATGTAATGCAACAAGCAAGTACCATCATATAATACAGTTTAGTCCGTTATGAAAATAGAGTAATTTCACTCGCTCTAATCTAGGTTAAGGAACTTTTTATTAATGTAACAACTCACAGCAAAACTTAGGTTTGTACAATGGAGATATCATTCTTCCCAAGATTTTCTTTTAAACCAATGCTTCTATCCTTATTGCGACCTCCTCTCCTGTTACTAAATTCGGCTAAAGATAAGGAAAAGACCATTATGTTATTCAACACTATTTTTTTCGAAGGTGTCAGTATTTGGTTAGAAAATCCTAATGATTCCCTAAAGAGTTGCAATACATATCAAATTAGAGTACTTAAGTTGGTTATAGTTAGGTACGATTTAGGGAAATCAAACAATTTCGTACAATTCCATTAACATTAATCATCCAACATAACACAAAATGCAGTACGAAATTAGATACCTAAGCACATGTGCACATAACTACTTATAAATACAATCAAATACAATCTTAAGTCTCCAAATACTCTAAAATAGCACTCTGAAATATGATAAAGTATTAAACCCAATTTACTTGAAATCATTGGTCCCTCACTTAACCAATCGCAAGTCGACTTCTCTCTGTGTATCTTATAATATAAATATTCTCTTTAGTATTTATATTTTGATGATATATATCCTAAGTTATGATTTAACTCTATTCTTTATATATTCACACTATTTACTACTGATTCATTCTAAGTTAGTTCTGGGTTTGATTTCTGAATCTAATTCAAGTTTTAAATCAATTCTAACTACGAGTATTATTATAAATCTTAAAAATGCGATCCAAACACTAACGTGAAATTAATCACATTAGACTCAAATATCTTAATTATCGCTTTTGGTTCTAAATCAGTATTGTCAACTACTAGATACACTTAAATCCTTATTAGTATATCAAATTTACTCTTGATGTCAAAAAAATTTATATTTCTCCTATAATTACCTAAATTTATGTTTCGTACCAAATTTCATGTGTATTAATATTATTACTATATTATTTATTTTAGCTTAATATTTTATATTTACCATAATTTCAATTTCACATATTATCAAATTACTTATTTTTACTACATAATACCCCTAAAAATCACATTTAACACCTTAAATATCACAATTATCATACCATATCAAATATGAACATCTTAAAATCCCTAATTATATATTAAATCGGTAATTGTTCAATTAATCATTAATTAACCCAAAAAATCCCTAATTATATGCATATTTTAAGGGCCTAAAAATCACTTAAAATTTTCAAAATTAATTTCTAACAAAGGGCTTCGTAAAACTGTTATATATCACCTAAGTAGCTTACACAAAAATTTTCAATCCAAAACTATACTCCTAAGCCTATTCATTTTTAATTCGTCATATCCTCTAGAGCTGTTTGTGGGTTTTGCTTACTATTTCATTCGTCATTTTGCACTTTTTGCCCTTTTCTAATTAACCCTATTTGAGCTTTCTACAAGCTTTAACCCATCCAGCGATCAGCCTTATCTGTTCTTAGTCATGGTTTGTACTATCTTGGTATCAAAGCGAAGGTTTCGTGTGAGTTGTAGTTGGTTCTTCTTGAAGTTCTGTTATACTTTGTTTTGCATGTCTAAAAATAGAGCAAGTTACTGTATTCATTTGACTGCTGTGTTGTTAAATGATATTTTTCCTAGAGTATTTGTTTGAGCTTTGAATCTATAAGGAAGAATGATAAACTTAAGTATGAATGATAGTGAAGTTGTCCACCATGGACTATAATCTTAGGAAACTCCCAGAAGCACAGGTAGAGACTTGATGAGGTAGTTAATTTCTTTGTAGATCTGACTTGAGCCGTTCATACGCTGTCTTGCCAACCCATTAAGGCCACACAAAACACTTCACAAGCTGCTCAACCCATTAGAGATCAAAACCCAGCTTAACCTGTTCAAGTGGAGGAGTTGGCGAATGAATGAGGCGAAGGATAGACTTAACAGAACTTGATGAAGAGGAAGAAGAGTATTTTGAAGAAGAGCATTTTGAAGAAGAGCATGTACAAATCCCAAGAGCTTCTGATCATGTGAATTTTCGGATCTCGAGTTTCAATTGATCTAGGAATGTTGATGAGTATCTGGAGTGGGAAGAGAAGTTAGAGTGTATGTTTGATTACTTTCAGTATGAAAATTTTGAGAAGGTAAGAATTGTTGTTGTTGGTTTCTCCGAATATGCCACTATATGGTGGAAGAATTTTCAAGCCATGAAAAGATGAGAAGACTATTGAGAGATTAACACATGGCTCGAGATGAAGAGAGTGTTCAAAAATAGGTTTGCGCCAAAAATTTATGTCCAAGATATATTCACTCGGCTTTAGGAGCTAAGACAAAGAGGCCAAACTTTTGACAAGTATGTTCAAGAGTTTCAAATACTCATGATCCGTTGCGAAATGAAGGAATCACCAGCTCAAACAGTCTAAAGATTTGTTATTGTGTTGAGAGGAGGCGTTCAAGATGTTGTAGAAAGATGTTGTAGAGCTTCAACGATTTGATACAATGATGAAGCTGTAAGGATTGCCTAACAAGTAGAAAGGCAAAAGAGGAGTCGAGTACCAGTAAGGATGTTGACTAATCAACCTGGACAGGCAAGTCACCAAACTCTGTCGAGTACCGAACAAAGTAGAAAGGTTAATGTAAGAGCTAAGTGTAAGCTCCAAAACTAGTCATTCGAGGTTTCGATTGGTTGAAAGACCCGATCGAGTCTAAATTATAAAATAAAACTAGAAATATTAATAAAATAATCCCGTAAATTTGAATTTAAGAAAATAAGTAACAAAATAAAAGAATATAAAAATTTCAAATTTTAAGTATATAACTTGTTATTTATCGAAAATGCGTGAAATGCATGCCAATAATTAACAAATCACTAAAGATAAATTATATGTATACTAAAAATCATAAAATAACCTAAATAATATTTAGGAATATTTATTTGTACTATATATGAATTTACATGTATGTAGAAATACGCGTAATTACTTAAAATACGCGTAATGTGCTAAAATAATACTAAATAATTAAAGAAAATTCATAATTAATTAAGGAAAAATCAAGAAAAATCAAGAAAATAAGGAGTGATCCAGATATAGGTCGTGGAAGTTGGGAAAAATAAGAAAAAAAATTAGCCAATTAAATTACAACAACACAAAAGTCAAATTGAAAGAAGATAAGGCAATTGTCTAATCAAATTAATGTATAATAATTTCTCTAAACTTTTATAAATAGGAAAAAAATTCAGAGAACTCCTTTGGACAGTTAAGGATTTGAGAAAAATAGAGAGACTCGAAAATTCAAGGGAAAAACTAAAGAAAAAAAAAGAAAAGGAAAACTGTACAATTAAGGTCACAAAAGAGAACCCAGACCCGACAAGTAATTACGAGTGGACGGCTACCACCACCACACGATGATGACAGTGCCCAAGTGGGCTGACACATCTATGGCCACTGACGGTGGCCGGAGCCACCCAAATCAGTGAGTTTGATTTTCAGCCCAATTTTGTGTAATTTTATAAAAATAGTAAATATTATTAGAAAATTATGTTTTTTGTTATTCTGCAATATTTTTGTATGTAGTTTTTAGAAAAAATATTATTTTGATAAAAATATGTCTCATAATATAGGGTCCTTAAGAAATCATGCAAAATTGAGCATGTTTCGGTTAAGAAATAAATGATCTTAGAAGTGTATTTTTAAACCCAAAATTTTTGTGTAGATTACTTAGATGATATAGAATAGTGCTATGAAGCCCGTTTTCAAAAATTAATTTTTGAAAATTTTAGATAATTTTTAGGCCTTAAAATGAGGCATAAAATGGATAATTTAGGGTTAATTAAGTAATTATATGGTTAATTCCTGATTTAGTGAATAAGTATGTGTTTTAGGATGTCGAAATATGATGGAGTATAATACTTGTAGCATTTAGGGTATTAGATGTAATTATTAGGTTAATTATGTAGTAAATAAGTAATATGGAAAAATAGTACATTTTAAGTTAATTTTGTAAATTAGGATAATTAGGTGTAAAATCTTATTTAGGATAAATTTAGACATTTTGAAATGATAATTAATGTTGGGAGATAGTAATTAGAGTAATAAAAATATTATATGTGTATTATGTACATAATAAGTAATAGTACATAATACACAATTATATTAGAATAAAAATTGATATTATAATAATAATAAAAATATACAATAAATTTGATAGAAAACTTGAAAAATATAAAAAATTTCTTATATGAGGAGCAAATTCGGTACACTAATACGGATTTAAGTGTACCAGGTGAAACAAAATATTAACTAGGGGTAATGAGGGTATTTAGGAGATCGGGAAGTAATGTGATTAATTTCACATTATGGGTTGAAACAAATTTATAAGGTTGGAGTATAAAATATTACTTAGAAATCGAACTAAAACCTAATTTAGAAATCGATGCGAAAACCGAACCCGAATCTAACCCCAAACCTAGAATAATTATAAAAGACTTAAGACCTAGATAATTAGGTATATTAAACCCTAAATAAAACATAACAATAAGCGTTATAGGATAAAATGAATCTATAATCGTTATATGAAAAACTAAAACCACGTTTATGTTATAGGGTTTGAAATGATTGATCACCCTAAACTGGACCTAATCAAATATACGACCTATAATCATAATCGAACCTACATGGCAACCCATTAGGGGAACTTAGGACTCTATGGCCAAATACCGACCCCTTTGAAAGAGATAGCGCAGGATTGCAATTGGTTCCTTCTTCATCCTCAGTCAAACTAAGTGACAGAAGAGGAGGTCACGGCGAGGGCGAAGTCAATGGTTTGAAGGTAGTTGCAGGAGGAGCGAGGTCTCCATTGCACAAGCCTGGGTTTGGTCGTAAGTTGTTGCATTAATGGCAACTCCTCAACTCGGATTAGAGCGAACACAATTTCTCTAATCTCACGATGGGTCGGACAACATTGTGCGATGGAATTTGCTTAAACATGCATTGCACATAATAAGTTGGTTGATAACCTTGTTATGTTTGTAGTATAGTTTTAGGTCCTCCATCCTAACTTACTGAGTTGTGGTTGCTTACATCCCTATGGACGTTGTACAGGTACTGGCTAAGAAGCGGCAAACAACTACTCAGAAGTTTACAACTGCTGGATCGTGGGGAGTAAGGAAAAACATTGAAGAATAAACACATATTTTTAAGGTCTAAACTCTTATTTTAGAATTACTTTTCATTTCTGAATAATGTAATAACTAGGAAATATATTATGGAGAATTATTGTAAACTTTAATTGCAATAACTGAATGATAGTGTATGTATATATTTTCTCACTTTCTTAGGTAAATAATTTATTTAAATTACAAACTGTTTACTTCAAAACGAGTTAGTCGTGGATGCCTTGAATAGATCAGGTCTAAAATAACGGTTGTAAAGCCAGCTTCTATCTTAGGATGATTTACACGGTAGGGCTGTTACGACTTTGCCGCTTCGGGACGTGACACCAAGTAGAAAGGCTAACCTGATGGTGAAGTGCCGACTTGAATTTATGAGAAGTGGTACGGGTTTGGCAAGAAAAAGAGTCAGATCAAGTGCCAAGGGTTCGAACACATGGCTGTAAGACCTACAATTAGGTATTTGAGGTTAGACTCGTAGAATTTAGGACGATCGATTAAAAGATCCGATTGAGTCTAAATTATAAAATAAAACTAGAAATATTAGTAAAAGTAATCTCGTAAATTTGAATTTAAGAAAATAAGTAATAAAATATGAGAATATAAAATTTTCAAATTTTACATATATTACTCATTATTTATTGAAAATACGTAATATTCATTCCGATAATTAACAAGTCGCTAAAGATAAATTATATGCACACTAAAAATCATAAAATAAATTAAATAATATTTAGGAGTATTTATTGATACCAAATATGTATTTATTTGTAAATAGAAATACGCGAAATAAGCTAAGATAAGGTTAATTAATTAAAGAAAATTTATAAATAATTAAGGAAAAATCAAGAAAATTTAAAAAATTATGGAAATGTATAGAATAGGGGCTTGGAAAGCAGAAAATTAAAGTAGAGACGAAATTAAGAAGCAATTAGGGTTTTTACAAAAAATTGTGCAATTAGGGCTTTTAAAGAGAACCCAAACCTAATGAGCAGTTGGAAGTGAACGTCTACCACCACCATATGGTGGTGGTAATGCCTAGATGGGCCGATATGCCTTAGTTACTGACGGTGGTCAGAGACACCACTTCTAGTAAGTTTCAATTTTACCTGATTTTTCTTCAATTGTTAAAAATATCAAAATTAGTTGGAAAATTATGAAACTTATTATTCTTGAATATTTTTGTATGTGGTTTTTAGGACAAAAATTATTTTCATGAAAATATGTCATATAATATATGATCTTTGAGAAATTATACAAAATTGAGTATGTTTCGGTTTAAAAATAAATGACCTTGAGAGAGTAGTTTTGGACCCAAAATTTTTGTGTAGACTACTTAGAGGTTATATAATGGTGGTATGAAGCCCTTTTTCAAAATTTTTTTTTTTAATTTTTTGTATAATTTTTAGATCGTAAAATGATGCATAAAATGGATAATTTAGAGTTAATTAAATGAGTAATTACTGATTTGATGCACAATTATATGTTTTAAGATGTTCAAATCTAATTAAGTATGATATTTGTAGTATTTAGGGTGCTAGATGCAATTATTAGAGTATTATGTAATAAATAAATAATAGTAAAATTTAAGTTAATTTTGTAAATTAGGGTAATTTGGAGTAAAATTTGATTTAAGATGAATTTATATATTTTGAGATGTTGATTGATGTTGAAAGATGATAATTAGAGTAATAGAAAAACTAGATGTGTATTATATACATAGTAGATAATAATACGTAATATGCAAAAATTGGAAATATAATAAATAGAAGATATTAGAATAAAAATTGATATTATACTAATAATAAGAATATATATAATAAATCTGACAGAAAACTTAAATTTACGTAATTATATGAAAAATATAAAAATTTCTCACATCGGAAATAAATTTGGTATACTGATAATTAAGTCCTTATTAGTATATCGAATTTACTCTTGATATGAGAAAATTTTACATTTTTTCTATAATTAACTAAATTTATATTTCGTACAAGATTTAATACACATTAATATTATTACTATATTATTCATTTTAACTTAATATTTTATATTTACCATAATTCCAATTTCATATATTATCAAATTACTTATTTTTACTACGTAATACCCCTAAAAATCACATCTAACACCCTAAGTATCACGATTATCATACCACATCATATATGAACATCTTTAAATCTCTAATTATATACTAAATCAGTAATTATTCAATTAATCATTAATTAACCCAAAAAATTACTAATTATATACAAATTTTAAGGGCCTAAAAATCACTTAAAATTTTCTAAAATTAATTTTTGAAAAAATGCTTCATGGCACTGTTTTATATTACCTAAGTATGCTATACAAAAATTTTCAATCTAAAATTACATTCCTAAGCCTATTTATTCTAATTTGAAAAATACTCAATTTTGTTTGGTTTCTTAAGTACCCTATATTTCCAAATGTAATTAAACCTAATCAATATTTTTTTCCTAAATTTACTTATATTAAAATATGAGAATAATAAAATTCATAATTTTTTAGATAAAATTAATAATTGTAATTATTTACATAAAATTGGACAAAATTAATGACTCATCAGACTTTAGGACTTCCAACCATTAGTGGCGGTCCAGTGTGTATCAATCGGTTTAGGCGTTGAGTTTAGAGTGTAGCGGTGGCGGTGATTCGATTCCAGGTGTGGTGGTTCATGGGTTTAGTTTACTTACCTTTACTGCACAGATTTTTTATAAAACCCTAATTCTCTTTTAATTTTAACTCTCTCTAATTTTCTAAGATTTTAAATTAACCAAATTAGCTTTTGGTAGAGTTTGGTTATTTATAGGTCTCTTAGGGAATTTTAGTGTATTAATTAGAGTTGATATGCGCTTTATCCTCTTTCATTTTGACTTTTTAGGTATGTGAACTTAATTGGTCAATTTTTTTCTCTTCTTCCCTAGCCTACCATGACTCAATTCTAGACAATCCCTACTTCATTGATTTTTTCCTTGATTTTTTTTATGATTTTCTTTAATTATTTGGCAAATTTCTTGCAATTTTCAAACATTTTAGGTAATTTTGCGTATTTTTACTTGTACGTAAATATATATGGAGTATAAGTAAATACTCTTAAATGTTATTTATATTATTTTATGATTTTTAGTGTGCATATAATTTATCTTTACCAACTTGTTAGTTATTGGAACTCATTTTACATGTTTCTGATAAATAACGGGTAATATACTTAAGATTTGACATTATAATATTCTATTATTTTGTTACTTATTTTCCTAAATTTAAACTTAAGGGATTATTTTTACTAATATTTTTAGTTTTATTTTATAATTTTGGCTCGATTGGATCCTTTAACCAATCGCCTTAAATTTTACATACTAAATCTGATCCTACAATTACAGGGCTTACACCTAAGCTTGACTCGAACTGCTTAGACTCATTCTTACAATCATGACCTCTCTTGAACCAAACCTAAAGTTTAGCTTACCCAATTGAAATAACTCTCCAACAGCTATAAGTCTCGGATAAGGCTAAAGGATTAGGCCAACGATCATTTCCTAACTTTTCAGATCACGTCAATTGCCATATGCCCACTCCCCTATACTTACAAAAGTGAATTATACATACTAATTACTTTTTAATTGTTGCCACCACTCCTTTATAAATATATGACCACCATTCAATATTAAAATACTTTATACTTTACATACTTAAGCCTTAAAGCCACTAGCATTCTTAGTCTCTTAAAGCACCCAGCTAACTTAAGTATTGGAGTGATCATGTTGAACAATACCCTGACACTCTTTCACCTTTTATTGTTTCACATGCTTTCTTATTTACGCAAAGTCCAATCGCATCCTAACTAATACCAACAAGAACTAAAGATGACACTATCTTTTTTTCTTGTTTTTCTTCCAACACTACATTTATTGAGATTTCTTTTTTTCGCTAAATTGAATAACATATTTTTTCTTTTTCATATGAGGGCATTTTTAGGATTTCCATTTCAATTCATCTCTTATTCTCCATTATATCATATGAACTAAACAACGTAGTGATAATTCAAAAACACTTAACAAAACATTATAATATCTATTCACTACTTATTATGCACCTATTTCATTCCTAAGTAATTGCAATTTAATCTTACTTTATTTCATTTAGTCAACTAAACGAGACAGTCATGTTTCAATTGCTCTTCGTGTGGAGTTTTGTTATTGTCGAAAAACTTTAAAATTTTCTTTCTCCAACTATTACCTTTAGAGAAGAGAAGAATCGAATCTAATTAATTTCATTTGAGATATTAGTGCTCATATCGATAGTTCATCACAGCCTTATACATTTTTATAGGTAGAACTGATTGTTAGTACAAAACCAAATTCCTAAATGTGTTTCGAATGATGTGGTCTTCTAATGCATGGGCTTATGTTTCAATTGCTATTGATTTACTGGTGTGTCTAAGAGTTTAGTTATCATTAAGACTTACCATGGGAAATTTAACTAAAATGGCTCCCTTGAAATATCGAAGAAAATTAGAAGAGAATGGTCCACAAACGAATAAGAGTAGCTCATGTCAAGCTACTCGGAGGATGTAACTTATTAACGAACATAACATGACTTAATACCTCACTTAATATAACACATAAGTTGATGTCAAGGTTCGCCTACCACTAATTTTGAGCTACTCGATAAGATTAGATAAGAGTGTATAAAAAATGGACTTGGAGGGTTATTTCAAAAAAACAGAATATTTAGTAAAAATGTTAGTTATCTGTGACTTACAAGAGAAAAGAACTATTTATAGTAAGTCCCTAGAGCAACATTATAAATAAAGAAATTACAAAAAAGTATATATTAAAAGGGGATTCCTAGTACATATGAAAAAGGGTAAAAAGGACAAAAGATCAAAAATTGAAAAGTTGTATAATATCAGACAAGGTGGATAAGTGGCAATGCAACATTAGTCCTGTACAAATATTCTCCAAGTACAGTAGGCGAGAGGGGTTAAGATGTCATGGCAATAAAGGGGTCGAGACAAGAGAGATGGCAGCATGTCGAAAGAAAACTATTCGACCGTTTAAGTGAATCTCTCGTCACTTAGCAAGAACTTCTCGGTAGCGGTTGGTTGAATTACTTGGCACATAGTCTTCGGCAAAGGAATGGTCGGCATCATCGCTATCGAGTGTACAGATCAACATATGACAATTTGGAGAGCTTAAAGTGTTCAGCTACATTCTTTCGACATAAACTTTTTCGTCATCAGTAGGTTACTGAGAGAGAATTTATCGGGTGAGAGATTAGAGTCCTCGGAGCCATGTGTGAGTAATGGGACTATTGGTCGATAGTTCACTAGTTCCTTAGGGTTATTGAAGATTTGCCCTCAAATCTTGGTCTTTGTCATCTTTGGGCACATATGGAGTTAAGTCGGAGACGTTGAATATAGCAGATACGCCGAAACCATCGTGTAGCTTAATCTCATAGGTATTATCATTAATGCGCCTCAGAGGGTCCATCTGCTCTGGGAGAAAGTTTGTTTGTCCTCTTAGTAGGGAAGCATTCCTTGATAAGATAGATCCAGACAAGGTCCCTAGGAGCATAAATGATTCGTTTCTTTCCATGGCTTCCCATTTCCTTTTGTCAGGCCATAGTTTTAGCCAATTGCTCGGCAATTCTTTGATATAACATGTCAAATTCTTTGGCACGCTATAGGTCGGATTGACTCTTCCCTTGTATAGTCAGACTATTAACTAATTCCAAGGGTAGGTCCGGGTTAAGTCCGTAAACAACCTCAAATGGTGATGTTCTAGTAGAGCTGTGAGTTGAGCAATTATAGGCGAATTCAATGATGGGCAGGCATAAATCCCAGTTACGAGAGTTCTTTCCAACAATGGTGCGCAAGAGATTACCGATAGTTCTACTAACTACTTTAGTTTGGCCATCTATTTGGGGGTAACAAGAGGTATTGAACAGGAGCTTAGTGCCGATTTTCCTTTATAAGGTCTTTCAAAAGAGGCTCGTGAATTTTGAATTACGGTTGGACACAATATTCTTTGGCACTTCATGTAGTCATATAATTTTCTACAAAAAGAGGTTAGTAATGAATAAAGCATCATTAGTTCTGTAACAAGGGATAAAATAGCTCATCTTGCTGAATTGATCAATTACTACCATAATCGAATTGTGTCTTCTTGACGTATAGGGAAAGTCGAGCATGAAATTCATGCTTAGATCGATCCTTGACCACTCGAGAATTAGTAGGAGTGTTGTATATTCTCCATAGGGTTCTTTCCTTCCTTTTGCATACTTACGCACCTTATACCTTTCAAGTATTTGGTATACATCTTTCATCATCCCATACCAGAAAAAGTGTTTCTTCAATATCTCAATAGTTCTCTTGTAAACACCTCTTTTTTGCAATTTTTTTTTAAATTTTGTTAATTGATCTAGGTTAATGAAATAAACAAAAAAAATAAAATTAAAAAAATAATAATAAATAAAATAAAAGAAGAAAAGTAAGTTAGGTCATCGTAAGTTGAGTCATGAGTCGAGTTGTGTCAAATTAAAAGTAAATTAAGTTGTTGGATTAAATAGCGAGATGGATTGAATTAATTAATTTGTCTAATCAGATTAGGGAATTATTGGGCTAAATTAGATCGCGTTGGGCCTGTAAAGAAAAGCCCAAAGTAACTAGGGTTTTTAGAAGTTAGGGTAAATCTTAGAAGAATTGTAATCGAATCTTCTATATCTTTAATACGAAAGATTCGATTTTGAGCTTATAAATAGCACATTGACAAGGGTTTCAGGGACGATTTTTTAAATCACACTCCTACCTAAAAACACCATACACATACCACTCGCTGTCACATGCCACCATTGCAAAAACACCACACCACCACTGCACAACCACTACATCACTACTCTAGTGCTGCTGCAAGTCGTACAGTTACCAGATCACCATCCTAGTACCATCGCAGCCACCAGAGTCATTGCCTAAATCATCGCCCAGAACTTCGCCACTCCATTACCCACTGTCACCTAGCTTCGCCCAAATCACCGTCCACAACACTGCCACTCCATCACCCACTGATGTTCGGTAATGCCCAGATCATGTCACCCTCGCATATCCAGTGTCACCCAAGCCATCGCCTCGCCCATTGCCTCGCCTAATGTCGACTGAGCCATCGCCTACTATTGCCCTTACTGTCGCCCACCATTGCTCAAGACATCACCTATCCGCTTGCCCAGTATCGCTTAGGCGTTTCCCCGTATACGCCCAACCCATCACTTGTGCTCGTCCACAGTATTGCTAGTGCACGCTTAGATCATCGTCCTATATTGACACTAAGTAATTTTCCAGTTATTTATTTATTTATTATTTTATTTTATTTTATTTTATTTTTTATTACAATAATTTTTTATTAATTTACTTCATTGGTTAAAATAAAAAATCGCTCACAAAATCACCTTAAGGTTTTTTTGGAAAAATAAAAAAAATCTAAATTAAGTTTTTTTTTTTTTAAAAAAAGAGAAAGGATAGTTAATTAGGGTTTTCATTTAATTTAGGAAAATTAGGTTTCTAGGGTTTTTCTTCAAATAATAAATTGATAAAAATTTAAACTTGAATCAGTTTTCGAAATAAAAATAACTCTCCTACTAAATATTTTATAAAAAAAAAAAGAATTACGACTTGTTTGATTTTGATTAGTGGGTACATAGACATCTTCAGAGCAACCATTAAAAAATAAAATAGATTTTTTTCCCTTTTCTTAAAAATTCATAATAAAAAAATAATACAAAATCATTTTTAGTTATATTTTGTGAACTTAGGTATATTTTAATATTTTTATAAAAGTTACAAAAAGCCCATCAATTTGTTTTATTTTCACATGGTGAGTTAGTTTTAATAAGTTAACCCTCGAATCCAGTTTTTTGGTTCAATTTTCTAAATGCTAATTTTTTTATAATATTCGCCAACTAGTGCTCAAATTAGGGTTTTCTTACTCGAAAACCCTAATTTTATTTTTTTCCAGGTTGAACTGCTTGGCAACTTTATTTATTTATTTTTTTAAAAAAAAAAAACATTTTCTTTTCCTTAGTTTAATATTGAGTAATTTATATTAAGTGGGTTAGACTTAATATAGGTTAAATTAAGAAAATTAAAATAGGGATCAATAGAATTGACGACTCCACCTGGTGAGCAATCATGTAAAAATTAAAAATTAATTAATGACCTTCGTATTTTTTTTTTTTTGGTATTATAGTTGTATTAACAATTTTAAGTGATGCAGGCTCTATGAAAAAAAAAAACACCTGGCCCAATAAGCCATCTTAAGAATTAATGGGGGTTTTATTTTTAGTAATCATTAGTGTGCTTAGATGTGGTCATACTCGAGCCACCTTAGGAATTTAAGATAGGCCACCATTGTATAACCCTCAAGTTGTTCTGGTCATTACCCCCGCTTGGTGGTGATAGGCGAGTCCACTTGGGCTTCGATGTAGCCTATTAAACTTCTCTTCAGAAAGCCTTGAAGCTACAGAGCCTGGGACTCATAGACCTCACCCTCTTGTATTATCATTTTAAAAAAGAGTTAGTCATTTTTAAATTATTGGAAAAACTTGATCAATTTGCGGTCTGTTTGATTTTCTTTTTCCAAAAAGGGAAATTTTAAAAAAACTAGTAACCCTTATATATAAGTATTTGAGAACTTCATTTTTTAAAAAAAAAAAAAAATCCTATTTCGAATCTACTTATATATAAGGGTACTCCTTAACCATGGATTCATTATATTTTCTATAATTTATTAGTTACTGACCCTACTGCATTACATTTATGTGTATCATATTGTATTATTTTATATGTTTGATTATGCTTGTATCTCTGTAAATGTTTTATTTTTTTATGTTATATGTATGTTATTTGTTTTTTTGCCATTCCTTAGTTAGTAAAAGGCTATGCAATTTCTAAGAAAATCTTTGAAAAAGATACAAAATTATTAACATCATATTCTCTTTATTCTAAATTTAGTGACCTTGTTGTAAATAATCATTACCTTTTATTTCGTTTACATCTCTTTGTAATATAAATATAAAGAGTTCGGATAGTGTCAATCTAAAGCTCATCAACCTAGAGCCTATCTATGAAGTCCAGTTGGATAAGTACTCCTTCCTCGAAGCCGTCCTGAGTGATTGGTTGAACTAACTCCCTCTTACCAAGCAAGATTACATTTGTAGGAAGATTAGGCCAATCGTATCCCTTATGCAAGTCCAGCTCCATTGGCCTCTAATTTAGGCCCTTATCCATTATTGAGATCTAGAATCTGCTGCTTTTAACTTCGGCCTACAAGTGTTGACACCTACTATAGAAGAGTACTTGTAGCTACTCAGTACCTCACCCTTTGAAGCAGGCATAACAATCCTTGATCTCAGAGTCCAACCTGAGAAAGCTTTCATGACATTGTTGGGAGTTAAGAAGTCAGCCTTAGCGCCATTCTTATCTTCAGAAGGCTAGAAATGTCTCAGCATCCTAAGATTAGTAGGCTGGTTTTCAAGCCCAAATGCTTATTAGAGATATCGTAAGATCTTTTGTGGGGGATATGAATCGTGGGTCGAGAAGAAGGTCAACACATTTATTGTAGTAGTGTTTGGAACGGTACTATTTCCCTTCAAATATGGTCAAGTCCATTATAGGGTTGTTGAGATACTGACTAAATTTCTAGCTGGTAAATCTTATATATCGGTACTATTGGCAGAATAGTTCAGGACACTTATCCAATTGAAGAAGCAAGGGCACGGTTATTTTATGGCTAACCCTACAATTCTTGCCATGTGGTTTCTTAGTCATACGTAAGGGTATGGAGGGAATCTTTTCAAAGAGTCCCTAACAGAAAATATGAATTTGATTGACGACTTTGTCCACTACCTTAAGGTGCTGGATGAAACTCAGTTTAATGAATGGGTGTTAGTTATCAGCAAAATGTAATCAGTAGACTTTATGTGGATAGTTAGATGGAACTACTGTGCTTAAGTTGTCGTGGGGTGCACCAATTATGCAGGTCCCCCTTATCGGTATTACAGGCTGTACCGGGTATTTCCCAACTTGTGCCACTAAACAACAGGGTCCACTTCAAGAGATAGCCTACAGAGACTCCTTAGCCTTCGTCATAGTAAATTATCAAGATCCTTGTTTACCCACGATTGCTCTAATCCAACGACTAGTAGAACTCGAGAAGCTATGGAGACGGAGGGAAGTCAAGAAGATAGTTAATGTGAGAACTTTGAGAGGTAAAGTTGGAGAGTGCCAAGCTACTAAGTGATTCATCTATGATTAGTTGAAGAAGACGGGAAAGATAAACATGAGCCAGAACCAGCAAATCTTTTACCCATAGAGTAGGGCTACCGAGACACCATACGGGCCAAATGGAAACCCGATTCCGAGAAAGTAAGAGAATCATCGAGGAGTTGAAGCTGGAATATGAGAGACTGCTAAAAGAAAATCAATTCTCGAGAAGTAGAATTTGAGAAAGGAATGTTACGGTACGAAGACTTATGAGGGAAGTTGATGAAGCTCGTCCCAGCTAGATCTATCGGCTCTTGTAGATATTGTATTTAAGTTTTTTTTTTTAGAAAATTAGTTAAAAGTTTTTCTTTTCTTTTCGTTTAGTTCATTGTATAAGTTGGGTCTTATGATTAATAAATTTGCAGCTTTAGTAAATAAAATTTTCATTAGTTACGTAATCTCTTACTCATTATTATTTATTTATTTGTTTAGTTGACTTTAAAAAAAAATAAAGGAAAAAGAAAACAACATAAAAAGAGGCAAATGGCAGAATAACAAAAGTCACAAAATAAAAAATCTTTAATTTATCGAAAAAAATCTAAAACTTAGGTTTCCAAGTAAGATTTTGAAGATAGCGTCCAAACGAGCAGACTCAACTAGAAGGCTGATGTAAGCTCTAAAGTTAAGTTAAGAGACCGTAGGATTGAACTTAGAGCACAAGGTTTAGAACGATCGGTTAAAGAATTCGATCAAACTTAAATTATAAACTATAGAGAGAAATATTAGTAAAAATGACCCCGTAAACTTGAATTTAATAAAATAAGTAATAAAATAGAAGATTACAAAATTTTCAAATTTTAAGTATAATACTTGTTAATCATCAAAAAGGAGAAAAATGTAATTTAATAACTAATAAATTACTAGAGATAGATTATATGTATATGAAAAATCATAGAATGACCTAAATAATAATTAAGAATGTTCACATGTATCCCACATGTATTTACGTGTAGATAAAAATACGTGAAATTGCCTAAATTGGCCAAAAACTTAGTAAATAATTAAAAAAAATTATTAAATTAATTAAGAAAAATCAGAAAAAAATAGAAGGGTATGGATTAATGCAAATATAGTCATGGCAGGTCAGAATCTGAAAAAGAAAAATTAACCAATTAGAATTAAGCTACACAAAAGCCAAAAATTAAGGAAATGGGGCAATGTCATGTCTAATTAATACATATTAATTACCCAAAATGTCTATAAATAGGGAAAAATTTCAGAGAACTGCTTTGGACAGTTTAGCATCAAAGAAAAATAGGGAATTTAAAAAATTCGAGAGAAAATCCAAAAAAAAAATGAAAAAAAAACTGTGCAGATACGACTAGTAAGCCAAACCCACACTTCACCACCACTTGAGACCGAGCCACCACCACCACCCCACTCCAGCCCCATCATCTAGGCTGGCCGACATACTTGGACTGGATTTGGACGGCCAAAAAGCATCGAACATGTGTGTCCCTTAATTACTCCGATTTTGAATAATTTTGTAAATTAGTTATTTTGCCCAGAAAATTATGAAACTTGTTATTCTAAGATTTTATTGTATGTAGATTTAGGGAAAAATAGTGATTTAGTTTAATCACGTCTGAAAATATAGGGTTCTTAACAAATTGAGTAAAACCGAGCATGATTAGAACGAGAAATAAATAGGCTTAGGAGTGTAGTTTAGAGCTCAATTTTTTTTTCTATACAATTGCTTATGTGATATAGAATAGTGCTATGAAGCCATTTTTCTAAAATTAATTTTCGAAAATTTTACGTTAATTTTTAGACCCAAAATGATGGGAAAATTGGGTAATTTGGGGTTAATTAGGTGATTAAGATACTAATTACGGATTTAGATAGTAATTAGATATTTAGGGATGTTAATCTCTGATGTGGAAACCTAATCCTAGCCTTTGGAGTATTAAATATAGTTAATTTAGGAAATTAGGTAGTTATTGTAAGAAATTAATAATATGTGGAATTGAAAATTTATAAATCTAAAAAAATTTAGGGTTATTTAGATAATATTATAATAAAAATCAGAATAATACTAAATTTGAAATAAGATTTAATTTTGGGTAATTGTATAAAAAAGTAAGATTTTCTCACATCGGGGATAAATCCGATACCCCAATTTGGAATAATGTATACCGAATAGTTTAGAATATTAAATTAAGACCCAATAGGATATTTGAATACTCGAGCTTAATGTGATTAATTTCACATTAGGATTTGAGCATATTTAGGATTTAGGAATCAAAACTAGAATCAAATTTAGGGTTTGAACCTCGAAATAAAGTAAAAAGAATTATTAGTATATAATAGGTATACATGGAAAACAGAGTTAAAGTATAACTTAGAATATGAATCCTTAAAGTATAAGTACTAAAAAGACCTCTTTGTATTATAGGACACCTAGAGACGAATCGGCTTGCAACTAAGTGATCGGACAATTGAGAAATTCCAAGTAAGTTAGGTTATTACTTGTTGTAATAGAGTACTAGTTTTATGGTACTTAGAGACTTAGGCTTGTATATGGTTGTGATTATAAGTAGTTTATGCATGTGTTTAATGTATTTGAATTCGTGCTGAATTTGTAATGTGATTAATTTTGTGATTGATTGAATTGGTGTGAAATTGTTTGAACACCATAAATGAAATGTAATCTTATTCGACTCTAATAACCAAAAATGTCATGCATTGCAATCCGTTAGGGGATCATAGGATTCTCCAACCAAATACCGACTCCTTCGAAAGGGATAGCGGAGGATTGCAAAATGGTCCCTTCTTCATCCTAAGTCGAACTAAGTGACAAGAGAGGAGGTCGCGACGAGGGTGAAATCAATGGTTCGAAGGTAGTCATGGGAGGAGCGAAGTCTTCATTGTATAAGCTTGAGTTTGGTTGTGAGCTGCTGCATAACATTAGAACTCCTCAACCCGGATTGGAGCGGGTGAAATTTCTCTAATTTCATAACCGACTAGACTACGTTGTGCGATGACACTTGATTGTAACATTGCATGAAAATAATTGCTTGATAATCTTGTTTGTGCTTGTATGCATTCATGAGTCTCCAATTCAACTTACTGAGCTGTAATTGCTCATACCCTTATAGATCCTTTTGCAGGTCCTGATTTCTAAATACTTCAAGTATTATGCCACCCTACAATTACTCAAAGGTTATTCCATTTTGAAGCTGTCACGCCCTGAAGCGGCAAAGTCGTAACAGCCCCGCTGTATAAACCATCCTAAGATAGAAGTTAGCCTTACAACCGCTATCTTAGACCTGATCTACACAAGGCGTCTATGACTAACCCGTTTTAAAGTAAACAATTTGTAATTTAAATAAATCATTTACCTAAGAAGGTGAGGAAATTTATATATATTCACTATAATTCAGTTATTACACTATTCAGAAATGAAACGTAATAACATATGTGTTGATTCTTCAATGTTTTTCCTCATTCCCCAGGATTCAGCAGTTGCTAGCTTCAGAGTAGTTGTTTGCCGCTTCGTAGCCAGCACCTGCACGACATCTATAGGGATGTGAGCAACCACAGCTCAGTAAGTTAAGTTAGAGGACTTAAAACTATACCACAAACACAACAAGGTTTTCAATCAACTTATTAGGTGCAATGCATGTGCAAGCAAACGCCATCGCACGACGTTGTTCAACCCGTTGTGAGATTAGAGAAATTACGCCGCTTTAATCCGGGTTGAGGAGTTGCCATTAATGCAACAGCTCACAACCAAACCCAGGATTATGTAATGGAGACCTCGCTCCTCCCGCGACTACCTTTGAACCATTGTCTTCACCCTTGCCGCGACCTCCTCTCCTGTCACTTAGTTCGACTAAGGATGAAGAAGGGACCATTTTGCAATCCTGCGCTATCCCTTTCGAAGGGGTCGGTATTTGGCCGGAGAGTCCTAAGTTCCCCTAATGGGTTGCCATGTATGTCCGATTATGATTACTGGTCGTATATTTGATTAAGTCCAGTTTAGGGTGATCAATCATTTCATATAACTCATACAATATATACCAGAGCAACAAACAGAATCATAGCATCACCCATAATCAAGCACATGCATACATCCAACTATCTAACAAGCACAACCACGCATAATCTTAAGCCTCCAAAATACAGCATCGTATTAATCCCAACTTACCTCAACTCCTCGCTCACTCACTCGAGGTCCGACTTACTCAGGCCATCGCCGATCATCCCTATAACACAAACGTAGTTTCAGTTTTTCATATAATGATTATAGGTTTATTTTATCCTATAACGCTTATTGTTATGTTTTGTTTAGGGTTTAATATACCTAATTATCTAGGTCTTAAGTCTTTCATAATTATACTAGGTTTGGGATTAGGTTCGGGTTAGGTTTGGGGTTAGGTTCGTATTCGGTTTTCGCATCGATTTCTAAATTAGGTTTTAATTCGATTTCTAAGTAGTGTTTTATACTCCAGCCTTAAAAATTTGTTTCAACCCATAATGTGAAATTAATTACATTACTTCCCGATCTCCTAAATACCATCATTACCCCTAGTCAGTATTTATTTTACCCGGTACACTTAAATTCGTATTAGTGTACCGAATTCACTCTTGATGTGAGAAATTTCTTACATTTTTCATATAATTACATAAATTCAAGTTTCCTATCAAATTTATTGTATATTTTTATTCTTATCATAATATCAATTTTTATGCTAATATTTTCTATTTATTATATTTCGAATAATTATGTATTATCACCTATTATGTACATAATACACATCTAATATTTTTATTACTCTAATTACTATCTCCCAACATCAATTATCATTTCAAAATATTTAAATTCATCCTAAGTCATATTTTTCACCTAATTACCCTAATTTACAAAATTAACTTAAAATGTACTATTTTTCCATATTACTTATTTACTACATAATTAACCTAATAATTACATCTAACACCCTAAATGCTACAAGTATAATACTCCATCAGATTTCAACATCCTAAAATACCTATTTATTCACTAAATCGGTAATTAACCATTTAATTACTTAATTAACCCTAAATTACCCACTTTATGCCTCATTTTAGGGCCTAAAAATTATCTAAAAATTTCAAAAATTAATTTTTTAAAATGGGCTTTATAGCACTGTTCTATATCATCTAAGTAATCTACAAAAAAATTTTGGGTTCAAAACTACACTCCTAAGGTTATTTATTTCTAAACCGAAATATGCTCGATTTTGCATGATTTCTTAAGGACCCTACATCATGAGACATATTTTCATCAAAATAATATTTTTCATAAAAACTAAATACAAAAATATTCCAGAATAACAAAATTCATAATTTTCTAATAATATTTACTATTTTTAAAAAATTACATAAAATAGAACTGAAAATCGAACTCACTGATTTGGGTGGCTCCGGGTGTATCGGCCCACCTAGGTGTTGCCACCACCGTGTGGCGGTGGTGGCTGTCCACTCTCAGTTGCCCGTCGGATCTAGGTTCTCCTTTGTGGCCCTAACTGTACAGTTTTCTTTTTCTTTGGTTTTTCTCTTAATTTTCGACTCTCCCTAATTTTCTCTGATTTTTAACTGTCCAAACGAGCTTCTGAATTGCTATTTATAGAGCTTTAGTGTAATTATTGTGCATTAAATTGGATAAGACAATTGTCTTATCCCTTAATTTTTGGTTTTTGTGTTGTCTTAATTTAATTGGTTAATTTTTATTTTGTGAATCCTGACCTACCACGACCTGATTTGGATCATTCTTGATTTTTTTCTTAATTAATTATGAATTTTATTTAATTATTTAGTATAATTTTAGCACATTTCGCTTATTTTAAGTAATTATGCGTATTTATATCTACATGTAAATTCATATATAGTACAATAAATATTTCTAAATATTATTTAGGTTATTTTATAATTTTTAGTATACATATAATTTATCTCTAGCGATTCGTTAAGTACCGGAATGCATTTTACGCATTTTTGATAAATAACGAGTTATATACTTAAAATTTGAAAACTTTGTAGTCTCCTATTTTATTACTTATTTTCTTAAATTCAAATTTACGGAGATCAGTTTACTAATATTTCTAGCTTTACTTTATAATTTAGGCTTAATCGGGTCTTTCAACCGATCTAAATCTCGGATTGCTTAATTGTGGAGCTTATAGAAGCCAGGGGTAGTTAAGGATGAAAGACTGATAGTTATTATATAAATTAGTAAACAGTTGTGACTATGTAGAATTTCATGGGAAGTTCTGTAGACCTACATATAATTATACATGTTTATTATAAATTTGTAATATTTATCATAATTGTAGTTAAACTTTTAATCGGACTATTTACTTCAAAGTGAGGAGTCGTCGACGCCTTGTGTAGATCATTTCTATGGTAGGCACTATGAGGCTAGTTACTATCATAGAATGGTTTACACGGCGGGACTGTTGTGACTCTGCGACTTCAGGGCTTAATAGCCGATATTCACTCATTCTAAAGCTAGGATGTCAACTTAAGATATTGGAAATGTCAGTCCAACCGAGCCCAACCTAAGAGTAGCAACTCCGGAAGAAAACATAAACAAGATGGCCGAACTAATTCAAGCTCTCACTCAAGCTATTGGGATTCTTAATGATAGACAAGGATCTCAAGTCAACCCAAATCGAAATGCAGAAACGACCCCTCTTCCTGAATTGGAGGAAAGACATAGAGGAAAAACACCAAGAGATAGAGAGAAAATTTATACATTAGTTGATTGAGAAGATGAAAACCTTAGAAATGGTCAAAGAGTTTAAACAAATGGGAATGATTAATTTGCTGACATATGAAGACGATGACTTCCTAGAAAGATTTAAAGTACCAAAATTTGAGAAATACGATGGGACTAGTTGTTCGAAGCTCACACTAGGTTATACATCAGGAAAATGGGGAGATACATGAAGTATGACAAAATAATGGTCTAGACTTTTCAGGACAACTTGACTGAGCCCGCTTTAACTTGGCATGCCCAATTGGACTTGAATGAGATTGATACTTAGGATAAGTTAGCATGGGCTTTCTTCAACCAGTATAAGTTTAACATTGAAGTGGCCTCGTCTATGTGGGATCTAAATAATCTACAGAAGAAGACCAATGAGAAATTTAAAGAATATGCTCAAAGATGGAGGGGCATAGTGTCACGCCCCGAAGCGGCAGAGTCGTAACAGCCCCGCCATGTAAACCACCCTAAGATAGAAGTTGGCCTTACAACCGCTATCTTAGACCTGATCTACACAAGGCGTCAACGACTAACCCGCTTTGAAGTAAACAGTTTGTAATTTCAATAACTCATTCATCTAAGAAAGTGAGGAAATATATATATTCACTGTAATTTAGTGATTACAATTATCGTTTACAATGTTTCTCCGAAATATATTTCTTAGTTATTACATTATAAAAAAAAAACGAGAAGTTCTAAAGTAAAAACTTAAACCTTAAAAATATATGTTCGTTCTTCAATATTTTTCCTCACTCCCCAGGATCCAGTAGTTGCTAGCTTCAGAGTAGTTATGGCCGCTTCTTAGCCAGCACCTACACGATGTCTATAGGGATGTGAGCAACCACAACTCAGTAAGTTAGGACGGAGGACTTCAAACTATATCAGAAACACAACAAGGTTTTCATTCACTTATTAGGTGCAATGCATGTGCAAATAAATGCCATCGCACGATGTTATCCGGCTAGTCGTGAGATTAGAGAAACTGTGCCTGCTCTAATCTGGGTTGAGGAGTTGCCGTTAATGCAACAGCTCACGACCAAACCCAGGCTTGTGTAATTGAGACGTTGCTCCTCCCGCGACTACCTTCGAACCACTGCCTTCACCCTCACCACGACCTCCTCTCCTGTCACTTAGTTCGACTGAGGATGAAGAAGGGACCATTTTGCAATCCTGCGCTATCCCTTCCGAAGGGAGCGATATTTGGCTGGAGAGTCCTAAGTTCCCCTAACGGGTTGCAATGCATGTCCGATTATGATTACTGGTCGGATATTTAATTAAGTCCAGTTTAGGGTGATCAATCATTTCATACAATTCATACAATATGTGCAGAGCAACAAACAGAATCATGTCATCACCCATAATCAAGCACATGCATACATTCAACTATCTAACAAGCACAATCAAGCATAATCTTAAGTCTCCAAAATACAGTATCGTATTAATCCCAACTTACCTAGACTCCTCGCTCATTCACTCGAGGTCCGATTTGATCAGGCCATCGCCGATCATCCCTATAACACAAACGTGGTTTCAGCTTTTCATATAATTATTATAGGTTCATTTTATCCTATAACACTTATTTTTACGTTTTTTTTAGGGTTTAATATGCCTAATTATCTAGGTCTTACGTCTTTTACAATTATTTAGGTTTAGGGTTAAGTTCGGGTTCGGTTTTCTCATCGATTTCTAAATTAGGTTCTAGTTCGATTTCTAAGTAGTGTTTTATACTCTAAACCTAGAAATTCGTTTCAACCTATAATGTGAAATTAATCACATTATTTTCCGATCTCCTAAATACCATCATTACCCCTAGTCAATATTTTATTTCACCCGGTACACTTATATCCTTATTAGTGTACCGAATTCACTCCAAATGTGAGAAAATTTTTATATTTTTCATATAATTACATAAATTCAAATTTCCTATCAGATTTATTGTATATTTTTATTATTATCACAATATCAATTTTTATTATAATATTTCCTATTTATTATATTTCCAATAATTACCTATTATGTATTATTACCTTTTATGTATATATTACACTTCTAATATTTATATCACTCTAATTATCATCTCTAAACATCAATTATCATTTCAAAATGTCTAAATTCATCCTAAATCAGATTTTACTCCTAATTACCCTAATTTACAAAATTAACTTAAAATGTACTATTTTTCCATATTACTTATTTACTACATAATTAACCTAATAATTACATCTAACACCCTAAATGCTACAAGTATCACTCTCCATCAGATTTCAACATCCCTAAACATCTACTTATTCACTAAGTCAGTAATTAATAATTTAATTACTTAATTAACTCCAAATTACCCAATTTTTCCATCATTTTAGGGCTAAAAATTAACTTAAAAATTTAGAAAATTAATTTTAAAAAAATGGCTTCATAGCACTATTCTATATCACATGAGCATCCTACAGAAAAAAATTGAGCTCCAAACTACAATCCTAAGGTCATTTATTTATAAACCGAAATGTGCTCGGTTTTACATGATTTCTTAAGGACCATATATTACGGGGAATTTTTTCATCAAAATAATATTTTTACTACAAACTAAATACAAAAATATCCTAGAATAACAAAATTCATAATTTTATAATAATATTTACTATTTTTACAAAATTACACAAAATCGGGCTGGAAATCGGACTCACTGATTTGGGTGGCTCCGGCCACCGTGGCCTTGTCGTCTGGCCTGGGCGCTGCCACCACCGTATGGTGGTGGTGGCAGTCCACTCCCAGCTCCTCGTATGGTGTGGGTTCCCTTTGAAAGCCCTAATTGCACAGTTTTTCTAATTTTTTTTCTAAACCGTCACTCCCTAATTTTTTCTGATTTCTAACTCTCCAAATGAGTTCCTGAATTTTTCCTGCTATTTATAGGGCTTTAGAGGATTTATCGTGCATTAAATGGGACAAGACAATTGCCTTACCCCTTGATTTTTGGCTTTTCTGTTGGCTTATTCTAATTGGCTGAATTTTTTCTTATTTTTCTCAGCTGCCACGACCTAATTCTGGATCATTCATGATTTTTCTTGATTTTTTCTTATTTAATTATAAATTTTCTTTAAGTATTTTGTATTATTTTAGCACATTTCGCGTATTTTAAGAAATTACGCGTATTTATACTTACATGTAAATTCATATATAGTACAAATAAATATTCCTAAATATTATTTAGGTTATTTTATAATTTTTATTATATATATAATATATCTCTAGCGATTCGTTAAGTACCAGAATGCCTTTTACGCATTTTCGATAAATAACGAGTTATATACTTAAAATTTGAAAATTTTGTAATCTCGTATTTTATTAATTATTTTCTTAAATTCAAATTTACGGGATCGGTTTACTAATATTTCTCTCAATAGTTTATAATTTGGGTGTGATCGGATCTTTTAGTCGATCGCCCTAAACCTTGGGTTCTAAGTTCAATCCTACGGTTACTTGGCTGAACTTTGGGGCTTACACATAGCATCTAGGGTGACTTCACCCTTAACCGAGAAGGATTTGACCTTTGCTTTTATTAATACTCTTGGAAGCCCATATTGCCAACATCCGGTCGAGCACCTTGCTTCTAACTTTGCAGAAATTGTGGCCTCAAGGTACCAAATTGAGGAAGTTATTGCTACTAGAAGGCTTCCCAATCTTGAAGCGGTTGAGAAAAAAACACTTTCGATGATATTTTCCAACAAAGCCAAAGGAGCCACCGTAAGCATTGTCGATATCGGCAATCTTATTGGGCCTGTAGCCTTAGTAGCCATGACGGGAGGATCTAATCCCTCGCTGAATCTGAATAAGAATAACCACCCACAAAGAAGACAGTTCATACATATTCCCATTCCTCTAAGCCAGGTTTTCATACAAGTAAGGAAGGAGAACCTTCTAACGTTTGAAATATCAAGGGAAGGACAAAGATCGAGAGATTATAACCTAGAGCTTTGATGTGATTATCATTTGGGGGCAAATATGGCACTCTACAGATTAGTACTGGAGACTCGGATATAAGATCTAAGATCTTATTAATGTAAAATTGGTTCAATTGGATTTCATTCAAACTCCTACTCACAATGTAGGTAACAACCCTCTGCCAAATCATGGAAATTCGATCAATATGATCACTACTAAAATTTTTTAATCGAAGATTGATTTAGACAGTCTCCCTATCACTATTGAGGAGATATCTTGGAATCTAAGGCAAGCTAGGTACTTGCAAAATATGAATCTCAGGGATAGAACTCGGACTAGATCGGCAATATATCGATTGTTAAAAGATGGGAAGATAAAGAAAGCTGGTATGATGACTATGAAGATTCTAAAATCTTGAAAGAGAAGTACTCAGAAGGAGCTTAGGAAAAGACATAAAGCCGGAGATCCAATGGTTGATACCTTAAGAGAATCGACAAGGAAGTTTGAATATCTAGTAGATTACGCCGATTCACCCACCATATACGCTGACTCCTCACCTACTAGATGGGGTCCAAAATTTGACAAAGAAGACAAACTTATTGCAAAAGCTAAGAAGATGGCTAAGATGGTTGGAATAATCGGAGATGAGTCTAAGCTGTTGGTTTTTGAATATGATGGAAAGATTAAGAAAGTTGAGGAATTGGGAAAGCTCAAGAAGATTGCAGTCAATGTCCTAATAGCCCCGCAAAATTACAAAGCAGCTCCCCTAGATTACAAAGCGACGAATCAAATAACCAAAGCCTCATCACTCATGGTTGGTGGACTTACACGCTCGGGACGAGTTTATGATCAAAATGAGGAAGCTAAAAGGAAGACTGTTGTGGAAAAGGCTTCTCAAAAGATTTTTGAAGATACGGATGATAAAATATCAGAATGTTGCTAAAAAGATAGTGAAAACCAGTGAATATAAGATAATGGACCAGTTAGCTAAAGTACTAACCCAAATCTCCTTAATGAGCCTACTGTTGTCATCAAATACTCATCGGGAAGTATTAATCAAAATTCTAAAGGAGGTTGAAGTGTCTGAAGGGATTTCCACTGAGAAGCTGGGATTGGTGGTAAACTCGATATTTGCGATGGATCAGATTTCATTCTCACCAAATGAGCTAGGTAAAGAAGGAGACCAACACATGAAGCCTCTCTTCGTAGTGGTTAAGTGTGCAGGAAAAGTAGTTACTCAAGTTCCAATAGATAATGGGTCATCATTGAATGTATGTCCTTTGGCGACATTAGATTTACTTAAAGTCGAAGCAACTGAGATAGAGCTTAGCCTGATTTCAGTAAGAACTTTTGATGGATCAAAATGAGAGATAATTAGAGAAATTCGGCTACAATTCAAGATTGACCCACAAATGTTTACTATTCCCTTCGAGTTCTTGACATCTTGTGAACTTTCAATCTTCTGCTAAGAAGACCATGGATTCATTTAGTAGGGGCAATTCCATTTAGTCTACATTAGAAAGTGAAATTCATAGCCAACGGGGAGTTGGTTACTATTCTCGGGGAGTAAGACTATGAGATTTACAGAGAAATAACTATTCCTTATGTCGGGGATAAAGAATTGGAAGAGCCAAGGTTGCAGATTTTCGACAAAGTTAGTGTGATCGAAGAAGCAAGACAGGGGGTATAGGGTTGTTCGAAGCAGCCTAAACAGCAGATTGGAACATTCGAGCTTGGATATGAGCCCACTGAAGAGGAGATTAAAAAAAATGAAGGCTAAAACCAGAAGCAAGAGAAGAGATTAGCTGTACCATGCTCATATGGAATTTCCGGACATCTGCCAGATATTCTTAGCATCGATTGGTGTTCAAGAACCTGAAACAGCTAATCTATCCAAGGCCTTGGTTCAGTAATGCAGCATTGGTCCTGATGAAGGAGAAGATGTCAACGTACCAGTTTCCTTATGCAACTGGTTTTTCGTTCCCATTAATAGGTCTCTTTAGAAGCACAAAATTAGATTAATTAGAATCATTCAATTTCAATAGTTAGTCCGATTAGTTAGGCCTTTTCCTTCAGAAAATTTAGATTCATTCATTCCATAAAGTTCATTCCCTTCTGTATATCGATTCTTCTTCATTATTTATTCATTGTTTTTTTTTCCTTTTTTTCTTTATTCTTCAGATTCGATAAAAATGATGAACTTAATGGATATCTCGTACATGTAAACGATGAAAGTACCAATATCACTTTTACCCCTGCTAAGTTAGACGTCGAAGATGATATTGAGACTTCAAACGAAATTTAAGAGAGTTAGCGTCAACATGAACAAGGTAGAGTAATTATTGATAAACCAATGGTTGTAATTAATTTGGGGATAGAGGAAAATTCACGAAACTTGAAAATTGGTGGTAATTTAACGAATAATCAGAAATAGGAGTTGTCATAATTGCTATCTAAATACTTTGACATATTCGCTTGGTTTTATGAAGATATGCTTAGTTTAGACTAGTCTATTATGGTTCACAAGTTGCCAACCAAGAAGGAAATAAAACCAAAAAGATAAAAGCTTAGACGATTTAAGCCAAACATACTCCTAAAAATAAAAGAAGAAGTGAAGAAGTTGTATTCATAAAAGTATCAGATTACCCCGAATGGGTAGCCAATGTGGTGCCAGTGTTAAAGAAAAATGAGAAGTTAGGGTTTGAGTAGATTTTCGTGATTTAAACCAAGCGACACCAAAGGATAACTTTCCTTTGCCACATATTGACGTATTGGTGGATAATATGGCCAGGAACCATCTTTTGTTGTTTATGGATGGTTTCTCGTGATATAATCAAATCAAAATGGTAGAAGAAAATAAAATTAAAACAACTTTTGTTACCACTTAGGGGAAGTTTTGTTATCGCGTGATGCTTTTTGGGTTGAAGAATATTGGGGCAACTTATCAGCGTGCTATTTATATCTTGTTCCATGACATGATGCATCAAGAAATCGAGGTTTATGTGAGTGATATTATTGCCAACTTCAAAGAAGATGAAAATCATGTGGATATTTTAGGAAAGTTGTTTGAACAATTGAGGAAATTTCAACTGAAGCTGAATCCTGAGAAGTGAACTTCTAGAGTAACTTTGGGCAAATTGTTGGATTTTGTGGTCAGTAGAAAAAGGATCGAAGTAGACCTAGATAAAGTTAAGGCAATCATAAACATGCTTACACCAAATACTATAAAAGAAGTCTGGGGACTGTTAGGAAGATTGAATTACATTGCTCGGTTCGTGTTGCAGTTAATTAATAAATGTAAGTCGTTATTTAAACTTTTGAGGAAGAATGCAGATATCGAATGGGACAAAGAGTGCAAGCAAGCATTCGCTAAAATCAAAGAATATCTCAAAAATTCTCCTGTACTGGTCACTCCTTCAACAGGGCTGCCTTTGATCCTTTACTTAATAATCCTTTCAGAATCAATGGGATACGTATTGGGACATAAAGACGAAACAGGGAGAAAATAGCATCCTATATATTATTTAAGCAAGAAGTTCACAGAAAGAGAGCAAAAATACTCAGAAGTAGAAAGGATGTGTTGTGCCTTAGTATAGATGTTGCATAGGCTCAGGTAGTACATTCTCTATTATTTAATATAGTTGTTGACAAAACATGACCCGTTGAGGTATTTAGCGGAAAAGCCAACGTTAATTAGGAGAATATCGAAGTGGCAAATGCTACTCTCTGAGTTTTATATTAAGTACGTGAGTCAGAGTTCAGTCAAGGGGCAGACAGTGGCTGATTAATTGGTAAAATACCCATTAGAAGATGAGAATAAGGGTTCAGAAACACACTTTCCTGATGAAAATGTGATGGTGACAAATGAATTAAGTGGTGAAAAGTTGGGATGGAAAATATATTTTGATGGAGTAGCCAACGTATTTGAATGTAAAATAGGAGCATTATTAGTATCTCTTGAGGCTAATCATTTTCCTGTGGCAGCAAGATTAACATTCCTGTATACCAATAACATAGCAAAATATGAAGCCTGTATTTTGGGGCTCAAAATGGCACTAGATATGAGAATACAAGAATTGGAAGTGTACAGAGATTCTTCCCTTATAATTCTTCAGATCTTAAGGGAATATAAGACGAAGGACAAGAAATTGATATCGTACCATGAACATTTAAGCAAGTTAATTGAAAAATTCCAAAAGGTTTAACTCACTTACATTCCAAGGATCCAGAATCAGTTAGTTGACGCATTAGCCTCACATTGGAAGAGAAATCGGCTTTTTGGCTTGCAGTTGAAGAAAAGAAATCAAAAGAACCTTAGTATCATGATATCAAGAAGTTACTTCAAACAGGGGAATTTCCTGAAGATGCTGATTGAAAAGACAGAAAAACTTAAAAAAGATTTGCTACTCATTTCTTATTAAGTGTAGCCACTTTATACAAGAGATCACCAAATGCAACATTGCTAAGGTGTGTGGATGAAGAAGAAGCCAAGAAATTGATGAAAAAAGTGCATGAAGGAGTTTGTGATCCTCACGAGAATAGGTATATGTTAGCCAGAAAAATCATAAGAATGGGGTATTTTTGGATGACGATGGAATTGGATTATATCAAGCACGTGAAGCACTGTCACCTGTGCCAGGTATATGCTAATAAAATCAAAGCTCCTCCCAAAGAATTACATATATTATCAACTCCTTAGCCTTTCTCGATGTAGGGAATTAACATAATCGGTCCAATTTTGCTAGCAGCTTTAAACGGGTATAGATTCATTTTAGTCGCCATTGACTATTTAACTAAGTGGGTAGAAGTAATGTCGTATGCCACGGTAACCAAAGGAGTTGTGGTCAGATTCTTATAAAGAAATATTATTGCAAGATACAATGTACCTAAGTCTATTATTACAGACAACATAACGAATTTGAATAACAAGTTGATGGATGAAGTGTGTAGCCAATTTAAGATTAATCACGGAAACTCAACTCCATATCAACCTCAAATGAATGGGACAGTTGAACCGCAAATAAGAACATCAAAAGAATCATCGAGAAGATAATGATCACTTATAAAGATTGGCATGAGATGCTTCCCTTTGCCCTTATGGCTTACAGAACCTCAGTCAGAACTTCTAGTGGTGTAACCCTATATTCATTGGTGTATAGAATTGAAGCGATACTATTGGTAAAAGTAGAAATACCTTTGTTCTGAGTATTGGTAGAAACTCAGCTCGATGAAGCAGATTGGGTAGAGAAGAGAATGGAGCATTTGAATCTCCTAGATGAGCGAAGACTTATAGTGATATGTTATAGTCAATGCTACCAATAGCGAATGATTCGAGCTTTTAACAAAAAGGTATGCTTAAGGTACGCTTAAGGTACTTAGTGTTGTCAAACACAAAAGACCCCAGGGGCAAGTTTTCTCCTAATTATGAAGGTCCTTATGTGGTGAAAAGGGTATTATCAGGAAATGCATTAGTATTGACAGAGATGGATGGCCCGGAATTAAAGGGATAACTGAATTTAAATATAGTTAAATTGCATTATCCATGAAAACTGAGTTCAATAAAGATTTCAATTGTTTTTTAATAAGTTTGTGGTTAATCTTTCATCATTTATAAGTAAAGTTGATATCTATGAATGTTTAAAATTCAGACGGTCATTAACCAATAAACACTCCACTAATAAACCATGTTTCTTATCCCTATACACTTACCAATGAATCTAAATCACCAAATGACATGAAATCGAATGTTCTTAATAATTTCATTTTGTTTTTTTCGAAATGGAATTTATTGTTCAAAAGTCATGAAGAGTGGAAGCTGAAATTTGGCGTTGAGGAAAGCAAATTCAAATCATGAGTATGGTTTAGTTATAAGACTCAAAAGTTTAGGAGATTTCAGGAGAAGAGAAGAAAAAAAAAATAGGGGAAAGAAGAAGTAATCATAGTCATTTGGTGAAATTTTGCTGATTAAATAAGTGAATATCGAGAGTTTATATAAGCATACCAATTGGTTACCATCTAAGAAATTCTTCAGTCTTAGGAAGAATAATCTCAAAAGACTTTAGAAAGAGATATTTAGAAGATTTTGAAACTAAAATAAATCTAAAAAAAATCTATCTTCTTCGAGTCACTAAAGTGAAATCAATTTTTCAAGAGATTTATCTTCTTTAGATCACAAAACAAGGTTTTTGAAATCTCGAAGAGACTTATCCTCTTTGGATTATCCGCTAAACCAAAACAAATTAATTTGACTTCCAAAGGTTTTTGCCTTATCCTTTCAAGATAGGCCTCTTTGAAATTTTTACTATATCCTTCCAAGATAAGCTCCATGAAAATTTTTGCTCTATCATTCCAAGATAGACACTATTAAGCCTTGTTCTTTCAAGATAAGCCCCCTAACCTTTTGCTCTGTTCTTTCAAGATAGGCATTCATTTGCCTCGTCCTTTCAAGATAGGCATATTGACCTTTCAAGTTGATATCCTTCATCAAAATAAAACATAACTTAGTTGATCAGTTCAAAGTAGGATTTGGCAAAAATTGATATCTTTTTTATTTTTGTAGCAAAGTTCTAATCGAACTTCACTACAAAGAAAGGCAATTATAAATACCTCATTTTTGCCAATTTTTTTTATTTTGTTAATTAAGCTAGGTTAATAAAATAAAAATAAAAAATACAATAAAAAAACGAAAATTAAAAAAAATAATAAATAAAATAAAAGAAGAAAATTAAGTTAGGTTATAGTAAGTTGAGTAATAAGTCAAGTTATTTCAAGTTGGAAGTAAGTTAAGTTGTTGGATCAAGTAGTGAGATGGGTTGAATTAATTAATTTGTCTAATTAGATTAGGGAATTATTGGGCTAAATTAGATCAGGTCGGGCCTAGAAAGAAAAGCAAAAAATAACTAAGATTTCTAGAAGTTAGGGTAAATCTTGGAAGAATTATAATTGAATCTTCTGTATCTTTTATATGAAAGATTCGATTTTGAGCTTATAAATAGCACATTGACAGGAGTTTTAGGGACAATTTTTTAAATTACACTCCTACCTAAAAACACCACACATATACCACTCATTGTTACATACCACCACATACATTTCATGCACTACCACTACAAAAACACTACACCAGTATTGTATAACCACCACTTCACTACTTTAGCGTTGCTGCAAGTTGCACAACCATGAGATCACCGGCCTAACACCGTCACCACCACCAAAGTCACTACCCAAATCATTGCCTATAGCATCACTACTCTATCGCCCAGCTTTTCCCAAATCACCACTTACAACATTACCATTCCATCGCCCATTGACGCCCAATTCCACTCAGATCACGTCGCCCTTGCACGCCCAGTATCGCTTGAGCCATTACCCAGTATCGCCTTTGCTGTCACCCATTGTTGCTTGAGCTATTGCCCATTTGCTTACTCATGTGCACACCCAGTATCGCCCAAGCGCTCGCCCGTACTCACCCACATGTTACTCATACATACCTAAACCACTGCCCAACATCGACGTCCGATGCTAGGTAATTTTCCATTTTTTCCTATTATTTATTTATTATATTATATTATTTTATTTATTTTAGTAATTTTTTATTAATTTGCTTCATTTGTTATTTATTTTCATTATTTAATTAATTTTTTTTTGTTTAAGGGCAGGTTTTTGGGTTATTTATTTGTTTTCTTGTGATTTTTTTCTAGTTAAGTTAGTTTTTTTTTCGATAAAATCATTTTTTAACAAAAATATATTTTTGACACTTAGGGTTTTTTTTGGAAAAATAAAAAAAATCTAAATTGAGTTTTTTTTTTTTTAAAAAAGAGAAAGGATAGTTAATTAAGGTTTTTGTTTAATATAGGAAAATTAGGTTTTTAGGGTTTTTCTTCAAATAATAAATTGATAAAAATTTAAACTTGGCTCAGTTTTTGAAATAAAAATAACTCACTTATTAAATATTTTATAAAAAAGGAGCTATGATCGATTTGATTTCGATTAGCGGATACATAGGCATCTTTGGGGTAACAATTAAAAAATAAAAAAGCTTTTTTTTCCCTTTTCTTAGAAATTCGTGATAAAAAAATAATAATAAATCATTTTTATATATACTTTGTGAACTTAGATATATTTTAAATATTTTTAGAAAAAATTACAAAAAGCCTATCAATTTTTTTATTTTCACATGGTGACTTAATTTTAATAAGTTAACCCCTGAACCTAGTTTTCTGGTTTAATTTTCTAATAAATGATTTTTTTTTAGAATATTTGCAAATTAGTGCTCAAATTAGGGTTTCCCTCCCTGAAAACCCTAATTTTATTTTTTTATTGGTTGAACTAGTTGGCGACTCCATTTAAAAAAAAATAACATTTTCTTTTCCTTAGTTTAATGTCGAGTAATTTATATTAAGCAAGCTAAGTTTAATATAGGTTAAATTAAGGAAATAAAAATAGGGTTTGATACCTCTTTTCCCCCAAAATGGCCAGCTAGATCTCCAGCATGAGCTTCTCGAACTAATAACTCCCTTGTAGAACTACTGTCATACTTCGAAGTGGCAGAGTCGTAACAGCTCCACCGTATAAACTATTTTAAGATAAAAGTTGGCCTTACAACCGCTATCCTAGACCTGATCTATACAAGGAGTCCACAACCAATCCACTTTGAAGTAAACATTTTGTAATTTAAATAAATCATTTACCTAAGAAAGTAATATATATATATATATATATATATATACTAGAATTCAATTATAACAATTAACGTTTACAATGTTTCACCGTAATCTATTTCTTAATTAATACAATATTTAGAAACGAAAAATTCTAAGATAAGAGCTTAGACCTTAAAAATATATGTCTGTTCTTCAAATGTTTTTCCTCATTCCCCAAGATCCAATAGTTACTAACTTCAGAGTAGTTGTAAGCCACTTCTTGGCCAGCACCTATAACGACGTCTATAAGGATGTAAGCAACTATAACTCTGTAAGTTATGATGGAGGATTTAAAACTATATCACAAACACAAACAAGGTTATCAACCAACTTATTAGGTGCAATATATGTTCAAGCAAATGCCATCACACGATGTTATCTGGTCTGTCGTGAGATTAGAGAAATTACGCTTGCTCTAATCCGGGTTGAGGAGTTGCTATTAATGCAACAGCTCACGACCAAACCTAGGCTTGTGTAATGGAGACACGACTCTTCCCGCGACTACTTTCGAACCATTGACTTCACCCTTGCTACGACCTTTTCACTTGTCACTTAGTTCGATTAAGAACAAAAAAGGGACTCATTATGCTATCCAGTGCCATCCCTTTCAAAGGGGTTAGTATTTGGCCGGAGAATCCAGTTTCCCCTAATGGGTTGCCATGCAGGTCTGATTATGATTACACATCGTATATTTGATCAGGTCCAATTTAGGGTAATTAATCATTTCATACAATACAAGCCAAGCAACAAATTAAAAATCATATCATAAGCTTAGAACAAGCATAATCAAATACAATTTCAAGCCTTTAAAATATAATACTGTATTGATCCCAACTTACTTGGACTCTTCGCTTATTTACTTGAGGTCCCGCTTACTCAGGCCATTACTAATCATTCCTATAACACAAACGTGGTTTCAGTTTTTTATATAACTATTATAGGTTGGTTTTATCCTATAACGCTTATTGTTATCTTTTGTTTAGCGTTTAATATACCTAATTATTTAGGTCTTAAGTCTTTTACAATTCTTCTTGAATCGTGTTAAGTTCTATTTCAGTTTTTGCATTGATTTCTAAATTAGGTTTTTAACTCAGTTTTTTTTTGTTAGAGATTTATCTGTACACCTTAAGAAATTATTCCGACCCATAATGTGAAATCAATCGTATTATTATGAGAAAATTTTATATTTTTCATATAATTACCCTAATTTAAGTTTTTTTTTTATCAAATTTATTGTATATTCCTATTCTTATTATAATATTAATTCTAACAAATATTTTTCTAATTATTAATTTCTTATAATTGCATATTACACGTTATCATCTAATGTGGACAAAACGTATACATCTAATAGTACCATCACTTCAAATATCATCTCTCAACATCAAATAACATTTTAAATATCTAAATTCATCCTAAATCAGATTTTAAACTTAATTATCTTAAATTACCAAATTAAATTAAAATTTCTCATTTTTTTACCTATTACATATTTACTACATAATATGCTAATAATTACATTTAACACTCCAAATGCTATAAGTATCACACTTCATCATATTTTAATATCCTAAAACATATAATTGTATATCAAATCAGTAATTACCCATTTAATTACTTAATTACCCATTTAATTAACTCTAAATTACCCATTTTATGCCTCATTTTAAAGCCTAAAAATTATCTAAAATTTTCAAGAATTTATTTTTGAAAAAGGGCTTTGTGGCACTGTTCTATATCACCTAAGTAGTTTACAAAAAAAAATTTGAGCTCAAAACAACACTCCTAAGGTTATTCATTTCTAAATCGAAACATACTCGATTTTACATGATTTCTTAATAACCATACATCACGGGATATATTTTCAACAAAATAATATTTTTTCTAAAAAATAAATAATAAAATATTTCAGAATAACAAAATTCATAATTTTATAAGAATATTTACCATTTTTATAAAATTACACAAAATTGAGCTGGAAATTGAACTCACTAGTTTGGGTGGCTCCGGCCACCATCTGTGGCCATAGGTGCGTTGGCTTACCTGAGCACTGCCACCATGGTATGGTGGTGGCCGTCCACTTTTAGCTGTTCGTCGGTTGTGGGTTCTCTTTAAAAGCTCTAACTGCACAAATTTTTGCTAAATTTTTTGAAAACCCTAATTTACTCTTAATTTCACCTCTCTTTAATTTTCTAAGCTTCCTGACATCTAAAATGAGCTTCTGAAAAATTTGAGGTGTTTATAGAGATCTTGGGGAATTATTGTGCATCAATTTGATTAGATAATTGCCTTATCTTCTTTTAATTTGCCTTTTATGTTGTTCTAATTTACTTCGCTAATTTTATTCTTATTTTCCTCAACTTCCATGACCCAAATATAGATTATTCCTTATTTTTTTATTTTTTTCTTAATTAATTATGAATTTTATTTAATTATTTAGTATTATTTTAGTATATTTCGCGTATTTTAAGTAATTACTTGTATTTCTACCTATATGTAAATTCATATATAGTACAAATAAATATTCCTAAATATTATTTAGGTCATTCTATAATTTTTAGTATACATATAATTTATCTCTAGCGATTCGTTTGTTATCGGAATGCATTTTATGCATTTTCGATAAATAATAAGCTATATACTAAAAATTTGAAAATTTTATATTCTTTTATTTTATTACTTATTTTATTAAATTCGAACTTATGGAATCACTTTTATTAATATTTCTAACTTTATTTGATAATTTAGGTTCGATCGGGTCCTTTAACTGATCGCCCTAAATTCTACGAGTCAAACTTTGGATAGTTGATTATGGGTCTTATAAATACTCGATACATACATAGGCTCATGTTCTTACGGACCTATCCGCGATCTACCAACTCATTAACTTACTTTTTCAGCTCGACTACCTTTTCAAGATTGAGTCTATAAGTGAGTCGATTTAGTAGGGTTAATCCAGGTTGAAGATCGATGCAATGCTCAATTTCTCAAGAGAGGCAATACTTTCAGTTTCTTAGTAGAGAAGAGGTCAACAAATTCCTGAAGTAGCTGCTGCACTTCGACAGGTAAGTTTTCGGCCTCTCTAATCTCTAAGAATCTCTTAACCAAAAGGAGTAGATAATCCTCCGCCTTGACCTCTTATGCAAACCGAGTTCAGGAAATCACCAAGGACTTTTACCACAGAGATCTAGCAACTTTTTTCTAGGCTTCTTACACTTTCTTAGGACTCATTGGTGTCAATATAACTTTCTTCCCGTCCTTTTGAAGTACGTAGGTATTTCTATACCCATCGTGTAACACTTTTAAGTCAAATAGCCACGGTTGGCTGGGTAATATGTGAGATGCACACATAGGAAGGACATTACATAGCACCTGTAAGCCCTAAATATGAGCCAAATAACGGTAAGATAGAATTTAATACATAAAGTTTAAAGCAATCGGTTAAAAGATCTGATCAAATCTAAATTATAAATTAAAGTTAGAAATATTAGTAAAAGATACCACGTAAGTTTGAATTTAAAAAAAATAAGTAATAAAATAAGAGAATATAAAGTTTTCAAATTTTGAGTATATTATTTGTTATTTATCAAAAGTGCGTAAAATGCATTTCGATAACAAATAAATCGTTAGAAATAGATTATATGTATACTAAAAATCATAGAATAATCTAAATAATATTTAAGAGTGATTACTTGTACCCCACATGTATTTACATGTAAGTAAAAATACGCGGAATTACCTAAATTGCCTTAAATTTGCTAGAAAATTGCTAAATAATTAAATAAAATTATAAAAAAAATTAAGGAAAAATAAAAAAAAATCAGGGAGATTGGCAATGATCCAAATCTAAGTTGTGGCAATTAAGGGGAAAGAAGAGAAAATTTGACAAATTAAATTTAAACACATAAAAAGCAAAAATAAAAGGGATATAGGTATTGTTTTATCCTAGTTAATACACAACAATTTCTTTATGACCCTATAAATAGCAAGAAAATCTTCAGAGCTTATTTGGTCATTTGGGAGTATAAAAAAATTGAGAGAATCGAAATTGAGAGGGAAATTATTGTTTTAGAAATTTTTTTCCCAAATTTGTGCAGTTAGGGCAAATAGGTCAAACCTATACATCACTATTACCTGCAACCAAATCACCACCACCACCCCACTTCAAACCGACCACCTGGATGGACTGACATGCCAGAACTGGTGTTGGAAGCCAAAAAGCTCGTGACTAGGTGAGTCTTAAATCTCTTTCGATTTTGCAAAATTCCTTAAAATTATTAATTATGCTTAGAAAATTATGAAATTTATTATTCTAATACTTTATTGTATGTAGATTTAGAGAAAAATAGTACTTAAGTTTAATCATGTCTGTAAACATAGGGTTCTTAAAAAATTGGACAAAACCGAGCATGTTTAAAATTAGAAATAAATAAGCTTAGGAGTATAGTTTGAAGCTCGATTTTTTTTTTCTGTGGAATACTTAAGTGATATGGAACAATGCTATGAAGCCATTTTTTTAAAATTAATTTTTGAAAATTTTAAGTATTTTTTTAGCTCTAAAATGATGAGAAAATAGGTAATTTTGGCTTAATTAACTGATTAAATAATTAATTATTGACTTAGAGGGTAATTAGATGTTTAAGGATGTTAATCTCTAATGTGAAAACTTAATCCTAACATTTGGAGTGTCAACTGTTATTAATATGGGAATTATGTGGTAATTATAAGAGATTTAGTAATATGTGAAGTTAGGATTTTAATAAATATGAAATAATAAGTTAAATTGGATAATACAATAATAATATCAGTACAAAATAAATTCAGTACAAAAATTAATTTTAGATAATTGGATAAAAAATGTAAGATTTTCTTATATCAGGAGTAAAATCTAGTACCTTAATTAGGATTAACGTGTACCGAATAGGTTAGAATACTAAATTAAAACCTAGTATGATATTAGAATACTCGAACGTAATATGATTAATTTCATATTAGGATTTGAGCATATTTAAGATTTCTTGTAGTTAAAAAAAATTTAAAACCACAACTATAATCTAATTCAGAAACCGAACCGCGAGCTAATGTAGAATGAATCGTTAATAAATAATAGATATATATATATATATATATATATATGGAGAAGTGAGTTAAACCATAATTTAGAATATGTATCATCAAAGTATAAGTACTAAAAAGATATATTTATATTATAGGATACATGAAGGTGCACCAACTTGTAATTAAGCGATCAAGAATTTTAAGTAAATTGGGTTTATTACTTCACCGTATTTAGAGTACTATTTTAGGATACTTGAAGACTGAGGATTGTATATGATTGTGATTGTAAGTAGTTTTATGCATGTATTTGCGTATTTGACTTCGTATTGGAATTTGTGTTATGATTGATGACTGTTATGGTTGGATTGGTGTGAAATTGTCTAAACATCCTAAATTGAACCTAATCTTAATCGATCTTAATACATTAAATTATCATGCATTGTAATCTTTTAGGGAATCATTAGGATTATCCAACCAAACACTAATACTTTCGAAAAAGATAGCACTAGATAACAATTTGCTTTTTTCTTCATCCTTAACCGAACTAAGTGATAGGAGACGAGGTTGTGGTGAGGATGGGGGCATTGGCTTGAAGGATAATTTTAGGAGGAGCAGTGTCTCCATTGCACAAACTTGGGTTTGGTTGTAAATTATTGCATAACATAAAAACTTCTCAACCCGAATTAGAGCGGGTGAAATTACTTTGATTTCGTAACTGACTAAACTACGTTGTGTGACGACATTTGCTTGTTGTATTGCATGAAAATAATTGCTCGATAATATTGTTTGTGTTTGTATACATTCTTGAGTCTCCAATTTAATTTATTGAGTTGTAGTTGTTCATACTTATATAAATCCTTTTGCAGGTCTTGACTTCTGATTATTCTGACTAATATGCTACCCTACAACCATTAGGAGGTTAGTTCTTTTTTTAAGCCTGGGGGTGTGAGGATTAATTTGCTTGATAGTTAATTTATATCTAAAGTCTTACTAGTATCTTTAAGACTAAAAGACTGATATTTACTATGTAAACCAGTTAACTGTTATGATATAATGTAGAATCACTTCGGAATTCTACAGTAATATATATGTAATTATATATATATATATTGACTTAAAGTTTTAATATTTACCGTAACTTTAGCTAAATTCTTAATTAAACTTTTTATTTTAAAGCGAGGAGTCGTCGACGCTTTATATAGATCATATTTATGATAGGCACTGTAAGGTCAGTTACTATCATAAAATGATTTACATGGTAAGACTATTACAACTCAACGACTTCGGGACATAACAGGTAATGGGATTGTTGGTCGGCAATTCATCATTTACTGGATGAGATTTTTTTTTAACATTGTTGTGATTTCGGCAAGAAAAGTTTGGCTTACCTATCTTTCCTCTATTATAAGTAGTTTGTCTATTTCATAATAACATATCCATTCCTATTTGGTCTGACATGTTTGCTTCCTTGTGATTAAGTTTAGAAAGAGGAGAGCAATTAGGAGGGAAGGAAAGTAGGAGGAAAGAATTAGGGGAAAGGAAAAGATGAGAGTATTTAATTCCTTTGTACTTGTTTGTTTAGAGGAGAGAAAAAAAAGAAAGGAAAATTAATTATTAATAAGAAGGAAAAGTGATATAATATCAAATTACTAAATTACCTATGAAAGTTAATTATCTAACTGATTTTAAAGGGTAAAATAGAAAATTACATCATCTTTTTTAAATTCCTCCTATTTTCTCTCCACTTTGAAAGGGAACATATTTTGGTGGCCCCCATAGAATTGTTTAAACTCTAAATCCATTTCACCTCAATTTTTCTTCTAACCAAACAATGGAAAAGGAATCAAATCCTTCCTAATTCCATTCCCTCCAATTCTTTTATTTCCTTTTCTTTCATTCTAAACATAATGTAAGAGTAAGAGGTTAATGCTCTTTGAGAAGATAATAGGTAAGTTCTATATTGAACAAGTGATTCCATAAGAATTCTTTTCTCTCCAAAATGGTTTGTAAATTAACTTCTTAATTGCCATAAAAATAAACTCTTTTAATGGGAAAATCATTAAGATTGCATCTAAATGCAAAATTTCTTACCTCTCGTCGTATTGATGCTGCTTTTTACTAGACTAACTGGTATATACTAGTTTTTGTGTGATACTCCCCATGAAGAAAGTCTTATAAGAGATTGATATTGATTTATAAAGTTATGATAGTGAATATTAAGTTAATATTTATTAAAATTTCTGGATCGAGTGGTTATAAAGGTCTATTACTTTTGTTAACTTGACTACTAATTATTTTTGGACCGAAGCATTGCAAATGATGTTAAACCTAATGCCTTACTAGTAGGTGAAAGATTTGCAAGCAAACCAAGACAAAAGTTAGAAACTTACAAATAAGCTTTATGACTTATGAATCTTCACGCATATTGTACTTTTATTTATGCCAGACTTTTAACATATCCTTCTCTATCATTCCTTTTAGAGAAATTTCAAATAATCCTTAATTTTTGACTTTAGTATGGATGTACTCTTGATTAACAAAATGTGTATTAACAATTGAAACTTCTATAATATAAACACATCTTAAATACTAGTTTCTATATGGATATATTTCTGAATATATTATCATGCAATTGACACTAATCTTTTGTGTTTTTCTTAAAAAAAAATTCTTATTTTAAAAGTATGCTTTATAATTTTTGACATGCATCCATCACAAGATTTTGACAAATACAATTAAAACTATAAAAAAAAAATCAAATCTAATTAATCTTAGTACCGCCAATAAAATCCTTTCATCTGTTCACGCACGGTGATTAGGATTATTTGCAATTATTTTATATTATCCTAACGTGCAATTAAATTAATGCGCACCACCTATCATTTTCACAAATTAATTGCATTTAATTCAAAGGCATGCATAGACTCTCCCATTTTCTATGTTCCCTGTCTCTTTCACATGGAGCGAAACCCTAGAAAAGTCTTCTCTATAACATAATCTCACAACTTAAAAGGAAAAAATAATTAGGAAAGAAAGAAAGGCCCCTTTTTTGTCATTGTCCCTCTGGTCGTCTCGCATTTGCTTTCGTGCTTATCTCCACTTCTCCGTCATTCCTGAGGTAAAAACTTGTGATGACCTTTAAATTTTTAATAATTGTTATTGTAATTTGTCTATACTTGTTGCTTTCTGTTCAAGTTTCGCTTTCTTTAATAATTTAGTTGCGTAGAGTTACGGCGACTCGTGGAAATTTCGTGCTTTCTCGTCAAAGTTCTGATCTTTTCAACTTATAACGGAATTAAACTGTTTTCCCATTTTTTTCTTATGATTCTTACCACAGGAAGCTGGTTTTTGCTTGATTGGGTCGTGGGTTGGACTGGTGTTGAATTTAGGGTTTTGGGGTTCTGGTGAGTTCTGCAACTGGACAAAATTTCGGGTGTTGGAGTGGTATTGAATTTAGGGTTTTGGGGTTCTGTCGAGTTATGCAACTGGACAAAATTTTGGGTTGTGCTATGTTGGTCGGTATTTTATAATTGATCATTGGATATTTGTGGTTTGCAGAATTGGAGTTTTGTTCACTGTCGTGTGTCTGTGATTTGTGGTGGTTGAATCGGAATTACATACTGTGTTGTGCGTCAATAACCGAAAGTGCTGCGGAGTGTTCGGAGTTACTGGAGATTTGTGGTTTCTTGAGTTTGAAATTTTATTCTTTGTTACTGTCTCAGCGATTAAACGTATCATGGAGGGTTTTATGAGTGTGTACTTGGTGGAGATCTGCAGTTCATCGATCAGCATTATGATGTGTGCTAAAGTGAGAGTTTTGTATAGATTTTTTTGATTGAGTTTGAAACTTGAGTTCTGGCGATTTCGGGTCAACTGTGTTGGGATTAGGATTTGCAGTGTGTAGGCATAGCTAAGAAATTCATTAAGGTTGTACTGAAGTTGGTGGTGATTTGTGCCTTGAGTTTTGTGTGGCTGGGAGTTCATAATTGGAATGGATGATGTTGTTGGCGGGACGAATTCTCTCCCGCCTTTCTTATCAAAGACATATGAGATGGTTGATGACCCTTCAACGGACTCTATTGTTTCCTGGAGTCAAACCGGTAATAGTTTCATCGTGTGGAATCCACCGGAATTTTCTCGCCTTTTGCTTCCGAGATACTTTAAGCATAGTAACTTCTCGAGCTTCATCAGACAGCTAAATACATATGTAAGTTAAGTTTGATGCATTTTTAGTGTATTAGTTTCTATTTATGTTTCATTAATTGGTAGCTTCTGTATGACGGTCTTTCCTGATTTTCGTCAGGGTTTTAGAAAGAGTGACCCAGAAAAATGGGAATTTTCTAACGACGATTTTATCAGAGGTCAGCCACACCTTTTGAGAAATATTCATCGGCGGAAGCCAGTCCATAGCCACTCTCTGCAAAATCTGCAAAATCAAGGTAATACTAATCCATTAACCGAGTCAGAAAAACAAGGTCTACAAGATGAAATCGAGCGGCTTCAATGTGAGAAGAAATCGCTGCATTCAGAGTTGGAAAAACATGAGCAGGAGCGGCAGGAATTCGAGATGCATATGCAAGACTTGAAGGAGCGGTTCCAGAGAATGGATCAGCGACAAAAGGAAATGTTATCGAAGCTGGCAAGCATTCTGCAGAAACCGGGCCTTGTCTTGAGTCTATTATTTCAATCAGACTTCAACGATAAGAAAAGAAGGTTGCCTCGAGTTGGCTACTTCCATGATGAGAAAAATGGTGAAGATGATCAAGCGGGGAATTCACAAGCGTTGTTGAGAGAGAATGTTGATGCGTCTTCTTCGCTAGCTTCAGTCCTGGAATTATACGAGCAGATGGAATCGTCTTTGACCATATGGGAGCACATCGTGCAAGATATTCGTCAAGCTCTTGACCAACGTGCTTCATCCCTTGATATCGACGAGACTCCTAGCTGTGTTGAGAGCCCAGCGTTGTCTTGCGTTCAGCTTAACATAGACGCTCGACCAAAATCCCCGACGATAGACATGAATTGTGAGCCATCTGTAGCTGTGACCCCAGAACCTCCTCCCTTTGATAAAGAACCAGGTGTGAAGGCCCCTACCATGCCAACTGGGGTAAATGATGTGTTTTGGGAACAGTTCTTGACTGAGAATCCTGGTTCTTCCGACACACAGGAAGTGCAATCAGAGAGAAAGGATCCTGAAGGAAGAGGAAACGAGACTGGAGCTACTGATAGTAACAGGATGTGGTGGAATGTGAGAAATGTAAATAGTCTAGCTGAACAGATGGGGCATCTAACCCCCGCTGAAAGAACATAGTATGGGTAATTCTCTAATCCAGATTTTGGTTGGTGATAGCATTGCATAATAAATTTTGGTATTAATAGTTTGTGATATGATAATGAAGTATCGGAAGTTTGCGGATGTTGATTTTGGTGCTATGGCTGCCGCATATTTGTTTCCCCCAATTATTTTAGTTCTTAATATATACTTACTCTATGAGAATTGTTAGTATTATCGTTTTGAAAGTAGGCCTTACAATTTCCATTTTAATTGCAATTTCCTGAAACTCTTACGAATCGTGATCTCCTTCGGTCCTTATCCATCTGATATCAAAGTGAAAGAAAGGGAGATAATTTTGTAGGTAGATTGCATTTTCTCTTCCTGTCGATGTATATTTGTGAGGAGCAGCAGCAGCAGCAGTTTAGTGGAGGTTTCGGCATGAGCATCTGGTAGAGACAATAGACTTTTTAAGTTATGCATAGACAGCCAATGATGACCATGAAAGAGCTTATTTGTTTATAGCTTTTGGAGAGTTGATGAAAATAAGGTTGCTGTCGAAGCCCTGTAGGTTGTTTAGGTTCCTGAGTAACGTTCTGTTCCCTAAAGGGGGGGTGGAGTTACATTGTGTGGTGGATACGTACGTTGTTGCTGTGCAGATGGGTGTTTGGTCTCGGCGAGCTCGGTATGAGAATGTGTTTGGATTAGTGGTGGTTCGATTATAAGCTCTTTTAGCGAGTTTTTAGATATAATGCTATCTTTTGGAATTTGATAATCTTTTGTAATATTCAAGTGATCAAATTAACCGATGCGGCTGGATAAAGAGAGAATGGAATTGATATTTTGCGAGGTGGGAAAAAAAAAATCCCCATTCCTCACTAAGGTATCTTTCCCATTGTCTATGAAACCCAGCTCCATGGCGGAACACGCTAATCTAGTTGTGACTTGAAACTGCACCCACTTTGCCAAACCCACCATTAGAGAAGTCCATCTACAACTTGAAGATTCATGTTAATTCTCACTGCCACATTAAGCACTACCTCACAGACCACTGCCCAAGTCGACCACCACTATTTAGGGTAGACCACAAGTTGCTATTATAAATGATTATGGATGTAAATAAACTAAGTTTGTATATACATTATTTAAACTCGGTTTAAGTTTTATTTAAATTCGATTTGATGATAATCAAGTCAAGCTTGAACTGCTTGAATAGCAAACTAAGCGAAGCTCAAGCTCTAAAATATTAAGCTGACGAGGCTTCGAGCTTTAGCTCGATTTATTAGTTTAATCAAGATTTATATAATTTTTGATGTTATATTTATTTGGTTCAACTTCATTATGTTTTTAGAAACAATTACATGTGATTCTTTATTATTTGTTTTTATTTGACTTTATAATTTTGAAATTAATAAGTTATTATACTCTAAAACATATTAACATCATGTTTACTTGAAGAGAATGGAACTTATTCCTTATGAAATATTTATTACTGCATTCACTTAAATTTTGGCCTTGTAATAACCATTTATGGGGAATCTTTATTACTTAAATTTAAGGAATTAGATTCCCGTCTAGAACCTATGAATCACAATTATATTCTAATCTATATTTCATAAAGACAAAAGATTTCCCTAAACTAAAGATAGAATGATCAAACCCACCTGACACAAACTCTCATTAGTGAATGACGATCAAACATTAATCTATCCCCCTCTCTCTCTCCAACAGCAAATTGAGCAAGTATGATCTTCTTCATCTTCCTTTCTCTCTCTCCTCGCCCTTTGGATTCATGATGAGCATATTGATCTTGCTCTTTTGTTTTTTTGTTTTTTTTGTTTTTTTTGTTTTTTTTTTTGGGGTGGGGGGTGTAACGATCGCATAGATTGAACCCTAATCCATCCTTTTGGTAGATGTTTTAGAGTTCGAAAGAAATTGTTTTAAGGTTCAAGTATGGTGTACGGGTGATCTTTTGGTTATATTTCTTTCTTTTTTTTTTATTTCATTTGGTAGGGTAGTGAATATGCTGTAGATGATAATCGGATGTTCAAGTAATTTGTGTGCACTCTATGTTGAGTTTGCATGAGACTGCATGAAGATGGTAAGATCAGAATTAACCAGTAAATTAATTTCTCTGGCTGAGAAGAGACTATCAAATGACTGTGGACCTAAGTTGTTGGATACACAAACTGAGAGGTTTAGTGGAAAGCAATCTCGACTCTTTTAGGCATGGATGGGATAGTTGTTGGATTTCATAAGAAAATATGAAGTACAAACAATGAAACATGTGCTCTTTCAAAGAATTTACAATGTTGATTCCAGTTTCTCAATTTACGTATGGAGTTGTCCAAAGCTCATCTTCCTCTTTAGAAATTGGAAAAGAATGTAGGCAACTACTTTTGCTTGGCTTGATCCGAAACATTTTTGGGTCTTTAAATGAAATTGGCTTGATCTCAAATTTGAAACGTGTTTGTTGTATAATCTCTCTTCTTCTTCTCTTCTTTTTATTTTTTTTATTTTTTTTATCCTTGTTCCTTTTTTCATTAATTAGCATGGGCATTTTAGGTATTTTAATTTCCATTCAAATCTTATTCTGTAGTCTATGCATTAAGTGAATACAGTGATATCGAATCATATCTTGTTACATTCCTATTTCATTTTATCGTAATTATAATTTAATTTTTCTTTTATTCAATATAATAAAGTGAACTAGCAAATGTGCTATACTTAATTTTGATTGTTATTATAAATTAATTAACTACTGTTATAAATGTAAATTTTGATTGGACACGGAACATGACAATAATATTGAAATTCGCTGATTCCAAATCGAATTTGTGGGCCATGTTTGCATCCATATTTATATTATGGGCATTAACATTAATTTTTCCTGTTATCTTTTATTGCAAAATGATTTATCATTGAGTTTTATTTTAGTTCCCCAACTTGATTTAGAACTTTTTAGAGGGTTTGAAATGAAATTATAAATCCGTTCCAAAATTTTATTGGGAATTACTATATTGGAAATCGATGGGGTTGGATGAGTCCAGCCACTTATATCATCACTTAAAAGTGCTGGAAAAAGAAAAATCAATTTGTCATAAAGTGAAAAATAATTATTAGTCTTAAACTATATTTGGACGTATGTAATTATATGGTCGTATTCAATATATGAAGGAATTCAAGTTCGACTTCCCGAGTTTATTATCTCAATTGTGCCCTAAAATGGAACATTTAGATAACGACCACACGTGCTAACTTATTCTATTAGTTTGTGTGTTCAAATGTAATTAGGAAACTTGTATCAAGAGATGTAGATTTAATTTTAGTAATTAAATACTAAAATTTTAAAATATTATGCAATCAATTTCTCAGTATCCATATATATGATATTAAGTCTACATCTTTTAATATTCTCTTACCACTTACCATGTAGTATGCCACACGATACAGAATTTCTATATCGCGAAGATGAAAATACTTTTTTAATCAAAAGCAAATAAATTTTTTTAATAAAAACTTGAAAATGAATAAAAATAAAAAGAAGGTTGGAGCATGAATCTAATTTTTAACGAGTTATAAATAAAAGCGCTATCTATGTTATGCCATTTAAAATATGAGTAAAATCTTTTACATTTACTAAAATCCGTGAAGCTCCTTGAAGTAATAGTAATAGAATTATATAATCAGATAAATTGGTAATAATATTCTTTTATTTGATCAAAATTTTGATTTTTATTTATTATATGAGTTAATTATTGTGCATCATTCTTATCAAAAACCCTTGACTAATCTAAATTAAAGAACAAAATAGAGTAATAGTTGATTTTGATATTCAAAAAGAAAAAAAAAAGTATTTTTTTCCAAGAAAAAAAGGTTAAAATAGAAAGAAATATGGAAAAAGAAAAATAAAAAAAAAAAACAAAAATGAAAAAGACACTTCTCCCGTTTTCATTCCAAGAAACACATTTTTGTGGGCCCAGAAACCGTTACTGAATGCCACGTCATCGTCCTTTCTCCCTTCCTTCCTTCGCCACCTCCTCTCGATTTCCACGGCAACACAACCAGGCCAACCCACACGCAATTCACATTTCCGATTTGCCACTCTGCCTCCTCTCTCTTTCTCTCTCTCATGTGTGCTTCTGTGTGAATATTAGGGCACAAAATTGAAAATTTGAAGTTGCGGTTGTGGAAAATCGGACTATAAACTAAAAAAAGAAGATGAATATATTCAGATTTGCAGGTGATATGACTCATTTGCTCAGCATTTTAGTTCTCTTACTCAAGATTTATGCTACCAAGTCTTGTTCTGGTACTACTCCATATCCTCTCTCTCTCTCTCATTTTTAAGTTATTCGCTTATTTCGCTCTTAATTGCTAGTTGAAATATTTCGTTTCTCGTTTTTAACGTATGTGCTGGATGCTGGATTTGAATGTTCGGTTTTGGAAATTAGGGTTTTTAGTTGCAAGTAGACTCTTTAATTTTAGGTTAATTGGAAAGGATTTCGATCATATGGTTGAATTTGGTAGCATGGAGCTGACGTTGGTCAGAAATTGCAATGTTGAGGAGGGTGAGAAAAAAAATTTTGTGACTTGAGGTTTACTGAGCATCGAAATCGTGGTAGAAATGAGGATGGATTTTGTTTAACGTAAAACAGTGACTAAAGGCCCTTAGTATGTAATTCCTTGTCCCACTGGTCAGCAGGAGGCTATAGAGTAGAACCTCTTTCATTTTTATCTTTTTTTAATAAAGGGATAAAATGTGAAGCTACTGTTTGACAGGGATTTCACTTAAAACTCAGGAGCTATATGCGCTCGTGTTTGTGTCTCGCTACTTGGATCTGTTCACAGAATTTTATTCGGTTTACAACACTGTTATGAAGGTGGTGTTCATGGGGAGTTCCCTGGCAATTGTTTGGTGCATGCGTATGCATCGCATTGTTAGGCGTACGTATGACAGGGATCTTGACACATTTCGACATTTTTTCCTCGTGTTGGCAGCCTTTGTTTTGGCGCTCTTTGTGCATGAGAAATTCACAATTGAGGAGGTGAAGTTTGCATCTATCTCTCCATATCTTTATAAAAATTGCATGTAAACTTGCAGTAATTATTTGTCATTGATAGTGATACATAAGAGCTGCATTTATTAGGTAAAAATTGTTTGTTAAAGCTTGTTTTCTTGTGGATAAATCATGTTGACACCCTCCTTTAAAATTTCATTATTGGAGAGACACTTCCAAATTTTTTAAAATGAGACATTGCACCTCTGGCAGATTAACCCATTTTATTAGCGTATTTATGAAACTTGAGAAGTATTCGTGTATTTATAAAACTGCCCATGAATATACAAACTTATAGGGAACATTGCCAACTGCCATGTTGTGGGGTGTAATACACCATTAAAATATTTGCGGTGTGTCTACAATTAGAGAAGTTTTTAGGGGGTCCTTTCTTGGATGAACAATGAAAGTGGGTTTAATTTTACTTGCTTTTCGATGAGTTGCTATGCAAAATCTTTGGACCATTTTCATGATGAAAAATTCACATAAAGCTGTGGTGTTATTGATTGTTTAACTTCTTGTATTAAATTGAAAGAAAGCATTTAATCGACAGAACTTTTGGAATAGACCTTATTTACGTAGTTGAATAAATTATAGCATAATTTGTTGCCACACAAATTATAGAGAATCTAAATATCAATATAATTGATTCAAGTAGATTACTTCTATAAAACCTATGAAACTTGATATGACATAATCCAAGTAGATACATACATATATTTTATTAATGAAAACAAACTAATTGATGTAAAATCTTGTAAAATGCAGGTTGCAAAAGTAGATAAACTTTTATAAATTTTTCCTCTTTAGATATTAGGATTTAGAGATGCCCTCTCCTGATTTTATTCAATAGGACAGCTTGAAATTGTCTTGATTTTGAACGCTACTGCCAAGACAGAATCTATCTGTTGATATGATACCATGAATCAAATATGATGTAAATATGACAAGCTTTGGCAACACATGAAGTAAATTAATTATTTTTGGCCACGAAACCAAAGGCAAAAGAAATGCACAAATGCAAATTGCTACCCTATTTGATTATGTTATTTCTCATTACATTTTTCCACTTCTAAAATCATATGATGAATTACATCTTCTTTTTGTCAAAGATGAAATACATTTGTAACTAAAGGAATGAGAATTAGATTGTTTGTGATGTCTAATTGATATTTTATATGTGTATCCCTAACACGACTTGATAGAAAATCAAACAAAAACATGATACACAGACAAAAATTGTCACCTCTATTAGAAGTAAGTTTCTCTTTTTACATATTTTGATACATATTCTTATATATATATATATATATATATATATATATATCTGAACGGAATACATTTTTTACTAATGGATCGTTCACTTCATGGAATTGAATTAAGAGAGAATGTAATCCTAATTCATTGGGAATGGAATAAGGTTGTAAAAGCTATTACATTGTTTACTTTAAACAAAAGGCAATAAACCTTGATAGACTTAAAAGGACAATTTTACCCATGTCCTTTCATCTTTTTTTATCTTCTACCCATCTAGTCAGATTTTCTTAACCTAATGGTAATCTAATTTTATTGATCCAAATAAAACTAAACAAACATACAAAGATATCCTGAACAAATTCAAAAAGATTGCATCTTGATTTTTCTTTGCTCTCAATTTCTCTCCATATCTCACCAAATTCATTGAAAATAAATTATGGTCTTGGTTAAAAAGAAAAAAATTTATGGGTCATGTCAACTTTTTACTTGCTGGTTCTAAAGCAAACATAGTGAAGAAGAAAAATCAAGTGGTCACCTAGTTTAGAGAAAGAAAAGTTAGATGGATTACGGAGCTTGGAAGGCAAAGAAGAAAGGTTTTAGAAATTAAGATTGTTTTTATTAGAGAGAGATGGAGATGAAGAAGGAGACAGTATGGTGGTGGATGGATTAAGTGTGGTGGTGGTGGGTGGTGGTGTGTGTTGGTAAGTAGTGTTGGAGATTACACACTGATAGCGTGTTGATGGTGGCAACAGTCCAAGTCTTAGTGGTGGTGGTGATTGTTGGAGAGATCCAAATCTTTGGGGGTATTAGGTGGTGGTGGTCCATATCTTGGTGGTGGTAATCTAGATCTTGTTGATGGTGGTGGTCATCGGTGTGGTCTGGTGGTGGTGATGGTGGTGTGTTGATGCTTAAAGGGTGGTGGTGTGGGGGTATGTTGGAGGAGACAAGGCCAGTGATAGTCCTTTTCACCATGAATCATAATTCTTAACTTTCACAAATGAATCTCTATTATTGATTTTCAAGGAATTGTGATTTTTGTAATTGTAATTCCACTGAAGTAATCATGGAATAAAGGGGGAATTGAATTGTCATTAACCCTAAGTTAACAGGTTGTTCATGTTGTTGCTTCTTCTGAAAAAATTTCAGTGGCCCTAGTCCTGAAAATATGCATATATAGTCAAAGTTGGATAACCGACAGAATAAGACTTAAGGGCCAACTTTTTGATCAATCAAACCTAAACTAGTAATACAAAGCTTGGAGCCTGACCAGAGGTAACACGTTTTGTACTCTCCATACACCAGCTTATGTTGGAGCATGTATATTAGTCATTGCCCATCTGTAACAGACAAATCCACTGGTGCATTTACTTAGAACTCTTGTGAAGTTCTCCTGTCTGGCTGTCTCTTGTGCAAACATATGAAGTTGAGATATATTTGGCAGATTTTCTCTAAAGTAATTGTTATTCTTCTTCTTCAGCATGAGGTGTGTGTGTCCAAATTTAGCTGGCAGATCTTAAGTGTCATCATAAGCTGGTGATTACTGAATCTTGTTAATAAGGTTGTATTGACTGATCACCTACTGTTATTTTCTGGATGCCATCATGGCAGGAATGGTTGCTACTAGCTAATGAAAGTGGGAAAAGAAGGAACAACATGTCTGAACTTGTTATTTTCTTTAGGTTTCCTTCACACCCTCTCAGGGGATCCTGTCCCCACCATCTGGAAATATTTATTGCCCTGGTTTTTACAGATATCGCTAAACCATGGTATTCATTATAGCATCTTAATCAGTAAATGCTGAATGTGCATGCAGACACTGTGGGCATTTTCGATATATTTGGAGGCTGTTGCAATTCTTCCCCAGTTAGTTTTGCTTCAAAGAAGTGGAAATGTTGACAATTTGACTGGGCAATATGTTTTACTCCTTGGGTATGTATACTATATTTCTTTGTTAATGGGTAAGCCTTTTGGAATTTTATTGATAACTCTATAATTTGAAAAAGAGTTCATGCTCTTCTTTGCATCATGTTTTCCACTTTTGGCTCATGTTGCATTGTGATTGGCCATTTTCTTTTTGACATGGAGCACTGAGTAATAAAATTTGATCAATAAACTATTGAATTATGTACATGCGTTTTTGAGTTGATAATAATTGATACGTACCTATTGTTTGTAGTAGTGAGTTATGAGTTACGAGTTACTTTGTGCTGATGTGGCACTTTAGTTAATAAAAATAAATAAGTATATTAGCTAGTAAAAATAAGCAAGTGTGTGCTGATCTAGCAAAGGAGTGAGTATAAATAGGAAAGTGACTTAGTGAAGAAAATAGACAGATATTTTGTTAATCATTGACAGCTAATTTGTTAGTAAGCATCTTGTTCATGGACTTGTTTGTGAGCTCTTAGCTCATGGCTCTCACTTGAGAGATTAGGATTTTGGTAATGAATTTTATTAGAAAAATATCTATAAAAATCTTTAGTTTTCTGCTGTTGATTTTTTGAATTGTATCAATAATACTCTAATTTACTCTTGCCTAATGAACATGTGTAAATTCAGTTTGATATATGGCAAGAAAATCGATTAGTAAATATTTGTATTAGTACATGCAAGAAAATAATGGCTAATTATCAAAGAGTCTAGCTCTAGAGTGACAGTTTAATGTGCTCCTTTATTGGTTGCAAGTTCATTGGATATAATGTAGCGATTAAAACCCAAGACTCTATGACACCTTATATAAGATCTTGAGTTCCAATCCCTCTATGGACATTTCTTGGGGCTACATAATGGTGCAAGTTATACTGAATTGATGCATGGCCTTGTGGGGAGGTTCGTGTACTGGGGGTAGTTGGTCAACTTAGACTTGGTTAAAATCTGTGCCATGTTTAGTACTTATCTAAGTTGCACCTTGGAGATGCACTTGCAACCTTGATCGTTTCTAGGATGAGGAGTGAGCTACTTTAGTTGCTATATCAACTGAATAGTGTAGAAAACTGGTAGCATAAGTATGGTTGTTTGCTTTCAAGAGAGGAAGATGGTGTATGAGTGAAGGGAAATTTATGGGGCAGGTTTGACTTAATCTATATACTGCAGCATTAATACCTCAAGTGGGTTATTTACAATCTGAAATGACCCAGGTTTGATCTGTGAAGATCCATTTTTTCCCAATATTTTGTATTTCTTTAGGATAATTGATTATGTGGAGTGACTTGTATTTTTCTAAAGGTACAAGGCCAGTTAGTGCAAATTGCAATTGCTTTCATTCTGTTTCCTTACATAATCATTGATAATATATCCTGATTTGGTTGTATGGAGACCCTAAAGAGAGTTTAAAGAGCATCTATATTTGAGAAAAAGTGGAAGAGAAGAACGGTGATCAAAGCTTATGACTTTTTTGGCTAGAAGTTTATTAGCTGGCAATGGTTTTTCCAAATATCTTCATGGATATTTTACTTTACCAAGACTTACTATCCATGTGAATGGTCAGGTAGCATGTTTCTTTACCAAGCTTAGGTGGATCCATCATGACAACCCAATGTCTTCTTATCATGTTAAACTCCTGGATCCTTAGGAAGATCGCTAATTCAGCTGGATAAATATTGGTGGAGGAGTAGCAAAGAGCAATCCTCCACCTACCATCTGTAGATGACATACTTCTGTTTTGTCAGGAAAATCCAGCCGCTATCCAGACTTTTAAGGAAGGTATCAAATGACCATCTGGTTGCATATCCAACAAAACGAATGTGGTGTTCCTCTTCTGTGCAGCAAGCCAGATAAGAAGGAAGAATGTCTGATTGAACAAGCTGATGGTTATGTGGGCATGCAAGTGACCCCTTGTTTGACTGAGCTGTCTGTCGATGAATGCATTGAGAGATCAACTCCGCACTATGCTCAACAAACAATCACAGAAAAATTTGGGCTACTTAATTGTGAAATTCCCATTAGATAGTGTGGGATACTGTTGATCCCACTTTAAATCGTTTAAGAGCGAGTGCAAGTGGTTTTGATGATCACCAGTCGTCTTTTTATTGGGGCCAAAGCATTTATCATATGCTGCACGCCTCCATCTGATTATATATGCTTTTGTTTCCAACAAGCATATTGGGCATTTACTTCAATCCTTATGGGTTTTAGATACATTGGATAAATCATTCTTTTCGGGAATGGGCATGATGAGTGTTGTTAAGGACTAAAATAATCTTAGATTAGGAATGGTGTTTGATATTAGATATATTTAATAGAATTATGAGCATAAAAAGTAATAGTGATAGTATAGTAATTAATTGCTCCTACACAGAGCTTAGAGCTCTTTACACTCTTTACTAGAGAAAATATGACAATGAATGATTCCTCCCTCCTCATTACCCTCTCTATTTATACTAATAACCCTCAGTTAATAGAATTATGAGAATAATAAGTAACAGTGATAATATAGTAATTAATTGCTCCTATACATAGAGCTAAGAGCTCCTTAGACTCTTTACGAGAGAAAATATGACTGGATGATTTCTCTCTCCTCTCTACTCTCTCTATTTATACTAATAGCCTCAATTTGCATGCCACATGGCATCCTTTGATTGCATCCCTTGATTATTGTACTATCACTATTACTTGTTATGCTAATAGTTCTATTAATTGTATCTAATATCTAACAAATGCCTTCCAAAAGAAAAGTGTAATTTAGGCAGATATATTTGGTGACTTGGAACTGGGTGCCAGCTATAGCATATGCAGTTCCTACTTCCATCTGAAATTTTGTGGTGTATGTGTATGGTATGGCCTAGATGAAACCCATCCTTGGTGTTGGAGGAAGCTCCTTCAGCTCCAGCTGCTGGTAAGAAGATATTTCAAAATGGAATGCGGGTAATGGAAACTCAATCTTGATTTGGCATGACTTCTAGTAGTGGACCTAGCAGAACTGGAGGCATCCAAAGATAAAGCTGCCCTAGATGCAAGATTATTTCATATTTTAATGCAAGAATGGCCCCCTCAAAGGGAAAAAATAGAAACCAGATACTAATGTTTTGGCTTCTATACTAATGTTTGAACTTTATTGTGCCTTTGAGAGACCAGAATAGGGTCAAGCCGGATCATTTCATAGGCTTTTCTAAGTTATGTTGATAACCTTGTGACCTAAGTTGTCCGAGAAGAAAATACTCATGTTGATGGGGTGTAGAATAAAAAGGTATATGGGTGCATTAAATAATAGAATTACCTTCTTTTATACTTGTTATACACAGGTGCACACATGAAGACTGCTTGGCATAATTAGTAAGTCTCTGAGTTAGACTGACGGTGCAAAGTGAGTGGAGGGACTACTAGCAAAATAATGAATGAAACTGAGACTGCTGAACTTGAAAACTTATTTCCTCCTTTAGTTTAAATATCGTTTTTTATTTTTTATTTTTTTTGTTTTGCTTACCCCTCACACCAACCACCACCCCCCCCACCCACCGCCCCCCTCCCCCTCCTCCTTCCCACTCCTCTCCACTTCTCTTAGTTGAACGAAATGATGTTATGTTATGTTATGATGAACTTTCTATTTCTTCTTAGGGCTTATCGTGCATTTTACATTCTCAATTGGATCTACCGCTATTTCACAGAGCCACATTTTAGTCGGTGGATAGGTAGGGTCCTATTCAGATGCGTTGGTTTGCTGCCATAATTTATGATCAATAATTCTTATTGTTTTTCCCCCCCCTACTTTGTACTGTCAGCTTGCATCTCTGGGCTTGTCCAGACAGCACTATACGCGGATTTCTTCTATTACTATTTTATCAGGTAATAAAAGCAGGACCAGCTTGGTGAGGGTCGCATGATTTTTATTTCTTATTTATTATTATTTTGTTTCTGCAGTTGGAGAAACAATGCCAGGCTTCAGCTTCCAGCTTAATTGGCATCTAAATATTGGATTGATGAGGGTGAATGCTCTTTGGGAGCTAAAAACTGTTGTTCCATATCGATACTAGTCTCTTTGATCACATCCAAGACTATCCTTGAGATTTAGAAAGGATGCAGTTTTTGCTGCGCATACTGTGGTAGGATTCTCTTAAAACCAGAAAGAAACAATGAAGATCAAGGCCTGCTCAAATACAAGCGAATTCATTTTTCCCCTTGGGGGAGTGGTTGTTCATGGCTCTGTGTAAAAAATCGACTATTCACTATGTTTAGTTCAATCTTTTTATTTTCTTTCTTGAGTAGGCAGGCAGGAAGGACCATCGCTGAGGAGCCGTGATGGTTTTGGGTATTTTTCTATCCACTACTTGTAAAGATACCATGTAAGTAAATGCTATTCTCTCGGTTTGTGAAGCATTCCCCATCCAACCCCAATCCCAAAAAGGAAGATTGTAAGGCATTCTTCCATTCTGCACTTGGATTTCCCATGGTTTTGAAATACATGCAAAACAAGAGTTGTGTCCTGTGCATGTTCCATGAGAAAGTTAGGTCTGAACTGCAGATTCATTGTCTTGCTGATTGGAATCAATAAATATGTGGTGATGGGTGAGTTAATGATCAATCTGGTGTGCACACAGACACACTTTATAAGTAGAGATTTCTTGGTATTCTCATGTCAACATGTTCACTGGTCCCCCTGATGTGTACTAAAGCCGAATCAATATGTAAGCTGCGTAGCTGAAAAATGGCTTGTAAAGTATTTGCCTTTGTAACTGGACCAGTGTCATCAATTATCCTTTTCCTTTTTAGATTGATAGCACATCAATGTATTATGAGTTATGTGACTCAGCCTACAGTCACGTTTCAGTTGGATTCACGCCTTCGTCTTTTGATGGAGACATTACACAAGTATGTATACTTTTAGCTATAGCCATGATTCATTTCCTTCTATGGAAGTTTTCTTTGTTAGTGATAATCTTAAGATATTGTAGGTGTCTTGGATCCTTCTACATGGTTAGCTTTCGGTGATGGTGATTACTAATCATGCAAAATACAAATACAAATTCATCTCATTTTTTGACGTGGAAAATCAAGAAAATTCTATAATAATGCTGCATTACCGCAATGTCATAGTATGTTACATTCTATTTCAGTAAATTATGAAATTATTAATGGTTTTGTTTTTACTCTCAATGGATATGATTTATAGAAATCCGATGAACAAAAAGCTTTTGATAGCTTTTATTGTATTATTTATGATATGATTTATTAAAATTGAACATGATTTATCACAGTAACGTGGTATTACTATAAAAAATCCCTAAAAATTATTTTCCTTCTAAACTTTTTATAACAGGGAGCCGTCAGTAGTAGCTACCGGCTACATTATTTGCTTTATACCATCATTTGCTACTGAAAAACATACTAATAACTTCATATACTTGAGATGGTTAAGATGACATTTGATCGTAAAGTTTTTTTTATAATAATCATCAAACGGAAAGTCCCAGAAGAACATTTTCTGTAAAATTAATACACTCTACGATAACTTTCTTTTTTCTCTATGTGCGCTTATATGCATTTTATTATAATAATGACTTTTTGGTAGCACAAAATTTTAGAGTTGTGATTTAGTGAAGTAAGCTTTTAAACTAGATAAGGCTTAAGAGGACCACGTACAAAAGCATCGAATTATTTTTCTTTTGTGCATACATTTATAAAAGGATATATCTATTAATGCCAATACCAATTGGGTCTTTGTGAGTTTCATCATCTTCAGTCGATTGATGCTGCATGGAGGAGAAGTTCGATTGACCTTCACCGATGAGCCTTATGTGGAAGAATCGGTAAAGAATTCAACTGAACCGGTTGATTGAACCATGGGCCAGTTTCCTGAAGTCAATATATGGGATATAAAATTATAGTTTTCTCTTTTGTTTATTTAATTACCTTAGATTCACATGTTATCCATATAATTTTCCTTAATTTTTAAATTAACAGTTAAAATTATCTAAATTTGTTTGGAATACTTTATGATATCATTAATGATAAAATCTTTTTCCCTATAATTTTAACCGATGGTAAAATGGCAGTATTTCAAGGGCCATTTCTAATAAATATATCTTAAAGAGTTTTATCTTGTAGGGTGAAGAGTTTATCAGTGAAAAGTAAGAAATTCGTGACATTTTGAGAGTTCTCAGAAAATATGCCGTTGGCAGCCAATTTTCCACAACGCAATTAAGTATAATATTTTACACAGACATTCATACACAATATATATATATATATATATATATATGTTTATGCAGGAAGTATTTGAAGAGTCCAAGGAGCTCATTGCTTGTGCAAGGCTCCTTAATAATTGCCTTTAGTGTGTGTGTGTGTGGGGGGTGTTGTGGTGGGGGTTTGGAACATCACTCTTGGGGAAAACGTATGAAAATACTATAATTATCCTGTCGAGTCTATTTTTGAATTTTCGATGTCATTCAGCAATCAAATAACATCATCGTCTTCTAGGCCTAATGATTCCTCCATCTCCTCCTAATCCACACAAAGTGAATGTTACTCACTCTAATTACTTAGTCCAGACGCATGCTATAAATAATACATATATATTTTATTATTTAACACAATGCAATCAAACTGTCTCCTCTTTTTCTACGCAACGGGGAAAAGCTTCTTTTGAGTTGAGATTTTAAAGAAATATCATGCAAATAGATAGAGGGGAAAATGTCACAAGAGGTCGGGAAAACTTGGGTTGTTCGTATATACTTTTTGTAAACTATTAGTTAATTTTGGATAAAATTTTTAAGCTTATAAAATTTTTCTTTTATCTCTATAATTCTTAAAAACACTGAAAATAAGCCTTAAATCGTTGCTAGAGGGTCAATCTCACTGCTATTTATGGTTCTTTAAGGATGATTCTAGGGTTGTCGTAGTTATCGGAATGAATACATATGTTTTAGGAAGTTATAAAGTCACCTTGTAGGAGTATGGGGATAGTGTCTGTACATAATCAATATATCTCGAATTAAACGTGTGCAAAAGAGTTAGAACCAACTTTGAATTGTTGGTTTATGAATTGATGTAGAGATGAATTAAGACTAGCTCTTAAGGGATATAATTTCAAGTCGGTTCACTTGGACCATAAGGGTCAATTCATGCGGCTTGTAAACTGCAAATTTTTTTTAAAAATTTTCTTTTTATTTTTCCTTAATCTTTTGTGGACTTTTCATTTTTTTTAATTCAATCTTTTATGAGTCCACTTATTGTTTGTTTCCATATTTCATTGCCTATTAACTGAAAATTTTATTTTTTGAATAATTTTTTTTTACTGTCAAGATAATTCGATTGGTCGAATGATGTTATATTACAAAATATATTATCAAAACAGAAAAATAAATTACAATATAACTGTAATTATAGATTATAACATTTGATTCCTTGGAGTACAGTTACCGAACAGAATTATAAATTATAATGTTATAATAATACAAAAAAATTATTTAATACGTGAAGAAATTAGCGGCATTTGGAAAAAAAAAAAATTTAGTTGTTTTTAAGGTTACTTCGAGGGTGTCTATATATTAGCTAGTTACAATCAGATTGTTGTAGTTCGATATGATTTTTTAGAAAACCTTTCATATGTTAATTAATTCTAAATTCGAGAAAAAGCTAAATTTACATGCTTATCTATTTAATTTTTTTTTAAACTTTTTATCGAGTCTTAATTTAAAAAACCTAAGAGTGAACCTTAAGAAAAAAAAAAAAATATATATATATATATATTTCATTAAGTACAACCAAATGACATGATGTCATTCAATTTTTTTTTAAAGGGTCGGTAGGTTAAACTGCTCGTCCCGCCTAACCAATGAGTTTGTCCTGTTGAATTGTTTAAGCTATTAAGGCTTGAACTGATTCGATGGCACAACATATAGGATTTAAACCGGTTTACGGTTTAAAATTGATTCTTGTTTAGATTTACCTCGAATGTGAATTTATAGTTCCTTTTTAAGTTTTGTGGGTGAGTTCTAAACTAGTTCTATGTATATTTATACTTTAAACCACTTTGTCCTAAACCCTTTAGGTGTTAAGTGGACACTAAAATAATTTTAATTAAGTTGCAAAACTTACTAGTTTGATTTCAAAAGGGAAAAGTATATTCTCATCATTTTACTAAATTTCTATTTGATTTAGTAGATTCTTTCTTTTTCTATTGGAGTAGTTAACGTTTGAAAACATTTATAAATGAGATTTTTTTTTCTAATATCATTAATAATCTTCCACCCGCTTTTCATGTGATAGCGCTCAATTTATCTAAAAATTAATTTACATAAATAATATGACTCTCTCTCTCTCTCTATATATATATAAATTAGTAAATTAATAATAGTAATGGAAGTTGGAAAATAAAAAGGAAAAGCATGGAAAATTAAAAAATAGATTTGGTTAGACACTTTTCTCTCTCTCTCTCTCTCTCTCTCTTTAAATCTTTTTCCTTCTTTTATTTTTCAAACTTTTTGTTAATTCATGATTTAATATAATTTATTTTTGGTAAATTATTTCATTCATTTAAATTAACTATTTGGACAAACCAGGTATCGTCACATATAATTTGTGGATGGGATAGCTAAAGATGTCTTAATTTGAGAACATTGAAAATGTTGAGGACTTTTATTAAAAAAAAAAAAAGGTTGAGAATATAAATAGAAAAATAGTCAAACATTGAAACAAAAAGTGTCACTTTTTAGACATAATTCTTGATACAATTCTAGGATCAATTAGAATTCTTTTGCAGATGAATTACTTGTTCCCAACATTGTGCTATTACATGGAACCCATGGGATACCCCGTCCATGTGCACCTAAGCATCTCCTACCATGGCTAAGGATTTACAAGTCACTTCAATTTTAATCAGGTGGCTACGGGCTTCTACTTGTCAAATTATACGAAGGTGATGAATATAATACCTCAAACTAATTAAATGTTCCAAAAACATATAGCCCGATTCTTAGCACATTCCGAATACTTTAATAAAGAAAATGGACTCTCTAAAATGCTTTAAGTAAAATTATAAAATAAATGGATAAAACTATTAAAATATGTTGTGATATCCATCTTGTTTGTTTTTTTTTTTTTTTTTTTAAATTTTAACCATTAATTATATATGGTAATATATTAAGGGGATCATTTTAAAAAAACTAAAAGAAAAGTAATCTCAAAAGATCTTGCGGTTATCTTAATTTTCGACTATACATAAACTTGAAATTACATATTTTGAACTCATCGTACAAACCTAATATAGTAAAGTCACAAAAATCGATACGAATTACATACTAAAACTAACTATATGTGAAATTTTGTGATGTTGTATGGAATCGAAGACAATTTACGACCTTAGGTAGCTTTTAAATTGTTATACTAATATATTATAATATCACTAGCATGTGTTAGTATTAAGCAAACGTCACGTCTAATGTTATGAACCAATAAATTCTTTAACAAATTTTAAGTCATTTTATGTTTAGTTTTCACTTTTCTAAGGGTAATTAATTATGCTATGAAATTATTATAATTTAGTAATATAAATATTAATTTTATAACGAAATGGATTAAGTTTGGTTTATCTTTTCCTTTAGCAATAATATGTATTGGGTAAAAAAGAGTGGTTACGAACTCCTTCAGCCATTCCCTGCTTATTATTATTATTTTTTTCGAAAATTAAAAACATTAAAATATTTTTCCAACAACGCTATACGTTCTGAAATTCTCCAACTAGGGTTACCTGGTTTTGGCATTTTTGCTTGGAAGGAGAGCAAGAATTCTCCCCTTTTACATCATATCTTTTCTGGTGACAAGGTTGATGACAAAAGAGAGACGGATCATACTGCAATTGCTCTTTATCAATATTTATTCCATGTCGTGCTTCCGGTTTCTTGGTCTCTACGATGATTATTATCGTCGAGGTAATATAAACATTGTCATTATATTTATGTCTTCTATGTTATATTTCACATGTTGCAGCAACATATTTATGCATAATTATCGATCTATATAACGTATTAGTACTATTTAATTTTCTTTTTTTTTTTTTTAAATCTGAAGAAAAACCCAAGAGGCGGGAGAAAGCAGCATTTTTACCCGAAAAGGATTAATGCTTTGTATAATTCTATTTTAAATAATGAATGCAAACGAAATAATCTCGATAGTATCATTTACTGTCAATGGTATTAAACTGTAAAGATCGTAGCAGTTCCACTGTTGTATTGATGTTACGATTCCCCACCCTTTTCATAAGTATAGGTATAGAAAGTTTAGGACGATCCAACTACTGGCACAACATACCTAATAATACTAAGAGTTATATATATCTCCTTATCATTCTATTATCAAAATTTTATAAACTCGTTGTACTGGGTTTACTTTCGAAATATTTGGCCGATCATTGGATTTAATTGATTATATATAATAGTAGATTAGATATGTTAATTATTAGAGAAAAATAGTATGATTTTAGTGAGGAGAGATAATTGCGGGAGACATTTTATTACTTGCCCTAAGAAGAAGGAAAAAAGAAAAGAAAAGAAAAGGAATCTCAAGGTTGTTTTCACTATATATTTTATTTTTTCATAACTTTGAAAAATTTATTCAACATTATATGCTACATATTATATACACTTAATATTATAAACAATGATAATAAAATTTTAACTTAATATACAGTATGTACAAAACGATGATGGTGGTTATTTTATAAACTATCCATTCCATTACTATAAATGCAAAAATTTTATTAATATTTACCTATAATGTATCAATATATGGTGGCATATAGTATTGGATGAATTTTTCTTTTCACTTTAATGGCATGGACCAACCTTTGTTTTTCAATATGAGAAAATAACAATTTAAAACTCTTAATAGATTCTCATATATTTATCTTGACATTGTCAAAAAATCAAATGTGTGGTTGGTGACATGACCACACTCATAAACGTTATCTATAATGTGATAAATTCAGATGGACTTTTATATTTCAATTCGATTTGATTTTATTATAAAATTGATTTGATTCAATCCTGATTAAATACCGATTGAATGCGGATTTTATCAATTACCTTTTAATCTTTTTATATATCCGATTTAATCTTTTTATATATCCGAATTAACTATTTAAATTGGGATCGGATATGAGAATATTAAAAATAAGCACCACATAAGATGGATTAATCTTGTTTAAAATTTTCGGAGCGTCCGTCGTCAAAAGAAAGGTAGCATGGCACTTAAGCCAAGCAAAAGACACTCGACTTTTATTGTGAAGCAAAGACTCATGATTAGATGGAGCATCATTTGCTTCACAAGTGGCAGACATTCACCATATGAAAACATCTAAATGAAGTTTTAAATGCAAAAATTTTGAACTTAGAATCTTGTCGGAGATATAATTCCTTTTAAGGTAATTACAAATTCCATTCAATTATAATGCTGTTGTTGTTCAAGGTGTGCTGCTAAGTATAAACCCTACCGTAGAGTGTGTGTTTTCCATTTGAATGCCTATATTACTTTTATGTAACGTTTAGTATATGGTAATGGATCGTAATAGAATCATGATTCTAAATTTTATTTTTATTTTTTATATTTGGAAGTCTATTTTAAAATCAAAATCGTGATTCTATAGAATCGATGATTTCGGCTTTAAGAGAGAATCGAGATTGGAATCGTGATTTTATTCTCACCTTATTAATTATGATTAATTAAAATTATTTTCTTAACCTTAAAAGAAATTATAATAATTAAGAGTATTTTTGACAAAAAAATTCTATTTGAACGTTTAATGTCATTCCATTTTATTCTAATCCATTATATTTCGTGATCATTTCTAAACATAGGAAAGGTCTTTTTTAGTCCAATCTTTATTTCATTTCATTATATTCCATCTCGAATCATTCCTTCATACCAAACATGACATTAAATCTTGAAATTGAGCAAATGCCTAGACCAATTAAGATATTTAAAGCAAACATTCTTGAGGAAAGTAATATGGAAATAGATAATTATATGAAAATGGGAAGTATAATGAAAAAGAATATAACGAATAAAAAATGGAACTAGTAGATTCACAAAAAAAAATTTGAAAATTCACTCAAAAAATGGAACTGGTATATGCTTTATTTGATGAGGTTTGGACCAACATAGCAAGGCTGCTAGATAATACAAACAATTTCAAACTCAAACCAAATCTTAGTTTCACTAGTCCAACAAAACCAATTAGGCATTGGTGTAATCAAAGGCCCCAATTTTCATTTAACTAACTTTCTAATTCTTTACTCTTGCTCACTAAAGGAATTTCTCTATTCTCTATGCACATCCACATAAGTATTAAGTTAATCTCTTCTATAATGGTAAAAGGGGAGTAGTTTTTAGAACTACTTATCTTTAACAACTTTATCCATTGAGAGAGTATTGCATGGAAGAGTAGATGACCCAATTGTAGGGGAGTTATTGAGCTTAATTAAGATTCCATGAGATTCAACCAATTATTCTACTCAATATCTAAGGATATTGAGAAAGGCAACTAGTTTAGTTAAGTTTCCAATTATTAATGTTAATTTCTCATGGGTCTTACGGATTGCACAAATGGGTCTCAAGTACCGATTCATACTTTGGTAAGGTATGGTAATTGGTTTTCAATGGGAGGTGTATTGGATATTAGGCTTAAATGGGCTTCACTCATCACATTCCATGAGGACTAGTGAGTATGAAAATAGTAGTTGTCATTAGATATCCTATAAGCATCACCCTTAAAAGCCACTTGATCCTATTTGCATGGATCCTTAATCATATCCTCTACCCTACATACATGTAGATACCAACACACTTCTCTTCTCCTTAGTTGATATCCATTTACGTAAAGTGGAAATCAAGTTCTGTAACTTAGAAAACAAAGTTTTTCTTCCCCTATTACACAAAAAGAAAAAAAAAACTTATAGGAAAAAAAAAGGTTGAAATGGTACCTTTTCAAGGGAATCACCTTATAAGGTAATTGTAGAGTTGGGTGGGTAAGATACCTTGTAGGGACTTGTCTTCTTACATCCCTATATATACTATAAAAATTAATAATAATTTATCTTATTATAATTTGTTAGTTATGGATTTTCCATTGGGTTCTATTTTAATTTTGAAATTCAACACGGAATCTTATAAAATTTTAAAATGAGACCCAAAAGCCTAACCAAAACCTTACATTATTAAGTGGCTCTTATACAACAATAAAATGAAATAATTAATCGTATATTTATAATAAAGAAAGTGTAATAGAGACCTACCCATCCATAGGGTAATTTTTTTTTTTTTTATGGCACTGTGGTTCAGTTTTATTCAATATAATACCCTTCATATGAGATACCAAGCCAAACTTCTTTAAGTGGTTTAGACAAACAATCATAAAAGAATTGCATTTTTATATTTCAATTTGGTTCAATTCAATATGAATCCATCTAAAAGATATCCCTCAATTTAGACTTATTCCTATGTTTGAAATTTTTGAAAATGAAATTGATGAAAACATACTAGAGTGATCAAAGAATATTTTGTTTGCTATACTTTTATAATACAATATTGGACAAATTATTTAGTCCACTATTTTAGGTAACATCTTGACTCAAGTTATTGGACAAAAAAGGTTCTCGAAGCATTAGATTAAAACTAAAAAATTTATACTACATATTTAGTTATATAAAAATTTATTTTATAGTATACAAGAAAATAAAAATAATCTTGTACTAAGTTCTTAAGATATTGACAAACTTCATATCTTTCTCTCTAATTTTCTTCACTTAAATATAATATACTCTTCTAGCAAAATATATTTATATATATAAATATATATATATAATACACTCCAAGCATTAGTATCTGTACCTAATGATGTACACATTAAATATAATATAAGAGAATTGTATTGTTAAGTTTTTTTTATACTCCTTTCTTCTTAAAAAAAGAAGAAGTAAAAGTTAACTTGATGTCCGAATGAATATAAAAGCAGCTTCCAAACACAACATTTTCAACCAATTTAATACAAAATCAATGACTTTAACACAAACCATCAGCATGACAGAGGTCCTAATCTTTCATTCAGACAAGGAAACAATTTATAATTCTCGGGTGAGTCATTTACCATACTTTATTCATATGCACCGTTTATTAGTAGTGCCATCATTAACTTAGAAGCTTGTCTTGTCTCTTCCACTAATTGCCAACGGAAGGGACTGATACAAATGTAAGTCTTTGTGCTTTGTATCTATTAATTATGTAGTCAAATAGTCAAACACATTGTATATTGGCAAGCCAAGGCTGCATTCAATGGGACCCCCCTCCAATTGATTATTAGCCTACCACCAAGCAGCAATCACATCAAATTGTAGGGCCCTTCTTCCTCCAAACCATGCATAATTGCTGTGAAAGGTAACCCACAAGATTAGATAAAATAATGTCCTGGATCCCACTGGAGTGCCTTTATCAATTATATAATTAATGTGCAAACAATTGTTTAATTGGTTGTCGATCATTATTTACTCCAATTGAATCCAAGTGTATAAATGACCTAAGCCCAATCATAAGTTATTTGATTCGATATTAATTCAAGTTTAATTTGATAGTAATTAAGCCAATTTAAAATTTTTGAATGGTTTATTAAGTGAAAACTTTATGATATTTAGGTTATGTCATTTGTAAGTCTAATCTCCCTCTCTTAAGTTGCAATATATAATATAATTGATAAAAAAGAAGAAGTTTGAGTTGAGTTTATATGCAAATTTTGAATCAGGGTAAAGGTCAATGTTATTATAACTATAACAAAAATCATTTTACATAAATTAAAGTTAAACAAGTTTAATCAGATTAAATTCAAACTCACTGATTACTTATTCAAGTTGAGCATAAGCTCAATAGTTTACGTTCGATTGAATTTGAGTTGAACCCAACTCCTAAATTTTAGTTAAGTTACAATTCAAAAACTCTATAATATTTGATCTCAACAAAATTTGTTTATCTCTTTGAGCCCAAGTTTATGATTCTCAATTTAAGTATAGATATTTTGTGTTGTATTAATTTTAAAAAATCGATAGAAAAAATGAAATAATATCATAATAAAATTATAAAATAACTTAAAATATTAATTTATTGAAAAGAGAAACTCAAAATTTAAGTAATCTCAACATCAGTTGATATATATATAGAAGTGAGATGAATGTATTTCCCTCGTAAAATTAATTCGCACTTGAATGTTTCTCAAATTTTTTTGAATTTTTAGCTTCTTTCTCAATTAATCTAAATTGTCATAAACAGTTATAATTTAATAATATAAATACTGTTTTCTTAATATAATTGATCAAGTTCGAATCCCAATTTTTAAGTTGTACCGTAGTTAGAAGAAAAAATAAGGATCTAAATTGATTTTGAAAGAAGTTTTGCTTCACTCTCTAAATTGCGATATCAAGTGATGACAATTTTACGACCTCATCTTCAATATGCTGTGCCGCAGTGCATCTGTGTGCTTATCATTTTATGTATTTATTAAATAAATGTGAGTTGGAAGGATTTTTCTTAAATCTTCGACATAGACATGGACACCTTATCTTGAATCTTGAGCCCCGAAAAAGCAAGAGATAATTAAATTATCCTGAGTATGTGTAAAAGCTAAGGTATTGATAGAATGTAAAATCCCCACTTCCAGGTTTTAGGCTCCTACGGCTCCTTAAATCAAATGGATATGGATATCAATATTGGGTACTTTTTACCGGCATCTAATTTTAACCTTTGAAGTCACTGCTCCATGGTTACCCCCATTGTAACATAACATTTTTCCTAAGTTATAATCAGTATTATTAAATTTGGATTAACTTTATGATTCAACCCGATTTAATCCTATTTTAACTCAAATTCCATTTTCAATCGAATTTGATTTTCACTTTAATTTATATCTAATTCAATTACTGGGTTTAGACATAATTAGGACCATAAACGAATTAAGTCCAGCTTTTGAAAAATCATGATCGATTAGTTTAAAAATTATCGAATTTGAACTCAAATTTAACTTTTCACCGAGCTTGCATTTGAGGCTCAAATTTAACTTAAGCTCCTCACGAACTTTCTAAAGTAAGACGATCTTGAGTTTGCTCATCGACTTAAGATTATATAAAATAAAAAATATATAAATAAGTAAATTAACAAATAATACATAAAAATCGAATTATATATTATATTTTATTTTATTATATATTATATAGATATTAACTTTTAAATTTAATATATAATAATTTAACATATATATATATATAATCAATAACCTTGCTTACGACTTTAAATAAACCAACTTATGAATCTATATAAACAAACTTTTGAATTTAAATTAGAATACAAGCTCAATTTTTTTACTTATCGAGTTTAAAGCTCTAATACTGTACGGGTAGCTTCGGAGGAGCTTAATTTATTTGTAGCTCCAAATCTGGTTATCCTAGTAGTAACGATGTTTGGCAAGGAAAAAAAAAAGAAAAGAAGAAGAAATAAAGGGAAAAAAGAATTCACTACACCAAGATTTACTTGAAATCATAAGACTGAAAATTAACTCTAAAGTAGTACGGCAACTTCAGTAAAACCTACGAAAGTTCGCCCCAAACGCTCCCATTAACGGAAAACCTGTCCCTGTCAGTCCTTGTTCTGCTCTGCCCTGCCTCCATCTCTCTTAACTCCACTGGCGTACCTGTCCTGTTCTCTCTCTTTAAAGGAGAAAATCACACCCATTCATGCTTTTGTTTTCCTTTTCCCGCGCTTTGAATCTAATCTCCACACTTAATCCTGTTAAAAGTCAAAGTTTTCTGCTTCCTTTTCCCATCACCAGATACAAATAGTTACTTTCTTTGACAAAACCGCCACTTTTCTAATACAAACATTTTTATTTTTCATCACCCATGTTTGTAATGCAACTTTTGCAGCATTAGCAAGTTTCATTCTCACAGCTTGATTCGATTTCCTTGAGTTTTTTTTTTTTTTTTTTGTCTTTACATGGAAACTGCTAGGAGCAATAAGAGCAAATTAGCGAGAACATTCCATAAAGTCATCAATCTCAAGCCTGGTGGTACCAGAACAGGTTCCAACAATGGAGGAATTGGAATTTGCATCCTCACATCACAAGATAAATTCAAGGAAGATTCATCAACAGCAGCACCTGGTGATCACAAATCACAGAGTTTCAGAACCAAAAATGGCGGCGAAAGACCTGTTCTCGATGCCCTTGTAGCCAAGCTCTTCGCGAACATTACGTCGATAAAAGCGTCTTATGCAGAGCTTCAGATGGCACAACATCCTTACAACAGCGACGCAATTCAAGAGGCGGACCAAGCGATCGTGGAGGAGCTCAAAGCGATTTCGGAACTAAAGAGAAAGTTCGTGAGGAAACAGCTCAATGATCTATCGCCCCAAGTCACCCTCATGTTAGCAGAAATCCATGAACAGCAAGCTCTCATGAAGACATACGAGATTGCGGTGAAGAAACTGGAAGCAGAAGCCGATTCCAAGGATTTGGAGATCAATTCACTCAGGAAGAAGCTCGAGGAAACCGTTTCGGGGAACAACTCGTTGGAGAAGAAGCTAAATGCGAGTGGGTGTTTGTCGAGTTTCGATAACTTCAAGCTCAATGGATTGAACGCATCACATTTCGTTCAAGTACTTCACTATGCCTTGAGGTCAATTAGGAGCTTTGTTAAGGTAATGACCAAGGAAATGGAGGGTGCTAAATGGGATTTTGATTTAGCCATCAAGTTCATCGAGCCCGAAGCATCGTTCGCAAAACCAAATCATAAGACCTTCGTTTTTGAGTCATATGTCGCCAGGACAATGTTTGAAGGCTTCAACCATCCAAGTTTCATGCTATCGCCAAATGAAACCCCAATTCCAACTTCAACTCAATCGAAATCCCCGTTTTTCTTCGCTCAGTTCAAAAAGTTCAAGTCTTTGAACCCGAAACACTATCTCGCGCAAAACCCTGACTCAATTTTCGGGAAATTCACTAAATCCAAGTACACCCACCTGGTTCATGCCAAGATGGAATGTTCGTTCTTTGGGAATTTGAACCAGAGGAAGCTGGTTAACTCTGGTGGGTGTCCTGATTCACCTTTCTTCTCTTCCTTCCTGGAGATGTCCAGAAGGGTTTGGGTTCTGCACTATCTTGCCTTTTCATACAACCGAGAAGTGTCCATTTTCCAAGTCAAGAGGAACTGCAGATTCAATGAAGTGTTCATGGAATCTGTGACGGATGATGTTTTGTGCAGTACTACTGCCAGTGAGGAATCTTCATCATCGTCTAGTGTCCATTCGGATCCGGATCTTCAGGTGGGTTTCACGGTTGTACCCGGATTCAAGATTGGGAAAAGTGTGGTTCAATGTCAAGTTTATTTGTCTCCGGTGAGTACTCCGGTGAGAAGCCGGTGACTGCTCGGCGCCTTCTTTTTCTTTTTCCTTTTCCTTTTCTGTGAAATTGTATATTGGGTTACAAAATCCATTTCAATTTTGCATGTATAATTATAGAAAGGCAATCAAGGGCTTCGAGTGCATGTCATGTAGTTTAAATTGAAAGAAATAGGTATCTACTTCGCAAGGTTATGTGAAATGTTTAGGTTAATAGATTTCAATACAAAGAAAATTTCCACCGCATTTTTTCGAAACTTGAGTCATTCCTTTCGATTCATCGTCGAACCGATCGGATGATAATGTAATTACTGTGTTTGTCGGGAAAAGTCAAAAAAATTCTTAAAAAAATGTTCTCGAGAATACCGTTCTTCATCTAATTCAAAATGAAAAGAAGAATCCAATTTATTTTGAAATTTATCTTGAGTTAAAAGAAATTGTTTCTTCAAGATATAATTTTAAATATCGTAATTTTGAAATTTTTTTTTAAAAATTGTATTTTTAGAATTATTTTTTTTTCCTTTTTTAGTGTTTATATTGGTAGAAATTAAGAAAAATCAATGGAAAATATTGAAAAATATGTATTTAATAATTTAAAGTGGCCGTAGAGATATAAGGGAATAGGTGGAAAGTTTTTTTAGAGCCACAATCTTTCTCTTTGAATTTAGGAAAAAAGTGATGGAATTGAATAAAAACATTTAATATTACAAAAAAATTGTTATTATCTAAGTTTGCTAAATGAAAATAAGGATAATATAGTTTATTACACAACTCATTTTCTTTTTAAAATATCTAAATATAAAATTGAAATAACAATTTTTTTCTTTTCATTTTCTGTCTTTTTTTTTTTTTTTCTATTTCTACTCATTTTTTATCTTTTAAAACTTGCCAAAGAAACCGGTAATAAGAATTCTAACAGTAAGAAAACGGATTCACGTCTCGGAGATTACGGTAGGATAATGAATTCATGGTTGAAGTTTTATGATTCATTTATTAAGTTGTGAGAGGAATTTAAGAATATTATTTTATTTGTAATATTGTGGATGACGGTGTCGTTTTAGAAAATGGGGGTATTGGGGTGTATGGATGGAAAATGCTCATTGCTTATATGCACGGGGATGATTATGATGTTTCCAAGTGCATTCAACTTCAATTGAGTCAGGTGTATTACAGCCATGATATTGTCCAGAAAAAAAAAAAAAGAAAATTTATATTGTACTGTGTACTCTCCATGATGTTTGAATATCTTTAGTTATCTTAGGAAGAAAAAGAAAAAAAAGAATATATTATTTCTAAAAAATAATTTTTTAGTAATGATTTTGAACCGTTTTAATATCCATCTACCTGATACTAAACATTATTATGAAAAATTATAATAAGATTAATCATATTAAATGGTATATCATTTTTATCGAGTTATCTTTCTATGGTAAAAACATACTTATATAAATCCATTCTTTATAGATTGGGTTATAAATTAGATCACATATGATAAATCTTTAGTATATAGCAAAATATTGATTATAAATATTAATACACTTATCCTATATTGGATAGTTTATGACCGAGCTATGAAGAATTTTGCCTTCGGCTTCGGCAGACCTTCGTCCTTTAACTTACGCTGCTTGGATGAGCAAAAATCAGTGGACAAAGGAAGTCTAACGAAACGAAAGGAAATATTATATTTGGCAACATAAATAGAAAGTAGAAATGGATAGATTATAAGTGGAAATATTTTTACTTTTAGGCACATAACTTTTCTTTTTGAATTTTAGAGAGAAATAAATGGAAATGACAAGAAATTACAAAAATGTCATTTCAAAACACAGTTCATAAAAATCTAAATAGGAGTAGTTTTCTCTTGTGTTAACTCTATTACACAATTTGTGAAAAAAAAAAATGGGTGTAGTTTTATCTTCTACTAACTCCATTTTCATCTATTTTCACTTCTAAAACAAACCAAAAACAACAACAAAGAAAAAAAGAGAGAGAGAACTTTTCTTTCTATTTCCTTCATAGGTTATCAAATAAAATCAAAATCACAATTCATTTTATTTTTACTTATTTCTTTTTTTTTCCACTCATTTTTCTCTAAAAAAAAATTTAGCCAAACACCTAGTGAGACATCGAAAATGTTAACATATGGCCTTTTTTTTAAGAAAATAAAAAATACAAATAAACTCCTTAAGCTTTGATTTTAGTATGGATTACTCTGTTAAACTTTAAAAGTATGGCTTTTAATTCTTAAACTTTTATAAATTGACAAATAATTTTTTTCAACTTTAATTTTAATGTATAAATACTTTATAAGCTTTAATTTTGATGTATAAACACCTCGATAAATATAAATATATTTATACATTAAAATTAAAGTTTAAAAAGTTATTTTCAAACTAAGAATTTGTTTGCTAATTTTTAAAAGTTCAAAAATGAAAAAACATATTTTAAAAATCTAGAGAGATAATCCATATTAAAATCAAAATTTAGGAGAGTTCTAGAAAATTTCCTATGTCAACCCAAAAAAGGGGAAAAAAAAAAGATTGTTGGGAGAAATTGCTAATTATGAACTATCAAGTATAGTAGAGGAATCTGGGCTGCACGTGAAATTGCCCGAGAGAATTAAGATGGAGTTTTGCTGACTTGGTGCTCGTACGCAGAGACGCAATCAGATGAATCAGCTACTTGGGGGGACCTTCACACCTTTGTCTTGGTCTCATCATAGGAAAAGAATTGGATATCCGTTGTGTCAATTTAATGGTACTCCCACTCACTTTTTTTTTTTCTTCTTCTTCTTCTTCTTCTTTTTTGATAATAGATGTCATGTATGCCAAAAAATAATGGTTGAAACTTCACCCCTTTGACTCATTTACTGGTAGGTAGCGTTGGCTGTCTCTCTGCTGTACTTCTTTTTGTATCTTCTCTCAAATCATATAATCCTGTAGGATATATTTATATTGACATTATCCGGATAACAGAATTTAAGATAAAAGTTAAGATTATAAATGAATTGAGTTAAGTTGAACCGAATTTTTAAATACTCAAATTCAGTTTATTTAACAATTATCGAACTCAAGATCGAGTTAAGTTTTTCTATCAAGCCTGCAATTGAGTCTCAAACTTCGCTCATTTATTAATTAAGTTCAAGTTGAGCCCAAAGTAAGTCTTTCTTAAGCCTACTCATGAGCCTAAGTATATAAAATGAAGATATATATAAATAAATATATTAACTAATAATGAATAAGGATTATATATATTATATATAATATAAACATTAGCTTTTGAATTTTAATAATATATAATATTTATAATATATATAAAACTTATAAACTTGCTAGTCTAAATAAGCTGACTAGTGAGTTTGAATTGGATATTCGTTGTTTGAGTTTAGCTCATTTACTAATTAAGTTTGAACTGAAATCAACTTAAAACAAGTTGAACTTAGGTAACTCATGAATAACTCAGCTCATTTGTAAACCTAATAAAGACCTATCCCATGATAAAATCACCATCGAAGCACTTAGGTATACTTAAGAAAAACCTTTATTGACAAAAAAAAAAGAATCTAAAATTAATGACCTATAATTATGGAGAACCTTTCCTTTTTGGGTTATTATAGGTCTACCACAATCTATTTAAACTCATAGTAAGTAAGCATTATGAATTATTAATCTAGAATGAATAAACTTTGGTCCATAGGTTAAAAATAGTTAATAATTAAACTTACAAACGTTAGTAGACCTATTTTAAGCAATTTGACTAAAAAATTTCAATCTTGTATTAATGAGATATTCACTACTATAATCTTATAATGTAATATTAAATCGTCCTACGATTCATATGAGACCTTATTAACTATGTGGTATCACAATATTTCCTTTTTAAATATGTAACGTCCTTATTGTGAAATCTTACAACTCGATCCAATTCTTCTCCTTTTTTGGTGTGTGATTCAAGCTATCTTTTACTTATAAGTCATCCTAAAAATATATCAAGAATCATACCTTAACACTCATCGCCTTCCTCGAATCTTTTCTATAAATTGAAGTTAGAACCCAAATTGTTTACTTATTGATAGGTGTTTGAATCTAATACCATTTATAATGCCCTAAGTAAAAAATAGTGAATAACTAAATTAATAAATACTAATAGATCTATTTTAATTATTCAATCCAAAAGTTTTAAACTTATGTTATTAAAATATTTACCATTATAACTTTATAAATTAGTACAACAATCTTCCACAATTCTTATGATATACTTAACTATTAAGTATCATATTTGAATTTCGGTTAATATATTTAAGATGTGGACAAACTTTCATGTTATTACTTGGTTTTATATATATACCATTTTTTACTTTTCCATTAATATATTATAGCGTAATCAGAGAAGACACCATTTTGAAATGGGAAACTTCATCCTAAAATTGTTTGAGAATTCAAGAAACTCATACCTAAAAAATCCTTTTTCTTTTCCGTATACGGTCCAGGGATGCCTAAGCCAATTGTAGTATCGTTTACTAAATAAGGAGTCTCATCCCCGCAAATTGATGAATTATCCCAAACATATTCTAGATACTATTGAGAAGATTTAATGAGGAAAGGCCCGATCTTATAGATTGGTGTCGCCTAACAAATAAGGTTCATCTGCGTTCAAAAGCAACTCCTTATTAGCGTAAATTAAAGGGATAATATCAAAGATATTAACTAAACTTTCATATTTTTCTAATTTCATGCATAAAGTCCAAAGTTACTAAATACCATATTCCATCATACTTTTACTTATTAATACTTATATCAAAAGTTTGAAATTACTGAATATTATATCAAATTAAGTTTTTATTTTTCAAATTTTTACTATTTTTATAATCTTGAGAACCATGACTTGACAGAAAAAGTATAAATATAAAACAATTAAAAATGAGATAATAAGTTTAATAAGTAAATATTTAATTAGATACTTTATATTGTTTAAATACTAATTTTAATACTCTTCCAAAAATCACGATTTATATCTTAATTTTCCTACTTTTTATAATTGTAAAGCTAACATTGTTTAATGGTAAACCTAAAGCCTATCTCACTTCATCCCTAGATATATTTGCTATTGTTGTATAATTTATATGTATATATACAGTGTGTAAATTGAACTAACCAACGTTTCATCGATATGATCAGAAAGGCTGTGGTTTCTGCAAACTTGTCGTCTTGTCTGGGGAAATCCATCGCAAGAGCCACTCAATTAGAAAGCATAGAAATAACAAAACTGTCTCGTTCCCATGCAGATGAATGTGTACGAAGGCTCACGGGTAATGCAGAAACTCGAGACAGTTTACACTTATGCTAATTTAACGTCTAGCGGATGTTTGTGTGCCAAACAAAGCATTTGCTCTTCAGACGGGTTCAACAACATGCAGAAATAGGTTTCAAATCAATGTCTAAAACATCTTCAACATTTATGTGGCTGAGTAGAATAAGGACCCTGGACGAAGGGTTGGAAGTATAGAGACCCTATCGGGTAGATCAATACATCCCTTCAAAAGTTGAACTGTCTTGCCTAAGGGATGAAAAGATATCTCTGGTCTAAACAAAATTCAACTAATTGATGAATACAAAAAAATCTCCTAGTAAGGATGACACGATCCCATATAAGCGAAAATAATATAAAGAAAATGAAAAATAGCTAATACATAAAACAAAACCGCTTATTCCAAAAAAAAAAAGAGAAACCAATATCTCAAATGCCACCAACTCTTTAAATCCACTAGATCTATAGAAGATTATTGATGGTGGTGAGATTACGATGGAATAGTAATAGTAATAGTAATAGTAATAGTGGAAGTGAAAGAAAAAAAAAAAAAAAGAAGAGTAGATATAAGAATTCATATTTAATAAAGAAGTGGATATTGAATTCGATAGTGATGGAGCTGCGATTATAGGGTTATGAACGAAGGAAATAGATTCAAGAGGAGAAGCGACTAATTGCAATGACTACTCTGAGTTTGAAGCCAGCTGGCCATCACGTAATGGTTGTCATCTCTCAAAAGGAAGTTGCATGCAAATTATATTGAACAGCGAGTCATTTGAACCATATGAAGGGGTGGGCGGTTGCAAAGTTACAACCTAAGTTGAATAATGGGTTTTCAATCGCCATTTCCTGTATAGGGAAACAATAAAGTTTATTTCATATTTCAGATTGTACGAGTTGACTTTAACTCTCATATAGAAACTTTCGTAAAATAATTAGGGGCAGTAGCCAATGACCCACCACCATAGATGGCTTCTGGCTATCACTTGATATATAGCACTAAAATGTGGATAAAGATATTCGCCCTTCAAGAAGCACAAAAAAGTTATAGGATTTGATGTTTTCATGATATCATTATCATCCCTTCTTAGGACACCCTCAAAATATAAGTAGTAACAAAGTAAATATATTAAGAATTTTAGGATTTTTTCTCCATATTTTTCTTTTATGTCCTTTTTTTTTTAATGTATAAAATATATTTTCAGCCTTTTCTCTATTAAATGTATATGAATTTTTACTTTGTAGCGCTCATCTTTTAATCGCAATTTTTACTATAATCATGAAACAAAATCAGATGAGATACATGAAGAATAACTTTTTAGACACCGGAATCTAAGTGGACATAGATGATGTATTGAATAAATAAAGATTAGATAGTAATTGAGCCACGTGTTAGCCCAATCTTTTGGATTAGTTGATTTCTTCAAGGGAATCGGGCTGCATGTAGAATCACCCTTGAGAGCTTGGCATTAATGGGCTTACAATGACTTCTCTGCCTGTCAATATATTTTTTTAACATTCGCATGATGCTCCAACATTGGGCTGGTTTCATCTTATTTCCTCTTTCATTAACCTCATTATTATTAAAAATTAATTATTCTCGTTTTGGACCACCAACATGGTCTAATGTTGCTTATTATTCATTACCCCTAAATCTACTCTTTCATAATTCTTAAGAAGATATCTTTTAGTCATTTCTAACCAAGATCTCTTAAAAGGACTATTCTTACCATGAGATCAATGAGATTGTGATCTCATTTACTCCCATCATCTTTTGCATATATATGTGGGTATACAAAGATTATTTATTTTTCCTCCCCAATCACTCTAATACAATCCATAGGATATTTTATCACAATCTAAAATGCTCTATTAATATTAAAAACTTTGTTAAAACCGTTATATTCTAATGATGTGAACGTTGATCTTCCAAATGGAATAGATCGAATTCAAATCCCCTATTTCCAAATTGCAATATGTAATGTTTTTGGCAAATATATATTATAAAATTTATATAGTTGGATAGGTTGAAGAATAGGAACTTTCACAAAATAAATTCCAATTTGAAATTTTTAATATATACTTTCATGGGCTATAGTATAAAATATGACCTCTTACCCTTCACTGTGTTTGAGTCCTTGACATTCTTCTTTCTTTTTAATTTTTAGTTTTTGGAAAATTTAACCTTTTTAATTTTAAATGTAATGAGATTAACAAGTTTTGCTTTAAAAAGAAAATCATTGGTACTGATATACTGTGTATTTAGATGAACAGTATGTAAATACCAATAATAATACATAATTTTTTCTTAAAAACTTCTATTTATGTTTTCACATCTAGTATATTAGTTATTTTTCACATCATAGGCCGGATGAACCCTAACCATCTTCATTAGTTGATAGTTCAATCAAAATGCTGACATGGCATTCATGCAAAATACACGTAAGCTGTCCATATCTACAGCATTAAATTAAGGTTCTCAAACTTTTTTTAAGCTCGTTTGTTATTTATTATTTATAACATGGTACTATAATATAAGATTTTTCACATCTTCATTTGGGCTTGATCGGGCTAGACTAGTTCTAGATGCATGGCCCTAATCAAGATGGATTGAAAATGCTCAACCAGATTTAAAAATTTTTAAATTCGACCTAGATCATGTATCAATGATTTTCACATATTGGACTTCTACTAGTAATAGAATTCGAAATAAAAGATATTAAGCTCCTATTAAATTTAAGCTTAAATAGATTAGGCTTGTAAGAGGTCATAGTAAAGAAGTATGAGTCAACAAGTTACCAAAGCAGTTTGATTTTGACACATGACACATGGGCTAATCTTGATTTGGTGTTAGTTACATCTAACATCAATATTAATCACATATATATATACATAATATCATAATGTACATGTGCATGCACAAACATATATGTATGTATATATATGAAGCTAAAGTCAAGTATTTCATAATCAACTTTTCCTATCGGTAGAGCTGGCGATTCCTATTTAAGTCATACTTTATTTCTCATCTAAATGAATTTATGTATGAGAACTTCAATATATAAGAAGAACCTTTTATTTATTGTATTTGAAAACATAATCTTAAAAATGTTTATTAAGTATGAGTAGTTAAAACCATTGATCAATAAGGGAGAAAACTAAAATAAATAAATAAATATATATATATATATATAAATAAAGAACGTGTTGTCAATATTATCCACTTTGTTATATACTTGTAATGAAAACAATTTTAAAACTGTAAAAATGATTGAAAAGATAGCTTTCTAATCCAGGGTTAAATGTATGAAGAAATCTCATGAAAATATATAGCTCTAAAATCTAACCATTGATTTAGGAGAATTTTATAAATAGTTTTTCTTTGGGGTTAGTGCGTAGGATGACGGGATTCACTTAAGCAAAAATTGAGTCATACATCCAATTCAATTTTTATAAACCAGATAGGATAATTTTACTAACGAGGTTGTGGCCAAAAACAAGTAAATGGTTTTATATACAGAAGCTAAGCTTGAAATTGCACAATAAATATATATATATATATTTACACATATATGCTTTTGCTAGAGTAATAAAGGAGATCAAAGACTATAGTCAAAGTGACAAGGACGATGATACAATGACAATAAGTGAGATCGATGATAGTGGAGTAACGGGGGATGACAAGAGGTGAATGTGCAAAGTTAGACATTAGAACATTAAAGTAAGTAGATAATAATTAATTTTAGTAAATTAATTATATATTGTAGATCAATAAGAAGTTGACATGAGTTAAGAATGGGCGAATTACTAACGTATTTGTAAATCTTGAAAAGAGTTGAGGACTACGAATTTAAAAAATAAAATGGTTAAGATTCAAATAGAAAAGCTGTTAAATGTTAATTTCACAGGATATATCCCTTGAAATAGTGTATATATACATATATATCCATCTAATATACATAATTAGTATCGGATTGAGAACTGAATTTATAATTTAACGTAGTTCACAATATTTCAAATCAATTTTGGGATGGGAAAAAGATTGAGACAGGGAGGTTTCCATCTTCAGAGACAAAGGAAGACAAAAAAACCTGCAGACATGTTGCCTGATTTTCATCAATCCACTTACTATTTCCCCACCGAACGTCGGACTGGGACATAACATTTTGAATAAGAACTAAAATAAAGTTTCATGGTGTGCCATTCTTCTAAGGCATGACGAATATAATTGATTAAGATTTTCCATTCAACTTATATAAAATTGAAAGGAAGATATCTAAAATAGTTACATATAATATAATATATGTAATATGAGCAATGGAGAATTATTAGTTTAGAGTTGATATAGTTTTTTTTTTTTTATTTAGTTCCAAAATATCCCATTATTTACGTTTGTTTAACCGTAAATAACAATAGGTTAACGCTCATTTAAAAGATTTATAAGAGAAAAAAACTAGTCTTATCTTACTTCTCATTAGGTCTAAACATAGATCATTTAAACAATATTTTTAGGATAATGTTAGATAATTCGAATCACATAGTTAGTATAATAAGTTTCCTTTTTGAGTATAAACGATTTGACTAATACTGATAAATTTGGATTGAATGGTGAACCTAAATATGTAAAAAAGTCAAAGATTAAGGAAAAAACTAAGTTTAACCAAGAAATTGAATCAAAGTTATATAAGATTAAACTATATAGATTGACAACGCAGGATTGGACAACAATTTGCATGATCTGGCGGTGGTGTTTCCAGCCCTAGTTATGAGCAGAACCTCAAATGATAAGAAGGAAAAACTACTAGATAAGTAATTTCTTGCATGATATGAGGGAATGGGTCAATCACTTCCATCAACAGTAGCAAGACTCTTTTCTTTGCTGAGAAGATCGGATTAGAAAATGGTCGGCGTAAAGGCGAACTTTTTTCTTTGCTAAGAAGATCCGATTAGAAAATGGTCGGCCTAAAGGCAAACAAAGAGGGGGGGTGCAATGGCACTCGGAGGATTTAATTTGTCATCGAAATATAGGGAATGCATTTGGACCATAACATGGGCACGGCCACGTTAGCATTACCGTGTTTGTTGTTCTTACGGGAAATATGTTCCGCGTTTTCTTCGAGGGCCACGATTTTCAACTCCCTTTTTAATGCTAGCTAGTCATCGTCAATCGATTTTGTCCTTTTATATACGTGTTCATGATATACATATATGAGAAAAGGCGTCCTTCCGTAGTATGCAAGAAAAACACCAATACACAACAACAGAAATTTAAAAGTGGGAAGATGAAAAAGAACATCATATGATCAATCTACTCGTCCTTCAATTTCTTTCGATTTATAAATTAATAACTGAAATTACATAGATTTTTTAGATACCTCGTGATATTATCATGACGTCGTCGCATTTCTTGTGAACTCAATTATTGATAATATATTAAAAAATCTCAAGGGGCTTTACCAGGGAAAATTGAGAAAAAAAAGTAAATTAGGATAATCTATTCCCTTAATTGATTTATGAAGAGAAAAAAACACAAATATTAGAAATGAATAAAAAGTAAAACCAAGGAAAAAAAGAGGCAAATTCACTAATATATAAAAACAATTGACGTCGTCACAAGACTATCATAAATGCATAGCAATACAAAAATATGAAAGAGATGCATATTGATCCTTTGTTAAAGATCACAAAACGATAACTTAGACAAAGTACAACTTTTAGTATATACTTACCTTTCAAATGCCAAAGATTCCCCTCAAATAACACAAAGACCATATGCATCTTCGAGTAGTATACATGAAGAAGCACCACAACAAAACAAAACAAATAAACAAAAAAAAGGTTAGCAAAGTCCAGGTAGCTACTAAATGGATGACTCACCATTCGATCCTACTCAATTTACAATCTGTCAGATATAATACACCAGTCCAAATTGAAGGGTCACTCGTCGCTACTCTTTACTAAATGAAATAAATAAGAATTGAATAATGAGAACACTAAGATTACTTAAATGAGTAATTTCTGTATTGAAAGGATATCATTCTGCGTATAAGGAAAGTGAGGGTTTATATACTTAGCCATTAGGGTTATTTTACATGTATAAAAAAATAAAAGGGTATCTTATAATCACATTATATGAATCATATTAAAAAGGAGTAAAAAGGATAAAAAATATTTAGTACAGAAGAGAAAGAATCATTCTGGAATGTTGTGTCAGAATATACATATCGCTTGATGGTTAGACATCAGGAGTAGATATAACATACGCAGAAATAGAAAGTGCTGATAGTCAGGAGCCGACCTGATCTGAATCAAGTCGGGAACCAATCAATCTAGTTAAGAAGTCGGCTGAATTAGAGTCAGGTGCCAATAGTAAGTTGGAGAGCTTGGCTTGGCTAGCCTTTCTTAGGTTACTTCTGGAGTAGAACTTTGTAGCTAAGCAAAAGCATGTTGGACACACGTAAGGAATCTGAGAGACAAGTCGGCAGGAGGTCAGATTGAAAAAGGAGTTTCCGTCTCGGCTATGGTTTAGAGCTAGTATTTTTTGTGCGAGCCCTTGAAGTCTTCTAGCTTGGCTTTTTATGATCGGTCTAAGGGATTGATTCCTATCAAACTATTTCACTATTTACTAATGAGACCTTTTTGGAGAGATGGCATGCATCTTTTTATAACACTAATTGTATATACTATATTTAGGAGGGTACACATCTTAGGATACATAATGTTCCCTACTACACTATAGTACAAGACATTAGACATATACTACAATAATTCATCTCCTTTCATGGTGACATAACGATTGACATTAGAACAAAAGTAGCAAATATGATGAAAAACTCGTGTCCACTAACTCATGTAAGACAAAACATGTCTTAGCTATCAATCAACTTGCAAAAGAAAAGTGTTAGGGAGTAAGTTACATGAGATCAATGAGATATCCCTCATATCATATTGGCATGCAAGTTATTAAACAATTAATTAAACAATCATATAAATACATGAATAATTAATATGCTAAATAATATAAGCAATTGACTAGGACTTGCATACATCTTCTTGATATTACCATGTTTGATGTTCTTATGGGAAATATGTTCCGCATTTTCCTTAAAGGCTATGATTTTCAACTCTCCTTATGTAGTATGCAAGAAAAACACCAATAAAAAGCAATAGAAATTTCAAAGTGGAAAGATAAGAGAAGATATATGATCAATTTACTCTTCCCTCAATTTCTCTCGATTTACAAATCAATAGCTAAAATTATATAGATTTTTGAAATACCTCATGATATTATCATGACATGTCACATTTTTTATGATCTCAACCGTTGATAACACAATTAAAAATCTCAAGAGGTTTAATTGGGGAAATTTGAGAAAAAAGTAAATTGAGATGATTTATTTCCTTAATTGATTTATGAAGAAAAAAAAAACACAAGTAATAGAAATAAATAAAAAGTAAAATCGAGGAAAAAGAGAGGCAAATTCACTATTATATAAAAACAAATCATGTCACAAGACCATCAAAAATGCATCATACGCCATAAGCGAGACAAAAATATAGAAGAGATGCATAATAATCCTTTGTTAAAGATCACAAAACGGTAACTTAGATAAAGTACAACTTTTAGTAAACACTTACCTTTCAAATGGCAAAGATTCCCCTCAAATAACACAAAGACCATTTCACTATTTACTAATGAGACGTTTTTGGAGAGATGCCATGTATTAGCTTATAACACCAACTGTATATGCTATGTCCAAGATAGTATACATCTTAGGATACATAATGTTCCCTAATACATTGCAGTACGTGACAACAAACATATACCACAATAATTCATCGCCTTTCATGGTGACATAACAGTTGACATTAGAACATATGCAGCAAATATGATGACAAACTTGTGTCCTCTAAATCCTGTATGACAAAACGTGTCCTAGCTATCAATTAACTTTCAAGAGAAAATTATTGGAGAATAAGCAACATGAGCTCAATGAAATATTCCTTATATCATACTAGCATGCAATTTATCAAACAATTAATCAAAATGCATAAACAAATAATATATGCAATTAACTAGATGCTACATACAACTTCATGACATTACCATGTTTGATATTCTTATGGGAAAAATGTTTCGTGTTTTCTTCAAGGGCCATGATTTTCAACTCTTCTTTTAATGTTAGCTAGTCATCATCAATCAATTTTGTCCTTTTATATACATGTTCATGATATACATATATGTCAAAAGGCTTCCTTCCGTCATATGCAAGAAAAACACCAATACACAACAATAGAAATTTAAAAGTGGGAAGATAAGAAAAGATCATATGATCAATTTACTCGTCCTTTAATTTCTCTCAATTTACAAATCAATGCTTAAAATTATATAAATTTTTTAAATACCTCATGATATTATCATGACGTTGTCGCATTTCTTGTGATTTCAATTGTTGATAACATATTAAAAAATCTTAAGAGGCTTAATTGGGGAATATTAAGAAAAAAGTAAACTGAGATAATCTATTTCCTTAATCAATTAATGAAGAAAAAAAAAACACAAATATTAGAAATGAATAAAAAGTAAAACCAAGGAAAAAGAGAGGAAATTCGCTAATATATAAAAGCAAACCAAGTTAGAAGACTGTCATAAATATATCTCACACTATAAGTGAGATAAAAATATAGAAGACATGCATAATGATCCTTTGTTAAAGATCACAAAATGACAACTTAGATAGAGTACAACTTTTAGTATATTCTTACCTTTCAAATGCGAAGATTCCCCTCAAATAACATAGAGACCATTTCACTATTTACTAATGAGACCTTTTTGGAGAGATGCCATATATTAGCTTATAACACCAACTGTATATACTATCTCTAGGAGAGGATACATCTTAGGATACATAATGTTCCTTACTATACTATAGTATAAGACATCAAACATATACCACAATAATTCATCACCTTTAATTGTGACATAACAGTTGGCATTAGAACATAGGCAGCAAATATAATGACAAACTCATATCCTCTAAATCCCGTATGAAAAAACATTCTTAGAACCCTTTAATATACTCTTCTTAAGATAAAAGCATCTAACCTTGTGAATTACCAACCTTAAGCTTCTTATTACTCCCAAACCATTCATCTTAATCTCTATACTATCTTTAACAAGTTTATCTAAGACAATTCTTTGATACAAGCAACATAACGTTTGCATAAAATAACAAATAAATGAAGAAGTCACCACTAAGCTTCTACAAATGCAAGCAATTCCCATATTTGCTTGTTCAAAGCCTATGTTAATTCATAAAGCCTCCAAACACTTGTATTTCTACTTTAGAGATTGTTTTAGCTCATAAAATGACTTCTTTAGAACATGTACTTGATCTTCTAATGTACTTGGGATTTTTAGCCAAAACAAAACACAATCATAAGTAATAAAGCTTAGTTATTTTGTAATTTTCAAATTTAGGTTTGATATGACAAACTCTCAAGAATATTATGCACCAAAAACATTGAGCTAAAGCAATCTTAATTTAATATTTCGTATGATTGCCTAATTTTTGCTACAATAAGAGATTGGTAATAATAGTTAAGAGTCAAAACTAAAATTACATTTGTCATTCAATACGTAATAATTCATCACAAATCATTAATAAGTCCTTTATTAAGCTGATCTTAGGTTATTAAGGGTAAAATTGATAGTATAAAATGATTATTTGAAAAAAAAAATTGCAAATTTTAGAGGTTTTATTCAAATGCCTCATAAGGCATTCAAGCAAAGTATGATTTGTTTAAATAGGATAAGGAGCTATTCTAAGCTAGACATTAGCTTTAGGTCTTGATTTTAAGGGAACTTTGTTTGAATGACCTAAAAGAGGCATCTAAAAAAGTTTAGTAATAGTCAACATACATAAATACTACAACACTTTATTGGAATATCTTTAAGATGAATTAAATGAAGTGGTACAAAAACACTATAGAACTTATTGGTGGTCAAAACTTGGCTTAGGCTTCAATGTAAAAAGGATTAGAAGGCCTTATAAGAGCAACCGAAGTTTAGCTCATAGGAGGAAACCCTTTGGTTTACCAGAAGGTGTTTGTCCCCCTAAGCACCATACTCATGTCAACACCCCCATCCCGAGCAAAGCCTAAGAGCCATAGTGCATTTAATGTAATGAGACGACTATGAAACAACACATAAGTAAGCCCATCATTAAACTATTGTGTCAAGACTAATGCTCTGCTTGACAAAAACTCCCTAGGCCCTCCCTAGGCCCTAACCTAGCTACTCAAACTAAGTCTAACCTTGACCCACAACTATACATATGGCCAAATAGGTATATGGACAAGGACCCAAAAAGGGGTTTCTAAGAGTTTGTAGGTGATTCAAACACTTTACAATACCTACATTGCGTTTTCTCACATTGGTTTGAAACTTACTTAAGTATTAAACTAACTGTGCTGGAAGAATCTCTAGCACCCATTTGTGATGTGTTTGTTGTTTTGTAGACCCAAAGAAGCCCAATACAACATAGATGAAGAATCACCAACAATAGATACAATTTCTTTGTTAAAATCACAGGCCACACATTTGAACAAAGTACATGTTTTTTTGTCAACTACTAAGTTGTCATAACTTACTGCTATAAGACACATACTCTCAACTGCAAGGCATGTATTTAATATGCTAGCAAGTAAGCTTAGTCTTCCTCTACTAGTGAGTTAGATAGTATCCTTCAGGCTAGATTAGCTAACCCTTGAGCTCTTATTGTAGTACTTAACCTGGTCAATGGATACTAGATTCTTATCATTTTCTCTGCCCATAACAACAAACCTCCCTTACTCTTGCACAAAAATTTGTTCATCCAAATCATATGGAGAAACACTTTCTTGACATCCTCTTAAACTTGAAAATCTCTAATCTTAATCTTTTTAATTATACATATACCATTCATCTTAAATTCTACACTATCTTTAACAAATTTATCATGTGCTACAATCAACATAGCATTTACATGAAGCAACAAATAAATAAGTCAATCACCATCAATCTTTTGCAAATACATGTAGTTCTCATACTTACATTGCTTAAAACCTATGCTACTTAAAAAAAGCCTTGAAGCACTTGTATTATCATCTAATAAGTTGTTTAGGCTCATATAATGAATTCTTTGGAAGACAAACTTGATCTTTGGATGTACTTGAGATCCTTAGCTAACACTAAACATAATCATAAGAAATACGTTTGGTTCATTTGTAAATTCAAATTGAGGTTTAATATGACCAACTCTCAAGACATTATTATAGTTGTTAAAAATAACAAGTCAACTCATACAATTTTATGTGGTTTTTCCTAGTTAAAATGAATTTAAATTTATTTAAATATTAACTCTTGGTAAAATATGGGTTTAGGTCTATGAGAGCTTACAATACTATACGATTTTACTGATTTTATACATAATATATACTTCAGCCCATGATAGAATCATGAATTTGATAACCTTTAATTACATTTGTTGTTTAATATGTAATAGTTCATCAAAGTACATTGATAAATACTTTATTGAGCTAATCTCTAGTTATAAAGGGTGAAAGTGTAATAAAATAAAATAATTAATCCAAACAAAAGTTGTAGATTTTAGAGTATTGTGAACCATAACTAAGAACAGATAAGGTCAGTCGCTGAATGGGTCTGAGCTTATAAAAAGCTCGAAAAAGGATCTGTGGGAAAAGTGCGAAAGGGAAAAATGAAGAATGAAACAGATATCTATGAATATCTCTAAAGGATATGACGCACCAATGAAACTTTCGAGAACTCATGACATAATTCAATATGTCGCACGAATTGGTCCGGTGAGGTTACTCGTCACCTAACCTTACTTGAGGGAAATGATAAAAGTGATGTCGAAAGTAAGCAAAGAAGAAAAAGTACTCAAAGAGTGTATTAAGAACGATCTGGTTTCTGTTACAAATACAAGAGTATTTATACTCATAAATTAAGGCAACTTGCTTAAAAAAGAAAAGACAAAAATGACATTTCCTAAGAATGTAATGTACAAGATACAAAAGAATAAAAATAAATATATAAAAAAAATCATTGGTGCAATGAATTCTGCACATGATACTGTACATGTCGCAAGGTCGTTAGAAAATGCGGACAAAATGTATGAACATATAAGTTTGTCCAAGCAAGAATAGCTTAGTTAGTCCAAACTCTTTTTCTCGGCTTGTCGGCAAGGAAGATGCCGAGGAATTGGTCGACTTGGCACTAGAGAGTAATCATCAACTCGACATATTGCAGAAAAATGGGTGGTCACATGACACGGTATGAAGGGTAACTTGATAAGAAAATACTCGGCTTTGATAGGGATTGGCTGAAACAAAAGGACTCGTCATGCCAGCTCCTTTAATCCTTAAGCTCGACTGTAGGTCAAAGGTCTGGTAGCTTAATTCTCATCATAGAGGCTCCATCAGAAGCCTAATCAAGGCATTTAAACAAAGTTTCGTTTCTTTAAATAGGATAAAGAGCCATTCTAAGGTAAGCATTAGCTTTAGGTCTTGGCTCTGGGGTAACTCATTTGAATGACTTAAGAAGGCATCTAAACCAAAGCCTAGTAATAACCAACATATATGAGTACTCGATCGTTTTTTGGAATGGCCTAAAGATGCATTCAAATTAAGTGATACTAAGACACTATGAGACCCATCTTTCAACCTCCCTTCAAATGTTGTAAGGCAAACATTTAAACAAAGTGTCTCTAATCCGCTTTTTTCAACAATTATAAGTTGTCTTGACTAGCATGTGTTTAATGTGTCAGCACAAAAGCTTGGCTTTCCCCCGGTAGTGATATTGATAGTATCTTTTGGGTTAGATTAGTTAACCATTAAGCTCTTACTCTAGCAATTAATCTAGCAAAAGAGCACTAGATTCCTATCATCTTCTTTATCATGAAAAGCAAAACTGTCTTGCACTTGCACAGAAATTTGTTCATCCAAATCACATATAGAAACACTTTCTTGATATCTAAATGTTGTAACGTAATCATGCATGGCTACTAACGAGAGCAATGAGGTATAGATAGTTAATTCCCTTCTTATGAGTATAGTCTTTGATTACTGAATATGCTAATGGAGGAACTTTTAAATTAGAAGCTTTTTTTTTTTTTTTTACCCTTTATAACTCAAATTTAATTAGCAACTCCCTAGTCACTGGGTTTATCAACAAGCTGCTGGGTACGGATCTTGCATAGGCACTTTATTTATTCCTCCGTATCAACTACTCAATTGTCTAATCATGGTTGGAAATCGCCCCTACAAATAAATTAGGATATTTTTCACATTTATTTATCAACAACATTAAGGTACTATTATAATCATTATTCTTCAAAGGCAATCTAATCTATCACCTCATCTACTTTTAGCTATGAAAAGTTGATGACTAGCCCTGAAGGTGTATTAAAAACAATCTCCTCTTAGAGGAAACACTAACTTCAAGCACTTTTTTTTTTTTTTTAAGTCGGAGTTAAGAAAAAAAAAAAGGAAAAATCTCATTTCTAGAATGTTAAAAAGCATGTTATGAAATATAACATTGCTATTAATAATTATAATCTTTTCTTTTTCCTTTTCAAATTATTATATTTATAGTCTTTTACATCTCTTGAAAGACCCTAAAAAAAAAAAAAAGATGACTTAGGATCTAGTTTTTAATAACCAACACATGTATAAGCAGGATAACTAAACAACTATTAAAAAAGAACAATAAAAAAATCTACCCAACAATAGATCTCAAGGAGTTTTGTAACCAAATTACAAGCTATACTTAAAGCTTTACTAAAAGTTCCTTTCCAAGTCCTATATGTGGACTTGGCCTTTCTTAAGAAATGTTATGTATATCCGCTTTGCAATGCCGTTTTATTCATGAGTTTTCGCTAATGGTATCGAGTAATGCCTTTTTTTTTTTAAGGCAATTCATTAAGGTCGGATCTACAGATTTTTAGGCCATAATCTCCTTACAACCTTTCAACTTAAATTTTAGTTTGTTTCTCAATCATGGCTTTTTAGGTCATTACATGTCTTAAGAGTCAAGCACATCACTCTTGCTTTTGAAGAAATAGACCAAAGCTTTCTTAAATAATCATCTATCGAGAATATAGTCAATGATTCACATGAATATGGTCGAGAGTTCTGTTGGTGCAAAAAAATATCATAATACACTCGTAAGTCATTAGATCTTTAATAAAATGTATGACATATTAATATATTCTAATGTCAAGCAAAGTATAATATAATAATATCGTACGAATGTAAAATCATTAAGTTGCAGGTAAATGTTATCCTTTTTACAAGTCCATCTATTTTTTTCTTTATACTTAACTCTTTTCTTTTCTTTTCTTTTCTTTTTTTCCTCTGTCTTTTTAATCAGAATAGATATGAGGATAAGGGAATAATGGAAAACGACAGAAACAAAAATGATGAAGAAAAAGAAAAGTATTTTAAATTTTTCCTGACCACAATAATCCTATGTGATTAAAGGATAATTATTAGACATGACTCTTAACAATCCAAAGCTATAGGAGTATATGCTTTAGCTATGGATAGTGTAGAAATACATATACATTTCTTTTTTGTATGATATATATTCAAATAAATAATAGTTATTTAATTTTGTTAACAACGACAAAGATACAACGGATTTATATTTAAGGAAGAGTAAAACTATGGAGAATGACATCATTGATAAAGTTAAATTAATTCCATGATGCTAAAACCTCTGTAAACTAGTAATATGAATTATAATCCTCAAATGAAGGATGAATTAGGCTCGATTCCTATTTTCCATATGGTTATACTATGTATAATAATTAGTATAAAAATTAATTCCATCATGAATTATATAATTGAATTCTCCTTTGCAAAATCAAATTGTAATGGGGATAAAAGCAATATGAGTATCTAAACTGTTATATTTTCTTCATTTTAATACCTAAACTTTAAAGTTGTTCATTTTAGTACCTCAACCTTTTGAATAAGATAAATTCGTATTTTCGTTATAACGATTGTTATTATAAAACGGTAAAATAATAATATAAATAAATTTATTTTTATTTTAATACTCAAACTTTATTTTTTATTTTATTTTGATACTTTAACTTTTTTAAGTGAAATAAATAAATATTCTTTATAATGACTATTATAATAAAAATATTAATTTATCTCATTTAAAAAGTTGAGGTATTAAAATTAATAAATTTAAAGTTTAGATATTAAAATAAAAGTTTAGATACTTCTAATAAATTTATCTTAATTATAATTTGTTAAATCAAGTTAATTATAGCTGTTACTCATGTTTAACAGGATCAAATCAACAGGTAGCAATGTTTTCGCAGGAGGAGCAATACAACGACTTTTGACTCGCAAATGGACAAATTGTCACCAAGGTGCGCGTGCCCATATGGCTAACGTTGGACTTGCACCACTATCGATGAAATTTCAACGAACCAGCACTTTGAACCTTAACGCCGTGACAGTTGACGTCCCCCTGATGTATCTAATTTATTGTGAGAGCTATATAAATAAGTCAACTGAGTCCTATCTGTTCGATGCCGCTATGTATTATATGGTGAGTTAAGTAGATTGGTTTCTTTTGATCTTACTTGTAAATACAGATTAGAATTTTCAGCCAAATGTATCCTGTTTCATGTGGTAAGTTAAACTTGCTAACTTTTAAATTGTACTATATTTTATTTTTTCATAAATGTGTTATATGGAATAGTTATTAATCACAATTTATAATCTTACGTAGCGTCCTCCTGATATATCAAATTTATTGTGAGAGCTGTATAAGCAAGTTGGATCAATTTGTTCAATACCACTAAATATTAGTCCGTAGGTTAAGTGATTAGGTTTCTTTGGACCAAAAATATAGTTTGAAATTTTTAGCCAAATGTATCTCCTTACATGTGATAAGTTAAATTGGTCAACTTTTAAATTGTACTATACTTCATTTTTCCATGAATACGTTATGCTTATCAGTTCTAATATATATATTCAGTTTTTATTTATTATAAAATTTAATTTTTATTTCATTTAAAAAGTAATAAATTTTCAATATTTTTATGAAACAATCTACATAATATACATACAACATGGAAATGGAAAAAAAAAATCCTATATAGCACGTAGAAAGAATGTGTATGCATTTTTGTTATCCTTTTAGTTTTATTATTTCTAAAATTCTCATATGGTCACATGATATGATTAGCTAAATCAGATTTTTCCTCTTTATTTACCGGCTTCGTAATAGATTGGTTTATTTTAGCTCATAAGTTATAAGCCAAAAAAAAATTGCATATTTAAATGAATCAAAATTTTTTAATCTAATCCGTATTTTTCTGAGTTATATAGATCATCCACATAACTCATTCCATTTACGTAGTTCTACTTACTAGTTGTGAATATCTTACAGTAACTGCATAGTATTCATTAGCCACGACATCCGGTATAGAATATTATTTACTTGGTAAAAATATATTAAAAATTAATAAATAAGTATTTATAGCCACCAGTGTTCCTGTCACAATAATAGGTAGAAACATTCAATTTTTATCGGATCTTGTCCGCTGCTGAACCTTGTACGAAATATCTCACTGCAGGCCACCGATTTATCTACCTTGGTAAATTGTCACTTGATGATTTGTCATTCTCTCTGCCTTTCTAGAAGAGGTTAATTAATTAATATACCGATTGCTGGACACAACTAGGAAGGATAAGTCAAACCACGAGCATAAAATCCAGTATTCCTAAATTTCCGTCCATTATTTTATATATATATATATATATATATAAGTAATGTGTCCCATAACTTCAATTTGATCGGAAAGAATATAAATTGAATATTATATATATGTAAAAGAATATACAAATGAGTAAGAAGTTACTACTAGTCTTATTATTTCTCTTTTCTAATTATATTATTTTACTAAATTTAACTTTTTTTCATTATGAAATCAATATTTATTCTACTAAATTATAATAATTTAGATAATTTTATAAGTTTAAAACTTTTAAGAAAATATCGACAGTAGGTATATCTGAATTATAAAATAAATTTATTTTCGTACATGCTAACTAATTAAAATATGAAATATTTTATAGGAAAAAGGAATTCAACTTTGTATCATCCTCGTTAAGATTAAGGATGGTTTATGGAAACCGCAGAGATGCACATGTTTAGAAGTAAAAATAAAAACGACTTTACAGCCAAGAAGCTTCAAACTTTTGTTGCGTAAAAATTCTAAACCATCTATAAACGCAGAAAGAATCCACAAAATCTCGAAAAATTGTCTATACCAAAATCAAAAGATTTAAAGAAATAAAAAAAAAAAAAAAAAAAGCGAAAAAAGAAGAAGCATTAGCTTCAATAATTCGGTGTGCAAGCTAAGGAGAACTGGCATGTCCAACACCACCAGGAGTAGACAAATGTCTTGCAATGAGCTTTTCATCCACGACCGTGGAGTGACCCTTCTTGCTGGGACCAGAAGCTGGGATGTTGCCCTTAGGAAGGGCACTGTAGTACAAACCTGGCTTTAGTGGTGGTGCCATCATCACCTTCTTGTTTATATTGCTCTCCTTCCTTTCTAAATTAAGCTTCCTACACTCCGAGAATGACAACGTAAAAGCCAATACCACCATGGATACTAACATGACAATCATCCTTAAACGTGCCATACATACAAACGTTGTTTATTAAAATTTCAGTATGTATGTGTGTGTGTGTGTGTGTGTGAGAGAGAGAGAGAGGGGGGGGGGGGGGGGGGGGGGGGGGGGGTGGGGGAGGAAGTGAGAGGGGATTAAGCTTAAGAAGGGTATGTGTTTATTGAGTGGGTGGAATCAGAGGGAAATGATGTTAGAGAGATGGATAGACTCTTTTGAAATGTAATTGAGGGCATTGCATGTTGTACATAAATATATAGTGTGACTATATATACATAAAAAGGCTTAGGAAAAAAAAAGAGTTGGTATTTCTTCAACTGGTAAAAATACTTGCATGGATCGGATTTAAGAAGCACTAATTATAGATTATATGAGTATTGATGCATTTGCAATTTATTAGATTATTTGTGGCTGTATCTTTATCGACTTTTCTTTTTTTTTTAAAAAAAAAAAAAAAGGTATGGTAAGATTAAGGAAAATAGAAAGAGAGAGAGAGGGGTGGGGTGGGGATGTGATAGTGTTTGTTAGATGGGAGAAGTCAACATCGAGAGAGTTGAAAATGGAAGCATATAATAATGCATAGGGATTGATTTGAGTCATGTAGGTGGGGGTGAGTAGGTTTTTGCTCTGGTCGATTTTAAAATCTTGAATTGGTTTGGAGTCGGATTCGATGGGTCTTTGAATCGATCCAATTCAGATTGAGATGGATCTAAATCAATCGACGAATTGTTGAATCTAAGTATTCAGGCAATTCAACTTTAGAAAACTGTCAATCCGACGAGTTGATTATGCAGTTCAAGAATTTAAAAAAAAAAACAAATACTATTATATTCATACGATTTAAATCAATTATTTTAAAATAAAAAAATTAACTAACAAAAAATTGAATTATTCATACGTCATTACATATCTACATAAAGCATTAGGATTATTTGAGGGAAAAAAAAAGAATTACACAAGTAAGCAATAAATTATTAATAATAATTAATAGGAAAAATAAAAAATTAAAATTAAAAAAAAATAAAACAAGGCAACCAACCCTGAAATTATTAGTTTACATCAACTAATCTGAACCTGTAACCGTAAGAATCAGACCCAATTCAACTAATTAATAACCCGTAAATTGACGGATCAAAACCAGTTCCAGATTGAGCCAACCCAATACACACCTCTAGAGGTGAGTGTATGTGTATATGGTCTAAGTAAAGGTGGATAATGCCGCGTGGATGCAAAGTTAGGTGAATATACGAGATAAGCTGCCGGCCAGTTTGATTCTTGTAATTTAATTTCATCCACCGTCAACGCACCCATTTGCTTCGGCTTATTTAATTATGGTGACACACCTAATTAATTAACATTTGCTTGATGCCTCAATTTAAGTAAATAAATATAGATATATTGTAATCCAGCTGACGATTTAGAAGTGAATACATGTGTTACCCACACAAATAGTGATATGAGGTAAACACAGCAAAATGAAATGGACAAATTTGCCTAAATTTTTAGCAAAAGAATTTATAAATCCGTGCCTATAAATTGGAGGATTCATTTGCAAGTATTCGAGAACCCACATAAACTACACTACAAGTTGTCTCAGGATAATTTGTAAATATTCCCCCAATTTTCTTTTGAAATGTGTTCCTTGTTATTATTTTATATATACTTAAATTTTACCATTTTTTTATAGTGTAGATATCGCAATAAACATTAGTATGTTTTATATCATACTGTTTTTTGCATCGACTTTTTTTTTTTTTTTTTTTTGGAGTTCTCGATAAATAAAACAACTGATTGGAATGATGGAGAATATAAATTTCAAGAACTAAAGAGAAATGAGAACGAGGGATGCAGTATCTCTAAACTTTGAAAAATATACCGAAAATTCTTAAAGATAAGTGCGTATAAGTGTATTACAGTCATTATGTTGCAGATGTATCTCGATGTTATTTTTTAATTGAATTCATTTTTACCGGTGAAAAAGAAATTTGGAAGACCAACTTTATATTTTAGATAAAGTTATTCATCAAATCAAACTGAAGTAAATCAAAATAAATTAAACTGCAAAATGCATTCCTTTTGTATTTTGGCTCGAGTCATGATTCGATTTAAAAATAATTTAAATGATTCATAATTCAATTAAGGGGATTGAGCATATTTAAACCATTATAATCCGAACCGAGCTATTTCTTATTCAAACAACAATGAAATATGAGTGACATTTTTAGTTTTAAGCTCAATTGACATTTCATTCAAACCTATTTACCTTCTTCTTTTTCTTTTCTTCTTTTTTTTCCAATCATCCTTCATCTCACTCTCATTTGCCACAACTTACTTCTTTTCCTTTGCGGTTGTTTTTCATCTCTCAAGTTGACTCACACACCTTGATTGTCGCTTAAGGTGTAATCCCATCTTGATATAAGGTTATGTAGCTTTTTTTTAGTTTAAATATTAGTGTTTGATTAAAACTCCGACAAATATTAGTATTATTAATTAGAATCAAGTACATTTAAAAGCAATTCATACCAAATTAATTTAAGCCAAACTATATTTGAAGTGATTCGATTCAACATCTTAAATCAGAAAAAATAGTTTAATTCACTAAAGTTTTAAAGATTTAAAATGAACCGATCCAAATTCAATTCGATTCAGTTTGACATCTAAATCAAACTATCTTTATTTCAGCTTTGTTTTGACAGTATGACCTTTGCTGCATAAGAAATTACGACACATCTTCCGCTTGAGAACAATGAGGTGTGGTCTTATGTAAGATGGGACATGTAATATGTTGGAATATTACTGGCAAAATAAAAGTCAAAGCCGTGGAGAGCTAAAAATCAAAGAATAATATCCTTAGAGAGGACCCCAGCGGCGTCAAGAATTCCAAAATCAAGCGTTGTATAGTTCACTTCACTACCTTTTTTTATTGTTACTTTTGATTATTGACACGACGGACTCTTTAGGCAAAGTCCCAGGAAATCCTCAATTTAAAGTGGTACCGAAATCACATGGCAGTGTTGCTTTCAGCGTTGCCGTGTCCACTGCCACAACCCCAATTCCACACTCCACGGTCGCTCTCATGGCTGGCCGCCGTTGGCTTTTCACCCTATTTGTTGACCAGTTTCCGAAACTTTTAAGTTAGAGAGGAAAACTAAACTATAATAGGTGTTTGATAATGGGTGATCCATATTCTTGTCTACATCTAAAGATGAAATGAAACTTTTTAATGTTCATTAGCTTTAAGATTTTTCATATAAAACTTATTACAATCAACTTTTATTTTAGAAATATAAAAAATTTATTATTTTCGCTTTTTGACGAGTACTCGAGAGCACTTATTATAATATACTAACATCTTTTAGATATGGTGTTTTCATTTTTGTATTATCTAACAATTTACACGAAAGTACAAGTATCAATTTTAATTTTCTAAATATTGCATTCCTGTTGTCTCCTTCGCAATATTGCTTTGAGCAAATGATAATGACAATTATTATTTGCATATGGAGTTGAGTTTTCTATTGCAGTAATTGGAATAAAAGAAGTAATTACAGTTTTTTAAAGGAAATTATTCGTACTTATTAAAAGACCAAAAAGGATCTTACCTAAATCACGATAGTCGTATTTATTTTATTTTATTTTTTTGCTGATGAGTCCTTAATTTTCCTTGAGTTTTGTAACATCAAATGTTCAAGTTCTGAGGGAGATGATTCAAGATTAATGTTTGGCTTTAAGACAAAGTGGTGAATTTGCAGAAATCAATTTACCTTGTTGATGAAAATTATTGGTATTAACATAATAGAAGAGATTTCTAGTGTGGTTGGTGTTCTTTGTCTTTGAATCTAAGTGTTTGGGTATGCTAGCTAACTACATATATGGGGCAAAAACTAGCAAGACACACTTGCTTTAGTCAAAGATGGAATTAGAGATAAGCTAAATAGTTGGGAAAGAAGCCTCCTTTTTAATATGATGTGCTTATAGAAGTTATCACTAAAGCGATAGCCGTAAAATTTCCAGCAGCAAAGTGGTGCAAAGATGTAAATTCACTTACAATACAGCTTTAGTAGGCGCAAGAAGAGAGGCTTCTATATTTTGGGCCATATAATATCTATATTATTTATTTAAGTTGGAGAAGCTTTGTGTCACTGCCCGCTTTTCTTTTTACTTAGTACATCCCTTTAAATAAATATTAACTACAAGATATTTTGAAGGATATTGTTCTAATTTAAATAAATCGATCGATTCCCAATACATAAGTTCGCTTCCTCTCTCTTTCCTTCAACCACTTACACAATATGTCGATTATTTTCCATGTATACTGCACACCTTCCACTTTATTCCAGATAAAACAATTTCAATTTTATATGTTGTTTGCTTTCTATTCCATATTAATGGGGAATTAAAAGTAAAAAGGTAATAGTAGTAAAAAAAAAAAAAAGAAGAAGAAAAGAAAAGAAATAACATAATTTATATATTTTTAGTTTTTAATATTTTATTACATTTAACCATCCTTTTCAAATTTTAATTGCTACAACTTTTTCAATTTTTATTTTAAATATGGAACATGGCTAGATAAGACGTTTAATGGGGGGTTGTTTGCTTACCCATTTTTCTCATCAATACAAGTCCTTCTAAAATTTTATAATAATAATAATAATCGTTTCGCTTTCCTTGGAACATAACGTCCCATAGTCTTACTCCTTAATCTGTCACTTTTCAGCCATTCGTTAACTCTGTAATTTATCAAATACAATGACTAGTTTAAACATATGACACTTATCATCTATATTATTTAAATTTCATTGAGCTTATAGTATCTTTTTTTATATTAACTAAATAATCCATTTCATATAATAATATATCATATGATTAACCATGCATGCAATGCACGGTATAGTGTCTTTTTCATATTTACCCAAAGTGGTGCAAAGATGCAAATTCACTTGCAAAAACAGTGTGATACTTTGATACGGTCATATGAGAAGAATGGTAAATAGGGGTGTCAAACATCTGGTGTGTTCCAATATTAGCAAGTCCTTGTGCATCTACATCTCACCAAGTGGATAATTCTATTCGAAGACATATAGAACAATGCTTGTTTGCCTGAGTTATTGCTACCTTTTGGGAAATGCTTGGATAATGTTTGTTCCTACGAATTGTAATTTCGCAAAAGGATATATATATAAGATTTCCATCCATATGGAATTTCAACGTAGAAAAATGAGGAAAATCGAAACATCTAGTTAAAATCGTTCTTTTGGAAAGTTCTGGTGTTGAAGAATCCATGGAGTAAAACCATGATAATATGTGTGCAAGTCGTAAGGGAGCAAGGGACATCATAACAAAATTAAAAAAAAAAAAAAAAAAGTAAAAGTTTCAATTGAGACTACTGAAGTTTAATTGAGTTAATTATATAGAGATTTCATTAAATTCATTCCTATTCTGCATGATGGGTTTTATCAACATCTAATCCTTGGACCATCAACATCATAAATAATTCAAGTCATACTCAACAAATATATTATATACAACCAAGACTATACATGTTGATATGTAGAATACATTGTTATTAGTAGCAATTGAATCTAAAAGACACCCATTTAGGGAGTAAAATCATTGTTTTTTTTGTTTTTTTAAGGTTAAGAGAAATTACAAGATATGCTACAATTGATCCAAACTTTAAATAAGCCAAATTGATGTATTTTTTAGGTTTTACATTCTTTTGGGTCATCTCAAACTTATCCCAAGAGACATATATAAAAGTTAAAAAGACGAAGGTGAAACAATTAAATATATCCCAATTCATGTAAGCACCTCCCCCTTCGTGTTGGCTCTTGGCATGGACTCATCCAAAAAGCTGCCGTCACTCGGCCGCTCACAACTTCCAACATAACAAGCTGACGACCATCGTCCACTTTAAAAACAAAATAAAAATAAAGACTGCACCCAAATATCATACTACACTTGGACTGTTGTGTCGTTTGTCATGAGAAGAATCATTGACCTCTTCGAAATATAATATAATTGATTACAACATATTATTGAATCAAATTATCACTTTGGGAGATATTTAATTTTGTATATTTAATCCTTTTAGGTCCTGAAGTAGGGAGAAGGAATAGATAATCATTCATAGCGAATTGAAAATAATAAGATCTATACTTATGTAGAAAATTATATTTATTAGGAGAGTAATTTTTTATTTTTTTGCATCCTATATTTTTATCGTTAAAACACACTCTTATGAGTTTACATCATAAATTTATAATTATAGATGATATTTTATTTGGATGTGATTATGTTTATTCTATGAAATCAGTATTAGCCAATATATCCCTATCTCTTTCTGATTTGGTATGTCCGGCCAATGAACGAGGACATGTCATTTTCTAGGAAGTAGAGTAGTGTCAGTCTCAATGTTATATATTCAATGTGGTATTTTTAGACTTTTACTGAAATTTGGCATCGATGTTTGAGATAATATTCCCCATTGTGATGCCAAACTCCATTTTTAACTTTACCATACTTTTCAATAATAGTATTGTCAATGAATTTAATAAAGCAACTAAAACTAAGACAAGCTAGATGGAGAAACCTTGAGTGCAACTCCATCGACAGCAAATAGAAAAACAATACTTTCAACCTTTTTATTTTTCCCCGATTTACAAATAATATCATATTTTATAGGATCATCGTGTTTTCATCCCCCAAAAAATAAATAAATAAGTTAAGAGTCAATAACAAAACTAAACTCCATATATTAGGAATATAAATAAAACAGGTCTACTCATAAGCTATTTAAATTTGATTAGATAAATAGCTTATTTAAATTCAAGTTTGAGCTACTCAAATAATTTATCAGATCCAACTCAAACTTTACGATGCAACCTAATCGAGCTCGAGTCAAATATAAATATTAATCAGAGTTCGACTCAAGTTTATATGTCATTATTATTTTGATTAGAATAATAATTTTTCTCTTTTAGCTAATTGGGTCGAAATAAGATTTTTGAATTTAGGTTGAGCTCGTTGTATATCACTTCAAGTTGAGCTTCTAACCGAACTCGAAACTTTGAAATCTCGAGTTGAATTTGACTTCAAGCTCGATAATGTGCTATTCTCGACAAGATTTGTTTATTGCTATGCCACATATTACTTTATTAGTCCCCTTCCCGAGTTGAATTTATTGTCTTGTTTAGTTACAAACTTTCCAAATTTTTTTTTTAAAAAAAAAAGTACGAAACAAATTTGAGTGTATTAATTCCACATAGTTTGTTACAATTTGAATCGTAGAAGCAATTAACAACTCTGGAATGAGAATAGACCTCCTGGATTTGGGAGCCATAACTTTTTCTTTGTTCTTTCCTTTGTGACGGTTGATTACGTTGCAGGTTTTTATGTCAATTTTTGGAATTATTTTACGTTAGTCCTAAAATCATCACTAAAAAAATCAACAACTAAAAATGATTTTAGGGTTTCAAGGACAATTTATAAGTATATGTATATATTTCTAAAAATTATGAAAAAATAAAATTATATTTTAAAAATTTAAAGAGAATATCGATATGGTAGAAATAATTAAAGCAATGCGCTGCAATTTTCCCTTTTATCTAAATATTTCTTAGACAGCTTTAACGTAGGACCATTCTTGACGACTTTCACGAGCTAACTTGAAAATGAAAGTTTATTTATTATGCCCTTTTGTTATTAAGCGCAAAGTTGACTTTCAATGTATATGGTCCTGAAGTTATATAGCATGTGACATGGAAAATGTGCAAACCGGCCATTAATAAATTCTTTTTTTTAGTTGTTAAACTGGTCCAATAATTCTCAAATTGTTGGAATTCTAATTCTCTATGACTCACGAATCATATAACTGTTGTTATCGCCTAATAACTAATGTTTTACCAGAACCAAACCGGCCGGAACATAGATATTGCTAATATATATATATATAATAGAAGTGGATCGATAAAGGGTAGAGGTAAATTTCATATAACTATGTATCAAGACATCTGTATTATTTTAAGATATACTTACCATGGCTATTCCCTTTCTTTTTTCTTTAAGTTGTATATTGAATAATGATGGGTCATCTTATTGAAGTATATAATACCAATATTCTCAAAAATGAACTAGATAATTAACATGAACATATGAGATAACCAAGCTTAACTGTAGTTCAATCGAGGTTTAACTAAAGTTGAATCGAATCGATTTTATAACCAAATCAAGTCGAACTACATTGAACTGTAAAAGTCAACTCAGATTTAACAATACTACATATTATAAATAAAAGTCTTAAGAGAATCATAAATGAGAGCTTAACTAATAATCCGGTTACATTTAAACGATGTTGGACATGAGAAATGATTCAATTATACTAATGCGTCACGTGAATTAATAAATAACATATAAATACTAATAAAATTTTGGCATATGAATACATAATTTGTACCTTTTTCAAAAAATATATTCCTTCATTTTCAAATATTTAAATATTATTAATAATTATTCACTACTCGTCAATCCACATGACGTGTTAATCCTATTAAATCTTTTTCTCATCGAATACAGGACAATTGCGAAGTTTATACACCCCCACTTTAACCTTATTGTTTGTCCCATGTAGTAAAAGTGGTGCATCTTTTGGCTATTTGTTGGGAAAGTAAAATAAGATAAGAGCAAAGTCGTAAAATATATTAGAATAACAATGTAATTTTTTTTTTTTCATCTATGTATCACATAACTTATGCAAGAAGATGATTTCAAACCCATTCATCTCTAAAAGAAAACAATATTAATGCTAACTAGGCTATAAAGCCTTAGTAATGATAATTATTTTATTTAGTTACACATCAAATGATATGGATAATAGACTACGTAATTGTTCTCATCCCCTACATTAACACTGCTCTTATCCCTACCTTAAAGTACCACCCTCCAACCCAAACACCATACTAAAATCAAGAAGTTTGTAATAAGTTTCTCCTTCACCAAATAAAAAATTCCAGTGCCTCCTCACGCCATTAGAACTCAATACCCATCAACTTGGTTAGTGATGCAACAATTGTGTTAGATCTCTTCACAAATCACCTAAAATGAAGTCAACCTATGGAAACCTTTAACTTTAACAGCAAATTGGGTATTAGCAACTCAACAATGACCGTAATTTTCATATCATCAACCCTCACTCTATCAATAAAAACAACAAATCCCTTGATGATTAACTTCCTTTAACAAAATTCACATTTCTTCAAATTTCCAAACGTGCTCTCACCTCAACACCACACACATGAATGACTAGACAAATCTCCATTATATATCAAAATATGAAACAACAAACATTTCGAGAATTCTTGCAATACATGATTCAAGCTACATGAATATATCAGGCTTATTGGATAGGCCAAGAGGCAAAACTATACACTAATACAATTCGTACTTTGGTTTGAAAGTGGACTTTCACTTATCACTTGTCTTCAATTGGATTTGATAGCAAAGCTCTTTTAAGTCTATGTTAGAAAACACCTAGACTCCATACAGCTCATCCACATATCATGAAGTTGTGACATGGAATACTAATACTTAGCAGTAATCCAATTGGCAGCCCTACTTTCAATATACATTCTCCATGCTCCATCCTCTTTAATTCTAATAATGTCAATGTCAAACAAGGGCTCATGCTCTAACATACATATTTATGCTCAATCGACTCATCAACCAACCTCTTAAGTTCTTTTGTCATCAGAGCTCATATGCTAAGCAAGGTGTTTTGGAAGTGAAGTGCCAAGCACCAAATTGATGTTATACCCACTCAAAGGAGGAAATCCCTTTCAATAAGTCATCAACAAACATATCCCTAAACTCCTTTATCAACCACCCCAACCCCTCAAGCTCATTATCTCCACTAGTCATGCTTAAGGATTGTCTCACCTCAAACATCAACACCATCTCCCAATTATCAATCCCCTACTCTAACTTTGCCTCACCTCGCTAATAACGTCTTTTTAACTATTTTTCCATGATAAGCTAATTAGCTTTCACTTTCTTAAGAGTTCAATAGCCATAAAGTCATATTCCTACCATCAATTAGACATGGATAAGGTTTTCAATATTTATCATGCAATACTCACCAATCAACTACACACAACTTCCTCAACAAAATATGTAAAGCACTTATGGGAGCTACATCATACAAAATCTCATCATCAAATCTACTTTCTATAGAATGCACAACTCAAACCAATGTAACCAGCACGAGTGTTAATGTGCACTAGTTTGTAAGCTAAGTTTCTCAACCATACATATCCTCACCATGTTGATCCAACTCTTACCGTCTATGATGACAACACATGCTTCCAATCACCTAGCATCGAATATAAAATATGTTTTCCTTTTGCTCCTCTTTACAGATGGTTTGATGCTCGAAGTATGCCTCAACACTATGTTCACCACCCTCTCTTCATCACCAACCATATCCTTCGCCTTAGTCGCATAAACCCCGTCCATCTCCTCTAAGTCTTCATGTACTCCTTCATCCTCTTATTCGGTCACCATCTCCAAGGTTAGCATGTTACTCTTTATGATTATCATGCGTTGGTTTAGACATTATGAAGCAACATAGTTTAAGCCTTAATATGTGAAACATTTAATTTGACTACTTTTATTCTTGTCGTTTGCGATTGAACTTCTTTAGACATTGAGAATAACATGTGCTTTATCCCAATCGTCTTATCTTCTCTTAAATCTCCTCATTTCACCTCTATCTCCTTTCTTAGCTCCACCACTTCTCTCACTTCGCCTCTCACTTCTTCCTCTAAAATAGTTGACCAAACAACCTAAAAATAGTGAATGGTGTTCTATAAGGTTTCCTTCTCTTATGTCTTTCTACCTTGAGGGTCAAATAGATGGCATCTAATTAAGCCTGTTTTTGGGATGAAAGAAAGAGTTAGAGGGGAAGGAAAGTGGAATTTTCAATACACTTTCCCTTGTTTAGAAGAGAGAAGAAAATCAAAAGAAATGATTTAGAAAGAAAAGTTTTACATGGGCCCATCAATTTTTGTTCCCTTATAAATGGGAGACAAAGAGGAGAAGTTACAAAATTATTCAAATTCTAATATGACTTCTTTTTTACCCTATCTCTTATTACTTTTTATGAATATATTAGTAATTTTATTTTATATTCCATTTTTTCTTTAGTAATGATTAAGATTTCTTCCATTTTCTCTCTCTCCATTATCCAAATAAAATAAAAGAAATCAAATACCCTCATAATACTTTCCTCTCGTATTTTTCTCCCTATATTCATTCCCGCTACACTCCTTCCCTCATACCAAACAAAAATGTTAAAGAGTATCAAAAGGCTATAGCTTCAATAACAATAGCAATCTTAAATTCTAACTCAACTATGGATGATGCAATGGTTTGCTCATTAGCTTGTTCAACTTCACATATAATCATTAACATCTCAAAATCATTCGTACAGTTATCAACACAGATACGTCTTCACCTCAAATTCTTGTAACGTCTAAGTTTTTTTTTTTTTTTTACCGGAAATGATGTAGGACAAATCTTTCGTGCAGCAATCTCATCATCTTCCAACATGTAATTACCTTTCCTTCTCCATCTCTCATCATTAAGACTTCAGATTTTTCCACCACAAGATTACTATATGTCGTGAATCTGAGAACCGCCAATCACACCTTTGACCTTTCCCATACGCTTAGTCATAACATTTCGATACTTCCCTGACCTCGTGCTCCTAGTCCAAGTAATCATTCGAAAAACTACTACCACTAAGAAAAGTAATCATTTGAGAAAACTACTACCACTAAGAAGAGGAATCTTCATCTTAATCGCATCCATACCTCTCACTAGTCTACCTGTAGCACCCTTTCCCTCATCGTCGAAATTATCATCCTCATCTCCTACGTTGCTTTAGGGTCTCCCAAGGCCTCATACCATCTCGATAAGGTTTTGGAGTTTGATGCTCGAACAATAGCTCGAGTGCATCATCAGTCCCCTTTGAATACTGCCATCTATTCAATGTCAACCTCCAATTCCACCATCCTACCTATGCACTCTCCTTGGACATCCCAACTCACTACGATTCGATGTTACTCAAAAAAAAAATTACTTACAAATTTCATCGGACACTTGACGTACTCCTAACAACCTCAAACCACTTCAATGCAACTTAATCACAATTCAAGCTTCAACAACTACAATACAAAAAGAGCTACTACAATCAAACAACAATTACAACACAACACAAGTTGTACACCAATCACACACACATGCGCTGCCTACTTTACTCCACCATCACCAATTAAACCAATGTCTAAAACCCAAAAATTATTAACTAAGCATGCGAACACCGTTCCTAGCCACAATCATGGATAGCTTGGATGTTCCTGCTTTGTACTGTACTTTTATAATGATTCGAAGGGGTAAGACAAATCCTACTCATGAATACTACTCACCAGAAATAAAACTAGCTTGGAATTGCTCAACTCAATGTGAATCACCAATCAAGCAATCCGATTTTCGCCATAATCATGAGAATTGATAAGAACAAGATGAGAAAAAAACTTTATCATAATGATTATGGTTTAAAATAGTCTAACTACATGATGAAAATGGGCCCTCTGATACAGTTTAGAACATAACGAGGGCAAAATGTCCAAAAAGCTAGGCCTCTCTACAATCAAGTGTGTCATCAACGCTGAGGTCTTCAATTGTTAGTAGGTATGCAGATGGTGCGACTGTCCCGTCTTGATGCACGAACGATTTATGCAAATTTTCCCTAGCTACAGCAGCTGTAATAAACAACCATCTCTAAGCGTCTTAAGCCTCAAACAAACTAGATGTCTAGCATCCTAGAGACTGAGAGTGGATCGTATACAAATCTCTATATAAGTCAGTAAACTCAACTCATAATTGATATCGACAAGAATTTCATAAACTATATTGGAATTTCCCCTAGCTCTAAACCTTGCCATAGGACTGAAGGACACAGGATCCCCGTCTGTATCTATTAGCCATGCAACAGATAGCACGATATAATTAGAGCATACACTTCCATCACCAAGCACTACTTCCCATCGTAGTAACTAATTAAAAAAAAACCCTAAAAGTTAGCAGTCTTACCCATACCAAAGGAGTAATATTATTTATAAGTCTCACAACTCTCTTAATTAAAGAAGCCATAATGATTCCAATCTAAACTCTCCTACGTGGGCTACATTTTCTTTCATAATGTATTGTGGGCAACATGATGGTACAAACTATGATTAATTGATTATTACATATAATAAACAATTATTCAATGCATAATTTCCACGTTATCATTAGATATATCTTTAAGCCTTATATCATCACTTGATAAGGGTGCATAAAGATACTTTGCAATACAAAAGATGATGCAAAAGATCATCCCTTTCCATCTTTGAAACTAAACAACTCGATGATGTTAATTTTATAATAACACTAAACGACTCCTTAGCAGAAGCAAAGAGCCCTGGTTGGTCACAACTCCCTCTCACTCTCAAGCAACCCTACAGGAGCTTAGGCCACTTGGCCTATCTCACAATCATCTTATTTCTCTCCATGACCTGCTGTCGCTCCATGCATGAACAACTAGTTGGCATCGTCCATTTTGAAGCCCTCTTGCTCTGAGTTTCAGTGATCTATTGCTTCATTAGGATATACCAGACCAGCAGATATAAAAATTTAAAGTTCATATAGGTACACGCTAAACTAGCTATATCAATCGCTGAGGACAACATGTACTGCTGAATGAATCCTACTAATCGAAGGTCTCCATGTGTTTGGTGAAAACCAAAACAACCCATCTCTTGAATTCTTGAACATATGCAATGTATTGTTAGCAGAATGTGTACACCAAGTAGAAATAGAACCCCTATTTTTCAGTTAATCCTCTATATTATGATGTTAAGTCTTAGTCGTCGTGATAAACTTCCTCAAAATATAACTATGGCAAGGAGTAAATTGACCTACTATGGATATCGAAAGAACCATATACAGAAATTAAAGGAAAGGCACGAGTTGAGAGAAAATCCCAAGTATTAGGATCAAATCAAAATGTAATCGATGCAAATGGAATAAAGGCTTTATCATTCTGTGGAGCTGACCTCCACCAGCTACAGACAACTGGGTGTAGTTCTAGCAGAGCCACAATGGAATGAATCTAAGAATTTAGATTCTCTTATGATAATTTCAAAATTCAAACAGGCTGCAACAGCATCACTTGCATAATAGATCAACATATAGAGCTCATTAATAAAGTACCACAATTGCCACTTTTCTCTTCTTATCTCCCCATCATAAAAAATATGTAGAATCTCTACACAAAATCATTGTCCTATTTTCCAGAAGCTACATATTTAGTAAAGTGAACTGCATTATAACAACCGTGTATTACCTCTAGCACAAGGCTCTTTCATGATTTAGCAATGAAGCAATACTTTGGATCAAAGTCCATATATCCAACATCAACGAGACAAAGCCCATCTGGTGGTGCTGGGGGAGCAGTTGCTCGTCTACATGTAGAGTCCATCAGCTTTAGCAATACATCAGCTTCAGCACCAGCTGCTGCTTCCCTTATTGAGGTTGCCACGAGAACTCGAACCATCTGCAGATAGAAGATTCATCCCAGAGAAAAGACACTGTCAGCTCTAAATTCTCAGATGAAAAATTACAATCCATATAGTAACCCAAGCATACCTTGCGCAAAAAGCGGTTAGCAATCAGCTCAATGCACAATATTCTTCTTCCTTCTCCATGATCCTGCTTAAAATTACAATAACAAGAACAGAAATGCTAAGAGAGGCGAACCAGTATCAAAGGAGATTATTGAACTAAATTAATCATGCAGTATAGAAACGCATAAGAAAAAATTTAAAAAAAAAAAACAAAGAAAGAAAGAAAGAAAAAAAGATGTGCCAGCATGGTAGCAACTTTTATGTACATCTCAATGCACATTTTGATTCCCAAGTCAAAGACAAATCATTTTACTCTATTTGCAATAAACTTCCAGAGAGCAATGTGCTCTTATTGGCTGATAATTTGCATATGCTGCAACTTTACTGTCCCATGATTTGTCAGCATGAGAAGAGGAAATATAGAAAAAAAAAAAAAGAAAGATAAGAAAATGACAGAGAAGAACAACATGCTATACAAGCTATAGAGAATATTAGAGTAGAGTTTGGCTGTTCCTAAAACCTTGCACAGAAGACTTTACCAAAAAATGAAGTCAATAAATTGGCTAACTGGCAAGAATTTCACGTTACTTTCATCACCAAGACATGAGATGTAAATGCAATTAAAGATCTCTATTCATCCTTGAAATGCACATTGGTACAGAAATATCTTATTTCTCTACTCTCTATTATTAAGGGCCAACTTTAACTGGCATTGCAAAGGCCAAGAGTAAAGCTGAGCTAAATGGGCCACGTGCTACTCCCAGGCAGTTGCAGAATGCCACAGCTTGTCCATGGGAGCTCAGAAATAAAAAAAATTAAAAAACTAGATGAATTGTCATCCATGGTTTCCCCTGAGGACAATTATGCGGACTTAAAATCCACATTATTGGTCTGGAACCATGAAGAAGGTGACTGCATCACCTGTGCAGATTAATAATTGCAGAGACTGACGACAAATGCAACTGTGTAGCATTGGAAATTTACAATTACCAGATAATACCTTCATATTTTCGGTAATATCAAGCTGCATAATTAATGGAATTTCTTCTTCTGGTTACATGAGATCAGAATTAGGCAATTAATTTATTACATCTGTGTAGCCACAAACTCTCATCAAGATAGCAAATGCAAAGATGAATTGAATGTGTGAAGATTCAAACAATATGGGGCTACAAGTTGTTTGAAGGAGGACCCAAAAAAGATATAATCATTTTCAGCTTGAAAAAGACTTCATAGATCCCATAGAAGTGGAGATGCATTGTTCAAAAACTTTGGCTAAGGATCTTAGATTGCTATGAATGTCCTCATTTACAATGATCTCATGATGTGAGTGCTGGCTTCCACGTCATTCACTTCAAAACATTCATCCCCATTCAGACAAAGAAATCTCATCTTCACAGGATCAGTACTTTCACCCAATCCTTTGCATCCGTTTCTGCCAAGTCCAAACTTTTGTTCCTCAAATTGCATAGGCATTAGTAAGCCCCCTCTCCTTCTCAACCTGTATCCCTTATTCAGAAATTTCTCTATGCTGTTTACTGCAAACTAGTTTTGATATGAATAAATTTTATAACTCCGGAAATAATCACAGCTCAAAAACATTAATTCAACAGTGTTGGGCTGGGTTCGGAATCTAGTCAAGGGTGTGAATCACCTTGGGTCCTTGGGTGAATGTACATTTTGTGGAATTAGGGGTTTTCGGGACAAGTCAAGAGGACCCTCCAATCTTTTATTACATTACAAGCTACTCCCAAGCTACTTCAGGCTAGCTTCTTGCTTGCCTTTTTCCTGATAATAATAGCATATTTATACAAGCTTCTAAATCTCACTTTCCCTAAACAATAGACAACAACAAACCTAATAATGTCTCCTAAAATGCATCAAATCAAAAAATAAATAACACAATAATCTTTATTTCCTATTCTAAAAGATACACCAAGAGTATCTCTAATATTATTCCCTTCTTGAAAAATGAACTAGTACTCAAGCTCAAGCTATTGGAGTCTCTTTAACTTTTTGAAGCTTTCATCTAGATCATTTTGTGCAACAAGGTCTACCACAACCAACTCCAACACAAATAGTTTCTTCAACTTATGCCCTAGAAAGAAAGTTTCTTCACAATTGAAGCAAGGTTCTTAGCACAATGCTCCATCATCTGCTCATTATTCAATCACTTGAACATAAATGACCTAGTGCATTGCACAAGTGCCATTTTGCTTACATTTGCTAATATTCTCTGCCAAGTTCACTCCAGATGCTGTCTTAAGATAAGTAGTTGCCAACAATTTCTTCTCACATGTTCAAGCCAATCAATATCTCTAAGTCTTGTGCACTTTCAAGTGTGTGATGTGACATGCAGCTGCATCCAAGATCTCTAACTTGAACAGCTACCTCCTACAGTGCAAACCAGGGCATGATGCTCCTTCCGGGCATTTTCTCTCTCCTCAGAATCTTTTTTCTCTCTGTGCCCTTAACTAAATCATGTCTTCATTATATTGTTTGATGAGTGTGGCTCATAATGTGTCTCAAATCTAATGAATCCCCATGACGGTTGGCTATGATACCAAGTTGTTATGGGCCTGAAATTGCCGTCTAGTCCAGAGGCATGAATTCATAGCCTATGGTGACTGTAATGTTGTGGAATTAGGGATCCCAAGGCTTGTATAGAGAGCATCTCTGATCTCTTACCCTATCAACTATTCCTAAACTAGTCTAGATTAAGTTAAGAATAACTCTTGCATGTTTTATCATTTTTTTTTTTGGGGGGCGCGGTAAGGTCAGTAAAATATTAATAACAAAAACAGATGAGACGTACAAGAGAAGCCAAGTTCGTTTTCCACATTAACAAAAAAGCAATGTTTTATCATTGATAACAATAATTCTAACAATATCTCATAATGTGCATAAAATCATAAAATAAGTGTCAAAATAATCTTTATTTCCTATTCTAAAAAATACTTCAGAAAAATTCGTAACAGGTTTATCAGCATCACAGTGTTTATTCTTATTTCTACTGATTTAAGCAAACGCAAAAATATAGAGTAAATACAGACAAGCAAGGCCAAGAAGAGAATTAATGTAGCTAACTGCAGAATATGAAAAAGATCCATAGAAAGAAGTGTAAGCATCTACCGACTGTTTTAGTCTGCTTAATCCAGCTCGAGCATGATACAGGAAACATTCTGTAGGTGGACCACTGAAACAGAAGATGGATCCAGTAAGCAAACTGAGATAAGAACAGTAACGAACAATTGTCACCCAGCACATGAATTGAACAAGTAAATGCAAACAACTTGAGAATAAGCCAGAATTTCCTAAGCAGCAAGTCTCAAATCAATGGGCCTCATCATATGCCATGATAATTTGCAAGAAGCATGATAGATTAAAGTAAGTACAGAATTGAAAGTTAATCATATACATTATATGGAAAATCCATTCACTGAGCTGATTCAAATATCCACTAAGCAGCACAAAACTAGACATGCTCATGTCTCACATGAAGATAAGATTCAAAAAACCAAAAAATTAATCGATGAAACACTATTAAGAGGTAAAAGCTGCAGTAAAGACTGAAACAATGATTAATTCTTCTCTATTTGGATAGAAATAGCCCCAGTGGTCAAGTAAAAGAAAATTGCTATTCCTTACATGTTTCTTGAGGCCTTTGTGTCCCGTGCAAACATCTTGTAGGAGAGCAATTTTCCTTCTAGAAGCTGCAGAAATTGATTGACCTTGCCAATGTCGAACTTTCCTTGTTTTTGGCCACCTTCATCATCATCCTTGTTAGCTATGTATAAGTGCTCAAAATCCTCCATATCTTTGAAATCAGTTTTTTCAACATGTATACTTGATCTAAAGGTTTTGTCGTCCACCATCGCATTGCAATCATTAGAATTCTCCCAGTCATTCAAAGGAAAAATGTACAAATAGCGTCTCCATTTAGCAGAAAAGTTGGGATGAAAAGAACGTGATACCTTCAAAATTTAGAAAGACAAAAATTGCAAGAATATAAGAATATAAGGGCCTAAGTGAAGCTAATCTTACCATAAATCTAGGATTAAACATTCAACTTCGCAATGGTTTTTCAGAAAAAGAAATTATCCCACTCAAAGAAAGAGGAAAAAGTACCTCAGAAGCAGAGACAACTCTGAGTCTTCCCAGTGCTACCCCGTTGATAGCAGATTTAATGTCATGAGGCTTAAGGTCCTTTCTCCATGTATCTAGTCATATAGTTTGACAAGTAAAACATAACATTTAATTAGTGCAAAATTAAGCATAAAAATTAGTCACATCCAAGATACAGCATAGAACATTGAACCAGGTTTTTCCATTTCAAAATTGAATGCAACAAATAGCACCAAATTCAGAAGAGGTTACATCTTCTATGCAACTGTCCACTAAACCATTCTTCATTAGTTTAACTAGAGATGAGAGAACATTCAAGGAAGCATCCTAAAATCTTTCTTCTATTATTATTGTTTTTTTTTTTTTTTTTTTTTTTTGGTGTGGGGTTTGGTTGTTTGGGGGGGGGGTGGGGTGGTGGGGGGGGGGGGGGTGGGGTGGGGTGGTGGGGTGGGATGGGGTGGGCAGTTTGAGGGTTTGGGTTTGTACCCTAAAAAGGTTTAAGGTTTATAATTATACTTAATCATTCTTTTCACTAAATAAATTGTGTTGATCCTGCTTTTGATACATGAGTACATAGAAATCACAAGGATGCAAGTAATTGCAATATCCATAAAGGAGTTGGCAGCATGTAGCATACAAGTCCATACTAGCTGTAACACCCCATTCAATCTCTTTGGGCTCTTCTGTCATCTCAATTGCTATCAATCCCCTTTCGGAGCATTTAGCAGTTTTACCACCAAATTTAACTATCTGGCCTTCCCAATCTTTAAAGGTCACTTCTTTATTCTTGCGATCAACTGTGGCTTAAACTTAACTCATCCAATCCATGCCTAAAATAAGATCATATTCCTTCATGTCCATGCAAAGTGAATGTACCTTAGTCGATTTTCCATAATTATTATAGGGCATCTTTGTACTTCATCTGTTGCAGTTGTGGTGCTACCCATAGGAGTTTTTGAGTCCATATTTTACCATTGCAGTTTGTACCAGTAATTGTGACTTCATGACAAATTTAGATGTGATGAATAAGTGTGGTGCAGGTGTCAAAAAGTGCATAGGCAGGTTGCTTTACTACAAAAACGACGCTTGTTTATTTATAGAGATCTTTTATGAGTATTAACTCGATTTAGCTAGAAGTTTTCATTCGAGTGTTTTGGAGATATTGCAGGGGTTAAGGATACATACCTGCTACTCATCCTCCATCATAATCTTCCTCAGCTGTTTAGGCAGCAATTTCTTCCATTTCTTCTAGCAACATTTCTTCCTCTTCCTCTATACCTTCAAAAGCAAACATTGATGCTAGAGCAGTAGCTCGTTAGCCAGCTCTGTTCCTTTTCCCTACTGTCTAAGGAGTTCCAGTTGCTATAGCTTGTCATTGTGGACAATTGGTAGCTATAAAGCCACTCTGTTTACAGATGAAGTAGATGGCAGCGTTCCTTCAAGGGCAAGTACCCACCCTATAATCAGAAGAACCACAAAAATAGCATTTATTTCTTACCGACACATTGCCTCGGATAATGTATTCCCTTGCACTTTCATCATCTGACTTCTTGTTTGCTAGCCTAAGTCGAACCTCCAAAGGCTGGGCAGTTGGTTTTCACGAGCTTGGGTCATTTACCTTTGTCACTAGGTCCAGCTTCCTCAAATGATCTTTTCCTAGCAGTACTCCCATCCTTCAGAGCTATTCACGTTCATGCATTTTAACCCTTCTAGTAACAGGCTTTTTCAATAATGGGATTATATTAAGCGAGCTCATAACCAACTACCATCCGTCCCAATTTGAGTTCAAGTCCTCCCAAGAATAAATCTTTCTTCCAATCATTAAAGTTGCTATAGGCTTCTGAGGCGAATTGCAGTAAGCTGTTGAACTCATGCTCTTACTGGTCTACAATCATGCTGCCCTAAGTGAGAGTTAAGTAATTTTGTATTAAATTTGAACTTGAGGCTGTTGAGAAAGTAAATTTTTTAGAAATTCCCTTCGAAGGTCTCTTAAGTAATGGGCTGGGGAAAAACTCTCCTTTATCCTTCCAACCAAGTCCGAGCTCGAAGTTTAAGTAAGTATGCTTTAAATGTTACATATTATTGGAGTGACACTTCAAAAACCTCAAAAGTTCACTTTATATAGGCAGTCCAATCCTCTATCTCTTTGGGTTTGCCATAAGATCCACCAAGATATCAGTCACGATTCAAAAGTTCAAGTTATATATTCCTGCACTGCCTTCCTGGCACGTGATCATGCCTGTTCAGCTTGTACAGGGGTGCAGCATTTTGAGTTGGTGGTGGTGCTGGCATTGGTTTAGGTACGGTTGGGGCTGGTGGTGGTAGAACTTGTACAGCTGCTAGTGCCTGTGTTAGCATTGAGGCAACTGTAGGCGCTGGTGGCAACAGTTGGGTTGTTGAACTTGGGAGGCTTATTCCCAGGTATTAGTAGTAAGAGTTACTCATCATTACTATGAAGACCTCTATAATTTCAACCAATCTATTTGGTTGAGCATTGTCTTAGGACATACTCACTTTGCTATACCTTTTATGAGAGTGACCTCATAGGCGATCTTAGTCTTTATCCTATCTGCTTATACATATTATTCAATATATCAATATATTAATTTATGACACCATTCATTGAATTTACGATTGTGAATTCTTTATTACTAAATGATGAAATATACAATTTCATTTTCATATTTAAGTTCTACATAGCTTTAATATATCGTAGAAATACTTAAGCATTTCTATAACTCCTATTAGTGTATAAAAAGTGTAAATACGTGTATATATATCATTTAAGTCATTTGTCATATATCAATAAGATGTGAGTAATCATTGAGCCTACTGCTCATATGTTTTATAAATTAAAGATAGAATATTAAATAAGCAAGTATTCATTAAAGTTGAGACACACGATATATTTGCCAAGGAAATTTAAAAAATAACATAGCAATCATATATAAACACATACGACATAAAACATAGTCATTAATCCCAATCAAGCCACCTGCTACATCCTCAAAATGCTAATCATAAGAATATGATGACAATCGCATCAAAATAAATAAAAGCGTATAAATAATATAGAAAACACATTTTCTTTTTAGGTGAATGACTAGGTCCCACCTCATCCATAACTATATTGGACTTAGGTACTTGCAAAAAGATTCACTATAGGGTAAATAAATAGATGTCTCAGGCCAAAACCTATAGGTACAGTCTTCACGATCGTAAAATCCTACACTAACCTCCTAAATCTCTTTATGTGTGCTCTTACTCACCTGCTCATGAAATCTAGCTACTAAGGTGTTTAGATTGGTATTTCATGGATAAAATTTGCCTGAGGAGCGAGAACTAAAGGTAGGATAGAGTCTCTAATAGCCAATCCCAATACCGGTGGTACAAGGGCTACAAGCTAAAGTCCAAAAGGAATTGGATGTAAAGCAACATGATGAGCTACAATCTAAGGCTCCAACATAACCTCTAAGACCAAGTTACTTAAATCTACTAAAGGTCCAAATTGATAAGAAATATGATAATTTCAAAAATTACAAACCACATAAACATAAGAACGGTGCCAAAGGGACAACCGGGTAGAGAAGTCTAGTTGGGAAAGTTAATGGCAAACTGAATATCACGAATGTACAAAGGTTTTCTTAAATAGGAAGAGTACCTTTCTAACCAATATATTTTCTCAATAGAGAAAGAAATACCAGGTAAAATACTCTCTACTCTAGTCAATCCATATTTCTAAATTGCATCTAACCCTTCTCTCCATCTCGCAAGAAAGTTCTAGAGGCTCCTAAGGGCTCCAAATGTAGCTAAATCGACAAAGGGGTCCTGTAATCATAAGCGATTAGAGTCTCAACTACCTCCAATTGAAACCCATCCCACCGCTCAAGTATAGCATCCAATGAATAATACAAAAAAAAGGAATATGTGAATATTAATAAGATAATTTACCTATTTCTCCTTCTCCCACTCCCTCTCACATTCCACCTTAAAATATCAATCACATACACACATACATATAAATACACTCTAAACCTATGATTTAATACCATTTATAATACTCAAGAGAAACAGCAAGCCGTGGTTCACTCCTCCAGCGTTTCTTCATGATAGGCACTAATATCTAAACTACCTTATGCCAAAATAAGTGCATAGGTTTAGAATGTCAGGGAATGTGTAAGATGGAGTGAAAAGCTTTATAGACCTCGTAGAGTTAGTTATCGTTTCGAGCATTAAGAATAAATGTTTATTTAGAGTTAGTTATCCTTAAGCTATATAATTACTCGATTAATTGCTATTTAGTTATTGTAGAAAATTGATCAATACTAAGAGTAACTTGAGATAACAAACACCCCATATACATCTTGCAAATCTAAGGAGGTATACAAGTAACATCTCTTGGGTTTCTAAGTACATACAGCAGGCTGTCATATTAAGGCTATCCCTCCAGAAGTAGCACCCTCAGTAGCACCAGAGCATAAGTATAGAGTATATTTATTATATGTGTATAAATATAATATTTCAGGATAATATATGAGATAAAATGAAGAAGTAAAAATGCATGAATTAGATTATTGACACACACATTTTTTTCCCTTTTATAATAGTCGCAGAACATTATACTCAAGCAATGAGATAGATTTTGATTAAAGTCAGTCGAGACTCTAATCACTCAAAACTTACAATTATAGGACCTCTTTATAAATTTGGCGACGTTTAAAACTCTCAAGACCCCTTAGGACTCGTGTAATGGAAAAAAGAGTTGGATATAGCTTAGACATATTAATTGACTATGATAAAAAATATCCTACCTAGTATTTATTTCCCTATCAAAAAAATATACTAGTTAAAAAGCTATACTTCCTATTTAAGATGATCTTTATACATTGTAGATGCTCTGTTTGTTTGTTTTTTTTTTTTTTTTTTTTTGAGTAAGGTGAGTAATGACATTGATCCATTAAAAAAGTGTACATAAGATGTATACAAAAAAAGCACGCTAAGAAACCTATAAGAATAAGCTAAGTATAAAAAATATGCTAATGCCTAATTCGCTGTTAGGAAGAGTATAAACCCTAACAAATCAAACTTCTCTATCTAATTGCTCATTTGACCCAGTTCTCATGTTTATGTAGCTTTTTTATCTCCAATATTATCATATCTCTTGCTCTAATTTTGACCTTCTATAAATTTAGATGATTCGATCCTAACATTCATGTTAGAACCCTAAATTGTAACTTATCATATTCTTCCACATCCAATTTCTTTTGTAAGGAAGTCCTGACTAGCAATGGTTTTAGACTTGTATAACGAAATTGACAAGAATGCCAATTCTGTAAGGGAGATTATATGGGAAGTGGATTATAATATCCTTACATATTAGATAACTGAACTCTAAATTATCAAAGCACCTTTTAGTGTAGTTTCTTAAACCACATCAAAACTCCGAAATTAAATATACTAAAACTAGATTAATCCCAAGATAAATGATTTCTCGAGAAACTGCTGCACCAAGAGATAAAACCATACAGCATACCATACTAAAGCGATCAATGCTTCAATAAGAGGAATTTACAAACTCTAACATATTTTAATGCAATTGTTATCCTACTCTTATAATTGAGATTTCGCAAATCTAGTGGATTGCCTAATTATAATTTTTGGCATTTATAACTATAGTTAGGAATTTACTATATATTTGATAACTAGATGTTAACATGACTATATTTGATGATTAATGTATTTACATATGATTGCTATGATATCCTTTAGATTTCTTTAGCTAGTATATCAGGCATTGAAACTTTAAAAAAATAACTACTTGTTTATCTATTTATGAAATATGTTAGTAGGAGGCCTAATAGTTACTCTTTCTAATACACGACAAATAACTTTAACGAGATTATATATATATATATATATATATATATATATGTATACTCACACTTCATATAGCCTTACAAGAGTTATAAGAATACTTAAGGATTCTTTCATGATATATTAAAGTGGAACTTAAACATGAAAATAAAATGATATACTTCGAAATGTAGTGATAATGAATTCCTAATTGCAAACTCAAAAAGGAAATTTTCAAGTTAATGGTGTTCTAAATTAATATAACAATACATTGGATAACATATATAAGTAAACAAGGTAGAGATAGACAATACCCAAAACAATACTACAACCCCAATGCAATAGCCACTAGCCTAGCCAACTAGATCAATTGAGATCATAGAGATCTTCAAACTTATAAATAAGCGACTTTTACTATTAATACCTAAGAAACAAGTCCCAAAAAGTAACAAATGGATATATTATCTTAATTTTTCAAGTGTAACAAATATTTCAATAAATCTTATAACAAACTCAAAAAGATGGAGTATTGGATCACTCAAGGAGAGTAATCATTTAAGGTTTGTGAAGTGCCACCCCAACAATAAGTATTTAGAGCACACTTACTTAAACTTTGAGTCCACACTTAGTAGGAAGGAAAAAAGAGTCCGCACTTATAAGGATGTCATGTGTTTAAGAGAGGGAGATTATGATACCCATGTAAATGAAATGTAACAAAAATCCCATATAAATTGTGGGAGATATTGAATAGCGATATACAAGGTTAGATAGTAAATAACGTGTCAACATCAGCCAAAAATTTTTAAGTCAAGTAATTGGAATGGATTTATTACGGTTTTTTTACTGGATTATTAACTATTTTTAACCTACAGCATTACACTAGCCTTTCCAATGGTCATGTGGTTCCTATGGGAAAACAAAAAGAGGTGTAGCCACAAATGGTAATGTAGATCTATGATATAGCTGCTCACACAAAAAGGCCGATGATGAAATTTCCTTTCAATAGTATTTAATTGTCCTATTCTTCTCTATGTCTTCACTCAAGATCAGAAATAGGGTCATAATACTTATCCAGCTAAGAAAGAGAGAGAGACAAAGAAAGAAAGAAATATGGCAGTAGTAGAAGCTACTCGCTACTTTGTTGCTCTTTTGGTTTAGAGTGAGCCACATAACCAACATTGCAATCCCATTTTTTTTCTTTTTCTGTTTTAGTATTGTTCTCGTCAAACATATTCCATGTTGCCACTAAAGTTCTGAAGCTGTTATGTAGGCCCCAACTCACATGAGCTCACAAATTTGCAAAAATTAAAGTAGTGCCCACAAAATGTCCATTAATAATTAGAAAAGGTACTAAATTGTTCTTCAAGACTTGTATGTTTTCTGCAATCAAGTTTTAATAGTTTGGGAATATTCAGAGATTCCTATACCTTTGAAAGGTCTGCTATTCAGTCCATTTTACGGGTGACATGAGAGTTCATCATGCCCATAAAAAGCCATATGAGAAAAATGATCAAATCACAAGCTCTTCAAAAGTTTAGGAAGGAATTGAACCTTTTAATGACATTATGGCTCAACTGCATAAAGTCCTAAAGGTTTACAGCTAATTTCTTTTTTACTTTTCATGATATGATTATAGGGCAAGTTTATTCACATTGTTATGCCTCAAATTATTAATAAACATCATATTTATTCTAAAAGCAAAGTCAAAATTTTTACATTAGCTCTGAATTTATCCAGCCTAGGACCATAATTTGGGATCCCTACTCACGTATTAAAATTTCAACAATACCATTCAACAAGTCAATTCAAAATGAATCACGTTCAACAATAATGAGATATCTAGGAACCTATTTGAGAATTTTACCTTAATTTTCTAGATGAACTCAAGAACTCAATCGATGGCAGGCAATAAGAGACCCAAAGAGTCGCTCTTAGAAACATTTCCAACGACAGTAGACAGAGATTATCAACCATGGAAACAATGCATGATGAGATCTTCTCTTTCCAAGGCAAACAGAATGCCTGGAAATCATACTAAGAGTTGACACATAAGCTTCATCTAAAGTATTAACCAGGAAAAACTATCTTTATCATATTTGCTTGATCCACCAGGCTTCAACAAAAACATATATGTATAAGATTTTCACACCAAACTTTTAATTTCATAGCAAGGGCACAATATTTTCTTTCCCTAAATCTTATCTCTGTCCTCACATCAATATACAACACTACATGTATTTATATGAAGGGTCCTTTCAGAGCACTCTTTGAAAACCTATTGTTACATTTCCAAGATGTCAAGAAATTTTGAAGAGAAAAGAAAATGATGTTTTTAATTGATTGTTCATATTTAAGAACATCAACATATATACAGATAATGTATGCCTAATAGGTATACCAATCGTTGGTATACCAACCCAACCTAACATATTATTCATTATCATGTCTAAAAGATAAGATAGGAGAAACTATTTATAAAAAATCATGGTGCACGCTCCTCCTCAAGCTAAGGATAGATGTCTATCATTCACAACTGGGAAATGATCTCATGAAAGCTTGCATTAGTTAACTCCTTTGTAAAAATTTGCAAGTTATCTTCTTAAGGGAATACACAAGAGACAAACTACATCTTCCTCTAATTTTTCTTTGATGAAATACTTGTTGATTTCAATGTGTTTCGTCCTACCATATTGTATAAAATTATGAGCAATTTTGATTAATATAAAGTTTCATAGGTTCTCCCATTTAATCCTCAAGTTATCTAAAATTATCTTCAACCATCATAGCTCGCAAATCCCCTAGGCAAGTGCCTTAAATTTTGATTTCGCAATTGATCTAGTCACAAGATTCTACTTCTTGCTTCTCCTGTTACATGATTTCCTCCTAGAAATTTATGATAACTCAAAGTTGATTTTTTATCCACGATTTATCTTACATGATTTGCATTAGTGTAGGCTTCCAATGTAAGACTATCACTCTTTTTAAATAAAATGCCCTTTCCTACACTTCCTTTAAGATAGTGCAAAATCCAATAAGTTGCTTACAAATGAGAGTCTTAGATCATGCATGAACTGGTTTATCACAATCATAGAGTATGCTATATTAGGACATGTACAAAGTATACGAGTTTCCCGCCTAATCTTTAGAACATCATTGGCTCCTCTTTAGCTTTTCCAAGTTTCTTGTTAAGATCCATTGGATTAGAGATCGATTTACACCCCATCATTCCCATTTCCTTTAAAAGATCAAGCACATATTTTTGTTGTGATATTGATGATCCCTTTAGTTGATTAAGCCAGCTCAATACCAAGAATATACTTCAATTTCCCAAGCTCATTTAATTCGGATTCTTTGGTCATTTGTTGTTTTAACTCATCCTTTCTCCTTCTCATCATTTCCTGTAACAAGAATATCAACATACACTATGAGTATAGTTACTCCCCTTAAAGCCGAATGCTTAATGAACAAAGTATGGTCACCTTGTAACTCCCCATAACCCGAAGCCTTCATGACTTTATTGAACCCACCAGACCAAACTCTAGAAGATTGTTTAAGTCCATATAGAGCCTTTTTTAGTCAACAAAGTTTATTTCATAACTTTTCTTCTTTAAAACCCAATGGAATGTCTTTGTAAATTTCTTCTTCTAAGTTTTTCACATTATACTATAGAAGTGGCCAATCAAACTAACCGCTAAGGATAATAGGATTGCTACATTTTTCATTTTTTGCTACTTGAGTAAAAGTTTCCTAATAATTAACACCATAGGTGTGAGTGTATCCTTTCACAACCAACCTTACTTTCTATCTCTTAAGTATCCCATCTACCTTATATTTCAAAGTATATAACCAATTACAGCCTACTATATTCTTTCCTCTTTGCTTATTAACATTTTCTCATGTCTGATTTTTCTCCAAAGCATCCATTTTCTCTCTCATGGCATTTCTCCACTCCCTTTTTTATAATGCCTCAAACATACTCTTGGGCATAGATATGGTATTTAGGCTTACTATGAATTTTTTATAACGCCAACAACAAGTGCCTGAGTGATACATGGTAAGACATGGGGTAAAAGAGTCTCTTGGTACATTCTCTAGTGCCCATTCCAATAGAAATGGGAAGATACATTGTTGTCTATGGTGTTTCAATTGTCCTTAATTGCAAGCAAGGACCTATTTTCACAGTTCAAGCTTTCTTGAACCTATTTCAAGTTTGAAATGATTGTTCTCATTGAATATACCTATGGAAATCTTAGAAAACAATGAGTTGCACTTACTGACTCTAAAAAAGATTTACGTTTTGAAGAAAGGCTCTTTTTGATGGACTCTTATATGAGACTTTCTAAAGAGGTCATTGGACCAATGTTGGATGAGAATCTAGGAGCAAATGTAGGCAAGTCAAGAGGGCTAAATGGCTCAAAAGTCACATCTACGAGATTAACTCTCTCCCATAGAAGATGGGACTTCATGAAGTACAACTTATTTTAAATGAATGTGATATCAACTAAGGTATAAAATTTTCTTGAGGTGGGTAACAGCATTTATACCCCCTTCTAGGTAAGTGAATAACCCAAAAACAAACACTTAATTGCACAAGGATCCAATTTTCCTCTCCATTGACCATGAACATGCATAAAGGCCATATAACCAAAGACTCTAGGTATGAGGTCACTAGATGTTTTCAAATGAGGGGAAAGAACTGCTAAGGATGTTTATGGGGCTTTTATTGTCAAATGCTTGTAAGAGTAACCTATTTATCAAGTGTATAATAGTAAGAACAGCATCTCCATAGTAAGATTTAGGAACATTCCATTAAAACAATATGGAACCGATGGTGTTAGGAAAATGAACATTTTTACTCTTAGCTATCTAATTTGGTTGGCGTATATCAACATAAGATGATTCATAAATATGCCCTCTTTCTCAAAGTAAGGTAATAAAATTTGATCGAAGTTGTTTCTAGCATTTCCAGACTTGAAAGCTTTTATTTTAACCCTAAAATTGATTCTAAACCATAAAATGAAAGTATGGAACGACAATTTTTACATCTTACTTTTGTTTAAGTAGAAAGATCCATATGACCTGCATGCAATCATCTATCAATAAAACAAACCATTGTGCCCCTTAAATGTTTGGTTACTTGAGGGTCCCCAAATATCACTATGAACCAAATGAAAAGGGAAAAAGCTCCATTTATTACTAATAGGAAAAAATACACAAGTATGACTCACAAGCTTTATAATAAAACTAAGAGATATCTAATCCTTGAAACAGTTTGGGAACATGATTTTTAAAACTCTAAATGGCGGGTGACCTAAACGTTAACACTAAAGCCAAATGACATCTTTACTAAAAAGAGTGAGAAACAACATAAATACATTACTCATGGTTTTCCAAGACAATTCAGGTAATAGAACCCATTTCTTTCCTTAGCAAGTCCAATCTTTCTCCCTAAGATCTAATCTTGATGAACACATTTAAACAAGAAAAAACAACATGACAATTAGGGTCATTAGTAAGCTTTTAAATAGAGATAAGGTTGGCCAACAATTTTAGCATATGAAGAACATCTTTAAGTTTAATTGAATAAATGATATGAAGATCCCCTAATCCAACAACAATAGCTAGGGCATCAGTTGCTACTAAATTTTGTTATTGCTAGGGCATGGAGTACAAGAATGAAAAAGGTGTGAAGGGTAGGTCATATGGTATGTGGCTCTAGAGTCAAGAATCGAATTGTTGGTGTAGGACTTGTTTGATGAGTGCAAAAGTTAATGAACTTGCCCAAGAAGACCTCTTAAGAGATTTTAACTAGTTCTTCAACTTTTAGATTTCTTAACTATTGAATCCCTTTGTCTTTGAGGCTTCATCAATCTTGATTTGCTCGGCCAAGTGAGCTTGAGGTCTAAAACTACCAGTAATGGTGGAAGTGGGCATGATATGGGACAGAAAAAATGACCAAAAAATAACTGGAAGGTGATTGTAAAATTGACAACAATTAAGGGTGCAATTAAATCTCCCTGAATAATTACTATAAGAAAAATGAAGAGGAATGGCAATAATGGAGGTTGCTCGTTGAAGAACTCTGATACCATATCAAGAAATTTGAAAGAGAAAGAAAATGAAGTTTTTCATTGATTGATTGTATTACAAGAAGCATCAACATATAAATAGACAATGTATACTTAGTAGGTGTACCAATAGTTGGTATACCAAGCCCCACCAAACACATTATTAAGTATCTTATCTAATGTTAAGAGAAAAAAATAAATACTATTTACAAAAAATTACAGCTCAAAACAAGACATATTATGTGTTAATTATATTATATGTGGCAACTAATAGAACACATAATACACACACATGTTATATGGAAACCAACACATAAGATGTATTAGAAATATAAAGCACCTTTCCCTAATGGTTGCAACCACCCGTTAAAATAACCTTAATATGCATATATGCTAAAGTTTTTAGTAACAATGAAGACAAGTGGCTTAAATGGCGTCAACATTTATTTCCACACACTCCCAACCTCACCCCCACACGCTCCTCTCTTTCACCCTTTCTCTCCCCTTCTTCTTTTTGTAGGAACTCTCCATTTTGAAGGTTAATTGACCTCAAAGAAGGATTTATTATACATCAAACTTGTCCCAAGTAGTGACATGCAAGAAAGTTGGCTGGAAGAGAAGGAATCTGTCTGAAGATTAGTAATTGATCATTATTACAACTACAAGGACTTAGCAGAAGAAAAAACTACAAGTCAGCAAGTGGGTGAAGCAGCAACTCCTATGGAGGCTGTGCTACAGACTGTTCTTCCTTGCATTTTGTAATTTTGTACATTTGTAGTAGTTTTGAGTTATCTAGACCATGTTAGGGCATTATGCCCATTTTATCAAACTAGTATAAAAAAAGAAACAGAGAGAGAGAGAACTCCAAGCAGGGTTTCTTGCTTGCTAATAATTATTCATCTCTATTACCGATTCTCTCGTTTATTGGTAACAGGACTTGAAGCTATACATGAGTAAAATTTTTTGTGGGAAGATGACCACCACAGTAGGTATCTTGTGATTGATCAGAAAGCCTGCAAAGTGTTTTTTTTTTTTTACTGGTATTCTGCAAAGTATTTATTGTGACTCTGGGAATTTGTAGATGGAGTGGGGACTACCCCTTGTGACAAGTACAAAGGTAATCCTTATACTAATAGCATCGAGCAAGAAAGTCTCCAAAGAGAAGATAGAAATGCAATAACTGATACATGTGAAAGCAGAAATAAAATATATACACCATGAAGATAAAAGACAAGACATATGCTTGAAGATATCACCTAAAATGATTAAGATACAACAAGGCATTCCAGAAAGTTTTAATAGGAATGAAGAACAACATACAGAATGAGCAGACTTGTTGCAAAGCTGTCACTCCTTTATCAGTTCGCCCAGCAACAACTGCACAACCCTCTACTGGTAAACCCTTGTCCTGAAGCACCTTAGCTTTCTTCTCATCAACAAATTTTCCAAGAGCTTTTTCCACTAAACTGCCATTATTATGCGAAAAGATTACCAGCACTAAAAGAAAAGAGAGAACTAAATTATGCATTTTACGTACCAACAGAAGATGTGAAACACAACCACCCTCTACCCCCATTACCATCACCACACTAAGCCTTTTGACTGGTGAAAATTATAAACAAAGACAAATTGCTCAAAACAAGTCAAACATATTGAAGGAGATCTGTATAGTCAAGAACTGATGTATTACTTTTTTTTTCCTTTTGTTTTTTTTTTTTGGGGCGGTAATAATGTATTGCTTTCCATAGGTAAGAAATAGAAATAGAGCTGATAGGACATAATAGACAAACATTAAACTACATCAGAGTGTTTCACAAACTTCAGAAGAGAAAGCTAAGGACTTACCCTTGGACCGTGTTCAATCCTGGTTGCTTCTGCCACCCATCAAAAGAACCTCCATGATAAGAGACAACAATCTTAAAAGTTTTTCTGGCCCATCGACCTGATCTATCAACTGCTGGAAAGCTCTCCAAATCACTTTTCTCCAGAACCTCAGTAATGTTGGTATCATCAACAAGAGGATGTGTCTGACAAAATATTTCTAACTTATTAAATATGATGACATAAGCAAAATAATACAAGGGAATAGGGATAGAACTACATAAGGAAACTAGCACCCTATTTGATCTATCTACTGAGCTAAGATACATACATGGATATCCAAAATCATGACAATTGAATAACATCCAAACTTTTGGTGAATGCAACAATTCCATTAACAAACCCACAAAGCTAAAAAAAAAATGTATATTTAACACACTAGAGATCCAAAACATACATTTAAATAGACTGCCCTCACATTCTCATACAACAGCATCAAGGATAATATAGCACGTTGCATTAGGAAGCAAGTCAAAGACAGTATGAACTAGAAATCATAGTAAACAAAACTTTTGTTTCTATATGACAAACAATCAACATATTAGGACAACACAAGTACTTCAGAAAAATCTAAAAATTAACATGGATGTCAACCAGAATCAAGGATAAACATCAATCATTTGATGATAAAAATTCATACCTCAGTCCTGCTAGTAAACAAATCTAATATAGACAAATGACCGTTTACTACATTAGAGTAGAAATCTTGAACTTCATGCCATGGCCTGTTATACATAAACTGGAAACTTTCCCTGTCCATGAAGGGGGAAGGCTGGTATTACTAACCAAACTGAGCAACAACTACCATTATTGCCTACCATAAAAACCACTATCAAATTTGAGGTAACTTACTAAAACCATAAAACGAATAGGAAATATACCTGGCAGTCCATCTTGGATATTTGGAGGGCAAGATGTGATTGTAGTGAACAAAATCCTTCTTTTCCAATTCTTCATTTTCCATGAGTACACTTATTCTATTACTAATAGAAAAGAATCTGTTCTGAACAGAAATAAATGAAAGCGAAGTATTGGGAAATGGTATCTGAATAAAGCAGCCTTCTATTGGACGCATACCCGTTATCCCTATTCCTATCCCTGTTCTTCTCTCATCTTTCCTAAAGTGGCACGTGTCAATACAAGATTAATCATTTCACCTTATATTTCTTCTCTTGATCTTCACTTCAATTCACTTTCTTAAAATCCCCCTTTTTCACTCTAGTCCATGCCAGAGTGAACAATTCCTTGGATTCAATATTAGGTGAAAAATCGATGGGCAAAAATCTCTGCTTCCTCCTATCTTCTTCCCGGTTGCTTTTAACTGATGCTAGTCATCATTTTCCAATATCAATTCACCATTACTCAACTGAATGTATGTATTAAAAAAAAAAAAGAGCATAAAAGAAAAAAATTCAGCTGGAAATGTCCATCAGCATGGATAATCAACACATAAAACTGGAAAGAAAAACCAATAGTAAAATCAAAAGCCTAGATGAAAGAACCTGCTCCAAGAAAAATAAGCATATAATCAAAGCCCATCTTATGAGTTAAACAAAGAGGAAATTGCAAATAACTTCTAAACTTTGACTTAGATATGGATATACTTTACTTCAATACCCTTGAATTGATAAATTAGTAATACTAAAGGACATTTACATTTTTAATTTGAAAAAAAACAAAAAGAGAGAGAGAGAAACACAAGGTCAAAGTTTAGAGGATGTTGAAGTATATTTTAATAATTTCAATAAGATATTTCCACACTAAACTCAAAGTTTGGGAGGGTTATCTACAGCTTTTAGGATTATTTGCCAATATGTCAGATTTAGAGGGTGTTAAAATACAATTTGAAGGCTTAGGGGTATATTCATACTAAAATCAAAGTTTAAATGCCTTATTTGCATTTTCACCAAAAAATAAAGTACATGCTCATTTGGGCAGCCTCACTTGATTAGTTGACTTCTATGCTGCAACTCCTCTTATTTGAACAAGAACAATAAGACAATGCATTTATGCAGAAGGATTAGGTTATGTAAGCCCTAATACACAAGTACAAGGATTATTTTACCCCTATGCAATAAAACTAACACGTCCCGTCAATCTCAAGGTGCTAAAGTCAGTATGAAATTGGAATAATGATCAAGAAATGTTGCCGTAGATAAATTTTTTATGAAAATATTTGCACACTAACAGCAGGTGTTAATGCAGCAAACGAGATCCTGTCTAGAGGCAACATCTAATGCACAAAGTGGTAATCAATGTCTTGTGCAATCACGTTAAACAAACTTCCAGATAGATAAAAACTCCATGGTTATTACATCACAAGATGATGGAGAGCTGAATCAAGAATCTTATCCCATGGGCAAGATGATCAGATGGATTCTACAACAGCAAAGCGGATGGCTCAATATTCAACCTCAATAAAGCTTGTTGACAAAGTGGGTTGCTTCTTAGATCAACAAGAGATGAGGTTGTGTCAAGGAAAATAGCATACCCTATAGCAGAACAATAAGTGTCTGAACAATCAACTCTGTTTACATCAGCAAAGGTACTCAAGGAGGTCGCACTGTACATAAAATAGGAAGACCAGTGATAAGGCACCGTAAAGGTAGCAAAGAACTAATTTAGCCGCCTACACCTTCCTAGTTTCAGCTAATCTAAACCCCTTTCCCTTTCCCACAAACCCCAACACCACCGATCGTTTCCCGCCCCTTCCACCATTTCCTAGTCACTCTCTCAACTAACCCCAACTTCCCATGACAGTCTCATCACACTAGTGTCCTTACCCTTATCTAAATGTAATGTTGAAGCTCTTTATGCTTGAGTGTCGCAAAGGGGAATCTATCAATGGTGTATATAGCAACAAGGTCTATATCTACCTAAAATTTGGGTGAAAGATTGGCATGTGCATCAATAGTGCAAGCTCAATCAATAGTGAGTAAATGTTTGTGTTTAGCAATCCCATTTTCTTGGGGAGGATAATGATAGAAAAGTTGGAGACAACCCATTTCATGCAAAAAAAGTAGTTAGGGTATTGTTAACAAATTAATCACAAACATCATGATAGAAAACTTTGATACGAGTGGATAAATAATTTACTAAGGATTTGAAATAATTAAAATGAGACAAAATTACAATTTTATTGCCCATTGGAAAATCCAGGAATAGGAGGTCGATCATCAATAAAGAGTACGTAATAACGAAACTCCAAATTTTATCTAACTAGCGATTGTCATAAATAAAGAACATACAGTAGTTATCGTGCTCTACATGACAACTGTGGAAACAGAATACAAGTGGACTTTCCAATACTACATGACCTGGATATGATGACCTGAGTAAACTTATTGAGAATCTCAGTATGGGGGTGACATAACGAAGAATGCTAGATCTCTCTCAAGATAATGGCTGCATTGAGAGACTTCGGTGGACAGAGTGGAGAGCGAGTGATGGGAGAGAGAGAATTCCTAGTCAAATGATCATGCTTGTTAGGGAGTCCTCAATAAAGAAAAACAAAAGATTAAAATCAATAGCACAATTATTCTCATAACATAGCATGATGACCTTTTTTAGACGTAAATTATGAACACTAGTACCGATGGTGAGATTGCATGTGTAAGAGATCAGCAAAAATGCACCTTTACCTGCAAGAACCTTATACCATCATAAGAGGTCAAATTAGTGAATATACCTACATCGGTAATCATGGGATGTAAAGCACCAAAGTATAAATTTAAAACAGCCTCAGAGATTCTCCAGGAAAAAGAGTAGCAAAGGACTGGGGCAAGTCTATGTAGGATTCATCAAACTTGTGATAGCATCAGAGGGCAGAGTGGCTAGGCTTATCGCATATCTAACAGGTGAGAATACAAGTGGAGGAGAAGCAAGAAGCGGTGCCAGATGGTTCGAGTCAATATTGGGTAAAAACCATGGTGAGAGGTGAAAACACTGGTCTGGTACAGTGTTTTGAGCAAAGAATGTGGTTTGAGCGTTAAAAGCTATAGAATCAAATGCAGTAGCGTCATTGGCACTGTGGCATTAAACCACTGTTCATGACCAAAAAAATAAAATAAAATTTAGCACGCATGTACTCAAATGTGAGTGAAGCGAGTGGGTGAGAGCGGTAAGAAGGGCATCATAATCGCAGGAAGATCTTCAAAGGCATGAGTGATGAGGTCAGAGATGCTGAGTGATCAACCAGGGTGGTTTGCTCGGGGTTAGAGAAGGGGTTGCACAGTGGTGGGATGACTACCAGCCAATAGAAAAGGTTATGGGAGAATGGAGAACTGCTGGTGACTATAGGAGAGCAGTGAAAAGTCAAGTCGAGTGGTGAACCACATCATTTAGATGCCATGTGCAATATCGATCTCTATTTGACAATTTTAATCATTCCATTGATTATGAGTCATATTAATTGTTGATTCAATTTAACCCAGTTCATCTTGAGAGTAGTATGCAATATTTATTCTTGATTTACCCATATTATGTTATTTTCCTTTCTTTTTATATCCAAAGTTACCATAAAAATACAACCTTTTATCATATTAACACTAAATCTGAAATCACATACCGTGTTGAATAAAGAAGTGATTTGCTTTGTGTCATATTCAATATATAGAGCAACACACTATCTGTTGAAGAAATTCATGGTAAGTTGTTGGTTCATCATTTTGTCAAGTTTTGATTTCACGTTAGGATTATTTTGGGGAAAAAAAAAAGGTGTGCATTGATTGATTTTGGTGGAGAATTGTGGATTTAACAATAATTGTATGGTTGGTTGAGCCAATTAAATTTGTTAAAGTGCTATTATATATGAGATGCTTAAAAAAAGGGAAAGAACGCATAAATCATTTGACAATATGGAGAGGTGATTATAGAAATGAAGGAAAATATTAGAATTTTTTACGAAACACCTAGGTGCTAAGCCAGTTGAAAGATCCAAGCCACTCATATGAAAATCAAAAGACATCAAGGCATTGCTAAAGACTTCCACTGAAGAAACATGGAAGAAATTAGTGAAAGTGACTGAGATTTAGTCAATGAATCCAGAGCGAGAAATTAAGAGCCTGAAACAGTGAGTGAAATAAAGTGTGAAAAGTTTGATGTTATAGCGACTTTAGAAAACACTATAGGTTGAGGATGAGTATATGGTTGTAGGAGCTCCTGAAGAAGTGGTTGAAGAGATTGAAACTTTCTGGGATTAAGGAGGAGGAATAAAGTCTATAGGATCTACAATTGAGGAAACAGTTGCCAACAATGAAAAGCCAGAGGAACCTACCGTTGAATTCATCAAAGCCAGCCTTGTGATTGAGAGCCAATCCTTTGTCGTAAAGAAGATTCATATTTTATGATGAAGCAGCAAAAAAGCCACTAGCATATGCAATGAATAAGTTAAATTGTAACAGATCACTACAATTACAAGGAAATCATTAGGTTCCAGCAAGTTTGATTGATAGAACACAAGATGCATGAAGAGAATCCCTATGGTTCTTGAAGCCACATGCTTGTTCATAGTAGAGTTGAGAAGAGTTTGGTTTCTGCAGGCTTGTCTTTTATCCCGGTGGATGTGTCCACTCATTCCACCGTAAGATTTGGAGAAAATCTTTTCGAAGGAAGAAGATGTGAAGGAATCTAAATCTGAGCTCAAGGCTTAGGAAAAGATTCGTGGTTTAAGCAGGAAAAAGAGATGGAAGAAATACAGAGTTGCAGTCACCATCCAAATGCCATCATATAGCCATCTAAATGACTTGATCTCAGAATACATGTTCATTCCATTTAAACAACTATAAGACCCATCCTAATGGCATGTAGATTTCAAATGCAGAAAGTTTGAGATTTAGCTTGTCTTAATTTATTATTTTATCCCTGCTATGGTATGTGTCTTAATTTATTATTGATGGATTTGAGATTGTTATAGACATTGTTGTCATTGGGAACCCAAGTTTTGTTTTATGAATATTGAGACTACATTACTTTTTTTTCCTTGTGTTCCTATCAATCTAACCTAGATTGTGGCAAACTGCATCATTTAAAATCCATAAGTAATATTGGCTCTATCTAACAACCTTCATTGTTTCATTAGTTGTGAGTGACACCAATTGCAACCGACACCAATTCATTTTGAGAGTAGTGCATAACATTTATTCTTGATTCGTCCACACCCTATTATTTTTTATTCTTAAAACAACCAAAAAAATACAATCTTTTATCATATTAAACCCTGAATCTAAAATCACACAATAAATCATATTAAGAAGCAACTTATTTCATATGAGATGGCCTTATTCTGTTTCCTTAACGTTCAACACATGTATAAAACAGCAGCTCATAAGCATTATAGTTTTGGTATTTGAATTGAACTTACATAGAAATAGCGCCAAAACTGCCTCCAAGAAATGTCACAAGATTCTCCCATAGTCCTTCTCCTCTCCCTTCAAATACACTGGGTATTAGAATCCAGTCACCTAGAGTTCATCAATGCCATCATTAGCAAAATGGAAAATCAAAAGTATTTTACCTTTGACATGATGTTATAAAAAGAGCTCCTCTCGAGTTCTCTTCCAACCAGTTTACACAGTTTCTGCTCCTTACCCTGCAATGTCATTGTCTTTGAATCTGTAACAAGTGAGGAAAGGCACAACCCAAGAGAGCATAAACCAAAAAATCCACCGCTTCACAACATTATATTCCTGACATTACAACGTCGATGAAGTGAACATGATTCCTTTTCTTCTTCTTTTTTTTTTTAATGGGGGGTAGGGGGGATTCATCTCACTATGGAGCAGTTTCCAACTTTATTCAATACTGGAGTATGAAAATAAATTTAGATTCAAAGACTGGAAATGTACATAAAAAATTCCTCCACCTGGCTATTCTTCTATTTGAAATTATCACCTCTTAAATTTTTCCGTTCAAGTCCTCCATTTTCTCAACCAAAAAAATAAAAGGAACAGTCCCCCCATGGTATCTAGTTTTGATTCCATTTTATAGCGGCAAGCACCAATATCAATTGAACCGAGTGTCTATTTTGTTGATTAAAAAATCCTCCTGGACAATTTTAATTCTATCTATTTTGTAAATTATTCGAATAAAATTGCAGTAAAACTTTCAGGAGTAAAGAGAACAAAAGTTGAAAGATAAAGTACTCAAATGGATAAAGTAATGACCAATTTTATAATTTGCCAAAAGAATATGGCCGACTCTTTTGGAAGTGTAAAGGGGGAAAAAAATCGATTCAGTCATTTCATCAAACAGTTTCCGTTCTTTCACAGGAAAGCTTATCAAATCATCAAGGGACCAACACCCATTAATAGCCAAAAGGAGACATTTATACATGAAACGGTGAAAAGATTTTATCTTTCTTTCTTCCTCCTAACAAGTGCCGGACACCGGTTGTCATTTTTGAATTACTGATAACATGCACAAGAAACGACTCCATTATCCACCTACTCATTTGCTTACTGCCGAACTTCTTGTTATTAAAAACAGAAAACCGTCATCTGAGTTTTCGTGAGATCCGACGTTAGGGCTTAAACCCCAGATTTCAGATGTTGGGTATGAATGCTTAGTCTTTAAAGAATGGAAAATTAATACAAATTGCCTGAGACATGCGCAATACCTGATGAAGACTGGAGATAGATGATGTGGGAAGAATACCCGATGAAGACACAACTCGAGTTAAGACCCGCCAGAAGGAGCGCTGCAGGCATGCAGGCGTGGGCCACTGCTCGTTGCACGTATAATAACAATCTTTATTTCCTTTACTAGAATGGAATAAAATAGAATATAATTAAAATTATTAAATAATATAATTATAATTCTTAAGTAGTATAATAAGAATATTTATTATTTTATTTACTTATATTAATAAATAATTTAAAAATAGATATGTAATAAAATTTTAATAATTAAATTATTCTTAATTCATTTTTTTATTAAATAATTCTAAAATAACATGTGGTGGTAATGTAAATTAAATACGGGATCGAAGGCGGTGGTAATGATCAATAGTGGTTGTGAGCGATGGTAATGGTGGTGGTCGATGATGGTAATGATAGAAGTAATGATGATGATTGTTAATGATGGTGGCAATGGCTAGGTTACTAGCTTGGAAGAGAGATGGGGATAATTGCGGCGATAGTAACAATAGCGGTAGTAGTAACGATAGCGGTGGTTAAAGTTCATAGTAGTGGTGGCGACAATGATGGGTGATAGCGGTAGCGGCAGCGGCAGCAACAGTGGCAATAATGGATGATAGCAGTGACAGCAGTGTGATGATAATGATGTTGGTAGCAATGATGATAGGTAGTGGTGGTCGGTGGTTAGTAATAGTAGCAATGGTGACAGTAGTGGTAGTGATTGTTGCAGCGGCGACGACAGCAACGGTGATATTCAATAATAGTGGTGGTTATCATTAAATTGAAATAAGGTTATGTTTGGAAAAAAATGTAAAATTTTGTGACGAATCATGATTCTTTAATTGAATCAAATAACCATATTACTTGATTTTACCTAATATAAATTCTTAAGAAATTGTGATTTGGAGATAAAAAAAACCAAGTAAACATTGTAATAAGGAATAAAGGGAAAATTGAAACTCCCTTCAAGTAAACATGGCATAAAAGTAGTAAGTTTGACCAATTATCCAAAATACCACATCCAAGCTATTTTCATTTATAAAAATTGAAAAGGGAAAAGGAAAACAAAGTTATGTGTCGAATCTAGTAATTGCTGGTTTTAGGTATGCTACCAAATGGGTGATTATAGGAAGTTTTATACGAATACGGACCCTTTTTTAAAAAAAATTACCAAAAAAGGTTTCTTTTGAAAAAAAAAATACCAACATGGTATAATGAGTAGGTTTTTTAAACTGAGTGTATCCATCTTTACAACTCGTTCACTTCACTGAATGAAATGAGTAAAGAATGTACTTGGAATTCTTAAAAAATATAATAAAGGTATAATACCTATTACTTTATTTAGTTAGATTAATAAATAACTTAAGAATAGACACATAATATAACTTTAATAACTAAAATACCCTTAAAATCATAGGTGGTAGTAATGGAAATTGACTGCGAGGGCAAAGGCGGTGGTAATGGTCAACAACGGTTATGAGCAGTGATAACGGTGGTGATTGATGGTGGAAGCAGTAGCAATGACAGTAGCGGTGGCGGTGGCGATGGCGATGGCAATTGTTGATGGTTATAGCAATGGCTGGGGTAATGGCTTAAAAGGGGAGTGGGGGTAGTTGTGGCGGTAATGATGATAGTAGTGTTGGTGGTAATAGCAATAGTCAAAGGTGGCGGTGGCGGTGGCAGTGGCGGTAGCGGTGGTGGCAATAACAACGACGGCAACGGCGATGGTATTGACAGTAACAGAGTGATGTTAGTAGTAGCAATGTGATAGTAACAGTGTTGGTGGCAATGATAGTAGTAGTTGTGGTAACAGTAATGGTTGGTGGTTACAGTGGCGATGGTGGCAGGCAACGATGGTGATGGTGGCGGTGATCAGTAGTAGCGATGGTAATAGTAGTAGTGATGGTAATAGTAGTAGTGGTTATCGTTAAATTAATATGAAGTTATTTTAAAAAAAAAAATGTGAAATTTTATGAGAAATCATGATTCTTTGGTCAAGTCAAGAAATTCCTATTACTTAATTTCACATAATAAGAATTCCTAAGTAATTGCGATTCAGAGACAAAAAACCAAATGAACGTTATAATAAAAAATAAGAGGGTCAATTTCCCTCAAGTGAACAAGACATCAGTGTTTCAAAATAATATGCACCTTTAGTTATTTTGAAACATTAAAGATGCATACACTGCATATACTTTTATTATACTACATATATAAACTCCAATTCATAAGGCCAAACTCCATTCTTACTTATATCAATTTCTGAAATTTTTAAAATGCAGAGAAAACACGAAAAAATCTATAGTTAAAGTAGTAGACCATTTTTTAACGCTACTATACATCTAAAATAAGTAATAATTCATAACTTGTCGATTTTTTTTATCTTTTTAGTAATCAACATAATGTAATTTTTTTTTAGAAAAAAAATTATTACTTAATTACATATATTTCATAATAATAGATGTACTGCAAAATTGTGTAAATTATTGAAATTTCATGAAAATTTATACATTGTTTAAATTAAGACATTTTTTGTATTATGGCAAATAAGTTACATGAACATAAGTATGAAAAATCTTGGAATGTAAGTGGAAATTGTTGTGTATATATATATTTTTTTGGCATATGTATTGTGTTTGATCGAATTAATAAGTTAGGAAGCATACGACGCAACTTTACAAGATGATTAATTGCATTTTGTAAAGTTATCACTTAGTGTGTGATGGAATTTTTAATGTCATTTAAATATTCAGTTCATCGTAACATTATTAGAGTGAAAATGGCAGATTACATGAAAATTATTATCTATACAAACAAAAATATTGTGATAGATAGCTAGGGGTCGGAGTATGACAAGAAGTCCATTAAAAAGTTGAAGATTAGGAAGAATTTGAACTTTTCTCATTTCAATCAGAGAATTTGTGGATACGCCGGAGTTAACCCGAGTGACGTCGAACTCATACACTAACATCCATTTTTCCATGATGCTGGAGTTGCCTATAAGTTGATAACCATTAGAAATGATGAGGATATTAAGAATTTCACTGAAATGGCAGAATCTCTTGGGGAATGGAGTATTCAGAAAGTGTACATAAAGCACATTGAGGAGTCAAGTACTCGAGATAAGCATGAAATACATAAGCTAGACAATCTAACCCTTCCAGATCCTAATGTGCATTCAACAATGATTAATGCAGAGCAAATAAGCGTAAAATCAATCAAATGAACAGTACATGGATTTCTTTGAGTACAAGTACATGAATATCACAGAAGAGTAGCTTAGTAAAGCATTGACTCCCATTATCGAACATGAAGAGTCTTATGATCCGTATATAGAGAAAATACACGTGGACGTAAATGTCAACAATGATGGGGAGGATGAGGCAGATGTGGATGGTGATGAAGATGATGTTAGCCTCAAAAATGGCAACGCTGAGGATTTGGAAGAGGCCCAAGTAAGACCATATGTTGTCGGGAGCAGTGTACTGGTCCAGCCATTTCGTAGAGACGGCCTGAGCAAGCCCCATCGTCGTGAAGTATTATCCAACAAGCAGTTTCAAGATTTTCCACCAATAAATGAATCAGTAGATAGGCTTGTGAGAGATCTTACCTCATTTTACAACAGCCGATATGATGGCAACAGCTACACAACATTTGAAAGAGACGTTAATGAAATGTACAACAACATCAGCAGTTCCGATGAATTGAGTATCGATATGTGTTGTAACACAAAGAAAAATCTCATAGATGCAGTGAAGTCGCTCTACCTAAAGAACAACTGTGATTTTCATGTGACGATTTCAAAACCAACTATATATACAATCTACTATAACAAGAAAGAACGGGGTTATAAGTAAAGGCTATATACTTATTTGAAAAAAGTAGAGAGTTTTTTCAAAATAACAATTCTAGAAGGTTCGCACACTTGTGTGAACTCGATGATAAACCAGGATCATCTCCAACTCGACAACAATATAATGGCTAGGTTATCCATCAACAGTGTATGGGACAACCCTAATGTTAAGAAAACTGATCTTACAACTAACATGCAAACTATGTACAAATATACGATAAGCAATAGAAGGGTTTTCGAGGCCAAGCGAAAGGCTGTTAAGATGGTATACAATAACTAAGAGAAGTCGTATAATGAGTTGCTAAAACTATTAAATGCAATGAAGTTGAGCAATCCAAGGACATAAGTGAATTGGGGCTAAAGTAGTTTGCTAAAGCAAGGTCAATCCCAGTTTAAGTGGGTTTTCTAAACAGTTTAAGTGGGTTTTCTAGACATTTAGACTATGTGTAAAAGCCTTCAAATTTTATCAACCCATTATATCTGTTGATGGCACATTCTTTTACGAAAAGTATTGGCATAAGTTATTGGTAACTTATAGCATGGATGAGGACAACTCAATAGTTCTATTGCCATTTACTCTTGTTAACATAGAATCGATAGAAACTTGGGGATGGTTCATACGGAAGCTTAAAGTGCATATAGTCAACCAAAAGGGAGAAACCTTATGTCTTATATCCGATAGGGCATCCGGTATTGACTCTGTGTATAATGAACCATCAATGAGCCAGCAGCCACCATTTGCAGTTTAGAGATACTATCTGTGGCACATTGCTAGCAACTTCAACACGGTCCACAAAAACCAATTATGCAAGAAACTTATATGGTTTGTAGGTATTTAGACACGGGAAAAGAAATTCAAATGTTTCATGAAGAAGTTGGCACAGGCTAAGGAGGATGCTCCCATATGGCTCGACAATGTTGATTTGGACAAGTGGACTCTTGCATATGATGGATGTTACCATTTTGGATACATGACATCAAACATTGTCAAGAGTTATAACTCCATATTGAAATCAGCACATGGATTACTTGTCATTGCATTAATGAAGAAGATATTTTACAACTATGTCACCTATTGGGTAGAGAGGTAAAAAGATGCTAAGGAAGCGATCAATTCTAGCAAGATCTATACTGATTACGTTCTAAAGATGTATGAAACTTAAAGGGGGCAAGCAAGCGTACATGAAGTCATTTCACTTAGCTTCAATAACGGTCTTTTCGAGGTTTTAACCTGTAGTCGAATAACAAAAATAGGATTGAAGGGAGGAGGAAGAACATATACAGTTGACTTTAAGGATCGCACATGCACTTGCCAAAAGTAGTAAATATATAGAATCCCTTGCTCCCATGCATGCATTGCTACAATAAGCAGGTAGGTGGACAACAAATCAGTAATAGGGCCATGGCATAAATAGGCAAACTAGATAGATTGTTGCTAAGCTCAATTCTACTTGATTTGTGACAAGCTAAACTGACCCTAAGTTAGCTTCTCTTATCTTACCTTGAATATTAACTTACTATGAAACAAAGGTAAACCTAAGCGTAAGCAATATCACATGGAGATAAACGTTTAAGAGCGCTCGACAAAACCAGATGCAGCGCATGTAGGCGGAAAAGACATAATAGGAGGAGCTGTCTAAAGATTAATAGGGTTAGTATATATTTCCTTTTTATTTAGGCATTACGTTGTCATACATGCATAAGTATAATGAGATGTACATTTTTTTTTTATCTACTAAACATGTTTATATGTACTCATAGGATAGATGCAGCCGGGACTTATTGATCCACACATATTTACAAGGTAGGCTAGTCACTGTTCACAGGCCGTCTGGGAGGGCAGGGTTAGTAATGTCATTATCATTTATAATAAAGTCTTTTATTAAAGATACGTTACTTGCTAACTTCATTGAATGTTTGAGTAAGAGGCTACCTATGCACTATGAGTGCGGCACAACGAGATGTCATTATGTAAGGATGAGCAAGATATTCTTATCCATCTTAAGGTAGAGCCTTACATACGGGAGGTTAGGTTCTAAGGAATTGTATGACTTCTATTTATTATGTTAGATTATCATCAGATTACGACACTTGTCAAGAGATGAAGGCTCAAGACACATACATTCCACCTACCCACTTGAGAGGCAACCATTACACTACAAGATGTTAAGGTCTAACTTGGATTTCCAATTAAGGAGTTCGTGATGACGGGTTGAACAAAGACGGACGATGAAGAGAGCCGGGCTGATGTAAGGAAAAGATTGCTGGGTGTAAGGCCTACTCGGATGAGGGGTGCTCGTTTATCTCTGACATAGTTATGAGAGCACTTTCGGGTACTTCCCCGTAGGGCGAACAACGAGACGATCTGATAGTACATGTATGCGTACATACTTAGCCTGATCGGAGGATTCATATTTGTGGATAAATCCTCCAGTCTTATTCACCTGATATTCCTACCATTACTGGAGGACTTCTCGATAGTTAGAAGTTTAGCTGGGGCGGCACTTACTTAGCATGGTTGTACCGATAGCTGTACTTCGTCTCATCATTCGATGCGTATGAGCTTGGAGGGGCCGCAATTCTACTTCAGGTCTAGGCTTTGGATAAATTCCCACATGTTACCCTTTTAGTCGATATGAGTTTGTTATCGATGGGGATAGGCCATTGGCGACTAGATAAAGAGTAGTGCAAGATATAACTCAGCGTCCAATATATGTAGTAGATGCGTACCACACAACGTTTGACATGCAAACGATGCAGTAGGTATAATATGATAACTTATCCTTTTTGCTATCCTTTCTGCCGGCCGCAAGTGATAACCCTCATTGTTTTACTTATTGTTTTTTTTTTTTGTACCTGCTAAGTTGTTTGAGAGCCTTATATGAAGGAGCTGTTGCAATTGCTGTCTTACTTCTTCATTGCCGGGCAACGCATTTAAACTACCTAGGTACCACTTATATGTTTCCACATCATTGAGTGGTACTTTCCAAACCGTATTATTTGGTAGTTTAGTGGATACCAATACCCCCTATAAGAGGTCGATACCTCTGAGTAGCTCTATCAGCTGGACCTCTAGGGTAGGATAGATATTGATTAGATCAATACACACTCTACCTACATCCAAGCTTAGGGATAGAGACATGAATTTTTAGTACACATCTAGGGTCTTCAAGAAGTCGACAAGAGTTACTAGCTGTGGTACAGACAAATCACTCGGCGTTACATTATACACCACGAAGCTATCATCAATCAATTGGTAAGTACATCTACAATCATCTATTTGTTTTTAACACTTGTACATACATGCTATTATATATACTAACAACTATCTTTCTACTTATTTTAGGTAGACTCACTCAAGAGTGTGAGATTGGTACTTGACTATCCTACAACACTAGGTATTGTAGATGGGATACTTCATTTCGTTTAGCAGCATAATAGCCTTATCCTTTACCTACAACAAGAAAGCGTACATGAACTACCCCATGTAGACCATGATGAGGAGCAGGGACTACTTGCTGACAAAGATGTGCCAGTTCCTCATACACCACTTAGGAGCAAAGCAAGAGTTCAAAAAGGTAGGGTTTGAGCAAGACGTTGTCAAGTAGACCTGATGACAATATCTCACCACATGGGCGTCATTCCGTTGACCTAAGGCATATCATGGGGGATACAACACATATCCTAGGTTAAGCGTTGTCTCTACCTTGAGAGCTGAATCTTACTCCAAGGTTAAATCTAACTATTACACGACTCCTGAGTTCCAGTAACATATTGATCTTGCGACTCCACCAACACCTCAAAAACAACATTCTACCCCCTACACAGTCATCCATAGGTGAGAGCGTCACTCAACTACATCCGGCCCCTCCAACTAATCTAATTCCTCCTAAGGAACTTGATCTCGATGATCTACCACCTCAGCTTATGCAGTTACAAGATAGACGGGAGCGTTCACTTCTTTCCTATGCTGTGAGGACTTTCATATGGCATAGGCATCAGTAAATATGTTTTGTCTATTCTTTTGTTTCATCCTTTTACTAATTATTCGAAATATAATTTACTTTTCATTATAGATTGATTTCAATACATTGTTTATTTACACCAGTATTACAATTTGCAATTATTTTTTCTTGTAATCGACTCGCATGGTCATTGGATGATCATCCCATATACCGATTTCTTCCACACTTGCTATCTTTGTTGAGGCGTTCCATTAATTGGAATTTTATATAATCAATTATTGTATCAAACTTTTCATTCAATTTGCAGTTTAAGTTTGAACTAACATTATTAAATTGTATAGGATTAAGGGAAGTTACTACGTTTAATAACAATTATTTTTAATTACAAATTGTGATCGAAAATTTTACATTGAAGGTGCATGTACTAGATGGGCCTTCAGTGTAAATATTACCTTAAAGATGTATCTAGTACATGTGCCTTCAATTGAACTCCCAATTGATAGGCTACTATAGGTTTATTTACTAGATGCGCCTTTAGTATATGATATTAGTATTTTTTTTCAAAAAGGGTCATTTTCCGTAATATTTTTCTGAAAAAGACCTGTATTCATATAAAATTCGATTGTATGATCGCCAGACCAATTGATTATTATATAGGCAATTTCCTTTACATTATGTTTGGCAAACTTAAGAACAACTTAACTCAATGGAAATAAGTGGAAAAAAAAAGAAAGGAAATTAAAGGAAAGGAAATGAAAAAATAAATATAGCATAAATTTTTCTTTGGATTTTTAAAATGGAAATGGAAAGGAAATGTTTACTTTTTAGGTTAGTAATAGACGAAAATATCCCTAATATTATACATTTAACTTTCCTTTTAGGGACACTTTTGTAATTTTATTCAATTCCCATTCATTTCCACTCTTTTCTTTCAACTTTTAGAGATAAAGTAATTAGCCTTAAAAGCGACAATGTTTCTATTGCTTTCTATCAAATTTTATCCATTTCCATCTTCATTTTTAATATCCAAACACAATGTTTATGCTAATTTCCTTCCTTTTGCATAGATTTCCACCTTGCCAAACATAGTGTTGAGGTTTTGGAGTTGGTCATGGTCTACATGTCTCATTTAAAAATGTTATGGATTTTTTAGTCAAATTTTGGATTAAAGTATTACTAGATGGAAAACTTGAAACGGTAAATGCATGAATAAGCACATTCATTGCTAGGTTGGTTTAATTCCTCGGTAAAACTACATAGGTAAGATGATAATTTCATTCCTATATGAAAAGTGTTGACCAACATTTGGAAATGATTGAACTTTGAAGAATTTTTTTTTATATATTTAAAGTTGAATCCAAACTGGTCACCTCTTGCATGTATGAAATTTTCGAGAGCTAATCTTATCATTTAAGATCATAAATAGCAGGGGACAATTTATGATTACAATGATTTACACTAGTCAAATTGTGAAATGCACCAATGGTTTGATATTCAAATTTTTTTATTAATCTTGCTACATGTCAAGGCTAATAATGTTAGATATGGACCAAATTTTTTTCCCAATGGTTTTAATTATTTCTAAGTTTTTGTTTCATTAAAAAATTTGTTATTATTGGTAAGTCGGGTTGGGTTAGATTGCAAGTAAAGATATCCTACAAAAGCATCTTCTCAGCCTAAGATAAAAACCCTATAAGATTTCAAGAAGCTTTACAAGGTATCTAGTTGGATATTGTTCAAGCTTTGTAAGATCTATCTTAAACTCGCCCTATTAGATCCGTGCAGTGGTTGATTTTGAACCGTAAACCAGTCCGAAACTAATTCGTAGCAAGCCTGAACTGGCCTTTGAACCGCTAGGCCTCAAAAGGCCAAGTGATTTAACCATATAGGCCTGCTATTGAATCAACAAGTTGACCTTGCCAATTCGACCCCATTAAAAAAAAAGGCACTTTTGAAAAAAAAAATTTGGTTTTTTAACCAACTAGAAATAAATTTTCCCCTTACTAATTCATAATTCCATTTTATTTTATTTCTTTCCTATAGTTCATAATTTTGTGAACAATGAGAATTATTCATTATTTACAACTTTTTTTGTTTTATTTAACATCACTCATTATTTTAATGTTACACTAATATTAATTTCACACAGGCCAAACCTATTATTTCGGAACAGTGCAAAATTTCAACAAAAAATATCGGTTAATCATATAAGTGGCATTACATGTTGTGTTATGCAAATATAATTATATATGTGTTATATTTTATGATAATTTTCTTAATGAAAGTCAAGTGTAAGAGAAGATTGATAAATATTTCAAAGAACATGGAATTGGGAAATAAGTAAAAAAGTAGAAATTATTAATGTAAACAAATAAAAAAAGGTATCTAGTTCAATGGCCAATGAACCGACCAGGGATTGTGGCTAGCTAGATCATGAGACTATGACTAGCTAGACCAATTACGGTTTAGCCTTAAGCTGGCTTGCAAATCAACGGTTTTGAGCTAATTTGACCTTAGGAACAGATTTATTGCATCTCGAGTTTTAAGGATAGGAAAAAACATAGATAAGCCCAATGGGGGGCTCATAGGGCCCTGCCCCCTTGCTAACCCTTACCCCCTACCCAAAATTTAGGAAACAATTAATTTTAAAAATTTTTAAAACATGAAAAAGGTGTAAATTAAATATATTTTTTTAAGAGTAAAATATAATATAAAATAATGTATAGTCTAGAAATTAAGCGTTTAGTTTTATAAAAAAGAGGTCTTGAGTTCAAATCTCATATTTGTCATTTTATTTTTCTTAAATGCAGTGATTACTTGAATAACATTTTTCTTTTTGCATTTATTAAAATTTTTTCTTTACAATAATTAATAACATTAATTTAATTAATTATAAATTATATTAAATTAAATAAATTCTCATAAATTATTATTTTTTATTAGTAACACTTAATAAAAAATAATTATTTTTTCTATATTACATACATACCAATCGAATCACATAAACTAAAGATAAATAGTATCGATTATATAACTTGATTAAGTACATTGTTCTTTCAGTTAATATTATGAAAACAAATGTAAATTATTTTAATTATTATTGTCTAATAAATTATATTCAAAATGGAATGCTTTTTTTTAGCATTATTAATGAAACAATAATCAAGGTTATCATGAAAAGAATTAGTATAATATTTATATCTATATCAAAGTTTCATATATTAATGTAATTTCTATAAATTAATAGATGAAATTTATTTAATATATATGCATAATAAAAAAAGTGAAAGGTTTTTATTTTAACTTTTTATAAAGTGTATCGATTACTTTTGATTTTATTGCACATCAAATCATTAACAAGGTTCTTTTACATATATAAGTTATAATATAATTATGATAATAAACTAATTTTCTTCTATCAATGATTTTAATATTGGCTTAATTAAAGCATGTGCAGCCCCTAGCTATATGATCCTAGGTCCATCTTTAAGAAAAGACTAATCAAATCAAATTTATTTGTAAACAAACTAATTTAAATTGAGAATATGGTTCTTTCTACAATTTGCTTTGAGGAATTCTTAAATGAAATCAAGCCAAAAATGTATTGCTAATTTGAAGGATAAACCAAGCCAAACTGTTATGAAAATAATAATAATATTTCGTGTGTAATTAAAAATTTTATTTTGTTATAAAATGATGTTTAAAAGAATTTATAATTCATATTTATTGAAAAGCTTTTTCTATTTAGGTTTCATAACCATAAATTGTGGATTTGTATGTAAATTCACTCAACTTTATACTATGTGTTGACTTTAGGATTAAAATTAATTGTAGTAGACATTTGAAATTCCTTATATACGTGAATATTAAACTTTACAACCTCTCACATGATATCAATGCATATTGTTAGTAGACAAATCTAATACTAGTTATAAGAACTACGTATTATGTAAATATACTTTCTTTAATAGCAAAATATAGTTTAATTTATAAATCAAATTGAATCGAGCTAATTTTTTTTTTGTTTAGAAAAAATTTCCTAAATATAACCATATAGATTGTTTCAAAGTAATAAAAAAATTGAACTTGATTTTATGGTATGCTTTAAGTTAAAGGAAAACCGAACCAAACTAAAACATGCTTACCCCTTGTTGTATTTCATGTGCTAACCTAACAAATTCATAACTTAATACCTTCTTCTATTGCAATAATTATAATTGCTTTCAAAAATCCAAAATTTTAATGTATCTATCTAATGAACATATTTCGTATTTATGGATAGAAAATTTTAAAACAATCTAGTAACATAAGTATTGATAAAGAAAAAAAGAATAAGAAAAAGAAGACATCATCTTTCCATTTTTATTTTCAACTAGTTAAGAGCTCATGTGATATGTAGATAAGAATTTTCAATTATAATTGTAGATTTTTTTTTCTTTATTGAAGACGACGTGTATAAATATGATTTTATATAAGCATCATTGTGTTATGCACCTATATAGACTATTTCAAATCACACATTAATAAATAACATGTAATTGCAATTGCGAATCGCATTGACATAAGAGGGCTAATATGACTAATCTAATTTCTTGACCACCAAAACATTTTTTCCCCTCGTCGAGGAAACTTTATTAAAAAAGAAAAATAGAGTCATTGACTATTAGAAGATGTAGATATGTGATGAGTAAGTTGTAGAGAGTCATTTTAGTTATTAGGCTTTTAATTGAATTTAATGTTATGAATCAATATCTGATGATAGTAATAAAACTTATGAAATCAACTTGATTAAGGAGATTTTGCTTGATAGGCTCAAAACGAGAATCACTTATAAGGATCAAGGACCAATCACGCGCTCCCGAATTTGAAGGCTAGCTTAGATGGTTCACTGAGCTGTCCAAGGTGAATTAAGCACTGAGAAGTAGTGCTTATCTCAATCCAATCTACTAAGCTACTTTACTTTCCATACCATCTAGGGAATTGCTAAAGTGATCAAAAGACATTTTAAGCTAACCCCTTTGCAACACACCGATCTAAGCACCAAATTAGGATACAGCTAACCCATAGTCCAAGGTCGAGCTAACAATTAGCAGGAGCCAACCATCCGAGGCTAACCCGAATGTGAGTCATCTTTGAGCCAACCCTTGTCCAGTCCTAGCAATTAGAGCTGCTAACACCAATCAGACTTAACCAAGGCTTACCCTTGCTCGACTTACAGTGTTATTGAGACCATAAAATGAGTAAAATTATGTACCTGCTATCCTTTTTGACATTCGTACTGTCCTTTTTGACAAAAGATATTCTTTTGGCGTGGTTACATTAATACCCTTACAAATTATTATCCTTTTCTTAACTAGTAGAAATCCTTTTTTGTAATTTCCTGTAACCTATGACTTACCCTAATTAGGTATTATAAACACTTGGAAATTGTAATAGTCGCAAATATGAATATACAGAGAATATACTGAACTTTCTCACTCTTTTGAACTAAGTTTCCTTTCTACTTACTCTTAAGTTACTCTTATTTAGCCCATTGAGCATGGATTAGTGGCAAGTGGTAAGTACTATTAGGCCATACTTGTACGTCATATCAAGTGTGACCTGAGCTCGTGTAAGACGTTGGTGCATTATATCCATCGTCAATGCATGGGAACCTTTGCTCGCCCTTCAATTCTCTTTTATCTTTTGAACAATCTCACGGTTCGGACTCATCCCTTTTGGTTGTGCGCGATATTGGGCCTATGTGTTCATCTACAAGTTTGTATTAATCACTAGATTAAATTTTCTACTCTTAGCCTTAGTTGATCTTGCACACGAAAAGTAGACTTAGAAACATCATTTATAAACTCATTTGGGGTTCATTTGGCTTTATTGGCTTTAAAGAGACTTAAGCTTACTTTAGATTTATTTAAAAGAGAAAATGGGCTTCTTTTAATTATCATAAGCTCTAAGCTTATATCCAAGCCCATTAAGGCTAAAGTAAAGAGATAAGTTTTAATGATAGGGCTTAATCTTAATTGCCAATCTTGGAGCCATTCGACAAATAATATTAGCCCCTAAATTCTATAAATACGATGCTTCTCCTCTCATTTGATTTATTCATGATATTGATAAACCTGAAACAAATACTCAAACTATGCTAAAATCACTCCTTAAAAGATCAAATAAATAATTAATCAAGAGCATCGAGTTTGATCTATTGTTATGCATGCATAATTGAGATACCAAGTTTGCTCTCTCTTCTTCTCACGCTTCTTCCTAACAACATTCCTTTGTATACCATGGGTTCAAGACGTCTGCTTGGTCAATTAGTATACTCGTTACACATGATCGGCTAACTATACAAACCCTACAATACATAGCTAAAAGGTGAAGTAAAAGGTTCAAAGGATTAATATCCTAATAGCATACGTATGGGTCCTTTTTATCTTTAACTACAGCCTTAATAAGTACGTGCATTTTCTTTCCATTTTCTCAAAGAAAAAGAAAACATTTAATGACCTATAAGACCATACTTGTATGCTACGTTCACTTGGGGAGAAGGGCAATTTCATTTCATCCTTATTCTTTACTTGCTCCTTATTAAAATATTTACTTCAATGAATTACAATTGTGAGAAAAATAAGGAATTAAGATTCCTTGCTTGGGGTTCTGAACTAGGATTCCAAAAGAAAATTACTCTCATTGCCCTTTCCATTTCTTAACTAAGCAATACCTTAAACTTACCATTACTGCTCATCGCCCATGGGTACACACTTCATCACCATCACCAACCGCTACGGCAGAACACACAAACCACCAACCATTCAGCACCATAGCCACCATCTTTCTCTCATACTCTATGATTGTATTGCCTAACACCATTCATAACCAATCATGGTCATAACTCACCTGATCACAACTACCTAAAAGAGTGCCTTTGTCTAGATTTTAGATCTATGACTCCTTTTTGTCGAGAAGATGAATAGTGATTGACTTTGAGCGCCTGAATTCAAAAATTTACATCAAATCTATATGATCTATTGAGATCTTCTTTTGTCGCTTAGTGATTAACTTTGAGGGTGTTGTAATTATTAATCCCTATCGTTAATGTAAAGGAACTTTGATACAAACCGGTTCAAGGATTGACGAGGCTGGTTGCAAGTGTAGGTTTAAGCTTGTAGAAAGCTTGAAGAACTAAATAGGAATCGTGAGAAAACCGAAAAAGTAAATAAGTAAACCTTCAAACAACTTCAAAGATACGATGCACTAAGGAACTTCCGATAACTCACAACTAAACTTAATATGACGTATAAGATGATCCAATAAGGGTACTCATCGTGTAGCTTTGTTTAAAGGTTAAGATAAGAGCAAAGTAAACAAGCTAACAAGGGACGAAGTATATTTAATACTAAATGTATGATGATATGATGCATCTATTTTTATAATGGGGTATTTATACCCGAAATACTAGGGCTTCCTACTCGAAATGAAAAAGATAAAAAGGGCAATATTTAAAAGAAGTAATGTACAAGGAATGATAAAAGCTATAATATCTTACAAGGAGGATACCTTTATATATTTGCTCGGACACATAACTCTCTATAGATGGGTGGCCTTCTAGTAGAAAAAAAAAAACAAACTGTATATTCAAGTTAGCAATTAGCGAACCAAGGTAATACAGATTCCATGGATGAACATACATACCTAATATTACACATAACCAAAAAGATGAGTCCAAGCCGTAAGATGGCTTGAAAAGTAAATGGTAGTCGTAGGTTGAGCAGGGGTTCCTATGCACAGACGATGGATATGATGCACCAACGTCTTACACGAGCTCAGGTAACACTTAATATGATGCATAAGTATAGCCAGAGCTCATTTGCCATTAGTCCACGCTCAATGGGCTAGATAAGAGTAGCTCAAGAGTAAGCAGAGATGACACTTAGCTCAAGAGGGAACAAAAAGTTCAGTGTATTCTTTTTTGTATGTGATTCCTTATTGCTATTACATTTTGTGAATATTTATAGCACCAAATTAAGGTAAGTCCTAAATTACAGAAAATTATAAAAATGGATCCCTTCTTACTAAACAAACAGAGAATAATTTATAGGGGAAACATGAAATCATGCAAAAGGAACATCCTCTATCAGAAAGGATAATGTACGCGCATTTCACTCAATCTATTGTCCTAATAACACTGTAGGCCGAGCAGGGGTAGGTCTTTGATCAGGTTTGGTCAGTATCGAAAGTTTGGTACTCAAATTATTGGGGTGGACAAGGGTTAGCTTGAGGGATGACTTACATTTGGATCGGCTTGGGATGGTCAGTTCCTAACAATCCTTAGCTCGGCCTCGATACTATGGAGATGACTATATTCAGATGTAGTGCTTAGACTGGTGTATAGCGGAGGGTTCGATTTATCATATCAACTGGTTACCTTACTAGCATCCTGGATGATGTGAAGAGCAAAGTAGCTTAGCGGATTGGATTGGGGCAAGCACTGCTTCTCAACACTCAACTCACCTCTAACAGCTTGGCAAACCACCTAAGAAAGCCCTTTAGCTCAAGATCGCATAATCGATCCTTGATTCTTATCATCTCCTCCTGGTTGTTTGAGATTTAAGATCAAATCTGGTTCGACTTTAAGTTGCTCGTCCTCGGGAGTTTAAGGTTGGAGATCAGCAATGTTGAAGGAGTTTGAGACTTCATATCCCATAGGTAATTCAATCCTATAGACATTAGGATTGGTTATTTCAAGCACTTTGAAAGGTCCGTCGGCTTTAAGAGACAACTTGCTCGTCCTCAAGTTTAGAAATCGTTCCTTGCTGAGATGTATCCAAACCAAATCACCTGGTTGAAACTCTCTCTATCTCTGTCTTCAACTTCATTTCTCAAGCTTAGTTTTAGCTTGACTCAATTGTTCTACAACCCTCTGGTGCATAGCTTAAATGGCCTTAACTCTTTCAACAACTGGCCGGTTTTCATCAGCTAAACCCATAAGCGACCTCGAATGAAGACATACTAGTTACATTATGGGCGATCCTGTTGCAAGCGAACTCAATAATTGGCAAGCACATATCCCGGTTGGCTATGTTTCATCGGATAATAACCTACAACAAAGTTCCCATAATTCTGTTGACAACTTTATCTACCCATCAATTTGTGGATGGTAGGACGTACTGTACAATAGCTTCATTCCCATCCACCTCCATATCGTCCTCCAAAAGTTGCTCATGAACTTGGGGTCTCAATCCAACATAATGGTTCTTGGTACGTCGTGAAGCTTGATCACCTCCTACAAGAAAAAAACAAAGAGATAGCCGAAACATCGTTACTTTTGGAATAGGGCACGAAATGTGCCATCTTACTAAATCGATTCACAACCACCATGATAGAGTCCTTCCCTTAGGACGTCCTTGGCAGTCCTAACATGAAGTCCATACTTAGCTCGAACCATGGTTTGATTGGAACAGATAAGGGTAGAGAATGTCCTTGCTTAGCTTGGTTCTTTGCCTTCCTACAGGTTACACACCTTTCTAACACAAATTGTATGTCTCTCATCATTCTCGGCCAAAGAATCTCGTAGACAATACTTCATGGGTTTAGCGTTGGCCAAAATGTCATGTCAATCCTCTTCCATGCACCTTACGCACTAGCAATTCTCTTATGGAACATGTTAGGATATAAAACCTCCTCTTCCTCAATAGGTATCCATCTTCCCTGTAATAGTTATCCAATGTCTATCTTTCCTTACATTGGGCATAGATAAGACCAAAGTGTAAGTCCTCAGCATACAATCCCTTAATGGTTGAAAAACCAAGTAGCTTTGTTTGCAACTCAATCAAAAGGGTATGTCGTCTCGATAGGGTGTCTACCACTACGTTGTTCCTTCCATTCTTGTATTTTACGATATAAGAAAAACTCTCCATGAACTCAACCCATTTGGCTTGTCTCTAAGACAACTTCGGTTAATTCTTTAGATATCTTAAGGATTTATGATCAGTGTAGATCACAAATTCCTTGAGCAGTAGATAATGTTGCCATACTGTTAAAGCTCAAATTAAGGAGTAAAATTCCTTGTCATAAACAGAATAGTTGAGTATAGTTCCTTGAAGTTTCTCGCTGAAGTAGGCAATAGGTTAGCCTTTTTGCATTAGCACTACACCTATGCCTAGTCTGGATACATCACACTCTACTTCAAACACCTTATCAAAGCTCGGTAAAGCTAAGATAGGGGTTGTAGTTAGCCTCTCTTTTACTTCCTCAAAACTCTTTTACTCCTTCTTTCCCTATTTGAATTCGATATCCTTCATTGAGAGTTTGGTGAATGGGGTCACAATCATACTGAAATTCTTTATGAATCTACAATAGAATGAATCTACAATAGAATGAATCCAAGCCATTCTATGATCACTCTTATCTTCTCACCATCAACTTGGATGCTACCTCCACTCATAACAAAACTCAAGAAGGTCACTTCAAGTGGGAAAAAGTCACATTTCTTCAAATTGGTGTAGAGCTATTCAACTTGGAGATTTGCAAAGACTCTTCGAGATGCTCCTTGTGAATCTCTAAGTCGGGGCTGTACACCAATATGTCATCAAAATAAACTGCGACAAATCTCCTTACGAATTCATATTGGTGTACACCACTACATTTATGGAGCACATGATTCATCAGGCACATAAACATACTTGGTGCATTGGATAGTCCAAATGGCATTATGAGCCATTCATATAAACCATGTCGTGTTTTGAATGCGGCCTTTCAGTCATCACCTTTGCACATTCGGATCTGATGGTATCCAAACTTGAGATGGATCTTAGAGAACACCCTTGCTCTACATAACTCGTCTAACATGTCATTAAGCCTGGGTATGAGACACCTATACTTGATGATGATTCGATTGATGACTCAGCTATCTACACATATCCTCCAAGAACCATCTTTCTTCAGTACTAATATGGTTAGAACGGCACACGGGCTAAGGGACTTACGTACATACCCCTTCTCCATTAGCTTATTTACTTACTTTTGCAGTTCGATAGCCTATTCGAGATTTAGCCAATAGGCAGGCTTATTCGAGAGTGCAGGTCCCGGCTGTAGGTCAATCGCATGCTCGATGCCTCTAATTAGGGATAGACCTTTCAGCAATTCTTCTAGAAATAGATCGAAAAATTCCTCTAATAAGGTTTTAATCTCAACAAGCAACTCCTCTTTAGATCTCATCTATAGAATTCTTGGGACAAGCAAGTAGGTTAAACTTTCTAGCTCCATCTCCCTTTTCAGTTTTGCTGAGGTCATCACCAAAGCCTTTGGCTAAGTTAGGATTGCATGACCTTTACTTGCTCGACTATCAACGGACTCAATTTCATCCTCCTGCCTTCATGCTCCATAGAACATGCATTCTTCCTTTTGTCATATATAATAGCTCGATCAAACATCAATGGTCATTTAAGTAGTATGTAGGACGCATTCATGGGTAGCACATCACATAACACTTCGTCTCGGTACTTGCCAATGCATATCGGCACAGAGTACTTGTTTGTTTACCTATAAGGATCTCTTATCGCTAAGCCAATGAATCTTGTAAGGCTTCGAGTGGGGTTTGGTTGGCAATTTTAACCGTTGGACCATAAATGTAGAGGCTGCATTGGTGCAGCTCCTATTATCAACAATAAGTGCGTACAGTGATTCGTTCACCTTACATCCAATATAGAAAAGATTTTCCCTTTGTTCATCTTTGAGTACGAGGATTAATGCCCATAATTCTTCTCAATATTAGAGTAGTCGGCATATAGTTGCCTTCCTCGCCGTAGATAACCTCCTCCTCAGATAGTTCGATATGTCCATCCTCTTTCAACTCTTTTACTTCTTCATCAGTACTGTCGACTTCAATAGTTGACATCTCGCTTTGGGTCACTATTGTTTGCCTATTTGGACACTGAATTGCCATCTGTCCAAATCCTTAGCATTTGAAACACTTAATCTTACTCGTCTTCCTCCTTAAACTCTAGCCTTTCTCAAACTTCCTTAGGGATTCCTTATCCTCAACTTAAGTAGCCAGGATGGGTTGGATCTCAGCAACCTTACTTGGTTCCGTTTGCACAGGTCTGCTTGAAACAATTCAGCTATTATCTGGTCGACTGATTGGTGATTGGAATCTTCCTGTTCGACGCCTTTCTATTCTTTAAGAGGCTCGGATTGCGTCATCAAGCGTTCCAATATCTAAGGTTTCTAAGACATCCCTAAACTCATACTTCAATCCACCGATAAACCAAGATACAATTTGGCCCTCTGGCTTTACGACTTCACATCGGATCATTAACATTTGGAATTCCTTAACATAGGTATCTACACTTAATCCTCCTTATTTGAGTTCTTGCAGTCTTTTGAAGGCATCTTACAAACAATAGCTCAGCACAAACCTTCTTCACATAACTCTCTTCATTTCATCCTAACTCTTAATCTCTTGTTCTCGTTCTCTTTCTCTTCTTTGGGTGGCTTGCAAGTTCTTCCACCATAAGGCAGCATAACTGGTGAACTCCAGTACGATAAGTCTAACCTTTGTATTGTCGGGTACGTTGTGATATTCAAATTACTTTTCAATACCATATATCCAATCTAGGTATTCTTTAACATCACCATTTCTAGAAAAAACTTGAGATACGCATTCTCAATCCTTCAACTCTAGGGGCTCGTACATTTCTTTCTCCAACTTCGTAGTACTCTTCTACGTCGTCTTCTCCTTCCGCTTCTTCCTTAATCTCTTCAAACGTTAACTTTCGTTTCCCATCTCCATTAATTCCTTCAGCTTAAGGTGGTTAAGATGGGGCATTAACTTAGCTAAATTAACCATTGCCTTGTCCTTACTGTTCGCATTCCCTAATGGGGTTAAATCTAGCTCATTACCTGTCTTCTTAATGAACAATCACCAGATTAGCTACTAAATTGATAAGCTTATTCAAGCAGTTATCCATTGACTAAGGTGTGAAGCTACCTTCTTGCTTTTAGCCATGTTAAGTACTACTTTCTTGGTTTCTCAAAGTTCCTTGAACACTTAAGTCTGATATTATTAGTTACTTCACAAAATTGACGTCTAATAACACTACTTGGAGATCAATGACTAACACTCCAATCACTACAACAATTACACAACAAATGAATAGTCAACCACACTCTGTTTTATGTATTGGAAAATAGGGGAAAACATAGTACAAAACACTTTTCAACTTATAAACTCCCAGGTTAACAATAGAACCGTTATCTCACAGTAACAAACTACTAAAAAAACACAATAGTAGAATCCGGCTTTAAATGTAGCCTGGTGTCCATGGATGAACACATGGACCCAACGTCATGTGTAACCAAAAGGAAGGGTCTAGGCTGCAAGATGGCTCGAAAAGTAAATGTTAGTCATAGGTTAAGTAGGGGTCCCCATGCACTGGCGATGAATATGATGCACCAATGCTTCACACGAGCTCAAGTTACACTTGATATAATGTACAAGTATAGCCAGAGGTCACTCGCCACTAGTCCACGCTTGATGGATTAGATAAGAGTAACTCAAGAGTAAGTAGAAAGGACACTTAGCTCTAGAGGGAACAAAAAGTTCAGTGTATTCTTTTCTGTATGTAATTCCTTACGCTATTACATTATGTGAGTATTTATAGTACTCAATTAGGGTAAGTCTTAAATTGCAGAAAATTACAAAAATGGATCCCTACTTACTAAATAAAAGGAGAATAATTTATAGGGAAAGCATGAAATCGTGCAAAAGGAACATCCTTTATTAGAAAGGATAGTATGGATGTCAAAAAGTACAGTACACGCGCATTTCACTTAATTATAGTCCCAATAATACTGTAAGCCGAGCAGGTAGGTCTTTGATTAGGTTTAGTTAAAATCGGTAGTTCGGTTCTCAAATTGCTGGGTTGGACAAAGGTTGGCTTAAGGGACAACTTACATTTAGATCGACTTTGGATGGTCGGTTCCTAATAATCCTCAGCTCAACCTTGACATTGTGGAGATGGCTGTATTCAGATGTGGCGCTTAAACTGGTGTATAGTGGAGGGTTCGATTTGGTATATCGGTCGATCACCTTAGCAGCATCTTGGATGGTGTGGAGAGCGAAGTAGCTCAACAGATCAGACTTGGGCAAGTACTACTCCTTGGTGCTTAACTTACTTTAGACAACTTAACGAATTACCTAAGAAAGCTTTCAAGCTAGAGATAGCGTGATCGGTCCTTAATCCCTATCATAAGGTCCTTAACAAAGGTGGCAATTCAACTATGTCGAGCCAATCAAATAGTTCTTCCGAAGTGAATTAAGCTTAGAAGTATTCAGTACAGCTTGGATTCAGGTCAGCTGGGTAGGGAGTTTGATGGGCCGAGTTGATGTTCAAGTGTATGATTTGTCTCTTAGGTCGAACGTACGAAGAAATACTACAATGAAGCAAATCGAAAAGAAACAAAAGAAAAGCTAGCAAAGTCTTTGTAGCTATTAATTGGATATGACATATCAATCGATCTTAGTTAGCCTATAATCCACTGGATATGACTCACCAGTCCAAACTGAAAGGTCACTTGTTACTACTCATCACTAAAGAGAATAGATAAAAATTAATGAGCAATGAGAACACTAGGATTGCTCAAACGAAACTTGGATAAAATTCTGATATAGATGATTATTGTTTGCGTACAATTAAGTAGGGGTTTATATATGCATCCACTAGGGTTACTTTACATATATGAAAAGACAAAAAGGGTATTCTTACAATTAGGTTACATAATACATATTAAAAAGGGTAAAAGAGATAGAATATTTGGTATAGAAAGTAAAGGATCCTTTAGAATGTTGTACTAGAAGATATGTATCAATCAGTGGCAGGACATCAGCAATATGGTACAAATGAATGGGAAGAAGAGAATTCACGGTCAAAGGCCGACTTGATTTGATCAGGTCAGAGCCCAATTAGTCTAGTTGTAAAGTAATTAGCTAAGGTTGGGACCGGACATCTATTGTCAGTTTAAGAGCTTGGCTTGGATAGTCTTAGTGATGCGTCCTCGGGGTAGGATACACGGAGAAATACCACAACGAAGCAAACCAAAAGCAAATAAAGAAAAAGCTAGCAAAGTCTGGGTAGCTACCAAATGGATATGATGCACCACTTAATCCTACTCAGCCTACAATTTGCTAGATATGACTCACTCATCCAAATTGGAGGGTCACTTACCACTACTCCTTATTAAATGGAATAGATAAGAGTTGGAGGGTAATGGAAACACTAAGATTGCATGAGATAATTGTGAATGATTTCTCTATTAATCAGTTGGGTATCTGTGTATAAGTAAGTGGAGGTTATATACCCATATACTAGGGTTACTTTACATATATGAAAAAAACAAAAGGATATTTATAATACCCCTCGCATGCTAAGAAAAATAACTCTAATTATTGAAGTGCCTTATGGTGTAGCGGCTCGGAGTACGTTAAAACTCCAAAGTTAAGTGTACTTGGGTTAGAGCAATCCCATGATAGGCGACCTCTTGGGAAGTTACTACATCAGGGGATAAAACCATACGGTGTTTTACGCCAAAGTGAACAATACCTCAATGGAAGGAGTTTTGCTTAGGTTGTTACAGGTGGTATCAAAGCAATCCACGAACCGGAAAGACGAAACCTTGCTTGGTGGTGATTTTAGACCTGTGTAACGAAATTGAAGAAGATGTCAGTTTTATAAGAAGGGTAGATTGTAATACCCCTTACATGTTATGAGAAGGAACTCTAATCATCAAGATGCCTTTTAGTGTAACTGCTCGGAGTACATGGAAACTCCGAAGTTAAGTGTACCTAGGTTGGAGCAATCTTGGGATAGGTGACCTCTTGGGAAGTTGCTGCATTAGGGGACAAAATCGTGCGGCGTTTTATGTCAAAGCGGGTAATACCTTAGTAGTAAGAGTTTTGGTTAGGTCGTTTTAGTATCTTTACAATTAGGTTACATAGAATATGCTAAAAGGGATAAAAGAGACAAAGAATATTCAGCACGAAAAAGAAAAAAAAATCATTTTGGAATGTTGTATCAGAAGACATGTGTAGCTAGGAGGCTGGATAGAAGAAATATGATACAAAGTAAGCGGAAGCAGAAAAACGTTTGCAGTCAGGGATCGACTAGATCTAGATCATTTTAGGGGTTAATCAGTCCTATTGAGAGGTTAGTTATATTGGCGTCAAATGTTTGTAGTTGGTTCAGTAGCTTGGCTTAGATAGTCTTAGGTTGTCTTCTGGAATAAGGCATTGTTTTTAAGCAAGAGCAAATATGACACATGTGGGGATCTAATAGTTAAGTTGGCAGGAGATCAATTCAAAATAGGAATCTCTATCTCGGATATGGCTTTAAGCTAGTATTCTTCACATAAGTCTTTAGATTCCTCTAGCTCGGCTTCTTGTGATCGATCCAAAAGGTTAATTTCTAACCTTTGGTCCCTCCCTTGGGGTGCTTACAAAGTTTTCTTATGTAGGTTGGCGAGGAACCAAATCGAATATAAAAAAAGCAGGGGAAACGCCATAGTTGTTAGGTAACTTAATCTGGTAGGCATTACAGTTGACTTTCTTTAGGACCTTGATTAGACCATCGGCTCGAGGAGATAGTTTGCTCTATCTCAAGTAAGGGAACCGTACTCAGCTGAAGTGGATCCAGACTAAGTCTCCTGGCTGGAAGGTGACAGTTTTACGACCCCGGCTACCAATCTCATGTTATTTCTAATTGATCTTAGTGATCTTCTTGGTTACAAACTGGTGTAGTTCATGTAACTCTTGGGCTTGGTCAACTCCGAATTGACTCTCTTTAGTAGCTACTGGGGTGTTGATCATATCTAAGGGAATTATAGGGTTAAGGCCATAGACAACCTCAAATGGGGTCTTCCTAGTGGTGTCGTGAACGGTTCGATTATATGCAAACTCCATAACTGGTAGGCATAAATCCCAATCCCTTAAGTTCTTTCCCACAATAACTTTAAGTAGATTGCCCGGCGTCCTGTTTGTTGTTTCAATCTAGCCATCAGTCTGAAGATGGCTAATGGAGCTAAATATAAGTTTAGTTCCAAGTCTTCTCTAAAAAACTTTTCAAAAATAGCTAAAAAATTTTCGCCTCCCAATCTAAGACAATAGTCTTTTGTACGCCATGTAGTCAGACAACCTCCTGTAAAAACAAATCAACAATATGTAATGTATCGTTAGTCCGATGGTACGAAATAAAGTGCAACATCTTACTGAGGAGGTCTACTACAATAAGAATAGAATCTTTCCCTCTAGATGTCTGGGGCAACCCTAAGACAAAGTCCATGCTAAGGTTAGCCTAGGGTAAGGTTGGCATCTACAAAGGCATGTATTCTCCATAGAGTTCTCTTTTTCCCTTAGTACACTTGCACACTTTACAATTACCAACTATCTTATGAACGTTCTTAGCTAAACCTGGTTAGTGAAAATTCTCTTTCAACAGATTAGCTCTCTTAGTCTCCCCAAAGTGACATCATAATCCACCACTATGAGCTTTCCTAATGAATAGCTTACGTATGGAACAATTTGGTATGTACAGCCTTCGATCCTTGAATAGATAACATTCCTTAAGATAATATCTCTTAACAGTAATTTCATCCTTGCACTGTCTTATGATAGAGTCGAAATGAGGATTACGAGTGTACTACTCAGTAATAAGTGAGAATCCCAATAATTTTATCTGCAAAGTAGTTACAAGGTTTGTCGACATGACAGAGCATTGGTGACCACTTTGTGCTTCCTTTTTTATGCCGAATGATGTACGAGAACCCTTCCATAAACTCTAACCACCTTGCTTAGCTTTTTGAAAGCTTGTTTTAACTCCTTAGATGCTTCAGAGACTTATGATCTATATAAATAACAAACTCTCGTGGTAGCAAATAGTGTTGCTAAACAGTAAGGGCTCGATAAAGAGAGTACAACTCCTTTTCATACATTAAATAGTTTAAGGTGGGAACACTAAGTTTCTCGTTATGGTAGGCAACGGGTTACCTCTCCTGCATTAGGATAGTGCTAACTCCCATTATTAATGCATCGCATTCCAATTCAAAGGGCTTCTCAAAATCTGGTAGTGAAATGATAAGCACCGAGCTGGGCTTCTCTTTAATTTCTTTAAAGATTTGCTTAGCTCAGTTGTTCCACCTGAATCCTTTACTTTTCGTTGTCAACTCGGTTAAGGGGGCAGCTATGGTACTGAAGTTCTTGAAAAATCGTCTATAAAAAGAAGCTAGGCCATAAAAACTTTGGACCTCATGACAGTCCTTAGCATCAGCTACTCTAGAACAACTCGAATCTTCTCCTCGTCTGCTCAGATTCCTTCCCCTGACACCATAAACCTTAAGAAAATCACTTCTTTTTGGCATAATGTACACTTCTTTAAATTCCCATATCACTTCTTAGTTTACATAATTTCAAATACTACTAAGAGATGTTAAATGTGGTTGTTCATATTAGCAATGTATACCAGCATATCCTTAAAGTACACTATCATACATCTTCCGATTAGGGGGTACATCACATGGTTCATTAACCTCATGAATGTACTTGGCGCATTAGTAAGTCCGAATGGCATAACCAACCATTCGTAGAGACTGTACCTGGTCTTGAAGGCAGTTTTCCCCTCATCACCTAGTCTCATGTGAATTTAGTAATAGCCACTTCGCAGATTAATCTTTAAAAATATCCTAGCGCCATGAAGCTCATCTAACATGTCATCGAGCCATAGTATCAAGTATTTGTACTTGATAGGAATTCAGTTGATTGCTTGATTGTCAATGCATATGCGCCATGAACTATCTTTCTTCGGAATGAGTAGAGTTGGTATCGTACAAGGGCTTATGCTCTCCTTCACATATCCTTACTCTACGAGTTTATCCACTTACCTCTTCATCTCGACAGTTTGCTCGGGGTTCACTCTATATGTAGGTTAGTTTAGCAGGGCAGAGCCTATCTAAAGATCAATATAGTGCTTTATACCTCGGACTAGGGGTAGTTCTTCAAGAAACAGATCGGAAAACTCATTTAATAGGCTTTTGATCTCATTGGAACATTCTGCAAAGCTCTCACCTCTGACATCCTTCTAACCAACATAAACATAGGTTCTTCAACCTTTTTAGTAGCTCAAATCTCTCTTTGGCTCATCATCAAGACTTTCTTCTTACTAACTCGAGTAAGCTGGTTATAGGTTTCATTTACTTAGAACGGGGTCATAGGTTGCAACATAATCTTCCTTCCATCTTTAACAAAGGCATAGTTGTTCTTATACTTATCGTAAGTAACATGTCAATTGAACAACTAAGGTTATTTAAGCACTAGGTGTGAAGCTCCCATGGGGATATCGTAAACTACTTCGTCTCTGTATACGTTCCCAACAATAAACGGTATGTGTCACGCCCCGAAGCGGCAGAGTCGTAACAACCCCGCCGTGTAAACCATCCTAAGATAGAAGTTGGCCTTACAACCGTTATCTTAGACCTAATCTACACAAGGCGTTCACAACTAACCCGCTTTGAAGTAAACAGTTTGTAATTTAAATAATTCATTTACCTAAAAAAGTGAGAAAAGTTATATATAATCACTATAATTCAGTTATTACATTATTCGGAAATGAAAAGTAATTACATATGTGTTGATTCTTCAATGTTTTTCCTCACTACCCAGGATCTAGCAGTTGCTAGCTTCAGAGTAGTTGTTGCCGCTTCTTAGCCAGCACCTATACAACGTCTATAAGGATGTGAGCAACCACAGCTCAATAAGTTAGGACGGAGGACTTAAAACTATACCATACACACAACAAGGTTTTCAATCACTTATTAGGTGCAATGCATGTGCAAGCATATGCCATCGCACGACGTTGTTTGACCATTCGTGAGATTAGAGAAATTGCACCCGCTCTAATCTGGGTTGAGGAGTTACTGTTAATGCAACAGCTCACGACCAAACCAAGGTTTGTGTAATGGAGACCTTGCTCCTCCCGCGACTACCTTCGAACCACTGTCTTCACCCTCACCGCGACCTCCTCTCCTATCACTTAGTTCGACTGAGGATAAAGAAGGGACCATTTTGCAATCCTGCGCTATCCCTTTCGAAGGGGTTGGTATTTGGCCGGAGAGTCCTAAGTTCCCTTAATGGGTTGCCATACATGTCCGATTATGATTACTGGTCATATATTTGACTAAGTCTAGTTTAGGGTGATCAATCATTTCATGCAAATCATACAATACATGCTAGAGCAACAAACAGAATCATAGCATCACCTATAATCAAGTACATGCACGCATCCAACTATCTAACAAGCACAACCAAGCATAATCTCAAGCCTCTCAAAATACAACATTGTATTAATCCTAACTTACCTCGACTCCTTGCTCACTCACTCGAGGTCCGATTTGCTCAGGCCATCGCCGATTATCCTTATAACACAAACGTGGTTTCAGCTTTTCATATAACTATTATAGGTTCATTTTATCCTATAACGCTTATTGTTAGGTTTTATTTAGGGTTTAATATGTCTAATTATCTAGGTCTTAAGTCTTTTATAATTATTCTAGATTTGGGGTTAGGTTCGGTTCGGTTTTCGTATCGATTTCTAAATTAGGTTCTAGTTCGATTTCTAAGTAGTGTTTTATACTCTAACCCTAGAAATTCGTTTCAACCCATAATGTGAAATTAATCACATTACTTCTCGATCTCCTAAATAACATCATTACTACCCCTAGTCAGTATTTTATTTCATCTGGTGCACTTATATCCTTATTAATGTACCGAATTTACTCCTGATGTGAGAAATTTTTACATTTTTCATATAATTACAAAAATTCAAGTTTCTTATCAGATTTATTATATATCCTTATTATTTATATAATATCAATTTTTATCATAATATTTTCTATTTATTATATTTTCAAAAATTAAATATTATGCATTATTGCCTATTATGTACATAATGCATTTCCAATATTTCTATTACTTTAATTACCATCCCTAAACATCAATTGTCATTTCAAAATGTCTAAATTCATCCTAAATCAGATTTTACTCCTAATTTCCCTAATTTACAAAATTAACTTAAAGTTATCTATTTTTCCTCATTAATCATTTACTACATAATTAACCTAATAATTACATCTAACACCTTAAATGCTACAAGTATCATACTCCATCAGATTTCAACATCCTAAAACATATAATTATTCACTAAATCAATAATTAATCATTTAATTACTTAATTAACCCTAAATTACCCATTTTATGCCTCATTTTAGGGCCTAAAAATTATCTAAAAATTTAGAAAATTAATTTTTGAAAATGGGCTTCATAGCACTGTTCTATATCATCTAAGTAATCTACACAAAAATTTTGGGCTCGAAACTACACTCCTAAGGTCATTTATTTCTAAACCGAAACATGCTCAATTTTGCATGATTTCTTAAGGACCCTATATCACGAGACATATTTTCATCAAAATAATATTTTTACTAAAAACTAAATACAAAAATATTCCATAATAACAAAATTCATAATTTTATAATAATATTTACTATTTTTACAAAATTATACAAAATCAGGCTGGAAATCGGACTCACCAATCTGGGTGGCTCCGGCCACCGCCGACCGCCGTGGCCTTGTCATCCGGCCTGGGCGCTACCACCACCATGCGATGGTGGTGGCTGTCTACTCCCAGCTAATCGTTTGGTGGGGGTTCCTGTTAAGAGCCCTAATTGCACAGTTTTTTCCTAATTTTTTTCTAACCTAAATTTTTCTTTCAATTTTCGCCTTTCTCTATTTTTCTCACCTTCTAAACTGCCCAAATGAGCTCTGTGATTTTTCTTGCTATTTGTAGGGCTTTAAGGGATTTATTGTGCATTAAATGGGACAAGACAATTGCCTTATCCCTAAATTTTTGGCTTTTGTGTTGTCTTAATTTAATTGGCCGAATTTTTTCTTATTTTTCCCAACTTCCACGACCCAATTCTGGATCATTCATGATTTTTCCTGATTTTTCTTGATTTTTTTCTTAATTAATTATGAATTTTCTTTAATTATTTAGTATAATTTTAGCACATTTCGCGTATTTTAAGTAATTACGCGTATTTCTACATACATGTAAATTCATATATAGTACAAATAAATATTTTTAAATATTATTTAAGTTATTTTATGATTTTTAGTTTACATATAATTTATCTCTAGTGATTCGTCAATTATTGAAATGCATTTTACGTATTTTTTATAAATGACGTGTTATATACTTAAAATTTGAAATTTTTATAGTCTTTTATTTTATTGCTTATTTTCTTAAATTCAAGTTTACGAGATTAGTTTACTAATATTTCGAGCTTTACTTTATAATTTAGGCTTGATCAGATCTTTTAACCGATCGAAACCTCGACTTGCTAGTTTTGGGGCTTATAGTAGGGTCATTTGTTTAGTCACTTGTAGAGTACCCTTATTGTGAAGCCAGTGTAGTTTGTAAGGTTGTGGATGCTTTGAGGTCGATAGCCTTAGTCTTTGTACAAATGACTATGCAACGACATTAGTACAACTTCCCCCATTCACGATGATCGTGTATAATTGGCCTCTAACGATACACTTGATATGGAACAGATTCTCTCTTTGGTCTTCCTCAAAGTTTGGTAAAAAACTCAGTACTTATCTTAAGACTAGGGTCATCACTTCTCCTTGATTGCCATAGACATAAGTCTTCTCTTCTTCTTCGACTTTAGGTTTTCCAACATCCTCTTCCTTATCAAGCTCGCTTTCGTCGGTGTTATTCACTACATCTCCTCAGAGTACCATGACATATCGGTTTGGATACTCAACAATCATATGTCTGAAACCTAAACATTAAAACATTTCACTTTGCTGGTCTTCCGTCTGGAGGTCTGTCCCTTCTCATATGTCCTCAGGTTCAATTTAACCTCCGCTCGATACGGATGACCGGTTTGGCTTTACTGGCTTGCTTGACGGTCATCAGATAGATCATTGCTATCCTTGGCCCTAGATGGCCTCCTTAGCTTAGCTTGAATAGGTAGGCATGGTACTGGAGCTAATGAGAATATTGGCCCAAGTTAGCTCAATACACTACTCCTTTGCCTTTTGACCCTTTACGCTATTTTCATTATAAAACCTCTGTACTTCTATGATATTGTGAATCTCGTACTTGAGACCAAAAATGAATCTCGATATTGTGCGAGCCTCTGATTCTTTTACTTCAGCTCGGATCATAAGCATCTAGAACTCTCTCACATAGTCATCAATAGATTGGCTTCCTTAACGAAGCTCCTACAACTTTACAAACATATCTTGTAAGAAAATCTTGGCTACAGATATTCCTGTTAGCAACTTTTTCATCTCATCCTAAGTTCTAACACCTCGTCTTCCATCTCTTACCTTAGTTACATTCAGATTCTTCCACCATATGGTAGCATACCCGGTAAACTCCAATGTAACAAGTCGGACTTTGACGGCATCTGTATACCCATAACACTCAAATACCTTTTCCACCTTCTTTTCCCACTCCAAGTCTTCATCTGCATCTCTATTTCTACTAAAGGGTGGGATTTGAACCTTGACATTGTCTAGCTCTCGAGGAACTTGGCATTCTTATCCCTGTGCTAAGTGATAGTTAGCTTCTTCTTCCTCCTTAAACTGTTCAACATCCAACTCCTTATCATCTTCCTCAATCTCCTCTAACCCTAGTCTTTGTCTAATAGCTCGGTCTACTACTCCTTCAATTCGCTATGATCGAACTGGGAGACTGGTTTGGTTATCCTGGCCATAATGTCTCTTAGGGGCATTTTCGTATGGGTCATGGCGATGTACATCTTGGGGTTGTTATTTGTTAACTTGCATTGTTGTGATAAGACTCTCAACAAGATTTGTGAGTTTTTCAAGTTTATCATCAACTGATCGTGGGGTGTTACTACCATTATGACTACGACCAAGTTGAGCACCATTACTCTGGTCACCAATAATAGCCTGAACACTTAAATCTGACATGGTACAATACTTCTAGAACATATTAACAACTCACTAACAAATTTAATACCTGATAATTACTTGAACAAAACGGAAGCGAGCTTACTTTGTTTTCGTAATAAAAAATAGAGTAAGAACAGAATAACAATGAAACTATACTTACTAGCACACAAACACACTGTAGTAGCTATGGAAGGAACACAGCAGCTGTTACGCCCCGAAGTCACATAGTCACAACAGTCCCGCCGTGTAAACCATTCTATGATAGTAATTAGCCTCACAGTACCTACCATAGACATAATTTACATAAGGCGTCGACGACTCCTCGCTTTGAAGTAAATAGTTAAATTAAATGTTTAATTACAATTATGGTAAAGTTCACAAATTTTAAATAAACCTATATAATTATATGTAAAGTCCACAGAACTTCCTAGGAAATTTCTACATATACACAATAGTTCACCAATTTATATAATAATTATCAGTCTTTCATTCTCAAACTACGAAGGACATTCTCGCTACACATCATTATTAAGTAAATTGCTCCTTACACCCCTGGCTTCAAAAGGACTAACCTCTAGATAATTGTAAAGCGGCATAATACTTGAAGTGTTCAAAGATCAGGACCTGTAAAAAGATCTATAGGGGTATGAGCAACTACAGTTCAGTAAGTTGAATTAGAGACTCATGAATGCATACAAACACAAACAAGATTATCGAGCAATTATTTTCATGCAATGCAACAATCAAGTGTCATCGTACAACGTAATTCAGTCTATTGTGAAATTAGAGAAATTTCACCCACTCCGATCTGGGTTGAAGAATTTCCATATTATACAGCAGCTCACAACAAAACCCAGCTTGTGCAATGGAGACCTCACTCCTTTCGCATCTACCTTCGAACCATTGACTTCACCCTCGCCGCGACTTCCTCCCTTGTCACTTAGTTCGACGAAGGATGAAGAAGGGACCATTTTGCAATCCTGCACTATCCCTTTTGAAGAGGTCGGTATTTGGTTGGAGAATCTTATGATCCCCTAACGGGTTGCAACGCATGACATTTTTGGTTATTAGAGTCGAATAAGATTAAATTTCATTTAAGGTGTTTAAACAATTTCACACCAATTCAATCAATCACTTTACAAATTCAGCACGCATTCAGATACATCAAACACATGCGTAAACTACTTACAATCACAACCATATACAATCTTAAATCTCTGAGTACTATAAAATAGCACTCTAATACAGTAAGTAATAACCCAACTTACTTGGAGTTTTTCAATCGCTCGATCACTCGATTATAAGCCGATCCGTTTCTGGATATCTTATAATACAAATAGGTCTTTTTAGTTCTTATATTTTAATGATTTACATTCTAAGTTATGATTTAGCTTTTATTTACTAATGATTCATTCTACCCTATTCCGAGGTTCGATTCCTAAATCAAATTTTAGTTTTTATTTTGAAATCTTAAATATGCTCGAATCTTAATGTGAAATTAATCACATTAAGCTAAAGTATTCTAATATCCCATTGGGTCTAAATTTAGGATTCTAAACTATTTGGTACACACTAATTCTAATTGGGATACCGGATTTATTTCTGATGTGAGAAAATCTTACACTTTTTTATACAATTACTTAAAATTAAATTTTATTTCAGATTTATTATATTCTGATTTCTATTATTATATTATCTAATTAAACCTACTTTTTTTATAATATTCCTAATTTTCTATAATTAGCACATAATGTCTTCATTACTTATACTTAACACTCCAAAGGCTACGATTAGGTTTCCGCATCAGATATTATCATCCCTAAACATCTAATTACTATCTAAATTAGTAATTAGTGTCTTAATCACCTAATTAACCCAAAATTACCTAATTTTCCCATCATTTTAGGGCTAAAAATTAACTTAAATTTTTTGAAAATTAATTTTTAAAAAATGGCTTCATAGCACTGTTCTATATTCCTTAGGCATTCTACAAAAAAAATTTGAGCTTCAAACTATACTCTTAAACCTATTTATTTATAATTCTAATCATGCTTGGTTTTGCTTAATTTGTTAAGAATCCTATATTTTCAAACGTGATTAAACTAAATCACTATTTTTCCTTAAATCTACATACAATAAAACCTCAAAATAACAAGTTTCATAATTTCTAGGCAAAATAGTTAATTTTAGGAAATTATACAAAATTGAAACAAATTAGAGATTCACCCGGTCCAATGGCTTTTAGCCTTCCAACACCTGTCCAGGTGTGTCAGCCGGTCCAGGTGGTGGGTCTGGCATGGGATAGTGGTGGTGGCTCGGTCCTAGATGGTGGTGGTGTGTGGGTTTGGTTCACCAGCCTTAACTGCACAGCTTTTCTCTTTCTTTTTTTTCTAGTTTTTCTCTTAAATTTTCGGGTCTTTCTATTTTTCTCTAATATCTAATTATCCAAAGGAGATCTCTGAATTTTTTTCCTATTTATAGACGTTTTTGGTAATTAATATGCATTAATTAGACATAACATTACCCCATTTCCTTGATTTTTGGCTTTTGTGTTGCTTAATTTTAATTAGATAATTTTTCTTCTTTTGTTCCTGACTTGCCACGACTAGATTTGCATCATTCTATACCCTTCTGATTTTTCTTAATTAATTTAATAATTTTCTTCAATTATTTACTAAGTTTTTGGCCAATTTAAGAAATTTTGCGTATTTTTACGTACACGTAAATACATGTAGGGTACATGTGAACATTCCTAATTATTATTTAGGTCATTTTATGATTTTTAGTATAGATATAATCTATCTCTAGTAATTTAGTAGTTATTAGATTACACTTTTCGCCTTTTCAATGATTAACAATTATTATACTTAAAATTTGAAAATTTTGTAGTTTCCTATTTTATTACTTATTTTCTTAAATTCAAGTTTACGAGGTCATTTTTATTAATATTTTTTTCTATAGTTTATAATTCAGGTTTGATCGAATCCTTTAATCGATCGTCCTAAACCTTGTGTTCTAAGTTTAATCCTATGGTCTCTTAGCTTAACTTTAGGGCTTATAGCAGTTGCTAATAGTAAAGCTAATCAAAACTTCATTGTAACTTCTTGTACTCCTTTGCAGGACTGTCCTCTAATACCAGCAAAGCCAATGCGTCTTTGGGAGAAGACATATGGAAAAGCATTATAACAAAGTGAACCAAAAGAAAAAAAGAAAAAGCTAGCAAAGTTTGGACAGTTACCGAATAGATATGACACACCATTCAATCCTATTTGATCTACAATCTATCAGATATAACTCACTAGTCTGAATTGGAGAGTTACTCGCCACTACTCCTTGTTAGAGGGAATAGATAAGAGTCGGAGGATAATGAAAACACTAAGGTTGCTTGAGGGAATCGTGAATGATTTCTCTATTGATTAATTGGGTGTCTACGTACAAATAAGTGGAGGTTCCATACCCGTTCATTGTGGCTACTTTATATGTATGAAAAGACAAAAGGGTATCCTTACAATTAGGTTACATAGAATATACTAAAAGGGGTAAAAGAAATAAAGAATATTCAGTACGAAAAAGAAAAAAAAAGTTATTCTGGAATGTTGTGTTGAAGACATGTGTGGCTTAGTGGCTAGATAGGAGAAATATGATACAAAGTAAGCGGAAGCACAAAAATATTTATAGTCAGGGTCGACCAAATCTAGATCTAGTCGAAGGTTAATTAGTCCTGTAGAGAGGTAAGTTATATTGGCATCAAATGTCTGTAGTCTGTTTGGCAACACAGCTTGGATAGTCTTAGGTTGTCTTTTGGAATAAGACATCGTTGTTGGGTAAGAGTAGATCTAATACATGTGAGGATCCGATAGCCAGGTTGGCAAGAAATTAGTTCGGAACAAGAATCTTCATTTTAGATATGGCTCTTTGCGCGAGTCCTTAAAGTCCTCTAGCTCAACTTCTTGTCATCGGTCTAGGGGGCTGATTCCTATCACTTGGGGTTGTTTGCTCGAATTTTATTATGGCACAGTTGTTCGATAGGTCTGGCACATGTGAAAGTCGGGTAGTTAGGTCCATAGAAAAGAGAAACACAGAGGTTAAGATAGGAATTTTTGTTTCAGATAGGGTTTCGAGCTAGTATTCTTCAAGTGAGTCCTTAGAGTCCTCTAGCTTGACTTTATGTGATCGATCAAGGGGGGTTAATTCTTATCACCTGCTTAGAGGTAAAAAAGATTTGTTCTCAAATCTGAAGTGGTCTTTACCTCTTCTGTTGGGACATTTACGAGGTCTTCTTTTATTAGTTGGTGAGGAATCAAGTCAAATACATTGGAAGTGGAGGAAACACCATAATCATCAAGTAATTCTATCTGATAGGTGTTGCAATTGACCTTCTTCAAGACCTTGAACGAAACCATTAGCTTGAGAAGATAGCTTACTTTGTCTTAAGTGTGGGAATTGTTTTCGATCGAGGTGAATCCATATTAAGTTTCTTGGCGAGAAAGTAACAACTTAGATTGACTCTCTTTAGTAGTTGTGGGGATACTGATCATATCTAGGGGAATAGTGGGGTTGAGGCCATAGACGACTTTCAATGGGGTCTTTCTAGTGGCGTTATAGATGGTTCAATTGTATGTAAACTCTACAATTGGTAGATACAAATTCCAATCCTTTAAGTTCTTTCCCACGACAACTCTAAGTAAGTTGTCTAGCATCATGTTCACCACTTCAGTTTGGCCATCAGTCTAAAGGTGGCTACTAAAGCTAAACATAAGTTTAGCTCCAAGTCTTTTCCAAAGAGTCTTCTAAAAATAGCTTAAAAATTTTATGTACTGATTTGAAAAAATAGTCTTTGACACTCTGTGTAGTTGGACTACTTCCTACAAAAACAAATCAGTAATATATAAAAATTATTACTTCAATGGTACGGAATGAAGTGTGTCATTTTGTTGAAGTAGTCTACTACAACAAATATAAAATCTTTTCGTCTAGATATTCGAGACAACTTTAGGACAAAGTCCATGTTGAGGTTGGCCTAAGGTAAGGTTGGCATCGGCAGGGGTATGTATTCTCCATGGGGCTCTCTCTTCCCCTTAAGTCGCTTGCACACTTTACAACTACTAATGACCTTATGGACATCTTTAGTCAAATTTAGTTAGTAAAAGTTTCCCCTCAACACATTAGCTATCTTGGTCTCTCTAAAGTGACCAAATAATCCACTACTATGAGCCTCCCTAACTAACAGCTCGAGCGTAGAACATCTCGGAATGCACAATCTTCTTTCATTAAAGAGATAACCATCCTTGACATAATATCCTCTAATAGCAACTTCATCTTTGCATCACTCTATGATAAGGCCAAAATGAGGATCATGAGCGTACTGCTTAGTAACTAGTGAAAATCCCAATAACTTTGTCTGCAAAGTGTTTAGCAAGGTTTACCAACATGATAGGGCATCAATGACCATATTTATGTTTCCTTTCTTGTAACAAATCACATACGAAAATCCTTCTATGAACTCCAACCACTTGGCTTACCTCTTCGAGAATTTGTTTTGACTCCTAAGATACTTCAAAGACTTATGTCCGTGTAAATAACAAACTCCTGTAGCATTAGATAATGTTGCTTAACAGTAAGGTCTAAAAAAAGAGAGTATAATTCTTTCTCATACACAAATTAGTTCAAGGCAACACCACTAAGTTTCTCACTATAGTAAGCGACGGGTCATCATTCTTGCATTAGGATGGCACCAATTCTAATTCTAGACACATCACATTCCAATTTAAAGGGCTTGTTAAAATTCGGTAGTAAAAGGATAAGGGTGAAGGTGAGTTTCTCTTTGATCTCCCCAAAGCTTTGTTCAATTCGGTTATTGCATCTGAAACCTATCACTCTTCTTTGTCAACTTGATCAAGGGGATGGTTATGGTGTAAGACCTACAATTAGCTACTTGGGGTTTGGTTTGTAAAATTTAGGACGATCGAGCAAATTGTTCAATCTAGCCTAAATTTTACAATGAAACTAGGATTATTAGTAAAAGTAATCTTGTAAGTTTGAAATTTAAAAAAATAAGTAATAAAATTATAAAATATTATAATATCAAATTTTAAGTAAATTATGTGTTATTTATTAGAAATACACAAATTGAATTCTAATAACTAATGAGCCGCTAGAGATAAAATATATGCATACTAAAAATTATAAAATAACTTAAATAGTATTTAGGAGTATTTATTTATACCATATATGTATTTACTTGTAGGTAAAAATACATGTAATTACTTTAAATACGTAAAATAGGATAAAATAATGTTAAGTAATTAAATAAAATACATGAATAAATAAATAAAAATTAGGAAAAATGAGGAAAATTCCAGAATTGAGGTGTGGCAACTGGGGGAAAGAAGAAAAAAATTATCCAACCAAATTAAAACGACAAAAAAGACAATTTGGAAGAGGATAAGGCAATCGTTTAATTAATTTAATACACTATAATTTCCCTAGAACTTTATTAATATCCAGAACATTTCATAAGCTCATTTGGATAGTTAGAAGAGTAGAAAAAATAGAGAAGTTTGAAATAAGAGAGTTAGGGTTAATTTTAAAAAATTAGACAAAAATTTGTATAATTGGAGCTTGTAAGGAGATCCCTAACCAGACGACCACCTAAGAGTGGATGGCCACTACCACCACTACATAGTAGTGGCAGTGCCTGAACCGACTGATAAAGCCTTAGTGGCCAGAGCAGGCAACACTAGTAAGTTTCAATTTCTACCCGATTTTACTTAAATTGTTAAAAATATAAAAAATATTAGCAAAATTATGAAACTTGTTATTCTATAATATTTTAGTATTTATATTTAGGAAAAAAATTTATTTTGATAAATTTATGTCCAAAAATATACTGTTCTTAAGAAATCACATAAAATCGAGCTTTGTTCGGTTTAGAAATAAATGATTTTAGGAGTGTAGTTTTGAATCCAAATTTTTTGTATAGATTAGTTATAGTATTTAAAATAGTGTTATGAAGCCCTTTTTCAATAATGAATTTTTGAAAATTTTGGATAATTTTTAAGCCTTAAAATGATACATAAAATGGGTAATTTGGGTTAATTAGGTAATTAAATAGATAATTACTGATTTAGTGCATAATTATATCTTTTAGAATGTTGAAATCCAATGAAGTATGATATTTGTAGCATTTAGGGTATTAGATGCAATTATTAAGGTATTATGTAGTAAATATGTAATAGGTAAAAATGGTATATTTTAAGTTAATATTGTAATTTAGGATAATTAGGTGTAAAATCTGATTTGGAATGAATTTAGATATTTGAAGATGTTAGTTGGTGTTAGGTTATGATATATAAAGTGATAGAAATATTAAATATGTATATTATGTACATATTAGGTAATAATGTATAATATGTAAATATAAGAAATAAATGAGTAGGAAAATATTAGGTTAAAATTTATATTATAATAATAAAAACATGTAATAAATTTGGTCGAAAACTTAAATTTAAGTGTTTATATAAAAAATATAAAATTTTTTTATATCGAGAATAAATTCGGTATACTAATAAGGATTAAAGTGTACCAGGTAAAATATAATACCGATTTAAGACCAAAAGTGATAATTTGAATACTCGAGTCCAATGTGATTAATTTCACATTAGTGTTTGGATCGCATTTTTAGGATTTATGTATAATACTCGTAAGTAGAATTGATTTAAAACTTGAATTAGATTCGAATTTGGAACTTGAATCCTAAACTAACCTAGAACGAATTGATATTACATAATAATATATAAACGGAAATCTTAGTTAAATCTTAATCTAAAGTTAATATATAACATAAGGATATAAATACTAAAAGGGTATTTATATTATAGGAGATGCTGAGACAAGTCGACCTATGACGAGTTGAGTAAGTGACTTAAGGATTCCAAGTAAGTTAGGATTGATACGTTGCTATATTTCGGAGGACTAATTTGTAATGCTCGAAGGCTTTAAATTATACTTGATTGTACTTGTTAATTAGTTGACTGTATGCATATGTTTATTTCAGAGTTGACAATGTGACTTGGTTTACTTCTCTGACTTGTATTGTGTAATTTGTATGAAATGATTTATTACCCTAAACCGAACTAATCAAATGTATGACTTGTAACCATAAACTGGATTTGCATAGCAACCCATTAGGGAAACATTAGGTATCTCTGGCGAAATACCGATCCCTTTAAAAGGGATAGCGCTAGATGGTATAATTGGTCCTTCTTCATCCGTAGTTAAACTAAGTGACAGGTGAAGAGGTTGCAGCAATAGCGAAGTTAATGGTTCGATGGTAATTACGGGAGGAGCGGTGTCTTCATTGCACAAGCCTGGTTTTGGTCGTGAGCTATAATATTAACCGAAACTTCTTAACCCAAATTAGAGCAGGTGTAATTTTTATAATCTCACAATAGGACTGACAACGTCATGTGTTGCCATTTGTTTAAACATGTACTACATCTAATTAATTAGATCGATAACCTTGTTTGTGTTTGTTGTATAATTTTAAGTCTCTGTTCCAATTTATTGAACCGTGATTACTCATATCCGTATAAACGTTATTGCAGGTGCTAACTAGGAAGCGACCATATAATTACCCCAAAACTAGCAACTACTGGATTCTAACGGAGTAAGGAAATACATCTGAAGAACAGAGTTAGTTTTAAGGTCTTAGCTTTTATTTTAGAATTTTCCATTTTCAGATAATGTATTGCTTAGGAGAAAGTACAATAAAAGCTTGTAAACATTATTTGTAATATCTTAATCTTAGTATATATATTTTCTTACTTTCTTAGGTGATTAACTTATTAAATTTTATAAATTGTTTACTTCAAAACTGGTTTGTCGTAGACTCCTTGTGTAAATTAAGTTTAAAATAGCGGCTATATGGTCAGCTTTTATTTTAGAATTGTTTGTACGGCAAAACTATTACGATTCTGCTACTTCGAAGTATGACATATAGTGCCAAAGTTTTTGATAAATTGCTTGTAGAAAGAAACTATATCATGACAACTTTAAACTTCAGTAACATTCTTCGGTGTTGGCTATTCTAAAATAGCTTAGATCTTTTTCTCATCTTCGCGGATTCCCTCCCCTAACACTACAAACCTAAGAAGAATTACTTTATCTTAGCAAAATGTACATTTCTTCAAATGTCCATATAACTTCTTGGTTTGTAAAATGTCAAAAACTACTCAAAGTTGTTCAAGTTGACACTATATACTAATATATCATCGAAATACATGACCATACACCTTCCAATCAGGGGGGTGCATTACATGGTTTATTAACCTTATAAATGTGCTCAGTGCATTAATAAGTCCGAATGGTACAACTAATCATTTGTAGAAACTATACTTAGTTTTGAAGGTAGTTTTCCACTCATCCCTTGACTTTATGCAAATTTGGCGGTAGCTATAAGCCCTAAAGTTAAGCCAAATGCCATAGAATTGAACTTAGAACACAAAGTTTAGGGCGATAAGTTAAAGGATCTGATCAATCCTAAATTATAGACTATGGATAAAAATATTTGTAAAAATGACCCCATAAACTTGAATTTAAGAAAATAAGTAATAAAATAGGAGACTATAAAATTTTCAAATTTTAAATATAATAATTGTTAATTATCAAAAAAGCGAAAAGTGTAATCTAATAATTAATAAATTACTAGAGATAAATTATATGTATATTAAAAATTATAGAATGGCCTAAATAATAATTAGAAATGTTCACATGTACCTCACATATATTTACGTGTAGATAAAAATACGCAAAATTACTTAAGTTATCTAAAAACTTATTAAATAATTTAAGAAAATTATTAATTAATTAAGAAAAAATCAGAAAAAAATCAAAGGAATAAGGAATGATGTGGATTTGGTCGTGGTAAGTCAGGATGTGAAGAAAAAAATTAACCAATCAAAATTAAGCAACACAAAAGGCTAAAATTAAGGGATTTGGGCAATATCTTGTCCAATTAAATGCACAATAATTACTACAAAACTCTATAAATAGGAAAATAAATTATAGAGCTCCTTTAAACAGTTAGAAGTCAGAAAAAATAGAGAGCATCAAAATTGGAAGAGAAAAATTAAGGTTAGAAAAAAATAAGAAAATATGTGCAGTAAGGGCTAATGAACCAAACCCATACACCACCATTACTTGGGACCGAGCCACCATCACCACCACCCCACTCGAAAACCATCACCTGGACTGGCCGATACACCTAGACTGGTGTTGGAAGCCCAAAAGTTATCGGACCAGGTGAGTCTCTCATCTGCTTCGATTTGTGTAATTTCTTAAAATTATTTATTTTATCCAGAAAATTATGAAATTTATTATTCTGAGGTTTTATGGTATGTAGATTTAGGAAAAAATAGTGATTAAGTTTAATCAAGTCTGAAAATATAGGGTTCTTAATAAATTAAGCAAAACCGAGTATAATTAGAACTAGAAATAAATAGGCTTAGGAGTGTAGTTTGGAGCTCAAATTTTTTCTGTAGAATGGTTAAGTGATATAGAATAGTGCTATGAAGCAATTTTTTTAAATTTAATTTTCGAAAATTTTAAGCCCTAAAATGATAGAAAAAATTAGGTAATTTTGGGTTAATTAGGTGATTAAGTCATTAATTACAAATTTAGATATTAATTAGATGGTTAGGGATGTTAATTTCTGATGTAGAAACCTAATCCTAGCCTTTGGAGTATTAAGTATAATTAATGAAGGAATTATGTGGTAATTGTAGGAAATTATGAATATGTAAAATTATAAATTTAATAAATATAAAAAATTAGGTTTATTTAGATAATATAATAATAAAAATCAGTATATAGTAAATCTGAAACAAAATTTAATTTTAGGTAATTGTATAAAAAATATAAGATTTTCTCACATAAGGAAAAAATCCGGTATACCAATTAGGTTTAGCATGTAACGAATGGTTTAGAATACTAAATTAAGACCTAATATGATATTAGAATACTTAAGCTTAATGTGATTAATTTCATATTAGGATTCGAGTATATTTAAGATTCCATAATCAAAACTAGAATTTAATTTAGAAACTAAACCTCGAAATAAGGTAGAATGAATCATTAGTAAATAATAGGTATACATGGAGAAATGAGTTAAATTATAACTTAGAATGTGAATCATTAAATTATAAGTATTAAAAAGACCTATGTATATTACTCACTGTATTAGAGTACTATTTTATGGTACTCGGAGACTTAGGATCGTATATGGTTGTGATTATAAGTAGTTTATGCATGTGTTTGATGTATCTGAATTCGTATTGAAATTTTGTAATGTGATTGATTTTGCGTTATGACTATATTAGTGTGAAATTGTTTGAACACCCTAAATGAAATTTAATCTTATTCGAATCCAATGACCTAAATTGTCATGCATTGCAACCCATTAGGGGATCATTAGGATTCTCCAACCAAACACCAACATCTTCGATAAAGATAACAATTAGTCTTTTTCTCATCCTTAATTGAACTAATTGACAGGAGAGGAGGTTGTAGTGAGGATGAGGGCATTGGTTGGAAGGATAGTCTTAAGAAAAGCAGTGCCTGCATTGCACAAACCTGGGTTTGGTTATGAGTTGTTGCATAACATGAAAACTCCTCAACCCGGATTAGAGCTGATGAAATTTCTCTGATTTCGCAACGGATCGGACTACATTTGTGATAACACTTGCTTGTTGCATTACATGAAAATAATTACTTGATAATCTTGTTTGTATGTGTATACATTCATGAGTCTCTAATTCAACTTATTAAGCTGTAGTTACTCATATCCTTATAGATCCTTTTGCAGGTCTTGATTTCTAAATACTTCATGTATTATACCGCCTTACAATTATCTAGAAGTTGGTTCTTTTGAAGCCTAGGGTGTGAGGATCAATTCACTTAGTAGTGGATGTATAGATAGAGTGTCTTTTATAGTTTAAGAATGAAAGCCTGATAATTGTTATGTAAATTAGTGAGCCGTTTATGTTTATGTAGAGTTTCTTAAGAAATTATGTGGACTTTATATATAATTATGTATGTTGATTAAAAATTTGTGATAATTACTGTAATTTTAGCTAAACATTTAATTAAATTATTTACTTCAAAGCGAGGAGTCGTCGACGCCTTGTGTAGATTATGTCTATGGTAGGTATGGTAAGGCCAGTTACTATCATATAATCATTTACATGGTGGGACTGTTGCGATTCTGTAACTTCGGGGCGTAATAGTAGCTACTTCATAGATCAATCTTCAAGAATATTTTGGCACTATGGAGCTCACTAACATGTCATCGTGTATCTCTAGGGTTGGATATACGAAAAAACACCATAACAAGGGGAACTAAAAAGAAACAAAAGAAAAGCTAGCAAGGTTTGGGCATCTATTAACTAGATATGACACATCAATCGATTATACTCAGCCTACAATCTTTCTGATATGACTTAATAGTCTGAACTGAAGAGTCATTTGTCACTACTATTTGTTAAAGAGAATATATAAGAGTTGAAAGGTAATTATAATACTAGGGTTGCTCAAAAGAAACTTGGATAAAATTATGATATTGATGATTATTGTTTGCATATAATTAAGTAAGAGTTTATATACCAATCTACTAGGACTACTTTATATGCATGAAAAGATAAAAAGGGTATTCTTACAATTAGGTTATATAATACAAACTAAAAAGGATAAAAAAAATAAAGAATATTCAGTATAGAAAGTAAATGATCCTTCTAGAATGTCGTGTCGAAAGATACATGTCAATTAATGGTTAGACATTAGCAATATGGTACAAATGGACGAGAAAAAGAGAATTCGTGGTCAGGGGCCAACTTAATTTGGAATAAATCAGAGCTTGATCAATCTCGCTGTAAAGTAATTAGCTGGGGTTGGGGCTAGACATCTATTGTTGGTTTAGAAGCTCGGCTCGAATAGTCTTAGGGTTGTCTGCTCGGATATTCTGTCATAGTACAATGGTTCGGCAAGTTTGGTACACGTGAAAGTTGGGCAATCGGGTTAGTAAAAAAGGGAAACATAGAGGTTAAGATAGGAATTTTTGTCTCAAATAGGGTTTCAAGCTAGTATTCTTTGAGTGAGTCATTGGAGTCCTCTAGCTTAGCTTTGTGTGATCGATCCAGAGAGTTGATTCTTATCAGTGTAACTTAGGTCGGTAGCTAGAGATAATTAATAAGTATGAGAGGGTTTGGCTCAACTAAGGCATCAAGTCAACAGATTGTAGCAGCTCAAATTCCTCGGTGATGGGACATAAGAAAAGAATTCGCTTGACTATGCTTTCCAACCCTTGAGCTCAGATCAAGGGTCGGGTAGTTTGGTTCCTATCAAACTTGAGTAAGAGAGAGAGCAAGATTATTGACCCCTGTTATTTGATGAGTAGCTATAGTAAGGGAAAGAGAAGAGAACAGAAAGTATGAAGTGAACAAATGGATTGTGAGTTATAATGAAAGAGAGAAAAAGAGACGATAGATGGACTATGATGGAAGAAGATGATACCAAAAGGGTAATTAAATCATTTGTATTTCATTATGTGTCTATTCCTTATTTGTTTTTCTATGCAACTAAACAATGTAATAGGCATTATAACTTTATTCCATTCTTAACAAATTAATATTCCATTTTCCTTTTATTCCATTTAATAAACTAAACGACCCGATAGAGTTTTTCTCTATTGTAACTTTCTCCCATCTCTTTATCTTCCAATGCATAACTTCCCAACTAGCAAGAGTTTTACGAACATCTAGATTTGGCATTTTTAAATTCTTGGCATGCAACTGAAAGGAGTTTCCCATCGTGATATCATGCAACAACATCGATTCCAGCATTGTCAAGCAAGCTAAACCTATGCTCCATCATAATTTAATTGGGAAAACTAAAATATAAGGATCAACATTTAATAATAAGTTTAGATAAAGAATTAACATTTCAATAGGTGATTCAAATAAAGGCAATAGGTGATTCAAATAAGGGATTTCATTACGAAATCGTTATAATACTGTTAACTTTATCCAATGTGGTAGTTATTTGCCACTTTGTGTTTACATAGTATTTACATGATGTTTACGTATACATTTAAATACAAATAAATAAAAAAATGAAAAATTATTACAAAACAAAAAATATTAAAAAAAGGAAATGAATAAGAAAACTATTTAAAAAAAGACTATAATTAAATATAATATATAATAATGTAAATAATTAAAAAAATAATTAGAAAAATTAAAAAAAGTGAAAAAAAAAAAACTAACTACCATAAGCCAAGAGGATACCGATAGCCACTTAGGAGGGTCACATGGCCACCTTCTGAACTTAGGATGACTAGATCAACCTTAAAATTCTTAATGTGTTTAGGTTGTTTTACTTGTTAACTGGTGCTATGTAGTCATCCATCACTAAGATAAGTCACTCCTTGTTTGACCTAAAAAACAATGATGGGTGGTTGCTCATCACCAAGGGGAGCCATATACGTAAGGTTAGGGGGTTGTTAGCAATCACTTGGGAAGGTAATAACCCTTCTTAAGTGGTTGTTGGTGGCCTCTAGATCTTAGTGGCCTCTAGATCTTGGTGTGGATGATTTTAATTTTTTAATCTCTTGCACTTTTTTTCTTTTTTGATTTTTTATTTTTTAATTAATTAAATTATTACCATATTTAATTATTTTTTTTGTTGCTACAATTTCTTGTCCATTTTATTTTTTTCAAATATTGTTTTAGTTTTTTTAGTAATTTTTTTAAATTTTTTATATTTATTTTTACTTAAATCCAAGTTTAAGTGCCACATAAGTACTATGTAGGCACCATGTGGTAGAAAAATGTCATGTTAGATAAAGTTAATGGAATTATAACAACCCTGTGGTAAGATTTTTTATTTTAACTATACATTCAAACATTAATACCATTTAAACTTATCCTAGAACATTGACTTCTTTTGATATAATTTTCCGTAATTTAACTTGATTTGTAATATGAAGGAGCTTGTCAACAATCAATTTTTTTTAAATGCATTTGTGATTTTTGCTAAACTTCATGCACTTGCATACATGCCTAAACTATCGTATGGTTGTATGTTAAGTTTTATTCACTTCATAAGAATGGAACGAAATAGCTATTCTCATTTTAATACCTAATATAACTATTTCATAGAATCACTATTATTTCAAAACAATGAATTCCTACTATGGAATAGATATTAAGGTAAATTATGTAGATACACCTTAAAAACTTTTCATATTGTATAAATTTCTATTTTTTCAAAAATCAATATTTACACCTCTTGACATAATTATGGAGCCATTTTTTATATATGTTAGTAGCCTATATATCTATCTATACTGTCATGCATAGAGAAAATGTAAAAATAAATGCTACATCAAATTCATACATTGGCATGACAAGTTTAACCCATTTATCAGATCTAATTTAGAAATTTGACTTGATACATAAAGTTAAAAAGAAAAAAGGATTAGGAGGGACCTTATAACAAATTATATCAAAATGAAGAATCGACATAATATTAATATGTGAAATTCAACCCTAAGCTAATGATTGAAAAACCCTCATCTAATCCCTATAAAATCATTTGGAGAACCTTAACTAAGCCTTAGCGTATAGACACTTTAACCATGGTTCCATTTGGGAGAAAATGATTTTCTTAAATTAATATCTTATACACATAATTGGACAACTTTATCCATTTTACATTTGTTTTTAGTAAAGATCCATTTTTGTTTTCTTATTCTTTCTTGGCGAATCATGTATTGGGTATTTGTTTGAAGTTCAAAGTTTGTACCTTATTAAAGTTGTTTAGTAAAAATTCAATAAATTTAGGGTCATAGTGCGTTTTTGTTGATAAAGAAACTAGATAGGTATATTATTTATAATAATATTTATATTATATATAAAATTGTAATAGTTATGATGTGACATTTGTTATTTTTTTTTTCATGTAGGCAATGATAAACGCTTAAATTGCCAACATATAAAAAAGTGGGCCTAATATTTATTTCAAGAGTACAGACTTTTCAAAATTTAAGGGGTCTATACAATATTAAAAATTCTTAGGGGATGTCCATATAATTTACCTATTAGCTATTATTTTTCCATTCTACTTCTTAAGTATTGTCATTTTGTTCTAAACTTATTATATTATAGAACCAAACGTATCAACATTTTTTTTAGCAACTACATAACATATTATAACTTTGGAATGATGGATTTGAAATTGATTCATTCCATTAGAAAACACTAAACAGTACTCGCGTTACTAAACTATAATGGTATTGGCCAAATGTATCAGCATTTAATCTTAGACTCTTCATATTAGCTGTTTATGATTTGATTGTATTTCATTCAGAACACATTCACTCCCATGTTCTAATGTTAATCATAAGCACATAGCTATCTCATTCTCAACCAATCCTTGATGACATATTCTACACAACATGAGATAAGTCCATTCACATTGCAAAATATATTAGAAAAACAACATGAATTAAGATTGCACTAGACTCAGTAAAAATTTAAATTAAGTGAAAATACATTTCAATATATAAAGAAAAGTCTCCCAAAATAAAAAATTGGGAAAACATGTACATATCATATTACATTTTGTTAATTCACATGTTTCCTTGTCTCGATTCTCTTTTTCATACATGACTCGAAAGTCAGTCTAATCATAGATACGTACAAAAATTTAATAAGCACATCATGAAAAGAAGAGAGACTTTTTACGGCTAAAATTTTATGTGAGGATTTAAAGTACATTTGTCTAAACATAATAAGAGAATAGGAAAACAGACATATGGGTCCTTATAAGGTACCTAATTGTTCCTACTTGACAACTATATTATAGGGTTTTTAGACAAGTTTCAAAACATGGAAGGTTTTGGAGTGGTTTTTAAGACTGAAATAGTACTTGATAGAATCCTAAGCATGATAAGAAATTATAAGATAATATTAAGTTAAAACCTTAATAAATGGTTTAAATAGACGGTTGAGATAGATCATTAGTGATGACTGTCATGTCATTCCAATGATTCGATGGGCAATATTAAAGCCTTCTTTTCTTAGGAATCTATCGACTTTAGATTGAGTTTAAGCAAAGTTAGACCCAAATCTTTATAAGATTTGTAACAAAGAAGTGCAACTCCTTCCAAATGAGCTCAGCTCCTTTAAAAGGATAGCTCAAGCCTTACAAGAAGCTCTTAAAGCTTATAATAGGCCTAACAAGCTCAAAAGACCTCTTTCGTTTGCTTTTTCTTTTTTCTTTTTTTCCTTTGATATACAGGAAAATTGAGTAAAGTTATGAATGGATAAAATGGTCTAGTAATCATTGTTTTAGGTTTACCAAGTTAAATTTTTCTTAGACATTGCTAAATTAGGTTTGGTTTCTTAAGTCCTGTCATGGCATTAAATTGGATCGAGATCCTAATTGTTGAAATAGTCCTCTATATAATGCATTGAAATATAAAATCCCTTAACACCGTCTAACATCTTAATGTTAGGCTGTTTATACATTATGTCGTTCATGGTTAAACTTATAGCCAAAGCATTTGAGATTTAATCTTGACCTATCTAAGACTTGATTTGAACTTTCATAGCCCAATTCAACCTTTCTTCATTTGAATTGAGCCCCCTACAATTAAGTCGCCCTCAACAAGATAGAATTCAAGTATTCAGAAGCACCACCAACCTCACTAGTAATTGTACTGAGCCATTGGCCACAAGTTCGACTTAAAAGAGACAAAGACATCTCAATTCCTAAAGACTTAGGCCTTTTGGCCTAGGTTGGCCAGGCCCAGCCTAAGCACTTAAATGAGAATTGTATGGCAGTAACTTGGCAAATAAGAAGGGTTAAGTTGTCAACAAGTGTATTTCATAAAATTATGAGCGCATCTATGATCATGTCCTACCTTTTGAAAGTGACTTGAGATCATAGTCTACCTTCTAAAGACGGCTTGGCCTCATCCTTTATAAATAGAGGATGGGACCTCATGGTAAAGTTTCTTGAATTTCAGACACTTTAGTGCCCTTTGGGCAAATTCTCCTTTTCTATAACTTTTTATTGATTTAAGCATTGGATTGGTTTTAACAGAGTAGCCTTCTACACCTCCTTTAGCCTTTGCTTTCTATTTTTGTAGGTAACTCAAACATTGCTTGCAAGTTACTAATTTAGCATAATTGAAAATGGCTAATTGAGAGATCACTAGCATCACATATTAATAAAGTTCATTTGATGCAATGACCTAAAAGTTGAAATTATTTCTTTTTTTTTTAAATTAATAAATACATACTCTTGAGTCTTAAAGAGTTGATAAAGCTGCATAAAGTCATTACTCATGGTCTATTTAACCACCATTTAATACACACACACATATTTATATCATTTAAGTTAAAAGACTTTTAAGTAATTGTCATTTTCTAAAATTACAATTTAACCTTTAATCTAATGATAAATAACAACGAAACAAACTTTTCTACTAATTACCAATTAATTTAATAAGGATATATTTGTTAATAGTATAAAAATTAATTGTTGCAGTAAAATTTTAATAACCACTTTAACTTCGCTAAACCATCACACTACCTACTTCTAATGATATCTACTGGAATTACTTCACAATTTACTCCCATACCTTACCACATTATCCACTTCCCTTCACTATGTCATCGGTCATGTATAAACAAGTGGATAACCAAAATTTTAAATCTAAAAACATTGATAAATTATAATTTTTCAATGAAATAATTATTTTATTATATAAAAAAATAATAAAGAGAAATTATTTATGATAGGTAGATGAAGATATATATTCACTCTTCATTAAAAAAGATCTTAAGTATAACTTTTAACACCATTAAAATAGGTGTAGGTATCCGTTAGTGTCCATGTGCGTATATATATATATATATATTTATATTTATATATAACTTACCAATAGGTTCATGACTCTATTTTGCATTTATCAAGGAAAAAAAAAAGCGAAGCTATGAAATCATGGGTTTGCTTTGACATTTTTACGATCATGAAACTATGCATTTTCTATTTCCCTCTTCTAATAGATACGCGACCTACCATCCTTCATAATGCGCTAATGTTACACATGCAACAGTTGTTCCATCATAATTTGTCTACAATAATTAATTTAGTAAAGCAGTATTATTAAATAAATTTAAATAAATAATATACTTAAAAATAATAAAAAATTACAAAAGGGAAGAAAAGTAAAAGTAAATAATAAAAAGGAAAACTAATAGTAGATCTAGCTCACTTAGCGGTAGCTCTCGAGCCTTTGGTGATCAACGATCATTTTTAGCACGGTACCTATGCACGATCCTACCTTGGCCGGTCGATGAAGTAGATTGAGTATTCTGTAGTTTCTTTTTTTTTTAAAGATTTTTTGCTATGTTTTCTCTTTTTTATATGTAATTTTAATCATTTTTAATGCATTTTTTGATTAAATTTATTTAATAATATTGATTTATACATTGATGATTATTTTTATATTTCTCAATATTGTTAAACTTGAAGTTGATCAAGTAAGAAGGGTTTAAAGATCGAAAAGGTCATCTGTGATTTAATTTGAATTGAACTCAGATCAATAAAATATTATAATATAATTCGTATTTAACCATAATGTAATAAAAATTATCTTCATATTTAAAAATTGAAAGTTGTTAACTTTTTACAATTTATTTATTTTACTCGATCTACATTTATTTTTTAGTAAATTGGTATATTTTTTACAAAATTCAAGAAAAATAACATATTTTGATCCGAAATATTTGATGAGTTTTTATAGGAAAAGAGTTAGATTGATTGGGTCAATTACGTCGAATTGGGATCATAGTTATAGTTATAATTACAATTTTGCTTATGTGATTCTACTAGTCTACAATTTTATGAAGATTTTTCGATTTAATTGGTGTATAAAATTATTTTTGTATAAAATTTACATTTTTAATTGAGTTTATATGTAACTCGGTAGAAAATTATATTTTAATCGATTTTACCGATTTTACACATATGAGTTGAATGTGTTAAAAAATGAAAAAATACAATTAAGCTTTTACATGGCATCAACTGTTAGGGTATTACATCATCTTCCCTATCATATTTTATTTTTTTTTCTTTCTTTTTCACTATCTTAGTCACTTATTTTATGTTAATTACCTGCATATAAGTATCAACTTTAATAGTAAAGATTATAAAGAAAACTTTATATATTAGTTTCTACCATTAATAATTTAAACGAATTAAAATGTTTGGTTCTCTTTAATTCATTATTTTTTAAAAAAAATTGGAAAAAGCTTAATTTTGATTTTATTTGTCCTTTTTCCATACATACTAAAGTATATATTATTAAGATTTTTTTATAGAAAAACAACTTAATTTCTACAATTCTTGATTTTCATCATAGATTTAAAGTTAGGAAAAGTATAAAAAAATTTCTAATGTCTATCTATATATACGAATTAGTTTTTAACCTTTCATTTAATCCATTTTAATCTTTAACGTTTTAATAAATTTATGAAAAACTTTTTTTGTTAATTTTTCTATTATGTATGGATACATTAAGGATTAAAATCGATTAAATGAAAAATTAAGAATTGATTTGTATATATAAGTAAATATTAAAAACTTTTTTATATTTATTTGAATCAATTATATGCTGATATGTATTGACAATAAAAGAAAATTTAACAGAATTTAATGAAATAATTTATTTGATACGACTTAAAATGATTGGTGATTAAAATGGAATAAATAAATGTTAAGAATTAATTTGTAATTAGAGATTTTTTTATACTTTTTTTGTAAGTTTTAAATAAAAACTGTAAATATATTTACAAAAATTATAAAAATTTACATTTTTATATTTAGATTTGACATTTCAAGTTTAATAAGTTTCCATTGATTCTAAATAAAATTGCACATGTGATAATCTTGATCAGGATAATTACCAATAAAGATTATAGTGATGACTCGGACCAATCCAGTATTTTTTCACTCCAAGTAAAGCTGCTCGAGTGCGAAACGCATAAGAAGCGGTCGTGGTGGTGCATGTGTGGTCTGTATTTACTCTGCTTCAATTATCCTTCACTCCACACACACACACACACACACAAAGTTGCTACTCGAACTACAGCGTCGGTTCTAGAACATGGAGATTCTCAATTTCCAGGTAACCCCATGTGAAGTAAAGAAACATCATCCTCAATCCTTCTTTCTATCTTCTCTCATCCTAAACATAACTTACAGTTGCATTGAATAGGCTAATGTTTGAATGACCGCTGCCATGAGTGAGTTCTTAAGATGCCATAACCTTGTCATGCAATTATCATAATTCCGAGGGTTTTACATTCTTGCTTCACTTGTTTGAAGCCTTTTTTAATTTCTCCCAGTAGGGGCATATTCTTAAGTAATTGTTATATGGTTAAATGGTTACCGGGTTTTGATATAGAACCTGGAAGTTTGGTGTGATATCACTTTGTAAAAGAAGTACAATGGTGAAATAAATCAACTTCTGGTTTTGGGGCTCAAATTGGTAATTGGTTTCCGTGCTTTGCATGGGATTCTTCAATTTGTTCTAATTTTTATTAAGAGCTTGGTGATGATGTAAGCATGGGAATAAAAAGATGAGATTCCTTGTCATCCGAGTCATTTAATTCTGAATATACATAGCGCGTAGCAGGGATTGTACTCCCAGGAATTGGTACCACTCCATATCTTTTCTCATCATCCTTATAACCCCTCGTGAAACTTGCGTGAAACAGGATGATTGTTAGGTGGTCCAGGAAACATCACAGTAGGATAATGAGATCCACGTGCAGGACAAAGTTCCTATATATGGGGCCATGGTCTTATATTAGTGGAAGGGTGGTGTACCAACCATGTAACTTTGCTCAAACGGGACCATGCCTTTTTTTCTCCATGGAACATTCATTAGAAACATTAGGAGGTTAAGGCCTTGAATGGCCGACTTCTTGGAATAGAATTCCATGAGATCTTGTTTCGTATTGTTTTATTAAGAAGCAGGCAATGTGGGTGCAAGAGTGAGAATCAAAACATACGGCTGCTAGGAATTTAATTTATTAGAATTTTTATTCATCTGTTCTGCAAATTATTGGGATTCCGAAGAATTAAGAACCATGAAACTATTTTTTCTTTGGTCTTCACCAATGTATTCTTGACCGAATTCTCGTTAGAAATAGTAGATAATTGGATTCTCTAAAATCATTTTACATAGAATTAATGTAATGTGGTTGAAATACTATTCCACATAACTAATTGTGCATAGTTTGAATGCTGCCATTTAAATCTTTTGGATTTAGAAGCTTAATCTGCTCCTTGGAAAATTGACATTAAGGTGATATTCCTTATCCTCGAAGACAATTTTGTGTTCAAATTGGTGTCTTCGTAGGAAGTCTAATTATAGTCTGCAGAGAATTAGCTAATATCGCAGGATCTAATTGTTTGACAGAAAATAGTTTAGGCTGAAATTCTTCTTCTTTTAATTTGAAGTTTTCTGGAGAGTCATTCACCAGATAAGATGCTTCTTACAAGTTTTTCGATATCCTTGCAATAAAAAAAATTTATGGCCATTGCAAATACTGCTATTTCTGGTTGGTGTCCCCTGTGGATGATGTCTGAATTAGCTTTTGTCAGTTAAAGGGTACATCTGAATCATGTGGTTGTGGGCCTGTTGTATATGATGATTCCTGCATCCCTTCTTGTTACAGTTTTGCATTCAAGTTTCATGACTAATGCAAGCTACACTGCAGGGCTCATCATCTGTTATTGCTAGTAAATATCCTAAGAAATCAGTACATCATCAGAAGATGCCTCGTCCACTTCCTAAACCATTTCTTCAACTCAATGACAGATCTCAATCACTCCTTTACAACGCTTGCTTAAATCATCGCTTTTCAGGCACATATAGGGGCATTATAAGTGCAGAAGCTGGAAAGCAAGGTTGGGATTTTGGGAGATTTGTGAAAACACTATATTTTTTCAATGGACCTCCTTCTCCAGCTAAGGTTGTGCTTATTACAAGTGTTCCCCATGTAGTATCATGATCCCATATATCATGTGAATGCCAACTAACTTGTACATGTTATTTATATGGTTTATGAAGTTCATTGAATTTATAATTGAGAAATTATCGGGTCCAGCTCCTAGCTCACCTGAGAAGAGAATGGAGTCCTCTGGCATAGTACTAGTAGTCGGAGCAACTGGGGGAGTGGGGAGACGGGTTGTTGATATTTTACGTAGAAAAAGATTACCTGTCCGTGTCTTGGTATCCATCTCTCCTTTCTCTATACTCTTATTTCTTTATTTTATTGTTTGAGAGATGCATAAGAAAAGCGCGCTGAGACTGCTTTTTTCCCAAATATCTCTAACTTGCCTCCCTCTCAATACATTCTTTCTTTAAAATCACTTTAGGCGAGAAATGAAGAGAAGGCAAGGAAGATGTTGGGCCCTGATATTGACTTGGTGAGTTATCTTAAGAACGTTATGCAGGTTGTTTGCAATTGCATTATAGAATTTTTTGTGCATCTATTTTCACAATTCATATTTTATGTAAACTTGACACATTTAGTTTGACAATTCATGTGGATTGGTTGAGGAACAATGCGCTATGTTTTGGGCCTATTTGATTTATTTATTAATCTTTAATACAATCTTTAAAATGTTAGGTTATTGGAGACATCACCAAAGCTGGCACTTTGCCACCTGAATATTTTAAAAGAGTCAGGAAAGTCATTAATGCTGCTTCTGTCATTGTTGGCCCTAAGGAAGGGGACACTCCTGATCGGGCAAAATACAGTCAAGTATGACGCAAATAGATATTCGATTCTCATCTCTTATGTATTCTGGCCATCATTCAGTAATGAGAATCTTTAAGTTTCTTATTTGTGCAGAACTTTTATGAGACAAAGCTTGTAAATGTGATTTTGAATCTCTAACATGGAATTTTGTTTATGTACAGGGAATCAAGTTTTTTGAACCAGAGGTGACATACTTAACTCATATCTTGTTGAATAAGAGTTTATTGTGTCAAATGTTTTTTAACCAATGAATTTGCTTTTCCAATTCGCTAATGTAATGAAATATGCAATTTATTTCATTTGACCAGATCAAAGGTGATTCACCTGAAATGGTTGAGTTCGTTGGAATGAGAAATTTGATTAATGCTGTGAAAGACAGTGTTGGTCTACGTGATGGCAAAATACTGTTTGGTGTTCAAGGTATGGTATGAACATTGTATATTTGGACTATAAGTCATGGTGAGTTGAAATGTATTTTGACTTTCCATGAAAAGCATGATCATGCATATATCAATTTGCTTAGATTACTGGTAAAGGAAAAAGCTGGTTTGGTATGTATGATATCAATATTGATGGAAGAACAGTTCAGCAGGAGGTTATCCACATGAAGTACATTTCAACTTAACCATGGGAGATTCCTTTTTTCAGGTGATACATTTAAGGAGCTTCCTTGGGGTGCTTTGGATGATGTTGTGATGGGAGGAGTTAGTGAAAGTAGATTTTTGATGGATCGGTCCAGTGGTGAAAATGGTGGACCAACAGGAATCTTTAAAGGTTGGTTGACAAATTTTCTTCCATTGGCATCTAATTGCTGGTGCAGCAGAAAATTCTCCAACTTGATTAGGAAGGTTTGATGTGTTTCTTTGTGTCTTTGTAGGTGTTGTTTCCACTGCGAACAATGGAGGGTTTACAAGTATCCGAACAAGGGTATGATATATTTTAAGACTTAAGATGCAAGCATTACACTGTGTGACCTAGATAACATATTGATTGAAAGAATCTTGGACTGGTCCATTTCATTTCTGATTGATGTCAGTGCTTGTAAAATCGTTGACAGTTGGTAAACTCATTATCATTTCTCCACGACTTCTTCTCAACCCTTTGTACGTAAAAGTCCTAGAGCCATTGAAAGTTGAATCTTTAATATCTCCTTAAAAAGTTTTTCTTTTTAGAAGACATATCGGAGGTCAGTAATTCTAATATTGTTTGGCTTTTGAGCAGATCTAGTTGCTGCTGGTTAAAGCTTGAAGGAGAAGTCATATCCTTGTTATCCTTTTGTTTAATCAGACAGATATATCTATTTTTTGCACCTTTTTTTTATCCAATTAGCCTTAGATAAATTACCTTGGTTACCTAATGTAAGCGAAATTTATTGTTCTTCTTCAATAACCTAGTCTTTGCTACTCTTTCAAGTCATGGAACTTTTGTTTGGGTGTTTGTTACACAATGGCAGTTGAACTATTCATTTGGATAACTGTGGAACTCATGATGGTGTTTTGCAAGCATCTATTTCATAGAAAGAATTCTATATCACTAGTCCGCTTTATAAATTACATCACTCTCATGCTTATTTAGTGCTAAGGAGATGGAAGAGCTTATTTCACGTCACTTATGTTAGGGATATAGTTTACAAAATAAAAATGATTGGCTTGTTTTGTTATTTTTTATTTTAGACAGATTATATTGTGAGTCTTTTAGTGTACAATTATTAGCACATCATTATCCTTTGGCTTTAGAAGTTGATATAGGTATTCTTAGATGAATATCTTCTTATTTTTAGAAATTATTGGCCCTAGGTGTGTACATATAAGTTATCTCACAAGAGAAATAAACAAGTCAGAAAGTATCAATTAATGTTATCTTTTTTTCTATATTTTGTTCATGAGATTGGGGGATTCTCTCTAATGGACTCTTAACTGTTTCTTTAAATATTTCATAGTTGACTAGATACATATGGGTCTCTAAACAACTTATATCTCTGAGCTGTTAGATGTTAATTCAAATATGATCCTTGTATTAGCACCATGTCTTCCTTCTTGTGCCACTGTACTACTTGATTGAATATTTGATGGTATGAATTTTCCTTGGCCTGTTATCTTCTTTTGCGAGTTCTCATGAACCTTCAGATCACTAAAAAGAAGATTTAATTTTATTTCTTTCCAGAATTTTCAAGTACCTGAGGATCTTTCAGCTTATGATGGTATAGAAATGCGCGTCAAAGGTGATGGTTGCCGCTATAAACTAATCATTAGAACTAGCCAGGATTGGGATACTGTTGGTTATACAACTAGCTTTGACACCACAGGAGGACAGTGGCAATCAGTAAGTTCAATTGGACTAAAAGGTGACTTTTGCAGCTTGATTGAATGAACTATTTATATGTTTATTTGCACTTTTCAGATTCGATTGCCATTTTCATCTTTGAGGCCTATCTTTCGAGCACGTACTGTAACCGATGCGGCACCTTTTGATCCAAGTAGTGTCGTATCTCTACAGGTAGATTTTCTGCATTTTGGCCAGATTCTTGTTATAAGGATATGCCATGACATTGTTCTTTCTATTGATTTTGTAATGCTGCAGTTGATGTTTAGCAAGTTTGAGTATGATGGGAAATTGAATCCAACTTTTGTGGAAGGTGCATTTGAGCTTCCCATCTCCAGCATACAGACGTATATAAACGAACCTATTACGCCGAGGTTCATAATTTATTTTCTTACTCTAGTATATTTGGTCTTTCCTACACTAGTGATCTTTGTTGAAGGATTATATATTAAGATCCACAGCAGTTGACAAGCTTGAGCTTCTAATCAATTAGTTATGGATCTAATTCTATGTGGTTTAAAGTAAGTGGTAATAGGCATGGTTCCAGATGATGCTATTACACCCCACTTTAATTATTTTTACGTGATGGCTTTAATCAGTGTTCAATTTTATTTAGTTTCAGAGCAGAATAGTTGGACTGCACTGCATTACTGAAATATAAAATAGAACTTGTGAAGATTATTAGATTATTTGTATTGTGGAACATAATGGAGAAATCGTGGACAATCCATTATTTTATCATCCAATGGTGCGCAGTCAGCTCTCAAAATGTTGTCATAGAGCTTTTCAAATGTTTCCACAATGCATTAAAATTCCTAGAGCAATAAACTATCAAGGAAAAGTGCTGCCTTTTTTAGTATGTTACATGTGATACAGAATCCTCTGGAAGCCTAGAAGGTGTTTGTAAAAGCATATAACATAGGAATACACAAGTTTTATACTTTTAAGATCAGGTCATCCTGGATTTTATAAAATTCAATATAATATTAGAGCAAGAGGTCATAAGTTCAAGTGTCTATGGCATCATTTTGCCGCTATTTGATTAAGTTATCCACTTTATGGGCTTCAATCATAGTCCAGCTTGTGTTAACTAAGAAAAAAATAAGAAATATATCATATTTATAAGCTTAAGTGTTTAACTTAGATAGTTTCTATTGAAAGTACCAATAGCTGTTAAGCTGTTTCCGATTGCTTTGATTGGTGCTCTTTGCTATGCACTGGTAAAACAAATCAACTTGTACGGACTGGAATCACTTCTGGGATGTGTATGTCTCATAGAATCAGACTCTATGCCTGAAAAGTCCATCATCTTTCTATCAAAATTATATTGGTTAATTTACTTTGAGGATGTTTACCTTCTTAGCCTTAAGTTGCGTCTCGCTGGAAGATTGCAGTCCAATGTCTAGGCAGGAGTCAACTTACTGCTTTTCTTTTGTCCTTTTCAATGAGTAAAAAGCTCCGCTAAGTGATTTGTGCAGTTAGGATAAAGTACTAGCCTTAGGGGTTTTTGATAGAAATTATGGTCCTGATGGAAAGGTGACAGAGGGAGGATTGTAAGAGAGAGAGGAATTCTTTCACTTTTTATTTGTGAAATTAATGGGTGAAGAAAAGGAGAGATTGTGCTTGCAGTTGCCCTTCATTGGAATGCCGTCTTTGTCTTTGAGGTGAAAACTAACCATCATTTTCTAACAAAATTAAAATGACAGTAGATGATTTCAGTATATGAATGGGAAAAAATAAACAAGAAATTCTAGAAATTTGTCTTGTGAATTTTCTTTATTTTATTTTACTTTTGGCAGGTTTGTACATGTTGGCTCAGCAGGAGTGACAAGACCTGAAAGGCCTGGACTTGATCTTACAAAACAGCCGCCTGCTGTGCGCTTAAACAAGGAATTGGGTTATATACTTACATATAAGTTGAAGGTACAGTTAAATTGCTCTTTCCTTATATAAATTTATCTGCCGATGTACTTTAATAAAAATGAAAGAGATTTAAATCCTAACATCAACAGAAAATCTCGGGATGGCAATTATCATATTTGCCATTGAGTCTTAATTCTGTGCTTCTTAGTTAAAGAAACGGTGAACTTCCTTTGCCCACTGAATTTTCATATTTCATCTTAATTTTACCCAAAAAGAGTTTCCATCTTATTTATCTCCCTGTTGGTTTGGTTCCTTACTAGGGATTAGAGAATATCATTTGTACCTCCATTGACTCATCTAGGAATTGCAAATGCATGTAGATGTGTTGCATGGTTTATGAATCACCCAGAAAACCCAGAAAATTGAGGAACTGATGAATTAGGAAACTCTGGGAGTTCAGGGGGAATACATAGGAAGACCATCTTTTGTTTAGTTAGGGTAATCTTTTTACGTCCTGTGCTGAGCTCTTGACATTCTCAATTGACAAGAGAAATGACAAAGATGGAAGGATTTTCTAAAACATCATACATCTTGCTTGTCTGTTATTTCTTCTGAGCCTGCTAAATGCCTGTCCAAGAAGTGAATTGAGGATTCGTACTCTGATACAATTCTTGTTAGTATTATAGTGTTGGTAAAAAGAAAGGGGAGTGGCATATTGGTAAATAGGAGGAAGTGGGGTATTATAAATAGGGGATCTGAGTTAGAATAGGAAGTTGGATATTTAGTTAGAAACTTGTGATTTAGTTAGTTTGAGCAATTGTGCTTCTGGGTGAGTCTTGTACTCACGTGTGCAAGATTTTAGCTCATGGCTCTCAACTTGTGAGAGATTAGGATTCTTGTAATCAATTTTCACTATACTCCATTGAACAAAATCTAAAATATATTTTTATTGATATTTTCTGGTGAAAATTAATTATAATAAATTCCATCGTTGCACACTCTTTATTTAGCCATCCGTTTAGCACATAACTTTTGATTGAGCTTTTCCTTAGAGTTGTGAATATGAATATTTCTGAATTAGGGAGAAGATTTGATACGGGAGAGTGGAATTCCTTACACAATTGTGAGACCATGTGCATTGACTGAAGAGCCTGCTGGTGCAGATCTTATTTTTGATCAAGGAGACAATATTACGGTATGGTATTTTCTCATTGGGTCTAAAATTTTCCTGCCCCTTTTCTCCTTCTGTGCAGTCCCTAATTGTCTTTTTTGTTTTAGCATTTCAAACAAAATATGCCACTCTCTTGGCTTATACTTAAAATTTTGACAATTTTGTATAATGGGCTTTTTTCAAATTGCTAAGCATCATTATCTATTTAGGGGAAGATTTCGCGGGAAGAGGTTGCTCTCATTTGCATAGCTGCTTTAGAAAGTCCAGATGCTTGTGACAAGACTTTTGAGGTATGCCACTTGAATATAAAATTAAGCCTTGTTAAACTTTCACAAAGTCAGTCCATATGCTACTCACTAGGTTAAATTTGCTGCATGGAAAATGATTGTTAGGGTGGATATTTGAGCCTATATGTCCATTCAATTGAAATATATGTTTTGATGTTTGACATAAGCAGAAAGTTGCTATCATAGTTTATATACTTGTTAGAAATCTGAAGCAAGAGACAGGATACATGGATTAATAAGCAAAGTCTTGGTTAAATCTGGGGTAATGGATATTTGTTTAAATATTAACAGAACAGTCTGTCTCCATGATGTTAAAGCATTCTTGAAGACAATCAGTAGTGGTAGAAACTTATGTCTATTGTCGATATGAATGACCAAAAAATTGAGTTAAAACATTTCATACTTGTACCATGTTAGAAACCTCTTGAGGAATATCTTTTGTAACTGTGAATAAAGATTATCTCGTTATTTATGATTCCATTTTGTGCATGTTAGGAGATATTGTTACATTTATCATCATCCCTTATTTAGGAAGAGTGGAGGTTCAGAAGCTTGTATAAATATGCAACTATTATCATTAATAATACAAGCAAGAAAAGTCATCTAGAAATTAATTGGCATGGTCTAGGAGTAGTATAAAATAGTTTATAAAATCAGAGGTTTCTCTCTAATGAAATCTCAAACCTGAATCCACAATAGTTTAAGCCAAGAAGGTCAGAGTGTCAATAAAGGAAAATTCATTCTCACGGTTGTGTTTTCTACATGCCCATTAACTAAACTCTAAAGTCAGGACCATAAATATCTATCGTAGATATTATCCGATTATGTTCTTATGAGGATTATGCTTCCTTTCTTGTCTCTACTTTTTCAATATTCGTTACACTATCTGCTTGCAGGTTAAAAGTACAGTACCATTTAGTGAACCTTTTACAGTGGACCCCAACAACCCACCTTCTCAGAAGGACTACACTGTATATTTCAAAAGCTTGAAGAAAGGCATCACAGGGAAAGAGATGCTTGAAAAGAGTTCAGTTCCTGTCTAGTGCATCAAGATTCAGCTTTGCTTCCTGCATCAGCACCACATTACACTTTGTAAGTATAATGTGCGAAAAATCTTTTGTTCGGTTCCAAGGACAGTGTGTTTTAACACTATTCCTTTCTACTTCACATGTCAGCATATAATTCTTTGGTTATGCATAAGCGTTGCAAATGTTAAGCTGTATCTGCGTATTTCATGCAGGATTATGGTAATAAGTTAAAAAAAAAAAACAGACGCCACAACTGAAGCTACAGATGTTTTCACGTGAAGAACAGAGTAATTAAGCATGGATAGAGCGTCTGGTCTTTCGATATGCACAGTTTTGTGTACATTCACACTGGCCTTTCTTTTTGAGGTAATACAAGGAAACTCTAATGTTTACATGTTTGATTTTGGTAAATGTAAGTGACTCTTGAGTTTCATTATGCAGAAGTAATATTAATGTAGAATGTCTAAATCTGTATGAACTTTTTGAGCAGCTCCTGAAACAAACCGAAGTTTGATAAATCGAGTGATTCCTTCTTCTTTTTTTTTCGTCTTTTTAATTTTTTCAATTAGTTGTTAATGAATGTTCATATAGAAACAATGCTCCAGAAAAATGCTTTGAAAGATCTTTCATATTTTGTGAATTCGGTAATGTGATCTGATATCCCCTGTTTTTCCTAGAAAGCTTTTCTTTTCTTTGAAAATTTGAAATTGTGAAGTTGCTAACCAAGGTCATCAAACATGTAATTCTATCTAGAATCGGAACATATAGAATTGATAGGATCATATATACCAGGTAAAGTTGTAAAGTCATAAATTTGATTTCATAAATCTACCAAAAGTTTATACTTAAACTATTTTGTATCAGTTTTGACTAGGAAAAGCTCATAAATTAAACTTGTAAAATTGTGTGAATTAATTCATGAATTTTACAACCATATTGCCAACAATTTTTGTTTGTGTGTGTGTGTGTCCATATAGGCAACAACAGTTTATATTTTAGAAGGGCGTGCATGCATGTGCTTATCAAGAGGTGAGAATATTTAAGATTTATTTATACCACAGCCGATATTCAATACCCACAGCCATAATTCTATGTTCACATATACTTGAATAAATTAACATACAGTAGCAATTTAAGGTAACTTCTAGAAATCCAAAAGTGATTTATAAAATGGTGATTTGCTAACAAATAAGTCTTTAAAAGGTTATCTAAGACGATAATATTAATTCATAGCAACAGCCTCCAAATAAATGTCCTTACAACAATGGAACCTTGACCTAGACTGTTGTTAGTAACAAGGCTCATATTGAATTATGAAATATTATGTATCTTATCTTATTGATACATACACTTGTTTATGTTAAATTTGCTAACCCTATTGATGTCTTCCCGATCTATGTTTGATTTTTGAAACACGTTTTCTAATTATTGCATATTGTATCATGATATTTATAAAAGTAAACTAGAGATATATCCCTTTATATATGTTTTTTTATAGAGGTGACCAAATACAGGGTAGGTAAGATATATGGCTCTACTTGTATTTTATCATTTGGATATAGGTTTCGAAACTTTGCTATCCGCACTTACTTTGTGGTACTCTGAAATCAGCTTAAACTATATATTCTGTAAATTATATAGGGTATAAGATACCTTATAGAATTTATATATGTTTATTTTCTTTATAAATTTTAATATGATTTTTTAAAACATTAATTAAAACTTGAACCTTTTATTTTTCAAAAGCAATTACTCAATTTAGCCTATTTTTCAAATGATCCCAATGAATATAATAAATTGAGGTATATTTTCGATCAATTTTTTTTCTTAAATGATTTTTTTAATCATTATTATTATGGATGGATTTTTATGGAAATATTATACGAAATATTCTTTGTGTAAATGAAACATTCATTTTATAATAATTTCATTGCGTAGATATTTAAGGGAATAAGCACATTGTTTTAAAAAATGAAAGTGGTAAATATCATACTTAATGCTAGATTTATAAAGTTTATTGGGAAAATTGTAAAAAACCCTTCTATACTTTGATTTTGGTATGGATTGATCTCTTAAAATTTTAAAATGATATTTTTAATCTCTTAAACTTTTATAAATTAGCAAATAATCTTCATAACTCTTTTAAATTTTAATTTTGGTATGTAAACACCCTTTATGGTTTAAGTGTATAAATATCCCTTAAACTTTCATTTTGCTATGTAAATATCCCTTAAACACCCTATAGTTTGGGGAGATGCCAAAATCAAAGTTTAAGGGTTATAGGGGTTGTTTTGCTAATTTATCAAATTTAGAGGATAAAAATTCTCACTTTCAAAGTTTAAGGTGTTAATTCATACTTAAGTTAAAGTTTAGTAGGGTTTTTTGCATTTTTCCCAAATGTAAATAAAATATTTATAAGATTATATAATTTAATAATTATAAATGTAATGATAATATATGATTAAACAATTAGATATGGGAAAATGAAGACATAACATGGAAAACAAAATAAAACATAAATTAAAACTAAAATATTTTCTTTTCTTAAGGTACATGTATTGGTAAAATAATCTTTTTATATTTTAAGAAAATTAGATTTTACTCTAATAATAACACCAAATCTTTTATTAAAAATAAAATAAAGAAATTATTTCATATAGAAAATATAAAAAACAAGTTTCACTAGATATATTTAGCAAATAAGGAAAGAGTAGGAAGTAAATGATGATGGAGTTAAGGCTAAAGACGAAATATAGAAGGTAAGGGATTAATAAGCATTTAGTTTAAAGTTTCCGATAGGTTTTACTTTATTTTAATAACATGATATCTTTTATTTATTAATTTTATTTAATTACTTTAGGTTGGAGACCTTGGAACTCGTATCTTATATGCTTTGAAGCATAGGGTACCTTGACTTTTTATTAGTATCTTATCCTGTAAAAATAAGTTCCAAAAAACTAACATTTGAAATTTATCCTATAATCTTAATTATCTATCTAGAAATTTTCTGATCGAATAGGGGCTAGATAGGGGCCCCGTATGATAGGGTTATTCACTCACCTCTAGTTCTTTATGTATTTTAACCCTTATCTTTAAAATTAAGCTCTTTATTCCCAAATCTTTAATAAACGTGCTTCAACAATCTTATGTGACCATGTTTTTATTGGAAAAATTAACAAAAACAATTTAAAAATTAGTTGTGAAACATTTGGAAACAATAAAAGGGAGGAAAGTTCTTGCTCCTTTTTATGATGTTATATAATTCTTCTAATTTTGATGAATTCTTGTATCATTTTTTAAGAACTTAAATGAGTTGGATATAATTATCAAACTTGATATATAATTAACAGTAACATTAATTAAATAAGTTGCAACAAAAATTAAGAAAAATGGATAAAGAAATCAAACCAGGATTTAACAATGACCTTACTTTTCATAATTACAAATTCGCTCCTTACCAGAACTCAATCTCTTCATTAATATTATGTCATATTTGATATATATGAATGGTTTGGAATTGAGTAGAATCGAATGAGGAGTGCAATGACAAATCTTTTTGCATGTTTAGAATTGTCAAAGAAACAAAACGAAATTAAACACATATATAATAATAATTGTTAAAAATACTCTTAATTATTGAATGCCATAAGTTAATTAAAGGTTAAATAAGTAATTTGATTAATAAGTACGATTCTAGCTTTTAAATGCGCTTTCAAATAAAGGGAAAGAGAATGAAACCTATAAGGGTGGTTTCATTTTGATCCATTCCTGTGTAATAAATATGGAATTTTTGAAGAATTAAATGAGTTGTATATAATTAATAAACTTACATATATAATTAACAATAAATGATCAAAGTAAGAATTGGATAACAAATGTATTTTGCTCTCTTCTCTTGCTAAAAAATCTGCTTTCTGATGTGCTTATGGGGTCTGCAAAGGAGCTAGCAGTCCGTTGGACGAATGGTAACATTTCACCGCAAGCTCTAGAGCTAGTTAACAGGTTTAAGTTTTTTTTTTTAAGTCATGCAACGGAACATTTGGTCTTGGCAAGGCATGCTCCTAAGCATTTCAATAGACTTCCAAGCTTCTTTATTGATTTGTGCATATTGCACTACTTATTTCTAAGTACTTGTCAACAAGCTCATGAGTTTGTGTTGAGAGTTTTGTGAAAATTAGAAAAATTGACAGTGCCTTTATAAATCATTTCAAGAGCGCTTTAAACACGTAAATACATCATATGAACTTAATTAAATTGTTTAGTCTCTCAAACATCTATCATTGGACTCCTAAGTTCAACAACTTCTATTAAGCTAAAATAGTCATTTAGGAGTCCAAATACATGCATTTAAGGATTTGAGATTATAAATGCTCAATTTAAATATAAGGGGGATACATAAAATACATGGGATAATACATATGAAAGTACTTGAATTTGCTCATTTGAGTACTAAACTTTTGATTTTGAATAGTTTAGTGTCTATTATGTATGTAGTATTTATTAACTGCAGGCATTTAAATGAACAGATTTTCAAGTTTTAAATATTTGGATATTAAATTACCAAAAATCAAAAGTTCGAGTACTCTTATATGTATAATCCCTAAAACACATACAAGTTAAAATATGCACAATTTACTTTAATGCATCCGCGATGTGTATGCTTAATAACATGCATAGCAATTTAGGAACTAGATGGGAGATAAACAAAGTTAAAGGGTTAGTGGGTTACAATAAACCAAGGGTAATGGGTTAGTGGGTTACTAAGTTAGTTTTCTATTGATGAAAAATGGAGCAAAATTTCGGAAATAAGAGTTACAATTGGAATGAATGGTATATTTACTTTAGTACCCCTAATTACATGTTCTTTTTGTTTTAAATAAATAATTAGTTAGGAACTATTTTGTAAATTAAAAAATGAAAACAACTTATAATCAATAAAGACATCAACAAGTAGTTATTGAAGAATCTTTGCCTTTAGTAATATATATTATATATAAGATTTATACTAACAAATAGTTTTTAATGATACATTAATAGGAGAGAGAAATATATTAATTAGCAATTAATAGTAGTAGTGACCTTCAAAGTTGAGGGGTGAGAGAACTTCCCCCACAAACTTTTCATGAAAATTTATAGTTTTTCATGGTTGAAGGGTGACCTACCTAATATTGAAATAATATTTGAAATTATCTTATAAAAATTTTAATGCAAATTTGTAGTTTTCCATGCATGAAGGATGCCCGAGTTAATATTGAAATAATATTTGAAATTATCTTATAAAAACCTAAATCAACCAAGGTACTATAACCGCTCGATCGAATGCCCACTGCCATCATGAACCACTAGCACGAGCCATAAAAACCCTAGGGAACCTGCCTTAAGCTCGATGCGGTTCGACCTACGAGAGCCACTAGCCCGAGCCTCTAGGGAATAACGTGTGGACTGAGGAAGTGCAACCTAAACCCGTTGCCTTTGAGCGAACCATCAATTGTGATTTTGTGAGTTTGTGGTTCGAGCCGCCGACGTGAGCATAAGGGTGTGTTTGTTCTCATCTATTTCCTATACACATATCTATTAGGTTTCTATCGTGTTTTTATTATGTACATTTGTCTTTTTATTATTATTTTTATTTTAGTATCTTAATTATCTAAATATTGGGTTTTAAAAGGTGTCAAGGTAACATCAACATGATACCAAATCACGAGAGTTAAGAAGGTGTCGGAGGAATTTACTTATTTTCCATTGTCATTACCTTATCAAATGAAAGTTTGTTAATTCAGATCAGCAATGTTAAATGAGATGTACACAACATTCATGTATGCATTTGTTAGGAGCTTTTTCGTGGTTCCAACTAAAATACTTTAATTTATATAGGAATGCTTTATGATTAGCCCAATATATTAAAAAAATATAAAAAAACCAACTCATAGTACAAAGTTAACCCCATCATTTGTTTCTTTCATGAAGACTAGAAATGTCAACAAATCCCTTGGGATTTTATGGAGTTTGTAGTTACCGAAAACTTTTAGTGATAATTAATGGTGAAAGGTGTGAAGTTAGCTAATGATTGTTAGTAGTGATTAACAATTATGGAGAATATTAAAAAAAAAATAAAGTGTAAAATTCCTTGTTTTCCTTTATTATTTCCTGTGGTTATTTAACCCCCATCACATATAGTCGACCATTGTGGTTACCTCCCAGAACTACTCCCATTAAAATTTACTAATTTCCACGACCTCCTAAAATTATTATTATGATAATATCTGAGAGTTTTAAAGTTGTTATTACAATAAATCTTAAAAAATATATAAAAAAGGAAAGTTCCAAAAACATGTCATAATTTTTCCTAATTACTTCATGGCTAGAAAAGTGAACACCACCTATGAGATTGTGCATTAATGATTAAGCTCTCGGTCATATGGGCACGGCAAGAACATCATCACCGTTCAGTCACCGCTTTCACTATCGTACCTTTCAAAAGAGATTATAGGAAACGAATTCGCTGCTCTCCATATTGTCGAGATTAGATGCACTCAGAATAATCAATTTATTCATCGTACCCATCCCCTTAATTTGACTTTGAAGGCTCAAATTTTACGATTTGTTAATAATAATTACCTAAGGAAAAGAAAGAAGGGGTGAAACACGAAATAGGAATTATTTATTATTTGTTCACTATTTGGCGAATGACGTCAAATAAGAGCAGAAGGCACAATCTGCTTAAGCACATAACCATTTTCCTGCTAGGGCCGATCCTAGAAATTGAATCTATGACAGAATATAGACAGCTCCAACACCAAAGCCTCGGGTTCTTCAAACACATAACATAAAAGACGGTTTTATTCTTTCCAGTCTTTTGTATCAGAAGGTTTAAAAAATACTTGGACCCACTAATATCCTTGTGCAGGTTTTGAAGGGGGAAAAAAAAAAAGGAAGAGGAATAGACCTGATTTTGAACATTATATATCCTATATGGAGTCCAGATGAAATGATTGTTCAGATTTTACGTTTTGACAAATTAACAGTCTCCGAAGAATCTATAGGACATTTTGTCTGGCATAAAACAGTTCACACGAGCTTCAAAGCTGTGATTAGGTAAGGAGACCCTCTTCATTCTCTCATTTCCTTATCAATTTGACAATTCTATTCACATTACCATCATCTTGAACACTTAACCATTTGTTGAAATCATGCATGGAGATATCTCCTCTTTTTATGGAATTCTCAAGTCAGGTTCATTATAGTTTACTTCGTGTATTTTTCCTCAAATTTGGGTAAGCTTGCTCATAGCCTATTAATCTACTTCGGTTCCCTGGAGTTCTCATTTTGTTTTTTCCTACGAGTATGGGCATGGGTGTTCTTTTATTTATATCTTTATGGCTGTCAACATCTGGATTTAAATGAGTGGGTTCTTAAGCGTGTGGTTGCTATATTTCATAGGACGCACTACAATGTTGGATCCATGTTTGGAAGATCCATGAATTGTGTACAATGGTTTTCCTTTTGCAAAAATTTAATTAACACAAGTATGTCTGGATTATAGCCGTCATCCTCGAATGCGACCAACGAAACTTTACGTTGGTTTGGTTCGTAAGCGTCCATAACCGTTATCTTCGAGCATAACCACCGCACTGCATTAAACATTAGAAAATATACAGAGAAGGAGAAGGATTGGCACAATGGTGCTCTTTTTCTAAAGCGTAACCGCAGCACAACTACCGCGCAACTGCTGTGTCTCACACGTGTACTGGATTTTGAACTTGGCAAGAATAATTCAGGCGGCAGAGTTTGCGATTTTGGCTCTTCTTATTAGCCATTTGTAAATTTTTTTCAATTTATAAATCAATGATTGAAATCATCTTAATTTTTAAATTATCTTATAATGTACATCAACTCTTTTTCTTTTAATCTTAACCGTTAATTATATTTGTAATATACAAAAGGGATAAATTAAGAGAAATTGAGAAAAAATAAATAGAGATAATTAATTTCTTACATCAAATGGTATGGCAAAAAAAGAAAAGAAAAGAAAAAGTAAAAGTTAGATTCCATGTATATCCTTCATTGCCTCATAGCATCTTCAAGAACACAAATATAGTTGCAAGAAAACAAGAATATATTTCTAGGTTGTCTTTGCATGTAATAATGCAAGACTGGAACCATTTTGCTAACTACAACTACATACCTTAAACCAAAATCTTAGTTTTCGAGGTTGTCTTGCATCCATTACTCTTCTAAGTTTTGCACTCATTTCGCGGTCGCTGAATATCTTCCCTGGCGAGCTTAAGAACACATTTCTTTGCACCGGAGGAGACCATAACCCACTCTTCTCATAATCGAAATCGAATTCGGACGCGTCGAAGAATTTCCGAAGAAGGCGGTCGGACACACTCTTGGGAACCATTTGAACCCTTATAGTTGGTGAATTCTCTTGCAACGAATGTGAAGATTGTATTTCGTGAATAGGCATTGATGACTAAAGGTAGAATTTGTGGAGCTGCTGGAAAGTGGACAACATCGGTACCGGTATGGTCCTTTTAGCAAATTAAAGATAGACTAACTGACATAAGACAAAATGGTAAGTTTGAGATGAACCTCTTAAAACTTTTTCAAAACGTATTTTCACCGCCTTCTAATTTCTGAAAACATACACATATCTCTAAACCCTCGCCATAACCCTAAAATTGTTTGCTCTTTATGACCTTTGTTAGCGACGGTTTTGAGGATACAAGTAGAAAGGTAGAAAAAACACGTTTTAAAAGTTTTAAGGAATCTATTCAGATCGAACTAATGGTTTTAGGATGTATTTTATAGATAAAAGATGAAGAGGCCATGTGTGACATTGTTCAATCATTGAGAAATTCTGAGTTGCATCCTTTTGCTATTGGGTTTGGGGATATGAATTTCATCAGGTGATGGGGATATAAATAAGTGGAAGTTAGCACCGTTTTGTGCTGAAAGGTACCTTCAATGCCCAATTCTCATTTTATCTTGTTACAGGATTGTTTGGTGGACATGACACACATGTTCTCCTTAGTGGACCACACTCCATGGGTCTTTGCTGTCAATGCTCGAAACTTTTTATTTTGGCGGAAGCTAAAATGGGTTTTGGCTAGTCGACCTAAGGCTTAGCATATTCGGCCTGTCAGCTTATAACTTTGGCACGTGAACAGATTACAAAGGGGGCATCATAATATTTCTAATCTTGAAATTTATGGAAGTTTAGTCGATCTAATCGTCCAACTTAGATTAGTGAAATGATAATAAATATGATTATAAAATAACCCTTGTCAATATCATGGCTCTCTTTTTTAATGCTTTTAGGCAACTTTTAATAGGTTCTTTTTTTTTTTTCCTTTTTTTCTTTTCTCTCACAATTTAACGGTTAAAAGTTAGTTAATAACCAAAACAAAAGGTAACTAATAGATATTTTTTTACCACAACGAGTCTAAAAGTTTCTAATTGTTGTTGATATGATATTCATTGGTTATATAAATCATTGCTAATTATCTTCCACAGTCCATGTATAACTTTATTGTCATAAGAGTATCACAACATCTCCCTTTCTAAGCACGTGAAATTCTCATTGTGAGCCATTGTGATTGAGCCCAATTTTTCCCATATTTTATTGTGTGAATTGTACACCAGTTTGGGAAAAAAAAGAAGAAATAATTGTCCACTTACTAGTAAGGGTTTAGCTTTATAATACTTATATAATGCATTAATTCTTTTTTTTTTTTTCGAACTATAAAGAAGAGAGATTTAAATTTTAATTTATCTCAATGGGAAGTTAATGGCAATTAATTTAAAAGTAGTTAATAGCCAATTCAAAAGATGGTTGATTAATCTTTTCAGTAGTTAGGCTCAAAAGTTAGTAATAAGTATTAACTTGATATTTATTACCTTAAACTTATAAACCATCGATAACACTACTGCATAATCCATGTAGCTTTACACTATGTTTGTCATGAAGGAAAGATGAGAGAAAGATAGGGAAGGGAGGAATTAGGGGAGAAAATAGTACGATTCCTTTGTTTGGTATAAGAGGGAAAATAGGGAGGAAGGAAAATGAGATGATTCAATTCTATGGGTTCCACATTTTTGTTTTTTCATCCAAAATTGGAGAGAAAGAGGAGGGAAAAGGAAAGAAAACATTAAAATTACCAATCTACCCCTCCTTTTACTTACTTTTCCTTCTTATGTTATTCTTTGTGGGTACTTTGGTGATTTCAATTTATGCACTTTTTTTTTTTTTAAATCTTTAGCAATTATTAGCATTTGTTCCATTTTTCTGCCCTCTATTACCCAAATATATCAGAGAAAGGATCTAATACTCTCATAATTCATTTTCTCCACATTTTTTCCTGCCATATTCTTTTCTTTCACATTCTTTTCCTCATGTCAAATAAAATGTTAACGGTATAAGATATTGTATACATATTAGAAGTAACACGCATTTGTGAAATTGCACAACTTGATGAGGCCATATGGAAGTATGATTACAAACAAAACTATCACCATCCATTCCACTGTTATTTCTGTAACTAATCCACTTTCTTTCATATTTTTAACATTCATAGTTGTACGTTACATAAAGCGTATGGTCCAGAGTAGAATAAAAAAATAATTGGATCAATAAGACAGATGAGTGTTTTCATGGCTTACTACATCACATTCATGGATGACCCTTAGTATGATGTGGCATTATTGAGGACTCTCATTTTCCATATACACAAGTTGTCTTATTATTACCGAATTTTTGGAGAAATGTTGATTAGTTGTTTTGAGTTGGACAACGTGAGTGGGTTTGAGTGGAGTCGAAACCCAGCCATCGTTGCATTTTGATTTTTGTTGCAAATTCATAAAATAATGGCCTCATACAAATGCACAATGCTAAATTTGCACACTTTATAAGTTTTATTTAATCAACATAGTAACATAAATATTTATTTCTCAATGGATCAATAATATACTGGTTTTTATTCAGTTACTTGCTAGCTAATTAGTTATTATTTTGTCATTAGTTAGCCATAGATATTTTCTTTAATAGCTTCAAAAAGTATTGTTTAGAACCTTACATTTTTGGCCTAGTAAAGAAAAAACAAAAAAAATAAAAAAATAAAAAAATCAAGGTTTATGGGTTGGATGTGGTTTACTCTTTTATCAACATGTGGTTTCGGGCTGGGTTAGTCTAATGAACACATCTAGGTACGATAGATAGGAGTAGATGAATGTATTTAATATGATAGTAAGTATGAATAAATTATAACAGATACATTAGATAGATTTCGACCATTTAATTAAGAAGGCCTCCTTTCGTCTCACTCGTAAATCATGAACTCTTAAGTGATAATACATTCTACTGCTCTCTCTCTAGAAATCTTTGGTGTCTTAAGAGTTAAAGCTGGCTTAGTACTCTCCGTAGCCTTGGAAGTGTCTAAGTGCCGCACCGGAGAAAAGGTCAACTGAAGCATTAGTTGCTTTTTGGATGAATTTTAGAAAATCATTCATTAGTTTGTCAATTCATTTAAAAGGTTATCTTCTTAATAATGTTTAGTTCGTAAAGTCATTTAAGTGCGTGTATATTTAGCACGGCACAGTACGCAAGAAGTTTGTAATACCATTTAAGAGTTAATAAATTTATTATTCGAATATTCGTAAATTTATTAAATGATTGTTCATAAATATACGTAAGTTCGTAAAATTAGTTTAGAGTGCATAAATGTGGCATCAGTACATGTGGAAAAAAAAGTTTGTAAATTTACTTTATTACCCATGAATTTGCTTTCTGGTTCATAGAAACACTTTAGTTTGCAAAATAGCTAAAAAGTTCACAACATTTAACTAAAAATTTGTAATTAAAAAAAGATATGAGGGTTATGATACAGGTTATGTCACATTAGCCAATATGACATTTTCTCATTTTGTAGGAGTTTGTATATCCACCGGAAAAATAGTAACTCTGCTAAGCTTGTTATGCATTGAGTTTGTAATTATTAAAAATTTCTAAATTGCATTAAATCAAACTATAACTATCTTTAATAATTGTAACTCCCCCTAAAAGTTATAAATTTGTTTGGTTTCCTAAAGTTACTTTAAGTTTGTAATTTCACTTTGAAAATCATAAAAGTAAATAAGGTTTGTAAATTTGGATTAATTTGTAGTAAAACTTTAACATTTTTAATTGGCTCAAAATTTTGAGAAAGAATTTAATAGTATTAGCAGATTATATGGATTGATAAGTAGCGTATAAATATAAATAAAATCTTGATACGTGAAAACATAATTAATCTTTTTTTAAAAAGTAAGTTTTTTTTATTATCATGTTTCAAAAGTTTCTTAGTAATTAATTATATATAACTTATCAATCTACATAAAATATTACTATTATTGATTTTTTTTTCAAAAATTCACGAAATTACTTGAATATTTGAACCATATTTTCACCACAATACTCTCAAAAAACTTCATAATTGCATATTAATCCGTCAAATACCTTCAACTTTTGTAGTTCCTCTTAAAGTACGCAAATCAAGTTAAAGGGTTTTATGGAAAGCCACTAGTTCGCACATTAACTAAATATATATTTGTAAGTTTACATTAGGGTTTTTTTTTTTTTATCACCACAGATTCTTAAATACAATATAAGTAAGCAAAATTACTTTACAATTTGTGATTTGATATAAAAGTCTGTAATTCATCTTGCACTCATTCAAACTTTGTAAAAGCAACCTTTTTTTTTTTTTTCCTCTATCCATAAAATGTCAATATATTTTGTGAATACACTTCAAGTTTATAAATTAACTTATGTTATTTGTAATTTTACTCAAACAAACATAACACCACTTAATGTTGGTATTCACTTAACGTTCATAAGTATACGAAAAGTAATAAAAAGCTCTATCATTCTTAAATTTAATTTTAGTTTTTACTCAAATTACTTGTAATTTTACTTATCATTGATTTGAATTTAAGAAGCATCTCTGTTCTCATGAGTAAAGCAAGCACTTTGGGTATGGCACATAAATTTAGATACGACATAACATGATCATAAACGGATTTGTATATAGAAAAAGATAACATAAGACATAAATGAGTAAATTGTTAAAATATGATAATATTTACGTTCAGGTTTAGATTTACCCTATGAATTTATTTTCAAAACCGCTTATTAAACAGATCCCTTAAATAAATCTCAAATTTGATTGGTAAATCCATTGAGTGTTGAAATAACCAATATTTTGATATTTTCTCCATCTAACGTACACCAATCTGCTACACATTTGGTGTCCAATATTTTTATTCTTCTTAAATCTAGGGTTTATGACTTCCAACTTTAGTCTTCAAATCTTCTTTTCATGTTTAGCGTCGCAGGCTCAAGCTCCATATTTTAGTCTTCAGTTCAACTTCATCTTCAGATTTTAGAAGTAAGTTACCTCTTTTCCTTAGCAACGAAAATAAGTCTCGATTAGTTTTCTGCTTCTTGTATATCTATAATTATTAATAATATATGATAATTATCCTATTTTATAAAGAAGAAACTAAAGCCTATATAAATAATTTACAGAGCTTATTTAAATGATAAATAATGAGACGACATAGATGAATTCTATGATAAATAATAAAATGACATAAATGATGTATCAATAAGTTCCTAAAGTTTTTCTAGGATATCATTATTTGATTTTTTTGGAACAATGTACCTCATTGTTAACTTATACCTTCCATTGACTTTTAGTGCATATTGAGCACTGAAAAATAACATGAGTGGAAAAGAAAAAGCATATAGAAGACATGGCAGCAAGGATGTTTGTAAAGTTTAAAAGGATTGATAGAATTCAGTACGATTTTGACAATTGTTGTTATATTTAATACACAATATAAACTTGATTTTATTAAATGGAGTTGTAGAGAAATTATGAAAATGATTCAAATGAATTTTTGAAAGTTAGGAGAGTGTTGTTTTATCTTTGTAGTGTATAGCTCAAGAAGGTATGTACAAGTTCAAGCATTGGTAGTAATAACTCAAGAGTCTAAGGTTCTTTAATGATGAATGGGGAGATGACTTCCACATAACTTTATCTTTTATAAATGTATGTTTATATTGGATCTAAATTTACTTTATTTGATATGAAATTCAAAATATTTTATTTTATCTAAGAATTTCAATTCTTCAAAAGCATAGAAATAGTTATGGCTAACAATAAATTTAAATTGGAACTATATTTGGATGGGGAGAAGCATATGATGGTCAAACTGGATATATTAAGTTATTGGTAAACTAATCAACTTTGATATCCTCAAGTTATAAAAATGGTGCAGAGAGCTAAATTTGATCCTTAGGTCTAATAAACTCGGCAAATTTTGCTTTTTTGGGTATCGAATCGATTTAAGTATTATAGGTAATTATCCTAAGTCAATAGAGTTGATAAATTTAAAACTGATTAAAATTTTAAATTTGAACATAATATGAATGAGAAAAATCCTAAAAATCTTTATCAAAACCTTAATCGTATACAAAATCTCTAAACTCTATATAAGTGTAAATACAAGAGATTGAACTCGAACTTGATAAAACTCTAAAATTGTAACTCTAAGCTTATAAAATGAATAAATTTATCCCAATAATAATAAAACCCCAATCAAATATGATTATCAAATAACATACGTAATTCTGTAAAATTGTTAGCAAATGAATATAAATAGTTTCTAAATATTATAAACGTAATGAGTAATAATTTAGTTAACAAATTTTATAAAATTATAAATATTATTTCATAATTATTATTAAGCCTATAATTTTATATTTGGAATTATGATTCTTAATTTTTATTTTTCTCTCTTTTTTTTCCTTTCCTTAGTTTTTTTTCTTGTTCTACGTGATATTTTTCCTTCTTTTAGACTTTTTTTTTTAAAGCAGCCCATGTGTTGAATTTGAATGTCTAATCTCCTTATCTCATCTCTTACCTTTCTTTATCTCTTATTATTATTATTATTATTATTATTATTATTATTATTATTATCTTCTCCTCTCCTTTACGTCTACCGGAAAGTGTTGGAAAATTTTCTTTCACTTTCTGGAAGCAAAACACTCAAAATGGACACACACTAAATTTCCTTCCCTAAAATCATGACCTTCCCTCACTTTTCATTTAGTTTTATTTTATTTATTTTCTTGTATTTTGACTCAACAAGTTGAAGAAGAAGAAAAAGCTCTTGGATCAACAATTCTTTAAGTTATAAGAAGAATAGTTAAGTAGTATTTTTAATGTATTTATTTTGTTAATTTATATGTACTCTTGTTATATATGTATATTTTGTAGAAATATATGTATTTAGGGAATATGTAATACAGTTGATTTTGTAATATCTTTTCTTTGTATTAAAGTATTTGGATATGTGATTAAAGTTATATATATATATTGTTAATTATATTTTCTTGTACATGTAACTAGGTATGCACCTATGTATATATATATATATTTATATATGTATTTATACAATTATACGCATATCTATGATTGGATCACAAATATATAATTATATGGTCCATGTGGTTACACGTATATAGTATATATGTTGATTTAATTTTGTTATTTTCATATAAATATCTATGTATAAGTATGGTGTATAATTATATATATATATATAATACACATACATATGTATAGTATATATTATATTTAGGTTCATATTATAAATTTACATATGTACATATGTATAAATGAGTTAAGAAAACCTAAGTATAAGAGTATATGTATAAATATAGAAAAACATATATTAGTAGTACGGTATAAGTACATGTATATACTTGAATAGTATATATATATATATAACTACCAAATTATTAAATCAAGTATATATATATAATTTAAATATTAAGTAAAATTCAAAATAGGAAAAATTGGAAAATATGAAAAATTCATAAAGATGACATGTGGAACATCCATAAAATTCCATGTTAGCATCTTACAATTTTAATTAAATTAGTAATTATTAATAATACGAAAATAATTAAATAGTTTGGAAATTACTGAAGTAACAAAAAGTATATTAAATAAGTATTTAACCTTAAAAATAGCAAAGTAAGTAAATTTTATAAAATAGACTTAAAAATAAGAAAACTACAAAAATATAAAATTTAAATATTTATTAAATCATAAATCTCTAAGGAAAAGCTTAAAATAATAATTTATAATTATTTAAGTCAAAATGCTAAAATTCATAATATTTTTAAATCATCACGGAAAATGTAGGTTAAAAACGTCTAAAACAGACCTTACAATAAGAAAATATGTCCAAAAATGATAAAAATCGACTATAAGTCCATAAAAATTGAAGTTAAAACGAAAAAGTTATATTTGATTGAAAATTTAAGATAAACCGAGAAAAATAGGTACAAGATTTAAGTTAAACTATGTTTATACCATACTTGGGTTATAGTGGGAAATTAGCAAAATAATGATAGATATTTAGTTAACTGAGAAACTTCGCTTTTTAGAATACTTACAAGTTTTATTATTTTTTAGGTATTTGATTATCGAGTTCTGGAAATCTCAAAAGCTGGGAAAATGAGCATTAACTTAGGTAAGAGAGTTTTAATAATCTATTATCTACTTGTTGTTTGTTGTTTGTTGTTTACATGTTGCTTGTTAGTTGATACTAATTTCTTGTTAAATGACTTATTACTTTGTGTGCTATTATTTGTGTGATCATTTTCTTAAATTAGTAAATATAATTATTCGACTAAAATAACTAGTTATATTTGTCACATGTTTATGACCTAATTGGTATACTAATGGAGAGTGCTAGCGTTGCAGATTTTTGAGAAAATAATTTTTAGAAAATGTTTTTCCAATAGTAAATATATTTTGTATGATTTCTGTGAAGGTTTGTAGTGTCTGTGAATGATATTCTTATTGTTAAGGCAAAGTTAGTATAGTATCTCCAATTAATTGCGAGAGGACTTGTATATTTGTGCCCATAGAGCCTTGGATATATTTTGATAGCGAGAAGACTCACTTTGTATGCCTAAATGGCCTTGGATATGTTCCGTGAATGGCCCTAATTGGGGTCCACTTATATTGATTATTGTTTCTTGGTTAGGATAATAGTCGAATGTCATTTGGAGGGATGGTGTAACTAAGCAGCCTCATACGGTTAAGGTGAGATGCTCCATTTGGGTAAGTATGGAGGATAATCGACGTATAGACAACATAAATCTACACTTTCCATAGTTCTGGATTCGTAAGGATGTGTTATTTGCATTCATTATGTATGCATGTATTTTGTGTATAGATAGATTACATGCATGCTAATAATGTTTGATAACTTACTTGAACGATAATGGTGAGGAACGAACTCACTAAACTATGGTTTACTCATTCCCTTATAGTTTCTTTTACAAGTTCCTTTAAGCAGGGATTAGGGAAAATCTTCAAAGTAGAGTACAAATCGTAGACAGGTTTGATAATGTTAGAGTTGATTGAAATGTATATAGTTGATACAGAAACAATTTAAGTATAAAATATTTGTATGATAGGATTATGTATAATATAGTATTTCTTGTAAATTATCAAATTATTTTACCTTATCTTAGTATTTGATAGGGAATACCAATTCTTTATAGTTCTAATGGACTGTGGAATATTGGATATCAATAATCACTTATATTTTATAACAAGGTAATTAATTAAAAAAAATTGAAAACCTTAGTGATCAATCTTTTAGAGCATTGCAATTTCTGACTTATAAGATGATTTTTGTATCATAGGTGCACAAGTTATATGAAAATTTTAGATAATTCTATTAGGCCCCCCTTTAGGATTATGACAGGCCTTAAGCCTAATAAGTAAATGGGATTAACTCTTTAGGTTAAAGTGATAAGGCTTAAATAGTCAAGCCCATATACATAATTGGGATTATTAAGGGAGATTTGGCATGATGGGCTTAGACTAAGGTTCGTTGAATCGGTCTATCTAATCTAACCTTCTCAACTTAGCTTACATTAATTTGGGCCTAAGCTCATAAATGAGGCCTATCTCAAGTCTATTAAAAGGAAGGGATTAATTTTAGCGCTTGATCGTTATTACGATTTGACGTATGAGATCAATGGCCATTTTTTTATAAATACTCCTCTCCCTCCTTTATTTAGACAAGGGAGAATTGATATGAACGTTGTTACTTTACTGGACTCTCGCTGTAATAGATCAAACACTTAAGTACCTTAAGAGCACTACCTCATTCTTCATTATCAGTGGAGTTTGATGCTATTAAGCTTGTCCACTTGTCACCAAAGTGTTAAACACTTACTGAGATCACCTGCTCATCTTCCTTACACTTCTCTTGCGACCATCTTGTGTGCATTACTTAAGTTATTTCCCTAGTTACATGTAATGTGCCTATCACGTAGCACGCACGTGACCTTCACATTCGAATTGTCACTCTCATATTTTTAGCAACTCCACTGGGGCAAAAAAACTTGATACTCACATCATGGTACCTCTAAGGTGAAGACAACTTGATCTTATTGATGGAATTAATCAAGAGTAAGATGTTGCTATTATGACCAATGGCTAAAATCCACCTCTAGTTGGAGGCACTAACCAAGGCAATGGCATATAAGAAAGGTGTCCTTGATAATGCATAACTAACTTGTGAGTTGTGAGAGACTAATAAGAACCTAAGTGAAGTCATGGCAATGTTTGCTCAATGTGTACTTGCTTTGGTTACCTTTGCTGTTATATGATATAAAGCAACTTTGTCGAATCCTTTTAATGTGGTGCAACAACACACCTCACTCAACCTTTCTGTTGTCAATGAGTAAGTCACTCTTAGAGTTGAGGAGCAATTTCTTGTGGTGGAACTTATAACCATGCAAGATTCATTACCCGAAGTAAAGAACTAGAGAGTTTAGATTAGATGACACGGGTCGAGACTAAGAGTAGACAAGGCCGGTTACTGGGATGGGTCCAAGCTTGTAGAAAGTTTGAAAGAAAGAAATGGAAGTTACGTGAAAGAGCAGAAAAAGTAAGATAAGTAAACCTATGAACAGCTTCAAAGGATACGATGCATAGGGTAGTTCAGTGAAGTTACTTACCACTTAACCTTACTTAAGGGTTAAGATAAGAGTGAAGTAAATAAATAAGCTAATAAGAGTAATGTTCACGAAAGGAAGAATATTCAGTGTGTTGGTGATAAGATGATTATGGCTACATATACAGTAGGTATTTATACTCGAAAAACTAGGGCAACCTGCCTAAAATGGAAAAGACTAAAAGGGTATTATATAAAAAAAGTAATATACGAAGAATAATAAGAGTACAATTGAAAATACAACAAAATGAGTATCTTGTATAGATGATTTTATCACGCGCTTGCTCAAATACGTAACTCCTAGTGGTTAGATAACTTTCTAGTAGAAAAGACAATTCTGTATGATTAGTTTGTTTTTTGTCGAGCTGAGGTGCGAGCAAGGGTGGTAGGTTGGTCGTGTTGAGCCAAGTAGATAATTCTTCTAAGGTGAATTCACCTTAGACACTTTTAGCATGGCTCGGGTTTGAGTTAGTTGAGTTAATGGTCGGATGAGTCGAGTTGATAATCAAGTGCAATTCAGGTTGGTAACTAGAGATGAATGATAAGTGCAGCAGGGTTTGGTTAGGCCAATGCATTAGGTCGGTAGATTGCAACAACTCGGACTCCTAAGTGGTGAGTCTTAAGGAAAGAATTCGCTTAGCCATATTTTTTAGCCTTCAAGCTGAAGCATGAGTCAAGGGTCTGATTGTCTAATTCCTATCATTGGAGGTTTGTCATCTTTATGCTATGTGTCACAATTATTGACTTTGCACAACCAACACCAATGAACCTCACGCCTACAAGCTCTATACCTGTGAATTTCGTACCTATGCACCTCGTTCCTACGATTTCATTGAGGGTAGAAGTATCCACTTAGAGAGGTTCATTTGTGACTAAAGAAGGTTTGGACATGTATTTGAAAAAGATATGAGCAAGGTATATGGTTAGGATATTGAAGTTGAAGTTCCCATTTCACTAGCATATTGCCGCGAAGCTGTACCCTAAGGACTATGTGAGTTCGAAATTCATACTATTTAATGGCAAGAAGGGGAGTACTAAGGAATATTTGTCGAAATTCATTGAGACCTTAGAAGTATATGGTCTAGATGACATTTTGAAACCGAAAGAGTTATCTAAGTCACTCATCGAGAAGGAATATACTTGGTATGTTAACCTCCTTTTGGGGTTAGTGGTTTTGTAGGGTAGTATATGTAAGATGTTCTTAAAAAAGTTCTTCTCCATTGAAGAAAGGGTCACCCTTACTGACATGGGAAGGATTCATTAGAAGTTTAAAGAAGACCCCGTAGACTATATCAAGTACTTCACAGAGTGTTCGCTTGATATATACAAGACATTTGTGATGAGAGAGAGTTGGTTAAGATTTATATTCAAGGAATGTTTCCTGAGTGTGTGGTCTATCTTAAGAATCTTTCATTGGCTTTCTTTACTGTGCTAGTTGAGAACACTCGAAGAACCAACAACTCAGTGGTGTAACAAAGAAATGAAATTGGAAGATTTAATAAATGCACATCATCTACAAATGCTGCTTAGGGTAAAATTACAAGGGGGGAGTGAAGAAATCCAGAAACGATAAGTCCACTAACTTCAGGACAACATTGACATATTCATACCCACTGGCCAAGGTACATCAAATGCTTAATTAGTGGCTACGTGATGGAAATCTTAAGCTTCTAAGGGTCGAATGCATCCTTACGAATGAAGAAAAGAATGATTCTAAGTATTGTAGGTTTCACCAAAGTGTTGGTTAACTAACAAAGGATCGCTTTACTTTGAAGAAAATATTCAATGAGCGAGTTGCCAATAGTGAGTTGATTATAGACAATAATGATGTTAGAAATAACCCGTTTCCTACTCATAACGATCAAAGAGGTGTTGTCAATGTTGTTAGCCATGTTCCCATCACTACTGAAGTGATCAACGCATAAGCCTTTAGGATTAAAGGAAAATCAACTGAAGTTTATGAAGAGAAGTACCCACCTATTGTTATGGCACTGTTAAAGACTGCAAATTTTAGAAACTTTTTTTGACTTATTGGGATTTGATGAGAATGGTAGGCTTGTAGTAGCAGTTGTACTCATACAGATCTCTAAGGGTCAATATGTGGAGTGTGGTACAGTGTAGCTTATGACAAGAACGGTTAAGGCACATGAAAATGCCATCTTATTCACTGAAGCAGATGTGTATGTGAAGAACCTTAATCATAACCACCTACTATATGTGGTGGGTGTTCTTAATGGCTACCCAGTTAAGAGGATGTTCATCGATAGTGGTTCTTCCTTGAATATAATGTTAATAAGTACTTTCAAAGTTGCTGGGATTGATGTTTGATGTTTGATCAAACATCTTATATAAATAAATAGCTTTAGTCATGCTCTTATAGACTCTGTAGGGTATGTCAACGTTGACTTTAAAGTTGGGCTTATTCATGGCACTGCTATGTTTCATGTGATTGATATGCCCGTGTAATATCATTTGCTTATAGGAAGAAAGTAGTTGTACAATCACAATTTGGTTCTTTTGATGTTGCATTAGTGTATTAAAGGGCATTAGAATGGGAAGGATGTATTTGTTTCAACTACAAAGAATCCTTTTAAACAACATGAATCATATTTCATTGAATTAGGTTTCTTTAATGAGTATGTTGAGGATGGGAAAATGACCATAGCCAAGCAATCCAGTGTTCCCTTACCTATTAGGAAGAAGTCCAGGAAGGCCAAGAAAAGAAGAGAAAGATAGGTGGTTGTTGTGAGGGGAGGAAGATGAATAAACGAACTAATAAGATCGAAAGTTTTATTAAGGAGGATAGAAGGCGTGTGTATTGCTTATGACAGTCTGAGGAGGTATATCTCTCCTCTTCAGATCTCATACTAGTGCAAGAAGTATAGCCCACCTTACAATAGCTGCAAGACTAAATGAAGCCTTAGGTGAAGGAAATAGAAGAATTAGATTTAGTGTGACCAAGAGAGTCGTAGCGGCCAATCTTTATAAGCAAGAGCCTTCAACAAGAAATAAAAGTTCATATTATTGAGATGCTGAAAGGAAACAAAGATTTGTTTATATAGACCTCCGAAGAGTGCTGGGATTGGATCCTAGCCTCATAGTACACAGATTGAATATTGCTCCAGGAGCTATACCTATGAAGCAAGGATAAAGGGTCTTAAGCCTTGAAATTGAAGTGCAAACCAAGCACCTTATAAGGCTAGGATTTGTTTCCCCTACTTGGTTTATTATCTACATGAGAACTTGGAGCATGTCATTTGTGTATTCAAAGTGATTCAAATTTGATCATTAAATAGGCTATGTGTAAGTTTAGCTTAAAAGAACCTACACTTACGCTTTATAGGGCTATAGTGTAGGCTATGGTCAGAAAATTTAACTCTATATAGTATGAGCATACGACTTGATCAACGAATAGATATGCCAATGCATTGGCTACACTAGCATCCAAAATTCTAATTTAAGGTATAAGTGATAATGTAAATGTCCAAGTAGTCAAGAGATTTATACCATGTACAGCTTTGAATTTTGTTGATGAGGATGAAAACATGCAAGACGATTGGTGCATCCTACTTATGGAATAGTTAGCCACCTTAGTGCAGCTTCTATTTCGACCTGAGGAATTTTGTCAAAATTAATGGGATGTTATATTACGAAGGTTTATAAGGTATTTTGTCTAGATGTATTGGTTCTAAGAAAGCTCGTCTCAAGTTAGACCAGTACCATTAGATCTGGCATAGGGAGGAAGGGCCACCACTGTATTGTTGTAATCAGCGTACAAGCAATTATTGTCCATCAATGGCTAAAGACAGGCTTCAAGTACAAGTATAAGTACATTGCCCTAAATGTTTTGAACTTTCCGACTAGAGTGAGTGTAATTTTATATCTAGCGCTAGAGATTAGAGGCACCCGTACATTGATTATTTGAAAAACAATGTATTATCTACAAATAGTATGAATGTTAAAGTGAAAGGTCGAGAAATATCTCATGTATGAGGACAAACTCCATAAAGAGTCTTTAAAACCCCTCAAGTCTTTAAAACAGAGACAACTCTAATTGAGGCTTATGTTAGAGAGTACGGTAAATATTAAGGAGGAAGGAATCTATAGTATTACTTGCTTGATAGAGGGTAATACTGGCTAAGAATGGAAGTGAATGCCTTCAATTTCATTAAGAGGTGTGATGTTTGTCAATAGCATGGCGATGCCATTCATGGTCTTGTAATCACATTCTATAGTATCATAACTCTTTGGCCTTTTCACACGTGGGCGTTTGATCTTATTGGACCTATACATCTACCATCGAGAGGATGCATCTGGATTCTGGTAAGAATAGAATGTTTACAAAGTAGGTAGAGGCAGCTCCTTTAAAGAAGGCGACGAGACTAGCAGTTGTAAGTTTCGTAAAGGAGAATATTATATGTAGGTTTGAAATCTCGAAGTGTATTTTATTGGACAACAGTACTCCTTTCATTAATTCGTATGTTCACCAATTGTTGGCTTCCTATAATATTGATCATATAAAGTCTATATCTTACTACTTGAAAGGAACTAGACAAGCTAAAGCTACTAATAAGAGCTTGTTGAAGGTGCTTGGTCGTTCATGATAACTATAAGGAATGGCATGACAAGCTACCGTTAGCACTTTGGGCCTATAGGATATCCAAACGAAGGTCGATGTAAGTAACTCCTTTTTCTTTGGTATATGAGTTTGAAGTAATAGTTCCTATAAAAGTCTTGATCCCATCTATTAGGTTGGCCATAAACACCGAGCTCGAACCTAATACATTACGAATGATAGATCTATAAGCGTTAAACGAAAGGCATGATATCGCCAAACACAGTCTTATCAATTATTAGCATAGATTTGGAGTAATGTACAGTCATTTCTTGGGAAAGAGATCATTCCAATAAGGTGATGTCATACATTGTGTAGTCAAGCATGTGTGTCGAGTTACTTTAGCACCTAATTTTATACCTAGGTAGGAAGGACCTTTCATAGTTGAAGAAGCGTACGAAAGTGGATATTGCAAACTTAAGAATCTCAAGACGGATGCTATTACTGTTCTTGTCAACTTTCAATATATCAGAAAGTTCCATTTGTAAAAATGAAACTATAGTAAAGTTAAATGAATGAAACTTACAACTTGAGTTGTATGAGCTTGTTTTCAATATCTATTTTTATTATTGTCTTTTTTATACACTATACATTAAAAGAAAACGAAAATAAAGTTGCTACTTGGTAAGAGACTTGTCTCCCAAGTGCATAATATACATTTATCTTCGAAGTTGCCGACTGGTTAAAGCATTGATTCCCAGGCATACTATATGATGCTCTATCAAATAAAAAAATGGCTTACACTATTTGAGTATTCATTTGTAGAGCATGTCAAAATAGTTAAATAATAGGTAATACCCCATTAACTCACAACATGATCATCTAATAGACATAATAATCCCTTATGTAATTGATATCTCCATAGTATTGAATCATATATTTGAAACCTTACTTGCAAATAAGAGTATACTTTGAACGCACGAGGTTTTTCTAAAAAATTTGCCAAATTGCGAAATTTCGTCTTATTGTTGTCTTTTATCTCATAATATGCCATTAAAGGAATCCAATATTTTCCAAGTGTGCAATAGTACTAGCTTTTATGAGCTTGGTAAGTCGATAAGACTTGAGTCATATAACAGAAAGAAAATGAAGACAAAATCAAGCATGAGAAACATCATCCTTTAGCATATATGGGTCTACATAAAGCATACTTAATGGTAAAGCCTAAATGAAAAGAATCATGAAAGCTAAATAGCTACTTCGACTTGAAAAGTCCAAATTTGAAAGAGAAAGAAATAAGAGCAACAAGAACTACAAAAATGAGCAATCACTATGAGTAGGAACTCCTAAATAACGCTATCGAGGAATTAACATCTAAGTCACCAAGGCTCTTTTTCAACTTTAGGTTGATTTTCTAGAATGTGGCCAAAGCTTCTTTGTGTTGATTTCTCAAGTCCTTATGATTTAGCATCTTTTGTGCTTCAATGACGATACACTCCATGCTATTGACTCTGAAATTCAATAAGCGTACCCAAACAACACTATCAACGAAAAGCTTTAACTCTTCATCAGTCAATAAGTCCCAAGGTTTGCCCAACGAAGCAAGGGCCTCTCCAAGCATAGACATTGTGGTATTAGCTAATGTAGAACCCCGAAAAAAGCAATCTGACCAGAATTCCCCCTCCATTTCATACAAATGCTTTAGTTTATCTAAGAGATGAGTTTGAATGGGGAAACCATGAGATATAATGTTATCCTCAAAACCTGTTACAAGTGCACTCGACTCTTCCGTTTCAACTTTTTGAGATGTTTTGATTGTTGGGGGAGGGAGGACTTTAAAACTTGCTTTAGGTAAAACAACACCAAGTGAAGGAATAGGGATAGTATATGCTCCTCTTGCAATCATAACAACATCTCTTCCCTTGGTATTTGCCTCATCACCATAAAAACTCGTATGCAACAAAATATCTGCGTATGTTTGGACTTCCCCTTTCTCATGATGATTAAATCTATCTATACTCTCTAGGTCTTCAAGAAGCTACGATTTACCACAATTGTTGTTGTCATTTTGAGTTATAGGATCTATTTCTTTGCCATCACTACTCTCTTGGATGGTTGTAAGCCTTTGGGAACCTTCTCTCATACCATTATCATCTTCCTGCTTTGTAGAGTCTTCCCTCATATCATCACCATCATCTTGCCCGGATGAATCTTCATCCATGTCATCGATACTATCATGTTCAGCAGACTGCTCCAAGTCAACCAACTCAATCCTCACGTTTTTATTTTTACTCTCAGTGGTATCATGATGGCTGTTACGTTGGGACACCTTATCCAAACCATATTGGTTTGGGAAAGGCTAGGTAATAGTAGGGGTAGATTTTATTGAGCTGACATCATTTGATACATTGGAGGTCCTTTGATTAGAACCTAGGTTGCCCAGTATACGGTCAATCGAAGCATGATTGCTATCTTCCATGTCTTGCATAAAGGACAACAAGAAAAAGACAATGTATAAAGAGTACTTGAATATCGAAAATACTAGAGAACAAAAAGTTGTAAGCAATAAAGCCCTAAAGAAGAAGTGTTATACCTCAAAAGTGTGAGTGTGCTTAGCTTGCCTAATGACAAGTAAAAGAGAGTCATTGCCCTACGTCTTTCCTTGCCCACCCCTAGAAGACTTCTCTTCATCCTTCTGGAGCTACAAATAAAGCCATACTTACGAGGGATTGTTTCAAGGAGATCATTCCTTATGACTACGGACACATATTTCTTAAAGTGCTCTAAGCAGTTGCCCTAATATGTTAGTCACTTAATTGAAGCGACTCCAAAACGATTAATAGAAGGAAAATATAACTATCTCGCTTTGATTGGATATCCTTGAAGCTATTGGGATGTCGGTCTTTGCAACATTTGTCAAAATCTTCATTGTAAGCCCTGTAACCAATTGTTTAAGGTTAGGTATGTAAAATTTAGAGCGATTGGATAGGTTGTCCGATCGAATTTAAATTTTATGACAAAATTAGGAATATTGGTAAAAGCGATCCCATGAGTTTAGATTTAGGAAAGTGAATAATAAAATAATTAAAAATTATCATTTCGAATTATATGTATATTACTTATTATTTATCGAAAACGTATAAAACGAGTTTTAATAATTAAAGAATCGATATAGATAAATTATATGTACACTAAAAATCTTAAAATAAACTTAAATAATATTTAGAAGTATTTATTTGCACCATATATGTATTTATGTGTAGATAAAAATATGTGAAATTACTTAAAATATCTAGAATATGCTAAAATAATTCCAAATAATTAAGAAAAATTCATAAAAATTAAAGAAAAATAAAAAAAATCGAAAGTGTAGAATTATCCAAATTTAAGGTGTGGCAATCTAGAAATGGAAGGTGGAAAATCATTCAAAAATAATAAGCTAGATAGAAAGTAAAAAAGAGAAGATAAGAAGGACACTTAGCAACCAATAATCAAAAGAAAACCCTAAACCATACTATAAATTTAGAAAACCTCTCCTAAAATTCATTTTAGCTAGTTGTGAATCTAGAAAAATTAGAGAGAGCTTAAGAAAAGAAGAGGGGGTATTTTTATGAAAAAATAGTAGAATAATGTGCAATTAGGGCTTATAAAAGGAACATATACCTAACAACCACCTGGTAGTGGACGACCACCATTACTGGATGGTGGAGGTAGTACCCAACCTAGCCAACAAAGCCATGGCTACCGAAGCTAGCAATGCGATTAGTTTTGATTTCCTTTCGATTTTGTTTAATTTGTTAAAAATATCAAATATATTTAGAAAATTGTGAAATTTGATATTCTAAGGTATTTTGTATTTATATTTAGGAAAAAATGTTAGATTGATAAAATTAGGTTATTAGATATACAGTGCTTAAAAAATCCTTGAACCCAAATTGGTTTTCAATACTGATTTAAATAACCTTAAAGATATAGTTTTGACTTCAAAATTTTTGTATAGATTATTTAGAGTGTTTATAGAAGTGCTATGAAGATATTTTTGAAAAATTATTTTTCTAAAATTTTACGTAATTTTTAGGCCTTAAAATCGTAGAAAAAGGGTATATTTTAAGTTAATTTTATAATTTAGGATTAGTTTTGTATAAATACTAATTTGATATGTAATTAAGTATCTTGGGATATTAATTTTTGATGTAGGATGATATTTGTAGAGTTTGAGGTGTTAGTTGTATATATTATGCATAATATGTAATAAATATGTAGGTAAAGGGATATATTTAAGTTAAATTTTTTATTTAGGGCTAATTAGGTGCAAATTCTAACTTAGGCTATAATTAGACATCATGATATGTTATTTAGTGATGAGAGATGATATTTGAAGTGTTGGGAATATTAGATGTTCATATTATGTACATATTAGGTAATATGCAAATACAGGAAATTAATGAATATAAAATAATAGTTCAAAATTGATAATATGATAATAATAATAATAATATATAATAATTCTGATATGAAATATAAATTTTGGAAGTTATGTAAAAAATATAGGTTATTCTTATATCGGGAGCTAATTTAGTAGTCAAATTAGGAATATGGTGTACTATACTGATCGAAATACTAGTTAGGCACTAAAATGGAGATTTAGGATACTTAAGTATAGTTAAATGAATTTTACATATTAGTCCAAAAGGAATTCCTAAGGTTTACATATAAAGACTGTAATAAAAAACTAATATAGAAACTAAGTCAGAGCCAAGGGAAGAACTAGCAAATTGGGCAGTTAAATAGAAATTAATTAGACACTATATTCATTCGAATTAAAGATAGTTAAACCTTATGAACTAGGTTGGAAGACATTCTTGAGACTTAAGTTTAAAATGAAACTAGGAGACAAATTAAAAGATTGATTCGAGGTTGGATGTATAGAGCAAATAGGAATAGAATTAGTGTATAATTCTGAAACTCTTATACCTATAATGTGATTGAATAAACTTAGAGGATGGATTGCTGTTCGGTTTAAGGCTTGTGAATAAAATTGTAATTAGACGTTGGATTAGAAATTGAATCAAAAGTTGAAACAAAACCTAGCTCAAAATAAAGATAATTGTAAGAGACTTAGACCTAAATAATTAAAAGAAGAAAGACCTTAAACTAAAGATAGTAATTTAAATTACAAAATAAAATCTATATATGGTAGTTATGTGGAAACTAAAACAATATTTATATTATAGGGATTATTGATAATGGCCTGTATGAGTTAAACCTTAAGTGAGCAAGTGGGAAGTCCAGGTAAGTTTAGGATTAATATGTTACTGTATTTTAGACAACTGTTTCAGAGTACTCGGAGGTTTAAGATTATACTTATTTGTGCCTATAGGTAGTTTGAATGTGTATATGCTTGTGTGTGCGTGTTTTTGATTGCACTATGTGTTATTAGCTTACTTTACTAGTTTACATTTATTTTATATTGTGTGATATGGACTAATCATCTTAACTGGACTTAATAATATATAGCTTGCAAAATTAACCAGTCAAGCATTTCAACCCATTTGGGGAGATATTTAGGATTCTCTGGCCAAACACCGACTCCTTTGAAAGGAATAGCATTGGACAATATAATGGGTTCCTTCTTCATCCTTAGTTGAACTAAGTGATAGGAGAGGAGGTCGCGGCAAGGGTGAAGTCAATGGTTTGAAGAACGTTAAGAAGAATGCTTAACTATAGAAGCCTAGGTTTGGTTATGGGCTATTGAAATGTATGCTAAACTCTTTAACCTGGATTAGAGTTAGTGAGATTTCTCTAATATCTTAATGAACTAGATAATGTTGTACGAAAGCATTTGCTTCTATATGCATTGCATCGCATCGAACTAATTTGGTTAATAACCTTACTTATATTTTATGTATAGTTTTAAGTCTTTGTCTTGATTTATTGAGCAGTTAGTTGCTTACATTCCTATAGATATTGTCGTAGGTGCTAGCTAGAAGCAATTTTATAATTATCTTGAAGCTGGCAGTTGCTAGATCTTAGGGAGTGAATATTAAAACTAAAGAACAGATATATTTCTAAAGTTGTAGCTCGTATTTTAAAATCTTTCATTGTTTAATGAAGTATTACTTAGATAATATAATGCTACAAAATCATATAAATAGTAATTGTAATATTTGATTCTTAATATATAAATTTCATACTTTCTTAGGTAAATAACTTGTTTAATTTATAAATTATTTACTTCAAAGCGAGTTAGTTGAGGACACCTTGTGTGAATTAGGTTTAAGATAACGACTATAAGGTTAACTTTTATCCTAAAATAATTTGCATAATAGGATTATTACGACTTTACTGTTTCGAGACATAACATTCATTAGTCTTCATTTGACATAGAACACCTTAATCATACCCTAATTGGTATGTAACTTGATGAAGGGAGTAAAGCATGACTTTCTTCTCCATAAAACGGCCCGAAGGCCCTTCCTAATTATGCAATGCCTGCATTAGTAGTAGTAATTTTATTACGAGCATCTAATAAAGTCACCAAACCCCGAGATCTTGAAGGGGCAGAACCTTTTAAACCACTGGGACCCACTTATTCTTTTAGTGAAAAGACAAAGGGTAAATTCCTTCTTGTTGTCGATGATCTCGAACAACTTCGATTCTAGCTTCTTACTAACCTATGCCCAAGCTCGAGGCTCTAGAGGATTCGGTTTCTTCATATAAGCCCCATAACCAGCTACTCGGGGTTCCGATTGGCTAAAAAATGATTCTGTAAGTTTGAATTTAAAAAAATAAGTAATAAAATAAAAGAATATAAAATTTTTCAAAATTTAAATATATTATTTGTTATTTATCGAAAATGCATAAAATGCATTTCATTAATTAACGAATCGCTAGAGATAAATTATATGCATACTAAAAATCATAGAATGACCTAAATAATACTTAGGAATATTTATTTGTATTATATATGAATTTACCTGTAAGTAGAAATACACGTAATTACTTAAAATACTCGAAATGTGCTAAAATAATACTAAATAATTAAAGAAAATTCATAATTAATTAAGGAAAAATAAAGAAAAATTAGACAAGATAAGGAATAATCCAGATTTAGGTCATGGCAATTGGGGAAAAAAATAAAAAATTTAGCTAATCAAATTAGAATAACAAAAAAGGCAAATTGGAAGAAGTTAAGGCAATTGTTTAATCAAATTAATATACAATAATTCCCCAAGACCTCTATAAATACTCAAAATTTTTTAGAAACTCATTTTAGATGTCTGCAATTGTAGAAAATTAGAGAGAGGCGAAATTGAGAGAAAATTAGGGTTTTAAAAAAAATTACAAAAAAACTGTGCAATTGGGGCTTTTAAGGAGAACTCAAACCTGACAAACAGTTGGGAGTGGATGGCTATTGCCACCACATGGTGGTGGCAGTGTCCAGATGGGTTGACACACCTGGTGGCCGGAGCTACCAGTTCTAGTGAGTTTCAATTTCTATCCAATTTTTCTTAAATTATTAAAAATATCAAAATTAGTAGAAAAATTATGAAACTTGTTATTTTGGAATATTTTTGTATTTAGTTTTTAGAAAAAATATTATTTTGATGAAAATATATCCTGTGATATATATTCTCTAAGAAATTGAACAAAATTGAATATGTTTAGAATTAGAAATAAGTAGGTTTAGAAGTGTAGTTTTGAAATCAAAATTTTTGTGTATACTACTTAGGTGATGTAGAAGAGTGCCATGAAGCTCTTTTTCAAAAATGAAATTTAGATAATTTTTAGGCCTTAAAATGAGGTATAAAATGGGTTAATTAGGTAATTAAATAGATAATTAATTATTTATTATATAATTATATATTTTAGGACATTGAATTTGATGAAGAATGATACTTGTAGCATTTAGAGTGTTAGATATAATTATTAAGGTAATTATGTAGTAAATAAGTAATAGGAAAAAATAGTAAATTTTAAGTTAATTTTGTAAATTAGGGTAATTAAGTGTAAAATCTTATTTGGGATGAATTTAGACATTTTGAAATGTTAATTGATGTTGGGAGATAGTAATTAGAGTGATAGAAATATTAGATGTGTATTATGTACATAATAGGTGATAATATATAATATACAATTATTGAAAATATAATAAATAGAAGATATTAGAATAAAAATTTATATTATATAAATAATAGGAATATATAATAAATTTGATATAAAAATTAAATTTAGGTAATTATATGAAAAATAGAAAAATTTCTTATATCAAGAGTAAATTTGGTATACTAATAAAGATTTAAGTGTACTAGGTAGAATAAAATACTAATTAAAGGTAATTATGGTATTTAGTATACCTAAAAATAATGTGATTAATTTCACATTATGGGTTGAAATGAGTTTTTAGGATTCATGTATAAAACTGTATTCAGAAATTGAACTAAAACTGTATTAAGAAATTAATGCGGAAATTGAACCAGAACTTAGTCTCAAACCTAGAATAACTGTAAAAGATTTAAGAACCTAGATAATTGGACATATTAAACTATAAACCAAAGATAACAATAAGTGTAATAAAACAAACTTATAACAATTATATGAAAACTGAAACAACGTTGGTATTATAGGGATCATTGGCGATGGACCGAACGAGTCTCACCTCGAGTGAGCAAGCGAGGAGTCGAGGTAAGTTGGGATTAATACAGTGTTGTATTTTGGAGGCTTGAAATTATACTTGATTGTGTTTGTTCTAAGCTGATGATATGATTTTGATTTGCTGCTTGGCTTATATTGTATGAAATGATTGATTACCTTAAATTGGACTTAATCAAATATACGACCTATAAACATAAATTGGACCTGCATAGCAACTCATTAGGGGAAACCTAGGATTCTTCGGCCAAATACCGACCCCTTAGAAAGGAATAGCGCTAGATAGCATAACTGGTCCCTTCTTCATCTTTAGTCGAACCAAGTGACAGTTGAGGAGGTTATAATAAGGGTGAAATCAATGGTTCGAAGGTAGTTACGGGGGGAGGAGTGTCTCTATTGCACAAGTTTGGGTTTAGTCGTAAGCTGTTACATTAATGACAATTCCTCAACTCGGATTAGAGCGAGTGTAATTTCTCTAACCTCACGACGGGCTGGATAATATTGTGTGATGGCATTTGCTTGAATATACATTGTACCTAATAATTTGGTTAATAACCTTGTTTGTGTTTATGGTATAGTTTTAAGTCCTCCGTCCTGACTTATTGAGTTGTGGTTGCTTACATTGCTATAACCGTTATTGCAGGTGCTACCGATGAAGCAGCCTATAATCATCTTAACACTAGCAACTGCGGAATCCTAAGGAGTAAGGATGTAAACAAAAAACCAAATTCATTCTCTAGTTAGATTTATTTTAAAGCTTTTGGCATTAGTTTACAAATTACTCAATTAGATTATGATTAGATTGCTAAATCTTGTAAATGCACTAAGATTAATTTAATGTGAATATTTATTTTTCTTAAATTCATAAGTAAACAATTTATTCAATTTATGAACTGTTTACTTCAAAGCGGATTAGTCGTGAACGCTTTGTGTAAATTAGGTTAAGATGGCAGCTGTATGGTTCGCTTCTATGTTAAAATGGTTTGCACAGCGGGATTGTTACAACTCTACCATTTTGGGGCGTGACACTTTACAAGTCTATTAAAGTATCTTTTGTAATGCTCACAAAGGAATAACTCCAAGAATATTAAGTTCGCATGAGATACCACTACATAATGTCCTTTCGAGAGTACTGAGGCTTCATAATAAAGATCCAGACGTTGGTATAAAGAACCTAAATGGAAAGGACCCAAAGCAAATCGCTCTCCATGAGTGATATGAATAACCAGATGGAAGAATTGCAGGCTAACTCCATCTTTTGAACCATCAAGAAATATGTATAGAGAAATCCAGCAAGCTAAGAATGCTTGGAGCTCATACCTGTAAGAAAAGAAAAGAATGCATGAGGTAATTATGAATAACGGTTCAGGCATAAACAATGATAAGGTCGTGAAATATATGAGTATTTACTCGCATTGAAAATGAGGACCTTCTTTCCCCATCCCATTTTCTTTAAAAGGGTGCTTAAGCTATTGAGAGTATGTAGCCTCCTTCTGAGTATTAACAGCTATTTTTGAGTCATCCTCTAAGGCCAATAGTGTTTCTTGATCACCTTCAAACATAAAACCTTTTGCAATATCAGTTAACCTTAAGTCACGAAGTTGTAACAACATAACTACGTCTTTTAGGGTCAGGGTGATCTCACCCCATGAGGTTATGAAAATATAGGATTGAACATTTTAGCGAGCAACGATAGCCTTCCTTAAGCTCATATCATTTGTCTTGCCAATCAACTTTGAGGAAATAAATATTAGAAGAAAGACGTTTGCTTTTAATAATTTGCTCGCATACCTTGAATTCTTCAGTATCTAGTCTACCCATTGCACCCATCCTTTTATAGGCTGTTACGGGTGTAGAAATTGACTCTCAAATAATGGAAGCTCTTTCTTTTGATTCCTTAAATGTAAAATAGAACTTCCCTCCAAGGGCTCCCTTTCACATGGCTTCAATTCTTGCTTGATGAAGCGTAATGAACCATCTGTGTTTGGCTGTGTACATGTATTTCGTTTCTTCATTTCAACTTAGAAATTGTCCTTTGAAATGGTCACATTTGTCCAATTGACTCAAGGAAGAGAAATCTTGGGCACTCAACCACCCAAAAATGAAAGCTTATCACTTCTTCTTGGTCTTAGTGCTAAATGATTTGCCTTTCTTAGAATCTTTACTCATCTTTCATTGACCTTTAAAGTAGTAGCAACACCAAATGTAGTTTCTACCACTTAGGGGGGGAGAGAAGAAATGAAGCAACCGAATGGTCTTACTACCTGCAACTCATGGTAAATGAAGAATGTTTAGCATTACAATGAAGCATGAAATGTTAAATTTAGTAATACTTCAAAAAGAACTCTATTCATCAAGGAAGGTATGTGGATTTGAGTAATATCATGAAATTTAAAGTATATGCTCAATTCATTCATGAAGCAAGCCCATATGTGGAGAGTTTTCTATTATCATACAATGGTGAGGCATTTTAAAAGAAGAGGGCCAACCTTCAATGACGGATCAAACGATGCCTACAATATGGTAACAAAATTGAAACACGTCATAAAGGCACATATTCCTTGTACACTAAAAGCTTACATGGTGTATAAGGAAGATATTCACGAGAGATCGTGACAACCTATCAAGAAGGATACAAAAACACATCAAGGCATGGTTACACATGTATCGTCTTATTGCCTTCAAGAGAGGCAACTAAAGATTACATGGTCTAGATTTCAACACAAAGGCAATTAATAGAAATATAAATATATATATATATACGATACAAAGAAGATAGCACCTCGGAGGTCACACATTTATGGATTTTTCATTCCTTTACATAAACAGACATAATGCATAGGCGCATGATGATGACGACGACCTTCGGATCGTAATGGAATTTGAAATACGTATAACAGCCAACATCTCAGCTACTTTAAGTTTTCATGATGTTTGTTCGATAAGTCTCCATGGTGCAAAGGACACCAAGTGCTAGGAAGATTATGGATATCCCATTGAAGTCCGGAGTTTCACATCCACATAAGTGTCGGATATCAGTTTACGAAGGGCATATAGAATAGAACTCAGTTATGACTCGATAATAGAAAATAAAATAAACTCTTTAACCTCAAGAAAAAAGAGGAGCAACAGAGGTGGATTTCTAAACACACAATTATTTTAATGGATTAATTACGAGGCCGCTACATATGAAGCTTATGTTGAAGCCTATTTATCTGCAATGAGTGTCTGATCAAGTCACAATGATTTTACTTTATTTAGCAAGGGTCTTCATTTGATGGCGAGGGCCTTTAAAACTATTGTTTTGTTTTCATGAAAAGGGAGGCTTAATATCATCATCATCATTATTTTTTTCCTTTGAAGCCATAATTATCCTTTTCTTTTGTTCATTTCGTGGGGGATGATTCACTGTTAAAATTTCATTTGGAGAAAGAGCAATAAAAACAGAAGATAGTCCACGTATCATTTGAGGCTTCGTTTCTCAATAGAGACCCATACTTGTTTTTCATTTGTGATAAATATCACTTTTATTTTCATTTCTCGAAAGAGACACATATTTCTTTCTCCCCTTCCTCGTAAAGTCTGGGACCTTTTCCTTCCTTCGACACATACCATTCTTTTCTCTCTTTTGGCTGTGAATCTGTGCTTCCCTCAAGAGGGATTTTATTTTATTCGACCTTGCTGTAGTCACACTCAACCCGACAGTGGTCGTGAAGGTTTTTAAAAACTTTAATTAAGCTGGAACAAAGGAGGTTTTTGAAGCGTTTGTTTCCATTTGTCCAGATGATGAAAGGTGCACTAGTGCAAAGAAGAGTCTCATATTAAATAAATATCATGGAAGTTGATTAAAAGGTGGGGAACATATGGACATTGCTAAGTTTTGACGAGTAAGTTCTCGATCTTGGGAACTTTATATATAAATATAGAGCTAGTTGCGTGGAGGCTATGTGAGATCGTGCCTAACCCGGTCACAATGGACTGTACGAGAGGAGCAGCCCCACATCTCTCTAGGGAAGAAATTGTGCAATTGTGGACTGCTATTATGCCCAAAAAAAAAAGTTTACAAGAACAGAAAATAAATCACAAGGCTAGCATGAGCAACAAGAAAGTGATGTGCTTGAGTAGCATCACAGGACATGTTTGATCGCAGTAATGTTGGACAAAGTAAAATAACAGCTTTTACAAGCGCCAAAGTATTACGAGTATGAAGTTGTGTAAGACTATGTGAGCATTGCAAGGTTAGGGGCTGGCAAATACAAGAAGCCCACAAACAGGCAACAGTATCGACAACATTGGATTTTACGGCATATAGCACCAAGACGGAGTAAATAACTATTGAACAATATATCGGCACTCAAAGACTCGAACACATGGGGTGCAGTTTTTAACCTAGAAAAAAAAGAAAGAGGCTAAAGAAAAAAAAAATCAACTAATCAAAATCATCACGACGGTAACATTCAAACACAATTTTGAAAGACAAATCAGAATGGTAGTCCAAGGTTCTAATTGATAGTGGCATTAATGTTAAAGTACGTCAGGGTCCTTTTTTTTTTAGTTTTTTTTCTTTTTCTTATCACTTTGGCAGTGGTTTCGAGTTTTATGCATCAAGTCTATTGGTTTAAGACAGTGAGATAAAAAGGAACATGTCAAGTATTCCACTCCATCAATAGTAAACGAAGCAATATGATTGTCAACCGTAAAGGAAACCAGATCCTGAAGTTACAGGCACGGTATGAGCCAGTCCTCAGGGAAAGAAAATATATAGCTACACGAGTAGTTACGAGGAAACCATAACAAAAAGTTGCAATAACAAATGGATGGTCAAAAACTCAAATCGAAAAATAAAAGAGAAGAAGAATGCAAGCAACAATGATCAAGATACACTCTTACATGTTCAGTAACAAAGATACCACAAGGGTCTAAAGCAGAAAGGTGTGATAATCAAGTAGTGATATGAACAACTCATTTTGCAGTATATAGCATCGAAATGGAATGAATGACCATGAAGCAGTAATACCAACATACATAGACATTATTAGAGCCAACAACACAAATTCAAGGAAAGAAATGCAGTACGTAGAAACTTCAGCTACAAGCTTCTTTGAGACATTGACCCGAACCAATAGGCGAAACACCATTGGTCCTACGTTTAGGACTCCAAGCGATCTCACCTACTTTCAATGAGCTATCCGCCCTTTGCGATAGACGAAACACTATCGGTACCATGTTTGGAACTCCCGGTGATTCCTTCTGCCTTCAACAACTGCTGCTTGTACCACTCGCGTTTCACCACCGATGCTGCTTGCTGCCCCTTCACTTTTCAGTCCTCCTTTCTTGTTTTCCTATTGAATGAGAGCTCCAAACATGGGTTTGTGGATGGTAATGAAAACAGCAGTGATATAATTAGAAGGTACAGTACGAAAATTGAAAAAAAAAAAAAAGTTTTGGCTACTTGCCTCACTCATCTTAACTGTAAAAAGAGAAAAAGCTATGCTTTACAGAGGATTGTTGTTTGCCGCATCTGCTACTATTGTGGCATTGTTTGATTTAGGGATAGCAGGAAAGAAAAAGAGAGATACCTATCAAGTTTTCAATAGAGACAATTGGAATTAGAAAATAATATTGTATCTCATATTTTGTCCTTTTCCTAATCAATATACTACTTGCGATTTTCTTTGGGGTACACTCCTTTTCAGCTGATGCAGGATTTGCAAGGTGTATCGTTGGAAGATGTTTGTCCTCATGTGCTAATAGAAAAAGGAACATTCCATTGTTGTACTGTGATTCACCAAGTTACGAGACCTCATCAGTCTATATAACCATACAAAAAGAACCTTGGCTCAAGGAGAGTTTATACGGTGTATACATAGATGAGATGTGGTGGACGGTGTATTTATACGGTGTATTTATATAAATATATATATATATATATATATTTGAAGCCAGCAAGAGCAAAACTTGATCTAATTCTTCTTAAATGGCAACTTGGATTCTTTTATCTTAGTGGTATACATAGGATATATATCAAGCATTCAGTAATTGTTAGAAGCCTTGGTCGAAGAATTGGATGGAAAAATGAGTATATACAATGCAATAACAACATGCTACCTCAACTCGTTTGGAATGAAAGTTGATAGAGAGTTGAGGTTATGTTTCAACTTTACATGCTCCAACGACAAAGGATATATTGTGATTATCTTTGATGAGACGCATTCCCTTATCACTTGAACCAATGAAAGATGGACAAGAAATTAGACTGGAAAGGATAAATCAAGTGGCTTAAATTTATTTGCACCATGCTGTATTCATAAAATGTTGAGGCTGCTATGTGGGGTGCCAAACAGTGAACAAACCAAGGAGTGCTTAGTGCCTTATAATTACAGTAGTGGTGCCTTAGAATTACAGTTGTTATCCATTATGTAGCTATGACACCTCATCACTTTGGACAGTCCTATGTACCTAGCGATAAAAGAAGCCCTTGTATATGAGAAAAGGAAGAGCATGTGGAATTGGTTGTACAATATAAACACAATCCGGTGGTTAAAAGAATCAAGCAGTATGAAAAGAGAAAATAAAAAAGAAAAAAAGAAGGAGAAATGAGCTTATGCCAGTAGCAACGTGACCTTCAACAAAGAAATTCAACTAGGCGGCAAGGATTTAAAGTTATTTTCATAAGTAATGTCTCAAGGCACAACTTCAAGCTATAAATCAACAAGCATTAAACGAAAAGAAGCCATACACGGATGTCATTGAATCTTAGAAATAATTGAAGCAGCAACAAAGGCTTTCATTGTTAAAACACCATTATCAACACTAGAAGGTGCTTCGAATATAACTTAAATCCTTGACATAAATCAAATGGGGTTTCAATAAATACTTGGTGAATATTGCAACCCCATTCTGGTCTTAGAGGTAATACAACTTTGAATAACTAAAGCGATGCTAGCAATTAAATAGTGCTGCGAAATTGCACATTAAGAAAGGTCCTTGAAATACCCCGTGACATTATGCTAAGCCTTTATCTTGTGAATCACTAGAATATATATAAATATATATTAGCAAATTAAATGCGCCAGTAACAAAACAGCTGTTTTAAAGCGTACGAGCTTTAGACAGCGTTTTAGTTGCCCGAAAGACTTATTTGATACTCAAACCTCTTCGACTTTGTCTAAAGAACTTTAGTCAGGGGGCAAAATGTAGAGGGTTAAAATTGATCCTTGGGGTTTAAGCTTAATAAGTAAAATGGGATCGACTCTTTGGACTAAAGTGATAGGGCCCAAAGAGTCAAGCCCATATATATAATTGGAATGATTAAGGGAGATTTAGCATTGTTGACTTGGAGTATGGCCATTGAAGCAGTCCGTCTAATCAAACCTTTCTTAATTGGGCTCACACTAATAAAATAAGGCCATTTAAGCCTAAGCTCATAAACGAGGCCTATCTTAAGTCCATTAAAAGGAAGGAATTGATTCTAGTCCTTGATCGTCCTCACGATCTAACGAATGAGATCATGGGCTATTCTCTATAAATACCCCTCTTCCTCCTTCATTCAAACAAGGGAGAATTAGCACGAACGTTGATACTTCACCGAATTCTTGCCGTAATAGATCAAACACTTGAATACTTTAAGAATACTATCTTATTCTTCATCATTAGTGGAGTTTGATACTTTGGAGTTCCTTTACCTGTCACTAAAGTGTTAGAGTCTTATTGAGATTGCTTACTCTTTCTTCTTATACTTCTCTCTTAATCATCATATACGAATTATTCAAGTTATTTCCCTAATCACGTATAACACGCTTATCATACAGCACATATGTGACCTTTACATTCAAACCCTCACTCCTACAAATGGCATGTGGTATCTTAAGCATAATATCTATGATAACTTCAAAATCTACAATTAGTAATGGAGGTTGAATCCTTCATCAATACTACATCTCATTGAAGTTGGAAACTATTGAAGCTCTTTAATGTAGAGAGGATTGATTATGTGAAGAAGAAAAAAAATTATATTACTTTTACAAATATTTCAACTTCATTTTTTTTATTACTACACATGTAGGTTCATTAATTATTTCTTTGAAAGAACCGATAAAGAATGTGACTAATTTGGAAATTATCATTAATGGTAATATTCCATTAAGTCATGGTTTAAGTTAATACCACATGTAGCAAATCAATGTTTAGATTTACTATATTCAATTGGACTGTACTTTATCAAACTTTTTCTGTGTTGTAATATTATATGTAATTGTTAACACTTGCACTTTCATTTTTAAATGTTAATTTTATGATCGTTGTTGATAGTAGGTTTGGGATATAGGCTCCTAAGCCTGTGCCAACTTTTTTAAGCCCTAGATTGAGTTTAGATATAAGCCTCTAAACCTAGCAAGACATTATGTCTACCAAATTAAGCGAAGGTTGATGATCTAACTTTACCTATTAAACAGTCAATTATTAAGTCCCTTTATTACACGATATCTAATGATTAAACATAAAATGTAGATCAAGACACTTTTGTTTAATCACTTGTTTCTTAAATCTAGAGTTCAACTGACTTAAACAAATGACATTGATAACGCCTTATCAATTTATTTGTAAATGGCCATGCATTTTCTCTGTTTTACTCTTCAAGAGGCTGAAAAGATATTTTTCTCAAATTAATGAGATGAGCAAATTCCTTTATGAACACTCATATTCCTCTACATAGTTTACTTCATATCCAATTACAGGCTTATAATCATCTAGTTAAAAAATGATAACGAACCAAATAAAAAAATGGAAGTTACTATGTAGGAATTTATTTTGTCATCAGGTCAAAAGATTAAAATAACACAGCAGGAGGTAGTACTTATCAAATTGATCCATATAACACTCTTACGGTGGGTCAATCTAATACAATGTGTCTTATATATATCTATATGCTGAATTGATATCTCATATTCATAATCAATAAAACATGATTATCATTTAGTCAACATACTAGTCTTAATTCGTTATTATTTCATGTAACAAGCAATTAGGGATAATTTAGAATAATGTTCTTACCATCTTATGGTTTTACCAATTAAAGTCATGTAGTTTAATGGCATAAGGTTGAACAAATATTAAAGGAATCCTTTTATTATGTTAAAAGGTTGATAATAACGTGATAAATAAAATGAATCATATTATAAAGAAAAGTGAATAATCATATGACATAAAATCCATATAGCTTAAGGCTTATTACTAGTAGTAATACGACGTACTAAGTTTGTAAGCGACCTCGCTTCAGTAACGCGGGACATGTAGGCTCACCGTAGCATAGGTCTAATCTACAACCAATAGCTCACCTACTCAGTTGCTCCACCTTGGTAAATAGGAGTAAACCATGGACATTTATGAAAATCCATTCGTCAATCTCAAATTAACCAAAGTACAAAGTTGCTCAGCTTGGAACTACTAAAGCATTCTTGAAGCTCTACTCTCCTTATTACTTCATCGTTAATTAGAGTTCGGAAGTAAGTGTTGATAGTCAATATTACACATTGACCTCTAAGCTTATACCAACCTCTTTAAGCTCTATGTCGAGTTTGGGCATAATCCCTCATACCTAGGTTGACCTCCTTAAGCCCTTAACCAAGCTCTCTAATGTAAGTACTGTAATATAGTATTTGGAGTTTGATCTGTAAAGTTTAGGGTAATTGAGTAAATTATCTAATCAAGCTTAAATTTTACAACGAAGTTAGAAATATTAGTAAAAGTGATTCCCTAAGTTTAGATTTAGGAAAATAAATAATAAAATAATTAATTATTATAATGTCGAATTATATGTATATTACCCATTATTTATCGGAAATACGTAACATAAGTTTCGATAATTAACGAATTGATAGAGATAAATTATATATACATTAAAAATCATAAAATAACATAAATAATATTTAAAAATATTTATTTGTACCATATATGTATTTATTTGTAGGTAAATATACACGAAATTACTTAAAATATTAGAAATATACTAAAATAATACTAAAAAATTAAAGAAAATCCATAAATAATTAAAGAAAAATATGAAAAAGTGAAGAGAATTGTAGAAATGAGGTGTAGTGAATTGGAATTGAAGAAGAAAAAGTTAACCAATAAAAATAAGCCAAATAGAAAGTAAAAAAGTAAGAGATAAAGGATACTTGGTAAGAAAAAAATGGAAGAAAAATCCCAAACCCAACTATAAATTTAGCAACCACACATCAAAACTTATTTTGGTTAATTTAGAATCTAGAAAAATTTAGGAAGAGAAGAGAAGAGAAGGAAAACAAAATTTGTAAAAATTAGAAAAAAAAAAGTATAATTAAGGCTTGTAAGGTGAACCTATACTCAACAAGCACTTGAGAGTGGATGACTATCACCACCAGACGATGGTGATAGTGTCTAAGTTGGCTGATAAGGCTATGGTGGCTAGAGTAACCAACATCGATGAGTTCAATCTTTTTCTTCGATTTTGCTTTATTTATTAAAAATATTAAATAATATTGAAAAATCATGAAATTTAGTATTCTGAAATATTTTTGTATGTGGTTTTTAGGAAAAATATTATTTTGATAAAATTAGGTCCTATGATATATAGTGCCTAAGAAACTCCTAAACTTGAACGTATTTCAATTTAGAAATAAATGACCTTTATAGTGTAATTTTGAGCTTAAAATTTTTGTATAGGCTATTTGAAATATTTAAAACAGTGCTATGAAGAGATTTTTTAGAAATCAATTTTTAAAATTTTTAGATAATTTTTAGGTCTTAAAATGATGTATAAAATGGGTATTTTGGGCTAATTTAGTAATTAAATGAATAATTACAGATTTAGTGTATAATTAGATATTTTAAAATGTTAATATTTGATGTACAATGATGTTTGTAACGATTAGGATATTAGATGTAATTATCAGGTGTATTATGTAGTATATATGTAATAGGTAAAATAGTATATTTTAAGTTAATTTTGTAATTTAGGGTAATTAAGTATAAAATTTTATGTTAGGATATAATTAGACATTTGATATATTATTGGATGATGAAGGATGATATATGTAGTGTTAAAAGTGTTAGATAAGTGATTTAATGTATATATAAGAAATCAATGAGTAGGAAATATTATGTTAAAAATTGATATTATTATAGTAATAAAAATATAAAAGAAATCTAATATGAAATTAAAATTTAGATAATCATATGAAAAATGTAAATTTTTTTCTTAGCAGAAACAAATTCAGTAGCTAAATTAAGATTATGGTGTATCATACAGACTAGAATGTTAGTTAGAGACTAAATACTATATTTAGGATACCTGATTATAATATAATTAATTTCACATTATGGTTCGGAACAAGTTCCTAAGGTTTTTGTATAATTTATAATTAGAAACTGAATTAGAACTTAATGTAGAAATCAATTCAGAAACTGAATTAGAACCTAACTTAAATTAAGAATAATTGTAAAGGATTTGAAAACTTGAATAATTAGGTATAATAAAAGCCTGAATTGAAGATAACGATAACAATTTAAAAAAAAAAAACTATCTATAGTAGTTATTTAGAAACTAAAACAACATTTGTATTATAAGGATTATCAACGATGACTTGTGCGAGTCGCACTTCGAGTGAGCAAGTAGGGATGCCAAGTAGGGATGCCAAGTAAGTTGGGATTATTATGTTACTGTATTTTAGAGTACTATTTCATAATACTTAGAGGCTTCGGATTATACTTGGTTATATTTATTAAATAATTGATTGTGCACATGCCTATGTGTGCATGTTTCTGAATTTGATTGTATGATTCTGGTTTACTGTTCTGGCTTGTATTGGTGTAATTTGTTTAAATTGATTGAACACTTTAAACTAGACCTAACTGAGTATATGACTTGTAAATCTAAAATGAGCATACATAGCAACCTATTAGGAGAGATGTTTAAGATTCTCTGGCCAAATATCAATCTCTTTGAAAGGGACAACACTTGATAACATAACATGTCCTTTCTTCATCCTTAGTTAAACTAAGTAACAAGAGAGGAGGTCGTGGTAAATGTAAAGTTAATGGTTCGAAGGTAGTCATGGGAGAAACGGTGTCTTTATTGCATAAGTCTGGATTTGGTCGTGAGCTGTTGTATAAATATAGAAACTCTTCAACTCGGATTAGAGTAGGTATAATTTCTCTATTCTCACGACAGACTAGACAATATTGTGCAATGGCATTTACTTGACATGTATTGCATCTAATTAATTTGGTCGATAACTTTATTTGTGTTTGATGTATAATTTTAAGTTTCCATCCTAACTTATTGAGTAGTTAGTTACTTACATTCCTATAGACGTTGTTACAGGTGCTGGTTAAGAAGCGGCTTATATTTACCTTGAAGTTAACAACTGCTGGATCTTAAGGAATGGGGATAAAAATTTGATGATCAATTACACTCTAAAGTTTGGATTTTATCTTTAAAGCTTTTAATATCAATTTATGTATTACTTAAGTAGATTATGATTAAGCTACTAAATCTTTATCTTTAAAGCTTGTAATATCAATTTATGCATTACTTAAGTAGATTATGATTAAGCTACTAAATCTTGTAAATATACTTGAGTTATTTTAGTGTAAGTATGAATTTTTCATAATTTTCTAGGTAAATAATATGTTTAATTTATTAACTATTTACTTCAAAAATAATTAGTTATGGACGATTTATGTAAATTATGTATAAGATAACAGCTATATGGTCAACTTTTATCTTAAAATGATTAGCACGGCGGAACTGTTCCGATCATACCACTTCGAGGCGTAACTCCTAACACTTAAATTGAGCTTTTATAAAACTAGCTCCCCATGAATAGGCTTAAGAAGTAAGGTTAACTCCTATAAATCCTTAGTCACAAACCTCTCAACATATGAGCACCCATATGCCTCACATTAGCTGCCCGCATGCTTGTCCATATAGCACCTAAATCACATTAAATGCGATATGACAGTTAGGAGGTTTTTACCCATGCATCCAAATGGCTTCATTGTACGACACTCCTAAAGCATTAGATGTTAGAAGATAGACATAGGACCCCAAAACAATCATACCTTGGCTACATAAGAAAATCTTACCAACCTAAAGCCCCTAAAACCTACGATGAGATATCATAGGTTGCATGCTGTGGGTTGATTGAAGCTTCGACCGTCAATTATAAACATTGCAATCTCTCCCTGTTAGAGGTAAGCATTATCGTCTACACACACTTCCTAATCGTGTTATTCTTATCTTTTTTATTAATTGAAATATCGGAGTAATCTCACTAGACAACCTCAACTAGTTTACTTTCCCTTATCTATTTTATAGGCCATCTCATCACATTCCTACTCACCTAGATTTTTCCCATGTTAGGTCACGCAATCCTAAAGGCTTAACCTACTCTATTGGCAAAATTTAAGACCAACAATAGTCATTTTCTCCATAGATTTATAACTATTTTATGAATTTAGTTATACCTTTATACTTTGATATACAAGACTAATTTGAATGCAAAACTTATATATTAAATATATCCGTTTATAGGTTTAGATTTTTATATACAATTAATTTGAGTCGAGGTTTTCAACAAATTAGCTTGTTTATATATCAACATGAGACATGAAAGGTTAAACGAATTATCAGCACTACTCATAAACGCTTCTTGACTTTTATATCACGTGTGAGTGTCTTTTACCCTGAAATAATCACCATTGGGCCAATTTCTTGTCTTTTTACGCATCGTCGACCAAAAGGTTTATTTTCTTATGCTAATTGAACCCAGCTTAACGACATAACGAAGTAAAGTATGTCCATTTGCCTTATCTTATGCATCGCCTAGAGATTTGGTCTGGATAAGGAAAGGAAATAAAAAACTTCGCAACTTCTCCATAAAAGAGCGTGTTCGTCAGTTCTTTATTATGGGATTACACGATAAGCACATGTTAGGCAAATTAATTCGAATGCAGAGCAACGGTTATTTGGTTTCTTTTTTATTCTTTCTTTATTATTATTATTTTGAGAATTTATAAGTTGGGATTTAGAAGTGATATTTTCCGGAGGAATATCTATGAAATGGCAACTAAAAAGTTTTACTTTAACTTATCCGAAGCTCTCAAAATGAGCAGTCATAAAAAAAATAATTAACTCCAAATTTTAGAAATAAATTGATGAAAAAAATTCTTGGTTTACATAATGAAATTAATGTAGGCATAAAATTAAAATTCTTCATAATTGGAATAGAGAAGCAAAAGCAATACCTATTTATCGTAGTTATTTTGAATTCTCCTGAATAGATTTAAAATATGTCGAAAAAAAAACATAACTATTTCACTGTTCTTATAAAAAAATTATAATTTCTTATTTTTCACCAATAATAATTCTATGGAATAGCCATATACCAACCAAATGTAGGAATAAGTGTGTAGATCAAGAATAACTGTTCAATTCCATATTTATACAGTTAACCAAACATGTTGTAGGAGTTATATTACCAAATTACATAAAATTTATTATTTTTTTATATATTAAAAAAATTACACGAAAAATAATGAATGTTTGGATACAAATTTAAATAAAGGATAAAATTTTTTAATAATATTATTAAAAATTTGTATCAATAAATAATATTCGTTATATATCGTTGATGTGACACGATAAGTGTGAAAGTGGATGCGGATGCGGCATGTGATATATCTATGACGTCTAATAAAGTTATAACGATATTATAATATTATTCCCTATTTGCATTATTTTTAATAACGTCTTTCTTTTATTTAAGCTATTAAAATCATTTGTGTTTTATTTGAATTTGAATTCAAACGTGGGTCTTTCATATATAATTTTTTTTTCTTTTATACATTTTATTGTTTATATTTACAGAATAAAAGAAGAAATAAAAGAAAAGATTTATAAAAAGACATGTGAACAGATGCCGTGTACTCGATGGAATGCTTTAATTTAATAATAATGCCTTACTGGCTTAGAGGATGTTAATCCACTGATTTGATTAATAATTTGGATTCCTTTCTAGTTCTGACGCATATGGACTATTATATGTAGTTATTCTCCCAAGGTTAAAACTATATTCATTGACTTTGTTACTTGATTAGAAAATCATTTATTATAATTATCCACCCCAATTGAGCAATAATGTAACTTATACATTAATAATCAACGTCCACTAGAATATGTTGTAAGGTTTAAACGATTATTCCGACACCCTATTAATTATGTTTAAGGCATTTTAGTTATATTTTTATAGGATTAACCGTTAAAACCATTTCCGAGTTATTGTGCTTTTTCACTTTGTTTACCTGCGTTATTTTATTTTCCAATTATATAACTGAAATCCCGCTTTCACGTCATAGACATTTTTCTTTTTTTGTTCTAATTACATGGCATGAATTTTCCCACTTTTCCATTCTATATACTGATATAAATTGTTCCTAGCATTTGACAATAGTCCTGTAAAGGTGTGAAATGTACAAGGGTTGTACCACAAAGGCACATTATCTAGAATTAATTTATTCTGTCAAGGGCCAATTCCGTTACCTAACCTTTGACCTTATTATCTGACTGAGGATTACTTTAATGAAGAAGGCAAGAGTGGACCAGAATGCTAGACCGTGTTGTCCAATTAGGAAGTTTACTATTGACATAAATTTAATTAGCCATGAGAAACGATTGTAATATTATTACGTAAATCGTTAAACAATATATAAATATTAATAAAATTTGAATATGTATTAATAAATAAATATTATATTTAAAAAATTATTATTTATATTTTTATATATTAAAATTTTATTAGTACTTATACGTTGTTATACTCATTTGATCTATATAGTATGTTAATAATATTTATTGGTCACAATTATAAAATAGGGTTGGACAACAAAACTGCAAATTATAAATTGAATCGAAAATTTGGTTTTTTACATGCAATTCGATTATTGATGTAATTCGATGTTAATTATTCGATTTGCAGTTTGGTTCACTATGGTGAATGGGACTGTTTAGTTCGAACTGAATTGCACCGATTAGTTAAAAAAAAAAAAGTATCGCATGCCATCCATGTGTATATATATATATTGTTTTGAATATCGTCCGTGGTCTCTATTTGATGTAATATAGGAGAAGGGGAAATTTAGTTTGTTTCTTAGTACAACAATTTTTCAAGGCCTTAATTTTGTTGCCAATATTGCGTATTCTTTTTTAGTTTTGATTCTTGTATCAGTATGCTACAAGCTGTAAGTAGAGGTGTTCGTTGTTTGTCTAGGAGCCTGACGTTGTCTCCTGTTGAGCTAGTTATACTATGCGCTGGTTTACTTCCACCACGTGACCAAGAAAATTGTACCGTAGACATTGCTTTTCATTTTTTCCATTAACAGTTTGTTCCTTCGTAGTCCATGATGCTCTGATCGAAAATTCTTTTTTAAGTCGTACAGTTAAGTTCAATTAAAAAAAAATATTGAATTATAATATTAGGTTTAATTGATAAAAAAGGTAAATTATATTGTATCGTATCGAACTGTACTTATCCTTATTATAAAAACTATTAAAAATATATCTTCTAAAATGTTATAAGTAAACTTATAAAACTAATAACTAAAATTATTTAAATATTTTGTAATATCTGAAACTATTTAAATATTTAAAATATCTTGTGATATCATAATATTACTTTATCTTTATTAATCTTAATTATGATTACATTTTGAGGATGTTCTGTGCGATTAATATTAGAAAAATTTAAAATATAATATCTTTAGAAGATCTAAAGCTAAAACTATCTCGAAGTAAAATCATTAGCTTCTTGGTACATCATCATTGCATATATGGATCGTACTTCCGCTCATCTTTCTTATACATTTCCTTTTTGGAATGAACTTGAGTACGAGGTTTTGCCGTTTTGGTCCAGAATTCATTCAACCTGCGAAGATCTGATCTTCAAGTTTCTGCTTAGATTCTACGTTCCAACGAATTTCAATAGCTAATACTCGAGGAATCTATGAATCAACAAGTGGCTGCACTCAATCCTTGATTCGGTAGAGGGTGAAAAGAATTCGAAGTAATAATAGGAAGAAAAAGAATATTTACATATAAAATGAGAAAAAAAAAAAATATTGTACAATCCTAATTGAAGTTGTTTCATATAACATTTTTAAAATGTCACATCAGCATTGTCATACTCAAAATTAAATCATAACAGCTGACACATACGTTTCGCTAGACAGGAGATGCAAGGTTCCAAAATTGCAACTAAATCGACAATATATATAACTGAATATTTTTTCAAGTTTTAATCGCATTGATACGTTTGATTTGTAAAATAAAATAAAATAGAAATATGATAGTAAATTTTAAAGAACATATTTTCTTATCATTCATTTGAGACCTTACGGATAGATATGGAAATATGTTACAAAAGACCAAATAATAGCTATCACTTTAGTCCAATAAAGGGATTGCAACCCGTCATTTAACAGCCATGGTAATCAAGCGGTAGAGCAATTGTGCAAACAGAACGCATAATAGGCTTATAGGAAGGGAATGACTATTTTATTTTATTTTTATAAGGTTAATCAAATGTATTAGTAGTGTCGAATCTTATTTTTTCTCTTCATTTTTATAAATTAATCTTTTTTTTTAAATCAATCAATATTAAATCTCACTTATTTAATACCAACCTTTGACTAAAGTTTAAAGAAAACCTATTTTTCTTTTTTCTTTTTGAGAAAATTTTAAAGTTGCTATCTGATCGAAATTGAAAAATAGTTTATATCAAAACTAAACGAGTAGATTTGGTTTTGATCTAGACACCGATTAACATGGATAAAAACTTATTTTAAAGAAAATGTTTTTTAAAACTAGAGAAATGAATTTGGAAGTCAGATTCTTTAAATCCTTATGGGTACCATCTACCTTTCAAATTTAGATTTTAATTTCTAAAATCACCTTTAAAAAAACTATCTTATACAACAAAAAATTGATCATTAGTTAACTAAATGGAAATTGTTTAAACTAATTTAGAAGAAATCTAAGATTTTTTATTTTATACTAAATTGAGTAACTAATAGTGGAAAAATTAGTTTTTTTTTTTTCCATTTTTTACTATTATTTCGAAAGTGCCTACGTACCCACTATTCGAAATTAGACGTATGTAGTTCTTTTGGAAAAAAAAAAAATTAATGGATTGGTTGATTTTAATTTTTGAAAAAAGATCAGGTTTACATTTTTACTTGGTTTAATTTATTTAAGAAAGTTTTTTTAAAGAGTTTTAATTAGGATTTTATTCTTGAAAACTCTAAAGTAGTCCTAATTTGGAAAAATGTCCAATTATTTTTATTTATTTGAAAAGCAAGTTTTTCTAAGTTATTAAATAACTTTGCAATTTATTTGTTATTTTATTATTATTATATTTTATTTTCTATTTCCTTATCAATTTCTCTATAAAACATAAAACAAAAATTAAACTTTTTCTTTCCTTTCCTTTTCTCTTCTTCTTCTCTTTTTTCTTCACTTTTTTTCTTTTGTTTTTTTTTTTTAATAATTTCATTTACAAATACATGATTACTAAATAAATTAAATAAAAAATAAAAAAGGGAGTAAACTGGGTCTATTTAGGTCAGAGCCCAACTATGAAGAAGTAAATAATGGATGTTAGAAGGGTACTTCTAAGCAATTTTGAGCCGAATTTGATGCAGGTAAGAGTGTTTTTGTGTGATTCGTATTGGGTTTAAGGGATATGGGATTAACGCCTCGGTGAATAGTGGCCATTTGATGGTGGTTAAGAAACAACCGTCGCTTGGTGATGGTGGTTCGACCTTAGGGTGGTGGTAGTTCGGTCAATCAAGTGTTAGGTCTTGGTTTTCTGATGGCAGTGAAGCTAGTAGAGGCAATAAATTTACTTAAAAACCACTATGGAGTAGCGGTTTTAGATTAAGAAAGTAGAGCTCGCGAGTTATAGAGAGAGAACTCGAATTTAAGCTTGTATGAGTGTTTTTATTGAGCTCCTCCATCTTAAACAACTTCCCAATCCACTATTTATACTTGTGTATGCTCACGTTCAATTAGAAACCATTTAAATTGCTTAAAATCAAAGCTTCATGTCAATGAATAATTAAGTTTTTTCCAATTTTCTAACTGACTTTAACCGCTTCAATGTATGAATGTATTGAGGACGTCTGTCATAAGTTATAAAAACTTAATTATATAAGATTAACGGCAATTGATGCTCACATACAAATACAAGTTTTTTATATTAGATTAAAGGCAACTGATGTCCTTAATACATTTCTTATAGATTTAAATGTATTTTTTAAATTGATTATATTCTTTATGATAAAATATGTATATATATACATACATACATATATGGCCAAATACTATATGTAGTAAAACTTAAGGAGAAAAGGAATCAAATTTGATTAATCTTATTTAAAAACTAATGTGTATGTAATTATATTACAATAGTTTTGGAAAAAAATAGATATATAAAAATAAAGTTACTTTATTTGATATATTAATAAGTGTATAAAAAGATATCCATTAATGTTTTCCAATTAAACGCTAATTGTCTCCTGGGCTAAAAGACTTGGATGGAAATCTAATTTAACTACGTGAGACAATTCATTCCAGCTGGATTGGCTGGCTGGTCTTGGTCCCCAATCTAAACATCTTATCCAACTTTTCTGATTTAAACTAAGCGTTGTAAGATGGACGGCAATGATGCCGCCAATTATAACTACATCATGACATAACCCGAACGTGACGTTGTACATTAATTATTCAAAATCAATGACCCAAAAAATAAAAAAATTATATCTTAACTTTCTTAATAATTAAAGCACATAAAACAAAACTACGAAAAAAAAAAGATTATTTAAATTTTCTTAACCTTTATAAGACGGACGGTACTCGCACTTTTGAGTTTAACAACTCTCCAATAAAAAAATAACATTAAAAGGATACAAATTAATAAAATAACTTGTTAACAATGCTTAGAACACCTCTTAAAATATTTTTGTTAACTATTATTATATTATAATTAAAAAAAAGTTGTCCAATGTTGTTTATTGGGTTAGCAAATTAATATTATTAAACTGCATTAATCATGATTGTATCTTAAAAAGTTTTTTTTTTTTTTGCATACTTTTTAAAATTGATTGTGCGATTAACAGAAAAGTACGAAAAAATAAAAAAAAAACTCTTTATTTAATGAGTGCATTGGATAATATTTTTCCTATAATAGAACATGGAAGAGGAAAATTACGATTTGGATAATGAGGGAAAAATTAAAATAAAGTCAGCAGATCTGAACTTGTGGGCTCACTCCACTGTGCCTAAAGACCAGTGAGTACTCAGGTAACTCGCCAAGATCGTCGAATAACGACTCGTCCTCTTCCCTCATCGGGAAAAACATCGCCATGTCACCATCCCTCCCTATGCTCTTATTACATAAATTCTTATTACTATTCTTATTGCTAGTGCTACAATGGTGGCTCTCCTCAAAAACGGGCCCCTCCAATTCAAACACCATCGACGACGGCGTAGCAAACCACCCGAATTCCTCGTTCATATCCGTGAATTTCTCCTCGGGTGTGGATACGGACTCGGGTTCGACCTCCGGTTCCGGTTCCGGTTCTGGATCAATCGATATCTCGGATTTTATTGATACGTTTGATGTGGTTTTCTCTGTCTTTGTTTCCTCCACTGCAGCCGAATTTCGATGGTTGTGGTGGTGGTGATGGTTGTTACGTGGAGTCGGCCACGGGTGATTGTGCTCACATGAGTAGGTGATCACTAACATGGTCGGGTCGTCCCGGCTGCGCTCCACTTGCTTCCTTGCGGGGCAACCCTTTGAGCTGCTACACCTATAATATCCCCTGCATCAATAATTAAGCATACGATTATTTTCAATTATTAGTCCAGTAATTTAAGAAAAATACAGATTAATGATTGACGGGAAGATACTCCTCAACAAATTCATCAGGCGAAAAAAAAGAAGAAGAAGAACTTTTTCTATTTTTAAATAACACTTTGGAAAAAGAAAAAAAAAAAAATTCTAAGTATGTGAAAAGATGAAAAGTATTTTTATTCCGAGATTTACCGAGGATAAGGAGAACCTTTGATGGGCTTCTGGCCGTACTTTCTCCAAGCCCATGAATCGGACGGTGGAGGAGCTCCTTCGCCCTTGAGTCGAGACCCTTCAACGTCCTTGAGCGGAATTGAAACCACTTTCTTCTGTATGGCTCTTCTGCTGCACCAAAAATATCATAATAAGTGTTTTTTAATATTCAAATGATGTATGGGAACTCAAAATACGGATCAAATTAACTTCTTTCATGTTCTCACCGAAACTCGAATAAAGATCGGCGGTCGGCCCCATGATAATAATGCGATGCTGGAATTTCAGAAGATGATCCATATTTTTATGCTTAATTTTGGAAATTTTGGTTATTAATTTGATCTAAACTTTATTATAAATGTGTAGCTCATTAATTTCAAAGCAAGACCATGTAGGTCCAATAACAAAAATGATTAAGCCGCTAAATTTGACCCCAAATTCCTCCTAAGGTTGCGTAGCTTAGCTCAAATAAGTTTAGAGGTACAACTAATCTGAAAAATTCGTATAATCTAATTTTTCGGACTAATTATACCACTGACAGTAAGGGACCGACGTTCTTTATGGGGCAAATAAAATTTGAAAAAGAGATAATTCAATGAAGAACCAACCTTCTTTTAGGTGAAGAGGCAGAAGACATCTTCATGTCATTGAAGCCACTCGATCGAGGAGATTCAGCAACATTATTACATTCCCAGAAACTTCCATTCTCTTCATGCCCACCAGACAACGGACTGGTACAAAATCGACCCTCCATATTTAGCAACACAAGTCTTGGTGAATCTTTTCCGACCCCGGTGGTGCGTCGCTTCGGATAATCGCGGAAGACGACGGTAGTGGTTGGTCCTTCCAATGGTAGATGATAAGTGCCGGCGAGTAGGGGTGTTTGTATCGAGAGAATCTAGAGGAGAAAAACAAGCAGGGAGAAGGTGGTGAAAGGTTAGGAAAGGTCCATTTTAATATATTGGCCGTCATGTTGACAGATTGTTTTTATTGTATTTGTTTATGGAGGACGTGCAAATAAATGTGTGTGACATAGTCTTGAATCTTAAAAATTAAACTATACATCATGATGAAAATTCAAAACAACTTCTTTTGATAGCTTCCATTTTTTTCCTTTCGCCCACTGATTTCACTTCACCACATAATTTCTAGATTATATATATTTTTTCCCTTCTGGTGTATGTAGTGACAATTTTGATATTTATCTTTTTAATTCATAGATTTTTGTTTGCGTTTCTTAAACTTAATTTAATTATTTATTTACTTTTCATGAGATAAGATTATTATTGTTATGCTTTCTCCCTAAATAAATAAGAAATAAAATATTTAGAATTTTTCTTATCATTTTTATTTTAATGTTTGTTACATGTTGGTATGTGTAGTAGATGACCATATCCAGTTGATATGGTCATGTGTATATTAAACGTATTTTACATTTTATGTGGCTTTAGATAAATAATAACGTGAAGAGAGACGGCATAGAGAGAGTCGTAGGAAGGAGAATATAGTATTGGTCTATCAATTACAAAAGTGAATATATAGGGGAGCTCAAGATTTAGCCTTATAATTCTTAAGCAACCGAACTTATTTTTCATTTGAAAAGCTGCTTGATCTTTGAGAATCAGAGCTTCTACTATATAATATCATTACTATGATCTTAGAATTTTATCCAATGAAGATATATGACCAAATATTTACATACTCTTGAGTATGGTGACCTCCGTTAGATGTTACGGATGATTAATGAATAGGATGAAGCTCACTTATTCAAAAGTTATTTTGATGAACTTATATAAAGCTCAAAGCCTATAACATTCTTAAAGTGCATGAGCCTGTCTATGAGATGTTGAAAATGAGTAGATGTTAGCGATTCCCCATAACCACTTTAATCTAGCTAACAACTTCCTTGAAAATCCAAAGAGAGTATTTAAAAAAAATGTTTTTCTTCCTTCTCATGTTAGAAATCTCCCAAACATTACTTTTTTAATTTTTTTCATCTCTCTCAATTTCTGTTTTGCCCTGCAATTGTATACTTAGGGTTTAAATATCTTACTAAACTATTTAAATTAATGTTAATTTTATAATAATAATGAATCGATCTAATAATTCCCACCCTAAAACCATGAAACTAAATCTCCTTAAATTACCTCAAGTATGTATGGATTGGACATGGACTCCTTGAGTTATGCCATATAGCTAAAAGCATCAAATCCAAATTAATAATGGGATATTGTAATATGCTAATGTGGCTACTTCAGCTCTTTATAGAATGAACCATAGCTTATTTATTTGTTGGGTAAAAGAGACATCTTTATGTTTTGTTTGTCAATTATACGAAATTAAACTAATGAATCATTTATAAGGTTATTATCGTCCAGTATTATGAATATTGGTTTTTCAATGAGATAAATTAAGTTTTATTCTTCTTTTCTCAAGATATAATACAATAGTAGTTGGGAAAAAAAAAACTTAATAGATTACCTTTAATGGTTTAGCAACTCTCAAAAAGCCAAACTTTGGATGTATCTTTACAAGACGAAGATACATGATTGATGAAATTATCGTCCTTTCTAATTAAACTTTGGGTTGCCATAACTAAAATTTTCAGACTACTTAGGTTTTGCACCCACATAATTTTAAGAGTGTAAGAAAGTGTTAGTAATCCAATTTGCCTATATAATTGTACAAATATATGTATAATTACATCATGATGATTTTTCTTTGGTAATTGCTTGAGATGTTAAAGAAAGAGAAAAAAATAAAATAAAATTATCGGTTGTTTCCTAAGTACGAGAATATCCCTCACGAAATCTATGTTATTAAATTAATACATATAAGCAGTTATCTGGTCGCTTTTGAAAAGACTTATTTAATTTTTTTTTTTTAATTTTAGAATGTAAGATTAAACACTCTTCACCTGCTCTTTAAAATTGACAGTAATAATAAATACCAAAACGTCATATTAGTAGGTAGATTTCATTTCGATGACTTTCGGCTGATAAGTTCCATTCGTGATTTATTCCTTTTATCATTTCGAAAATGGAATGAGATCCTTACATATCTAGAAAAAAAAAAAAAAACTTGAAATTATATGTCATATGTAAAACGTAATAATACATAAAAATAAATTAAAATTTAATATGTGTACCAAGTACCATCGTGTTAAAAAAAAAAAAACATAGTTTTATTACCAATACTTTTTATTAAATTTTCATTTATCGATACCTAAATTTAAACCATTCACTCAAACGGATTACCTATAGTGAATAAATTTTTTTTTTATTTATCTATTTTTTTCCTTGCACTAAATTGGTGTTTATTTGAATAGTTCTTGACAATGATTGACGCATCAAAATCAGACAAAATTTCCATTTCATGCTTTTTCTAAAATTCTGATGACATCTAGACGTATATACAAGACCTAACTTATCTCACTTATTTGTGATATCTATTTATAGACTAACTTTAAAATACGTTATATCTATCTTATCCTTTAGACGATTAAATCCATATCCTATTTTTTTTATTAGAAAGTTGTACCTATCTCATTCTCGTAAAATACCAAAGGATAAAAGAACAATAAGTTTCTGTATTTTAGTATTTGAACAGTTTAATGATTGAACTTTCTTTCTTTTACAATTACAGTGTTTCTATTTTATGAAAAATGTTTCATCAACTATCTATGTTAGACACTAAAATATAAAAAGAACGAAAATTAAGATACTAAATTACCCAATTTTGAAAATACAGATATTTGTTGTACCTCTATCTCAAAAGATTGAAATTTATACCAACTGAACCGTACTGAGATGGAAACGTACCCCTTGCCCTTATAATTATATATTGCAACTGTAAACGAGTACGAAGGGGCAAGACAGTCGATATTGTCAAATAGGAAATTTCATTAAAATAATTATGTCTGCAGTTGATGGAAGCGTGAAGCAATGTGGTATGTATGATATTTTTTTTCTCCAATTGGGACTATTCTTCAATGAGGTTAGTATGACACTTTTTGTACTTATTTTATTTATATTGGATCAATCTCTGACTTCCCCTCACTCAACGCCAACTTTCATGCTCTCTCTCTTCCCCTATCCGTTTGTCAAATCTCGGACGATGAAGTGGTTGTTAAAATTTCAAGGAACAGAAGCTTCTCCTTAACTTCGGTTTTCACAAGGATATTATTATAAATTGGAAAAAACATTAGCTTATGTTTTATGGGCATATTTCTTAAGAGAATATAAATTAAAAGGATATTCCATATACTTTCTTTTCTATATGATATGTAATTAAATTAACAATTTTGAATTTTTTTTTCAATAATTATAATAACAGATTAAGAAGTCAAATATCCTTCATATCAATTCAGTTATAACAATTTATGTTTGAGAAGTACACTCATACACTATTTCTCTATACTTGGCGAAGAAGACGTCCATGAACCACTTTTTTTGCTTCCGGAAAGAAAATAGATGGAAAAAATTATATATTCTTTTATTTGTTTAAAGAAGGAAGGAAAGTGGAGAGAAAGTTAATAATATGAATTTTTATTGTAGTAAAATGTTATAAATAGTTAAATATCTCTAAAATATTAGAGTATACTTTTATTTTATGGGTAAGAATATAAATTTAAAACAATTCCTTTTAATTCTCTTTATATTCGGAGAGAATTTTTGATATGGAACTAAGGAAAAAATTTTCATTTAAAATCTATCCCTTTCTCTTAAAAAAAAAAAATTAAAATTCTCACTTTTCATCCCTAGACCTCTCTTTCCTTCGATCCAAATAGAGTATTTGGAGTTATCTGGTTATTTGAAAAGCACAAGATTTCTTTCTTTTTCTTTTCCTTTTTTTTTTTTTTTTTTTGTGCGCTCTCCCTGAAAGACAAGCACAAGTTGATAGCGAATCGAATGTAACACATGTTGCCTCGATCCATGTACAGCGGGATTCGGATCGTGAGAATTTAATATGTTGGGAGAGTAAACGAAGGAGTTCCATTTTGAACAGCCTCTTCACCATCCCTTTGCCGTGCAGCGATCCCAAAAAAACCAGTATTTGGGATATGTTAAAAACAATGTTTACGTTTCACTTTATCATCCAAATTCCACTTTAAACGTAGGATACGGCAATTTGGATGACCGATAACTGCAATTTTTTTTTTTTTTTATGCAACAAAGAAATGCACTTAAAACTCTTTTTGAAATTAGTGTAATTTCTAGTTTTGATTTATCTTCACCAATATTTAACTTACTATTTTGTTTTTTCCTAGGTTGAATCAAGCTACTGAACACGACCCAATAGCCTAACGTTCAAGACCGAAACAACTTAGGATCACCTCCTCAATAGATGAGGATGACATATAGACTTAGCTTACATAACTAAGTGGTAGCCACCTAAAAGGCTGATTGACGAACCAATCATAACAACGATAACCCTAGCTAACCTCGAGACTAACATTAAATCTTAGCCAACCACTACATCTTGGCCACCCCCTTCCTAGCTAGATGGCCTTACCCCCGGCTTAACCTATGATTGATGAACCACAAGCTACCCTGACTATAAAGCCAACATAGCGACAACCTTAACCAAGCATGTGACCTCCAAGACACGATGCCTCAGTCGAGCCACTTTGTATCTATGTGTATAACACTTGTATTTAATGTAATGTGATAACCATCAACTCATCCTATATTAACCAGTATAGCCTAATTGTAAGGCTTCGTACAGTAACAAGAAAGACAAAGATAGTCATAAGGCCTAACTTCCTTTGTCGTTGTCAGGAAATCTTGTCAACTCCTCTAAATCCTTAAGCTGCATGAATAGAGACTTATCCTATAAATACCCTTCTTTAGGTCCCTAAAAGTAAGTCCACAATCTAAGTTTAAAAATAAAAAGAATCTCATACACTCTTACTCCTTATTGAGCTTAAACTCTTTTCCTCCACTCACCAATTGAAGTATTAGAGTAACCATATTGAATAAATCCCTGTGTAGTGACTCACCTCCTATCTATCTTGCAAGATGCTCCCTTAACGATCTGAGGCTCCTGGACCAGGCCAATAGAGATTTAGGGGGCCTAAAAGTTTTATCAACAAAAGATATAAGGTAAGAATCATGATAACTGTTAAAATTATACCAATATCTCTACCTTTTCGTAATTAAGCATATTTTCACCTTTGGCACATATAAGACCTACATCTTTTGACATACTTGGAATACAACTCAATAAATAATCCAATGTGGCATTATCATGTAAGTAGGATTAATTTAAATAAAAAGAAAAATCATAATATGAAAATAAAAGGAAAGAAAGAGAATCGAAAAATATAGTGTAAAATAAAGTTAATAATAAAAGAGCTAAAAAGAAAAATGAACCAATTATTGATGGGCTTTCGCGGCATAGGCCTTCAAGCTTAAGATCAATTGGTTCGTTGAGGCCTTTCAAATAAAGAATAGGCAAGAATAGACATATTGTATATGGCAACTACACTCTATCTTACTGTTTCCTCCACCTTATACTCTACGTTAGTTAGATATGAAGGAAGTCTTGGGATCATAACCCATTTGCCATAACCAACTACATTCTCCTCCTCTTATAAACAACACATGCAGCCTTCGAGTAAGGGGTCAAAACCTTAGTATTTTATTAGTACTTTATTACATCTTCCTTACTCATTTACCTTGTGTTTCCTAATGATTTGAACATTAGAGTGTACACGCCGAAAACACCTCTAAGACACTTAGCTCATGTGTTTTCTTTTACAGACCTTTCAAGCTTCATCTCAAGTACCATTTAGGTTAATGAGAAATGGCTTAGATGAAGTAGCTACAATGTTAACCTAAGTGAAGCCAGCTACTTACGTATGTACCTCCTTAGCCGACCTCCATATTTAATTGGACTACAATCACCATTACCATAGGCATTATGAGCAATGGCTGATCTAGAAATAGGAAAACTACAAGAAGAAGAAATAAAAAAAAAAAGAGATGTGGTATAGTACTTTTCTCTATGAACAACTTCAAAACAATCTTATTGATGGGTACTTTTAGTACATGGGCCCCTAGGCCATAATCACTCGACTCAAGGCTATTAATAAGCCTACCTTTAGGTAATAACCTAGCTCCTTTCTCTTTCTCACTTGAGATTTTATACTCCCTTGAACATTGTACTGACTTAAGCATCGAAAAGGATGTGCTGGAGCAAACTTCAGCACCTACTAGCCGTCTTTTGTCTTGCAGATGATCATATAATGAAGTGAAAACAACACATCAAAATTTTACTTGCTTTAATCCAGGTTAAAGAGATTAACGTCACACACTCACGAATCGAAACCAAACCGAGGCTTGTGCAATGGAGAACACCTTCCTCTCATAACCACCTTTGAACCACAGCCCTTAATTTTGCCGTGACCTTCTCTCCTATCACTTAGTTCAGTTAAGGGTAGGGAAAGGACCATTTCAGCTATCCTCATCGAAGAGAATCCGTATTTGGCTCAAGAATCCTAATCATTACCCTAGTGGGTTGCAATGTATATCAAATTAGATTAATCCGAGTTTGAATTAGTTAATCCTTTTAAAATGATCGACCAAGCTTAAACAATTTAATAATAATATTTATAGAACAATCATATCATGGAGCTTAACTTACATCATAGCAAATCGAAACCCAACTACAAATATTGCATACATATAAACAGCTAACTATATTCACAAGCTAATACATACCAAAGTCCTCAGATATTCTAAAATAATATCCCAAAATATGGTAAAGTATTAATCCCTCTTACTTGTGCTAGTGCTCACTTCGAAAAATTCGTATCATCAACGGTCTGATCATTAGGAGGCTCTATATATACAAAACCTAAATTCAATTTTCGTAGTGGTTATGAAAACATTAGGATCTTATATATATATATATATATATATATAAAGTATATTATTATTTTTATTATATAATAATATATAGTTTCATTATATCGATTGAGTTAAGTTATTAAGTATTAATAATATATACAATTATATTATTACATATAATATATCATTCCGATTGTATCAAAACGTACTTTTAGTCGTTTAAATCACGTTTCGATTATGGTGGAGTTATAGGAGCACGTGAATTAGTAATATTATAGAGATATAGGTTATATTACTTAGGTTTATCAGATTTTAGTAAAAATAGTATCGTTGAGCTCGTACAAACTTAACGACACATATTATAAGTCTTAATTTTTAAAGATGACTTTTAATGGATAATTCGAGTTTTTAACATTGCTATACGTATCTAATCAAATATTATCATACTATACGTAATTTATTTTATTAAACCATATTTTACCTAATTTATCAATATAACCTATAATATAGGTATTATCTAACCTTAATACCTCTATAATGTATCCCGATTATTAAAATGTCATTAAATATATTAAAAAAATATTTTTTATCCAATTTGACCAGTACACAAATATATAATTTTTATTCACCTATTTATCATATTTTAACCTATTATTATTAGAATTGGGTATTGGTTTGTTATTTAAGTTATTTTACTACGTAAATTTATAATAAATAGCTCGGGTTACCAAATAATTCTTCAAAAATTTCTACAGACTCCAAAATATATGTGAAATTCAGTTAGTACTTGGTTTCAAGTTTTTAATCTATCACTTATATATTCATATTTACAATTTTACCCTTGAATTATTCTAAATTACCTAATTAATATCCTTTTTGCACCAAATTGATTTCAACCTATCTCAACATTATTATTATTCACTAGAAATCAGTACATGTTTATTTCATAATTTAATTTCATAATTTCCTATTTATTTCACAATTTTAGCTTATTCTCGAGCTATTTTTAAGCCGAAAAATATAATAAATATTAAAAATATTAAAATAAAAAATTGGGCTACATAGAAATTATCTATATATCATAAGTATCTTACACAAAAATTTTGAGCTAGAAATTACATAATTTAGCGTATTTATTTTAAATTTCAAAATTCAAATGAATAGTACATTTGTTAAGAAAGTACATTGAATATTCCTAATTTTGTTAAAATAAATTAATGAAATGAAAGTACATCTAAAATAACCTAGAAATTAATTTTTCCATATTTTTCCTAGTTAATTTAATAATTTTTCAAAAATAAAGAAAAACAAGATAGAAACTCAAAACCTGAGTTCATCAGAGCTTCGGCTACCATTGGTCGAAGAGAGGTTGTTAGCCAACCTAGTCAGTGGTAGCTCTGCTAGGTAGCGGTGAGGCTCCATGTCAGGTCATCAAATGATCAGGTAATTAACTAGGTTTGGTACTTGCTCTGTTCTTTCCTATTTTTTGTCAAATTTTCCTAATTTTTTTTCCAAATTTTTCTTAGGTTTTCTTGGTTTCCAAAATGTTAAATCTGAGTCCTATGATCCTATTTATAGTAGTTTAGGTTGGTTGGATTTTTGCTTAATTATTAAGTAATTCATTTTAATATTTTTCTTGAAAAATAAAAAGTATAAGGTGGCAAATTGTGGATGATTCACTTTTGAGTCATCATTTGCAACTGTTGTTGAAGTGTTACGTAGATTCTAGCTGTTCCCACATCATTTGGATAAATCTTGGTTAAATTTTAGTAATATTTGAATAATTTAAGTATATTTATTATTATATTAATATACGTGTATATATATACACTATATATGTAACACATGTAATGAGTAATTATATACATATAACCATGTTTCTAACATGTCTTTTATTTTTAAGATATTTTCCCTATTTAATTTTTGCGAATTTAACGCTTATTATATATAATTATATAGTTTTAGGTTAATTTACGAGTATATTTATTATATGTATTAGATATACTTATAAAAATACGTATATACTCATATAGTATATTATGCTATATTATTTTCTTCTATTGCCTAATTAATTTATTTCTAAGTCTCCGTAACATTTCGAGCTTGGTTTTACGGGTTTCAATCATTTTTTACATTATATTAAGTAATCATACTTTTAGGGGAAAAATTGAGATTTTGGGTAATTATTTTCAAAATCCAATTGCACCAAATTACTTCAACTAACTTTTCTACCTTAGTTATAAAGTTTAGGTTCAATCAAATAACTTTTCCCAAAAACTCTAAATTTCGTTACAGTTGCCTCACACTTAACTTTAGAGTCTTATATGGAACAAATTCTTCTTATTTTGATTATATTCTTGATATTTTATTATATTTTTTACTTTCACATGTACGATGATTCCTCAATTAGGGTTATTGTGTTTCTCGTAAGCTTTTAGCCTACTCAATTTACTTTCCTAAATGGCCTAAATCAACTATTAACCATAATCATACAAGGACAGGGTTATGTCGTAATATTCAAATATTCATGTCTGGATTGCTGATTTATGGGTTTTTACGGTTTATGATAGTAGAAATTATGAAAGCGAAGTGAGAAAGTGTTTGAAATTAAGGGAGCAAGGGGAATTATGTTTTGAAAGTTGAGAAAAGGACTTTGTTTTTGTGTTTGAAAAGATGAAGACAAGTAAGGTCTAAGTGAGGAGGGGAGTGGACGGCAAAGGAGGAGTAGAGTTGGAAAAAAAAAAAGGATAGAAAGTTAAACAAAAGGAAGGAATTCTTTAGATGGTAATGACATTTTGTTGACTTTTTAACATGTTGACTTGGTCAACATTTTAAAATTACATGTAATCTAAATGCACATAATCAAGTAATTAGGGAAAATTAGGAAGAAAATTAAGGAAATGAGAGGAAACATAAGGTTTATTGAAATGATTAGTAAGAATAGGTAATGAAATCTTCCTCTAAATGTTTATATCTTGTATAAATCATTTGATAAGCTACTTAATATAATTATCATGAAAAATGTTATTTAGGGTATTAATACTTATTATATGTATTATAATTATCAACTAAACTCTTAACTTTATATAATACTAATCTGTTTATATATTTAGGAGATAAATGTGATCTATGATGCAATATCTTAATTTCTAAAGGATTACTTTAGTATTATATGTATTTATGAATAACTGAATGTTATCTTTAATTTTTTACTAATAATTTAGTATAATATCAAGGTTATATTATCAATTAGGTTTTTAGGGTAAATTATGGTAAATTAGTACTTTTATACCCTTAAAGTTATAGTTTTAGAGTTTGTATCACTTTTATATGAAATTTTTAGTATTTACATATGTTTATTGTAGAAAAATTTTATACATGATTAATTAATTATTTTAGGGTTTTTACTTTTACTAACCTTGTTGACTCTTAGAAATATCTAATACACTTGAGTCTTTTCAAATGTTAGATAAAAAAATTTAGAAGTTTATAAGGGGGGAGGGGGGTACATCTTCATTATTATTAAGTACAACCTTAAGCTAAAATACCAAATTCAAAAAAGAAAAAAGAAAACCCTTCCAAGTCTAAATTGTCACTCTTTTTAATCATAAAATTCATTTGCAATGGAATTTTTATTATATTTTCAACAATATTTCGTCTTATATAAATTAAAAGGCAATTGCTGAGAAATTATAAGTAAAAATATAATATATATTTAATTAGACCAATACATTAAAACTACATAACAATTTTATTTACTTAGTGCCTTTTTTATAATATAAAATAATATAATATGTATAATACAAGCATAATACATGTTATGGTATAAATAATACCATGCATAACCCATATTATTGTCTTGGCATCATATATTGCAAATTGTCTATATACATTTATAATATCGAATGTGGTATATATGTAACTTTGTCCATAATTTATAATTTATTATATAGATTAAATGTACAAAATATAATTGATACCTATATAGTATTATATAAAAGTAAGATGATATTCGATTGTAAATTACAGAAAAATTATCATTTATAAAGTTTCTAATAATTGTTATGTAAAATAATACAAGAAAACAATCATGAATAACTAGATTAAAAAAATTCATGAAAAAATAAGCTAAAAGAAAGGGGCGGAAAAAGGCAATAGAATAATATATATAATAGTACCATGAAAAAAAATAATATAATCAAAAGAGAAGTTGCGACGGAAAGAATATACAACATGCTATACATGCATAAAGATCTCTAACCTAGTCGCATATGAGAGCAATAATAGTAACATCTGTATTTATATAGTGATTATGGTAAAATGTGGTATTTCCCTGTTAAAAAAAAAATCATGATATTTCATAATGGCTTTGGCTCTTAAATAATATATATTGTTTATAATTGATTACTTTGTATTAAAAGAAAAAAGAAACGGAAAAAAGAGAGAAAGTCAATAAGAATTTTTTTCCCCCAACAAATTAGGTTGATCATTAAGTTCTTTGAAATAAGTTATAAATATATAGCAAGTTATACTTTTGACATTGGATTTGAAATTTTAAAAATGAAATTCACCAACCAATCTTTGAATTTAGCTACCACAACTGAAAAATCTAAAATTGTTAAATTTCAGCGAAAGATCCTTTGCTTAATATTGTTATGGTAATAGACTACAAGTCTACAACATATTTAAAAGAGGAAAAGAAAGTAACAGGCACGATAAATTTGGTGGAAAAAAAAAAAAATCTAGCATGTGTAATTGAAGGAATCAATTGTTGCCGTAGGAATCATCGCACCTGCATTTATTACATTATTAAAACGTGGAGCTTCTGTGAGACATAGGAATTTGGCATGGCCATCATCTTTTTGCGCATTTAATACTATATATGGATGCTAGCTGGCCTTGGTTAAACGTAATTATTAAATCATGGGCCGGTATTAAAGTAAATTTCTGGGCCGGGGGGGCCAGGCCCCTATGGCCCCCTCTGGGCCCCTCAAAGCGTAATCAACTGCATCATATTTCCTTAAACTAATTCGGGACGGTACAGGTGATGGTGACATAATCCATGTCTCCATTCCTACTTTCTGCTTTTCATTCTAGAGTGGGACCGACTTTCTGTACGATATATTAGAAAATAAATATAGATTTTTTTTTTCTATAAGAAGAAGTAATTGTTGGTGATAGGTTTGGGATAACAGAACTTATATTTCCAATTAAAAAGAATAATATCTTATTGTCTGCCCCGTGAAGTTTCGATTTATGAAGCTGCGCATAGTTATTAATTTTTTAATAGAATAAATTAAATTAAATTATTTTTTTCTAAGAGTTATATTTTATATAGTAGGAAAAAAAAAACTAAATGTATCATTATTAAGACACATCCTCATACATAAATATAACACTATTTGATTAATTAATTTTTCATCAATTCTAAAACATCGTATTTTGTTACTATCACAGAATACCGCATCACCTTTTTGTTTTTTACCGTATACTTTGGTGAACATCACAGTGGATAAGTTAATATATTGATTCGTGGGACCAACTATATCTTGAACTGATAATTTATCTTGTAAAATCTTGGCCAGTTATAGTAAATGCCAAAATAGTTGTAATAGCCTCAATTAGGAAATCAAGTGTGCAGGTAACGGGGAAAAATACTAACATGTCACGATAGTAATGATACTTAAACATATAATAATAAATAAATATATATTTTTAAAAAATATTAATGATACTTCTACATATTAAAATTTATTAATATTTATATGTTATTTATTAATTAACTTAACGTATTAATACCATAAAAGATTATTCGATAAAGAGGGATTCTATAATCTTATCTAAATAAAAATACGAAATTCACTGGTTGCAACCTTAGTCATTCATAAGTATCATTCTCCATAAATCAATGAATATGAAGGTTATGTAAACATTTATTGGTATCTTTCTTCATAAATCAATGAATATTAAGGTCATATGAATAAATTACATAATTTAGTCTATAAAATAATTAAAAATTAAGAAATGAAGAGGACTTAGTAATGATAACCGGTATTGCAGCTAACTACCAATATCTTGTTGATATGCTTAATTAAGAATTGACTTGTTGAGCCATTGAACTTGCTTGAGCCAACCTTGGGCAAACTTACCTAAACCGATTGTTGAAGAGGTACTAGTTATTGATTCCTTAAGGTGCTAAAGCAGTATTAAGATGAAGAGTTATTAAGTACAAAGTACTAAGCAGTTAGTATTGGTAGATGAGACCAATTTCATAAAAAAAAAGTTATGGGAGGCTAGATAATAGAATTTCGCAAGTAAAGGGAGGTACTAAGGTTAACTTTTAACTTTAAACACCTTTTTCCATTGCTGCTTTAGCACCTTAAGGAATTATTTATCTAACATCCCTCTCTACATTAATTATTGATTTCTTTTTTAAAAGTTTTAGTTAGTCCCACAATTTCCTTAAATTTCCATTTTATTCTTTCTTATTTTTGGAAAAAGTTTACTTTTAATTCTCAATGTTTATCTATCTTTTTATTTGGATTTTGAAACTTTTTTCTCTCTCTTCTATTTGAGTTCTCAACTTTTTTAAAACCTTATAAAAGTAGGGTTTTCATCAAATTTATTAAAACTTCCATCCATACATGATATGTATCAACTTCAAAATGATCCACAATAATTCATTCAACAAACAAAATTATAAAATTAGATATATTTATTTACATAATATTATAAAAATAAAATTAATAATATGATATAGATAAAAAAAATAAAAAATACAAAATGATAATTGAAAGTAGGAAAAGGGGTTAGAAAAAAATTGTGTGAACCTTAGCCATCTTGGTAAACTAGCTCAAGGCTAATTACACACCAATACATGTTTAAGATAGGTAATCAAATTTAATATATTTAATAGAAGTTTTATTTTTGTAAAATTTTAAAATATTGAGGATTCAAATAGAAGAAAGAATAGATAAAAAAGTAGGTAAATTTTGAGTACTAAAAATATATTTTTCCCTTTATTTTTATCGTTGCATCCGTTTTCTTACAATGTCAAAGTAAATCAAAACAGAAAAAGAATTCCCCAAATTCTAAAGGAACTTCCTTCAACGCTCAAGGAACCCTGGGTTCCTTAAATCTTGGAGATCATGCCTACATCCAATGTTAATCCTAAAAAAGTTATATTGAGAACTTGGTATGAATGTACGTATCAAGAGAAGCCCAGATGGATTTCGGTTAAAGAAAATTTACATGTTCAATGGGATTTTGGGAAGGCTTACAATCAAAATAAACAACAGTAAAAAGATTCATAACTGAAAAGGCCAACAGTCAAGTTAAAACGCTGATTAAAAGGTGTAATACTATTTTTCCATCGTCAACAAACTTTTATTTTGACCTCCTCCTTATTGAACGAATTTGTCCGTTCAAGGAATCGGCCTGTGGGCCAGTTCCATGGTTTTAGACCCACAACCAGACGCGATGGGTCGTTAGAGAACATTACATCTACAACTACCCTCAATCTTGCCTCGACCTGTGGGCACAAATTATGATTCCGGAATAGATAAGTATTCTTGTCAAGAAAACTTCAAAGACTAGTCGAATTTTGGTATGTCTTTTGATGTCTTCATAGAGAAATTATGTTAACCATTACACTTAGAATTGAGGTCGCATTATCTTACGACTTATTGGATCTTATATGATTGAATAAATTTTTGAATGTGTATTAAATATTACTAAATAGGTTTTGGTTCGAGATTTTTATTTTAAAATAGGATATAGGGAATAACTTAAATAATCATCTAAGAATTTGTTTGGGGTACTTCATATATTATGTTTTTCGAATACTAAGATACTCAGTAATGTTTGTCCGATCATAAATCCATTACTTTAGGCCATGTCATACCTGAAAGCTGGAGGGCATGGCTACTTTGCTATATCTTTCCACCACGATAGGAGTACGTGAGCTCTTCTCCTATGCTTCTCCATGTCTTTAAGTCCCTTTTCCTTTCCACAAAGACCAAAAGATTGGATCTACTTTTAAGAAATCACCCAAAAAAAAAAAAAAAAAAAGTTTCTCCAAACGAGATAGGCAAGAAGCCCAGCCAATATTACATTGCACGTGGAAATGGATGCCGGACTAATCAAACACACGCAATTCATAATAACTAAACGCATAGAAGAATATTTTTTTGAGTTATATTTTAAGCTATAACAACCAAGGTTCCAAACGACTCTAATTCCACTTTTCAAATGTGGTAGAATCATAACTCACTAACTATGATAAATAATACGATTGGACTCGTAGTACCCTTTGTCTATGACAAATGGCAAAGGATGACATTGTTTGCCGTTGCCAAATCTTTGACCATCTCATTCTAGGTTCACCATTTATACCAAGACATTATGAGCATAGTTTATGTATAACATTCTAATTAATGTAATATTCCATCAATTAACCTCATTATAACTTTATTCCTGCTCGAGTTATCATCTCAACCATTATTCTCTCATGTTGATAATTTGGCCGATCACTACATTGACATTTTTACCTAATCTAACCGCAGTAGTTGAGGGGTTTGGGACCACCCTCTCCTTATCAATGGCTGGCAACTGGATAGCCCAAAATTTATTAGTCTACTTACAAGTCTCTTATCTCGCGTTAACAACAACAAAGTTGCATAACAATTATCTTTCTTTTCTTGGAAAATCGTTCTTGATTCCTCGTCTTCTTGTTATCCTGTAATGATAGATCAAATAATTTAATCCTAAATTGATTTTAGTTTATTAAAAATGTTAATGACCTATTCGAGTTTTATTAATTATCAAAGGATCTTTTGGAAAAAAAAAATAAATAAAAAAGGAGATAGAGCTAAGGTAATGGACTAGAAGAAGGGACTGACATAGGGATGTTAGATCAGTCGATTGTGGTAAGGGGCAATTAGCTACCCTATAGAGTGGTTAGCACCACATCTCTCTTAAGGGTCTTTTTTAATATTTTTTATCCCTTTTTACATTTATCCTAAATATTGATTTTAGGGTTTGTTCCATCAACTATTATTTTAAGTGTTAGTAGCCAAGACCAAGGAAAAAACCCAATTGAAAAAACTAGTTTGATGGTTGAATGAACTCCTTAGACCATACTTAGTATCAAATTACCATCTCATGTGGGATTGTACAATTAACATCCTGCTTTGAAAGTTAATATTCGTGTTGGCTTATTATAATATGGGTATTCTAAGTAACTCTCACTTTTGACTATTCTCACTCTACTTCAACAAGTAATCCACTCTCAATTTGCTTCTTTTATAGAGATTGGCTCTTAATGAGAGTGTCAAATGTTAGTATTTCAAAACAATATTATTTTACAATTTGAATATCATTTTTTAAAAATGAAAGATAGTTGATATTTTAACTCAAGGATAAAAAGAAAAGAAAAAAATCATAAACCTTACAAGGTGTTCTAAACTTATAAATTTTACAAGGTACATTATCTTCAGTGGTTCTAGTAATGTAAGTAAGACGGGTTCAGAATAAATCTTATAAAATATAACTCACCTTTATAGTATCTAACATTTTTCAAAAACCTATAAAAATTGAGGTTAGATAAAAGAATCGACGAAACTGTAAATCAGACCAAACCGATCTAGAAAATCGATTTTTTTTATAAACAGTTCAAATCATAATTCGGTTCGATCATATGCAATCATATGTAACCAATTTGCAATTTAGCAACCGATGGCTCGTATTGAACCAAACCAATTGATTTTTCTTCCCCGATAACACTTGCAGGGTGCCTCTCGTTCTCTGTTCCGCCTTGTGTATCTGCCAGAGAGCATTACTCAGGAAACAAGGAAGGGAAGACGGTCCCAGGCATTGAGTAAATCAAAATATTCAAAACCCTTCGCTCCGCAAAAGTAAGATTTTGAGAGAACGACACTGTTATCTGACGTCCTCAGATTTATACTAAACCAGAATATTCATAGAATCTCCCCTGTAAATAATGAATAGTCTCTAGCCTAAATAATAAACATTCTAAGGAAACAAGAGTCTTAGTTCTACTTGATCTCCCAGAGAAAACCACTAAGCTCAATACGCAGTGCTTTAGAACTTGCAATCCATAATTGCTAAGAGTGAGTTTAAAAAAAGAAGGGAAAAAAGAAGCTCCGTAAAAAGATCATCCATCCCATAGCAGCAGCACTCCCAGTCCGTAATTCTGGTACCGAAGCAGAAGTCTTTCAGGCGACGGATTTCTACTCGATATTTTTTTGAATAAGATAATATTGTTCGTAGTTCGAATCGTATACTGACTTTTTGAAGTTTCACAAAATTTCCGAATCGAATCGTAGATTGGATTTAAAAGAGAAAAAAAAAAAATCAAACCAATATTAAGTTGAATTTAGTGGGAGGCAAATTGTACTAAATCTAATCATATTTGTTCCTAATAAAAATTATGTAGAGTTTTACTTTCTATTATTGAAACTTTTCACTATAGAGTTTTTATGGGTTTAGATAACTCTATAAGAGTTTTTATAGAGTTCAAATAAGATAGAGGAAAGAGTAGAGTGGAAAGTGATTAAATATAGATAAAGTTATACTTATTGACTCATAAAAAATGAAATTTGATAAATTAGATGTATCATAAAGTGTATAGCTAGAATACGGTAAGCATGGTGTACAGTTTAATAACAAAATTTTGATATATAAGATTTTGAATCATATCCTAAGAGAATCAAATAACTTGTAAGAATTTATTCAATTTTGTTTTTAAATAGTTGTAATCAACATGGAATAAGTTTGAATTCCAAAAATTTGAAAAGTCCTACTATGGGGTGAGATATAAGGCAGAATTTATACTTGTTCATTCCTTCAAGCAACTTTCAGAATTACACGGGGATACCCAATCCTTTCTTTCTTTCTTTCTATTTTCTTTTTTCTCTATTTTATATTTATTCCATGATTGATTAAATTATACTAAACATCCATGTGAACCTTCATAAGTAGGGCTATTACATGGCTGTTACCCGATAAAGAAAGATAAGTTTAAAAGAATGACATAATAAGAAGGAATTGAATCCAACTAATATTACAAAAAGTTGTGTAATAAAATTTAATCAAGGATCATCTTTTTAACTTTTTTTTTTTTAAAGTAAACCCTACTTTTTTCGTTTTTAACAAAAAAATTTTGCAAAGTACGGCATATACAAGTAGAATGTCCCTAGATTGTATAATCTCTACGAGAGCACAATTCCAACGGAGAAAGTAAAATATAGCGTGAATCTACATGATTACATAAAACGATTTTAATTTATTACCTAAAATCAAGGCTTAAGCTACAAAAGAAGAAGCCTATTCTTACCCAATGCCCTAAAATCAAGCTCAAAGAAATTCAAGCCCAAAGTAAGGTAGGGAAAGAAATTCAAGCCCTAAGTAGGGTAGCAATCCGAATCTCATATGCCGCCATGTGGATTTAGAAGTTTGGTATTAAAGTATATCCTGTAACCTCTTTGACACCATTCTAAAACTTGGTTATCTTAGTACGAAAACTTTTAATTTTATTATAATATAAGAATATTGCAGCATATAATATAATTTTATTTGAAAAATACTTAAATATTATAGTAAGTCAAGCTAAAAAGAAATGTATAATTTATCAAAATTATGATTGACCAACCATTTATCATCAAAAGGTTTTATTTCTCAGTTATTTGGCTGAGCAAACTATCAAAAAAGGGTCGTTTCTTCATTTACAATCAAATAAATTGCTTAATATGAGTTAGGTACTTGAAATTCAAAAAAGTAATTGATATGATGAATACGAGAACAGATAGAGTATAGATAGTATAAAAAGGAAATAACAAACAAAAGAGATCATCCTTTCCTGACAGTGGAGAAAATACCCTGGTGGAGTCTTTGTGGCACTCGAATTCCACAACTTTGCTCGCGCTTTTAGTTTTTCCATCCATCTTTCATTTGGAACCTCACACAAAATAAAAACCTAGTTAGCACTTGAATAGATCACGATAAAATCACTATCAGCGTATAGATCATAAAGAGTGAAGGCGAGATCTATAATCAGAATTGAAGTTTTGTCTTGAGATTGCAAGAAATAAAAAACCCTAGATTCAAAATAGGAAGAAAAGTAAAAGACAAAAAGAGAGAGTGAAGGACATACCTGATCACGTGTGATAGAAGGATCTGGAGTTGATACTGAATAGGTCACAATACACTTGAATTGTGCATTCATTAAGAAGGAATACTACTGAAGGATTGATGAGCAGATCTCCTTTGGCAGAAATGAAGCCAACGGTATTATACTCTTAGTGACACCTTTCTCCGTGCATTTGCATCTTGCATTTATACTGAGAGTTGGCAAATAACATCTTCTGCCAAAGCAGAGCTGCTCATTAATTCATGTGCATCATCCTTTTTCATGTGACTAGCTTGTATTGATAGATAAACATGGATATAGTAAATTTATATATTCCTCTAAAAAGCTTTACTCTCTCTCATAGTAAATGGATTGCGAAATTGCATGATGATTATAAAATCATTATCCACTGTGATTCTTATCAGGAATTATCCTGGTGTGATTTATGGGCATGTAAAATCACTTTCAAAACAAGCATGGAACAGATGCTGATTTCCAATGATAATGTACTGAAACGATTAATTTCTTACACGATAATATACTGATTCCTTGAAATTACAGCCGATATTATCCAATATCACTATCATGTACGTAAATATTACAGATAATTGATAATTGCTTAGTATGGATTCATCCAAACACGTGATGTAGTACCAACAGAACTTTCTTTATTTGAGCATATATTCATGTTTATATTGTCAAGAATGGAACAAAACATAGTAAACATGTAGAAATCATGATATGAAAATAAGTATCAAAAGTGGAAATTGTACTAAATAAAAATTAACCGACTTCTTCCCCAATTAATAAAAAAAAAAACAGAAAATAATAATAATAATAATGGTAACTAACTAAATAAAGTTAAAAACTTGAATACTAGAAGCATCTGCCTCAAGTTAGCGGTTTATCCATTCGGACAAGAACATAGGTTAGAGATCATAAAATACACGTAAAAGAAAAGAAATCATAGGTAAAAAGATACATGGTCTCACGTAGAAAATATAAAAAAAAAAATAGAGAATGGAAATTACAAGCAAGATAGATCATTATATAGTAAACAACAACGACAAAATGGTTCCCTTACAATTACAAATTACTAATTCCTCTAAATGATGACTCTGGGATTTTATTACCACTTCTTAGCCTATACAGTACACCTTACAACACACAACGCACACACATATTGTTTGCCTATAAAATAGGGGGAAAAAAGGTAAACCAAATTGAATCAATTTGCAAAGAAATTGAAAATAGGGTTTTATTTGTAGCTTGGTTGAGAAAATTCTCAAACCAAAAAATTATGGCCTGATATTGAAGAAATAAATCGAACCGAACATATCCTTATAAAAAGGCATGTTAATGTTTTACTTATAAGTAAACAAAACCTCTTTTGTTGTAGTATAGCAATTAAAAGATTTTTAGTTTACATTGATTAAAATATATATGTGTTAAAATTTTACGACTATTATTTATAAGATTATTGTACAGGGCCAAATTTAATATTGGGCTTCAAACCCATCGATCAAATGGATTTGACTCCTTGGGCTAACGTGATAAGGCCTGAGGAGCCATGTCCATAAATTATCAGGATGATCAAGGAAAATTTGGTACAGTGAGCTTAGAATAGGGTCCATTGGATCAATTTGTTTAATCTAACCTTTCTTGATTTGTCTCACATTAATGAAATACAAAACCTTTTATTTAGGTCTAAACCCATGAAAAAAGCCCACTTAATAGCCATATAAAAGAAGCTTCAATCTTAGTCATTGATTATCATTATAATCTAACAGATCGAATTCACCTATCATATCTTATAAATACCTTATTCATTTCCTCATTTGGACAGAAGAAAAGCCCTATTAGTGCCATTTCTCTGCTGGAACTTTGCCTCAAAGATTAAACACTCAAACACATCAAGAATACCACCTCATTCTTCGTTAATCTTGAAGTTTTATGCTATTGCGCTCTTTCACCTATCACCATACATGTTAGAACTTTACTAAGATTGCCTACTCCTTATCCTTACACTTCTCTCCTGATTATCCTATACGAGTCACTCAAGTCACTTAAGTCATTTTCCTAGTCACATGTAGTGTGACTTCACACGCGGCACGCATGTAATACTTGCATCTGTACCTAACACCCCACATTTTTCTGGCGACTCCATTAGGGAAGGAAGACTTGATACTCACATTATGGTACCTCTAAGGCAAAGGCAACTCGACCCTACTGAAGGAACTAATCAACAACAAAATATTAATACTATGACTAATGATCAAAATCCACTTTCAACTGGAGACACTAATTGTAAGCCCCACAACTAACTATTCGAAGTTTCGATCAGTTGAAAGACTCGATCGAACTTAAATTATAAAGTAAAGCCAGAAATATTAGTAAAAATGACCCCGTAAACTTGAATTTAAGAAAATAAGCAATAAAATAAAAGAATATAAAAATTCTAAATTTTAAGTATATAACTCGTTATTTATCGAAAATGCGTAAAATGCATTCCGGTACTTAACGAATCGCTAGAGATAAATTATATGTATACTAAAAATTATAAAATAACCTAAATAATATTTAGGAATATTTATTTATATTATATATGAATTTATATGTAGGTATAAATATGCGTAATTACTTAAAATACGCAAAATATGCTAAAATAATACTAAATACTTAAAGAAAATTCATAATTAATTAAGAAAAAATCAAGAAAAATAAAGAAAAATCAGGAATGATCCAAATCAGGTCGCGGCAGGTCAGGATCTACAAAAGAAAAATTAACCAATTAAAATTAGACAACATAAAAGCCAAAAATCAAGGAAATTGGGTAAAGTCATGTCTAATTAATGCATAATGATTACAAAAATCGTCTATAAATAAGGAAAAAAATTTTAGAACTCCTTTGGACAGTTTAGAATGAGAAAAAAATAGAGAGACTAAAAAATTTGAGAGAAAATTTTTAAAAAAAAAAGAGAGAAAAGAAAACTGTGCAGATAGGCCTTTTAAAGGGAACCCATATCAAAAGAGCAACTGGGAGTGAACGGCCACCACCACCACATGATGGTGGCAGTGCCCAGGCCGGCCGACAAGGCTACTGTGGCCGAAGGTGGCTGGAGACACCCAGACAGGTGAGTCCCTCCTTTGCCCCGATTTTGAATAATTTTGTAAAATTAGTTATTTTACCCAGAAAATTATGAAACTTGTTATTCTGAGGTTTTCTTGTATGTAGATTTAAGAAAAAATAGTGATTTAGTTTAATTATGTCTGAAAATATAGGGTCCCTAATAAATTGATCAAAACCGAGTATGATTAGAACGGAAAATAAATAGGCTTAGGAGTGTAGTTTAGAGCTCAATTTTTTTCTGTAGGATGCTTATGTGATATAGAATAGTGCTATGAAGCCATTTTTTTAAAATTAATTTTTGAAATTTTTAAGTTAATTTTTAGCCCTAAAATGATGGAAAAATTGGGTGATTTGGGGTTAATTAGGTAATTAAGATATTAATTACTGATTTAGATAGTAATTAGATGTTTAGGGATGTTAATCTCTGATGTGAAACCCTAATCCTAGCCTTTGGAGTATTAAGTATGGTTAATTTAGAAAATTAGGTAATTAATATAAGAAATTAGTAATATGTGAAATTGTAAATTAATAAATCTAAAAAATTAGGGTTATTTAGATAATATTAGAGTAAAAATCAGAATAATATTAAATCTGAATTAAGATTGAATTTTAGGTAATTATATAAAAAAAAGTAAGATTTTTTCACATCGGGGATAAATCCAATACCTTAATTAAGACTAGCATGTACCGAATAGCTTAGAATACTAAATTGAGACCCAATAAGATATTTGAATACTTGAGCTTAATGTGTAGGATTCGAGCATGTTTAGGACTTAGAAATCAAACTAAAACCTAATTTAGAAATTGATGCGGAAACCAAACCCGAACCTAACCCCAAACCTAGAATAATTATAAAAGACTTAAGACTTAGATAATTAGGCATATTAAACCCTAAACAAAACATAACAATAAGCGTTATAGGATAAAATGAACCTATAATCGTTATATGAAAAACTGAAACCACGTTTGTGTTATAGGGATGATCGATAATGACCCGAGCAAGTCAAACCTCGAGTGAGTGAGCGAGGAGTTGAGATAAGTTGGGAATAATACAATGCTGTATTTTGGGAGGCTTAAGATTATGCTTGATTGTACTTGTTAGATAGATGAATGTGTGCATGTGCTTGATTATGGCTGATGTTATGATTCTGCTTTTTGCTCTGGTATGTATTGTAGATTTGTATGAAATGATTGATCACCCTAAACTGGACTTAATCAAATATACGACCAATAATCATAATCGGATATGCATGGCAACCCGTTAAGGGAACTTAGGACTCTCCGGCCAAATACGGACCCCTCGAAAGGGATAGCGCAGGATTACAATTGGTCCCTTCTTCATCCTTAGCCGAACTAAGTGACAAGAGAGGAGGTCACGACGAGAGTGAAGTCAATGGTTCGAAGGTAGTCGTGGGAGGAGCGAGGTCTCCATTGCACAAGCCTGGGTTTGGTCGTGAGCTATTGCATTAATAGCAACTCCTCAACCTGGATTAGAGCGGGCGTAATTTCTCTAATTTTACGACCGGCCGGACAACGTCGTGCGATGGCATTTGCTTGCACATGCATTGTACCTAATAAGTTGATTGAAAACCTTGTTGTGTTTATGGTATAGTTTTAAGTCCTCCATCCTAACTTACTAAGCTGTAGTTGCTCACATCCCTATAGACGTCGTGCAGGTGCTGGCTAAGAAGCGGCAAACAACTACTCTGAAGCTAACAACTGCTGGATCCTGGGAAGTGAGGAAAAACATTGAAGAATCAACACATATTTTATTACTTTTAATTTCTAAATAATGTATAACTAGGAAATATATTACGGAGAATTATTGTAAACTTTAATTGTAATTATTGAATTATAGTGTATATATATATTTCCTCACTTTCTTAGGTAACTGATTTATTTAAATTACAAACTGTTTGCTTCAAAGCGGGTTAGTCGTGGACGCCTTGTGTAGATCAGGTCTAAGATAACGGTTGTAAGACCAACTTGTATCTTAGGATGGTTTATACGGCGGGACTGTTACGACTCTGCCTCTTCGGGGCGTGATACTAATCAAGGTGACAGTACACAAGAAGGTATCCTTGATAATGTGCAATTAACACATGAGTTACGGGAGACTAATCGAAACTTAGGTGAACTTATGGCGATGTTTTCTTAATGTGGGCCTGCTTTGGCTACCTTTGTTGCTACGCAACAAGGAGTAACTTCTTCGAATCCTTCTAATGTGATGCAACAATATACCCCACCCAACCCTCCAGCTGTCAATGAGCATGCCGTTCCTAAGATTGGAGAACAACTTCTTGTTATAGAACCTACAGCTACGCAAGATTCGTTACCTGAAGTAAGGAACTAAGGAGTTTAGATTGGGGGCTCACCGTCCTTACATGTTATGCCTTGTGTCACAATTATTGACTCTGTTCAACTAACACTAATGAATCCCATGTCTACAAGATCTACACTTGTGAATCTAGCACCCATGCATCCTACTCCTGCGATGTCACTAAGGGCCAAAGCATCTACTCAAAGAGGTTCATTTGTAACCAAAGAAGATTTGAATATATATTTAAAGGAGATACAAGCGAAATCTACAATTAGGATACCAGAACTAAAGCTTCCATATCACTAACGCATTGTCACGAAGTTGCACCTTAAGGATTATGTCAGTTTGAAGCTCATGCTATTTAATGGCAAGAAGGAAAGTGCTAAAGAACATTTGCTGAAATTTATCGAGACGTTGGAAGTATATGGCCTAGATGACAATTTGAAACTGAAAAAATTTTCTAAGTCACTCACTGAGAAGACATACACTTGGTATATTAATCTCCCTCCAAGATCAATAGATTTGTGGGGTAGTATGTGTAAGATATTTTTAGAAAAATTCTTCTCTACAGAAGAGAGAATTACCCTTATTGACATGGAAAGGATTCAAAAAAAGTCCAAAAAAGATCTGATGGACTATATCGAACGCTTACTAGATCTACAAAATGTTTGTGATGAGAGAGAGTTAGTCAAGATCTATATCCAAGGGATGTTTCCTGAGTATGCAGTTTATGTTGAAAATTTTTTTTTGGCTTCCTTTACTGTTACTTCCCAAAGTCGCAGAGTCGTAACAGTTTCGCCGTGTAAACCATTCTACGATAGTAACTGGCCTCACAGTGCCTACCATAGACATGACCTACATAAGGCGACGACGACTCCTCTCTTTGAAGTAAACAGTCCGATGAACAATTAAACTACGAATATGATAAATAGTTCAAATTTCTAATAACATGTACAATATTATATATATATACGTCCACAAAGCTTCCCAGGAAGTTTTACATAACATAATAGTTTACTAGATTACAGAATAACTACCAGTTTTTCATTCTTAATTACATGGTCACTCTAGTTACACACTATACTAAGTAACTTCATCCTCACACCCCTGGCTTCCAACAGACTAACCTCTGGGTAATTGTAGGGCGGCATAGTGCTTTCAATGTTAAAAAATCAGAACCTGCAAAAGGATCTATAAGGGTATGAGCAACTACAACTCAGTAAGTTGAATTGGAGACTCATGAATGCATATAAGCACAAATAGGGTTATCAAACAATTATTTTCATGCAATGCAACAATCAAGTGTCATCGTACAATGTAGTCCGGTCCGTTATGAAATTAGAGAAATTTCACCCGCTCCAATCTGGGTTGAAGAGTTTCCATGTTATGCAACAGCTCACAACCAAACCCAGGCTTGTGCAATGGAGACCTGGCTCCTCCTGCGACTACCTTCAAATCATTGACTTCACCCTCGCCGCGACCTCCTCTCCTGTCACTTAGTTCGATTAAGGATGAAGAAGGGACCATTTTGCAATCCTACGCTATCCTTTTCGAAGGGGTCGGTATTTGGTTGGAGAATCCTATGATCCCCTAACGGGTTGCAATGCATGACATTATTAATTATTTGGTGTCGACTAAGATTAAATTCCATTTAGGGTGTTCAAACAATTTCATATCAATTCAATCAATCACAAAATCACTCACAATACCAATTCAGCACTAATTCAGATACATTAAACACATGCGTAATCTACTTACAATTACAATCATATACAAGCCTAAGTCTCCGAGTACTACAAAACGAATACTCTATACAATAAGCAATAACCCAAGTAAGTTGGGTTATTTTTATCTCTGGATGTCCTATAATATAAATAGGTCTTTTTAGTACTTAAAATTTATGGTTTCATATTCTAAGTTATGTTTTAATTCATTTTTGTCCGTGTATGCCCATTACGTCCTAATGATTCGTATACTCTATTTCAGTGTTCAAATCCTAAATGAGATTTTAAACTTTGATTTCTAAGCCTGAAATATGCTCGAATCCTAATGTGAAATTAATCACATTAAGCTCAAGTGTCCAAATATCCTATTGGGTCGTAATTTGGTATTCTAAACTATTCGGTATACGTTAACCTTAATTGCGGTATCGGATTTATTCCTGATATGTGAAAATCTTACATTTTGAGATATTTACTTAAAATTAAATGTTATTTCAGATTTATTATTTTTCTGATTTCTATTATAATATTATCTAAATCACCCTATTTTGTTAGATTTATTAATTTACCATTTCACATATTAATAATTTCTTATATTATTTACCTAATTTCCCTAATTAACCATACTTAATACTCCAAAGGCTAGGATTAGGGTTCCACATCAAAGATTAACATCCCTAAACATCTAATTAAGATCTAAATCAGTAATTAACATTTTAATCACCTAATTAACCCCAAATCACCCAATTTTTCTATCATTTTAGGGCTAAAAATTAACTTAAAAATTTCAAAAATTAATTTTAAAAAAATGGCTTCATAGTATTGTTCTACATCATATGAGAATCCTACAGAAAAATTTTGAGCTTCAAACTACACTCCTAAGCCTATTTATTTTCGGTTCTAATCATGCTCGGTTTTAAGTAATTTGTTAAGAACCCTATAATTGCAGATGTAATTAAACTAAATCAATATTTTTTCCTAAATCTATATACAATAAAACCTCAGAATAACAAGTTTCATAATTTTTTGAGCAAAATAACTAATTTTACAAAATTATTCAAAATCGGGTCATTTAAAAGACTAACCGGTCCAAAGCTTTCTGGCCATTTCAAACCCGGTCCAAGGCTGTCGGCCGGCCTAGGCGGTGGGGCTAGAGTGGTGTGGTGGTAGCGGCTCGGTCCCAGGTGGTGGTGAGTGGTGGGTTTAGCTCACGTGCCTAATCTGTACTGTTTTCCCTTTTTTTATTTTCTGGATTTTCTTTCGATTTTTTCAGTGCTCCTATTTTTTCCAAATGTTAAACTGGCCAAATGACTTCGGGAAATTTTTCCCTTATTTATAGACTTTTTTTGTAATCAATGTGCATTAATTTGATAAGACTTTGCCCATTTTCCTTGATTTTTGGCTTTTAGGTTATCAAATTTTTATTGGCTAATTTTTCTTTTGTAGATTTGGACCTGCCACGACCTGATCTTGATTCATCTAGGTTCCTCTAATTTTTTAATGATTTTTTTATAATTAATTTATAATTTTCCTTAATTATTTACTTAGTTTTTGGTCAATTTAGGTAATTTCGCGTTTTTTTATCTACACATAAATACATGTGGGGTACATATGAACATTCTTAATTATTATTTTGGTCATTCTAAAATTTTTAGTATACATATAATCCATCTTTAGTAATTTATTAGTTATTTGATTATACTTTTCGCTTTTTTCGGTAATTAGTACTTATTATGCTTAAAATTTGAAAATTTTATAGTCTCCTATTTTATTACTTATTTTCTTAAATTCAAGTTTACGGGGTCGGTTTTACTAATATTTCTTTCATTAGTTTATAATTTGGGTTTAATCGGATCCTTTAACCGATCGCCTTAAACCTTAGGTTCTAAGTTCAATCCTACGGTTACTTGGCTTGGCTTTAGGGCTTACATTTGCTGTGCTTGTTGAGAACACGCGAAGGACCAACAATTCAATGGCACAATAAAGAAGTGAAGTTAGGAGATTCAACAAGTGCACTTCGTTTGTAAGTGCAGCTTGGGCCGAATCACCAAGGAGAGCAAAGAAACAAAGAGATGATAACCTCACTAACTCTAAGCTATCTTTTACATATTCTTATCCCATGGCCAAATTGTATCAAATGCTTGACCAGTGGCTCCGTGATGAAAATATCAAGCTTCCTAGGGTTGAACGCCTCCCCATAAATGAAGAAAGAGTGATACCAAGTATTGTAGATTTCATCGAATTATCAATCACCCAACCAAAGATTATTTCACTTTGAAGAAAATATTCAACGATCAAGTTGCACGTAGTGAGTTGATCATCAATAACAATGATGTTAGAAACGATCCACTTCCTGCCCACAACAACCGAAGGGGTACTGTCAATGCCATTAGCTATGATCCCATCACCACTGAAATAATTGATGCCCAAACTACTGGAAATGATGAAGATAAAGGAAAGCTAATCGAAGCTCAAGATGATGAACACCTACCGATTGTTATGACATTGTCGAAGGTAGCTAATTTTAGGAATTTCTTTGATCTCTTAGGATTCAATGAGAAAGCTCGGCTTGCAGCAGCAACCGCACTCACACAGATCTCTGAGAGTTAATACATGGAGTATAGTGCAGTGTAATGCAGCCTATGAAGAAAATGGCCACAACACACGAAAATGCGAGTCTATTTATTAATACAAACATGTGTGAATAATTCCAATCACAACCACCCCTTATATGTGAAAGGTGTGCTTAACAAGCCCCCGGTCAAGAGAACATTCATTGATAATGGTTCTTCATTAAATATCATGCCAATGAGTACTTTTAAGGCTGCTAGAATTAATATCCGGCGATTGGTTAAACAGCCTAGATCAATAAATAGATTTATCTATGCCCCTACAGATTCTGTTGGGTATGTTAATGTTGATCTCAAATTTGGCCCTCCACAATCATTTATGGGAGAATTACAACAGAAGAGATTAATATCTTATGATAAATTCAAATAAAGGATTAATATTTCGAAAAGTATAAATATGAAATCAACGTTTCATAGAGTAATTCAAATACAGGATTAATGTTTTTTATAGGTTCAAATAATTTTATATAATGGCTATTAAATTATAGTCTTATAACAACTGGAATCTTTATTTAAACTACTTTGCAAAATATCGATTCCTTATTTGAATTCTTCATAACTCATTTGAACTTACTCATCGATCCCTCATTTGAAACGTTAATCCCCTTCATTGCAATTCTCTCAATTATTTATATAAGCTTACTTAAAATTTATATTATAACTAACTTTATGGATAAATTTAGCTTTTAATAAATATTTGAAATTTCTTAAATGAATGTATGTTGACTCCTTCAATCATTTACATGGTATATACAAATGCAAGTCATTAAACGAATTTAGCACTTATGATATGAGGTTAAGTGTTATCTTAACCCACATTGTTATGTAGAAAGATATGGTCCAATTTATGGACCAAATCGAAGTCTTAAGGCATAGAAAAATTCTCAAACAAAACAATGTGATTTGATTTAAAGAGATTAAAGATTAGACATTATAGTCTAATTTGGTTTAAAAAAAAATAGAACCGTACTTATCCCTAATTTGTAGAAGCCTAAACCATTATATGCATAAGAAGCATATTTAACGCACAAGAAAATAGGGTTAGTTTAGGACAAGCCATGGAAACCCAAAAATCATCTCGCTACACTAATAAGATTCCAAACCCATCCCAAAACTTTATAGAGTTAACTCTATACCTAGATTGTGCCTTACTACCTTAATAGGGTATTTGCTTCTTAATTTGATGGTTTTGTTTATATATATATATATATTGCCAAATGACTATTTTTTCCTTCATTAGCTATTATATGAGAAATTGATTAATATTATTTATAAAACATGTGTAACACAATGGATTGGGGAATCAATTTATTGTACTCTCTTCATTTTATATATATTATTCCGTCATCGATGATGCACCTAGTAATATTATTATACAATAAGTTTAATTGTCTATATAGACTCTATCTTAACTTTTCAACATGTCTTAATTTTAAATATATGGTCAATGTATGCAGCGAATTTGTAATTTACTAAATTATTTCTCTCTACTATATAATAAATACACAAATACCTTCTCTTATCTAATGAAAAAAAAAAAATCTCACATAGATATATATTCATAGATACTAATAGAAAATAGTAAATGTGGTCAAAGTTGCTATTATCCATATTTTCATCTATTTATTATTTTAGGTATTACAAATTCTAATTAATATTATATTATTAATTTATTATTTTTTATTGGTTAATGGGTTTTTCATCGATTTTTTTTTTTCAATCCCATAATCCGTCCCATAACCCTAATAGGTTTTTTAGATATATCCCAAAACCATATCAAGTAAAACCCTATCAAGTAGTACTCTATAAGCTTTTTAGCGAGTCAAGCGGGTCGAGTAACCAATAACAACCTACCTAGTTACATCCCAAATTATAATGACCCAGTTAAGCCCTTTAAATGATTTACTACTAATAATACATAAATGGCCTTTGCTATGTTAAACCTTGCTCTAGCTTTGCCATTTGACCATTTATTTGCTAAATTAATCTTGAACTAGTAGCCTAAATTTGTATAACTAGGTATACATGCACATACACTTGCTTAGCACATGTGATGGAGCTCCACTAATCAACCTTGTCACCTACTACCTCTACACTATCTAATGCACTATATGTACATATGACCCCATACCACGTAGCTAAGACGATTTTGTTCATTGGCTTTGACAATTGTACCAACAATGACTATTAAGATAGCAACTCCACAATTATCTTAGCTAACATATCATAAGTCACCAAGTACTCCTTAGATTTTTCAATGCACCTTCCACTAAACTCTCGTTACCTTATGATTCCATCTATCACTCAATTGAAGTAAAACAAACTTTTCTTAAAACATACTTTCCTAAATGGCTAATAAAACAAATATTGAGGTACTTTATCCTCGGATTACTATCTACCATAAAATCGCAAGAAACCAGCACCTCATGCAATAAAATCAAGTGACTAGATTTGACTCCTCTCATCACCAAAGGCGACCTTGGGAATTACACTATCAAACCTCATGCACTATAGTTACTAACACAATCTAACAATACCCTATAGGATTTTTATCGGGTTCAACAGGCCAAGTATCCTATAATGACCTACCTGGATGTATCTTTAATCTAACAAGTAAATAGATAAAACATTATAAGAGAAATCCATTGCAAACCTCACATGTAACATCTTATATATCTACCCCATCTTGTAGTTTGATATGTATTTCAACCATGCTAACATTCTGTAGTCTTCATCTATTGCCCATCTATAACAAAACTAACTTTCCAGGCTCATAATTCTAAAACTAATCCTGCTAATATACTTGTAGAATATATTCTTAGAGTTTAAGACCTAATTCAATTATCTCCTCTTACCTAAAGACACCTGTAACTCCATATCATCCTTAAACTTAGCTACTTTTGCATTCAATAATATTTTACCTCTATCATCCCACTTTTGGCTACAATACCACCTCTTCATTCACTAAACTCTTACATGGCCCTTTTATTCGTGACAATGGTAAATCATAAACTCTTTACATCTCGATTCCTTTATCTTGCTCCACTATAAGTATGTTTAAGTTAAATCTAAATATCAGTTACAAATAACAATACACATCTAAAACAAGAGAAATCATAAGTATGGAAGAGAGTATGATGCACAAATATTACATAGAAAATCCCAAAAGGACAAAGGTGAAAAACCATTTGCAGTACTAAATAAATCACTATAGTGTAAATAATAATAATAATAATAAAATGTGTTGATATTTGGAGATCTCTGAATTTATGTGTTTAGTGTGAGCTTAAGTTTAAGCCTACAGAAGAGAAAAAGTGAGCTAAGAGGCTACCAAAGATTACTCTATCATGTACACTCCGATGCTTAAGCCGGTAAGAGTGAAGGGTAAAGTGTGTGATGGGTAGAGAATCCCTAAGATAAACATTATTAGAACTTGAGGTTTAAGGAAAACGCACCAAAATCAATATTGCAATTTGGATTTGAGATCCTTTACCATGAGGAGCTTAGGTGGCATTAAAAGAGTAATGTGGCTCATAAGATCAAGACATATGGAGAATGATCCTTATTAGCTAACACAAATCCTCTTAAAGCTAGACAAGTGGACAAAGATCCTTGCTATCTAGTATGGGACCTTCTAATGATACAAGGCTTACCTAAATTGAGGCAAGTAGAGGGAGGTTCTTCTTCCTTTACACATTTTAGAAACTTTGCAAGGCATACAAAGCTTACTAGGTGTTAAGTGATGCTTCCTTAACGATTTAGGGCTTCCCTTTTAGTTTATGGATTTGGCTAATGTCTAGTAGGCAGAGTTAGCATGCTAAGGCCTAAAGGCCTACAATTTAACACTTTTTCCTTCTATAGGATCATGAGGATTTGCTCTTTGTAAATGGACGTTGCACAAGCCTAAACCCCAAAGCACATAGATGGGGACATCTTAAACACATAGAATACATAAAAACAAGAAGCTATTAAGTATCCCATAACTAGTGGTTCTCACCGAGCTGAATCGATCCATAATTGCTGGTTCACAGGTTGGATGTTAGATGAATTGTGACTAACCCAGAGGTTCATGAGCCAGTTCGCTGGCCCTTGAACCGTTTTTTTTTTGTCAGTATTTATTTTTTTATTAATTTTAATTATTTCCATTTAACAAATGACTTCCTTTTTTTTTTAAATTGTACTAATTCATTACTAATGTCTCATTTTTTTATTAATTTTTGACTTAATGTGGTTACAATTTTTTTATTTTTTTTTCTCCTCAAATTTTATTTTTTTTTCCCATAATCAAATCCTTAACATTTAACAAATTTTATAAAAAAATACTTACATTAACGTAAATTGAATTTTTCATACATCTTTAACATATAATCAACTTATGACTAATCCTCTATAATTAGTTTAATAATATTATTTTTAGAAAATTATATTTCACCATCGTAAAAAAGGTAACTTTAACATATCATGATCTAATGGATATCATTCAATTATTTTTTTCAACTTAATGACCTCCCTTATTTCTTTGTTTTTTTTTTTTTTTAAGGAGGTAAACTAGCTGTGTTACCTGCCGATTTAAAAGCAAGTCGGCTCACCGATTCAAGCAATTCAGGCCTGTCCATTTCCATGCCAGGTTAGTTCACGGTTTAAAACTGACCCTTATACAGATCTATCCACAACCATAGCAATCGATTATGGATAAGCCAATTGATCACATGCGAGTTGACCTTGAGGAACCTCATTGATCATGTTTCCTCTAGGTAGTAGACCAACCACATTCCAAATTCAATCGTTGGTCCATGTAATCATGTTCTAGCTTTGCCCTATGATTATTTGTATATTATCATTTTTTCTCGTTTATTTTCAATTTTAGCCTATAATAGATTTTTTTTAGTCAAAGGACAAAAAAAATTGAAAAAAAAATTGGAAAAAAGTATAAAAAAAAAGAAAAAGAAGTAAATTTTGAAAAAGAATCAAAATGTAGAAAATAATGAGAATATAATTCTTTCTATGAAAAGCCCAATTTCTTGAACTAAGCGCTACGTTTGGAATCACAAGGCACATATGAGATTTAATGTATTCTAAGCATTCGTAAAAAAAATTATGAGATATATATATATATCTATATATATTATTTTTTAAATACTAGTTTAGCTAATCCTATATATCTTTAATATTAGATATTGTTTTATTGTGATATTGCCAATAATTAGATCCAAGTGCAAGTTAATATTTTTAACAATCCAACAAGTATATGTTGATAAAGAGTTTACCTATAGCTAAATTTAAGCATTGGTTGAATTCGGTAACTACTATATAGAGATTGATCTAGACCTAAAATACATGTTATGAAGGTAGAAAGCTATTGCATTTTCACTCCAATTTCAAATCAACTTTTGAAGATTTATTGATTATGGCTTGGATTTTTCTCTTCCAGTTGATACAAGAATTCTCTAAGATGAATAAACTCGACGTAATATATATTTTGGACATTTTTTGAAATATCTATTAGATTAAGCAGTTTTGATTGATCATACATATTCAAATTCATCTACGCCATGGTCAACCGGGGTCATATGAAAAGCCTCCTCTTATTTAGGGGTATTCATGGTTTAGTTCAAAGGCCTAACCAAACTGAACCGCATTTTAAACAGTTCATTCAAACTTTTAATGAATCAAGCTGCTTTAAATGTGGATCAATTTGGTTTAGTTTAATTTGATACTACTAATAGTTACTGAAAATTTCAACCGAATGAGGAACATTACGCAAGTGTTAAAACCACATAGTATTATGTTACAATAATATTTTATCTTAGATGATAGTAAATGCATACAAGTTTGCTTAAGAGATAAAAAATGACGTTGAAGGAAAATGAGTGAATAATAAAGATTAAGCGTGAAAAGAGAGATAATAATAATAAAAAAAAGTAAATAAGGTTAAATAAAATGTTAATAGGGTTTAAAATTAAAAAAAAAAATGTCACTTATTTTTTATTTTTAAGTAAGAAGCAATTCGATTCTAGTTCAAGTAGTTTGGTTTGATTTGACTTTTTAAACCGAACCGTAAACCGTTTTGATCCCTTTCAAACCAAATCAAAATATAAAAAAACTGTATTTTATGGTTCAATCCAATTCAACTTGGGTTTTAGTTCGATTCGATTCAGTTAACAATGCTGCTCATCCACTTCTATGTTTTATTCATGCATACATATGTTTATGACTTTGAGGCTTATATATATATCACTTTTAAGATTTTTTTTTTTTTAAATTTTCGGTTATGCACGAATAAACATATGACTTTGAGGCTTTTAAGGTTGTTATCCTGAGCCTAACATCTCTAGTAGTATCAAAGACACACATCTAAGTGCCTAGTAAGATTAAGTGGCCCAATAACTCTTCTTTGATATAGTGAATTGGTCACTTCTCTTGGCTAATAGTTATTTTCCTTATATTGGCGGACTCAAAAGTAAAATCGATTTTATACTTTTGCATTTGCTCGATAACACTGAAGTATAGTTACTTAATCAAAATGTAGTCCTTGTTATATTTTGGTGTTTCAGTCTCTTCGTGAGGAAATATAACTGTTGAAATGTGTTTGGTACTTCCGGCCTTTTGGTGAGCGGTGAGCCAACGTTCAGTAAATGGTTGAAGAAGCTGATCTTCATGGGTAAGCGATCATGGAAGATCCAAAGGCATCTTCCCCCTTTCCCGTCCATTCTGATTTTACCATCTCCGAATATTGCTTCTTTTCGATGAATAGAATCGCGATTCGCAAGAACTGACCCTCTTGGCTTTTCGATTGACATAATCACCTCATCCCGTGACTTTTCTTTTCCTTTTTTTTTTTTTTTTTTAATTATATGGAAAAGCATGAGCCAGGACTATAAACCGCTTAAAGGGATACTTACGCCGATATGCAGTTTTCATGCTCACAGTTGAATTCAAACCATGCTCTTTTTACAGACTATGGTATGTCTTTATCAAAAAGCCGCGTTTGAGTTCAATTTGTAATCAAGCCGAATTTTAACTTAAAATGCAACTTACTCAACTTAAGATCGATAATTTTTCAATAAGTGGAGCCTAAATTTTTACTTAACTTGAGTTCAACATATAAACGGGTTAAATTAGAGTTCAAAACAAAACTTATTTACTTAACTAAACCAAGTTCAAACATATAAATTTTTAAGCTTTAAACCCTATTACCAATCTAAGCAATTTATGTTGGACACCTCATCCTGTATATCGACCTATTATTTCTTAGCGGATGTCTAAATTGAAATGAAATTTCAAGGAAATGCTAGCCGTCCAACACAATAAACTAAAGTTTGTCCACAAAGATATTTTTCTTTTGGCAAGTTCATGACATATGATAAGACTAGGTAAGGTTATAACATAAGATAGTTGTAACAATGGAGATCAATGTTTGCTTTAATTGAGAATAGATGATGCGTGATTTTTAAATGTTGAAAATTGAGTGTAAATTTTATTAATAATATTAAACATGTTGTAACTTGTTAATTTCCTATTATAATAGTGCTAGCTTTATACTTATTTACTTATGCTTGTAGTAGGCAGACATACATTATAATGTCTATCTCGTGTTTGAATTTACGAGCAAATCTACGTCCGCGACATATAGTAAATGCTATGACATTTACCCTTTACTTCCATTACTCAAAACTTATATACTCTATTTAAACCCGAAAACAAATGAATATCCTTACTATTATATTAATCTCTATTATGATAAAAAGGGATAAGAATTTGCGAAATAAGCAGCGAAAATGAAGATAGCAATGAGAGCAAAAGTCTGAGTTGCTTCATGTCTGTCAGACACTCGTTGTGATGATCTGGCTCACAAAATCTGCAAAGAATAGCTTTTAAGGGTCACAGAAAAAGATAGCAAAAGGAAGAGTCCATGGAATAAAGGGGGGCCATGATGGTGAAAATACACAAGTGACGAGGAAGCGAGAGAAGAATGATCCTTGGCATATACTGATATTTCCATGGCATATCCACTGCTCCGATGCGAATTTTCCCTATAAAAAGGGCACTATTCGCGACAACCTCGGCAGTGAGAGTCAACTGGCGGATCGGAGAGCATGAACTGATAAAGTAGTGTAAGAATTTATGGAGGGTTTTCTGGCGTAGAGAAGAATAACAGTGTGATTCTCCTTTGGCAGAAAATATATAGCAATAATAATACCCTAATTTTCTAGGGTTTTCAGTTTGCTAGCTAACATTTCTGCCAAAGGAGAATTGCCCTGCCATTCTTTAACTCTACATTTTCCTAATTATTAGAATTCGGGTAATGGTAGCCTTTGCATTATGCATATATAATGAGAACGTTAACATTTATTTTTTCTTTTTCTTTTTCTTTTTTTTTTTAATGTTGAAACGTGCCATCATTATTTAAAAGATTTTTTCTTTCAAAGAAAAACTAATTTGTCATCTAGTATGTTAAAGTTATTGGTTAATAGCATTAAGTATATTTATGATTTTAAAACTTTTGCTATTAATATCTTTTAAATGAAATAAGCAACTCTTGCAGTCTTTGAAATATGGAATTTTATTGCATCTATATTTATATTACTGAATTATTACACTCTACATATATCATAATATATATTCTATTTTCTTGCGTGTTTTGATGTGTTACACACATATACAAGCACATTCATACAGGATTCTTCAATTTCATCGACGGAAAGGCGTGGACTGCATGCAGCCAATACCGATGTACGTCCAAAGGTATCACTTATTAAAAAGATTTAGATGTGCTGATCCATACAATCTTCCTCTCGCATGCTCACGACAGTTTATTATTATTATTATTATATCTTTGAGCAGCAGCACCCAAAAGCACAATCACAAAACTCTACTTTAAAAAATATTAGTTATAGATGAATACTAATCTTTTAATAAGATAAATCATATTCGAATCTTTCTTCTTTAAGTTATAATATAATTAACATATATATATATGATTTTACTATATTCAATATTTGAAATTAGGCACATACTTTCAAATCAACCCAAATAACTGTTATTAAAAGAATTATAATTAGCACATTTTTGAAGTATTAGCTTCGATTTAAGGGTTATATACGTATTCATACACTAATAGCTTATTGGAAGGTTGAGGTATGGTCATCTATATGTGACCATATTATAGGGGGAAGTTTGTAATTTACGGAGAACCAAATTTGAATGAGGGGAAAAGCCTATTTAGTTTACCTTTTTTTTTTTGTTATATATTACTTTTCTTTCAAAGTAATTTTTTCTTTAAGCCCATAATCCTATTTCATTTTACGTTTAATAAAAAGTTAGATTCGGCGACTTGTAGAGTGATGACCCCTCTGGAATAATTACCCATCATGCAAGTGTCACACATGCAATACACAATCTGCACCATTTAATTGAAATTATATTCCATTTTCATTCCTTAATAATTATAATTATATTCCTTTTCTTATTCCATTTCCTCAACTAAATATGCTATTAGGTAGCATTTGATTGAAATGATTGGATTAAACAAAAAAAAAATTAAACTGGATAAATATAAGGAAGGTTGGACAGTATAAACTTATTGTACCATATTTGATTTATACAATATTGGACACAAAATTTATATTAAAAAATTAATTATTTATATTATAAAATAAATAATTTTTTGTAATATTTAATAAAAATAATATTCATTAACTTAATATTATAACATAAAGGAATATTTTTGGAAATAAAAAATATTTTTTGTCTTTGTCCAATAAATTTCATTTTTGTACCGTGGTTCAGATAAAATAAAATTTAGAAATTTTGTTCAGTCCATTAGTTTAATTTTTATCTAGTCTCAAATTTACAAACCAAATATAGGATAAAATATTAATATATTGAGATATACCACTATCTCTTTTCAAGCTAAAAACCATTAGGTAAAGTCCATGCAATGCACGAGTTATACCTTTTAACACAGACATATAATCATTGTAAATGGTCATTTCGATAATTGGATTTTAACTTAAGTTAATGCTAGGAACTAATATCATGGGCTAGTGACAGCGTTTAGGAAATCAGTCCAATTAGAGATGTTTTAGGGAGATTCGGCTTGATAGGTTTAAAATGGAGATTGCTAGACTGGATTTTTTGCTCTTAGTTGTCTTTTACGCAAAAAATGGACTTGGAAAAATTCTTTTTAAGCTTGTTTGGCCTTATTGGGCCTTAAGGAGACTCAGTTGATCTTTTTATGCTTAATTATAATAATAATGGACTTTCTTTAATTTCCATAAGCCTTAAATATATTTAAACCCATATTTAATCCCATGAAGACTATAGGAAAGGATAAGCTTCAATAACAAAACCCAATCTCAGCCGTTTATCTTAAAGTCATCAAATGGATAATATGAACTTCTAAATTCTATAAATAAGAGACTCCTTCTCTCATTTGATTTATTTAGAGCATTAGCAAACTTGAGAAAAACATTGAAACTCCACCAAAATCGCTCCACAAAAGATCAAACAACCAATTTATCAAGAATGGTTCAAGAACACTGAATTTAATCTGCTGTGACGTGTACTCTTAACGACATCCCTTCGCATGTCATCATCTCAAAATGTCTCCTAAGTCAACCAATACTCTTATTGCACATGATCAACCAGCTACAGTAACTGTAAAACATAATCATAAGTTGATTACAAAAACATACTTTAAGCTATCATGCATGTTCATCACTTTGTGAACCTATGCTTTTCTAATTATAAAACCTAATTTATCTCCCATTTACATGACTTGAGTTGTATAGAGATATAAAGTATATGATAAGTGATTACTTCTTTATAATCATAACTTGAGCATGTGGAATCTCAAAAATTTGGAACAATTGAAAGCATCAAATTAATAATGTTCCTAGTATTAATAATATTCTCAATCATAAATTTTTTGAGTTTTAAGTCACATCATGACGAATAAAACAATAAAGAGACACAAAACCAATGTCCTATATAATATGAACACTAATACAAAATTTTTCAATTTGAAAATAAAAAATTTTAAGACTAAACAACAAATATACAAAAGATTAAATACTGGTATAAAAAAATTATAATAATAAAATAATTTTTTTAATATACATATATACATGCACATATATATATATATGTTCTTCTATAATTATTACGAGTTTAAACCTTTGTATAAAGTTATTTCTATGCGTGTGCTTTTTGCAATAAAAAGATAAAGGAATAAGAAGCTGCATTGGGCAATCAACTCAACTACTTGAGCTAGAAGCAGTAGGGTTAGGGAAAAAAAAAACAATTGAACCAAACCAAGAATTTGGTTTTTCTACAAAATGTTTGGTTCAGCCATGTACCATCGGTCCGTAAAAGTGGATCCTCCACACAAAAACATATAATTTTATGATTATACACAATAATAGTGCTTATGAAATAGTGAGAGCTATTTTCATGGCTCAAAGCAATGGCGGCAAAATTTGAGATTGAAAAATTTAATAAAAATAATTTCTCACTATAGAAATTGAAGATTTAGGCAATTTTGTGTAAAGATAATTACCCAATAGCTATCAGCGAAAGGCTAATAAATTTCACAAATGAGGCCATGTGGAATGAGATAAATGGAAATGCTATTGCAAATCTTCATATAGAATTAGCAAATGATGTAATCTATACTCTTTGAATTGGAATCATCTCACCAAAATATGAGGCCAAATCACTCCTCAATATAATTTTCCTTAAGAGGAAACTATAAGTCGAAAATCAAATTCGAAGACTGGTAAACATGTGCATAATAAGTCGAAGCTTTAACGGTAGTGCGAGAAAAATCAATGAAACATAACCAAAGTGGGAGCCAAAATTGTGGTAGATAAAAATTCAGAATCAAAAGGAATTTAGCATGCTACAATTATGCCAAAAAGGTCACATAGAAAAGGATTGTTGGAACTTAAATAAGAAAAATTCCAATCCTCAAGGAAACGTAAAAAACAGTTCAGATGACGGAAATGTTCTATCTTGTGAAGCAACGAGACAAGTGAAAGCAGGAAAAAATTTGCTGACATTCGGCTCTTCAACTAAGGAGCTGCTTTTCACATGATCTCTTAGAGAGAATGGTCCTACCACTATAGACCTATCTCAGGAGGAACTATATATAGCTGGAACAACCGTACTTTAAAATTATCGGTATTGGAAGCATAAAATTGAAGATATATGATGATACAATTCATACAATTCAAGAAGTGTAGCATGTGGAGAGCCTAAATAATTTATTGTCTTTAGGATAACTAGATGATTTTAAATGCAAAATTGACTTTGAGGACAAGATCATAAAATTAATTAGAAGAGCGCTTGCAATTATGAAGGAAGAAACGATAGTTGCAAATTTGTACATGTTAAAGGGAGAGACACTATAAGAGGCGATAGCATCAATTGCTTTAAGTAGTTTAAGTGAAAGACTTACAATGATGTGGCATCAAAAACTTAGACACATATCTAAACAAGGAATGAAAATTTTTGTTGAGAAGAACCTACTTCTTAGTCTCACAAAAGTTTCATTATTTTTTTGTGAGTATTGTGTTACTAGTAAGTAGTATCGCTTAAAATTTTACACATCAAATTATAGAAGCAAAATCATGCTAGAATTAATTTACTCTAATGTTTACTAAGCATCGTTCCTATCCTTAGACGAGCAAAATATTTCGTATCCTTTATTGATAATTATTTTAGGAGATGTTAGGTGTATCCTATCAAGAGGAAAGTAGATGCATTTTTAATCTTTAAAGTTTTCAAAGCGAAATTTAAACTTGAATCTGGAAATAAGATTAAGTGTCTAAGGATAGATAATGGAGGAAAATACATTAGTGATAAATTTTATAAGTTTTGTAAATAAGAAGGAATCAAAAGACAATTTATTATAGCATAACTTCTCAACAAAATGGAGTAGCAAAGCAGATGAATAAGACTCTGTTCAAAAGAATAAGAGCAATGTTAGGAGCTACAAGCTTAGATAAAGCATTATGGGTATAAGCAGTCAATACCAAATGTTATGTTGTAAATCAGATGCCATCAATAGCAATTGAGTTGAAGACGTCGATGGAGATGTAGACTAGCAAACCGATTGAGTATACAAATCTCTATATATTTGGAAGTCTAGTGTACATGATGTACAATGCCCAAAAAACTACAAAGTTGGATAAAAAATCCAAGAAATGTTTATGCTTAGGGTATGCAAATAGAGTAAAAAGGTATCACCTATGGGATCCCACTTCCTACAAGGTTATAATTAGCAAGGATGTTGTCTTAATAGAAGCTAAGCCACAAACTACAAAAGAAGAGGATAGCACTTTAAAGTAAAATTTAAAGACCACAACCTTATAGGTGAAGAAGGAGTTTAAACAAAATGATTCCTTTGAAGCAACACAAGAGCATGAGGAATAGGTTGCACACAATCTTGAAGCTTCGAGAATATGGAGATCAAATCGGACAAGGAAAGCATCAAATTGGCATTCTAATTATGTTATTAGAAGCATGTTGCTTATCATCTTCTAATCAAGGATAAAGAACTGTCAACTTTCCAAGAAGTAATGACAACAGTGCAAGAAGAAATTGAAGCTCTTCATATGAATAAAACTTGGAAGATTATGCCACCACTACAAGAAAGAAATCCCATTGGAAATAAATGGGTTTATAAGATTATTAGAAATGGTGATGATCAAGTAGAGTGGTATTGTGCAAGATTGATGGTCAAAGGATATACTTAAAAGGAAGGGAATGGCATTAATGAAATATTTTCTCCTGTGTTTAGAGTCACAACGATTCGGGTAATCTTAACAGTGTGTGCTATGTTTGATTTACATCTAGAACATCGAGATATAAAAATGGATTTTCTTCATGGTTACTTAGAAGAAGAAATTTATATGTTCCAATTAGAAAAATTTAAAGAAAAAGGAAAAGAGAACTTTGTTTGCAAGTTAAATAAATCTTTGTATGGTCTAAAATAGACGTCAAGGTGTTGGTATAGGAGATTTGATTCCTTCATTATGTGCCTTGGATACAACAGACTTAATATAGATCCTTGTGTATATTATAAGAGCTTTGGAAGAAATGAGTTTGTCATCTTATTATTACATGTAGACAAGATGTAAGTATTAAGTCCTAAAAAAGATTGTATTAAGGAATTGAAGGCATAATTGGCTAAGGAATTTGAAATGAATGACTTGGGATTAGCAAATGGGATTCTAAGGATGCAAATTTACCAAGACAGAAATAGACTCTGTTAGGTTCTTTTTTTTTTCATCTTATTAGCATTTACTTAAATATTGTGTTTGGCAAGAATAAGATACCAAAAAGATAAAAATATAATTTTATATATTCTTTCTTCCAAAATTAAATACCTAACAAATCCCGATGAATGTGAATTTATATATTATTTACTTTATTTATATTTATGAAAATACTAATTAAATAATAATTTCTAATGTATAAAATATATTTTTTAAATTTTTTCTCTTAAAAGTACATAAATTTTCATTCCTCAATTCTGACTCCACAATTATCATATTCATCATAATTATGAAATAGAAACAAATAAGACACAAATAAGATAATTGTTTAAATATCATATTTCAAATAGATGTGAGCTCCTAAAATTGCATATAAGGCAACCGTACCTAGATTTAAGGTCTTGAAGAAAACTTATCTGATTAAACCTAAACTTTATAATTATGATAAAAAAGTTAGTTAAAATGACCTTGTAAAGTTAGATTACAAAAGAATAATAACTTAAAATCTCAATTTTAGCCTTAGAAGCATAATTATATATTATAGCGTAAAATACGTCAGAAACCCTAAAAGTGAGCTCAAAATATAACGAAAACTTATAGATAAGTTAATTAAACTATAAAAAAAATAATATAGCATAATATACTATATAAATATACCCATGTTTTTATAAGTATAAACGATATATATAATAATTATATCGGTAAATTAATCCGAAATTATATAATTATATATATTAAGCAATAAATTCGTAAAATTTAATAGAAAATATATATTAAAAATAAAAGACATAATAGAGACATAATTATATGAGTATGTTTACATATTACAAGTATCGACTAGATAGGATATATATACGTATATTAGTAATTATACTAAATATTAACATAATATATATACAATGGTAATAATTTAACTAAAAATCCATCAAAACTTATTAAAATAGCTAAGTTCAATCTAGATTTTGCTGGACATCTCCGTGGCATGCTCCAAACACAAGGACTTAATGAATCAAAAGTACAATTCTTAAAATGGTGACACCTCCTACTTAAATTGAAAAGAGGAAAAATGCATGAAAAGTGCTTAATGTGAAAGGAAAAATCAACCAGCCCTAATTGTCTATAAATAAGACTCCTTAAATCCAAATTTCACACTTTAGATACTTAGGACTCTTAAGAAAAATTCATAGGAAAAAGATAGAAAAATAGAAAGAAAATAACGAAAAAAGAGCACCTAACACCCTACCTCAATTCCCCAAACCCTAGATGATTTGTTGTTAAACCCCACCAGTCCCTATTAGTCCACCCCATGTGCCATCGGCCCGATACACCTTCACCGTTCAATGGTGGCCAGAGCTCTGATAAATAAGTGATTCAAAATTTTATCAAGTTTTCCCCTTAATTTCTAAAAATATTAAAATGAGCTATAAAATTATGAAAATTTTTATTTCTTGGTTATTTTAGATGTAATTTCATGCTGTAATTTTAGTTTTATAAAATTATGAATATTTTATGTACTTGCTTTAAAAGTCACTATTCATTCAAAATTTCAAATTCAAAATAAATGTACCAAATAATGTTATTTCAAGCTAAAAATTTTTCTATAGGATACATATTACATGTAGCTAATTTCTATGTAGCTTGCGTTTTTATTCATTTATTTTTAATATTTATTGCATTTTTTTAACCTAAAACTAGCTTAAAAAAGGGTAAATTATAAGATAAATTGATTTTTGTAAAATTAATGAATGAGATTGATGTCCAATGACTTCTAGTGATTTATAATAATGTTAAGATATATCAAAAGTAATTTTTTATAAAAATGATAATATCTTTTTAATTAAACGCAATTTAGGGGTAAAAACATAATTATGTGTATGTAGGCGATAAATCCAACATCATAAAACCACATACTGACTGAATTCCCTACATTTTTTGAAGTTTATAGAAATTTTTTAAGAATTATTTGATGACCTAAGCTAATTATTGCTATTTTCTGTACTAACTAGCTTAAATTACCAATCGAGATATGTTATTTAGTAATATCAGGCTAAATTATGATAAAAATTTGAGTAGAACCTATACATAATTATACTTATTAGATTGGGTTAAGATGAATTTTCAATATATTTAGTATTGATTACATGAACCGGGCTATGATATACACGTGTTAGGGTTAGATATTACTTATATTATTAAGTTATTTTAGAAAATTATATAAAATATAGCTTATCTATATAATATGAGTATAATGTTATAATAATTGTGATAAGGACATATAGGTATATTAGAAACTAGAAATACCCTTTAGAAGTCATCTTTTGAAATAGAGCCCGTATTACGTACTATCAAGTTCGTACAAATCTAATGACACTACTTTTACTAAAATTAGATAATCTAAGGTAATATAACCTATATTTCTATAATATTGAGAGAATTTACATACTATGATAACCTTATTGTAATTGAAACATAAATTGACTGATTAAAAGTATATTTCAATATAGTCGAAACAATATATTACAAGTAATAATATAACTAAATATATTATTGATACTTAATACCTTAACATAACTTATATAATAAAACTATATTTCATTATAGAAGAAAAATAATAATATACTTTGAATATTTATATATTTATATATATAACTTCATAATGAAATAAAAAAGTAGATAAAACCCTAATGTTTTTGTAACTCTTACGAAAACTAAATTTAGGTTTTTGTATACACATAAGGTCTCCTAGTGAGCAAAGCGTCAATGATGCAGGTCTTCCATAGTGAACGCCAGAAAAGATAAGTTAAGATTATAACTTTACCACTTATTGAGATACTGTATTAAAGTATTTAGAGGCTTAAGAGTACTCTTACTTGTGGTTGTAAATTAGCTGTCTATGTGCATGTCACGTGTGTGATTAGTATTCTATTTATGATAAGAGTTAAACTCCTTGTCGTGCCTTTCTACATCATTTCATAGTTTTGTGTTGTGTGAACTTATCTAGCAACCCCTAAATGGAACCAATAGTGATATGAGTACTAACGTAACTAGATATGCATAACAACCGTTAAGAGAACGATTTGAAGTGTTGAACCAAATATCAACTCCCTTCGATGAGGATAACTGAAATGGTTTTTTCCCCATCTTTATTTGAATTAAGTGATAGGTGAGGAGATTGCGGTAAGGGTGAGAGCCATGGTTTAAAGGTGGTCACGGGAGGAAGGTATTCTCCATTGTATAAGCTCGAGTTTGGTTTGATTTTGAGTCGTAGTGAACTCCTCAATCTAGGTTGGAGTGAATATAATTTTTCTAACCTACAATAGACTGGATAATATTATGTGATGTTTCAATTAATTAATTATATTACATTTCATTATAATTAATAATCTTGTTTGTGATTATATAGTACTCTTATGATTCCATCCCACTTACTGAGCTAGTTATCCTCACATCCTTATAGAATCTTTTACGGTTGATAAGTGAGAGTTTAAGATTTACAAATATCACCACCCTCAGATTACTGCATAGTTAGCTGGGAAAGTGAGGAAAAGAGAATCCATTGAATCTTGGCTTTTGACTTTTCTTTTTGGTTGAGAAAACTAACTGGAAATTCCTTAGAACGCCCACTAGTTTCCTATTTTATTGTAAATAGACTTCAAAACCTATAGTTTTTATAAACTCTTAATATAAATTATAACTCTATGCATAGAAATGCTTATATAAATACTGTTATGTTATCGAACAAGAGGTTATACTAAAAAAGTATTTTGAAAATTTATATCACAAGTTTAATTATTTACAGGTGTCAAATTGGATGCTTTAAGTTAGTTACGTTGTATCCGCCTTATGTAGATTATATCTACAATAGTAATTGTAAGGTCAGCTTCTATGTTAGGTTATTTTATATGGTGAAGCTATTACAACTTCTCCTATTTAAAGCGTAACAACAAATACAGATTTAAAAAAAAAAAAAAAGATAATGTAAACAGGCTCATAATAAGAAAATTTGGCTCTCCTTACAACGTTTCATTATGCAAGACTGTAAGCCAATTTTTATATCTCTTCCTGTTAATTTTAAGTTATCCTCTAGTGTGAGTCCTAGAAATGAAGAAGAAAAGAATAAGACGTCTCGAGTACCATATACATCAATAGTTGGAAGCTTACTATTTGCTATGATATGTATAAGACTAAATATTGCACATGTAGTAGGAATGGTTAGTCAATATATGGCGAATCCTTGTAGAGAACATTGGAATGTTGCAAAAATGATCCTAAGAAACATTAGAGAAACCTTGAATGTTGCGTTATGTTATAGAAGATCAAATTTTGTTTTTAAAGGTTATGTTGATTTTGGTTATGCAAGAGATATTGATAAAAGCAAATCCACCACAAGTTATGTATTCACACTTACTGGTGGAACTATAAGTTGGGTTTCTCAACTGCAATTAGCTGTGGATACATCAACAACTAAAGTAGAATATGTTGCAACTTTGCAAGCCAGTAAAGAAGCATTATCATTGAAAATGGTATTACAAGAACTCAATTATCAACAAGAGAAAATTTCTTTATTTTTTAACAATCAGAGTACCTTGCATCTTGTAAGGAATCTAGCCTTCCATTCAAAAACAAAACACATTTGAGTTTAATGTCATTTCATTCAGGAGAAAGTTGAAGTAGGAACTACGGATATGTTGAAGATCCACACCAAAGGTAACATAGCAAACTTTATGACAAAGGTGTTAATATCAATAAGTTTATTTAGTGTCAATCCCCCTATAGCTTGATGGAAATGTAAGCAATATGGAATGACAAGGTAGAAAGAATAGTGTGAAGATCCGATTCATCTACAATCATATCTTCTCATATCTTCAAGTAGGAGATTGCAAGAAGAGTTGGAAAAAAGGAAAAAGGCAAAGAAAGAGGGAGCTAAGAAAAAGGAGAAGAGAGAGAGCAAAGAAAAAGGAAAATCGATCATTAAATAAATTGAGCTAGTTTTCTCCTTAACAGATAAATAGAAAAATACCATAAATTGGCATCTCCAAATCAATTGTCTACATCATTAAAAAAGAGAAGAAAGTGCACGTGGTGTAATTTTCAATTATTTTTATAATAAAATTCTTTTACCTTACTTATGATTCTTTTATTCTAAATTATTTAAGGGTTTTTCCACATAAAATTCGTGTATTCATCTTCTTATTCTCATATTTATTAGTTGCAATATGTTCTATTCAATCATATTGAAAGCAAATAATTATAATAGTAGATAGTACAATTGAGTGAGAAACAAAACCACAAGTGACTCTTGTGTTTGCTCCCTTAAATAGTTAAGTCAAAGTTTAAGTGATGCTCAAGAGCTTCAATCAACATCAATGACATATATTCTATAAGTTATAATGTTGTACTTTGAATATACAATTGTGGTTGTTGATTGTGTTTATCATTGTAATCTTGTAGTATGTGGAGTATATGCATAAAAATGAATCCACACATGATTGGAAATTTTGGAAAGAAGGGATTATTTAAATCAACAATTGTGATTCATACTTAAATACTTACATATAGAGTAATAGGTTTCTACTTTATACTTTTGTAGTGAAATATTAATATTCACAATTCACATTAAGATGTTGGATTATATATTAAATGAGAGCAAACCAGTTTTTTAGGTTTGAAAATCTTATAAATTGAACTATATGATTAGGTTTGATTTTATTATAAAGAAAAAAAAACTGAACCATTATATTAATTTCTATTCAATAAAGAAAGGCTAACCGTATCAAGCCAAATTGCGCCTAACTTGGGTCCCTTCCTCTTTCTACAAACCTCTCTCTGCCTCTCCCTTTTTTATTTTGGCTTCCCCCTAACCTCCACCTCCTCCTTCTTCTACCCACTATAAGTAACAAACGTTCTCTCCCCTCTAACTTTCGTTTCATTTGTCCATTTAACATAGAAATAAAAACAAAAGATATATCTAATATGCCATATTAGTGTAAATTGAGATAGAGATTCTAATAGAAGTCATTCTAATATGTACTATGAATTGAATGAACAAAAAGATGAAATCATGAAAAAGCAAAAAGAATGACGAATTCAATTAATGATTTGAAACAAAGAAATGTAAGAATAAAAGTCATACAATAGGCTAAATTACCAACTTTTAACTCATTAACTTTCATTTCAATTCATATTTTCACATTCAATCCATACAGTCATTCCTTAAATGTTCTAAAGCGACCCTCTATAAGGTCTCTCAACCACAACCTTAAGCAATATCACAACAATATGGTATTTGAGTTCAAAGTTCAACTAAGCCCACTTTTAGAACTAAAACTCTCAGAAAGTTTAATTTTGAATTAAACTCTAATTTACATTGTAAATGCAATACAACTAATCCTTAAAACTTATGAAATGCTTTTATGATCCATGAATAAGAAAAACAACTAAAAATCATAATGCAGAATAGAATCATAAGTAGAAGAGGAGGTAGAGTAAGAATTGGAAAAATGAGTAGTAGGACTTTTGTTTTGATTGGATTGAAATGTTGATGCAAAATTACCATTGTTTAGCTAACTTAAGGTCCTTTTGGTTCATCTTTTTCTTCTTCTTTTGGTGTCTTTTAGGAACAAGACACAAAAATGATGAAAATATAATTACTTATATAGTCCCAATCTAAAAGTTAAATACCTAATAAATTTCAATTTATCTAACCTTTACTTTATTTATTTTATACAAATATCAATTTAAAATCCTTTTTCAATGGATAATACATATTTGGTCAAATATTTTCTTTTAAAATTCTAATTCTCGTACTCTAATCAATACTTTCATTATAATTACAATACGGAAATAAATAACATACAGATAAGATAACTTTTCAGATATTAGCTTTCAAGTATATGTAGATCAAATATATAATAAATGTAGATGAGATACGAATTAAAAAAAAAAAGGACAATCCAAATATGATCCTTTTTTCCTTTTATCTATGAACTGCTCATAAACTACTTTGACTAACCGTAATGAGGACAAGGTGAGTATGATTGAATGACGTGCTACTTGTGTTATTATTATGTTATAAATGTATAAATGAGCAATAATTGATGCTCGAATTAATGTACTATAGGCTTTGATCGTGAAAATATGTTGAAAATGATGAATTATCGATTACATAAATTCGGCGACAAGGATTTATCGTGTACTTTGTAATTACGGAATGTAAATGAAGTTAAGTAATGAATGCTTTGGAAATAGAATTTGGAGATTTTGTCTAGTCGTCTGGACGCCTATCCTTAGTCATCTGAACAACTCAATGATGAGACTAATCTTCTGTTTTTATGAGGTGTCCGAACACCTCCGCATAGGTATCAAAATTTACGTGTCTATTATGCTTTGAAATATGATATTTATATAACTATATTATATGTTTCTAATCAATTTTACTTTAAAACTCGATATTTTAGGAGATGTCTATTAGAATCTTACCTTCAGTAGGATGAAGATGGTAATTAATGAAGAAGTGTTGCAAAATTAAAGTTAGTGTATCATTACCCAAAGAAAAAAGCAAAGTTCGTGTATTATCAAAAACAAAAAGCTTAACAAATATTAAATAACATATAACATATTGACCAAGTCTTGGAACCAAACACAATGGCTTATAAACGTATCTAATCTAACAAAACAAAAGCCTAGACAAAAATAAGGCATTTATTTTGTCTTTGTGGTGAAATTTCAATCAAATTTTATATAGAAAGAGAACAATTACAAATACTCTATTTTTATTCTTTAAATAGTTCTCGAAAAAAAATATGAAAATGAAAATGCAAAAAAAAAGTAAAATAGCCCTGAAAATGGAAAAAAAAAATAGAAAATAGTCCAAAAATAGAAAAAGTTGGAAAAAGAAGCAAAATTTTTTAATGAAATACAAAAATAGAATAAAAACATCCCTGGCCGATGAAGAATGATGTTTCAAAGTAAATAGTCGAAATGTGCTTATATGATTTAGTGATTTTTGAGTTTATAGTAAAAAAGAATAATTTTATGTCCTAGGTCCAGTCTGCTCATTCTTAAATATATAAAATAATATCAATTAAAGTGAAACATGACTTCAAATGACATGTTGTTTAGATTTAAATTAATCGGATTATGAAGAAAAATCATTTTAGTGAAAATCGAACGATAAATGAATTAGAGCATTAAATTGGCTCGATTTTATTTTACATACGCATACTAAAGTCATTTGTTGCAATCATGCAAAATTAATTTATTAGGAATCGCTTGGATTGAGCCAATTTTTAGCCCAAAAATTCAATTTCAGTATTGATTAGCCCAACTTATTAACTTCAAATAAAGTTAGAGCTAATCTATGATTGAGAAATACCTATAATGTAATGGTAAGGACATGTGCATACCCAAGTGAGACCTAGTTTGAATCTTTAAGGGTGTTTCACCCCATTTTTATATCTCATAAGGAGCGTGCCAAGCTTGTGAAATGGGCTATAAGCGGTTATTTTCAATTTCACAACTATAACTATAGCACATGCAAGGGCCTCATAAAATCTGACCTAAATTTATCCCCTTTTTTTTCATTCTTTTTCCGTTTTTCCATCTTAAATGAACATATATATTCAACATTTATTTGCATTTTGATCCATAAATATTGAGCTTATGTACAAATCATTGATAGAGAGATAAAGGTTTTGAGTTCTTCAAGTCTCTCCTTGGTAAATTGAGCCCTTTCCTTTAATCTAATTTCATGGATATAAATAAGAAGGCTTAAGAAATCTAGAAAACAAAAACAAAAAAAAAAAAATTGATTCAATTTAGTATCAATACTTTCTCTATTTAAAGTTCACTAACTAAACCTATTCATATGTTTAAATATATTCCATCTGCAGTGAAAATCAAACCTTATTAGTGATTCTAATAGGTTCCAAACCCTCTAGCTAAAAAAAAAAAAAAAAAAACACAAACTTGCGTAAGAACATATTAGGTAGTAAATACATTCGCAGCCTCTTGAGTAGCCGATTGGCGCCTCCTACCCTAATACGTATGTTTGGAAAGAGGAGAAGAATTACGGGGAAAGAAAGTAGGAGGAAAGAATTGGGAGGAGGGAAAAGATGAGGATATTTAATTCTTCGGTACTTATTTGTTTAGAAGAGGAAAAGAATAGAAAGGAAAATTAATTATTAGTAAGTAAGAAAAGTGATGTAGCATCAAATTACGAAATTACCCATAAAAGTTAATTATTTAATTGATTGTAAAGGGTAAGATGAAAAATTAAATCATCCTTTTTAATTCTTCCCACTTTCTCTTCATATAAATGTAAGCCCTAAAAATAAGCCAAATCACCATCGGATTGAACTTAGTACATAAAGTTTAGGACGATCAGTTAAAGGATCTAATCAAACCAAAATTATAAACTGAAGTTAGAAATATTAATAAAAGTGATCCTATAAGTTTGAATTTAAGAAAATAAAGAAGAAAATATAAAATTTTCAAATTTTAAATATATTACTTGTTATTTATTGAAAGAGCTTAAAATACATTTCGATAATTAATAAATTGTTAGAGATAAATTATATGTATGCTAAAAATCATAGAGTGGCCTAAATAATATTTAGGAGTGTTTACTTATATCCTATATGTATTTACATGTATGTAGAAATAAGCGAAATTACCTAAATTACTCGAAATTAGCTAAAAATTTGCTAAATAATTAAAGAAAGTTATAAAAAAATTAAGAAAAAATCAAGGAAATGGGGAATGAACCAGATCAAGTTGTGGCAGCAAGGGGAGAAGAAAGAAAATATTAACAAATAAAAACACACTTAAAAAAGCAAAATGGAAGAGCTATGGGTCTTGTCTTGTCTTAATTAATACACAATAATTCCTATAAGGCCCTATAAATAGTAAGAAAATTTATAAATCTCATTTGGTTAGTTGAGAATTAGAAAAAATTGAGAGAACTGAAATTAAGAGAGAAATTAGGGTTTTAAAAAAATTCTTCCCAAATCTGTGCAGCCGAACCCACACACCACCACCACTACTATCACTATCACCCTACTCTAATTCCACTACCTAGACTGGCCGACACACCTGAACCGGTGTCGGAGGCCAAAAAGGTCTCGAACAAGTAAGTCTCACATCTTCTCCGATTTTGCAAAATTCCTTAAAATTGTTTATTATACCCAAAAAGTTATGAAATTTATTACTCTGATGTTTTATTGTATATAAATTTAGGGAAAAATAGTGATTAAGTTTAATCATGTTTGTAAATATATAATTCTTAAGAAATTGGACAAAACCGAACATATTTAGAATTAGAAATAAATAAGCTTAGGAGTGTAGTTTGGAGCTCAATTTTTTTTTATAGAATGCTTAAGTAATATAGAACAGTATTATGAAGCCATTTTTTCAAAATTAATTTTCAACATTTTTAGCCTTAAAATGATGAAAAAAAATGAGTAATTTTAGCTTAATGAAGTGATTAAATGATTAATTACTAATTTAGAAGGTAATTAAATGTTTAAGGATGTTAATCTCTAATATAGAAACATAATCCTAATCTTTAGAGTATTAGTGTTAGTTGTAATTAATATGGGAATTATGCAATAATTGTAGGAAATTTAAGAATATGTGAAGTTGGGATTCTAATAAATATGAAAAAAATAGGTTAAATTGGATAATATAATAATAATATCAGTACAAAATATATCTGTACAAAAATTAATTTTAAGTAATTGGATAAAAAATGTAAAATTTTCTCATATCGGGAGTAAATTTGGTACCCCAATCAGAATTAAAGTATATTGAATAAGTTAAAATACTAAATTAAGACTCAGCATGATATTAGAATACTCAAGCTTAATATAATTAATTTTACATTAGGATTCAATCGTATTTAGGATTCCTCATAGTTAAAAACAATTTAAAACCAAAATTGAAATTTAATTCAAAAATCGAACCTCGAGCTAATGTAGAGTGAATCATTTATAAATAATAGGTATATATGGAGAAGTGAGTTAAATTATAACTTAGAATATATATCATCAAACTCTAAGTACTAAAAAAAATATTTATATTATAAGATACTCGGGGACAAACCAACCTACAATTAAGTGATTAAGCGACCGAGAATTTCAAGTAAGTTGAGTTTCGTACTTCGTGTTAGAATTTGTGTTGTGATTAATGGTTGTTATGACTAAATTGATGTGAAAATTGTCTGAACACCCGACCCTAAACCTAATTGACCCTAATACCTTAAATTGTCATGCATTGCAACCATTTAGGTAATCATTAGGATTCTCCAACCAAACATCAACACCTTCAAAAAAGATAGCGTTGGATGGTAAATTGGTCTTTTCCTCATCCTTAGCTAAACTAAGTGACAAGAGAGGAGGTTGCAGTGAGGCTAAAGGCATTAGTTTGAAGGATAATCTTAGGAGGAGCAGTGTCTCCATTGCATAATCCTACGTTTGGTTATGAGCCGTTGCGTAACATGAAAACTCCTCAACTAGGATTAGAGCGAGTGAAATTACTCTGATTTTGTAATGGACCGGATTACGTTGTGTGATGACACTTACTTATTGCATTGCATGAAAATAATTGCTTGATAATCTTGTTTGTGTTTGTATACATTCATAAGTGTCCAATTCAACTTACTGAGCTATACTTACTCATACTCATATAGATCCTTTTGCAGGTCCTAATTTCTGATTACTCTGACTAATATGCTGCCCTACAACTATCCGGAGATTAGTTCTTTTTTAAACCTAGAGGTGTGAGGATCAATTTGCCTAATAGTTAATGTATATCTAGAGTCTCACTAGTATCTTTAAGACTGAAAGACTGATATTTAATACGTAAACCAACTGACTGTTATGTTATAATGTAGAATTTCCTAAGAATTCTATGGAATGTGTATGTAATTATATATATTGACTTGAAGTTTTAATACTTACTGTAACTTTAGTTAAATTCTTAATTGAACTGTTTACTTCAAAGCGAAGAGTCGTCAACGCCTTGTGTACATCATGTCTATGATAAGCACTATGAAGTCAGTTACTATCATAGAAAGGTTTACACGGCGAGACTGTTACGACTTTACGACTTCAAGACGTAACAATTAAGAGGGAACACATTTTAGTAAATCGCATGGAATTGTTTCCACTTCAATTCAATTCTACCCTAATTTTTCTTCTAACCAAACAATGGAAGGTAATCAAATATATCCTAATTTCATCCCCTCCAGTTCTTTCCTTCCCCTTTCCTCTATTCCAAACATAAGGTAAATGGCAACCGGTTTAACATAAGCAAGTTAAAATCTTCATTGCCTCCATTCCATTAGTTTAACTCACTTTAAGACTTGGTTCGACCCAACTTTAACTCGAAGATTTGGCATGTACTCAAAGTTGAGAGAAGCTTTTAAAAAACTATACTAAGACCTCAAGAAGGGGTGGGGGAGAATTGAGTTCAATGCCCAAATTTTAATTTAATACCAATTTCTTGATTTAAGCAAATAAATTAATGTAATATTGAAACAATACAGCAATAATGAGCATAATCAAGATAGTGATGAAATAATAAGTATGGAAAATAAAAGAGATAGGAATAGAGAAAATCAAGCTCGGATTTAACGTGGAGTTCAGACTGCCACCTACTCTCCAGGGACACAAAATGCTTCTAACCGAGGACTTCACACTACTTTATTAATTTATCAATTCAAGCTCCAAGAACTACACATATACAAGCTTGATTATACAAGTTTCACACTCTCAACTCACCTAATCTTGATTTTATAAGATTCTCAATCACAATAACTCTTAAAACAAGCTCAATCTCAAGTACAGTACACTCTCTCAAAGTTCTTGCAAGTATAAATCACTTTGCACTATACGAAAGTTTAACAAATGATTTAGTAAATTAAGTACACAAAACAAAGGGCAAGTGAACAAAAAGAATAATTGCAGATTTTGTAGCTTTATTTCTTGTCCTTCAATTACCCAACAATTTATATTTATAACCTCTTAAGAAAATCCAATCGTTGGTCCACTTCTCTCTTCATTTAATGCTCTGTAATGGCTCTTTTCTATGTGAACCAACTAGACTGTTCATTCAAATAGTGATATGGACCTTGTAGGTGAATACACGGAACCCAATATCATACGAAAACCAATGGATGGGTCCGGATCGCGAGATGGCTCGAAAGATAAATAAGAGTCGATGGTTTAGCAAATCTCGTACAATAACTTTATGAATATGATGCACCATAGATACACACATAAACCTAAGACTCGCCGGATGTGATGCACCAATCCAAGTGATAGGGTTACCCCTCACAATCCTTGCTAAAGGGATTGATAAAAGCAGGTAAAGAGAGAGCTTTCCTAGAGAGAAAACTCAAAAAGGGTTTTCATTAATATTCTAAATCTATCTAAAATCCTATACAAGTGTTCTATTTATACATAGTGACAAAATTGTAAATGAAGAGGCTAAAAGGATGCACTGGTGGCATTCCCGTAAATACAAAATAGACATGAGGGTAAACTATAAATAATACAAGAAATAAGACGTCTAAATACAAGAGCAAAAATAAATAGCTAAATGAGATTTTTGAATGAAGGGCTACTACTGGATTCCGAGGAGTTATTGGAGACCCTAGAGCTTTGACTTGGGTAGACTTGAGCTTCTGGACGGTCTGTCTTGTCTGGGGTCGATATGATATGCCTGGCTAACCTAATGCTACCGAGGTCGAGCATACCATGCCAAGTCGAGCATATCTATCCGAAGAGAGCTCATAAACAGGTCTTCAACACATAGGGAATGCATGAGCAATTCGCCAACATAGCCCAAAGCTCGAAAATTGATTAGCCCAATCTCCTGTACCGTATCATTCCCTCTCCCTTAGAGAAGTTTTGGCCCAAAACTTAGTAAAGGGTAGCTCTGAATTCCCCTAGATCAAATACCAACCTATAGAAATAAAATATAAACACAAAAAAGTACTCCAGCTCCTCCACTAATGTGATCATCAGTAAATGCTCTTTCCATTCGTCATGAGCCCGATTAACTTCACTAAGGTAGCCCCAGCAACCATTAATCAAGGGGACTAACACTTTTGGCCCAAACTTCATGTCATGACCTCAGGGAATTTGAACATGTAAGATCACATACATCTTTTCTACCTCAAGAATCCTTAAAGCACCATGCTTTCTCAAGGTTGGTCTCACAACATCATACTCAACAACTTTTACCTCTTCAACTTCCTTACAACTCAATTCTTTCTCTTCCCATCTATGCACTTCAAATTTTTCTAATGTAGGAGCACCAAGTATAAGAGCAACACAACCCACATAGAAATATCCATCACCATAACCCTGAAAAACACCAATAAATAATCTATAGCATCTCACATGTATGATATTACTACAACATACATCACCTTCAAACAACCTCATCAGTGGGTCAAAATAAAAGAATCTGACATGTGGATGGTTAATATAGTAATACCTATAATCATCAATAGCACCTAGTGTCAATGGCAACGGTATCACGTCAGGAACATATGTGCTAAGTTGCAACTCATCTTACTCTTCTTTATCAATCTCCTCCTCATCTTCAACTCTTACTTCCTTTCTTAGTCTCTCCTTTTCAGTATTCCCCAGTTGGGTGTCCTTTTGCTGTCTTACTTCATCTTTAATCTCCTTGAGCTCGGTGAGTATATTTTCTAATTGTTCCAACACATAAGAAGAAATAGGATTTGAGGCTTGATAAAAAGATTTTATCCTCAAGCCTCTTGCATTACAGTGCCGATGTGGAGCTCCGGTTGCCATACTGAACAAATTTCCATTCAATAATGTTGAAACAGACTCCACACACTTCAGATCATGGTACGAGTATAATAAGTACGCAACAGCTCAATAAGCTTTGGATCCGACCAATACTTGCAGTTCAGGTCCGGCTCTCCCTCCACGAGCACACTCCAAATCCAGCTGCACGCTCGTCTAGTGGCTTGGTAATATTGAAGAAAAAGAACAACTCAGTATTTGAGCTTAGGCTCTGCAGCATAGAGATTTAGGAGTTTGAAACTTTTAAATCAGCTCGGCAACTTGAAGATAAGTCAGCTCAGTCAAACAAGTGTGACAGTTCGAACATAAGCCAGCTTGGCGATGAGAACAGCAAATATACGTACGCCTCTGCCTTTCCAATTTAGTTCGGCCAAAGCAAGGGAAACAGTAGCTTGGTACGGCACATTGTTCGGCAATGCGGCACTATAGCACAACCCACTCTGTTCACCTCGGGATCAACACTTTGACGCTTCAACACGGTGATGGTTTTTCCTTGACAACTCGACACTTCATCAACAGCTCGGTAAATTTTGGTTGTGGTGCGAATCGACTCGGAAATTGACTCGTACGTAGCAGCATAGCACGGTGCAACTTCAGTTCGGCAGTTCAGACGTTGTCAACTGGAGAGCTCGGCAATTGAAAACAGCTTGGCAAGACAATCGCTTCGGCTCAGACACAACTGTAGCTTGGTTCACACTCCCAGTCGTCCACACGCTCACTATAGCTGAATGAAACTAGTTAAGAGTTCAGTACAACGAGCAGCTCGGCACCTGAATTGTGACAACTCGAAATTCAGGTCACTACTTCTATTGAGACCGGCGAAGTGCACTTAGTTCGGATGCGGAATTCACTTCGGCAGTTCAGACTGAAACAGCTCGGATTTACACTTCGTCAGCTCAGTTTCAAACGCGCACAACAAATAGTAATCCATTGTTGCTCGGCACAGCAACAATTTGCTCGGTCAAAAACAGCACGGCCACAAGCTGGCACCTCAGATCACTACTCGATTCGGTTCGGCACTCCAAAGCTTGGCAATTTAGAGTTAGTTCAGGCCGGTTAAGAAGTTGCGACAGCTCGAACACACGCTAGCTCGGTAATTCAAATGACAACAGCAAATACACGTCTGCCACTCCAATTCAGATCGGCAGAACAAGGGAGAGTGGCTTGGTTCAGCCTACTGTTCGGCAACGCGACACTAGCACAACCAATTTTGTTCGCTTCGAAAACAGCACTTCGACAGCTCGGTTTCAGTTGTGAAGGCAGGACAAGACCACCTCGGCCGAATTTCACCTCGAGAGCTTGTTAACTACAGCAGCTCGGAAATTCATTCAGCTCGGTAAAACTTACTCCTATACGTAATTGGACAAACGTAGCTGGACATTCACAAGAAGCTTGGGTAGAGTACTTGGACAACTCGGCAGTTCGGCAATGTGGCTCTTCAGTTCGTCGCTTACATAATTAATAGTTGGTTCGGCACTGCTTCTTACTTAGATCAGTTCGACTAATATGCAGTAGTACAGTTCGGTTCCTTCGGCACCAATACAGCTCGGATTTGTGTGTTGAAATCAACCCGGAAATTTGAAGAGAGCTTCACTGCTCAGTTCGACTCGGCGATGGTATAAAATCACAATACTTCAGGTCGGCTATTGCACGGTTCGGCGTGGATCTCTATCAACCAAGAAGTAGCTCAGCACGTTGGATCGTAGCAGCTAGGAGTCACTAGTTCACCTTGGAGAGGTACGGCACAAACCCTTCGTCCAAGACAGAGCAGCTCGGACTGGAATTCCCGAAGCTCAGCAAGCATTATTAAATACAGATCAGCTCGGTCCTTCACAATCTCAACTCAAACACTCGGCGACAAGCTTAACAACATTTATTCCTTATTACAACAACAGGGTGACTTAGACAACTCAAGGCACAATGCCTTGGCTCCTCAATACCATAGTTTAGTTTGGTTGTTTTTCAAACAGGGCAGCACGGACTTCCTCACTATGCATCAATAACAACTCGATTCACACGCTTTCAACTCAGCCTTGGCACTTCACTTGGATACAGCAGCAATAAGCTCGGACACAATAGTACGAATAGTCACTGCTGCTCAAAATCTCTGAGGAATAGCTAACTCGGCACACACAAAGAACGGAGCAGCTCGGTACTTTACCACTGTACACAACAATACAGTAATCCACAAACTACCACAGCAATTTGCCTACACTTCCTTGCTCAATACTTCACTATAAACTCATGGACAGTCTCCTCGTACACTACAATACAGACTCACTTGCATATTATATTCCCAAATTACAACACGACACAAGCACTACAAAGCGTCGCCGCACCAAATTGCACACAAGCACTAACACAAACTACAACTAGTTTTCGTCACAACTGTAATCTCCATTTCTTCCCTCTTCTTTTCTTCACAATAAAAGTAGTATAGCTCCAAAAAGCAAGAAATCCCAAAAACATAAAACCCTAGCATTTTAATACCAAGATGATACGAACCCATGGTATACACACGAAACCCAGTATCACACAAAAACCAATAGATGGGTCTGAACCGCGAGATGGCGCGAAAGATAAATGAGAATCGATGGTTTAGCGAATCTCGCACAATAACTCTACGGATATGACACACCATAGAACTACCCACGAACCTAAAACTCACCGAATGTGATGCACCGATCCAAGTGATAGGTTGCCTACCACAATCCTTACTAAAGGGATAAATAAAATAGGTAAAGAGAGAGCTTTCCCAAAGAGAAGACTCACAAAGGGTTTTCGTTAATATTCTAAATCTATCTAAAACTTTATACAAGTGTTCTATTTATATACAATGGCAAAATTGTAAATAAAGAGATTAAAAGAATGCTCTGGTAGCTTTCTCATAAATACAAAATAAACATGAGGGTAAACTATAAATAATACAAGAAGTAGGACGACCAAATACATGAGCAAAAATAAATAGCCAAATGAAATTTTCGAGCGAGGGGCTGCTGCTAGATTCCGAGGAGTTATTGGAGACCTTAGAGCTTTAACCTAGGTGGACTTGAGCTTCTGGACAGTCTGTCTCGTCCAGAGCTGATCTGATATGCCATAGCCAACCTGGTGTTACTGAGGCCAAGCAAACATGGTCGAATCGAGCATGCCATGCCGACTCGAGCATATCTATCTAAAGAAAGCTCACAAACAAGTCTTCAACACATAAGGAATACATGTGCAAGTTCCCAACATAGCTCGAAGCTCGGAAATTAATTAGCCCAATCTCTTGTACCGTATCAAATAAGGTTACCATTCCAACAGTCTTCAATTCACCAGTCACACGACCCAACATAATTTATTGATCTGTAGCAACCAGCCAAATGGTCTAAGGACAACCAACTATTCAGTCCATCACCTGCCACTGATCTACAGCAACCAATCGAATGGTTTAGGGACAATCAGCTTCACAGTCCATCACCTGCCACTGATCTGTAGCAACCAACTGGACTGTCCAAGGACAACCAACTGCACAATCAATCACCTACCACTAATCTGCAGTAACCAGTAGAACGGTCCATACCAAAATAGTTGAACAATACATACTAAGATATAGCAAACAATTCTATTTCCTTTTACTTCTTTCAAAAAGTTTCAAACTCAATCTAATTAAGTTATATTATAAAGATATCATGCAAAACATAATATTATAAAGATAATTCAAGTCCTTTATCAAATTAACCATGCTTTTATAAGATTTGCAAAGATATTCGTGATCAATGATTAATTTAACATAACTTGCATGGTTTTTTTCTTATCAAAATCACATACAAGAATCTATTGGTTCAATAGCTTTAACCTATGCACTCTTGTTAGTTTGTTTCTTAAAATTTATTATTGTTACTTATCTCTTTATAAAATGGTATAAAAGCAAAAGGTAATGATTAGTAAGTGAAACATAAGTGCTTTTTTAATAGCTTTTTTTAAGGTTTTATTCCAAGTTACAAAAAATTAGGTTCTTTTCTTATTTGCAAAAGCAAATAGGCCAATTAACTTATATAGCCATTAGGTTATCATAGTATAAATCATCGTCTCATGGTGATTTTTTTTTTTCAAAATAAGATAAAAATTAACAAATCAATGAAGATTAAAACTTGGAAATCTTTCAAAAAAAAATTAAAAATACCAACCCACTAAAGTATTTCTTTTTTAAGAAAAAACTATGATGGCCTAATTGTGAATAATGGTACATAGGTATCCTTCAAGGATAGCCCTAAAAGTAATAAAAAAATAAACTTTACTCATAAAATAAGAAAACTTCTTCCAAAAATAAAAGGATAAAAATATTTCTCTCAATAACAAATTTTGTCCTATAAATAATTGTGTAATAAGTTGAATTTAATATTTTTAAAAGCTTTATTTTACAAATTGTTAACTGTAGTGACTTTAAACATGATATTCCTAAACCCTTTCATTTCCAATTTTTGGAAAGATCAGTGTTTTGATTAAAATTGGTGTACTTATTCAATTATAACCTCTCTTTTTTTTTTACTTTTGTTGGTGATGACTTCAATAATATTTCCATAAAATGTTTTTTAAATAAAATGTATTTTTTTAATTTTTTGTTAAGTATTTTGTATTAAGTATGTAGTACCCTATGAAATCCCACATGGATTTTAAAAGAGTTTAAGTAATAATATATAACACCAAGATAGAAAATTTTAAGATAACACTAACTAAAAACTTTTGAGTGAAATGTTTGAAAAAAGTTTATTAGTATTTGTTACTTGACTATTGACTACTTTTAGATTGAGATGTTATAAATATTATGAAAGACAACTACTTACCAGTAGCTAGATGATTCGAGGACGAACCAAAATGAAAGCTAGTAAACTTGTTTTGACCTAATTTAGAGAAGAAGTTCGAGGAAGATATGAAGTGTCGTCAAAGTATGACTGCTAGCATATTCTTTCAAGATAACTTTTAGGTTGAGGGTTATAGGAATGAACCAAATCATATATTGAAACGAGGGAAAAACTAGGTCCAATTGTAAGACCTAACGATGAGGACATTAAATACTTAGGGAAGAGGAGTGGGAGGGAAGGGAAGGAAATTGTAGTGTCCCATGTGAACATGAGGTCCCATATAGATTATGGCAAAGGTTGAGTAGTCATACATATGAGACTAATGGAGAGAATGTCAAGATAATATTAGTTTGAAGCTATTAAGTCAATAGGTTAAAAAAGGTCCATTAAAGTTTATTACTTGGCTATTGACTATATTTGACTCAAGGTGTCACAAAGTAGCTAGGTTAGATATAATCAAAAAATTAAGGAAAAATTTTTAAATTGTAGGCTCAACACCTCCCTACTCATATATATTGAACCTAGACTCTTACAAGAGTAAGACATCTTAGCAAACCTCGGTCTTCTATCATAATCTGTTGAGCTTTCTTGATTGGGCCTCTATAAGCTGTTACCAAGCTCCTCTAAATTAGTTTTTGACATAATGGGCCTCACACTTGGTTTAGATTTCCGACAATGTCCCTATTCCTCTTGCTCAATGACATATCCTAATATTTCCTTTATCACCTGTTACCATAACTATAGTCCTCCCTATCTGTCCTTCTTGTAAAACTTCAACCTACTCCAAGACTTTATTTGATAGTACTCTTCATTAGGTCCCTAAGACTTCCTCTAAATCTTCCCCACCAAATATCGGCCTTTCTTTTCTTTAGATAACTTCCACTTACTTATTTTATCTTTCTCTCTGATTTGCATTACTATGATGAATTTCGTAGCTTGTGTACATCTTCTATAATGCCTTAGAACTTAAAGGCGTCAAAATGCTCCATGTGTCCCTATTTTTCTAATGATACATTAAGGCTCTAAAGCTAACTACAATGTCTAAAATCACCTATATTAAAATAATTCTCCAATAACGTTAACTCAAAAATGACACACAAGCAAGTCATTCCAATCATAATTATACATCAAAAGATTTTTAACTCTATATCAACAAAACTTGTATAAATTCTACTCAACACCAGTTCTACAATTCCAAAATTCAGAAACCTCCTCAACATAATACATATTCGATCGTCTCTCTTTCCTAGCCCAATGATATCAATTCTAGTACTCATCATAAACAACAACTTATCAAATCAACTAACATCTATAAAAATAGAAGAGTAGGCAGAAGTCTAGTATAAGGTACACAAGTATATATAGATGCCAAACCAAACATATCACAAGTGCGTAATGTAAAAAAAAAAAAAAAAAAGCAATCATTCAGTTTTTATCTTGATTATTAACCAATACATAACAAATGGGTACTTATGACCTTATCATACCATGATCTCTTATACATATACATTAATATAATAATGTCTTTTAAGATTACTACCATATATTACGGCAAAGGTCATTTAACAACACTAAGGGAATCAAGAAATACTAGATCTAGCTACGTCATCTCATATACAAGTCCACTGGAGAATCCTCATATAGGATCAGCAGTTGCCCCCTTATATTGAAAGACGAGCCATGACAAGCACAATCAACAAGCAACATTTAAGTCAGATATAGATTTATCCAGTTTCTTTCTTACTATCCTAATAAGCACAAATAACAAGCTTGTACTACATACTTGGAAGCTAAACTAAAACCAACTATACCCAACATAAGAGAATGGAGGAATCCAAGTGAAAGAAACTTGATACAAGAATCAATAAATTCATCTTAAATGCTAAAAAAGACTGAAGCAATAATACAGCTACCCTTATAACTATATCCTCCATTATCCTTATTAATCCCTAATACTTCAAGTCAACTCCTCGTTAATTATCCATTTGGCTCCCCTCATAACCAATCTGTATCCATATAAGTTGAAATCTCTCAAACAAGCTCAAAAAAAATCCTTAACATGCTTACTTAGCACTAACCGTGGCATCTTAGGGTTCAAATCTATCTAAGCTTCTATAGGTTGCTGCGCTAAGAAAGGATTGAGTTTTGGAAAGATTAGAGTAATAAAACACTTGTACTAGAAAGATTTAGAAAGAGTCTAATTGAAAAATAGTAAATATTATACTATATTGGCCAAAAAGGGGTAATAGTTCATTAAAATTTGTTAAAGTCACTTGGAAGCCAAAAATGTTTCAAACTAGTCAAAATGCTAAATTAAGCTTAAAGAAAATGAAAATTCTAAGTAAAAGTTGGAACTTTTATAAAAGAAGGCTAAGTGGAACACGATATTAATGTTAGGAAAATGTTCTATTAATTTTGGTTAAGAGGAACAATAAGGAAAGATTTCATATAAAGTTTCTAGTTCGACATGATCGACAACGTAACCATGTTGCTTGGTTGTGTTAAGATTTGACTATTTTTACAAAAGTTGAAATTTTTTTGTAAAAGAAAGTTAGTTAGAACCAAATATTAAGGGTCGAAAAAAGGTTTATTAAGTTTGATTAAGAATAAAAATAAGGAAAATGTTTCACATGAAATTGTAGCTCGTCATGATTAGCGACATGACCATGTTGTTTAGTTATGTTAAATTCCAACTTTTTTGCAAAATTTGGATTTTTTTTTTTTTAATGAAAGAAGGTTATTGGAAACTATATATTAAGAGTAGAAAAAGGTTTGAGTAAGATTAGTTAAAAAAATAATAAGAAAAGAGCACTTGTTGTTCACCACTCGATATGACCAACGACGTAATCATGTCATCTGGTTATATCACTTTCCGTGCAAATTTTTCCCTTTATTAGACACGGTTGGCAATATCATCATGTCACTGGTTATGTCCCTTCCTACAGCATCTTGCCATCTTTCTCCTTCAAAAAGCACTCTGATATAATTTTTTCCCTTCCATTATTCAACTCAAGTTTAAATATACTTCAAACCCTCAGTTATCAATCACCTGAACTTCTTTTTAATCACTCGAAACCACAAATTTCAACTCAAAAACCCCCCTTAATCATTAAACCCACCAACAACTTCAAGAAAAACCAAAACTAAACTAGAGAACAAGAAGTAAAGTGAAGAATACTTATTTGCAATGAATGGAACTTCTTGTAATCCAATTAAGGAGTAAAATCCAACAAAGAGCTGCAAATAATATTCAACTTAAATTCAGATTTCTTAAGAAAAGCTAAGAAACTTCATGAAAATGAAGGGTTTCCACTACAAAAAGCTATGAAAAAAAGGTTAGAAAGTTACCTTACCCTTGGAAGAGTTTAGAAATGGGTTTTTTTTTTATGTATTTGAAGTTTTAAGAGCTTATTTTGGTTAAGAGGAAAGGGTTGATGAAAATGGAATGAAAATAAGTAAACTAAGAGGGTTTTGTTAAGTTTTAAGACATTAGGGTTTTAGATAAAAAGGTAATATGAGCGGATTCAAGGTAAATGGGTTTAGGTCCATAGAAAAGATTATAACAATGCCACTTACTTTAAAATCATTGTTTTGAATTTTCTTGAGCATTACATCTTTCTTTCTCTTAACTCCTAAAAAATCTAGACATTAATCTCCACACCTGAATACATCTTCACTTTCACTATTTAACCTAAGCCCTCATATCACTTGTTATGGAAGTTTTGCAAGTGTATACTCATGTAGCACTCCAACAATCCAAAAGCTAATTAAGAGTGCTATGTCAACCTAACTCATGAATACATAAGTATTTTAGAAAGAGAAAGTAGAGAGTGATGCTCGAGAAAAAAGGTTTTTCAATAATGAATGGATCATTTAAAATGAGGGCAAATGCCCTTTTTATACAAAAGGTAATAATCAAGATTAATTCAATCTATTCGATATAAATGATCTACCCTTACTCTTCCTTCTTACTCCCACTTACCCTACACACTCATGTGCATCCAATCTAGACACTTACAAGAGCAAGGCATCCTAGTGGACCTTATCACATTTGATCGGGCCTTCTTGGTTAGGTTCACTAGTAGTTGTAATTTGGGGCTCCTTAATATTGGTTGATAATAGTCTGTGAACATTAATACATGAAGGTAAGATGGGAAGTTTGTAAGTATCGACAGAGAAAATCGTTACAAGTCAAAATGCTTGGCTTTCTATTGCTTCTCCTAACCTTATATCCACAAACATGGAAGTCTTTTATGTACATGATGTGGTCCATAGATTATGTGTTTTGAAATGGATCCCACATATCTAAGGGTACAAAATGAATGCTCTATTTTGTTTCGTCTATTAAGGAAAAGTTCGATTGGCATGCATTAACTCTGTAGCCATTCTTCTTAGGCATGCATTATAGTACTCACCTTTTAATATAAATCAGATTGGGAAGCAAAATTTAACTTAAATTGGCACCTAAAACAGAAATAAAGTTTCTTTTTTTTTTTCTTCAAACTATATGAATAATACAAGCCTTAAGCTACCAAGTAAAGAAAATATATGTGGATCCCACAAACCTCATCTTGAACCACTCTCTCAAAAAATTCGTCCATTTCTATTAACATTTTAAGTAACCAGACTCTTAATGAAGTGTATTATTGTGTTTAACATATTTTTCTAGTGATTGTGAGGGTCGACCAGATCAAAAGACTCAGTACCTACTAATCTAGTATATTTTAGTAATATACATAGTTAAGAGATATAAAGAGGATCTCACCTTATTCCAGACAATTAAAAAACTAAGATTCTTGATATATTATTATAGAATCATCACTAGACCATCTAACTATTTGTCTGGTTGAGGCGATAGACAGTTAATATATCATGAAAATGGAGAGAAAATCACATTACTCGCTGTTTACTGTGAACATGTGATGAAAACTTTTTTAACTTTTCTGTGCTTCCTCTCCCCTCTTCCTTACCTTTTTTTCCCCCCCTGCAATTTTCTATGCTGTCGGCGGTATGCATTACATCAAATGACATACCAATTGGTGGATCGAATTGAAAGAATCGTATTTCAGGCTAACCCAGTTCTATCTTCCATGAATGGTTTTCCTCCGATTTCATACTTGTCCTTTTTTTTAATTCCCCATAAACCCTCTTTTTTCTAATTGTCTTGAGCAATTACGAATGTGCTCTCTTCTTTTATTATCTTACATCATAATGCCAGTTTTTTTTTTTTTCTCAAAATTCGACTTTAATTAGCAATCTCCTATTATTTTTTATTTAGACTCCAAAATTCTTCTTATGCTTGTGATTTTGTCAATATAAGCAATTCCCAGTAGAGAATTATAATATTGGCCATCCTCGTTATAAAATCAAAGGAAAATCGCAATAATAAGATTAATCTCCTTATAGCTTGTAACTTCCCTCCCCCCTTAACCGTGATATATATACTTTTCATTAATTTCCTAAACAACCTCTATTAGGTGGTTTCAACCAAACATTACATTACAAGATCATTATAGCTAGTCTAGTGGTATAAATATCCGTTAAGAGATAGATCAAATTTAAATCATTTCTTCCCCAGGTTGTAATATACGAATATAACATTATACCAAGTAAACTTGAATGACTGGACCTAAACCTGTTCTACTCCAACATCCATAGTTTCAGTGATGTGTTTTTGATGTTGTACCGGAAAACTTTCTACCAAACCGAAATTGAAGCTAATAAACAAAGCCAAAGTCATCCAAGTTATAAATGCAGGAGAATTGCTGGGCAAATCTCCTTTGGCAGGAAGCACACTCGGGGTAAGATAATGCCCTAATTTCGGAGATGCCCCAAGTGGGTGCCTGCCAAGAAAGACATTTGCCCTGTAATGCATCTGCATATTTCGAGTTATAGAACGATGGGATAAGAGACCCTAATTTATGGCAACATTCAGAAGAGCATATCCCAAGGGACAATACCCTTATATTTGTGTCTTTCATGGCGGCTCTTCAAGTTCAAAGCCGCTTTATTCCATTTTTACATGATCTACTTGCACGGACTCAATCTTGTAAGATTTTCAATGTAAGAAAGTTCCCCACAAATCTTTATTCTTGTATTGGGGTGTCTTTTCATTTTGTTGATGCTTGGATACAGTGTACATATCTTATGTTTGATCCCAAAAGCGATAGAAAGAAACATATTTCGGCTCTTTTGTTTTTTCGTTCTGCTAATTTGTAGATGTACATTTGTTTTTATTAATGTTGTTAGATCCGAGTTAACCCATCTAATCAAATCCAACTTAACCTAATCCCTCTATAAAACTAATATGAGTCATCCTGTTAATCCTTATTTTCAGTGATCTCAATTCGACCTAGTTAACTCAACCAATTTAATCTGGTTTTTATAAGAACTCACTTGGTTTTTTCAAGTTAAAATATATTATTTTCTTTTGTATCTCTTAAATACAACAATTAGCTAAAAAAAATAAATGTATATAAAAAAAAAAACAAAAAAGTAAACTATGAAAAACTCTTAATTTTCAATTCTCAAGGATATAAGTTATTTTTATTACTTTATAAATAATATTAATTATATTGTAATATTTTTATTGACCTAAATTTGATCCCGGTTTAACCTCAATTTGACCTTCTTACCCCTTGACCTTTTCTCATTCGTGGTTCAACTTTTCAGTTCGGGTTTGATAACATTAGTTTTTTTTTTTTCTATATGTTTTTATCCTTATATATTATCTATCTATTATACATTTGTATATCACCTTTTATATATTTATTTCTTTTTCCTTTTTTTTAATCCAATTTCCAAAAGCCTGATGTCAAAACAATATTCTAACAAAGTGCCAAAGGACGAGCTAAATGTCCTTATGTTTGCATAAAAATTTAATTAAATCCTCTATATTTCTAATTAGTCACTTAAGTCATCTATTATTTAAATCAAAATGGGATTTAATCCCTATATTTTTCAGGTGACGAGTCCTTTAAATTCATATTTGTATGTTTGCAACAAGTAAGCTCCTTAAGTTCATTAATACCTTACATGACAATAGCCATAACATAAAATACTTTTAGGTGCAATAATATACAAACATAAAAGAGTTTAAGCAATTTGACTAAGTCTTGGTATAAACACACAAGTTAAATTTGAAGATCTTATTGGGTGTGTTGAGAATAAAAGAGAAGAAAAGAAAAGTTTTTAATATATCTACATAAGAGAGAAGGAGAAGAAGAAAGTTTGTAAAATGTTTCCTTTTATTTGATTGATGTTTTTTATAGGCAAATGAAAATGTTAAAAATAGCACAAGCCAACCATATTAGGAATCGTTGTAACTATCTTTTCCTTAATTAGTAAATGATTGAAATGTCATTTGTTTTGCCAAATCATTGAGTTACCATATAACCCTTTGTGTAAGCTATAAAACAACTAACCTTTCACCCAAAAAAGTTAGTGAATTCTCAATAACCCCACTCAACGACTTTTTTCCCTTGCTTCAAACCACGTAATCATTTTAAGTTGTCTTCTAAACTATTCAAATTTTGGATTGCTAAGCCTTTTTGTAAATATATCCGCAACATGATCTTCAACGCTAATATACTGCTTCTCGATGTCTCTTCATAACATTTTTTCTCCAATAAAATGATAATGCATCTCCATATGCTTGGTTTTGACATGAAAGATAGGATTTTCTGCTACCAGATTGCCGATTCATTATCACAATATAATTTTACTATACAATTAATCGGTTGATATAGATCTTGTAAATTTTCTATAAGCCATATACAATATTAAGTTGCTATAGCTATTGCTCTATACTCTACTTCTATTGTAAATAGAGATACAATAGGCTATCTCTTACTACACTAAGAAACTACTCTTAACTCAAGAATGAAAATCTATCTAATTATTGAATGTGAGTGTCATGGTCACGGCATAGTCAACATCGCAGTATCCTACGACTTCACATGAAATGCCTTTCTTGTAAAATATTTTATAATTGATGGCACTCTTGATAACCTCAAAATTTGGCGTACCACTTCCAAATATGACTTCTTTGGGTTTTGCATAAATTGACTTACCACACTCATAACATGTGATATGTCAGGTCAAGTTAAAGTGGGGTAGATCAAACTATCTGCAAGCTCTCTATACATCATGGTGTCCTTCAAATCTTTCCCTTCAAATGAACATAATCTTAAGTTTATCTCCATAGGAATTAAGATTAGTATAGCTTAGCATACTGTATTTTTCTAACAAATCCTAAGCGTACTTTTGTTGGCACAAAAGTAATCCATCCTTAGTTGTTCACTAAGTCATGGTTTTGCTTACACTTAAATAGGTTTATTTTGCTGGATAATAAGAAAGGAACTTAGAAAGACTAAGGATGTGCAAATGAAAGCTACGGTTATCTAAGACTATTAGTGTAAGAACTATGATTAAGATAGTCTATAGGCATCATCTTAGTTGTAGAGTCAAAGATTCTACTCATTTTATTGCTCAGTAAGGGATTCTGATTCTCTACTATGATAACCCATAGTCAAGTGAAGTCTTACATAGATTATGGAAGGAATTGATACTAATTTATAAAGTTATTGTAGTGAATACCTTTGTCAAAATAAATTTAAAACTTTTAGACCAAATGATTGAAAAAATTAATTAGTGCTTATTTACTTGATTATTTATTATTTTTGGAATAGGGGTGTTACAAATAGTATTAGTGCCGATCTCCTACTAATAAATAAACAATTTGGATTCAATCCCGGTTTAGAGAAGAGGTTCGAAGAGGGTAGGTAATAACTCCTGTCCATACTTCCAGTATAACCTATAGGTAAAAAGTAACCCAAATCATACACTGAAAAAAAAAAGGAAAAATTGGGCCTAATTATAATAACCCGCTACAAAGATGTTATGTATTTAGGGGGAGAGATTGCGACACCTATGACTAATTGAGGTCTCATATGAATTGTAGGAGGAATTTGTACTAATTTCTAATATAATAATGGTGAATACTTTATTAATATAAGTTTAAAACTTTTGAGTTAAGTAATTGAAAAAAAACCCATAAGTGTTTATTAACTTAATTATTCATTACTTTTAGCTTAGGTTGTTACATCTATGATCCTGGTTGCTAGTGTAATATTAGACTTTAGAGTTATTCATACAATGTAATTATTTATAACACAATTTGATGTAAATGTTAGATAATTAACCTTATGTCCACTAACTTGCAAGGAGGTTATCGAGTGATGGGTATACATGTGATATAATAACTTTAGTATCTTTTTATTAGACCCCTTTAAGGTCATTACAATCACTTTAGTCAGTGTTGACCTCAATGAGTATGTGATGAAAATTTTTTTAATTTTTCTATGCTTCATCTCCCCTCTTCCATACTTTTTCTTTTCTTTTCCCCTTGCAATATTCTGTACAATAGGTTCATTTATGAAGTCGATGTGATGTCTCCATATTTAATGAAGTTTAATAATTATTTTTATAATAATTATAAATTTCCTTAATTTTCGTAATTTTCCTATGTATTTTCCTTATTCACCTATTCTCGGTCTGCCTTTTTTCCCAAAATATCCTTCATATATCCATATCTTCATTAATATTTCATACTTGCCCTATTTTTTATTTTTTTATTTTTTTATTCCTCCTGATAAATCCTCTTATTTTTTCTAAATGTCTTGACCAATTGCAAATATGCTCTATTCTTTCATCATCGTACATCATAAATCCGGTTGTTCTTCTCACACTTTGTCCTTCATTAGCAATCTCCTATTATTTTTTTTATTAAGACTCCAAAAATCTTCCTATGCTTGTAAATTTCTCAATAGAAGCAATTCCTATTAGAAAATTGTAATGGCCAGCCTCCTTATAAAGTTAAAAGAAAGTCGCATAAGTTTCGTTCGTAAATCTCTTTATCGTTTATAACTTCCCGCTCGGTTTCAACACTCACTATACCAAGTGAGTTTGAATGATTGGACTTTATCTTGCTCTACTTCAAGGACAATCTTGGATTTTTCTTGGTAAAAGCTCGATGTCGAGTATAAAAGTAAACAATAAAAATATGGTAGTAATGTAACCAAACAGAAATTCCATTAAGTATGATACGATATTAAACAACTCTTAGCTCATCGTATAAAATTAAAAGAAATATCCAAATTTTGGATAATGCTTTGAATGTTGTACCTGAAAACTTTCTACCATTACCAAAATCATCCAAGCAATAAATGCAGGAGAATTGCTGGGCAAATCTCCTTTGGCAGGGAGCACACTCGGGTAATAAGATAATGCCCTAATTTTGGACATATCCCATAGTGGAAGCCTGCCAAGAAAGACATTTGCCCTGTAATGCATCTGCACATTTCGAGTTACAGAATGATGGATGAGAGACCCCAATTTATGGCAGCATTCACAAGAGCATATCCCAAGGGACAATACCCTTTGTCTTTCATGGCGGCTCTTCAAGTCACTTTATTCCATCTTTTACATGATTTACTTGCATGAACTCAATCTTGTAAGATTTTCAATTTAAGAAAGATCTCCACAAATCTTTATTCTTGTATTGGGGTGTCTTTTCATTTTGTTAATGCTTGGGTACAATGTACATGTCTCGTGTTTCATCCCAAAAGTGATAGAAAGAAACACATTTTGGCTCCTCGGTCTTTTTGACTCACTAATTTATAGATGCACGTTTGTTTTTATTGTTTTTTTCTATATATTTTTCTCTATTTATTCTACATACGACCGTTTATATAGCTATTTCTTATTCTTTTTTTGTTATCCACTTTCCAATAGCCTAATGTCAAAACAATATTGCAACACAGTGCCAAAGGACGAGCGAAATGTCCTTATGTTTGTAATAAATTTGATTAGATCTTATACATTTATAATTAGTCGCTTAAATCAACTATATTTATAGCAAATAGGATTTAATCCTATATTTTTTAGGTGATGATTCCTTTAAATCCATATTTATATGTTTGCAACAAGTAAGTTCATTAATTACATTAATACCTTACATGAATCATAAAATACTTTTAAATGCAATACTACAATTATAAAGAGTTAAAACGATTCATTTAGAAAAAAACTTGAATAATTCTTAATTAAACTTTTGATATAACCACATACATTAAATTTGGGAATTTTATCAGGTTTATATAAGGTTGTGATTATAAATAAGAGAACAAATATTGACCACATTTGAACCCGACTTGTACATAGCTACTTCACCTTTTTGCGTTAAATTTGGCAAAAAGGTGCATAGGCAGCTGGCGGTGGATGCTGAAAGAAGGAAGATCCAGGAGCATGTTCCCAATATCCGGTTTCATGGTGCATGTGGGTGTCACTTTCATGGCTTTTAATTCCGCATACGTCAAAAGACAAAAGCTGAATTTGAATTGACCACAAAAAGTTAGGGTTAATAGATTCTATTCGAACAGCAACCACGAACGATAGCATGGAACGGCTTTACGAGGAAACTCGCAACTGAATTGAGGTATAACGGCGACTTCTGCTCCCAACCCTAAGTCATTTTGGCTCATGGAAGATTAAAGAGGCGCTCAAGAAAGGGGAAGGCTTTGTTGTGATAAGAATAAGTCACCAATGCATTAGGAATTCGACTCATTTGTTTGGTAATGAAAATAAGTTAGAGATTAGGTTATATGAGAAATTCCTAGATGACATGAGATAAGATGCATTATCAAAGTATTAAGATTACTGTCGGGACGGATGCAAAATCATGTAATCAAAGACGTGAAACTTACCTTAGTAAAATTAATATCGGAATTACTCATAGAAATTGTTTATTGTTATAATCATAGTGTATATTGTATATATAAAAGAATTTTGTTAATGATTGCCCTTGCATTACTTTCTAAATTTTATTAAATGATTAGCGATGCTTAATACATTTTGTAAAAAACTAAAAAAAATAAACTTTGTACCTTTTATTATATTATAACATAAAAATTAATTGAAATTTAAATATTGATTTATTAGAAAAATAATTTTGCAAGTTTAATAGTAAACCATAAAAAAAAAAATTGAAGTAGAAATTGGAAATAGAGCAAAAATAGCAACATGACATAAATATAAGCATTTCTACAATTTCTTTTCATAAGGAATTTACAAGATTGTTTCAATAACAACGCTACAAAAAATAGCATTTTGAATATATGTTATTAGACAAACAATTATTCAATGATCCATGTTATTTCATATATTTGATTGTAAAATATAAATATCGATAAATCAAGTGATATAATTAGTAATACTTACTAATGCTCTATGCAACAACACTAAGGTGCGTGCATAGACTTGTTCTATCTTATACCTTGTAATACCTTACTAATCCTAGAGAGGGAAATGGATCTTTTGAAGTTTTTTTTTTTCTTAAAATTCCCTAAAGTAATAAATTAATAATTATTATCATGTAAATTTTTAAAATATTATATGATATCATTGTTACGTCATCTTTTTTAAAAATCTAGATAACAATAACTAATGATTTGTAAATTTAGGAACTTTAATTAAAAAGGAATATTTGAGAATCCAAATCCGGTAGTAAAGTCATGGATTAAGTTCTAAGTATAATTTCTAAAAACCTACTCTTATAGGATAAAATATAAGTATGACTTCTATATTTCCCATACACACACTCGAATCTATATTATAAGGTATATATGATTTCAAGTTCTAGGCTACTTTATACTTACTTTGTGAAAATTATTAGATAATGTATTTAATTTAAAATAATATCATATTCCTACCTTAAATGTTTTAAGTTCTAAAAAGAAAAAAAAAAAAAGAAAAGGAAAGAAGTAGGCATGTAGCCATACAAATCAAAATTTTAAGCTTTTTGTATATGTTTTCAGTATAGATTCTTTTGTATTTTATAAGTTTCATAAGGTACTATATATTTTATAGGTTTTATAAGATATAGATTTAAGGTGTATTTAAGTAATCACAAAATAATATCCTTTCAAAAATTCGGAAACCTGTACTTATAAGTTAAGTTACAGATAACACCTAATATTCTACCTACCTTATGTCTACCCATCCCCAAATAAGACCTATATTTGTAGTGTAGATGATATAATTATTACTTATAGAGTACTACTAATAAATAAATAGCAGTTTAGAAAAATTTATTTAGTTAAATATAATTTTGTAATGAATGGAACTTAATGTTATTAGTTATTGTAAAAATAACATAAGAAAATAGAAAAATAAAACATAATGTCATTAAGCAATAAATGTATCTTGCAAAAGTAAAATAACTTTTGTGAGATTCAAATCCAAAACCTTATGTTTACAAAAACAACCATCTAACCTCTCAACTATAACTTATACTACAGTAAAATTTACCATTTGAAATATACATATAACTAGTTATTTTAACTTATTCTATTATTTCTAGTCTATTATTAAGATCCTAAGTCCTTTTAACATGCCTTATCACTTCACTCCCTCCTCAAGTTTCACTTGCTCTTAGCCTAAAGTTACTCATGCATGGTACACATTGAGAGACCCGTACTAACGTGACTAGGTTCAATAACCGATTGAAGACATTCAAGAAAGTAACTCAATAGGTCAGAAATATATAAGGGGTTTCGTGATATTAATTAAGAAGTTTTCGTAGGCTCGTAATTTAAAAATATAATAAAATATTTAAAATATAGTTAAAATAGTATAAATTTCCAATATTATTATTATCAGTAACACGCATATTAAGTTTAAGGAATTAACAAATACTTAAAGATGAATTATAGAGATAATATAATTAACATTGTACATAAAATAATATATAAAAACATACATATACACCGAGTATAATTATTATGTTAGTATATATACCCGTAATTACCAGAAATGTCCAAAATTGGATAAAATTACTAAATAAACTAATAAAAATGGGAAAAATTATAAAAAATTTCCTAAACAACTCAAAAAGTAAGTGTGAAGCATGGCACAATTTGTAAAAGGTTAGTGTAATATGGGAATAGGTTTTGATAACACTTAACATTGGAAAGAAGGGGGAAAAGTGATATTTGTCACTCTTGAAATTCCCTAACCAACCAAGATGGCATTCTAAATTTCCAAGAGCTATTTAATAATGATGTTTGGTGAGATTGAAGTCCAGAAAAAGTGGGAGAAAGCCTAGGAATAGAAGAGAAACATTGAAACATAAATTAGGATAAAATAGTGCAAAAATAGAGATTTTTCAAATTCTCTATACTAATTACCAACTAAGATTGAGTCAAACCACTTGGAGATGGTGGACTTGGTGCCAATTTGGGAAGACAAACCCCCACCCTCAGACAATGGCTAGAGTTGTAAGTAGCAGTAAGTTTCGGTTTTGACTGTTTTTCATTCTATTTTTTTAAAAGTAGTAAATGAGGTTTAAGAATTATGATTTTTGGTTTCCTGGGGTAATTTTTCATGTAAAATCCAAAAATATAACTAGATTTTTCAAATTCCAAGCCAAAATATGTGTTCCTTAAGAAATTGGGCTAAAAATAAACCTTAATTCTAATTTTTAATAGTCTAAATGATATTGCCATGATCTTAAAATTTATGTATAAACATTTCAACATGTCTAATTGAATTCCATAAAAATATTTTTCAAAAATCCAAAATTTTAATTTTTTAGTTTTTCTCTAGTTAGTATGCATATAGTTTAAAATTCTTTAAATAGATGTTTGATTGAGTAATCAAGTCTTCAAGTGCTGATTTATTACTGTCGTTGAGGTTTGAAGTGTTGGTTTAGAGTATTGAAGTAAGGAAGCAGGGGTTGTGGATGCTAAAGTTATGTGATTTGAAAATTCAAAGTAAGTTCGATATAAGTCAGAAAGTTAACTAGAAAGTTCGTTAAAATGTATAGTAAAAGGGTATAAGAAATAGTTTATGAGCAAATGCAAAAGTGGATTGAATCTTGGATATACATAAGTATTTTTATAGTAACTTTCTATGTCCTTTAGGTATGGTTAGTGATATAATTAAACTAATTAGTATAATATAGCAAAATAGACGTTTAATAAGTATTTTACCAAAGTTTATATATGAGAATCGAAATATATATAGACTCTATATTTTTATTAGAATTGGAACATGAGTCAGAAGCAACTTGAACAATAGTCTATACCACAAGGTTGGGTCAAAATCTAAGTTAGAAATTCAGTCAGAAAATAGTTTAATGAAAGATGCAAAATCTAGGAGCAACTTATAGTTTAAAGATGAGTAATACTGAATATTGGAACATTAAGAGTTGAAGAGTAGATAAAAAAGTTGCCTAATTATGTCTTCAAGAATTAATTAAAGTCAGAACTTTGGTCAGAAACTACTAAACAGCAATTTGTATCAGATCAGAACTTTGGTCAGAATATACCCTACTTAATTAATATCTAATAAATACCTTAGAAAACTCACCTAATACAATTGAAAATATACTTAAATATTCGCAATGAACACATATGTTATATATTGGATGAAATCAAAAGATATCATATCAAATTTTAAGAATAATAAAGGAAGACAAGAGCGACACAAGTAAAAAATAGGCATCAATATATAGGTAAATGGGATCACTATTTCACTACACTTTGAAATATTGTATAAGAATACTTAGAGACTTTAGTATATGTCCTGTTTGTGGTTCTAAGATAGTTTCTTATATGCATGCAGCATGTGTACTTGAATACTATTGTGCTATTTGAATGCCAGATTGATGTATTGATTGCTTTATGATATTGCATGCTTTAAACTATTTGAATTTGCTTGATCACCCCAAAAGCAATCTGATACACACTCAACTTAAATACTAACCTGACCTACATCACAACCCACTGTGGGAAACAATTAGGATTCTTGGGCCAAACACATATCCTTCGATGAGAATAACAGAAATGATCATTTCTCCACCCTTACTTGAACTAAGGGATAGAAAAGGAAGTTGCAGCATGATTTGGGACCATAATTCGAAGGTAGTCTCAATCAAAGTGTATTTCTCAATTGCACAAGCTCCAATTTGTTTCCAATTCACGAAGTACATGGCATTAAACTCCTCGAAACCCAGATTAAAGCGAGTACAATTTTTCTAATCTCACAACGACCAATCAACATCATGCAATGGTATTCGCTTGGTCATATATTACATCTAATTATACTTACTTGAAAACTCTAGTTGTTTTGTGTTAGATACGTACTATTATATCTATCCTACTTATTGTATAAGCTATAGCTATTTTACAAGTTTCGCTAGTAGATTCACAAATACTATTTTAAGTTCTAAAAGATTAAAGAACGAGGTGGATGAGTAAGATTCAAGACTACTTGGTTGGATTTCCATTAGTTTTATTAACTATATTAATCTCTTGGAAAATTAATAAGGTCTCCTCGAGTGAACCCTAGTTTTCAAACTAATTATATTTATTCCATGCTTTTAGGCTAGTAGTTTTTAGTAAAATTTTAGTAGATATTTTATCTTTTCCTAACAATGTAGTTCTTAAGATTTTTATTAAATTCAAGGTTTCATTTTTCATACTATTTATAAAACTTTATTTTTCTTAGATATTCAAGCTATAACGCTATTTTTAGTAATTATTTTAAAAAGTTACACCCTAGGTTGATTCTTACCAAGTACTAAATGAGACACTTCCAAGTAGTAAAGTAGTAAACGCCTTGTGTAAAATATACTTATATTAGCAACTAAGGCAACTAACTTGTAGGGTAGATTGATTTGCGTAACGGAGCTGTTATGACCTTCTAGTTTGAGATATGATAAGCACCAAACTAAACGTCAAAATTAGTTTTTTTGTAAACCGTTTGGTTTGCTATTCAATTCTATTATATATAAAACCATTTGGTTGAACAAAAAAAAAAATCATGCAATTTTTTTTTATAGTTTTTCTATTTTTTCAATTAATCTTTATGTATTTTATTAAATTTTTCATATTTTGTTCTTCTTTGCCTTATTTTTGAATCAATTATTAAAATTAAGTTGAATGAGTTTCATCTAAAATTTTACATTTAGAAAATTTTCTTTTCTTAATTGTCCTTTTATCATATGTTTTCAAATTAAGTTGGAAAATTCTTCTTAATTGTCCACTTTAACTCTTTACATGTCTCTCATCTCTTTCCAATTTTTAGTGTATCTCTTTTATCTTCTTCTTATTGTTTTTGGATGGGTAACTTTACTTCTCCCTCTTCATTATTGTTCATTGAAACAACGTCTCTTATCTTATCTACATCCACTAAGTTAAGTTTATTAAGATTTCGTACAACTTTTTTATAAGCATCATGTATATAAAAAATTAATTAGAAACATATGAAAATTTAATGGAAAAGAAGATACGTCATTAGAGATAAAAATATTTAGTAAAAATTTAACATAAACAATTCAAATCGTGAATTAAACTAAATCGAATCGGTTTTAATTAGGTTTAAAAAATTTACTAACTAAATATTATGATTAGGTTTAATTTCAAAAAAAAAAAACTATTATATCAAGCTCAATACATTGTACATGTGGCATACTTAGCCTTTGTGTGCATAAGTTAGGGCGTGCAAAAATGGTTACATGTAGCCGTAGGCCTATTAAATAAAGTTGGCAAGCTCGGAGGCCTAAGCCACATACCAATTTTCTTTAAGATAATTTTTAGTAATCTTTTCCTTCTTTTTTTTTTTTTTTTTGAAGAAATTGTACACCAATGTTAGAATCTCTTTGACCGTGACTACTAAAGAAGGTTGGGGTGTTTTTTCTAGTAATTTTTTAATTTGTTTAATCGTGTTTTATAATGTTGGTGTTGTTTTTGTGTTTGAGGAAAGAGGTTGGTCGGTACATGAAAAGTACAGTCAGCTGGGTTATGGTTTTTTCTTATCCTCTACTGACCGGTTATAAGACAATATAAATTAGGTCAAAGTCCCATTTTAGCCCAAAAAAGAAAGAAAAATGATATGGTATCTGGTTTCTATATTGTATTGTCCGACATAAAAATGAATGGCCACATAGGAAGCCAATACATAAAAAACCGTAGGTGATAGGAATTATGTAGCTAATGCTTTTGTTTTACCAATTGATCTATAGAGATTCCATGGCGACGGCTGCTTCAATAATTGAAGAATTATTAGTCATTTTTTATTGTTTTATTTTATTTTATAAAAATTTAGGTTTGCTTTAAGAGATTTAATTGGACAATCAAGATTTAGGGTTTCATTCTTATTTTTTTAATACGTACAAAATCACTGGGGTTGTTGAGGGTCCATGTCTATAAATTGTTACAAGATTTTTTGGTAGTTAATGTGTTTTTCCTTATTGAATCCAAATCTTTATAAGAGTCTCTTCTCTTCAAACCCTTTCTTTGAAGTTAATCAATCATGTGTAACATAGATTGACCAAATTTCATTCCTTTGATTAACCAATTGTGGTAACATCAACTGATGTTGTGTATAATATCAAGTGATTGAATTAAAACCTTGCTTGATTTCAATTGTACATAATATCAATTGAAATTAAACAAACCACACTTCAATTTGTGAATTAATGTGTCATTTATAATTCATGAATTGTCAGTATTCTTATAATTTTCATTGTTTCTTCAATACCAGAATCTCATAAAAATTAAAAGATCCCCCAAAACACAAAAAGATTTGATTTTTATTGCTTTGCAATTATTTGCTTCCACGCACATTCAACTCAAATACAATTTTGCATCGAATCTATAAGACCCTGCATCCGTATGAGAGGGGGGTGGGTGGGGTGTGGGGTGGTGGTGGCATGGAAAAAGCAGGGATCTCATGCAATTTTAAGAATTTTTAGGGGAGCTTTGCTCAATTTATCCAATATATTTATGAGATAAACCAAGTAAACCCTTTTTCACATTTGTCAATATAATTTCCTTTTAGAATTATCGCAGTTTGATCTGAAATATTAATAGTGGAGCTGTTACCTTGTATAGTTGAACTAAGAAATATTTTATGATTAATGAATGTTATTTCCTCTTGAGGATATAAAAGCTTCGAGGATGGAAGGATTCCAAATTGCTAGCTACGATTTACAAATTGTTGTCTTTATGGGCTTAATTTCGAAAATGAAAATGTGTAATATTGACATATCTATCTCTTTTTTTGGTATTGAAAAAAGGGGTTCTTTTGCTGCTTTTTTTTTTTTTATTTTTGATGCGTTCGCGGTGAGGAATTAGACCGATTTATCTTGCGGTCAAATGCACGAGTCAAGCAGCCCCCTTTTACGGGTTGAAATTTTCAATTCTCATTTCCTTTCTTTAAACAGATCAAACGAGTCGATCTGCAAAAACTCAATTCAGTATTGGAGAAGTGAATATGAACAAACATTAAAAATAGGAAAGGTTTACCCGAGTAAAAGTTTGATATAATGATTTCATTTGCTAGGCTTTAGAAATGGAGTTTGTTATCCTAGCAAACCATGTAGGCCATTAGTTTTCTCATGTAGGCATCTCTAAGCATTAATTAAATCACAATTAAGGTGTGTTTCTTCCACATAGAATATTTTATGGACAAATTATTGTTAATTTACTCTCTACATTTGTTAAATATTAGCTTATAACCAATATTTAGTTGTTATTTTTAACTTTCAGGTGTAATGAGTGGAGGTTGGAGGTGATGGTAAAAATGAAAAATTATGAAATATAATTATATTCACAGATTATTGAGATTCTTATAATCATAGTATTTGATGTTCGAAAATTTTTTAGTAAAACTTAGGACTATATTTACTTTATGCATATCTTGTATATTGTTCACTGAAATCTCGAGAATAAAAGTTAAATTTTCTTGTTTCTACAGTATTGGAAACTTTCGATAAATACATTTGAAAGGACCAAATCTCCAAAGAAAAGGATATTAGCAACTGCAATAGACATGCTCATCAATCAACGATTTTCATCAATTTTGTCAAACTCCAATTGATTCAAACATATGAAAGGATAAAAAGTTAAAAAAATGGAACCGAATTCAACCCCCATCTAATCAAAATTGAATCATGATTGGATCGGACTAGTTTTATGATTAAATTAAATTAAACCGGATTAAATCGTAAAAGTTAACATAAGTTTAACAATACTGATATTTATGTATTAATTTATATTAACAAGATAGATTATAAATACTCTTATAAACTATTAGTCAAGTGTGTATATTTTAAAATATGAATTTATCACTTCAAAACTTTTGAAAATATATAAATAACTCTACAAAATATTATTAAAACCCTATTATAGTAATAAAATCTAACCATAAATAACAGCGGTTGTAATTCGGTGTGCATGTATATACATTTAAAAATTTGTTATTGGAAAATAAAGTTTGGAGTTCATGAGTCTATCAGTATGGCCGTGCTTGCCAAATGTTGGCTATTCAAAACTTCCTTTCTTTTACGCAATAGACATATTGGATGACCGTTGCTGTTGAGATTCTCGCTTTTGTCTTAGAATTTGTTGTTGCACCACCAAGACGGATGCCCCACCACCAAAATCCGCCGATGAGATGAAATCTCCTATAAACCCTAGATCGTGGTGATTTTCTCCCCAAAACGCCATTTCATGAACAAGATGATGATCAATACTATGTTTTCTTCCCACAATCCATAAATCATATGGAATCGCTGTATTGATTGCTTGAATTGCTGCTACTGTCTCGTTGCCATCCCTTACAACTACATCATTATACACCACCTTCTCATTGACCTCATTCTTAACCCTAAATGACATCACAACCCCATCATCTAGCTTCTTCTCCACTTCATCATCACCCCCTTTGCCATTATACCAATAGAAGCGAACCACCGTTAGCGACGCTACATCTGGATGCTCCAACATTCTATCTGCATAAACAAGCGCTTCGCGGGCATCAGGCCCTCCTAGGAATAGCACAGCAAGATGCAGCCTCTTAGTAGCACTCTTTCTAAACCTAAGTTGGCCTTTATCTACAAGGATGGCAACCGAGCAAGGCGCGTTATCGAAAACATTGTAGTTTACCGAACGCACACTTCCACGAAAAGCTTTGAAATCTTTGTCTTCCAATTGATATTCAATGGCTTCTAACCATACACAATTCTTATCAAAGGGAAGGATGATTAAACTAGCTCTTTTGTCAAGAGCAAGCTTGCAGATATCTTGGTACATCGTCTTCTTCGGTAACACCGCTGTCAAACCATGGAACTGAATATACCCACCGTATATTCTGTTTCTCCGATGAAATTCCATTGCCTTGTGGATGTTTTGAAAAGAAGAATACACGGGTTTTGATGAATAATGTATCCAGTCTCGCTTTGAGTGATGATCCACAAGCATCGGGGATGCGCGGCCGACTAATTCCATGAGGTGAAGGACATAAACTTGGAATGGATTGGTTGAGGATGGATTAGATAGCTCAAGGAGGTTGAATAAGGAAGGGACGTTTTCTTGGGCGTAAAGGCATGATACGATGGTAAGAGTTGATTTTGGATCACTATGTTGGATGGTTTGTCTCTTGTCTACCTTGTAAAGACTTGTGGGATCATAAAGGATTTGGATCAATGGCGTGGCTAATGCTGTCATCAATGTTGAAACGAGAATCATCATTGTAAAGGCTGGCTGTTTTATGACCTGTAATAATATTTAACCATGAAAAACAAAAACTCAGTGGATGGAGCATGAAATATTGAATATATATGGTAAATCTACAAGAGATGATTACAAAATACATTCTTATTTATTGGTCAAGCACGAATAGAAATCTTAATCCCTCAAAACGAGTATTTACTCCCTATATACTTTAAAAATATGCAAATACCACGGTCGTGCTAAAAACCCAAAACTATCATTAAAATAACTATATATTGTGATGATTTTGGTCCTTTCGCGACAGTTTGGAGGATATACATTTATTTATAAGAGTTACGAAGTGGTGAAAGTACACTTTGCAACCTCCAAAAATTTATCATATCCAATCGACAATTTTAAGGTATATTTATGATTTTTCCAAAATTTAATAAGAGATAGCATCACTTAATAAAATTAAGTTTATAAAAAAAAAAAAAAAAGAAAAGAAAAAGGGAAACTAATTTAAAAAGAATTATCATAAATTCTAACAACAATTGCTAATATATTTCCCAAAGTATTCAAGTATTCATAAACCCATAATTTCTCAGAGCACACTTTCATCTCACTAGTTATGACTTGTAATATTCATATACTCCTTAATTCTTAGTAGAACCTTAAAACTATTACTAAAATAGCTACTAGTAGTAACCATTTTGATGCTTTAGTTGCATTCTCTCCAAAGTTAAAAAGAGAGGTTTGAATGAATGTTTTGAGAGTTTTGGACTCCATTCACTCATGCACCGATAGTTTTTGAGGGGAATTTTCGCAATTTGCTCTAATTCCGATAATAAACAAGAAATAATTACAAATAACCTACAAAATTATTAGCTTAGTAAGGATAAATTTCCTAAACAATAGCATTACGTTTTAAAATATGCACATATCCTAAGAACGTCGTAAAAAAACCAAAGACCTTACGTAGAGGGGGACGTAAAATAACAACGATTTTTTGGTGCTTCAGAGATGATCTTGAAATAAGTACTTATTTTTCAGCTATTACTGCACCTCATCAACATCTTTTTTGTGATTTCCCTAATAAACAAGAAAGGATTTGTTCAGGTGTAGACTAGCTTGAAAGATTACATACCTTCTTATCCATCCAATGCTGGTACAACAAGAAGTCGACTTGACCTCTCAAGCTCAAGACGAGGCTAAGAGTAAGACTATCCTTCATAGGCATCTTGAAGTAGAGAGCGGCTGCCATGGTTGAAACCAACTTAGAGGCATATCCAATCATAACCATGGAAAGGAGTGGTTTCAAACTCAACCATGCTTGGCTCATTGCAAAAAAATCTGTACTGAGCCCTACAAACGCAAATGCAAAGGGCATAAAAACCTCCATCGTTATGGTCTCGCATGTTTCAACTATGCTCGCCCCAAAAGGCGGTCCGTCCGGAATTAGAAGCCCCAACCAAAATGGCCCAACGGCAATAGCCATGCCAAACATATCGGTGAGAAAACCTATAACCAATACGCCTAACAAAATCGCAGATATATAAGTATGGCTCACATTGGAACCTTGTGGAGTTTGTTTGATAATCCAATCCATTACCCGTTGTAAACATAAGATCATGAACAATCCTAGGCCGATTAATGAGATTAAGTACCATGATCCGGCATTGGCTTTTCCTTCCGCTTGAATGGCTGCTTCAAACGCGACTATGGTATTGATTCCTATTGCATCTCCAATCACCGCTACATATAGCGCGGTTTTCCCTACCTCCGAACTCAAAAGTTTGAGCTCTTTTAGGATGGGATAGATTGCCGGGAATGCCGTTATTGCTAATGATGATGAAACTTCTCCAATGGATGAAAATTTGGCTAGCTGTGCATCCATGCTTCCGCGGAGCATCAAAGCGGTAATAATCGAGGTGATCATGGGGATGAACAGTCCTGTTAATGCAATCGAGACATGTCTTTTGCTTGATTTGAGTACCATGGTCATGTCCATTTTGACACCAGATACAAAGAGGAAATACATGAAACCCATGACCCCAATGTTGCTCACAATGAAATTTGTGTCATCTCTGAGTATGTAATCCCTGAACGTCTTGCTGCTTCCTAAAAGTGATGGTCCGATGAATATACCACCCTTCAATTACACAATCAAATACTTGGACACTTGTTCTAAGGAAATGTAAATAGAAATCGGAATTAATAAATCTATTCTCATTCTTTAACTTCAACTGTCTCATTTTTCATAATTAAAAGTGTCTTAAAAATAGGATACGCAATGATTAAATCGATAGCTATTATAATTTGAAAGAAATAAAATAATTCTACATCCTAATGTGTTTGTTTTGCATAAAATGTTTTATATATAAATGAAAACTTCCAACTGTTAAGAGATTATAGATATTAGTAAGTTTTAAATTGTCAATGATAGTGGAAGACAACGAGAATGGCTAGCCACGAGTAGTAGAGAAACAACAATAGAAAACTTTAATGGAAAACTGAAAAAAAAAAAGAAAAAAGATATATATATATCCCCTCTCTTTGTAAATGGAAGCTGTTTTTTCATGACGATGAATCAATACCACCAGCAACAAATATTAGTATTCATTACTTAAGATTACTTCAATAATATTTAAGAATTTTAAAGTCTTAATCGTAATAAATATTGAAAAGAGAAATAAACCTTAAAAAACCATCAATAATATGAGTTGCCAAATTCAAAGAAGAATTGCTAAAATTGAAGGTAGTAGGAAAACTTGTGAGAAGAATGTCATAGTGTTGGATTTCTTGAATCATCGATCCACTAACTTTAAACTATCGAATTTTACATCAAACACTTGAAAAAGAAATTAAACCTTAAAAAGCAAGAACATTGTAATAATTGTACTCACAATGATCTCCGCAACAACTTTAGGTTGTTTGAATGGCTTGAGAAGAAACCGCAAAATCTGAATCGTGACGATCACCACTGATATCTCCAACAACATACGAGAGAAAGAATGAATGTTCAGAGGATTATCACTGTATCTACCATAATTATCGTTGTAGAAAATTCCGAAGGGATAGGTATCACGTGATCTTGTACATATTCGAGGCATCCTAGAATCGTCTTTCGCGTCCATGTTGAAATTAATCCCTACGTTAAACTGTAAACGTGCTTATTGGCTTATACACTGTGAGAACATGGCCAGCGCCTCTTTTTCTTTTTTATTAAGAAGAAACAGAGAAGTACGCAAATACATAATTAAATAAACTAATCACTCGAAAGATGTTGGCGTCCGAGGACGTTGGAAGTCTTTCTTAGAGAGAGAGAGAGAGAGAGAGAGAGGGATAGGGGGTAAAATTGACTATAACTAAAAACATGTTGACGACGTGTGAGTACTATGGAAGTCTTTTTTTTTTTCTAAAGCCAGAGAGAGTTGGTTATATATAGTATTACCTGTTGTAAATTCTATCTGGAAAACTGTAACTAACCAAACAGAAATTGACTAAAAACAATAAATAAACGAATCACTTGAAACATGTTGACGTATGAGTACTATGGAAGTCTTTCTTTTTTTTTTCTAAAGCCAGATAGAGTTGGTTAAATATAGTATTACCGGTTGTAAAATCTATCAGGAAACTTGTAACTAAACAACAGAAATTGACTAAAAACACTAATGCATAGGTGTTATACACCTCCTTCAGCAATCAAACTCAGATATGTTATTACTCTAGGTTGGTTATGAATTCTTCTTTAAATAATAATAATAATAAAAAAAAGGAGCTAAAATTTAGTTATGAATTCTTCTTTAAATAATAATAATAATAATGAAAAAAGGAGCTAAAATTTAGTTATGAATTCTTCTAGAAGAAAAGGCCTTAAATAGAAATGTTAGCCCACTAAGTATAATTCTTTTGGTTCATCTTAATTATCTCTTACTATGTATGTTTTATACATATGGAGCTAACAATAACAACAACAATAATAATAATATTATGTATATATTTCAAATTAATAATGCAAAAGTTCCAATATATATTAGACATAATTTTTTCAGTTATACAATAATCATGTAAATATATATGTCTTAAAATATTACACTAATTAGTTAATTTAATGCTATACATATACTTTTTATGTCTGCTACTTTTCTAATCTTTACACTTAAAATATTTCTAGAAAAAGTTGTTGCACGTGGAATTACGTATATAACATATTACGACAATTATTTATGTACTTAGAAATAACATACCAGATATGAAACTTGTGTGCACATATCGCGCTTATATTCTAAGGTGGATTATACACTTGCAATACATGCAGCAAATTCAATCCTCACGTACTAATTTTGTTATTGTGACTTGAACTTTCCATGATAAATATGAATACCAAGATTTATGGTAGGCTTTTTTGACGTGATAAATGTAAATCTTAATTTATCATGATTTATGGTGGGTTATTTTGATAAAATCATTGAGTAAATTTCTTCCATACTTTGTTGAAAAATATGAAGAAGAATTTGCACACTATTAAGCTAAAATTATTAACTTTCTAATTCATAATAATTTACATGTGCCAATTTGTGGAGTGTATAAATAAGCAATTATGGTAACTCATTTGTATCCAAGAGTAAGTGGTGGAATGAGTTGAAATGTGTGAGAGTTGAAATGCACTGAGAGAAAATTCTTAACTTGTAAAGATATTAAATATAATTAGGATAAAGGTTTTGAGTGTTATTCTCTTTTATATTTGTATCACTTTGTTTTGATTATTAATAGATTCCCTTCTCTCATTTGCCTGGGGAAATAGGCTAAATTGCTGAATCGCATAAGTTCTTGTGTCTTATTCTCTCCATATTATTGTTATCTGTTATCTTAGTATGCTTAAATAAGAAATTGATCCCGATTATCCCTAATAAACTTCTTGAACACTTTCATAAACTTTCTTCTTGTGTCTAACATGAGGATTGTAATAAAAGCACAATGAATACAAATTATATATGAATATTATATATTTATGGCGGATGGCAAATACTGGATGGAAAAATCATAGAAATCATTTCTAAATTTTTTACGAGTGATTAACACCCAAGAGGGAATCTTTTAATAGCGTTTCACTTGGATTGTATTTGCTTTTGTTTGCTGACAATGCTATAGAAATTACAATTAACCAAAACTTAAGAGCATCACTATCGCTTGTATCTTTGCCCCGTGGGGCAAGGAACACATTGCCCATTCTTAACGTAATAAAGTGCATTGTTATATAAGAGAATGTGCATCCCTTAGTCTCTTTAAAAAAAAAAAAAGATAGAGAGAGAGAGAGAGAGAGAAAAAAAATTGGGTTACACGTGTAATATTAATACATTAAATATAATATAATAAACATTAATAATATTTATTATATTATACAAATATTACGTTTATGGATACTAAAATTACATTTACAAAATATTAAAAATTTTAATTTAAAAGTTATAGTATGATGATAATAAATATATAAAAAAGTGTTAAAGAAACGTTTATAATTCAAACAAGAAAAGTGCAAAAAGTTGAATGTTAAATTTGTACTCTTTCCTAATTTAAAAATAAAAGTTATATTTCATTCAGAGTATCTATTAATATAGTAATCTCCTGAGAGTTCTATGCCGATATTTAGCAAAAGCAAAACTTGGTTGTAATAATAGTCGGAAAGAGTTCAAGAAAAAAATAATACCCTTCATGAAAGTGAGAATGGCAGAGAGCAATTCTCCTTTGGCAAGACTGAAATTTTGCGTGCATGTCTATCTGAATGATAGCAGACATACAAATATTATTCCGCAAACACTGCTTTATCTTTTCATGTTCGAGTCCTCGTGTCGATCCCAGGCCGCTTTAACATGACAACTTATATGCGCACAAAATATGGTATATACCATGTGTACGTAAACAGATCTAGGGGCCTTGTCCAGCGGCTTCACGAGTATCGGACTTTCACTTTCACTATTCACATGCCTCAATACAAAACCCGAACTTTTTTAACATATTCTTTTTTCTTTTTCAAAGATAAATTGTAAATAAATTTTTACATTTTCTTGAATATTTAGTTATAATATTATTTATTTTATTTATTATTAAAAAAATTGATTGATAATTTCTTATTCGTACCATGCCTGGACAATAGAAATGTATTTCCTAATCTATTGATATATTCATATCATTACATAAGTTATCAAAATCTGCACCTATATCCCTTAAATCATTATTAAAACCCTAAAACGGTCACTATTTTTGGTTTTTTAGCAACAATATTCAACTTTTAAGTAATGAATATTGTAGAATGTGCATTAATGCATATATATCCAAAATTACGTCAAGTTACATTCATATTTTAAAATTTTAAAAGATCTACCGACTCATTACCAATAGTTTTGAAGGTTTGATTGTAATTATCATTTACTTGGATAATATTATCATTCTCCATAAGCATGTAGCTAATATATTTTGGTCATTCAATGATGTCTCAAACAATAACATTGAGACACATAAACAATTGATAACATAACCATACATCATTTCATTTTATCTATCTTTTTCTTTTATTTTTTTCTTTTTTTCACAAACTACATTGTAAGTTAAGAGAAGCAGTCTTATTAGAGATCAATATTCATACCATTAAATACTACGTCCTTAACTAATTTTATCTAAGCACTTGATTTTGTTTGGAAAAAACATCATGATAACTAGCGAAAATTACATAGAAAAATTAGTCTTAACCAAGATAATTTGAAATTTACTATCCCAATTTGCTCTCTCAATTAATACGATTAGCTATATACCATTTCCATCTTACCAGACTTATCACTGTCACAACCAACTAGAGTCAACAGTCAACTAACATATAGAAATAATAGTTTGTATGTATTTACAATTATCCCCATGTAGTAAAAGTAGGGATGCACATTAGATATTATTCACATATTCAGATTATTAATGAGAATGCTAAGACTGTTATTATCTAATGATGTCACCACTGGTCTCTCATTGAAATAAGAATCGGATTCGGATTCGAATTCGAATTCATCCTCTCTCAAGTTATAATACAATTAACCTGAAAAAAAAAAACAAAGGAAAGGATTACTAATGAGATTATTGACCAAAAAAAGTTCTACAGCAATCATTTATGCAAACGATAAAAATTAAAAAAAAAAAAAAACGGATATGTAATCTTATCTACCACTAAATATTACAAGTGATATATATCAATTCTAATGATTTTTCATTGGGATAGATGGCTACTGAGGCAATTTGCATGAATTAAATTAATGGGCAAATCTCCTTTGGCAGTGAGCAGCACCAATTTTAGGGTTTACCATCCTTTTGGAAATTAGCAACTGCTAAAGGAGTAATTGCCCACCAATTTAGCCATACATTAAAAGTTGCCCTCCCGGTCGTAAAAGAAGAAATAATCTGATTCAAGGACCCGATGAACAGCTTATGGGGCAAGGGATGTATTTATGCTTTCCAAAAGGCTGCAAGTTTTTCCATGAGAAGAAAGGCATATTCTAAGGACATCCAATATTTTTTCTAGAAAATTAAAATAAATTTAGCCATGTGGATGAATCGAAAAGGGAGAAAAAAAGAAGAAAAAGACAGAAAGATGGTCCGAAAGTGACACAATCTAGAACATACCGTTGTGGAGATATGGGGAAAAGATATGATTTGAGTGTCATGGCAATTAAATTATAATTAAAGCTAATTAGTTAACTAATTACAATACCTAATCAATTGTAAAACAGTTTTTAACAACCTAAACATTACTATAAAATCTAGTCAAATTTTCTTTATTGCGTCTTTGGTACAAAGTTTGCACGAATAGGCCGTTCCTCAATGCAAACATTTACGGAGTACTCTAAATCAGATCTTGTGCAAAAGAGAAAAATAATAATAACAATAATAATAACTACCAAATGCTCTCTATCATATATGAGCATATTCGATCCAAAGTGGCTTGGAAGATCTCATTTGAAATGAAGGAATAAAAGGGAAAGCGCTTTATACATTCCATAAGAATTAATGAAAATCGGATTCAATTAACAAGAAAACGGTATGTTATATAATTGAAAAATTAATAACATTATTAAAGTCTTTTAGAACTTAAGGGAATATTATTTAATAAAAAAATAACATTAAAACCATATATTAAAATTATAAGTAATTGATAAATATGTCATTTTCCTTTTTTTTTTTCTCTTTCCTCTCAATCCTTCTTTCTCTCTTCCCATTAGTCTCTTTAAAATTATGCTAGGCATGACATCCCCAACATCCACTTTCTTCTCCCCCTCTCTCCCTCTTTCCTCTCCACACTTCCCAATAACACCGTAACTCCAACTTTTTTATCTTACTATCCCACAAATTGTAAATAATTTTATACATATCAAGATTTTTATACTTTTTTTTTTTATTTGATCTAAATTTTACATATTATTGAAATCTTAATATAACTTTTCACAAAAGACATATAAAAGATTTTTAATCTATTTTTTCGAATAATTAACCTTTAGTTTCGTAATTATTTTGTATTTTTTATAGACATATCTTATAAGTACAATATGTTTTAATCATTTTTATGAATAATTTCAAATATAATTATTGATACACCCGTAAAGCAAGTATATGATCTGCTAGTATACATATATACAAGGTAATATTTTTTTTCTTTTATTCTTTCCTTTGGTAATCGGGTTATAGTGTTCAAAAACACATAGTCCAACTCTTATCGAATTACAATGCTCCTTTCTTATATGAGAAAAATTTCAGGTGAATAATCTATCCTTAGTATTCTTTTTCCTTTTCCATTATAAGAGAAATCAACTACAAATTCGTTTGAGCTTATTATAGGTTCTCACACTAAAAAGACATCACCTTTTTCAATAAAGAAAAGAGGTATAGCCACTAAAAGTCTCAAAATCTAACAAAGGAATAACATTATATTTGATATTTGAATGGTTAATTTTTTAATTTTTTTTTAATTAACCATTCAAGTTTTAAAAAGTCAATTAATTTCAGTATCCAATTAAGCTTTTTAAGCTAATGACACTATTAGATTCACTCTATCAATAGCCTTTTTTGTCCAGTTGATATAATTAACTAATAATGTGATGATGCATGTCTTAAGAGTTTATTTTAATCAATCAACATATTCCACTTAAGATGTCCATATGACACTCTGGGTAGTAAACATGATTGCGAATTGAATCATGGTAGAATTCAAGAGCTTAGATGTGATGTAGTTTATATGATTTAGGTCTGTAATTTGATGAATAACGATGAAAATGGATGTAACAGTCAGCATAAGAGAAGTTAGTGATGAAGGTGTTTGAATAAAGTGGTGTAATTGGAATAGTTATCAAAATCACAAATTAACTACATAATTCTACGAGTTTATAATTTTATAATTTTTTCATAGTTAAAATGAATATAAAATTATTTAGATTCAAACTTTTAATAGAATTATGAACTATGATCTAAGATTCTATAAGTTTACGATTTTATTGATTTTATACGGTTCTATAGGTTCTACATGTTCAAAGGAATAAGAGAATCGTAATTTTGATAACTTTGTTAATTGATAATCACAATGGACATAGAAAGTAACCAACAAGAGAGAGCTCTAATGCAATCTTTGGACTTTTTCAAATGTAGCAAAAAGCAATGGCCATGTACATCTTATTATTGATAGGTTTCTACCGGTAGAGATAAACTAGATTAGGCCTTAAAAAAGCTGTAGGTAAGCTTGCAAAATAAAACACAATGAGGGGCTTCAGAGTATTATTCAACATAACCATTTCGATGCTTAAGTCAATAGGTGCAAAAGGGAATATAAAAGAGTTTAAAGAGCTAAAGTACTTAGAAGTTGTAAGAGAGTGTATAAAGGTAGTTAACAATTGATGGCATCCTGCTATTTATAAATGGGAGCCAAAGAGGATCTAGGAACACGTTTATATGTCGAGGTATCCACTAAGCCTAAAGAGTGGGGGTCATGCCAACTGTTGTGTCCCATAAGTTTAGGGATTTGGTTGTTAACTGAGTCAAATCTTATCTAATAATGTTTTATGGTAGTATCCAACTTAAGACTACGTCTGGAACAACTAAGTTCCTGTCCTAAAGCCTGTTGAGCCCTCATATTAGTCGGATGTGACGCTGGATAGATCAGCCATATAATTAGTTAGGTCGGTCAAGAAAAAATCACTTTGATCCTAAGCCTAAGTAAGTTAGCCTATGGCTCAGCATAAACCTAAGAGACTCGTATCCAAAATCTTCTATCAACACATCTTGTTGTGAAATTATTTTTTTCTCATTTTTCATTCATAATTTGTATGCACTACTAGCATATATAACCCTCCACTAGGCCCATAAAAGGAAAGTCTAGAGTTTTTTAGTTACTTCGAGGGGTGCAATTAAATTGTGTCGAAGCTCGAAACTTGACTCGAGCTCAATTGAATTTTAAATTTTGAGTTCAAGTTTGACTCAAATATATCTTTAATAAGTTCAAATTCAACTTAATTAAGTTTATACTTTTTGTAAATTTTCTGTAACTAACCTCAGATTTACTTATGTTTGAAAAAATAAAAAATATATTGAGAATTATTTTAAGTTCGATTAAGCTTGGGAATTTAATGAATTTAGTATTCTAAAACTTAAGCTCAACTTGATTTACAATTCGAGTAGTTTGAAATCAAGTTCAACTTAACTATTATTAAATTGAATTCAAGTAACACTCAAGCTTGGCTTAAGTAGTTTAATTGGGCTTCGTTTTGTAGCACATTTTCTTTTTTCCTTTTTTTATTTGTTCTAATAATATATTTTTAATTTCTATTATAATAGGTAATTACTATGTAACATTTTCTACCTGTCTAAAAAAATTCTTGTCCTCAAAATTAATTTAAAAACCCTAATCTCCTTTTGTCCAAAATTCACATAAACTATAGAAAAAGCTAAATGGTTCTCTTTTACCGTACCGGTCTAATATGAACCAATTAGTCCGAATATAACAATATATCTTTCATCTTCAATTGAAAATGTTAAATTTTCTAATTTTAATTTGATGATTACAAAACATGTTCACATGATATTAAGTGATCAAGAAATATTAAAGATATTGTCTAAGGGAATATCAAATGTGTTCTCAATAAGTTTATCGATTTTGTAGTTGATCTATAAATCTAGAAAGCTAATGTGAAAATATAGTATAGTTCCAAACTAAAAATTGGTTAATTCAACATTATAGATATAAAGCATGTGTAATTGGTTTTATAGGAATGTTGGTGAATTGGCATTTATAAATACGTAATATGTATTTGCTAATAGAAGCCTTTTTTATATTTTTATAGGAAACTGGCTGGCATGGCGGGATCCTAAATCTAAATCTAGATTATTTGTTGTAAAACCCAAACATAGAAAAAAAAATAAAATAAAATAAGTTATATTATAATAATAATAATAATAATAATAATAATAATATTTAGAAATATAAGATAATGGAAGGAATATAGTAATATAATAAAGGTTTAAAGACATAGTATAGCCTATAATTGACTAGAGATGTAAGAGGTAATATTCTCAGAGGAAAAAATTTGGACATAGTATGGTATATAAATAGATATAAAATACTAAGAGTAATACTGTCATAGAAAAAGATTCAGACATTGGTATAACATATAAATAGACTTTAAATATCAAGGACAAACTTGTCCAAGAGAAATATTTAATCTCATATCTCTCTCCTAAGTTGTTTTCTTCCCCCACCATTCCATACACTTCCTATTGTGTACCCTACTAGAAAATTTAAAGAAGAACTCTCAAGAACACCTGTAGGTAGGAATTCAAAGAGTTAGAAGGTAAAAATTAAAGTAAAAAGTGGGTTTTTGCAAAGGAATACTCAAAACTAAGTAAGTTACCACTTATTCTTTGAAGAAATTCGGATTTAGGGGCTCGAGCATAAGAAAACTGATGAATCTTCGAGAAAATATAAGAATACGACAATATTGAGTAAGTAATTCACCTATCTAATATAGAAATTACTTTTTCTCTAAAGAGATGTCATAAAAATCATAAAGATTTCCGTTTTTGTAGCTTCATACGTTTATAATTCGAGTCTAAGGTGTTTCTTATCAAAAATTACATGTAAGTATTGTTCTTACCCTTTTTCTTTAATGAATTCTTAGTTTTGTGGTTTTAGAGTAGATTTAGCAAAGGCAAATGATGAGATGGATGGGAATGATGGTAATACAGTTATGACGTAAATTACGTATTGTTGGTGCTATCGAGTCGATGTTGGAGTGTACGGTGTCTAGGTATGTGGTACAATGGTATATTTCCGTCGTGCATGAGTGTTAGACTGTGTGTTTATTATACAACTGTCTTTGTGTGTATTGGTATCAAGTATGGGTATGTGAGTGATCATGGGTGTATCAATATATGTGCTACGGATGTGTGTAAGTCAGTGTTAATGTGTGTAGATTATGAGATGTCGAAAGTAAATAAGAGATTAAGGAAGGACATATAGAAAGTGGTTTGGATGCTCGAAGGATAAGGTAGAGGACTGCATTAAAGAAGAGGAAGTGTTAAGTCGAATCATGAAGAATTTAATAAATGCTAAACTCAATATTTAATACTTTTACACAGGTACTAGAAGTTATGAGGAATCGGATCTTATTGAGATAAGAGTACCAGGTATAAGATACATACTTGTTGATTATGTGTACTAGATTAGTGTTCATTAACTGGACTTAAATAAAACTCAAACTCAATTATTTACTACTTATGCTTGGCTTTGACCACCTACTAATCGGGTCCAATAGTGTTGGTGAGATACCTGGTGATCTTTGCACAGTACTATCCCGGTGGAGTCTAGCACTGAAAGAACCTAAGTAGACCTATGATGGTTTTGGCACTCAAGTGATTGAGAGAACCCAACACCAATACCAATGTAATATTTATATATTATGTGTATAAAGGTCATTAGTAACACAAAGTATCAAGATACTGAGACTGTACAGTTTGTAGATTTAAATGACAAGATTTAAAATCAGTTGATTATTGCATTTATAATGATACTCGTGTATATGCCTAACTTGTTATATGTATGTTCATGTACATTCATGTACATGTGTGTAGTATCTTATACTAGGCGTTGGCTCACCCTTGGGAGAATTTTTTTTTTTTTTCAGTTGCTAGTTCAAGGTATGAAGTTTGTGCTGGTTATTCTATGGAGGACGCAAATCTACAATGTAATGAAGAGGGTGACCTCTGTTATTATGGTGAAGCAGCAAGGACAGCATAGTTTAGCTTTAAGAGTGAAGTATTGAAGATCATATATTATTGTTTCATGTTATACATATTTGGAGATTGTCAATTATTTAAAGTCACCTGTAACTCCTTTAGTCGATGTTATTAGGCTGTCACTTGTCAAAGTTTTAAGACTCTAGATTATTTATCTTAGAGTTATATTATATTCAGTTTCACTCACTCGTAACAGTTAAGTTTATTCACTATTGTAGTATGTGGAAATTGTGTGGTTAACTTTCCACTTTTATTCAAACATGAGATTATTAAATCGTAGGTCATCAAAGTTGAGAGACTTTAAGAGCTAAACACTCACAAGAGCAAGGCACTTCATTACTTCAAGACTTAAGACCCTTTTCATCGCTTTCATTGCCTATTTTTCTACTTTTCTTTTAGATCTTGTTAAAGATTATTGTTTTATCATGAGTAGCACGTAGTTCATTTGTATTTAGATCTTGTGGAACCTATATTTACCATGCGACATTAGTTTTTATTAGATTTAATGAAGATCTTTAGTTTTCTTGATTCAATTATACATGTTTGTATGCTTTAGGTTAATATTTTCGTAGATGTGTCATGCCGCGAACAGGAAGAGTCGTAACAATCCTGCCGTGTAAACTATCCTAAGATAGAAGCGGACCTCACAGCTGCTATTGTAGATACAGTTCACATAAGGCGTACACAACTCAACCAACTTGAAACGTCCGTTCTAATACCTGTTAATAACTAAACCTTTGGTAGCTTTACAAAATACCTGTTTTATACAACCTGTTCTCTCGTGCCACAACAGTATTATACAAACGTTTCACATCCAAAGTTAAAGTTTACAGTCAAAATTTATTAAAAACCACAGGTTTTGCAGTATATATATAATAAGTTAGGAAACTAGCGGGCGTCCTAGGGAATTCCTAGTTAGTTTCCTCAAAAAAAGTCAAAAGCCCAAGTTCAGTTGATTTCCCATTCCTTACTTTCCCAAACAGCAACACACTAACTTGGGAACAATAGTATCGAAACATATTAAACTCACTCAGCACTTACAAAAGAGTCTACAGGGATATAAACACAGCTAGCTCAGTAAGTAAGATGAAGTCAAAAGAATACCATATAATCACAAGTAACGTTATTAATGATAATGAAATGCAATGCAATCAATCAAATTAAACATTGTACAATGTTATCCGACCCACTGTAAGGTTATAGAAATTACATCCACTCCAACCCAGATTAAAGAGTTTCATTACAACTTAAGTCAGACCAAACCTAGGCTTGTGTAATGGAGAACACCTTCTTCTCACGACCGCCTTCGAACTACGACCCCCACCCTTGTCACAACCTCCTCGCCTGCTACTTAGTTCAACTAAAGATAGGGAAAGGACCATTTCGGCTATCCTCATCAAAGGAAGTCAGTATTTGGTGTTACACTCTTAATCGTTTCCCCTAATAAGTGTTATACATGTTCAATTTCGTTTTAGTTGAATAAACATTAGTTTTAATCAGAGGTGACTAGACAAGTTCATACAATACGAAAATAATGTGAACATGTAAAACAGCACACCAAGAAGTTCAACTCCTGTAACAACTGAGTATTATACACACACACAGCATGCATATACTCAACTAGCTACAAACACAACCAAAAGTACTCTTAGGTCTCCAAATACTTTAATACAGTATCCCAATAGGCGGTGAAGCCACAATCCTAACTTTACTTATTGCTACTGCTAACTCGAATCGTCAACCGTCTTTGTACCAGAAGATCCTATTTACATAAATGATCCAAATTCAGTTTTCGTAGTAATTACGAAAATATTAAGGTTTAATCTAAAATGGTTATATATGTATATATTATTTCCATAATTTTATTATATATCGAGTTAAGTTATTAATTATCAGTAATATACGTAACATGTACTATTACGTATTATATATGGTTTCGATCATATCAAAATATACTTTTAATTTATTAAATCACATTTTCATTCTGGTAAGATTACCAAAATATGTACATTTTAGAATATGATAAATTTTTAAGTTATATTGCCTAAAATTGTCTGATTTTAATAAAATTAGTGTTTTTAGGTTCATACTGACCTAATGACATGTTTTACAAGTCTGTTCTTAGAGACGACTTTTAACGGATAATTCTAGTTTCTAATACAGTTATATGTATCTATATAAATATTATCGTATTATATGTAATTTACATTATTAAATTGTATTTTATCTAATTTGTCCATATAACTTTATAATATGAGTATTATCCAACCCTAATATACCTAAAACATATCCCGATCAAAAAATATCCATAAATATAATAAAAATAATAATTTAATCCCAACTAATCAGCAATCACGTACATAGTTTTTATTAAACTATTTAATTCATTTTAACTTATTAATATTAAAAATACGCCCTGACTTGTAATTTAAGTCATTTTACTAGATCAATTCGCAATAAATAATTCAGATTATCAAATAATTCCTTGAAAATTTCTATAGACTCCTAAATATAAGAAATTTAGTTATCACTTGGTTTCAAGTTTTCAACCTATCGCCTATATATTCTTATATACAATTTTACCCCAAAATTATCTTAAATTACTCAATTATGATTCTTTTTACATCAAATTAATTTCAATCTAACCCAACATTGTTATTATTCACTAGAGATCAATACATGTTCATTTCATCAATTAATTTCATAATTTCGGCTTATTTTCGAGCTATTTTAGGGAAAAAATGTAATAAATATTAAAAATTTTCAAATAAAAATTCAAGCTACATAGAAATTATCTATATATCATACACATCCTACACAAAAATTTTCAGCTAGAAATAACATCATTTAGTATATTTATTTTACAATTCTAAATTCGAATAAATAGTAGATTTCTTAAGAAAGTATATTAAATATTACGAATTTTTCAAAAAAAAAGTATCCCATAAAATCATGTTCAAAATAATCTAAGTGCAATTTTTTTCATAATTTTCTGGGTGCATTTGATATTTTTTACGAATTATTGAAAAATAGGGCAGAGAATTAACCTCCGTATTCTTGGACTCTTCGGTGGCCGGCGACAATTGAGGGTGTGTCGGACGGCTTACGCGGTAGGTAAACCATCTGGGGATGGTTAGGTTTCACAATAGATTTAGGGTAGGCTTGGGTTCTAGCCTAACACGAGTTTTCCCTTGTTTTTCTTAATTTCTTCTGAATTTTTCCTTGGGTACCTCTAGTTTCTAAAGTGTAAAAATGATGTGGGGAGTCCTATTTAAGGTTGTAGGAGTCCATTTTTGTCCTTTGTTTTTTTATTTTTTCTTTGCCTCTCCCTCAATCAATGCAAGTAAGAGGTGGCCATTTGAGAAGAAATTACTTTTTAACTCAGCTTTAATTTGTTTCCAAACTTGCTACGATGATTTCCAAGGGTTTCTAACCTTAAATGAAGTTAAATTGGATCACTTTGGTACATATTTTAGTTAAATAATAATAATATATATATTGTGTTCACATTAGTTATTTAATTAGTATAAAAGTATATATCCTATGTACATAACACGTGTAATATATAACTTTACTCATATAATTAAGTTTCTAACATAATTTTTATTTTTAAAATATGTTTTCTTAATTAATTTTATGAATTCAATGCAATATTTATATATAATTACATAATTTAGGGTTAATTTATGACTATAATTATTATTTATACCGAGTATACTCAAAAAAATACAAGTATATTCATATAGTAAATTATGTTATATTATCTCATTTTGGAGCTTAATAAACTTATTTCTATGTTTTCATCACAATCCGAACTTGATTTTAAGAGTTCCGAATATTTTAGTTCTATATTGAATAATCCTACTTCTAAGGGTAAAATTAGGATCTTAGATCATTATTTTTAAAATCTAACTTCACTTAGTCACTTCATCTAATTTTTCTATTTTAGTCGTAAAATTTAGACTTAATCGGTTAATTTTTCCTAAAAGTACTATATTTATGCTCGGTTGTCCTAAACTCAATTTCAAAGACTCACAGGTGTTAATCTAAAATCTGATATTGTACAAGAGAATGGAGAAATTTTTTATATGATTAGATCTGGGCATAATTGAAGAAAATTCTTATAAGTTTAGAAATAAATCGTGAAATCTTTCCAAATCTTTAATGTTATCTTTAAGAGAATTTGTCGTGCTGTAATGCGATCTTAGGTTATGCTGTTAAAAAAAGATTCTAATAAGTGATCTAAATATTAGAGTTATTAAACTTGAGAAAGTTATTAGCTTTAATAGAAAATTCTCTCGGTCAAGAAAATTAAAAATTAAATTAGGTTATTTTTAGTGAAAGTTGCATGTCTAATTCTAGAGGAAGCAAGATATAGATACAACATCAAATCTTGAATTACATCACAATTTAATTGCTTTCTTGTTCAATTCATTTAATTTAGTCTTGATTTGTTGTTAGATTTATTAATTACTGCAATTTTAGTTAAATTCTTAAGTTTTTTTTATTCAATTTTGTTAGCCAAATAATAGAAAACTAGTTAGTATTAGTACTTATAGTCTCCGTAGGACGACATTCATTCTTTAAAATATATTATTAGCCATTTAGCCCAAAAATTATAACCTTATCTTGGTAAGGCATTTAACATTATGATCTTATAAATTAGTACAATAACCTCTTGCAATCCATGTGAGATACTTAACCATAAGGTATCATCTATTTTAAGTACAAATCAAGGTACTATCTGTATCTATACTTAGGATAAAGTTTTAGTGGATATCTTAGAGAATTGAGTAGAGAATTATCAAGAGAAATACTAGGCGTTTGAATTTAGATGAATTTTGAACAAGATGATTCCTTGTAACTCCTCAGTCGAAACTCCTCTACCGAAGTATTGTCCACTTTATATGGAACACCATACAATTTTGTCCCCTGGTACAATAATTTCCTAAGAAGTCACCCATTTGGGATTACTCCAACTCAAGCATATTTAACTCTAGAGTTCCAATGTACTTCAAGCCGCTACACCAAAAAGCGACTCAATGATTTAAATTTCAATCACAAAGCATAAAAAAGGGTATTACAATCAACTCTCCTTACAAAACTGACACCATCTTTAATTTTATTACACAGGTCCAAAATCACCACCAAGCAAGACTCCACCCTTCTGGCTGGTGGACTACTTTGATACAACTTATAACAACCCAGCCGGAACTCTTCCCACCGAAGTAGAGCAACTTATCAAGAGATTACCCATCATGTGATTACTTTAGCTTGAGGATGCTTAACTTAGAAGTTTCAACTGAACCATTACACCAAAATGTACATCGATGATTTAGAATTCAGTTACCTGGTATATAAAGAGTATTACAATCTATAGACTCATTTAGACTTGAGTCAAGTTTTAAAATTCGATTTTTGCAAATTCAAAAATCAAGTTGGCAATAATTTGTGAAAAAATTTTAACAAGTATTTTGAAGAACAACAGCAAAAGAAGATTTGGTGCAGATTATTTGAAAGAGATATATTCATTTCATTTCAGCATTCGAATACAAGTCTAGATAGTATCTCTGCTAGCTACTAGATCTTAAAAGGTATTTAAACAAGCTTCATGAACAAATACATCAAGATGGAAAAAAACAAAATCACTTTTGCAATATTAAACTTCATCAGCTAAGCAAGGTCGATCAATATGCGATGGAACAGGGGTTCTCTAGAGCAAGTTCATCATTGTCAACGTATGCTATAAATATGTGTTGAGTTAGAAATATTATATTTTGTCATAATTAAAATTATCGATTAAGAATTTTAATATAAAGGATATAAGTGCCTTGGAATCTATGATATGTGTACCTTAGAGCGTCAAGTTTTAAGATGCATATAAGATGTATTGTATATTATAATAGCGTTTGATTGTTAAGACTAGATAGGATAAAAAAAATTGGACAATATAAATATAAAGAGCACAGGATAGTACAATATTATTGTACCACATTTGATATGCATAGTATTAGACAAATATTTTCAAAATGTCTCTTGTTTGGTAAATACAAGCATTATTCTCTATATTTTTTCTTTATATTTATACCCTTAACATTATCGAATATTTATTTAATAGCCTTTTACATTATTTAAAAAGTATAAATATTATCTAATATGTATACCCTCAATAATGTCTAATACTTATACAATTACATTTATATCCTTAATACTTGTGCTTTTGTCCAATGAAATCAATTTTTATACCATATTTTAGATTGGACAAGTTTTAAATATTTTATCCAGTCCTTCAAACTCTTTTTTATTCAATAATCAAGCTCAAATTGCAAATAAAATACTAAATAAAACATTTTATCTTATCTAGTCTTATAAATTTTACACAACCAAATAATACATATATCTTAATCTATAAGAATCGATTCTATAAAATTGAAATTATTAACTTATTCCATAACCTAGAACATCTATGGAAAACCTACTCAATATGTCGGGAGAACAAGTTTTAAGTTTCCATAGGGTTACTAGCTCACCTTAATTCATTATGTTAAATCTAGCTCGAGAGACAATGGAGTTTTCATAGGATGGTGAGTGATTTTATTTTAACAGCTTCATCAAAATATCCCCTCTCAAATATTACATGCTTATATTAGAGGGTATTTGGGTAAAATAAAAACAAAAGTAAAATAAAAGTATTAAAGACACCTAGAGTGGAGCATCTCACTTTAATATTATAAATACTCAAAATAGGATATTTTAGCAAAGTTCAAACCAGACTAAAACACCCACTCTCTCCAAAGTTAGTGTCAATGGAATGCATCAAGATAGAGATAAAATTACATATTAGAAGATGAATATTTTAGATCAAATCCAAATTAAGGATGAAACTTTTTAGTGATTAAAATAAAAAATGAATGTTATATAAATGATACAGATGAGAATGATGTTGCGTAAAATGATGCAAATAAAGGACGATATTACGTTTAAATAGATGATGAAATCTTATACGAAAGGATAAACGTGTTATATATTTAACGTCCTATAACGGCATTACACTGAAGCCATAACATCATCATATACTTATGACTCTTCCACATAATGTTAAGAAATTTCATTTATTATTTGAAGCACTAAAATTTTTTTTTATCATTAAACTTGACCTTAAACATTCATCGCGTGATATATAATACTCTTCATCACCATTGGAAGTTAAGCATAGATACATATGATGGTTACTTTCTATTCATATCTTATTTCCTATTGAGCATAGACCAGTGCGCATTGGAGTCCCAACCCAGATCTCTCTCTCATCCATCCATCCGCCTGCATTCAGTACATCGAGACCAGTTTCTCTTACTCAATTTCGTAGCCCCTGACCGCACTTCACTGCTGTCCCTCTATCCATCCTTCGTTCAGGTTTCACTATAACCTCTATCATCTATTACAGTAATCAACGCCAGCCAGTAGTGACGTCAAACTATCCACACTACTGCCTTCACCGAGTAAATTCAGGTTCGGTTGTTCAAAGTTTTTATTTATTTAGTTATTATATTATATTATTATTATTTTATTAGACATAGTATATAATGTATATATTAGTTTAGTATATTTATTTTAGTATTAGTTTTCTTTATTATATAAGTTAAATATATTATATTGATTTAAATGAATGTTTATTTAATAAATAGTAATATAGATATAAAGACATATATATATTAGATAAGGGATTGTTAAGATTAGTTTTTATTACATATATATGTTATTATATTAATTATATTTTATTAGTTAACATAATATATAATATATGTATATGTTAGTTTAGGAGTTTTTGTATTAGTTCTTATACAAGTGTATTATATGAAATAAATTTATTTTGATAGATAGTTGTATATATTAGTTTAGGGATTATTAGGATTGATCATTTTTTTTTTAAGATTTGAAGGATTTGTTACATAGAATTTTTTTTTTCTTTAAGTAGAAATTAATAAAAAACCATTTTTTAAAATATAAGATTGTTAGAGCATTTTTTTTATAAAACAAAAACACTCGAGAAGTTAAGACCCTTATAGATTTTATTTGAATAAATTAGATTGGTAACAATGTAAATTCAGTCAGTTTTCAAAAATTAAAATAAATCAACACACTAAGATTTTTTTAAATAACTATGATCGTCTAATCCCGGCTAGCGGGTACGTAAGCACCTTTGGGAGGCGACGATAAAATATGTAAAAACTTATGTTCTTTTTCTTTTATTTATTAAATATTATAATTAGAAAAATAATCTTAATTTTGGTAAATAGATAGTAGTACCCATTATGGTTTAATAGGTTAGCTCTCGAACTCGAAACCCTCTGATTTTTCATTCAAATTGAACTGAAAGACCAGTAGCCAAATCGTAATCAATCCATACAATTGATTACGTTTTCTTTTCTTTTCTCGACTTAAATCGGGTGGCAACTCCAAAAATTATTTTTAAAAAAAAAACCAGAATTTCTCAATTTTTTTAGTCGAAAATTAATATTAAATAGGTTAAGGTTTAGTATTAATCAAAAAATGAGAAACCGATTTAAAAAAAAAAAAAAAGAAAACAGAAAAAAATTAGGCTCGACACAAGTGAATAGAATATTAGTTAATTTATGGCACATGCATTACAAGTCTACTAGTTGGTTATGATTAAGGAGGTTATTTTCCATGGAATATTACTTTGGGCACATACTACTCTTCAATTTCAAATTTAGCGGAGAAAAATGAGTGAGCTACCGTTCTAACGGAAGTGTTTCTGTACAATTAACTTTCTTCCCTTCAGGAAGACACTTTTTTATGAAGGAATGGACTTATTCGTAGCAAAGCACTCAACGAAGGAACCTTATAATTTGCCATCGGACTCATATTGGACCACTTTTGTGATATTTCTTCCTAAGTATTCTCAATATCTACGAATTTCAATGCTTGGATGTTCTCAGGATATGCTTGTAATTTCAAAATATGGCACTTTTAAGAAACCTATATATATGCATATGGCAACCAGCAACTGTTCATAGAAGCCTAGAATAAAGAAAAAAAAGATATGAAACCCTTTGGGGAAATACATATATAGGTATAGATATATATATATATATATCGATGCGTTTATTATATAGTTGTATATATATATATATATATATATATATTATGTACCTAGAAAAATATATTTATAGGAGGAACAATTTGTAACCTACATATATATCATCTACAAGGGGTAGCTGAAATCGCCTTGCATGGGGTGTATTGCCGGGCAATTACTCCTTTGGCAGTGGGCTTATTCACAAGAAAGCGAAGCATACTGCCAAAGGAGATTTGCCCGTCGATTCATCTTTGCAGAACTCTTTCAGGTCATCATGAGGTATTATTTTCTTAGTATTATTGCACTGTTTTGATATTTAATTGTGTTGAAGCACAAGTTCAGCAAAAGTACTTCAAATATTCATGAAATCACACACACACACACATATATATATATATATATATTATATAGGGTTAATGATATAAATGGTACCTAAACTTTATAAAAATGTACAATTTATCACCTATACTTTGAAAAAAATCAATTTATTATATAATTAAAATTTTAGAGAAATTACAAATAACACTCCTAAACTTTGACTTAGATACGAATTGACCCATAAACTTTCAAAGTGTGGTTTTTTGCCTATTAAACTTAGATAAATTAGCAATATAAATGATTTTTTTTAATTAAAAAAGTTATACCATAGTCAAAATTTAAGAAATCTTAAAGCATATTCTCATAAGTTTATAAGATATTTTATGCATCAAAATCAAAATTTAAGGGAATTATTCTCAACCTATAGGAATTATTTGATAATTTCTCAAAATTCAAGAGGTTAAAAACTACAATTTGAAAGTTTAGAAAGTTAATCTGTATCTAAGTTAAAATTTAAGAAAATTGTTTGCATTTTTCCCTAAAATTTTTATAGTCACTTTTACTATATGGACTAACACAAGGTCTTTTACTAAAGTAAACATTAGAACTAATCAAGATTTGATTAATAACTACTAGTAAATCAAACTACCCACTTTTTGAAGTAAATTTTGACTCACTTCACCTTAAGCAACTATTTCACATGACCAAAGGGTAGTCAGCAGTCACTTGGTAGAAATTTTCACAACTCTCCACAAGTGATCATTGCCACTACCTAGTTAGGAATGGATAAAATATCCGATTCCTAATTTATCTTTATGTTTATATCAATAAACATAGTCAATTGAAGTAATAAAAATAACTATAAGGAAAACTCAACGTAAGTAGTAAATTAATCCTTTCAAAATAAGTAGTAAATTGCACATTTTGATAAAATTTAAATAACATCAGTGGCATTAGCCCTATATATATATATATATACATATACATACATACATATATAAATATATATATACACGTACATACTCACATACTTATGTCCTTCTAATTACATATCAAATTACATGGTGGCATGTGATTAAAGAAGATTGTACGACACGATCAAGGAGGTCTGTTAAGGAAATGCATGGCATGGTTATTGGAATGTCATATTTACATAATTCAAATATTCCTGTAATCATGGTTGGAAACGAATTCTACAGCAAGTTAAAAAATTGCAGACGCTGAAACATGAATTACGTATCACTAACCGACCATGTACACGAGATTTGCGTGTTGTTAATTAGTCTAAGCATTTATCTATTATATTAAACAGCAATCTTTTCTTTTAACCCTTTATAACTAATAATTTAATATTTTATAATTTTAATCATTGAATATATTGGTTTAACAGTTGCCAAAAATAAAAATCTAAACATATCCGACAAACTCTCAACCATTGCCCATTATTGACGGAACATATTAAACTATACAATTATAATTTACTGTCACACTCATTTTTACGGTTGTTATTCTTTTTATTAGTTTATTATTTTAATAATCTAAAATTGATATTATTAAGATGATTCATTAAACTTTTTATTTGATCAATATTTACTACCGTAATGAGGATTTTTTCTTTGAAAAATTTCTTATAACTTTGATTTTATCAACATAAATTATCGACTTCCTTTTATATTATTGAGTCCAAGTATTTTATTTGTATTTATATATTATATATAATATGGGTACGTCGAGTTTTAGCATATGTTGTATGGAAAAAGGAATCTGATGTTTTAATTTAGAGTAGGGGACGGAAAATTTTTCCGCATTACAGCACAAATTTAGAATTAACGGTTTGGTAATATATATATATAAACAATCGTTTAAGGGTCAAAGATCAAAATAAAAATAAAACACAACCATTGGTAAATGTCCATCTCATTGGAAATAAGGATCTCTCACAATCAGTTTCCAATAATTTAGTACAAGAAAGGCATTGAAAATTGATTACTTTTTTATTTTTCCACCTATTATTCGACCTTTAAGAAAGAGGAAATTGAATTGAATTTATCCCATTCGAAACCCAATTTCTATCCACTAAACAACAATAGTTTTAGGCAAATTCAAATATTGATTATTCATTTATTTAGTTCATCAAATTATGTGATTCGAACTATAGGGTGGTTGTAAATGACAATCAAGAGCAATTTATGTGTTTATTGTCAAAACTAATCAATATTATGTAATTATAAATTATATAAAAAATATTACCAAAATACCAATATTATATTTCATCTTTAAGATACAATATTAGTATTTATATATATATCATATTTAAAAAATAAAACATTCATACAAGTATATACATTTATATGTATGTCACATCTTAAAGATACGATATTACTATTAGTACTGTTATATTGTATCTTAGATATAATATATATATATATATAAATATTAATTTCGTATTTTAAAAATATAATATAGTAATAATATTTTAATAATTATTTTATATAATTTATAATTATATAATTTTTTTCTTAAAAGCTAATAAATATGTATTGCACCTTTATATATACCAACTTACTTTACCTAACTCGACCGACTCACCAAGATCCATAGGACCAGGCCGGGATCCCCACAACGAGAGCTAACTGTTGGAATAGTAAAAAAATTGGCATTTATGTAATCATGGCACATTATCTCATCTTCCGTGAAAAATGCATCATCCACTCCTCCATGCATCTTTTTTCATTTATTAACTCAAACACACCAAAGCAAATTGGAAAAGTAAAATTACTATTTGAAGAAAATAAGAACTCTCAAAGCATGGAAAATCATAACAGAAATTACTTAATCCTCCACCTTTGACTTGGAAAAATTAAAACATCGGTAGAAAACAAATGACTAAGAGACATTCTTAGCATCATCAAAAATAAAATTACGTGAGGCTATAAAATGAACCTTCAAAGCAAGATTTTTAAAAATTAAGCAGCTATTTACATTTTAAATCGAGGATAGTAAAGAGAAGATAAATTAGGATTTGACACCAGATATATATTTGCCAATCATAATCAAATACATAAGAAGTGGTAGGAGAAAATAAATATTCCAATTTATACTATGTAGCTAAAAAAAAAAATTGTGATTAAAGAATTATTATAAATTTATACTAATTTAAAAGATCAATTTGGTGCTATAATAGAGAAAAATTTATGCATTTATCATCAAAATTAATAAACGTTATACAAATACAAATTAGATAAAAAAATATTACCAAAATAAAAATACCATTACTATTTGTATAAATAATTATATTTTATCTCATATCTTGAAAATACGATATATTCATAGTACGCAAATATTAATGTTTATCTTCAAGATGTACTATTAGTACAACTAGTTAAAGATGTGACATAACAATGATTTTTTAGTAATTTTTATTAAAATCGAAAGACATGTATTGTATTCTTATATTAAGAAAAATGTATTTCAATGTTAATATATTTTTTAAAGGATCTAACTTTCAAGTGCAGCTTTTTATAAATTCAATTTCATTCTGTAATCGTTATAAATGTGCTTATTTCTTTAATCGCATCAAACTTAAGAAACTAAAATATAAGATTAGAAGGATTATGACAATCTCTAAGTCAAAGTCTCTATTCAAAACTCAAAAATGAAACCTATTTAGTGTTGAAAAAATCACGTGACTTATCTTCCCAACCACGATAATCAAGTGCAAAGAGATTACATTATTAAATCTGTCCTCTTTAGAACAAAGAAATCTCACTTATCTATCGAACATTAGTCCCACATGTAAATCCATTAGGTTTTCAAAGTATTTTATCACTTACTAGCCGCCGTGTATCCGCATTGTATATGTAAAAATAAAATAAGTTAATATAATAACATGTTACTGAAATAAACTATATACATGACTAACAATTTAGAAAAGAAGATAAAATAAGTCGATATAATAGTATATTACTAAATTAAACTATATACATGACAAAGAATTTAAAAAAGAAAAAAATAATAAAAATGATATATAGACTACCTTAATGTACGAGAAATAAAAAAGAAGAGAAAAAAACTACATCACTGCATAAATTTCTCTATTAAAACAGACTATAATATACTATTCTATTTTAATTTGCTTCATTCGATATTGTGGTTTTAATGGCTTATTGAGAGGTTAAAGCATAAATAATTTTAAAAAATAGCATTTAATAATATAATGTTATATATAGAGGTTCTTAATATAATTAGCAAACGTTGTACTCTCAATGTATGTGCAAATCTATCAACAGGAAATTTATCAAAGATTAATTGAAGAACATTTACTTAGTAATTACATGTAAGAGAAATAACTAAAAAAATGTGAAAAAAAATGTAAAAATAAAAATAGTTGAAAATTATCAACAAAAAATTATGCAAATGTTTGTGCTTATTAATATATCGCAAGGCAATAATGCTAATCAGAGTTGAGTTACTCTATTGTAAATCCAACCCGATAACTTTTATTTTAAATACATTTTACATGATGATTTTATAGTATTTCCCTTACATCTTTGGTTTTCTTAAAATAAATTGATACTCAATTGAGTAAAATTTTAATTTTAAGGTTTGAACACGTTCTTGGATCAAAAATGAAGAAAAAGAATCAAGTTTCACTCAATTTGGAGTTCAAATGAAAGAGTTATGAAGTTTTGAAATTTTGAAGTTATACAGTCCATCCAGGAAAATATGCTGAGGTTAGAAAGTTACACGACCTAGGGACACGACTGTATCTCAGGCCATATCTGGTGACGAAAACGGAAACCTTTCAATACATTATAAAATATTAGGGTTTCGCATAGATGATTGGACATTGAAAAGAGAAGAGCCTTGAGGAGAAAGAGAAAAAAAAAAACGAAAACAACATCCAACTTCAAGATTGAAGAGATTCATCATCAACAAAAGGGGTTTTTCATGTTTTATTTATTGGTTTTGTTGGAATTCGTTTTTAGTTTCATTATGATAGCTTAAGATTCGTGTATTTAGGATTATGGAACCTAGGGTTTCACGTAACTATTAGATTAATTTATAATTTTTAATAAAGTTTCTATTTTTTCTTGATTTGATTATGTTATTTAACTGTTAATTGATATTTCTAGAGTATCAACATATGATATTATACATGATGATTGAGAAATCATATGTGTAATAAGATCTTGACATAATTGGAGAGAATTACATATATACTTAGAGATAAGGTATATATTTCTTTCGGAAAGTTGTTTGTTTGTATGGAAATTCATTATACATTAATGCAATTCTAAATTATATTATTAAGTGAAGAGATTCCGGTAAATAATTTAGGATTAGGGTTAATAGGCTTAAGAAAGGTATTAACTTTAATTGTGAATCCCTCCGGTCAACAATAATAGAAATTAAATTGAATATATTTTAAGCGGTCACATGTTAAATATTAGGAGAAATAATTTCTAAATACGTTATTACCTTCTTGAAGTCGTTTTTAGTTTTATTGCTTTCTAAATTGCTTAATTAAGTCTCATAATTAGGTTAGTTTATTAATTCTAGTATTTTTAATTAATTCAACTCTTCATAATTTTCCAATTAGATAATAAAGCTAAGGCTAATATTAATACTCGAAGTCTCTGAAAGATCGATTCAGACTCATATCCGCTATATTAAAACTGATAGGTGAACTTGCTTGATATCACAACCATATGCTCATAATGGTAATACAAAACAAATTGATAAGGTAAATTAGTATGTGACATATAATGATTCTTAAAAAGATACATACTTTTCTATGAAAAAATGAAATAATAGGATGGAGACAAAACAGTTAGAAAAAAACTAGAGAGAGACAATTATTTCTTTGTCAGTTGGATATTATTGAGAAGTGATATCAATAAATAATAATATGTTAAAACGTTTACTCGGTGATATAATTAAAGTAGGTAACATTCTTAAATATAAGATTAAAGTAATGTTATCATATAAGGTGGAGTTTTCTAGATCACCTTTTATGAATTATTGTTTAAATAAGAAAAATAATATTCAAACAATAATCAATAAGGGTGTTATTGTAGTTTGGTAATTTAAAAAAAAAATTAACACCTAAGATACGAAAGTAGTGTCTTTAACTTTAATATTGTTGAAGATAAACATAATCCCATGGTAATGTCATAAATCCATAGTACACAATACTCATGTTGCAGGTACAAAAGAAAAAAAAATGATAAAAGATAAAAATGCAAAATTTTAATGTATTTAATAAAAATGTCGATCATAAAAGTGAAGAAGCCATCAACAACACATCAAACAAAATAAGAAGAAAAATGATAAAATAATGAGATCGTGAGACATGAGTTATTTGGCAATTAATTTACCATGAGGTTTTAAAAATTAATCGACATTGTAAAAAATATAATTTTATTATACGAATATGATTGCAGATAATTAGTCAATTTGTTATCAATCTAGAACATTCCCTGAAATGGAGGTGCAAAAAAAAGAAGAAAATGAAAGAAAGCACCTAATATGGATACCTTTACATATCTTTTGTGTCCTAGACTAATGTACTTTCTAAGTAAATGTAAATTATTTTCATTTTTATTTATTGGATAAAAAAGATAATGTAAACCTAATAAACGATAAAAGTCCCCATTCATGACAAAAGTTGATTACTATTCTTACAATGTACATAGTGAAATGTAATGCATAGAATCAATAAAATTATACTACTAAATGTGAAAATAAATAAACAACCAATTAAAAAGGTTTTTATTAAAAGCAAATTACCACACATCAACACCAATTAAAACTCTTTTAAGATGAATAAATAGAATTTGTACAAATGAAAAAAACAAACACCTATACAAAATGAATAGATATAAGCTAAACATTTTAGTAATTGGTATAAGTTATTTAATCTTGAAAGACAATATATTCACATTCCAAACTCCTATGCTTCTAAAAACGAAAAGCATCTTCTTCATCAAAATTTCATTAACAATGTTGTATTCATGTTTTTATAGATTGCAAATACCTTTTAGCCTTTTCCATATCTTTCCCGAACATTATTTACGATATTGATAGTATTTTACTATATACTTGGCTAAAGGGAAAAATCACACATCAATCGAAATTTGGAATGTAGATTCTTGAGGAGACAATTGACATACCATGGCATATTACAAAAACTCCATTTTAGTATTTCGAATTGTGAAGAGTTAAACTAGTACTGAATACATAAAACATAATATAAAAAAAATATGTAGTAATTAGCGAGAAATAGTTGTAACATTATAAAGCCAAGTGTTATTAAGTCTTTTGTAGTTTTTAGTATACAAATAATACCAATTAGCTAATAGGAGATCTAAATGTCGTGATAACTAAGCAAAACAAAATTTAAATTGGAAGCATCAAACTTTTGATAACATAAAGCTAAAGCAACTTCATACATCCATAACTATTCAATCAAACTACTGAAATCTTAAAGGGTAATTGATCAAATTATATATAGATACTTAAGCATGATTTTGCAATATAAATATATAGAGAGTCAAAATTTTCAGATATGGCATTACAGAATAAAATTTTGATTGAAATCCACACTTCTTCTTGCAATAACTTCATCAAATGATTTGAGTTCCACTTCTACGATAAATCAACCCTTAAAAGGTCTCCGATAATCAATCTGAAATTGACATAAAAATAGAATTAAATAGATGTTATCATCTTATAAAAAGAAAAATAACCTAAATATTTGTAAAATCCTTTCACCATAAAGTGGTAATAAGAGAGAGCAATGCAATTAGCTATAACTTAAGTCCATCAAACTTTAAATACTTAAATTTGAAAGACACAAAATTTAAAATAAAATTGTTAAAAAGAAAGAAAAAAGCATACACACAAATAACTTGTTCATAAATTCATCATCTCATAATTATAGAGAAAAAGGTTACATATACTTATAATTAAATGCATCCTTTAATGTTTATGTGGAAACATGGGAAAGAACTCGGTAATTTCTCCTAAATAGGCAATATCCTCCTCTTTTTGGAAATAATTGTATTGGCTTATGTTTTTGTTACGTCCCAAAACGACATAGTCGTAACAATCCCACTATGCAAATCATTCTAAGATAAAAACTAACCTTACAATTGCTATCTCAGACCTAATTTATACAAAGCGATCACGACAAACACGGTTTGAAGTAAATAAGTCATAAATTAAATAAGTTATTTACTTAAGAAAATACAAAAATATATATATTCGCTAGATTTCAAATATTACAATTAATATTTATAGGGTTTTATTGTTCTATATTTCATAATTAATATATTAATTGCAAATGAGAGATTCTAAATAAAAGCTAAGACCTTAAAGATATAATTGTTCTTCAAATATTTTTCCTTACTCTCTAGGATCCAACAGTTGCTAGTTTTAGGATAAAATATAAGTCACTTTCGTGCTAGCACCTACAACCACAACTATAGGAATGTGAGCAACCATAACTCAATAAGTTAGGATAGAGACTCAAAACTATACTACAAACACAAACAAGGTTATCAACCAAATTATTAAGTGCAAAACATGTTCAAGCAAATGTTATCGCACAACATTGTCCGATCCTTCGTGAGATTAAAGTAATTACACCTACTTTAATACAGGTTAAAGAGTTGCCGTTAATGCAACAGCTCACGACCAAACCCAAGCTTGTACAATAGAGACACCCCTCCTCCTGCGACTACCTTCAAACTATTAACTTCACCCTTACAATGACCTCTTCACTTCTCACTTAATTCAACTAAGAATGAAGAAGAGACCAATTATACTATCCAACGCTATTCCTTTCGAAGGGGTCAATATTTAGTTGGAGAATTCTAGGTTTCCCCTAATAGGTTGTTATGCAGGTCTGATTTATGGTTACAATTCATGTATTTGTTAAGTTCAGTTTAGGGTGATCGATCATTTCATATAATACAAACCAGAACAGCAACAAAATCATAGCATCACTCATAATCAAGCACATACACATAACCAAATATCTAACAAGTATAACCAAGTATAATTGCAAGCCTCCAAAATACAGCAACGTATAAATCCCAACTTACCTCGACTCCTCACTTGCTCACTCGAGATGGAACTCATTCAGTCTATTGCCAATGATCCCTATAATATCAACATTATCTCAGTTTTCATATATTATTGTAAGTGTATTTTATTCTATAACACTTATTGTTATCCTTTGTTTAGGGTTTAATATGTCCAATCATCTAAGTTCTCAAATCTTTTACAATTATTCTTGATTTGGGGTTAAGTTTTTGTTCAATTTTCACGTCGATTTCTAAATTAGGTTCTAGTTCAATTTTTAAATACAATTTTATAAACGAAGTTTAGAAACCCATTTGAACACATAATACGAAATTAATCACATTATTTTTTAGTATACTAAATACTATAATTACTCATAGTCAATCTTTTATTCCACTCAGTACACTTCATTTTTATTAGTATACCGAATTTACTCAAGATATGAGAAATTTTTACATTTTTCATATAATTACCTGAATTTAAGTTTTCTATTAGATTTATTATATATTTCTATTATTTATATAATACCAATTTTTATTCTAATATTTTTTATTATTATATTTCCAATAATTGCATATTATGTATTATCAGCTATTATGCACATAATACACATCTAATAATTCTATTACTCTAATTATCATCTTTCAACATCAATTAACATTTCAAAATGTCTAAATTTATCCCAAATCAGATTTTACACCTAATTACCCTAATTTACAAAATTAATTTAAAATTTATTATTTTTTCCTATTACTTATTTACTACATAATTACCCTAATAATTATATCTAACACCCTAAATACTACAAGTATCATACTTTTTCAGATTTCAATGTCCTAAAACATATAATTATGTACTAAATAAGTAATTATCTATTTAATTAACTAATTAACCAATTTTATGCCTCATTTTAAGGCCTAAAAATTATTTAAAATTTTTGAAATTTCATTTTTGAAAAAGAGTTTTGTGGCACTATTCTATACCATCTAAGTAGTCTACACAAAAATTTTGAGTCTAAAACTATACTCTTAAGCCTATTTATTTCTGATTCTAAATATGCTCGATTTTGTTCAATTTCTTAAGGACTATATATCACATGACATATTTTCATCAAAATAATATTTTTCCTAAAAATTAAATTCAAAAATATTCCAAAATAATAAGTTTCATAATTTTCCAACTAATTTTGATATTTTAAAAATTTAAGAAAAATCAGGTAGAAATTAAAACTCATTAGAACTAGTGACCATAAGTGTGTTAGCCCATCTGAGCGCCACATTGTGGTAGCTGTTCACTCCCAACTACTCCTTAAGTCTAGGTTTTCCTTAGAAGTCCCAACTGCACAATTTTTCTTTTTTTGTAATTTTTTGTAAAACCCTAATTTCCTCTCAATTTCACCTCTCTCTAATTTTCTACAATTCTAGACATTCAAATGAGCTTCTAAAAAATTTAGAGTATTTATAGAGGTCTTGGGGAATTATTGTGTATTAATTTAATTAGACAATCGACTTATCTTCTTCCAATTTACATTTTTTATTGTTCTAATTTGATTGGCTAAATTTTTTTCTTCTTTTCCTTAGCTATCATGACCCAAATTTGAATCATTCCTTATTTTTTCTGATTTTTATTTATTTTTTCTTAATTAATTATGAATTTTATTTAATATTATTTTAGCGCATTTCACATATTTTAAGTAATTACGCGTATTTCTACCTACATGTAAATTCATATATAGTGCAGATAAATATTCTTAAATATTATTTAGGTTATTTTATAATTTTTAATATATATAATTTATCTTTAGTGATTCGTTAGTTATCGAAATACATTTTATGCATTTACGATAAATAACGAGTAATATACTTAAGATTTACAAATTTAATATTATTTTATATTATTACTTATTTTCCTATATTTAAACTTACGAGATCATTTTTACTAATATTTATAGCTTTATTTTATAATTTAGGTTCAATCGGATACTTTAGCCAATCAGAATCCTAAGTAGCTAGTTGTGGGATTTACATTTCCGTAAGTTGCAAAAGAAGAAGAAAATATATTCTTATTCTCATCAATATCAACAAATGCAGCAAAGAAAACACTTAATCAAGAACAACAGCATACTAGTCGCAAAACAATAAAAACCTAAACATGAAAAGATGTGAATCTTCAACTCTTAATAAGAATTGAAACACTAACTTAAATCATCTACATCGATACCAAATTAGAACCATCCATTTTTTTTTTAAAAAAAAAGGCAAATGAATATGCCCAATCAACGACAACGGCATATATATTTTAAAAAATATATATCAAACTTTACACTTCACAATACCAAGTGAATGTGTGCCTTCAATTTCATTCTATGAATTTGAAGTCTATAATTCTACATGTAAAAACAAATTACATCCAAGATAAACTTTACCTTCTCTTTTCAAAAAGAAAAAAAAAAAAAAGAAGAACTTCAACTTACTAGTGATTGTTAGATGGTTTGTGTTAATTGAAAATATTTTTTGGCAAGGAATAATTGGAAACATGAAAAGGGAAATATAACCCCTAATATACGGGCGTAACCCTTAACCACGTTTCCAACAATTGCCAAACACCACTCCCTGACTAAAATTATCACCACCAATAATTTACTCGTGTCCCAAAACTGCTATAGCCACTCTCCATCATGTCAAAACAACCTCAATCGCAACATCCAAAAGTTATCATTGGCAACTGCTACCAAAAGCATCATTTAAACCTCCTCTTTCCAACCTTTTGCTCACAAAAATAAGATTTGTACAGAGAGAGATGGGAATGTTGGGGAGAGAGAGAGAGAGAGTTGGGGGGAGGGGGGGTGGTGGTTGTGGTGCAATGGGAAGAGTGAAATTGCCTTCAATGTGGAAAGAGAAAAAGCGGAGGATTATATTTCATTTAAATTCTTCGATTGTCTAATAGTTATAATTATATTTACTTAAATAAATTAGTTTATCAATAATAAAAATTTTATTTCAAAGATTAAATTAATAAAAACAATTAATATCTATGTTAGCTATTATATAAGGGTTAATCGGCTTTAATAATATAAATAACCTTCGAAAATATAGAATTGATTCTCTAATTAATATTAGAACTAAAAATTGAGGAAATTTAAAAATTTCTAAATATATATATACATATTTTCAAAAATTATAGAAAAAGAAGATCTATTTGAGAAATTTAAAGAATATATTCGCTATCGAGCAACAATTCAAATGGTATTTGCAAATTTTTCTCTTATTTTTCTTTTTTTTTTTTAACCGTGTTCATACGAAGATCATCGTAGAGTACTATTAATTATTATCTCTGGGGACCCAAATGAGAATATTCTTTATCACTAAATTTAGGGGCGGCCATAAAAAATTATCACTAGATTTAGGTGTCCAAAAATGCCCCTCAATCAGACATGGAACAACTAAGACTTAAAAATGCTTACACTACACACATTGGTCCCATCTCTCTTTCATCTGATTGGTGAGTTCATATTGCTAAAAAAATTTGGTATAATCTACAATTGGAAGAATATACGGATTTTGAGAGACAACTTGAAGTAAATTACACTTAGCGTCTCCATGCTCTGCAGTTTCTCCCGCAAATCAATGAAATTGCTTCAATTTTGATTGCATCGACTCATAGAAACATCAAGCAATAATAATCGATGCCTCCATAAGTGCAAGAGTATTTTTAGAAATAATAATCTGCACTAATCTGATATTATATAGATAAGTTGTTTTTTATGTCCTCGTTATATTTTCACTTAGTTAATTTTTTTCTTTTTTGGGGTAATTACTATGTATATATATATATATATATATTTTGCCAAAAAAAAAAATTCATGTAACTATCATATGTTACAACTGTACTGTTCCACCATTATAATCCACTCACATGACAAATATGTAATAATAAAATATATTATCCAATTAACCCATAGATAAATATCACTTTGGCATGCATCCAAATAGAAAGGAAATAGAAAAAAAAAATTAAGTGAGGAGTCATATATGATGCTTATTAAGATAATACCAAATAAAAATTTAACATTTTACTCATTAATAGATATAAAAATTACTATAAGTAACGGTTTCATTTGTCCACGTGCCTATTACTTTTATTACTTTATAAATATCATTAGTGCCTTTTCTTTTTTTTTTTTTCTTTTTCCTCTAGGAATTTTTTATATATATATTTAGGTTTAGATAGTTTAAATTATTGCACAACTTAATGGCATTATAGTTGTGGAAAAGGTTAGCGGTGATGTCCCTTGTACTTCGACACTTACTTCGTTGCAATGAATTTAAACTGAACTCTTCTTCACCAAGAGAGCTACTACATCCAGCTGTTGAATCGTACCATAAACGATGCAAGTACATATAATAGTCTTTATCTTCTATTTTAAGGAAATCTAGAAAGATGTGACTTTGACGCTACCATGTTTTCGATGCACTCGAAGAAGTCCAAACATTCGGATTAAGTTTTATCCTAGCTAGAAGGGTTTGACGTTGGCAAAATTGGATGCATATGTCTTGCCACAATTTTGCGGATGTTTCACCGCACCCAATTAAAAAAAAAAAATAATGTTATGTAGACCTTAGTGATGGGTAACCTATGCAGACAAAACTATTTATGGTTTATTCAAATTCAATTCAAAATTTGCTCATATTTACCTTAGGAGCAATTGAGTTAAGATTTAGTTATCAAAGTCAAGTTACTCAAGTAGCTATGCCTAATTTTAGTTTTGTCATATTTATTTTAATTAGTTTGTGAGTTTAATCAAACTTAAATTGAATATAAATTTTAGTTAAGTTTTAATATTAATATCATTATAATTAAAAAAATATTTTCTAAACAAATAAAATATAAATGAATTTAGTTAAGCTGAATTCAAATTTATTATGTATCACTTCAAATTACGATTGAACTCAAAATCTTAAGTGTAATTGATTTTTAACTCAATATTATATCGTTTTAACTAAATTTATTTATAATTCTATTAATAGATAAGAAAAAATAAGAATTTAGCATATATAACGTCGTATTAAAAAAAAATGTTTGTAATTTAGTTTATACCTTGATATTTATTTACTATTCCTACCACTTAACAATGCACGTAGCAGCCATCTCATGCCTCCACGTTCCATCCTCTAATTATTTCCTAGAAAATCGAAAGTATCACACGTGTGATGGTAAAATGCTTAAAAGGTCACGGGATACCTATTGCAAAGGAGACCAACTAGGAGAAAATTCAAAGTCGGGGCCTATCACTGCAAATTCATTTGTAACTTCTAAAAGTAAGTTCTCCGTTTAATATTTATTTATCAAATCATCCTGTGAACATTCACATTAAGTAGATATATACGTAAACCTTATTTTAACTATTATAATTTTTTTTTTTAATAATAATCTTCACGTCAACGTCCTCTCTAATATCTCCTCTTTCGCGGAAAAGTCGGAGCAAGAGCAGCCAAAATAAAATACTAATAATAAATAGCAATAAGCAGAAGCTACAATGATATTACCCTATCAAACAAAGGCTGAAAAAAGAATCGTGTCAGCGACGCTAGTTGAGTTCTTTCTGCAATTAACTCGAAACCCCAAGGTCAAAATCGTAATAAAGTCACCAGTATAAATTCAACTTAATCCTTACTATAAACTCACGATAATCACCCACTAGTTACCACACATTTCATACAAATATCTCCAAAAGCTCTAGTTCTTCGTCGTGCTATGCAACAACAACAGCAATTAATGGACGTCGATGCAATCCTTCATTTCTTTGATTCCTATTGGTTTGAGCTCGAGGTATTCGGAGAAAACAACCATCCGTCTTCATCATCATTTTCATCAATTGCAGTTCAAAAGAATTTTCCTGCATTTTCTCGTGTGCCCACAGCCCTTGTTAGGTCACTGAGTGACCAATTGAGCACACAATCGAGTTTCAAATCGCCTCCCCTATCTCCAGACTCTGTTCTCAATCAAAGAAAGCTCGAAACAATCACATCAGGCAAGGAAACAACGATTCTACAAGACAAGGAATTCGACTTTTCTTCTTCTTCTTCTTCTTCTCCTCCTCCTACAAACAGGGTTTGTAAACAAGGAGGAACAAGGAGAAAGAAGAGGGTTTCAAGATGCAAGAGCCTGACACGGCTCGAATTCGAAGAGCTCCAAGGGTTTATAGATTTAGGGTTTGTTTTCTCGGAAGAAGATAAAGATTCAACTCTGGTTTCGATTGTTCCTGGGTTACAGAGATTGGGAAATGGTGATAAACATGGAGGAAAGGAGAATATCAGTGATGTTAGGAGATGTGAAGTTTCTAGACCTTATTTGTCAGAAGCATGGGAATATTGGGATGAGAAGAGGATGGAGAATCCTTTGATAAACTGGAGAGTTCCGTCTCTCGGTAACGAAACCGACATTAAAGATAGTCTTAAATGGTGGGCACATACTGTTGCATCAACCGTGAGATAATTTCTGAGGATGATGAAGATGATCACAGAATGATTTTGTTTTTTCTTTTCTTTTTTTTCTTTGTATAAATTGATTTTTCATATGTGTAAATACTTTTTTGTAAAAAAAAAAAAAAGGAAAATGGAAAAGTAATTTTGCTGTTGAAGGTTGAATCTCAGATGTAATTGTGAAATTATTGAGTAGTGTATATTATCTTTTTTTTTTGTAATTAATTTACATTTTAGAAATTAATGATATCTTTTTATTTTTAACAAAATTAAGAATTTCTTCCCATTACATCCTTAATTTTCTTTATCTGATTTCCTATAACTTTCCTCGTATATATATATATATATATATATATCATGTATTAAAATAATATCCTCTGGATTCACGTGGAAGCTGGAATATGCCACTATGAAGTCCTGAATATTCCATTCGTGGAGGAACGAAATGCGAATTTTCTTCTTTGATAATGAAATATACATAGAAAAATAAAATATATTAATTACAGGTAAATATGTGTATACATACAATATAGTTAGACTCATATATTGTTGATTCAAATATGTAAGAAAGTTAAAGAGTTAAAAAGATAAATTAGATTGAATCAAATATAAAATTAGATTAATTTTATGAAAGGATTAGATTGAGTTGTATTTATTATACAGATTTATTCAAGTTTTATAATTCTATATATATATAGTGAGTTTGATAATATCTTTAAAAGTTTTTACATCCCTAAAAACTTCTTTAGGATTTTAAAGTACCTGTATCAATACTTTAAAAATTATTTTTTCTTAAAGAACATTTTCATTTTATTTGAGATCCTCATGGAGAGATCATTTTAGCTAGAAAACAATTAAAATATAAGTTTTTGAGAAAGAGATATTTTTAAAAAATAAATTAGGTAACCTTTTAGAGTCCCATCAATTACAAGAACCTCTCCTCCTCGGTAGGCTCTTCATCTTAGGTCCTATAACAAGGGCCTTGGAAGCTCCAGTTTTCTAAGCTGAAGAAACACACCACAATGTTAGGAAGGATTACTTCTTGAAGGTGCAGTCGTCCGTTAAGGATTGCATATTCGTGTTTTTTCTTCTTTTTTTTTCCCAACATGCCTTTTTGTAATTTTGACACCATTGAGTGTTTATATAATGTTGTTTTAATTTAAATATATATATATTATGAGTCATATAAATAATATAAATAAATTTTAAGAATTTTATTAAACAAACCTTTAAGATAAAATAGAAAGATTTTTAAAAGAAAAAAGTATTTTAATAAATTGACGTGGTATGGGATTCGAAATGAGTTCCTTGGGGGGTACGATACTTTACTTCCACGCAATTTTACAAGTCAGCAGACACGTTTTTGGGATCTATACACTTGGCGGCTGAGGTCGGCTTGTGCTTACGTTGTCTGGTCCTATTTACATTTCGCGATACTACCTGAAATACAGCTTCAGTCAACTCGAAAAGCTTTGGTCAAAAACTAGCTACAAGGCTTGCAAAATGCAGTCCAACATAAGTTCAAATGAACTCAAGACATTCGATTGTTTATTTTAATATTATGAATCGCACGTAAAATACTTTCAGCTGACAAATTGATGCAGTGGTTATGAGAAGCTTATACTCGCCTAACGAGTTCATACGTGAGACGATCAAAGCTCGACAAGGTCATTTGTATTATACAAGGTCTTCTTTTTTTTTTTTTTTATCCAAACAACATTCCAACTTTAAGAAGTCGCAATTCAAACCTAAATCAATCCAATTAAAAATTAATATTTATACCACTAACTTATAACTCTTAGTGTATTATATAAAAGTATTCCATATAATTTAGCCTCCTAGCATAAAAACAACTATTTTGCCCTTTAAAATTTTTCAATAAGCAAACACTACCTAAGTCAACTTGCGATGTCCTCATGAAGCATCGAAAATCCAATATTTCCCATGAAGCTATCAACATAATAATAGCACTCGGAGTAAGAATGCATCGTCAGGATATCTGAATTAACTTATTATGCCTAAAAAAGATGTAAAGAGAGTATAGAAACTAACCATGATATGTGTTAAAGTAAGATAACTTTCAGAATTCAATTAGATTCTACACCATATCTTCAACATCATCAAAATATATATATATATATATATATATTATATATACACACTTAAAATGATCTACGAACTAGTTAAGCTTAAGGTTTTTGGAGTATTTAAATTAAAAGAAACAAAAGAATCAAAAGCTTAACAATAAACGAGTCAGTAGCAGAAGTAATCAAAGAGAGTAGAGCAGGGAACCATTCAAAACTAGTTGAAACCACAAGGTGATCAAAAGCTAACAAAATCGAAACCAAAAGAGGTCTAATACTAAAAGTGTAAACTAGATTTATAAGCTAAACTTTAAAATACCATGACTCTTTGTGTATGAAGACTTACGAAGCTCATGATAGATTAATAATGAATAATTTGAATCTATTTTGGCTTGTCATAAATCGCTTTACCATTGAGCGCCACTTTGTAAGTCAAATTTGCACGATACCTTTCTTCATAGTTCAAGAAAGTTTGTCTTAGCTTATTTTATTTGTTATTTTCCTTGATTCCATTTTTATTATGTTTCCTTAATAATTTTAGATTCTTAGAACCATAAAAATCCTATAAATTTATTATATTCATCATCTTTTGAATTACCAAAAATTTATTCCTCATATATTTGAATCTATCAAACTCTCCTAACATTGGTATTTGGATGCTTGGCATTTTATAAAATTTGAGATAATATATATTCATTAACACTATAAATATGAACGTTCCTGTTGATGGTGGTTCTAAAACATTGGCCAATCTCTTTAGCCCAAAGATAAGCACTACAACTTCTAAGACTGCAACTTATGATAGGCCAAGCCAGACCATCTCAAGCCTATGCTCAAAGGACTTGACTTGCAAGCCGCAAATCCACAACAAAGACCAAGTTAAGCATTTTGGGACTAATTCCAAAGGGTAGCCATACGATAACTCCACCTTAACCCGTGGGTCTAAGAGATCAAAGGACCTAGCCAAGTAAAGTCTCGCATGCTAACTTCACTCTTTGCGAGCTCCAAATCTGACCTACACATGTTGCTCTAATCCGATCCAAAGCCCTCGCTTTTCAAACTTTGATTTTGCTATTGTGTTGTTTTATTATTTCGATTCTTTCTTTATTTTTTATTTTATTATCCAATTGTAATTGTAATAAAAATAAAAAGAAAAATAAAAAAGAGAAAAAGAAAAGAAAAGAAAAAGATTGAGTAGCTTAGTTCATTTATTTATTTATTTTCTAAGTTAAAACTTAAACAAGAAAAAATAATGATAATAAAATAAGATAAAACAAAGAAAAATAAGAAAATAGTTTTATGGCTTAGAAAAATTTATTTCCCCAAAAAAAAATATCAACTATTTTTCAAAATTAAGACTACTTTAGAATTTTTTTAAAATAAAACCTCAATTGGGACCATTTATAAATTTTCCTTAATTAACATCAAAGCAAGTAAAAAACGTAAACCTAACCTTTTTTCTTTACTAAAATCTATCAACTTCCTTAAAATTTTCATAAAAAAACTACACAAGTCTGATTTTAAATAACAGATACATAGGCCCCTTTGAAGCGATGTAAAAAACAAAAATTTTAGTTTTTCCCATATTTTTAGCTTAAAATTACTTAAGTTAGTAAAAGTAAAAAAAAAAAAAGAAACCCAATTATTTAAATGTCAATTTTTGTCTTGAAAGGTAAATTCAAATAATTAAATCTAAATTTGAAAAGTTTGTGATATCCATAATGGTTTTAAAAACCTAACCCCCAAGCTTAATCTCTCATTTTTCAAAAACATTTTTTTCTAAATTGGTTTTTCCTTATATGAACCAATGTCTAGATCAAATCCACCCATTTAGTTTTGACCTAAATCATTTCCCAACTTTGATCGGGTGGCGACTCTAAAAGTTTATAAAATTCTTTTAAAAAATATTTTTTTTAACTCTTAATTGATTATCAATATTTAACAGGTCAAGGTTTAATCTCGACCAGGTTAAGGAAAATAATAAAAACCAAGAAAAAATTAGGCTTAACAAAGATTAGTTGGTTTCTAGTTATCTACTGCCTAATATTTTCTTTAAAGCATATTGTTGGAAGTTTCAAACTTTGTTAAGAATATATTAGTTTCTTATGGTAATTGATTTTGTATCGATGTTAACACTCATTAAGTATGTTAGGAAGTTGGATGGTGTTGGTTGAGGAATTCGACTTCTTTGGATTTAGATTGACTAATAGCTTAACCTATTGAAGTTGATGGCCCTTGATAGTTATTGTGAAGTTGGAGTTTAGGAAATAAAGAAGAACATGAAGAGATGAGGGGAACTATGATATAAAGATCTTGATATGATTATGGAGAGTAATGAAGACTAGCTTAGTATTTTTGTCAACGAGTCCTTTTACTTGTGTTATCTTCTAATTAGGGTCTAGACTTTGAGATTTGATTTGGGCTTTGAAATTTACTTTGGTTCGACTTTCTAAGTTCATGATGCTTGTCCGTTAGATGTGTTGCTTAAGGTAATATCAAATCAAACTAAATTTATCTATATTCAATGTAAAAGTTGTTGATTGTTGTTTGTACTTGTCTAACTCATCCTATGCACTTGCAATGGCAAATCCCTAAGAGGCAAATACTAATCACGTATGGGGATTGTCATGCTCCGAAGCGGCTGAGTCATAATAGTTCCACCATGTAAACTCTTTAAGAGAGAAGTTGACCTTACACCGCTATCTTAGACCTGATCTACACAAGGTGTCCACGACTAATCCACTTTGAAGTAAACAGTTTGTAATTTAAATAAATCATTTACCTAAGAAAGTGAAGAAATATATATATATATATACACACACACACACACTATAATTCAGTTATTACAATTAAAGTATACAATATTTCTCCGTAATATATTTCCTAGTTATTACATTATTCAGAAATGAAAAATTCTAAAGTAAAAGCTTAGACCTTTAGAATATATGTTTATTCTTCAAATGTTTTTCCTCACTCCCCAGGATTCAGCAGTTGCTAGCTTCAAAGTAGTTGTATGTCGCTTCTTAGCTAGCACCTGCACGACGTCTATAGAGATGTGAGCAACCATAGCTCAGTAAGTTAGGATGGAGGACTTAAAACTATACCATAAACATAACAAGGTTATCAATCAACTTATTAGGTGTAATGTATGTTTAAGTAAATGTCATCGCACGACGTTGTTTGGCTCACGATAAGATTAAAGAAATTGCACTCGCTCTAATCAAGGTTGAAGAGTTATCGTTAACGCAACAGCTCACGACCAAACCCAGGCTTGTGCAATGGAGACCTTGCGCCTCCCGCAACTACCTTTGAACCATTGACTTCACCATCGCCGCGACCTCCTCTCCTGTCACTTAATTCTGACTAAGGATAAAAAAGGGACCATTATGCAATCCTACGTTATCCCTTTCGAAATAGTCGGTATTTGGCCAAAGAATCCTGAATTCCCCTAATGGGTTGCCATGTAGGTCCGATTATGATTACAGGTCATATATTTGATTAAGTCTAGTTTAGGGTGATTAATCATTTCATACAAATCATACAATACAAACCAGAACAACAGACAAAATCATAGCATCACTCATAATTAAACACACGCACACAACTAACAATCTAACAAATACAACCAGCAATCTAATAAGCACAACTAAGCATAATCTCAAGCCTCCAAAATACAGCAATGTATTAATCCTAACTTACTTAGACTCCTCGCTCACTCATTCGAGGTCCAACTCACTTAGGTCATCGCCGATCATCCCTATAACACAAACGTAGTTTCAGTTTTTCATATAACTTATAGGTTCATTTTATCCTATAACGCTTATTGTTATGTTTTATTTAGGGTTTAATATACTTAATTATCTAGGTCTTAAGTATTTTACAATTATTCTAGGTTTAAGGTTAGGTTCGGGTTCGGTTTCCGCATCAATTTCTAAATTAAATTCTAGTTCAATTTCTAAGAACTGTTTTATACCCGAACTTTGAAAACCTATTTTAACTCATAATGTGAAATTAATCACTTTACTTCTAGATATCCTAAATACCATAATTACTCTTAGTAAGTATTTTATTATATCCAGTATACTTAAATCATTAATAGTGTACCAAATTTACTCCTGATGTAAGAAATTTTTACATTTTTCATATAATTACATAAATTCAAGTTTTCTATTAGATTTATGATATATTTTTATTATTATCATAATATCAATTTTTATTCTAATATCTTCTATTTATTATATTTGCAATAATTACATTTTATGTATATAATACACATCCAACATTGTTAACGCTCTAATTACCATCTCCCAATATCAATTATTATTTCAAAAAGTCTAGATCCATCCCAAATCAGATTTTACTCTTAATTACCCTAATTTACAAAATTAACTTAAAATTTACTATTTTTCCCTAGTAATCATTCACTACACAATTAACCTAATAATTACATCTAATATCTTAAATGCTACAAGTATCATACTTCATTAGATTTCAACATCCTAAAACATATAATTATTCACTAAATCATTAATTAACCCTTTAATTACTTAATTAACCATTTAACCCTAAATTACCCATTTTATGCCACATTTTAAGGTTTAAAAATTATCTAAAATTTTCAAAAATTAATTTTTGAAAACTGGCATCATAACACTATTCTATATTATCTAAGTAGTCTACACAAAAAATTTGGGTTTAAAACTACACTCCTAAGGTCATTTATTTCTAAACCGAAATATGCTTGGTTTTGCATGATTTCTTAAGGATCATATATCACAAGACATATTTTCATCAAAATAATATTTTTCCTTAAAACTACATACAAAAATATTTCAGAAGAACAAAATTCATAATTTTGTAAGAATATTTACTATTTTTTACAAAATTACATAAAATTGGGCTCTAAATCGGACTCACCGGTTTGGGTAACTCCGGCTACCGCCGGCCACTGTGGCCTTGTCGTCTAGTCTAGGCGCTGCCAACACCGTGTGATGGTAGTGGTCGTTCACTCCCAGCTGCTCGTCTGATGTTGGTTCCCCTTTATGGTCCTAATTGCACAGTTTTTCTTATTATTTTTCCTAACCTTAATTTTTCTCTCAATTTCACCTCTCCTTATTTTTCTCACTCTCCAAACTGACTATAGAGCTTGAGGGAAATTATTGTACATTAATTTGATTAAACAATTACCTTATCTTCTTCCAATTTGATTTTTGTGTTGTTTTAATTTAATTGAATAATTTTTTTCTTATTTTCCCCAGTTGCCACGACCTATATCTGGATCATTCCTTATTTTTCCTAATTTTTTCTTAATTAATTATGAATTTTCTTTAATTATTTAGTATTATTTCAGCACATTACGCGTATTTTAAGTGATTACGAATAATTCTACATACATTTAAATTCATATATAGTATAAATAAATATTCTTAAATATTATTTAGGTTATTCTATGATTTTTAATATAGATATAATTGATCTCTAGTAATTTATTAATTATCGGAATGCATTTTATGTATTTTCGATAAATAACGAGTTATATACTTAAAATTTGAAATTTTATATTCTTTTATTTTATTGCTTATTTTCTTAAATTCAAACTTACGGGATCATTTTACTAATATTTTTAGCTTTACTTATAATTTAGGCTCAATTAGATCTTTCAGCCAATCGAAACCCTGAATGACTGGTTATGAGGTTTACAGGGATTCCTTAATGGATTTGCATATAGAATGATGCAATAAGAACTAGGTTTTAAGGACTTTAGACTTTAGGCATAAATGACTCTAAAGGAAAGTTTTATACTTATATATACCTATACCTGTATAAGATTATGGTGTAGTAGGATCATAAGTATCCTAAATTCAAGACTATAAACTGCTGTATGTTTTGATTGCATTAGATGCATATGTAGCACCTACTTGGCATCCGTGTGTGCTTATGCATTATGTATTGAACTTTAGCTACTTCTTGTATTCTTGCAACTGTAGCTATTAAAATAAAGTTTGTTGCTTATATTACGATTAGGACTACTACTAGTATGTTAGGTATGAGAGGTGATTGTAACTTTTTATTGGTGATTGATAGATGAATCGTGAAATTAATGTTAGTATATAGATTGGATTTGTTGTTAGGATTTTGTTTGTATAAGTTGGAAGGTTATTAAACTTGTAATTCTATCTAAAATTGCTAAAGGATATGTAGAATCGAAATATAAAAATATAAATTTTTACAACCTATGTAAAATAGTTTTAAAAAACTACAAATATACTTATAGTAGCTATAGAAAAATACTTAGAATATACGATGGAAATAAAGAAATCAAGTTCTTTTTCCATAAAAAAAAAATCTCTTAATTATAATCTAACATTCACAAAATAAAAATAAATAGGGTCAAAACTAATTTTTGACATTATTTTGTTTGAAAAAAGCAATAAATTGAAGAAAACAACATATTTCAACTCATTTTAAGTTGTTAATGATATAAATTTAAATATATAATTTTTTTTATAAATTTTTCTATTGAAGTTGAAACCTTAAATCCATGAATATCAAAAAAGAGACTACAAAAGAGAGAAAGAGGAAAAAGATTGGAATAGGATAGAGAAAATTATTTAATGCCTTAATAATCAATGGAATAATAGAAGTCTAGTTATATTTTTTTATTTTTGGCCCATTCAACTCATATATGTAAAATCAATAAACTCGGCTAAAAATATAATTTTCTACCGAGTTTGACATAAAAAATCAGTTAAAAACGTAAGTTTCTATAAGAAAATAATTTTATACACGAGTTATCTCAGAAAATCTTCATAAAATCGTAAACTCATAAATAAGCATAGGTTTAATCATGATTTTGAAAGTATTATTCTTGGTAAGATCATTATGAAGATGATTCGCCTACAAGTAATTCAAGCGGTTGTATTTGAAGAATCAATCTTATGGTATTGTTGATAGGTTAAGATGAACTTTTGGTGCATTAAAGCCTTAACATATCCTTGAATGGGGGACACATGATGGATTATAACACCTATTAAGGTCTCGGGGCATTACATATTGACTTCAAATTAGTATCAAGCTTCTTCACACCAACTCAATAACACTCTCACGAAGTCTTTAAGCAAGATAATGGAGCGAATCTTCTAAATTGCATCCATCCTAGGTTCTTGTTATATAGCAGCACTCTACAATGAGCATTATAAAAAAAATAAACCATTACAAGGAAGGTAGGAAAAAGAGAAGATCGTGACAATAATGACATAGTTAATAAGCAAAAGACCCTTATGCCTTGAAATCTAAGAGGTAATGACAATTCAACGGTATTCTATATAAGTAAAATAACCTAAGACTTATTAATCCACTTTCACTATCTTTATCCATATTTACTTTAGGAAATTGTTTGCTTAATAATTCAATGGTTAATTCCTATCAAATTTTATATTTTGAAAAAAATGTTTAGTTTTAGAACGATGAAGCCATTTTACTAAAATAATCTATAGATATTATCCCATATAATAGTCCAAAAATAGTCCAAGGTCCATAGGTCCAACAAATAAGAAAATCCAACAAAAGATTCAATTCTAAAGTCCAAAGTTTAAGTATGGTCTAAAAGAAGTCCAAAAGTGGTAAAGTCCAGTCAAGTTTACCATAAGTAACATTAATATGTAGTTATCATAAAAAATGTTAACGTCAAAGGAGTAAGTCACAAAAGCTAATACATAGTAGCCATACAAAACATACTATAAAGCTTCTAATGTAAAAACCACGGTCTATTCAAATAATTATTTAAGTGCAAACTAATAGCACAATTCTACGTCTCAAAATTGAAAGTCACTCATGACTCCGAACACAAGACGAGGAACAAGAGGTTCGAATCTCTTCGACTTCGTGATAAGTTATCGATGAGGGGGGTTAACAAGGATAATCAGGTCACTGCATCCAAAATTGAAACTAGAAATAGTCTTAAATGGAGTTTATCGCGGATCTATCATCGAAAATTGTATTTCGCATATAAGGTATTTTATACTTCCATTTCAATTTTATAAATACAAACAAGAAGTGAAAATTGCATTTCCTTTCTTTTCCTTACACGTATTTCCTCTCATCTTTACTCTTTTTAAAATTACCTAGCGTTACTTTTTGCCATGATTAGTAGGTTAAAATGAAGAAAAAGAAAAAAAACAACTCCAAAAGCACTTGTGGCTTAAGAGTACCAGCAGTCAGCCACTATATTAAAACAGAAGCCTCTAAAGTGGTTGTAAATCACCTCTTGTCCTTAAGATAGCCCCACATTAACCTAATAAATCTAGTGGAATATAACCTACCGAATAAATTAATGATATTTCATATTATTCGTAGCAAATCTCACATTACGGAACGCCAAATTAGCTCATGATAAAAAGTTGCAACATTGTTATTTTTATGAAATAGAAAAAGAAATAAATGCAGAAAAACTTAGGCAGTAAACTGATTTTATTACCTGTACCCACGTTGTAATTCGAATTCGACCGTTGAGTTGTTTTTTCCCCCTTCAAGACCGTATAAACCGTCACATGCACTTCAGTTACGTGCATGGCACGAACCAATGGAAATCGTTTTCAGAGAAGCAGTCAATTTCATTCGCCTAAAAGCCCCGGCACACAGCCTATCGCCGCTAGTTTTTGATTAATTGACAAAACTATCCCTCCTCCGCTTACTTTGTGTCGAGAAAGAACCGAGGATATTACTGTCCTCTCACGGCGCCGAATGAGAAAATCACGCTTTTAGCTCCTTTTGCATTTTACTCTCTCCACGTAAAAGTCCAACCACAAAGTGAAACCACGCATAAGTACAAGAACCTTTTCTCGCTTCTTTAACCTATGATGATGAAGGATGTTTCGTCGTCATCTTTCTTAACCATTCCACTACTCTCTCTCGTGGTACTTATATAGTCCCTCTCTCTCACTCTATTTCTCTCCATTGGTGTGAGTTTAGTTGGTCTTCCATGGAGTGTTCAACTGTCATTCAAAGCCTAGACTCTCTATGGTTCTTCAACAACGTTCTCATCCCAAGTAATCAAACTGAAGAAAACGCCATTGCCCAGAAAGATTTGCAAGATGACACTAGTACTAAGCGCCCTGGATCTGATGAACTTGCAGCTGATCAAATGACAGTGAAAGTGGACAAGGAAATAATCGAAGTAGAAAAAGGAGAAGGAGAAGAAGCGGTGGAAATAATGGAGTCTCTTCCAAAGGGCAGTGAGAGTGAGAAGAAAGAAGAAAACGGAACTGGTGGAAGGAGATCATCGTCATCATCAAGAAGGAGGAGAAGAAGAAGAAGAAGAAGAAGAGAAAGAGAGGAAAGCGAGAGAGGATTATTTACTGAGAGAAGAATGGTTCTTGGGGAGATTTTCGACATGGACAATGATGAAAATGAGAGGGGGTGGTCATCATGGGGTAACAGTGATAACGTTGAGGAAACAAAAGGGTATTGTTATGGTCACGTTTTGGTTTCTGGGCTTAGGGTTAGAAGCCAATTTGGAGAGAGAATGCCTCCATTAAGTGATGGAGACGCCATGAAAGCGCATCTCAAGCATTGGGCTTATGCGGTTGCTTGTACTGTCCGTTAGAGACGATTTTTCGAGCTTTTTAACTTCGTACTAATTTTAATCTTAACCCATCAATATTTGCGATGTAATCCCGATCGTGAAATCTAATTTGATGTCTAGGCATTGTACGATGCGCTCGTCTTTCAAATGTTTCACCTTCGAATTCTCCTTCAGTTTTTATAATTATAATAATTCAAAAAAAAAAAAAAAAAAGAAGCTTAGCTTGTGGATTATCACTACTAATCATAAGTTTAGTTCTTTCTGTACAGTTTTTAGTATATATAGCTTAATAGATTCATAACAATAAAATCTTGTGTTTTGATAAATTAACGAAATATACATCCCAAGGTAAGTGTAACTGATTAGGCCTAACTCTGTCTCTTCTACTCATATAATTTCTTTTACACAGACTAGAAAATACGAAATGGAATAAGTTGTAGGCTCTTAGGATTAAATTTTCTCATTTTTAAATGTTCAATATGCGAGGTTATGAAGAAAATTTTATTAATATTTATATATTATTTATCAATATAATATTATTGAAAATTTTTCGAGTCATAAGAAGCGAGAAAGACTAAGTATGAAGTTGGTTGGAGTTGGACTTGCAAGTATAGCGACTCTGTTTGTTTTTATTTATTTATTTATTTATTTTTAGAAAGATGATGAAAACTGACGTATGAAACTTTTTCGAAGGCTTTGTTCCTACTAAAATGGCAACTAAAAGTAAATCATTGAAATGCTTATATAAATACAGTTATAGTGCATGGGCATGACAACTCACGTGGTGAGAAAAATTTTTCCGCTTTTATTTCCATCATTCAATCGTATGCATGTAATATCAGCTTTCATCGTAAGATGGTGTAATAAGTTTGGTATGTTATATATACAAATACATTATAATAATGTAATAATTGGAATGGAAGTAATAATTGTAGAAAAATGGAGGAAAATTACATACAGAAATATTACCGTGGAAAAGTTAGAAGACCAGATTATTACATATTGAATTTTCTTTTTAATTTTTATGCACCCATCATGCCGATGCATTTTCCACTAATATATTATGAATATGATAATAAAATTATAAAAAACCCTTTTTCAAATATATTTTATTACATCAAATACTTAAATTATCATACAATTGATCGGATAGCTGGTAATGTGTGTGGATAATTCCTTAAACTCCTAAAATGTGGTTTTGCATTTTCATAGGTTTTCCAAAATGTGCAAATTGTCTTCAAAACACAATTAGAATCCTAAAATTATGTTGAAGGAATCATCGGTTTAGAATTTATGTGCACGTTTCAAAAATTTTTGAGAAACTTTGGAAGTTCTCTATTCGTATCCTAAATCGATGTAGTTTTCCGCTAAAATTAAATGAGCATAACTGTGATCTTAATATAGTCAAAAGTATCTGATCTTATAATTTTGAATTCCAAATTTGTAATCCAGAGAGAACAATAATACATTTCCAAAATTGCCTTGCTTTTCACAATTATAAAAGTTCGACTAGGATCGCATATACTACAACGGGATGTGTATTTTTTTGTTTTTATTTTCCAATTTACCAAGCAGACATTAATCTTGTGCTTTGAATTAATTAAAAACGGCAGATATCCCAATGAAAATACGCATGCTTCAGAAGAATTGAACTTTGGGATTATGACATCAATTCCAAGATCCCCACGACAACATATTCATTTTAGACATTGATTTGCTCATGAACTCCTACGGTGAATATTTTTTTGGGACGTTGTCTGGTTTGAGATCATTGTACATTAATTTCATCGATGGAATATAATATAAACACAGGAGACCCTGAAAAATATGTTGAGTGAATGCTACCAAGTATTATGGATGTCAACATGGAGAAGGGGAATCCTTTGACCCACCATTTTCAAATTTCATTCTATCCTCCTTCAAATTTTGTAATAAAAATCGAGTTTAAGTAAACTCGTAAACTGATCCCGTAAACTTGAATTTAAGAAGATAAGTAATAAAATAGGAGACTATAAAATTTTCAAATTTTAAGCATAATAGATATTAATTACCGAAAATGCAAAAAGTGTAATGAAATAACTAATAAATTACTAGAGATAGATTATATGTATACTAAAAATTTTAGAATGACCAAAATAATAATTAGGAATGTTCACGTGTACACCACATGTATTTACGTGTAGATAAAAATACGTGTAATTACCTAAATTAGCAAAAAACTAAGCAAATAATTAAAGAAAATTATAAAATAATTATAAAAAAAATCAGAGAAGGATAAGCTGCAACAAGATCAGGTCGTGGTTAGCAAGAAAAAAAAATAACCAATAAGAATTTGACAAACAAAAAGTCAAAAATCAAGGAATTGGGGCAAAATCCCATCAAATTAATGCACATTAATTTCTATAATTGTCTATAAATAGGAAAAAAAAATTCTAGAAGTCATTTGGTCAGTTTAGGATCTGAGAAAAATCAAAACACTAAAAAAATCGAGAGAAAATCCTGAAAAAAAAAATTATGCAGATTAGGCAAGTAAGTTAAACCCACCACTCACCATTCACCACCACCTAGGACCGAACCACCACCACCAACCTACACTAGAACCACCGCCTGGACCGGCTGACAACCTTGGACCGGGCTTGGACGGCCAGAAAGCTTTGGACCGGTTAGTCTCTTCAATGACCCAATTTTGAATAATTTTGTAAAAGTAGTTATTTTGCCCAGAAAATTATGAAACTTGTTATTCTGAGGTTTTATTGCATGTAGATTAAGATAAAAATAGTGATTTAGTTTAATTAAATCTGTAATTATAGGATCCTTAACAAATTGCTCAAAACCGAGCATGACTAAACCGGAAAATAAATATGCTTAGAGATGTAATTTGGAGTTCAAAATTTTTCTGTAGGATGCTCATATGATGTAGAATAGTGCTATGAAGCCATTTTTTTAAAATTAATTTTCAAAATTTTTAAGTTAATTTTTAGCCTTATAATGATGGAAAAATTGGGTGATTTAGGGTTAATTAGGTGATTAGGATGTTAATTACTGATTAGGATATTAATTATATGTTTAAATATGTTAATCTCTGAAGTGGAATCCTAATCCTAACCTTTAGGTATTAAGTATGGTTAATTAAGGAAATCAGGTAAGTAATATAAGAAATTAGTAATATGTGATAATGTAAATTAATAAATCTAAAAAAATAGAGTTATTTAGATAATAATATAATAGAAATCAGAAAAATAATAAATCTAAAAATAATAATTAATCTTAAGAAAAAGTCTCAAAATGTAAGATTTTTACACATTGGGGGTAAATCCGATACCGCGATTAGGGTTAGCGTGTACCAAATAGATTGGAATACCAAATTACGACTCATTAGGATATTTGGACACTCGAACTTAATGTGATTAATTTCACATTAAGATTCGGGCATATTTTAGGCTTAGAAATCAAAGTTTAAAATCTCATTTAGGATTTGGACACAAAAATAGAGTACACGAATTATTAGGACGTAATGGGTATACACGGACAAAAATGAATTAAAATATAACTTAGAATATGAAACCGTAAATTTTAAGTAGTAAAAATGACCTATTTATATTATAGGACATCCAGAGAAAAAATCGGCTTGCGATTAAGGGATCAAGCGATCAAATAAATCCAAGTAAGTTGGGTTATTGCTTATTGTAATAGAGTACTAGTTTTGTAATACTCGAAGACTTAGGCTTGTATATGATTGTGATTGTAAGTAGTTTACGCATGTGTTTGATGTATTTGGATTCGTGCTGAATTTGTATTGTGAGTGATTTTGTGACCAATTGAATAGGTATGAAATTGTTTGAACACCCTAAACGGAATTTAATGTCAATCGACTCCGAATAATAAATAATGTCATGCATTGCAACCCGTTAAGGGATTATAGGATTCTCTAACCAAATACCGACCCCTTCGAAAGGGATAGTGCAGGATTGCAAAATGGTCCCTTCTCCATCCTTAGTTGAACTAAGTGATAGAAGAGGAGGTTGCGGCGAGGGTGAAGTCAATGATTCGAAGGTAGTCACTGGAGAAGCGAGGTCTCCATTGCACAAGCCTGGGTTTGGTTATGAGCTGCTGCATAACATGGAACTCCTCAACCTGGATTGGAGCGGGTGAAATTTCTCTGATTTCACAACGGACCGGAATACGTTGTGCGATGACACTTGATTGTTGCATTGCATGAAAATAATTGTTGATAACCCTGTTTGTGCTTGTATGCATTCATGAGTCTCCAATTCAACTTACTGAGCTGTAGTTGCTCATACCCTTATAGATCCTTTTGCAGGTTCTGATTTCTGAACACTCAAAGCACTATGCCGCCCTACAATTACCCAGAGGTTAGTCTGTTGGAAGCCAGGGGTGTGAGGATCAAGTTACTTAGTATAGTGTTTAACTAGAGTGACCATGTAATTAAGAATGAAAGACTGGTAGTTATCCTGTAATCTAGTAAACTGTTATGTTATGTAAAACTTCCTGAGAAGCTTGTGGACTTATATATATATAATACTGTACATGTTGTTAGAAATTTGAACTATTTATCCTATTCGTAGTTTAATTGTTCATCGGACTGTTTACTTCAAAGCGAGGAGTCGTCGACGCCTTGTGTAGGTCATGTCTATGGTAGGCACTGTGAGGCCAGTTATTATCATAGAATGGTTTACACGACGGGACTGTTGCGATTTTGCGACTTCGGGGTGTAACAACAAATATACAATAATAAGAAAAATTCTTTTTTTTTTCTATCAAAAGTTACCACAATTTGAGTGTAACTAAAAAAAACAACTTAATTTATTATAGGCCAAGGTTATATCGCGTTTATCAAATACAGTAATAGCCTAATATTAATATATCACATTTACAAAATTTAATATAGGGCATATATCACTAATCTTTTGCCTAATTTTTCTTAGTAAGACCAAATTTATATCGCATTTCAAATTTAAAAATGTGATAATCTACAAGTACCAGTATCGTATTTCTGAAATGCAATATAGGTTTAGTACTATTTTGTTATTATCGCATTTCTTAAATACAAGATACATATAGTTATGGGTATCTAATTTTACAGATGCGATATAAGATTAGTGTTTTTGTAATTTTTTCATATAATTTATAATTATATATTTTATTATTTTAAATTTCGATGGACACGCATTTTACTAGTAAAATGTTGATGTTTTGTTGGATCCATCTAACAAAACATACTTAACATTGTTGATATATCATATTTGTACAATACGTATTATTTTTATCTATATATTTCGTGGGTTAGGCCAGCATAAATGGATCTCTGTGAGATTTTCACTCACATATTCACTCAACATGTACTGTTATACAAGGATTTTAAAATTTGTTTCACATTGGTGACATGGTTCCAAGAAAACTGAGAATGATAGGGGGGAAAAAAATTAATGGATCCGGATGCCTTCAATAATAAATTGGTATAAGTGTTGGAGAATAAAATTTCGTGTACATTTCAAGAATAATTATATGTCTAAAAAAACAAATATCTTAGAAGAAAAACAAAAGGATTAAACTTTATTAATATGTTACATCAATCTATAAATATTAATAAAAATTTAATATATGATAAAAATAATATATTTTAGAAAAAAACATTAATTATATTTTTATATCTTAAACTTTTATAAATATTTATACATCAATTATTAAATCCCGTTGTAAAAACATCTCTCAGAGAAGACTATATTTTTATTTTTCCTCATCGTATCAACCAGTAGATATGGAAGTTTATCATCCAGCCACTCTTCCTAACTCAGCTAACCCACTCCTCACCAGCTTTTGTCTTTTAGTAGCTTTTTTTCGTTTTTTGAGCATGTGTCTTTTGGTAACTTCAAGTTATCATTTCGACCTAGAAAACTCCCGTGTATCCAATTTTCCAAGATTGCATATATATTTGTCAGGGAAAAAGAAAAAAAAAAAAACCAGAAAAAAAAATCTGAAAATACCACTATTTAGAAAATATTCTCAAAAATATAATATTTTTATCTTGAACTAAAATCACATCTTAAAGTAATAATTTTTTTAATTCAAGATAAAATCACATCAAAATAAACTAAAATTACCTTTTAGTTAGGTAAAATTTTTAAGTGCTATATCATGGAGAATATTTTTTCAAGAGTCGATTTTTTTTTTTTCCTTTTCCCATATTTATCAATATTAAACTTTGTCCCTGTAGATTCACATTTTCCTTTCTCTTATACTGTTCTGGCCTAACCTTTTTGTCAGAGTATTCATGCAGATACAGATTCAATTCAACGACCCAACCACTGCCATCATTTTCAGATACCTTCTCTGCCTCTACCCTTGTTCTCTTCCTTCCCTATAACTAACGCATGTGTGGTCGCTTTTTTTCATATGAAATCATGTAGGTTGGATTTTTTTCCTCGGTCAGAGAGAGCTATGATGTTTTGAACAGCTCTTTGCTATGTTAGCATGTAAATTTCCGACGTTGTACTACAAGAAGAATGAAACAAAAGTTTTGCAAAGTTCCAAAAATCTCAATCACATGAAAAGTTGAATCAAGTTATGCTTCTGTTGATATAAATCAAATGCTAGGCAACAAAGACATAAATTCACAAAAGGGTTCCCCTTGGTGTGCTTGATTTATGGAATGGAAATATATGAATAATGTTGTAATTTCTAATAAATATAATAAATAAATAAAACTATATGCATATAGATGGCTAGATCTAGGTAGGAATTGATTTTAACCAATAAACTGATTTAAAATCGATTTAGCATTATAGGGACCTGGTTCAACCCCGATAGGTGGTTCTTGATCTACCAATGGACCTACTAACTTTGTAGTGGGTGATGGGTTTCTCATGGGAATTAGAAAAAAAAGGAAAAATATTACTTATTGAAAAAATTAATTAAAAAGGACATACATTTTAAAAATTATGAAAATTTAAATTATTTTCATGTGAATTATAAAAAATTCTTTCTCATTTACAATATTTAAAATATTGTTATTAATAATACAAGAAATAAAAATATCTTTTAAGCATGTCTAGTTTGATGTATATAAACATTCACCAAAAATAAATTTTCTCTCCTTAGCGGTTTGAGATTAACTTTTATCTATGATATTCTTTTAAAAGTTTTATTCTACATTGCTATTATCATAATTCAATTTGGTTAGTTTGTATAAATAAATGCAAATCCTTTTTATCTTCTTTAGATAAATGGGCTAAAGACTATAAGTCTTGCTTGGAGTTTTTTCTTTTTTTATGTTCAAAACATTATGTTGTTTTTCTTAAATGAAAAACTAATGGATGATACACTTACAGAAAATACAAAAGGAAAAAAATTGGACTAAAAAATATACAAAAAAATTTGCTGATAATATATTTTAGTAAAATCAAAACTATAATAAATTTATCAAATAAAAAGTCTTTATAAATATTGGTTAAATAAAAAGTGTAATGGATTTTTAAAATAACAGTAATGTTGGGTAATTAAAATAATGGACAAATAAAAGAATAGCGACTACAAAAGCATATGTAACAAGAAATGGTAACTATATAGTTGAACGTAATAATTAAGAAATTTATGAGATAGGTTAATGAGAGAGAGAGAGAGAGAATTTAATGTATGCTCATGGTTTGAGGTATTTTGTGTGTGAAAAATAAATAAATAAAACATGTACGAATAGTAAATTTCTAAATTAAACACCACTAAACACCACCAAGATTTATCATTTAAAAAAGGTTGAAAACTTACAAAAGTTATTTATGAAGTGTACATAACTAAAAAAATAATTATGATAGAGGAATCATAGCCAATTAATTATAGTAATGCCTTCAAGACAACAGTATATTCTTGTAGGCAACGTTCCATGTATGAGTATCAATTTTCCTAGGTAGTTTGCCCTTCTTTACCAAAATTTTTGTCAAAGTCATTGGAACTCCACGTAATAGGGCCATGTAAAGTTGTCTATGGCTAAACACATGGTTTGAAAGATAAATCCTCACATTATGTATCGTTTGACCTTATGCTTTGTTGATTATTAAAGCAAAGCTTAAACGAATTAGAAACTGTTTTCTTGTCATTTCAAATGGGAGATTTAAACTATCTAAAGTATTTAGTGTTATTCTTGGAATGAAAACTCATAACCCTCTTCAATGTTCGGTCAAGACCTCTACATAAATGATGTTCTGTAAGAAATCAATGCATATTAACCTCATACCATTAGAGAGACTTACCTTTAGTTTTATGTTGCGTAGAAGCATAATTAGAGCTCCCTTCTTTATTATCAATATATGAGGAGCATGCACCTGGCAATATGGAGTTCAAGTATTCTTGTTAATACATTTACCCATCGTAATCGCTACTGGCATCAAAGAAGTAATAAGTGTGTTCATCACTAGGAAATGAGTCGATTATTGTATCATTTAACTTGTTAACCTCAACATTTGTTGGAGCTAAAAGTGCACGACTAATAAAGTAAGATGCATCTTGTGCATGTTAGAAAAGGTTTGGGAATGTTACATCAATTAAACAATCAATTGACTGATCATCGTGCCATTGTATGCTCATAGGTTGAGGTATTTTTATAAAGTCATCACATACAGTGGGCTCAACCCCATCACCAACTCGTAGAACAAATTCTAAGAAATCTCTATCGGTGAAGGATCTCATATTTTGTGTTAATTGAATGATGTGAACATTTCTCCAAAGGGGTGCTCTGTTAGGGTATGCAGTGATCAATTAACTTTTTGTGCCCTTTGAAACTACTAGAAGAATCTGTCTAAAACCTCTACCCAAAATCATTACTTTACCCCCAAAGGAAACATCATTCTCCATGATATCTCTAAGTGTCCTATCTAAAGACTCAAAAGCATATCTATTAGCCATAGAAGCTTCATCTCATAAAATCACTTTAAACACCTTCAATAGAGCAGCCAACTCAGATTGCTTGCTTATTGAGCAAATGGAATTCGAATATGGATTCAAGGGGATCTTAAACTTTGAGCGTGCTATTTTACCACTCGGCAATATTGTCGAAGTAATCCCAAAGGTTGTTGTTGCTAAGGCAATATGACCATTACTTCGAAAAAGCGCTAAAATTGTAAAGTTTTACTTGTACCTCCCAAACCATAAATGAAAAATATGGTAGATTGATTTTGCTCAACTGTAGTCTAAACTAAATGAAATGCAAGTGCTTGGTCAATGTTTAAACTTGCAATTGCAGTCATATCTTCATTGGGCACAATAATAGACAACTCATCTTGTATAACCTTAGGTATATTACTTATTTCAATTAATTCACGTTGAAGTTACGATAAGTCGTAATCTGATAAACTTTTCCCATGTTGGCCAAGTAGTGTATTGATGTCATGCAATAAGTTATTCACCATGAACACGCGCCCATTGAATGAGGAAGGGTAATCTGACATCATACTCAGATCAAATTCATCCCATAATAACCTAATATCAGTTGGTTGGTAATTACGATAATGGTTACGAATAACCTCACAAGTGCATATGGCATTTGGAAGGACACAGCTTCAAGTAAGTAATGGCACATGATTTCATCATTTTCAATTAAGCCTCTACTTTCTGCTGCCTTTTTAAATGTCTCATGCTGCCTGCTACGGTGTATTAGGAGATTACTAAAAGAAGTAGGACCACGAACATGGTGAAGCAAAACTCGAAGATAAAATCTTTCAGAATCAATCGAGGGTAATATATATATTCTTCCCATGACCTTTTTCATAGTCCTTCTACAATACCATTTGAAGTTTCTCCATGTGTAATGTTTTGGGAAATCTTTGTACAAATATCGCCCCACTTGAAGGTTTATGGCATTGGTATAAAAAAATTCAGTGAACATTGTACATGGGGTTAGATTATTACTCAAAATTGAGTGTATAGTCTCATCAGGCTTGAATTTGATTGTATACATGTTTGGTAGATGTATTTGTAGTCTGATAATAGAAGGATACATGTGATGCATTGGAAACTTCAAATACCTTCAAACAACTTCTAGTACACATATCCAACATGCATCTACAAATTGCTAGATTTCATCAGTATCAGAACCTATACAAACCTCAAAAGAGACCCTATCAGGACCTTTGTGTATGTATTTATACAAATACTTAACACTTTCATACTTACGCAAATCTCCACATTTATATAACAGTCATACTTTAAGAGCAATCAGGATTGTAAGGGATAATCCAACTATTATCCACCATGATATTTGGACAGCTTGAAAGTGTAATGGGCGTATTTTTTCTTCATCTATATATTAGGTATCCGTTGTTACCATGGATAGTACAATCTGAAAATGGCTTAGGAAAATGGTGCTTATAATAACCTTACTTCATGCATGGCACAGAAGAGTTAGACCTACCGCACAGACCATGAACCATGTGTTTAAGCACTGCATTGAATAATCTTGATTCATCATTTATATTAGGAATTTCAGCTTGCACAACAGAATCATAATCATCAAGTGAATTGAGCCTAAAGTCATCATCTATTATGATAAGCATACGAGCATGTGGTAGCCCTCATTTTTGGAACTCTATTACATATGTGTATGTAACAACTCTTCCTAAAACACTTCTATTGAGAACATCCTTTTTAAACTCCTCAAATTGGCATCAGAATACACATGATAGTAAATCAGGATGATCTTGTGGTATTTGTCCTTCAAGAAACTTACACTGAATCTCTAGCCAAGATGGATTACATGTTATGGTAATGAAGAAATCAGGTCTTCCTAGTTCTTGAACAAATGTCACTACATCTTGATATCTTTGGTACATTTTACAAGGGCTTCCAACAAATGAAGACGGTCCTACAACTTTTCTCCCAATATTTCCTATAATATGAGGAAGCTTAGATGAAACAGGTTTTCAATGAAAATAAATTTAAAAATCCTTAATTATGGCATAGTGTAATGCAATAGTTAAGTGGTTAAACCTACATCATTTTCTCTAACAGCGAATGAGTCTTAAGGTCCCTAGTAAAGCTCAGCACAAATTGTAGATTAATTATGTCATAACCATTTGAGTCTTCGATTTTCGATTTTAAAATAATTATCTACTAAATACTGTTGGAAGAGTCGACCTCGATGCAAAATGAGAGATTATTTACGATTCCATATCTAAAAAATAAAGTTAAAGTTAAAAATGGGCAATATAGGTTGTACAAAAGAAATTAGTTATAATTAAGTGTGATAATAACCTAGATACAATAGGCATAAAAGCTACGACATACGATAGAGATGTTAGTAGTAAAATGATAATTCGCATCCTACCCATATGTTCCATAAGGAAACTAAACGGGATATTGTAAGGGAACGTAATACCCAGCCATATCTCTAATTAAAGTGTCCAGCATGTGACTAAATGATGATGTCATGGTTATGTAGTTTACCTATTTCTTCACCACTAAATACAATAGCAATAACTCGAGATGCAATAAAAAGAGCATATTGGTGTTGATTGGGAGGACGTTCATGAATTACGAGATGATAGTCTTCGATATTGTCAAGTAAGGATAGTTGATGAAATTGATAGACAAATGGATTACAGTCATTTAGGATGGTAGTAATTATAGCAATGAGTTGTGCATCTAAGTTTTGGTTCTTAGTTTTGGATTTCATGGTCAGTATCATATATATATGTTTGCAATCATTTATGTTCGATAGGAGACTACCAATTCTGTGATATATTGCACCTTAAGCACGAAACATGTATATGCCACCATTTCCTACTAAAAAACTTTCATCAACATGCACACCCATATAAGTAAATGCAAAGACATAATTATATGATCTTATTGTCTAAAATGCATTCCAATATTATGTTGTGTAATGTACAGTTTAAGAAGTTAAGGGTTTGAAGGAATGGTAGGGAGAGCAATGCATCCCTTAGAACAACAAATTTAAAAGGTCTCGTATATGAATAATTGCGCAACACAAAATGGGCATGTTATTGTTACAGGTAAATGGAGCATCTTATAACCACGATTTTCATGGAACTCTCAACTAATATTGACATAGCATCATTGTCATGTTAGCCTAGCTTCTAATACTTATGAAAATCAAGACATAATAGACACCAAGATGTGGAAATGGATGTAAACAAAGTAATATTCTATAAAATACCTCAATCAATTGCATTTTGATTTCGATGGTGTTGTTCAATAGAAGTATGAACTGCATAATATACATAAAGTAAATACAAGGAAGTTCATTGATATAGGAGGATTTGATATTCGTATAAAGATTAATTAAGATAGAGGGAAAGATTATCTCTTGAGGAAGCATAAGTCCCATGCAAACGTGCAACACGTCGTATAATAGATAAGCGAAGTCCTCTTGAGATGCTTACATGTTTAGTTAAGATTCATCTAGAAATAGCATTTGTGTAATCGGCTGCAAAGGTTGAAATAATTAATATATAAAGCACGAGTTGAATAAGAACATAAAATATTCATATATTAATGTTTTCAGGAATGTTTATCGAAGTGTTTAATGGTGAATCAGCAATATATCTTGAGTACCGATCATTGAATAGTAGATAACTTAACTATTCTTGTAGTTGTTGCATAGTATATGTAAGATTGAATATCCATAGGATCTATTTGATTATGTTGACTTAGTCCTTCCATTTTAGGCTTTTGTTAAAAAAACATTAAAATTTAAAGGAGTATGTTAATTATTGTAATATTCATACCTAAACAATAGCATTTAATTGTTGTATCAAGAAGAAAGATGCTAGCGTTTAATTACATAACTATTATCTTAACGTGTATGTAAACATAAATGAAGGTTAAATCACATGCAAGTTTAATAAGTAAAGTGAAAATAATAAAATAAGGTATGTAGAGAATTTACATAAATCGTAAAGAGCATTTAATTAAACCTTTTATTTTTTAAGGTATTTGTACAAAATTTGGTGGTATTGCTATCAATTTTTATTTGGTTTGTTGCAGTGAAATTGTTAAAAGGAGATTAAAAATGTTAGGTTGATGCTTATGGCTGAAAAAGTTTTGTATGTGTAGAAATTGCCTATTAAATTGTAACTTACATGAAAACTTTATTATAGATAATACTATTCACCAATTTTCTATCATATCAGATTAGATAGCCTCATATATAATAATATTTTTTTCTCTATAAAGAGTATGTTTATGTTAAATGTAAAGTTAATATGCTATCTACATATCTTCGTATCGACCATTAAAATCTCCATTGATTGTAAAAGTATTTTATAAAATCAAATATTATTATAGACAAAATATGACAAACAATGGACTTACAAATTGACGAAATAAAATATAATTAATTTAACAAATCACAGATCTCCTACTAAACACTTTCTAAAACCTTGTTGACGTGGCGGGAAACTAAACCTTCAATAGCTTTAAAGGTAGAAGCATTAAAAAAATTCAAATGATCTAAAAAAGATTTATGAAGAAAAACTTAATTTATATTGTGACAGTAGAAAAAAAAAAGAATAAATAGAATCCTATTGTTGAGGGGCACTTAGAAGATTAATGAAGAAGTATTGATTAATTGTCATTACACCAAATAGGTGGTGTTCCAAAAAGAAAAAAGAAAATACTTATAACTTGCCCGTATAATAAAGAAGATTTGATATAAGTGAATCTCTTATAAATTGACATAGAAAATTGGAAAATAAGTACCCATAAATAGAAAAAGCATCCCTTTATAAAGAATAATTAGCAAAAAAAATTGTTGAAAAAAGAGATTATGTTTATAACCTACACTAACGATTAACAAGTGAAGATGGAAAGTAATTAGACAAATTGGAAATCGTATACAAATAGGGTAGATGTAGATATAGATGGATAAATGTAAAAAGATATAAATATAGTATAGATATACATTTAGATGCATATAGATCAACAGATAGATAAATAAATAGATAGATAAAAGATACATAATATCTATTTAAAGCCATTTATGTTGAGATGTGAAAAGATTAATTTTTTGGTTACTATATGAAAATTGAAATGTTCATTAACGTAAACCAAAGAGTTCTATAAAATATTTATACTTATATAAATTAATCATTGATTACGTAAAGTGTTAAATTATTTATTTATTTTTTTGTTTAGTACCTATTCAATAGTTAAGTTGTTTTGCAGCCTTCTTGCAAAAGATAGTGAACGAAAATTATTGAATGTTACACTAATCGTCACATGTTGATTATTAATAATGCCAGTTATAATTGTATGTTCTCTAAGCTTATAGTAGCTTTTTTATAAGAGAATTCTTAAATATCCACTACTCTTTAATTGTTAAATTTGATTGAATGTTGGCTAATGGTAATGAAAATTTTGCTTACACGATAGTTGTTTAACACTTGTAAATTTACCATATAGTTAAAGTTAATTTGACCAAATTATAATAATTAGATAAGGACAGAAGTTGGAGTAGTTCAATTGTCTGTTTACGTATTTTTTATATTTTAAATTTTTCTATTACTACTTATCGTATATAAAGTATGGTCTTACTCAAATCATATGAAATTCGAAAAAATGATGCTTAATTTTTTTTTCTTTTTTCTTTTTTCTTTTTAACTATATTACACTAAATAGGTGGTGTTTCAAAAGAAAAAAGAAAAGAAAAGAAAAGACTTATAACTTTTGTATATTGCGAAGAAGCTTTGATTTGAGCGAAAATCACCTATAAATTAACACAAAAAATTGGATAATAAATACCAATAAATAGAAAAAGCATCCCTTCTTAGCGAATAATTTACTAATAATTAGTAAAATAATTGGTGAAGAAAGAGATTATGTTTCTAACTTATACTAATGATTGAACAAGGAAATTGATTAGATAAATTGAAAATCATATACAAATAAAGTAAATGTAGATATAAATGGATAAATGTAAAAAGATGTAAATATAGATATATATATATATATAGATGCATATAGATTATTAGATAGATAGATAGATAAATAGATAAAAGATATATGATATTTATTTAAACTCATTTATGTTGAGGTGTGAAAAAATTAATTTGTTAGTTACTATATTGAAATTGAAACGTTTATTAATATAAACCAAATAAGTGTATAAAATATTTATACTTATATCGATCGGTATTACACAAAGTATTAAATTATTATTATTATTATTATTTTGTTTAGCACCTATTCAATATTTAAGCCGTTTTGTAAAACAAAATTGTTGGACGTTCCACTAATCTTCAAATGTTGGTCATTAATAATGCAAGTTTTGATTTTATTTTCTCTAAGCTTATAGCAGCTTTTTTATAATCTTATGGCACACGTCTGTAAAAGTGAATTGTTATATACAAACTATTTTTCGATTGTTAATTTTGATTGAGTGTTGACTAATGGTAACATAATTTTTGCTTACATGGTAATCGTTTAATAATTGCAAATCTACCATATATTTAATGTAAATTTGACTAAATTACATAAATAGAATAATTAGATAAGGACAACAGCTGAATTAGTTCAATTGTTCGTTTATGTAAACTTATCCCTAGATGGTAACCTCGGTAACTCCTCCCTTAGAGGCAATGTTGCGGTAACCCGATCAATACCTACTGCTAAATAATCTGATTTAAATAAGCATGAGGTAGAACTATTGTGTGAATGCAAATATTATTATGAAAGCATCTAACATGCCTAGCTTCTATTCCCTATATCCGATGTTAATTTTCTTATATGCCAACCTGTGACTTAAATAAAATATCAAATGTTTAGGATGTAAAACTCAGAGTAAATACAAATTATTTAGTGGTTAATGAATGTACGAAAATTTCTTTAAAATGTTTGCTATCAATAAATCAAGGAAAACTTCTGTAAAATGCATATTATAACAATATTTTATAACATGTTATCTTGATAAATATTCGCGACCATCTTTAAAACGGTTTTAGGAAATAAAAAACACCCATATACCAAATTCGAAAAGTCAGATGAAGAGTTTGGATTTTGAATTGATGGACATATTACACAATCGGTTGACTCTTAATGATGAAATATTTAATCTCCTTGGTAAGTAGGCTTGGTCGAGGAACAGGAAAATGCTTTGCTTTTGTTTGTGATTGGCAGTATTTGCTCATCATTCGCAGCTTCCATGTCAAATAAGGAAATTAAATTTCAACCAATATACTTTTATAGCTAAGATACATCTTCTTCTTATCATCTATATTACAACAACTTCGTCTTAAAAACGTTAATTAAAAAAGCGCAACTTTTTAATGCTTACAGACCGTATCCCTAAACTTATAAACAAACTGTGACCCCAAGGAAAAAGAAAAAAGAAAAAATAAAAATCAACCCAAATTAAAACAGCATGTCAATTACTCTAACTTACGATTCTTACAGACTGTAACCCCACTGAAAATGAAAAAATAAAAAAAATAAAAAAATCAACCCTAATCAAAATAGCATGTCAATTACTCTAAATTACCAACCTTCAGCGAAGTTCGCATGAAACCTATCGCCGTCATGACCACCAATCTCAGTACCAACACACACAGTTCTACTCTCCCAAACATTGGCACACCCTCGGCACTCTCTATTTCTTACTCTCGCGCCACACAGTGATAACCCAATAACCCAAACCGCAACACCGACCAACCTGAGTCAATAATCACTAACAATAAAACTCCAAACCGGACTACCTGAACCCTACAGCAGGCCCAATCCCACCCACACCTAGCACCACCGAACCATTCACACCGACCGACACCCATATGCGGCACATTACCCAGATCCCAATCGACAAACACAACAACAACAAACACATAATCTCTCCAAACACAACCTAACCCCCTCTCTCATCACGCGTACCACCTACTAATAGCCACCTGCACGACCATCTCAACACCATCTGTCGTTTCCCCATCCTCATGCTGCCCTACACACCCACAACTGTGGGGAACACTACTGCATTACCACGCAAATCTTCATATTTATGGTTGTTGGTATTTATTTCAAGTTGAGAAACTCGCTTCTTGCGTTAGAATGTGGGTTTGGGCCTGTCATTGGAAGAAGATAACGAACCCTAGTATTTTGAAATCGAGCTTTTTAAGGTCGATCATTAAAATATGCGTTTGTAATGGCAGATGCCATAGATGGCGGGAGAGAAAGAGAGAAAGATTTAGAAAAGGAAATTGGAGATGAGGGGGAAATTCAACAGAGAGACAGGAGTCGTGGGGAGAGCAAAGCAGTAGGACGAGAGATGAAAAACTGTATTGAACGTGGAACATGAAAAGGTGAAGAGTGAGAGGAGAGGAGATAGAGAGATGCAGAGAACATGCGAACGTGGACAGAGGCGTGATTTGTGGATGTGGAAAAGAGGATCGGAAGGAAAGAGAAAAAAATTGAAAAAGAAGTAATATATTTTAACATTGTTTATAATATTAATAAATTATTTTAATAATAATATTTTTGTTAAATAAGTAAATGTAATAAGGACGGTTACTTAATCTTGAAAAGACTTTAATAATATAGAAAATAAATGGAGAAATAATTTAGTTGAGCTCTTAAATTGAGAGTTTGGGAAAGAAGATAAAAAAGAAGATCTCTTAAATGGAGAAATAAATGATATTTGCTTAAGTATTTTATCATGAGAAAAAAAATTTTATGGTCTTTTTCTTTCTTTCTTTTTTTAAGGGAATAGTACCACTATTTATCTTAGTATTAATTTGATCATATTTAAATCAAAACAATTGAATAAATTATTAATTCAATAATTTAAATTTAAAAACATAAAAATGAATTATGAAATAATTTGCATAATTGATCAGATTAAAATAGAAGATGGGACTATAAAGTCTCTTAATTATAAAATATCTATTAGGGTACTTTGAACTTTTGAAAAAAAATAAAAGAAAAATTTGTTAACATATGTCTTCATAACTATAGGCAGATTCAAGGGAAAGGCAAGATGATAGAGATCAATTCTTAGCCTAAGGGCTCTCTTAGGTGGTTTGTTGAGCTATCCGAGAAAAGATAAGCATCGAGGAGTAATGTTTGCCCCAATCCGATCTGTCGAGTTACTTTGCTCTCTATATTATTCAAAATGTTACCGAAATGATCAACTAGCATGCCGAGTCGAGCTGAACCCTCTACTAAACCGTAATCCAAGCGCCAAATTTGAATGTAGCAATCTTTACTATGCTAAGGCTGAGAAGAACTGTCAGGAGCTGACCATCTGAGGCTAACCTTAATGTGAGCTGTCCCTGAACCAACTACTGTCCAACCCCCTTTGATGACGAACAGGCCTGAACCAAGGTCCACCCTTGACAGGACCACAATACTGTCAAAATTGCAGTAAAAAAGCATGCACACTGTCCTTTACTAACATCCATACTGTCATTTCTAACAAAGGACGTTCACGTTCTTTCTTTTGTATGGTTTCATATTTTTCTTGTAAATTATTCTCTTTTGTTTTTAACAAATAAGGACCATTCTTTTTGTAATTTCTATAACTTAGGATTTGCCCTAATAGGATGATATAAATATTGTCATACTGTAAAAGTTAAAAGACATTAGAATACAGAAAATACACCGAACTTTTTTACTCTCAAGCTAAGTGTCCTTCTTACTCTTGAGTTACTCTTATCTAATCCATTCGAGCGGGGACTAGCGGTGAATGACCTCTCTAGCCATACTTGTGCGTCATATTAAATGTAACCCGAGCTCGTGTAAGGTGTTGGCGAGTCATATCCTTCGTTGATGCACGGAAACCCCCTGCTCAACCTTCGACTATAATTTATTTTTTAAGTCATCTTGCGGCTTGGACCCGCCCCTTTGGTTACGCGTGATATTAAGTTCGTGTGTTCATCTATGGATTCGTATTACCTTGGTGTCAGAGCTTGGCTACATTCGGAGCCAAATTTTGTTACTATGTTCCTTCAATCGTTTGTCACTACTCTTATGTGATTGTGGTTCTATTGTTAGCTTTGAGGTTTAGTAGTGAGAAATGTTTTGTACTCTGTTTCCCCCTATTTTCGATACGCTAAAACAGAATGTGGTTAACTGTGTGTTTATTGAGAGATTGTCAGTGTGAAGTAAACATTAATGTCGAATTCAAGTGTGCAAGAGACTTTGGGAAACCAAGAAAGTGATACTCAACATGACCAAAGGTAAAAAGGAAGCTCTTCACCTCAGTTAGTAGGTAACTGCTTAGATAAGCTTACCGATTTAGTAGCTAGTTTGGTGACTGTCATACAAAAAGACAAACAGCGAGCTAGAAATAGCCCCATTAGAGAACGTGAGCAACAACAATGAGGCCGAGCTAATGCCCCAGCTCGACCACCTCGAGCTAAAGGAGTTGGTAGGGATGCTAAACGTAGGTTATCGCTTGAAGAGATTGAGAAAGAAGTGGAAGGAAATGATGATACAAAAGAGTACTACTAAGTTGAAGAAAGAAATGTGCAAGTCACTAGAGTTGAAGGACTTAGGATGCGTATCCTAAGTTTCTTCGGAAGTAGTGTTGCTGAAGACTACCTAGATTAGGTAGACAAGATTGAAGAGCAGTTTGAATGTCACAAAATGTGTGAAAATGCAAAGGTTAGGCTAGCTGTGTTGGAGTTCACTGGTTGTGTCGCCTTATGGTGGAAGAACTTGCAAGCCACTAAAAGAAGGGAAGGAGAACGAGAACAAGAAATGAAGAGTTGGGATGACATGAAGAGAGTTATGTGAAGAAAGTTTGTGCCAAGTTATTATTTGCAAGATGTCTTTAAGAGACTACAAGAACTAAGATAATATGTTAAAGAATTCTAGATGCTAATGATCTTATGCGAAGTTGTGGAGCAAGAAGACCAAACCGTGTCTTGATTCATTAGCTGATTAAAGTATAAGATTGGGGATGTCCTGGAAACCGTGGATGTTAGAATGCTTGATGATGCAATCCGAGTTGCCCAAAGGATAGAAAAGTGCCGAATAGGAAAATTCCAGTCACCCATTAACCATCTTGGCAATAGCCGACTTGTTTCGAGTATACTTGTACGAACAGAACCAAGTAAGGTCATTGAGACCCGACCTACTCAAGCAAAGGAGAAGGAACCCCCAAAGAAGTTTGAAAAGGGCTAGAGTTCAAGGAAAAAGACAAGTGAGATCAAGTGTTTCGAATGCTAAGAATTTGAACACATGGCCGCTCGGTGTCCGAACAAGCGAACGATGGTGATCAGAGGCAAGGCACTAATCGTAGAAGTCAACAGTATACATGGAGAAGTAGAGGAGCCAAGATAAAATGGATAAACTGAGTTGTCTGATGAGGAAGTCATCTACAGTAAGGAAGGTAACTTCGTACCGACTGGTTTAGTATTGAGTAGAACGATGAATGTCAGTCTTGTACCTGAAGATGAATAAAGAGAAAATCTCTTTCATATTGGGTACAAGGTGAATGAATCGTTATATGTACTGATTGTAGATAGTAAGAGCTGTACCAATGCAACCTTTGCATTTATAGTTCAGCAGCTAAAATTACTTACCATACCCCACCCGAAGCCTTACAAGCTTCGTTAGCTCAGTGATAAGGGAGCCTTACAAGTCAACAAATAGATGTCTGTGCCGATCTACATTAGTAAGTATTGAGATGAAGTGCTTTGTGATGTACTACCCGTAAGTGTGTCCCACATTCTACTTAGACGACTATGGATGTTTGATCAAGTAATTATATATGATGGCAAGAGGAATACATGTTTCGTGGAGCATGAAGGAAGAGGTATGAAATTAAGTCCCATGACTGTCGAGTAGGTAAAAGTCATGCAATCCAACTTAGCCAAACCTAGAAGAAAGAGGCATTGGTACTGAGCTAAGCCGAATTGAAAAGAGAAATGGAGTTGGAGGGACCTACCTATCTGTTTGTCAAGAGGCTTTTGGAGATGAGACCCGGGGAAGAAGAGCTGCCGACCGAAGTAAAAACCTTATTGGAAGACTTTATCGAAGTGTTTCCAAAGGAGTTACCAGAAGGTTTACCCCCAATCCTAAGCGTTAAGCATGTAATTGACCTAAAGCCAGGAGCCGCACTACCCAACAAGCTTACTTATAGGTTGAACCCTGAATAGGTTGCCAAATTGTAAAGGCAAGTAGACGACCTTTTAAAGAAAGGGTAGTGCACAATTCCTTAAGCCCCTGTACTATGCCGACCTTATCAGTGCCAAAGAAGGATGGTTCTTGGAGGATGTGTGTAGATAGTTGAGCTATCAATCGAATCACCATTAAGTACAGGCACCCCATACCCAGGCTTAATGACATGCTAGACAAGTTAAGTGGAGCAAAAGCGTTCTCCAAGATTGATCTCAAATTTAGCTACCATCAAATTCGAATGCATGAAGGCAATGAGTGGAAAACTGCCTTTAAGACATGACATGGTTTGTATGAATGGCTTGTAATGCCATTTAGGTTGTCCAATGCACTGAATACATTCATACAACTTATGAATCATGTGCTCTGAGAGTTACTGGGAAGGTTTATTGCGGTTTATTTTGACAACATCCTAGTATACAGTCCTGACCTGGAAACATATCAAAAACACCTTCGACAAGTGCTTGCAAAACTTCGCGCCGAACAGCTCTATGCCAATTTGAGGAAGTATTTCTATTGATTCGAGGTGATCTTCTTGGGATTTGTTGTGACCAGAGGTAGCATCCGAATTGATTAGGAGAAAATAAGAGCGATTATAAAATGGCTCGAGCCGGCTTATTCTGTCGACGTGAGGAGTTTCCATGGCCTGACATCATTTTATCACCGATTCATAAAGAACTTCAGTACGATTGTGGCCCTACTCACCGAACTCTCGAAGGAAAAAGTTGAATTTAGATAGGGTGAGAAAGAGAGGAGGAGTTTTGAAAATGTGAAGGAAAGGCTAACTACAGCCTCCGTCTTAGCTCTACCGAGCTTCAAAAAAGTATTTAAGGTAGAGTGTAATGCGTCCAAACTAGGCATAGGTATTATGCTGATGTAAGAAGGCCGACTTATTACTTACTTCAGCAAGAAATTTCAAGGAGCCACATTCAACTATTCCGTCTATGGCAAGGAGTTCTACCCCTTAATCTAAGCCCTAACGATGTAGTAATACTACTTGCAACCTAAGGATTTTGTCATCTACGCTGATCATGAATCCTTGAGATATCTAAAAAGCCAATCAAAGTTGTCCTAGAGACAGACCAAGTGGGTTGAGTTTATGGAGGGTTTTTCTTATGTTGTAAAATACAAGAACGGAAAAAACAATGTAGTGGCTGACAACATACCCTCTTGACGGACCTGTAGATGAAGCTACTTGTTTTTTCAACCATTAAGAATTTGTATGCCGAAGACCCATACTTTGGTCCTATTTATGCTCGTTGTGAGGAAGGATGGACGTTGATGACTATCACAATGAAGATAGATACTTTTTCAAGAAGAAGAGGCTATGTATCCCAACTTGTTCCACCTGAGAATTTCTAATGTGCTAAGTGCACGAAGGGAGATTGATAAGACACTTTGACCAGCCCAAACTTATGAGGTATTAATGATGAGAATCAAGCTACTGGACCCTTGACTCGAAGCTGAGCCTGAGGACTAAAGGAGCCGGCATGATGAATCTTTATGTTTCAACTAAACCGTAACAAAGCCAAGTACTTCTTTGCTAAGTCACCTTTAATGTCGTGCCGTATGACCACCTATTATTTTGTTGTATGTCGAGTTGATGATTACGCTGTGGTGCCAGGCTAACCTACGTATCACTCGGCATCATCCTTGCTAAGAAGCTGAGAGAGAGAGAATTCGAACTGATTAAGTCATCTATGCTCAGACAAGCCTATGTATCCATACTTTTTGTCTGCATCTCTTAACAACCTCATCAATGCAGCATCACCACGTATATAGTATCATATGTAGAATCTATAGCACCAATAATTATATTCCTTGTATATTCATTTTTACCCTTTTGTATCGTATATATTGCTTATTTAGGAAATGTCCTTATTATCTTTTTCCCTTTTGGGCAAGTTGCCCTAACTTACGAGTATAAATGCCCTTATACTTGTAGCTGTAATAGATCAAATTACCTTCAATATACTTGAGTACTTTTTTTTTTACGTAAACACTGCTTATTTACTCTCGGCATCACTCTTATCATTTTTCTTAAGTAAGGTTAGGTGGCAAGTACCCTCATTCAACCAATTTGTGCGTCATATCGAAATGTGCCGTGAGTCCTCAGAAGTTCCTTTAGTGTGTTATATCTTCTAGAGCTGTTTGTGGGTTTTTGCTTACTATTTCATTCGTCTTTGTCACGCTTTTTATACCTTTCCCCATTAACCATTTTCGGGCTTTCTGCAAACTTAGACCCATCCAACAATCGGCCTTATCTGTTCTTAGTTACAGTTCGCACCATCTTAATATCAGAGTGGAGGTTTTGTGTAAACTGTAGTTAATTCTTCTTAAGTTATGTTATACTCTATTTTTGCGTATGTGAAACAAAGCAAGTTACTGTGTTCATTTAACCGCTATGTTATTAGTTGTTCACTTTCTAAAGTACTTGTTCGAATTTTGAATCTGTAAAGGAAAACAACAGACCCGAATATGAATATTGGTACTGGTAATGACAGTAGAGTTGTCTACCATTGACGGCAATCTCAGGGAACTCTTAGAAGTACTGACGAAAGACTTGATGAGGTAACTAACTTATTGGTAAATCTGACTCGAGCTGTTCATGTCCTGTCTTGTCAACCCACAGAGGCTACATAAGACACTCTACAAGTTACTCAACTTGTTAGAAGTCAGAACCCAGCTTGATCGGTTCGAAGTAGAGGAGTTAGCAAATGAGTAAGGCGAATGATAGACTTGAGAGACCTTGATGAGGAAGAAGATGATTATTTTGAAGAGGAGCATGTATGAGTCTCCAGAGCATCCGACCATGTGAAGCTTCGGATTCTGAGTTTCAATAGATCTGGGAATGCTAATGAGTATCTGGATTGGGAAGAGAAGGTGGAGCGTGTGTTTTATTACTATCAATACGAAGATTATGAGAAAGCAAGGACTACTGCTATTGAATTTTCCAAATATGCCACCATGTGATGGAAGAATTTTCAGGCCATGAGAAGAAGAAAAGGGTATCAAGAGATTAACACCTGACTCGAGATGAATAAAAAACAAATTTGTACCAAAAACATATCTCTAAGATACTTTCACTCTACTTCAGGAGTTGAGATAAGGAGGTCAAACTGTTGATGAGTATGTTCAAGAATTCCAAATGCTTATGATAAGATGTGAAGTGGTAGAACCATCAGCCTGAATAGTCTTAAGATTTATTATTGGGTTGAGAGGAGAAGTTTGAGACATTGTGGAACTCTAATGATTTGATACAATGGATGAAGCTGTTAGGATTGCCTAGTGAGTGAAGAGGCAAAGAAAGAGCTAAGTAACAACTAGAATGCCGACTAGTCGACCAGGATAGGCAAGTCACAGAGCTCAGTCTAATATCAAGCCAAGTAGAAGAGTTGATGTCAGAGCCGAGTAGAAATGCCGACCTAAATATGTAGTACCAACTTGAACATATAAGAAGGGGTAAGGGTCCGGCAGGAAAACCAGCCAGATCAAGTGCTTTAAGTGTTAAGGGTTCGGACACATGGCCGCCCAGTGCCCGAACCGAAGGACAATGGTCATTAACGGAGACATCCCGAAGTTAGAAGTAGAGAGTACAAATAAGGAACCTAAAGAGGAGGAGGTTGTTCTTACCGAAGAGGAAAATACAGAGAAAGAAAATGCCAAGAAAGAATTGATTAAGGAGGACGTGTTTCCCGAGGACTTAGACCAGTTACTCATGGTTGTTCGACGCACTATGAGCGTGGAACCCTCACAAGAGGGAGAGCAGGGGGAGAATTTGTTTCATACCACCTATAAGGTGAATGATCGGATGTGTGCTTTCATTGTGGATAACGAAGGTTGCACCAACGTGGCATCGACTAATCTTGTTTAAAAAATGAAGCTGCTAACTGTTGCACATCCTAGACCGTACAAGTTGCATTGGTTGAGTGAAAAAGAAGCATTATATGTCACTTAGCAAATATTCCTGTCGATCGCTATAGGGAATTACTTTGACCAGAATCTCTGCGATGTGCTACCTATGTGTACTTCCCACGTATTGCTGGGTAGGCTATGGTTGTTTGACAAGAGAATTATACATGATGTCTATAGGAACATGTATATGTTGGAAAAGGATGACTGGAAGATCACGCTGAATCCGATGCTGTTGAGAGAAGTTCATAAGCTACAGACAAAACTTGCTAGTGGATCGAAGAAAGCTGTGATGATGAGTAGAACCGAGCTCTAAGAAGCCGTCAATGCCAATGAACGGATCCTATTATTGGTCAGGCGACTATTGGAAATGAGGGAGCGAGGTGAGCTTCCTTGGGAAATCAAAAAGTTGCTAGATGACTATGCTGACTTGTTCCCAGAATAATTATTCGAGGGGTTGCCACTAATTCGAGGCATAGAGTACTGTATTAACTTAGTACCCAGCATTCCACTACCGAATAAGCCAGCTTATCAGATGAATCCCTAGCAGACTTTAGAACTCTAACATCAAGTTAATAAGTTGCTAGAGAGAGGTTATGTGAGAGAGAATCTCAGCCTTTGTACTATGCTTGCACTTTTAGTATTAAAGAAGGATAGAACGTGGAGGATATGTGTTAACAGCTGAACCGTGAACAAAATCATGATCAAATATAGGTATCCGATCCATAGGATAGAAGACACGTTGGATGAACTGAGTGGAGCCAAGATTTTCAGTAAGATTGATCTTAAGTTTGGTTACCATCAAATCCACATGAGGTCAGGAGATGAATAGAAGACTGCGTTCAAGACTCGACGTGAACTTTATGAGTGGATGGTCATGCCATTCGACTTATCAAATGCCCCGAGCACTTTCATGAGACTTATGAACCATGTACTAAGATATCTCATCGAGAAGTGTGTCGTGGTGTACTTTAACGATATCTTAATCTATAGCACTGACATGTCGAGCTACTATAAACATCTTAAAGTAGTCCTGGATATCCTTCGTGTCGAGAGACTATTTGATAATTTGAAGAAATGTTGCTTCTACCAGGAGGAAGTGGTATTCTTGAGGTATATAATCGGTGGAAGAGGCTTGCGAGTCAATGATGAGAAGATCAAGGTAATTGTTGAGTGGCCGACTCTTACTACTTATGCCGACGTAAGAAGTTTCCATAAACTAACTTCGTTTTACAGAATGTTTATTAGGAATTTCAGCACCATTATCGCTCCACTTACTGAGCTAACAAAGAAGAACATCGACTTTCGATAGGGAGAAAGGGAGAAGAGAAGTTTTGCCGACATAAAAGAAAGATTGACCTCCGCCCTAGTGTTGGTACTATCCGATTTTGACAAAATTTTTTAGCTAAAATGTGACACATCAGGGGTTGGAATAGGCGCTATCCTGATATAGGAAGGCTGATCAATTGCCTTTTATAGTAAAAAGCTCGTAGGACCACAACTTAACTACTTTGTGTATAACAAGGAACTTTTGGCACTGATCCGAGCAATACAAGTATGGTAACATTACTTACTGCCGAGAAAACTTGTCATATATACTAATCATGAATCATTGAGGTACCTTCAAAGTCAGACCAAGTTGTCAAAGCGGCAGACGGGATGAGTTAAATTCCTTGAGGGATTCAATTTTGTGATAAAGTACAAGTAAGGAAAGAGCAATGTAGTTGTAGATACTCTTTCAAGGAGGCATGCGCTCTTATCAAAACTGCAAACCGGGCTGTTTGGTTTTACTAGTATTAAAGAATAGTACTCTAGAGATCCACACTTTGGACTAATAATTTTTCAATGTGTAGATAAGAGGACAGTGGATAGGTATTATATGGAGGACGGCTATCTGTTTCGATGAGGGAAACTATACGTACTGACTTGTTCTCTACGAGAATTATTAATCAGGGAAACTCACAGTGGAGAACTCTCCAGACACTTTAGAGAGAGGAGGACCTGTGAATTATTGAATGGCCGATTCTTTTGTCCGAGAATGCAAATATATGTGTACCGAGTTGTCGAAAACTATGCTATATGCAAGACGACCAAGTGTCAAGCTAAATAAGGGAAAGCAATGCCCCTACCTATTATGACAAGGTCGTGGATTGAACATAGTATAGACTTTACTCTCAAACTACCACAAACTGCCAAAGGCAAAGATTCTGTAATGGTCATCATGGATCAGTTAAGTAAGATGGCATACTTCGTGCCCTGCACCAAAACTAACGAAACCTCGGCTATTGCTTCTCTTTTCTTACAGGAGATTGTGTCGATGCACAACGTGCCGAGAAGTGTAGTCTTCGACAGAGACCCGAAGTTTTTAAGCCATTTCTAGAGAACTTTATAGTGTCGATTGGGAACCAAATTACTCTTCAGTACCTCATGTCACCCTCAAACTAATGGCCAAATAAAGGTGGTTAATTGTACTTTAGGGTTACTGCTTTGAGCTGTAGTAGGTAAGAACTTGGTTGATTGGAACATCTGCCTACCAGTAATCGAGTTTGCCTATAACCGAACTGTACATGACACCACTAAGCAAACTCTCTTTGAGGTGGTCTATGGATTTAATCCTGACTTGCCCTTCGACCATACCCCAGTATCAGTACCCATGCAAGAGGACCCTGACACTTCGGCCATAACACAATCTCTTTAGCATATTTATGACAAAGTTACTTAGCACATCGACTAAGCTGTCTAAAGAATACGAGAAAAGACCAAGAGTAGGTCGGCCAAACAATTTCAACCAGGAGACTTGGTATGGCTACACCTTAGCAAGGAACGATTCTCGAATAAAAGGAAGAACAAATTGTCTGCAAGAGTAAAAGGACAATTCAGAATCCTCTAGAAAATTAGTGACAACGCCTACAAGTTGTAATTGCTTGAGGACTATGAGGTTTCTAATGCCTTTAACATTGCCAACCTCAGTCCATATCACCCTAACAGAGAACTGAGCGAACACCATTCGGACTTGATCCCAAATCTAAAACAACTTAGAAGAAATAATGGGAATCAAGCTACAGGACCTCTGACCTGAAGCTGAGTCCAAAGACTAGAGGAGCTAGTACGACGAATCCTTATGTTCCAACCAACTCCTACTGAAGCCGAGTACTTCCTTGTCGAGTTACCTTTAATATTATGCCTATGACCGCCCATTATTCTATTATATTTTGAGTTGATGATTATGCTATGGTGCTGAGCTAACCTATCACTCAGCATCATCCTTGCTGAAAAGCCGAAAGAGAGAGAATCCAGACTAATTAAGCCATCCCTGCTCGAACAAGCCCATCTATTTATACTTTTTGTTCACATCTCCTAATAACTTCGCCAATGTAGCATTGCTATGTGTACAGTATCATATGTAAAATCTGTAGCACAAATGATTGTTTTCCTTGTATAAATACCCTTATACTTGTAGCTATAATAGATCAGATTACTTTCAATACACTTAAATGCTTTCTTTCTTGCGTAAACAATACTTAATTACTCTTAACATCACTTTTGTCCTTTCCCTTAAGCAAGCTTAGGTGGCGAGTAACCTCATTGGACCAATTTGTACATTATATCAAATTGTGTCGTGAGTTCTTGGAAGTTTCTTTGGTACATCATATCCTCTGGAGTTGTTCGTAGGTTTTTTTTTTTATTGTTTCATTTGTCTTTGTCACTCTTTTCTTACATTCCCCCCATTAACCCTTTTCAAGCTTTCTGCAAGCTTGAACCTATTCAATAACCGGCCTTATCTGTTCTTGGTCACGATTCGCATCGATTATCTTCCAAATTCTTTTGGCCAAAGATGAAGAGAAATGTCCAATCCATATTATAAAGATGTCCGACCTGCCGAAAAGCGAAGAGTCAAACCGAGCAAAGCAAGGATACTATTGACCCTTGATGATTCTAACCAAACCATGGTCCAAGCTAAGTATGGACTTCATGTTAGGATTACTGAGGACGTTCCAAGGAAAGGACTCCAGCATGGTTGTTGTGGATCAATTTAGCAAAATGGCACATTTCGTGCCCTATTCCAAAACTAATGATGCTTTGGCTATCTCTTTTCTTTTCTTGTAGGAGGTAATTAAGCTTCACGGCATGCCGAAAACCATAGTTTCGGATCGAGACCTCAAGTTCATGAGCCACTTTTGGAGGCGATTGAGAACTAAGTTTATTATATAACTTGTCCTACCATCTACAGATCGATAGGCATATCGAAGTTGTCAACTGAACTATAGGAACTTTGTTGTGGGTCGCTGTCAGATGAAACATGGCCAATTGGGATCCGTATTTTCTAATCATCAAATTCGCCTATAATCAGATTGTCTACAGCGTCGCAAGCATGTCTCCATTCAAAGTCACCTATGAGTTCAACCCCAAGCTCCCATTAGACCAAGTACCCCAACCGAAAACTGATAGCGATGACTAACCAGCCATTGAGAAAGTTAAAGCCATCAAAACCATGTGTCAGAAGGTTATAGGCAATTGGGTCGAGTTGCTATTAAGCTTGAGAAGTGAAGCCGAGGACGGAAGAAGAGAGAATTTCGACCAGGCGATTTGGTCTGGATATACCTTAGCAAAGAATAATTCCTAAACTTGAGAAAGAGTAAGTTGTCTCTCAAAGCCAACAGACCTTTTAGAGTGCTTAAGAAGATCAATCCTAACGCCTATAGAATTGAATTACCTAAAGGATACGAAGTCTCAGACTCTTTCAACATTACCAACCTTCAACCTTATAATCCTAAAGACAAGCAAACTAGACCTGAACCAGATTTGAACCTAAATCTTAAGTAACCCAAAAGGGACGATAGGAATCAAGGACTAATTACACATTCCTGAGGCCGAGGGCTCTCTTAAGTAGTTCGTTGAGCTGTCCGAGAAGAATTAAGCATTGAGCAGTACTTATCCCAGTTCGATCTACCAAGCTACTTTGCTCTCTATGCCATCCAAGATGTTGGCGAGGTGATCAACCAGCATGTCGAGCCGAGCCAAACCTTCCACTAAATAGTAGTCCAAGCGCTAAATCTAAATGCAGTAATCTCCATTATGCTGAGGCCAAGAAGAACTATTAGGAACCGACCATCTAAGGCTAACCTCAATGTGAGACGTCCCTAAATTAACTACTGTCCAGCCCCTTCTGATGACAAATAGGCCTGAATCGAAGTCTACCTTTGCTCGGACCACAATACTGTCAGAATCGCAATAAAAATACGAGCACACTATCCTTTACTAACATCCGTACTGTTCTTACTAACATCCGTACTGTTCTTACTAACATCCGTACTGTTCTTTCTAACAAAGGATGTTAGCGTTTCTTCTTTTGTACGATTTCATATTTTCTTTGTAAATTATTATTTTTTTTTGTTTTTAGTAAATAAGGACCATTTTTTTTGTAATTTCTGTAACTTAGGATTTGCCGTAATAGAATGATATAAATACCGTCATACTGTAAAAGTTAAAAGGCATCAGAATACAGAAAATACATTGAACTTTTTCACTCTCAAGCCAAGTGTCCCTCTTACACTGAAGCTACTCTTATTTAGCCCATTCAAGCGTAAACTAGTGACGAATGACCTCTAATCATACTTATATGTCATATCAAGTGTGACCTGTACTTGTGTGAGGCATTGATGGGTCATATCCTTCGTTGGTACATGGAAACCCCTTGCTCAACTTTCAACTATCATTTATTTTTCAAGCCATCTTGTACCTCGGACCCATCTCTTTGGTTACACGTGATATTTGGTTCGTGTATTCATCTACAGGTCCATATCAGAAGAAGTTCACACCAAAAATTTTATGTAAGAAATTATTAATGAGTACCTAGGAAATAATTTATCAAAGTGACATATTTATAAATAAAAGAGAAAAAGAGAAAGAAAGTTCTTGGAACACGAGATTCACATTTTATAAGTGAAAAAAGTGTGTTTATATGGATCAAATAAAATTGCTAGTTTTTTTTTTCCTTACCTCTTTTGCCAAGCTAAATATCCATTAAAGTTTCAAGTAGTGAACAGTTGTGCCCCCAATTTTAAGATGGTTAGTTGTGGATAGAGCATATGCCTCTAGAATTACTAAAGTTGCATATTTAAAAAAAAAAAAGAACTCTTGGAACACTAGACTCACATTATATAAGTAAAAAGAGTATGTTTATATGAATTATTTACCATTATTCATTTTTTCCATTAACTGCCTTTGCCAACTAAATATTCATTGAAGCATAGCATGATACTTTGTAAGGAGTAAGCAATCGCAACCTTAAATCGTGGGTTTAGCTAAATTTGTGCAAAAATCAGTTTGAATCGTGAATCGATTCGAAATTGGCCCTTCAAGCCATTGAACTAACTCTAACTTACCTAGAGTAGGCCTAAACCAACTGTTAAACCACTGGACCTTATGAGCTTAAGCAATTTAATCATTGCAATCTGCTAGGTTTGTAAGCCATTAAGCCAACGGGCTGAATTGCCCTTAAACCGGCGATTTGACCCGATGGTCCAAGTTTAAGCTAACCCTAAAAATTAAAAAATATATATAAATTATATGTAACATACGATGTATATATAATACAAACATGCTATATATATATACTATATATAATATATAATATACTATGTAATGTAAACAAGTATATAATATATGTAATATATAATAATTAATATACTATATAAAACTATATATTATAGTGTATATAATATAACAATGTATATTCACGCCTAACATACATAATGAATTGTTTTGGGATAAAAAAAATTGAATTGAAAATAAAATATTTTATTCACAAGCAGCAACATAAAATTTTAAACTTAGTTGGAAAAAAAAAATAGTTTACAAATTATTTATAATAATTAAGGAAATTTTAAAAAAGAAAAAAAAAACTAAGATTTAAGAGCTATTGAACCGATCTTTAAACCCCTAACGTGGTTTACTCTCTTCCTAACCCCTGAACCGTTGGTTCAGGATCGGTTCAAGGCCGGATTGTTCTAGGTTTAGCATGTATCATCAACTGTTGACGTACTGCGTATAATATTTAGCAAAGTTTAAAGGTTTGTTTTGTCCGTTTGGCATTTTTCAAAGTTCGAAAACTCAAACAGGAAAAAATAAAAATTAACTGCTCAAATAAGAAAGCATCTGCGTATCAAAGATTAACTTTATATATTCCCTCAATTTGAGATTACTATAATGAGAACTTTTATATGTAATTAAGCTAACAACTATAATTAAACATAAATTATTTAGTCGAATATACAAATGAATAAGATGTAAATGTGTGTCATTTTTCACCGTTTAAAATGCCAACTTAATAAGTTTTCTAACATAAAAGTCAGTGAGCTAATAAGACTTACTTGTCCATTCTATAATCTTCCACGGTTTAAATGGAAAATTAAAAATTAAAAAAAGAGAGTTAAAAACTCAAATAAAAATACGAACGTGCAGTTTATTTAACTGCCATAAGATACAACCTTAGCAAGTGTTTAAGAATCATTACTTTATTCGCATAGGAGATCTTTTCTCCTTATAATTATAAACTCTAATCTTATCTTAACAAACAAAATACAATGGAGTTATAACAACTTACCTCTCTTAGAAGCAAAGTTATTTTCTCTTTCACTGGACTGGACTGTTGTTGATAAGGGAGATTCATCCTGAGAACATGTGGCTGGATAATGTGGTTGTGTTTTGACTCAGTTTATTATTAACGAAGTATTACTTTACCCAAACAAAAAGAAAAGAAAAAAAAAAAAACATTATTCATCGTATCAATGTTAGAGAGTGGTTTTTGTAGATGCGATCATCCGATATATATCGTTAATTACTTACGACATAACTTTTGCAGTTCACATTCACATGACATAAAGGAGTGAAGTGGAAGCGACAACTATAAGGTAGGATAATTTGAAGAGAGCGCCTGAAGGAGGAAGGGTTTGTCTTAGCGAAGAAGTTTTAGAGTAGCAACTTTGTTATTCTCAGGATCGATGTAAAAACATTGGACTCCATTTGTTTCTTGAGTTCAAAGAGCCATTTCTCCTGAGTTCCGAATTATTTTGAAATGGGGAAAATGTAATGAGCGCTTGGTACCAAATGGTCACGGTTAAGACTTGAGTTGTCTTGATTATGAGGTTTCTAAGAGAATTCGATATTCTATTCATGCATAAAAAAAAAAGAAAAAAGAAAAAAGAAAAGATCAAAAATGGTCAAAGCAATCCTGACCGTTCTTTGTAGATCGTCACAGGATCTGAACTTGATGATATAAACTTTAATCTAAGTAATCAATCTAATAGCCCAATTTTTAGTTCTAAACTAGTGGGGATTACGCAAGAGTTTTGACACTTATCCTACGTGACAACACCAATTAGAAAGCACGTCGGAATGCTTTCGGTTTACTTGTTGACAAAATAAACACGTAATATTAAATTTTTAAAATTTTAAACCTCGCGCTGTTAGGAAAAAGAAAAAGTAATGTATCTAACTCTACAGATAGATGTGGATGTAAACATCCATTGCTGTGTACAGTGGCTTATATTAGTTGATGATGTATCCACGTGTTGTCTCTTGTTTATCGGGAAAAAATAAAATAAAAAATATATGTATCTCTTAATTTGCTGGATGAAATCTTTTCGTTCATGAAAAATGAAATATGCTTCATCTTCCTCAAAAATGTAATTGTTTTATCGGATTATATGTCTAATTGTATTTTCTTTCATTTGCATTTTTTAGACTGTACATTTATTTGGAAATTTTAAAATATTCAAAATTCAGGGTCCTATATTTTTTGGATAAATGTTACATTTAATACCTAATTTTTTTTAATTTTGTAATTAAATACTTAAATTTTTTTTTATTTTTGTAATTAACTCGCTACACTCTACACATTTTTGCAATCAACTATTAGCATTTTATCCATTTTTATAATTAACTATTATAAATGACATAAAAAAATCTATAAATCATAAGGCAAGTAATTAATTACAAAAATGGCAATGCAGCACACACCCATGCAATCAAATTGCTATTTTCTATTTGGTATTTCCATTTGTGCCCACCATCTTCTACTCCTAAAGTTTTCCTTTTATTTTACTCCCATATCGTTTTGTGCCCCAATCATCCAAAACCTAGACAAACTCTACGACACTTTCAAATTCCAATTTTCATTCTCTATGATTGAAAAATAGAAAAATATTATTAAATATAGCCTATTAAGTAGATTGAAAAATTCAAAATTCCGTTCTCCACGATTTCCGATGATAATATCCCTTCCAACATTTACAATTAATCTTTTTCTTATCACAATTCCGTGCCACAATTCCGCCTATTCAAAATCCAAAATTTACAGTACAACATAAAAAAAAAAAAAAAAATTGCAATCCTTGTTCACATTTTGTGGTAATCGCTATATATATATACATTCCTAAGGGTAGGCTTGATCTGGCACAATCTCCAATAATTTTTCTCTTCACAATCTACAATAAATATATATATATATATATATACATAAAACATGCATATTATATTATATTATATGTGTATATTATACTACATATGTTAAGATATATGATATATAACATATATTGCACGTTAATATGTATAATACATGTATTATGTATAATGTATGTGTTAATATGTAGAATACATAACAATATATAAAAATATATATGTCAATATAATATATGCAATATATAATATGTATAAATATATATATGTAAATTCCAAAAATGAAGGGCTTAAGCCCCATGTTCAGATGGGTCAAATGGCTTGAACTACTTAAACCCATATTAACCAATGGGTTTTTAGTTTTGTGGCAGGCCAATTTCAATTCACTTAATTGATGAGCCAGTTCTATGCTAGTTCATAGTTCGAAACTCACTCTTCCTTAAGTTTACATATGTATGTGTGTATATATATGTTAATCACATTTATGATTTCTTTCTCTTCATGTAGACTTGATCAGTCGAAATCGAACAGGCTTTTCTTTAGGTCTCTATATTTAATATTAACCACATTTATGATCTCTTTCTCTTCATATAATCTTGATTGATCTTTTTAATTCTTTGTTAAATAAAAGAAGTATCAATCACTTTTTATTTTATTTTAAAAGTTTCCTTTACATACACAAGGTTAATGAGAAAGTAGTAGTTAAAATTGGAGACTCTAATCTCTTGTTTGGGATGCAATTATGAAGTGAAATGGAATAAAATAGAATGAAATGAGATAATAATTGAAAAGATAAATCCATTAGTAAAATGTGTATATAATAGTATTTTTCAAAAAAAGCCTATCAATTTTTAATGTCATAAATAAGTTGAAGGTAAGATAAATTATCTTAATTAATGAGAACTAATGAGGATGACAAGGAATCATGATTCCACTCTCAAAGTCAAATTCAATTCCCAATTGAAGTTGAAAGGGCTAATTTTAAGAAATCATGATCTTATCTTCCAAAAACATTTTTAGAATATTGGAAAAAGGAATAGAAATATGAATGATAATTACATTTTCATCTGATCATGCCTAGAAAAAGTGAGATAAGTGTATCGGATTATGTCTTAAGATCAAACTTGCAAATTAATTTTTTTTTATATTTTTCTTAAAATATCATTGTTTTTCGTATCGAGATTAATGCAATGTTCAAAGACTTAGGATCACTATTTTTTAGTACTACACTGGGAATAACGTTTTTACTTTAATGTTGTTTTATGCTAAGAGGTCGTTAGGTAGTAAAAGTTTTCATTAGCTAGTTTTTACCTATTTTATGCGAAACGAACAAATGATCTATATATATTGTATGTAAATGCTTAAAATTATATAATCAATGTTTTCTCACAGGGCTCAAATATTTGTAAGTAAAATTCTTTATGGCTAGTTTAATTTACTGAATGAAATTAAGTAAAAATGGAATTGAGATTCATTAGGAATGGAATGAAGCAAAAATATGTGTTAAACTATTTAGTTTGAAAAAAAGTAATAATAAGAATAGACTTGTAATAGAAAATATTAAGACACATTTGCCCTCATCTTTTTCCATTTTTACTTTCTCCTTCTCTATCCACTCTCTCTCTTTCTCATTTTGTCTCTCATCTCTTCTCAACTCTCTATTTCTCTATCTAAAACATGTTGTAATCGTCCCTTCATTGTTGCTCTTATAGAAAACATAGGAATTCATTAACCGTAGAATCAACAATTCCATAGACCTAAACCCTAACCGTCCTAACTCCATCATTACCACCTCTTGCTCCTCCTCTACCCTTTGATGCGATTCCTAGACCCTAGGGGAAGTTGCATAGTTCCTTCTTCGAGGCAGCAGCCACTAGATGATGTGCAAACCTTCAGATGCGGTGGTAGTTTGTGCTGTATCGGAGTACTAGAGAAGGTAAGGTTGTTATGGCAATTAATACATAGTGGTGACAATTCATAGTGACGATGGCGGTTCATGTTGGTGGAGAGAGAGTAAACAGAAGGGGTTGTTTTGGGGAAAAACAACAATACATGATTTAAATCCCAATTCTTAAGTCTCCTCCATGAATCTTTATTACAAGATTTTAAGGAATTGGAATTCGGAGTTGTGATTATGGGGTCTAAATATGAACTAAACGTAATAATAGAGAATAAGGTGAGAATAACAATTCCATTCCCCCTAAGTGAACATGCCCTTAGTGATTAAACTATATAATATATTATATGCTAGATAAATTGCGATAAGGACAAAGATTTGATATTTTAATATATTATGTGTTAGCTAATACATTAAATTAATAATTCTATAATAAAATAATATCAATTGATATGCTAGATATATTGTTTACTAGATAATTTGATAGTCAAATTTTAATTTTTGAAATTTAAATAAATTAACATAGTAGACAAAGTTGCTAATATATCTTAATATTTTAGATAGTTGATATTTATAAAAGCACTTTTTTTTTTCATTAAGTGAGATTACTAAAAAAAAAAGTAAAAATAAGCTTTGATTAAAAAAAAATTCATATGTTGCGATTAGTGAAAGTTGATGGAAGCTTAACTTAAAGTGATGTATTCAATTTTTAAATCACTTATATCAATCCATTTTCTTGGGGGAATGATCAACGTCATATGATCTTCTCTCTCTATCGAAGTCTCCATTCACAATTACGAAGACAAGCGTGAATCGATCAACTTCATAATGTCTCCTCACAACTTAATCTAAATCGGTTGCATTGTTCTCTCATAGCAAGTGCTCTCAAATTGATTCAAATCAAACATTCGATTAGGTTTCACATTGGAGCACACGAAATTTTGCCATAAGATAGAAATACAGAGAGGGAAGGGGATGATTACATAAGGTAAAGAGAGAGATGTTGGAAGGGCTTGGGTTAGGGATTTGTCAATTGGTATTCCAATGGAGTTGTTAGATTTCATCATCTGAAATCGTTGTCAACCAAGAATTGCTATGGTAAGTAAATCCAAACTCTTTGAAGGGGACGCACGAACAGTCGGTTTTGTACTTCTATAATGCAATTATCAAAAAAATAGTACGAAAATAGAGTATTTTAAGTAAATTTTACAAAAATGGTGTAGCAGAAGCATACGCTTCATCAATTTTTTATACTGAAGACATGCTCTATGCGTAAGCCTTCAATATTTGCATGGAAGACGCAATTATTATATATACCTTAATTTCCACATTTTCTATTTATTCTCACTTATTCCAGTTACGGAAATCTCTTAAAACATTTGATTTTCTCTCTCCAAGTAACATCGTGACCCTATTTTCCTCGACCCATTTGTAAGTAACCATCAGCTATCCTTTATTCCGTAATAATTTTTTAAAATACAAATTACATTGTTAGTACAATAATATTTATATTGTCTATATGAACTGTAGTTAGATGATAATTTTTTTAGTGTTTATATTTTCGTAATATGCATATTGCATTATATACATTATTCATATGATAATATATAGTTATATAAGTTGTGATGGTTATGTAAAAAAAATATGTATACGACCCATAGATTATAGGTGATTTTACCTACATATTAGTAAAGCACATATGCATTTACAACCATAGTATGTGATGAGATACTCCACCGATAAGTAAATTTGTATGGGTGCAATGAGATGCCTTATCGAGAAGTGAAGTCGGGTGAGCACTTAAAGTTATAGTGTGTGAAAAGATGTCCCACCGAGATGGTATATGACAATTGGGATAAAGCATACAACGAGCTTCTTATTCTATTGAACGAAATCAAGATTTCAAATCCTGGAACGAAAGTGATTTCGGGATGGAGGCTATCCCTTAAGCCTAGTGTTTCGATAATGAAATAGGTCTTCTAGACTTTTGGGCCATGTATACACGCATTCAAGTATTATCGACCAGTAGTTTGTATTGATGAAACATTTTTTCATGGGAAGTATGATCATGTATTGTCAATTGTTTATTCTATGAATGGAAATAACTGTATTGTCCCATTGGTGTTTATGCTTGTCGACAAAGAGTCTGTGGAGACATAGGGTTGGTTTCTGAAAATATTTAAGCAATTTGTTGTCAATATTCAAGGGGGAGACAATTTGTCTGATTACAAACAGGCACTCAATTATCGATAATGCACTCGACAAAGAAGAAGTTAGTTGGAAGGAACCATTTATGCTTTAGAGGGAACCATTTATGGTTTGGAGATGGTGCATATCGCATGTCACTAGCAATTTTAATGCGGTGCATAATAACCAACTATGCAAGAAGCTAGCTACTTTTGCTGCTATGTAAGTATAGCCAAGGAAATTTGAGTATTTAATGGAGCAGATGTTGCAAATAAAGGAGGAAGCACCATCATAGTTCTTACCATTTAACGAGAGCAAATGGACGCTGTCTCGTAACGGTTTTTATTGGTACGGGTATATGATATCCAACATCGTTAAGAGCTACAATGCCGTTTTAAAAAGTTATAGAGGATTGCCCCTGACTTCACTTATCAAGAAAATTTTCTATAATTGTGTTGATTATTATGAAAGAAGAGTTAAGCAAGCGAGGAAGGGAATGGACGTGGAGCAAGTGAATACGAAGTATGTTGTAAAAATGCTTAAAATGTAGGCCAAGCGAGGTCCTGCTCATTCCATCAAGGCATATAGCCGTGAAAACGAGATATTGGAGGTGAAGACAAGTTGGAGGTGCGAGCCAAATGGAGTGATGAAAGGAGGCGGTTAAATACACATTGTAAATACGAATAGAATAACATGTTCATGTAGGAAATGAAAAATCTACAGAATCTCGTGCTCACATGTGATCAGGGCACTTAATTCTATTCGAGTTACTATTGGCCAATATATTGGGGTATAGTATACGTGGTCTCATTAATTAGATGTCTACGGTAAATATTTCATGCCAATAGGTGAAGAGTTGAATTGACCCCATCTTGATTATCCATTCCTCATACCTAATGAGAATTTGAAACATGGTTTAGGTAAACTAAAGAATAAGAGATACCATATAGTGATGGACTTGAGAGAGTTTGCTAATAAGAGCAGGTGTAGCGCGTGTAGAATCGAAGGACACAATAGGAGGAGGTGTCTTCAACTCAATAGAAACTGTATAGATAAATATATTTATGTTGTTTTCTTACATTATATTATATATCATATCATGTTATACTTTCATAAGTCAATGACATGACATATTTGTATTATTTTACAAGTTAAATGGATCCAAGACCGAATGACCCATCGATAATGCATAGATAAGGATGACATCAATCGCAAGACGTATGGGATTTTCGAGTATGGCTTGATGTTGATTCATTTGTGAAATTGTATAATTCAATAATTTTTAACAATTGTAATGAAAATGAATCTAATATTTTAAGGAGGTAAGCATACTACCGTTTATCGAGTGGAGTCGAGCATGTGAAAGGGCACAACACAAATACCATTTGATGATCACATGATCACTTACCTTGATGAAGCAAGTTTCCTTATGGTCGTACGATTGCCATTCATCTAGATCGACTGTTACCTCATTATGGCGTTAGTTGAGAGGTGGAGACCTAAGGCCCACACTTTCCATATAGCTTAAAGGTTAAAGACAATTACGCTCCAAGATATAAAGATACTGTTTGATGTTCGTGTGGATAAGGCTGCAGTGATTGGCCTACATAGTTAGTTTAACCTCAGGTTAATGGGAATCAAGTTACTAAACCTCTAACCCATAGCTGAGCACAAGGACTAGGGGGATTAGCACGATGAATCCTTCTGTTCTAACCAACCCCTGCCGAGGTCGAGTATTTCCCTGCTAAGTCACCTTTAATGCCGTGCCGTATGACCGCTCGTTATTCTATGGTATGTCGAGTTAGTGATTGTTCTCTAACACCAAGCCGACTAATAACTCGGTATCATCCTTATCGAAAAGCCGAGAGATAGAGAATCTGGACTGACTAAGCCATCCTTGCTCGAACAAACCTATTTGTCTGTACTTTTTGTCCATACTACCTAACAATCTCATTAATGTGGCATCGCCACATGTACAGTATCATATGTAGAATCTATAACACTAATGATTTTTTTCTTATATATTTATTTTTACTTTTTTATATCGTGTATATTGCTTTTTTAGGAAATATCCTCTTTGTCTTTTTCCTTTTGGGAAAATTGCCCTAACTTACGAGTATAAATACCCCTGTCCTCATAGCTGTAAAATATAGATTACCTTCAATATACTTGAGTACTTTCTTTTTTTGCGTAAACACCGTTTATTTACTCTCGGCATCACTCTTATCTTTTCCCTTAAGCAAGGTTAGGTGGTGAGTAACCTCATTAGACCAATTCGTACATCATATCGAATTGTGTTGTGAGTCTTCGGAAGTTCCATTGATGCGTTGTATCTATTGGAGCTATTCGTGGGTTTTGCTTACTACTTTCATTCTTCACTTTCACTCTTTCGCACTTTTCTCCATTAACCCTTTTGAAGTTTTTTGCAAGCTTGGACCCATCAAGTAATCGGCCTTATCTATTCTTAGTCGCAGTTAGCACCATCTTAATATTAGAGCGGAGGTTTTGTATGAACTATAGTTAGTTCTTGAAATTCTATTATACTCTATTTTGCGTACATGAAACAGAGTTAGTTATTGTGTTCAATTAACTGTTGTGCTATTAGTTGTTCACTTTCTGAAGTGTTTATTTAATTTCTAAATCTGTGAGGAAAAACGACAGACCTAAATGTAAATATTGGTACTAGTGATGATAGTGGAGTTGTCTACTATGAGCGTTAGTCTTAAGGAACTCGTAGAAGCACTGATAAGAGGCTCGATGAGGTAGCTAACCTCTTGGTAGATTTGACTCAAACTGTTCATACACTGTCTTGCTGACCCACTAAGGTCGCGCAAAACACTCTATAAGCTGCTCTACCAGTTCGAGGTGGAGGAGTTGGCGGACGAGTAAGGTGAAGGATAGACTTAAGAGAGCTTGATGAGGAGGAAGAAAAGTATTTTGAAGAGGAGTGTATACGAATTCCCAGAGCATCCGACCATGTGAAGTTTTGGATTTCGAGTCTCAATGGATCTGAGAATGATGACGAGTATCAAAATCGGGAAGAGAAGGTGGAGCGTGTGTTTGATTATCATCATCAATATGAGGATTATGAGAAAATAAGAACTGCTATGGTTGAATTCTCTGGGTATGCCGCCATGTGGTGGAAGAATTTTCAAGCCATGAAAAGACAAGAGGGGTATCGAGAGATTAATATTTGGCCTAAAATGAAGAGAGTGCTCAGAAACAGATTCATGCCAGAAACATAACTCTAAGATACTTTCACTCGGCTTCAGGAGCTGAGACAAGGAGGCTGAACTATTGATAAGTATGTTCAAAAATTTTAAATACTTATGATGCATTGCAAAGTGGAGGAAACATCAGCTTGAACAATCTCAAGGTTCGTTACCAGGTTGAGAGGAAACATTCAAGATGTTGTGGAACTCCAATGATTTGATACAATAGATGAAGCTATTAGGGTTTCCCAACCAATAGAGAGGTAAAGAAGGAGCCAAGTAACGACTAAAATGCCGACTAGCCAACCTGGTCAAGCAAGTTACCAAGCTCAGTCGAGTACAGAGCCGAGCAGAAAGATTAATGTAAAAGCCTAGCAAAAAGGCTAACCTAAAGATGTAGTTTCAATTCGAATGTATGAGAAAGGGCAAGAGTCCGACAGGAAGACCAACCAAATCAAGTACTGCAAGTGCCAGGGATTCAGATATATGACTACTCAGTGCCTAAACTGAAGGACGATGGTCATTAAGGGAGACATCCTGAAGTTAGAAGTAGAGAGTATGGATAAGGAACCCAAGGAAGAGATGGTACCTATCAAGAAAGAAAATGATGAGAAAGAACTAATTGAGGAGAACGTGTTTCTCGAGAACTTGGACTAGTTACTCATGGTTGTCCAGTGCACTATGAGCATAGAACCCTTACGAGAAGAGGAGTATAGAGAGAATTTGTTTCATACCACCGGTAAGGTAAATAATCAGATGTATGCTCTCATTGTAGATAGCGGAAGTTACACCAATGTGGCATCGCTTAATCTTATTTTCAAATTGAAGCTGTCGACAGTTGCATATCGCAGGCCGTACAAGTTGCATTGGTTGAATGAGAAAGGAGCATTATATATCATTTGGCAAATACTATTGTTGATCACTGATAACTCTGATTTTAAACGTATTTCACATGGTAATTTTATAGTATTTTCCTTACATTTTTTGTTTTCTTTAAAGAAATTGATACTTAATTGAGTAAAATTTTAATTTCAAGGTTTGAACGCGTTCTTGGATCGAAAAAGAAGAAAATGAATCAAGTTTCACTCAATTCGGATTTCAAACGAAGAAGTTATGAAGTTACACAGTCTAGGACATGACCATGTCCCAGGCTGTGTCCATGCAGGGAAATTGGCCAGGGGCAGAAAGTTACACGACTTGGGGACACGATCATGTCCGGTAAAGAAAACTAAAACCTTATAATACAGTATAAAAGGACATATTAGGTTTTTAAAAGACACAAGAGACATTAGAGAAGAGAAGAGACTTGAGGAGAAGGAGAAGAAAAAGGCGAAAGCAACACCGACTTCAAGATCAGAGAGATTTTTCATCAATCAAAGGGGTTTTTCATGTTTTATTTTATGTTTTTGATGGAATTCGTTTTTAGTTTCATTATGATAGCTTATAATTCGTGTATTTAGGATTATAGAACCTAAGGTTTCATGTGACTCTTGGGTTGATTTATAATTCTCAATAAAGTTTCTATCTTTATTGATTCAATTATGTCGTTTAATTGTTAATTGATATTTCTAGAATATCAATATATGATATTATGCATGTTGATTGAGAAATTACATGTATAATTAGATCTTTACATAATTGGAGAGAATTACATGCATACTTAGAGATAAGATACATGTTTCTTCCGAAAAGTTAATTATTTGTGTGGGAATTCATTATACATCAATGCAATTCTAAATTATATTACTAAGTGAAGAGATTCCAGTAAATAATTTAGGATTAAGGTTAATATGCTTGAGAAAGGTATTAACTTTAATTGTGAATCCCTCTGATCAAGAATAATAGAAATTGAATTGAATATATTTTAAGCGGTCACATGTTAAATACTAGGGGAAATAATTCCTAAATACGTTATTACTTTCTTGAAGTCGTTCTTAGTTTTATTGCTTTCTAAATTGCTTAATCAAGTCCCATAATTAGTTTAGTTTGTTAATTTCAGTATTTTTAATTCATTCAACTCATCATAATTTTCCGGTTAGATAATAAAGCTAAGGTTAATATTAGTACTCGAAGTCTCTGAGGGATCGACTCGGACTCACATCCGCTATATTAAAACTGATAGGTACATTTGCCTGATATCAATCACTATTGGGAATTACTCTGACTAGATTCTCTGTAACATATTGCCTATGTATGCTTCTTACGTGTTGCTGGGTAGACCGTGGTTATTTGATAGGACAATTATACATGACAGCTACAAAAATACGTATATGTTTGAGAAGGATAACCAGAAGGTTACGTTGAACCCAATAACACTAAGAGAAGTTCACAAGTTACAGACGAAACTTGCTTGGGGATTGAAGAAAGCTCTAGTGATGAGTTGAGCCAAGCTCTAAGAGCCTATCAATGCTGACATGCCGATCCTATTATTGGTCAGGCGACTATTAGAAATGAATGGGTGGGGTGAGCTTCCTTAGGAAATCAAGGAGCTGTTAGATGAATATGCCAACTTGTTCCCATAATAGTTACCTGAAGGGTTGCCCCTAACTTACAGAATAAAATACTGCATTGGCTTAGTACCTAGCATTACACTGCCAAATAAGTCAGCTTATCGAATGAATCCTGAGTAGGCTTTTGAGCTCCAATATCAAGTTAATGAGTTGCTAAAGAGAGGTTATGTAAGAGAGAGTCTCAGTCCTTGCACTGTGTCTGCATTTCTAGTGCCAAAGAAGGATGGACCTTGGCGAATATGTGTCGACAGTGAGGCCGTGAACAAAATCACGATCAAATATAGGTATTTGATCTCGAAGCTAGAAGACATGTTGGATGAACTAAGTAGAGCTAAAATTTTCAGCAAGATTGATCTTAAATTTGGTTACCATTAAATTCGCATGAGACCAGGAGAGAGTGAAAAACTGCGTTTAAGACTTGACATGGACTTTACGAGTAAATAGTCATGCTATTTGGCTTATCGCATACCCTGAGCACTTTCATGAGGCTTATGAATCATATGCTAAGACATCTTATTGGGAAGTGTGTCGTAATATACTTTGACGACATCCTGATATACAATGTTGACATACTGAGTAACTGTGAACATCTTAGAGTAATCCTGGATATCCTCCACGCCAAGAGATTATTTGGCAATTTAAAAAAAATGTTGTTTTTGGCTAGGAGGAAGTGGTATTCTTGGGCTACGTAATTAATGGAGGAGACTTACAAGTTGATGATGAAAAGATTCGAGCAATTGTTAGGTAGCTGACCCCTATTACTAATGCCAACGTGAGAAGCTTCCAAGGATTAGCTTTGTTTTATAGAAGGTTTATTAGGAATTTTAGCATCATTATTACGTTGCTTACTGAGCTAACAAAGAAGAACACCAATTTTCGATTGAGAGAAAGGGAGGAGAGGAGTTTTGCCAACATAAAAGAAAGATTAACCTCCGCCTCGGTTTTAGTACTACCTGACTTCAACAAAATTTTTGAGTTGGAATGCGACGCATCGAGCATTAGAATAGACGCTGTCCTAATACAAGAAGGCTAACCAATTGCCTTCCACGGTGAGAAGCTCCGAAGATCGTAGCTAAACTACTCTGTGTACGATAAGGAACTTTTAGCATCGATCCGAGCGATGCAAGTATGGTAACATTATTTATTGCCAAGAAAATTTGTCATATATACTGATTATGAATCGCTGAGGTACCTTCGAAGTTAAACTAAGTTGTCGAAGCGGTAGGCGAGATAGGTTGAATTCCTTGAGGAATTCAATTTTGTAATTAAGTACAAGCAGGAAAAGAACAATGCAGTTAAAGATGCTCCTTCAAGCAAACATGCACTTTTATTAGAAATATAAACTAGGCTGTTTAGGTTTATGAGTATAAAAAAATAGTACTCTGAAGGTCCACGCTTTGGACCAATAATTTCACAATGCGTGGATGGTAGGATAGTGGACAAGTATTATGTAAAGGATGGTTACCTATTCTAAGGGGGAAAATTGTGCGTATCGACTTGTTCTTTACAAGAATTATTAATCAGGGAAGTCCACAGTGAAAGACTTTCCAGACACTTTGAAGAGATGAGGACCTGTGAACTATTGAATGGTTGATTCTTTTAGCTAAGAATGTGGAGAGATGTGTGTTGAGTTGTCGAAAGCTGTACTGTGTGCAAAAAGGCAAAGTGTCAAGTCAAACAAGGAAAAGTAATGCCCCTACTTGCTTCAACAAGGCCGTGGATTAAATTGAGCATGGACTTTGTTTTTGGATTACTGCAAACTGCCCGAGGTAAAGATTCTGTAATGGTCATCGTGAATTGGTTCAGTAAGATGGCACACTTTATGACTTATACCAAAACTAACGACGCTTCAGCTATTACTTCTCTTTTCTTATAGGAGGTTGTGCGAATACACCGCGTGTCGAGAAATATAGTATTCGATAGAGACCCAAAGTTCTCGAGCCATTTCTAGAGAACCCTGTGGCGTCAGTTGGGAACCAAATTACTCTTCAGTACCTTATGTTACCCCCAAACTGGCAGCCAAATAGAAGTAGTTAATTGTACTTTGGGTTTACTACTTCGAGCTACAGTAAGCAAGAACTCGGTTGATTGGGACATCTGCCTACCAGTAGTCGAGTTTGCCTATAACCAAATTGTACATGACACCACTAAGCAAACTCCCTTTAAGGTGGTCTATGGATTTAATCCCGAGTTACCCTTCGACTACGCCCCTATATCAGCACTTGCATAAGAGGACCCTAATGCTACAACCAAAGCACAATCTCTTCAGCACATCTATGACAAAGTCATTCAATACATTGACCAAGTTGTTAGAATAATGTGAGAAAAGACCAAAGGTAGGTTGGCCAAACAATTTCAATTAGGAGACTTGGTATGGTTATACCTTAGCAAGGAATGGTTCCCGAACAAGAGGAAAAATAAATTATCTGTAAGAGCGGAAGGACCTTTCAGAATCCTCCAAAAAATCAGTGACAACGCCTATAGGTTGGAATTGCTTAAGGACTGTGGGGTTTCTGATACCTTCAACATTGCTGACCTCAGTCCATATCAACTTGATGGAGAATTAAGCAAATATCATTTGGATTTGATCCCAAATCCAAAACAACTCGAAGAGAATGATGAGAATCAGGTTACCAGATATCTGATTCGCAGCCGGACCTGAAGACTAGAGGGGCTGGCATAACGAATCCTTCTATTTCAATTAACCTCTATCGAAGTCGAGTACTTCTTTGTCAAGTCACCTTTAATGCCATGTCATGCTATATGACCACCCATTATTCTATGGTATGTCGAGTTGATAATTATTCTCTAGCGTAGAACCAACCAATAACTTACTATCATCCTTGCCAAGAAGTCGAGAAATAAAGAATTCGGACTAACTAAGTCATCCCTACTTGGATAAGCCCATCTATCCATACTTTTTCTCTACATCCCCTAACAACTTCGCCAAAGCAGTATCGCCACATGTACAATATCATATGTAGAATCTGTAGCACCAATGATTGTTTTCCTTGTATATTCATTTTTATCCTTTTGTATTGCGTACATTGCTCTTTAGGAAATATCTTTTTTGTCTTTTCCCTTTTAGGCAAGTTGCCCTAACTTACGGGTATAAATACCCTTGTACTTATAGTTGTAAAAGGCAAATTATCTTTAATACACTTGAATACTTTCTTCCTTGAGTAAACACTATTTATTTATTTTTAGCATCACTCTCATCCTTTCCCTTAAGCAAAGTTAAGTGGCAAGTAATCTCATTGGACTAATTCATGCGTCATATAAAATTGTGTCGTGAGTTCTCGGAAGTTCCATTGGTACGTCATATCTTTTGAAGTTGTTCGTGGGTTTTGCTTACTGTTTGCATTCTTCATTTTCACTCTTTTACACTTTTTCCAATTAACCCTTTTCGAGCTTTCTACAAGCTTAGACTTATCTAGCGACCGACTCTATTTGTTCTTGATCACGGTTCTTACCACAAATAACTAGGGGATTGCTAGGAGACTACCCCACTGATAGTACTAACAAAGGGGGGCGTATTAGTTTAGCTTGGTTATGAAACAAATTTAGCATACTTCCTGCAAATGCAGATGAGAAGATTGTTCAGTAGTACACCTGTACATACATCTTACAGTTATTGGGTAGTTTTTTTTTTTTTTTACCAATAAATCTTTTTCTCTTATCCACATGATGTTCCTACTTATAATATAGTATTTCCTACATGTCACGACGTTTAGTTCGGGATTAGCTAGTTTACCTTAGTTGTATCGTCAACTATGTGGAACTACACAATCAAGAGCATAAGAAATTAGAAGCGCCGTTATACAACTGTAGATATGGGCATGGGATCATTTCCCCCACATTGCACCATTAACTGGGTTTGACTTTATCATATAAGAGGGGTTACCACTAGCTGTTAGGTGGGTTATATCACGAGACACTACACACCATGCTACGTACATTGTGGATGCATACTGAGCTACATTTTATTTGTGGATGAGTCGACAGGTATGTACTTTACTTACAAATGCATTGTAGGTCATGTGAGAACCATACCCGAATGACCTTATTAATTTCCTACCCTCGTTTTGCAATGCCGGTCGAGCTATCTAGAAGGCCGAGGTACCACTGATCTGCTTTTAAGTTGTTAAGTTTTATTTCCTCGACCATGTCATACAACAATTTGGAGGCCTCCAAACAATACTGATAGTTATTAATATGAACGAGGAGCTATATCACATCGACTTTAGAAGTAGGACAGATATAGACTAGTCAGTCATGTATTAGGGATACATATTGACTTGGGTAAACTGCTACATGTGAGTTGTTTGTAGTCAAAGGCCAAAGAGTGTTGATCCAGCTTACTATGACTAGTATAGAGAGCACACGCGTCAATACATCACCCATCATGGGGCAGTGATGAGACACATTGTAAGCCTTCCTTCCATTTATCTTATGGTTTTTTACAAAGCAAAGTGCATAAACATAACATTAACTGTTTCATTAACTATAAGCGGATACTTTACATCGGGCAAGGCTACTAGATGATGTCGACACTACTCATCATATCATTGATGATAACCTTCACCATCTTGAGAAATACGGTGGGTTGATATTATTTCTTAACCAGCCAGTTGATCTAACTCCTGTACCTACCTCTAAATCGTATGCAGGTCCTAGAGTTCGCATAAGAGGACATCGACCAATACAGGCACGTAATTAGGGATATGGTGACGATTTTATGGCATTGGGATCTCACCATTCCATTTACTTGGGCAATATTGGTAACGGTGCATCACCTGCTAATCCCTTCAGTTTTGGCCATACCTTATTCAACACACCATATGTTTACGAATGGATGTATTCACAACAAACACTGTAACTCCTCATAAACGTTGTATAAGTTGGCCTAAAACATTACACATATGGGAAGCTATCACCCAATTACCATTGTCACTGCCTACTTCAGTTCCTCATATAGATTTCACTGATGCTCCTCCTCAACCATCGAAAGGACTGTCCACTCGCAAGTCATCATTATTAGTTCATTTCAGAAAACAATTAACTAGCTTTAGGAAAAAGTGGTTGTAAATAACTATATTTCTATTACTTAGTTTGATTATTATGTATTCTCGACATCTATTACTCAATATGTAAATGGTTTTTGTAAATGGTGTTTTGTATTATATTGATATTCACTTACTATTGATAGTTTACTATATTTATACTTTCTATATATTATACTTGCTTTTAACAAGTTCGGTTGGTAGTTTAGTGACTCATTTAAGCTAATCTGCTACGGTAATACTTTTTGTAGGTAATACACTAAATGAAAAAAAAAGAAGCATCAGCATTAATTAAAATAAACAAAATGTTAGTTGGAAACAAAGAAGATACATGCTTGAATTGCGCCTTGTTAATTATACTGAATGCACACTCAAGGGAGAGTGTGAATTAAACTTAGGGGCAGAATAGGCAACTGGCTGTCGTATTGAAAGTACTTAGCTATGAGGAGTTAATACTTAGCCAAGAGGAGTATGAAGTGTAAACTGAAGGTAAGTGGTAGTGACATTGAAGGCACATGGTAATGACATTGAAAGCATGCTTAAGGGCCGAGTAGAGTTGTTATCACTCAAGGTATGCTCAAGGCTTGGGTAGGTAGGGTTACTAGCATTAAAGGTACGCTCAAGGGATACACCTTCTTACTAAGACTAAAGGTGCATCCAAGAAATGTGTCTTTAGTTTCAATAAGGAAGGTACGATCCTAAATTGCGCCTTCTATAGTAATATTGAAGGCACACGCACAAAGTACACCTTTACTATAAAAAATCTATGCATAGTATAGATGTGTGCCTTCATTACACCATTTTTATAAAATTTACTTGAAACACCTTATTTTCGTACTATTTTTTGACAATTGCACTATAGAAGTACAAAACTCTTTAGACAATCATCAAATGGAATTGAATCTATATGAAGCGGATCTCGATGAAGGAAGGAGAGATGAAGAGGAGGAGGAGGAGGATGACATAGAAGAGAGAGAAAGTTCACGAGCTTACCATTGTTATGGTTTAGTATTAGGTCCAAAATGGGTTTCAGATTGAGGATGATAGAAGCTATCTTTGTCTTTTTCATAACATATTCCTAGTTATATTCATCTATGAAATATGTGAAACAAAGTAATATTAATGGTAATACACATTTCGACCTTACTACAACTGCAATTCTATTACGACCTTATTCCATTTACCAAACTGATTGGATTGATACTATTTATATACCATGTGGACTATTATTATCTTAACAATAATATATTATGTAATATCAATTATTTTCTTACCAATCAACCTGACCCAATGAATTATACACCTTAATTGCAAGGAACAAAGAAGTAGAAATTTAACACTCCATTGTCATGGAAGTGGGCGTACTCTCAATGACATCCTCTCAAACCAGTTTTCTCAAACAATGCGAACCCTTCTCTCTAGTCCTCATATCCGAAAGAAAAGATTAAAACCAATTGGACCTCTTGAATAAGAAGTTGAAAATGAGCAATAATTTACACTAAATCAGATTGATAGCTATTATCAAATTGATAATAATAAAAAAAAAGCAGCATCAACTTGCGGTCACCAAGGAAATGAGTAATCGATCAAGAAAGCAAAAGCATGTATCATATAAAGATTCAGTGGTATATAAAATATCGAATGCATATGCTTTGTATTTCAATCTACACGAGCTAATAGACATTGATGACGACACAACAACAGCAACAAATTAGTTGCATTTTGATCAATTTCTCTAACAGCTTAAGGAGAATAATGGTATTCAAGAGAAGCTGGGTATGCATATTATATCTCTTCCACAAAATTTAAAACAGTAACTCCATAAGTCATGGAAAAGTTCATTAATCATAAAGTTATATGGTCAATCACTGGGTTATCAAAATTCTTTACATCAAATTAAGAAATCTATGGAAATTTGTTGCACACTTTGATATGATAATAATGGGTTTTAGATATTATATTATTACTTTCACCTCAGAAGAAGATTTGAATCATGTAACTAAAACCGGCCCTTGGTTTACAAATGGTTCTAATTCATCTCGAAGACATTAAGACATTACAAGGGGAAATCATACCATCTCACTAAGTCCTTATGGTGAAGATAGCGATTACAAAGATGGAGGGATTGATTACTCTTATGAGAGTAGGATAGACAATTCAGACAAAAAGGGAATTTGCAGTGGTACTATCAATAGTTCTATCATTAGTGGCCATCTATCCTTTCAAGACAATGAAGTAATGAGAGAAAACATTGAGAATGGTAGTCTACAAAATATACAAAATAACATACGTAATGATTCCAAAGCACCTGTTGCTAGCAATATATTACCTCAAGAAAAGACAAACGTTGTAGAGGATGTCTTTACACTAGTTGACACAAAAGAGACACCTAATGGTTTTGTACTGCATATTCACCAAGTCATGGTTGAAAACGATGAAGTTATATTTTACATACAAATCTAACGCATGATAGAATTGAACATCGCTTAAATTTACCAAGGCGAGTAAGAATTTTCATTTGGAACGTTTGAGGTTTAAATACTCCAACAAAGTAAGATGAAGTATTGTAAGCCTTTACAAAGTTTATGTCAAATATGGTTGTGCTTTTGGAAACAAAAATGACTAAGGTAGCAACTTATATATTCTAATATTTGACATAGTTACACGAGCATACTATTGTAGAGGCAAAAGGTTATAGTAGAAGCACGATCTTACTTTGGAATAGACAAATTTTGGATATCTATATTCTCAAAAAGACTTTCTAGGAGGTAAATATTCAAACTCAGGCTAGAAACACAACTTTCTCTTGGTATTTTTCATCCATTTATACATTATCAAATCTAAATGAAAAACATATGCTTAGAGATAGTTTTGTCCATCATGTAAGTTTAGTAAATAATAAGCGTTGGTGCATAATGGGTGATTTTAATGATGTAATATCTAAAACCGAATGTTAGGGTGGCAATTTCCTTAAAAATAGAACATTTTTATATGCTAGATGCATGAGCTTATGTAGGTTAATTGACATGGGATATGTGGGCGTTCCTTATACTTAGTTAAATAAATAGAACTTAACTATCTTAATATAAAGAAGATTAGACTAAACATGGTTTAATTAAGCGTGGCACACTTTAAATTCAAATGCTAAAGTCTTTCACTTGCCAAAATAGCCTAACGACCATAAATAACTTTTATTAAATACATATCCTACTTTCGTTACATCTAGGTAACAAAGGCCATTTAGATTTTAGCTTATTGGTTTTTAGATAGGTCATGTTTCAAACTAACTAAGGAAATTTGGGATGTATCGGAACATAATATTCTAATGACTATTGAAAAATTACCTAATTTCCCAAGAGGCTGGAACGGGAGGGTATTTGGTATTGTCCATTGTCGGAAGAAGACAATATTAAAAAGGCTAAAAGGAATTGAAAAAAATTTATCTCACTCTCCTTCCTTATCTCTCATTGAGCTTAAGAAAATTTTGAAAAGTGAACCGGATAATATCTTATACAGAGAGGAATTGATTTGGAAGATGAAGGCTCGTACAAAAAGACTAAAGGATGGTGAGAGAAATATAAAATACTATCATTCCTTAGTGTAAAATAGAAGAGCAAAAACTCAAATTGAAGGCCTTTAAAACGATGAAGGATAATGGATTTATGATCATAATGAAATATCGAAGATGATTCTTGATTATTTTCAAAATTCTATACTAATTCTAAGTATGCTGTAATGAGAACGAATCCAATAGATGAGGCAGAAGCTTCGGGGCTTAATGCACAGTAGATAACATAACTAGAGAAGGTAATCAACCAATAGGAGATTTATCATACTCTTAGTCAAATGAACTCTAAGTAAGTATAATTAAGGATTTTAGACCAATAAGGTTATGTGATACAATCTACAAAATTCTCATAAAGGTTCTTGTTAACAAACTTAAAACTATGCTTGATGATTTGATTCATCTAGTGCAAGCTAGTTTCATCGTAAGAAAAAAAAGGTAGCTAATAACATTATTCTTATCAATGAAATTTTGAACGCATTTAGAAAGAAAAATACAAAAAAAAAAAATGGATGATGATAAAGGTGGATCTTGAAAAAACATTTGATACAATTGAATGGGACTTTATTTATTTGATACTTTAAAGCTTACACTTTTCTACAAGATGGATAAATCTCATTAATTCATGTATTGTCACAACTTTAATACAAGTCTTTTTTAATGGTTATCTAATGGAAACTTTTAACCCAAGTAAAGGAATTAGGCAAGGTAATCCTATATCACGTTACCTATTTTATACTTGGCATGGAGTTCCTAAGTAAATTGATTAAAAGAAAGTTAGATGGGGATTATGGGAAGGTTTTCAACTGAAACCAAGCGAATTGTCTATTTCTTATGTGATGTTTGCAAATGATTTGGTGTTAATAGTAAGGGCTAATCATGCAAATGCAATAATTATTAAAGAAACTCTAAATCAGTTTACTGAGCTTGTAGGTTTGAAGCTAAATTCCCAAAAATCCTAAGTTATCTTTTATAGAAATATATCAAGAGAGGAAAAGGACGAAATTGTGGGAATTCTAAGAATAAAGAAGACTAATAGTTTTGGGAAGTATTTAGGTTATCTACTAATAAATGGCAATAAGCTAAAGGCCAGCCAATTGAATGACATTATTGAGAAAGCACATAGGAAATTATTAGGCTATAAGGCGAGACAACTAAGTATATGTGGCTGAATTGTACTAATCAAATCTTTCTCATAAGCCTTATTAATATACTATATGCAAATAGTTACGCTTCTTCAAAAGATTTTATTTAGATTAGAACACATTACTAGAGACTTTCTGTGGAATGGCACAAATAAAACACACAGGATACATTGGTTGAGTTGGAAAACAATTATAAAGTTGAAAAAACCTGAAAGATTAAGATCGATAGATTTATTAAAAAAAAAGGGCCTGTACACACAAAAGATGCTGGGAATTTAGAAATACGTACGTCACATGGGCTAATCTAATAAAAGCAAAGCATAAAAGGATTAAGGAAAATCAACGAATACCTATAATTTGTTCATCTTCAACCACAGTTAAAGAACTTAGTGAAAATAACAAATTTTTTTAGAATAATGACATGGTTATTTTAGGTGATGGAAGAAATGTAAATTTCTGGAATGAGAAATGACAGGGGATCTTAAAATGATGCATATTATTCAAGGTCCTTTAACTAAAAGTGCCTCAAATCTTTCTGTTGTAGATTGCTTATTATCCCCATATTAATGGGGTTGAACTAGGTTGGGGCTTCAAATTTCTGAATTGATAGTTAGCCACATAGGTCCTAACTTACTAATTTCTTCTACAGATAAAAAGGAAAGTCTATTACATTCTAAAAACTCAATCAAACTTTCTGACATTTATAGTCTCCTTGAGGAAGCTTAAGATGAATGTAAGGAAAATTGGAAGTAGATTTGATAATCTCCTTTTCCCAAAAATTAAGCTTCTACTTTGGAGAATACAACATAATAGCTTGCCTACCTCTGCTAATTTAAGAAGAAGGAAACTAAAAGAGGATGCTAGTTGTTAAAGATGTGAAGAAAGAAAAGAAGACCTTTTGCACACTTTGCATTTATGTAAAAAAAAAATATAGTACATCACCAAGCTATGGCAAAAAGTTTGGATAGACAATAAAAAAGTTTAACGCAATATATTATAATAGATCAAGCAAAATTGTCATATCAGAAGATAAAATCTATCACAGATACATCCACCTAAAGCCTTTACTTTTGGCTTTATGTTATGGATATCGTGGTGGTATAGAAATCAAGTTTTGATAAATTTAAAATCTTTGGATCGAGAGAATTGCGAAATTATCAGGAAATTAAGTCATAAATGTTGGACTCATATGAGAAATGAAAAAAAAAAAATTATATGAATTAAAAGCAATTCAAATTAGATGGAGCCATTCTAGAAGTAATTGGGTGAAGCTAAATATCGATGAGTCTGTAAACTTAATTACAAGGTAAGCTTATATTAGAGGAGTAATTTGTTACTCCAAAAGGAGATGGTTAGTAAGGTTTATTGTCAAACTAGGTTGAAAAGACATTGTGGCAACAGAAAATTGGGCTAGATTTTAGGGCACTCATTATGCCTATCAAATAACTATCTAAATGTAAAAATTGAAACATATTTGATGTAAAACAGTTATTGTCATCCATTGAGCATTCTAAACTTAAATATCTCTCGATTCTACTCCATTGTAGGGAAAAGGCATAACTATTGGATAGAGTAAGAATCAAAGTGATTCTACGTAAAGCAAATTGAACGGTAGATTGGATGGCTCGTTTTGCTATTGTACATCAAGAAGCTTATCAAATTTTTGAAGAAGTGGCATCTGCAAATTTGTAAAGAATGTTAAATCAAGACTTATTAGGATATGGTATGGAGAAGACCATAAGGAGAAAAAGAAACTTACCTTCAGTGTTTTTGAGATGTATTTTACCTTAAGTAATTAGGGTTATGTGTTTTGTTAGAAGACCATCCATATGATTAGGTTTAATTATGGTTTAGTCTATAAAAGACTCGGACATGTAAATGTACTATTATTTTACTTTAATATAATATATCATCCTATTTATCAAAAAAAAAAAACCTCACCTAATTTTGTAGGTTATGATTCAATTAACGTGATATTTTATGCTTAGACATGAAAGAGTTAGACTTTAATTAGGTATTAGACGATTGTAATAGATAAGGATGCGAAGCATAAAATAAGAAAAACACATTGCTATTAAACATGCCGTATGGTTTCCAAAACAATTACCACCTATAATTTCTATATATCATATTATCAATATTTTATTGGTATTTGTCTACTACATGTGTATAACTAATCTTGTAAAAATACTGATCGAACCGGTTCAATTGTAAACCGATCACTAATACAGTCCAGTTACTTCTTAAAACTATATGAACTCAAACCTAATGCCACATTAGTAGGTTGCTCAATTGAACTGCTAAATTGATCAGCCCAAAAGATTAGACCAACATTTTGAGTTCTAAAGTTGCATTGATTTAGTGTATGAAATGACTTTCAAGCCAATGATCTGAATATGGGCCAAGCAGATTGTATTTACAAGCAATTGTCAAAGGATTGTTTTCCAATAGGAGGGATGTGGGACTACTCTACCTACTGTCCATAAGATTCTGGTAATAGAGTATAAGAGGTTGGGCTTTGTGCTTGAGAAAGAGCCTGCAAACTAACACATGGTGAGGGACATTGGGTGGTTATCTACGTAACTATTTTGATACTTAAATCAGTACTTTTGTGCGTGTAAAGAGAGTAAGGATGCTCAAATATACCTTGAGTGTATAAAAAGTCTAAGTGGTTTACTGTTGCGATGCAGATTAATATTTATGGAGGAGGGCTCCTGGAATTTAAGGGACTAATTGTAGTGCTTTGGCATGTTTGCACGTCATGAGTAGTGGGGGTATGCTTATCTATCATGGTTGAATTTGTTGGGTTATGGTTGTTGACTTGGTCTTCAAGTCTTATCCTCTGTTTTATAATCGTTGTGAGCCATTATGACTTGGTAGGTTGTTTAGTGGGCTTAGGTCGAGGCTGGTTAGGAGAATAATGGAACCAAACCAATGAGTTCGAGCTAGGTCATGAGTTTAGGTTATTTGGTACGGACTTGAAGGGCCTTAGTTTAAAATATTTATCAATTTTATTTGATCAATTGTACTTGATAATTTAAACATCTTTGTTCCACATTGTTATTTACCACATTTTCATGAGCATATCACTATAAATCGCCGAACACATTACAAATGCATATACTTGATTCATTAAAAAATGAAATTGTAAGTATTATGTGATTATGTATTAAACAAAGATCAACCATAAGCAAGTGGGTTGCATGATATTAGCATTTTTTTTACTTTTTTATGATTGGTCATTGAGATTTTTATCATATTAAAATTTAAAACATATAAATTTTCACTTATCTTCGATTCTCTCTAGTGGGTCCACAGTAACTCATGTGATATTAAGATTTAGATGTAGGAGTTTGGTTTTAGCATATCTTGTGATCATCTCTTGAAAAAGTATGAATATTTAATATTTTCATCTCCAGTATTAATTCTAATTTATACAATTATTAATACTTATTTTATTTTTATTATACATTTTCATTAAAATTGATTGTTATTTTTTATGATTAATGAATTTTATTTTTTAAAAGTTAAAATTGAACTATGTTATTATTTTTATCCATTTCAATTCAACCTTTTCTTCCTTGACTCTAACTTATATAGGTCAATCCTTCAATCCGAATGGAGAAATCAAAGCAAACATGATGCAATGGGCGGAGAAAATTGAATAGATAACGTTAATTTTATTTTGATCGCATCTATATGCAGGACACGTGTTGCATTTTTACTGATGGACAAGTTAGGGCAGGAAACGGAACCAAGACAGGTAATTTGCGTCCGTTGAGAGGCGAACCAGCGTTAGGATTTCTTCCGCGTCCCCAAGAATGGCGGTAGTGTCAGACATATTTCATATTTGCCATTTTGGGGGGAAAATTAAAGGTCAAAGCATTGCAATCAACATTGAACCGGACCGACCCATTTTTCATAGCTCGAACCGAACGGTATGAGAAGATGAGAAAAAACCGAACTTTGCTATTCAAGAACCCTTCAGCCCTTTTCTTCACTCCTTACCTTGACGAAACAGTAACACGAGAGGAAAGCAGTGAGTGCAGTTCCAGCGACTGAAATGGAGTCGAAATCAGTAGGCACACCGAGACGACTAAAGGGTCACAAGGCCACAGCCACCTGCTGTATATCCTCACGCGACAGGCCTGGTGTTGTCGCTACTTCCGGCGAAGTATTGATTTCTTTCTCCGCGTTTACCATACTAATTTCACTATGTATTTGGTATTTTAGGGTTCATGGCTGTTTGAATTTTGATTTATACAGGATGGTTGCATTTGCTGGTTTGATATGCGCTGCAAGGAAGTTCAACTTGTTATGGAAGTCGAAAACGAACCCATTTCGTCTCTCTGTTTCAAACCTGGTTAGTTTAGTTTATTTTGTGTTTGTTTCGCGGAAAATTATTTTTCGGGTTGTGGTTTTGCGTAGTCTGCTCTTTATAGTTGTTGGAAATTTCGCTGTGCTACTCTGATGATGATGGCGGTAGTGTTAACTTGTGGTGGTCAATGGTGGAAAGTGATGCAGACTGTCCTTAGGGCCAGTTTGTGATGGTTGTTTTGTCGTTAGTGTAAATTGACATTGAGTTCGGGGAAAAAATAATTCGTGATGAATATTTTCATTCGATTGAAGCTGCTTTCCTTTAAGGGAAATTGAGGGAAAAATTCATGCATGACCAAACCAGTGTTTTAGTTCCCAATGTGGGAACGTATTTCCTATGACTCCTACGTTGATTCAATAAATATATTATAAAATTGCATTCATAGATTCGATAACGATATGTCAAGACCAGAAGTTGTAGAGAAATGACATGTGAAGAAGTAGAAGATAGGTGGATGCAGAAACTCTTATCCAGGGATTTGATTATAAAGAAAGTAAGTGTGAACTTGACCCAATATGCTATACTTGTAGTGATTAGTCACTGCCACTCTATGATTTTGATTGGTTTAACCTGAAATTGGGATAGTTTTTTCATCTTCAAAACATTTTCATAAAAAGTATCAATTACTTAAGTAATAGGAAAGCCCTTGCTTCCATTGAATCCTTTACTCTTTTTCTAAGCTAAGGTTCAGTTTTACATTGTAGTTGTTTCGATGGTGGTAGTGGTTATTGCTAATTTTTTCTTTGAAAATTTTGTAATTTTGATATTATTGATAAGAATAACATTGTCCTTGAAAGGATGCACTTTTCTGCTTCTTTTCTTTTTTTTTCCCCTTTTTTTGTGTGTATTAGAACAATTTACATATTTAAGAAAATAACGGTTGGTCTAATGATCATATTGGACAATGAAAACTCACAAGAACAAAATTTCTTGGATGCTTTTTGGTGATTTTGTATATAATGAGGATAAAAGGAAGTTTGTATTCTATCTTATTCAACTTCAAATTGGCTTCTAATGAGGTTGCACAAAGAAATAATTAGTGTAGAAGTGGAAAATGCAGAAATTGATGCGTAGGGTGAGAATAGTGGGAACAAAATAGCTACTTTTGATAGTTCTGAAGGATCATCTCCCCAGAAATAGAAGCAGGTATAATAGTTTTTGTGGAACTTGTAGGGAATTGATGTCTGCATGTGGGAAAGTATGCTCCCTGTCATGTCTCCTAGTTGACTTTGATTATAACAAAACATATGAAGTGCTATCTAACAAAGTTTATTGAGTGAACAGTTGAATTGTGAAATGTAAAAGCACATCCAAGCAAGTGTAGGAGTCAGTCTTAACACTTGTAAAACCATCAGCGATGTGTCCCTCTTCATTGTTGGAGTAGTAGGGTAGATGGATAATTTGCAGATCTAAGGCCTTCTAAAAATGTTACTTCTTAGTAAAAGCACACAAAAATGCAATTGGTAACAAGCTTATTAAGCTTACAGTTGATTATGAAATGTAAAAGTGCATCAAAGCAACTGTAGAAGCCAGTCTTAATGCTTGTAGAACCATTAGCAAGGTGACACCATTCATTGTAGTTGTTGTAGAAGAGATGAAAAACTTAGTAATGTTAGGCCTTCAAAAATGTTACTTCATAACTGCATAAAATGCAATTGTTAATGATTTCTATTGAATATTTTTTGGGTAAGATAATTTTCTTTTTTCTTTTTCTTTTTTTCTTTTTGGGTAAGAATTCCCATTGATTATTGCTTCATGGTATATTGTGTGAGAAAGTAAACAGTCTTGGATCAACAAATTCTTCTGTGATTAGCTGTTTTCACGAAGGTTACTGTGGTTTTATCTTTTTTCCCTTAATCTGCGTCTTTTATTATAATTTAGAAACAATTTTCAGGAAATGAAGATATTATATATGCTCCATCAGGAAAGGAAGTTAAGGGCTTTGATGTGCGTCTGGCAAGTACAAACCCTTGCAACTCATAGTGACCTCATTTTGCTGTATGATTTTTTTGGATAAGAATTTTCTGTATGATGTGCTCTTACTAAATTGAAGGTTCCCATGTCCAGATATGTTATGCAAATAATATATTGGTATTGGAGATGATTTTCCAATTTATCTTTGAGTTCCATCTAGTTTTTTTCAATGTTGTAGTATCCTGCACACATATCGAACAGCTTTCTGTGGCATTAGAAGGTAGAATATTAAATTGCGGCCAATTTTCTTTGATGATCACGATGATGTCTAACAAATCTTTTTTTTATTTTTTTTTAAAGGGTTCCTCATGGAAGCCATTGGAGTCATACAATTACAATAAAGAAGAAGTTAATCAGGTAAGTTAACATCTAATGAACATGTTTGCTGATCTCATGTAACATATGTTTATTATGAAAAGAAGGTCTCTAAATATAACATTTAATGAATATATATACTGAACTCAAGTAAAATATGGTCATAATGAAAAGGAAGTTTGTGAATATAAACCTTTTCGTGATTTCTTGACTTTTGAACATGTTATGGATCATCTTTTGTTTTGATTGGTTTAAACCTCTTTCAACCACCCCTTTCCCCTTCCCCTTTTTTTTTTTCCATTTAAGAATTTTTTTCCCTCCATTCAGTGTGTAAGACTGAATAGTCTTCTTGGAGCTTCTTTTCTTTGAGAATGACAAAGTCAAAGAAGATGACATTCCAAGTCTTCTTTTCTTTGCTTAGATTCTTCTTGGAGTAGAATTTTATTAAGTAGAGCCATTGCTGATAATACTTTTGACCAATTTGGTTTGATTTTGATGTGAATACTTAAATTAAAAACTTTTAAAAGTTTACTCCTTGTATAACCATAAGATTTTTGGGTAAGGTATATAATCCTAAGATTGATAGTTCTCTGACAACCTTGTTAATTTACTTTATGCTATCTATCTTGTAAAGCTACTCTAAAAGCTTTACCCTGGACATGAACAGTCGAAGCTTTTAGCTATGGCAAATTTACTGAAATGCATTTCCCTTCTTCCTGTTCCTTTACTTATTAAACGAGTAATTCTGCTAGGGCAATTGAGAATGCCAGCTTTTCCGTGGTGCAGATCACATGCAGCTCTAATTCAGGATTTCTTGCTGCAGCAGATGATGGTGGTGAAATCAAGGTACCCTTAGTGATCCTTGTACTGGCGGTAGTGTTTTCAGTTTTGTGGTTGATCTATTTACTATAGGGTCAGATTTGGTTGCCTGTGCTATCTAATTTACTAGTGTTGTTATTGAGAGCCTTGTCATATTTTGAAGATGATATCCAAAAAAAGTAAAAGGGAATCATGGCTTTCAATTCCCTAAAGTAGTATTAACCAGTGGGGGAAGGTAATTAAGTTTCAAGAAATTGGAAGAGATTTGTTCGTATTCTTTTTATTATTTTGCCTATAGTAATAAAGTATGCTTTCTATAAAAAATGGCCAAAATATTTCATATGAGTAGATGCATATAGGAATATTTCACCATGAGATCTTATTCCATGGAGTAAAAAAGTCCTACATGTTTTATATGAATAGATCCATATAATTGTTAAATTTGAATCACAACCAAGATATCTAAGAGCTTAGTCATGTAAAAGGAGGCTTAATTTGCAGGTGCTCAATAGTTTCATATTTACTCTTTTAGTACTCACACTCTCTTGAGAGCTAAGGTATTTATTGACATCTAGCAAATGAAAACATCAAATAGACCTAAAATGATAGTGTGGGGGTTCAAACTCATTCCTTCCCAATAAAAGAAAAATGTTATGAATTTAGATTCACAATGATCTAATTGAAAAGCTTTTGCTTATAAGTAATCGTGTGGTTTTGTGTCTGTTCTTTTAATAATTTTTATTTTAGATTCCTTTATCTGTGTATTAATTTCTGCAGATGGGAACAGATCTAAGCCTGTCTCTTAATATTGTAGATGTTCTTTTCTTAAGGGTGTGTGCTGTTGATGGGCATTCTTAGCTATATGTATCTTTTCCAAATACTACCGTTCCTACATGGCAAAGAGACTTGGATTTTTGAAATGATGAGAAAGAAAATCTTTGACCCATTCTGGGTGTATTTGTTCATGGAAGATGTAATGATTTCCCCCTTCTAGAAAAGGCTGTCATTTTATTTTCATGGATATTTCTCATTGTTGTTAATCGCTATTACTGTTTATTGACTTTTATCTTGGCCTACAACATCCACTCATATTAAAGAGTTATTTGTCATAGAACACTACCGATTTTGCTATATATAATATTTGACATTTGTAAAGCTTTTAGAAAAGTTTGGAAATGCTTTTCAGAGAACAAATTCACCCGATTTGCATTTCTACTTAAAATGCATATCTTTCAACTTTGTATCTTGGATTGCAGCTGGTAACTATGTCTTCCTTTATAGATCATTGACATTCGGCAACAGTGTCTTTACAAGACATTAAGATCTGGCCATTCAAGTGTATCCTTTTTCTTATAGAGCTTCACGTCGGTTTTACCAAAATAAAGGTTCCCTGTCGATTACATGTGATTATTAGATTTGTTTGTGGTCCTTTTAATATTAGGCTATGAAGTTTTATGTCCTTGACTCTATCATAGATATGCAGTGGTGTACAATTTCTTCCATGGAAGCCTTGGGAAGGTACTTGAGCATATTACTTTAATATGCATTTTAATTTGCTCGAATAGTTTCATTGCAAATCCTGACTTCATTTGGTCCAGATTCTTGTTGAGTTGGTGCATGGCATGAACCTATGAAACATATTCCCTACAGTTTAGTAAAAATGTCCAAGTGAAGGCTGTCAATTATTGCGTCCTTTTCCTTTCTTTATTTTTCCTTTTTTTTTTCTTCACTCTCTCTATAATGGAATGATCATGACTATTTCTTAAGCTATTCATGCCTGGTTATTGTTTGGAGAAGTAAGTTAGTATTGTGTAGATTTATTAACATAGCAAATCAAATGCCAGGAAATTGAAACCATAATTTGTTAGGAAAGGAATCTGCAATGTCTTGTATGGATGAAATAGGAATTTCCCATGTAGGATAAACTGAAGAAATATCCACATAAGATGTTTAATCAGCAATTGCAGTAGGCGCATTGATATGTTTTATGCCCTCTTTGTCATGTTTCAATTCGCAGTACTGGCCGTATCAGATAAAACCACAGGTTCAAGATGCTAAGAAATAGATGAATTGAAGAAATGCAATGTATATTAATCTTAGGAGAACCTTTGAGTTAGGATTATAATAAAGAGCTATACTTCTCAACTGTGGAAGTTTCTTTGTTAGGGTATACTTACAAAAGACTTGATATTTATCTAACTCTCACAAGCTACCTTGCTATTTATATCTACTCCACTATTCACCATTTATAAATATGCTATTAGTTATTACACTTCACTTACTATATATATAACACATTACAACACATGCCACATAACGCATGTCACACAGTATGCGTAATGCACATCAGATTAGCACATACACGAAACACAAACAGAAAATACACATATGATATACTTGAGCACTCTAGGTTAGTATCAAATTCCCTCCCCCTCAACATAGTCCTTGTCCCCAAGGACAAAAAGGAGAAAACACTGTAGAATGAGTTTATCCATGGTCATTAATTTGCTTGTCTACTTCTACACCCAACCATCAACATTTTTAGTGGCTCCTTCTTGAACCATCACTTGAAGGGATTATATGCCTCGGATGGAAGGGTTACTCACGCCTAAAACATAGGCCCTTGTTTTTCTTGTCCATGAACTCCACATAAGGCATGTTTCTTAGCCCCTTCATATTTGAAATTTGCTCCCCATTATTTGAACCTGCATTAGTCATAAAAGAAATTTCCTTGCCATTCTAACCTGATTGGATGTGCCATTAGTAGGAACATTCATAGTATTATTATGTTTTGACCTCCATGGTTGCGAGTTGTTATAGTTTTCAATGTGTACAGGGATTAAAGGATCCGAATTTTGCAAGAAAACATGTTGAGAAGTCCCATTACCGAAATGGCCAAATGTGTTAACATCACCAGGCTGCACATGGTAAGAGGTATAAGTTCCATAGTTAAATTCTTTCTCGAGATGGAACGATACTTTTATGGCATTGACCAATCAAATTGGCTGTAAAGTACAAACTTGTGGCCTAATATCCTTTCTGAAGCCACCAAGAAAGTATCCAAGGAGTTGCAATTCGGTCATCTTTGGTGTTAAGGTCATCAAAGCTTCAAAAATCCTCAATGTAAGAAATTATTGATGTAGATTGTTGAAGAGTGGATAAACACTCGTGCATATTACTAGTGGCTTGGCCACTGTGTCTTAACAACTACTCTTGTTTAAAAGTTTCTTAATCAAATTGTGGAAGGCTACAAGGGAGCATTTTCAACCAAAAAAAGGACATTCCTTGCATCATCAAAGTTGGCAATGCCACTTTTCGACCTTTACCTATGCAATGAACCTTAAAGTACTGTTCAGTTAGGACAAGCCAATGCAAGGGATCGTTACCTAGATAAATTGGTAACGTAACAGTAGAAGCACTAACCTTATTCTCATCATTAGTTAATTCATCAAAGAAGTTAAGAGTTGTCTTTCTCTATTCACTGACCCCTAAACTCTGGATTCTAATCACCAAAATCAACTCACCGACCTCCATAGGCTCTCCTTGACCACTCTTCTCTTTGATTTGACCTCTACAATCTCTTTCCTCCATCTAATTATACTTCTCTACCGTTGGCTTACATTTTCCAAATCTTAATCAGATATACAGTCTTTGACTACCAATTGACTTTTGAGGTCTATCTTCTTGCTGTGATATGACCTTAGAGTGTTCAAGTGTATTGAGTGTGTGTTTTCTGTGCATGTATTGTGTTGATATGATTTTTGCGTGTGTTAGAGTGTGTCTTATGTGTTGTGATGTGTCTTATGTGTTATGATGTGTTACGTAGGTAGTACGTGAAGTCTAATAACTGATGGCATATTTGTGTATAGTGAGCAATGGAGTAGGTATAAATAGGAGGGTAGTTGGTGAGAGTGGGTTAGTTAGAAAAATATCAAGTATCTTGTGAGTGAACCTTAGCAGAGAAGCTTCCATAGTTGGGAAGTGTAATTCTTTGTTATAATCCTAATTCAAAGATTCTCCTGAGGTTAATATCTATCATTTTTCTTTAATTCATCTATTTTGTAATAACTTAAACTTACAGTTTTATTGTTTGGTCATGTTTATAGGAAATTTCAATTAGAGAAATGGGTTGAAACTTTGGAGAATAGTGTTGAGATCTTGGACAAGAGAGTAGAAACATTAGATTTGAAAGTTAACATACTTGATAAGAACTTCAAGAATACACTAGAGGAGCAAGAAGAATTCCATGAGAGGATGGTTGAATTGTAATAACGTCACTCCCATTTGAAAGCTAGTGTAGAAAATATGGAGACATAAGTTGCTATTGAGATATCGGGTGCACTTATGGGATAGACCGCTAAATCAGAGTCAAAAGGAGAAACTTGAAGTTTCAGTAGTGAGAATGGATGAGAATCGTGCACAAAAAGTAGTGGGTGGGTTGATTTAGTTGGTAAGGGCAAACGAGGAAATGAACGTAGATAGCAAAATCGATCAAAGAAGGAGGTTAGTGAGTGGGGAAATGATCTAGTGATGGATTATAATCAGAAAAGATTGAGCAAGTGTTGTACCATGGAAGAATAGAGATTCTACTTGGCTTGCTTGTGGGAAATCTAGGAAGAAGGAAACTTAGCTCTTGAACTTTAGCATCCTGAGCAGCTTTGAAAGTGATATCATTGAAAACTTGAGGTTTTGCAGCAGACTTGTCGATAAGGGTAAACAATGGAATATCAGGTTATTATCATGCTGCTGCTGCCACATTTGTCAAGAGACAACTGATAGCTGACAATGCTCTTAGTATTCCCTTTGCCTTATTGGCTTTGGTTATTACTGCGGTCGTTTGAGTACCTTTTCAATTGTATTGTCTTGTAATACTCAAGGCTTGTAACCCTTATGCTTTTGCTGCTTTAAGTGGAAGATATAATAACCAACAAAAATGCCCCCATGATGCTTGGTGTATACCTGATTCTTGCTGATATATGCTACAAAATGAGAATTCATGATTTACTATTTCAGTTTTCTATCCTAACTCTACATAATTTATTGGTCTCAAAGAATTATCAATTATGGTTATTATTAAAGGTCTTTCCAATTAATCCAAAAGTTTTTCAAGGAATAAGTACTTGGTGCATAAACATATGCTTGCTCTTGTGGCTACATAAGCATGTATATGGAATGGTTCATTGTCTTTAAGTTTTATATAAACCTTTATACAGGTTGTGTTAGGATTAGTCTTGCCAAGTAATTTTACATCATTCATTAGTTAAATCCTCTTCTTCATTGCTTGGTACTTCAGTTTCACTTGTAGTTTCATATATGTATAATTGTTTACTTTCAATTTCCTCAACATCTTCAAGTAGTTCTAATCCACATCCTTTTGTGATGTCTATTATTTTCAATTCTTCCTTTTTCTTCCCTTTCTTACAACACTTGTTAGCATAATAGCCTTCTCTGTTACATAACCGACATTTTCATGTCTTCTTTATAATACATTAAAGGAATATTTAGATGTCATGGATGACATTTTATTACAATTATTACATATTGTTGGCCAATTGGCTTGTTACTTTTTTACAAAGTTAAGTCACCCTTCCACTATAGGGCTGTTTTCTTCTTCCTCTCTACTATGCTTTTTATTTGTCACTTCATTTTGGTCAATGCAGAATTTTTAGAGGTGGTCCTTGTTCCTTGTTTGTTGATATAGTAATTTTAAAGTGAGTACTCCATAATTGAGGTTTTGAAAATGGTAGAATCTTTTTTTTCCATTGTGTCATATATTTTATACCTTTTGATGATTTTTTTTAGTAGAATGATTGGTCACTATTGCAAATTTTCTCTTATAATTGATTTTATTTTTTTTATTGTTTTTTATACCAATTTTGTTCATAAATTGTTATTAATTAATTATCTCAATACTGATTCATTTTTTCATATAATGGTATTTTTAGAAGTGGTTTATCCTCAACTCATTTGTTCTTTACTTACTATTTTAAGATAGCAAGAATAAGTATTTAATAAGATTATTTTATATTCTTCTTCTTGTTCTTGGCCTTTTTTCGATAATTCATTGCGATAATTTTTAATTACTTCTTTTATTCTAACATAGAGAATGAATTTTAATTCATTAAATTCTTACTTAAATATGTGCTCTGTAATTATTCATATTGATAATGATTGCATATCCAAATGCATTACAATCGAGTAGTATGATTACTTTATTTCCTGCATTTTTCTAGACAACAGTATAACATTTATTTAAGTTGAGATTTAATTACTTGTTTTATCTCAATACTTGTTGGTGGGTTTTAATATAAGCATTATAATTTGGTTTTATTGTTTCTTTAAGATTTTGCCTCATTATTGACCTTGAGATGTTATATTTGCCTATTACATACTTATTTGATAGTATTCCATGTGTTTGGATTGTTGTTGCATAGATTGCATCGTTTTGATTATCGGCTAAAGATTTTATATTTGGTTCTAAATAATTCCTAAAACTTTTTTTTTGCTTCAATCATTTTTTTAAATGATCTATAAATGATTCCTTTTTCATTGATGCAATTAGGGGTTGCTTTTTTCCAAGAGTTATATATTCTTGGAGCTAGTTATTGCAAATGAAATAATATTTCCATTTTGTTGTTGTAACATGACTTAACTTTTTAATCTTAGTTTTTTTTCTATGGTTTTGGTACTTAACTCTAAAATCTCTTAGTTTTGCTGTTTTTCCTCCTATTCAATAGTATTCTTTAGATTTTGATGAATCTTCTTCATCGTCAGAAACTGTTGTTTTCTTGTTATGATATTTCATGCGAAGTGGAGGATTCACTCTTTCTTTTTGCTTTCTTCAATTTAGTAATTCTAGTTCTTGCTATAATAATTCTATTTTCATTTTTTTCTTCTTTAATTTTGCTTGTTCAATTTTGATTTTTAGGTCTTCTTTCGCTTGATCTTGCACAACTAGGATAGTTTGCCTTTGTAAATCAACTTTTCTTAATATATTATTCGAAAATATTTATAGATTGAGGGATTGAGTCCTACTGATATTTTTGATTTCTTTTTTGGTCAAAAATAGTGATGTTTGTAATATATAATAAATGAAATGATATATTAGATGGAATACAACACTAGTATAAACATCACCATTCTTAATCCAAAAAGAAATCAGAAATATTGGTAGGATGTTACTCTTTGATATATAAAAGTTTTCGGACAATATATCAGGAAAAGTTGACGTACAAAAGCAACTTATCTCAGTTTTGCGGATTAGGTGGGAGAAGACTTACAAATCAGAATTGAAGAAGCAAAATTAAAAAAGAAAAGAGTAGAAGTGGAATTATTATAATAAGAATTATAGTTATTAAAATTAAAGAAAGCAAAAAGAAAGAGTGGATTCTCCACTTTAAATGAAATATCATAACTAAAAAAATTATCAAAAAAAGAAAACTAAGAAAGCAATAGTTTTTGGTGAAGGAGAAGATTTATCAGAATTTGAAAGAGATTATGAAATTGGAGAGAAGCAGTGAGAAGTTTAGAGAAGTTTCAGAGTTAAGTATCAAAGCTATAGATAAAAGATTGAGATTAAAGAATCAAGTCATACTCTAATAGCTTAACGGAGATATTATGTCATTTGCAATTGACTGGTTTTAAGGATATGTCTCTCTTGAGGAAAAGTAGCAAGAGGAATCATTTATGGATTAGTTAAAAGAATAATTGAAGTAGAAAAAAGTTTTAAGAATTATTTAGGATCAATTGTAGTACCATTAGTTGTTACTCAAAACAATGTAACTTATGCAGTAATAGTCTAGACATATAGAATACCATCAAATATGCATATGATAGGTAAACCTAATATTTCAATACTAATAATGAGGTAAAATCTTGAAGAATTAATAAAATCAAATTATAATGTTATATTAAAACCTATTAAGAAGTATTGGTATGGAATAAGCAACTAAGTCTTAACTTAGGTAAATGGTATAATGTTATTAGGAAAATAGAGGAAATAAAGTAATTACATTGTCTGATTGTCGTGCAATATGAATATACAATCTTTACCAGTCTGGATTATTATAATGTGTATATTTAAACAAGAACCTTGATGAGCTAATATTCTTTTTCTATGTTAAATTAGAAGTATAAAAAATTATGGCCATGGATTATAGAAAAAAGAGGCGAAAAACAAGAAGGAGAAGATAAAATAATCTTCTTGAATAGCTATTCTTGCTATCTTGAAGTAGTAAATCAAGAATGGATATGTCAATTGCTACGTGATTATGAGAGTTAGCAGTGTACAACTGTTAGTTGGGGACGAACCGTTTTTAGAAATATCATCATATGAAGAAATGAATCAATATCGAGTTAACTAATTAGTAACAATTTATGAACAAAATTAATGTAGAAAATAAAAGAAAAATCAATTATAAGGGAAAATTTACAATAGTCACCAGTCATTTTATCAAAGAAATATCATCAAAAGATATGTAATATTTGGAAAAGATTCTATGATTTTGAAGAACTCAATCATGGTGTACTTACCTTTAAAATTACCATGCCAGCCAATAAGGAACGGTAAAGACTACCTTTGCAGATTCTACATTGATTAAAATAAAGTAACAAATAAAATGTACAGTAGAGAGAAAGAAGACAGGCCTACAATGGAGGAGTAACTCACCTTTGTAAAAATGTAACAGGCTAGTTGACCAGCAGTATGTAATAATCGTGATAAAATGTCATTTATGATGTCTCAATGTTCCTTTTATGTATTATAAACTACTAGTTTCTCCATAGGAGTAGGCAGAGTGAACTACTTAAGTTCTCTAAATGAGTAGCAAGAATCTTTCCCGTGTGTGTAAAATATAGGGTTGAGCATTCTGTATACTTTTATTTTCCTGGCATATTAAAGTCAAGATCAATAGACAAGTTCGTTGGAATTAACAAGAAGCTTGAAGTGCAGAAGAAGCAGTAGTAGACCCTTGGAAGAACTGGTCCCAAGTAATGGCTGAACTCTCCACTAATATTGAGCATGATATATCAGCATTAGAACATTTAGAAATTAGAGAAGAAAATGAGTCATTTAATATGGAAATAATAATTAACAGAGAGAAATTTGATATAATACAAAAATAAGGATTAGTCCTAAAAGAAGAATATAACTTCGATAAATAAAGAGAAAAAGGAAAAAAATATTACTTAAATGAATGGAAGAGAGAGAATATCATTTACCATGGAAAATTATGTAGAGAAATGAATGTAGATATCAAAGAAACTGATGGAAGGACAAATTTCCAATTATTAACAAAAGAAGATATAAAAGCAAAGCTGTCACATATTGAGAACAAGGATCATTTAAAAAAGTTAGGATGTGTACATATTGGTGCAGTCCAAATGTTGATAAAAATTACATTTGCTGAAGGTATTGATTCTTTTATTAAGGTAGCAACAATGGACAATAGGGTCAGTGGTCCTAAAGAAGCAATATTTGAAATGATGGAAGGAAGCCTTGGATATGCTAGGATCAAGTTTGGATGTTTTCCTAATATGTCAGTACCCCTTAAGATGGCCAGATTTGACAAGACATTTTGTTTTTCATCTATTTTAAAGATAGAACTTGATGAAACGAGGTGATATTCTATTTACTATTACATACTGTATTTCTTATGCACTTACAAATTCTCATCAGAGTATTCATTTTAAGCATAATGAACAAATAAGTTTTAGTGAGATATTTGAAAATATAAGTAAGGTATATAAACCAATTAGAGAAGATATACCCAAATTACCAGAAAGTTGAAAAGTAACACTCCCTTTATTAGGACGACAAGCATCAATGGAATCTATTGATATAGGAAGAGAAGATAGTCTTAAAGTCTTAAGAATTAGCTAATTTAAGACAAGTTGTCCTGTTAAATCAGTTATTGAGTTAGTCTAGCCTCCATTAGAAAGGTACCTTAGTTTATATATTATTGATTATTGGTACAAGAGATGTGGAGTTAATGAAATCATCGAGATCTCTTGAAAGAGAATACTGAGGTATCAGGTGTACGTTTGGAATGGATTGCTAAACTAAAGTCGAAGGAGAAACTTGTAGTTTTTGTTATGAGAATGGATGTGAATAGTGAGCCAAAAGTAGTGAGTGGCTCAGTTGAGTTGGATAAGGGCAAACTAGGTCAGGAATGTAGATATTAGAATAAATCAAAGATAGATGAAGGTGAGCAGGTAGGGAAATGATCGGGCAATGTAATAACTCTCACCAGTTAATCTCTTTTTTATGATACAACACTTGCTTTATCTTTTTTTATTATAATCCATCGCTCATTGACGATCTGTCTTTGTTTTGATCTTTACATTCCTGTCCTCGTTTGCTCTTATCCGATTTAACTAAGTTGCTCACTACTTTTGACTCACTATCCTCATCTACTCTTGCAACTCCATGTAGAAAACTTAGCTCTTGAACTTCAACATTGTGAGGAGTTTCAAAAGAGATGTCATCATAAACCTCAGATATTGGAGTAAACTTTCCAATAAGGGCAAATCATGGAATATCATGGTATTGTCGAGCTATTGCTGTTGCCACATTTTTAAGTGATTGCCAACAGTTGACAATGCTTCTATTTCTCCCTTTGCCTTATTGGCTTTGGTTATTATTGCGACTGTTCGAGTACCTTTTTGATTGTATTGTCTTGCAATACTGATGGCTATTGACCTTAAGTCTTCTTCTGCTTGATTTGCATATATAATCACCAACAAAATGCCCTCATGATGCTTGGCATATTTAGCTATAATGAATCCTTCATGAGCCTTCCATCCAATCTTAGTAAATCAATCAACTTCATTGTAGGAACAATGATTGTTTAGATGTTCAGATATATCTAAGAAGCTAGCTTCTCTTGCAATATTGTAAATGAAGAACCCTATATTTAGAGAAGCATCTCTTTCTGAATCCACGACTGGAGCCCAAGTAACTCCAATATCACTATTAAGCAGAATATTATAACCAATCATATTATCGAATAGAGTTGATTTTCCAATGGTGCTATCTCTAAGATTGATCACTCTAGGTTCGATCGATTCTGATCTCTTTCTCTCCTCCTTTGCCTTTATCCAACTTAACTGAGCTACTCTTTATTTTCTGTTCACTATTCTCATCCACTCTTGCAATAGAAACTTCAAGTTTCTCCTTCAACTCTAATTCAGTTATCTATTCCGTGTTTATACGTGATATTTGAGCCAAGAAATCTCAACGCTTTTGTTCACTCCACATCTCTTGTAGCATGTTTTGAATTGTAGCAATTAATTTCTTCAAATTTATTTGGTTAACTTTCAAGTGGGAGTGAGGTTGTTGTTGCTCAGCCATATGCTTCTAAGAAATTCTTCTTATCCCTCTTGCAATTATTCTCACGTCTTCTTTAAGTTATTCATCAAATGTGTCAACTTTCAGATTTAATGTTTCCATTCTCTTCTATAAAGTTTCGACTCATTGCTCCATTCTTGTCATTTCTCCAATTGAAATTTCATATGGATGAGGCAAATTAATAAAACTGTAAGTTTAAGTTATTATAAAATGGATGAAGAAACTCAACAGATATTAACCTTAGGAGAATCTCCGTATTAGGATTACAAAAGAGAATTATACTTTCCAGCTATGAAGTTTATTTGCTAGGGCACACTCACAAAACACTTGATATTTTTCTTCTTTTAACTCTTACTAACTACCCTCCTATTTATATCTATGTCATTGTTCACTATTTATGAATATGATTTAACTTACTACGTACGTGACATATTGCAACCAAAACACGTCATACGCTACAACACACACAACACAATTCAGCACAATACATGCTCAAAACACAAACAAAATGCACTCACTCAACACACTTGGACACTAAGGTTGTATATCCATCTCAAGAAAGCCTCTTCAGTGATTACATCGTTGTTAATGGAGGGAAAGAAACTCCTTGGCAAAGCTAGACAGAGAGGCTATAGAATCTCAAAGTGATACGATCCTAGAGTAGAGTGATATAAATGTGTTAGGGAATGTGTATTTTTTGTTGTATGTGTTGTACATTTTCTAGTATGCTGTGTTGTATATGTGAACCGTGATGTGCACTGTGTAGTGTTGTGTGTGAGTCGTGGTAGTAATGTATAGGTGTGTGTGTGTGTCATCGGGTTTGAGTGTTTGGTGTTGTGTTATGGTGTCATGAGTGTTGTACAGGGTGTATGGTGGTGTAGTGGGTAATGTTGGGTATGGTGGTGTTAATGGTGGTGCTATGTGTGGTTTTCTAGTTGGCTGGTTTTGTTGTTCTGTGTGTGTAGAAGTGGTACACATAAGAGCTTGTGGGGTTAATTTGCTGGTGTTGTTGGAAGGTTTTAGGTAGTTGGCGTAAGGAGGTCCCACTAGGTAAAGGAAAAGTGAGGGTTAGTTAGCAATTAGCCACTTCCTACATTAGACTCCACTGAGCAACTATGCTCAAGTGGTCTCTTAGCTGAGCATACTGCTCAGGTACTCTCCCTTCTCTAATTTTGGTTGAGCATAAACCATGAAACAGCTATAGAATTTACTACAAATAGTTAAAAATTGACTTGAATTCATATTAATTGGCACCATCTATGGAAAATTAAATCCGTGGAGAGTTGAAAATAATTTTATGGAAATCTATTGTATCAATTACATGATGACATGAATGGAATCTTGTGTGGAAGGACTTAAGAGAAATGTGCAAGCACTTGAGAAAAGTAGGGAGGATTTCATGGAGAAATTGCTGAAATGCAACATCATTTGGTTTCCTTGGAGCGTGATCATAAGAGTCTGGCAGGATCTATGTTGACTATGCAAAAAATGTTGGAAGATCTCTGGTAGGCAAGTTGGAACAATGGCCTTATACCATGTGAAACCTCCTCTATTGCCGTGGTTAAAGGTAAGACTCAGATTGGAGAGTGACATTACGAATCTGTTGACTTAATTTGGCTGTCAATTGGAGAGGGTGATATTGAATCTGATGAAGATTATTGAACTAATGTAGCTCAAGTTGTCATACTACTCTTTGATAGATCCAATTCCACTAATTGGATTTTGATGACTGAACAATGCTTTGAAGTTCAGCATAGAGTGGATAGGATAGTTGCCCTAGCTGTTATTTGTATGGGAGGCCGAAGTATACATTGGCTAAGGATGTTGCAAAGAAGGATTCCTGTTCTAGATTGGTCCATGGGGAAGCAAGAGATAATGAAGAGATGTGGAGGTCAAACTATCGCCAATCTTTTGGAAGTCTTTCGCAATTGCGGCATACTTCAATCATAAGTCAATATATCAAAGATTTTGAGTCTCTATCTTTGCAAGCTCTTGTATTACTTGAATTGCTGTTGTTAGGGTATTTTTTAGGGGGCCCTTAAGAGATGTACAAATATGAGTTAATACTTTTTCTATATATACCAAAGATTTTGAATTGCATTAAAGGTAAAGAAGGAATTTGACAGCGGGATCTTTGTCTCTTTGCATGTCGATTGTGGAAGCAAAGTTTCACCATAGCAATCAGACTACAAAAATTCTTGGAACACTTTTTCAAATGCTTATAGGCATTCTTCTTTGTCTCCATGCAAGTTTGTGCATCACTTGTTCAATCTTATGTCCTGACTCAAGCTTCTAGCGCTTAACCAAGAGATAACCCTACCATTCCATCCACATTTTGCCAAGCACTCCAGCCAAAAACCTCATGGTCAACAGCTACTGCAGCTAGACATGGTGCTACGAGAGGAACTCATGATCAATGGCAGATGACTTATGTTGAGTTTCTTGATAAAAAGGTTGATGGTTTCTATTTTAAATGCGATCAGCCTTTTACAGCCAATCATAGATGGCCCTAACAAATCACTTTGGTTGATTGTGGCTCTAATAATATGAACTTCCGAGGTAAGCTTGTCTTGGTAGATAGTGGTGCAAGCCACAATTTTATCTCCAAATCACTTGTTGCATGGTTATTACATATTGTTCCGACTAAAAACTTTAAAGTGACATTGGGAGATGGACATAAAATTGAATCTAGTTGCCTTTGTTCTAATGTGAAGCTTGAAACTTTAGAAGTAAAGGTTGATTGGAAGAATATGACTGAAAATTCCTTTTCAACATGGTGAACAGCTGCTGGTGGGAGATCTGGCTTTATGTAAATCCCCTATTTCATACAAATCATTGCATAAGATGATGGAAGTTGATGTGTTTAGTATGCTGTGGTTGTTGGAAAATGAATTGGCTGCTGGTCATGGAGCAGTAGATTCTTGAACTGAAGCTTTATTGATAGAATTTCAAGATGTTTTTGAGGAAAAAGTTGGGTTGCCTCCTCCTGGACTGATAGACCATAAAAATACCATTGAAAGAAGGGTTTAGTCTAATCAGCTTGAGACCATATTTGTATAGGCTTATGTGCAAAAGAATGAAATTGAGAAGATGGTGCAAGATATGTGGGAGGCAGGTATAGTTTGGTCATTTTAGTTGAAAAGAAAGACGGATCTTAGAGGTTTTGTATTGATTACAAGGCATTGAATGAGGTGACTATTCCAGATAAATACCCTATACCAGTTATAGAGGAGCTTCTTGAGAGTTGTATGGGGCAATGGTTTTTTCTAAAATTGATGTACAGGTTGGTTACTATCAACTTAGAGTAGCTCCAAATGATATACACAAAACAGCCTTTTGTATGCTGAGGGCACTTTTTTGTTGTCTCTTTGCATTATAAATGCATCGGTAACTTTTCAAGCTGTTATGGATGATTTGTTTAAACTACATCTACAACAATTTGTACTTGTCCTTTTTATGATATTTTGGTTTATAGCAAAGATGTGGAGTCTCGTTTACAACATTTGCGGCTTGTGTTGACTTTGTTGAGAACTCATCAATTCTTGGCTAGTAAGAAGAAATGTACATTTGGTTAATATGCTTTAGAGTACTTGAGCCATGTTATTTTAGTTGAAGGGGTTAACATAGATCCAACAAAGGTTAAAGGAGTGTTGTTGATTGGCCAATTTCAACCGTATAAAAGGGAGGGGGATTTGTTGGGTTATTGAGCTACTACAAAAAATTTATAAAAGATTATGGCAAAATTGTTAAAACTTTAAACTGATTGCTAAAGAAAGATGGCTTTGTAATTTATATGGAGTGATTCAATTGTCTGGCATTCCAACTATTGAAGAATGCCTTGATATTGGTCCCCGTTTTAATGATGCTGGACCTTTCTCAACCATTTGTTGTTGAATGTGATGCTTTAGGAGGGGAATCGATGTTCTGCCATCGCAAAACCGCCTCCCCCTCCCCCCCCAAAAAAAAGAAAAAAAAAATGGAAAGACACCTAATCACAAGGCTTTGGTTGATAGGTTGCTTGCAAATTCCTCATATGCTATAAATCATTGGAGACCTTATCTTGTTGGAAGGAAATTTTGCAGTGAAAACTAATCAAAGAAGTTTGACATTTGTTGAAGCGACGTGTGGCCACTCCCGGCCAACAAAATTGGCTATTTGAACTACTTAGGTATGATTAAGTTCAATAAAAGAGTGGGCACAACAATGAAGCAGCTGATGCTTTGTCACAAATGTTTGATGATGTGGAGTTGCTGTCATTTCGGTACCTTTATGTACAGATTTGAGCGAAATTAAGGAGGCTGTCTTACAAGACACTTTCTTATCTCCAAAAATGCCCTTCTTGTGAGAGGGGAAAGATGTTGGAAGTGGATTTCATTTAGTGAATGATGTGGTGTTCTATCATAACAGGCTGGTTGTTCTTGCTTCTTCTAAATTGGTGTCAATTTTCTTGCATGAGTTTCATGGTTTCTTATGCACTTATAGGGGATCGCTGCTAATGTTTATTGGGAGGGTTGAAAGAAAGACGTTGAAAAGTTTGTTGCTTCTTGTGTTGTACGTCAATAGGCAAAAATATTGCTCTCACCAGCTGGACTATTATCTCCTTTTCCTACTCCATCTGCTGTTTGGGAAGATATCTTCATGGATAAAGTGTCTGAGCTTCCTAAATCTAAGGGTATGATGTGGTGCTAGTAGTGATGGATCAATTCTCAAAATATGGGCAACTTTTGTTAATGAAATACCCTTACACAGCTAGGAGTGTGGTTGAATTGTTTTTGAAAGAGGTAGTGCATTTACATGGGATGCCTATTGTTAGTGATTGTGATCCAACATTTGTGAGTAATTTTTGGTGGGAAATGTTCCAATTGCATGGTACTAAGCTTCATTTCAGCACTTTTTACCAGCCCAAGACAGATGGCCAGAGTTCTTAAATCGTTGTTTAAAATGTGATCTGAGGTGTTTTGCATGTGACCAACCAAGACGGTGGGCAGTATGGCTTCATTTGGTGGAATATCATCATAGTACTTCTTTTCATACTTCAGCCATGTTAGCTCCATTTGAGATTGTTTATGGAAGGCCACCTCCAACTGTTGCATCATTTATTGATAGGGAAATTGCTAATTCTGCTTTAAGGGACGCTTTACACTCCATAGATAGATGGTATCTTGAAACAGCTCTGGTGGAATCTTGAACATGCTCAGTCCTTGAATAATTGTCCTGCTAAGCATAGAAGTCATGTAGAGTTTGCTGTTGGTGATTGGGTTTCCCTCCAACTTAGACCTAGCTTGCAACAAAAGGGCCCAATGAAGGCTTCCTCCTAGTTGACTCCTTGCAATTTTGGTCCATTTCAAGTTGTCGAACATGTTGCATATAAACTGCAGTTGCCTCAAGGTAACCATATACACCCAGTATTTCATGTTTCTCTTCTTAAGTGAGCTGTTGGGTCCTTCCTTGCTACTTCTGATTTGCCATCAGATTTATTTGAGGATGCTAATTTGATTGAACAACTGTTGCAATTATTGGCTGCTGTTTTAAGCAGAATGGTTCTGATGTTATTCCTCTAGCATTGGTGTAATAACAAGGTCAATCTCCTAGTGAGGCTACTTGGATGGACTGGGTTTCTTTCCAATTGCAATATCCTGATTTTGTCCTTGAGTATAAGGACTCTTTTGGCCAGGGAGGTATTGATATGTTACCATGACAACCCCCTATGTCTCGACTGTATAAGAGTAGGTGTAAGGCCGAACCTCCTGGACCTTCTGATTAGTGTTAAAGGTGCTGTATGACGTGTGCATCGTTGGGTTTGAGTGTGTGGTGTGGTGTTGTGAGTCTTGTAGGGGGTGTATTGTGGTGTAGTGGGTAAGGTTGGGTGTATGGTGGTGTTATATGTGGAGTTGTAGTTGGCTGGTTGTGTTTTTCTGTGTGTGTAGATGTGGTACATGTGTGTGTGTGTGTGTGGTGTTGGAAGGTTCTGGACAGTTGGCATATGGAGGTCCCACTATATAAAGGGAAAGTGAGAGTTAGTTAGCCGTAAAGTCACTTTCCACGTCAGATTCATTCCTCAGCTGAGCAACTCTGCTCAGGTGCTTTCTCTTCCATAATTTCTGATGAGCACAAACTCTCACACAACTATAGAATTTACTGCAGATAATTGAGAATTGACTTGAATTCATATTAATGTTGCGCTAAGATAAATCAAGATATTAATTTCTGATGAGCAGGGTTGACGATAAGTTGAGGTTGATTTCTAAAGAAAGAACCCATACCCACACCTATTGTTTTTAAAGGTCCTTCGCCAATGCCCAAAGGACAGATTGACTTAAATGACAACAAGATAGTGTTTAGCATCAAGAGGGCTCCCAAGCAGTGTGATGATTGAAGTATATAATATTATGCTGTCTCATAATTACATTAATTCCTCTTATATTTAATTCAGGTGGACCAGCTATACCAGAAAACGTAGCACTGTTGTTCCTTATGAGTAATTTACCAGCAATTAGACCAAACACATAGGGTGATGCTTTGCTCCTTAAGATGCTTTCAAACTTCTTCATCCTTTGACACAAACTTCCGCTGAACAACTGCCCTTGATACGTTCCTAGTTGCTTTTGGTCCATCTAAAGTATGTACTTTAAATGGACTTGACTGGGGTGTCCAACAAGTCGGGAGAGCCTAAATGGAGAAGAATTTCTTCTATTGTCGTTTATTTTCTTTTATTTGTTTCTGCTGCAAAGCCTGGAATGTAGATAATTTATCTGATTTGTTTCACTTGTGGATTAATCTAGTTATAAGCAATTATTAACATCATTTTTACAAAAGTAGTTAGGGTATGAAATATCATCCTAAATTAACATTCAAAATGCTCTCAATTAAGTGAAACATGAAGATTGTAACTGCATAAGAAAAAGAAAGAAACACCATAAAATTGTCTCAAGAGTTGATGCTAACTTTAGCTTTGATGTGGAATGTTTCATGATGCTTCATCTTGCTTTTTATTAGTTCTTTTTTCCTTAGAAATAAACTTAATACTTCTCTGATCTTTATCAGTGAGCTGTCCTCGATGGAAAATATTTCAAATAGCCATCTAAATGTCATATGAAAATGACTTTTGGTAGATCTTGCCAAGTGCCTTCTATGCATTCACTTCGAAGAAAAGCTTATTTTGTCAAAGGACTTCCTATAGGTGAATCTCTCTGATTATTTTCTAGGCATATTCATTTTTGTTTCTTTCTAGAAAGGGCCCTTGCATCAAGTGGTGTTGTCAGAAATATGCTAACATGTTATTTTTGCAACATGTTAATAAATTGCTGGTAGACTAGTCAGATTGTATTCGTTTGTGATATTGAATCTACTTCAAGTCCTTGTTGTTTGCTTGGTTTTAGAATGAAAGAAAGGGAAGAATTTGCATTAGAAAATTCACCTCTAAATTCTGGCAATTAGGGATGCTCCTGCATCAGATTCATATTGAAATCATGTTTAAATTGATTCTGATGATTCTGTCAGGAATCGTATGATTTTGACTAGGTCTATTAAAGTATCCTTTTAATAGGTTGATCGTGAATCCTTTTACGATAATATTCTTGCCATGGCAGTAGAACTTAAGTTGTATTATTTTGTAAAGGAAAATGATAATGGGTGTTGTTTACAATAATATTCTTGCCATAATTTTTCTTGAACTCCGTGGTCAACCTTGGAACGGTAAGAAACTTTCTCCTTTTGTCCTCTTGATGAGTGCACCCGGAGTTAATTGGAATCTTTTGTAAAGTATCAAGTTCCTTTTCATGATGGCTTTGATGAGGTGAATAGTAGTAGGATATTGATCTCACTTAAAGTTGATAATTTTTGGCAGCTATTTCTGGAGGCCTTGACTCAAAGCTTGTGATGTGGGACTTCTCCAAGGGCCGTCCTTTAAAAGTATTAGATTTTGGTACGTGGTCATTAGCTAGTGCTACGCTATATTCTTTACATTTCATTATGCCTTGCTATTGATAATTACTTTGGTTCTAGTTTGTGATTTTGATGTTGACTTTACTGGTGGAGATAGGAACTGAGATAAAGAGTTAGAAATCTTGCTGGAGAATTCATGAATAGCCTGTTCCCCCCAGACCAGAAAATTTCTATTTCTTAAAGTCCTTGCCAAGACTCTACTTTTTTGTATGTCTAGTTTTCTGCTCTATATATCTATGCGCACATATATTTTCTGTATTGCTTCATTTAACTTTTCTCATTACACAGGCTTCTACATTTCTGATGCTAGTAGTCAATTTCATTTAACCCTCTCCAGTCTGGTTTTCTGTGTTGTTTTTGCTTTATATGAGTGTGCTGGAGGGGTTTGTTAGTGCTCGGAATCAGTAGCCAGTAGTCAGGAGAAGGTTCTGATAAGTTTCGTCCTTACTTTGACAAGATATGAATGGCGATGTTTTCAGTGGACATTACATTTTCGCGGATGGAGTATCAAATTTCCTTTAGATGAAATGTTGGCTGAAGAACTGAAATACATGTGTAGTCTGATGGTGTGTATGCAGTTGCTGGTGTCCATAGAATAGCAATATGCTGTACTTTGCACAATTAGTTATTAGAGGCATTTTTAAGTGGATATCAGTAGCTAAAATATCAAAAGTCGGCTGTCTTATAGCTAATTATGCAAACTCGCTTTCTTTTATAAAATGTTGTCTATGTTATCCTGGTTTGTGTGTGTGTGTGTGTGTATATATATAATATATATTCAAGATACCGTGTAAATTTCTTGATCAGATCAACACTTATCTTTCCGTTCCCGGATGCTCCTTGCAGGCTCACCTGAAGCTAATGGCGACAGTACTATGGGCCAGTGTTTCAATCCTGCTTTTGTTCATGCTGTAGCGGCCCCAGGAGCAGATATGTTGGACAAATCTGGAAAAGTATGTGCTGTGGCCAGGGGTGACGGTGTTGTAGACGTCATAAATGTTGATTCAGAGCTAGCCTCTACAAGATCAAAAACTTCCAGTAAGCCCCGAAAGGGATTGCAGTCAAGATCAAATGGTACAACGTCAGGAACTAATGGAAATAATGAGGCAACATTACGGCTGGACTACACTTTAGGTGGCCATACTGCTGCTGTTTCTTGTGTGTAAGTGGCTTGCATCCGTCTTATTTTTCCAAAAAGTACAATCATATATACTAAACGGTCTGGAGCTTTAGGGGATTTTCACTGTTTGGAGAGAAGGGGAAGTTCATCATATCTGGTGGGAATGACAAGACTCTAAAAGTCTGGGACTGGTTGAAGCATTGTGATCAAGGCGAGACTAGCAATCAGAGTGGTTCTATACATTTAAACATCAATTTGAAGAAAAAGGTAATGCCTCCTAGATAATCTCTTCTTGTGGAATCCTGTATCTAGTTTGTTTTCTATTTTTTGCTAACCTCCCAATACTGTAGGTCAATTGGCTATGTACAACTCCATCAGACTCAGAAAACCTTATTGTCTGTGACACAACCAAAGTAGTTAAAGCCTATTCTATTAGCTAGTTGCCCTGGACACCTTGATGCACTGAAAAGGTTAGTTTTCTTTAAAACCCGGATACTGTATTATAAGTTGACATCTTCCTATTAGGATCCTGAGGCTAGAGGAAGGATATCCGTCGGCAATCTGGGCTGAGCTTACCATGCCAGTTCTGGTCATGTGACCATCAATCATCAGGAGCCATTCTAACTCTGCCATGCCATAGTAATTTTTGAGTAACTGAAATCCTGGTTTTGGTCTCATATAACAATGGATGATGGCACTGAAACTTCGAGGAGTGCTTAAATCACTGCTTTTCTAATTTTTCACATATCCTTTGCTTGTTTCTTCTGTTTCTTTTCTTTTTGCAATTAGTAAGTGTTCATGCATAACTTTTAGTAGGTAAAGTTAATTAAAAAAGGGGTGCCACTCATCAATACAAACGGTTTTGATAACGAGAACTTTGCACGCTCGATGATCAACTTGACAGTTTATGTTTTCTTCAACTGTTATATTCAATTTTTATAAGTATACAATTTCATGTAAATATTAGGTTTGTATAAAAGGATAGTAATGTAATTTTCCTTAGTTGTTTTGAGTGTCTAAGGAGGTTCCTATTAACAAATGCTCTCAAAACATTTGTTAGAAGTATAGAAAGGAAATATTTATGTTTTTAAATATAGATTATACACTTAACGAAAAGGGAAAGGGTTAATTGTATATATCATTTTTTGAATTGTTTCATGTGTACTTAATTCTTATCTTTACAATGAAGCGTTTATATTTACATATCTTTGAAGAACACATTTTTAGCTTCTACTTTATTGTTTTTCCCTTAGATAAAATTATGGAAAAAAAAAATTAAAAAAGGTATATAATCAAGGATAAAATAGTTATATAAGAGTTTATATGCATTTTTTAAAATTAAATTTTAAGGATTTTTTTTTTTGGCTAGAAAAGTTTAAAGGTTAAGTGCTCAAATTTAAACAAAGTGACCTAGGCGTACATAAGGAGAATGTATTTGTTACTATCTTATGCATTTGAATTCTTACATGTATTTTTATGTCTTTGTATATTTAGCCTAGGTTATAGAGTTAAGGGTACTCTATTCTTTTTTTCTTGTTATTAGGGTTGTATAAATCACTATATAATATTTATTTATTGTTGTGAAATTCTATTATTCAATGATATAAGCATATTTTACAATGTTCATGGTAACAAAGCACTTGATCAAAAACTCTAATTTAAAAAAAAATAAAAAAAATCAATTGTCATCTATGTTCACTTTCTTTGTTGGTTGTGTTCATCTCTTTTGTTGGCCATGTAGATACAGTCATTCTTCACCTCTCTTTATTAACCATAACAAATGTTGATAATCACCATAGTGAGAAGCTCCTCCACCATCTATCCCATTGTTGTCAACCCTTTCTCCAACACCCCTCTATTAGAGACCACCAACTGGCTCATCCTCTCACATCAAGTCTCTCTTTCTCCTTACCTTAATACAACTCTGAAGTCAACCATATAGCCATCAATTACCTAGTCCTTAGCTAACAAGGCAGTAATAACCTTGAAGTTGACCACTTATTACCTTTTGGTATTTGCCCTTGACCTCGTCAACTTCTCCTTCCCTCTTGCTTTGCTCGCTCCATACTCATACAATACATCAATAAGTGCTACCTTATATGCTTGGATCTCCACTATCGTCTCCTTTAGCACTGAAATTGCCTCTCTTTTGGTGTATTGCCCTAAGCCTAATCTAAACTTGACTTGAACTCCTCTCACCTACTCATCCTAAATGTGCCTCTCTACCACTCTTATCTAACATTTTATTCACCTCGTTTACTCCCCAATCCTATGTAGGCTAGGCCCACCACTACTTATGTTGAGCCCTTCGACCTTCTCACTTACTTGTCTTTGCACTAAATAGCATGTTTAATGTATTTACCATCAAGCTCTCTCTTAAAAACTATTTACCATGGTCTTCCTTAATTATCTCTTTTCTTATTTCCATAGATTTATATAAATGTGCAGATGGTATGGTCATTGCATCACCTTCGAAAATTTTCCTCTTTGCTTGTGTTCTTTTCACTCCCAATCTAGAATATAGTTAGTGGCTTTAGATAAATCACGTGGTTTGAGCTTGCCTTCTTCCTACGAACATTCTTATGGAGATCTATGACATCTTTCTAGAACATATGGATTGCTCTCAAAAAAATGATTCCTTAACAATTCTATGGCTGGTGAAATCGAATTGAAATAACGGCTTCTCGTGTTAAGTTGAATAATACCTCCATATCTAATTATCTTCATGAGCTCAAGTTTATTACCAATCAACTGGTCTCAATCAACAAACCAATTAGCTCTATGGACTTGATCTTTTATGCCTTTCATGGCCTTTTGGCTTCCATGAGATTATGATGCATTAGTTACCACTCATATACTCTACAATTTCTTGTACATTCGAGTAGGTTAAGGTTAAATTTCTCAATAAAGAATAATAGCTCAAATGGCATGATGATGATACTCTCATATCATACCTACAATTCTTAGTGCTCAAACTTCCTCCTCAACATTTAGGGGTTAAGGTTGTGGATGTAATTGCCTTGGGCATAAGGGGTGTGGTTGCTCTCCATTAATTGTCTTCAGTTCATCTCCTTAACTACAACAGCAAACTTGTTCCTCTTATTGTGGTACTCTACATTGTTGAGACTTCCTCTACTAGCTACAACCTTTTATCCTAGCTCCCCTTCTCAAACAATTTGCAAATACTATAAGTGGGGACGTTTAGCTCTTTAATGTTACCATTAGTTTAATGAGTCTTATAAGGTTGTACTTTAATATTTTGCTACCTTATCTCTTCGTGAATCATGTGGTTTTGTCTAGTATCTAGATTTAGATGCTGTGCACCACATAACCCTAGATGTAAGTATACTCATCAAATTACATAGTATGTTGGTTTTAATAAGGTTTTTGTAGGTAATTGATCTTCATTATCTATACCTCACATTGGCAACTTCATTATTCGTACTGATAGTCATAACCTCCATCTTAAAAAGGTCTTACATGCTTCTTATCTTTCACATAATCTCTCGTTAGTTATCAAATTATGTCAAAATAATGATTGTACAGTTAATTTTAGCAAGTCTCATTTTTGTGTTAAGGACTCCAAGACATGGAAGCTCTTCTTTTAGCATCTAACTAAGCGTCCTCTATATCCTGTTACCTTACATTCCATTGCACCTCCCTAGTCTCTTATTTCATCGGTGGTTCTAACTTTAGCACTCTTGTTTATGTCATCTTCATTATGATGTTTTTTAAAAGCTAGTTTAGTGTCATTCATTCTATTGTTTGGTAGGTGCTAATTAGATCAAATTGAGGATTTCACTATTATGTAATATTTGTTTATGATTGTACTTGATACTCGTGGATCTTTTCAATGCATAATAAAAATAAAGTTTTTTTCCTCATTTTTGATATGTCAAAACTCTAGTTGAAGTATTTTTTCCAATCATATTAAAATCTTTTATAGTGATGGTGGTGGTTAATTTGTTAGCAAGCCTTTTACTAATTTCATGCATGACAATGGCATATAGCTTCATTTATTATATCTTTATACTCTAACAAAATGGAGTTGGCTTGATATAAACATCACCATATAATTGAATTGGCTCGTATTATCCACCCCTTTCCCCTTCTTTTTTGGGGTGATGCTACCCTTATAGCTATTTACACCTTCAATCGATTATTCTTAGTCATCCTTGACCATAAATCACCATTTGAACTTGGTCATGACATGCCCTTGACTATTGTACATATGGGTATCTTTGTTTTTCTAACACGACACATAATGCTCCATACAAACTTTTACCCTACATCTTTATTGGCTAATTGGCTAACTACAAAGTTTATTGCTAATTAGTTCTTACATTTGATCGTTTTCACATTAACTGTCATGTAGCCTTTTTATGAGTTCAACTTTATCTCTTACAACAATCTTGTTTTGCGTACTACCCTTGTTAATGAGACTATCAACTCATCTCTTATATTTATCCCCCACCATTCCTTGTACCTTTACCATCACCATCCATGCCCTCTTCCACTTCTTCCTCTCCTAGCTCCATCCCCTCCTAAGTGAATTCTCTTAATCCCATAAACCTAACCTTAAGGTTATCTATACCTCCTCTACTTAGGAACCTCTTCTTACTCAACCATCGAATATATATGTTTATCATTGCTCTAAACCATCTGCTCCTCCAACCTCCGAATCTTCCATTCCTTCATTGTCCCCACTCATAGATTTGCCCCTCTTAACTTCTACAACCATCTTTATGAACAAACCCCCTCCCTCCAATGTCCTACCTACTATAAGGTTAGAATGCTAACTCCATGCTAAATTCTTAATCTACATACATAGCCCTTTGCCTTTGAGCCTCATCATTACATAACCGCCTTTTGTAATTTTATTTGGGTAGCTGCCATGAAAGAAGAATTTGATTCTCTCTTCAAAAATAATACTTAAGACTCTCCTCAAAATGTAGCTGTTAATACTTGGAAATTTCAATTGAAATACAATGCCAAGGGATAAGTTGAATGCTACAAAGCTTGTCTAGTGCCTAATGATTCACTTAGCAAAAGGGTATTGACTATATAGAAACATTTAGGTTGTTACTAAACCTATGACCATTCACTTCATCCTACCTTATGTTGTGCCCTCATACTGGAATATTTGCCAACTAGATGGAAAGAATAGATTTCTTTATGGTTATCTCACATAGAAAATCTTCATAAAACAACCTCTTGACTTTGTCCATCTGCATCGTGCTCACTATTAGCCTATTCATTAAGTCGAATGGAATAGAGGAAGAATCAAATTGCAATTATTATGAAATAAAATAGAGGTATAATAAGTGACGAATAGATATTATGGTATTGAATTGAGTGTAATGAAATTACCGTTACATTGTTCACTTCATTTAATTCAAAAGGAAATAAAACCTGAATAGAAAATAAAAAGCCTAAAAAACATTTGTTTAATTGAATAATAAAATATATAAAAAAGACTAAAATATAAAGGAACAAACTATATATATATATATATATATATATATATATATATATTGCATTGTCTTTCTTTGAAGTTAGGAATTTAAAACCCTAATTGTAATCTCACATGACTTTGCCTATTTAAAACCTTAACCCTAAATTGAGAAGAAATCACTAGAGCAAAGCTTGGTATTTTAGGGTTATGGTCTTGGGATTGAATGAAATTATATCAACCTGGTTAGCAGAATCTTTGATGAAGGATCTTTTGGTGATATGATGGTGGAACGAGGAAGAAATCACCATTACATAGAGTAAGTAAGGGGATTCATTTGTTTTGGAGTTAAGTGAATCGCAAATGGTGTAATTGTTCATTAATTCGGGGGGTATGGTTAGGGTTGAGTGAAATGTGGAAAAGTTTTTTTGTTGTAATTTTGTTGTGAACAAGTTTTAGGTTTTGAAATTTGATGGATCGAGATTTTTCAAGAAAGGGAGAGAAAGTGATGGAAAACAAGGGGCTAAATTGTAATAATCATTAGCTTTTGATGTTCTATTTGAGGGTATCTTTGTAATATTTTAATTTGTATGAGGATATTTTGAGGAGAAAGAATAATAATAATAAAAAAAAGATGAAGTTATTCTTGAGTGAAGGTAAGGAATGTCGATTCATGATTTTTAGGAACTGAGATTCCTTAAGCAATTGTTATTATAAGGGCTAAAAGCAAAGTAAACAGCATGATAGAGGGACAAAAAGGAATAAAAGGGGGAATATAATAACCATTCTCCCCATGTGAACATGTTGCATGTATGTCAGCTCAACAAATCCCCTTATGGTTTGAAATAAGCTATTTGAGCTTAGTTTCAACACTTAACACTTTCATATTCATCTTTACTAAGGAACGTGATGTGTTGGCCCTTTTTTATGTTGATGACATTATATTCACTGGCAGTAATGCTTCATTACTTAACCATTACATTTCGATCCTCTCTTGCTAACCTTGGCCTACTACATTTCTTTCTTAGCATTCATGTCTCTTATGCGAAGCAAGGCATCCACTTATCTTAATATCAGTTTATCCATGATCTACTTGAACACCATCACACGTGTACTCTTATCTCCTATAAGTCATCTCATTGCATGTTGTTGTCTTTTATCAAACCCTACTACCTATTAAGGGATCGTTAGAGCGCCCCAACACCTTACAATTACTCGCTTAGATATAAACTTTATGATGAATCCATTGAGTTAATACATGTGTTGTCCCACCATTCACTACGTGTGAGTAGCACAACGTGTTCTTTGATATCTTTAAAGGCTGCGCTAACATTAGGATTTCCAATTATTCATACATCTAGCACCTGTTTAACCACTTTTGATGATACTATTTCGGCTGGTTGTTTGGACATTCATCGCTCCACCATACGCTATGCTATTTACTATGGTCATAACCTTATATCATGGCAGTCCAAGAAGCAACCACACGCATTTCCATAGAAGTAGAATATCGAGCTCTTGTGTATGTTGTTGTGGAATCTACTTAGATCTCTCATCTTACTAGTAAGCTTGGAATATCCATTTTATGCCCCATTATCCTCTATTGTGATAATCTTAGAGCGATTTATCTCTTAGTAAACCTTGTTCAACATGGCTGCACCAAGCATCTTGATATTGACCACCACTTTGTGAAAGTTTCCACGAGTCAGGTTTGGTTTCATTATATTTTTTATCATGTTTCAACGGATCTATTTCTCTTGTTCATTGCTTTTATCTCACATCAAGTGTCGCATCTTGATATTAAAGAGACATATTATCATATGTATTTACATTCTTACATGTATTTTTATGTTTCTTTGTATATTAAGCATGGGTTATACACTCTTATTATTTGGGTTGTATAATTCACTCTATAATCTTTGTTTACTGCTGTAACATTCTATTATCCAATAATACAAACATATATTTTACAGTGTTTATTTATTATAATTCATCGAAAAACAAACGTAAAGAAAATTATAAAGTTTATTTTATTTATTAACTAGTGCTCAGGAATAGCTATTTAGCCACAACGGTACGTCTTCTTCTTCAATCATTTATGAATTACTTTTTTTATTTTTATTTTTTTTATCTTGCCTCCTATGATTCATGGTATCGTGAGGGTCAGCTTTGTTAGAATCCGTAACGTGGCCAGGATGTCTTTGTTGTTTTCTGGGAGTTGCGCTCTTAGAGGTGCCATGTTGTGCATGTGCTGCGTAATTGCAGAACCTTTTCTCCCATCATATCGTAACGATGTCCCGAGTGAAACTCATATGAAATTTATTCGAATTCAATTCAATTTCACAATTATTATGTCAGAACTTTAGGTTTTAGCATTGCAAGTAATTTATAGAGAGTTTCATGATATTTGATTGGATAGCTTTTAAACTTAATATAAGTTTAAATATTAATTGAGTTCAAGTCAAATTTTGGTAACAATATTATTTTAATTTAGAAAAAAAAAAGCATTTTTAATAAATAGACCTTAAACAAGTTTAATTGAGTTAAAAATTAATCTTATCAAGTGATATTTCTAATCGAATTTAATTTTAAAATTTTAAATTCGATTAAGATCGGAAGAAAGTTTTCAATTTTGAACTGATTCATTTTCGGTGGTTACAAGGACAAAAATGATTTTCTTTTTCACGTTTTCATAAATAAAAATGCATAATCAATATTTAAAAAAAGAAAAATTCTATTCCTTTAACAAGCATCCAATGCATTAGTTAACATCAAATTTTCCCAACGTCAGGATCATAACGATTTGACCACCCATTACCCTACCTTAAATAAAAGTAGTCTTTTGAAGCAACTTATTTTAGTAGTGAGGTTCCTTAAATTGAGTTCTAAGTATTTAATATAGTGGTTTCATTTTGTCGATAGTTTAAGTTAAGTTAGAGGTTAAGCTAATCCAACAGTAAATCAAAACAAGCTTGAATTATAAAATATTAAATTTATTAGGCTTGCTGATTTAATAGAGCTTGATATAATTTCTAATATTTAAAAGAAAATTAAGTAAATTTAAGGTTAGTTAGAAAAATTTTATAAAAAAAATCGAACTTAATTAAGTTAATTGAGATGTGCTCAAATTTGCTAGGTATATTTTTGAGTCGAAGTTTGATCTCAAAGTTTAAAATTCGATCGAATTCAAGTCAAATTGGAATTTCAAGTTTTTAAATCAAACTTGAGTTCTAACTTTATACCGTTCCAATTTGACTTAATTTAATTATATTCTTAATATTTGTCACTAATCAATTAGGTAAACTTTTATTTTGAGTACATGTATTTGAACCATTTGATACTTATCCGTATTATCGCTTTTAACACTTTATACATCCATATTTTATATTTATATATCATTATTAGTCGATAGACACGTATCACAATTATTAATTTATTAATAAATTAATAGTATTGAATACAATTCAAAAAATATAGACAAGGACCACGCCCATTATCTTCTCCAGCGTCTCACGTCATCTCAAACCTCGGGGATTATGCCTTCTTTCGGTTTTGAGCTAGGGTTTAAATTCCCATAATACCCTCTCTCTTAGATTAAATACAACATGCAAAAATCATACTCAAGCACATAATTCCAATAAAATTGAGCATGAGCCTCCAAACACAATCGTATCTCCTTCCACTCTTCATGCACTCAGTCAATGAAATTTACTGGACTCAAAGATTAGAATTTTCAATCTATTTATGAGGACATGTCTTTCAGACTTAGGATCCTCCTAAGACTTTCTATTTTACTATAAGTATTTTACATTTTTGTTTTTTTGCAAAAAATCCAATTAGAGATTTTTACATCTTGAGTAAGCCATTAAAGGTTTATTTAAAATTTAATTAGGTCTTATATGTTTAAAATGTGTTGTTTAAATTCTTTAATATTTTTATGGCAAAAAAAAAAAGAAAAAGAAAAGAAGTCTCTTATATTTGTATTTTTTGTACTAATAAGTCCTGCTATTTTCTATATCCTATTAATTATGATATAAATCTGGAGTACTTATTAGATGAAATGAAATAAATATAAGAGACTTAAATGAATAACTTAACATGTACAAGACTTGGTCAAAGTTTTATATAAATTTAGATGACTTAAATAATTCATTGAAAACATTAAAAATAAAACTTGATTAGTCTTTTAATTATAAAAAAAAAAAAAACTTTTAGCGTAGTCTTCTATAATTTAATCAACGGCAATCCTCCAAACTTTAAATCCATAATTGTATTTCAACGTAACTTTTGTTTGGTGTTGACATTTATCGATGTCATTGCAAAAAATTCCCTCATGGCCGGATTAGAGATGTTACAGGGAAGTTATGCAACGATTAACGACGTAGAAACTCCATGAGTAAACTCTGAAGTAGAAAAGATATAATGATTCAATTACTCATTCTAGAGCTGTTATAACGTTGATTATGGCGAGGAAATACGGTCTAGTACGAGACATGATATAAAAGATACAAATAAATATGATTATTTTGTAAATTAATTATTTGTGATTTATATTTAATTTAATTTTTTCTTAAATAATGACACAAATTCAATAAAAAAAAAGATACAAATTTGATCTACCAATATGAATTGTCACCGCAAATCCAAAATATTTTTATTTAATTATATATGGTAGACATGGGTGCCCCAACATAACCAGCCATAGCAGTTTAATGACTTGGACTTGAACTATGGAGGCAAATCATGGCTTAGCCTTGGACTCAATAATAAAAAATAAAAAAAAATAAAAAAAAAAAAAGCTTGTTGTTTTATGCAGGCATAGGCCTGCAATTTGTAGCCTTTATTTCCTTTACACGGTGAATTCATATGGAGGTTCACGTAGGGGGGATGGATTAATTCATCCAAATCAATTTCATCATTTTTTTTTTTTTTTTCATTTTACCCCTTAAGTCTATTATTACTATCTCTCTCTCTCTCTCTTTTTTTTTTTATTTTTTTTATTTTTTTATGCTACTTGTATTGGTTAAACGTGAGTTTTCATTGTAATTATCTTCCATGAAATATTTGCTCTAGTTTACCTACTTGCTTCAACATTATAGCATTCAAGAAAGCCAATAACTAGATAGAAGCGGATTAGATGGGAAATAATTACCGGAAGATGTGAATGCCCATTGATTACACCTAACCAATACAATAGATAGCAATATACATATATATATATAATTTTGAAAAATTTCCACACACATCTCTGGAATTTGATGTACTTCATAGCATTGTCATTGAATATCAAAAAAACACTAAAAGATTCGTTCTCACTACAAGTGACATTTAATCGGTTAAAACTTTGACTCAATTAAGTTCGTTTAAATCTAACTTGTTTCTTTTAAAATTCTTTAAAAAAATAATGTTGATAATTTTAAATATCGATCGTAAATAAAAACCGGCGAGATGAAACCATCTCCAAACAGCTGGACATCTAAATAATCCCATGCAGAAAGCACAAACAATTTTCCTTTATTGGTAAATTTTCACTTTCTGTTCTTCATGGGATTGTCTAACCTTGGCAATAAGCATTGAACATGACTAAATAACGCAAAAGAAAATGACATCACAGGATACAAAGATAAAAAAAAAAAAAAAAAAAAAACCACATAAGTTAAAATAAAATTGGTTAAATGAATATGCAATTTGAATGTAATCTTATTCATGTGATCACGGACCCCGCATAGATTGATTAAGTTTTTTCCCAAGAGAAAATGAATCTAGAATTCCTCCATGAACCGGAAAAAAAAAAAAAAAAAAGAAGAAATCCAGACTATTATTGGCTAAGAGAAAATGTCTTGAAGGATAGAAGTGGATGCAGTTCAGTTTTTAGCTCAATTTGCCTCCAAACTATATTATAATAAATCATAAAAATAGTTCGGTTTTCTGTTGTTTTAAACCAAACCACTTGCCTTCAGATTAGGAATTTTTCCGACATGGATCAAACCGAAAATTTTAATTTAAGAAAAGCTAAATGTATGATGTGTAATCTCAAATCACAAGTAATAACTTCTTTAATGTTGATGTTTAAGAGACACATAGAGTCAATTTTCACGTGGTTAATGAATTTCAAAAGTATCCTGACTATTGCTTGTATTCATATATAAAGTTAAAGTCAGTATATGATATAAATTTCAGGTTGATCTATATACATATTCCAATAACCTAGTTATATGCGTATATGTTTTAAATAAGTATACATTTAAATTCATTAAATTTATATGCATATATATATATATATATATATATTTCAAACCCTAGCTGAGATATCCTCTCGTAATAGTTATTGTATAGCAGCTAGGAGTGGTATGGGTTGAGTGGAAATATTGAACAGCTAAAATATAATACACGTCACCCTTGAGTTCTTTAGGTTGAAAAAAATAAAAAAGAAGAAAGGTTTTACATATATGTACAATTACAAGTAAACCAAACTTATCCATGAATTATTTAGTTTTATTTATTTGAGCAATTCGAGTAGATTATTAAATTGAGCTTGCACATTATGATATTTAACCCTATTAGAGCTTGAACTCAATCAACCTCTCAAATCGAATTTTAATATTAATCAAACTTGAATCAAGTTTATATACCAAAATTATAAAAGAATAATTTTTTAAAATAAATTAACCAAAACAAACTTGATTAAATTGAATTTGACTTTATTGATAATTTAGATCAAGCTTAAGCTCAATCACAAATTCTAAGTTTTAATTTTCATGGACATTAAACTCAAAATGTACTCATCTATTAATTGATATATTTACACTTTTTTTTTTTTAATTTTTGGTAAAAGATATATTTACACTTTTGCTTCCCAAAGACTGTTTGGATCAAGTGGGAGGAAAAGGGAGGGGAGGAATTTGAAGTGAAAATAATACAATTCCCTTATTTAGAGGAAAAAGGAAGAAAATAGATTTGGGGAGAATGTTTTCCCTTGAACGCACAAAAAAGAATCATCTCTAATTTTGAGAGAGTCGAGAAGGAAATGTAATAAAATAACAAATATATATATTTTTAAAATATAAAGACTTTAATAATATTTTAATAAAATAAAAAATTATATTATCAACTTTTTTTTCTTTTCACTTTTTCATTCATTTTCTTTTCTTTCACTTTCGTTTGCAATTCCGCTCCTCTGCCCAGCGCCTCTTCCTAGCGCAAATGGGATAAACACGTTAATCATGATAACACGAGTGACGTCAACGTAATAATACTTCGAAACGGTGGAGACAGTAGATCCTTTGCTATTATATTATAGAAGAAAATGCCAAAGAAACAGGGGAAAAGAAAGAAAAAACCACCTGGTTGGACAGAATAAGATCAGAGGGGTCAGAAGGGCTCACGGCTAATTATGGGCTAAATTAACCCAAAAAAAAAAAAAAAAAGGAATCATCCGGTAAAACCGAAACTTTATAAGGGGTTTCATGTAAATTTGGTCGAAAATTCGCGATCGGACCTAGACGTTACGCGAAAACACAGCCCGAATGATGTCTATAGGTTAGACTTCTTCACATGCTCGTTCATCCATATGCTGGCGTCAAGTCATAGTCAAGTAAAAACTAATCGGTTAAGTTAATATCTTTGCTATTTAGTATCCCAACTTTATTTATTTTTATCATTAATTATCTAAAATTTAAATGTATTATACTATCTAAAATCTTGTCAAGATCTTTTACAATAGCTAGATTAGATAGCTAACTATAAAAATAAGTAAAATTTGAACGGTTAATTATAAAAAATGTACAAAGTATAGCTAGATTAGATAGCTAACTATAAAAATAAGTAAAATTTGAACGGTTAATTATAAAAAATGTACAAAGTTTAAATAACTGTTCATAAAAATGAATATAATTCAATAGTAAATTATAAGAAAAAATATAAAAAATTCATAATAATTACTTATATATACGAATTAAATTTTATTCTTTCAGTTATCCATTTTAATCCTTAATATTTTATAAATTTATAAAAAATTTCTCCCTATTAATTTTTTTGTTATGTATAGATATATTAAGAACTAAAATAAATTAAATGAAAAAATTAAGAATTCATTTATATATACAATTAAATAATAACAACATTTTTATATTTATTTAGACCAATTATATATTGATATATATCTATAATAATAGAAAATTTAATAGAATTTAATGAAAAGACTTATTTGATACGATTTAAAAATATTAAGTATTAAAATGAATTAAATGAAAAATTAAATATCATAAAAATATAAAACGTTAAAAAATTTTCTATATTTTTTCCTATAAATACTGGCATGCACCGAAGAGCTATAAAAAATTTCCTGTACCTCTTCCCAACACATCACTCCATGTGTCACAAAATCGTTATTTTTCGAAGGTCATCATCTGAAGTGCAAAGGCCCACGAGACGCTTATAACCAGCATAGTCCCCATACACTCTCAAATAAAAATTTGAGTCATTTACGCCTCCCATCACGACCTCCTCCCAATATGACTGACACTTAAAAATATATAAAGCAGAAAATCCAAAAACTAATTTAGAGAAAAAAAAAAAAGAATTTTTAGTTGCACTATCACTATCTACTTAACACTAGCAAAAATACAAGTAAGATTTATTTGAGCAAAATTAGTTGTCTATTATAGTTCTAAATTCATTTTCTTTCCCATTGCTACGTATTGAAGAAGATCGTATTGCAGCAGTTTATTACGAGGACCATATGATGCCTCCTATTTTGTGATCCATAATTTAAAAAAAAAAAAAAAAAAAACATAAAACACCTTATCGAGGGTCTATCAAATATCCGCAGAAGTCATGGCAGCTGATTTAGCGAATCAGAAAGGTTTCAGTAGTATTCACACCACACGTGAAAGGATGATTAATTACAAATGCCCACAAATTCAAATCCATGGAAAAAACATACACAAATGGTAGCATAGCATGAAAGTAAAAAGACTAATGAGGAGCTTGAAATAGTAATCATTCCTTAATGAATAACAAAGCAGCACTTAAATACCACTCTTTTTCCAATCTTCAATATATAAACAAAACAAAATACAGTTGATGAATAATGCTTCCTTCTTCTCTCTCCCCATCATTATGTCCTCTCGACTAGATGTATAACGACACTAACAGAATCGAACCGAATGGAACAGAACGAATGAACATTAACGATCGCCTTGGGTAATTTACACCTCAATCGATGTCATCTAATCTAAAAACTCTTTTTTCCTAAGGGATAATAAAATAGAATCACATTCATTTACAGCATTTTGCAAGCAATATCAAGAACACAATGAGGAAGACAATCGAAGATAGAGCAATGGCAACACCAAGCACAACCTTACTCGGCCCGTGATGAATGCTCTTTTTAGACCCAGTCTCATCGCTGTCATCATCATCATCATCGCTATAATCACTGCTATCATCCTCGGACTTTGGGGGCGGGGGAGAGAGTGGGAATCCATTCTTGTCGCAGGGAGCAATACCGAGCTTGATTTTCGCGGTAAAAGTCGAATGGTTATAACAGAGATCGCTGTTGTCCCCTATTTTGAACACAGTGAGCTTCCTTATAAAAGAAGCATTGAACGGCATTACGCCATGGAAATTGTTCTTTTCAAGATTTAAGTATTTCAGATTCTTCATTCGAGTTATGAACTTAGGGATTGTTCCATTGAGCTGATTCGAACCGAGATCGAGGTGAACTAGCCCCGGGATCGCTGAGATCGATTGGGGGAACGGTCCTGACAAGGAATTGGAGCTCAAGGAGAGGTTCTTGAGAGAGATCAAGTCCCCGATGTGGTCCGGGATCACACCCGATAAGGAATTCGATGATAAGTTCAAGGATTGGAGGTTTTCGAGTCCCGTAATCGAAGAGGGAATGTCGCCCTTCAGCCGGTTACTGGAGAGGTCGAGGTGGGTGATATTGGTGGTGTGCCACGTGTGTGGGATGCCACCGGAGAGGTTGGCGCGTGAGAGGGTGACCGAAGTGAGCTCTTTTAGATGAGGAGACAAAATGACGTAAGGGCCGGAGGCGGAGATGGGTGCGTCGGTGACGGTGAGCTGGGTGAGGTTGGAGAAGCGGGTGAGCCATACGCCGGAGAGGCGCCGGAAGGACTTGATCGAGGTGAAGGAGAGAAGAGAGAGAGAGAGTTCGGAAGGGAAGCGAACGGCGGAGACAGGGCAGTTGAGGAAGGAGAGAGAGTGGAGGGTGGAGAGAGATTTGAGGGCGGTGAAGGAGAGAGAGAGGGACTTACAGTTCGTGAGAGTGAGAGACACGACGTGGCGGAATGGGGTGGAGTTGTCGCAAGTGACGGCGGTGGAGCGGCATGGGTTTTTGATGGACATGGGGACATTGAGGGATTGGAGGGCTGTCAGCTGTTTTGGGTCTAGTGGGGAGGAGGAGGTGGTGGTGGAGGAAGGTGGTGATTTGGCCGCGGGAGTGGAAGTCGGGGATGGGGCGGTGGCGGAAGGTGATGGTTTGGTGGTGTGAGAGGAAGTGGGGGATGGGGTGGCGGGGGAAGGTGATGGTTTGGTGGTCGGAGAGGAAGTGGGGGAAGGGGCCGCCGTGGAAGGCGGTGGTTTGGTGGTGGGGGTGGATTTAGGGGATGGGGCGGTGGTGGGTGATGGTGGGAGAGTGGCGGGAGTGGTGGTGGTGAGGAGGAGGAGGAGGAGGAGGAGGAGGAGGAGAGAGTAGAGGAGGAATGTGGGTGGTTTCATCTTCATTGCGGTGCACAGAGAGAGAGAGAGAGAGTTAAGCGTTGAGTCAAGTTTAGTGAAGTAGAACTGTGGAAGTGAGACTGCGAATGAGGAGAGAGAAAGAGACAGTGAGAGAGAGAGGGGGAGGGGGCCATAGGAATAAGTAACAGTTGGAAATTTTAGGACTTGGATGCCCCTTACTTGCTAAATATTTAAATGGTTTGGCCGGCTTTCAGATGCAAGTTATGAGAGACACACATACGAAAGGTTTTTTTTTTTTCATAAATAATTGTAAATTGATTTATATCTCTAAATAAAATCCAAAAATGCGAATTTCGTGTCTTTATTATTTCACTATTCTTTTCATTTAGATTTTACCAAATAACTCTTATATATATTTTAAGTCTTAAGAAATTATAAAAGGTTAGAGTTATTATGATAAAAAGCTTTATAATTCTTATATTGTTCTTTGAGGTATTTCTCTTTATTTTTTAATATTCATCGTATTTTGACATTTTAGGTTCTACAAAAAAATAAATAAATTATATTTCATTATTAATATTCCATACATTTAATATATATAAATTTATATATGTATAGCGCGTACAACATCTGCTAATAAATTCGTTAAATTTTGAAGTGATTTTCTTTTCACCAACGTAATCTTACAAAAATAGAGATAATTCTAAACCATTCCTAAAACTCAAAAAATTATAAAATTTTAGCAATGCCATAAGAATTACTTGCACATAAAAACCTCTCATCGTTTGACAAATGGTTTAGGACACCTCTTTGCATCAAAAGATGTAAATATGAGATATTTACATTTACGAGGTTAATTTTATAATTCATAAAAATTATTGATAATTCTTTATCAAGCATCTTTTAAGATACAATCCATTTTTTCAACATATATAAACGAAAATTAACTGTCGCTGATTAACTCATTTATTAGCCATTTTAGATAAAAAAAAAAGAAAAAGAAAAAGAAAAATTCATATATACATACATACATACATATATATCTATATATATAAGAGTTTTAAATCTCGTACATCTCGTTAAAGGATCCATAAAAAATAACCATCCCTCTTCTACTTTCATAAATAAATTTGCAATCAATCCTTTAAACATAACAAATAAAAATAGGTTTGGCTCAAGCGCTTACCTTAATCATTCTTTCTTTTTTTATTTTGCAAGCAACACATAACGTTCTTTTTACATCCATTTCATATGATAATTGACCTATCTCCATGTGAAACAAATGAAGCATCACAAAAAATCATAATAATGTGACGTGCGTTTTAATGTTTTTTGTAATCTATTAACCGGTACTTTTTTATTCTCTTTTGTAAATGCATTACTTGTATTATTCTCCGTTAAGATACGGATGATTTAATTTGGAATTCTATTGGAGGGATATGTTCAGTTACGTGCTATTTTTAACTCGATTGGTTAATGAAAAATCAATATCGTCAAATTTGGATTAGATGACTGATTCAAGAATATAAAGAGATTAAAGATTGAGAGGATGAATTGAGATTAAATTGGATCCATAAAAATATTAATAATATAATTAATATTTATGTATAAAATAATAAAGTTGCCTACAATCTTGATAGCATAAAATTAAAAATTTTTTATGGTTTATTTTTTGTTTTTGTATTTTTTTAGTAAATTGATGTAGTTTTTAGAAAATATAAAAAAAATAATAAATTTTAAAGCAAAAAAACCAATATATTTTTATAGGAATTAGACCGAAGAAAGCTAAATGAATGATTCAGATAGATTTTATAAAAATATCATATCAAACTGAATTAGATAAAAACGGTTCATTGATTTGATAACTCTGTGAAAAACAATACAATTTATCAAAAAACAATACAATCTGCAATAAAACAACACTAATTATATTTTTATAGAAATAGATCACACATCAATCCATGTAAACTTATCGAAACAGCGTGAAAAGAGAGTTTCAAAAAATGGATGGGTATAGCATTATATATATAGAGAGAGAGAGATAGATAAGGAAAGCGATCCAGCAACAAATATCTTTAAAATACTATCAGGTTATTATCTCTATTTTGCATCTACACCTAATTAATGTATGTACAGCTTGATTTAGCGTAGCATTTGAGATTAGCATATGATTATTGACAAGATCTGTCAAGAATAAACTACTACACGCACCTAAATTTCAATTAAATATTGTGGCTAAAACTTGAATAACTTAGATTGTTAAAATGGAATTTATGCACTAAGCAAAATTAATTTGTCTTTCACATTTTTATTTTTGCGTATTTTATGCCATATCAAATATCAAATAAGAAATCATAGTGACAAAACAATAGTAAATCTACTTAACTCGATCTAAGTCAGTAATTTATTGTATTAATAATATGTGAAAACTAAAAAAAGTTAACTCAATCACATGCATCAGAATCGCCAGACAAACATTAATCAATTTAAAAAATACAAACGCGTAAAAAAGATGTTGTCAATCATTTGTTAAATATGAATAGATTCCTTAAACTTTGAAGGTGCAATATTAATTTCCCGTAACTTTTCAAAACATGTAAATAATCACCGAATCGTAGTTATATCTCAAAAACTAAATTTTAAGAACTAGCAGTTCATGAAGTGTATTTGTAATTTTAGAAAAGGGTTCTATTTCCTAGTAATATTATTTAAATATTAGATGATCTCTCTTAAATATAATCCTTTGTATGGATTTTATACACAGATGGTGGGACCACTTACCAAGGTCATGTATCTTTGAAGCCCTTGCAGGGGTCAAACTGGAATTTAACACATTCAACGGCTAGGCTACCGGACAAAATCGAAATTATGGAACAAACTTAGGGTACTAAAAGAACAACAATATTTCCTTAACGACAAAGTACAGTTGTCCTTTTTTATCAAGTAATTAGTTGCGCATATAGCTGTGCAGTAAAATAAAATAAAAAATATCTAAGATTATCTCGAGTATTTGTTAAGATATCAAATTAAAATCTTTTATAATCTATATACAAGCGGTCTAAATCTAGATGGAGATTTAATAATATTAATAAATTAAGTAAATGATAAATAGTATATAAATATTAATAAAAATTTAATACATAATAACAAAAATATATATTATTTTAAAAATATCAATTATATTTTTATTTATTAAATTTTTATTGATATTTATTTATTTAATTATTAATTCGTCTAAATTATTAATATTAGCGAGGCTTAATGTGCGTTTATTCCAAGCTGGACGTGGGTGGATTCCAGCTGGTACAACTTTAATCCATATATGTTGTGACCAAATATGATGGCTAGTCATCCCTATAGGGACCTATATGCAATTACGCGACACATGTTTTCGATGTTGCTCGAGTACGAAAACCTCTTCACTCGCCCTGTCTTAGCCAAAGGTTAAAACATTGGACGTTGGATGAAAACATGGAGGAGCGCGTGTTGTTAAGGGAAAGGTTGGACGGCGCGTGAAACTTTGTGCTTCTTCACATTTCCCCTCTTCTACGTATTCCAAACTTAATATTTGCATTAAGGAAAAAACAGAAAGCCCTTCTATCTTATATTTTAATTTTATTAATTTTTTATAATTATAAATTTAAAATTTTAACTGAGCTAAATATATATCTCAACTCTAAATAAAAGATTTAATTGTTATTATTTATATCTCAATTAATTTTAATTCATACATTTAGTTTAATTAATATAATTGACTAATGAAATTATAGTCTACAGTCTTAAAAAGTTATGAATTATCACCAATTGCAAAACAATGAATCGTAATCTATTTTAAAAATATGAGTTACAAGATGGATTGGCAATCGTCGGTAGCCGTGTATGGCTTAAGGTGTCGTATAATGCCTCTAAAATCATAGATCGATACCTCATTAACTTATTATGTTGATTAGATTATTAGTATGAATTATAATTAATTGAAATATAGATCGTAATAATTAAAATTTTAATTTAATATATAATTAAATAAGTTAAAAATTTTAAAAGTAATAAAGTTAAGATGTAAAACGTAATATTACTCTAAAATCCTTTTATATCATGTCTAATATAGTTTCCTTCTCTTGGAACCCTATTTTATTATGGATCTTTCACATTTAACGCCGGAATCTCAACACAATTTCTAAGCTAAGGGCATTCCTTTGACAAGGGACATCTAAAGTTTTTCCTTTTCAGGATTTTTGATTTGTTAAAATCTATTATTGGAACCCAGAAAATATTAAAAGAAAATGGTGAGAAACCTTTTTGAAGCTTTTAAGATAAAGAAGAAAGATTCTTTAAGAACAGAAGTTTCTTAAAAAATTGAGATGATATTTATGAACTCTAAATCTGGTTTTTAGCATTCAATATTATATGAGAGACAATCATTTGTTTCATTAATTATTGATTTTGGTGATAACAATTATTATCTAAATTTGTTGATTGCTTTCACTTTGTTAGGTCTAAATTTGGGGCTCGCTTGATGCAAAAGAGAGGACTGTGATTGGACCAAAAACAAAGTTCGTGTCAAATGAACGACTTCACTTCAATTTGGACAATGTCTAACTTCCTTCAATCGAAGTAAATTAGAAGGCTGAAATTACGGAATGGGAATGGTAAGAATTTCGAAGCGCTAAAGGTGAATTGGTAAAGTTTTGTGACGTTGTTTGGTACCCCCTTATCCTCTATAAATAAAGCTATTTAAAGAATTTTTTCGAGCTCAAATTTTCACTCGTTGCAATATATAATTTTTATTTTCCAAAACAAACTCTCTCTCTCTCTCTCTCTCTCTTAAACTAAATCTCTCTTATGGAGAAATTATCTGAATGAGCGACAATGTGAGGCATAAACTTTGAAATCGTAAAGTGAGAAACATAAATCCATATAATTGAGAGATATTGAAAGTGAGTATTTTGCAAAAAATGAATTTTCTTAATTAACTTTTTCTCAATTTTCTTGAATTTACTCTATGAAAATATTATTTTATATAATCAATAGTTAAAACTACAAAAAAGATTATAATGCTGTAATGATGTTACAAGGTATTATAAAAGTTTAGATAATTATTGTCATTGATTTGTAATTTAAGAGAAAATAAATAAAAGAGTGAACGGGCATTTATGAGTTGAAAGTTAATTAAGAAGTAGGAAGACATGTTTTGAGGTATTATGAAGAGTAGGGATTCGTCTATTATATATCGAAGTCCCTTCCGTTACTTCTCCTTTCTTTGTCTACTTATCCACACTTGTACAAAAAGTATAACGCTAGTTTACTTGAAAAATAACTTTCATCAAACATTTAAGACATAATCATAAGTACATCCTTGAAGCATGAATAAACTCCTCAATCTTATAAAATATGAATTTTAAATTCTCATAACTTTTAAAAATATGTTAACCCCTAACTTATAGTTAGATTTCCAAAAGTTTTAGAGATCCAATTAGGAGTAGACATAGTTGAGTCTCAACTATAAAGCCAAACTTAACATAATAATTTGATTTTTTTTTTTAAATTGAACCTAATCATATGGTTCGATTTGTAAATTTTTTTAACATAATTGGTTCGAATCGGTTTAGTTCGATTCAATCCATAGTTCAAATCGTTTATATTAAATTTTCGCTAAATATTTTTAATTTTAATGACATATTTTTCTTTCCATTGATCTTTCATATATTTTTAGTTAATTTCTTATTTATTTATCATGTGTAATGATATTTAGCAAAAAAAATTACACAAAAGCTTAACAAACCCAACTTGATTGAATAGGGATAAATGATTTTATTCTAACAAACAACAACAAGAAGGGACAAGTAGAGTTACCTATATAAAAGTAATAAAAAAAAAAAGATAAAAAAGACATACAAAAAATTGGAAAATAAATAAGAGACAGTAAAGAACATCAAGATCAAACCCTTAATTTGAATGCATATAAAAAAGAGAGATTTAAAAAGGTAAATTTTTAAATATGAAATTTCAATTAGAACTTATTCAACTTAATCTTAATCATTTGCCTATAAATAAGATAAAGAATAATGAGATATAAAAAATTTGATGAAATGTATGAAGATTGGCCTAAAAAGAAAAAATAAATAAATAAAAAGTTACAAAACAATTACATGAATTTTTTTTGTTTAACTAACCGGTTTGATTTAGTTCGATTCGAAATGGTTTAATTCGGTTCACATTCCCAAATTAAATTATGAACCGTTTATATATAACCAATTGAATTGAGAAACAAACTGCTTGCAAAAATATATATATATATATTTTTGTTTTGGTTTGACACAATTCTTAATTTGATCTGTGGTTTTTTTTTTCCTAACCCAAAATCCAACTATGGTTTAGGGTCTATATGCACATTTTAAACAATTAAAGGTAAGTAAATCACACTTTAAAAGCTAAAAGACTACTTGAATCTTAATCTTAACTTGAGGTCATTTGACGTGTATAAAAGCATGGTAACACTCGATTCATAGCTAAGAAGCTACATGCCAATACAAAACTGCGTAAATTTCCTAAAAAACTTGAAGATAATCCTTCCACAATCGACGAATGAGTGAAAAATAACTTTCAATAATCTAATAGTTCATTAATAAGACTCTTTGTTCTTTAAAGTATATTATAATAGATATTTTACAACAAGTTATTGTTAGATATTTCTCATGGATTTTGATGATAATAAAAAGAAAAGAACACTAATGAATTAACAAGTATGCAAGTATTTAGAAAGTTTTTCAGAAAGTTTAAAATTGTAAATCGAGGTGTATGCAGAAACTTATTTAGAAGGTTTAAATTGACCGAAAAAGAAGATAGACCGAAAAAGAAGAATTGGTACAACATTTCAAAAATTTATTTAGAAAGTAAGTCCGGAAGTATGACGTTAAAAATAGCTTTAAATTAGATTTGAATTAATCAAGGTCTAACTCTACTAGTTTGGTGTATTAGGAAAATACACTCAATCCCATTTCACTTAAGATGGTACTAAGATTTAGAGGATTTTTTAAGCGAAAATATATTTAGATAAATTAAGATATATATAAGAATGGATAAGGATAAGGTTAAGATTAATTCAGATTTTGTAGAGTTTCAAATTTTTGAACATGAGCCTTATTCGAAAGTTGTTAACAAAAGCATATCTTTTCAAATTTAAACCATAAGCTTATTTGGTGGTTACGGATTGATGAATATTTGATCTAAACAAGATAAGATGAGTTGCTTTTGAATTTCAAAGTGTAGAAATTTTCTCATAATATCTAAAGATTATTTTTAATAAATAATTTTTGGGTAAATATGAAAGTGAAGATAATATTTAGAAATTTAGCTGTTGGAAGATCTCAATATAAAAAGAGAAAGGATTCAAAATGTTATTGACAACTTTGAAGAAAGTTTTTTGTTACACAAAAAATCGAGATCATATTATACCTTCTAAAAAGTTACAGAAAATCATTTAGATACTTATTCAGAAAGTTGCACCGAAGCGAATATTACAATAATTATCATTTCTTTTTAGAGTAAAATTAATTGAGATTTATACTTTTATTCTCACTTGTAATTTGTAATTCTTATTTGTTGTTTAAGTGTTAAGATAAGTACATTTGTACTTTATAGATCTGTATTAACCTAAATTATTGAGAGATTAGATAAGCGAAGCAGAGTATTGTAAAGTTTATGTATGACAAGTGCTTGTAATATTTTATGATTTGATTTAGTGGATTAAGTGGAATGGCATTGGTGAAATAGACTGGATCCTTAACAGTAAAGTTGGAAAAGAGTAATAGGCAGAAGGCCGAAACTCTATAAAATCTCTACTTAATATTCTCCTTCCTTACTTGTTTAATTTGCTTTATTCATTGTTGTTTAAATTATTAAATTATTACTGTTCACCATTATAAGTTGTTAAGAAGAATAATATTATTTTGCTTATATCGAAAAGTTTTCAAAAAGTTAAATATATCAATTTACCCCACTTCTTAATATCTTATACGAGACCAACGGTTATGATTGGAGATAGACAAGAAAAATGGTACATTATAAATATACTCCCTTATGTTTGTTTTATATGCATTTACTTGATCAATCTTTGAAATTGATTGCTTAAACCATTAAATCTTTAAAAAGGTACATTTGAATTCAATTGTAATGTTTTATAGCATCCATAAGTAAGACTAAAATTATATTAACAAAAGTGGAAGGAAACAAAGTATGAAGAAAGACATTTTCTTTCAATGCTTTTGTAGTACTCTAGACCATGGAAACTCAATATATATATTTATTGAAAATTTTTCATACTATGATAAGGTCATTTAGCATATCGACCAAGCTACGAGAAGACTGTAAGAAAAGATTAAGGGTCAGACTGCCAAACAATTTCAGCTAGGAGACTTAGTGTGGCTATACTTCAGCAAAGAATGGTTCCTGAGCAAGAGGAAGAACAAATTATCTACAGGAGCGGAAGGACCTTTCAGAATCCTCCAAAAGATTAACGATAATGCTTACAAATTGGAATTGCTCGAGGGTTATGGAGTTTTTAACGTCTTCAACATTGCTGATCTTAGTTCGTATCACCCGAATGGAGAATTGCGCAAAGACCATTTGAATTTGATCTCAAATTCAAAACAACCTGGAGGGAATGATGGAATTAGGCTCTTGGACCCTTGACTCGCAGCCAAGCCCGAGGACTAGAGGAACTAGCCTGACGAATCTTTTGTTCCATCCGATCCCTGCTAAAGCTAAGGCTAAGGCCAAGTACCTCCTTATTGAGTCTCCCTTTATGTTGAGTTGTATGATTTCCCATCTTTCTGAAGTGTGCCGAGTAGAAGGGTACTGTCTTATGCTTGACCTGATCAATTATTCGGCGTCTTCCTTGCTAAGAAGACGAAAAAGAGAAACTTCGAATGATAAAGCCATCCTTGCTTTAACAAGCTAGTTGTCCGTACTTTTTTGTTCATATCTTTTAATAATCTTACAAATGGAGCATCGCCACATGTATAATATCTTATGTAGAATCCGTTGCACCATTGATTATTTTTTTTATATATTCATTTTTATCCTTTATATCCTGATTTTTACTTCTTTAGGAAATGCCCTTTTAGTCTTTTCCTTTTTTAGGTAAGTTGCCTTAGCTTATGAGTATAAATATCCTTGTATTTATAGCTATAGCGATTAGATCTATCCTTAATACACTTTTAAGTATTTTTCTTCTTTGTATAAATACTGTGTGTTTATTTTCGGCAACACTCTTATCTTTTTCCTTAAGTAAGGTTAGGTGGCGAGTAATCCCATCGGACCAATTTGTGTGTCATATCAAATTATGATGTGAGTTCTCGAAAGTTCCATTAGTGTATCATATTCTTTAGAACTATTCGTGGGTTTTGTTTACTGTTTCATTCTTCATTTTTCCCTTTTGCATTTTTTCCCCATTAATCCTTTTTTGAGTTTTCTGAAAACTTGGGCTCATTTAGCGACCGGCCTTATCTATCCTTGGTCATGATTCACAACATTAACTCTAATTAGTCATCCTGTTTAGGTTAGGGCTAACAAGCACAAACAAACCCATGATCTTAAGGTCACATCTATAGATCTTTTGAATCCATGAGCTATAGTATGGATCCTCAAATTTCTAAAGTTAAGGACAAATGGTTTAATATTGGGTTCACCAACCCTATTAACCATTGGCTAACTAGTATATGGTGTCTGTTGACAATAGTAGTCTATGTTATTAGTTCGATTGGACAACAACTTTTCTATGAAAGGCCCGAGTCATTATTAGAGCAGGTAGACATATTGATGACTTACCTATCTAATATGTGTTAGTTTAGCGCATAATTTATCAACTACTTCACTTTAAATATTTAACACTTAATAGGCAACATATAACTAATCCATAACTGGCCTATTTGATGGGTTACACCATGTGTAAAACGGTCGTTCCCATGCATAATCCCCAATGCTGGAGAAATCTCTAGTCGGTCCTTCACCAATGGAGCAAAATGATGTAGTGTGGCAAATTCTTTGGACATTTCTCTAATGAGAAACGTACCCAGCCTATTTATTTATTTATGAAAACGAAACATTTTGGCCAACATTCAACCAAATTTTGTAACGTTATTCATCATGTTCATTTCCATAATATTATAAATAAATATTTATATTGTACATATATAATAGTAAATGATATTAAAATTGTCTTCGCAAAATATTAAAAATAGTAGTTTGTAAAGTAATAATATTATGAGACCCATAAAACTTTTAAAAAAATGTGAAAAAAATTTAGTGAAGGAAATATAAATAAAGTACATAGTTTCTTAAGGGAGAGAGTTTATTCAAAAACTGTTGTGGCAGTACAAGGAATTTTTATGTTTCCTAACCATTGCATATGACGTTATGACCTTGATGCATACACCAATAATAAAGAATAATTAGTTGTTAGATAGCAAATTCATCACTTAAACCTATATGCACAAGTAACAAACAATATTAACATACCTTACCTGGATTCAATTATGCATAAAATTAAATAATCAACTATTAGCTTAGTTATACAAAGAGATTCTAACTAGAAAATCTTCAAATAATACAATAAGGTTGGTAGTAAAGAAAATTGAGTCAATTAGATACCTATGTGTAACAAAGTAGTCAACCACATTTTAGATTTGGTGGACTACTTTTTCCACCTACCATATTCGGTTAACTAACTATTAATCTTATGGGTCGAATTCACCATGTGGTTGACCATTTCTTAATGCAATCATGACTTTTACCCTTATTCTTACTTTTCTTATTAGAGACTTGACCTAGGATATTTATGAGCCATACTTTGAACTCTAAGCTCTCAAATCCAATCAGTAACTCCATAACTCAAAATAATTGCAAAAATTAAATAATTCCAACACTCCTTTGTTAATAATTTTACTATATTTTATGATTTATCCTAAGTTTTTATAATCTTTACAAATCTTACATCAAAATTTTGAGACAGTGATATTATGATTCAAAATCAATTTTCAAAGTTATATTTGTTATATCACACGATTAAGTAAAGTCCTGCATAAATTATGGGGGAATTGATACAAGTTTATAAGGTTACAATGGTAAATATCTCGTCAATACAATATTACAATTTTTGTGTCAATTGGTTAAAATCGGCCCATTATTATTTATTAGCTTGGTTATTCATTATTTTTGACCTAGAATATTACAAAGGGTATTAGAATTAACCCCTTAATGATAAGTGAATGATTTAGGCTTGATTCTGATTTAGAGAAGAGGTTTGAGGAGGGTGTAAAGTGTTAGCAGGGTAGTGATTCTTAGCATACTTTTAAGATGACCTATAAATAATGAGTAGCCCGAATCGTTCATCATAAAAGAGGAAGGATTAGGTTTAATTGCAAGGTTTCGCGATGAGGACATCATGTGTTTAAAAGGAAGAGATTGTAATACTATATGATTAAGTAAAGTCTCATATAGATTGTAGGAGGGATTAATACTAATTTATAAGGGCATGATGATAAATACCTTATTAATATATGATTACTAAGGTCAAATAGTTAAAATGAGCCCAAATGTTTGTTTCTTAGTTATTTACTACTTTTAACCTTTAGTATTACAACATTTTCTTTAATTCTATGATTGTGAGCATAAAGATGGTTCAAATCTTACATTCTAAGCAAATCTTAGTCCTATTAGGTTTATGGATCTTACCTTATTATAAAATATGTGGGATTCCGAATCGTTGATTCTCATCTGTTGACTTTACCTTATACCTACCTTTTACCTTTTTAATTTCTATTAATAGAAAATTACATTTGAATTAGAATATTTCCACCATAAACATCTACTCATAATTTTGAATTTCCTTACCTTAGAATTTTTGGGAAAACTTGTGTAATAGCCATAGAAAAAGAAGGTTGGATCAAATAGAGAGGCTATGCTATTTCTTATATATAGAAGTATTTCATAGCCTAATTGCCATATCAAACCTAATTTTCTAATATTATTTGAGGTATTTTGATTTCGTCAAGTATTGATTTTAATTATAATAATTATTGTCTAAATAAAGTTCTCCTTAGCTTATCTCTACACCATGTTGATTGTTTTCACTTTATTTGACCATAAACTTGGGCCAATGTGTTTCTTTTTCTCTCATAAGCCTAGCATAGTTCATAAAGACAGGATTTCAATTGGATGAAATTAATCTTCATACGACTGAAGTTATCAACTTCACTTGAAATGAGTGACGTTAATTGATTGAAGTGTGAGTTTATCTAATGGAAGTCGATTGGAAGGCTGATCGCATGGAAGACTTAGGCACTTTGAGGTACTAAGGTAAGTTGGTAAAGATTGCTCTCCTCATGATCAATACATAATGCCATGATAATATGCATCTAATCAAACTATAATTCTGTTCATTGCACACACACAAATATATATTATTATATATGTATCTATGATGCCATATTAGCAAGCATCTAATCAAATCATAATTTTTATTCATTGCACATATATGTATGCATGTATTCATCAAAAGCTCTTCTTCGTGTCGAATCTTTCGTGTGAAGAAATTTGCTAAATAAGCAATTTTGTGAGGCATAAACATGGAATCATAGTGAGAAAACAGATTCACATAAGTGGGAGATGTTTGAAGTAGATATTTATGGATTTTGTACTGATTTATAAGGTTATTAGTAGTAAATATCTTATTAATATAAACTTGAAATTTTTGCATCAAGGATTGAAATGAACCTATTAATATTTATTATCTTATTTATTAACTGCTTTTAACATTTAGCTTTGGGGTTTCATAAATACAACCGTAATTTATAATTTATTTACATTATTTAAAGCTACATTAACAATATTGACTAGTTGAATTTTTAACCTTTATCTAAATACCATATATATATATATATAATTATAGAAGTCAGGATTTCTACACCTATTCCTTCAAGCACTTAAAAGAATTCAAAACTTTTTAAAGCCCAATTGGTCTTGTCTTTTAGGTTCATAAATGCGTGTCCTTAATTTGCTTCATCCTTATGTTGCTCTTTATCTTGAGAATTGAGCATTTAAACAGTAGAGTCTTTAAGAAGGTGATCTTCAACACTTGGATGATTATTTTTTTCAAGAAAAAAATAACAAAATAACTAAAGAAAATAGCAAATATTGTTTTATCTAAAGGTAAAGTGGTGAAATAAAGTATGAAAATGCATTCATAATCGAGAGTTTGAATACTCAATTTTAAAGATATGAAGACTAAGCATGTATTGAATAAGTATAAAGAAATATACTTGCAATTTATTGGGGTAATATCATGGTTTATATCTCAACTATTTCAATTTTGTCACATTTTACAATTATATATCTGAAATTTTAATTTATCTAATTATATATCTAAATAAAAATTTAATTGTTATGATTTACACCTTAATTAACTTTAATTCATACTATTAATTTAGTTGACATGATCTACCAAAAGAATGGTCACCTACAACTTTAGAAGGCTTATGCAACTCTTGCGAGATTTTAGACAAACATAAAAATTGCTAGCAGGTGACACGAAATATATTTTTTAGATGAGTAGCGACTTACAGTTTTATAAGGAGTGATGGGCAATCACCTATAGGAGGTCGAGTAAGCCCTCTAAGGTTGTGAACAACCATCCTATTGGCTAATCATACTAACGATATGATTTAGAGTTAATTCGGATATAAATTGTAAGAAGTAAATTTTCAATTAGGTATATAGTTGGAAAAATTAAAACTTTAGATGTTTAATTACAAAAAGTAGCAAAGTTAAGATGTAAATCATGATATTGATCCCAATTTATTCAATAATATATGCAACAAGCGGTGAATTTGTTCTTTTACAATATAAACCTAGATAGTTTTATAAGTTTGAGGAATACTTTTAAACAAATCTCTTAAATTAAAAATTTTGCTAATGCCATCTATTTGTGATTTATCTAGCATAAGTTACCTAAAAGTGATTTGTTATTTAATCTTAGTAACATGTTGATTTTCTAATACCACTATTGGAATCTATACTATTAGCAAAAAATAACTAATAGATATGAATGTGCTTTCACTTTTATACGGGTAATACTAGAAAGTTAATGCATTACTTGTAAAAAATTAACTACAACATGATATTGGATTGCCTTTATGAAATTAATGCTAAGAATTTCCCATACCTTAGGAAATCCAGTCTTATTTTAATGCCATCTGCGATGGACAAAAGCATGAAAAGACGCCAGCTTCACACCCCGAAATAATCTGATAGTTTATCGATAAAGCTATGCTCTTTAAAGTACATTATAGCGGCCCTTGGAAAAAGAATAAAATATTGCAAAAAAAAAAAATACAAAATATGATCACGGAAAAAATATTTCCCAAAAAATGGTGAAAAGCTGAATTCAAATCAAACCGCTTTCTAAAAATCGAATTTAATTTGGTCATAATAGAATTGGCTTTCCAAAACTTGATTTTACGTGCAATGTTTAATTTGGCTTTTGCAAAGCTGATTTTATAAAAAATAAATAAAATCGGCTTTTCAAAAATGGAATTTAGTGTATGTGTAAAAATGGTTTTTGAAAAGTCAAATTTAACCACCCTAAATTTGAGATTATTGTTCAGATTGCGGTCTTTTTTAATTTCCTTTTTGTATTTTTTTTCCTTTTTCCTGTTAGGGATATATAAAAAAAATATATACAAGGATCTAATCAGCTAGAAAATCTCAACAAAATTAAAAATATTGATAATAAGGAGACCACATCGATCCTCTTGTGACATATTTCACAAACGAAAAAATAAGAAAGATTATTTGAAATATAAACGAAGACACAAAAAATTAGAAATCCAAGTAAGGAATTGATAATCATGTCTTACTTGTAAATGTTTCAGCCAATTAAATAAAATGATTTTTGGTATTGGTTTAAGTGTGTGTAGGTGTGTGTGTATATGCACCTGTGTGGTAGAGATGGCTTCGATCGACATGGGTGCTTCAAATATGAGGCCCAAGACAACTTTTAAGAGGATGTATAAGTGAGGGCCCAAGACAACTTTTAAGAGGATGTATAAGTGAGGACCCAAATGGATTCTTGTGTATTAGTTTGGGGTCGATCTTTTCCATGCAGCCAAAAAGGTCGAGTTTTCTTTTTTTTTTAATTTTAGTATTTTTTTTTTGTTAAAGTTTTGTATTATGAGGCCTATAAATTATATAAATAAATTTTAACAATCTTTATTTAAAATGCTCGGAATAAAGTAGAAAGATTATTAGAAAAAGAAAACATTTATTAAGATGTTGACGTAATATTTAAAAATCCCAAATAAGGTTCTTATCATTGTCCATGATGTAATAAAACTATGGGTAAAGCTAGTAGTAGGGTTACAAGACTTACCTTATGTTTGCTTATACTTCTATCATGTTTGTTTTACATAACCGATTTGTGATGGAATGTATTCAAATATAGTGGAATAGAACAATGGATTGTTTCCTTTCCTTGAAATGATCACGGAGTCTAATGAAATTGAATGCATATAGTATTTTTTTAAAATGCCCTTAATCAATATATATCATGATTAGGATGAAAGTTATATAAGTAATTTTACATTAATAACAATTAATGATGATGGCATGAAACCAAAATTTCTTTGGAACTAAATTTCTTCTAAAAGTCGAAATCATCGATCCCAACAAAACGTTATTTGCCTTCTTAGAGCACTTCAAACATGAAAAAGGAATACAATTCAAAATTGCAATTTCATTTCAGATTCATCTTGTAATCAAATGCTGCATTAATGATTTGTTCACTTGAGAAGAATTGGAATTCATTGAGAAGAATTGGAATCCAATTCCCCTTTTATTCCTTATTACAATATTCAATTGTTTTTTTTTGTCTTTAAATCGCAATTCTTTAGAAATCTTTAGTACGTAAAATCAAGTGATCGGAATTTCTTGACTAAACAAAAAAATCATGATTCCTTATAAAATTTTACATTTTTTCCAAAAATAATTTTATATTAACTTAAGGATAATGATAACTACTATCACTATTGCCATCACCATTACCAACCGTTACTACTACTACCATCACCACCATCGATTACCATTACCACCACTATTGCCGCCTTCGTCGCTTCACCACCATCGTCACCATCACCCACTATCACTACTGCCATCGTCACCACCACCCACTATCACTACTACCATCATCGCTACCAACATCATTATAATCATGCTGTTATTATCACCATTGTCACTCTATTGCCATTATTACTACTGTTGCCGCCATAACTACCACTTTTGACTACCGATATCATTACCATCGCTATCATCGCTATCGCCGTAACTACCCCTACCGCCCTCCAAGCCACTACCTAAGCTGTTGTCGTCGCTACTACCATCGCCATCGCCACCACTACCATTATTTCCGCTTGTAATCACTATCAACCATTATCGCCACCTTTGTTCTTACAGTCAATTTCCACTACTATCACCTATTACTTTATAATTATTTAAGAAAATTAGAAGTATTTTAATCATTAAAATTCTATTATATGTCTATTTTTAAGTTGTTTATTAATCAAGTTAAACAAAATAATAAGTATTATATTTTTATTATATTCTTTAAGAATTCTAATTATATTTCTTAAGAATTTCATTTTTTTTAAGTCTCCCTTGTGTTTTTTGAGGACTGTGAAAATTAATTTTGGAGGTGTTCGGTCAACAATACCTTCAATGCGTTATGTCAAACGGGTGAACCTCCCACCATCTAATCGGATAATGGGGTTTGTGTACCGAGTTAACACGTCATCTAGGTTGCCATGGTAGGACATAATTAAACGAATCCAATTTGCATATGCTTTAATAGTTCAGGAAAATATTAAAACCATTAGGCAATCAGTTGAGTACTTTGTTAACTACTTAAATAATTTTAGAAAGTAAAGTTTAAAACCAAAAATATAAATAATTCTTTCTATTGTAAATTCGGTCGATCCATGGATGAAAATAAAATCAAAATCCGGTTAATAATTTTCTTTTTATATATGTCATAATCAAAACTAAAGAAATGATACATTACAAGCGATTCGGTTCATGGGCTAAATGAGATAAGTACTGACTTATATCGAATCAGCATTTTCTCAGTTTCGTTACAATTTTTATGGGTTCATGTCTATCTCGATTATCCCATGTATCGCATCGTAGATGACAACGTTGGATTGGGCTAACTGCCACGGCGTGCTATGAAAATAAAGTCGAATTCTATAGACATACCTAATTGACAAAGATGATCATGGTCAATTATTGAATTTGAGACAAGTGGGACGAGATTCAACATCGACTGCTGTTTTAAAAGATTAACGAGCCATCGCTAGTTCACACAAGCACTCATATTCACAAACGCGCGCACACACACACACATGTATATATATATATATATGTAACATGCAATCTTACCCATCCATAATAATCAACACAGAACTTGTGAGATACCATATTGAAAGTTGAGCTTGAAGGAAAAGGATAGCATGGCTAGCTACCGAGCTGCATTCATGATTTTTCTCCTTGTCTTCGGTACATTCTATTCTATTGCCACCCAATTTTCGTAAAATATGAATAAAGATTCTAACATGTTATATATATATGAAATGTAAATATAAATAAAATATTAATACAAATAATAATAAATGAGTATTTTTTAAATTAATTTCCATATGAGATTTATACATGTTATGTATATCGATATTTTCTTAATAATTACGCATTATTATGGCATAGTATAAATTACCTAGACTTGCACTCGTTAACAGAATGATTTAATGCATGTATACCATAGTGCACTTGTTAATAAGAAACAAAAATAACGTGACTTTTCACTTTTTCATACCTCTTTTTTTCTTTTTTTTTTTAATACAATGAACAATTAGGATTAGATCGCCCAACAAATTTCCTTTTTAAACCTTAACAAGTGTTTTAATACACCAATTAGCAAACCCATATATATAAATTTTCATCAATCTCAATAACACAGGTTTCATATCCTTGTTGCGATTGATCTCCAACTACTATCTTATAAGTTAATTTTTTTTTTTTTAATTTTCTTTGGCATGTATGCTTATTGGATAAATGAAGCATCATGCAATTATATAGCAAAACCCCCATTGGAATATATCTTTCTGGCACCATATAAATCCATATAACTTTTTATAAGAATCTCATGTTCTTATCGTCAACACCAGGTGTCCTCCTTTTAGGAGAAAATCCAGGAATGGCAAAGGCCTGTCCACGGAACTGTGCAGATGTTGCCTACATGACATGCCCGTCCACAGGAAGTGAGCACTTGGATCCTGGTTGTGTCAACTGCTGCACTGCTCCCGAAGGATGTACTCTCCATCTTAACGATGGCACTACATGCCGTAGTGGTTGACATGCTCACTTCCTTTGTGAGAGTATCCGAACCCCATGAAGCTATTATTATACATGTGTGCAGTTTGAATATATATATATATATATATATGCGTATTCAAACATTGAATAATTATGTATCCTTAGCATTGAATAATAAGGATTATCATGTTTGAAATAATTCTGTGGTTTAACTCTTGGGATGCTTTTGTTTGGTTTCAACAATAAGTATTGTCATGTCAGTTTCATTGTATGAATTAATCTATTATGTGTTCGTATGATATCCATTTTATATATTTGTTAATGTTATTTTCCTCGAATGCTAGCAATTTCCAATTCAAATTGTTGAATAAACTGAATCGAATCGAAAATTAAACCAACCCATAATATGCTGTCTTCTGATAATGTGGTTATCCTCTCGACCTCCTTCGGATGAAGCCGGATGGCATTGCCTGTAGAGAAAAGAAAAATAAAATAAAATCTAACATGTATAAGAATTTCCTCGTTCAACTGTTTACATTACCTATTTTATTTTGACTAATAATTTACTATACACAATCGTTGTTGAACCTAAAAGTATTTTAACCATAAAATGCCAACATTTATACTTCTTGGATATATAGTCGTTTGTCAAATGGATGAAAAGTATATGCATTTCGTTATAACAAAATATGATTGAGGAGTAAAATATTAATTAAATTAATTTAGATTAGCTATCAAGACTATTTAAAATAAAATATCAATTAAAAGAACAAAATCAAATTGCAGTTCAAATTAGCTATCAAAACCATTGAAAGTAATTTTGATTAGAAGGATGTTACAAACCGAACTTTATAATATGGATTAATTTTGATTCAACAAACAAAACGAATTGAACCGCATTTTTCCTGTCGACTTCTATTTAAATACACTCACCTATGACCGGTTTCAATCTCAAAGTCATACAAATTAGCACATAACAATCTTGGACAGCAACGTTTATATCTAAGGACCATTATGGCATCACTATCAGTGGCCTGAATGCTTCTTTGCTGCGATGAGAATTAACAAAAATTAGCTAGGTGACTTTCTTATAGGACTATTTTGCTTGAAATTACCATAGATTGTATGGTTTTGTTTGAAAAGTAGTGTGCATAAATTATCAATAAACAAAGAAAGGTCACCTATGCTTAAGAATATTCTATCTTAAAACTTAAAAAATTAAAGAAGAAGAGTTTGAGCAAATTTTCAAGGGAAGCTTTGATAATAAACAGAAAAATTATTTAATAATAGAATACCCAAAACAAATTTAATTATAAAATATTAATATACGCATGTATATTACAAATGTTTGGAATGCTCGAAGCTTATTTTGAAAACTTTTGTTGAAGGAATACGCATACAAATAAAATGTGAGTCCATCCAAATGAAGTCGATTAGAAGGATGATCGCTTAGTAGACTAGGACTTTGAGGTACTAGAGTGTGTTGCTGAAGGTTGCTCTCCTCATGGTTAATACGTAAAGGCATGTCAAGAAGCACTTTTTTAAAATTTTATTTTCACTCTTTGCAAAATATATATATATATATATATATGTATGTATGCATGCATGCATGTTGATAAACATAATCAGATCATCTTTGTTGGGGCTTTCGCAAGAGAGGGGAGTGGATGAGCAATGTTGAACTCTATCGTAACATCAAATATCTTTTTTCTTCTACTAGTTATTTCTCTATTTAAAAGTTCTTAAACAACTAATATTTGTTTACTTCACTATTTAAACTCTCTTGCCTTCTAACTTATATTTCAAATTCCAAAATAATTAACTAGCATGGCTCTAGCTTGTAATTTATTTACGCTATTTAATGCTAACATTAACAATAATGACTGGTAGAATTTTTACCCTTTGTGTTTCCTTGGTGGTGTAAGGTTAAACTTTTATCTAAATACTTTTTTCTTTCTTTCATTTTTGTTTTTTCCCTTTTAGAAGTCAGACATTCTACGTTTATTCCTTCATAGGACTTGTTTTGCTAAAAACAACCCCATCCCAATCAAGGAATGAGTAAAAGGTAATATTTGATAAGGCTATGCTCTTTAAAGTACATTGTGGCGGCTCTTTTCATAACAAACTAATGTTAAAGATAAGTAAAAAAAATATACACGGGAACTTGATCAAATGGAAAACCTCAATTAAAGATCACTTAACATATAAAAAACGACACAAAAAAAAAACCCGAAAATTCAAGTAAGAATTGACAAATTGATTTAAGGGTGTGTACGTGCATGTGTGATAGAGATGGCTTTAACCTACATGAGTAGAATATGGGCTTTAAGTATGAGGCCTGAGACAACTTCTATGAGAGATGGTTGACATAGTTGTCACCCTTAAGGTTTTTTTTTTTTTTTTTTTTTTTGCCCTAATGCATTAGCTTGGAGTCCGTAAAAAAGTTAGGGTCTTAACCAAGGATTCAAAAAAGTTGACTTTTTCTTTTTCTTTTTATTTTTTATACTCTTCATTGTTTTTATCAAATTTTCGTAATCGCGAGTGCCATAAATAATATGAATAGACATTTGTTTAAAAACTCTAGAGATAAAGTGGAAGAGTTATTTGGGGAAAAAAAAGTTCCTTAAGACATAACATGATACTTAAAAATCCCAAATATGGTTCTTAGTGTTATACATGATGTAGTCAAATCTACATTGTTAAAATGAAAGTGTAGGGATTTGGAGTCTTTTTTATTTTATTTGAATAATCCTTTGATAATATTAACATTTCATATAATTTGTAAACTTTAATTATATAATTCATGTTTTTTTATATTAATTAATTAGGGTTGGAAATGTTAATTACCAAATATGGCAACATTTATATATAGCATTTGACATTTGTCGCATTATTATTGTACATTCAAATTATACAAAATGCGCATTAATGTATAGTCAAATCATAGTAAATAAACATTAATATAATCCTAAAAGTATTAGACAAACCAATTAAAGCACATATCATAATTTTGCTTACAGTATATCTATAATTTATCTAATCTCTGTCCCGCTTACATCATGTTGACAATTCTATAAACTACATACTTTTAGGAAAAATAAATTCTACACATGACGTTATTGGCATATAATATATATCAATTTTGATATATGCAATAATGTTGTACACATTATGATGCATTTTATATACAATATATTTACCACATTGCATAATGTATTACATAAATATGATACAATTTATTACAAAATAATATATAATTGACAGGTATATATTACATGTATTATTTCACATTCCATGACATACTAAGTATTATTACCAAATATAATATATTACATCATATACACACATATCCATATATAAATATACCCTTCAAGTTTTGATATATTTGAAATATCTTAAAAAACATTTTATTATTAATTGGTATGAAATATTTTGTTAAGTATATATAATATATAAATTAAGCACGTTCATCACATTAAATGCTAAGATATATATGATAAGTAAATGCATATCATTATTTTTAAGTTATGGTGTCATCATTACTATTAATTAAAATATTAATTTCATTTATTAATATTGAATTTAATATTCCATTATCTATTAGATAAACTACTCTTCTCTTATACTATTAAACATTAACTTCTTAATGGAGGGGTTTTAGATTAAGGATTAAATATTAAAATTGTTGCGAGGATTTGGTGGACATAAAAGCATAATCTTCGGGTGAAGAACCCCCCCCCCCCCTCCTTATTTTTCCCTTTTAGTGCTTTTTTTATTTTGATATTTGGTTTTTAGTTTTCCACATGTTGTTTTGTAAGTTGCTTTATAAGAGTGCTCATAAAAATAAGGTTATTGTATATTTTTTTTCTTGTTTGTTTACCATAAAAGAATTAAGTCTAGTTAAAGATTATTATATTCAATCATGAATTTAACATCAATACTTTCGAGTTTAAACTTTTGAAATGTATTTAAGACTCGGATGAGATGTCAATTCAGAATAGTTTCCTATAAAATTTGATATGAAGTGTACAAATGGCATAAGTGCATTTATTGTGTGCAATAATAGGCTCGAATTTCATCGTTTAGGTGAGATTTATTATAAACAAAAAGTAGATTCATATTTTGATTAATATATCCTTTAAATTATTATTTAAGAATTGCTCTTGATAATAAATCATTATATGAAAGGTTATAATTCCATTTTGAAGGACACATCTTATTAATAATAGTTTCATAATTATATTATTGGTTTTGATTTTTTCCTACTTTGATTTAATATAGAGTTTCGCTAATTGGTGATATTTGTGTGGTTTGTAGGGTAAAGATGAAGGGAGAGGATAATCACAATATGCTATTGAAGTCTCTATAGGAAGACCTAAATTTCTAGGACTTATAATTTGGTAACCATCAAGGAAGCTATAAGAAGTGTTATAGTAGAGAATTTGAAGGACAACATCTTTATGTATTATTAGATTTATCTTATTCTTTTTATTTTGGTGTATTGGTGTAAAACTAGCTAAGTGGAAATTTTTATCCTTACGAATCTCCCTCACAAGTTGCGTCTGTTGACATAGGATCTATATTGCTTTGGCATTTAAAGAAAATGATCTCATCTATGATGTAAGTTAAGGATTAAGGTTGCTGTAAACAATGGTGTAAGGTTTTTTTTTTTTAAAAAAAGGAAATATGTGGTAAGTTAATTAATATTCTTGAAAATAATAATTTTACATTTACATGAAATTGTAGAATAAATAAATTATCATGTTGATTAATTCACTGGTCAAGTATATCTCATTTTCTTTTCCTTTTCAATAACTATGCATGTAATTATGAAATTTATAAATTATTTTATGTTTTAATCTAACATGAATAAATATTTTTTATTTTCACACACAATATGGGTGCCATATTTGCTAATTATAGGTAAAGCTAGTAGTAGGGTTGCAAGACTTACATCATGTTTGCTTTGCTTATACTTATGTAATGTTTGGTAATTGGTACACATGAATGATTTGTCATGCGTGTATTCAATGAAATTGAATGGAATAGGGATCAAAATGGTAGACAAGTCCTTTGTTTGGGAATGCTCACAAAGTATAATGGAATAAAATGTGTATATAGTAGTATTCTTAAAAAATATCTTTAATTTATGTACGTCATAATTAGTTGAAGGTTAAGTAAGTAATTTTACATTAATGATAAATAATAATGAAAGATCCTTAAAGATGAAATTAAATTTTCTCTTAAAATCAAAACTGCTAGTCTCATAACTATAAATGGTTCTTTATTGCAAAGCTTGAGCGATTTATTGAATAAAATAAAATAAAATAAAAAATCTTGTTAATTTTTTCTCTATCTCCATATTCTCTTTATCTTTTTCCTAGAGATTGCCTCATCCCGAATCGAGATAACAGCTTTTTGTGCGTCCTCAAAACTGAATAAACGATGCATTACAGGTGATTCGGTTCAATAATTTTCTTCGACAATTATCGACTTGTACCGGAATTAGCATTTTCTCAGTTTCAATTCATTTCAATTTTTATGGGTCTAGTTCCCTTCTATTCCATCGTAGATGACAACGTTTGATTGAGCTAACAGCCATGGCGTACGCGTTCTACGAAATTAGAATAGAATTCTATAGATGTACCAAATTGACAAAGATGAATAGGGTCAATTATTGAATATGACACAAGTGGGACGAGATCTGCATCGACTGCCGTTTTAAAAGATTAACGAGCCATAGTTAGTTCACGCAAGCACTCGTTTTCACACTCTCACATACATACACACATGTATATATATGTATATGTACGGAATCTTACCCATCCATAATAGTCAACAAAAAAACTTGTGCGATACCATATTGAAAGTTGAGCTTGAAGGAAAAGGACAACATGGCTAGCTCCCGAGCTGCATTCATGATTTTTCTCGTCGTGTTTGTTACCTTATATTGACACTCAATTTTTGTAAAGGGAGAAAAAGAAAAAAAAAGATTCATAAGGTATTATACACTATATGTTATATATAAATAATATTTAAATATCAATAAAATATTGATATGAGTAATAATAGAAAAAAATTATTTTTAAAAAAATTATTTTTCGAAATTTATACACGTCGTGTATATCAATATTTTATTAGTAGTTATGCATTATATACGTATTTTCGCATAATGTGTGTATTACCCAAATGTGCACTTATTAGCAAAATGATTTAATATGTACATCCCATAGCACATTTGCTAAGAAATAAAGAGAATGAGGGAAATGTGTCATCTTTATTTAATTCTCCTTAATTTCTTTCGATTTATAATGTTGTTATATGTAATTAATGTTTAAAATTGAAAAGAAGATGATGATTTTATATTTTAAAAATTAAGACAACTTTAACTATTGGTCTATAAACGAAGGAAAATTGAGTAAAAACAAATGGAGAAAATGAGACTCTTTACTTTTCCATTTACCTTTTTTATGTAAAGTTTACAATTAAAATTAGTAAACGGTAAGAACTTTCCGTTTTAGGCTTTAACAAGTGTTCGAATACACTAATTAATAAACCCATGTATATTCATGTTGATTTATCTCAATAAAACTGGTCTCAGATTGATTGATCTCATACTACCATCTTATTAGTTAATCTATTTCTTGTTTCAATTTTCTTCGGCATATATGGTTATTGTATAAATGAAGCATTATGCAATTATATAGCGAAAACCCCATTGGAAAGTATCTTTCCGGTACCATATAAATCTATATAACTTTTTATAATAATCTCATGCTCTTATCCTCAACACCAGGTGTCCTCCTTTTAGGAGAAAATATATCTGATCTGATGGTTATAATTCAATCCTACTAATTCCTCGACCACCTTTAGACCTGGCTTTGGATATGATTCGTATAGGCTTCAAAAGATTTATAAAGAGTATGCATAAGTTATTAGGGATATCGGAGATAAGTGGTTTCGTGGTGGTGTGATCAAGAACACCAACAACCATATAAATGTGCCAAATAAGATTGAGGGGATACTAACGGGTACAGGGAGCATTGACGTGTCCTCCATTCTCCGTGCCTCTTAACCATAGTAGAGTTGATCACGGGGGAATATGGGGGTGCGACCCAATACCATCGTACTCCAATACACTTCCCGCCACTACTCAAATGAGATATGTGTTGGCTTGTATCGAATTAGCATTTTCTTAGTTTCATTTCAATTTTTATTGGTCTATGTCTATCCCGATAAATATTTTTTCAAGTAGCTAGCGTGTATCCTCCATAGTCCCTACATTTATTACACCATAGATGGGAACGTTGGATAAGGCTAACTGCCATGGCGTGCTATGAAAATAGATTAGAATTCTATAGACGTACGACATTGATGAAGATGAATCTGGTCAATTGTTGAATTTGAGGCACGTGGTCAATTTTAAGCCATAGCTAGTTCACACAAACACCCATTCATCGACACATACATATATAAACGTGTGTTTGTGTATGCATTCTTACTCATCCACAATAATCAACAAAAAAGTTTGTGATACCATATTGAAAGTTGAACTTGAAGGAAAAGGATAGCATGGCTAGCTACAGAGCTGCATTCATGATTTTTCTCGTTGTCTTTGGTACGTCTATTGCCCGCCCTATTTGTGTGAAAGTTTCGTATGCTTATAGAAATATGCATCATCTCTCACCTCATGTATGCTTTTAGAAACATATCGGTATCTGAACACCATTCATCAATCCACTATTGGTATTAATACTACCAAATCGTTTTTCTAGGAGCCACACTGAAAAAGAGAAATATTGAAAAGTATGAGAATGTTTTTATTTTAGACTCTTACAAGCGCGTTAGTTGTACCTATTAACAAATTCTATGTATCTATACAAAAAGTAAATGAGTGCATGTCATGGAAACTTGTTTAGAAACAAAATAATAAAAATAAAAAAAAAAATTCACTTATTCATCCTTACTTTTTTTTCTTAAATAGCGTATAGTCAGATTTATAAAATACGAAAAAGTTTTATTTTTAAACCTTAACAGACTTGTTTATATTTATGTCTACCAGAGATCTTTGATCTGAGTTGTAGTTTATCTCACACTACTAGCTTATTAGCTAAGTTGTTTCTTTTCTTAAATTTCCTTGGCATATCATGCATAAACGGAGCATTACGCAATTCGCAGCATAAACCCCATTGGGTTACATTTTCTTAGTACCATATAAATCCATATATAACTTTTTATATGAATCTCATGCTCTTCTCATCAACACCAGGTGCCCTTCTGCAGGGAGACAATCCAGGAATTGTAAGAGCCGAGAAAGTTTGTCTACAGTATTGTGAAGATGTTGCATACATGACATGCCCATCCACCGGAAGTCAGCACCTGGATCCTGGTTGTGTCAACTGCTGCACTGCTCCTGAAGATGGTTGTACTCTTTATCTTAACGATGGGACCACTAAGTATTGTAGTGATTGATATTTTGCTCAATTCCATGTAATGGTTCTGGCCCAACTTGTGCAGCTATATATTTGTTGCATTGAATAATCATGTACTCTAAGCGTTGAATAATAATGTGTGTCATGTCTGTAATAATTCTATAGATAACTATTTGGGGCGTTTTCATTTGGTTGTATGTATGAATCTATTATGTGTTCATTTCTCCATTTTTTATATTGGTCAATGTTATTTTCCTTGAATGCTAGTGATTTTTCCAATAATAAACTAAACCGAATGGATGATTAGACCAACCCCTAAAATACGGTCTTTTTATAATGTGGTTAATAATATTGTTATCCTCTTGATCTCCTTTGGATGAAGTCCAATAGCATTGCTTACAGGACAAATTAAATAAAATAAAAAATCTAACTTGTACAGGAAATTCCTTATCCAACTTCTTATATTGTCGATTTTATTTTGACTAATAATTTACTTTATACAATTGTTGGTGAATCTAAAAGCATTGTAACCCTAGAAACCCCAAGAGTTGTACTGCTTGATGTACAGTTGTTTATCAAACGGATGAAAAGTTAAAATATCAATTAAAATGCAAAAAAAAAAAAAAAGAATATATCAAAATATGACCATAAAAATATAGTAAAATGGGGGAAAGAAGTTTATATAAATTGTAAATACATGTTATAACACCTCGAGATCCTAAATGAACGTTACCGAATCTTAAATGAACGTTACAATCCGCCACATATCTTAATTAGCTTGGAATATATAAGGCTCCCAAGTCCACAAATGAAAAAACAATAGAGATTTATATCACAATAGTACATGAAAACCACAGAGGAATGGGTTGTTGCATCAACTTAATATCTCATAAAAATTGAAACTTTTAATAGAGTTTGGAAGCACATCAACTCAAAATAAAAAAACATAAAATAAGTCAAATAACTAAATTCTTAGATACTAGAAAAAAGTTTATCTCCTCAAAATACCAAAAATTCAATAACTCATAAATCATCAGTAAAATAAAGATCACTCTATCCTAATTATCATCAAAGTAAAGGTACTTGATTTCATCCTTCTTATGGATATCATCGATATATGTCTCTTAAAAAATAAGGTAATCCTCAAATCCAATACTTGAAAAAGAAAAAAAACGAGCTGAAGTCCAATATAAGTGTACAAACACATACATATACTAAGCCAGATCGTTTACATGCAGGAATGTAATAATAGAATAATAAAAACGATAATTTAATTATCTTATATTAGGACAACAAAATGACAAAGGGATATTCATAACCCTGCTACTCTTGGTTTTTATCCACATATATAGGTGGTTATAATTATACGTTTTCCTTTAAATATTTGATGCCTAAAAACTAGAGTTTAGAACCTAATATTTTAATTGTATTGTTCCATGTGAAAGTATACTAGGCAAACCTTGTACATGATTAGCAATTATCCTTTTAGAGATCTGCCATTGCGGGCCCCTAGAGTGAGTAGGTTAAGCATAATTAACAACCAAGATCAATTAAGCTAAATATAGATTAGTTCAATTAGGTTCTTTCTAATCTAGCAAGCACAAGTAAACAACAATCACCACATACCTAGAATTGCTCCAAAATCGAAAACAAGGCTTTGATCTTAAAACTCGAACAAAACTTAGATCACGACAAAAGAAACCGAACACCACGAATATAAAAGAAAACAAGTAGCATGTTAACCTTTAAGCACTCTAAGACTAAGTCATACCTAGAAGTTATCTATGAGTTTATAGTCTAATTAAGATCCCAAAAGAAATCGTCGAATCCAAATAAGAATTCCAAAATAGAAATAGAACATAATACAATTAAGCCAAAGAGTTGATATAACTATATAAGATTACTTATTCATAGTAAATCATAACGTACATCATATATATATAGATATATAGATAAGAAAGTCCAAAATGGACACATGATTAAAGTATCGGACCATAGATTATCGATTCGATATGGTAAATAAGTAATACGTACTTGATTGGAAAAATAATACGATTCATAATAACTCGTAAGGAATGACAAAGTAATCGTCGCCAAATAAAATAGACATACTATGTATAATATGATATACCATATATATATATATATATATGATACTAATGTAATAAAATAATTAGATCATGAAAATATTGATAACAATAATAAATTGTACTAATAATATAATAGATTCGTAGTATACTAAATCGTCATTAGGGATTTACGTAGAATACGATTGTTGACATATTATATAAATAAACCGAAAATTGACCCTAACATGTATATATATATATATATATCTATAATCAATATTGCGAATATAACAAAATATATTTAATAATAATGATAACCTTTATATAAAATTATTCTATATAAAATGACAATCAAATAATTTATTAATAGTAACCGAATACTAAGTATAGTCAATTTAATACTAACAAGAAAAATAATAATTAAAGTAATAATAATAAGATATACACTATATATATAGCACCTTATAAAAAATCGAAACGGTTCGCAAATACAATCGAGATAGAAACACCAAATACGATTAATGAAAACCTATAATAAACAATACAAAATTATAATTCATAAAATAATACACTAAATAATTAATTAATAGTATTTTACCAGGTCAACTCCAAACGTGTAAGGAATGAAAATATCCCCAGATCAATTTGGAGGAGCTGCTCAAACGACGAGTTGGATAACATGTTATCAAACAAGCTTCGGAATTGGGTTGGTCTAACACTGCAGAAATCAAAAGGAAAGAGAAACATAAGTAAATAATACTTGAAGGAGATTTGAGATTAGGGAGTCCGCGAGCGTGAAAATGCAACTGATTCAATTGTGTGCTTGGCCTGACGCTGATAGGGAAAAGAAATGGTTAGGGGGCAAAGTGGGGTTTGGTCTGATTTGATTTGGGCGGAAGGGAATTTTTTAGGCGAGAAAGAGAGAGAGAGGATGTAAGGGTCAAGGGTTTAAGGTAGATTTTAGAAGTTTTTAAGAGATAGGGTGATGGTTTTAAAAAGAAATTGATGAATTAAATAGGTAAATATATATATATATATATATATAGCATAAGATAATCAATTTTATAAAATATCATAATGGAAAGTATTAATAAAAAAATGTTATATTCTATATGTAAGATAAAATCGAAAATACTTACTATTACTAAGTACGTAAAATATGGATTTTAAAAAATAATCAAGTCAGGGCTTTAATTTTTTATTTTCATTGTTACTAACTTAAGGAGTTTATGATTTAAATAAAATTACTAAGCTAGTTAGTGTTTCGTTTATATCAGCTTAATGGATTTGTGTTTGTCTATTTTATATGTGAAATTGAGCTTTTAAATCTCTATTATTTAATAAGCGTGCTTTTTAACCATATTATACCATTTTCCCATTGATGAAATAATAAGAAAATTAAATAAAAAAAAATCGAGGCTAAAAGCATTCTTTTAAAGATTTAGGGGTTTGAACATTTAATTTAAAAAATAAGGGAATCAAATGCATTTGAAGTGAAAATAAGGAATATATTTCTAGATTACAAAGAAAAAAATCTAAAAGAAAACAAATGTAGTTTGAATCAAAATTGAACTATACTAAATCTTTTTAAAGTGGTTCAAATTAGTTATTTAAACCATTTAAAAGTAATTTAGATTGGAAGTACAAATCAACCAAACCACATTTTTCCTACCAACTTCCCATTTAGATACTAACCACCAAATCACCCATCACAGCTTTCAATCTCGAAATCGTATAAGTTAGCACATTACGATCCTGGATATCTACCTTAATATCTAAGACCATTGTGGCATCGCTATCAATGGCTTGATTGCCTCTGTTACAATGAGAATGAATGAAAAGTAGCTAATTAACTTTCACATTAAACATAGGACTATTTTGCTTGAAATTACTATTCATTGTGTAGTTTTAATTGAAGTTATCTATAAATTAAGATAGATTATCTATTCCGCGTAAAATCTTACCTTAAATATTTCAAAAGTTAAAGTGAAGATAAAACGGATAGATTACTACTACCACTGTTATTGTGCTACTGTTGCTACTATTATTTTTGTTACGAGTTTTTATCTTTACTTTACTCTTTCTTTTTAGTGGCCTTGTGCACAAATTTAAGCCACTTGCATGTCATGGAAGTTTTGCTTCAACGCGCCACCTGCATATTTATACACTCTAAAAGTTATTCAAAAGCAGTAGAACAACCTAAACCCTCAATACTTTAGTTTAAGAGAGAGAAAGTCCGGAGAGAGAAGTTTCGTAATAATGTTTCTCAATATAGTAAAGTGTGATAACGACAAAACGGTCCCTTGATGTATAAGTAGCTAGTTTGAATAAGCAGCCAAGTTCTATCTAATTTAATAGTAAGAATTCAATCTTAACAACTGCTATTATCAATGTAATCACCTACTCTACTTATCTTGTTCCATTATAATACCGATGGCTCGTTAACATTAATGAATTTATTATGATACAATTTCAATTTAATGTTGTAAAAAAAAGAAGAGAATTTTGAACAGCAATCGATACTGCACTGTGGCATAAATTATGAGAAAATTGAAATTTATCAAGCAACGGTACGTGTTGGGTTGAGGTCCAAGTTATGAGGAAAAATCAAATTTTATTTTACAGCAACAGTAGCGATGCTAAGCTGCAATTGGGTGATGTATGGTTCCAAATCCAAATTGTTGAATTGTGTTGATTTTACAAATTAAATATATTAAGATGATTAATTTTTTGTTTATTATATTTAGCATATGCAGGCGTGTATGGGAATCTTACATATATTTGTATGTGTACAGTATAGAATTCATTAGGCTTGTTGCTCATCCCACGAATAAATTTATTTTTCACGTAGTTAATTTATATTTGAAGATTTAGAAAGCATGGTAGACGAAAATTGCATGTTCCTATCTCGAAAGGGTGGCCTGGCTATACTTATGGATACGGGATATAAAAGCAGTATATCTTTTTTGCAAGGGGTCTATCTTCTCTTTTCACCGAAAAAAAAAAAAAAAGGTTGTATCTTCTCACAAGTCTTATCAAGACAGCACCCTATGTCATATTGTTGATTTGAATCCGGATGACACGAGAGGATGAAGGTTGAGCCAGGTAATCTCAAAGGGAGCTCCATGGGCCGATAGGATATGAAACGTATCCGTGAGGTAGAAATCAGCATATAGTATTGCTCGTGATATCTTATTCGACAAATTTATATTTCATTATAAAGAAAGTAGCATCCCCATCTATATGTGTTGTTCAAGTAATGATGTGATAATTTTTTTTTTTTTAATACTTCAATGAGATAATTCTAACTGCTCGATTCCACATTTTTAATATATTGGACAATGTGCTTTTAATATGTCAGACGATACGGTTTTAATTTAGGTAACAAAAGTACAAAACGTAAACAAGGGAAAAGGTGGAATAACCTATTTATATTTATAAAAGATGGGTTGATTGGTTCACGAGTCATATAATCATGACTCAGAATTGGAAGAACCTCAAGTCAATGAATCTATCACCTATGCTAGAGAAGGCCCGGCATAAGTCTATTTACGGACACACAAATTTGGTGGGTCAAGCAAGGCTAGGGCCTAGTGTCTTTGGCTCTAGGTTTGTGTAGCAAGTTAATATATTGTAGTGGGGAATTTTCTGCAATGGGCAAAAGCCGGATCTAAGCTATTGGTTAGGATATAATCTAAGGAATTTGATTTGCCTACTACATATCTCATCAAAATTAAATGAGTTTTAAGAATTCAACAATGCATTATTTGCAGATATAGTTAGATAACAACAAGCAAATCTAGTTTTCCGAATGGAATAAGAGAAAAATGGAATTCTAATTATTAAAGAATAAAACGAGAATGTAATAAGTGGTGAACGTACATTATAGTGTTTTCTACTTAAAAAAGAATAAAATATAAATAGAATATGAAATTCTTAAAACACCCTTATTTAATTAAATAATAAAAAAAATTAAATGCTAAAGGAACATGCATCATCTTCTTCCTATTAATATAATGATTCAATTACCAACAAAAGGAATATTATATTAGGAAGATATACTTAAATTGCAAAATTGTATCATCTTCTTCTTAGCCTTAAATCTAATTTGTTTAATCTAATCGAGCAATTTGTTTTCGTTTTTCATCATCTTCTTCTTGCAATCAAAACCCCAACCCAAAATAGAGAGAAAATTCCGTCTTGAAACCCCAACACAAAAAGATGATGATGGTAAAACTTGCCTTCAAATCAAAACCCTAACTCTTAATTTGAGAAGAAACTTTCTTGAACCAAAATGATGATGATGACAAAATTTTTCTTGAAATCAAAACCGTAACCCTAATTTGGCTTAAAATCGAATTAAATCAGAAAAATGATGATGATGATAATATTTGTCTTTGAAGTAAAGCCCTAACTCCTAATTTGATAAGAAATTAACTTAACTCCATGTACTAATCTCCTAAGAGTAGTGGTGGATGGTCGAAGAAGGATGAAGAAAAAGGATGATGAAGAAGGAGGACGAATGGTAGCCATAAATGTTCTAGAGAAAGAGAAGATCAGTAGAGAAGTAGGATATTTTTTCCATTGTGATTCTACTTTCATGAGAGTAACAAGTGTAATATTGTTATTTGAATGAGGGTATTTTGGGTATAAAGAGGAGCAATGAACTAGGAATCTAGAATCATGAGTTGTAGTAAGGATGACTACTATAAGATTTTGAGGAATCAGAATTCTTAAAAATTGTAATTCTCAAAAGGAAAAACCAACTAAATATAGTAATAAACACAATATAAGGAATAAAGGGGGAGTGGCAATTTCATTGCCCCCACTCAAGCAAACTTGTAAATGATTTTCTTTTGCAAATGCGGAATTGATCATATCGGGCTAACCAGCATACCAAAATTAGATTTTTTTTTTTTTATCGTTTCACTTCAATTTTTTGGGTCAGTCTCGTTAAACATTTGCTAAGTAGCGTGCAACTCTATTGTTCCTACCTCCTACGTTGTAGATGTTGGATTGGGTTAAACTTTCATGGCGTGCTATGAGAATGGATTACAATTCCAGACGTACCACATTGAAAAAGATGAATGTGGTCGTCGGACGTAATCAATGTCGAATTTTGTTCAAGAAGTGAAAAATTTACGAGCCTCTTGAGTTGAATAAAGCACATCCTAGTTCACACAAACACACATATCCATATGTACACACGCATGTATATATGTGCGCATATATATATGTGTTGTATTCTTACACATCCATATATATCAATATATACTTGTAATTCCATATTGACAGTTGGAACTATAAACGGCGAGCTACAGAGCTGCATTCGTGGTTCCTTTTCATTATGTATGGTACGTTCTATTGCTCCCCTCTTCAACAAAAAAAGTTTGCTACGCTTTTAGAAATATGAATCTCTAACTCATCCATGCTTTTGTTTGTCAAAGAAGTGATGTAGGAAAGTGGAAAAACCACTAAAAAAGTATCGTTATTTGTCAATGGCTTAAGGATCCATTTCCGTGTTTTGAGAATGTATGTTAATAAACCAACTAAAAAAATTAAAAAAAAAAAAAAGAGTACTTTCAATTTTCTACACGTCTAATATGTGTTAAAAAAAAAAGAAAAAAAAAGAAAAAGATTTAATAGGTAAAGTATTATGTACATGTTTTCAGATATCCCCTAGCAGATAATCTCACGCTCTCGCCGTCACCATCAGGTACCCTTGCACTTGGAGATTATCCAGGAACTGAAAGCTTGGCAAAATTTGTCCACAGTATTGTGAAGATGTTGCATACATGACATGCCCATCCACAGGAAGTGAGCACCAGAGTCCTGGTTGCATTAACTGACCGAAAGGTTGTACTCTCCATCTTAACGATGGTAATACAATGTATTGTAGTGGTTGACATGCTCAATTCCTTTATTTGGAAGAGTGCACCAAACCAACCAATGAGAAGCTATATGTGGAGTTTCAATTTTTATATTCAACATTCAATAATTATTAGCATTGATAATAACGATTGTCATGTTTGTAATTCTACAGTTAACTCTATCTTTTTATTCCTCTTAATTCCATTTGTATGTGAGTCATATCTATTCTATGTTTATTCTGTGTTGATTATGTATATTTGCCAATGTTATTTTTCTTGAAATTTAGTACCTTCCGATTCGGTCGTTCATTGAATCAAACTTAATTCCAACCAAACTATACTTTAAAACGTGGTATTTCTATAATGTGGTTCGGTTTAATTGCTTGAACTCCTTTAGATTGAGCAGAAATAAACACATTGGTTTAAAGGAAAAAGAAAAAGGAAATTCTAAATTGTATAGGAGAGTCTTATTTCAACCTTTTATATTGCTGATTTTATTTTCTATTAATAAGTTGCTTTACTTAATTATTAGTGAACCTAAAAGTATTGTCACCTTAAAAACCCTAGCATTATTTATACCACTTGACATATAATAGTTTAACGAATGGATGAAAACTGTATGCATTGATTTACAACAGAACATGATAGAAAAGTAAAACGTCAATTTATATGCAAATAAAGATAAGAATAAATCAAAATATAACCAGTTAACAAACGGTAGAATGGAAAAGAAAATTTTCGTAAATTGCAATCATACCTAATATGTTTGCTTAATATGCATTACCTCTACTATATGTGAAATTGAGCGACTAGACATCCCTTTATTCGAAAAAATATGCTTATAGATCCTATTTTACTATTTTGCCATTAGATAGAGTGATGAAAAAAGTGCTAAAACAAACATACATAAAATAAAATCAATGGTAAAATGATCATCTAGAAATTTAAAAGCACTTTTTAAAAGATTTAAGGTCTAAGTCATTCAATTTTAGAGATAAAAAGAATAACTAAACGTGTTTAAAGCAAAAAATAATGGTTGAACTTGTAACTTAACCAAAAAATTAAAAGAAAGCAAATAGTAGCTCTAACACTAATTGAACTAGACGAAACCATCTTAAAGTGGTTCAATTTAGCTAGCCATGCTATTTAAAATGGTTTAAGTTGGATGGCTGTTGCAAATCGAACCGGACAAAATAACATTGTTTGGTTTTTGTTTGACTAGCAAAACAAACCGAATCGTGTTGTATGTTAAAACCACTTGTCACCGCTTTCAATCATAAAGCCATATAAGTTAGCACACAACAATCTAGGGTGGCTACCTTAATATCTAAAACCATTATGGCATTATTATCGATGGTTTGAATGCTTGAGAATGAACGAAAAGTAGGTTAAAATTCTTATAGAACATAGGATTATTCTGCTTGAAATTACCATAAACTGTGTGGTTTTAATTGATGTGTGCTCTGCATAAATCATCAGCAAATTAAGGAATCATATCCTAAGAAAATTCTATCCTAAAAGTTTTGAATATTAAAGAGGAAGAGTCTGAGCAGCTTTTCAAGGGAAGCTTTTTGAAAAATAGACTGATTATTTAATAATTGAATACACAGAATAAATCATCCTTCCTTTAAATTCGAAAGATATTTTCATCCATTTATCAACGCTTCCTTCGGTAAATTAAAATTTCAATACATAGGATAAAATGAGCTTATTATAATCTCCATCTTCCAAATGGTTGTTATCATCATCATCAAAATTATTGTGATTTGGTATCTTTATTCCTTTTTTGCTTTTCAGTCAGCATGCTACTTAAAAAAATTTTTATATGCTAGCTTTTCTCCTCTCTACGTGCACAATTTAAGCCACATAGGTGTGATGGAAATATTGCTTAAATGTGCTTCCCTATGCATTTAGACACTCTGAAAGTTATTCAAAGTCCAAAATCAACCTAAGCTCACACCAATTCAGTTTAAGAGAGGCAAAGTCTAAAAAAGAGATACTTTGGGATAATATCCCTTAATATATATTTAACTCTGATTTATAAGTGAGAAAAAACTCCCTTTATACGCAAGTAGTTGTTTTGAGTAAACAACCGACGATTACAATTCAATTGCATCAACTATTATTAGTAATGCACAATTTCACCTACCTCCTACCGTTGTAATTGACTTGGTCAATGATGGCCAAGTAACAAGTGATAAATTTACTATGAAATGATTTCACTAGATATTAAGCTACAATTCATTTTTTTTTTTAAAATAAAATTAAGAATTTTGAACAGCATTAGACAATGTTGGACTCAGGCCCAGGCTATGACAAAAATTGAATTTTATTTTGCAGCAACAGCAGATATTAAGCTATGATTGAGTTATGTACGGCAGTGGAATATGAGTACTCCAAATCCCAATTGTCGAATTGCGTTAATTTTTACATACTAAATATATTGAGATAATTAATTTCTTGTTTGTTATATTTCGTTTATGTAGGACTATGTGCAAGTGTTATATTTGTTTGTGTGTGCACAGTATAGTATTCACTAGACTTGTTGCTTACCCTGTTTGGATAAACTTATTTTCAAGGTAGTTAATTTGGATTTAAATATTTAGAGAAAGCAGTAGACAAGTTTTACATTTTCCTATTTCAATAGGGCGGACTGACCATACTTTTGGGTTGGGGACGTATATAGGAATAAACCTATTAGCCCGCTTGTTGAATAAGAATTGAAGATTATTCAACAACACATCGCACACGGTTTTTTTTTTTTTTTTTTCATCGTCGAGTGTGCAATCGATCATATTGGGCTAGTGAGCTAAGCATAGACCTTACGTCGAGAATTAGCATTTTCTAAGGTTTGATTTCAAAATTTGTGGGTCTGTCTCGTTAAGCCTTGGGTATGGTAGCGTGCAGTGCAACTCTATCATTTTCTATCTATTAGGGTTTAGATGATGGCGTTGGAAGGGGGCTAAGTTTTCATGGCGTGCTTTGAAAGTAGAATAATAATTCCAAAGCAAAAGAGTTGACGTTTGACATTTGGTGAATTATTGATTGAAATCGTGGGACGACGACTTTTTGTTTTGATCCAAAAGAAAAACAAAAAAAAAAAAAGAAAAAAAAGAAAAAGAAAAAACATTGACTTTTTGTTTTAAGTGAGTGAAACCAACAAGCCCCGTCGATTGAAATAGAGCACGTAGCTAGTTTACACACACACACAAACTCATAGACATACACATATAAATACATATATATGTTTGTGTATGCGTGTCCACAATAATCAATAAATACTTTTAATATATACCGCATTGAAAGTCGAAGTAGAAAGAGAAGATAGCGTGGGTAGCTACCGAGCTGCATTTATGGTTTTTCTCGTTGTGTTTGGTATGTTTTGTTAGCTATTGCCCCCATCCCCGATCCCCGATGACAAGTTTGGTTTGATTTTAGAAATATGCATCTCTCACGCGTGTTCATTCATGCTTTTGTTTGTTGAAAAAAAGTGGTCATTTTCTCTCTGTGCTCGAGGCTTCAACTTTTCATACACTTATTTTTTCTTTTAAAATACGTCTTGAAATTCTTTTATAAATTCTTAACAACCACTTTAAGTGCACTAATTCAGTAGTGGTGTATATTTAGGAAAGTATCAATGCCTATATGCCATAGGACACCTTTTTAAGAAGTAAAATACAGAAACTTTTCACTTTTCTATAAACCTATATAAGTCTATAAGTGAACTAAGTTGATTTGTGGATTACTCGAGTTTTATTTGAATTCGATTTGATATCAATTGAGTCGAATTTGATATGGAGCTCCAAATCAAATTGAGCTTGAGTTTTGCAATACTAAAGTCATCAAGCTCATAAGTTTATAAACTTCATTGAGTTTGATATAATTTTTAATTTATCTTTTATTTTTTAAATATAAATGAGTCTTCATTTAAGAAGACTTTATTTTAAAAAATTGAGTTTAATCGAACTGAATTCAAGTTTGCCATATATATTTCGAGTCTAAGCGTAAGGTCAAAATTTAAAACTTAATTAAACTCAAGTTTCGAATTTTTAAATTAAGTCCGAGTTCAATACTGTATTGATTTGACTCAACTTGATTATAATCCTTAACAGTAGTTAATCAACATTAATAATAATGAGACTTTTTTCTTTTTTAATATTAATAAGCGTTTCAAGACCTATGTATATTTATGTTCACCAATCTCAATAAAGTAAGTCTCTTTGATCCAAGTTGCCATTAATATTACACTACTTTATTAGTTAAGTTATTTCTTCTTCTTTTTATTTTTATTTTTATTAATTTTCTTTAGTATATGTTTATTGCATAAATGAAGCATTATACAATTCTGTAGCATAAAACCCAATAATTTTTTTTGGGGGGTATTATATAAATCCGCTAAACTTTCGTCTCATGCTCTTATCATCAACACCAGGTGCCCTCCTTCTAGGATATAATCCAAGAATTGCAGAGGCCGTCAAAATTTGTCCTCAGTATTGTGAAGATATTGCATACATGACTTGCCCAGCCACAGGAAGTAAGCACCTGAGTCCTGGTTGTGTCAACTGCTGCACTGCTCCTAAAGGTTGTACGCTCCATCTTAACGATGGGACATCGATGCATTGTACTGGCTGATATGCTTATTTCCTTTGTGAGAGAGTACACCAAACCTATGAAACTCTAAGTGTAGTGTTTGAATATATGTGTATTTCAACATTGAATAATTATGCACTTTTAGCATTGAATAATAAAGATTGTCACGTTTGTAATAATTCTATATTTAGCTCTCGGATTGCTTTAGTTATTTTTCTTCTTCCAATTCATACTCAATATATATATATATATATATATATTATATGTTAGTTTTCTACTCACTGTTTATATCTGTTGATGTTATTTTCCTTAAATTTTAGTAATTTCCAATTAGCTGTTCACTAAACTGAAGCAAATAAAAAAACTAAACCAAACTGCACATAATGTGTTTAACCTCTTGAATCGTTTGACCTTAGCCAAACTGCATTGCTTAAATGATAAGAGGAAAGAAAAAAAAAAAGAAAAAGAAAAAGAAAAATCCAACTTGAGGTGAATGTCTCATTAGATAGCTATGTTTTATTCATTTTTATAATTAATTATTTAAAATTTAAAAGTATCGATTTATTACCTACAAGCTTTTAATATCATTTATAATACTTAGATTAGGCAATTAATTGCAAATATAGGTAAAGTTAAAGCAATTAATTTCAGAAATAAGTAAAATTCAAGTGTTAATGACAAAATTCAAATACCAAATGAATGCTTTCCAACTTCAGATAGTTAAGTGTAAAAATAGGCAAAATTCAAGTACTACATTCACCCTTGTAACTTGTATGGAAATGTCTTCATTTAACCTTCTATATTGTTGATTTTATTTTGATAATAATTTACTTTCCTAAAAGTGTTGTAACCTTAAAAACCCCAGCATTTATACGAGATATATAGTTGTTTTCGAAATTGATGAAAAGTATATAATTCTTTGTAATAGAACATCACTGAGAAGTAAAGCGCTAATTAAGGTACAAATAATGATAAGATTATATCGAAATTGACCATAATAGAAATAGCGAAATGGGGAAAGGTGTTAAATTGCAAATATATCCATGATGTTTGCTTTGTATGTGCTTGCCTCTTCTATATATGAAATTGAGCATTTAGATCTCTCAATATTTGTAATTGTGCTTTGAAACCTTACAGTAACATTTTGCTCATTGGATGAAACAATAAGAAAAAGACTAATATTTAAAAAACGAGACATTGAAAATCGAGCCTAATAACATTTTTTCTTAAATTTAGGCGTCTTAACATCTAATTTAAAAAAAAAAACGGAGAAATCAAATATATGTAAAAATAAGGGGTAAATTTATATTTTACAAGAAAAAAAAATTAAAAGAAAATAAGTGCAATTTGAACCAAAAGCGAATTAGACGAAATCGTTAGAAAGTGACACAAATTAGCTATCAAAACCATTTAAAGTAATTTAGATTAGAAAGGGTGTTGCAAACGAAAACAATATAACATGGATTAGGAGTGAGTACGGTCCAATTTAGTATGGTTTATCTCCTATATCAAACCGAACATACTATAATAATTCAATTTTTTTTTAAATTAAATCAAATTATATAATTCAATTTGTGAATTTTTCGAATCTAATTAAAATCACTTCGAATGAGGTTCAAAAAATTTGAAATTTGAAAGATAAATAAAATACCAAGTTATCAATAGAAAGAGAGGGATTCGAACCCTTGGTATGAAAAACTTGTACAATAAATTAGTAATTTGACGCTTTAGTCCACTTAGCCATTTCTCCCGGTCAGAAAAGGATAATTATTATTTTATATTACATAAAGGATTGAAAAAATCAAAGTTTCTCTAAACATTTGTCATGTATAATGTTACTTAGCAAAAGTAACACAAAACCTTAATAAGCCCAACTTGAGTGGACAAGAGTAAGAGAATTTATTTCAATGAACAATAATGAGAATGGAGAAGTAAAGTTTCCTATCAAAAGCAATACAAAACGTCCAAAGAGACACATTTAAGATTGAAAAAGAGATAAGAGACATATAAAGAGCATTAAGATTAAATCCTTAATTTGAAAATATATAAGAAAAATTACAAGATAGAAAAGAAAATATTTTAAATGTAAAATTTTAAAAGAAACTCACTTAATTTAATCTTAATAATTGACCTAAAAATAAAACAGAAAAGAATAATATATGAAAAATTTAATGAAATTTATGAATATTGATGGAAAATTTTTTTTTTAAAAAAGTACAAAATAATTATATGAATATTGTTTATTTAACTAAATAGTTCAGAGGAAAAAAAATCTGTTTTGTTCGATTTGAGTTTTTTTTTTTTTTTTCAACCTTAATATGGATTGGTTTTGGTTCAACTAGCGAAACAAACCAAACCATGTTTTTCTTATTGAACTCTATTTAAATACTAACTATTGCCACTTACATATCACTGCTTTCAATCTGAGAACCGTATGTTAAGGTCTCTGTAACTCAGTAACATAAATACCTTTCTTTTGATAAAATGGTCTTATTCGAATTTCTACTCCTCCAAAACTGCAATACAATAATTGGCCAAGAAAAAAAAAAAAACTCAAAGCCGTACAAATTAGCACATACCAATCTTGATCAGCTGCGTTGCTATCTAAGACCATTATGGCATCATTATCGATGGCTTGAATGCTGCTTTGCTACAATGAGAATGTATGAAAAGTAGCTATTTGACTTTCTTACACAACAAAGGACTATTTTGCTGGAAATTGCCATGAATTGTGTGGTTGTGATGGAAGAGCAGTGTGCATAAATTATCAACAAACTAAGGAAGGTTATCGATCCTTAAGGAAATTCTATCCTAAACTTTTGCTGGAAATTACCATAAATTGTGTGGGTTATGATTTAGGAGCAGTGTGCATAAATTATCATTAAACTAAGGAAGGTTATCTATCCTTAAGGGAATTCTATCCCAAAACATTTGGAAAATGGGGAAGAGAGTCTAAGCAACTTTTGAAGGAAAAGAGGGAGGTAATATAGGGAAGTATTTGGGGTATCCAATTGGATGAGGTCTGAAGCCGAAGATGGATGACTTTCAATTCTTGTAAGATAAGTTAAATACGAAGTTAAATGGATGGAAGGGGAAACTCCTTAGAATGGCCGGTAGAATGGTCTTGGCCAATTCAGTGCTTAAATTCCATCCCTAACTATTATCTGCAATCTGCAAAGTTGCCACAGCTTTCGATCAATAAGATTGGAAAAACAGTTAGGGATTTTGTTTGGCAAGGATGTGTAGATCGAAGGAAAAATCATCTTGGGAAACATTAACTAAGTCTAAGGAAGAAGGAGGACTTAGTGTACAGGATCCAAGCGTTCGAAATTGTAGGGAACTAGTAATCCTCTTTGAAGAAGCCCGCGTATCTTATCAGCCAAGCGAGGCCGACAAAGTCACAGACGCTTTGGCCAATGTCGGAAGTGTCATGGACCATGATGAGATCCATGCTTTTTTCCCAGAGGAGGAAGTTATACAAATTTTAAGCAGAATATAAGCTCCTGTATGCATGTGTGGGAATCCTTGGACACGGGATGACTGTTTTGTATTTATGTACTTCCTGAACATGCAGAATTTTGGATGTAAACAGCTGCTGCTATGCAAATGTTTTTACATGTACTCTGTTTTTGCTCATTAATCGATCCTTGATTCAATCCCCCACCCCCTACCCCCACCACCACACAAAAAAAAAAAAAAAAAAAAAAGAAGGGAAGCTCTGGACAAATTATTTAATAATGGGTTAATGTACAGATTTACAACTCAATTTTATCATTTTTTACAATTATACATTTAAAGTTTTAATTTTTTAACTATATATTTAATTAAAATTTTAGTTATTATTTACATCTCAATTAATTTTAATTAATATTATTATTTCAATCAATATGATTAGTCAATGAAAATGCTGCTTATGGCCTAAAGAGGCCGAGCAATCCCTCTTAGGTGCCTGCTGACCACCTATTACAAAATAGTGGATCACGATACATTTCGAAAATATATATTATAAAACTCACTAGGGACCGTGGGTAGCCACACATTACCCTAAGAGATTCACATGACCCTCTTAAGATGGTAAACAACTACCCTATTAGTTTAATGGATTATTGGTATAAATTAAAGTTTATGGAGGTATAAATGGTAGCAATTAAATTTTTCATTACGTATGCAATTAGATAAGTTTAAATTTTAGGTACATAATTAAAAAAAATGATACAGTTAAAATGTAAAATGTGATATTGCCTATTTAATAATTGATTAGCCAAATTTAACGATAAAATATGCATATATACTCTAAATGTGTGGAATGCTCGAGGCTTATCTTGGAAACTTCATAGAAAAAAAAATTACGTCTATTGCATTCTCTTTTTTTATATGGTGATGATGCAACACATAACAGTAATATATGTGTAATTAACCATTTAAGATACGTCATACAGTACTAAGGGTGGTAATTGGGCGGCTCGTCTGCTCCTGCGTATTAAAATTTGTGTACTCATGCTTTTTCATGTGCTGGGCCTATCGTGCTTACATGCCTTGCATGCTCGTGCTTTGCGTGCTACTCGTTTATATAGTGCCGGCCTATGTGCCCTTATATGCTTATAATTGGGCTCTTGAATAAGGAAAAAAATGCAGAAAATAAATTTTTTATTATTTTTGAGTATTTACGATAATTTACGGTATTATTTATTTTAAATTTTTCTGATCTTGAATATAAAGTGTGTGTTTTATACTATCTGTACTTATTTATATGATAATTTATCAAGATTATTAAGTAATTTAATAAATAAATATAATACAAAAAATAATAATTACATATATGAGTTTTTTACTTGCATACATATAAATATTAATGTAGGATATTTTAAATTTGTGTGTTAAAATATTAATTAAAAAAAGTATATATTGAATATATAATTGTATATATGTATGGATATATACATGGATATATGTGTTTATTAATATATAATACGTAGACATATTTATATACGTATAAATATGTATGCACATACGTAGAAATATATATATATATATATATATATATAAATACCTTAATGAAAACACTTACGCATATTAAGGATGGGCGTGATTTGGTTCGAGACAATTCGCTCCTCCTTATTAAACTGAACCTAATATAATTGTGCAATTTTTTTTTAAGTCAAATTTAACTATATGGTCTGGTTTTTAAAATTTTTCAAACTTAATTAAAATCAGTTCGGTTCAATCTATGGTTAGAATCATTTGTGTTAAATTTTCATTAAATATTTTTATCTTCAATAAATATAAAATTTCAAATAAAATTTACTTAATTAATCTTAATAATTGACACATAATTATGATAAAAAAATAATAAGATATGAAAAATTTGATAAAATTTATGTAGATTGATTAAAAAAAATAAAAAAAAACTACAATGAAGGGTAGAAAACAAAAGAGGAAGATTACAATGTTCTCTATTGGTGGTCCAACAAGGTGCACATGATACCGATCCTTTCACAAGTGGTTCATGACGTTCTAACACCTCCGGCTTTAATAGTCCGTTTCAAGTTGGCTTTCAATTTAGGTAGGCGTCTCCTTAATCCTTTACGCCTTTCAATGCATCTGGAAACCGTTGAAGCCTGCGTATGCTTAAAGGATTAGGCTGATGTGCAAACATGTAATCAAGAAGATCAACCATATACATAGTTTCCTAGTAATAGGAGTGACACGAGGTCAAGTAATTCGAATGAAGCATTGGGCATTGTCTCCGGTGAGGATGGAGATGATGATGGTGGTGATGATGGTAAGGATGATGAGGATGATTACAATTGACTCGCTTTTCTTTAGGATTTTCAAAAAAAAAATTTTCCTTTATTTCCTTCCATAAATTCCAATGGCCTAAAGCAAAATTTCACTTATATTATAAAATTTTGTTAATAATAATATCATATGATGATCTCCTCTAATTTACTTTCATTATAGATGGATGATCATAAGAAATTTTTTTTTTAAATGATAGCAAACCTTTTAATATATAAATATATATATATATATATGTGAATACATTTTTCAATTAAGAAATAACATTTGAAATTTTGAATACATCATGGTGAATTGAATGGTTTAAAAAAAAGGCAATAACTGATTATATTATATTAAATATCAACATTTGCTAATTAGATAATTTGTTTATTTAATAATTTACTGTGTACTAAATAATTTACATAATATGTTAACAAATTTTGTGCATTTATTAAATAATTTATTATTTATTAAATATTTTGTTATTCAATGAAAATTTTATTATTTACTAGATAATTTATTACTCATCGACTAATTTATTATTTATTTAAAAAATTATTACTTATTAAATAAATTATTAATATATAATTTATTATGTAATAATTTATCAATATTTAAATATTTTCTTTACTAAAATAACCTACTATTTAGTAAATACCATATTTACTTATTAAATAATTTATTTTCCATTGCATAATTTATTATTTATTAAATATTTTACTATTCATTGAACAATTTATTATTAATTGAATAATTTTTTATTTATTGAATAATTTATTACTTATTCTCAAAATTATTATTTATTAAATAATTTATTATTTATATAATTAATTCATTAAAAAATTTATATTATCTATAATAAATACAGGCACATGCTACTTGCATGCTTGTGTGCCTGGCGTGCTTGTGCTTTGCGTGCTCCTACCTGACCCTTATGTACTTGTGTGCCCGATTTGCGTGCTGCTACCTGACTCTTATGTACTTGTGTGTCCGATTTGCGTGCCTGATCCCACTTATCGCCCATATATGGTACATCTTCCTTAGCAAGTGGATGTGTAAAACTTTTTCGGTAATGGGTGGTCAAGCTATAGGGCTAAATGATCCATGCTTTAAAAGTGAAAGATGTTTTTCATTGATTTGTCAATGATTATTCCATTAAATTAATTTTATAATACATAGGATAAAATGAGACGTACAAGCAGACTCTTTCTTCCAAATCATTACTGTTATTTTATTATTTTCCAGGTGGTTTGGTATCTCTATTTATTTTTTGGCATTTCGGTGAGCCATCTGCCTTAAAAAATTTAAGCCATATATGCATGTAATGGAAGTTTCACTTAAGGGCACTTCCTTGCAGCATTAAAATACTCCCGAGGTTGTTTGAAAGTGCTAAATCGGCCTAAAAATCTCAACACCTCAGTTTAAGAAAGAGGAAGTCTTGACAGAGATACATCAGGATAATGTTTCTCAATATACTGAAATATGATTCATAGCGAGGAGAAACTCCCTTCATATACAAACGCCTGTGTTAAGTAAATCACCGAGTTCTATCTGATTTGATTATTACAAATTTTTTTTTTTTTCTCTTTTGACCAACTATTACATTACAATAACAGAGGAAGGAAGGAGAGGATCCAATTGGTACTATAAAAAAATTAGTTTTTATACTATTAAATTATAATAATTTTGACTATTCAATCTCACCAACTTCTATCATCAATACAATCATCTACTCTACCTACCTCCCATTGACTGTGTTACATGAATCCTTCTTCCACTTCTCCGTGGAAGTTGATCTTAGATCCAAATGACCACAATCCATTTCGATTAGGCCAGGCCACCAATCCTTTTGTGATACTAATGCAGCAAGTCAATATATTATATTGGGAAACTTCTATAGTCTAATTTATGTTTTTTTACAAGACTAATCTCACCTTTCATTTGACCTTTAATTTACATTCAATTAAATTTAAATCATTGAAAACACAATTAGTTCAATAGTTAAGATATAATAAATATAAAATCAAATGTTGGATGAATGATGCGATCGCTCTTATCAAAATATAGATAAAATAGTAGAAAAATCTATTACATAATAATCATATGGATAAAATAAAAGCGTCTACATAAAAATAAAGTAATAATATGTTATGTGATATGAAAAGTAAGTGATGCTAATAATTGATATAAAGGTTAAAAGGGGAATTATATATTAAGTGGTTTTTTTTGGTAAATATTGAGACAGCTATTCATTAGAGTTTTCTTCGTTTTACCCTAACTATAAGTAGGACGTCAACCTCACCCATTTTTTTTAGGTGAATATTTTAAATTTAAAGATTTAATTTAAAGAGCACAGAAGACAAGCTTTGTATAATCCTATCTCGATAAGGATAATTTGGCAAACTAGCTATACTTCTGATCCAAATCGTGACAACTAAACCTATTAGCACCCTTGTTGAATAAGATTTGAAGATTGAACGACACATTGCAAGTGGTATATTTATTTTATTTTATTTTTTTTTATGAATGTACAACCGATCATATTGGGCAAATGGGATAAGTATTGACTTTATATGCATTAGCATTTTTTCGGTCGTAATTCAATTTTATGGGCCATCTTGTTAAACATTTAGCATGCAACTCTATCATATTCTCTATTCTATTGGGGTTTAGATGATGGCGTTTGGTTGGGCTAAACTTCAATTTCATGGCATGTTTCAAAAAATATATTAGAATTTGAGATGTTCCTTGTAAAGAAGCAAAGCCAATGAGTTGGCATTTGATGTTTTGGTCAATTATGGAGGCACATGGGTTGAAATCAACATCAACTTTGGTTTCTAAGATAGGAAAACAAACGACCCTAGGTAGTTCACACACACACACTCATATATGTTTATATATATGTATTCTTACACATCCATAATCATCGATATGTATTTGTAGTACGTATTGAAAGTTTGAACTACAAATAGAAGATAGCATGGCTAGCTCCGGAGCTGCATTTGTGGTTTTTCTTATTGTGTTTGGTACGTTCTATTAGCTATTACACCCCTCTTCGTTGAAAAGTTTGGTTGCTTTGAGAAATATGAATCTCTCACTGATGTTAAGCCTTCTTATTTTGTTTTTTTTGTTTTTTTTTTTTTTTTTTTTAAGAAAAAGAAGTGAGGTAGCAACTATACGAGAAAAACTAAATGATGTAATAGGAATTATATGTATAAGATATGATGGGTAATATATAATGAATCTTTTTTCCTACTCATGTCTTGATGATTCAATATTGTACATTTTCACCTTTAGATAGAGCTTATGTTGAAAAATATATATATATAAAAAAAAAAGTTTCTTTCTAAAACGAATACTTTTGGATGCATCCGTTAATAAATAATAATATATATTTAAAAAAATCTTAACATGCTTGTATCGATACCTGTTAAAAAACAAAATGAAGAAACATTTTAATAGTATATAATCAATATTAGAAAGTATAGAAAAAATTCATTTGAGATCTTAACAAGTGTTTGTTTAATATAGTCGTTGATAGGTAACATATATTTGTGTTCACTAATCTCAATAAGAAACATATTTCTTTGATTTGGAGTTGCAGTTGATCTGATAGTACCTTTTATATTTTATCATATAAATCCATATAATTTTTTATTAGAATCTCATGCTGTTATTGTAATAAAAAAAAAAAAAAAAAGCCAGGTGCCCATCTGCTAGAAGATAATGGAGGAATTGCAAGGGCCCAAATTTGTCCACAGTATTGTGAAGATTTGGCATACATGATATGCCCATCCACTGGAAGTGAGCACCTGACTCCTACTTGCATCAACTGCTGCACTGCTCCTGAACAAGGTTGTACGCTCTATCTTAACGATGGCACTACCAAGTATTGTACCGATGATAATATGCTCAATTCCTTGTGACAGTACTGCCTCAACCTGTGAAGCTATATATATTTGGAGTTTGAATATATATGTATATTCAAACATTGAATAATTATGTACTCTAGTATTGAGTAATAAGGGTTGTGACGTCTGTAATAAAAATTCGAATCATACTGGATATGTATCTATTATGTAGTTTGTATTCTGTTTTCCTTAAATTTGTTAAAGCTTTTCAATGCACTGAATCGAATTGAAAACTAAACCAAATTTTGGGAAGCCCTTTTTTTCTTTCTAATGATGTGGTTAATCTATCTAACTCCTTAGACCCAATGGAACCATATTTCCTAAAGAAAAATAGAAGAAAAACTTTCTAACTTGTATAGGAAAGTTTTCGTTCAACCTTCCATATTATTGATTTTATTTTGATTAATAATTTACTTTACTCAATTATTGTTGAACTTGGAACTTCTGTAACCTTAAAACCCTACCATTTATACTACCTGATATATTATTGTTACCGAATCAATTAAAAGTATATGCATTTCTTTATAATAGAATGATTTAGAAGCAAGACAACAATTAAAATAGAAATAATGATAAGAATATATCAATAATATAACCATAAAGAAATGGTGAAATGGGTAGAAAAAGTTATCTATAAATTGCAAATACATTCATTTTGTTTGCCTCTTATGTATGTAAAATTGATTGTTTAGATCCCCTAATATTCAAGATCACGCTTTTGAAACCTATTTTACCATTTTATCTTGGATGGAATAATAAGAAAAGTACAAAAATTTGAAAAAAAAATACATAAAAAATTTGATTTTAAAAGATTTTTTTAAAGGAAATGGATTCTCTAAAGTTTTTTCTTTTTTTTTTTTCTTTTCTTAAAGTTCCTAAAGTTACAAAGAAGTAGTTGTGATTGCTTAGATTTTAGAAATATCCCGTGACATATTTGCGATATTATTTTTAAAAAAAATCTCTATAATTACAACTACTTATTTGTAACTCAAGAACTTTAGGAAAATAGTAATTTTAGAGGATCTAAATCCTTTTTTTCAAAGATCCAATTATCTAAGTTACTTAATTTTGAAAATAGAAAAATGAAACATATGCAAAAATGAGGGTATACTTGTGATTTAGGCAAAAAAAAAAAAAATTAAAAGAAGAAGCTGCAAGTTAACCAAAATCAAATAGGACCGAACTGTCCTAAAACAGTTCAAATTTAATCACCTAAACTTGAGTGTTGCAAACCAAACTATATAACACTAATTTGCTTTGATTTAACCAACGAAGGAAATAGAAACTCATTTTTTCCTAAAATTACCCATCATCATTTCAATCTCAAAGCCATTCAAGTTAGCATACAACAATCTTAAATAGTTGCCTTTTTTTTGTGCCAATCAAAACGTGTAATTTATTTACCAACACCCATCATCAAAATAGGCCTTAGATGATCCAGATACAACAAACGAACTGAACTGTAAATCTAAGTGGATAAGAATCTAAAGAGGGGATAGAGGGTTATACCACTAATCCTAAGGACATATCCTTCTCCTAATGGATAAGGCCACCCAATCAGCAATCCTATTTGCTATTTTAAGTACATGTAAAAAGGAAAACTCCCTAGCCTTACTAGCTACTAGGCCTTTTATATTTTTTACATGAGGAGATCCAACCCAATGTAAAGTATCATTTGGCCTATTGATTACTTGAATAATATTAGCATTATCATATTCAAAAACGACCCAATTCCATTCATTGTCACAAGCAATCCATATAGCTTCTAATAATGCCAATACTTTTACTTCTTCAACGTTGATGCATGTGAATGTCCTTGTACGACCTAGTATGATTTGTCCTATTAAGTCTTTGAACACTACACTTACAGCCACTCTGTTACTACCTGAGCCACAGGATGCATCTATGTTTGCCTTGTGTAGTTTTCCTTAAAAGATAAAAAGTTAATATTAAAGGTAATAATTAGCCATTTCTTATTGTATCTCGCTCCCCATCACTAGGATTCTGGTGTTAAGTAAGTACTTATAAGCCATTAGAAACCTGCAAAATAAATTATAGGGGAATGAGTGACAACTTGCTCAGTAAGTAAGGGTGGAGATAGAAGTATGTATTTAACACATCAAAACTGAGGTTTTCAATCAAGTTGGTTAGATGCAATATATGTACAAGTAAATGCCATCGTACGACGTTTTTGATTTGTCGTGAGATCAGAGAAATTTCACTTGCTCTAATCCGGGTTGAGGAAATTGACATCATATACTCATGGATCGAAACCAAATCCGGGCTTGTGCAATGGTGAACACCCTCCTCCCATGATTACCTTCGAACCATAGCCCCCAACCTTACCACGACTTCCTCTTCTGTTGCTTAGTTTGGTTAAGGGTGGGAAAAGGACCATTTCATCTATTCTCATCAAAGGGAATCTGTGTTTGGCCCAAGAATCGTAGTTGTTACCCCTAGTCGGTTATGATGCATATTAAATTAAATATTAAGCCAACTTTGAGTTGGTTCATCTTTTTAAGGTGATCAACCAAGTTCAAACAATTCAATAATAATATTCATAAAACAATTATATCATGGAGCTTAACTCCCATCATAGCAAATCGAAACCTAACCACAAGCATTGCATACGCACAAACAGCTAACTACATTCACAAGCCAATACATATTAAAGTTCCTAAATATTCTGAAATAATATCCCAAAATGCGATAAAACATTTATCCCACTTACTTGTCCTAGCACTCACTTTGGAAAACTCGTATCGTCGATGGTCTAATCATTGGAAGGCCCTATATATACAAAACCTAAATTTAATTTTCATAATTGTTATGAAAACATTAAGGTCTTTATATATATAGTTGCTTTAGATAATATATATATGAATAAAGTATATTATTATTTTTATTATATAATAATATATAGTTTCATTATATCAATTGAGTTAACTTATTAAGTATTAATAATTACGCAATTATACTATTACGTATAATATATCATTCCGATTATATCAAAACGTATTTTTAGTCGTTTAAATCACGTTTCGATTACGGTAGAGTTATAATAGTATGTAAATTAGTAATATTATAGAGATATAGGTTGTATTACTTAGGTTTATCTGATTTTAGTACAAATAATGTCGTTAGCTCATACAAACTTAACGACACGTATTACAAGTTTTAATTTCTATAGATAACTTTTAATAGGTAATTCGAGTTTTTAACACAGCTATACGTATCTAATCAAATATTATCATACCATACGTAATTTATTTTATTAAACCATAGTTTACTTAATTTGTCAATATAACCCATAATATAGGTATTATTTAACCCTAATACCTCTATAATGTATCCCGGTTATTAAAATATCATTAAATATATTAAAAAAATATAATTTTTATCCAATCTAACTAGTACACAAATAGATAGTTTTTATTTACCTATTTATTATATTTTAACCTATTATTATTAGAATTGAGTATTGGTTCGTTATTTAAGTTATTTTACTACGTAAATTCATAATAAATAGTTCGGGTTACCAAATAATTTCTCGAAAATTTTTATAAACTCCTAAAAATATGTGGAATTCAGCTAGTACTTGGTTTCAAGTTTTCGATCTATCGCTTATATATTCATATTTACGATTTTACCCTTGAATTATCCTAAATTACATAATTAATATCTTTTTTGCACCAAATTGATTTCAACCTGTCCCAACATTATTATTATTCACTATAAATCAGTACATGTTCATTTCATCATTTAATTTCATAATTTCTTATTTATTTCATAATTTCAACCTATTTTCAATCTATTTTTAGGCCAAAAAAATACAATAAATATTAAAAATATTCAAATAAAAAATCTGGTTACATAGAAATTATCTATATATCATAAGTATCCTACACAAAAATTTTGAACTAGAAACTACATCATTTAGTGTATTTGTTTTAAATTCCAAATTTCGGATGAATAGTACATTTGTTAAGAAAATATATTAAATATTCCTAATTTTGTTAAAATAAATTTATGAAATGAAAGTACATCTAAAATGACCTAGAAATTAATTTTTTCATATTTCCCCTAATTAATTTAATAATTTTTCAAAAATAAAGAAAAATAAAGCAAAAGCTTAGAACTTGAGTTCATCAGAGCTCTAATTACTTTTGGCCGAAGAGAGGTTGTCAGCCGGCCTTGTCAGTGGTGGCTCTACTAGGTGGCGGCAGGGCTCTATGTCAAGTCATCGAATGGTCGGGAAACTAGCTAAGTTTAGTCCTTGCTCTGTTGTTCCTATTTTTGTCAAATTTTCCTAATTTTTTTTCCAAATTTTTCTTAAGTTTTCTTGGTTTAAAAAATGTTAAATCTAAGTCTTAAGATCATATTTATAGTAGTTTAGGTCAGTTGGATTTTTTTTCTTAATTATTAAGTAATTTATTTTAATATTTTTCTTGAAAAACAAAAAATATGAGGTGGCAAATTGTGGATGATTCACTTTTGAGTCATCATTTACAGCTGTTGTTGAAGCGCCACATGGATTTCAATTGTTCCCACATCATTTGGATAAGTTTTGGCTAAATTTTAGTGTAATTTTAGTAATATTTGAATAATTTCAATATATTTAATTATGATATTAATATACATGTATATATATACTATATGCGTAACACACGTAATGAGTAATTATATGCATATAACTATGTTTCTAACATGTCTTTTATTTTTAAGATATTTTCCCTATTTAATTTTTGTAAATTTAACGCTTATTATGTATAATTATATAGTTTTAGGTTAATTTACAAGTATATTTATTATATGTACCGGATATACTCATAAAATTACGTGTATACTCATATAGTATATTATGCTATACTATTTTCTTCTATTGCCTAATTAACTTATTTCTAACTCTCTGTCACATTCTGAGTTCGGTTTAGGTTTCAATTATTTTTTACACTTTATTAAGTAATCATACTTCTAAGGGCAAAATTGGAATTTTGGATAATTATTTTCAAAATCCAACTTACCAAATTATTTCAACTAACTTTCTATCTTAGTTGTAAATTTTAGATTCAATCGAATAACTTTTCCTAAAAGCCCTAAATTTAAGTACGGTTATCCTAAACTCGACTTTAGGGTCTCATATGGAGCAAATTCTCGCTATTTTGATTATATTCTTGATATTTTATTATATTTTTTACTTCTAAGTATACGAGGATTCCTTAATTAGGGTTGTTGTGTTTCTCTTAAACTTTTAGTCTACTTGATTTACTTTTCTAAATGCTCTAAATCAATTATCAATCATAATCATACAAAGACAAGGTTTTGTCGTAATACTTAGATATTCATGTTTGGATTGTTGATTTATGGGATATTACAATGGGAAATCTTAAATAAGCTCCTGGATTATCTATTATTGAAACTTCCACCAAACTAGCCACCTTAACTCTATCTTCCACTGGTATATTCCTACTGAAATAGATGCTAGACTTATCAATATTCACCTCTTGGCCAGAAGCTTTAGAGCAGGATAACACAATTTGTATCATACTCTTGACCTCTTCTCTTGTGGGCTCCATAAAAAAAAAAGAATCATTTATAAAAAGTAAGTGAGACAATTCGAGGCATGTACATTTAATAGTTAGACTAGAAATCCTTCTCTCTCTAATGTTCTTATAAATTCCCTTAAATAACACATCAGCAAGCAAGACAAAACAAATAATGTGATAAGGGATCATCTTGACATAAACCACGCTTTGGGCTAACTCTCTTTGCATCAACCACAACGTTAAATTCTATAGTAGATGCACACTGCAGACCTACTCAACCCATTTAGGAGTAAAATCATATCTAAGTAAATATTTTTTCAGAAAATGCCATTCAACATGATCATACACTTTACTTATGTCCATTTTCATAGCATAAAACAATTTTTTCCCATTCTTTTTATTATTTAAAAAATGAAACACTTCATGTGCTATCAAAATATTATAATGAATAGTTCTACCCGATATAAATGCACTTTGATTTTATGAAATAAGCTCTCATAAGATGGTTTTAAACAATTCACCAGAATTTTAGAAATGATTTTATATACCAAATTGCATAGACTTACAAGCTTAAATTAAGATACTTGTTGGGCATAAGGAATTTTAAGAATAAGAATGAGGTCAATAGTGTTTAGTTCTTTAAGAAAAGTACCTATATGGAAGAAGAGCTTAATTACCTTAATCGCTTATTTCCCCGTACATTCATCACCATCGTCAATGCTATTCGAATCAAATAGCCTATTGAAGTACTCCTTAAAGCCATCCACTATGTCTGATTTGTTCTCCATCCATACACCTTCATTGTTCTTTAACCTTTACATCTTATTCTTGCTTTGATGGTATAAAGTTAAGTAATGAAAATACGATGTATTCTTATCTCCATACATTGACCAATTTGATCTAGCTCTTTCATTTTTTTTTCCTCGTTTTCACAAAGAGTATCAAGCTAACCAAACAAACTTTCTTTTTCTTGCAAATCTATGCCATTAGGATCATTTTGGAACTTTGAAATATCTTTAAAAATTCTATATATTTCTTTTCTATTATTTGAAAACTAATTTTTGCTACAAACAATACACTCATTATGATAGTTATCCAATTTTTCCAATATAAACTCCCAATTATACTCAACTCTACCCCATCCAACTTTTCTATTTCACATTCTGACATTCAGGTGAGGAAAGCTACATATTTTCAAATTTGAACAATTTCCTTCCCTTTGCATCCTTGGCTTCAAAATGTACCAATAAGGACACATGGTCTAATCTATAGGTTAGGATATGCTCAACTTTACAACAAGGGTATTTTTCAATCCCATATAAACTTTACAAAAAATTCACCTCCATAGGATCTTTTGAATCCTACAAAAACTCATTCTTATAAGATCGGGTTTTGAAAATAGAGAGTAAAATCCTATAGGGGTTTTTTAGGGTTTTGGGAAACATCAAACCGTAAAGGAGTAGGTTTTGGTTTCGCAAAACCCATTCCAAACCCACTCTAGCTGCATCCCTATATGCACGTTATATGTTACATATAAATATTAATAAAATTTTTATATGTATAATAAGAATAGATAATCTAAAACAACTAGCACCCTATTTATATACACTATATACATTATAATTTTAACATATTTATAAAAATGTGTAGCACATGTTAGGGATATAACCAAATGTGTTATTATAAAGCATTTAACCCGCCTAACTCAATAAAACATTTGGATTTAGAACATGATTAAAAGCTCTATATGATTTAGAGTCAGGTTTTTTAAAAACTTAGTTTAATCCTTAACTTGATAAGAAATAATAAATTATTTTATTGGTTTCATCTTATATATTTTTACTAAGAAGTTTAACAAGTGTATTAAGAATTCATTTATAAAAACTTTTAAATAATACATATATATATATATATATATATAATAATAGCTTAAAAAATTAAAAGTAAAATAAAATATTTGTAATGAGAGTGGTGTGCTTCAAGTATTACGTCCATAATAATTTTAGGGACAGATTTTATAGCTTTAAGTTTTGGTTATAAGGTTTCAAAACCTTATAAAGGCAGATTCATGTTTTATAAAACATGTGACGCATCCTTAGGATTTAAATTTAAGTGGACTTTAGTAAAGAAAATTTGGTCAAATATTGAGGCAAGACCGAGGGTTGCGCGTCATAATGGCTATTGAGTGGAAGATAAGAAGGCTTTGAGTCAAATAAAAGCACTTGGAGGATTCGGCATTCACGCACCTTACTTTTCCAATATATATAATACCTCCTGCACTACCAGCAATGGAGCTAGGAGTGGCTTAGAAGAATATAGACATACACCATGGCTTGCTGCAGAGAAGGTATTATGGTTCTTGTCGTCTTATATGGTACGTTTCCGTCCTCGTTTTAGTTCTCCACCATGATCTTGCTATGAAAACAACCTCATAAGTACTGAAAAACTCGCCTTTGTCCCTGGTTTTTATTGTGTCCCAGTGAAGACGTCGCTTGGTACAAAATCTTGAATTATTTCTTTTCCTTAAACTTTGTAAAGCTTTGTTAGGAATCTTCCTTCATGGATACCTCAATCGCTCTGTTACGAACTTTTAAGTGATTTTTTCAATAGTTTCAAGGGCAAGAATTACTCTAGATTATCATAAAATCATTTAAAAAGTTTGTAATTGAGTGTATGATTTTTAAAATCATAAGGTAATCGTACTGTTTTATAAATTTACGATTTTATGAGGTTTTTTCTTAGTTAAAACAAATATAAAATCGTTTAAATTAAAAAAATTTATAGAAAAATGAGTTTAAGTGTATCGTTTTCCAAATTTACGATTTTATCAACTTTTATATAATTATACCGATTTAATAAATTCAAAACCTTAAAAGTTTTGCAATTTTAACAAGTATTAAAGTGATTAAAACGTCGATACAAATCTACTGTAAGTGAACAATATGATAAAACTCACTTTAGGAATGAATCCATACAAGTTTAGTGGAAATCTCATTCTCTTATTGCCAGGAGCCATTCTTCTTCTAGGAGGTAATCCAGGAATTGTTAGTGCCTGTCCACTGTACTGTTTGGATGTGGCTTACATGACTTGCCCTTCTACAGGAAGTGAGCAACTTAGTCCCAAATGCAACTGCTGCTTGGCTCCTAAAGGCTGTACTCTCCATCTTTCCGATGGCACTACAAGGTATTGTAGCGCTTGACATGCGCAAAGCGAAGCTGAAAAGTTGAATCCATGATCAAATAATGAATAATGATCCCAAAAAGGGTTTTAAATAAATTTGCATCCATTTCATTTACTCTTCACACAATTTTTCTGTTTAAATTTTGAAATATTATGTCATATCATCATGATATTATTATATTTATGAGAATTTCAGCCTTAATTATACATAAAAATATTTTAAGAAGGTAAATTAAAGAAAATTAAGAAAAGTAAATAGAAAGGATCTATTTCTATTTTAAATTGATATTTAGACTTCCCCACCACTGTAAGAGCTTATGCTCTCCTAATCTTGATGTATACATGAAAAAATTGCATGACATATGTATATCATGCAATCTCACGCTTGGTGTGATAAGAAGAAGATTTACTTTTTGAAATGTTATCACCGTCAAAAGATAAAATGGAGTGGAATTAAAGATGATAAATAATCAATCTCAACAATATAATTGATTTTGAGCTCTTAAGCCAGTTTGAGTTTAATACTATAATCCTGGACGTTACAAAATTAGCAAATGGGTATTTGTAAAGAGCAATAGTAAATGATCACTATCTTGTTAATTAGTAGTGTAGATTAGATGTGTTAAGTCCATGATAAATAGAGGTGTGCAAGTGTGGAAATGGAATTAACTTAGTCCGATGGCCCGCGAGTTAAATAGATTAGGTTCATTTGACCTATTTTTAGAATGAGCCAAAAAACTTCAATTCTAACCCATTTAAAAAGTGAGTTAAACAAGTTGACCCATTGATAAAAAATATAAATATGGTAAACAAACGAACTTAATGATAAATGGGCCAAAGGGGGTTAAACGGGCCAAAAGCAAGTTAAACAAGTCAAAAACGGGTTAAAAATTGAGTTAGACGAATTGACTCACTAATTAAAACCTATTTATATACCTCTAATGATAAATGTAGGTTTTAGAAGTAATGTCATGAGCTCAAATGCTTATAAGCTCAAGAATCCATAATTGTATCTGAGTAATGCTAGACCTAGATTGGGACTAGGTAAGTTAGTTATAACAAGTCATGTTATGAGCCCATTGATCCAAAAACTCTTGATATGATCTCACATAGAAGAAATTATTGGAGCTTTCTTCAATTTGGTTGGTTAAAAATAAAATTAAGCTTACATTTCACTTTGTATAAGTGAGTTTTTACCATTTCACACTCGAGACATACGACATAAGTATAAAATATAAATATTAATGTAACTTTATAATTAGATAGAAAATAGTGATTCAACTTTGAATATAAGAGAAAATAGAAATTTGGCTCCAAACATATACACTTATATCCATTACTCTAAAATATATTAAAATATTTAATGATAATACTATATAAAATAACAATCGAATAATTTATTAATAAAAATCAAATACTAATAAATACTTATTTTTACATTGATAATAGAACATAATAAATAAAATAAAATAAAAATAATTCACTACGTATACAATATTAAATAATAAATTGAAATGGTTAAAATTAAATCGAGATGAAATCATCATATGAGTATGATTTGACATCAAATGAGAACTTAACATAAAATAAAATATAAAAATCACTTTCTATTTAAATAAATCCCTAATTAGTCAATTAGAATAACCAAATAATCGATTAGTATTAATTATCGGAATAAACTCGGAAGATACAAAAAGAAAACAAACCAACCCAACCGAGAGTGAAAAAACCAAAATCGAATTCGAATAAGGTGATACTGGCAATGAAATGAATTGGGGATTGGGTTTTGCTGACAGGGGACTTATGGGCAAGATTGATAGGATTGGGGTTGGGGCCAAGTGAAGGAAGAAAAAAAAATGGGGACGAGAGATTGAGATTGGAAGAGAGAATTGGGGTGGGGCCGGTGTCAAGGATTTGGGTTGGGGAAAGAATTGGGGGAGAGAAATGGTAACTGGAGAGTTGAATTTAAGGGGTGGTGGGGCTGAATGTATTAATGAGGGGGAGGAGACGAGTGAAAGAGGAAAAGAGAGATTGAACACAAATGATGACGAGAGAGAAAGTGTAACAATGAGGAGAGAGAGAGAGAGAAGATGAAAAAAAATGATGAGCCATGAGCAAACGAGTGAAGATTGTGGCTGGAAGGGAGAAAAAGAAGGTAGGATAGGATTTAAGGTAGGATTTTAGAATATTTTGAAATAAAAGGTGGATTTTTATTTAAAATAGAAAAGTAAAGAGTTAATTGAAATGAAAATGATAGTATTTAGAAAAATAAATTATATATATAAATATTGTAATATATATATATATGTAATACTAATAAAATATTTATATTTTATAGATAAAGTAAAATTTAATCTATTTAATGTATATGTAAAATAAAAGTTTTAGAAAAAAATATTTTTGAAACCTTAATTTAAACTTTTATACTATTGAATACGATTAGAATGAATCTAGAATTATAATGAAATTTACTAAATTGAGTAATTATCTACTGGAAAGCGATTTTTAACGATCCAAGTTTAAAGGACTTTACAATTAAATTAAATTACTACTTAATTGGGGTGTTTTAGATTCTGACGGTCGTTGCATTATCTAACCTAACTTTAACCCCTTAAATTTTTCCATGGAGTTTTTTTTTTTTTCAATTTTAAGGATAATGGATGATTATCTAAAAAGAAAACACTAAAGATATATTAAAAGATAATCGCAAAACAAACATAGTAGAAAGTTACTAGAAAGACCAAACAAATCATTAAAGTGTAAATAACATGACTCTAGTTTGGTTTTTTACATTCATATAGCACTGTTTCCACTAATGGGTACGGGCTTAATTAAATTAAGTCAAATCAAACAGTATTAAACTTGAGCTCAACTCGAAAACTTAAAGTTCGAGCTCAGCTTGAGTTCGATTAAGCTTTTAAATTTTAAACTCAAGCTCAATATATATGATGAGTTTAAGTTTAACTCGGTTAATTCAATTAAACTCAAACTTTTATAATTTTCTCTAATTAATATTAAATTCGCTCATATTTAAATAAATTAAAAATTATATAAAGCTCGATTAGGTTCGTACATCTAGTGAGCTTAATATTTTAAAGTTGAACCGTGACTCAATTTACTAATTGTGTAGCTAAAGTTCGAACTTAACTCAACTATCATCAAATCAAATTCAAATAAAACTTGAGTAAAGCTTAAGTATCTTGCAAATCAATTTGGTTAGTTTATACCTTTAATAATGAGAGTGAAATGATAAATAATTTTTTGTGTTTAGATTTATCCATGGATTGGAATGATATGAACTTATAAATTAGTGGATGTCATAATTATTTAAAGGTTAAATGTGTAGTTTTCAATTAATGATAATTAATAAGTGCAAAATAGAATGTGATTCTGCCTCTCTCAAAGGCATAATGAAATTCCTCACCTCAAATATGGTTTCAAATTCTCCTTAAAGCCAAGATCAATCATTTCCAAATATAAGAAAATGAATAAAACTCAGAATCTCAATTTTACTTTAGGTCTATTTCTAAATACCAAATATAATATAATAGTATTTCTGATTATTTTTACTCATACAGTACCATGTATATATTGTTTATATTAAAGCCTAAACCATAATAATAAAAAAAAAGGCTTAATCATTGATAATATATACGAAATGGGAAATTACCGACACATAACTAATTCATTATCCATTTCTTTATCTTCTTGCTTATAATTTGGATGGCAATCATAATGGGGATAGAATTTTACTACTCGCATATGGTATCGTCATATGTGTTATTAACAATCACATATTGTCGTATTTGAATAAAGAATCGCAAAGTTACGCTTATAATACATTTTTCAAATATTGCGATATTTAATTGACGGTTGTTCAGACAAACTTCTATATTGATATATTAATTTTTTATCTAAATCCTTCAATACGATTGTGGAACCCTAGAACAAATTTTGCACGGCTAGATAAATAATAGTTTTCCTTACACCATCTAGCACACAAAAAGTTGAATTTGTCGAGGCATACAAACCCTAATTACGTAATGGAAGTTCTACGTTCATCTGTACATTGGAACTTGGAAATTTTAAGACAATTGCAAAAGGCAAAGACATAAAATGATGTCGAGTTCCAATCTCACTGGAGAAAAAATTCATCAAGTAATATATATATAATATATGTGTATGTTTAAGCAATTGTTATGCTTAAACTGCCCATTATTCTACCATGTATCCTAATAAGATAAATATTAGATAAATTGTGCAAACCTCTCTTTTATAAACTTTTATAATTGTATGAATATCTCCCATTTTCAAAATTAAGCACTTACACCCCTAAAATGAATATAGAACCCATATTACTAAAATAATATGAATATTTATTATGTTTATATATTAATAATATCTAAATTTATATTAGATTTATGTATTATAATTCATATTGCTATTGTACTACACATAACTTATAATGCACTCATAATAAATTAGTAGAGTATAACATTATAAACATGCCTAAGTATTGTCTATCTATGCAACGAGATGCATAAGTATTGCCTATGGGAGGTTTCATGTAAATATAGATATTATAATATATAAACATAATAAATATATTATTTAAGTAACATAAGTTCCATGTCTATTTTAAAAGTATAAGTGCTCAATTTTGAAAATGTAAGTTATCCATACAATTATAAAAATATTCATACACCAAGTATGTATGTATTATTTTATCACAATGATAGTTTATGTCTCGAGAAAAAGATTTATTGAATAATATACGCCATGTATATATATATACATAACATGTAACTAATAATGGTACCTACACAACTACCATTCATATAACCATGTTTGCAAATACAACTAAAGTTGACCAACGGGCCTAGTCGAACTAATCTAAAACTAGTTCGAAACTACTAGTTCACGAATAGAGTCATAAATGAACCATAATCTGCCTGTGGTGGGGTGGTTTCGGGCCAATCCGGCCCTTGAATCATTTTCTTTTTTATTTAATTTTTTATTAATTTATTTTTTAAAAATACATTAATAATTTCTAATAACGTAACATTTTTTCTCCTTTTTTTAGTATATTAATTCATCAATAATTTCTAATTTTTTATTCATTTTCGACTTAAAATTATTCCAAATTTTTTTTCTCAAATTTTATTTCTTCCTCATATTCAAGTTCTTACCATTTGATAAGTTTTACAAAAAAAATTTATATTAACTTAAATTAAATTTTCAATCTATCTTTAATACATAATTAACTTATAATTAGTTATCTATTATTAGTTTGATAATATTATTTTTTAAGAATTATAATCGCAAAGAAGATAGTTTCGATATATTATAATTTAATGGATATTATTTAATTTTTTTTTTTTTACTTAATACCTTATTTTTTTCTCTCTTTATTATTATTTTTCAAAAGGATGAACTAACCTGACTCATCAATTGAATGGTAAACCAACCTAACCGACTTACGATTTATCAGTTCAAACGGTTCAAGAGACTACTTAGGTCCAACCATTTTCGATTTCAAATCGATTTACCATTTGACAACTCTAAATATAACTTATACTTCAATATTATGTTTGCATCTTCTTATCCTGTAACTCTCTGTTGAATGGGCTCCACCGGCTTGCGAACCATAAAAGAAACCTATTAAGGGAGAAAAAGAAACAGAAAAACAAAAGCAAAAAATTTGCAACCGCAAGAAGATCCGGTGGATCTGCTGGGAGAATCTCAACTCGAGTCGCCAGTCACAAATTTTTCAACTACTTCCCCGATTAAAATTACTATTTTTCTTTTTGCTGCATTAATAGCCCAAACAGGACATTGGCAGAAAGCAAGAAATTGAAAAGTTAAACAAAGAAAAATGGGTTATTCTGTGAACTTGCAAGTAGTAATCAAACCCAATTGCCAACTTTCCCCTCCTGGTACTACTAATTATCATCATCTTCTTTATTCTTCCTCCTCTTTTTCTTCTTTCTTTCTTCTAGATATCACATTGCAAGGTTTTCCATTTTCTTGCAGATGTCTTCTTGTTTCCTAGTACCATCTCCTTCCAAGAACATCCATTCCTTGCATCTCTCAAATTTTCGGGTAAGCCAAGATTATCAAATGCCAATTCAATTTATGAGCTTCTTGGAAATTATTTCATCGCTTACCGTTTTAATTTTACGTGATTGTCCTCCGACTTCATATATCCGCCCTGTAACGGCCTCAAATGTCGTATCACTTCTAATGAAATCTCCTTTAGTCCATACATATATACCATGTTTGTCTCGAATTGTACCCGTATGATCTTGATGATTAGTAAATTAGATTACAGTACACATGCGGAACGACTTGTGCGGACATAGAACTAGCAGTACTAGAAGAAGAAGAAGAAGAAGAAGATTAAACAATCAGAAGAATGCGAGGTTATGTCAGTGGCAATGTTCATGGAGTCCAGAAGTGGATTTAGGAAGACAAAGGTGTGGTTTAGGGGTAATCAGAAGATGGGCAACCGAGGAAAGAAGTAGTGGAGAATACCTAGTTAATGACTACAGATGGAAAGTAAGGAAGCTGATTGATGAGGATGAAAATGAGATTAGACAAGTTGTTCGAATTCAATCCCAGGCCTTTCATCAGCCTGTTGCGTTGTTCGATCATCTTTTTTTCCAGTTCTTCCAGGTTTTCCTTTCCTCTGACATCGTTTTCTTTTGTAGCTTTAGGTGGTTGTTGTGTAAATTGAGAAGAAGTAAACTGTTATAGCACTTCGCAAAATCTATCCTTTTCTTTTCTTTTCTTTTTTTTTCAGCTCCTGAATAGGGAATATAAACAAAATGAAGTAACGTAATGTTTATTATCAAAATTTTAAAAAATTATATAATTATAAATTATATAAAATATATTATCAAAATATCAATTAAACATTATATATATAATATTTTTAAATGTGTTTAAATTAATATCGTATTTTAATCATACAACTATTAGTTTTTTTTAATTTATAATTATATAATTTTTTAAAAATATCAATAAATATATATTACACCCTAAAATAACATATATAACATGAAAATGCAAATGGTTTGGTTTGGCTATTCAAAGACATAATTAAAAGACATCTAGATATGGTCATATTTTAGGGAGGATTGACATAAAACGAGGATTTCAGATTTTAAAAGTACGTGGAGATAAATAATAAGAAATTAGATTTTCTTTTTAGTGTTATTGAAAACATTTGCTATCATTTGAGTGCAATGATAGAGCAAAATTTATGGTCCCCCCAACACAGGAGGAGTCAGGATTGTGTATTGTGATTGTATTATTTTTCACCACATCTCGATCAGTATATCTGATATGATAAAAGGAATATGGTAACCATATTATAAAATATTCAAGCTGTTAGAAAGAAAATTCTTTTCATTTTTTTATACTTATTTATAAAAATTCGTTTTTTTAATATCGTAACAAGTGCGCGGTAAACTTATTAAAAATATGAAATTCGAATTTTTTAGCTGGTAACGTTTAGTGGAAATGACGAAGAAATTCTGTAAATCGAAAATTATGGTCATATATTTTATTATTATAGTTTATATCCTCATAAAATTAAAAACAATTTGGATGATTTCATTCTATACCTATAAAATTAATGAAAAGACGCTAACCGGGGAAAAGGAAATAAAAAAAGCAAACAATGAAAATAAAAATAAAAACCCAAATAAAAAGCCGATTTCAATTTAAATTAAAATCAGCTATTATTAAAGAAGCAATTTCAAGTTCTAATTGAAACTTGATTATTTAATATTATCAAAATAAATATATATTAAAATTAGAAAATAATTTTATTATCCTACTTGAAATCAATTCTTTAATAAGCTATCTGAATTTAAATGATTTCTTAAAAAAGTAATTTTAGTAAAAATTAAAATACCAGTATCATTATTTTGAAAATATTTTCTCATAACAGATATCTTGGGGATTTTTTTTTTATTTTTTGTATTTTATTTTCCTTTCCCGTCATCAGCCACACATTCTCTGCAAAGGAAGTCTCCACCACATGACGACGTTTAGATATTTTCTGTGATAGACTTGCAGTTTTTTTTTGTCATTCATGAATTTATGTTAATAATATTCCAGGTAGTGCTGCGTCTTTTATTAACTTACAATCGGAGCATAAATCAACTAAATCTATTTACATGTTGTTTATTGGAAGTCGATTCAACTATAGTTAAATAGTTTCAGTCAAGCTCAAAGTTTAATAACATATAATTTGTCATGCTCGAGTAAAATTTATTTCTAGATCAAGTTTTAATTGAATTTGGGCATCAATCTTATTTTATGTAAATATATATATATATATATATATATATATAACTTTTAAGGTACAATGAGCTTAAATGAATTTAGTGGAGTCAAAGCTCGATTATGGGCATGGCACTTTGAATTGATCCCGTACTCTTTAAAGTTTGATGAAACTTGAGCATATTGTACCGTCTGGACTGATTGATTTTCTCAACTTTTCTTGTTTTCTGCTCTTTTACTCCCATCTCACCTTTACACGGAAAAAATTAAGAAGGAGCAAAAGTAAAAATAAAGAATTAAAAAGGAAAGAAAATAAGGAGAAAAAAATATTAATTTTTTTATTTGAATAAAAATGAAGAGAAAGTTAGTACTAATATTATTTATTTTATCAAAATATTAATAAAATTTTTTACCTTTAAGATACACTTTTATTATAAGAGTTATTATATAATTTTAAAAAAAATTTCTCTCGCTCTCTTCTTTTAAAAGGGATTTATTTCGGTGGTTTCATGGAAACAATTTCCTTTCAATTTTACCCTCAAACAATGGAAAATAGGCGGATTTTCTACCTTTCCCTTTCCCCCTCTTTCCTTCCCCCAAACCAAACATAATGTTAGGGTTTATACAACAAAATTTAACCAACATTGCAAAACGCTAGATCGAACAATCGATGAATGCTACAGTAATATATGATGCAGGCAGAGGTGCTTTCAGGACTCCTTTACAAATTGAGGAATTCACCTCCGAACAGATACGCTTGTCTAGTGGCTATGGCCACCGCGTCAAGCGAGTCTCTGCTAGCTCAGGATGGAAGAGAAGAACTCGTTGGTGTTGTTGATGTTACAGTTTTGAGAGATGAAGCCTTGCTTCAACACTTAGAAGGTGCTGAGGAATATCTCTACGTATCAGGAATAGCAGTTTCAGAAAGCTACAGGTTAGGCTTACTACATGTCATCGTTGCTATTAATCCACCACGTGTTTGAATAAATGCCATACAAGCACATATGCAGTATTCCAAATTTGTCTAACTTCTTTTGCATAAACAGGAGACAGAAAATAGGGACAGCATTGCTAAAAGCATGCGATTCACTCTCGATCCAATGGGGATGTCAATATCTTGCTCTCAGAGCCTATGAGGATGATGTAGGTGCTCGAAAGCTGTATTCAAACGCAGGCTACGCTGTCGTCTCGAGCGACCCGCCCTGGGTCGAATGGATCGGTAAAAAACGCCGTGTGCTCATGATTAAGAAATCTACTTCTTCTACTACTGTTGATGATTACTAAGTGACCCTTCTTGTGCATTCATGTGTAGTGTACAAGGTATAACGTCAGATTATGTCTTCAGTTACTATGATTCAATACAATCATACGATTCTATCTTCACTGGGACGAAAAGATCACAATGTAAAATGTAATACAATCATATGATTCTAAAACAAGAGTGGTCATGGATTAAAATGAACATCCAAAATCAGGGGATTTTGGATGTTCAATACAACAAGGAGGAGCAAGGAAAGTGTCAAAGGTTTTCTTCTTTTTATCTGAAACAATGTATTTTGTCCATGGGAAAAAGGATTCTACCTCTATGAAAGCGCTTAAACCTGATGGCTTAAACCGCCAGCACAGAAGTGCTCGCACTCTCATAGACTGTTCATTCCATCACATTGATCCAATATTTCTTCCGCTTGACAGTGTCTCAAATTTTGGGGAATGTTGGCACTTTTGAGCGTCAATTTGACACCTTCCGTCAAAAATTCGGTGGCTGCTTTTGCTGGTTGAGCAAGGCCCCCGCAAAATCTTCAAACCATGCATCCGAATCCACCAAGAACTTGGGCTCTATTCCCACTCAGGTGCTGAATTTGTTATCTACAGTTGCATCCAGGCAAGGAGGAGTAGGTTTTTGTCACCGAGGTCCCGAAAGCTCCATAGCTTCAATGATGAAAGATGAACCTTCATGGATATCACTGTAATTCCTTGAAAAGCTGCCTTCTCTAGGATCACGCGGACTGGTCTCTTCGCGTGCCTCTTCCATATTTTCGTACTGTCCCAGACCATCCAGGACCTTTAAAACTTCAGACATCCGAGGTCGAAGAGTAGGATGTGGTTGAGTGCATTGCAGAGCCAACTCTACTGCTTTTTCCAGTTCCAGTGCATCAAAACACCCCTTCAGATCCTTGTCTACGATCACTTCCAGCCTCTTCTCTTCATGTAAGGTCCTCAACTGAAATACACCAGGAGGCGTCTATGCACATTAAATCGGTAAATAGGTGAAATACATGAAGCAGGAGCGCTTTCTTAGATTTGAGTTCGAGATATAGACATTTAAACTCTTTTAAAATCTAAGGTTGTGAACAGAATGCGGGAGGAGAGCTCGATCAACTAACCCAGTCAAGAATCATTCCCTTCTGAACCTGTCCATTTCCAGCATCGAAGGCCTTCTGCCCAGTTATGAGCTCCAGCAGTAGTATACCAAATCCAAAGACATCGGTTTTTTCCGAAGACTGTCCGGTGGAAAGGTACTCAGGGGCAATATGTCCTACGGTACCACGTACTGCGGTTGTCACATGTGAATCCCTCCTATCAAGCAATTTCGCAAGGCCAAAGTCACCAACAACAGCTTCGAAGCTTTCGTCTAGCAAAATATTAGCTGCTTTGACGTCACGGTGAATGATTTTCGGATTACATTGTTCGTGCAAATACAAGAGTCCACGGGCAGTGCCAAGGGCTATGCGCATTCTTCTTTTCCAATCTAAAGATGGCCTTTCTCTACCGGTTTCTGCTTTAGAAAAGAGAAAGTACATCATCAATGGTCAGGAATGTAATCGGGAATATCATTATTGGGTATCCGACTCATGGAACCTGGTAAAAACCCTATTGGATTTAAGATTAAGTTTTGAGATCATAAAAAAATTCAATCCAATAAAAAAATTATATATTAATAAAAATATTTACTTTTAACTTATACAATAGGTATATTTTATATAAGTTTTATATTATATAATATATTTAATTCTCGATTTTTATTATATCATACTCGACCTTTCAAAAATATGATTCAAAATCTAATTATGTTTAGGGTTAGGTTTTATGATTAAAAAAGATTTAATGGGAAAATATATATTAATAAAAATATTTATACTTAACCTATATAATATGCATATTTATATAAATTTTATATTATATAATATATTTAATTCTTGATTTTTATTATTATATAATTCAATAAATATAATATTAATTTTACTTAATTTTTTCCTTTCTATTTTTTTCCTAATCTTTTAAATCCTATAAAAACCTTCAGAATAGAAGGTAAAATTTTATAGGGTTTTGGAAAATGCAAAACATTATAGAAGTGAATTTAGGTTTTACAAAACCTGTCCCAATTAGATCCTTATCAATGGTATGGAGAGAAAAGCCAGTGAGAGTGCTTATGTAATGTTACTTTCAATTCTATTCTGATAACATTCAACATGAGCAGAAATTTGGCTTTCCTGTGTAGTATACCAACCTCTCAAACGGTCTGCCACACTTCCATTTGGCATATAGGGATAAACAAGCAGTCTCTCGTCGTGTGTCATGCAGAAGCCATATAAGCGTAAGAGGTTTCTATGAAGAGCCAAGCCAATCATCTCAACCTCCGTTTGAAATTGCACTTCTCCAGTGTAATTGGGATCTTTCAACCGTTTCACCGCCACCATTGTGTTATTAGAAAGAAATCCTTTATAAACGACCCCAAATCCACCTTGTCCAAGGATATTCTTAGGACTAAAGTAGCTGGTAGCAGTTTGCAACTCGCGGAATGTAAACCTCTTCAAGTGTCCGATGTCAAACTCACATTCTTGCTGCACTATAAAATTTAGAAAGAAAAGGGCAAGTCAGTATATTGTGTAATGAGTTTTGGTTCACCAGGCAAAAGATAAAACCCCGTGCGTCAAAAGAGTAAATACCATATGAGGCGAAGAGAAAACGGGACTTGTACCAATGCACCCAACAAATGAGTAACATCACAGAGACCACGAATGTGCAGCTAACGCCGGTGGCAACTGAAACCACCCACCTGCCATGACTACTGGCTCTAGGAGACGAAGCAGTTCCTGCAGAGTGATAATAAGAGCTTGTACATCATAACAGCTCAAATCTAGGACACACAGGACAGATCAGGTCAACTTGATACCCTTACCATTCATAGGTTTTTTTGACATATTTCTGCAAGATTCTGAGATGCACAAGAAGCTGTTTCCAGTAATGCTAAAAAAAAAAAAAAAAAAGGCACAAACACAAGAAAGGGATTAAACTGTCAAACCTGAATGAACAAAATGTTTGACTCCTCGTTCAAAGAACTATTCAGATTTCCTAATCAACAGAGAAATTACACAATGCTGACAAAAAATAAAACTAAATAAACTATTCCCTACAACCCCTAAACCGGTAAGAGCATGTTGGAAGTTGTTTTGAGAGCACATTTTTCTTATACATAAAAATGATTACGCCTATAATATCGTCCTAATGTTCCCAAAACCGATGATCATAAACAATAATTTGCTTGAGTAGATTACCTGTAGCCTTTTGCCCGAATTTTAGGCGAAGGACCACTTAAGTTATTGAAGGATAAATCTCTGCACACGAGTAATTATGTCAAGATTGGAGTTCACTTAAATTTAGCCAAACCATATGCATAAAGAAAAATAAATATACAATTGATTGATAAGTCACATACAAGAATGAAAGACCTGTTAAATTTGCAACGAGACCCGGAATCTGCCCGGATAACTTGTTTCTATTCAGCCTCCTTATCATAATAAATTGTGAAGAATTAGGAACTTACAAGTACATTAAGATTATTGACCTACGCTTATCAATGTCTAGATATTACTCACAAGTAACTCAGATGAGAAAGAAGCCCCAATGAACTAGGAATTTCTCCAGTGAACTTGTTTCCTGAAAGGTCAAGAGTTTGAAGCTCTGAAAGCTTCCCTATCTCAGCTGGGACCTGGCCCCAAAGTTCATTATTTTGCAGCAACCTTAAAAGAAAAAGTGGTAGAGGAAATGGAACATGAGAGTTAAATTTGATGTTTCATTGAAAGTTTATAAACAATATTCCCTTCAAATTTTCCTCAACTATTTTAGTTGACAAATTAGGATGTTCAAGTAAAAGGGCATCCATAAATTGCTTACAATGTCCTCAAATGAATCAGGTTTCCAATGCTTGGTGAAAGTGTTCCTGACAAACCCTTGCTAGCCATTTCACTATTAAAAAAAAAAAAATCGCAAAAATGAACAAATAAGTAAATAAAAATAATAAAATAAATTAGACATTGAACTCCCAATTAAAAGAGAGAAGGAAGAGAAGTTACAGAGAAACAACAAATCCTTCAGCAGAGCAAGCGACCATATTCCAAGTGCAAGGATCCACTGAATTTATATCCCATCCATCCAAAACATGCATATCATCCTTCATTTTACTCTTCACTGACATTAAAGCAGCCACTGATAAATGCAAGTCACAGAATGGCAATGTTAAGCAAAATCCATCCATCATAATAAATTAAAAGGGAAAAAAAAAACAGGCGCACGCATACACACACACTCGAGCTAAATTAGAGCAAGAAAACCTTCATAGTTAACACCCTTTGGAGAAAGAAGACTATCAGTGGCATGAGTGCCCAGACACAGCAAGAAGAGCAAAAGAAAAACCGGTACAAGTTCCATGGAAAAGCAGCAAACGAAACTGGCCAAAATGCATCTGACAGAAGTACGAGAAGCTTGTTTTTTTGATTGATCTTTTCCATGAAGAAACAAAAGTAAAATATTAACCTGACACAACCATTTTGGAAACACATGAAACCTCGAGTTACTAAACAAAAACAAGTGCATTGGACTTTTCTTTCTATTGTTTGAAACAACAAGAAGTATCTTGGGCTGATGACAAGCTGTATATTGAAAATCCATTTGAATATGACAGGTTGGAGCGCAAGACCAGGAAAATTTTGCATGTAAGTTTTTGAGAGTTGGGGAATTGTGTCTTGAGATTTGGAAATGGCAGAGATTGTCTCCTTGTCATAAGTCGAGAAGCAATTAAATTATTGTTCACATTTATAGTAACGGTTTGTACAATCTGTAGGCCTGGTCCCTTACAACAACTCAATTGTTTTATATACGTTAACGGGTGATTCGTGTATATGTTGTTAAGATATCAAATAATAAAATTTTCTATCTTTATATGTACTTTTTCCATGAGAAATTGACGTTAGAAAGCAAAATATTTCCTTCTTATACACCTAAAAAGTGGCTAAACGGTTAACAAGCGTTCCCCGTCCCAAAACATTACTCAATAAACCTGAATAAAAAAAACTTTTCATCTTGTCAATGGATGAATATGGTGCAAAAATTCTTCTTACAAATATACAAAATTTTGCGTTATATGTAAGATTTGTTAATATTTTCATTTATGGCATATAATATATATCTTCTTGTCCCTATATTTTTGTGAGGAGGCTATTTCTACTTTAACATGTGTCGACGGATATGTAAAATAACCAGATCAAAAGAAACGTGTAAATTAGGGTTTTTATGTAATTATTTTCTTTTTTTCCCCCTTTTAAATCAAGTGATCCAGATACTTTCCTTTTTGTTTTTCTTTTTTTTTTTTTTCAATCAAGTGATCTAAATACTAGTTAACCGAACCGTAATTGAAAAAACATAAATAAATAAATTATTTTTGTAGTCAATGCAAACGGAATACTTTCTGGTGGAAGTAATATTCAATTATTCATCATCAATTGTCCTTCTGCATGTCTTCTTTATTGGCCAGTAGATTAGCTTCTAGCAGTGGTGCGTGATTGATTGATTACTTTGACCATGGACGGTGGGAAAAGTCTACCAGATGGGGCTTTGCTGTCTCATTAAAGACGGTAGTAACATTTGACCATGAAATGATGATGCTGATGACTGCTGCTCACAGAAAATATATGGTTGTCCTCATGTTTGGTACCAATAGGGGAAAAAAAATGAAAAAAAAAAATTTTTAAAAGTACAGTTACTTGCATGATGGCCTTTGAATAGTCCAAATAGAAGTGTAAGAAAACAGACAGATCATTGAATTGGAATGATGTCATAATACAACCACCCCACCACTCTGCTGCTAGCATTTGCTTCTGAAAAATTAGTCTGCACGCTTTCTTCTAAAATATATATGAGTATCCACATAAAGATGAAAATTTTATTTATTTAGTTTCTTAACAAAATATTTTAAAACATCCATTTACATTTTTTGTATTTATTATATGTCGATCTAACAATAGCCCATCTTCTCAAATCCATCACAGTGGTGAAAGGAGAGAATTTGTGTCAAGAAGAAGATTGATAAAAAGCAGAGAAGGAAACTTCACTAAATAAACTAGCAGACTTTGTCATTGATCCGTTTACAGAGTACATTGGCAAGAGATGAAACACTACATGAAGAGTCCAACCTAATAGATACACACCGGACAAAAAATATAGATCTTACAAATCCAGTACAGATGTAAAAAAAAAAAAAAAAAAATACATAAAACTAGAATTGAAATACACAGAAAAATCAGCCCTTGTGACATTGCTTTGCTCATCACCTTTAGCTTGAAGTCAGCAGGTGAAAAATGCCAGAAAATCTCCAAGAGATTGCATGAAAAACGAGCATAGAAGAAACTTCATTCTGTTACACTACTTACCAACACACGTCTAAGGGCTTTTAACTATTGGTACACTTTCATCTTTTAACCTTTTTTCTCAGCTGCAATACACTTGAGTTACCTTCACTATCAACATGTACAGAGAAGCAAAACAACAGAGTGGAAAATGTGGGAATAGATTACCGACACCACAGAATCAAAAAAGAGCAGCCATCCAGATGCTCCAAGTTTTGACAACATCCTTTCAAGCAAAGTTTTGAGCTGCTCAGCTCGATCCAAAGGTTGCGAAACACTATTAAGTGTGCTTTTGCATCTCACTCGTCTGGAAAAGATCTGCTGCTTAATGGTTTCTCTGTGAATTATGTGCCTGCTGGATACATGAGATTCAGACCTAGTTGCCACTTCATGTGATCTGGTATCAGCCTCTTCACGAGTTCAGGAGAAGCTTCAGGTAACTGCCACCAGCAATGAGCATGAAACCCATACAAATTAGGAAACAAGTCAAATTAAAAGGAATAAGGTAACCCAAAGCATTAAAGTTCATAGAGAACATGATACGAATTGTGATATCCTACCAAAGCATCATCCTATAGAAAAGAAATAGGGCCCAAATTTATACAGGGACTTACTTCCTGCTTGAAATTGAAGAGGGGTGGTAAAGGCCGACCATTCGGTAACCGAACATTGGGCTCTCTAAGTTCATCAAAAAAGGGATGGGCACAAGCCTCTAGCTGCAAAAGAGAAGATTTACCGGTTGCTAAAGAAAAATTACAAGATAACACATACCAGGGACTTCAATTTGAATCCTCCAGAAGTAAAATATTCATACAACAGAATAACAAGTAATGTGCAATAAGCAATCATTTGATTATCAGTAATCACCATATCTTATGAAGTGAATGATTCCTTCCATCGGTCTAATGATATTGATAAATGACTTAAATCATATAGAACTTACAGCAGTGCAACGAAGGTTTGGTGAGTACTGTAGCAAACGTGAAGCAAGATCAATTGCTTCAGGGGGCATCCTTTTGTGAAAGACCTGCACGAAGAAAACAGAAAAATGTTTAAGCATCAGTATAACAGCAGAGACTAAGCAGAAGGTAACTGAAAAGGGACTCTTTTTTCACATAGAAGCATCTTAAAGATGAGAATGAAGCTCTTCCTCAAGAAATAGAGATAAAGATTGCTTCACATAAGAAATAGAGCTACAGAGTTAAAAGGATGTAGAAGTGAACCTTGTGCCAAGGGTGTGCTTTAACTTGAGGAAACCTGAAATCTGTATAGTTGGGGTTCATACACCGGATTTCCTCACGAGTTGGAGTACCGAGTACCTGCAAGTTTATAGGCAAGGTGCAGTCAGCGAAACTGAAAAGAGATAGGTCTTTATTAAAGCATGGAGAGCAACCTTTACCTTGATAATCTCCACAAGCTGGTCCACAGCATTTTCTCCAGGAAACAATGGCTACAAATGTTCACAGAATTCAGGAACTGTCAGCCAGACATACAGACCACTGGAGCATAACGCTTTTCAGTCTGCTAGCAGGGAAATAAATGATAAAATAGATCAAGAAAATGTAATCAAGTTGGACCTGGCCCAAAAGCAGCTCTGCAAGCACACAACCAGCTGACCAGATATCAATTGAGGTTGTATATTCAGTGGCACCAAATATTAACTCTGGAGCACGATAAAACCGCGAGCATATGTATGCAATGTTCGCTTCACCTTTGACCTAATCAAAAAACGTTCCATAAGAAATGAGAAACGTGGTCGTTCAGGAACAGACAAATATCAACGTCGAAACAATTAAGGAAGCACTGAAGAAAGCCGAAACAAAACTGCAGATTAGGAGCAGACATACCAAAACTTTCGCACTTCCAAAATCACAGAGCTTGACCTGGTGTGTAAGAGGGTCAACCTGCAAAAAACCCAACGTGTTTTTACCAAAAATTGTAAATCATCTTCATAATCCTATGGTTAAAAGAAAAAAAGAAACGGAAGGAAACAGTACCAGAATATTTTGAGGCTTCAGATCTCTATGGCAAATACCAGGTACGGTGTGAATATACGCCAAACCCCTGAAGATCTGGAAAACAAAAGCTGATAAGTTTTGGGGAAATTTTCTGTTTGAAGAAGTGCAACCGTGAAGTTTCCTTAAAAATTACCTGGTACATGTAGAGTTTCACATAGATCAGAGGCATCACCTGTCTTGCCTCACTATAGTGCTTCAAAACCTTATACATGCTTTCCGGTACATATTCCATCACTAAATTAAGAAACAGTTCATCCTTGCTCGTGGTGGAAAAGAAACAATGTTTCAAGGAGATAACATTAGGATGATCCATGACACGCATTAACTGAAGCTCACGATTCTTATATCTTTGGTCTTGCAGAACTTTTTTAATAGCCACCGTCTCCCCTGTCTCTAAACATTTTGCCTGAACAAAAGAAATAAAAGTTAGCAACCATCATGAAAGCAAACTAAATTTCAATACAATCCTGCATCTAATCTACCTGGAAAACCACTCCAAATGATCCAGTTCCAACAACACGCTCTGCCATGTAACTAATCTTCTGCATAACGTATTACATATATTGATCAAAATATACGAGTATGAAATTCAACAAATATGGAAGCTGCTTGAATCTCAAGAAAACAGTCTCATGGCAACTTCAGGTATAGCGAATTACATACTCCATGAAATGGTTTGACAAACATGAAAAAACTTGAACGATTCATGCCGAAACATGAACGCCAGGACATAACGAAGTCAAAGTTAACAATCAAGCAAATTTACCTGCTTGGGTTCTCCATTTTTGCCTCCAATTGTTGTGGAAATAATATGGCCAGTAACTGAATCGTTTTGACCTGCTGGGGCAGCCATTTCCTGCAAAAGGTATCATATCCAACCCAAAAAACAAAAAAAAAATACAAAAAAAAAGAAAAAAATCAGCCCATCTCTATCTGTATCCTCAAATTTCAACAAATTCCAAGGAAGAACAAATCCGAGCAAAAAACTAACCTCTCTAAGGAATTTAACAGTTGAAAATCAAATGCACCAATTCAAGTTCATCAACAGCAGCTTTGAACTTATTCCATGAGTACCAGTAAATCAAAGAGCGGTTTCCTGAGAAAAGAAAACGACCCAAATTCAAAGAACCATAACAACAGTACTAAAAGAAGAAGCATGGACTTGTAAAATTCAGCTTGAGGAGAAACAAAAAAATCAAAGTATTCAATTAAAAAACCAAACTTGAGCCTTAAATAACAACAATTGCACACCTACATGTTGTCAAAACTTAAAAATGACAATAACGACCACCAAAAAGTGCATAAATTCAACATGAAGAACTCCAATACACAAGACCCAAATCACCAATAACCCAAACATAATAAGTGAATTCAACACATTAAAAGAAAAAATTTAAGCAAAAGAAGCAGAACCCAGATCAAAATCCAAAACACCTTCGAATTTTCCAAAATCAAACCCCTTTTTTCTCTCCCCTAACAGATCAAATTCCTTAATAAGGTCCAAAATTATATCCAATCGTCCATGAATAACAAAAACGTACAGGAAAACCAAATGGGTTCATAATCAAAACCCTAACTAACCTAAAAATCAACCGGCTTTTTAGTGCCCAGAACTAAAGTTACAAAATTTTGGTGGAATTCTTGTTGTTTACTCAGCAGCCAAACGGAATTTAGAAGGTGGGGGAAAGAAGGAAAGGAGGAAAGAAAGTTGGGGAATAGTATTTACCTTGTCGCACGACAAGGAAAGAAAGAAAAGAAGAGAAAAGGGTAAAGAAACATATTGCTTATTATTATGTCGTGTAAGGCAGTGTTTGGTTGGCCTCTAATTTTCCTTTTACATTCCTTTTCCTTTTTGTTTTAAATTTTTGTTGGATTTTGTTAAGGGTATATGCTGGGTTGGTGGTGAGTGAAAGTGATGTGGTAAATTGTAAAACACGGTTGGATTTATGTTTGGTTGGAAAGAAATCAAATAGTCTATGGTTCGGTTTGGTCCCGGACTTCAATGAATCCAATGGTTTCGTCGAGGAACAGGAATAAAAATTCCCAATATACGTATATTTTGTTAATAATATAATATAATTTTTATATCAATTTTAAGTCATTAAATTATAACGATTTTTCTTCCCTCCCAATGGTTGCTAAAAATAAAAAAAAAAATTATAATAACTTTCACATTGTTGATACTTATTAAAGAGTATTCTTTTCTGTCTTTAATCCTTGATTTTATATATAATCTATTTATTCAATTTTTTCTCCAAAAATACTATTATAACAATTATGAGGAAAGAGGAAATCAATATTTACATTATTTTACTACAAAAACTTTAACTTATTTATTCACATTACTTTTCATGGTATCCAAATAACTCTAAAAACTTTTGCGTTTGTACTCTTGAGTAGATAGCTTTTTTTTTTTCCTCAATGAGAGGATGTATTATATGTTCTTCATAATAGGAGGTAGTAATAAATTGATAAATTAAAATCAATTTAGTAAGGATAATGTTACAAAAATGTGAAAATAGAACCAAAACATTTAATAGAATGAATTTAAAAAATGAATGCAATTTTATTAACTTTCCAATTTTAATTAAAAATAGTAAAAACATTAAATATATCACATTTGATATACATGAATGAATTGGAATGAGATCTAAAGTTCCGTTTCCTTTTTCCATGTTTATATTCAAATTCTCCCTCATTAATTATATTAATAAAATTACTTATTTAAGTTTTAGCTTAATTATGACATCTAATTTTTCAATTATTATTATATACATATTCTATTTTATGGATAATTCTATACATAAAAATAGATATATAATTTCGATCTTAATTCAATTTCATCTCATTTTATTTCATCCCATCGCATTTTAATCCATTTCATTATAAGCCTTTTGCCTGTGCCAAACTTTACCAAACCAAGTTATACTATATAGCGAATAACATCGTGAGCTTGTTTCGAAAAGAAATATTTTCTTTTTGTTGATATCTTGTAATTATATTTCTATAGCATGTTGCAACCGCTTTCCATATGAAATAATTAGCGGGAAACACAACATATATAGAACACATGAACGTCAATCAACATACATTGGAAAATGTCTTTTCCATGGTATCTAGAAGGATTTCTATTAAAATAATTATGTGAGAATATTACCATTTTAAAAAACACAAATTCTGCATTTAGCAATTATGATTTTTATATAATTTGTAGAATTTTACTGAAATAGTCTTCTATTAAATAAGTAGGTTGTTAATCCAGGTTGGAATTGCCTTCATGTTTCATCACATCAAATTTATTTTAAAATAAAAATATATGTAATCAATCATACATAATAAATAAACGTGATAATTTAGAAAGTGTTTGCAGTTTTATTTATATTTATGTCTTTTAATCTTGTCATGTTTTGGCGATGTATGTGTACAATCAAATCTTATCTTATTCTATGTAAAATTCGTAAAACTCCCAAATAGTACATAAAACTAAATAAAGATCACAAGTTATGTTTATTCATATTATAATTGAAATCTTCATAAACAATTTTGTATTCGATTGTTATAATCATATTTTCAATTATATTCCATTATTCATTTTATTTGGCTTATGCCACTCTATGCGACGTGCCCTTGGTATTCTTTGGTAAAAGGCAAAAGAATGGTTTGCTATGCACATGGTTGCGTTGTATTCCATCGTTATGACTATATTTTCATATAGTATTAAATATAGTTATTAAAATTATAAATCAATTATACAATGTTATAAGTTTTTGATTTTATAATATATTTTTTAATTAAAATGAATACGAAAAAAAAAAAATTGCCAGTTTAAATCAATTTTATAAACTTACGATTTTATCAGTTTTGTACAATTTTACAAAATCAAAGTTTTCACTTTCTTTCCCATAAAGGTATGGTATGATGTGTAGTGTTTATGGGATAGAGTAGTTATATTATTTTAGGAAAAATTATAATAGAAAAAATCAACGTTGGAGTATAAATTTGAATAAAATATAAATTTTTGAAAAAGTTTAAATAAAAAATAAAGTTTAAAAGGATTTAAATAAATGATCAATATTTCACAAAATAGGTTAAATAAAATTTCGAAATGCCTATCTCTTATATTTAAATTTATTTTTAAATCTCCGTAATTTTCCTTATTATTTTGGTTAGGTTTAGGTGAAGTGGAGAGGAGAGAGAGAGAGAAGGAGAAGATGAATGAAGATACTGATGATAGTGTTGATGATTGAGGATTGAATAGTGACAATAAAAGTAAAGAGAGAAAACCCAAAAGAGCGAGAGCTGGAATCACATGGCCTTTCTCTCTTCTTGTCTTCTTTGATTTCTCTTCTCTCTCTCTATGTTATGTTTTTGCTAATCGGTCCTTCATATTCATCGAATTTGCAAATACGGGCCTCGAAGTTTGGGTCCACCACTAAATACTGCCGACGCCCACTTGATTTGACCACCACATCCACAACAAACAAAAATAATTTAACTGGGAAAATCCCCTGCTTAAATAGATAGCGATCGGTAAATATTAATAAATTTTAAATATATAAATAGATTTTTTTTCAAATGCTACTTATCATTATCATTATAATTTATATAATTTTTATTAATATTCATCCTGTGAAATCAAGTTTTTTCTCACAAAACAAAAAGGTCCAACGATGGTACTACTTTGTAGTGGGTGCGTTTTCATTCTTCGCTTCTCTTCATTTATCCAATGGGAATTTTGGATGAGATGTGTCATCTTTCATAAATAATTGGAAAAAAAAAAAAAAAAACTCATGCAGATGCATCATTTATTTGGGAAAAAAATAGAAAGAATTGTATATATACTTAAAAAGTTTTATTAATAGTCTTTTCATATATAATTTAACAAGAGTTAACGAATGATGTATCTTTATATACAGATCTTAGAATATCATTATTAATAAATTATGAAAAACTTTATTTATTTTATTTAGTTTACTTTTATTTTAGTTTTTTTCTTTCAAATACTATTATAATAACTATAGATAAAAAAAAAAATCAAATCCAATCTATCTCATTCATTACGTAACCAATATTCATTACAAAGGCCTTCACCTTTTTGGGATAAAAGTAAAACCAAATCAAATATTTCTATTTTAAATTCTTTCAAACTAAAACCGAACAAAAAAGAAAAATAAAAACAGAAAATAAAGAATTTGGTTTGATTTTGTCTTTTGGTTTTCAGTTTAAAATGTACATCTCTAGTGGTAAGTAACTTAATAACTTAATTCATGTTGATAATCTATAAGCAAGCACATACGTAAATTCTTATTATTTTGAATGGATGATTAAGAAGGATTTTATTATGAAATATTATATCTGTCCCCATCCTTATTCTTGCTTTCAATTTGAATTTTCTCTTCTTTTTTTTTTTTGCCAAATTTGAAGTCATATTAAATGGGTAATAATGGCCGTAAAAAATCGACACAAACATTTCTTAGTTGTGGTAAGAACCATATAGATTTGTATTGTTTATTTTCCATTTTGTCCAAATTGCTATACAGTAATATATTTAAAAAAAAAAATGTCTCTCAAGCCACTCCAAGTACTTTCTATGTCTACTGATCAAGTTGCAGTGTTAACTAAATCTGTTATCACTACAATTTAACGCCTTAAATAAAAATAATTACAACTTTCAAACAAAATAAAGGGTTTAATTAGATAAAACTAGAATTTACTAATAAAATTTGTTAAATGGAGATACACTTTTGTATTTATCCTAAACATTATAAATATAAACTTAAGAATTAGGACCTCCCTCGAAGTTGCTTGCTACTATAATAGGTATGCAATCGGGACAGATCGTAATAAGGTATTTGATTTATCCAATCTATTACAACTTTATAGGATCAAATTTTATAAAATTTAGGATCAGGTTTTGGAATTGAATTAAAACCCAATAACTTATAGAACTAGGTTATGAGATTTTAAAAAATCCAAAGGAAAACCTGACCTGATAAAAATAGTAAAAAGTAATATAAATAAATTTAAGTAACTAGTTATTAACTTAAAATAGGAAATTGTATTCGAAAAATGAGGTGTGTATTGAGCACTTATTGATTTCTTTACCTTACTAATATGTTTTTCGATTGGAAGTTAGAACATGTTAATATAGCTTTTTCAGTACTGGACTTAGAGAGCAAGAGGAGACTTTGACATGGTAGACTATGTATCAAAGTCCAGCATAATATTAATTTTTTTATTTTATTTATGTAATTACAATAAATGATTGAAATTTGTTACTGGTTTTTATATTATAAGAAAAAATGGATAATGAGTAAAGCACTGAAGATACTTTGAAAACATTCACAGATTTGGAAATAATGGAGGAATTAATAGAAACTTATACTAAGCTTAAATGGCCAAATCTTATTACACTTTAAAACCATCTCTCTATAAGGCTATTCTTTTTTTCTAATTAATTAAATATTCTAAGGACCATTACACTTATTTACAAGAGAGAGGGAGAGAAAAAAAAAAAAAAAAGAATAGACAAAATATTAATGAATCGAGTCAATGCAAGTTTTGGGTATCACAATACCTAAATGGGACAAATCACATATATAAAAGAAAAGACTCTAAAGGGTTTTTCACAAGTTCTTGGAACTTTTTATGTAATTAGGGGCAGGTTCGAGTTTTACAATACCTATTTTGAACCTATCTAAATTGGATCCTTATACATTAGGAGAGAAGAGCGCTCTAAAGACACATCTGTGAGTACATCCTAGAAAACGTGCTCGGTCAATTTAAGTTTTGATAAAATGACAAAACCTTGAAAATCTATTTCATGCAATTACAAATTTAATTGTTAAATGAATACAAACCTTAAACTTAATCGGCATGCCAAATCCTAGCTAATCCTTAATTTCAAACCTTCGCCCCAATCGCAATATGCCAAGAAGACATAAGTAATCCAAAAACACCAAACTTTTGTTGTAATTGCAAATTAGAAGAAGGTAATAAACTCCTATGAAATGTATAATAATAAATCTAACCAAAGGATTTGCTACAATTTTATTCCTCTTTAACCCTTAATTTAGTAATCAAAACATAGATTTTTGAAAAATAGAACTTTTGACAAACTAATTGGTTTCTAAGTCTTAAAATTAACAGAACAACCCTATAGATCTTTGTAGACCCTAACCTAAGAAGCAAAATTATGTATCAAAACTTAAAAAAAATGAATAAAAATAGGACCAAACAAACTCCAATTATTGACTACTATCCAGATGGTTGACCATATTACCTTACTGGTCAAGTAATTATCCTAATATATGATAAACACTCACTAATTATAAGATGCCGTTAGCTATCGATGTATGGGTTTCATTAATTTAATGGAAAGCATATTGTGAAGAGAATACTTCTAGATGATGTTATTAAAATTTGGAAAAGATAGTCATGGTACACTTGTTGTTCTCATGAATTTTGATCTCCCTTATTAAAATTCTAAACTTTATTCTAAAATCAATTACAAATATAAGTTTCAACTCATTAATCTATGTAAAAAGCACTTCTTTCTCCAAGTTAGAATCTCAACTAATATGTTTAACTTCCACAAAATAATAATAATAAGAAGAAGAAGAAGAAGAAAATATTAATGAGTATCCTCAAGTTCATATCTTTATATGTACCGTGGCTAATGGGATAAAGTATTTATTAACAGACTAATATTGGGGGAAGGGGTTAGTGGTGGTTTCTTGGAGGGAGTAGGGTTTGGAGTAAAGGAGGGAGAGAGTTGATAATAAGAGCATCTCAGTACTAAGGATTCCAATTGAAGTCCTTAAGTATCAAGTTAATATTTTAAAAAACCCTCTCATTAAAGACCTCTCCATTTTATATTGACCCTTAATGTCTTTTTGTAAAAGTTTCTTATTAATTTTTTACACTGTTTGTGGGATTCGTAGCTGAAAATTCAACCCAAAAAAACAAAAATCTTTACTTTTGCATTGATAGAGGAAAAAAAAAAGAGCATCGAAAAGATAAGCCAAACTTTTAGTAACTAAATAAATTGAAGGTTTACTTCCTTGACACAGACCGAACCTTGTGTCACGCCCCGAAGCGGTAAAGTCATAACAATCCCATAGAAATTGGCCTTACAACCGCTATCCTAAACTTGATCTACATAAAACATCTACGACTAACCCACTTTAAAATAAACAGTTTGTAATTTAAATAAATCATTTACCTAAGAAAGTGAGAAAAAATATATATATATATATACACTATAATTCAGTTATTACAATTAACGTTTATAACGTTTCATCGTAATAAATTTCTTAGTTATTACCTTATTCGGAAATGAAAAATTCTAAAATAAAAGCTTAGACCTTAAAAATATACATTTATTCTTCAAATATTTTTCCTCACTCCTCAGGATCCACCAGTTGCTAGCTTCTGAGTAGTTGTAAGCCGTTTTTTATCTAGTACCTGCACAACGTCTATAGGAATGTGAGCAACCACAGCTCAGCAAGTTCGAATGAAAGACTTAAAACTATACCATAAACATAATAAAGTTATCAACTAACTTATTAGGTGTAATGCATGTTCAAACAAATGCCATCGCACGACGTTATCCGGTCCGTCGTAAGATTAGAGAAATTACGTCCACTCTAATCCGGGTTAAGGAGTTGCCATTAATGCAACAACTCATGACTAATCCCAGGCTTGTACAATGGAGACACCACTCCTCCCGCGACTACCTTCGAACCATTGACTTCACCCTTGCCGCGACCTCCTCTCTTGTCACTTAGTTCAACTAAGGATGAAGAAGAGACCATTATGTAATCCTACGCTATCCCTTTCGAAAAGGTCGATATTTGGCCAGAGAATCCTAGATTTCCCTTAATGGGTTGTCATGCAGGTTCGATTATAATTACAGGTCGTATATTTGATTAGGTCCAATTTAGTTTGATTAATCATTTCATACAAATCATACAATACAAACCAGAACAATAAACAGAATCATAGCATCACTTATAATCAAGCACATGCACACAACCAACTATCTAAAAAATACAACCAAGCATAATCTCAAGCCTCCAAAATACAACAACGTATTAATCCCAACTTACCTAGACTCGTTGCTCACTTACTCAAGGTCCAACTCACTCAGGCCATCACCAATCATCCCTATAACACAAACGTAGTTTCAGTTTTTCATATAATTATTATAAGTTGGTTTTATCCTATAATGCTTATTGTTATGTTTTGTTTAAGGTTTAATATATCCAGTTATCTATGTTCTCAAATCTTTTGCAATTATCCTAGGTTTGGGGTTAAGTTCGGGTTCAGTTTCTGTATCGATTTCTAAATTAAGTCCTAGTTCGATTTCTAAGAACTGTTTTATACCCAAATTCTAGAAATTCGTTTCAACTCATAATGTGAAATTAATTACATTGCTTCTAGATATCCTAAATACCATCATTATCCCTAGTCAGTATTTTATTCCACCCTGTACACTTAAATCCTTATTAGTATACCGAATTTACTTCTAATGTGAGAAATTTTTACATTTTTCATATAATTACATTAATTTAAGTTTTCTATCAAATTTATTATATATCCCTATTGCTTATATAATATCAATTTTTATTCTAATATCTTCTATTTATTATATTTTTAATAATTGTGTATTATGTACTATTACTTAGTATGTACATAATACATATCTAATATTTTTATTACTCTAATTACCATCTCCAACATCAATTATCATTTCAAAATGTCTAAATTGATCTTAAATCAAATTTTACATCTAATTATCCTAATTTACAAAATTAACTTAAAATTTACTATTTTTCCCTATTACTTATTTACTACATAATTAACCTAATAATTACATCTAACACCCTAAATGCTACAAGTATTGTACTTCATAAGATTTCAACATCTTAAAACATATAATTATTCACTAAATCAGTAATTAACTATTTAATTACTAAATTAACCTTAAATTACCCATTTTATGCCTCATTTTAAGACGTAAAAATTATCTAAAAATTTCGAAAATTAATTTTCGAAAACGGGCTTTATAGTACTGTTCTATATCATCTAAGTAGTCTATACAAAAATTTTGAGCTCAAAACTACACTTCTAAGGTCATTTATTTCTAAACCGAAACGTGCTCGATTTTGTATAATTTCTTAAAGACCATATATCACGGAACATATTTTCATCAAAATAATATTTTTCATAAAAAATAAATACAAAAATATTCTAGAATTAAAAAATTCATAATTTTATAAGAATATTTACTATTTTTAAAAAATTACACAAAATCGGGCTGGAAATCGAACTCACCGATTTGGGTAGCTCCGGCCACCGTCGATGGCCATGGGTGTGTTAGCCCACCTGGGCACTGCCATCACCATGTGGTGATGGTGGCCATCCACTCCCAGCTGCTCGTCGAGTCTGGGTTTTCCTTAGAAGCCCCAATTGCATATATTTTTTGTGATTTTTTCTAAACCCCTAATTTACTCTCAATTTCACCTCTCTCTATTTTTATAAACTTCCTAACATCCAAAATGAGCTTCTAAAAATTTTGAAGTATTTATAAAGCTTTAGGGAAATCATTGTGTATTAATTTAATTAGACAATTACCTTATCTTCTTCCAATTTAACTTTTATGTTATTCTAATTTAATTGACTAATTTTTTTCTTATTTTCCCCAGCTTCCACGACCGAAATCTAGATCATTCCTTATTTTTTCTGATTTTTCTTTATTTTTCCTTAACTAATTATAATTTTTTTTAATTATTTAGTAGTATTTTAGTACATTTCACATATTTTAAGTAATTACGTGCATTTCTACCTACATATAAATTCATATATAGTACAAATAAATATTCCTAAATATTATTTAGGTCATTCTATAATTTTTAATATATATATAATTTTTCTCTAGCGATTCGTTAATTATTGGAATGCATTTTACGCATTTTTGATAAGTAACGAGTTATATACTTAAAATTTGAAAATTTTATATTCTTTTATTTTATTGCTTATTTTTTTAAATTCGAACTTATGAAATTATTTTTACTAATATTTCTGGCCTTATTTATAATTTAGGTTTGATCGGATCTTCCAGCCGATCAAAACCCTGAATGACTGGTTGTGGGGCTTGCACCTTGTAGAAGACCTCTACATCTATGCAAAAAACCTAAAAAGGAGTCCTTCATCCATAGAAATTAGATGAAGAACCAAACCATGAAGATGCTCTTGTCAAACTTCCACATCACTAAATTCCTATTCTACTAGTAGAGTTTTAGACAGGCTAAAACTTCTATTGGAACTAGCCTATGTTGCTTGCAGTTGTGACAGCCAAAATTATCTACAAACCTATAAGTGGTTGAAGCATGGATCAAGACGGCTAAGTTGGTTAGATTTACGACCAATCAATCAATCTATTTAATATTAGGATTTCGATTGCTACATATGATTAAGTATATGATGAATAAGGAAATTACAATTCCATTTTTAGTGCCTTTTGTTCTTCCATTTTGGCTCCACGTGTAGGATTCATGGAATGAAAGCTCCCTTTTCTACATTTGTGGTACACAAGATTTAAAAGGCACATTGATTACCATAATTAAAGGGAGAAGCTTTTTGCTCAAAATGAACATCTTTTTATATAGAGCTCTGCCATTTTATATAAGCATATTGTATGATACTAAGTATCAAATTAAAGGGTATAAAATAATGTGTTCATTAAAGGCAGTTAGAACTATAATAATGCCATTTGACGAAAAAGAAAATACTTTTATGTAATTTTGCATATAAAGGTAAAGGGAAAGGTAAGATCCAATTTAGAAAATCTAGGATGAAAAAAAAGATCATGATTGTGGAGAATTGGAGATGGTTGCAAGCAACTCGTAAGAGCTTTTGAGTGTGAAACGACATGAGAAAATCATACATATCTATATATAGATGGAAGCACCTGTTGTATCCTCTAGTTGAACATAGAGCTAAACGTAAATCATTTATATATAGAACATGATATAACACTTGTCCTCAATTTGCATCACACAAAACGTATACATGTGTTGTCATGTATTAAATATAAAATTTGTTCGTAATTTACATCACTTAAAAATGTACATCCTCTATTTGAATTTAAAAGCAAATGAATATCTCTTTTACTATGATTATCCCCATATATATGTTAACAAAACAACATTCTTTATTTATGAGTCTTATTAGATAGTAAGTTAATGCCTTTTTTTTTTCCTTTACATAAACTTGTATTACATCAATATAATGTTAACTTTGATAATCACTAATTAGGGCAAAACATATGTATAATAATTGTAATTTGGGACACTTGTAAATATGACAAATATAAAAGCTTTTTGTTTATTATTCACCTTGTTGATAGTAGTTCTTTGATATAGGTCAACTACATCAAGCTTATGGCTAAGCATCTTGATTCTTGAGACATAACACCAAGGCCGGCCTGCATTGACTGTCTTTGGCTTATAAGCAAGTAGGTTTACCTATACAATGATAACCCCAATAGGGACCATTGTAACTTCCTTAGACCTTGTGCCAAATGGCATTATTATCTCGACTATAAGGTTTGGAGAATAAAGGACCTAGTCAAATGATGTCCCCCATAGCCAAAGATAATCCCTATAGCTTACTAGCTGGCCTACAACGAGCCCCCTAATAACCTTCCTCAAATAATCCTGGAACTCGCATTTATAAGAGCCTCATAAAGATTAGTTGCATCGCGTCAAATGTGATGTAATTGTTAGTGGCTAGCATTTAGAAGAACTAGAACCTACTTGGCACTAGTTGCATAGTGATGCCAAGCATTTATGAAGAAAAGATGGGTACAAATCTCAAAGGCAATCATTCCTACTGTTGCCAAAAAGTCCTACCAACTCTGAGCCCTTAAAACCTAAGGACAGACACCACAAGTTGAAAAAGGTTTAGAGGTTAAACATATAAATAATTTGCTTCTCCTCTATCACATGTAAGTCTTGGACTCTCACTTATTTATTGCTTTTAGCAACTTCTATGTTTGTCTTAAATCTTTTATAGGAATCAAAGACCTATCATGAGGTTCCAATCTCAAGAATTCACTCTACACTAGTACACTAAGCTATCTTTCATAGGATAACCCCAAATGAGGAGGAGTTCCTTCATTCTAACCTAGTAAGTTACCCAATCTCCCTAAGACGGATTACAATCTCCCGAGTAAAGGAACTCAACATAGAAGCCAAGATCCATCACAGTTAAAAGCCTCAAGGTCTAAGCACCATGAGCACCGAACATCTTACCTCCAAGTTATTTAGCCCAGAGAACCTAACCAACATATCGAACTTGATCAATGCCCAACTCGTCGAGTTGTTTCCATTCGTTATCAACCAATATTACAACTATGACCATAAGAGTGAAGTAGTAATGTGTGTCCTACTTTCTGATAGTCGTACTATCCTTCACAGGGATATTCACTTTTTTTTTATTTTTACACAATTGCCCTTATACATTACTTGTTACTATTTCTAGTAGGGATCCTTTTTTGTAAATTATTAGAAACTTAAGACCTACCCTAATTGGACCATATAAATGCTCCTCTTTATATTATCGTAAGCCTATCTAAAAATCATTTTGAGTAATAGAATACCTCTCTTCTTCTTTTTGCACTTATAAGCTTCCTTTTACCTAAAACCAAGTCTGGGAAGCACTCTTATCTAATCCTTACGTAAGTGGGGATTAGTGGTGAATGGCCTTGGGTTCGTGCTTATACATCATATCAAGAGTGATCCCAAGCTCATGTAAGGCACTCATGCATCACATCTATCATCTATGCACGAAACTCCCAACTCAAACTTTAACCATCATTTAATTTTCAGATCATCTTGTGGTTTAAACCCATACGTTCTTATTATGTATAATATCGACATCATGTATCCATCTATAATACCCGTATCAACCTCTTAGATCAAAGTATCCATTCCCTTATAAGCCTTATTGACTTGAACATCGAAATGACCCTGTCAAGTAATCTCTAATTGTATTGTTCACCCTTATTTGTCTTATAGATCGATCCAGGTAGCTTGAAATCACCTTAATCTAGCTCATTCCTTTTATGGAGCTCATCAAACTCTACTAACTAAAATTTTGAGACAACAAACCTATCTTTTCATAGATATGTAATTAAAGTTAGGCATAGACTGATTCTAATCCATAACCCGATACTGACTTACTGTAGTGGGTTGGGAACCTATACCCAAATTGTTTAAGCTAACCTTGACCCACTCATGGACCCATCAGTCCATTAATTAGGGACAATTTATAACCCAAGAATTGCAAACTTATTAAGTCCATGGTAGCTCCTAATAGAAATTTTAAAATATTATTAACCATTAAAAAAAGGAAATTAAGGTATAAAATATAAAATTGAATAATAATTGTTGATTGTGAATTCTACTAAGATTCGTAATTAGGCTTGTTGTCCAAACACTTAAATGTCGAGCCTTCAAGCTCTTATCCAATGGGAGGATAGAACCTACATAAGACGCGTCGAAGGTGGCTTCGGCGTAGAGGCTCTAATGCTTACATCAATAGGTAAGGAAAGTAAGTGATAAAAAAGATAATGAGAGAACCTTAAAGCTCATACTTGGGGGTCCCGTCTCTATTTATAAGTGATGAGACAATTTATCATTTAAGAAAGTTCCCCATAGGTAGTTGTCCCAATTAAGGCTAATTTGTCATGACAGATTAGGAAAGTAGCTCCCAAGTCAGCTAGTTTGATTAGGTATGTGCCTTTTCGAGGGACGGTCATGGATCAATTGGTAAGCAAGTCTTGACAAGCTTTAAAGGGGTTTTGTCATGTTAACCTGTAACAATTTATCATGTATGGTGTAAGCCCTAAAACTAGCAATCCGAGATTTCGATCGCTTGAAAGATCCGATCGAGCTTAAATTATAAAGTAAAGCTAAAAATATTAGTAAATTGATCCCGTAAGTTTGAATTTAAGAAAATAAATAATAAAATATGAGACTACAAAATTTTCAAATTTTAAGTATATAACTCATTATTTATCGAAAATGCGTAAAATGCATTCTGGTACTTAACGAATCGCTAGAGATAAATTATATGTATACTAAAAATTACAAAATAACCTAAATAATATTTAGAAATATTTATTTATACTATATATGAATTTACATGTAGGTATAAATACGCGTAATTACTTTAAATACGCAAAATGTGCTAAAATAATACTAAATACTTAAAGAAAATTCATAATTAATTAAGAAAAAATCAAGAAAAATCAGGAATGATCCAAATCAGGTTGTGGCAGGTCAGGATCTGCAAAATAAAAATTAACCAATTAAAATTAAACAATACAAAAGCCAAAAATTAAGGAAATTGGGCAAAGTTATGTCTAATTAATGCATAATAATTACAAAAAATCGTCTATAAATAAGGGAAAAATTTTCAGAACTCATTTGGATAGTTTAGCATTAAAGAAAAATGGAGAGACTTGAAAATTTGAGAGAAAATTTAGGAAAAAAAAAAGAAAAGGAAAATTGTGCAGTTAGAGCCACAAAGGAAAATTTTAGACTCAACGGGCAGCTGGGAGTAGACGACCACCACCACTATACGGTGGTAGAAACACCTAGGTGGACTGACACAGTCATGGCCACCGACAGTGGCCGGAGCCATCCAAATCAGTGAGTTCGATTTCTAGTCCAATTTTGTGTAATTTTGAAAAAATAGTAAATATTCTTAGAAAATTATGAAACTTGTTATTCTGGAATATTTTTGTATATAGTTTTTAGAAAAAAATATTATTTTGATGAAAATATGTCTCGTGATATAGGGTTCTTAAGAAATCGGGTAAAACTGAGCATGTTTCGGTTTAGAAATAAATGACCTTAGGAGTGTAGTTTCGAGCCCAAAATTTTTGTATAGACCACTTAGATGATATAGAACAGTGCTATGAAGCCTGTTTTCAAAAATTAATTTTTGAAATTTTTAGACCTTAAAATAAGGCATAAAATAGGTAATTTAGGGTTAATAAAGTAATTAGATGGTTAATTACTAATTTAGTGAATAAGTACATATTTTAGGATGTTGAAATCTAATGGGTTATAGTACTTGTAGCATTTAGGGTGTTAAATATAATTATTAGGTTAATTATGTAGTAAATGAGTAATAGGAAAAAATAGTAAATTTTAAGTTAATTTTGGAAATTAAGGTAATTAGGAGTAAAATCTGATTTAGGATGAATTTATACATTTTGAAATGATAATTGGTGTTTAGAGATGATAATTAGAGTGATAGAAATATTAGAAGTATATTATATACATAAAAGGTAATAATACATAATATGTAATTATTAGAATACAATAAATAGAAAATATTATAATAAAAATTGATATTTTGATAATAATAAAAATGTACAATAAATCTGATACAAAACTTGAATTTATGTAATTATACAAAAAATGTAAAAATTTCTCATATTAGGAGTGGATTTGGTACACTAATACGAATTTAAGTGTACCGGGTAAAATAAATACTGATTAGGGGTAATGATGGTATTTAGGAGATCAGGAAGTAATGTGATTAATTTCACATTATGGGTTGAACCAAATTCTAAGGTTGGAGTATAAAACACTACTTAGAAATCGAACTAAAACCTAATTTAGAAATAGATACGAAAATCGAACCCGAATTTAGAATAATTGTAAAAGACTTAAGGTCTAGATAATTAGGCATATTAAACTCTAAACAAAACATAACAATAAGCGTTATAAGATAAAACGAACCTATAATAGTTATATAAAAAACCGAAACCACGTTTGTGTTATAAGGATGATCGGCGATGGCCTGAGCAAATCGGACCTCGAGTGAGTGAGCGAGGAGTCGAGATAAGTTAGGATTAATACGATGCTGTATTTTGGAGGCTTAAGATTATATTTGGTTGTGCTTATTAGATAGTTGGATATGTGCATATGCATGTGCTTGATTATGGGTGATGCTATGATTCTGTTTGTTGCCCTGGCATGTATTGTATGATTTGCATGAAATGATTGATCACCCTAAATTGGACTTAATCAAATATACGACCAGTAATCATAATCGAACATGCATGGCAACCCGTTAGGGGAACTTAGGACTCTCGACCAAATACCGACCCCTTTAAAAGGGATAGCGCAGGATTGCAATTGGTCCCTTCTTCATCATTAGCCGAACTAAGTGACAGGAGAGGAGATCGCGGCAAGGGTGAAGTCAGTGGTTCGAAGGTAGTCACGGCAGGAGCAAAGTCTCCATTGCACAAGCCTGGGTTTGGTCGTGAGCTATTGCATTAATGGCAACTCCTCAACTCGAATTAGAGCAAACGCAATTTCTCTAATCTCACGACGGGCCGAACAACGTCGTGCGATGGCATTTGCTTGTACATACATTGTACCTAATAAGTTGATTGAAAACCTTATTGTGTTTGTCGTATAGTTTTAAGTCCTCAATCCTAACTTGTTGAGCTGTGGTTGCTCATATCCCTATAGCAGTCGTGCAGGTGCTGACTAAGAAGCGGCAAACAACTACTTTGAAGCTAACAACTGCTGGATCCTGGAGAGTGAGGAAAAATATTGAAGAATCAACACATATGTTATTACTTTTCATTTCTAACTGAATTATAGTAATAACTGAATTATAGTAAATATATATAAATTTTCTCACCTTCTTAGGTAAATGATTTATTTAAATTACAAACTATTTATTTCGAAACAGGTTAGTCGTGAACGCCTTGTGTAGATCAGGTCTAAGATAGCGGTTATAAGGCCAACTTCTATCTTAGAATAGTTTACACAGCGAGACTGTTACGACTCTACCGCTTCGGGACGTGATATATGGCCTAATGAAGCCATCCTATACTAGGACAATTATGGTAAATGTGATCTTACAATAAGTGTAGATTGTGAAGTAAATCTGTATATCATTAAATATATGGTACAAATTTTATGGTTTTAGTCTCTTAAGTTCCTTTTATCTAGTAACTTTCACCAATATGTAAACCAAACAATGGATGAATGAATTTATCTAGTGCTATACTATAAAAGTGTAGCAACCAAATGATAGCATAATTTTGTATAAATAAGATAGCAAATTCTTTTCAACTCTATCAAAAATTGTGTTAAAACTACTTAGTTCATGGGCTTAAATATTAGACTAGAACTACTTAATATTTTAGTTGAAAGTGAGTATTTAAAATATAAAAATTAACAAAAACAAAAAACTTAAGTTAATTCAACTGCTTTGAAAATTGAGAATCAACCTCTGGAAACTACTAGGTTTATGGACTCAGTTTGCTAATTACATTTTAGCCTCGAAGAGCATGACTTGATGGTTTCATTCGAATTGGAGCTCCATATCATAGTTTATATATAATTGATATTGAGCTCGAAATGCTCTTCCTTCAAAAAATCTTTTATATAAATTTAGTCTATAAGGACCACCATTTTGAGCTTTATTACAAGGCCTATATGAAGAAATTGTGGATTTATAAATTTAAGAGTGCAAAAAAATAATATATATATATATATATATTAATGGATAAATCATATACGAATTACACGAGAATAAGTGCTTTGAACTCCAAATTTATCAGCTCTTTTTATCAGAAGATGACACCGACAATCTCCCCGTCCTCAAAAAAGCTTTTAGCCGATGGCAATAATAATGGCGTACGGAGTCCGGCCAAGTTCAATGCCTTAAAAATTTTTCAAAGAAGGAATGTTCGACGGGGAACTTTGTAGCTTTTCTCATTCGGTTAATCTCTAGTACTGTCGTAGTCCTCTTTTAGGAGTGGACATCGTGGGTTGTCTCATCCTTTTGACATTCTTGCTGGTACTAGCACCTGTATGGTATATATGGCAAAAAAAAAAAAAAAAAAAAAAAGCAGTAGGTATGATATCTTTCTTTCTACATTGTAAATACTTCCAAGGAAAAAAGCCTATGCGAGTTCGACAAAGACAAATACTTCTTTTTATGGTCAGGAAAAAAAAAAAAAAAGAAGAAGAAGAAGAAGAAGAAGATGTTGTTATCATCAATAATTTATGCTTGCTATAGAAAAGAAGGTGGTTTTTATTTTTTTTCTTTTAAGAAAGGCAGGACTCTTGTTAACGAAATGTTTTGTTGTGAGTCGATTTCCACCGGTCTCTTGTCCGCTCTTGGTGGGTAAGTTGCTCCTTTCTTCAGGTTTTGCACCAAAGCGGCAAACAACAAATAGAATTTGCTGCAAAAGCCGGCTCCCAATGCTTGTCTGTACAGTGCTGAATTATTAGGGCATCTAGAATTTCCCTTAATCGCACCCGCATTGGTTAACGTTTGTGATGAGCTTATTATGACCCTTAAATTCATTTAGCTTTTATGACCTCCTTTTGATCCGGAGGAAGAATAATAATAATAACAATAATACAACAAAATGTTTCATTTAAGCAACTTAAAAACGTAAACAAGTTAAATTGAGCATAGTACTAAACTCAAACTTAAAATTTTAAAGCTCGAGCTTAAGCTTAAATACGACTAAGCTTTGAATTTTAATCTCAAAGTGATACTCAGTAAACTCAAACCCAACTTGTTTAAGTTCGAATTACTTTTAAAATTATTATTTTGTAATTATAATAATATTATTACCCAACTCAAGCTCAGTTTGATAATCAAGCCAAGTATATAAATCTTAAACTCCGACTCGATTAATTATTCAAATAACTTAAGCTCAAACTCAAACTTAATTTGATTATTTTTCAATTAGGTTTGAGCAAATATTAAACTGAATTTAAAATAATTCACAAACTCAAACTTAATTTGATTATTTTTCAATTAGGTTTGAGCAAATATTAAACTGAATTTAAAATAATTCACAGATAGTTTAACTCATATACACCGCTTGCATTTCAAACAACCCCCGAGCCATTACATCCTTAAATTACCCGTGAAATTTTTTATCTTACGCCAAAATTAAGATCGCCACCATCAAATCGACCTATCTTGTGACTCGTACAATGAGACAGGTGAAAGCTCACCTTTGTTGAACTTTCATGTCATGAAATTTCCATATGTTGGCTGGTAACTGAATTCATAATACTAGGCAGTGCTTGATTTTTCCTGATACAACTCACTCAGGCCACTGAAATGGTCAGCAGCAGCATCACTTGAAACAATCGTTCATAAATCCTTCATAACAATGGATATTTTATAAACGTACATACTGTCAATGTCTTTTGGAGAACCTATTTCTCCAAATTCATTCAATAACATTTCTACAAGGTGAATTCACATATAATAAAAAAAAAAAAAAAAAAAAACCCTCTCAGTGTTCATATGCTCGTTCACCTGTTAAAACTTAGAATCAAGGTATCTTCCTCCTCCATAATGAGCTTGAATATTTGATTATGTTTAGCAATCCAGATTCGATCAAGTAGCACCAACCAAACTACATATACAGAAACTATGATTTATAGAAATCAAAGGAATGGCGTAAAACAAAAAGAAATTGATCGATTGAAGATATTGCAAAAATTAGGCTATAAGAAGTACAGCAATATTTTATAACTTTACATTTATCATTCTATGAGATAACTGTAAGTACATCCCACAAACTATCCACCAGATGCAGATAAAACTTCTTATGTGACTTCACCTCCTTATACCTGTGGAAAGTTTTGCTTATACCCACAAAACTGTCTGGAAAAACCCCTAACTGTCGCCAAAAAAATCATAATGGCAACAATATTTAAGGTTTAGCACATTTCAGAGAACATGTGTATATTTTGAATAGTTATAGGTATGTAAAAGTACACTTCAAGAATTCAAAGATGAAAAGATCCATCTACACATGATTAATAGTTTTAACAGTATATTTGCAATTTTCCTTTTCAGACTTCCTTTGGCTAAAAACACATTTAACTTCTAGGCTAACAGGATAAAAACTAAGCACTCAAATTCGAATTGGAGAAAATGGTTTTATTGTTGCTACCCTACTTAAAAAATAAAAAAAAGAAAATAGATCCCATTCCTCAATAATTCGATTACATACTCACAAAATGGTATTGTATATCAACGTAAGTTTTTAATCATGGGACTGATAAATACATGCATGCACTTAGTAATAAAATCCTTGACATGATAATAAGCATTTAAGGCAAACTTCTTAGACATGAAGAGCTTTAGCATTTTCAACTTGAATAACATACCCAAAAGGCAAAAAGTTAAGCAACACATATGTTACGCATACATAGGGCTGCACTACAAATAGGTTAAGCAACCCATCAGATTCGATCAGAAAATCATTTAAAGAGTAAAGACAACAGAAGCTATGGTGATTAACAAAACTGATGATTATACCTCTGTGAGACTAACTATACATTGCTTAAATTGTGGTGGACTCCTCCTGTGAAAGCCAAAAGTGCTATCTAGCCTCCTTTGATGAGATCTTTTTGAAGTCTTAGGTCAGCAAAACATGATTCATGATCTTCTCTCGAACTTCCTTTCACTGGATCTCTTCTCTTCTGCCTCCCGCCGCCTTTGCTGGCTGCCGATTGAAGGAAGAACACGAGAAAATCGTGAATCAGTAAAAGCCAGCAACAGTTTTGGCATATAAGGCGATAGCATACATTTGGGTCACATGTTCAAGACAAAACAATTTAAAAATAAAAGGGCACCAACAATGGATTAGTTATACAAAGACAGGTTAAGAAATACACTTTCATACAGGCAGCAACAGTTCGTGCAGTAAACTTTCATTGCACTTTCTTAAAAGTGATAGACAACAAGAATGAAAATCTCGCTGAGGTTACTGCAGTCATGTAAGGGCGAGTCCCCTTCCATGAAGACTCCTTACACATTATGTTGAACCGCATGGAGTACTATATTTAATGACAAAGGCAGCAAAGATTTGAATGATTACTGTACCAGACAAAATTATTCAGAGGGTAATGAACCAACGGTTTATTTAGAGGGTGATGAACCAACGGTTTACCCAATCAGGCATGGGTAAATTGGGGGTCAGGGATGTCGTTGGTTTTTTTTTTTTTTTGGGGGGGGGGGGGGGGTGGGGTGTGAAGAGTAGAGTAGATTTGAATAACCTGACAGAACCCTGGAGGCAAGAAAGCTACTTCATAATTGACTCTAATCCTATGAGTAACAATCAGTCAATTCTGCTTCAGATCAGGTTGTATCCTCCATCTCCATGAAACAAGAAATCCAGAAACTCAATGTAATTACATGAACAACATTAAGAAATCAAATTTAAGCTAGCTTACTCAGTTCTTTAAGGACTAAGACAGCTCCTATAAGTGGATTTGAACATGAAGAAATAGATGGAAATAATTCAGGTGAAATATCAATCGGCAAGCATTCACATAATAGTGTCTTAACAAGAATAATTTCAAGGACATCAGAGTGCATAGCATAACTCTAATTGTAAAATTCCAGGATCTGCTCTAAGTTGATCAATCCTCGTCATATTAGAAATTGAACAATTTTAGACGGGGTATCCTGACTTCACTTATAAATCAGAGTCTACAGCATACATTCTTCTAATATTCTTCAGAGTGGAGAAAGACCATTAGCATATTACAGAAATACCATTCTTGACGAAAGAATAAAATAATGCAGAGATTCTGATGAAGCACTAAATAGGTATGTTCATAAATATTCAAGGGAAGGGAAGAAAAAAAATCATCACTAACATAATAAATGACATACTAGATTGTGCTTAAGTTTGTTAAGAGTAGTTTATTAATGTCAGCTCACATGAATCCAACAAAACCCTTTATATAGAAAATCTAATTGATGGAAATAAACCTTAAAACCATGTATTTGCACCAAGTAGCAGTTAAATTCTACATTAGCACTGACTCTTCTTCCTTATCCTTAAATATATATGAGAATATATACCAAGCGCATTATCAGATTACTTCATAAGATACCTGCATTTTAGCACTTGTTCACCTTCACAGAGTGCAAATACATATGGTATGAACGAGAATCCAATATGATGTGTAGGTTATGAAGGGGAAAAGAAAATTAAAAAGCCTCCTCTCCATGGTTAATACAGCAATAACAATCTATTATATCCCCTATATTCCATGGAAGCTTTTGCCTAAACAGAGAATCAGGGACTCCTTTCAAGCCTAACATCAACAAGAAAAGTTTTAATACCTCAAAGTATCTAATCGGTCCAAAAATTAATAACTCAGAATACCTTGTATGATCAACAACGAAGATAAAAAGTTTCACTAGGGGAAACTTCTATGGTTCTCTAAATCAAAAATCGATCTAAAGGGCAGATGAAATGCTCTTCATGATGGCTAATGAGGTCCAGCATAACAAATGTGGTAGCAAAATTGCAAAAGTTGAGTGAAATACACAAAATACATAAGCCCACAGCAAGCCTGCACTAAATTTTGTCTTAATAGAAGGCTCAACCAAGAGTTGAAGACAACCTGATGATTAATGAGGGATCAAATCAAAACTCATAAAACAATAAAGCCCAAAAATAGAAGAAGAAGAAGAAGAAGAAAAGGAAAAAAGGAAAGAAAGAAAGAGTCAGAAAGCCAATCAAGTACAGGTCACTGTAAATATAAACGTTTCATGTAGCTGTGCATAAGCTGTCAGCAGACTCTGTAATCAGAAAAATACAAACACAAACATCCAGTAAGAGACCACGTATGTGTATGTGTGTGTGTGTGTATGTCAGAGAGAGAGAGAGACCACCAAAAAGAAATTAAAATAACCCAATGCCTTGTAGACCAAGGACTCACGCAAAAGCAGTATATCCTGCACCAGCATTAGCAGCAGAAAGAATTGCAGCATGTGCAGCAACTGCTGATAATGATTCCTGTCCTCCATCCACCTAAAGCCAAAACAAAATTCTAGGTAAAAAACCACAAAACAATTATTTAAGGGAAGAGAAAAAAGAGTATATGCATCTTATTGCACGAACCTTATCCCATTTGGATTTCTTATTCTGTCTGCCATCTCTCGGAACAGCATCAACAGAACGCAAGTTAACGGCAGCAGCAGTTGCAACACCTGAAAGGAATTGATAAGAACAGGAAATAACTTAATTATCAAGAAAAATTACTTTCATAAGATCGTTACCGCAGTTGCAACACCAGAAAGGAATTGATAAGAACAGGAAGTAACTTAATTATCAAGAAAAATTACTTTCATAAGATCGTTACTGCAGTTGCAACACCAGAAAGGAATTGATAAGAACAGGAAGTAACTTAATTATCAAGAAAAATTACTTTCATAAGATCGTTATCACCAGGAGATACACATGGAAATAACTTTCACCTGTTATAGGCATGTTCACTTTAGGGATCGGAGCAGTGATTCCTGTTTGAGTTCCTCCAGAAACAAAATCAATCTGCTGACTCCTTTTCCTTTCTTGCTCCTTCCGCTCAGCTTCACGTTTCATGTGAAGCTCTGCTTCAAAAGCATAGAGGAGTTATTAACCAATAAAGATACCCTTTTTTCCAAAAAGAAAACTGTTCCACATTAGAACAGATAGCAATGTAAGAAAAGGAAGATTAAGAGGGAAAAATTGGAGAGCAACCACAACTAAAATGTCTGCAAGGCCACAAAGCGAAATGAATTTATAGCTGTCAAATAACTTCCAGTTATATAAATAAAGTGATGAATGTCAAAAAGCAATGATGGAGAATTTTATTCACTATTAAAAGATAGAAAATATTTCTTGACAGAAACCATTAAGGTCATTCTTATAGCAGTTCAGATCCTTCCAAGCTTCTCACACAACGCGGTTCATAAGATCCACAAAGTTGACATGCAATATGAGGTCTGAGCAAACCATATTAAAACTGCATGGAAAATAAGCAAGATTCCACAGAGCCATAAGATACACACGGGTACCAGTGTGTGCGTATGTGTTTTTTTTTTTTTTTTTGCTTTTCTTTTTTCGTGTTCCCAGTTGATAATTATATATGATTAATGCGGGTGTCAAATATTGCTCACTCTGCTCGCTCTCACCTTCTTGAGACATCAATTATCAACCTCAGCCCTTAAAATCAGTTTTTATGCAGAACAAGTACGTTATACTTTTTTGGGTAAAGTGAGACTTTTGTATTTTTTATTAAAGAAAAATTTACAGAAGAAAATGAACAAAAAAAAGGAGGCACACAAGAAACCTATTACATAAAACTAAACATCAAAGAAATACTAAAGGATGCCTAGGTTGATACAATGGCCTTAAAAGATCATAAGTGCTTCCTTAGACAACAGAGAAAAAATTACATAAGGCACGGTAGAATAGTTCTCAAAAGTCCTTCAATAGAGTTTCTTTGAACCCCAACGCACATGAACTTGTTTACTTCCAAATATAGTAGCACACAGTGGCAGCTACCTTTTTGTAGATACCATTTGATCTGACAATATTGGACAGAGGATCAGGGAGAGAGCTACTTCCAAATATAGCAGCACACAGTAGCAGCTACCTTTTTGTAGATACTGTTTGAGCTGACAATATTGGACAGAGGATCGGGTAGAGAGCTACTGCAGCTGGAGTTCACTAAGTCCATCCAAACATCATCTCCAATTTTCTCCAATCTTCCTTAGAAAAGGCGTATTTAATAAACAATTGGTTATGGGATTCAGCCTTGCTGTTACAATTGAAAACAGCAATTTGAAGTAGTGACACCCCACCTCTACTAATTTGTCCATTGTGTATAGTCTAACCTTGAACAACAAGCCAAAGAATAAAAGCATGGCATGGTGCTATCGTTTTGCTCCACACAAGCTTGATCCACCAGACCTTTGGCTCCCCTTCCTTTGCAAGATAGTAAGTGGATCTTATTTACAAAGGTTGAAAAGGCTTCTTTTTCCAAACTAATTTGTCTTCCACATTCTGGGTAGGATGTAACATGTTCAAACTTTCACTAGTCCATCACCATAACTATCCCTCTGGCCAATCCCAACAGTTACCATTAACGAATGAACACGACCTTGTCTCATTTAGCCATGCAACACTAAGAGTGGATTTTTTGCCAAGCCAGTCCACTAGCGGACCCTTAAGGTGCCAAGGATCAAACCAAAAAGATATAGAATTTGCATTGCCAACTTGCCATTTCAAAAGACAAAGGGCTAGATATCTAGAATTTAGGATAATTCTCTTGTTTCGTTCACTTGAGAGGAATTGGAATTTAATTCCCCTCTTATTCCTTATTAAAGCATTCACTTAGTTTTTTGTCTCTGAATCGCAATTCCTTAAAAATTCCTATTAAGTGAAATCAAATAATAGGGATTTTTTAATTGAACCAAAGAATTACGATTACTCATAAAATTTTATATTTTTTCCAAAAATAACTTCATATCAGTTTAACGATAACCATCACTACTATTATCATCGCCACTACTGACTACTGCCGACCACCATCACCGTCGCCGCCGCCACCACCGTAACCACCACTGTTGTAACCACCGCTACCACCGCCACCGCCTACCGCCATTACCATCACCCTGCTACCGCCGCCGCCGCCGTCACCAACACTGTTGACCATTATCACCGCCTCTACCCTCGCAGTCGATTTCTATCACCACTACCTATTACTTTAGAATTACTCGAGAAAGAAAATAAATCAAAAATACTTTAATTATTAAAATTCTATTATGTGTCTATTCTTAAATTGTTTATTAATTTAACTAAATAGAGTAATGAGTATTACACCCTTATTATATTCTTTAAAAATTCCAATTATATCTTTTCCTCATTCCATTCAGTGAAGTGAACGAGCTATCTAGGTTTAGGATGCATCATTGGAATTTTGACATGCCAAAAACTTTCACCTTTAAGAATCTATGTGCACACCTAACTTAACTATAGGGAATTGCCAAAGTCTAAATTAAGAGTCCAAATGTGTTTCAATAATGCAACCTTATTCCACAAACAGAGGTCCAAGATACCCAACCACCTTCACTTTTCATTTTAAATACAATCTTCCAACAAATTTTAGCTTTTGCTCTCTCTTCATCACGTCCATTCCATAAGAAGCATTTAAGCTTGGTTTCAAGAGCATTAAGAATACACTTTGGAATAGCAAAAAAAGTAGACCAATGAACTTGAAGAGAAAAAAAGACACTTTTAATGAGCTGAACTCTACTCGCATAAGAGAGCATCTTGTATGTAATGGGACTGCATTCTAAACATTAGTTCAAGCAAGAGTAGTAGTAGTAACAAAGTGTATGTGTATGTGTTTTCGCTAGCGGTGTGGGGGAATCATAAGAAGTAAAATGTTTCCACACACACAAATTCTAAAAGCTTGTATCTAACAAAATCCTGCAGCTCAAGCGAAAAGAAATAAGCCATCCTGTGCATTATTCAATCCTTTCTCAATAAATGAACTGAGATTCGATTACCAAAAAGGTAAATTGAGATTCACCCTACTTTGCAACCTACTGATGCTGAGAGAAAGATGAGATCCACTGTACTCCAAATCAAGATCCATAGGAAGCAAGGATCCTCCCCCACCCCCATGGAAGAAAAGAAAACAAAGAAGGCAGAAGACCAATTTTGAAATTATTTAGTACAAAATGCCTCAAACTTATAAAGGAAAGTTTAACTAAACAGCCTTACTAGAAGAAGTGCTTCCCCCAGGAACCAACTGCTAAACCACCATTAGTATAAGGAGTAAACCTAGGCTAAAAAGAGAGATTCAGCAGACCATTGAACCTACATACCTAGTAAACGTTGGTTCGTGATACAATTTTCACCAAAAAATGACCCATATTTTGCTGATAAAAGATATCGAGATGAATGTATATTATACTGAAGAAGATTGTCCCAACCTTATGGGTAACATAGTAGTGTACACCAGCTTATGAAGAGTAAGAAGATTTTGCATCATATTCATAGAGAAGCTTGATTATCAGAAAAAGGGTAAGAAAATTTCACTAAACCCAAGATCAATTAACAACCTTCTTGCAATGATTTTCAAATCTTATACAATGTTTTTCTTCCTCTTGAACCTACCACTAGAAGGCAGTGCTAAGTCTCGAAAACATACTTCTAGAAGGGTGAAAAATAACAAAAATATTATTTGCTCAACCTCAGGAATGTTAGTCGGGCAATGACTCACTTCTATCTTTTTTTCTTGGTAACCAAACCTCTTCTACCTTAATGACACAGAAATAGCACATCAAAACCATGCACCAATAACATAGAAGTATTGGTGGGAACAAATAGCGTTCAGGATTAAATATTGGCTTGATCTCATAGGATTTGTTCAACCAAAAACATAAATGTTTGAACATGTAAGTCATGGTCTAACTTAAAAAACAACCCGCCGTAGAGTCTATCACCAAGAAGAATCCACTGATTAGCTGACATTAATTTACTTGCCATAAAAGTTGCCAGCACAGCATGATATTTGGGTGGCTCTCCCATCTCATCTGTTAGAAAACAAGAACCAGAATACATGCTACCATCACCATAAATCACTAGTTTGCAGTTGTAGCTCAACTCCACCAATCCATAACAATCTAACCTACCATGAAGCCACCACTGAAACCATGCACTAGCATGAAGTCATCAAATCCATAAATTATCATGGATGAATCCACACATCACCAATGATGAAGATATTCTCAGAGTTACCAGAAGCATAATCAGTCACTACTAAAAACATAACCATCACCGGACCCCACAGCCCTAAAATATAATCACAAAGGAATTTATACATTATCAGTCATCATAAAAACCACAGCACCAGCCTGGGCTCAATCATCATCAAAACCATGCTAAACGTCAAATAAGACCCTCCAAAACCTCTAGTTAGAACACAAACTATGATGGTTAAACTGAGCCAACAATACGACATCATCATCCAGTCACTAAAGCATATCCAGTCCCAAAACCATGATTAAGAGCACCACCACAATCACTCCATCAAGCACTGAGGAGGAAGCTAGGGTGTGTAGCTCAAGTTAAGAAATCAGAACTTTATTCGCCTCCATCTAGAAATTTTATTCACAACTACTTGGCATATATGAGTACAATTTAATAGACTCAATAGTGGATCTTATTCTGGACCACAACTCATCTGAGTATTTAAAGCTTTAGGTCCTTAGCAGTAAATACTGACCAACCTTGGTCTTAGTGATCCTTTAAGAAAATTGCAATGTAGAGAAAATGAAATCCAAGAAAAATGCTGGAAACATAAGCTGGAAAAGTAAACACCAATATTAATTACCAAAAATATAGGAAAAGCTGAATACTTAGAAATTTGCAGGATATTTTCCATTCTCATGAAATCTCAGCAATATTATTGAAACTTAACAGTACTCTTTATATTACTGGTTTCTTATGCTGCATAAGAACTAAATCCATGGAGAACAGGCATCACTGACCTATTTCATCATAATAGTCACTTGGGTCATAACCGTGGGGGTCAAATACATCCTTGCTGAAGCAAGAACCTATCTGATCAATATCTTGATACCTAACTGCATGTAGCAAGAAATCTGGGTTTCTATAATCTTTTCTATTTCGCACTTCTGCATTGAAACTTTTTCCAGCTCGTTTGTATGCAATAAACTTCCGGACTTTCTCCTACAGCAACATGACAGAATAAGATCCTCATTGAACAATTGAACGAAATATCATCAAAAGAGTACAGTAGAGAAAAGATAACAGAGCCGAATGATCAAGTATAAATTATGCACTAAATGCTTGTGATTTACCTATTTGGTTGGACTGAGAGATTTAATCAAAAAACACTATTCATGCAATTCCCAACAATAATGTAGATTGATAGTGACATAGGAGAAAGGCCAATTAAAGACAAGGATTTGAAAAATTAACTCCAGACAAGAATATTGGCACAAAGATTTTGAACAAAAAGATAGATAGAGTTAGGATTATTACCCTGGCAAAAAAAAAAACTAATCTGTAACATGGATAAGCACCACAAAACTAAAGCTTCTTTGTAAAAGACAAATGTACTAGGTTCTTACAGGACCATTCCTCAAATCCATAGCTTCTTTGTAAGGGAGAAATTGCCATTTTAAACCTGAAGTTCAATCTCTATCAGCATTATCCAAGTTTCATAAACAGAAGCCATGAGTAAGAAGGAATTGTCCAACCCCACAGCCAAAATCTAGAGCATATACATGATTTGACACATTTCTTTTACAGACATTTATGAGGAAGCAGTTTGTAAATCACTGATGATATCTTTTCCAATAATGGAACAGTGAAACAAATCAGCAAACAACAACAATAGTATTCAAGCCTTTATTACCACTAGATAATGCCGGCTATAAATATTCTACTTTGTGATTACACCGTGTCACAACTAATAAATTTGCATGCTATCATTTTGATAAATGACTGAAAGCACCCCAAAACTTCACAATGCCATCATCCAAATCAAAGCAACTCTAAAACGAAAATAAATCTTATATGTTACTTGGCCCATTGCTATAAGCTGCTTAAATCAACAGACACTGATTATAGACATGAAACGGAGCTTACCTGCAACTCCTCAGAGCATTTAGCTTTTGGTGGAGGAGGAATAAATTTATCCACAGGATCAACATCTACAGGGCCATTACCAGGTTCTTTGACTTCTGCAGCTTCTAAATCATGACCTGTCACATCAGGTTGGGATGATTCTAGATGATCAGACAAGTGAGAAATAGCTCTATCACTTGGTGATACAACCTGCATAGTTTCCATAAGTGCTTTTTCTTGGTAATCACCTGACAAATTAACAGGACAGTGAAAAGCTAAACAAAGGTAAGGGAACACAATCATAAATCTTATACCCCTAACACATTAAATAAATAAATAAAAAGAAAGAGATAACTTCAAAAGAATGAAATGCTCTGGTGCATTGGGTATCACTATCACAAAGATGCATATTATGATCTCCAATAGTGCTTCAAGAAATGATCCGTGAACATTATCATACTTTGCATAATAAATTTAAAATCACCCATTTATCCAAAAAATAAAAATAATAACAGAAAATCCTGGGAATAATCAGATGGAGGAAAATCAACAGTACCTAAAACTATGAAACATGGAGGAGTAAATAAGTAATGCAAGGCCTAACAACATATTCATGCATTATAATTCAGACAAGAAAAGGGCTAATGCAGTAAAATAAATTAAAACCAAATACAGGACAATGTACCAGACACTGAGCACACAGCTAAAACCAACGTACTGCCCCACAAATGAAACAAAAAATCTTGAAACTTATTTAAAAGTAGGCCGATACCAACCATTTGCAGTCTCACTTCTCGTAACATACACGTGCCCACTAGCTTCAATTTCCCCTTCCTGCCACCACCAAAAAAAAAAAAAACAAAGAAAGAAAAAAGAAGAACAAAGATTAACAGAAAAACCACGCCTTTCAATCCAAAACATCCATCTTTTACTCTACAACTGAAATGCATAACATCTCAGGAAGCAAAACAAATCAACTTCAGCAGCAAACAAATCAAGTTACAATCCCTCTCGACATCGTCCCTTTGGTCATTTCTACTAAATCATTCTAACATTACGAAATTAGGAAAAGGTTACCAGCTTTAACATCCTATATTAACAACACCAATCCTCAGTCTCCGCCGACCCAATACATTCATATAAATTGAAACACAATAAACACAATTACGATATACCTCAGTCTCGGGAGACATTGCAACTTCATCGTGAGCATAATCCACAATAGTAACTTTCTCTCTCCTAATACTCCTCACCTCCAGTGAAACCCCTTCTTCTCGGGCCACATCCGTGGGCGTCGTCAGGTTTTCGGGTTGCGGCGTAGAATCATCGCTCTCCATCATCATTATTCTCTCACTACTGGTAACCCTAATTTCATCTTCTTCCCTATCACTAATTTCCCTAATGACTTCTGCTTCTTCTTCATTACCCCCTTCTATTTGTAGGTTTTGATAGTGATTCTCCATGCTGCCTTGCTTTTCGTCTTCTTCTTGTTCTTGCTCTTGTTGCTGCTGTTGTTCTACGTCGTCCATTTCGTCGTCTTCTTCGTCGTCGTTGTACACGGAGAGTAATGCTATTCCTTCCGATTCTTTCTTCTTCCAAGCCATGGAGAAGCTTCTAGGGTTACGGCTGAGGAAGATTCAACTGAAAGGGTGCTATAGAGAATTAGGGCTTGGAAAAATTGATCCTTTAGCTGAGTTTAGGGCCTCTGTTTGCTGATTTTGAATAACCTCCAATTAAAAAAGCACCACGAGTGATTTCTTTCTCCGCTTTGTCTTCTCGGTAGGAGTTGTAATGTTTCGTGGTGAATAACTTATATTTTATTGCTTAAAATTATCATAAACATTTGGAAAACTTAGAGATATTTTTCTTCAATTATGCAATATGTTTTATCTATCTCTACATTATTTATTATTTATTTATATCATATTATTAAAATAAATAAAAATTTGTATAATCTTTTTCTTTAAACTTATTACTTAACCCATCAATTAAAATTTTAATATGTTGGTTTTAAATAATAATTTTAAAAAAACAATTATACAAAGCTCTACTTCACTTATATAAATTATAGAAAACTCTATTCGTTTTATTAATACAGATATTATTATTTATTTATAACTATATTATTAAGTAAAATAGAGTTTTATAACCCTTTTTTTAATTACTATTTAACCTTTCAATTAAAGTTTTATTAAAAAAAATCAATACTAAAACCAACGTATTAAAATTATAAATATTTTATAGTATAGGTAATATTGACATATTCTTTATTTTTATAATTTAGCATGACCTGTCTCGATATACGTACAAAAAAAAATCGTCCATTATCTTTCTTAAAATTGGAACTCTTTCTCCCATGTCTCTTCTCTTTCTACTTTTCCCATACCCACATTTCGTACTTTTCTTTTAACTGCAACTCTTAACCCTCTCAACTCTCGTTCACATTCAGTTTTTTCCCCTTCATCGTTGCTTCCTCTTTTAATACAATGTATTTCTTGGTAAGCAGTTTCTTATGAAATAACGTCATAACATCCTTTCTATTTTTAAATTCAATTTCATTTTATTTTTATATTTCAGATTTTTGCTTCATTGATTGTTGGTTTTTTATTGGTTAGTGTTAATGTATTTTCAATAAATTAGAGTTGTGGTAGGAGGGAATACAGGTATCTTAGATAAATTAGGGACACGATAAAAGGATTTGCTATTTATTTTTGTATTGACATATAAAAGAAAGATTTTGAATAGAGGAAAAAGAAAATTCCATGAAAGCCAATTTCGTTGATGAGGATATAGACTATTCTCTACATGAAGAAGGCAAGGGAATATTAGGGTTTGCTATAAATCAATTTATTTTATCTTTTTTTTTGTTTTTCATATGATTGTTTCTGTACTTCTTCATTCTTCTTTCTTCTTTCTTTCTTTTTTGTCTTTGTATTACTTGATTTCTCTTATTTGATGTTTGATTGGTGATGTATGTATATAAAATGTATTGAGTTTTGCTTTTAAAATTAATTCTCCTAGAGTGAGTACTTGAGCAAGCTAAACTGAGATGTTTCTAAGACATAGAAAATATTGTTCGAGCTTTTTACTTAGTTTATAAGGATATACTAAATAATGTAAATAGTAGTTTATTTTTTTATTGTAATTCAATCAAACATATGATGTATTTAAATTTTCCATCCTTTTGTGTTTAAATTGCCCCAAGTAAAATTTTAAGGTAAAAGCTTATGAATTCTATATACTACTAATTAGTTTATTATGATTATGTTGTTGATTATTTATATGGGTTTGTTTTGTAAGCTTAATTTCCATGGATTTTGTGCTTTTTATGTAATTATAATCGCTTTTTTTCTTTTTTATGATTAGATTATAACAAATGTGGCATAAAATCTTCCATAATTGATAAATACTGAATTGTATGGTATAAGTGCTAATGATGATTCATTTTCTATTTTAATATAAGAACATTATTGCTCAAAATGAACAAAGTTATTTAGTTAACAAGGCTAATTAAATGTCCTTTCCTTTTCCTTTCATTACAGTCTCTTTTAATTTATTTAGTAAATATAAATGATGATATGAGAGAGGAATTACTTTCTAACTCATCTTAGATATTTACACCAATCTTGCTTCTTCAATTATCTATTTGATGTAGTGGAAGATTAATAAAACAGAGAAATAATGTATTCTTTTAAAGAATTGGACCTTTCAATTTTAAACTATCAAATTTATCCTATTGTTTAGAAATTTTTTGGTTCGTCTTTCTGAGGAAGATCAAAGGAGGTTTTCCAAACGGCGGTTCAATATAATTGTAATGGCGATGTCAGGTGACAGCAAAGTAGAGTAGAGAGCAATAATATATTAATATTAAATTTCCTGGGTTTGAGGCTGTTAGAGTTTGTACTGTAAGTTCCATAGCCTTTTTATTTCTATACGTTCTTTTTTTGAATTATTTCGGTTTGCTATAATATAAAGACATCTTAAGATGTACAACTCATTAAAGAAGTCATGTGTTTTCTTATGTTTCATGAAAATCACATTTAGTTTATTTTAGCTTCTCATCAAGTAAAATTAGAGTTTTATATTAAATTATACTCCATAGGATAGGATACTCTTGCCAAAGTTTCTTTTATGAAAATTTATATTCATTCTTTATTACTTCACATATCCTATTCTAAATATCAAAACATTAGGAAAAGAAAAAAAACATTTTATTTATATTACAAAAATCATCTGTAAATAATGATGGTAGATAGTTAAGAATATATAGTATTGAACACCTCTCTTTACATTTTTATCTCACAATCTTTTCCCTTTTGAATAGAACTATAACACAAAAACCATGAAAAGACAATTTTTCTCCTAACTATAGGAAGCTATAGAGGAAGGAATGGAATGAGTTCGATTCCCTACAAACAACTTTCTTTAAGGTATAATATTTTGAATTATTTGTTACAATTCAAATTGTCTATGGAGTAATTTTCTTATAATGTAAGTCGAATCGTATATTCAAAATAATAATCTTTACTATGAGGTTAGCTATAATAATCTACATTGTTTATATGTATATAATATGTTTTGTGATTGGTAGATTTTCAAGTTATGTAGATAAGGTATTTGTTACTTATAAAATCTCAAATTAATGAATATGTGATTTGTGTATTCCTGTCATATGTTTCAATAGTTGTTATTAACATTCTTTTTTGGCCATTATGTTATTAAATCATTTGACACATATTATATAATTAAAGGCTTTTTGTTCATCTTGTGATCTAAGGTACAATCACAATAGAGAACAAGAAATTCTAAATAATAGAAATTAAGCTAAAGAAGGAGAATCAAGAGGAAGAAGGAGCAAAAGAAGAAGTAGATGTAAACAAGTACAAGATGATGAAGACCCTAAGTCAATTATGATAAAAGTGTCCACAAAATAGAAAAAATATTTGTATATCTTTGTTAATTTTTAGATCATTTAAATAAAATTTGAGATATTTTTACTATAACATGAGGAGGTTTTTATAAGTTTATTGGCTTAAAGAAGTTTTAGCCATTTTCAACATCCTATTAGTTGGTGTGTACTCAAGGATGTATTAAATTCGACTTGCACTTTTCTTTTTTGTATATTGTTCCATGTACATGATATTTGTATATTACTACTTTTTTATAAAAAAAATGTTTCATGCACTGAAGATGTACTCTAACCCATGTGTTTACCCTTTTTTTCTTTTCCTTTACTAATCCTTGATTCCTAATACAGTCTCAATGGTGCAAATTGTAGGTAAAGTACAATGAGAATGAAATAAAGTCCTTTACCTGAGTCACTCAATATTCTGAATACCATTCGTAGGTTGATGTATAATAAGTTTTGAAACAAAATCACCAGGTTATGGTTGTTTAAGTAACTATTTCTCACATCGTCACATAATAATTTACTTTATTAATTTGTTTTCCTTTATCTTTATAGGGGCATGGTAAGTTCAATTATGAAGCAAATGAACTATGATTAGTATTATTGTTTTAAGATGTTTTTGAAAAAACAAATATTTATATAGTTTTCTAGCGTTAAATTATTTTTCAGTCTCTTTTTAAGTTTGCACCCGTATCACAAGTATTGCATCCATTAGTGTGTTTTTTACACATGCATTACATGTGTATAAATGGCTAGTATTATTAAAACGGATTGGCCTTTAAGTAATTGCCCTTTTAAGCATTATCATTTTGCCCTCCAATTAAAATTTTACTTAAAAAAAACTAATATTAAAAATAACTTATCAAAATTATAATTGTTTTATACTAATAGTAAAATTGACACATCAAATCATTCTCTCCCATTAATCTCTTTCAATTTTAAAACCCACTGTCTCCATTATCTCTTTATACAACATGGTACTTATCCTATGATTTCTCTTCTTGATGATTTCTCTCTCTTTCTATTTTCTCCCTCATCTTACTTTACGTACGCGCCTTGCATGGCTAAAATTTAAATTATAATGAAATAGAAGCATCCACTCGAATGGATGGATTTTTTTCCGTAACCCTGATTTGCTTATAAGTAAAAAGCTAAAGAATTTAAAGTGAGTATAGATAGGGAAAAATAAATAAACATATATTTATATTTATATTATTTAACAAAGATTATCATTTTTCACCAAATAGAAGTGGTAAATTTTAAAAATATAAATTTTATTTTATTTAATTATACGCATTCGCGAGTACATCATCCGCTAGTATTATTAAAGTAAGTAGACTTTTGTATAACCACCACCCATTGTTTCCATTAAATTCAATTTTATACACTTAAAATTTTTATATTACTCAATGCCATAAAGATAATTATAAAGAATATTATAGTAAATTTTAAAATAATCTCCTTTTAACCCAATAACTTACTAACAATAATTTCCCTTCAACTCCTCCATTATTCTCTTTTTATCTTTCTTCTCTCATATATTTCCCTTTAGTTTCTCTTTAGTGATTTTAATATATTTTTTCTTTCCACCATATCTTATAATTGACAGTCCACATTTATTTACGCATAAAGCACAAAAGTTTCGATGCATAATGAAAATTGATAAAGTTCAATTAGTAATTTAAAATATTTGAATAGGATATCAATAATGCTGACATAGGATAACATATAATTTTTCTTCTCTTTTTATTCTCTTATACTAATGTATGATTATTTTAAGAGACCTTATTGTATCAATTTCACCTATAATTCTTAGTTTTTCTTTATTTCTTTTTCACATTATAAATTGTTATAGTTTAATTCAATAATTTTTTTATGTTTTAAATTTTATTGTACCATTATTTTTATATTTTGCAAATGCAATACTTGTCTTGGATTTTAAATTTTATTGTACCATTGTTTTTTTTACACAAGTATCATGGGTGCATGTTTACTAGTAATTATTTGTTTATCTATATCTATATTATGAAATTAAAAAAAAGACTTAGGTAACACCCCCTTTAAAATTACTATTTAGGCTTCTGATTGAAAATTATATAATAAAAAAATCAACACTTAAATAACTTACTAAATGGCTTAAGCTATTGTAACCTAGTGGCATCATCTCTAATCTTCCATCAAGATAGACCGGGGTTTGAGACCCCTTTCCCTTATAGTTGAGAAAAAAAAAAAGAAAAAAAACTTATTAAATGTTTGATATATGGATAAAATTGACTTTTTCCTCAATTTCACTTCTCGTCTCTCTCTCTATTAGTTTTCCTCCTAAATTTCTCTTAGTTAATAACATGAGTATGGATAACTTCAATATTTGCAAGAAGTTAACCATAGATATGAATGAATTGCGCTATAGTTAAATGTAGAAGTTGAATTCAAATTTAGAGTTCTCTAGTATGTCCATTCATGTATTTATAATATTTAAAATTTTTAATAAGAAACATAGGTATAAATAACTCCAATAGCTATGAAAAGTTAACTGTGAATATGAATATATCGCTCTATGGTTGAACATGAAAGTTGAATTCAAATTTAGAGTTCTTCAGAATAAATACAAAAATGTGTGTTTACATATTTATAATAATTTAAATTTTTAATAAAATTATATTGCTTAAGACACCAAATGAATACCGATGAGTTATATGGATTTTTTTTATAATATGTTTATATATTATGAATGTTATGTATATATATATTAAATATATAATATAAAATAATGTATATTATACGTAATGTTCGCATATGTGTATAAGGGTTCGTGTATATATATTATGAGATGTTGAAAAGTATATGGAAGGCTATGAAAATATATATATATAGTATGATTCACGAGGTTAAAGGTTAAGGCAGAGGGTTAAGTTAAAGGAGAAAAGTATTGAGTTGATTTAAGAAAAGAATTAATGAGTCGAATTTTAATCTAGTATTTATATTTGTGACCAAGTACTATAAGTCGCATGGTGTTAAACCTCGTTAAGATAGAAGTACCGGGTACAGGATACATGTTTGATGATTGCGTGTACGAAGCTAGTTTGTAAACCAAACTTAATTTAAATTAGGACTTAATTGATTATGTTGCTTATGTTTGGCTTTGATTGCTTACCGGTAGGGTCTAATAGTACCGGTAAGGCACCTGGTGATCTTTGCATGACGTTGTCCCCAATGGAGTCCCGCACTAAAAGAACCCAACTAAATCTAGGATGATTTTTAGTACTTAAGTGATTGAGGAGGACTCAACACCAATACCCATGTAGTATTAATATATCATGTGTATATAGGTTATGAGTAACCCCAAGTCTTAGGACACTAAGATTGTGTTGTTTGTGGATTTAAATGATAGGATTTAAAGCTGGTTGTTTGTTAAATTTATGATGATACTCATATGTGTACTTAACTTGTTACATGTATGTTCATATGCATATGTGTAGTATCCTATACTAAGTGCTAGCTTACTTTTTGGGGAATTGTTGTTTTTCAGCTGCAGGTTTAAGGTATAAAGTTTATAGTAGTTATTTTGTAAGGGATGCGAGTTATGGTTGTTTATACCATGATGAGGAAGATGATCTCTGTTATTATGGTGACAAAGCATAAACAACATAGTTTAGCTTTTAGGAGTGAACTGTTGAAGACTATATGTTATTGTTTCATGTTATACATATTTGGAGATCGCTGATTATTTGAGTCACCTGTAAAATTTGTAGTTGATGTTACTAGGCTATCACTCATTGGAGCTTTGAGACTCTAAGTTGTTTATCTTAGAGTTATATTGTATTCAGGTTCATTTACTCATGACAATTGGATTCATTTATTATTGTGGTATGTAGAAATTTAATGGTTAATATTTCACTCTTATTCAAATTTGAGTTTGTCAAATTATGAGTCAGTAGATTTCATGTAATTATTTTGTGGATCTTAAATAGGTTATAAGTTCGTAAATGCCCAATGTGTCAATAGAAGCTAGGGACAAGTGGTAAGCTGTAATGTTCTAGATTCTGGGCCATTACAATATGTATATATGTATTGATATACTTACGCATTTTATATATAGACATATATACTTTAAGTATTATATTTTATTATACATAAGGTATATTAAATTATCTAAAGTTACTTAATTGTAATAAGATCGGTATCGTGGAGTTCGCCTGAACTTGATAATACAAGTTAGGGGGTTTATTTAAAAGATGTTTTATAAAGGGTATTTCTAATCCTAATTATAGACACCTTATTTTTGCCAAAAATTTTTAAATTTTGTTAAATTTGCCAAGTTAATAAAATAAAAATAAATAATAAAAAATACAAGAAAATAAAAAATGAAAAGAAAAATATAAAAATAATAATAGATAAAATAAAATAAGAAACTTGAATTAGGTCATAGCAATTTAAGTCATGAGTTGAGTCGTGTTAAGTTGGAAATAAGTTGAGCTATTAGATCAAGTAGCAAGATGAGTTGAATCAATTAATTGTCTAATCAGATAAGGGAATTATTGGGTTAAATTAGATCGGGTAGGGCCTGAAGAGAAAAACCCGAGCTAACTATTGTTTCTAGAAGTTAGGGTAAGCTTACAAATAGCACATCGACCAGGGATTGGGGGAAGATTTTTTTTAATCACATTACTACCCAAAAATACCACATACATACCACTCATCGTTACGTGCCACCAATCAGCCCCATACACCACCATTATAAAAACACCATACCACCACGGCATAACTACCACATCACTACTATAGCGTTGCCACAAGTTGCACAACTACCAGATCATCGCCTTAGCACTGTCGCTGCCACTAGAGTTACCGCCCATAGTACTGCCACTCCATCACTTACTATTGCCTAGCTTCGCCCAGATCACCACCCAAAACACCGTTACTCCATTGCCCACTGACGCCCAATACCGCCCAGATCACGTTGCCTTCGTACACCTACTATTGCCCTTGCTATCACCTACTGTTGCCCTTGGAAGTGAATTAAAGCATAGTGTAGAATAGGATCATAGAAAGATAAAACATTGAAAGGGCAAAGTTAGAAACTGATTCAGATTTGAATCAGAACCTTTACTAGAAGTATAATAAAAACCCAATTCAAGAGTAAATCTTATATAGAATGAGAATGCGGTATAGGAGATGATAGATGATGACAACATTAAGGAGTTTAATAATGATAGGGTATATGAAATTATCGTTATTTCCGATTTTTCTATAGAAGTATAAAGTGCTAAATCAACAAGTGAAAATGATACTAAATTAGTTAGAAGACAAATGTGGTGGAATTCTTTTAAATAAATAGTTGTTATAAGTAATTTGAATTATAGATATGGTATAATAGTTGATCATGTTTTCCTAAGAATTAGAATCGATCTTACTTTAGTTATTCATATATGTGGATATCCTAACGATATCTTAATGGATGTAATTATGCTTCTTGACGAAAGTATATTCTTTTGGACATGTGCAAATGCAATGACGATTGATATATTTGTAGCTAGGAGTGTAAAAAGATCAAATGTATTTTAGTGATCACTCTTGGAAGTCCTTTATATGTGTAAGAACGGTAGAAGAAATAGTGCTATGAGACTATAATCAGATTATGAATTCTTAGGCGTTTAGTGAATCATGAATTGAAGAATTATAGTTTGGAGTAATAATTAAGTGTAAGTAAAGTAAAATAATGGGCAGTCATACTGCACGACATTAAAGGTAACTCAACAAGGAAGTACTCTACCTTGGTAGGCGTTGGTTAGAACAGAAGGATTCGTCGTGCCGACCCCTTTGGTCTTCGCGCTCAGTTGTGGGTTAGAGGTTCGATAGCCCGATTCCCATTGGCCACTGTCTACCTAGTAATATATGGGTAGTACGTCGTAGAGAATCTGATCAAAGTAATTCCCTATAGTCATCGATAGTAGTATTTGTTAAGTGACATGTAGTGCTCCTTTCTCACTTAACTAATGTAACTTGTATGGCCTCAGGTGTACAACAGTCGTTAACTTCAATTTTGAAATAAGGTTAACTGATGCCACATTATTGCAACTTTCACTATCCATAATGAGGGCACATACCTAATCATTTACCTTATAAGTGGTATGAAACAAATTCTCTCTCTATTCCTCTTCTTGTAAGGGTACCATGTTCATTGTGCTTCCAATTACCATGATAAGTTGGTCTAAGTCCTCGATGAACACATCCTCTTCAATCAAGGCTTTCTTGGCAGGAATCTCCTCTTTGAGTTCCTCATCTATATAGTCTACCTCTAACTTTGGGATGTTTCCTTCAATCACCATAGTTCTTCGGTTCGAACACTGAGTGACCATATATCTAAACCCTTGGTATTTGAAGTACTTGATCTAGCTTGTCTTCCTACCTGATCTTTGCCCCTTCTCATAAGTTTAGGTTGGCACTTTAGTATCAAGTTGACCCTTTATTTCAACTCGGACATCCATCTTTTGGCTCAGCTCGGTACTTAACTGAGCTTAATAACTCGCTTATCTAGGTCAACTAGTTGGCATCTTGGTCTGTATTCGGTTCCTTCTTTACCTCTCTACTCACTGGGCTATTCCAATGGCTTCATCCATTGTAGTAAATCATTAAAGTTCTATAATGTCTCGAATGTCACCTCTCAACTCGGTAATGAATCTTGAAACCATTCGAGCCAGTGGTTCCTCCACTTCGCAACATATCATAAGTATTTAAAATTCTTGAAGATAAGTTTCCGGTACGAACCTATTTCTGAGTATTCTCTTAATCTCGGGCTAAGTATTAACCTTGCGGTAGCTCTCTCGTCTTCTCATGGCTTAAAAATTCTTCCACCACATAGCGACATATCTAGAGAACTCAACAACAACCATTCTCACTTTCTCATAATCCTCATACTAATAATAATAAAAAATACATTCCACCTTTTCTTCCCACTTTAAATATTCATCAGCATTCCCAAATGCATTGAAGCTCAGAATCCACAGCTTTACATGGCAAATGCTCTAGAGACTCGTACGCGCTCTTCTTTGAAATACTTTTCCTCATCCGCTTCATTTAATTCTCTCAAGTCTATCCTTTGTCTTACTTGTCCTCTTACTCCTCTACCTCGAACTGGTCAAGCTAAGTTCTGACCTTTAATAGGTTGAGTAGCTTGTAGGGTGTTTTGCGCGGCCTCAATCGATCGGCAAGACAACACATGAACAACTCAGGTCAAATCCACCAAGAAATTAGCTATTTCATCATGTCTCTCGTCAATGCATTTGGGGGTTCCCTGAGACTATTGTCTATTGTGGATAACTCCACTATTATCTCTAACACCAATGTTTACACTTAGGTCAGTCACTTTCTCCATAAATTCAAAGCTCAAACAAACACTTCAGGAAATTAACGGCTAGCAAACACAACAGCTAAGATGAATACAGTAACTTGCTCTGTTTTACATTCTCAAAACAAGGTATAAATAGAACTTTGAAAACAAACTCTAACTCAAACAAAGCCTTTGCTCTAACACCAACATGTTGCGAACTGTAACAAAAAATAGACAAGGTTGGTCATTAGATGGGTCTAATGTTACGTCCCGAAGCGACAAAGTCGTAACAGCCCCACCGTGTAAACCGTTCTAAGATAAAAGTTGGCCTTACAACCACTATCCTAGACCTGATCTACACAAGGTGTCCACAACTAACCTGCTTTGAAAGTGAGAAAAAATATATATACATTAGAATTCAGTTATTACAATTAACATTTACAACGCTTCACCGTAATCTATTTCCTAGTTAATATATTATTTATAATTGAAAAATTCTAAGATAAGAGCTTAGACTTTAAAAATATATGTCTGTTCTTCAAATATTTTTCCTCACTCCCCAGGATCTAGCAATTGCTAACTTTAGAGTAGTTGTAAGCCGCTTCTTAGCCAGCACCTACAAAGACGTTTATAGGGATGTGAGTAGTTACAGCTCAGTAAATTAGAATGGAGGACTTAAAACTACACCACAAACAAAAGCAAGGTTATCAACCAAATTATTTAGTGTAATGTATGTTTAAGCAAATGCCATCACATGACGTTGCTGTTATGTCCTGAAGTCATAAAGTTGCAACAGTGCCACCGTGTAAACCATTCTATAATAATAACTAACCTCACAATACCTACTATAGACACGATCTACACAAGGCGTTAACGATTCCTCGCTTTAAAGTAAACAATTCAATTAAAAATTTAGCTAAAGTTACAGTAATTATTGAGAATTTTAGATCAACATACATAATTATATGTACATTCAACATAACTTCCGAGGAAACTCTACATTAACATAACAGTTTACTAATTTACATAACGACTATCGGTCTTTCATTCTTAAGCTATAAAGGACACTCTAGCTATATATTCACTACTAAGCGAATTGAATCTCACACCCTAAGCTTAAAAAAAATTAACTTCTAGATAGTTATAGGGCTGTATAATACTCGAAGTATTTAGAAATCAGGACCTGCAAAATGATCTATACGGGTATGAGCAACTACAACTCAGTAAGTTAAATTGGAGACTCATGAATATATATAAACACAAATAAGATTATCAAGCAATTATTTTCATGTAATATAATAAGCAAGTGTCATCACACAACGTAGTTCAATCGATTGTAAAATCAGAGAAATTTCACCCGCTCTAATCCGGGTTGAGAAGTTTTCATGTTATGCAACAATTTACAACCAAACCCAGGTTTGTGCAATGAAGACACTACTACTCCTAAGACTATCCTTCGAACTAATGCTCTCGTCCTTACCATGACCTTCTCTCCTATCACTTAGTTCGACTAAAGATGAGGAAAAGACCAATTGCTATTCAGCGCTATCTTTATCGAAGGTATCAGTATTTGGTTGAAAAATCCTAATAATCCCCTAAAGGGTTAGAATGCATGACAATTTATGCCATGAGAGTTGAATAAGATTAAATTCCATTTAGGATATTCAAACAATTTCACACCAATCTAGTCATAATACAAAATCAATCACATCACAAATTTCAGCACGAATTCAAATACTCAAACACATGCATAAACTACTTACAATCACAATCATATACAATCCTAAGTCTCCGAGTACCATAAAATAGTATCCCAATACAGTAAGTAATGACCCAATTTACGTAGAATTCTCAGTCACTCGATCACTTAATTGTAAGTTGGTTCATCTTCGAGTATTGTATAATACAAATAGGTCTTTTTAGTACTTATATTTTAATGATTCATGTTCTAAGTTATAATTTAACTCATTTCTCCATGTATACCTATTATTTACTAATGATTCATCCTATCTTATTTCGGGGTTTAGTTTCTAAATTAGATTCCAGTTTTGATTCTAGAATCCTAAATATGCTCGAATCTTAATTTGGAATTAATCACATTAAGCTCGAGTATTCTAATATTATATTAGGTTTTAATTTATTATTCTAAACTGTTCGGTCCATTTTAATCCTAATTGGAATATCGGATTTATTCCTGATGTGAGAAAATCTTATATTTTTTATATAATTACCTAAAATTAAATTTTATTTCAGATTTATTATATACTGATTATTATTATTATTATATTATCGAAATAACCCTAATTTTTTTATATTTATTAAATCTTCAATTCTATATATTCCTAATTTCTTACAATTACTACATAATTCCTATATTAATTACACTTAACACTCCAAATGCTAGGATTAGGTTTCCACATTAGAGATTAACATCTCTAAATATCTAATTATTATCTAAATCAATAATTAATCACTTAGTCACTTAACTAACCTAAAATTACCCAATTTTTCCATCATTTTAGGGCTAAAAATTTACTTAAAATTTTCAAAAATTAAATTTAAAAAAATGGTTTTATAGCATTGTTCTATATCACTTAAGCATTTAACAAAAAAAATTTGAGCTCCAAACTACACTCCTAAGCCTATTTATTTTTAGTTCTAATCATACTCAGTTTTACTTAATTTCTTAAGAACCCTATATTTTCAGACGTGATTAAACTTAATCACTATTTTTCTCTAAATCTACATATAATAAAACCTCAGAATAATAAGTTTCATAATTTTCTAGTCAAAATAAATAATTTTAAGAAATTATACAAAATCAAAGCAAATGGAAGATTTACTCGGTTCGATGACTTTTGGGCTTCCAACACCGGTTCTGGTGTGTCAGCTGGTCCGGGTGGTGGGTCTAGAGTGGGGTGGTGGTGGTGGCTCTATCTCAGGTGATGGTGGTGTGCGGGTTTGGTTCACTAGCCTCTACTGCATAAATTTTCTTAATATTTTCCTAAACCCTAATTTTCCTCTTTAATTTTGGTACTCTAAATTTTTTCTAACTTCTAATTGTCCAAATGAGTTCTATAATTTTTCTCTCTATTTATAGAGCTTTGTAGTAATTATTATTGTGTTGCTTGATTTTGATTGGTTAATTTTCTTCTTCACTTCCCGACCTGCCACGACTAAATCCACATCATTCCTTATTCCTCTGATTTTTTCTTAATTAATTAATAATTTTATTTAATTATTTAATAAGTTTTTAGTTAATTTAAGTAATTTCGCGTATTTTTATGTACACGTAAATACATGTGGGGTACATGTGAACATTCCTAATTATTATTTAGGTCATTCTATGATTTTTAGTATACATATAATCTATCTCTAGTAATTTATTAGTTATTAGATTACACTTTTCACCTTTTCGATAATTAACAATTATTATACTTAAAATTTGAAAATTTTATAGTCTCCCATTTTATTATTTATTTTTTTAAATTCAAGTTAACGGGGTTATTTTTACTAATATTTCTATCTATAGTTTATAATTTAGGTTTGATTGGATCCTTTAACAGGTCGTCCTAAACTTTATATACTAAGTTCAATTCTATGGTCATCTGGCTTAACTTTAGGGCTTACAGTTGTCCGACCCATTGTAAGATTAGAAAAATTACGCCCGCTTTAATCCGGGTTGAAGAGTTGCCATTAATGCAACAGCTTACGGCCAAACCCAGATTTGTGCAATGAAGACATCGCTCCTCCCACGATTACCTTCGAACCATTGACTTCACCCTTGTTACAACCTTCTCACCTATCACTTGATTCGACTAAGGATGAAGAAGGGACCCATTATGCTATCCAATGATATCCCTTTCGAAGGGGTTGGTATTTAGCTGGAGAATCCTAAGTTTCCCCTAATGGGTTGTTATGCAGGTCCGATTTATGATTATGGCTCGTATATTTGATTAAGTCCAATTTAGGGTAGTTAATTATTTTATATAATATAAGCTAAAACAACAAATAGAATCATAGCATCACTTATAATTAAGCACATGTACACAGCTAACTATCTAACAAGTATAACCAAGTATAATCTCAAGCATTCAAAATATAGTAACGTATTAATCTCAACTTACCTGAACTCCTCGTTTCCTCGCTCAAGGTCCCACTCGCTCGGGCCATCGCCGATTATTCTTATAACACAAACATGGTTTCAGTTTTTCATATAACTATTATAGGTTGGTTTTATCCTATAACGCTTATTGTTATCTTTTGTTTAGGATTTAATATACTTAATTATCTAGGTCTTAAGTCTTTTACAATTCTTCTTGAATCGTATTAAGTTCTGTTTCAATTTTCGTATCGATTTGTAAATTAGGTTTGTAACTCAGTTTTTAATTAGAGATTTATATATACACCCTAAGAAATCATTCCGACCCATAATATAAAATTAATCACATTATCTTCAAATATCGTAAATATCATTTTTAGTCTCTAACTAGTGTTCTAGTCCTTGCGGTACACCCGAATCTTAATTTGATTACTGAATTAACCTCCGTTATGAGAAAATATTACATTTTTCATATAATTACCCTAATTTAAGTTTCTTATCATATTTATTGTATATTACTATTATTATCATAATATCAATTTTTATTTTAATATCTTCTATTTATTATATTTTTAGTAATTGTGTATTATGTACTATTACTTATTATGTATATAATATACATCTAATATTTCTATCACTCTAATTACCACCTTCCAACATCAATTATCATTTCAAAATGTCTAAATTCATCTTAAATCAAATTTTACACCTAATTACCCTAATTTATAAAATTAACTTAAAATTTACTATTTTTCCCTATTACAATATAATTAGCCTAATAATTATATCTAACACCCTAAATGCTACAAGTATTATATTTTATCAGATTTCAACATCATAAAACATATAATTATTTACTAAATCAGTTAATTACTTAATTAACTCTAAATTACCCATTTTATGCCTCATTTTAAGGCTAAAAAATTATCTAAAATTCATTTTTGAAATTTTTTTAGAAAATTGGCTTCATATCACTATTCTATATCGTCTAAGTAGTCTACATAAAAATCTTGGGCTCAAAACTATATTCATAAGGTTATTTATTTCTAAACCAAAACATACTCGGTTTTGCATGATTTCTTAAGGACCATATATCACGGGACATATTTTTATCAAAATAATATTTTTCTTAAAAACTACATACAAAAATATTCTATAATAACAAAATTCATAATTTTATACGAATATTTACTATTTTTATAAAATTACACAAAATCGGGCTGGAAATCGAACTCACCGGTTTGAGTGGCCATGGGTGTGTCGGCCCACCTAGCGCTACCACCACCATGTGGTGGTGGTGGTAGTCCACTTCCAATTGCTCGTCGGGTTTAGGTTCTCCTTAAAAGCCCCAACTGCACAAAGTTTTTCTAATTTTTTGTAAAACCCTAATTTCCTCCCAATTTCACCTCTTTCTAATCTTATAAGGTTTCAAATTGATCAAATGAGCTTCTGAAAAATTTGGAATATTTATAGAGTTTTAGGGAAATTATTGTGTATTAATTTGATTAGACAATTGTCTTATCTTCTTCCAATTTACCTTTTTTATTGTTTTAATTTAATTGGCTAATTTTTTCTGACTTTTATTTATTTTTTCTTAATTAATTATGAATTTTATTTAATTATTTAGTATTATTTTCGCATATTTTACGTATTTATACTTATATGTAAATCCATATATAGTGCAAATAAATATTCCTAAATATTATTTAGGTCATTCTATAATGTTTAGTATGCGTATAATTTATCTCTAGCGATTCATTAATTATCAGACTGTATTTTACGCATTTTTAATAAATAACGAGTTATATACTTAAAATTTTATATTCTTTTATTTTATTGCTTATTTTCTTAAATTCAAACTTACGGGATCATTTTTACTAATATTTCTAACTTTACTTTATAATTTAGGCTCGATCGAATCCTTTAGCCAATCGAAATCTCGAGTAATTAGTTGTAGGGTTTACATGCAAGTTTCTAGAAAGCTCGAAAAGGAATAATGGGGAATAACAGGGAATAACGTATAAGGACAAACGTAAATGAAAAGGAAAACAAAACCCATGAATAGCTTTAGAGGATATGACGCACCAATGGAACTTCTAAGGACTTATACCATAATTCAATATGACATATGAATCGGTTTGGTGAGGTTACTTGCTACCTAGTCTTACTTAAAGATTAAGATAAGAGTGAGATGAATATAAACAATGTAGTGTTTACGAGAGAGAAATGTCAAACGTATTGATGTTCAATCTTGTTATTTACAGCTATAAGTACAAGGGGTATTTATACTTGAGAATTTAGGGTAACATGCCCAAAAAGAAAAGACAAAAAGAGCTTTACTCTAAAGAAGTAATGTATAAGAATGCAAAAAGGTAAAATCAATATTTCAGGAAATAAATGATTAGTGTAATGAATTCTATACATGATTTTGTACACATGGTGATACTATAGTGGTGAAGCCATTGGAAGATGCGGACCAAAGTACGATCAACTGGCTTGTCTAAGCAGGGGTAGCTTAGTTAGTCTAAACCCTCTCTCTTAACATATCGGCAATGGTGATGTCAAGTAGGTAATTGGTTAAGCATAAGTAAGAGTAAGGATTGGCTATTGTCTCGGCCTTCTGCTTTTCAGCATACTATCTGCGAGAAATGAAGAGTCATTTGGCTTGGCATATAGAACGAGTCAGCAAGGAGATATTTGGCCTTAGTAGGAGCTAGCTGGAGTAGGAGAATTCGCTGTACCAAGCCTTCCAGTTCTTGAGCTCGGCTGCGGGTTAATGGTCTAATATCTTGATTCCCATCAATTATGTGCACAAGTATAATTTCTTATAATTCTTTTTTTTTTCCTTCTCTTATGTTCAGGCATATATTATTATAGGAATTATTTGGGGAATTTTTGTTTAAGGCAATAGCTTGGTATGCATGCTTACATGAATTGGTAAAGTAAAATATGAAACAAAAATTAACTGCCGTAGCTAACAGTCTTCAACATTTATTGTCAAACAAACGTAACTTCATTGTATATGAAATTAGTATACAATGAACAAAAACTGACTTCCGTAAGATAATACAGACACACTCCTACATTTTGTTCCTACCCTTTTCTAATGATCTATTACAAGATCCAAGTATACTGGGTGTGTCATAGACCAACATCATATTACATTTTTAGCTTACTTTCTTACAATAAACCAAGTAATTAACATTATAAATACTACCATAAACCATGTAACCAATTAAGTTATTTTAAAGACTTTCTTCGATTGTTTCTTAGCTTGGAGTTTTTTTGTACAAGTTCATTACTTTAAGCTTTAGCTTTTCTAACCTAGCAATATTATCTTTGTTAAGTAAGCTAAGAATAACTTCCTCTACCTATTCCGAGAATTTGGGATTGATCCATTTGTGGAAGTTACATCCTCAATCCTTTTACGTTGGGCATGTAATAAACCTTTTACTCGGGTCTTACGTGTCTACAAAGTCAACATATGAGCCTACATTCTATAATAACATTTCATAATACTCATAGGACTTAAGAATTTTGTCACATCTATAGTATTTAAACTCATTTCTCCATCTTCCCTTCTCAATAAATTTTCCCGACTCTCTATCATAGATCTCGACATTCAAATCTCCATGTTCTTTACTAAATAGGTGTGAGAATGGGTTAGTCTGGGATTAAGATTTGGCTTCAAATAGATTCTTTCTTTTTTTTAGAGATACATACAAAGGCGATTAAAGATGAAGTCATTCTTTCAAGGGTATTTGTGGCAATGAAAAAATCATTTTCACACTTTGATATTCATGGTGATGACGAGCTTATGGTTTTTTAGGGATGAAATCATTTTCTTTGAAGGTGTTAGTGGGTTTTAGTTTGAACAAAGTGGTAGAGGTCAATTTGATTTAGTTTAGGATAAGGATTTTAGTCTGCTGAAAATGGAGTTTTTTAATAAACTTATCCAAACCATCTTTTGTCCAGTGGTTGCCTATTGTGGTGTAAAATTTATAAAAAGAAAAAAAGAAGAAAGCTACGTAAGATTATTTGGATGAGAAAGCAAGAGTTGTCTTAGTTTGTCAACAAATGGAAACATAGAGGACTTAAATAGAAAAAAGAAAATGTTTTAGACTTAAACAAAAAAAGGTAAAAAAAGGTTAAGGCCTAATTTTGTACTTTTTCCTTTTCAATTTGAATCCAAAATGTCATCTTCTTTATAACTTGACTTAAACATAATGGTTTCATCCGTAAGCTTTAAAGTTTCCATTATCATTTATTTTTTAATCTAGCTTAAATTTTAGTCCTTGCCAATTTTGTGTGGTTTTCTATAGTAACGTGACATTACTAAAATGTCATGGTAAATTGCATTCCATTTAGTAAATCATACTATGAATGATAAAATAAAAGCTATTAATAGCTTTGTTTTTATCTGACTTCAATAAATCATGCCCATTAATAATAGAAATAAAACTATTAATAGCTTTTATTTTTCCATTTATTGTTGCGGTGGTTAATTTTGATTGGCTAAATAGTGTGTATGTAAGGCAGTTAAGTCAGTTAGGTGGTTGTACTGCTATAAATAGCATAATAGTCTTGTACATGTGTGTTTAGTGGTAAAAAGAGTGAGTGACATCATAGTACGATGCATTTTTGTAAGAATGCAATCAGTGAAAAGTGAAAGCGAAGCGAATGTACACATATGACAAATGGTGCATTCAGATGTGTATTATATTTGGTTTTTAAGAAGTATTAGACATATTTAATAATGGATTGCAATAGTTGGGTGACTCTCTTACTAAGGCTCAATGGACAATCTATCACGAATTGAACAAGGAAGATTGCAAAGCATTCTTCTACATTCATCAATGTGTAGATTCCTCGAACTTTGAGAGGATAACTACCACTAAAACAGCTAAAGAGGCTTGGGATACCCTTGAAAAGTGTTATAAAGTATGGATCGATTGAAGAAGGTTAGGTTGTAGACATTGAGGAGATAGTATGAATCACTTTGAATGGATTTTAAAGAAAGTATTAATGAATATTGTACAAATGTAGTGTCATTGTTGAACTAAATGAAATCTAATATGGAGCTCATGACTGAAGTGATGTTAATTAAGAAGAATCTTTGAATCTTAACCCTAAGATTTGATTATGTTGTAGTGGCTATTGAAGAATCTAAGAACCTTTCTAACTTGAAACTAGAAAACCAGCGTATGAGCAAAGAATGAATGGAAGAGGTTTGGATAAAATAGTTGATCAAGCCTTACAAGCCTAAACAAAGAAAGTTAATTTTAATACATCAAGAAACAAAAGAGGTCATGGTAGAGGAAGAATTTATAACAATCAAACATGAGAACGGGATAATTCAAGCAGTCTAGATCAAGGTAGCGTTGATAGTGATTCTAATAATCAAAGACGAGGTCGTGTATGTAGTAGAGATGATAAAAGAAATATTCAATGCTATAATTGTCAAAAGTATGGCCACCTTGTTGATGGACGTAAGATTCAAAAGTTGGTTCAAAAGAATCATAAAGAGGTTATTGGATATATACTTAAGAAGATGAAGAAGAAATTGATTGTGTGCTTTTGATAGTAACCACAGTACATAACATTACTACGGCCAATTCTTAGTACTTAGACACAAGGTAATCCAATCACATGTCGAGTTATAGAGAGTGGTTCATAGAACTTGATGAAAGCATTAAAAGTAAGGTTAAATTTGCTTATAACAGTGAGATAATAGTTGAAGGACTTGGGAAGATTCTTATCCAATAAAAGAATGGAGAATATTCATATATTTCTAAAGTGTTGCATGTCCCTAAAATGAAAAATAATTTGTTGAAAGTGGGGCAATTATTGGAAAAAGGATATAAAATGGACTTATAAGATAAAATCTTGGTGGTATAGGATAAAAAAGGCAGATTGGTATTGAAGTCCCCTCTTACAAAGAATAGAACTTTCAAAATTGACATATAGACAAGTCTATATATGAATTACTCGAGAAAGGGTATGTGAGGGAGAGCCTCAGTCCATATGCTGTATTAGCACTCTTTGTGCCTAAAAGGGATGGAACATGGCGCATATACGTAGACAATAGAGCTATGAACAAGATCAAGGTTAATTACAGATATCCCATTCCTAGATTAGATGATACGTTAGATGAACTGAGTGGAGCTAGAGTCTTTAGTAAGATTAATTTGAAGTTCGGCTACCATCAGATTCAAAGGAGGATAAGAGACAAGTAGAAAACTGCATATAAAACTTGGCATGAAATCAACGAGTGAATGGTTATGCTTTTTAGCCTGTCAAATACTTCGAGTACTTTCATGCGATTAATGAATTGTGTATTGAGAAATTTGATTGGGAAGTGTATTGTAGTGTACTTTAATGACATTCTTGTATACAACACCGGCAAGCCGAGTCATTGTGAAAATTTCCATTCCATGCTAAATGTGCTTTAAGTCGACAAGTTATTCAACAACTTAATTAAATGAAGTTTTTGCTAGGAAGTAGTGGTATTTTGGGTTATGTAATTGGTGGAGACGGATTATGAGTTGACGAGAAGAAGGTCCGAGCTATTGTCGAGTGGCAAACTCTAACCACTTGTGCCGAGGTGAGAAGTTTCTACAGATTAGCATCCTTTTATCAAAGATTCATAAGAAATTTCAGTACCATTGTTGCACCCCTTATTAAGCTAACAAAGAAGAATATTGAGTTTAAATGGGAAGAGAGAGAGGAGGGGAGTTTTGATGAAGTAAAGACAATATTAACTTCTACACCTATGTTAGCCTTACCTGATTTTGAGAAGATATTTAAGCTAAAGTGTGATACGTCAAGCATTAGCATAGGTATTGTCTTAATGCAAGAAAACCGACCAATTGCCTATCATAGCAAGAAGCTTAAAGGATCTCAATTGAACTACTTAATATATGATAGAGAACTCCTATCCTTTATTCGAGCACTATAAGTGTGGTAACATTATCTATTGCTAAGAGAGTTTGTTATTTACACGGATCATGAATCCTTGAGGCACCTCAGAAGTTAGACCAAACTGTTGAAGAGACAAGTACGGTGGGTTGAACTCCTAGAAGGCTTTAGCTTTGTGATAAAGTGCAAATAAGGCAAGAACAACATCATTGCCAATGCTCTATCAAGAAGACATGCCCTTTTGATTGAGCTATAAACCAAATTATTGAGATTTGCAAGTATCAAAGAATGGACCTTAGAGACCTACATTAAGAACCTATATTTGGAAGCTATGCTGACGGGAGAACAATAGATGAGTATCATGTAGAAGATGGTTATCTATTACGCGGTGGAAAGTTATGTGTGCCGACTTGTTCCTTAAGGGAGCTACTTATTAGGGAATCTCATTCTGGTGGACTTTCCGGACATTTTATGGAGAAAAGGACATATAAGTTATTAAAAGGGCAGTTCTTCTAGTTGAGAATGAAATGAGACGTACAACGAGTTCTTGAGAGTTGTGCTACTTGTAAGAGGGCCAAATGTCATGTCGAGCTGAGTAAGAGAAAGCAATGCTGTTTCCTACCTCGACTTAATCTTGGATTGAGTTGAGCATAGACTTTGTTCTCAAATTACCTAAAATAGCCCGAGGCAAAGATTTTGTGATGGTTATCGTTGATAGATTTAGTAAGATGGCACACTTTGTACCTTGCTCTAAAACTAACAATGCTTTGGCTATTGCTTGTCTCTTTTTGTAAGAAATTGTTCATTTAAATGATATGTCGAAGAGTGTAGTTTTAGACAAAGATCAGAAGTTCCTAAGTCATTTTTGGAGAACTCTATGACATCAGATGGGGATTAAACTACCATTCGGCACTTCCGTCATCCTTAAACTGATGGCTAAATAGAAGTGGTCAACTGTACTTTGGGATCACTACTCTAAGCTGTAGTAGAAAAGAACTTAACCGATTGGGATGTCTATTTGCCCGTTATAGAATTCACTTACAACCAAACAATGTATAAGACCACCAAGCAGACCCCCATTCGAAGTTGTCTATGGCTTTAATCTTGAGCTGTCTCTTGATCATACCCCTATACCTATGCTTAAGCAAAAAGACCTTAATGTAAGAGCTCGAGCCTAGTCCCTATAGTATATCTATGAGAAAGTTACTCAGTAGATTAACCAAGTTGCCAAGAAAATGTGAGAAAGAGTCAAGGGAAGGAAGTTAGTATAGTTTCAACTCGGAGACCTAGCATGGTTACACTTGAGTAAAGAGAGGTTCCTAAGTAAGAGAAAGAATAAGTTTTCCAGAAGATCAACGACGGTGCCTACAAATTGGAACTACTCGAAGATTATGGAGTTTCTAACACTTTCAACATTGTCGACCTCGGTCCCTATTACCTAAAGGGAGAATTGGGCCAAGATTAGTTGACTTTGATCCCAAATCCAAATCAACTAGGGCGGAATGATAAGAATCGGACTACTGGACCTTTGACCTATAATTGAGCTTGAGGCCTAGAAAGATTAACAAGACAAAACCTTTTGATCTAGTTGACTCCTATAAAGGCGAAATTGATCCTCGTTGCCAATCAACTCCTTATGCCATGTCGACTGAACAAATGCCTTGTTAACAGCCCAACCTCTTACTCAATTGCTTGGCTATGACTACGTCAACCCCCAACTCGGCAACATTGGTGCCGAGAAGCCGAGAGCCTAACAAATATTTGCAGCTACTTCTTTTAGGATGGATCTAAGTATAACAAGCACCCTTGCTCGACACCTCTTGCTTGGTCATCCATTACAATCGTACCATTTTGTCTATTTCTACCAAAAGTATTCCCTATGTGTTGTTGCCATGAACTTCAAATCTAAATGAAGGAATTTGCTACGCTAATCATTGTTTTCCTTGAAATTTCATTTTTACCCTTTTGTATTCCTTATGTATTGCTTCTTTTGAATATTACCCTTTTTGTCTTTTTCCATTTTAAGTAAGTTGCCCTAATTTCTCATATATAAATACCCATTGTACATAGAGCCGCAAGGTATTATTATCATCTTATCATCAATATGCTTATTGCGAACATGGATTCCTTAGGTTATTTACTTACTTCACTTTTATCTTAACCCTTAAATAAGATTAAGTGGCGAGTAATCTCACCGAACCACCTCATGCGTTATATTAAGCTGTGCTATAAGTCATTAAAAGTTCCATTGGTGTGTCATATTTTGTGAAACTATTCATAGGTTTGCTTAATTACCTTTTCTAGTTGTTGCACTACTTTTCATCTCATTTTTCAAGCTTTTTGCAAGCTTGAACTCACCTTTATGATGGACCTTGTCTGTTCTTGGTCTCGGTTCACATTGCCCTATGTGAAACACTAAAGGGTATTTGGAAACTTATGTTTTTATTACATTTCTAATGAGAAGAGGAAGAAATTAAATGATAAAAGCAAGAGATTTGTATTACTTGGTTATTGTAAGCCATAAATATAAGCCATGTAATTATAAAATCGAACTTAGTACATAAAGTTTAGAGTGATTGACTAAAGGATTCAATCGAACTCAATTTATAAAACAGAGTTAGAAATATTAGTAAAAGTGATCTCGTAAATTTAAATTTAATAAAATAAGTAATAAAATGATAAAATATAAAATTTTCAAATTTTAAGTATATTACTTGTTATTTATCGAATATACGTAAAATACATTCGAATTATTAATGAATTGCTAAAGATAAATTATATGCATACTAAAAATCATAAAATAACCTAAATAATACTTAGAAGCGTTTACTTGTACTCTGCATGTATTTATGCGTTGGTAAAAATATACGAAATACTTAAATTGTCTAACATTTGCTAAATAATTAAAGAAAATTATAAAAAAATAAAGAAAAATAACAAAAATCAAGGAAGTAGGGAACAATCAAGATTAAGGTTGTGGTAGTAGGGGGGAAAAATAAAAAAATTGACCAATTAAATTCAAGCACTTAAAAAGACAAAATAAAAGAAAATATAGGCATTGTCTTCTCTAATTAATGCATAAGAATTATGTTATAACTCTATAAATAACCAAAAAATTACAGGAGCTTATTTGGTTTATTTGAAGTTGAAAACAATTGGAGAGCATCAAAATTTAGAAGAAAATTAAGGTTTTGAAAAAAATTACACAAATTGGTTCCAGGTGGTAGTGATGGTTCAGCTCCAGTAAGAGTAAGTAAACCGAACCCATACATCACCACCACCTGGAATTGAACCACCACCCCACTCTAAACTCCACATTTAGGCCAGCTGACAAGCCCTAGACCGGTTTTAGTGGATATAATTTCAATAACCAAGTGAGTCCAATTTTCCAACCAATTTTTCAAAAATTATTCATTTATTCCCAAAAATTATGAATTTTGTTATTTTGATGTTTTATTATATATAGATTTAGGAAAATATAGTGATAGGAAAATATAGTGATTAAGTTTAATTACATCTATAAATATAGGGTGTTTAAGAAATTATGCTTAATCAAGCATGTTTCAAATTAAAAATAAATAAGCTTAAGAGTGTAATTTTGGACTCTAATTTTTTCTTTAGACTACCTAAGTGATATAGAACAGTACTATGAAACCATTTTTTAAAATTAATTTTTGAAAATTTTAAGTAATTTTTTAGCCTTGAAATGATGAGAAAAAAGTAAGTAATTTTAGGCTAATTAAGTAATTAAATAACTAATTACTAGTTTAAAGGGTATTAAATGTTTAAGGATGTTAATTTCTAATGTGATAACGTAATCATAACGGTTGGAGTATTAAATGCAATTATTATGGGAATTATGTAATAAATGTAGATTATTTGATAAATGTACAATTGGAATTATGATAATTATAAAATATAAAATTAAATTGAAAAATATAATGATAATATTAATATGTATTAAATCTGGTATAAAACTTAATTTTAGATAATTATATGAAAAATATAAAATTTTCTTACATCAGGAATAAACCTAGTACACTAATTAAGATTGGAGTATATTAAGTGGGTTATAATACCGAATTAAGACCTAACATGATATTAAGATATTCGAGCTTAATGTGATTAATTTCATATTAAGGTTTGAAACGTATTTTAGGATTTACTCGTAGTTAGAATCGATTTAGAGCTTAAATCGAAATCAGATTTGGAAATCGAACCTCAAACTAATGTAGAATGAATCGTTAGTAAATAATAGGTATAAGAGAAGAATTGAATTAAATCAAAACTTAGAATATGTATTATTAAAGTATAATTACTAAAAAGTGTATTTATATTATTGGATACATGGAAGCAAGTCAACGAGCAACTAATTGAGCGAACGACCGAGGATTTCAGGTAAGTTGGGTTTAATATTTCACCGTATTTTTTAATGCTATTTTAGAATATTCAAAGACTTAAGATTGTATAAGATTGTGATTATAAGTAGTTTTATGCATGTGCTTGCATATATGATTTCGTGTTGAAATCTGTATTGTGGTTGATGACTGTTATGGGTGGATTGGTATAAAATTGTCTAAACACCCTAAATCGAACCTAATCCTAATTAACCTTAATACCCTAATTTGTCATGCACTATAACCCTTTAGATGATCATTAAGATTCTCCAACCAAATATCAATACCTTCAAAAAAGATAACGCTAGATAGCATAATGGTATTTTCTTCATCCTTAACCAAATTAAGTGATAGGAGAGAAGGTCGTGGTAAGGATGAGGGTATTGGTTCGAAGGATAGTCTTAGGGGGAAAGGTATCTCCATTTCACAAACCCGATTTAGTTATGAGCAGTTGCATTAATGGAAACTCCTCAACCTAGATTGGAGCGGGTGAAATTACTCTGATTTCACAACAGATGGACTACGTTGTGTGATGACACTTGCTTATTGCATTTCATGTAAATGATTGCTTGATAACTCTGATTGTGCTTATATACATTCATAAGTCTCCAATCAAACTTATTAAGTTGTAGTCGTTCATACTTATATAGACTCTTTTGTAGGTTTTGACTTTTGGTTTGCAATGGCGTGATACAATTACTCGGAGGTTAGTTCTTTTTTGAAGTTATAGGGAGTAAGGATCAATTGGCCCAATGATCGAGTTTTTGTTTAAGGTCTTACTAATATCTTTAGGATGAAGAAGTGATATATGATATGTAAATTAAATAACTGTTGTATTACGTAGAATCTCCTAGGAATTCTATAATAATGTGAATGTAACTATATATACATGACTTAAGGTTTTAATCTTTATCGTAAATTTTAGTTAAAGTCTTAATCAAACTGTTTACTTCAAAATAATGAGTTATCTACACCTTGTGTAGATCATATCTATGATAGGCAATGTGAGGCCAATTACTATCATAGGTTGGCTTATACGACGGAACTGTTGTGGCTCTGTGACTTTGGAGCGTAACGGTTATCATCCAACCAACGCATATAAGCTACATAATTTAGATATAAAGATTGTAGTAATTAGTTGAGGTGTTGTGTTTGATGAAACATAAGGTTGTTATTGGGAGAAAATAGACTTAGTACAAGTAAAAAATGTGCATTTATTAAATGAGGACAATGGTGATAGCATAGGAGATGAAAGTAATGATTATCTACAACAGCATTTAGATGTAAATAAATAGCAGTAGCATTATAGTGAGATGATATCTTAGAAGGAGTATTAGACACCAAGATACTTATGTGATTAAGAAGTTTTTCCCGATAATACTATTACTGAAGAAGGTGATTTGGTGCATGTGACATTATTTGCAAATATAGAATCTATAACTTTTGACCAGGAAATGGGTGATTTAAGATGGATTGTTGCAATGGAAGAAGAATTACAAGCTCTTCGAGCTTGGAATAAGAGAATTGATGCCTTCTTGATGCAATAAGGGTTTGGAAAGTGCAGTAGCGGGTATGGAGTTTATGAAAAAAGGAACATAAATAATCTAATGATTGTATGCTTATATGTAGATGACTTACTAGCCATTGGCAGCAATGAGTGTGACATTTCAAAGTCACTATGAAAGCAAAGTTTGAGATGTTTGATTTAGTGGATTGTCTTATTTTCTTAGGTTGGAGTTTACTAAGGTTAAGGAAGGCCTACTGTTACACTAAATGAAGTATGCAAAAGACATTTAAGAAGGTTTAACATGATGGATTATAATGAGGTCTCCACTTTAGTTGATATTAGCGTTAAGTTAAGGAAGGATGATAATGAGAAATTGGTTGAACCTTATTCAAGCAAATATTGGGTTCTTTGAGATATCTTTGTAATAGTAAACCAAATATTGCAATGGAATAGGTGTTTTAAGTAGGTTTATGGAGAGTCTAAGAGTATTTGCTAAAAGAGCTCTATAATAAATTAAGGGGACAATAGATTATGGCTTATTATTTCAAAAGTATGAAGTAATAGTAGGGAAAGTGAATAAGTTAGTAAAATACTTTGACTGTGATTGGTGTGGGGACAAGACTGATAAGAAGTGCACAACAAGCTACCTATTTTAATGTAGTAGCTCTTCATTCCCATGGAGTTCTTAGAAATAAGAAATCGTTGCTATTTCCTCATGTGAGGTAGAGTATGTTGCTGCATAAACTACTGCTTGTAAGGCCATATGGTAGCAAGCATTGATAGATCATATGAGAAAAAGAGTGACATGTCCAATGGTGTTAAAGATAGACAATAAATATGCAATTAATCTATTACATCATTCTATTGCACATGGGAAAAGTAAACATAATGAAATTGGATTTTGTTTCTATGAGATCAAGTTGGTAAAAACAAGTTATCATTGGAATATTGTAGAACTAAGGAGCAGCTGGGTGATATACTAACTAAACAATTGAGTTTAGATAGATTTGAAAGTTTATGGTTTATGCATAGACTTGTTGAGAGCCAATCAACATTAAGGGGGTACGTTATGTGAGTAGTTAAATCGATTAGGAAGCTATACTACTATTAATAGCGGAGTAGTCTTATGTGTGTGTGATAAATGATAAAAAGAGAGAGTGGCATTATAGTATGCAATGCATTGTATGAGAGTGCAGTGATTTTACACATATAACAAACATTTAATAAATAAGAATTTCCACATACATATTGTTCTGTGTTTCTTGATTTATACTTCTATTGAATTACTATCCGTCGAGTTTAACTTTTTGGTTTTCTATTTAAAATTGATTTCTCATTTCTTGATTAATACTAAACCCTAACTCATTTAATATTAATCTTCGACTAAAAAAATTGAGAACTTCTGGTTTTTTATTGAAAATTATTTTTGGAGTCGCCATCCGACCGGAGTTGGGAAAAGAAAAAGAACCTGTAACCAATTGGGTGGATTAGTTACGATTTAGCTACCGGTCTTTGATTTTAATTTTAATAAAGAATCAAAGAGTTCCGAATTCGGGGGCTAACCTATTAAACCCTTAACTGGTACCACTATCTATTTACCGAAATTATGATTATTCTTCTAATATTTAAATAAATAAATAAATGAATAAAATAAAAAAAAACTAAGTTTCTACATATTTTATCGTCACCCCAAAGGTGTTTACGTACCCGCTAGCCGGGATCAGACGATCGTAGTTCTTTCCGAAAACTTTAATGTGTTGATTCTTTTTATAAAAAATGATTAGTTAAATTTACGTTTTTATTAACCATTTTATTTTTATTAATAAAAATCCTTAGAAGCCTAATTTTTATTCCTAACATTATATATAAAAAAACCTAAAAACCTAATTTTTGAAAAGTGCCAAATTAAAATTTTTATTTAAAAATAACTAAGTGATAATTTTTTCTTTATTTTCAAGAAAAACCCTAGAGATTTTATGAAATTTGTAATATTCTACATGATAAAGATTTTATATAGAAAAGATGCTTAAAACATAAAAAAAAAAAAGAAATAAACAAACAAACAAAAATTTCTAATCATAGAAAAAATGCCTTAATCATTGAAAAGATATCTAAACTATGAAGAAGATTTTTAAACCATAGAAAAACAATCTAAATGATAGAAAAGATGTCTGAATCATAGAAAAGATGCGTGCAGTGTGAAGTTGCAGCAGTAATGGTGGATGAAGAAGACTGATTTCTTTCTTTTTTTTTTTTTTTTTTCGAGTCCCCTATATTGGTGCCTGCTACGACTCGAACCCGTGACCTCCAACTAAATCCACCGAAGTGCTCCGCTACTTATCCGTTAGGCTGTTAGTCTGCGTCTTGACATTCATTTTAATTAAATTATATCCAAACTATTTGAATCCCTAAACTAAAATTTTTAACTAAACTAAAACTAAAACTAACACTAAAACTAATTATTCCTAATATAAATTATTTCCTAAAAATCTACGAAAATTTTATGATTTTTCCTTTTCTTATTTTTTTTAGTATTTTCATTATTTGTTAATTTTTATTAATTTTTTGTTATTTTGTTTTTTATTATTATTTTTTTCAATTAGGACCCTTTTTGTAAAAATAAAAAATTAAGACTATAAAATGGCAAAAATTAAGTGTCTACACTATCCAATATTTATAAAATGATTTACTAAAATCGAATATAATCCACTATAGCATTCCCAATTTAATAATTAATTAGTATCTTAAATAAAATAATATAAGAAAAAAAACTTTGCAGCATTTTCTTCATTTTTTGATAATATTTTCTTTTTTCTATTGATAGAGAATACAAACTTCAAAAATGGAAATTTCAAAATGTGGGAGATGTTAAAGTTTAGACATTATTATGACCCCTAGGATTGGATGATGCTAGGATCTTTGTCATTCCAAAGAAAAGTGGTTTATCTTAAGTCCAATAAAAAGTTAATCAATTATTTATATGGCTAAAGAACCAAAGCAATCACTTCTATATCTACATAAGATCATCATGCATCTTAGATGCAATTCTTATTTTATTAGATTTTGGAATGTATCTCTAGCTAAAGGAGTTTTCAAATTTGAGCTGTGAGGGAAGCTGTCCTTAAGTTATATTGAACCCTTCAAAGTAATAGAAAAGAATGGAAGTGTAGCATACAGGTTGGAGCTTCCTCCCAAGTTATAGGGCACCCATAACATCTTCCATGTATCCATGTTGAGAATGTTCAAACCCAACCTGGAACAACATACAAAATAACATCGAGTATAGGTAGTAGATGTAGAGACCCTAGAGTTGTAACCGAACTTACCGGTAATAGAGTGACCCATAAGGATTGTGAACACTAAGGTTCAAGAGCTAAGGAGAAACTAAGGTTCAAGAGTTGTGGAGAAAGATGATAATGTAAAAGTTCAATAAGCAAGTCACTTAGAAAGGGAAGCAACTTGGGAGCTAGAAGAGGAGATGAGAAGGAAGTATCCGGAGTTGTTTCGAGAATAAGGTATGTAATTCCTTAACTTTCAAGGAAGAAAGTTTTTGCCGGGGTAGAGGGTTGGGGAAGGGGAGTTTTAAAAACCAAATTAAAATAAAAGACAAAGTATATAAAATTTAAAAGAATTAATTAAAATTGGGAATTTTATACTAAGGACCATATTGGTATTACGAGTTGTAAGTAGAGGTATTATTGATATAGGAAAAGATTGTACGAGCTTTAGTATAAAAGTCATACCTAGGTTTAGGAAAACCCTCTTTTCCCGTATTTTCACCCCTCTTATGCTATTGTGCTAAGGTTTTCTACACGTGTTGCAAACCAAGAAGGGATTAATACGTTTTAGCAATCATTAATCAACGGTAAGTCTCTAAAAACATCTTTTCTTAGTGAGTTTTTATCAAAGCATGTTGAGAAATTCGTTTTTTGGCTAAGGCAGTATAGGAAAATGAATTTAAGGGTTCTAACGGGAGGGTTACATTGAATCTTTGATAGTGTAAGAGCAACTAAAGGTAGATTACTATAAGGTAAGTTGGTTTATGTTGTTGTTATTGAGTTTCTATTGAAACATCTTAAGGAATTTTGTTTTTCCCCATAGGGCGGTAGGAAAAACAACCTTAAGGCAACCCTACGTGTATCCTATGGTACTTGTGTGGTGGTGAATGTGCTAGAATTGTATTGTAATAGGTATGTTTCTGTTCTTATGTTCCTTGTTTGTTGCATTTCCTAGGGTTGCATTTGATTTTATGGTTTGGATGAGAAGTTGATTATAGGGGTGACTTCTCTTGGGTTTTAGATTAGTGTAGTGATGTAATTCTGTTAAGGCTTCGATTTGGAAGTGTCGGTTTTCAAACCGATGAAGGGTAGGGCAATGCATAGGGGATCTACGCATTGCTGTAATTTGTAGAATTATACAGATTGTAGCAGGCATCTAGATGCCAAGGTCAAAACCATGCTCTTTCGATCATGGCATCTAGATGCTAGTCAAGCTAATATCCAAACGCCCAACCCCTTTTTCTTGTAACAATGTTCCTTTGTGGTTTTCGGGGTCTTTTTGATGTTGTTTATCAATCATAAACCCTTTCCTAAACCTTTCTAAACACGAATCATCACTCGAACTAGTTTGCAAATCGATTTAATTTCTTAGTGATCTTAGGTTTCATTTAAAGTTCTTAAGAAAACTTAAGTCGGTTGAGTTGTTATGTTATTAATATCATTGGTTGGTTAAGATTCTAAGCGAGTATGGTGTTTCTCTTGCAAGCAAGTTATGAGGCATTTGTGTCAAATCCTAAGTAATTGCTACAATCAGGTACAAGGTTTTTGTGCATTGGTTGTATATTCTTAGTATTAAGGAAATAAATGAACTTAATGAAAACTCAACTTAAATAAGTATGCTACTTGTATTTAGTTATGCCAAAAGGATTAAGAAGACTAGACCTTAGGGTGACACCTCAATAATCCTTACGCAATGGTGTCTCAATTGGAGTCATGCTTAAAAATGATCCTTGTAGATTTAGATTGTTATATAGAGACATGGTTCTTGGTTACTAAGGTGCTTGGGAGGACTTAACATCGGTATCTATATGTATTATATCTACTGTGTGTTGGAGTTATGAGTTACTCTAAGTTTCGGAAAACTGTATTGTTTAATGGACGTAAACAATGATAATAGACTGTGGTTGCTACATTTGGTTTATTATTTTAGTTAATGTGTATGTGTCTGTGCATTACTGTATGATCATGTGCCTATGGTTGATACCCTGTATTGTGCTTTTGCTCACCCCTTAGATTTTCATTTTTTTTAAATGCAAGTTGAGGAATGGGTGAATATGAGGACTATTGCAATGATTTTAGGTACTATGGCAAGGATGTAGATTTCTATGATTATTATTATTATGATTACGGTGATGCATCTGTGTAATTAGAATATAGTCATGAGTTTGATGGAAGAGTTATCAAATTTTACTTATGTTTTTATGTTATAACTTAGGCCATAAGAAGTCATCTAAGACTTCTTTGGTTAGTGTCACTAGAGGTAGTATGCTGTCAAGAATTGAGTTTATGTTTATGTGTTGTTGAGTTTGCTTTTAGTCTTTTGAGACTATATATTGTTATCAAATTATGTTACATCCATTTCCTTTGAATAAAGTAAAGTGAAGTTGTGATCCTATGCATATGTTGCTGGATTAAGGGTGTTATAAGACATCCCCGGAAAGTGTTGTATGAAGTCAATACAAGTAATAGGTGATTTAATGAAGCTAAGATGATGTTAATATGATGATTTTAGAGACTTTACGTGTTAGTAGGTCATAGGGACATGTGATAAATATGACTTATATTTTGATACCAATCGATTAATTAGCTATTAGGTCATACACAGTCATACCAATACTTGTAGTGATGTCGAGTTGCCTTTTCATATAACTACCACTTGCAAAGATACTGCCATCCAAATTCTACTATTAATGCTGTTACGGCATTCTCTTTAAATTCCTCCCATGGACTCCCGCCTTGTGTTTCCAATCTGATGCCTTTATTAAGTCCAAATGCATTAAAATTCCACGTTCCCATTACTCGTAACAGAAATTATTTTGCAGAAAATCCAGTTGCAAAAATGCAATCGTAGAACTACACGGCATGCTCACTGTGGTATCAATTTTTATGGTAATATGGATGACTATATCGAATTTAGCTACAAATCATAATAAAAATACAAAAGCTATGACATAAGAAAGAAACTCGACAAGGAGGCAAAATACTAAAGTTTATCCGAAACATATTGTAGTATATAAAACCACAAAATGTAGGAGTTTTTTAATAATTGAGCAGCAACGAGTAAACGAGGGTTTTTTTTTTTTTAATTTAAAAAATAAAAGGAAATTGGAATAATGATGAACGTGACCTACATATATATATATATATATATATATATATATATGATTTCATTATATGAACTCGGGCATTACAATTTTTGAAGCTGCATTTACAAGATAATTGATAAAATCTCAAAATATTCCAAAGTTTTCCCGAAACGTCTATCGGTGCAACAATGTCCTTCCTCTCCTTTTCTTCAGCTCCACACTCTAAAAGCGGTGGCAGGAACAGCCACAAGGCGGTTAGCACCACGAACCCCATTGTAAGCACCCTTGACACCACTACCGGCAATCGGCACCCCTTCTTTAGAGCTACCCTTTTGGCACTGATCTCGCATGTAGTACAAAAAAGCGTGTCACCACCCACATAGGCACTGCAGGAAGTGGAGCCCACCACCTCTTTCCTATTACCCGAATCGAGACGGACCGAACCGGAACATAAACGCTTGGCCTCAAAATGGTAGTTACCATGAGATTCCACCTCCTGCCCCAAAAATCCTGTAAAGAGGTGGCTAGGTACGGCTCATCCAATTGTGGCTCAAGCTTAACACCGATCGCTGCTGGAGCTCGAGCTCGAGCCACGGCTCCAACCAAAGCTAGGCACATTTCAAGGCCGACATACACGTGAATAGTATAAACCAATATCAAAATAAACCTATTAACTTTCTCTTTCCTCTCGTACAAGGGCAAAAATGATGCAATTATCAGTCACTTGATGGCATAATTTAGAGGAGATTTAAGACCCTTTTTGGTATTTTCACTATGTACCTTGATAAGATTGGAATAAAGTGTGAGAGAGAGAGAGAGAGAGAGAGAGAGGAGGATTTGATGATAAAGGTCCTTTACCAAATGCAAAAAGGAGGAGCTTGAAGTTGGCAAGCCATGCTACAAAAAAGCCGGTGAGGCCACAAAAAGAGATGGTGGTTAGCGGCAAAGGAACGAGGAAGAAAAGGCCATTAACTGGAAGGATGGCGGCAAGGCGGGTGGTGCCAGAGGGGATGAATTTGGCAATAGTATGGCAATAACACAAGGATATGCTATCCTGTACTATACTCTTTTTGTTGGTGTTGTTAGGTTTAAAACTTTCTAGTTGATGATGCTCTGTTTCATACGCATGTGATATAAGTGATGGAAATGCGACATTTATTGGAATAATAAAAACTTGCCATATGATGCCATTAAGAGGGTAAGATGGTAATAATCAAATGAATAAGTTAAAACTGTGGTCGATGGATTTGTTTCTTGGGGAGATCGTATCTAAGAATCCCATTATGATAGAAGATTTAATTCTATTAAAATAATTTTTTCATATAATTTCTAATTTTTTACATGTTTTCCTTATTTACATATGATTTTTTTTTCTTTTCTTTTTTGTTTTTCATTGTTAGTATCCTTTCTTTTATATTAAACTAGGTATAAGCCTACCCAATATGCGGACACGAATCTAAATGCAATTATGTGTTATATTTAACTTTTTATTTATAAAATTTATTGTTTGTTTTCATAGATGAGTAAATTTTTTTAAAAATTTTAAAAAGTAAATGTGAAATGAAGTGAAAGTTTTATAAAATATTTTGTTTTATGAAGTGAAGTCACTTTAATAAGTGAGATTTTTTTATTTATAAAATGAACATGGAATTAAATAAAAAAAATGAAAACATGAAATGAAATTAAATTTCACTTTTTATTTATAAAATTTATTAGTTTGCTTCAAAAACTTGAACACTATCTCTTCTTTTTATTTTCTCCTTATAATTATGACTTGATATATTTTTCTTCCACTATTTCTTTTTTAATGCAACATTTACAAAACTTATGAAAGTGTATTACTAGTAAAAATAACAAAAGTAGCATTCTTTTTTTTTAATAAGGTACTTTCTTTCCATTTTTTTTTAAAGAAAACAATTTATCTAGTATTTTGAAGAGGTTTTATTTTTAAATAAGTTAAATGAAAAAAATACATTATTTTAAAAGGTAGATTTTCCTTTCCTTTCCTTTTTTTTAAAAGAAACAATTAACACTTGAAAAGGTTTTATTTTCAAATAAGTTAAATAGAAGCAGAAAAAGGTAAAGATGAAATGAAATGAGAGTTGATCTTTTTTTTTTATAAAATTTACCATTTGTTTTTATAAGTAGAATTTTGTTTTTAATTTTATACAGTAAACGTTGAATGAAATATAAATTTTATAAAACATTTTGTTTTATAAAGTAAAGTTAGAATGAAGTGAAAGTTTGTCTTTTCTATAAAATTTACTCTCTGCTTTCATAAGTGAGAAATTGTTGTCACTATTATGCCTTTTTTTTTCTTTTGAAATCATTTCTTTCTTAATGTAATACTTATGAAAACTTACGAGAGGGTATCTCTAGGGAAATAAAAAATAACATTCCTTTTAAAAAGGTTAGTCTTTTATTTTTCTCTTCTTTAAAAAATAAATAATTAATGCGGTATTGTGAGAAGATTTTATTTTTAGATAAATTAAACCGAAAATGTACTTTTTAGAAAGGTAGATTTTCTTTGTGTTTCCCTTTTATTAAAAAAAAAGAAACAATTAATGTATTATTTTGAAAATATTTATTCTTAAATAAGTTAAACTAAAATGAAAATAAAGTAAAAGTAAAGTTGTCATGAAAAAAGAAATTAATGAAATGAAACAAAATTTCATTTCATTTTATAAAGTAAAGATATTATTATAAGTGATGATTTTTTTTTACCGTTATTATTATGCTTTCTTTTTTAGGAAATTTCTATGGCCTCACCCACCTTTCTTATGGGACTATAGAAATTCAATCTTTTTCTTCTTTTTTTTTTTTCCTTCTAAAACCGTTTCTTTCTTAATGTAGCATTTATAGAAACTTTTGAAAGGGTATTTGTAGGGTATGTTATTTTGCTTCTAGTTTTATAAAGATTATAACTTTTCTACAAATACTATTCTTTGTGTATAAAAGCATATGTCTCCTAAGAAATGAAAATGAACAGGCAACAAAAACAACAAAAAATATTGTTAATAAAAGATACAAATAATAAAAGTATCTTAAAAAAGAATTACAACAAAATTGAAAAAAAAAATGATTAAGTTAAGAGTCATCTTATTAGTTTACTATACTTTGAACCTACATGGGCAATCCTCTTGCTACATTAAAAGATATCATTAACTTGGTTGCTTTTTATAAAGCATAGGGACACAAAAATGCAATATAAAAAAGGTCTACTAAATGCTTTTAAAGTTATATATTGCAAGTTTCATATCCATGCAATACATGGGTTTTGTATAATACAATCTACTAATAAAAGTTAAAGAAAAGTATTATATATTTGACGATATGTATATAATCATCAAGAACTTATTTAAAATATATATTAATTTAATATTTTAAAAAGCCTTTTATAGCGATAATTATATTTATAAATGTATAAAATATCTTATAACACAATAATGAAAAGTTTAAAGAAGAATTATTTAGTGAAATAATATTTCTTTAACTAAATGAGTATACTTAAAGAAAAAAGAGTGAACCGAAAAGGTATTGAGAAATTATTCTAAAATTAGATAGAAAATGACAAACATCTAAATAGCCTATACATAAATTATTATATAAATACTTACAAGACTCTAATAAAAAGTAACTCCCATTTGCTTTCTATTTAGAAAAAATATTGCATTTGCTTTATTGTCCAAATGTCATGTTTGGAAGAAGCTTTTTTTTATCACATTTATAAATTATCTACATAAAACGCTTCTATGTAACTTTTTTCTTATATCATGGAAGAAATAAAAGTTGACTTTTTTATTATAAAATTTATGATGTGCTTTGATAGGTGAGAATTTTATTTTTTAATTTGTATAAAGTACTTATGGAATGAAATGTTTATATTTTAAAGTAAAGTTAAAATGAAATATTTTTTTTTTTAAAAGTACATATTCTTTCTTAGTATAACACTTGTGAAAAGATATCTTTAGAAAAGTAAAAGCAACTTTCCTATTTTAAAAGGATAGTTTTGCTTTTTTCCCTTTTTTTTTAAAAGAGAAACAATTAATATGGTATTTTGAAGAGATTTTATCTTTTTCTTTTTTGGTTAGATAGGTAGGTAGGGAATTTTTTTTAATTTTATAAAATAAACATGAAATAAAACAAAAGTTTTGTAAAGTAATTTATATTTTGAAGTAAAATTTGAATGAAATAAAAAGTTTACTTTTTCATTATAAAATTTATTGTTTGCTTTGATAAGTGAAGGTTTTTTTTTTGTTTTTTTATAAAGTATACATGAAATGAAATGAATATAAGGTAAAGTTGGAATGAAATAAAAATAAATTTACTATATTCATTGATAGGAGAGGATTTTTTTTATTTTATAACAAATGATAACCAAAAGTTAATATTGAAAGATACTTAAAATATTGAAACATCTAAAAGGTGCTAAACAAATCTAAAGAGAGTTAATGGAAATATATATATATATATATATATTCTTAGTAGAAAAATAATGCATTTCTTTTATGGTTGACCCTGCATAAAGAAACGGATTCAAACTAATTCAACAAAATTTTACAATCTTATAAAATAGGATGACAGTAGTCAATGTATATATTTGGGTTTTTTAACCACTCTTGTGCTTGCTGTGAGTTGGAAACACAAATGACTTTGTTGTAACCCTTATTCCAAGCAAGGTGTAATCTTTCTCTAATCACATTAAGTTATGCTTCTAAAGGGGAAAGACCTACAACCTGTTTATGTAACGCCTAGAGAATAACATTATTGTGATCAAAATAAATGACTCCAATGCTAGAGGTGGAAGTAACATCTGAGAAAGCACCATTACATTCGATTCTTACCTAACCTTCCTTTGTTGTGATTTCAAGTAGATTTAAAGACTGTCTCTTCCATTTTTGTTTTTCCTTCCTATAAAAAACCTACCACTCATTTGCTTTGTGCTTGACTCGATTAATACATCCTTTGTCGGTAATGGGTTCCCTAAAGATAATGTTGTTTCGTTGTTTCCAGATACCTTTAAGACCTGCCAAAATGATGACATGCCTCAGTAGGTTAACTCTTGTCCAATCCATTCTTGATCGCTTATAGTTTACTATTACCTAAGTCCAAAAATCTTCAACAGTTGACAAACTAGTGGGAATTGAAATGCTTAAGGCCACCCATAATCTCCTAGACTAACTACAATTTAGATACACGTGCTGGACAATTTTAACTTCCTATTTATAGAAGGGACAAAGGTGTTGGCAAGGAAGTCCTCTTTTGAACATATTTTCTCTTATGGCTAATCTATTATGTAGGATTCTCCAAATAAGGAGTTAAATACTAAGGTATGTGGAAAGTTTCCATATCTATTTCCAAGACTTTGAGCTTTCATGGGGTTGGTCTTCTTTGTAAATTTGAAGGTAGGTTGATTTAGTGCTCAGTTCCCCATTCACCTTATGTAGTCATCTCTCAATGTCAGTTTTTGCTTTAAAATCACTAAGCACCAATGATCTAAGTACGTTATGGATCTGATTATCCAAATGATAGCCAATGACATCCTCCTTCCAACCAATATCTTTGTCCTAAACTTGACATAGAAGCAAGCTTTTATCATATTTGTTCAAAGGTCTATATATCCTCTCTTCGATCGATTTGTCTTCTACCTAAATGTCACTCCAAAACCTTGCTAATTGTCCATTCTTGACTTTAAAATGCAGTCTTTTCTCTACCCACTATAATCGATTAACCAATTCTGAATAGAAGGGTAAACCTTCTTTTTCCTACCATTTTGTTGCTGGAGTCTATACTTTTATGTGACAAGGGAGCTCTATAGAAGCTTTTCCTTTTGAGGTGCTAGGCTAAATTTATGAAGTTTGCTTTGTTCCTCCTATGAATGTCCATTAAGCTTAATCCTCCTGTTTCCTTTAGTTGCTTTAGCTTCATCCAATTGATTCAGTACATCTTTCTTTTATCTTGAGTGCTTCGCCGATGAAATCTCGATGAATTGGTTCATTTTTCCTAGTTAGCCCTTTCGACATAGGTATAACTTAGGACTAGTAATTAACTATCCCCCTAAGAGTTAAAGAAGCTAAGAGAGTTCAACTAACTATGCTAAGGAGGTTTGATTTCCAACTTGAAAGTTTCCTTCTCAACTTTTCTAGGATGAAAGAGAGATCAATATTTATCAACTTGCCACCTTTTCGAATGGGGATACCCAAGTACATACCAAATCCATAGAAGGGCAAATACCAAAAATTGAAGATATGTGTTCCTTATCTGCCACAGGTGTATTCCAAGAGAAGAGGATATAGGATTTAGAGTAATTAACTCTTGTCTTGGTAGATCACCAAACCTAGTCATAACTTCCATTATAACTTTAGCATTTTCTTCTATTGTTTCACCTAGGAGAAGCAGATCATCAGCAAAGAAGATATGTAATAACGCCAGATCTCTACCTTTAACCCTTAAAGGACTCTATTGCTTTGCTGCCACCATAATATGAATAATTCTACTAGGGATCTCCATACCCAAAATGAAAAGGTATGAAGATAATGGATCCCCTTGCTCGAGACTACAACTGGTTAAGAAAGGTTCCATCATAGATCCATTTAGTACAAGTCTAAATTGAACTGAAGCCAAACATTAACTGATCAAATTTATCTAAGATTGAGGAAAGTTTAAGGTTGTTAATGCAAATTGGATATAATCCCACTCCATACGGTTACAGGCTTTTTCTAGGTCCAATTTAACAACCATCCACTTTTTCATTTCCCTTTTTTTTTTGCTAAAAGAGTGTAGGACTTCTTGAAAGAAGATTACATTATCTCTCGTTGATCTTCCAAGGATAAAACTGGACTGCTCAAGGTTGATAATCCTTTGTAAAAGGGATCGCAAGTGATTTACAAGGCACTTACTCACTACTTTATAGAGAGTAGTACACAAGTTGATTGGATGAAATTCTTGTACCTTGCTAGCCTTAACAACTTTAAGAAGAAGGACTGAAAATGATGGGAATCAAGCTACGAGACCTTTGATCCATAGCCGAGCCCGAGAACTAGAGGGGCTAGCATGACAAATCCTTATGTTCCGACAAATCCTTATGTTCCGACAAATCCTTATCAAGTACTTACTTTAATGCCATGCCGAATGACTACCCTTTATTTGGTGTTATGCTGAGTTAATGACTACTTTCATGCCGAGCTAACCAATTACTCGGCATCATCCTTATCGAGTTGAGAAGCCGAGAGACAGAGAATCCAAATTGATTAGGCTATCCCTACTCAGACAAGCGTACCTGTCCATATTTTTTGTCCACGTCTCCTAACAACCCTGCCAATGCAGCATTGCCACGTGTACAATATCGTATGGAGAATCTGTAACACCAATGATTGATTTCCTTGTATATTCATTTTTACCCTCTTATATCATGTACGTTGTTTCTTTAGGAAATGTCCTTATTGTCTTTTCCTTTTTGGGCAAGTTACCCTAACTCATGGGTATAAATATCCTTATACTTGTAGCTGTAACAGGCATGTTACCTTCAATACACTTGCAACACTACTTGTTTACTATCGGCATCACTCTTATCTTTTTTCTTAAGCAAGGTTAGGTAGTGAGTAACCTCACCGGACCAATTCATACGTCATATCGAACTGTACCATGAGTCCTCGGAAGTTTTATTGGTGCGTCATATCCTCCGAAACTGTTCATGGGTTTTTGCTTACTGTTTATTTTGTTTTTGTCACTCTTTTCGTACCTTTCCCCATTAATCATTCTTCAAGCTTTCGGTAAGCTTGGACCTATCTAGCAATCGACCTTGTCTGTTATTGGTCACAGTTCACAACAGGAAAGGTGTGATTCAATTCTTCCAGCATGATACTTGAGTGTAAAATACCACTTATAAGCGAACATACCTTGGCTCCTACAACCTCCTAGCATTGCTTATAGAACTCTACGTGAAGACCATCAATACTTAGGGATTTGTGATTACTAATACACCAAAGAGCTTGTTTGATTTCAGCGTAGGTCCACTAATGCTATGGAGTTTCTTTCTCCTCTTCTAGAAGACATCTTTGGTTGCTCTCCCATTCAAAAGAATTTCTCCATAAAAAGAAATGCTTAGTAGTAAAGAGGTTATTGAAAAAATCTATGAAAAGTTTTGGAACTGCTTTTTCTTCTTCAACCCAGTTTCCTATTGAATCATACAATCCATTAACCCAAGTTTTAGATCTTTGTGTTAAGATGCTAGCATGGAAGTATTCCATGTTTCTCTCTCCATTAATGATCCAATTAGCTCTAGCTTTTGTTGCCTAGAGTTTTTCTTCCCGCTACAGGACCTATGAAAGTTCTTCTTATAAGACTCTCCCTATTAATAAGCCTTTGGGATGGATTGTCAAATAAACGAAAGCGAACCTTTTCTAACCCTTTGATCAGACGACTCTTCTGGATAAGTACAATGACTAACACCTCCTTATTCCACATTTTTAAAGCTTCAATAAAATGTGGAAGATCTCATAGAAAGTTAAAATCTAAGTTACCCTAGATACTTGCCACTAACAACTTAAAACTTGAGTGCTCTAGCCACATGGGTCACAAGTAGAAGGGCTTATTGCAAGGTGGAACCCCTTGAAACTTCATATTTGTATTCAAAAGAATTGGAAAGTGTTCCAAATGGTTAGAGGGGATATGGAAAACTTTAGCTTCCAAAAAAATATTCCTCCAATCGTAATTAGCCTAAGTACGATCTAAATGTGTTTAAATAAGTTCAGATAAATTCTTTGACCACTTAGACCATGTGAAACGTGGTCTAATGAAGCCTAGGTTAACCATACCATAGAGATTCATACAATTTTGATATTCTTAGGCTCCACTATAATACCTCCCCACTTTTCCTCTCTCAAAACAATTTCATTAAAGTCTCTAATGAGAACCTAAGCTCCAGTTATCTTTATTGCTCATTCTTACAGCTCCTTCCATAGCAAGTGCCTAATATTTCTAGAAGGGTACGCATAAATAGCAAAAATAAACCATAAAAAATCACAATTACGTACCTGAATTTCCATTAGTACTTGTTGATGAGAGATGTATATTGAGTCGATCTCCATCTCTTCAACATTCTAAAGGACCAAAATTCCTCCATTAAAAGCCTTTTACCTTAACACAAATCATGTGATTATAGCTAAGGAAATCCTTTAACCCCATTGAGGCTTAGCTACCCATTTTTTTCTCCATAATAATAAGAACTTGGGGGTTATATTAGTTCTTGACATCATAAATGGCTCTTTGCCCACTTGTGGAATTGGCCCCTCTCGCATTTTAAGCTAATACTCAAAATGGGAGTATACGTATGTTGGAGGACAGAGTATCAGCATATTCTAACAAAATCATAGAAATTTTCATCTGATATTAGTAGTTATTTGTGTAAACCTACTGAAGATACTTAAGAGTCATCCTCCATCGATATGGCTGAAATAGTGTATGAAAAACTACCATCTATAGTTCCCATATTGTGTGAAGAACTATCCTCTCTTTCCTCTATTAGTGACCACATAAAAGGAATTCGTTAGACTTCTACTGGGGCTTCTGTTTATAAGTATAATCTTTCCACTAGGAGCTTGTATGTCCATTCCATTGCCTTTAAAATATCGGCCCCCAATAAGTCTTGCCTGAACATAAGCATCTTTACCACCACCATAGATTAGTTCGTGACTTTGATTAGTCTTTGCCCTTACATGAATGTTCTCGCCCAACTGGCGATTAGCCGGAACAATATTCCGGTGCTTGATTTTTCCTCCATTTGGTTGGGTGAAGGATGATCTCTTGCAATTCCACTAGTACCAACCTTAAAGACCCATGTACTCAAATTTCCCAAATTTGTGAGTCCAATTGAGTTCTTGGTCTGTTTGAGTCGCTGCATAGGATTTGCAGTAAAATTTCTACTTCCAGGGTATTTACCATTTTGCCTTACAATCTTCTTGACAGCAGTCACTGAGTTCCTTTTTCCTTTCTTCTTTTATGGTTGTTCTTGAGAAAGTTAGAAAGGTTCCTTTTCCTTTTTTATCAATGTTTTTTGGAGTAAAAACTTGTCTCAAATCTTTCTCAGGTATATTTAAATCTCTGGAAGATTGAACTTCTCGATTAGTCACTTCAGTTTCCAACTATTACGACTCTTTATTAGTAAAGCATTTTCGGTACTCGAAGAGAGTCTATTTCCTTTCCCTTTGTGTGTTTATCCACTATTATGACGTACAAGCTTGACCTTCTTATTCTTAGGAGCTGTTTTTTTATGTTATACTTTTATCCATGGACCGTAGTGCTCATTAATAAATGACTCGTTATCTACTGCCTTTTCAGAAGATTTAAAATCTTTCTCGATTGAAGCACATATCTCTCTACTCTCTTGAGTTTGAGCAATAACGTCACTCTCCCTATTGCCTAAATGGTTTTGACTCTTATCTCCTTCCACATGTTTCTCTTGTTCCAAGGTATATTCCTTAGAGATAACATCATTTTTGTCCATAACTTTGATGGTATTATTGGCGGGAGGAGTTATATCCTTTAATTGTTTTTCTCTAGAAGAGCATTGCCATTTATTATGGCTAATGCATCCATAAACTTCACATAACCTTGGTATTCCCTCATATTGAATTTGGTAATATTTTCCATTGAGGATTAACGTATGTTTCAATGGAACATTCATGTCTACTTGAACACAAAACTGAGTAGATTGTCCTCTCTTCAGCCCTATAATATAAGAATCGAATCTCAACATCGAGCCAATTTTTTCTCCAATCCTTCTAATTACTAAAGGCAAATAACATTCTATTGGTAAGTTGGTGATACGTACCCAAACCACAATAGAATTAAACGATGACTATTCCATACTGAAATCTAGTTCCGATCTTTTTAAAGCCAAATAATGTCCATTAATGAACCATGGACCATTTTTTATAATCCATTGATAATTAAGGTTATTATCAAGGGATATAAAATAAAATCCTAACCCAACATGAATAAACTTGAACGTACTTAAAGCTCTCCACTTTTTTTTTTTTCAGTCGATCATATACGATCTTAAACCCTAAATTTGGCCCATAATCTTTGCAATAAAAGTATGGTGCCAAGGTGCATAAAGGATGTCTTTTTTTTTTATTTATTTATTTTGAGAATGTGATGTAGCATGTTCCCGAGTTTGCTTCTTCATTTAACCTTTCTTCCTCTTCTTCATTTAACTTTTAGTAAACATGAAAAGTATGAATGTAAATTCGGATTTATTATAATATATAAAGTTGGAATTAACTATAAATATGTATTATTATGACATGTAATTGCATTTAATTAGAGAGTCGCTAACCTTTAATATATATAAATATATAAACAAACTCCAATATTTATAATAATGATTATGCTCTTTAATAGTTCTATGCCTTATAATGCTATGTATAGCCTTTGAAAGATTAAAAAAAGAAATAATAATAGTGATGATGATGGGGATTAAAAAAAAAAACAGTTTTTGGCTTAATAGAAATCAGGCTACTGGGCTTTTGACCTGCAGCTGAACCTGAAGATTGGAAGGATTGGAAGGCTTGGCAAGGCAGGGCAAGGCAGATTCATCTCCTTTAGCCGACTCTTGCTGAGGCCAAGTACTTCTTTATTGAGTCATTCTTTATGTCGAGCAGAATGACTGTCTATTTCTTGGAGATTGTGTACTGAGAAACAATATGCCGAGAGAGACTCCAAACTGATCCTTAGCCACCCCTACTCAAACAAGCAACCTGTCCGTACATTTTTATCTGCATCCTCCATTGGCATTGCCGATATATCACTACTATGTGTACAAGACCACATGTAGAATCTACTCCACTAAACATTACTTTTTTGAAATATTCATTTTTACCTTTTTGTATTATTATACATTACTTCTTTAGAGTAATACCCTTCTTGTCTTTTCCATTTTGGGCATGTTGCCCTAAATTCTCGGGTATAAGTACCCTTGTACTTGTAACTGTAATGATTAGATTGATTATCATTAATCCACTTGAGTATTTTTCTTCCTTGTATAAACACAATTTATTTACTCTCGGCATCACTCTTATCCTAACCCTTAAGTAAGACTATGTGGCGAGTAATCTCATTGGATCGATTCGTACGCCATATCTAATTATGTCGTGAGTTTTCGGAAGTTCTATTGGTATGTCATATCCTCTGAAGCTATTCATAGGTTTTTACTTACCTTTCGTTCACATTAGTCCTTTTCGCACATTCCCTATCACTTTCCTTTCGAGTTTTTTATAAGCTTAGACCCATACAACGATCGGCCTTGTTTGTTCTTGGTGATGGTTAGCATCAGGGTCTCTCTTTGATTGATAGAAAAAATAACGAAGGAGTTTGTGCAATTATTTTCTATAATGAATAAGCAATATGTCAACTTAAAAATTAAGATTATAGAAGGCAACCATATGCATACAAGAATGAGTGCAGAATCCATTATAATAAATGGAAATAAATACCCAAAAAGAATATGAACGAATATACCATAGGTCAATAAAAGATGTATAATATATATCATACTATGTAAATATGGAGAAAGCTGAGATTTCTGTTGGGAAATAAAAGAAAAAAACATATATTTTTTTTTCTTTTTCTTTTTCTTTTATATCCTTTTGTTTTTGTTTTAAAATTGTAAAAGTTAAAGCAACACTTGTCAATAGGGTAACATTTTTTTAGGAAGTTTATTTTAAAAGGAAAAAAACATAAAACATTAGTCATTTCCTTAGTACCTTTTGACTATGGAATGTGTTAGACAAGGTAATCGTAATGTAATTTTTTGAAGAGCCACTATTTATAAACTGGGTTAATTAATAAGTTACGATGACGGAAAAAGATTTTTAATTTAAAAAAAAAACTAATGCATGAAATGGTAATTGCATAATAATTATAAAGTTAATTGCATAGAACAATAGAAAATAGAAAAATACTAACTTAATAATTATTTAAAATATAAATTAACAGCATGAAATTGTGATGCGTATCACAGGTAATGGATCTCGGAAGGAAGACGAAGCAATCTGGTTTCGAGTGAGAACGGGGAAAAGAGATTGAGAAAAGGGGGTTTTAAGTGTGAATATGTTGGATATTATACACCAAGATACAAACACAATTAGGGGTTGGAACTCAAAATAAGGTTCGATATGACTCACAAACACAAAATGTCACTCGGGATTCAAATGAAAGGTTAGATGCGACTTATTAGCTCGTTCAAATGAAGGGTTCACCACAATCTTAAGAACAAGATTGATAAGAACATGAGAAAGATTAAAGAATCAAATCAATATTCAATAATTCGGCAAAACAAGCTCGAAGAGCTTAGGTGTTACCTTGCTCGAAAGAGGAAAGTTTCACTATTGACTTGCATATTCAACAAAGGATAGTGAAATCAACTTAACCTTTGTTCGATCATCCCACTCGTAGCACTCGAACAACTTTTCGACTTGGGGAACCTAATCAAGGAGCTCTTCAGGTCGGCTACTTCAACTAAAGGTCAGTAACTTAAGCTTTATATTATCAAGTCTTTGGCCAAGTGCTCGAGGTTCATCCCTTATGTTTCGAGCTGGTTGGTTCACCTCAGATTGGCCACTTTTGTTGGAGCTTTGCTCAGCCATGCCCCTTCTCAGCTTCGGCTTTCTTCTTTAGGCTCCTTGATTTGCTTCATAGTCAACGCTCCTCTTACTTCTTCTTCTCGGCAGAAGTTGGTTTTCTCTCCTTCTCAGCTGTTGCTCATCATTATCAAGTTCATTGGAACCACTTCCACTGGCGGGTGTTTGTTCCCTTCTTTCTTCTCGGCTATCACGTCTGCGGCCTCTGACTAAACCGGTCAGTTCTTGGATAGAGTCAATGAGATTCTGAATTTGAAATTCCAAGTTATCAACACGTTGTCTCAAACTTCTACGAGGACTATCACCACTGTTATTAACACTATCTTCTGACATTTGTCCATACAGTAATCTCCAAAAAAAAGTTAATAAACAACAAAACACAATTACAGTAACCCAAAAGCAACCATTACTCAACTAGAATCAACTATTGAAAGCACTGTTACCCAACTCAACAGTAGCACAATACTATGACTACTAGAAATACAAACATAGTACACTATAAAATGACGATGAACAGATGTTCAATTGGCTAAACAAACTCTAAAGAACACTAAGATGCATGTCTCCCCAAAGCTCTGATACCAATATGATGAGTATTACGGGTAACGGATCTCAAAAGGAAGATAATGCAATCTAGGTTCGAGTGAGAACGGGGAAAAGGTAGTAAGAACAGGGGTTTTTTGAGTGTGAATGTGTATGGATATCTTGCACCAAGACATAAACACAATAAGGGGTTTAAGCTCAAAATAAGGTTCGATATGACTTATGAGTATTAAATGTTACTTAGGATTCCAATGAAAGGTTAGATTTGACTTATTAACTTGCTCAAATGAAGAGTTCACCACAGTCTTAAAAACAAGATTGATAACATAGGAAAGATTAAAAAGTTAAATCAACACTCAATAATTTGGCAAAACAAGCTCGAAGAGCTCAAGTGTGACCTTGCCCGAAAGAGGAAAGTTTCACTGTAAAATATGATTGTCTTCATTCGTATATTTCTCCTTATATTAGTATAAATGTTGTTATTTATAACAAGTCCTAAACCCTAGTGACAAAACTGTAAATAATGTACAAGACTTTATACCCTAAAGAATTAGGCCCATAAAGAAAATAAAGAAAACAGGTACAAGAATACAAAATTATATGTTTAATAGAAATCAGCACGCAATCACTTGACCTGTCCTGGAAGGAGTAGAATCTGAACTGGGTGGGGTTAGTAGTTGGATGTCCAAGTTCGAGGAGGAGTCTTTACTGTCTCACATTGCTTGGCTGAGATACTAAAAAGGTCAACTCATAATTGTCGAATTCTAGAATCAATCAACATGAGTCTCTCCATGCCCTGTCAAGTGGATCTTTGGCCTTAAGTCTTCGGTCATATGGTCTCTCGGCTTCTTAGTAGACGACAGACTTGACGCCGAGTAGCTCCTTTTCTTCCTCTCAATCTTCTGGTATTAGCCTGGCCTCAGCAAAAGCTGTTCAGCGTCACCTTGAATCATTCGGCCTCGGGATAGGGTCAGCATTTGCTTCTAGCGAGTCAGCGTTAGCTTGGGACAGGTCGGCTTCGATTAAGAGATAGTCGTAGGCTGATTTCTATCAAAATTGTATAAACATTTGTATTTTCGAGAACTTTGTACAATAGTATTAATTTTAGTTTATTGGCTTCATCATGAAACTTATCATATACTTGTAAAAGTAATAACGAAATATATTAATAAAGTAAATTGTTAATTGCCTGTAAAAAAGTACATTATATAAATGTAATAACCTATTGATAATGTCAAATAGCTCATTGAACATCAAGATGCGGGCAATTTTTAAAGTATTGAATAATTGCAAGTAAAAAAAATTATATAAGGTATTTAAAAAAATTATCAAGAAATAACTCGCAAAAACAAACTATGATTGGCTTAAAACTTGATAGGTTAAATGTGAATAGATGTGTATACATTAACTTTATAAAATATTAAAAAAAAATAAAATTTACATAAATAGTATAATGTTAAACAATTGCAAACGAAAGGAAAAAAAAAATTACTATATTGTTAAATCTTGTTTGCTTTGGTAGGTTAATTCATTCTTTATGATGTCTCTATTTGACTTTATATGATTGCATGATGTATTCAAGTAAATATCACTAAAATAAAATAAAAGTATTGAAAAAAAGTTTATATAAAACATTGTCATTAGCATATAAAGATTATTGCATTAAAAATTTCTACTAATCATTCTTCATTTTCTTAACCTTATATTTTATTATCTTTATGAAAGATCTTCTACTTGTATGGATAAAACACCATTAACCAAAGCAAAAGTTGTAGATCATAGGGTAATTTCTCTACCAAAGAACATTAAAATATTAAATTTTAATTTTTTAAAGAGTGAAAAAGAATATAAAAACCAATGCAAAATAAGATGAAAAAAGGTTAAATTAATTGTAGAACACATGTACTAAGGAGTAATTATAGATATTTCTAAGTTATAGAGCCAAGTATCTTTAGGGTCTATCTTAAATGATAGGAGTCTTAAATGAAAAGCTTAAACGTAGATTAGTATCTCTTTACAATATTAGAAGAAAATAGTATTCATTTGTATTTACATAACTAAAATTAACTTAAACACATAAAAAGAATCAAAGTACATTGGCTTCTGAATCGAAATTAAGACTTCTACGAATAATCACTTTTAATATTGATGCAATTACAAGGATAAAAATAATGATATAGGGATATCACAAAACATTTCAAGAATATAGGTAATCCCAATCATTAATTTATAATTTAAGAAATAAAAATAGGAAAGGATCTAATTTTAAAAAATGAAATCAGGAGAATTACAAAAAGAAAAAAAATTGCAAATGTTTTTCTAGATAGTTATATTATTGTTTAAAACGTTTTGAACTTTATGAAAATAAGAAAACAAATAAATATCTAATCTTTGTGATTTTCTTGCAAATTATCATACATATCAAAGATTAGGACATTATTGCATCACATTGACCTAGTAGTTGTTGGAGTTAACAACAGTTTCAATGTATTCTTTAATATTAAAACTTTTACGTTGTATAAACTTTACAAATTATGATCACCCTCATTCCAACAACACTTGTGATGATTATAAAATTTATTACAAATTTCAAAATTCAAAAGAATATAAAAAATAACAAATAATAAACAAATAAAAGATGAATTATTTTGCGTTGAATCAATGTCTTTAAACTAACGTGATATCAATATTCATAGTCATTAGAGTAGATAAATTTGCATAAGATCATTGTAATATGTATCATGAAGTTAACATAGAACACTTGAAATATGTAGATCGACAAAATAACTATCTTACAATCTTTATGAATGTGTATTAGAAAGTTTGAAAATATGGAAATAAAACAAAGAAACATGATACCTTTAGGATGAACCCTTGTATAAAAGATAGATTTTTTTATTTATGTAGAAATGGAAGAAGTAAAATCATGATTTAACGAAGATAAAGCAATAAATGAATAGTTTGAAATGTATATACTACAAGAACAATTGCTTTTTGTTGCTCTGTCTCCATTAAGTATTCTGCAAAATCTACAAGAGTAAAACTTAAGTGTTGTGTAAGTCTTTTATAATAAAATGAACGTTCAATAAAGTAAACGAGATAAAATGAAGGAGAGTAATAAAAGAAAAAAAATTATTTAATATGAAACACTACAAAAGGAGAGTTGTTTTTTTTTTTTTTTAAGAAATAGTATTAGCAAAATAAGAAGATAAAAGAAGAGGAATAGTTATACCTTTTGTTTTTTTAATGTGAAACCGAAAACTTTTGATCATTGGAAAAGTTTTCTAAATTGTGAGCATTGGAAGATTGTGTTGGTGCAATTATTTAATTATTTATTAACTTCTAACTACTTACGAGTGGAAAGTCTAAAGAACGATTGTACATACAAGTAATAAGTTATTTAGAGATCAAATATAAAAAACATAGATATTAGTATAACATATACATAATTAACCTTAGAAAACACATATGAAATTTTGATAGAAAATAAGTTTTGTTTCCTTTAAAGTTATAGTTTGAATACCTTATGTAATACACTAGAAAAATATTTTAAAAAACAAGGGTATTTTGGGGATTTCTAAAAGTTGCTAAAAACCTACTTATTATAAGCTGCCTCCCACTCACAAAACCCTAATAGTTACCAAACTTTAAGTAGAAAATTGAGAACCTCCTCTAAACCTAAGAAAAAGTGACAAGCAAATGTTGATTAAGGTAAGATTCTTAAAGATTAAGCTTAAGAAAATTCGTCTTAAGCTTCTAACATCCTAATCCTCTTGTTCCTTATTGGTTTCAGCTTCTCTCTAGGTGTTTCAAGTAGAGGTTATTGATTGTCATCAAGTGGCAACTCATTCAAGTGAATAAGCTAAGTTAAATGGAGAACTTAGTAGGTTAGGCTTGATTCTCATTTGGGAAATTGCTTTGTAGGAGATAGACTTAAGCTTACATTAGGAGTTTAATCTGAAATCAAATGTTTTACAGATTGAAGGTAGCATCTAACTTTATTTTCCTGACTACACCAAGTGTTTATGGTATTTTAATTAAGTTTCATGAGCCTTCACTCTTAATTTTGGATTATTATACTTTATTTCTATCATTTAGAATTTAGGGTTTGTAGTTGAGTTTTAATGTTGGAAATCATTGTAATAACATATATTAGGATTCTCTTAGAAGTGTATGGGATTTCAATTGAAGAGTTAGGAATTTTAGTTTTGATTCAAAGTGTTTTGTTCTACAATTTTTGTAGAATAGAAGCAAGGCATCCAGACACCTTGCAAGTTAACGTCTAAACGGATGCTAGACCATTGTAAGTGGCAAAAGCTTAATATCCATATGCCATTCTCTATAGCATCTGGATGCTTTACCCTATTCAAAATCCTTTTGTTTTCCAAGACTCTTTTCCATCTCTTGTAGTCTAACCAATTCCTTACCTAGCCTTCTCACTTCCAAACAATTCAATCTTTATCTTAAAAATTTGGAGAATTAAAAGCACTTCTACGTAAGCCAATAAAGAGACAAAAAGGAAGAAGCAAGGAGTAGTAAGCTAATCTATTGTAGTTTTAAGTTGCATTAAATTGAGTAATTTGATTAAGGATCTAGGTAACTTTAATAGAGATTAAGTGAGAATAAGCTAAGTGTTATCAATCGGTAGGTTTAGTACCGTGTTAATGACTACTTAAATAGAAATATGAAGGAACTAAGTGTAATCTATCATCTCTTGAGTCAGGTACTTGGATCCTTTTAGCTTTAAGTTATCTTGTTGGTTTATTAAGTTGCTTAGTGAATAAGGTACGTTGTATATGTTTGTTGCTTATGGATGATAGGTTAGAACTAAATAACTCGACTAAAAACATGGTTGTGCTAATTGTGCTTGACATAGCCTCATCCTTCAGTATAGGGGGGTAACTGTTGATCATATGTAAAGATTCCTTAGTTGACTTTTATATGGGATGACACGGCTATATTTATTGTTTCATGATTGTCAATTCCTTGGTGTTGGTTATATGAACCTTACCATAGTATATGATAGTAAACTAAAAGATTTATATTACTATATCTATTTAAATATATATATATATAATAGATCATGGTGGCACGGGTCATGGGCACCCCTTTGCTATGTAATCACTAATATTTAAGATAACAATGGTTGATTGTTTATTTTGCATTAAGTGCATGTGACATGCTTAGTTTTGCATTTGTCTATGCTTGTGTATTGAATATTAGGGTTTATCTCATTCTTTTCTTTTTTAGGCATAGTTAACGAGGACTATGTTATCTATGAAGAGCCCTTTGTTGACAGGTTTGAAGAGGAAGATAGCATGGATTATCTCTACTTTTATGATGACTAGCATGTTGAGAAGATTTAGGGAGTTAGGATGTGACCTATTTTGGAGACTCAAACACTTTGGAGACTTAGTTATTTGAGAACATCTATTCACACTTTACTAGTTAATGTTACCTTTTTTATGTGGATGTGTCACGCCCCAAACGAGAAGAGTCATAACAGTCCCGCCGTATAAACTAATCTAAGATAGAAGCTGACCTCACAACTGCTATCGTAGACACAGTTTACACAAGGCGCACAACTCAACCAGCTTGAAACGTCTGTTCTGATACCTGTTAATATCCAAACTTGTGGTAGAGCTTTTACAAAACACTTGTTCTATACAACTGGCTATTTAGTACCACAACAGTATTTAAACAAACATTTCACGTCTAAGGGTAAAGTTTACAATCAAAGTTTATTAAAAATCACAGGTTTTGCGATCTATATACAATAAGTTAGAAAACTAGTGGGCTCCTAGGGAATTCCCATTTAGTTTTCCTCAAAACTTAAAGACAAAGCTAAAAGCTCGGGTTCAGTTAAATTCCTCGATCTTCACTTTCCCACACAGCAGCACACTAACGTGGGATCGGTGGTACCTGAACATCTTGCCTTCACTCAATACCTGCAAAAGATTCTGTAGGGATGTGAGCACAACCAACTCAGTAAGTGGGACGGAGTCAGAAGAGTACTGTACAATCATGAATAAGGTTAATAATCATGATGAAATGCAATGCAATCACTCAAATGAAAACATTGCACAGTGTTATACGGTCCACTGTGAGGTTAGAGAAATTACATCCGCTCCAACCCGGATTGAGGAGTTTCATCGCGACTCAAGTCAGACCAAACCCGGGCTTGTGCAATGGAGAACACCCCCCTCCCATGACCGCTTTCGAACCACGGCCCCTAACCTTGCCGCGACCTCCTCACCTGTCACTTAGTTCGACTAAGGATGGGGAAAGAACCATTTCAGCTATCCTCATAGAAGGAAGTCGGTGTTTGGCCTAACACTCTTAATCATTTCCCCTAATGGGTGATTATGCATGTCCAATTATATTTTAGTCGAATAACTGTTAGTGTTAATTAGGGGTGACCAACAAGTTCATACAATACAGAATCCATGCAAATATGCAGAACAGCACACCAAGGAGTTAAACTCCTGTCACAACCGAGTATCATTCACACACACAACATGCACATAATCATCTAATTACAAACACAACCAAAAGTACTCTTGGGTCCCCGGATACTTTAAATAGTATCCAAACAACGGTGAAGCTACAATCCCAACTTACTTGTTTAGATGTTCGCTATTGCTGACTTGAATTGTCAACCGTCTTTAGAAGGTCCTAATTACACAAAAGGTCCAAATTTAATTTTTGTAATAATTATGAAAACATTAGGGTTTAATCTAAAATGGTTATATATATATATTATTTCCATAATATGCAGTCATGTTATTACTATATATTGAATTAAATTATTAATTATTGATACCGTACATCATATAGACTATTACGTATTATATATCGTTTTGATCGTATCGAAATGTACTTTTTATTTATTAATTCACGTTTTGATTCCGGTAAGGTTACCGAAATGTGTATATTCTTGAATATGATATAGTTATAGGTTAGATTGCTTAAGGTTATCCGATTTCAACAAAACTAGTGTCATTGAGTTCATATAGACCTAACGACATGTTTTACGAGTCCTGTTTCTAGAGATGGATTTTAACGGGTAGTTTGAATTTTTAATACAATTATACATAATTATATAAAAATGATCGTATTATGCGTAATTTACATATTTAAATTATATTTTATCCAATTTGTCCTTATATTGTAACAATATAAGTATTATTCAATTCTAATACACCTAAAGTGTATTTCGATCAGAAAATATTAATAATTATAATAAAAATCTCCATTTAATCCAATTTGATCAGCAATCCTATATATAGGTTTTATTTAACTATTTAATTCATTTTAGCCTATTAATATTACAAATACACCCCGACTTGTAATTTAAGCTATTTTACTTAATAAATTTGTAATAAATAGTTCGGATTACCCAATAATTCCTCGAAAATTTCTATGGACTTCTAAAAATATAGGGAATTTAGTTATCACTTGGTTTCAAGTTTCCAACCTATTGCCTATATTTTCATATTGACGATTTTACCCCTAAATTTGACAAATCATCCAATTATAATTCTTTTAGCACCTAATTAATTTCAATCTAACTCAATACTATTACTATTTATCTTAGATCAGTACATGTCCATTTCATCAATTAATTTCATAATTTCCTATTAAATTCATAATTTCAGCTTATTTTCGTGCTAATTTCAAGCCTAAAAATTCAATAAATATTAAAATTATTCAAATCAAAATTCTGGCTACATAGCAATTATCTACATCTCATGCACATCCTACACAAAAATTTTCAACTAGAAACAACATTATTTAATACATTTATTTTACAATTATATATTCGGGTGAATAGTAGATTTCTTAATAAAGTATATTAAATATTACAAATTTTTCAAAAATAAAAAAATCACATGAAAGCATGTTTAAAATAACCTAAGTACAATTTTTTTCATAATTTTCTGGGCGAATTTACTAATTTTTAAAAATTCTTGAAAAATAGGGCAGAAATTTGACCTTGGTGTTCTTGGGTGCTTCAGTGGCCAGCGGCGGTTGGGAGGTTGTCGGAACGCCTAGACGCTGGGGGTACTCCTTGGTGGTGGAGTGGCGTAATAGCAGATCAAATAGAACCCTAAGAACTAACCTTGCTCGGTAATTGTTGTGTTTTTTTCTTTTTTTTTTATTTTCTACAATTTTTTTCTGATTTTTCTTTCTGTTGTCATTGGTTCCAATCTGCTAAATGTTATCATTCTGCCGCTAGGATAATTTTTATAAAGTTCTTTCACCGCCTATGGATTTTTCTTTATTTTTTTCTTTTGTTTTTTTCCTACTTTAATTAAGCATATGGTGTTATTTGCTGAAGATTTGCTTTTTGAATCAACAAATTCTTCTCCTATTCTCCTGCCACGCATCATGTCCAGCAATCTCCAATGTATTTGATTATTTTTTCTTTTTCTTTTATTAGATAATTACTTAAATATAGATATTATATGTTAGAATTAGTTATTTAATTAATATACAAATTTATACCCTATGTAAATAACATGTGAAATATATAACTTTACTCATATAATTAAGTTTCTAGTATATCTTTTATTTTTAGGATATGTTCTAAAGTCAATTTCATGAATTCAACACAATAAATATATAATTACACAATTTAGGGTTAATTTACGGGTATAATTATTATTTATACCGAGTATACTAAAAAATTAAGTGTATTTTTATATAGTAAATTATACTACATTATCTCATTTTATAGCTCAATTAACTTATCTCTAAGTTCTCGTTACAATCTAAGTTCAATTTTAGGAGTTCTGAACATTTTAGTACTTTATTAAATATTCCAATTTCTAAGGGCAAAATTGGAATTTCGGGTCATTATTACTAAAATCTAACTTCACTGTAATATCTCAACTAACTTTTTCATTTTAGTCGCAAAGTTTGGGCTCTTTTAGATAAGTTTTCCTGAAAGCCCTAAATCTAAGCTCGGTTATCCTAAACTCAATTTTGGGAGCTTACAGGATGTGGAGTGGAAAGACTTTCTTTATGACCTTATGATACTTATGTTTTAGGAGAGTGAAAGATGACTCTAAATACTGAAGCTCTAACTTGTCTTGTTTTTAGATGATTTCCCTTGAGGAGAATTTCTTATGAAATATATTTTGAGATTCTTTCATGTTTCTAGGTGACATGATATTTGTATTGAATTGTGGGTTTTAGAACCTCAACATACTCCAAGTTAGTTGAGGTATGTGGTGCGTTGCAATGCCAATAGGGTTCCCAAGGAGTTACACATTATGTTAAGTTTTAGTAGTAAAGAGATTTCCTTATCTACACTGATAAATTAATTTTGTAAAGTTAAAGTTAATGTTTACACTTATATATTATGTCAATAAAACACTCTAGTTAATTTAGTAATTTAATCAAATCGTAAAATCCCTTAAGTTAGTATCGTTATAAATCTAAATTAAGGTCCCGATTTGATTATTATAAAATTCTTGTTTTATGTACTTATTAAGTATATTAAATTTATATTTTATGTATAGAATATACCAATTTCTATTAGTTCTTTACATTACGATATTTTTTTTCATAAAAGGGTTATTATCCTCAATACTGTAAATATATATATGTGCTTATTTTAATTAATTCTTTAATTTCTTTTTAATTACCACCCTACATACTAGAAGCTTCTAGAATATTCTATCTTACCCTAACCATAATTCTTTTTTTTTTCTTTTCCCAGCTACATTTTCTTCTCTTTCTCTTTGCTCTCTCTCTCTCTCTCTCGTAAATAGACCCTCTCCTTCAATCATTACCCCAACCCCACCCTTGTTCCTTGTTCCTTGTTCCTTCTTTGTTCTTCCTTGGCTCTTGCCCCCCAACCCGCTCCCCTTGCATTCCTTAACACTTTTTCTCACCACTTTTGTCTCTTCCTTGCCCTAATTTCATTTTCTTTCTCTTGTCACTCTTTGTCCCTCTCTTCCTCGTCCCCATTTTTAATACCCCTTGGCCCCACCCCTGACCCTTATTCTTCAATCCAATCCCTTGCCATTCTCTCCTTCTTGTGAACAATCCCCTCCCCCCTCATTAATTAACCAAACCTTACCCTTGTTTACCATTAATCTCACCCCAATTTAGAAGCTCATTTTTTTTTTCCAATTCTTCCAGTAGCACCTGAAACAATTTCCAGAAGCTTATCCAATATAATGCGTGCTTCATTGTGTTTCATTTCTAAACAGTTTGAGCTCTTGGCCTCTTTACTAATTTGGGTATTTTCGTTTTCTACGCGTTTGGAATTAACTTGATAAAGGTTATTATTTAATTATTTGAGTATATTATTTTACGGATTATAATTTCTGTATTGTTGTTTATGATAGGTCTTGTTCGTCATTATTTGGTGTTTCTACCCTAATTTTACTTCGTGAGTCATTCTAATTTCATATTCTGTACCGTATGCATAGTGTATTATTTTATTTATTATTTTCTGTTATTAGTGATGAATTAAGTAATTGATAGTATCTAATTCCTACTATTAAATTATTTGATTATCTTGATTTATAGTAATATTTTTATATAAAGATTACCATTATATATATTATATCGTAATTCGGAATATTGGTTATAGATATGTATATGTTGAGGCTAAATTTCTATTTTCTGTTGTATTCAAGTTGGGTCACTCTTTTCTATTTATTTGTAAAGAATGTTAATGATCATATTCTACGTATGTCCTAAGTATCGATCTGGTGTACTATGATACCACTTTATTAATATTATGCTCTATTATTGATATCGATGGTATTGTGACCTGAGTATTTTATCACAATAGTATTATGAATGTATAGCATATTATATTATGCATAGTATTCTGTTTTATTTATAGAGTATTGTTATGCTATTCCTTACAAAGTTCTATGAATCATACTATTTTCCGATTAAGTACATATTGTTTTATTTCCATATCGTCTCGATAATCTATGTATTTTGATACTCTAGTTACGTGTCCACTTTATATTTTCTTTCATATATATAGATAAATATATATAATTGTAATTTATGACTTACTATAAATAAGTAATCTTATATATAGTTATATCAACTTTTTGGCTTTATCGTATTATGTTATTATTATTTAATTCGACAATTTCTTTCGAGACCTTGATTGAATAGATTGTAGGTTCATAGATAGCTTTTAGGTAGAATTTAATCATCGAATGCTTGAAGGTTAATGTATTACTTGTTTTTTTATTTAGATTTGTAATGGTTGGTTTCCTTTATTGAGGTCTGAGCGTTTGTTCGGGTTGTAAGATTAGAGTCATATTTTCAATTTTGGAGTGATTCTAGGAACATGGTGTTTAATTGTTGCTTATGCATAGTATGACTTAGTAATCAAATCAGACTAAATTTGTATTCGGCCTAATTAATTTGGTTTGTTGATTTTGCTTGATCTGCTTGCTCTAGAAGCCCGCAATAGCAGATCATTAAAAGGCAAACTACTGATCATATGCGGGGTTTCCTTAGTGGACTTTCACATGAGACGATAAAGCTAGACTATTAGGTTTTGGACTCTGGATTCTGAACGTAAAGGACTTAAAGAAAAATACTTATATCCACTTATGTATGTGGATAAAGACTAAGTGTAGCAAGGTTATGAATACTCCTTTGCTATTCTGTTGCCCTAATATAGGATAATTAAACCACCGTTTGTATTATTTTATTGTATTTGCGTTTCTTCATGTGAACGATCGGGCTTGGCATGTGTATGTGTTTATACACTTGTACCAGGCTTCGACTCATTTTTTTCTTTTTCAGGTACTAAATCAAATAACTACCTTATTTATGATGAGACATATATAGATGACATCCAAGAGAAGGATAGAGTCGAGCACCTTTACTACTATGATGACTAGGATAAGGTGATGTCTATTTTATTGGTGATTTATGTTCAGTTGAAGGTTTTTTCCTTTTGAGGAAATGGACTCCTATCTAAATTTGAAAAATCACTATATTTTATGAAATTTAAGTCTTTACTTGTATTTGACTCAAGGTCATAATTCCACTCTCATTAGTCATTATTATTATTTTTTTAAATCCTAAGCTTTTCTTTAAATTTTTTTTTCTATGTATGTAAGTTCACAAACATGTTCTACTATTTGCAAACTACCTCAAAAAATTTGCAATATGGCTCATATATAGTACATAATTTATTTACTTCATAAATATACTCTAAGTTTGTAAATGTCCTGTATGAATAAAATTCCTCAAATGTTTTGAAGCGATATCCATTACTTCATAATGATTCTCAAATTTGCTTAAAAATATTTAAAGTTGTAATTCATCCAACGTTATTAAATCTTAGCATGTATATACCATATCCTAATGTCAATAATAGTACGAAATATGACAATGAATAATGCTAACTAGTTAGGGTATGTTTTCATTGCAATTTAATCAAATAATTAATATATTTTAACATACTATTACAAATACATATCTTAGTTACTTATTTAAACTAGGAAAATTCATAATAAATAGCTAGTCACCAAATAATTTCACAAAAATTCCTATATATTTAGAAAAATACGTGGAATTCATACTAGTAAATGGTTTCATGTTATTGGGTTTATCGCCTATATACGTAAAATTACAATTTTACCCTTAAATTACGGTTAATTAAGCAGAAAATATAAATTTTACATCAAATTATTTCCAACCTATCTTGACATTATTATGAACATCTAGAATTAATTGAGTTCTGATTTCATCAATCATTTCACCTAAAATCAATTTATTTCACAAATTACCCTATTTTAGCCATTTCTAAGGCCTAAAAATGCAATAAATATTAAATAAATATAAAATCAAAATCATGCTACATAGAAATAAACTATATGTAATATATATACTACAAAAAAAATTTGAGCTTAAAACTATATTATTTAGTATATTTATTTCAAATTTGAAAAATCGGATAAAGAGTAAATTTGTTAAGCAACTATGTAAAATATTCGAAATTTTGAAAAAAATAAAATTATAGCATGAAATTAAATTTAGAATAACTTAAGAATTGATTTTTTCATATTTTTCTTAATTATTTTAATATGTTTTTGAAAATATGGAAAAAGAGGGTAGATTCTTGAACTTACTATTCATTGGAGCTCCAACCACCGTTGAGTGGTGGGAGTGTATTAGATAGTCTAGGCGGTGGGTAGGTTGCTAGGTGATGGCGGGGATCAATAGCAGAATCAAGTTTGTTTAAGGAACTTAAACGGGTCGATGGCTCTTCTGTTTTTCTATTAAATTTTGTTAATTTCTAACAATTTTTTTTTTATTTTTCTGTAAGTTTTTTAGGGTTCTAAAATGTGTAATTGAAGTCTTAGTGTCCTATTTATAGTGATTAGGATTGCCCACAATTTTTTCTTAATTATTAAGTAATTTATTTTAATATTTTCCTTGAAAAACTAATAGTAAGAGATGACAAATTGTTGATGATTCACTTTTGAGTCATCCTCATCCATTCCAGCTATTGTTGAAGTGCCATGTGAATTTCAGCAATTCCCAAGTCATTTGGATAAGTTTTGGTTTAATTTTAATGAAATTTGAATACTTTAAGTATATTTAATTATTGTGTTAATATGCGTGTATGTATACTCTATATATGTAATGAGTAATTATATGCATATAATCATGTTTCTAGCATTTTTTTTATTTTTAAGATATTTTTCCTATTTAATTTTGCAAACTTATGTCTTATTATATATAATTATATAATTTTTTTGTTAATTTATGAGTATATTTATTATATATACCAAGTATATCCATAAAAATACATATATATTTATATAGTATATTATGTTATATTATTCCTTTTTATAGATTAAATAACTTATCTCCAAGTCCTTGTTATGTTTTAAGCTCGATTTTAAGGATTCCGACTAGTTTTGTGCTATTTTAAACAATTGTACTTCTAAGGCTGAAATTGGGTTTTGGGGATATTATTTTTAAAATATAATTTTGTTAGGTCATTTTGACTAACTTTTCTGACTTAATCGTAAAATTTGGACTTAATTGGAAAAGTTTTTCTCCAAAACCCTAAATTTGAGTATGATTGCCCTAAATGCAATTTTAAGGGCTTGCATAAAGTAAATCTTCACTATTTTAATTATATTTTTTATATTTTATTATATCTTTTACTTCTAAGCCTATGAGAATTCCTCAATTAGGATTATTATGTTTTTTTGTAAGTTTCTAATTTAATCGAGTTATTTTTCTGAACGTCTTAAATTGACTATTGACCTTAATTATACAAGAACAAGACCTTGAACTACTATTTAGATGTTAATCCTAATTAGTAATTTGTGGGATATCACATTCTACTCCCTTTAGAAACAGTTTTATTCTCGAAACAAACACATATCAAATATTTCCATAGAGAAAGATATATGGATTTATAAAATTATTATTAATCTTATATCTATGATTTTGTAAATGTTATTATTTTATTATTTAAAGGGACCAGAGGGATGGCCCTTTTTTTTTCATGAGCTTTATTTCTCTAAAGCATCTCTATTCCTCTATTTAAGTTTTCAATGTATCTCCTATCTATCCTTTTGTTTTATTTCCCTAATCTCTTATATAACATATTTAGTGCTAAATAAATGCTAAAAGCATCACTAAAATCTTTCACGAGCATTATACTTTCCTAATCTTGTGACTTTTAATTACATTTATCTAAGTGTTCTTTTAGAGTCGTCCACCAGCTAGAAGGATGGAGCCTTGCCTAGTGGTGGTTCTGAACTGTAGACACCTAATTTTTGTCCCTTTGTAGTCCTAATTTTTATTTTTACAAAAAGGGTCCTAATTCAAAAAATAAAAAATAACAAAAAAAATTAATAAAGGATAAAAATTAACAAATGATAAAAATACAAAAAAAGAAAAGAAAAATTATTATAAAAAGTTTTGTAGATTTTAGAAAGTAACTTATATTAGGAACAAATAGTTTTAGTTTTAATTAGTTAAAAAATTTTATTTTAGGAAATCAGATAGTTTAAGTATAGTTTAATTCTACTAAATGTTAAGGTACAAGCCAACGGCTTAACGGATAAGTGTTGAAGTATAAGATTAAATTTAATTTGAGATCTTAGGTTCGAAAATTAAAATCAATCAACACACTAAGATTAGCAGCGACACATCATATCTTAGCTGCAACAGCAACCGACGCAGCTATCCAGTTTCCGATTAGCGTCCTTCTCCTAGCCGGAAACGCTTGAAGTCTTATCATCACCACATCCGCGATTACCGTCTAGCACTGACCCAATGTACGTACAACCCTCCTTCATCCTTCGTTCATCACTGGCAATACGACTACGATGGCAGTAGCGGCATGGACAGCAGCGGTCACGTCTACGCACATTGCACTGACCACGATCATTACTGCACGCGAGACCTCAAAGCCTCTGGATACACGTACAGCAACAGTCCCCTGAACAGCAGCACCTGTCCCCTTTACGCCAATCAGCACTACACAACGTGACGGCACCTACAACTATCCAAGACGCCAACACAGCCTCTTTACTGAACCACTGCATAGTGAATACTAAAATTCTGGTTCGATTCCGTTTTATTTTCTTTTTGTTAAATTATTATTTTATTCATTAGTTATTTTTTGTTAATAATATAGTTATAAATAGTTACATATATTAACTCAGTAGATTCTTTTGATATTAATCTCTCTTTATATATATATATATATATTAAGTATATTATTGATAACATAGATATATGTACATATTAGTTTTAGAATTTTTAGGATTAGGTTTTCTGAAATCTTTACATAGGAAATTATTTTTTTTTAGAAATAAAAATTAATAAAAGACTCTTTTAACCAAATTTTAGAACATTTTAGAGAGTTTTCAACAACACTCATGAGTTATGACTCTTTAGGTTTTTTTTTTTAAATAAATCAAATCAACTAAAATGTAAACTCGACCGGTTTTCAAAAATTAAAATCAATCAACACACTAAGATTTTCGGAAAGAACTACGATCGTCTGATCCCGGCTAGCGGGTACGTAGACAACTTCGGGGCGATAATAAAATCTGTAGAAACTTAGGTTCTTTTATTTTATTTATTTATTTATTTATTTTAAATATTATAATTAGAAAAATAATCCTAATTTCGGTAAATTGATAGTGATACCCATTAAGGGTTTAATAAGTTAACCCCCGAACTTTGAACCCTTTGGTTCTTCATTTAAAATTGAAATAAAAAACCGGTAGCCAAAATCGTAATCAATCCACTCAATTGATTATGGTTTCTTTTTCTTTTTCCGACTTCGGTCGGGTTGTGACTGCAAAAATAATTTTCAATAAAAAACCAGAATTTCTCAATTTCTTTAGTCGAGGGTTAATATTAAATGGATTAGGGTTTAATATTAATCAGAAAATGAGAAATCAATTTTTAAATAAAAGAAATCGAAAAATCAGATTCGACAGTTTGGTGACTTTACTGGGGATTGCTAGAAGGCTAACCACTAAAAGTTATCGAAAATAGAATTATTTTTCAAAAAAAAAAAGAAAATAAAAAGATGAGATAATAAAAAAGAACTTAGGTATGTCATTTTTATGTATTTGTTTATTTTATTTATTTTTTTTACTAACATTTTTTTTTGTTGTTGCAGTTTATTTAAGGGGGTATTTTAGGGGGTTTTACTTTTATTCTGTTTTTCCGCATCATAAATGCATGGTAGACACGGTCAGAACCAGGCCGTCTTAGGACCTTAGGAGGGGGACCTTTGTGTAAGCTTCAGATGTTATGCGATAACCACCTTCCGGGGCCGATCAGGCTACCCCACTCAAGTTCAAATGCGACCACAGAATCGTTGCTTTGAAAAAATATAGTGGTTGCAGCACTTGAGAACCTCTAGAACCCACCCTTTTGCATTACACAAAACCTTTTTTCAAAAAAATTACAAGAACCTATGATGTAGTAAACCTAAATGGATAAAGGCAGTTGTGAAGTTGTGATTGCAGTTGTAATATTTCTCCATAAATAATTGGTAATAATTCTATGTAAAGTTTAGAATAGGTGATGATTGTAATTTTGATTTTTTACATAAATATGGTTAGATCGAATCAAGGGGCTTCCAAACAGATCCACGTCTATCTACTTCATCGGCGTTAGAAGATACTCTAGATATGGATCTAACTTTTTAGCCCAAATAAGTAAAAATTTATTAGGAACAAGATTGGGTTTATCTTGCCCCTATAGAAGAGCCCTATGAATATTACCTTAGTGTAGGCCTTCACACATAATTTTTGGGCTTACATCAGTTAAGCCCAACCCTCACGGAGTAAATAGAAAGCAAAAATAAAAATAAAAATAAAAAAAGGAAGGCAAACGAAAAGAATCACACCTGTAAAATAATAGGTAGTTATCATTATGTCTAGTATTCTACCAACTAAAAATATTCATGATTTTATGTAAATTTAGCATTTTGCAAATAGCCTTTATCATTCAGAATAAATATGATTTAGATTTTTATTTTTTTATTTAGTCTTTTTCTTTTAGAATTCCTCATTTGTAAATAGACCCTCAGTAATGTTGTTCTAAGTTTGTATATAGAATTCTAATAAAGCAACCTTCCATTTACGATTCTGTCACTCGGTCTTTGTAACATAAAAGCCCTAACTTTTCCTCTTTCTCTCTCTCTTTTTTTTTTAAAAAAAAAAAGAAAGAAAGAAAGAAAAAGAAAAGAAAGAAAAAAGAAGGAAAGGAAAGAAAAGAAAAAGAAAGAAATTTGCCAACGGTTACAAATCCTTACAGGGTTCGGGACAAACACAATTACTTGGCCTATTAAGGCAGATAATCTAAAACAGACCTACTTGGCGCAAGAAAATAACCAACTAAACCCAAGCCTTAGCCCCATCAAGATAGTTGAACAAACTCAAGGCTTGAGCCATCAAGTCCAACTATAAACCGAGTCAAAACACAAAGCCATGAAACACTATCCTAAGCTTGATCCCCGGTACAAACAAAAAGGGTAATTCATTAGTCCCTTCCACTTCAAAAGTTGTTAGTTCCAGCCTATTCGAACTCTAAAGAACCTAACCTAAAAACACATATGGAAGCTTAAGGGTGTTAAGACTTATAAGTTTGGGGCATAGGGCATTTAGTCTTTGAAATTTCACAACTGGGGCATGTTCCAAGGAATTGGGGAGTAAGGTCAATACCTTAAGGTCAATAATCCCTATGTAAGGAATTGGTAACTCACTTTCAAAAAGTTTTGAATGAAAAGAGGCGAGCTATATCTTATACACTAACCCTTAAACATTTTGAGAGTTAAGAGACATCATGGTGAGGATGTTTTGGACTCATTCCTTAAAGGAGGTCTATTTTGAATTTGATATACAGATCAAAATGAAGTTAAGCATTCATTTTCAAATCCCAAACACAATTATTCTTTGATAATCCCATTGAACTGTTTTGGAGTCATTTCAAATGTAAACTCTGTCAAGAACCACCCTATAGTGGGGCAATTTGAAGGATAGGGTCATTAATTAGGAGAGAATGATAAAACTGATTTGTGTTTACCCCAATAATAACAATTCAAAGATAATATTTGTTTTTGATAAAATGTTCCCTTTGAAGAAGAGCTAACATTTTTTCAAATACCCTAAAGGCCACACATAACTTTCCAAAGCCAATGCATTCTAAACCTATGGATTTAGGGCCTTGATTCATCTAGAGACAACAACTTGACAAAAAAGATAGTTACTTTTAGGAAGAGAAAAGAAAGAAATGAAATGAAAAGAAAAAAGAAAAAAGAAAGAAAAAAGAAAAAGAAAAAAGAAAAAGAAAAAACCAGGGAAAAGGAAAATGAAGAAATACCATAATATTGGGCTTGAGAAAATCCGCAATCAAAGAAGGCTTAAGTTGCTCAAAAAATACAAGGCCTTGAATCGTATTCCCAACCAAAAGCACAAAACCTCATATTCATTAAAAATCACATTCTTAACCACGAACCAAAAACTCCATATTCAGTTTAAAATCATACTCTAAATCATGAACATAGACCTTTTCTATCCACTCGATTCTCAAACATAAGACCTTACCACCCACAATACCTCCCTACTTAAAGCTCTTCCTAATTTGAAGAATAATTTATCTAAGATAAAAATTATTTTTGAAACTAGGGCAAGTACACATTTAGTTTATTCATAAGGGTTCTTGACTTGTACCCCTGGGTTGAATGAAAGCACTTCTTTCAAAATAGGCCCTCTCAATTAACTTCTTTTGAAACCATTTGACCAAAAGCCCAATTTACAATACTGAACCCAAAAATACCTAACAAATTGATCAGAGCATATCACTTATGAATTGGACTATAATTTTATAAATAGTAGTCAAGAGTGACGTCTAAACCAAGAGTGCGTAAGGAAGTCCTCTTTGACTAGACTAATCGTGAGTTACCTTTTCCTTACAAAATGAATGTTAAGGCCTATCCGAGAGGCTCATTGTCCAGGTTACAAACTAGGGTGGATATGAGATACCCTACATGATTATAGTGTTTGCCTTTTAAATAGGAATTTGTATCTGTTAGCAAACTTTTAAGGAAAAAGAAAATGAAAAGGAGAGAGAGAAAGTGGAGGCTTGTTACGAGTTTTTCCATTTCATCCCTAGTGGTCAAATTTTCAATTCATGTTATAAACAGTTTTCACCAAATCCCTCATTTGTAAATTTCTCAAGTCAAGAATTTTTTTTTTTTTTGAGTCAACTATGTTTCTTAGCCAATAGAGTTTAAGCGAATCCGAAGGGTGCTTACCCTTTATCCATTTTCTCAAGGATATAGCCAGCTCATAAAGCACTATTCCTATCCATATCTTCTTTAGCGCTTCAGCCAGTTTATGGAGCGCTATCTAGATTCATATTCTCATTTAAGGATCTAGCCAACTCATAGAGCACAGTCCCAATATAAAGTTTCTTAAGCTTCCAGCTGACTCCTAAAACAGTCCCAATTTACAATCTCTTAGGAAGCTAGCTAGCTCATAGAGCGTAGTCCCAATCCATAGTTTCTTAGACTCCCAGTCGTCCGACTCACATAACGTTACTCGACTCAAAATTTCTTCAAGGGATTTAGTAAGCTCATGGAGTACTATCCCAATTCAAAGTTTCCTTCATCTTTAGGTTTTAGCTAGCTTAAAGGGCACTTTGACCGCCTTGGTTAGTCAGCTCATCAGGGTATGACCAAGTTTCCTCATTTTTAGGTCTTAGCCAGCTCAAAGATCGCTTTGACCGCCTTGGTTAGTCAGTTCGTTAGGATACAATCAAGTTCCTTCATTCTTTAGGTCTTAGCCAGCTTAAAGGACGCTTTGATCGCCTTGGTTAGTCAGCTCATTAGGGCACGACCATGTTTTCTCATTTTTAGGTCTTAGTCAGCTCAAAGGGCGCTTTGATTGCCTTGGTTAGTCAGCTCATTAGGGCACGACCAAATTTTCCTTATTTTAGGTCTTAGCAGCTTATTAGGGCACGACCAAGTTCCTCATTTTTAGGTCTTAACCAGCTCAAAGGGCGCCTTGATCGCCTTGGTTAGTTAGCTCGTTAGAGCACAACCAAGTTTTCCTTGTTTTTAGGTCTTAGCCAGCTCAAAGGGCCCTTTGACCGCCTTGGTTAGTCAGCTCATCAGAGCACGACCAAGTTCTCGTTATTCTTTTTAGGGATTTTTGCCAACTCACAAAGGCGCTACCCCTTGCTATTCTAACTCTTGTTAAGCGACTTAACGTTCCTTAGGATAGAGTAGTCCCAAGGCAAAAATGGTGTCTCTTTTGTTTTTGTGGTAAAGTTTTGCTCAAACTTCACCACAAAGAGGGGTAGCTGTAGACACCTAATTTTTGCTCCTTTGTAGTCCTAATTTTTATTTTTATAAAAAGGGTCTTAATTCAAAAAATAAAAAATAACAAAGAAATTAATAAAGGATAAAAATTAACAAATGATAAAAATACCAAAAAAAATAAGAAAAGAAAAATTATTATAAAAATTTTTGTAGATTTTTAGGACAAATAGTTTTAGTTTAGTTAAAAAAATTTATTTTAGGGAATCGAACAGTTTAAATATAGTTTAATTTTATTAAATGTTAAAGTATAGGCTAATGGCCTAACGGATAAGTGTTGAAGTATAGAATTGAATTTAATTTGAGGTCTTAGGTTTGAGTCTCAACAAGTACCTATGTCTTTATCAACCTTTCTTCTCTCACGTACAAACAGTCATCACCACGTTTGCAATCTTCCGCACAACAGCCCAATCCGCGAACACTGCACAGTCAGCAACCATCACAACTCCATCAACCAGATTCACGGGTGAGCTCCAGCATATATGCAGATCATAGCATGGCCATCGTCTTCGTCCTACTGCTCACACACTTTACAGCCATGCGATCATAAGCACCGTCCTGTACTGTAACTCACCCCACCGTCCCTCACTGCTGCATCGCATTGGACAATAGGCGCTCCAACGCCACAGTAGTAGTACACACGATCGCACTTCACCGCTAACTTCATTTAGTAGCTTCTTCACAGCTGCATACCAACGCCTACTGTTGATTACTGCACAGCAGCTTCATGGCACATCAGGTTCCATTTCGATCCATAATGGAGACGCTGAAGAAACTCGGAACAAGCTCCACCGTCCATCGTCCTTCCTCCAATTTAACAAGTCCAACTGTCATGAAACAACAGCAACTAGACGCTGCTATCCAGTTTCTGATCAGCGTCCTTCTCTTAGCTGGAAACTCCTAAAGTCTTATCATCACCACATCCGCGATTACCGTCTAGTACTGACCCAACGCACGTACAGCCCTCCTTCATCCTTCGTTCATCACTGGCAATACGACCATGATGGCAATAGCAGCATAGACAGCAGCGGTTACGTCCACGCACATCGCATTGACCACGATCATCATTGCACGTGGGACCTCAAAGCCCCTGGATACACGTACAGCAACAGTCCCCTGAACAGCAGCACCTGTCCCCTTTACGCCAATCAGCACTACACAACGTGACGGCGCCTACAACTGTCCAAGACGCCAACGCAGCCTCTTTACTGAATTACTGCACAGTAAATACCAAAATTCTGGTTCAATTCCGTTTTATTTTCTTTTTGTTAAATTATTATTTTATTTATTAGTTATTTTTTATTAATAACATAGTTATAAATAGTTACATATATTAACTTAGTAAATTCTTTTGATATTAGTCTCACTTTATATATATATATATTAAGTATATTATTGATAACATAGATATATGTACATATTAGTTTTAGAATTTTTAGGATTAGGTTTTCTGAAATCTTCATATAGGAAATTATTTTTTTTTTAGAAATAAAAATTAATAAAAGACCCTTTTAAACAAATTTTCGAACATTTTAGAGAGTTTTCAACAACACTCATGAGTTATGACTCTTTAGGTTTTTTTTTTTTATAAATAAACCAAATAAATTAAAAACGTAAACTTAGGCAGTTTTTAAAATTAAAATAAATCGACACATCAAAGATTTTTTTTTAAAGAACTATGATCATCTGATCCCAGCTAGCAGGTATGTAGGCACTTTCGGGGCGACGATAAAATTTGTAGAAACTTAGGTTCTTTTATTTTATTTTATTTATTTTAAATATTATAATGAGAAAAATAATCCTAATTTCGGTAAATTGATAGTGGTACCCGTTAAGGGTTTAATAGGTTAGCCCTCAAACTTGGAACCCTCTGGTTCTTCATTTAAAATTGAAATCAAATACCGGTAGCCAAAATCGTAATCAATCTACCCAATTGATTACGGTTTATTTTTCTTTTCCCAACTTCGGTCGGATGGTGACTCCAAAAATAATTTTTAATAAAAAACCAGAATTTCTCAATTTCTTTAGTCGAGGATTAATATTAAATAAGTTAGGGTTTAGTATTAATCAAGAAATGAGAAATCAATTTTTAAATAAAAGAAATAGAAAAATCAGACTTGACGTGAACTTATGTAATGAAACTGACAAGGACGTCAGCTCCGTAAGAGGAGTAGATTATAATACATCTTATATGTCAAGCAACGGACTTATAAATTATTGAGGCAATTTTTGATATAACGGTTCGAAGTACATCGAAATTTTGAAGTTAAGCATGCTTGGCTTAATCTAATCTCAGGATGAGTGACCTCCTAGGAAGCTACTGTAATAAGAGACAAAACCATATAGTATTCTATCTATAAAGCAAACAATATCTTGGGAGGAGGAGTTTCATTGCGTCGTTACACAAACCATTCTCCACATGAGATTAATTTTCCATAAATCTTATATTGTATAATTTTAAAGAAGTAGATGTGTAATTTTATTAAAAAATAAGACTATGCACCCTTATAACACTTAATTGAGATATAACTATTAATCGCAAGTATTCCATGTTATGGAATCCTTAATATGATCTCGTAAGCTAGAGTAACATTAAAATCACTATTTAAACTTTACATGTTTTTATAATTTTATATTTAAAATACTTTTCTTGTCAAAATCAGTACCTCACCTCGAATTGTTTACACTTTATTATACTTCTCATCTAATGAATGTTTGCCATACCATTTTTCTTAAGATAATGGAATAGTGAATCCGATAGGTAAAAATTTGATTATATGTAATATTTAGCAATTTCAAGCCTTAAGTATAAAATTGAATAAGAAAGAGTTAGATTGGGTGTGATATTGTAACGCCCCAAATTTAAGACGTTACAAATTGCCATATGTCTCTAATCTATAACAATATGTCTAGCATAAATGAAGAACTAAAATCTCCAAGAAAAACATAAGAATTTTTCTCCAAGTCATTTTAGAAAAATCCTTTAATTAAATTAAAAATTAACTAATATGGGACTTTCTTAATCTTTGAACAAATTCCAATAATAATCAATTTAAAACTAGTTTAATCAAAATCTTATTATTTGTTTAAAATAATCACTAAAGTAAACAAATAATATATATATACACACTTCTTAATCGTTGCTTTCCCCATGCGATCATCCTAATGAAAATCCCCAAAATCATCAATCTTTGTAATTTTAATTTGAATACCTTAATGTATGTGAGTATTACAAATATACGCACGTGACAAACAATCATACAAATCACATGCGTTAATATGCATAACAACAATAAAACTCTTAAATACAAATTCAATAAAAAAATATGCAAAAGATTGAAATTATATGCATCTAGGTTTAGTCCAAGTAGGAGCAAAACCTCTTACTAAGTTAGGTCTAGATACCTCTGTCTTTATGGTTCTCAGAGATACTAGAGAACTAATATATGATAGATCAATACATGCCACTATTGAAACCAGTCTTAGTAGTGAACCAATACAATTTGAATGCTATCCTAATATTACTCTTACTCTTAGAGATAAGACAATAATGAGTTCATTAATCCTCCAAATCAAAACACATAATTATAGAATGATAGAAGGATCAATACAAATGGTTGTGATATATAGGATATATTTCAAATTAATGAAAACTGCTTTTGGTTCTAAGGCATATAAAATGGATAAAAGAGGGCAAACCCTTCTTATTCAAACAGACTTAAGCAAAGTTAATGTGTCTGTCCCAAAAATGATTAAATGGTCCCAAGTCAATTTACTTGAACATTGAGAAGTAGAAAACCCACTTTCTAAATGACCATTATACAATACTAAACCATCAAATTTTATCCAACATCCAGATGGTAAGGTCATCATCTAATTCAATTGAAGGTCTTTTGATCAACCAAATAGACCCTTGGAAATAAGATCTATGTCATCTTCTTCTAGGAGATTAGTAGACTTTCTAAATCCTCCACCAATAATTTATACTCCATACCCTACCCAATCTAATAATCAGCAAGATAGGCAATCAAATATTCACGATAATCCATCTCTTTTAAGAATAGTTCACAATAGGTCTGGTATAACCCAATTAGTTTATCAACCAAACAAACCAGAACATGGAGAACCTTCATTATCAGCAATAGGTGATCTAGAATTAAATGTCATAGAAAAACCTTTTGAACCAGATAGAATACTTTTAAATAATGAATTCAATTCACCCAAAAATGAAAAAAAAAAATAGAAAATGGTACTTTGAAACATTTAGTAAAATCAAAATGGAAATAAAAGATGAATATTATAATTTCATGAAAGAAATTGGAGCTCAAATATATTTCTTTGAATGGATTGAAGAATATTATTTGAAACCCAAATAAATTAATGGATGCTTCAAGTGGAAACCAGGTGATGGACAAATAATAGAATCAAATCATCCACCATTAAGTAATATAAAAATGATTCACAAAAATATGGAAATAACCCTTACTCCTTTTAAAAATGCTACAGATGAAGAAGGTTTAGGAATAAAAAAAATAATAAATCAAAATAATTATACTAATTAGCATTTGCATACGATAGGAGAACAATTAAACAGAATAGAAGAAACAGTTGATATTGAAATTAATAAAACAGGTGAAAAATCCTTAAAAAATAATATATATATATATATATGATAAAAATCAATTTAGTTATTCATACAATTATTTCAACAAGTAACAAGGGAATACTTACGAAACTGTCCACAAACTCTAAACCAAAATAGGAAATGCCACCATGGTCCCAAACAAAACTATCGGAATAGTTTTGCGTCTCGTGGCCCGGACATCTTCCTAACACCATAGTCTTTATTGGTATGGGTTCACCATCATACGATCTCAATAACTTCCCTAAACTCACCATCACTACCGGTACAACTTTACCATCAAATGGCTGTAAGTCTTAACACATTCCTAAACCGGTATAGGTTCACCATTATGCAATTTTTATCCCTAAAACTACCCTTGATCATTTTCAATTATGACTCTCCTATGGATAGTGTAACTTAAGGATCATAGGGGTACCCTTAGGCAACCATCATTAGGTCGAGTCACACATAAGCAATAAGCAAATTATTAATTGCTGAATAATTATTATGTTCATTTATAATAGTAATTAAGTAATTTTAAGAAAATTAAAAGTTTAAACAATTAAATTGATGCAACTAAAAAGTTTGATGTAATAATTATTTCTTCAGAAGATATTAAAATAATATAAAAGTTATAAAAAGGCAGGGATAAATTATATAGGTGAGTGATTATTTTGAGTAATTAGTAGATAAAAAGGAGTTATTTGAAAAGAGAATTGATTTGGAGCGAATTTATAGAAAAACTAGTGGATGCTGCATGTGTGATGTGTGTACAAATTTAAAAACATCAAATGCGTGAAATTTTAATTCATAATATCTAATAATTAATTATGTGAAATAGCAAAAAATAAAATTATGAAAAAAGGTTAGCAATATTATGTATTTAATAAATTTTTTTATATTCTCTACAAGGAAGAAGAGAGGAAAAGAATATCAAAAAAATAAAAAACCATCACTTGAAGGAGATTTGTAATTATGTATAGCAAAGTGTGAGGTGTGGGAGTGAGAATGTAGTGAAAAATAGAAAAGTGAATATAAAGAAGTACTACTCGAAGAGAGAGAGAGAGCAAGAAAAAACTAAAAAAGATAGTTGTTTTGTACGTAGAAGTAGAAGAATAGATTGGGAATAAAAGTTGGAGAGTGAGAAGGATAAAAAGATAGAGTCAAAAGGTAGTGAGGGAGAGAGAAAAAAAGAAGAAGAAAAAGTTGACAAATTTAACTATGATATAGGACAAATATAATTTTAAAATGTTGCTTTAATATTGGTATTTTTGTTAAATAATATTATATTGGGGTTAAATAAGAAATTTAGAAAGGACGGTTACATAAAGCTTTTAAGGTTTTAATAATACTAATGGATGCAATACTCGTGTTGCATGTGCCAAAATTAAATTTAACTTTATAATCGAATATAAATATTAAATTGAACTATGTGTACAATAGACAATTTGGTGAAAAAGTTATAGGAAATGGTTTTAAAAATGCATAAACAGTTGCGGTAATATAAAATAAATATAGAAATGTATTGTATATTGTGTTGCCAAAGGTTTGGCGTAGTACACTTACCAAATGACTTCATTTTTATTTTTTTCATTTGTAAGAATATGTACATGAAAACTAAGGAGATAAAAAAACCAAAAAAAGTATAGGGTTGAAATAAGAGATGTGAGATTTAAGTTAAATTTGTAAAATAGATAAAAAGTCATAACATATGAAAAACATATAAACTATTAAAATATTAAAGTGATTTCATTGAAAATTCAATAAATATTGTTTAGATGAATTAACTTAAAGGTATAAGAAGACTTTTGTTTAAAGCAAAACCGTATGCTTATAAGGGTGAAGCTTTCCATTTTCATCATATAAATAGATTCTAATTTGTAATAATTGATTTTGTGTTAATTCAATAGATAAAATGAAGAAACAAAGCAATGTTACATTAACAACTCCCTTTAGACAATACTGCATAAATTGCTTTTCTCACTTAAAGCGAATATACTGTGTTAGATATACATCAATAATTCCCGAATCCTTTTATATACCTATTTTTGAAGATAAAAAATCCATAGTTAAACATCAAATGAATTTAGAAATGCACTCAAAATTTTATATTGATTTTGTGTCAGTTGTAATTTATATATATGAGAAGAAAAGTTTGTAATTATTTTAATTTGCAATCTTATAGTGATTGCATTTTAAGAGGTGGTTGTAGATGTGAATGTGAATGAGTTCTATAATATTCATTAAGCCAATTTAGATTTATATTTTTATTCGTTCAAATAAATAAAATGTACATTAGAGAGAGCAGTAAAAAAAAAAAAAAAAGCTAATGCCAAAAAGAAGAATCAAACTTCACTAAACACACGAGATCCTTTACACTAAAGCATCAAATAAGAATGAAATAAAATGACACATCTAATAAAAGATGGTGCTAAATTGGAGTCAAATGACTCCAAACACTTTTAGGTTGTATAAGAAATGATCGAATCAAATTCCAAATAAAAAATAACGACAAATTATCTAAGAATGGTGCAATGTCAAGTGAAATGTAAAATCCCAACAAAAAATCAAGTCAAGCAAAAAAAGAAGAAGAAGAAGAAAGATCCAAAGTGGCAAAGAAATAATGGAAAAGAGACGATAAAAAAAATAATCTTTTTATCGATAGTTGCCTATGTTATTTTATTTCATTTTTTATCTAATAACTTAGGAAACACTTTATTTTAATATTTCCTTGTGACAACATAATGTAACAACCAAATTCTTATAGATCCTATAAACTTTTTAAAAACCATATGTATAATCTCATTCGTACATTACGTAATGGAAATGGAAAAGGAAAAAGTGTATTTGATTTGCAAAATTTCACAATTTCAATGGTCGAAATATATTTGTTTTCCACTAATTAAAAACAACCTCCATTTGTGCAAATTAATAAGATGTCATAAAGTAAGAAATTCACAAAATGTATTAATTTTTACCTCTGAAACCTCTATTTCTAATCAAAAGAAAATAATCATTCACCCACGATTGCATAATAGATCATATACTCATTCCCTCTATCATGAAATAAATTAATAAAATTAAAAACAAAACGAGAGAGTAATAGAATTAAGATATAAGAGATCATATGCTCATTTCCTTCATCTACCGAGCACCTGGATAGCCTTCACTATACTACTTGTCATGATATATCCAATATCTTACATAACAAACACTTATGTAAAGTTCTCGTTAGGTATAAATTAGAGACCTTTCAACGAAATCTTAACATGCAATAATCTCAAATCGATACATTATAGTTATAAATATAAATTATACTTGTCACATTAACAAAGGGATTCTTAACATGTAAACACCACCTTAAGTTGGTAAAAAATAAAAAAGAAATGTCAATAGTTATTGCTAGGCCTTCTTAAGTTTGATAAAGTCGGTGATTTCATGATCAATATCTTTTAGTAGCACATTCAATTACTTTATTTACTAGAAGGAAAAATATATTGAAACAAATAATATTTTAACATTATTATGAATATTGAAGTAATGTACAAAATAATATATAAACTAAAAAGTCATATAGATGAAATCAAATCATTTAGGATTCAAAAAAGAAAAAAGGAAGAGAACAAAATCATGCATCAGATCGAATCGCCATGAAAGAGTCCATAACTAAAGTTGCTATTCCCATATCTTCTTTCTATTGCTTTCTCTCTCCTTTTATCTCCCTTGTTTAGTGCTAGCGAAGTACATACTCGATAATAAATTTGGTTTGAGAGATATAGCAACATCAAGTCCTTCATGGATCACTTGTTTATGGTGGTGTTTATGGCAAAAAAACTACTACGATAACATGATAGAGGAGATTTTTCACTTATTTATATGTTGATAAAAGGAATAATATGATATCATTGGAAAACTATTGATAAGACATGGTGGAGGAGAAAGGGAAATCAATCAAAATTTTCAATATTAAAAAGGCTACTAAAAGCTAGTATTATTGTTCAATAAAAGAAAGCTGGTAAATTTGTATTCAGACTTAAGAGGATGTGATAAAGAATTATTAGGTAAATTGCTCTTAGGATGGTTGGAGGAACAAATGGATATGGAGGTTACATTATCGTATAGTTAGAATGTGGTAATTAACATATATACTCATAATAAATTAATAAATACTTGATATCAAAGTTTGTTTTATTTGTGTATATTAGTAATTTTAGGATTGAATAGTAATTTTAAGAAATAGTAGTTATTTAAGACTTCATTTATTTTAATAATATAAATAGAGATAGTATAATATATATATTTTTCTAAATAATAATATACATATAAATAAATTTGTTTTTCAATGGTACTAATAAATGATTTATTTAGTTTTCCAAAGCGAGAATTGGCTATTTTAATAAAAAGGAAAAAGAAAGTAAAAAGAGAGACAAAAACCGCCCTAATCGTTATATTACCTAAACTACCCTCCTATAATCTTTACCGTTTTCCTCAATCAACTCTCTCCTTCCTAGGGTTTCTGTCCTATATTCCTACTCAAAACGACTCCAGAGTCCAAAGCCTCGCACCTTCCACCGATTTAGGGTTTTCGATTTCTGTACTCAGAGGTAACAATTTTCACTTGCTTCTCGCTTTGTATGATGGCTATTGTAATTTCAATTGAATGAGCGTGCGTTGTCTGTAGCGAATTCCGTTCGAGAAAGTTAGTTTATGTTTAATTTGCTTGTGTTTTTCGTTATGTCGGTTCATTCTGGCTATGTTTTCAGAGAAGATTTGCATGTCTTTTTCTGGTTTTCCCCCCCCTGGCTGTACCCGAATTCTATGGTTTTTAAGGGGAATTGCCTCAATTGAAATTTTTACAGGATAGATTGTCGGAATTTTTGCGTTTTTGATGTTTCTATGGTTTTATTCACATATAAATTTACGATAAAAGAAATCGGAGCGTTTCGGTATCTGATGCCATTTTGTGAGAATGTTTGATGTCTGCAGGTTTACTTAGTTTCCTTCGTTTTGACGTTAATTTGTGTTTATATGCAGATCCAAGAGTTATTTAACCAAATTTGAAAAGGATGGCCTCTCGATTCTGGACACAGGTTTTGTAACTCTATTTTTACAGAGGAATATAAGATGATTGAGGTGTATCTCTGTTTATTTAACTTTTGTGTTTTATTGGAATCAGGGTGACAGTGACACTGAGGAGGAGAGCAGTGATTATGGAAGTGATGTTGAAGAGAGGGGACAAGTTGAATCCAATGCTCCAATAGCAGGAAGTAAATACCTTGATATTAGTGAAAGTGATAGTGATGATCTTGGTCCTCAGAAGCATGAGGTTAGGTCCACCAAGGACAAACGTTTTGAGGAAATGTCAGCTACTGTTGATCAGATGAAAAACGCTATGAAGATTAATGACTGGGTCAATTTGTTGGAGAACTTTGACAAGATCAACAAGCAGCTGGAGAAGGTTATGCGGGTTCTTGAGTCTGAGAGGGTCCCTACCCTTTACATTAAAGCACTAGTGATGCTGGAGGATTTTTTGAGTCAGGCTTTAGCAAATAAGGATGCCAAGAAGAAAATGAGCAGCAGTAATGCTAGGGCCTTGAATTCAATGAAACAGAGATTGAAGAGGAATAATAAGCAGTATGAAGAGTTGATTAATAAGTACAGAGAGAACCCTGAGAGCGAGGAGGAAGCGGACGAACCGGAAGAGGAGGAGGAAGAAGAGGAATCAGAGGAGTCAGATATTGAGGATCCTTCAAAACTTTCTGATGAGGAGGAGGACGAGGAAGTGGATGAACAAGATGCCAAGGAGTCTGGGTGGGAAAAGATGATGAGCAAAAAAGACAAAATGATGGATAGACAATTCAAGAATCCAAGTGAAATAACATGGGAGACAGTGAATAAAAAATTTAAAGAGGTTGTTGCTGCTCGTGGTAGGAGGGGAACTGGAAGGTTTGAACAGGTGGAACAGCTCACCTTTTTGACAAAGGTTGCTAAGACCCCGGCTCAGAAACTTGAGATTCTTTTCAGTGTAGTATCTGCCCAATTTGATGTCAACCCAGGTCTTAGTGGGCACATGCCGATTAATGTGTGGAAGAAGTGCGTCCAGAACATGCTAGTAATTCTTGACATTCTTGTGCAGTATCCCAACATTGTGGTTGATGACTCAGTGGAGCCTGATGAAAATGAATCCGAGAAAGGACCAGACTATGATGGGAAGATTAGAATATGGGGAAACCTGGTTGCATTTCTCGAGAGGATTGACACTGAATTTTTCAAGAGCTTGCAGTGTATTGATCCTCACACCCGTGAGTTTGTTGAGAGACTCCGGGATGAGCCTATGTTTTTAGTTCTTGCTCAGAATGTTCAGCAATATTTAGAGCATGTTGGAGATCTGAAGGCTGCATCAAAAGTAGCTTTGCGTCGTGTTGAACTCATCTATTATAAACCACAGGAAGTCTATGATGCGATGAGGAAATTGGCTGAGCAGGAAGAAGAGAATGGCGATGAAGCAGGTGAGGATCCTAAGATGGCTGAAGATAGCAGGGGTCCTTCAGCATTTGTTGCTACTCCAGAGCTTGTGCACAGGAAGCCCACTTTTCCTGAAAATAGCAGGACACTTATGGATGTTCTTGTGTCCCTTATTTATAAAAATGGTGATGAAAGAACCAAGGCTCGTGCTATGCTATGTGACATCTACCACCATGCTCTACTCGATGAGTTTTCAACATCAAGGGATCTGTTGTTAATGAGTCACTTGCAGGACAATATCCAGCACATGGATATCTCAACCCAGATACTCTTTAATAGGGCTATGGCACAGCTCGGATTATGTGCATTCCGTGTTGGGCTTATTGCTGAAGGACATGGTTGCCTATCTGAGTTATATTCGGGTGGAAGAGTGAAGGAATTGCTTGCACAAGGAGTTTCACAAAGTAGATACCACGAGAAGACCCCTGAGCAGGTAAAGCATCTTTATGCCATTTCTATTGCATTTGCATATTTCAACTGTGATTAATTGAAACATATTTTCTTTGTTGTTGAGTGAATGGGAGAAAACATTTTTGCTCTTTCTAGGATGGATAAGGTCAAACTACACTTTTCTTGAATGCCTTAGATCTTGTTGTGGAAGGATCTGAAATTTATCTGAAGTTTCTGACATTTGGTCGTGGATAATTTCTATATTTTCTGCGTTGTTGAGGGGAGGTGTTTTCTTGATGCCTTTCTGCCCTTTTAAAAGGGTATGATGTCGTTTGCTACTTGTCTCTGGATTTCCTTCAGTTTCTGCTTCTTATACCATCCGTGTTTACTTCATGTATTTTTCTCTAAATTACCATGTCTAATCTATCTATTTAGAGAATTTTAGGGTACTTAGGTGGGTTAATGCTGTATAGAATATAATTAGAAACTGGAATGTAAAGAATTGGTTTGTTTTTTTGAGACAATTGTGTTGCTGTTCTAAGGATTTCTGGTTGCGTGGTTCCTACCCAATAATTTGGCACATGCTTCACATCATGAGAAGTTAACACGGTTCTCCTTTTCTCAGTGATGAGGGTAATTTAATTAGTTTGCATATGTTCTTCATGCTCTTCCTTGTATTTGTCCTGATGTAATGCAATTAAAAATACTGGGAGAGAGTAGTTAAGTAGTTAAGTTCTTGAAGTCAATTTAGAGATGAATTATACACTGATTAACTCTTTCTTCTCAAAGGCTTAGAATGAAACTCTGGTCAATGATGATCCATTTCTTTGGCCTAGCTATCATCTATTTGTATTCTTCCTAGCATCTGTGCTTGTTCCTCATGCGGCCTGTCAAAATATGATTCAGTGCTGACTTGCCTTTTTCTTTTGGTTATTTACATAGTATCTAACAATACAATGGCCACATAGCACCCTGTGCACTTTAGCTTGCCTTTCATCTCTTGCAGCTCCTTCTAGCTACCTTGTTTCACTTTGTTCATATTGGCAGTGTATTTCTGATAAATTTCCTGTTTGTTTTTAAGTGCACTTGAACCAGGAATTAGGTGATATCATCATGTTCAGGTCCCTCCTATTGCCACTGTAAATTGGTTTTACTGTTATGTTTGTAATGTTCTTTTGCATCACGTTTTTGTAGCTTTTCTTCCCCCCTATTTTAATAGTCATAGTTGTTTGGAGCTCTCTCTGACATCAATTTTACCTTCCTTTTCAGGAAAGATTGGAGAGGAGACGGCAAATGCCTTATCACATGCACATAAATCTTGAGCTTTTGGAAGCAGTTCATTTGATATGTGCCATGCTGCTGGAAGTGCCCAACATGGCTGCGAATAGTCATGATGCCAAACGCAAGGTCATAAGTAAGAATTTCCGGCGGCTGCTTGAGGTGAGTGAAAGGCAAACGTTCACTGGTCCCCCAGAAAATGTGAGGGACCATGTGATGGCTGCTACTAGGGCCCTTACCAAGGGGGACTTCCAAAAGGCCTTTGATGTTATCCAGTCCCTTGATGCCTGGAAGCTCATGAGGAACAAGGAGAGTGTTCTTGAGATGCTTAAGGCTAAGATTAAGGAAGAGGCTCTCAGGACTTACTTGTTTACATACTGTTCATCTTATGAATCTCTGAGCTTGGATCAGCTTACCAAAATGTTCGACCTTTCAGAGGCCCAGATACATTGCATTCTCAGCAAGATGATGATCAATGAGGAGCTCCATGCAAGTTGGGACCAGCCAACTAGGTCTATTGTCTTCCATGATGTTGAGCACACAAGGCTGCAAGCTCTGGCCTTCCAATTTACAGAGAAGCTGTCAATTCTTGCAGAGAGTAACGAGAGAGCTCTGGAAGCGAGGACTACTAGCGGTGGTGGACTGGAGCTGCCATTGAGACGTAGAGATGGCCAGGACTTTTCTACGGGAGCAGCTGGTGGTGCTGGCAAGTGGCAAGAGAGCTTGTCTTTTACCCAAAGGCAAGGAAGCAGTGATGGGCGGTCTGGTTATAATGTTGGTGGGAGGCTGGTAGTTGCAGGTGGCTATTCTCGAGATCGTACTGGTGGATCGCGAGGAACAGGAGCTTATAGATATCAGGATGCTGCATATGGAGGTTCGGGTAGGAGTGCTTACCAGGCTGGATCTGCACCAAGGGGTTCACAGGTGGATACTTCAGGACGTATGGTCAATCTTAACTGGGGCGTTCGTGCATAAACCAAATCTCTAGCTGAGTTGTGCAAAGCCGGTTCGCTGATAACCACCACCCTCGGTAGGAAAGCTACCTATTTCGGAACCCTGCTTGCTTTTGTAATTTCAGACTAGGCATCTTTTTGGTTATCTATTCTGAGTTATTATTTTTAGCTTCTAATTTTTTACGATAAAGAATTCCTGTAGTGTCATGATGCGATCATTGGACAGCGTTTATCGTAGTTCCTTCACTTCTAGTATTTTTGATGCCATCACATCACCGTTGTTGTAAGCATGTGATTTGCTCGACTAGCTTTAGGATGTTATCATATGTTTACGTTTGTTATGGTTAGCTTAGCATTCTTATATTTTCATGTCATAATGATAGCAGTCTTACGTTAATGGCATGTTTGACTTTTTTTTTTTCTTATATATATATTTTATTTATATTTGATCTATATTTGTTTGAATTTTAATGTTTAAAAAATTATTTTATTTATATCTTATTTATTTTTATTTTATAATTATGATGAAAATGATTATTAGAGTGTTAGAATTGAAAAATAAAAATTTATATAGAAGATGAAAGTTTAAAAAATATATATTTTATATATTAAAAATAATTATTTTAATTAATATTTTTGAAAAAATATATTTTTATTTTTCTAATGTTTTATTCTTATCAAAAGTAAATATTTAAATGTAAACATAGCCTTAATTAGCATTGTAGAATTCCGTTAATAGGACGGTACTTACGTTTTCGCCATCATCATATTTAGACGGAGTAGACGTTAGTTCACTTCATTGGTCTACTTTCCGTTAATGCCCCTTTGGCGTTATTTATAATATGGTGGCTATCAGTATAAATTTTGATTTTTTGATGACTGCGTCTCCAAATATGTTTAATAAATGGTTTAAAAAAAAGGGCACGCATTAGGATTCATTTTTTTTTTCTTTTTTTTTTCCCCCTCCATCAATATTCATGTAGCGAAGGGCAACATTGATCACTAAAATGAAATTTGGTAGTTCTTGTACTTTTATTTTTTCCACAGCAACCACCAAACCCCAACACCCCTTACTAGTTTTCTACCTAAGGGTTGAAGTTCTCAATGTCGTACCTAATTGAGTTAAATTTGTTAAGTTTACTACACCATCTTTAATTATTTTATAGTGATATTTTTTATTCAATGAGCATTTCTCATGTTAGCTTTCTCAAAACAATAAAATAATAAATTTGACAAATAAAAATTTGATTTTATACCATACTTAACATCACAAACTTTAAGTATAAACTTTAATATGCAAAAATTTGATTGAGAGTGGTCTTTAATAACTTTGAACTTAAAGTAAGAAACTAAAAACAACTTCCAATATGTGAAAGTTTATTTGTGATTTCAATTGATTTATCGATGAGCTAGATGACTCTAAAACTTATAATCAATAATTTATTATATATATAGTAAAAGGTAAGTCAGTAGTGTAGGAAAAAAAAAGTGTCATTACCATAAAATTTTTCACAAGTTTTGAGGTAAAACATATTGTTTGGATTTAACCTTGAGAAGGATGTAAGATTTAATTCAAAAAATAGTGCAACAATTCAAATAAGCTTACAGTTTTATATATTTGCTTAGATGTGGGCATCAATTTGGCCCAACCTTGAACTGTTGGTTTACAGGTTAAGGTCACGTTGAATCATGAGTGGCCCTTGAGTCGACGGTTCAAAGCCAGTTCATGTGGCCCTTTGGTTCATGACCCTTTAACCGGTTTTGTTTTCTCGTATCCTCTTTCCTAAGCTTTTACATTATTTTTTTTTTCCTTTTCACCATGCCAATCCTTTAACCATTTTTTTTTCTTCAATCCGTTCATAAAATATACATTAAAAATAGAAAGAAAATAAAATACAAAAAAAAGTCTCTTATAGTATAAATTCATAATGTTCTAATTTGATTGAAAAGAATGAAATAGTTGGAGGGAAAATATTTTTTATAATATTTTACAGCCACCCATTAGGTGCCTACGTATCCGTCAATTGGAATCAGATTGTTGTAGTTCAGTTTGGATTTTTAGAAAACCTTTAGTTTGTTGATCAATTTTATGTTTTCAAAAAAATATTAAAATGTACGTGACTATTCGAGTTAAATTTTTTGAATGAAAACAATTTCAGTCGCTCATAATTTGGAAAAACCTAATGTTATATTAACACTTTTGAGAAAACCATGTCATTTAGTTTCTTTTGGATAATTAGAAAAAAATATTTTCTACGTAATAAAACTTTTTCGTAAAGGATGAAAAGAAAACTTACCATGCATCATCTTTAGGTAACTATTCACGTTCGTGAGTAAGAGTGGAACCCGTAGGTGAGCTTGAGCTTCCATTAGATCGATTCCAGTCATTGAAGTAATCATCCTTTTCGCTTGATATCCCGTATGATTCTTGTCGTCTATAGCTCACTTTGTACCAATCTTTTGTGCAAGCATTTGCCTCAACACTGACAATAGACAAGGAGGCTTGGTGTTCGTCGACGATTAGACCTATTGTACTAAATGCTTGCTCAATAGCAATCGTTGAAGCCAGAGTAGCGAGTACTTTATAGGCAATATGAGATAGCAATGGGTAGTCCTTTTTATGCTTTTGCCATCACTCAAAAATATCAAAGTCCTTAATAGAGATATTTTCCGAAAACTTGAAATTTGTATTGATGTAGTGCTGCATCTTAGATGTTGGACCACCGGACCATTACTTCTTTAATTTTTGCGTCAATAACTACTTACTCATAAAAGAGTAATGCCGTTCCTTGGTAGGTGGCGAAGGAAAGACTGATGATTGGCTACTGTACTGAATTTGATAGCAGTTGAGCATCTCCTCTATATCGGCCGTCGCTACTGGCACTTCTTGCTGTACTTCCAAACTGTATACGTTTTGAGAATCCGTTAGATCTTGAATATAATCATAATAAGTTTTTAAATGCATTATTAATAATTTCGTTTTACAACGAAAGTTTAGAATGATTGCTATGAGATAAATACGAGGAATTTCTTTATAATAAGTTAACCACTTTAACATCATATTGTATACTTATGCGTGCAGGTTTGGGTTTTTATGGGCCTAAACTATCACACCAAGTATACTGACGGTTGACATAACAAATAAGTGAACACTTAGTCTGTAAACTTGTGAAAAAGTCTTAGAAGTGTCATGAAAAACTTTAAGTAATTGGATGCAAATATCCTAGTTATTAGGGAAAATGTCAACTCCCTGCATGTTGTACATTGTGAAGTCACATAGCAGTTCGCTGTAAGGGACTATGCTATGCAACAACTTGTAAGTCGAGTTTCAGCGATGTTGCACATTTATCTTAAACTTTCAAGGTCTCTTCCCGCGCTCCATGCAGAAGTTCCTCCACTTTTTGTGAAGAGATGGCCTGTCTATTATTGTCTTGACGACGTTCTTGATTAGAGCTTTACTATTGTGCAAAGCTGCAATGTCATCCTTGATACACAAGTTAAGAATATGACATGCATAATGTATGCGGAAAAAAATCCCCTCCAACGCTGGTTGACAGTAATTTTGTAAATCAGATATTGATGTAGTATTAGCAGTTGCATTATCAAAACTAATAGAAAAAAAGTTCCTCATCAATTTGTATTCATTTAGGTTTTCTTTAATAAGTTTAAAAATGTTTTGCATTATATGTCGATCGTTAAATATCTTTAGCCAATGATCATTTATTAAGTTGCCAATTATCATCTACCCAGTGAATAGTAACACCCATATAAGAATTACTACGAAGAGGATCTGTCTATATGTCTGCACATATGGACACTTGCGTATTGAGGGAAGCAAACTTACCTACGAGCTCCCTCTTATCTTTGTAATAGAGCTCCTGCGTGTCTCGAGTTATCGTTTTACGGCTAAGTTGTTGCGAGTTGGGATTGAACGTCTCCCGCTTGTATTAACTTTACCACTCTGATGCACTAGCGTTGAATGAGAGGTACATGTTTGTTAGGTACTGTGCCAGGTTATATTTATATCTCTCTTCATCGTACCTCATTAGCATTTATTCGGATGAATCACCACCTCGGGTAGTCTATTGTTTTGTTCTATCTATTCTCACCCTCCCTGGAATTCTTTAACCTTAAGTGCCTATTAAGGGTACTGTATCCCTCCTTTGTTTTTCACGAATAACTTGCATTGCAATAGTTGCAGAATGCCCTCAAGTTCCCCCTTTTGTCTGTATCTTTACGGAAATGAGTAGTAAAAATATTAATCTTACTAAGTTTAAGGGGCTTACCTGAGTCAGATGGTCTTGAATTGCTGGGCCCACATTGTTCCATATGTTGCTCTTTTGTTTTGAGAATAATTTTAATGTCATCCTCGTCATCTTTGAACATGCTTGTGAGGCAACTCATCTGTGGGGGTTCAAATCTCATGAGTTGTGCAAAGATGCTGTCACGCCCCGAAGCGGCAGAGTCGTAACAGCCCCGTCGTGTAAACCATCCTAAGATAAAAGTTGGTCTTACAACCGCTATCTTAGACCTGATCTACACAAGGCGTCCACGACTAACCCGCTTTGAAGTAGCCTAACCCGTTTTGAAGTAAACAGTTTGTAATTTAAATAATTCATTTACCTAAGAAAGTGAGAAAAGTTATATATAATCACTATAATTCAGTTATTACATTATTCAGAAATGAAAAGTAATAACATATGTGTTGATTTTTCAATGTTTTTCCTCACTCCCCAGGATCTAGCAGTTGCTAGTTCAGAGTAGTTGTTGCCGCTTTTTAGCCAGCACTTGCACGACGTCTATAGGAATGTGAGCAACCATAGTTCAGTAAGTTAGGACGGAGGACTTAAAACTATACCATACACACAACAAGGTTTTCAATCACTTATTAGGTGTAATGCATGTGCAAGCAAATGCCATCGCACGACGTTGTCCGGCCCGTAGTGAGATTAGAAAAATTGCGCCCGTTCTAATCCGGGTTGAGGAGTTGCCGTTAATGCAACAGCTTATGACCAAACCCAGGCTTGTGTAATGGAGACCTTGCTCTTCCCGCGATTACCTTCGAACCACTATCTTCACCCTCGCCGCGACCTCCTCTCCTATCACTTAGTTCAACTGAGGATAAAGAAGTGACAATTTTGCAATCCTGCGCTATCCCTTTTGAAGGAGTCGGTATTTAGCCGGAGAGTCCTAAGTTCCCTTAACGGGTTGCCATGCATGTCCGATTATGATTACTGGTCATATATTTGATTAAGTCCAGTTTAGGGTGATCAATCATTTCATGTAAATTATACAATACATGCTAGAGCAACAAACATAATCATAGCATCATCCATAATCAAGCACATGCGCACATCCAATTATCTAACAAGCACAACCAAGCATAATCTCAAGCCTCCCAAAATACAGCATTATATTAATCCCAACTTACCTCGACTCCTCGCTTGCTCACTCACTCGAGGTACGATTTGCTCAAGTCATTACCGATCATCCCTATAACACAAACGTGGTTTCAGTTTTCATATAATGATTATAGGTTCATTTGATCCTATAACGCTTATTGTTAGGTTTTGTTTAGGGTTTAATATGCCTAATTATCTAGGTCTTAAGTCTTTTATAATTATTTTAGGTTTGGGGTTAGGTTCGGGTTCGGTTTCCACATCGATTTCTAAATTAGGTTCTAATTTAATTTTTAAGTAATGTTTTATATTCCAATCCTAGAAATTCGTTTCAACTCATAATGTGAAATTAATCACATTACTTCGCGATCTTTTAAATATCATTATTACCCCTAGTCAGTATTTTATTTCATCCGGTACACTTATATCCCTATTAGTGTACCGAATTTACTCCTGATGTGAGAAAGTTTTACATTTTTCATATAATTACATAAATTCAAGTTTCTTATTAGATTTATTATATATCCTTATTATTTATATAATATCAATTTTTATCCTAACATTTTCTATTTATTATATTTTCAAAAATTACTTATTATGCATTATTGCCTATTATGTACATAATGCATTTCTAATATTTCTATCACTTTAATTACCATCCCTAAACATCAATTATCATTTCAAAATATCTAAATTCATCCTAAATCAAATTTTACTCCTAATTTACAAAATTAACTTAAAGTTAACTATTTTTCCTTATTAATTATTTACTACATAATTAACCTAATAATTACATCTAATACCCTAAATGCTACATGTATCATACTCCATCAGATTTCAAAATCCTAAAACATATAATTATTCACTAAATCAGTAATTAATCATTTAATTACTTAATTAATCAACCATAAATTACCCATTTTATGCCTCATTTTAGAGCCTAAAAATTATCTAAAAATTTAGAAAATTAATTTTTAAAAACGGGCTTCATAGCACCGTTTTATATCATCTAAGTAATCTACACAAAAATTTTGGACTCGAAACTACACTCCTAAGGTCATTTATTTCTAAACCGAAACATACTCGGTTTTGCACGATTTCTTAAAGACCTTATATCACGAGACATATTTTCATCAAAATAATATTTTTCCTAAAAACTACATACAAAAATATTTCACAATAACAAATTTCATAATTTTATAATAATATTTATTATTTTTACAAAATTACACAAAATCGGGCTGGAAATCGAACTCACCGATTTGGGTAGCTCCGGCCACCGTCGTGGCCATGGGTGTGTCGTCCCACCTAGGCGTTGCCACCACCGTGTGGTGGTGGTGGCCGTCCACTCCTAGCTGCCCGTCGGGTTTGGGTACTCCTTTGTGACCCTAACTGCACAGTTTTCCTTTTCTTTTTTTTTTTCTTGGTTTTTCTCTCAATTTTCGACTCTCTATATTTTTCTCAAATCCCTAACTGTCCAAAGGAGTTCTCTGAATTTGTTTTCTATTTATAGACGTTTAGGGAATTTATTGTGCATTAATTTGGACAAGACAATTGCTTTATCCCTTAATTTTTGGCTTTTGTGTTATCTTAATTTAATTGGCCGATTTTTTTTTCTATTTTTTCCCAGCTATTACCACCCAATTCTGGATCATTCCTTATTTTTTCTGATTTTTTTATTTTTTCTTAATTAATTATGAATTTTCTTTAATTATTTAGTATTATTTTGGCACATTAAGCGTATTTTAAGTAATTACGCATATTTCTACATACATGTAAATTCATATATGGTATAAATAAATATTCCTAAATATTATTTAGGTTATTTTATGATTTTTAGTATACATATAATTTATCTCTAGCTTTTTGTTAATTATCGGAATGCATTTTACGCATTTTCGATAAACAACGAGTTATACACTTAAAATTTGGAATTTTTATATTCTTTTATTTTATTGCTTATTTTCTTAAATTCAAACTTACGGGATCATTTAACTAATATTTCTAGCTTTACTTTATAATTTAGGCTCGATCGGATCTTTCAACCGATCGAAACCTCGAATGGCTAATTTTGGGGCTTACAGATGCTCATATGAGGAGGTTCGAATCTAATATGACGTTCAGGGACACTTATACGTGGAGGTTTGAAATTGGGAGGTAGTGTGTCTCGGTAACTCATATGTTAATGTTCAAAGTCAAAGCCAAGAGGTGGTGTGCCCCGATTACTTGTGTGATGAGGTTTTACATCGAAGCCCGGAGGTGATGTAAATTCTTCTTCCACGTTCTTAACTATATTGTATATCCTTTGCTCATTCAGGTAGTACTCATTATCCGGATATGCCTGAACGTCCACAAATCGTAGTGGCATAGACGACGTATTGGAAGTTCTTACGCTTTTACCCTTACTTTTATCACCAGACAATGAACCACGTTTTTTACATAGACTGAAGCTACTATTATGCAAATTTAAAATTCGGCACATGCGCTAAAATTTTTTTACACAGATTGACAGATAGAAGACATAGGATGGTGGGGTTGCGGGTGGTAAGAATTTTTTTTTAAATAAATCTGGCAATCCTTTAATCGTTGGGTTGAGCTATTCCACTCAGGTGAATTGCCTGGGCCCTAAAAACCCGACAGTTTAGCCTAGCCATGATTCAGAATTAGCCCTTATCTAGGTCTATGTTTGCTCTCAAGAAAGAGTTCTTTGCCACTTAAGAAAATTTGTTGATCTCCAAGTATATCTATCTATACCATCGATAAATTACATTTGTGTTATTTTAATTGATACATTGATTCAATCAAAAGTCATGAAATGACACATTGATTCAATCATTTGATTTCTTGTACTGTTTTTGAACCAGGTATCTTCAATCGTTTCTTTTACAAAAAGCAAAACAGGAGGAAGAATTAAGAGAAAAGAAAGGAGAGAGATATGACTATTAATTCCCTTTATTTGACTATTGGAGAAATGAAAGTGGAGAAAAAGTTAATAATATTATTGTTTATTTTATTAAAATGTTAAAAAAGCTCTTTTAATATTAAGATATATTTTTATTATTAAGAATAATGATGTAATTTTAAAATAATTCTCTCTCATTCTTTTTAATTTGAAAGGACTAGATTTTGATGGGTTTATGGGAAGCAGTTCCTTTTCAAATCCATTCTTTTCTCCTTTTCTTCTTTTATCAAGTAATGAAAAGTACTTTGATTTTCTAATTTTCTCTCCTCTTCACATTCCTTCCCTCAATCCAAACATAGTGTTAAGCTTTGTGTAGGATTTTTTTTTTTTTTTTACCTTATGTAGTATAGATGGGATGAAGTTCTTATTTACAAGACATAACAATGAATTTTGTTTGAATCTCATCGTGAATTAGTTTACTAACACTAGTAGTCTCTTAGTTCTGTATTGCATTCGAATCTATAAGACATCGAACAATTTTTTATCATAACACTTCATCATCTCATTGTCTGATCTTTGTATTACTTTTGATCAAACACTAAGTTATTTTTAGTAAATTCATTTTGACATCGGGGAAAATTGATTAAGTACCAATTTATACGGTAAATGAAGCCTCATGTTTCTCTCTCTCTCTCTCTCTAATCATTAGTATCCTTTTTTTTTTCAAAGGGTTAATGTCGCATTTTGAAACTCGAATTTTACTAAATTGCTCAATTTACTACTTGATTAAACAAGTTTAGTCATTTATACAATCTGACCTAACTTCATTAGTTTTTGTTTGCTAACATGGATGATACATTTACTTATGGCACTTGTTGACATGGCATAAAGTACCATGTCTTACCACTACGAATTGATACGTAGCAGTTTACCATGTGTTAACTAATGTCATATTTTTAAAGGAAAATTATATATTTTTTAAGTCCAATCAACTATAGACTCAAATAAAGACCACATGATGCTCATAAACACAATTCATCGCATGATTAGTTAGACAACTTATATATATAAGGTTTTTTTTTTTTTTTTTTTTCGTGCAACGTATTACCCCTCGAAGTCGCAGAGTCGCAACAGCCCCGCCGTGTAAACCATTCTATGATAGTAACTGGCCTCACAGTGCCTACCATAGACATGATCTACATAAAGAGTCGACGACTCCTCGCTTTGAAGTAAATAGTCCGATTAAAAGTTTAACTACAATTATGATAAATATTACAAATTTCTAATAAACATGTATAATTATATGTAAGTCCACAGAACTTCCCAGAAAATTCTACATATTCACAACTGTTCATTAATTTACATAATAACTATTAGTCTTTCATCCTTAAATATAAATGACACTTTAGCTATACATCATTACTAAGTAAATTGATCCTCATACCCCTGGCTTTAAAAAGACTAACCTCTGGGTAATTGTAAGGCGGCATAATACTTGAAGTGCTTAGAAATCAGGACCTGCAAAGGGATCTATAAGGGTATGAGCAACTACAGCTCAGTAAGTTGAATTGGAGACTTATGAATGTATACAAGCACAAATAAGATTATCAAGAAATTATTTCATGCAATGCAACAATTAAGTGTTATCGCACAACGTAGTCTGGTTCGTTGTGAAATTAGAGAAATTTTACCCGCTCCAATCCTGGTTAAGGAGTTTCCATGTTATGCAGTAGCTCACAACCAAACCTAGGTTTGTGCAATGGAGACATCGCTCTTCCTGCGACTACATTCGAATCATTGACTTCACCCTCGCTGCGACTTCCTCTCCTGTCACTTAGTTTGACTAAGGATGAAGAAGGGACCATTTTGCAATCCCGTGCTATCCTTTTCGAAGAGGTTGGTATTTGGTTGGAGAATCCTATGATCCCTTAACGGGTTGCAATGCATGATATTTTTGGTTATTAGAGTTGAATAAGATTAAATTTCATTTAGGGTGTTCAAACAATTTCACACCAATTCAATCAATCACAAAATTACTCACATTACAAATTCAGCACGCATTCAAATACGTCAAACACATACGTAAACTACTTACAATTACAACCATATACAAACCTAAGTCTCCGAGTACCATAAAACTAGTATTCTATTCCAATAAGTAATAACCCAACTTACTTGAAATTTCTCAATCGCCCGATCACTTAGCTGCAAGCCAATTCGTCTCTGGGTGTCCTATAATACAAATAGGTCTTTTTAGTACTTATACTTTAAGAATTCATATTCTAAGTTATAATTTAACTCTTTTTCCCATGTATATCTATTATATACTAATAATTCTTTCTACTTTATTTCGAGGTTTAGACTCTAAATTAGATTCTAGTTTTGATTCCTAAGTCCTAAATATGCTCGAATCCTAATATGAAATTAATCACATTAAACTCGAGTATTCAAATATCCTATTGGGTCTTAATTTAGTATTCTAAACTATTCGGTACACACTATTCCTAATTGGGGTATCGGATTTATCCCCGATGTGAGAAAATCTTACATTTTTATACAATTACCTAAGATTAAATCTTATTTTAGATTTAGTATTATTTTGATTTTGATTTTAATATTATCTAAATAACCCTAATTTATAGATTTATTAATTTTCAATTTCACATATTACTAATTTCTTACAATAACTTACTAATTTCTTACAATAACTACCTAATTTCCTAAATTAACTATACTTAATGCTCCAAAGGCTAGGATTAGGTTTCCACATCAGAGATTAACATCCCTAAACATTTAATTACTATCTAAATCAGTAATTAGTATCTTAATAACCTAATTAACCCAAAATTACCCAATTTTTCTATCATTTTAGGGCTAAAAATTTACTTAAAAATTTTAAAAATTAATTTTAGAAAAATGGCTTTATAGTACTGTTCTATATCACATAAGCATTCTACAGAAAAAAAATTGAGCTACAATTTACACTCCTAAACTTATTTATTTATCGTTCTAATCACGCTCGGTTTTGCTTAATTTGTTAATAACCCTATATTTTTAGACGTGATTAAACTAAATTACTATTTTTCCCTAAATTTACATACAATAAAACCTCAGAATAACAAGTTTCATAATTTTCTAGGCAAAATAACTAATTTTACGAAATTATTCAAAATCGGGGAATATAAGGACTCTCCGGTTCGACGCTTTTTGGCCGTCCAACTCTAGTTCAAGTGTGTTGACCAGCCTAGACGGTGGGGCTACAGTAGTGTGGTGGTGGTGGTGGCTCGATCCCAGGTGGTGGTGAGGTGTGGGTTTGGCTCACTAGCCCTATTTACATAGTTTCCTTTTTTTTTTTTCTGGATTTTCTCTCGAATTTTTTAAGTTTCCTATTTTTCTTTGATTCTAAACTGTCCAAAGGAGTTCTCTGAAATTTTTTCCTATTTATTAACATTTTTGGTAATTAATATGCATTAATTAAACATGATATTGCCCCATTTCCTTTATTTTTAGCTTTTGTGTTGTTTAATTCTAATTGGATAATTTTTCTTTTTTAGATCCTGACCTGCCACGACTAGATTTGCATCATTCCACACCTTTCTAATTTTTTTTCAGATTTTTCTTAATTAATTTAATAATTTTCTTTAATTACTTTAATAATTTACTAAGTTTTTGGCCAATTTAAGTAATTTCACGTATTTTATCTATACGTAAATACATGTGAACATTCCTAATTATTATTTAGGTCATTCTATGATTTTTAGTATACATATAATCTATCTTTAGTAATTTATTAGATATTAAATTACACTTTTCGCTATTTTGATGATTAACAAGTATTACACTTAAAATTTGAAAATTTTGTAGTCTCCTATTTTATTACTTATTTTCTTAAATTCAAGTTTACGGGGTCATTTTTACTAATATTTTTCTCCATAGTTTATAATTTGAGTTTGATCGAATCCTTTAACCGATCGTCCTAAACCTTGTGTTTTAAGTTCAATTTTACTGTCTCTTGGCTTAACTTTAGGGCTTACACAACATTCCATATGAGACTTGTAAAAAAGGGAAAGAGATTTTAAAGTGTGACTTACAGTTTTTTTGCAAGTGAAAGAGTTGATTACATTTGAATCACATAAAGATTTTTAAAAAAAAAATTTCTAAAATGTACTTGAAATCCATATCAAGATGGGCTCTTTAAACATGGTTTACAATCAAAGGGCCCACTTTGACATGGGTTTTGAGCATGTTCTAAAAGCATTTTTCTAAAAGTCTTTAAATGATTCAAAAGTAATTATGAAGTATGTCATGCTCCAATTTTATGAGTCGTAATAATCTCGCCATGTAAACTAACCTAGGCTAGAAGCTAATCTTTTAGCTGCTAATATAGATATAGTCCACATAAAGCGAACGACAACTTAATCAGCTTTGAAGCAGTAAAAAAGGTACCTATTGTATATAAGACTCGTGGAGTAATATTTAGCAAAATACATTTCCATATACTTATAGATAGATTAGTTTATTATACATCTTAAGTACATTCAGAGTTTAAAGTTTTCAAAAGAAAGTATATATCTCCACATGAGGACTTCATTATATATATAATGATAATAGCGAGCTAGTGAAGACTATAAAACCTCCTATAAAGACTTTATAATCTTCCCACAAAAGAAAAACAAAAGAGACTTAAGCTTCATTCTGTTCATTAAACTTCTTCACTTAACTCCCCATGCCGTCAAAACTAACCTGTGGACAAGCATAATAGGGCATCTTCTGGTATTACTTTGCACCTACAAAATAATCTATAGGGATGTGAGCTTAGCTAGCTTAATAAGAAGGGATGGAGTAGTAAGAATACATTAACAAACAAGGTTGTTCAATAATTAATTATATGCAAATACAACAAACAAATGATATATCATCTTGTAATGTCTAACTGGTTTATTATAAAGTTAGAGTAATTTTGTTCACTTTAACCTAAATTCTGAAGAGTTTCAACACAATAATATTAGACTAAATCCAAACTTATGTAATGGAGACTACACTCTTCCCTAGATAACATTTGAATCAGTGATCCTAACCTTGTCGCGACCCTTCTCTTGCCACTTAATTCGACTAAGAGTGGGAAAATGACTATTTCTGCCATCTTTAACGAATGCATTGGTATTTAGTTTGACAACTTAATCGTTATCCTTATTGGGTGATCGTGAATGTTAGGTTAGACGTTTAGTCAACTAAAATTTAGTCCAGATTATTAAGTGGCCAACTAAGTTCATACATGCAAGATATGATATATGTTCAAGTAAAAAGTAGCACTTAGAGTTCAACTCCCAATCAACAATTAGTACTCCAAGTACACACATAGCACACGTACAAATAATCTAACTACAATCACAAACAAGAATTCTTACTCCTCTAAGTATCCTAATATGGTACTTTAATATGCTATTAAGTATCGATCCCAACTTACCAGAATGTATTGTCACATGCTCTTATATATTACGTTCATGATCTTCGTGAATAATCCCTAGAAAGTAATAAACAACTTCAGTTTTAAATTCATATATGGAGTAAGAACTTATTTTCTTTATTAAGTAGGTGTACATGTTGATATAAGTAAGTTTTTTAATTATTTATCTAATTTTTAGTTGACTTGAGATAGGTTCTGACGAAGTTTCTGACGAAGTTTCTGACTAAGGCTTTCACTAAGTTTCTAATTAAGGTTCTGACTAAGTTTCTGATTTATTATTGTAAATTAGGTTTTTACTTAAAAAGTTCCTAACTTACATTCTGACTCTAGTATAGTTATAAAGTTTCAGTATCAATTACTTTTTGACCCAAAACCCATTTTTAGCATAATCAAGTTATTCATTCTTAAAGTACATTTTGATTTTCTTTTTGACATAGTTTTTGACCCTTTGGTTACTATAATAACTTACTATTTAACTCGTACACAAACTTCCCTTACATTTTCCAAGATTTTCGCACTTTGTAATATCAGCAAATATTTACTATGAGCTTCAATTATATATATATCAATTCCCAACACACTAAATATTCATTTATACTATTGTTTTTACAAAAAATCACTAAGCTCTCTTGGAAACTCTTATCCAGTATATTGTTTTGATGGAAATGAATTTTTCTCCAAAATTCGACAACATGATTTTTGAAATCTAACCACATAACATCAAAATTCATCATCTTAGGACTATAACCATAAAATTTCAGGTTGAAATTATATCAATTGATATTTTAATTACCTATTTGAAATTTGTTATGTAGGACGTTTTTCTTAAGGACCTCATATCTACACTCAAAATCTTGAAAATTTGATCAAATATTTGAATTTCTCATGCAAAAATACGTAGGGAAACCAAATTTCATAATTTTTGGTGATCGCTTATTATTTTCTCCTAATTTTTGACAAAATCAAATGAGTTTAACAACTTACAGATACTTGTGCTCCAACCACTATGGGGAGAGGAGGGTGTGTTGACCCACTTTATCGCTGACTACTCCTTTAGACCACCACTTTGTTTCACTCCTAGCTAGTTGTCTTTTCTAGGATAACGTAAAAATTTGAATTTACGACTAAATTTTCTAAATTTTGTTTTTCCCTTTCTCTCTCTATATTGTTTACTTCTAGAATTTTTTTAAGCTAAAAAATGATTAAAGTTTACTCCAAATTGTGGGATGTACTTTTATATCTTTAATGGAGTTGCTTTTGATCTTTTTTTTGCTAACTTAACTTGTGTAAAAGGCGTGATGAGGTGTCAAAATGGTTAATCTCCATTCCATGCATTTTAAGTCCTATAGCCATGCCTCTTATAGCATCCCAAATGTCTTTAGTAATTTTATGTTAATTTGATTATATTTCCTTTATTTATTTGGTAATATTTATGCATTTTTGGATATTTATAATAATTATCGGTATATATATTTATATAATAATTATACCCGATGTATATACATGTTTTTTATATAATATTTTATGTTCATTATTAATTATATTACTCTTATAATATATCTTTAAGTGTTCATTGATTTTCAAAATTTACGCTACTCGTATTCGATAATATAATAATGATATAATAAGTTATTACTATTTTAGCTATATTTTTAATAATTTAATATATTGTTAAATTCCAAGCTTATTGGATTTCCTCAACTGATGTCTTAAGACCATATGTAAATTTTTATATTAATCAGATTAGTTTCACTGATACCCTAAATTTACCTGCTCACTTCCTATTCATCGAATACAAGGCTCATATAGTAGATTGAGAATTGAGTATTGAGTATTTTTTTAAAATTAAAAGTTGAATCAAGTGAGGAAAATTTATGTTAAAATTGACTTTTTTTTTTCTTACAAAAAATTGCAAGATGCACTTCAAAACTTACTCTCCTCTTTCATAAGTTCTACATAAAATGTTTTATGAAAAAAGCCATGTGATTATGTGAAGAGTAGTACTCATGAGCTTAGTGTAATCTATGCTATGTTTGGATTTTTGTTGTGTTTGATTGGAATAAAAATTATTTTTCTCTCTTAAAAAAGTTGTGCCATGTAGCAATTGTGATGACATGTAGAAACTACTCTAACTACCATATTGTGTTACGTGTCAACTTAATGCGACGTTAGCAAATTGAAACTACTAGTAAAAAAAAAGGTATGGAATTTGGTTAGGTAGTATAAATGATCATAAAACTTTAATTAGATGGTCAATTAAACTTTTCAAAATTTAGATAGTAAATTATAAATTTTGGTAAAGTTTAGGTATCAAATGCAACATTAATTATTTGAAATACCAGTGATGTTATAACGATATCTTTTTTTTTTTCTCTTTGATTTTAATTATTCATTATAAGTAATAACATTTTAACGAGATAAATTGATATAAACTAAAGTTGTGTTTGGTTAGGCAACTTTTATGGTATTGGATTAAAAAAAAAAAATTGATCCCATGTTTGATTTGATAAATTTGCTTTGTAATTGAACAGAAGCTAGGATAATGGATTGGTTAAAAGATTCAATTTTTCTTTTTTCATTTACACCATGAGACAAAAATAAAATTCACTAGATAAAAATAAAAAATATTTTGTATTCTAAAAAAATATCATTTCATATTATAATATTGAATTAATTAATATTATTTTTATTAAATATTATGAAAAAATATCTATTTTATAATATAAATAATTAATTTTTTAATATAAATTTTATATTTAATACTATCCAAACTAAACATGATTTAATAAATTTATACTATTTAATTCTTTTTATACTTATTTATCCTATTTTTTTTGTTCAATTCAATTTTTATAATTAAATGCGAGGGGTCCGTTGATCGGTAATCATATATACCTTTCCTTTTTCTTTTGTTGTCTAAATCTGCTTTGGTTACGACAAGACCACTTTCAAACTCATGACGTTATGAGTTAGAAGGATTTCCCGATGATGCTATCGACTTTTTTTTTTCTTCTCATTATTGGGTGCATGAAAAGAGCTTCCCTTGATTTTGCAGAAGAAAAGGGAAAGAAATAAAAAAAAAAAAAAGAAAAAAGAAAAAGCTAAAAAGACAAAAAGACATAACAAGCTTGAAGATGAAGACTACGGTGGATATATCAAAAGAGACGGCGACATCATCAAGAGACTACGTCTCTTCATTATGGCGCGCAAGGGCTCCATAACGCAGGCAGGAAGAAGCATTTAAGTTCATCTAAAAGGAGTGGTTGATTGATGATAAATGACATGTTTCAGGTTTTATGATCATGAGATAGACAATTTTTTTGTCGGCTTGTAAGGTTGCATTACTCATGGGGTGATTTACATGGAAAAGGATAACAAGTATATAACTTCGTGTATTTGTTAATAGATTAAACGTTGTATCGATTTTATTTGACCTTCTTTAGTGCCATGCATTGCAAATCTTGAGAATTATGATAAACTTTTTCTTTTTTAATTTTTGCCCTTAATAAGTGTATGATAGTTAATGAGACCTAATTTATATATTGGGTTCGGTTGATTACTTCCCAAATTTCAAGAATTAAAGACAAAAAAAAAAAAAAAAAAAAATTCACACACAGATTTTTCATGTGCAAAACCCTAAAATCAGGGTATATTATGGAAAAGATTGAAATATATTTGATATAACAATATAGATATAAAGTGAGTAAATTAAACGGACTACTTCTAAAATCTTTAATTATTTTTATGAGTCAACTTAAGTTTTTAAGAATTAAAAAGTAGACATGTATTATAAAACTGTCATTGTGTTTTATATAGAAATTTTATTTGATACAGCGGTATATAGGCGCTTACATGGTATTTTCCTTCGATTTATATCATTAATTAACTTAAAACAAGTAGTAAAAACATGGAAAGTAAAAAAAAAAAAAAAAAAAAAGAGAAAGAAGTAGAAAATAATCATGGTCATGTTGGGACAAAGCCCCTTTTCATAAACCTTGTCGGGACAAGCTGCAAAAATCCATAAATCGTGATAAACACGTAATGAAAATAGTGTCACTATTAAACTAAAGGTGATCTTGACCTCCATCATATACCTATCAAAGAGGGACGTAACCAACAAATTTGATGATTGCACCTTTAACATATGTGCATCGGGATAGTCGAGAACAAAGTTCCTATAAGCATATGCATGGTTAGGTCATGTCTAAACAACACCAAGGCCATTAACTCGTTCGTCCCGTTATATCTCTTATAATATAATGATATAATAGTTATAATATATATATATATATAATATTATTAAAATCAAAGGCTTTTAATAACTAACAATAACTACAGAATTTAGTGTCTTTAGTCTTTTGAGCTTATTCAATCATCTCAATTATCAGATATAACTCATTATACAGTGGAAGTAATCAAATATTGTTGGCTATTAACTATATTATCTATTAAGTAGCTTTAAAAAAAATTTATTTTATTTTTAATTTTTACTAATTTGATTCAATAAAAGAACACTTTTTTTTAAATTTTTTTTTATTATAAATACCATCGTATTCTTATTATTTTATTTATATTTTATTTTTTCAAGCATACGGATTGAGAGTGCATGGCTTTGAAGTGTGTATGTAATATATATATTAGTTGGTAAAACTCATATGTGGTTGTCTTGGTGCTCCTTTCAAACACGAATGTTTTATACACTGAAGATGTTATTTGATATCTCTGTCGCACTTGGAAATATTTTTATATATTTTTTTTTTCATTTATAATTCTATTTCATAGAATGTGATTAATCTTAAAAAATATGATGGATTTTTACTATAAACGTTTGACAAGTGCCTAAAACCTACCGGTTAACGAACCTTTTATATAAACCATGATATCTTCTACGGAAAATAAAGTTAAATAATAATGAAGATGAGAAAGGAAAGTTCCCCTTTGAAAATATTCGGATGGAATCTCTGAACAAGAAATGGTCATGAAGTAACGGGGGAAGAGAACGAGACAAAGTGAAGCATGATTTTAGACGACTCTGTGCTATATTATATTATATTTAGAGACAAAAGGGATCGATTATTTATTTTATATATTAAATATTTACACAAGTTATATAAATAAGAAGTCTCTGATGGTATCTAAGATAAATGACTCTACATAAATGAAAATAATTAATTTTTATCCTCTTAAGTTAAAAATGAGTAAAACAATGTCTATTTAATAAACACAACTTGATCATTAGCACATATACGCACACACATATGTGAATATATACACATACATAATTACAATTAGAAAAATGGGAAATAGGTTACACATAATTATAATTATAACTAGTAAATGCTGCATCCACAAAGTGTGTGCAATTTATTTACAAATATCAACTGGCTGAAATAAATGAAAAATATTTACTTCTTTTATAATCTATAATATGATTACGTAAACCATTAGTGTGTATATATATATATATATATATATAAAGTGTAATATGTACATATTCTACATAACATATGCATATATAATTATATATAGATATATTTTTAATTTAATAGGTTTAAAACCGAGACTAAGACCTAACTTCTACGGAACGATTACGGGCTGTTAAACTATTGCACTTGTTCCGACCTAATTCATGAGCCTAAATATGCGCTTCCTTACGTCTAATTACAACATTATTTACTCTATCAGACAGAAGGTTGTTGCATTGAAGGGATGTTTTGTAGTATTAGTTATAATTCCGACAAAAGATTTCGGAAAACTTCTTGTTACATCAGATTTCGTATAAAATAGCTACCGTAACTCTTAAGATTACATATTTGCGTCTCTCTTCTAGCAATCTCAAATCAGTGAAAATTAATTATTGGTACATAAATTATTTTCTTTTTTGGGTAAGTTGGTACATAAATAATTGGTTCAAGATTGATGTAGCGTTTACGGTGCTTTTCACTTCTAACAAATTACTCTAAGCCGCTAGTTTGTCGAATAATAAATAGAAGATAACAAACAAAACGAGTTATTTATAAATGTAGTCTATCGAAATGGATAACAGCTATAAGCCGGTAACACTAAAAAATGTTAATCGGGGTGATATATTATGTGTAAAATTTAACAAAACGTATAGATAAATAAGAAATTATCAAACCAAAAAAAAAAAAAAAAAATCATCATTTGTATCACAATGTTATAAAAGACACTACTATGAATGGTTGTAAATTCTTTTTATTTGATGGTCCAAAAAAAAAAATAATATATTCTTTTTATTAGTATGTGTTTATTATTAAACAATTAATATATATTATTACTTTTAGTAAAAACTTTTCCGATTATGATCGATCTAGTGAGATGAATAATGGATTAGTTTGATAAATAGGCTAGCATCCCATCATCAAAGTACCTGCACAAGCACATGAAGCGAAGAGGTGATCCCACCTTTTACTTTTTCTAAAATGAATAACAAAAAAGGATTCAAAACAATAAAGAAAAGACCAATCAAACGAAGAATAAAAGGTAACAGAAAGAAGATCCAAAAACAAAAGAGCAAAAGAGGGGAGAGGGAGAGAGTGAGAGTGAGAGAGAGAGAGAAAAGAAAAATGAAGAAATCCATGGGAAAAGAAACATGGCGTAGTGGCAATGACTCACAACAGAAGAGACAAGCATTTAGTGGGATTCTCTGCCCCTAATTCCCCCACCTAAAAGAAACACCACCTGCCCCCACCATCTTCTAACCATTCTTAACTTCCCCCATCAAACATTATCTATATTTTCCATTTAATTTTAAGAATGGTGTTCAAAGCTGTCTTCCAAAACCTCCGTTAAGTTATTAATACCTTATATGTCTTAATTAATAATATAAATTTTTTTATCATAATAAAAAATAAATAATAATTTTTTAAAAATTAATATAATTATACGATTTTTATGATATATTAATATTATTAAATTATTTTTTCTGATTAAGAGCTAAAAAGTAAAATTTATTATACTTTTCACTGATTGATTACACACTTTCTCTGACAAAATAAATGTATTACAGGATGCAATGTTTCTACGTCAAATCTATTAATAAGAATAATGGAACACTTTGTTAATATGTTCCAACTTTTTAACAATCAATTCTCCTTCTCCCTTTCATCAATTCTCGTCTAAACATTAAAAAATCCCAAAATAATGAAAATTTACGCTCCAGGACAACAAGCAATGGTGTCCCATCAGCCATCACACTCCCAAAAAAAAAAAACAGAAAAAAGAAAAAAATTCCCAAAAAATTACTAAATAAAGCAGCGACAGCCCAACAATGGAGCGTGCAAGTCACTCCTATCAGCATCCGTGCGTGATCTTCACGTCGTGGAAGATAATTAGTTGTTTGTGTCTGGTGAGTCAACTCGTCAACTGAGTTCAGGAATCAGGCCTAATGTCCTTGAGTAGGCCCACCACTTGCTGCATCGTGGGCCGCTTCCCGGGATTCTCAGCCGTGCAAAGGAACCCTACTCGTATCGTCTCAACCATCTGACTCATCGAGTCACCACCGATCCTCAACCTCGTCTCAAGTGCCTCCTCCGCCAATCCTTCTCTCACCAATTTCCTCACCCATGCCAAATTCTCTCCATTCCCTTCCTTTCCGGTCAACAACTCTATCAAGACAAGCCCAAAACAGTACACGTCCATTTCAGGGGTAAAACCGTCTTTACGCACGTTTCCCTGACATGCCTTTTGAACTATGAAATTTGATATCCTTGGCTCGAAGGTGTCAGTGAGGAGGATGTTGGAGGGGACCAGGTGGCCATGGGTGGTCCCTGCATGGTGGAGGTAGGCGAGGCCACGTGCTATCCCCACTGCAATGCGGTGCCGCGTGAGCCAGTTGGTTTTGTCGGGTGACGATGCCAGGAAGTCGGGAGCACAAGTGGGTTGCTGCCACGTGTCGGTGCTCCAGTCTTCCACGTTGGGCTCTCCTGTTGGAAGCTCGTGAAGCCATTGGTGTACGTCTCCATTGGGCATGAATTCGTATAGAATTAATTTCTCCTTCCCTACACATTAACAAAAATTAAAATCTAAAATTAAACATATGGCACCTCCCTATGGTTTTTGAAATAATTATTAAATTTTATTGATATTTATATATTATATATATAATATGTTCTGTATAATATCTAATAATTTTTTTCTTATATATTAATATATGGATTCTTTTATTTTTATTTATTTTTTGTTCGAAATATGGATTCCTTTATTTACTAAGGTTTATACGGTGTCTTTCTAAATTTAGGTGTTCGGGTCTGACTTGCCCTCACATTTCATATTTTTACAATAAAAAAAGAAAAAGGAAATTTCACGTGTGTGTCCTCCTAGTCCTAGTAAATGCCAATACCAGAGCTAAGAATAAAAACGAGGTTGAAAGACCGGTACTCATTATTTGAACCATATTGGATCCTAAATAGAATTTTAACAAGGAAAAAGAACAAAATTAATGCTTTAAATCAGCCAACAGTGTAAGTGCAGAATTTATGATTTCTGAACATCTGAACAGGTAATCAAGACTTCCTGTGTGAAAAGGATGTAGGTGTCAATTGACTTGTTGAGATGAGCCCCAATACTTGAATAAATATAATTGAGTTTGATTAAAGTATAAATGTTAATTAAGTTTGAATTACGTTTTGATATAAGAATTATTTTAATTAAAAAAAATTATAAAATAAATTGAATATAAATGGTTTAATTGAGTTAAGTTATAACCGTCCAGGTGCTACTTTGAATCCTGCTCCGACTCTAATATTTTGAGTATTTCTGTGCGTATTTGTAAGTAGGGGCATTTACTAAAAGCTAAAGAAAAATAGAAGCATTTTACATTTTCACTATTTGTTACATATCTATTGAAAAACAAATGTTATATAAATCACCTTATTACAAATTCAGAATATTTTCCCAGCAAATCAAATTTTATGATTTAAAGAGAAAAAAATCAATAATATTAATATATTATGTGAATTAATAAAAAATATATAAATATAAATCATATTTAAATACGTGATAAAAAAGACAGATACTATTTTAAAAAATATCAGTAATATTTTTATATATTAAAAATTTATTATTATTTATACGAAATTTTAATATCATTAAAGAAAATGAGGCAACCTTCGTGCGTCTAGATTCTATAAAAAAAAAAAAGAAAAGAAAAGCCAAGTCACTAGTTAACCTGGTGGACAACAAACGCACACAATCCGTGAGAGAAAACAAAATTAATGCCAAAAAAGGCCCGAATTTCTGAGCATGTAATCGTGGCTTTTCGTAGATTTACGTGACGGAAAAAGCAACCCAAGAACAAGTAACTCTTCATGAAGTACGACACTGCAAGCATTGAAGTTTTTAGTTTCACGATTTTTGACCTGAGAGACCCGTGACAACATTAATTATGGTAGGTTTCACACGACTGCCTAAAACAAAAACATTTACGATTGCTCTTACTCGGAGTAACATGACACGCCAAGCTATACAATACAACTACAAAACAAAGAAAAAGACTACTTGTACGTGAAAAAAAAAAAAAAAAACATAATTTTAACCGGGTGATTGACTCTCAAATATGTAAAGAGTTAAAAATTTAAAGAAAAATCAAGTTCAATTGAAAGTTTACCCAAAATCAAATCAAATTGAGGTTCAATTGGATTGAATAGTAGAAATTAATCCAATTTTGATAATACTGCTCATTAGATAGAAAAAGACTTTAATGATATTAAATATATCATATAAATTGATGAAATAATGCATAAATAGTAATATAATTTTAATACATCAAAATATAAGTAATATTTTTTCAAAAATATTTTTTTTATTATTATATATTAAAATTTTACTATTATTTACACGTTATTTATCGATTCACATGATTTGTTGATATTATCGAATTTTTTTCTTTTTAATATATAATATAGTATATATATATATATTCACACATCATAACATATGATATATATTGGATGTAGATAGATACTTAAATAGTTTAAAAGCGACCTTGTTTTATATAAATTTTAAAAATATGCATAGATGCTTTAGAACTATATGCAATCCTTTAGTCTTATAGTTATTTTAAGATTTTTTTTTCTTATTAGTATCTTATTTTAATCTATTTAAATTATTATATTTAGCAAGAATAAATACAAAGAAAAATTATTTAAAAAAAATATTAATTAAAAAATTATTTTCAATACATAAAACATCTTCTTTTCAAAATTTTTCTTTCAAAAGTAGGTGAATTTTTATTTTCCAATTTTGATATCTTAATTACTATCTTCGTTATAATTATTATGAATAGATAAAATAAAAATAATATATTTTTCTAAATACTAAAATTTAAATAGATATAAATCAGATACAAATTAAATATAAATAAAAAAAAATCCAAACAAGCTTAAAATTGTTCACAGATATCTCGAACACCAGCGCCTCTGTCTTATGTTTGAGTATCGGGTGATTACCTGCAATGCAGTATCCGAAGAGAGGCAAGAGATTGGGGTGTTTGAGCTTGGAGAGATCCTCCAACATAGAGACCGCATCGTCATGATCTACGTCTCTGGCGCTCTCGAGGACTTTGATCACCACGTGGATGTCTCCAGGGAGGACTGCTCGGTACACCGGTCCACTCCTTCCCTCAGCCAATAAAGACTCTCTCCCAAAGTGTGACGTGGCAGCTATCAGGTCCTTGAACGTCAAGTTCATCAACGGCTTCTCGAACATGATCACCGGTGCCATTGACGGCTCTTTTATGTCCGCCACCCACGATGTCCCTATTCATTACATCAGAAGTCAATATAATTAATCTCACATATTTCTTTACATAAAAATATAGAATTTAAAAGAGTTTAACTGGAAGAAGCTAATACTTTGAGCCGAGGTCAAAATTCAACTGAGTTGTCGAATATGAAGAAAATTAAATTCAACATATAAGTACCTGACTCAGTTTCGAAAGCAAAAGGTCCTGATTTATCCAACTTGAACTGCAATTGAGATGGTTTCGATATCGCCCACATGTTCTTCCTGGCCAACCTCCTCCTCCGACACTCCCAACATGTAAAAACACCGAGAGACGCCACTAAAAGAGCTGACCCACCACACAGGCCGCCCAGCATCACCGCTCTCATCACTCTCCGTTTCCTCCCCTTCTCATTCTTCTTCCTATCAACGCGAGTGTCCCTCACGCGCTGTTCGGCTGCATGTGCTCCGCCTCTGCTCGGCGCGTGTTTTTTGCTCGGGCCGTGGTTACTCGTAGGAAGATGGTGTGCCGACGTCGTATTAACCTTATTCGATGTCTTGGTGACGTTGAAGTTGATTTTCCCTGCATGGATAAAAGCAGAGCTCCCGAACTTCTGGTGCGTTTTCGCGTCGATCACGCCGGAAAAGTTATTGAACGAGATGTTCAAGAATTGGAGGCTCGACAATGGCGGAAGATCCCGAGGAAAAACCCCATTTAAGGAATTCTTCGACACGTCCAGATGCTTCAAATTCCCAAGACTCGAAATGCCTCTAACGTTATCCTCAATCCCGCAGCTCGAAACATCGAGCCTCGAGAGATTTTTCAAATCCTTAAGCCCGAAAGGCATCACTTTCAAATTATTATCCGAAAGATCGAGGTTTCGAACATTGGAAAATCCCGAAAGGTTTATCGAGTTCGTAAACCTATTCTTAGAGAGATTAAGTACTTGAATCAATGATGATGACGACGACGTTGGTTCGAACGATATCTTTCCTCCGAATCTATTTTTCGACAGGTTGACTTCGGTCAATTTACTTATCGACCAGAACCACCCCGGAACCGAACCTTCTAACGAATTATCAGAAAGGTCGATGCTACGTAAGTAGGACATGTTGCGTAGGAAGTTCCAAGAAATCGTGCCCTTGAGGTTTCGGGAAGGGATCCTTATGTCATGGATGTGACGGTAGGAACAGTTGGTGGTGTTCGTTGCCGAATAATCGAACCAGGAGATGTCGAACCCTGAAACGGAACTGAATGCTTTGGACAAGAGATGCTGGTCCGTTGGTGTAGTGGTGTTACATTCGGAATGTACGAGGATGAACAGAGTGAAGAGGATGACTAAGTTTCTGTACAGTAATTGTAACATCAACATCTTGTTCCTTAAAAATGGTGGTGTTTCAATGCACGGTTTTGATGTACATATGAGAGAGAGAGAGAGAGAGAGATTGGGCGTGTGTTTTTGACTTTAGGGTTTTGAGGTTTGAAGAGTAGAAAGAGTTTGGGAAGAAGAATGGGAGGGAAGAGAAAGGAGTTGACTGAGGAATTTGTGTTTGTGTTATAAGTAGAGACTAGAGAATGAGGTGCTGATTCCGTGGAGTGTTAAATATCTGCGGCTACAGATGCTGTGAGTGGGAAAACTTTCTACCTGCTGCATGACGTGAACAAGAGGTAAATAATAATGGAACAACTTCAAAATTACTTCACCCGATTTCGTACGTTCTTCTCGACGTTCCTTAAACTTTTATTTATGCCAGGATTGATGTTTTGAAATTTTAAAGAATGTTTTAATACTTCTTAAATTTTAATAAATTAAAAATATAAAGAATATTTATCTTTTTAGTTAAAAACAATCATACTATCATCAAAATTTAAGAGTTTTTAAAATATATGTTCACAAGTTTAGAATAAATTTATATATCAAAATAAAATTTTAAGAAGATTATTTTTAATCTATTGAGATAAACGTATTTAAAAAGCTTAGAGATTAATTCTCACTTAAATCAATATTTAAGCAGATTATTTACATTTTCCCCTAAATTTTATTAAATTTACAATTTTATCTTTTAAATTTTATTCTTTAACTGAAGATGGACTAACATGTTATCTTATAAAAATAGTAAAATTAAGAAGCGAAAGTATAATTAAGTATAAAATTATTTCTTTTTAGTAAAAAGAATCCAAGCATAAAATTTCATGTGCGAAACTCAATAAGTTTAATTAACTATTTCATTAAATGATTTTAGATTCAACATATAAAATTAAGTTAGAGAAAACAATGATTTGACCCTAGACCTAAGAACCATGCCTAATTAACTCCAAACTGGGAGTTAAGGTTCAATAAAACATTAAACAAGGACTGGGGTTGGTTCATTAGGTTTGTTGGTTTATGGGTCGGTTCTTAGGCTCATGAATCGATTTGTCCATCTTTTTTTTACAATATATATATATATATTTGTATATACATAATATGTATATTATATTATATGAGTATAATGTATTATATATATTATGATAAAAAAATAGTTTTAGAGTACAAATAATGCTCTACAAAATAGATTATAACACAAGGTTATTGATTTAATAAAAAGAAATTGAAAAAAACTTAATTTAGTTTTTGGAGTGAAATGGCCATACGGTTTAAGGGGAACCAACTCGCTGGGCCTTACTAGTCTTCTATGACTAGAAAACAAAGTACAATCAGCTCCACAATTCAAACTAAAATAGCAATATAGTTTTGAATTCACTTTTCCAACCAACTCAAATCCAATTTTTTTCTTCGATCCCACTTCAAATACACTTTAATTACTCATTAGCTCATCATTGTAACACATTCTTACTTCATCTAAATTACAAATTTTAGATCAACTACTAAACTCAAAACCCCATTTCTACCAATAACTTTAAAAAAAAAAACCCTAATATAAAGTATAAGGGAAAAGATGAAGAGCACTTAAAATGAATGAGAAAGCTCTTAATTCTAAAATGCTAAGCGACCTAAACAAAATAAGCTACCAATGAGGAGTTTCAAATTTGTTTTTACCCCATAACATAAGAAAACCTTAGTAAAATGATGAAAACGCATCAAGCACAAGTTAGAAAAGGTGTTTCATTCACTTTCCTACCTTAACACTTGTTAATGTGGGTGTTTCTTGAGTTCAAGTTTAAGTGGTTAAGATAGAGGAGTTTGAAAATGAAAAAGGGATTAGAGAGAAAATGAGATCCTAATGTAATTGTTAGGGTTTAGACAAAAAGGGGTAAGATTTTAGATGAGAAGTATATAAGGCTTCTTTATATATACATGCTCGGTATTGCATGATTTTTTAAGGATCACATATCATGGGATATATTTTTATCAAAATAATATTTTTCCTAAAAACTAAATACTAAAATATTCCATAATAATAAAATTCATAATTTTTTAAGAACATTTACTATTTTTATAAAATTATACAAAATCGGGCTGGAAATCAAACTCATTGATTTGGGTGGCTCCGACTATCGTTGGTGGTCACGGGTGTGTTGGCCTACTTGAGTGTTGTCACCACCGTGTGGCGGTGGTGGCCATCCACTCTCAGTTGCTTGTCGGGTCTAGGGTCTTCTTAAAAGCCTTAAATGCACAGATTTTTGTAAAACCTTAATTGACTCTCAATTTCGCTTCTTTCTAATTTTCTAAACCTCCTGACATCCAAAATGAGCTTTTGAAAAATTTGGGGTATTTATAGAGGTCTTGGGGAATTATTGTGCATTAATTTGATTAGACAATTATTTTATCTTCTTCCAATTTACTTTTTGTGTTATTTTAATTTAATTGGCTAATTTTTTTTAATTTTTCCCAATTGCTATGACCTAAATATGGATCGTTCCTTAATTTTTTTTATATTTATTTATTTATTTTATTAATTAATTATGAATTTTATTTAATTATTTAGTATTATTTTAGCCTATTTCATATATTTTTAGTAATTACGCGTATTTCTACCTACATGTAAATTCACATATGATACAAATAAATATTTTTAAATATTATTTTGGTTATTTTATGATTTTTAGTGTTCATATAATTTATCTCTACTAATTCATTAATTATCGAAATGCATTTTATGTATTTTCGATAAATAACGAGTAATATACTTAAAATTTAAAAATTTTATATTCTTTTATTTTATTACTTATTTTCTTAAATTCAAACTTACTAGATCGTTTTTACTAATATTTATAACTTTATTTGGTAATTTAGACTTGATCGGATCCTTTAACCAATTGTGCTAAATTCTACGAGTTAAACTTTGGGTAACTGATTGCGGGTTTTACACTAAGTATAAAAAATGAAGAAATATATAAATAAATAGATTAACGAATAGTGACTAAGGATTATATTGTATATTATATATTATCTTATAACATATTATATATATTTATATATATTATATAAATAGTAGTTTTTGGATTTTAATGATATATAATATATAATATTTGTAATATATATAAAACTTGTAAAACTACTCATTGTAAGTCCCATAACCAGTCACTTAAGGTTTCGATCAGTTGAAAGATCCGATCGAACCTAAATTATAAGTAAAGTTAAAAATATTAGTAAAATGATCCCGTAAGTTTGAATTTAATAAAATAAGTAATAAAATAAAGGAATATAAAAATTTCAAATTTTAAGTATATAACTCGTTATTTATCAAAAATGCGTAAAATACATTTCCAATAATTAACGAATTACTAGAGATAAATTATATGTATACTAAAAATCATAAAATAATCTAAATAATATTTAGGAATATTTATTTGTACTATATATGAATTTACATGTAAGGAAAAATCAAGAAAAATATAGAAAAATGTGGAAAAGTCCAGAAGTGGGGCGTGACAATATAATATTGAAGAAAAAAAAATCAACCAATTAAAATGCAACAAATAGAAAGTGGAAAAAAAAGAAGAGATAAGGCAATTGTCTTATCTACTTAATGCATAATAATTTCCATAAAGCTCTATAAATAGCAAGAAAATTTCAGAAGCTCATTTGGTCAGTTTGGAGAGTGAGAAAAATAGGGAGAGACGAAATTGAGAGAAAAATTAGGGTTAGGAAAAAAATAAGAAAAAACTGTGCAATTAGGGCCATAAAGGGAAACCCACACCAGAAGAGCAATTGGGAGTGGACTGCCACCACCACCATACGGTGGTGGCAACGCCTAGATTGGACGACAAGGCTACAGCAGCCAGCGGTAGTCGAAGCCACCCAAATCGGTGAGTTTGATTTCCAACCTAATTTTGTGTAATTTTATAAAAATAATAAATATTCTTATAAAATTATGAATTTTGTTATTCTAAAATATTTTTGTATGTAATTTTTAGGAAAAATATTATTTTGATGAAAATATATCTCGTGATATATGATCCTTAAGAAATCATGCAAAACCGAACATATTATGGTTTAGAAATAAATGACCTTAGGAGTGTAGTTTTGAATCCAAAATTTTTGTGTAGACTAATTAGATGATATAGAATAGTGCTATGAAACCCATTCTCAAAAATTAATTTTAAAAAATTTTAGATAATTTTTAGGCCTTAAAATGAGGCATAAAATGGGTAATATAGGGTTAATTAAGTAATTAAATGATTAATTACTGATTTAGTGAATAATTATATGTTTTAGGATGTTGAAATCTGATGAAGTATGATACTCGTAGCATTTAGGGTGTTAGATGTAATTATTAGGTTAATTATGTAGTAAATAAGTAATAGGGAAAAATAGTAAATTTTAAGCTAATTTTGTAAATTAGGGTAATTATGAGTAAAATATAATTTTGGATGAATTTATACATTTTGAAATGATAATTGATATTGGGATATAATAATTAGAGTGATAAAAATATTAGATGTGTATTATGTACATAATAAGTAATAGTACATAATATTCAATTATTAGAAATATAATAAATAAAAAAAATATTAGAATAAAAATTGCTATTATAATAATAATAAAAATATACAATAAATCTGATAGGAAACTTGAATTTATGCAATTATATGAAACATATAAAAATTTCTTACATCAGGAGTAAATTTGATACACTATTAAGGATTTAAGTGTACTAGATATAATAAAATATCAACTAAGGGTAATTATGGTATTTAAGATATCTAGAAGTAAAGTGATTAATTTCACATTATGAGTTAAAACAAGTTTTTAGAGTTCGGGTATAAAACAGTACTTAGAAATCGAACTAGAATCTAATTTATAAATCGATGCGAAAACTGAACCCGAACCTAACCCCAAACCTAGAATAATTGTAAAAGACTTAAAACCTAGATAATTAGGTATATTAAATCTTAAACAAAACATAACAATAAGCGTTATAGGATAAAACAAATCTATAATAGTTACATGAAAAACTGAAAGCACGTTTGTGTTATAGGGATGATCGGTGATGGCCTGAGCGAGTTGGACCTCGAATGAGTGAGCAAGGAGTTCATGTAAGTTGGGATTAATACGTTGCTATATTTTAGAGGCTTGAGATTATGCTTGGTTGTGCTTATGATATAGTTGGTTGTGTGCACGTGCTTGATTATGAGTGATGCTATGATTCTGTTTGTTGTTCTGCCTTGTATTGTATGATTTGTATGAAATGATTGATCACCCTAAACTGGATTTAATTAAATATACGACCTATAATCATAATCGGACCTACATGGCAATCCATTAGGGGAACTTAGTACTCTTCGACCAAATACAGACCCCCTTCGAAAGAGATAGCGCAGGATTGCATAATGGTCCTTTCTTCATCCTTAGTCGAACTAAGTGATAGGAGAGGAGGTCGCAGCGAAGATGAAGTCAATGGTTCGAAGGTAGTTACAGGAGGAGCGAGGTCTCCATTGTACAAGCTTGGGTTTGGTCGTGAGCTGTTGCATTAATGGTAACTCCTCAACCCGGATTAAAGCAGGGAAAATTTCTTTAATCTCACGACGGGCCAGACAACGTTGTGCGATGACATTTGCTTGAACATGCATTGCACTTAATAAGTTGATTGATAACTTTGTTGTATTTATGGTATAGTTTTAAATCCTCTATTCTAACTTACTGAGTTGTGGTTGCTCACATCTTTATAGACGTCGTGCAGGTGCTGGCTAAGAAGCAGCATACAACTACTCTGAAACTAGCAACTGCTGGATTTTAAGGAGTGAGGAAAAATATTTGAAGAATAAACATATATTCTTAAGGTTTAAGCTTTTATTTTAGAATTTTTCATTTTTGAATAATGTAATAACTGAATTATAGTGTATATATGTATATATTTTCTTACTTTTTTAGGTAAATGATTTATTTAAAATTACAAATTGTTTACTCTAAAGCATGTTAGTCGTGGATGCCTTGTGTAGATCAGGTCTAAGATAGCGATTGTAAGACCAACTTCTATCTTAGAATGGTTTACACGGTGGGGCTGTTACGAATCTACCGCTTCGGGATGTGACACTCATTAGCTAAATAAGCTAGCTTACAAGTTGTAAGCCTTAAAGATAAGTTAAGTAACCGTATGATCGAATTTAGTACATAAAGTTTAGGGTGATTGGTTAAAAGATCTGATTAAACTTAAATTATAAACTAAAACTAGAAATATTAGTAAAAGTGACACTATAAGTTTGAATTTAAGAAAATAAATAATAAAATAAGAGAATATAAATTTTTAAAATTTTAAGTATATTACTTGTTATTTATCGAAAATACGTAAAATGCATTTCGATAACTAATAAATCGTTAGAGATAAATTATATCTATACTAAAAATTATAGAATGACTTAAATAATACTTAAGATTATTTACTTATATCTCACATGTATTTACGTGTAGGTAGAAATATACGAAATTACCTAAATTGCCCGAAATTAGCAAAAAATTTACTAAATAATTAAATAAAATTATAAAAAAATTAAGGAAAAATCAGAAAGGTAGAGAACAATTCAGAAAGTGGTTATGGCAGATTAGGGAGTAAGAAACCGGAATTAACCAATAAAAAAAAAGCAACAAAAAATGCAAAATGGAAGAGATACAAGTCTTGTCTTATCTTAATTAATGCACAATAATTCCTATAAGGTTTTGTAAATAGCAAGAAAATTTATATAGCTCATTTGGTCAGTTGGGAACTGGAAAAAAATTGAGAGAATTGAAATTGAGAAGGAAAATTAGGGTTTTAGAAAATTTTCCCAAATCTGTACAGATAGGATAAGAAGGTCAAACCTATACACCACTACAACTTGTATCACCACCACCACCTCACTCCAAACCTACCACCTGGACCGGTTGACACACATGAACTGGTGTTGGAGGCCAAAAGCCTTTCGAAAAAGTGAGTCTCATATCTTCTTCGATTTTGCAAAATTTCTTAAAATTGTTTATCATGCCCAAAAAATTATGAAATTTATTATTCTGATGTTTTATTCTATGTAAATTTAGGAAAAAATAGTAATTAAGTTTAATCACGTTTGTAAATATAGGGTTATTAAGAAATTGGATAAAATCAAACATGATTATAATTTGAAATAAATAGGTTTAGGAGTATAGTTTGGAGCTCAATTTTTTTTAGAATACTTAAGTAATATAGAACAGTGCTATGAAGCCATTTTTATAAAATTAATTTTATAAAATTTTAAGTAAATTTTTAGCCTTAAAACAAGGAAAAAAATTGGTAATTTTGGCTTAATTAAGCGATTAAATGATTAATTACTGATTTAGAAGGTAATTAGATATTTAAGGATGTTAATATCTAATTTGGAAACCTAATCCTAGTCTTTGGAGTGTTAATTGTAATTAATATGAGAATTATGTGGTAATTGTAGGAAATTTAGGAATATATGAAATTGGGATTTTAATAAAAATAAAAAAATAGCTTAAATTGGGTAATATAATAATAACATTAGTACAAAATAAATCTTATAAAAAAATTAATTTTAGGTAATTGGATAAAAAATGTAAAATTTTCTCATATCGGGAGTAATTCTGAAACCTTAATTAGAATTAGAATGTACTGAATATGTTAGAATATTAAATTAAGACCCAGCATGATATTAGAATATTCAAGCTTAATGTGATTAATTTCACATTAGAATTTGAGCATATTTAAGATTCCCTGTAATTAAAAACAATTTAGAACCAAAACTGGAATCAAATTTAGAAACCAAACCTCGAGCTAATGTAGAGTGAATCATTAGTAAATAATAGGTATATATGGAGAAGTGAGTTAAATTATAGCTTAGAATATGTATCATTAAAGTAAAAGTACTAAAAAGACGTATTTATATTATAGGATATCCAGAGACAAACCAACATGTAAGTAAGTGATTGAGCGACTGAGAATTTCAGGTAAGTTAGGTTTATTATTTCACTGTATTTGGAGTACTATTTTAAAGTGCTCAGAGATTTAGGATTGTGTATGATTGTGATTGTAAGTAATTTTATGCATGTACTTGCTTATCTGACTTCGTATCGGAATTTGTGTTGTAGTTGATGATTATAATAATTAGATTAGTGTGAAATTGTCTGAACATTTTAAATTGAACTTAATCTTAATCGATTATAAAACCCTAAATTGTTATACATTACAACCCTTTAAGGCATCATTAAAATTTTCTAACCAAACATTAACACTTTCGAAAAAAATAGCATTAGTAGCAAATTAGTCTTTTCCTCTTTCTTAGCTGAACTAAGTGACATGAGAGAAGGTCATGGTGAGGATGAGTGCATTGGTTCGAAGGATTGTCTTAGGAGGAGCAGTGTCTCCATTACACAAATTCGGATTTAGTTGTGAGCTGTTGCCTAACATGAAAACTCCTCAATCTAGATTAGAATGGGTAAAATTACTCTGATTTAGCAACGGATCGGACTAAGTTATGTGATGACACTTGTTTGTTGCATTATATGAAAATAATTATCTGATAATCTCGTTTATGTTTATATACATTCATGAGTCTCCAATTCAACTTACTGAGCTGTAATTGCTCATATTCGTATAGATCTTTATGCAGGTCCTAATCTCTGATCACTCTGATTAATATGCTGCCCTATAACTATTTGAAGGTTAGTTCTTTTTGAAATTTGGGGGTGTGAGGATCAATTTGCCCAATAATTAGTGTATATCTAGAGTCTTCTTAGTATCTTTAAGATTGAAAGACTAATATTTGATATGTAAATCAATTGACTATTATGATATGATGTAAAATCACTTGGGAATTCTACAGTAATGTACATGTAATCATATATATATGTTAACTTGAAGTTTTAATATTTACTGTAACTGTAGTTAAATTCTTAATTAAATTGTTTACTTTAAAATGATGAGTCATCGACGCCTTGTATAGATTATGTTTATGATAGGTACCGTAAGGGCAGTTATTGTTATAGAATGGTTTATACGACAGGATTGTTGCAACTCTGTGACTTTGGAACGTAACACAAGCCTAAGTGAGTAGGCTCACGAGCCTAAACTAAAGCTCGAGCTCGGCTCATTTATATAAATGAGTTTCATCTTGAACTCCGACTTAGGTCGTTTATTAATCGAGTTCAAGTGAAGTCGAGTTTAAGTAGCTTGCGAGTAACTCGGCTCATTTATAACCCTATTAATAAGCCACTTAGCCTTATCAAGATTCTCCATGATGACCTCAATAAGTTAGCCATTAATATATATTATGTCTAATAAGCACACAAATGATACGTGCTAAAGCATAAACATTTTAATGCTATATATAGGTAAATAATTTGTTGTATACATTACCTCTAATAATAATCAATACATTACCTCTAATAATAATCAATGTTATCAAATACAAGTTGACTTGTATGATTAAACTTGGTTCGATTTGATCCTTTTATAGAATTGGTTCGATCTAACTACGGTGCAACTCTTGATCTAATTTAATTTATCCCTTTAACTGTTAATTCTTGTGATTAATTATACAAGTCAAATCTGACAACAGTGATAATAATAATAATAATTGATTAGTATTGTCTATGTATGTATTTATATAGTAGTCCATATTAAGTTTCACCACTTTCCTTGTCATGATTTCAAATATTGAAGTTATCATTAATGCTAAAAGTTGGATATGAGGTAGTTTATAACGATATTGAAGGTGCTGAATTTTCGCGCGATTGTTGGGGTGCTTGATGATATGATACGATGTTTCACATAATTTTTGACACACTTAGTGTTCCTTTTTTAAAACAAAAAATATTTTCCTGTAATTTTTAGAGAGATTCATGTTGGGTTGATTGTTTTTGGAGAAGTTTTTTAGTTTCATGAAATATCTGGACGAGCTAGCGGGCCTGAGATTTTTCTGCCAAGGTTATCCACAACTGAAAAGTTAAGGCTAGAAAACAATTCACGTTTATTATATATAACTAAGAATCATCACTGATGATGTCAGTAGCATAGACTTCTTTTTGTATATATATTATAAAATATTATTACAATAATTACGAAAAAAAAAAATCAAATTTAATCCATTTTATTGAAAAATTAATATCCATATCGCTTAACTATAATAATCATTATATCATTTTATAAATATTTGAAAATTTAGATACTAATAAATTTTGAGAATTTAGACTTTGAAACATAAAAGTGGCAAATTTTGGTTGCAATCTTGGCCGATATGAAAATAATTATAATAACTAATACATTCTCACTGTTTTTTGATTTGATTGCGGCTATTTTAGTATGAAAAAATCTTAATCAATTATTTATCATTTGGATGGGATGAAAGAGAGCTCAATCTATTCCATTTCTCTAGCATCAAGTCAAGTGCTAATCTTAGTGGGCCCATAGGCCATAAGGGCTGCAGCTATCCATTTACAGTTTACTACTAAATTATTTAAAGCGCGATTTCCTAATAAAAAGTATTTCTTTTTCCAATCATACACTTATAAGTAGTATCATCAAACTTGAGTTGATCTCTACCATTAAATTTGATTCAACTTGATTAGATCATAAAATTAGTCCTGTTTAACCTTAATCCAATTGCTGTTAAATCTAGTTCCTTAGTTCAATTATAGCTAAACTTAATTCCTTGGTTTAATTATAGTTAAACCTGATTCTATCCTTTTAACTTTTGACTTTCTTATATATTTGTGTCAACTATTCAAATTGAGTTTGAAAACATTATCTATTGGCAAATTAAAAAGTTATGTTTTATCGATCCATCTCAATGGCTTCGTTAATATATTTGGTACTTAAACTTCACTAATTTAACTATTAATTACTTAAAAATTAAAAATACCTATTTAGTATAGAGAAACTTTTTGAGGTCATGATAGTGCCTAAATAACTAACTTAATTCAGGTAATTAATTATAAAATGTGTAAAGTTCTAGGTAGTTTATTATAAAAATAGCGAAGGTCAAATAGTTAATTATAAAATTGAATAAAGTTCATGTAATAAATTGATAATTTTAGGCTTTAATTAGGCAATTACAAAAAGAAGTAAATTTCAGATACTAAGTATGAAATTTATCCTATAATAATTCGGCTAACATTTGATTTGATTATATTAAGATCTTAAAAAGGGGCATTATATATATACTTTATGGGAAATGGTGGAGCCCTTAATTTGACTTATGGAAACGCATTCCCCTACATAAATGTGCCCAATTAATGTATTTCATCTGTCCTTTGATGTGGGATTAAACATGTCGTCACATTATTCTAATGGATTTGGAGGCTAGCTACATTCGACTCGACTTGTTCCACAACATCCATGTATGTCCAACAAATTCACCTGCTCCAGTTCCCGTGATGAGGAGGCAGTGCACTATCTTTGTAGCCAAATAAGATAATGTTCGCATTCACTCGGAGGGTATCAGTTAACACACGAATGAATCCAAACCGATGTTCCATTAGAATGACAACTAAGATATTTGGATCGTACTAGATTGATTACATTAACTAGGATATGGAACTTTGGTACTTAATCCAATTAATCAAACTAAAAGTTTTAGCTCCACGTTGTAAAAGTTTGTTCTCTTTTTTCTCATCACCATCGGCCACCCATCAATTTGTGTCTCTTTTAACGGTCATAATAAAAACATTCTTACGTACTCTATTTAAAGCGAACCAGTCCAATAATAACATTCTTTCATGTCTTCTTGGATTACATGCTGAATGTTTTAGTAAGAAGGTTAAAAAGTGTGATGCACGTTAATGATTTTTCAGTCAGAAGTAAGGGCGTATTATTGAAAGAATATTATGTGTTGTCATTTGTGAACATCCATAACTTCATATTACAGTTTTTGCTTTTATCTACACGTAATAATGTGTGATTGTTAAAAAAAAAAAAAAAAAAAACAGAGAGGAGAAATTACAAATATCCGATAACAACTTTAACTTAGATATGGATATACTATATGAATTTTCAAATATTACAAATCATCCCTCTAATATTTAATAAATTGGCAACACAAAAAATATTTGTCTTTTTAGTTAAAAAAAGATTAAATTCAAAGTTTAGGAATGTTAAAGTATATTTTAATAAATTTGAGGGATTGTTTTCATACCGGAGTCAGAGTTTAGAGTGAATTTTCTTATAACTTTAAGAGATTATTGATTAAGTTTAGGTAGCAATTTGTGTAATTTGAAAATTTAGAAGGTATTTTTGTACTTACATCGAAGATTAGGGGATTTTTGAAAAAAAAAAAAAAAAAAAAACAGAAGGGTAGAGAAACTTTGCTAAGCTAGCACCAGGATATGGTTATGGTCAATCTAAATTGTGCCATTCCTAAAATGATGGAATAACCTAATACATAATTGAATATACATTCTAGAAGTCTTATCGTTTGGAGTCGTTAAAGATTTCAAAGTGAAGGTGAAATGCTGAAAGAATGGTAGTTTTCGCTACATGGATTAGTAGGTGGCGAGCTTGCCTTAAAGTCCAGAATCTTTCACTTTGCAAGAAAGAGTTGGAATCCCTTTGGAACATAGAAAGTTGAAACATATATTATGAATAATTTTTCATATTAACTGTGACTGATACTTAGCAGAAAAGAATAAATGACTAATTATGTACTAAAGTGAGCCCATATTACCCTTCCGGCTGAATCAGATTAATATATATATAACGATTGAGAAGGAATGAATAGAACTCGATTTATTATATTAGGATATTAGTGCTTATATGTAATAATCATGGCAATTCAAATTAATTATTAGAATCTATAAAATTGGTGAGATTTAATGAATAATTATTGAATGATATTCATATGGATCGATCCACATTCATTTCAAATATTATATTAATATTGTGTTTCGAACTCAATTACAATGTGTCATATTATCAAATGTCCTGCAACAAGGAGTTTAATAATTGTTTTATATATATCTAACCTTTTTTTTAATTAAATTTTGGCTTAAAGCTGTAAAGTTGCTCGTGTCTAGCATTATTTTGAATGGATAAACTCGTGTGCAAATTTTAGGGGAAGAAAATTACATGTGCAAAAATTGCTTAAGGACAACCCACGATTATGCTTCCATAATTATTCCAGTTTAGAAATCATGATTTTGATTTTATTTCATTTTTTATATTTGAAAATACCTTTAAAAGGTCAAATTGCCACTCTCACGTGTGAGGGAGCAGCTCTACACTCTTTAATTATATTGATTATAAATTATTTATTTAACTTTTAACTAAAAATGACCTGTAATTAAAGATATTTTTGACAAATACCATCTACACATTTAATTCCATTTCCTTCCATTTAAGAGTATTTTTGGGCATAGAAAAGGATTTATTATTCTAGTTTTTATTCCATTTCAATTTGTTTCATTTTAAATCATTTCTACATATTAAACTTGATATAAGATTAAAATAGATTTATGTATTTTTTTCCCCCTTAATATCTATTCACAACTTTGAGAGGGTTAAAAAAAAACAGGGGATGTTTTGCCGAGCATCTTTATTAGCAAATAATATATATTAAGAAATTAGATAATAAGACAATGAAGAAGTCTACTTAAATGAAGCATATTTCAACAATTCCTACTGTGGAAGCAATAAACAGTTAACATAACTATCAAACATAGCGGGAAACTTATCTTGCTCCCTTTGGAATACTAAGCTTTTACTTATTTACATGATTTGTCACATCAATTTAAAGATAAAATTGCAAATACAATATCTAAATTAGGAGCATATAAATTCCTAACGCAAAGTGTGATTTTAACCTTTATAATTTTAGAAATTACGCAAATAACCAAAATCGATGTTAATATTCCAAAATCATCGCCGTAAATGATCATTCTTGTAGCGAATTTGAAAATCTACCAATGGTTTGAGTGTGATATTTACATCTTCAGAATTCACTGAAGGAAAAATTGCACCTTACAGGTTAAAGGGATCAAAGTAATAGTTATACATTCTGTGGAACACTATTATATAAGGATGATTTACAACTTCTTAAAATGTAGGAAAAAAACACTTAAAAGAAGTTATAATTGTCGAAGACCGTTTTAGTATAGAGGTATAAACATTAATCTTTTCATGTGATGAATTAGGTTTAAATTTTTTCATCTTAGGTTTATAATTTAGTTGAAAAAAAAAACAAACACTATAATTAATTACAAATTAATCTTGAATGCTACCATATTTGCTTACCCCAGTAGATGTACTGGCGGCTAAAAGAACATCATGTGAATCTTAGCTTTATTGGAAACTCTTTTTTCTTTTTTTTTTTTTTTTGGCAAATGCTATGTATTCAGAATGACTAATTATACTATATAATACCAGCATATTCATTCGTATGTTCAGGACATAAAAGGGAAAACCGGGAAAGGAGGGAAAAAAAAAAAAGAAAAAGAAAGAAAGGGACATTTCGCTCCATCACCCATAACTAGCAGACAGTCTTGGCATTATTTCGGAATGCCATTTTCTTTTGTACAAGATTCTGAAGCTTTCTAACCATTCTAACACAGATTTGTAGTCATCTAATTTCTACCCCTTCATAATCATAATTTTTATTTTTATAAAAAGAGTTCTAATTCAAAAATAAAAAATAATAAAAATTAACAAATAATGAAAATACAAAAAAAAAATAAGAAAAGAAAAAATTATAAAATTTCATAGATTTTTAGGAAATAATTTATATTAGAAATAAATAATTTTAGTTTAGGTTTAATTAAAAATTTTATTTTAGGGAATCGGATAGTTTAAGTATAGTTTAATTGTATTAAATGTTAAGGCACAAGACAACAACTTAACGGATAAATAATGGAATATTTGCGATGAATTTAGTTAGAGGTCATGGGTTCGTACTTATGTCTTTATTTTTCTATCTTTATAGAAGCGAGATAAAAATCAGATTCATTTTTAATTAAATTTTAGTTAAATCAGATTTGAACTCATTTGAATCTAGTTTAATTACCGAATTATATATAATTAGATATGATTTGATTTAGATTTTATAAAAGAAAAAAACCACATCTTCCATATAACACAAAATTCAACGACATCCAGCATCATTCATATAGTTGATCCACTTCTCGATTAATATTATTTTTTTTAATTTATTAGTTAGTTTTATTGTTTATTTTACTAATTTATTATTATTTTTTTGTTTAAAAATAACAGCAGTACTCCTGACTCACTTACGACGACACAATGTTCACTACTTCACCACGAACCATATATTATTACTGATCGTCACTATTCACGCAAATAGGAAATCCAGGTACTTTCTTACAGTTTTGATTCCTTTTATTTGTTTGTTCATATTGTCGTTATTATTTAGATTTTAGTTTTAGAAGATTTGTATTGTTTTATGTGAATAGTTGTTAACTAAAGCATCTTAGTTTTATTGATTATGTGGATTGAGGATTAATTAGATTATATTGATTTAATTGAAGATTTATTTAATAAGTAGTGATATGTTTTAGTATTAGTTATTATATAGGGGTATCATATGGATTATTATTAGTTATTATATATATATATATTAGTTTGAGAGTCGTTAAGATCAGTTTTACTATATATATACATTATTATGTTTTATCAATTAAAATAGTATATAATATACTCATATGTTACATAAAAGTTTTAGTGATAAATCTTGTATAAATATATTATATGGAATTATATTATTGGTGAATAGCCATATATATTAGTTTAGGGATTATTATGATTGGGCATTTATTTTTTAGATTTGACTTTACTTAAGGATTTGTCACATAGAAAGTTGTTTTTTTTAAATAAAATTAATAAAAGACCTTTTTTTTTTTTAAAAAAATAGGATTGTTAGAGTATTTTTTTTTTAAAAACAACACTCAAGAGTTAAGACCCTTTTAGATTTTTTTTTAAATAAACCAAATAAATAAAAAACATAAACTTAGGCAGTTTTTAAAATTAAAATAAATCGACACATTAAAGATTTTTTTTTAAAGAACTACAATCGTTTGATCCCTGCTAGCAGGTACCTAGGTACCTTCGGGGCGACGATAAAATATGTAGAAACTTATGTTCTTTTTTCTTTTGATTTTATTTATTTATTTATCTATTTTTAAATATTATAATTAGAAAAATCATCCTAATTTCGATAAATAGATAGTGGTACTCGTTAAGGGTTTAATAGGTTAGCCCCCGAACTTGGAATCTTTTGGTTCTTTATTTAAAATTGAAATAAAAAATTGGTAGCCAAATCGTAATCAATTTATCCAATTGGTTATGGTTTCTTTTTCTTTTCCCGACTTTGGTTGGGTGACGATTCCAAAAATAATTTTCAATAAAAAACTGAAATTTCTTAATTTTTTTAGTCGAGGATTAATATTAAATGGGTTAGGGTTTACTATTAATTAGGAAATGAGAAATTAATTTTAAATAAAAGAAATTGAAAAATCAGACTCGACAGTTTGGCGGCTTCACTGGGAACGCTAGAGGGCTAGCTACTAAAAGTTGCCAAAAATAGGATTATTTTTCAAAAAAAAAAAAAATGAAATAATAACAATAATAATAAAAAAAGAACTTAGGTATGTTATTTTATGTATTTGTTTATTTTATTTATTTGTTTTTTACTAACATTTTTTTTGTCGTGGCAGTTTATTTAAGGGGGGTTTACTTTTATTTTGTTTTTCTGCATCATAAATGCATAATAGATACTGTTAGAACCATGCTGTTTTAGAACCTTAGGAAAGGGGCCATTGTGTAAGCTTCGGATGTTGTGGGGTAATCACCTTTCGGGGCCGATTAGGCTGCCCCACTCAAGTTCAAATGCGACCACAGAATCGTTGCTTTGAAAAAACGTAGTGGTTGTAGAATTTGAGAACCTTTAGAACCCATCCTTTTGCATTACACAAAACCTATTTTAAAAAAAAAAACCACAAGAACCTATGATGTGGCGAACCTAAATGGATAAGGGCAGTTGTGAAGTTGTAAAGTTGTAGTTGTAATATTGTTCCATAAATAATTTGTAATAATTCTATGTAAAGTCTGGAATAGGTGATGATTGTAATTTTGATTTTTTCTCTTTAACATAACTATAGCTAGTTTGAGTCAATGGGCTTCCAAACAGTTCCACATCTACCCACTTCATTGGCCCTAAAAGATACTATAGATATGGATATAACTTTTTAGCCCAAATAAGTAAACATTCATGAGGAACAAGTTTGGGCTCATCTTGCCCCTATAGAAGAACCCTATAAATATTACTATAGTGAGGGCTTTAGTACATCTATTAGGGCTCAAATCTATCACTTTGGGCCCACATCAATTGAGCCCAACCCTCACGGAGTAAATAGAAGACAAAAAATAAAAATAAAAAAGGAAACAAAACGAAAAGAATCAAAGCTGTAAAATAATAGGTAGTTATTATTGTGCCTAGTATTCTACCAGCCAGAAATATTCATTCTTTTAGGTAAATTCAACATTTTGCAAATAACCTTCTTCATTTGGAGTAAATAAGATTTAAATATTTTCTTTGTTTAGTCTTTCAAATAGACTCAGTAACGATAAGTTGTATAGGCTTGTATATAGAATTCTATGAAAGCAATCCTCCGTAATCATCTATTTACAATCTCATCACTTGGGCTCTGTAACATGAAAGCCTTCACATTTTATTTCTCTCTTTATAAAAAAAAAAGAAAAAAGAAAAAAAAGAAATTTACTAACGGTTACAAATCCTTGTAGGATTTGGGACAAACACAATTACTTGACCCGTTAAGGCAGCTAACCTAAACAGATCTACTTAGCTCGAGAAAATAACCAACCAAGTCATCAAGTCCAATCATGATTTGAACTAAAATACAAAGCCATTAAACACTATCCTAAGCTTGGTCCTCGGTACAAACAAAAAGAGAAATTCATTAGTCCCTTCTACTTCAAAAGTTGTCAGTTCCAGCCCATTTGAACTCTAAAGAACCTAACCCAAAGTCACATATGGAAGCTTAGGGGCGTTAAGACCTATAAGTCTGGGGCATGGGGCATTTAGTATTTGAAATTTCACAACTGGGGCATGTACTAAGGAATTGGGGAGTAAGGTCTGCCATCACGTTAAGGTCAATCAATCCCTATGTAAGGAATTGGTAACTCACTTTTAAAAGGTTTTAAATGAAAAGAGGCGAGCTATAGCCTATACACTAACCCTTAAACACTTTGAGAGTTAAGAAACATCATTGTGAGGATATTTTGGGCTCATTCCTTAAAGGAGGTCCCTTTTGAATTTGATACACAGATCGAAATGAAGTTAGGCATTCATTTTCAAATCCCAAACACAATTATCCTTTGATAATCCCGTTGGACTGATCTGGAGTCATTTTAAATGTAAACCCTGTCAAGAACCACCTTACAGTGGGACAATTCGGAGGTTGGGGTCATTAATTAGGAGAGAAGGATAAAACTGATTTGTGCTTATCACAGTAATAACAATTCAAGGATAATTTTTGTTTTCGATAAATTGTTTTCTTTGAAGAAGAGCTAACATTTTTTCCAAATACCCCAAAGGCTACATATACCTTACCTAAGCCAATGCACTCTGAACCTATACCTATCGATTTAGGGCCTTGATTCATCTAAAGACAAAAACTTTACCAAAGAGATAGTTATTTTTGGGGAGAGAAAAGAAAGAAATGAAACAAAAAAAAAAAGAAAAGAAAAAGAGAAAGAGAAAAAAAGAAAAAGAAAAACTAAGAAAAAGGAAAATGAAGAAATACCTAAATATCCGGCTTAAGCAAATCTCCAATCAAAGAAGGCCCAAGTTGCTTTAAAAACAAAAGGCCTTGAATTGCAATCCTAACCAAAAACACAAAACCTCATATTCATTTAAGATCATGTTTTCAACCGTAAACCAAAAACTCTATATTCAGTTCAAAATCACACTCCAAATCATGAACATAAACCTTTTCTATCCACTCAATTCTCAAACACAAGACTTTCCCACCCACAATACCTCCCTACTCAAAGCTCTTCCAATTTTGAAAAATAATTTATCTAAGATAAAAATTATCTTTGAAAATGGGGCAAGCACACATCTAGTTCATTCCTATGGGTTCTTGACTTGTACCCCCTGGGTAGGATGAAAGCACTTTTTTTAAAATAAGCCATCTCAATTAACTTCTTTTGAAACCATCTGACCAAAAGCCAAATTTACAATACTGAACCTAAAAAGACCTGCAGATCGATCAAAGCGTATCACTTGCGAATTGGACTGTAATTTTCTGAATAGTAGTCAAGAGTGACGTCTAAACCAAGAGTGTGTAAGGAAGTCCTCTTTGACTAAACTAATCGTGAGTTACCTTTTCCTTACTAAATGAATGTTTAAGGCCTATCCAAGAAGCTCATTATCCAGATTACAAACTAGGGTGAATATGAGATACCCTACATGATTATAACGTTTACCTTTTAAGTAGGAATTTGTATCCATTAGCAAACTTTCAAGGAAAAAGAAGAAAAAAAGAAAATGAAAAGACATGAAAAGGAGAGAGAGGAAGTGGAGGCTTGTTACAAGTTTTTCCATTCATTTTCCAGTCCATTTCATCCATAGTAGCCAAATTTTCAATTCATGTTATAAACAGTATTCACCAAATTCCTCATTTGTAAATTTCTCAAATCAAGAGTTTGTTTTCAAGTTAGCTAGGTTCCTCAGTTTGCTTTCAACTCTCAGTAAAGCTTAAGCGAATCTAAAGGGTGCTTACTCTTTATCTGTTTTCTCAAGGATATAGCCAGCTCATAGTACACTATTCCTATCCATATCTTCTTTAGCGCTTCAATCAATTTATAGAGCTCTATCTAGATTCATATTTTCATTTAGAGATCTAGTCAATTCATAGAGCGCAATCCCAATCAAAAGTTTCTTAAGCTTCCGATTTTCTCCTAAAACACAGTCCCAATTTATAATCTCCTAGGGAGTTAGCCAACTAGTAGAGCGTAATCCTAATCCAGAGTTTCTTAAACTCCCAATCGTCTAACTCACATAACATTACCTGACTCAAAATTTATTTAAGGGATTTAGCAAGCTTAGGAAGCGCTATACCAATTCAAGTTTTCTTCATTTTTAGGTCTTAGTCAGCTTATGGGGCACTTTGACCGCTTTGGTTAGTCAGCTCATTAAGGGCACGACCAAGTTTTCTTCATATTTTTAGGTCATAGCCAGCTCATGGGACGCTTTGACCGCTTTGGTTAGGCAGCTTATTAAGGTTACGACCAAGTTTTCTTCATATTTTTAGGTCTTAGCCAGCTTATGGGGCACTTTGACCGTCTTGGTTAGTCAGCTCATTAGGGCATGACCAAGTTTTATTCATATTTTTAGGTCTTAGCCAACTCATGGGGTGCTTTGACCGCCTTGGTTAGTCAGCTCATTAAGGGCACGACCAAGTTTTCTTCATATTTTTAGGTCTTAGCCGGCTCATGGAGCGCTTTGACCGCCTTGGTTAGTCGGCTCATTAAAGTCACAACCAAGTTTTCTTTATATTTTTAGGTCTTAGCTAGCTCATGGGACGCTTTGACCGCCTTGGTTAGTCAGCTCATTAGGGTACGACCAATTTTTTTATTTTTTATTTTTTTAGGTCTTAGCCAGCTCATGGGGAGCTTTGACCGCCTTGGTTAGTCAGCTCATTAAGGGCACGACCAAGTTTTCTTCATATTTTTAGGTCTTATCTAGCTCAAGGGGCGCTTTAATCGCCTTGGTTAGTTAGCTCATTAAGGACACGACCAAGTTTCCTTCATTTTTAGGTTTTAGGCAGCTCAAGGGGCGCTTTGACCGCCTTGGTTAGTCAGCTCATTAAGGGCACGACCAAATTTTCTTCATTCTTTAGGTCTTAGCCAACTCATGGGGCGCTTTGACCGCCTTGGTTAGTTAGCTTATTAAGGGCACGACCAAGTTTCTTCATTCTTTAGGTCTTAGCCAGCTCATGGGGCGCTTTGACCGCCTTGGTTAGTCAGCTCATTAAGGGTACGACTAAGTTTTTTTTCTTCATCTTTAGGTCTTAGCTAACTCATGGGGCGCTTTGATTGCCTTGGTTAGTCAGTTCATTAAGGGCACGACCAAGTTTCTTCATTCTTTAGGTCTTAGCTAGCTCATGGGGGCGCTTTGACCGCCTTGGTTAGTCAGCTCATTAAGGACACGACCAAGTTTTTCTTCTTCATCTTTAGGTCTTAGCCAGCTTATGGGACGCTTTGACCGCCTTAGTTAGTCAACTCATTAAGGGCACGACCAAGTTTTCCTTATTTTTAGGTTTTAGCCAGCTCAAGGGGTGCTTTGACCACCTTGGTTAGTCAGCTCATTAAGGGCATGACCAAGTTTTCTTTATTTTTAGGTTTTATCCAGCTCAAATGACGCTTTGACCACCTTGGTTAGTTAGCTCATTAAGGGTACGGTTAAGTTTTCTTCATATTTTTAGGTCTTAGCCAGCTGAAGGGGCGCTTTACTACCTTGGTTAGTCAGCTCATTAAAGGCACGACCAAGTTTTCTTCATATTTTTAGGTCTTAGCCAGCTCAAGGGGAGCTTTGACCACCTTGGTTAGTAAGCTCATTAAGGGCACGACCAAGTTTTCTTTATATTTTTAGGTCTTAGCCAGCTCATGAGGTGCTTTGACCGCCTTGGTTAGTCAACTCATTAAGGGCACGATCAAGTTTTCTTCATATTTTTAGGTCTTAGCCAGCTTAAGGGGCGCTATGACCGCCTTGGTTAGTCAGCTCATTAAGGGCATGATCAAGTTTTCTTCATATTTTTAGGTCTTAGCCAGCTCAAGCGGCGCTTTGACCGCCTTGGTTAGTCAGCTCATTAAGGATACGACCAAGTTTTTTTCATATTTTTAGGTCTTAGCTAGCTCATGGGGCGCTTTGACCGCCTTGGTTAGTCAGCTCATTAAGGCACGACCAAGTTTTCTTCATATTTTTAGGTCTTAGCCAGCTCATGGGGCGCTTTGACCGCCTTGGTTAGTCAATTCATTAAGGGCACAACCAAGTTTTCTTCATATTTTTAGGTCTTAGCTAGCTCAAGGGGCGCTTTAACCGCTTGGTTAGTCAGCTCATTAAGGGCACAACCAAGTTTTCTTTATTTTTAGGTCTTAATCAGCTTAAGGGGCGCTTTGATTGCGTTGGTTAGTCAGCTCATTAGGGCACGACCAAGTTTTCTTCACATTTTTAGGTCTTAGCCAGCTCAAGGGGCGCTTTGACCGCCTTAGTTAGTCAGCTTATTAGGGCACAACCACGTTTTCTTCAAATTTTAGGTCTTAGCCAGCTCAAGAGGTACTTTGACCACCTTGGTTAGTCAGCTCATTAAGGGCACAATCAAGTTTTTTTCATTTTTAGGTCTTAGCCAGCTTAAGGGGCGTTTTGACCACCTTGGTTAGTCAGCTCATTAGGGCACGACCAAGTTTTCTTCACATTTTAGGTTTTAGCCAGCTTAAGGGGCACTTTGATCACTTTGGTTAGTCAGCTCATTAAGGGCACGACCAAGTTTTCTTCATTTTTAGATCTTAGCCAACTTAAGGGGTGCTTTGACCATCTTGGTTAGTCAGCTCATTAGAGCATGACCAAGTTCTTATTATTCTTTTAGGGATTTTTGCCAGCTCACAAAGGCACTTCCCATTGCCATTCTAACCCTCGTCAAGTATCTTAACGTTTCTTAGGATAGAGTCGTCCTGAGGTAAAAAACGGTGTCTTTTTTGTCCTTGTGGCAAAGTTTTACTCAAACTTCACCACAAAGAGGGGTAGCCGTAGACACCTAATTTTTGCCCCTCCATAGTCTTAATTTTTATTTTTACAAAAAGGGTCCTAATTCAAAAAAATAAAAAATAATAAAAATTAACAAATAATGAAAATACTAAAAAAATAAGAAAAGGAATTATGAAGTAATTTATATTAGGAACAAATAGTTTTAGTTTAGGTTTAGGTTTAATTAAAAATTTTATTTTAGGGAATCGAATAGTTTAAGTATAGTTTAATTGTATTAAATGTTAAGGCATAGGGCAACGGTTTAATGGATAAGTAATGGAATATTTGCGGTGGATTTAGTTGAAGGTCATGGGTTTGAGTCTCAGCAGGTACTTATATTTTTATTTTTCTATCTTTACAGAAGCGAGACAAAAATCAAATTCATATCTAATTAAATCATATGAGTTTAGTTAAATCATATTTGAACTCATTTGAATCTAGTTTAATTACCGAATGATATATAATTAGACACGATTCGATTTAGACTTTATAAAAGAAAAAAACCACATCTTCCATATAACACAAAATTCAACGACATCCAGCATCATTCATACAACAGAAAAATTCAACGACATTCAGTATCTTCCATATAACAGAAAAATTCAACGACATCTGGCATCATTCATACAGTAGAAAAATTCAACGACATCCGGCATCTTCCATATAACACCAAAATTCAACGACATCCAGCATCATTCATACAGCAGAAAAATTCAATGACATCCAACGTCCACTACTTCACCACGAACCACATATTATTACTGATCGTCACTGTTCACGCAAATAGGAAATCCAGGTACTTTCTTACAGTTTTGATTCCTTTTGTTTGTTTGTTCATATTGCCGTTATTATTTAGATTTTAGTTTTAGGAGATTTGTATTGTTTTATGTAAATAGTTGTTAACTAAAGCATCTTAGTTTTATTGATTATGTGGATTGAGGATTAATTAGATTATATTGGTTTAATTGAAGGTTTATTTAATAAGTAGTGATATGTTTTAGTATTAGTTATTATATAGGGGTATCATATGGATTATTATTAGTTATTATATATATATATATATATATATATTAGTTTGAGAGTCGTTAAGATTAGTTTTACTATATATATACATTATTATGTTTTATCAGTTAAAATAGTATATAATATACTCATATGTTAGCATAAGAGTTTTAGTGATAGATCTTGTATAAATATATTATATGGAATTATATTATTGGTGAATAGCCATATATATTAGTTTAGGAATTATTATGATTGAGCGTTTATTATTTAGATTTGGCTTTACTTAAGGATTTGTCACATAGAAAGTTGTTTTTTTTTAATAAAATTAATAAAAGACCTTTTTTTTTTTTTAAAAAAAGATGTTTAGAGCATTTTTTTTTTTAAAAACAACACTCAAGAGTTAGGATCCCTTTAGATTTTTTTAAATAAACCAAATAAATTAAAAACGTAAACTTAGGTAGTTTTTAAAATTAAAATAAATCGACACATTAAAGATTTTTTTTTAAAGAACTATGATCGTTTGATCCTGGCTAGCGGGTACATAGGTACCTTCAGGGCGACGATAAAATATGTAGAAACTTAGGTTTTTTTTTTTTTCTTTTGATTTTATTTATTTATTTATCTATTTTTAAATATTATAATTAGAAAAATAATCCTAATAATGGTAAATAGATAGTGGTAACCATTAAGGGTTTAATAGGTTAGCCCTCGAACTTTGAATTCTTTAGTTCTTTATTTAAAATTGAAATCAAAGATCGGTAGCCAAATCGTAATCAATCCATCCAATTGGTTACGGTTTCTTTTTCTTTTCCTGACTTCGGTCGGGTGGCGACTCCAAAATAATTTTCAATAAAAAACTGAAATTTCGAAATTTCGAAATTTCTTTAGTCGAGAATTAATATTAAATGGGTTAGGGTTTAGTATTAATTTCGAAATGAGAAATTAATTTTAAATAAAAGAAATTGAAAAATCAGACTCGACAAGATTCAAACACTCTCAGCTATTTTTTGTTTCCATTATGAGGAAATATACCATTGAACACCAAGTGAGGAAACATACAGTTGATTGTTGGTACCCCCAAACCTTAAGGTAGCCGAAGTAGCCACATAGGTCACAAGCTACCGCCGCTGTTACCCCTCCTCTCCCCCTAACCTACCCCTCCTCCCTCCACCAACCAACACACCCCTCCCCCAAAACTCAAAACCCTCGAGCCAAGAAAAAAAAAAAACACTGAAATTTCTTCCTCCTCCTCCTTCTTCTTACTATTATTTTCTGTATTTTTTTTGTTAATTTATTTTATTTTTATATATTTATAATAAATATATATAGATGATGTGTAAAATTAGGTTCGTAGAAACTCAATTTTTGCCTTTCTTGTAGTTTTAATTTTTTTTAATAGGGTCCTAATTCAAAATAAAAAATAATAAAAATAAATAAATAATTGAAAAATGATAAAAATACAAAAAATGGAAAAAAAAGAAAAATCATAAATATTTTTTAGGAAAGTAAATTTTTAGAAAGAGAAAAAAATGGTTTAGGGTTAATTGATTTTTAATTCAATTCAAATAGCTTTAGAAAGTCATATAATTTAAGTATAATTTAATTGTATTAAATATTAAAGTACAGACCAATGATCTAATAGATAAGCATTTAAGTATTAGCATTGGGTTGTATTAGCTTGAGGTCATAAGTTTGAATCCCATTAAATACATGTGTGCTTTTTATTTTTTCTTTCATTTACAAAAATTGATTGAGCCTATTGGTTTTAAATCTAATTTTAAATTTTATAAAATCTTTTGAATCTATTGCGATAAAGATTTGAGAGATTTAAATATAATTTGATTTTTATCAAATCGGATTTGAATTGATATAAAGAGATTTAAATCTAACTTAATTTTTATTAGATTGAATATTAATTGATATAAAAGATTCACATATATTAGAATTTATATGATTAAAAAGATTTATTTTCCAATGAAAAAAGGGAGACAATTACAAATTAAAAAAACAGAAGTCTTCACCCAAACAAGATCACCCTCGCTTATAGTCAGTGAGTGCCCAACATAGCCACAATTCGCCTGAGCCACCGTAGCAGCAGCCATCCACAATACGTACTCCCAACATCCACTGTAAAGATGCCCAACACCTCACACCACTTACTTGCATGGTCGCACTCCATTCTACCTCAACGTCCCACTACAGCTCCCATCATCCTCGATTTGATCCCAGCTCCATGAATGACCTGTTCCAATACTCATCGATACCATCTTGCACGCCCGAGCATAGCACCAACAGTCTACCCACATCAACAGCACACTACGACAACTTCACTGATCACTACATCGCAATTTGCAACAACTGAAGTACCATGTAGCAGCCGATCATCCTTATCCTTTCTTCCATCCACGGCCGGTGATCAATCTAGCGGCCGCAACTCCAGCATTGTCTAGCCACGCCCACTTTGGACAGTAACTCTAGTTGTAGCTCGCGTATGGTCACATGTATAGTAGCCTATCCTTAGTACGCTCCACATTGTACGCCCAACAAACGCATTACGCACATACACATTACCGCATTCGATCATCAACTCTCTCGCGCTGATCACAACCACGCTGCTCAACAATTGAACACATGCCCTGCTGTCCAGGCCGCTGCCACTCATCGATCACTTCACTACTGTCTGCCACGCCGCAACTACTCTAATTAGCACTCCATCACTACAGTACTTCAGCCAAGCCATCGATCAGCACTCCATCAACGGCACACACGTCACTAAGCACTCTTCGACCGACTGTAGCTGCACGACCTGAGACTTACACACGCATAAGCTGTAGTCCGCTGTTTATGTCTGCATGTTGCCATACACTCCACGCACGACCGAACACTACACACTGTTCGTGCACGCCTGACTTGCTCCACTGCAGCTATGACTCTGATTAGCATCGACGACTAGTCCCCAACGCCCTTCATCATCCACAGATGCCAATTGCTTAACCCCAATTAGTAGCTTAACCTGGACGTTGCTACACAGCACTGACAATGCCCCACAACCGCAAACGACAGCCATTGACTATTCATCCTCGCGTCAATAGATCCAACAACACCAAGCAGCTACTTCACCCAATGCCTACTGCTTCATCGTATAGTGGACACAGCCAAGCCAAGGTTCGGTTCTTCAATTCTTTTATTATTATTATTATTATTATTTTATTTATTAGATCCTTAGTTATGTATGTTGATAGTATAATATATGAGTAGGTATGTATATATTAGCTTAGGAGATTTTTTTGGTATTAGTTTTTTATATATTAAGTCTATTAGATAGCTAGTTGTTTAGTAGTAAATATATATATATATATATATATATATATATATTAGGTTAGGAATTTTTAGGATTAGTTTTTTTTTTTTTAGAATTTCTCATATAGAAAATTATTTTAAAAAAATTAATAAAAGACCCTTTTAAAAAGAAACTAGGACTTTTAGAATTTTTTTTAATAAAATAAAAACATTCGAGAATTAGGACCTTTTAGATTTTTTTTTTTGGAAAAACTAAATTGATAAACAATGTAAACTTGATCAATTTTCAAAAATTAAAATAAATTAACACACTAAAGTTTTAGAAAATAACTAAAGTTGTTTGATTTCGACTAATGGGTATGTAGGTACCTCTGGAGTAACATTAAAATCTATGGAAACTTAGTTTTTTTTTTTAATTTTTATAATTGTGAAAAATAAGCTTAATTTTAGAAAATAAATAGCGGTATTCATTAAGGTTTAATATGTTAGCCTTCGATTTGGAACTTTCTGGTTTTCATCGAATTGAAACCAAAGATCGGTTATGATTTCTTTTTCTCTTTTTATTGACTCCAATCGGGTAATAACTCAATTTTTTTTTTAAAAGAACTAGAATTTTTCAATTTTCCAATTGTCCAATTTTCCAATTTTCCTAGTTAAGGATTAATATTAAATGAGTTAAAGTTTAGTATTAATCAGAAAATGCAAAATGAAATAAAATAATAGAAAATCGAAAATTTAACCTCAACAGTTTGGCGACTCCACTAGGGACGTCAAGAGGGCTATCATTAGAATTTACCAAAAAAAGGATTATTTAAAAAAAAATCTTAAGTCAATTATTTATTTATTTTTCATACTAACATTTTTCGTTACAATTAATTTAGGGGGGTCATTTTAGGGTTTCTTTATTTCATTTAATTTTCTGTATCATAAATGTATGGTAGATATAGTCAGAATCAAGCTGTCTTAGGACCTTAGGAGGAGCGCTATTGTGTAAGTTTTAGATGTTATGGGATAACCATTTTCCAGGGCCAATAAGGTTACTCTACTTAAGTTCAGGTGTGACCATAGAGCCATTGTTTTGAAAAATGCGATGGTTGTAGAACTCGAGAACCTTTAGAACTCATCCTTTGCATACATAAAAACCTTTTTAAAACAAAATTCTAAGAACTCATAATGTGACAAATCTAAACGGATAAGGATAGTTGTGAAGTTATACTATCCTTGCATTTTTCTAAATAGTCCCTTTATAATATTTCCTTGTAGTGATTCCATGTAAGGTTTAGGATATGCTTTGATTGTAATTTTAGTAGATAGGTAAGGATAAATCAAGTCAAGGAGCTTTCGAGTCAGGGGGCTTTCAAATAGGTTTGTGTCTACCCATCTCATTGGCCTAAAAAATTACTCTAGATATAGTTTCAACTTTTTGACCTAGATAAGTAAGAATTTATTAAGAATAAAATTGGGTCCATTTTGTCTCTATAGAAGATCCATGTGAATATTAACTTAGTGTAGGCCATAATACATTTATGGAAGCTCAAATCCGTCACTTTTTGTTTAGGCCTACATTGGTTGAGCCTTATTGATATGAACTAGGCTAAGGACAAACAAGGTCGGTAATGGGGGTGGGTTCGATCCTGCCAAGGGAACGAAAAATATAGTAGGTTTAGTGAGGGTTTTAGCGAATCCGTGAGCTACCTAATCGGATATGATGCACTAGCTAAATTCTATATAGACTTAAGACTCACTGGATGTAACGCACCGGTCTGAGCGATAAGGTTATTCGCCACAATTCTTATTAAAGGGATTGATAAGAGTTGGTAAGTGAGAGAACTTTTCGAGAGAAAAGACTCAAATGGGGGGTTTTTCATTAATCTTCTATATGTATCCTTGGTATTGTTACAAATGCTGCTATTTATAATATGTCCTAAGCCTTAGTGATAAAACTATAAATAATGTACAAGGCTTTAAATCTTAAAGAATTGGGCCCATAAATAAAATAAAGACAAATTTGTATAAAAATATAAAACTATGTGTTTTACAAGGAGAAGTCGACATGTAGTCATTCGGCATGCCTTGGAGGTAGTCTTGTAGTACTTGGCTGAGACACTAGAGAGGTTGGCACATAATTGCTGAGTTCTAAAGTCAGTTGGCAATAATTTCTCCGGGCTGTGTCGAATGAATCTAACTCTCGAAAATGTGATATCTCGACCTATTGGCAAGCATGATGCCAAGTAAGTAATTGGTTAGACATAGGTGAGGATCGGTTGTTGTCTCAGCCTTCTGCTTCTCAGCACTCTATCTGCAAAAAATAGGTTATTCGGTTCAGCAGGCAGAGTGAGTCGGCAAGTAGATGAGCTTGACCTTGGTAGTCAGGTTGGGTCAGTACCTTGAAGCCTATCACCTACGCTTGCGGAGTAAATGGAAAAAAAAAAAAAAACAAAACAAAAAGAATTAAACCTATAAAATAATTTTAGGTAGTTACCATTTTGCCTAATATTCTATTAGCTAGAAATATTCATTCTTTTGGATAGATGAACACTTTGTAAATAATTTTTCTCATTTAGAATAAATAGGATTTAGATATTTTCTTTGTTAGTCCTTTATTCTTCATTCTTTAGAATTCCTTCTTATAAATAGACTCTCAGTAGTGTTGTTCTGTATATAGAATCCTAAGAAAGCAATTCCCCATTCATAATTTGATTACTTGGTCTCTTTAACATAAAAGCCTTAACTTTTTCTCTTTCTCTCTCAAAAAAGAAAAAAAAGAGAGAAAAAATAAGATGTGGCTAATGGTTACAAATTTTTATAGGACTCAGGACAAACACGAACCGCATGGCTTATTAAGGCAGCCAATCCAATACGAACCACATGGCTTATTAAGGCAGCTAACCAAACCTGAACCCCTAACCTATCAAGATTGTTGAACCAACTCAAAACTCCTGGCCCATCAGGTCCACCAACGAATTGAGTTAAAATATGAAACTATGAAACACCGTCTTAAGTTTGATCTTTGGTAAAAAAGAGAGGGGCAATTCATAGTCCCTTTCACCTAAAAAAATGTCAACACTGGTCCATTTGACTCTAAAGAATCAGGTTTGAAACCACATATGGAGGCTAAGGGGTATTAAGACCTATGAGTTTAGGGTAACGGGGCATTTGGTTATTGAAATTTTATTTTGAACTTAAATCGAGTTAAAGTTATTGTTTCACAACTGGGGTCTGTTTCAAGGAATTAGGGAGTAAGGTCAGTCATCACCTTAAGGTTAGTCAATCCCTACATAAGGAATTTGTAACTCACTTTTAAAAAGTTTAGAATGAAAAGAGGCAAGCTATATCCTATATACTAACCCCTAAACACTTTGAGAGTTGAGTGACATAACGGTGAGGGATTTCTAGACTCGTTCCTTAAAGGAAGTCCGTTTGAATTTAATACACAGATTGAAATGAAGTTGGGTATTCATTTTCAAATCCTAAATATAATTTTCTTTTATTAACCTTGTTGAATCTATTTAGAGTCCTTTCAAATGTAAACCCTGTCAAGAACCATCCTATAGTGAGACAATTCGGAGGTTAGGGTCATTGATTAGGAGAGAAAGATAAAACTGATTTATGTTTATTCTAGTAATAATTATTCAAGGATAACTTTTGTTTTCGATAAATTGTTCTCCTTGAAGAAGAGCCAATACTTTTTCAAATACCTTAAGTGATGGGAATCAGCCTCCGACTAAATCTAAGCTGAGGCCTATCAATGTTTACCGAGGCTGAGCTGTAGCTAGAAGGATGAGGGGAAGGAAAATAAACACTTGGCATTAACGTTGTCGTTAGCCGAGGTGCTGAGAAACCATAAGGTCGAGTACTCGAAACCAAAGAACCCCTCGGCACGACCCTGAGAGATTAGCGCCAACTAATTCTAGAACTTGGCAATTATGGGCCGACCTCTCTGGTGTCTTGGCCAAGCCACACGAGAGTTCAGGGACTCCTTCCCAAACTTGTACATCAGATTGTCGATCCTATCCGGTTTGGATACTACTACTCTTAGGACATGCCGAGTGATTGCATGCTAACTTCTGTAAAACACACAGTTTTTTATTCTTGTATATGTTTTCTCTTATTTTATTTATGGGCCTGATTCTTTAGAGTTTAAGGCCTTATACTTTATTTGCAGTTTTGCCACTAGGGTTTAGGACTTACTGTAAATAGCAACATTTGTACTAATAAAGATATAAATAGACAGAGATAGATAGATATTGTAAGCCCTAAAGCTAAGTTAATTGACCGTAGAATTGAAATTAGGACATAAGGTTTTGGGCGATTGGTTAAAGAATCTGATCAAACTCAAATTATAAACTATTAAGAGAAATATTAGTAAAAATGACCCCGTAAACTTAAATTTAAGAAAATAAAAAATAAAACAGGAGACTCTAAAATTTTCAAATTTTAAGTATAATAATTGCTAATTACCGAAAAGGCGAAAAGTGTAATCTAATAACTAATAAATTACTAGAGATAGATTATATGTATACTAAAAATTTTAGAATGACCAAAATAATAATTAGAAATGTTTACATGTACTCCACATGTATTTACGTGTAGATAAAAATACGCGAAATTACCTATATTGGTAAAAAACTAAGTAAATAATTAAAGAAAATTATAAATTAATTATGGAAAAATCTGAAAAAAATCAGAAGGGGATAAGATGATCCAAATCACGTCGTGGCATGTCAGGATATGCAAAATAAAAATCAACCAATTAGAATTAGGCAATACAAAAGCCAAAAATCAAGGAAATTGGGCAAAGTCATGTTTAATTAATGCATAATCATTACCAAAATCGTCTATAAATAGCAAGAAAAATCACAGAGCTCATTTGATCAGTTTGGAAAGTGAGAAAAATAGAGAGAGGTGAAAATTGAGAGAAAAATTTCAGTTAGAAAAAAATAAGAAAAACTATGCAATTAGGGCCTTTAAAGGGAACCCCCATTAGACGAGCAGCTAGAAGCAGATGGCCACCACCACCACACGGTGGTGGCAATTCCCAAGCCTGTCGACAAGGTCACGGCGGTTGATGATGGACAGAGCTACCCAGATCGGTGAGTTCGATTTCCAGCCTGATTCTTGTGTAATTTTGTAAAAATGGTAAATATTCTTAGAAAGCTATGAATTTTGTTATTCTAGAATAACTTTGTATTTAGTTTTTTAGGAAAAATATTATTTTGATGAAAATATGTCTCGTAATATATGATCCTTAAGAAATAGTGTAAAACCGAGCATATTTCGGTTTAGAAATAAATGACCTTAGGAGCGTAGTTTCGAGCCCAAAATTTTTGTATAGATTATTTAGATGATATAGAATAGTGCTCTATTTCCAAAAATTAATTTTCGAAATTTTTGGATAATTTTTAGGCCCTAAAATGAGGTATAAAATGGGTAATTTAAGGTTAATCAAGTAATTAAATGGTTAATTACTGATTTAGTGAATAAGTATATGTTTTAGGATGTTGAAATCTGATGGAGTATGATACTTGTAGCATTTAGGGTGTTAGATATAATTATTAGGTTAATTATGTAGTAAATGATTAATAGGAAAAAATAGTTAATTTTAAGTTAATTTTGTAAATTAGGGAAAATAGGAGTAAAATCTGATTTAGGATGAATTTAAATATTTTGAAATAATAATTGATGTTTAGAGATGATAATTAGAGTGATGGAAATATTAGAAGTATATTATATTCATAATGTACAATAAATTTGATAGAAAACTTGAATTTATGTAATTATATGAAAAATGTAAAAATTTCTCACATTAGGAGTAAATTTGGTACACTAACAAGGATATAAGTGTACCAGGTAGAATAAAATACTAAATAAAGGTAATAATGGTATTTAGGAGATCGAGAAGTAATGTGATTAATTTCACATTATGGGTTGAAACAAATTTCTAAGGTTGGAATATAAAACGTTACTTAAAAATCAAACTAGAACCTAATTTAGAAATCGATGCGGAAACAGAACCCGAACCTAACCCCGAACCTAGAATAATTGTAAAAGACTTAAGGCCTAGATAATATGGCATATTAAACCATAAACAAAACATAACAATAAGCGTTCTAGGATAAAATGAACCTATAATAGTTATATGAAATACTGAAACCACGTTTGTGTTATAAGGATGATTGGCGATGGCCTGAGCAAGTTGGACTTCGAGTGAATGAGCGAGGAGTCGAGGTAAGTTGGGATTAATACGATGCTGTATTTTGGAGGCTTAAGGTTATGCTTGGTTGTGCTTGTTAGATAGTTGAATGTGTGCATGTGCTTGATTATGGGTGATGCTATAATTATGTTTGTTATTTTGGCATATATTGTATAATTTGTATGAAATAATTGATCACCCTAAACTGGACTTAATTAAATATACGACCAGTAATCATAATCGGACATGCATGGTAACCCGTTAGGGGAACTTAGGACTTTTCGGCCAAATACCGATCCCTTCGAAAGGGATAGCGCAGGATTGCAAAATGGTCCCTTCTTTATCCTCAGTCGAACTAAGTGATAGGAGAGGAGGTCGCGGCGAAGGTGAAGACAATGGTTCGAAGGTAGTCGCGGGAGGAGCAAGGTCTTCATTACACAAGCCTGGGTTTGGTCGTGAGATGTTGTATTAACGGCAACTCCACAACCTGGATTAGAGCGGACGCAATTTCTCTAATTTCACAACGGGTCGGACAACGTCGTGTGATGGTATTTGCTTGCACATGCATTGCACTTAATAAGTGATTGAAAATCTTGTTGTGTATATGGTATAGTTTTAAGTCCTTCGTCCTAACTTATTGAGCCGTGGTTGGTCACATCCCTATAGACGTCGTGCAGGTGCTGGCTAAGAAGCGGCAAACAACTACTCTGAAGCTAGCAATTGTTGGATCCTGGGGAGTGAGGAAAAACATTGAAGAATAAACACACATATTTTAAGGTATAAGTTTTTATTTTAGAATTATTTTTCATTTTTAAATAATGTAATAACTAAATTAAAGTGTATATATATATATATATATATATATATAAATTTTATCACTTTCTTAGGTAAATGATATATTTAAATTACAAATTGTTTACTTCAAAGCGGGATTGTCGTGGACGCCTTGTGTAGATCAGGTCTAAGATAGCGGTTGTAAGGCCAACTTCTATCTTAAGATGATTTACATGGTGGGGCTGTTACGACTCTGCCGCTTCGGGGCGTGACAGATATACAGAGATAGATAGATATATAGAGATATATATAGAGAGTGAAACTTTCCTCTTTCAAGCAATGGTACACTTGAGTTAGCTTTTGCCGGATTATTGAGTGTTGATTAGACTTTTTAGTCACCCCTGTGTTCTTATCAATCTTGTTTTTAAATTGTGGTGAACTCTTTTATTTGAACTGGTTAGTGAGTTGTATCTAATCTTTATTTGAACCCTGAGCAATATTTAGGGTTTGTGAGTGGTATTGAACTTTATTTCGAGCTCAAAACCCTGATTGTGTTTGTGTCTTAGTGAGTTACATACATCCACATTCACTGTCAAAACCCTTCCTGTTCTTCGTACCCATTTTCTTTGAATACTCTTTCCTTTTCGTTTCCAGATCCGCTACCATTTCTCTTTCTTCCTCTTTGATCCTTATCATTAAGACCACACATATCTTACCTAAGCCTATACACTTTGAACCTATGGATTTAGGCTCTTGATTTATTCAGAGACTAAGACTCGACAAAAGAGATAGTTACTTTGGGGAGAGAAAATAAAGAAATGAAACGAAAAGAAAAGAAAAAAAGGAAGAAGAAAGAAAAAAAAAAAAGAAAAGAAAGGAAAAAACCAGAAGAAAAAAGAGGAAGAAATGCTCAAACATCAGGCTTGAGAAAAGCCCCAACCAAAGGAGACCTTGAGGCTCAAGTTGCTTTAAAAATACAAGGTCTTAAATCTCATTTCCAACCACAAACACAAAACCTTGTATTCATTTCAGAATCACAATCCCAACCTAAAACCTTATATCCATTTCAGAATCACAATCTAAATTGCCATAAAACCTTTGTATTCACTTGAATCTCAAACATAAGACCTCTCTACCTTAATACCTCCTTCCTCAAAGCTCATATGATCTTAAGGGGTAATTTATTTTTAATAAAAATTATTTTTGAAACTGGGGTAAGTACACATTTAGTTTTTTCCTAAGGATTCTTAACTTATACACTCGGGTTGGATAAAAATATTTCTTTCAAAATAGCCTTATTATTAATCCCTTTTGAAACCATTTGACCAAAAGTTCGATTCACAATATTGAATCCAAAAAAATAATAGATTGATCAATTCGTATCACTTGCGAATTGTGAATTGGACTGTAGTTATTGGAATAGTAGTCAAAAGCGAAATTTAGGTTAAGAGCTCATAAGGAAGTCTTCTTCGACTAAACTAATCGTAAATTACCTTTTTCTTAGGAAATGAATGTTCAAAATCCTAAGGCTTATCCAAGAAGCTTAGTACCAGGCTTAGAAACTAAGATGGATATGAGATATCCTATATGGTTACCAAGGAAAGTGATGGTTATAACACTTGTTTCATAGATAAGAATTTGTATCTATCAGCAGACTTTCAAGAAAGAAGAAGAGAGATAAAATAAAATAAAAGAGGGAGAGAAAGTAAAGGCTTGTTACAAGTTTTTTTCCATTCATTTTCAAATTCATGTCGACCCTAGTAGCCAAATCTTTAGTTTATGTCATAAACGGTTTTTAACAAATTCCTCATCTGTAAATTTCTCAAATCAAGAGGTTTTTTCAAAATGTTACATCCCCTAGTCTTACTTCTTAAGGGCTTAGCCAACTTAAGGAGTGCTTTGCCCGCTTTAGTTAGTTAGCCCATAGGGGGCATGACCAAGTTCTTAATATCTTTTTAGGGTTTTAGTTAGCTTAAGGAACGCTTCGTCTGCTTTGGTTAGTCAGCTTATAGGGGGTACGACTAAGTTCTTGATATCTCTTTAAGGTCTTAACTAATTCAAGGTGTGCTTCACCCACCTTGGTTAGTTAGCCTATAGGGAGCACAGCCGAGTTCTCAATATCTCTTTAGGGTCTTAGCTAACTTAAGGAGAGCTTCGTCCGCCTTGGTTAGTCAACCAATAGGGTATTTGTTTTGCTTGCCTTGGTTAGTTAGCCCATATGGGATACGACCAAGTTCTCAATATCTTTTTAGGGTCTTAGCTAACTTAAGAAGCGCTTCGCTCTCCTTGGTTAGTTAGCTCATAAGGGGTACGACTAAGTTCTCAACATCTCTTTAAGGGTCTTAACTAGCTCAAGGAGCGTTTTGCTTGCCTTGGTTAGTTAGTCCATAGGCGGCACAACTAGGTTCTCTATATCTCTTTAGGGTCTTAGCTAGCTTAAGGAGCGCTTCGCTGGCCTTGGTTAGTTAGCTCATAGGAGACACGACCATGTTTTTAATATCTCTTTAGGGTCTTAGACAACTTAATGAGCACTTTACCTACCTTGGTTAGTTAGCTTATAGGAGGTACAACCAAGTTCTCAACATTTCTTTAAGGGTCTTAGCCAACTCAAAGAGTGCTTCGCTTGCCTTGGTTAGTTAGCTCATGAGAGCACGGCCAAGTTTTCATTATTTCTTTAGGGTTTTAGTCAGCTTAAGAAGCACATTATTTATTCATTTAGGATAATCAATCCACAGGAGCGCTACCTTCATAACTTCACTTTTTTAGTTTTTTTTTTTTTTTTTACCATTTCCTTAGCAAATCAGGCCTAGGATATCTAGCTGGTTGTAGTGTTTATTAGGATAAAGTTATCCCAAGGTGAAAATGATGTTTTTTTTTTGTCTTTATGGTAAAATTCAAACTTCATTACAAAAGGGGTAGCTGTATATACCCAATTTTTGCCTCTCCTCATAATTCTAATTTTTTTTTATGGGGTCTTAATTCAAAATAAAAAATAATAAAAATAAATAAATAATTGAAAAATGATAAAACAAATGGAAAAAAAAAAGAAAAATCATAAATATTTTTTAGGAAAATAGATTTTTAGAAAGGAAAAAAATGGTTTAGGGTCAATTGATTTTTAACTCAATTCAAATAGCTTTATAGATTCACATAGTTTAAATATAATTTAATTGTACTAAATGTCAAGGTATAAACAAATAGCCTAATGGATAAGCATTTGAGTATTAGAATTGGGTTAGTTTGAGGTTACGGATTTGAATCTTATTAGGCATTTATATGCCTTTTTATTTTTTTTTTCCATTTACAAAAATTGGTTGGGCGTACAGGATTTAAATTTAATTTTAAATCTTATAAAATTTTTTTGAATCTACTGTGATAAAGATTTGAGAGATTCAAATCTAATTTGAGTTTTATCAAATTAGATTTGAATCGATGTCAAATATTCAAATCTAACTTGATTTTTATCCATCAAGTTTGAATTTTCAGTTTCTATTTAAAATTGATTTCTCCATTTCCGATTAATACTAAATCTTAACCCATTTAATAATAATCCTTGATTAAAGAAATTGGAAAATTTCAGTTTCTTACTTAGGAAAAGTTTTTGGAGTCGCCACCTGACTGAAGTCGGGAAAAAGAGAAATTATAATCAATTAGTTGTATTGATTACGATTTAGCTATCGGTCTTTGATTTCAATTTAAATGAAAAACCAGAGGGTTTCGAATTAGGCGGGTTAACCTATTAAACCATAATGAGTACTATTACAGGGTGGTACCTTACCGCACCGCATGCGAACGCGTGGTAGTGTTCGTGGTGGTGCTTCAGGATTCCAATGTACTGTGTCCAAGATCAGAACGAGCTTGCCGGTAGACCACTACCATCCCATTCTTGAGTGAGCTGGAGCGCAGCCATCTTTAGGATTATCTTCTCATTATAATTTTAAAAAATAAAAAATCAAAAGAAAAAAACCTAAGCTTATACAGATTTTATCGTCGTCCCGAAAGTACCTACGTACTCACTAATTGGGATTAAAAAATCGTAGTTGATTTTAATTTTGAAAACCGATCGAGTTTATATTGTTAATTGATTCAGCTTGTTTAAAAAACTCTAAAGAGCCCTAACTCGTAAGTGATTAAAAGAACTCTCTAAGATACAATAATCTTTTTGTAAAATTTTTTTTTTTTGTCAATTTTTATTTTTAAGAAATAATTTTCTACATGATGATTTCTAAAAAACCTAATTCAGAGAGGAAAAAAAAAAATAACTAAGCTAATATACACACATATATATATTTACACTTATATTTTTACTATCAACAACTATCTATCTAAATTAATAAAACCATATTATATACTTCACATATAAAACTACTAAAAAGCTCTTAGAACTAATATATTCATATTCATATACACTATATTAAATAACTAAAGATCTAAATAATAACAATATAATAATACTAAACAATTAATTAAATAATAATAGTAAAACAAAATAGAAAAAGGGGAAAGAAATGTACCTAAACTTCCGGATTGTGTAATGAAGGATACTGGCCAGTACTTCAGGGATGGTGTTGTGTGCGCGTTTGGTTGGAGATTGATCCATACGTGGGAGTTCAGTTGTGGACGGACAGCAGCGTTGAGTTGCTGTAGTGGAGTGTAATGCGATTTGTGGAGCAGAATCAAGCGTGTGCGGTTGAATCGTACGGTGAAGCTTGGAGTGATGGTCGCGGCTGATTGTGCGATAGTGTGGATGGCGGTTCGTTCACGTGTGATGGCAAGGGGCTGGTGTGGTCTCGTCGTCAATTAGGGGATTACAGTGGAGTTATGTGTATTGTAGACAGTGTGGGCGAGGACAGTAGTCGTACGGTTGTGGGCTGTTACGGCGTTGGTCGGTGGGTGAAGCAGTGTTCAGTTGTCGTTGGCGTCAGTTGTTTGCTGGCATCATGTTTGGCAATGACGGATAGCAAAGATGCCGTGAACTTGGTGCGGTCTATTGAAGATTAGGCGTTGTATGGCTTCAGTGGAGTACTGCAATTGTGAATTGGATTACTTTGGAGTGAGGACTTGGACGAGAAAGAGATCAAGTGGTGAGGGTTGATTGGGATCATGACAGTAGAGAGCGTGGCCGTACGGATGAGAAGGTGATCGTAGATGTGCTTTGACCATGGACGTTGCTGTGTTCGCATAGACGTGTGAGGGTGTTGTATTGAATGAACACAGAGGATTATGTGGACTTATATGTGGATTGAGAAGGGGGGGTTCTTGATTGTGAACAGCAATGGGTAATTGTAAACATGAAGGATGAAGAATTTCAGTTCTTTTTGGAAGTGTGTAATTGTAGTGAAGGTGTTTTTATATTATGGCATGTGATCTTTATTTATAAAACTCGAAATAAAATAAATTTAACTGAATCTTTTATATTGATACGAATTCGATTTGATAAAAATTAAATCATATATATCGATTTAAACCAGATTTGATAAAAATCAAATTAGATTTAAATCTTTTATGATGATTCAAATTCGATTTGATAAAAATCAAATTAGATTTGAATCTCACAAATCTTTATTGCATTAGATTCGAAAGATTTGATAAAAAATTAAATTTAAATCCCGTACGCTCAACCGATTTTCGTAAAATGAAAGTCATAAAACAAAAAAACACATAAATGCCTAACGAGATTTCAAACCTATGACTTCAGATTAAATCCAACTCAATACTCTAATATTTATTCATTAAACCGTTAACTTATGTTTTGATTTTTAATACAATTGAATTGTACTTAAACTACACAATACTCTAAGATAATAATTTGAACTAGTTTAAAACTAAAACTATTTATCCTTAAGATAATTTACTTCCTAAAAAATCTTTGTAATTTTTTATTTTTTCATTTTTTTGACATTTTCATTGTTTGTCAATTTTATTTATATTATTTTTTAGTTAAGACCCTTAAGAAAAAAACAAAACCTAAAACTATTAGGGAGACGTACTCCCAGCATTCACTGCAACGATGCCCAACACCACTTACCACTTACTTGCATAGTTGCTCTCTATTCAACCTCGATGTCCCGCTGCAGCTCTCATCATCCTCAATTTGATCCCAGCTCCATGAATGACCTGCTCCAACACTCCTCGATACCTTGATGTACGCCCAATCACAGCACCAACAGTCCACACGCATCAGCAGTACACCACGACAACTTTTCCGATTACTGCATTGCAATTTGCAACAACTGAAGTACCATGTAGCAGCCGATCATCCTTATCCTTTCTTCCATCCACGGGCTGTGATCAATCTAGTAGCCGCAACTCCAGCATTGTCTAGCCACGCCCACTCTGGATAGTTACTCCAGTTGCTGCTCGCCCATGGTCACACGTACAGTGGCCTATCCCTAGTACGCTCCACATTGCACGCCCAATGGACGCATTCCACACACATATGCTCCCGCATCCGATCACTGACTCTCTCGCACTGTCAAAGCTACGCTGCTCAATAATTGAACACACGCATCGTTGTCCATGCCTCTGCCACTCATCGATCACTTCACTACTGTCCGCCGCGCCGCAACTCCGATCAACACTCCATCACTGCAACACTTCAACCAAGCTACCGATCAACATTCCATCAACAACACATACGACACTGACCACTCTCCAATTGACTATAGCTGCACGACCTTAGACTCACACGCGCGCGCGCCGTGGCTTGCTATCCATGTCCGCATGTCGCTGCACAATCCACGTACGACCGAACACTACACACTGTTCGTATACGCCTGACTTGCTCTACGGTAGCCACGACTCCGATCACCACCGACGACTAGCCCAACACCCTTCATCATTGGCGGTTGCCAATTACTCAACCCTTATAAGTAGCTTAACTTGAACGCTGCTACACAGTGCTGACAACGCCCCACAACCGCACGCAACTGCCATTGACAATGCATCCCCACGTCAGCAGCTCCAACAACACCGAGCAACTACTTCACCTAATGCCTACTGCTTCATCGTACAGTAGACACAGCCAGTTCAAAGTTAGGTTCTTCAATTCTTTTTTTTTATTAATATTATTATTTTATTTATTAGAGCCTTAGTTATGTATTTGATAGCATAATATATGATTAGGTCTGTATATATTAGCTTAGGAGATTTTTTTGGTATTAGTTTTTTACATATTAAGTATATTATATAGGTAGTTGTTTATAGTAATAATATATATATATATATATATATATTAGCTTAGGGATTTTTAGAATTAGTTTTTTTTTGGAATTCTTCACATAGAAAATTATTCAAAAAAAAAAAAATTAATAAAAGACCCTTTTAAAAAGAAAATAGGGCTTTTAGAGAGTTTTTTCTTTTATAAAATAAAAATACTTGAGAATTAAGACCTTTTAGATTTTTTTTTGGAAAAACTAAATTGATAAATACCGTAAATTTGATTGATTTTTAAAAATTAAAATAAATTATTATACTAAAATTTTTAGAAAGTACTACAATCATCTTATTTCGATTAGTGGGAACGTAAATACCTTCAGGATGATATTAAAATATATAGAAAATTAGCTTCTTTTTTTTTTTTTTAATTTTGTTTCTATAATTATGAAAAATAAGCCTAATTTTGGAAAATAAATATCGGTACTCATTATGGTTTAATAGGTTAGCTCCCGAATTTGGAATTCTCTGGTTTTCATCAAATCGAAACTAAAGACTAGTATCTAAATCGTAGTAAATCCATCTAATTGATTACAATTTCTTTTTCTCTTTTTCCTAACTTCAGTTGGATGGCGATCCTAAAAGTTTTTAAAAGAACTGAAATTTCTCAATTTCTCTAGTTGAAAATTATTATTAAATGGATTAAGGTTTAGTATTAATAAAAAAATGGGAAATGAAATAAAATAATAGAAAACCGAAAATTAAGGCTTGACAAGGTCCTAATTGAAAAAACATTTATCATTCTTTTCTTTGTTAAAATATATATTTTTTAATTTAATTTAATTAACACACATATGTACATATATAATACTTAAATGTAAATTTGCAAATAACCCTTTTAAATTTTGATCTATGTATAGATTTATCTCTTAAACTTTTAAATGTTATAAATCATATTCTTAAATATTGATAAATTGATAATATAAAGAATATATATATTTTTATAATTAAAAAAGTGATATTATAGTTTTAAACTATACTTTAATAAGTTTAAGGGTCGTTTCCACATAAAAATAAAAATTTAGGGAGTTATTCTCAATTTATGGGGGTTTTTAAAGTTTAGGGGATGATTTGTAACATTCAAAAGTTTAAGGAGTCATTCAATGAAGGTGATTTATAATATTTGAAAGTTTAGAAAGTTAATTAATATTTATGTGACGATGAAGAGGTGATGATATGTCCACATGTAAATAAGGTATTTGATATAATTTCTGTAGTTCACAAGGTAGTCAAGGTGATTTATGCAAATAGAATACCATCACATCCATCCATATTTTAGGAATTAAGAGACTTTGCTCAATGCTCGAAGAACAAGGAGAAAATCTCCGCAGTAAGTGTTTGTAATGCCATTTTCTTTTTTCCAAAATTCTCAAGCTTCCTAGCTATTATACATATTTAAATATCATATCTTGGTCTTTAAAAGTTCTATTACACTATATTTGAAAAATATCGCAATCTCTTTCATCTATAGTATTAACGTCCTTATTAGCATTGTTGTATAAGTTTAGGACAACACATAGGCAATAGGGACCTATAGGTAGGTCTTTTTACATAGCGCTTTATTTATGCAATATGATACAACTACAACCATCCATATTTCATGAATCACGATGCTTTGCTGGATACTTGAACAACTGGGAGACAATCTCTACAATATGTGTTTGTAATGCCATTTTCCATTTTTCAAAATTCTCAAGCTTTCTACTGATTTTACATATTTAAATACGATATCTTGGTCTTTAAAAGTTTCATTAAACTATATTTGAAAAATATTGCAATCTCTTCCATCTATAGAATTGACATCCTTATTAGAATTGTTATATAAGTCTAGGACAACACCAAACAATAAGGACCTATAGGCATCTCTTTATATATAGCTCTTTATTGTGGATGTTTCAAAAAATGGTTTCTGTAGTGTGACGCTTTGTCCTTAGGACATGGCCTTGTGTTGGACTAGTGAATAGTATACCCTGTCCAATGGAATTGATCCAAAATCAAAGGATGTGCAAGAGAACATGTGTGCCTGCATTGTCAGCCAACCGACTTCATGAGACTGTTATCAACTCCCTTGACGTTCTTGTAATCGATCTAGAATCAAGGATGTGCAATAAATTTCCTAGAAACAAGAGACAAGTATTATGCGTAATTCAATCTATTTATTTTGACTCAAAAATTTATCAACAAGCTTTTTCATTTTATGGCCTTGTTTTGTCCTCATAATGGTCATGAATACCTAAATTTCACACTAGTGTTGATGTCATTATGCTATAAGATCATCGACGAGACAAATTGCTATTACTTGTGCCATTCTAACTCGAAAGAATAAGAAATAAAATCATCAACCTCGATATTAAGGATTCACAAGGATTGAAGATGAGTCATTGCGTGTGGAATGTGTAGGAATGTGGAAACAAAATAGACTTCGATGATATGCATTGTAATGAATGGTGGATAAACAGTGATGAAATTCTAATACGTAAAAATATAGATCCATTTTCATTAATACATACCTAAATATTATTGATATTTATATATCACTTATCAAATTTCATAATATATTATTATCAATGAATTTTTTTCAATACTGAGTTGCTGCAAAAACAAATATGATGAGAAGATAAGAACAGCAACATCATTGTCTCACTCAGTGATACACTTGACAAATTTCACAAAAGTGCCCAGGAAGACAAGAACGAAAATTTCCCCAAAAAAAAAAAGAAAAAAAGAAAAGAAAAGAAATTAAACAGCCATCTTGTAATAATTTGAATGGAAGCTGCAAAAGTGGTCTTTCATCCAAGAAAAGACACCTATGCAAGCTGTGGCTGCTGTTGCTGAGCATTTCCATTCCACACCCACACAACATCTTTGAGAGAAGGCTTCAAGTTTTGGTCACAGAATTCCTTGTACTCCAATGTATCTCCTGCTGTCTTCTTCACCTCCACCACAGAGAAACATGGAGTCACCTCGTGGATCTCCGCGTCGATCGCCAACTGCCCTTTCCTCCCTTCTTTGCTTCCTTGCAGCTTCACCACACCCATGTCCTTCACCACATTGAACCTCTCGGAACTAGCCATCTCTTCGAACTTAGAGACGATCGTGGACGCCGGCTTTGTGCTAGTGAACCGGGCATCGTGCCTTTGATTCTGGTTATTCTCGAACAAGCCCGACAGATCGAATCCTTTCGAGAGGGAAATGATGTCGAAAGCATTGAAATGGCTGTGTCTCAACAGACTCTTGGGCAGTCTTGGAGCCTGCTCGAGGTTTCCACTCGTATCAGGTGATGGTGATGCGAAGGCCACATCGACATCGCTGTCGACGTCGCTCATTGATGAGCTTTTCTCAAGTTTAAGGGGCAGTGGTGCTTCGAACCTCTTGAATCCCTTCTTGAACCAATTGGACTCCACGATCTTCGCGACGGTTATCCTCGTGCTAGGATTCGGGTCCAGAATCCTGGCAAGAAGCTTCTTGACATCATAAGGAAACCAGGCTGGAAACTTGAACTCTCCCTTGCTAATCTTCCTATACATCTCCATGAGATTCGTGTCGTGGAACGGAAGGTACCCTGCCATCAGGACGAACAAAATGACTCCACAAGACCATATATCAGCTTTAGCTCCATCATACCCCTTCTTGCTGATCACTTCCGGAGCTACATAGGCCGGGGTTCCGCACGTCGTGTGGAGGAGCCCATCCTGCCTCCTTGACTCATACAGCGCACTCAACCCGAAATCCGTTACTTTCAGATTGCCATTCTCATCCAGAAGGAGGTTCTCCGGCTTGAGATCTCGGTGGTAAACGCCTCGGCTATGGCAGAAATCGACCGCCCCGATCAATTGCTGGAAATATTTCCTTGCCAAGTCTTCCTTCAGCTTCCCTTTGGCTACTTTGTTGAAAAGCTCCCCACCTTTCACATACTGCATAGCGAAATATATCTTGCTCTTGCTCGCCATCACTTCGTACAGCTCGACGATGTTGGGATGCCTCACGAGGCGCATGACCGAGATCTCGCGCTTTATCTGATCTATCAGGCCTACTCTCTGAACTTTCTCCTTGTCAATCATCTTGATTGCTACATTCTGCCCTGTCTCAAGATTTCGCGCATGGTAGACCTTGGCGAAGGTACCTTGCCCTAGTAACCTCCCTAGCTCGTACCTTTGCATCAATGTCACCCCTTTCTTTTCCATTCTTGTCTCTCTACCTGCTTCCTCCATATCAATCCACAAGTAGATGTATCAATACAAGGTAGTACCGCTCTGCGCCCCAGCAATACGACATTGTTCTTGCACCATGTGCATTCCTTTGCCGTCTGATGAATACAAGAAAGAATTCAAACTATGGATATGGATGGTTCAAACGGACAAAGGGGCACTTGCAAACCGTGCCACAAAGGCAGGGTTTACGATGATTTACTTAGGAGAGAAGAAAATAAAACATGGAAACAGCAAGGCAGCCTCTCATAGTCCTCCTAGGTAGCAGATAACCATGAAACCAGCACAAGTGGTAAAAATAGTAAAACACAATCCTAATTTAGTTTCCGCAAGCAGGTTTTTAGAATTCTATGTATAGAAAAAAAAAAAAAAATTTGATTTTCAAGGGATTATATGGCTGTTATTAATTTTCTATTTGTTTCGCTTATTTATTTTTCCGAAAATTCTTGGAATATACTGGGGATACCTAGAGAATGCATCCTCGGTACGTCTTAAACAGGAAACAGTGAGTTGTGTGGTGTGGGATAAGTGGAAGAGAATAAAGTTTCAGAGATACATATATACAAATTATTATGAAATTTTTAGACTTTTGTACAGGTTGCGTTGTTGATTGGCAAAAATTATTAGAAGACGACAACATATAGAATATTTTTCGTTCGGATACGAGGACGAGAAAATTTTGACGTTTATAGGCCAGGGAATATAATTTTTTTATATTGACGTCACTTCCGAAGACTTGGAATGGAAAATATCAGCAGTGTATTGCCGAATTATATAAAGGGAAAAATGCTTTTTTAGTACTCAATGTTTAACTATTTTTGTAGTTTAAATTTTTTTCATATATTTTTTAAGATTTGTTAAGATAATATATATTATTATCTTATTTAATTAAATTGATTATTTTAATCAATCCAATCGTGCTATTTGTTATACATGGATTGGAAACTTGATGTCATTATAAAAGTCACTAGTTTACAAATGTCGAGGACTCGGATGCAAATAGTAAAGGGTTTAGCATTCTATACATTTTTTGTATTATTTCCAAAAATTTTTTATATATATTTTTAAGATTTTCTAAAGCAATATATATTATTGTCTTATTTAATTAAATTAATTATTTTGACCAATCAAATCATACTACATGTCATATATGGATTGAAAACTTGATTTTGTAAAAAGCATTGATTTACAAATGTTGAGGAAAAGAGTGAAAACAATAAAAGATTTAGGATCGCAACTGAAAAACAGTGAAATTTTGACAATTAAAAATGTAATTTTCTCCCATATTAATATACTAAGATAATTGTTCCTGCAATGCACGGGTAGCCGTATCGAAATATTAGAATGATAGAAACATTCTTTCTAGATCTTATGGATCTACTTGTTTTGTTTCCATATAGCTTGCATCCAAAATGCATCTATTCTATCTATATTATGTATCCATTATGTATATTTGTTCTCTTACTATTTCATATATATATATATATATATATTCTAAATACTTGACTTCAAAACAGAGGCGAAATGATACCAAAACAATGCAGAACCAAGTATTAACGTAATTTAGCTTTAAAACATCTAGATAGGTGGAATTAAATATGGAAAAGGTACAACATTTTAAAAAAATGGCATCCTTTTATGTAAAATTACGTCTTCCACGCAATATTGTAATCCAAGGTTTCAGATTTATCAATATAAATAAGTATATAAGATCTTCTTTTAAGTTTTAAGAGCATTATCTCTTTATAACATGTCCTGTTACATTTGTATGTTTGCAGTTGATAATTGTCATACTTAATTGAATTTTCATTATCAAATTTACTATTTTTATCTCCAATCTTTACTCGTTGATCAATGTGTCTTTGCCATGTCATTTTGTGAAGGTAGCAAATTTGTTAGTAGAAATTTCAATAAATATGAATTTTAACATATTCAAACTTTACATGTAAAATTCAAAAAATAAAAAGTTTATACGTCATTTAACAATTTAAAACTTTATTTGAATGAGGTGTAAAATTGAAAATACAGATAAACTTTAGGTAGGGAATTTTTGAAAGATAATTTTTTTTGGTATAGTTCTACTCGGTTTGCCATCAATTTAACTTAATGACTTTTATGTATAATATTATGTAACATATTATTACTTTTATATATACTCTCAACATATTTACTGTACATGTACTCCTGTAGCATACACATTTATCACTGTCTAATACAAATAATGTGTTTATACAAACACAAAGCAAAAGTAAATAAAAATTTGAAGTTGATAAAAGTTTTACAACCATTTTTGTAATAGTTTTACTAAATAAAATTTTATTTTTAATATTACACGTGAAGTTTATTTTTTATTAAATTGTATTATGAAAAAAATTGCAAATGGCCTTCTAAACTTTGATTTAAATGGTGTAAAATATATATATATATATATATATATACTTTGACCTAGATACAAGTTTATCTCTTAAACTTTTAGATATTATAACACTCCTCCCTAAACTAGCAACGCATGGAATGTTTGGGTTTTTTAGTTAAAAAACACATTAGGATCAAGGTTAAGGTGGTTTTATAGTATACTTTTATAAGTTTAAAGAGGTGTTTTCATACAAAGATAAAAAAGTTTAGATGAATTATTACCATTAAGATTTATTTATTAATTTATTAAAGTTTAAGATAATTATTTATAATTTTTAAAAGTATAAAAGTATTATCATTCACCGAAATAAAATTTTAAGAGATTATTTTCGTTTCACTTATATATTTTGAAACCTTAGGAGTATGGCCAAGTCCAATTTTGTGCAATGGCACGTTGCTAAACCTGCGTTTGTTTAGCTCCTCATTTGGCTATGGCATTGTAAGAACTACAGGATTTACCGCATCACACTCTTGAAGGCCATTTCACCAAGTAACATTATTATCTCAAATCACCATCCAATTTGACAATATGATAAATTTATTTTATCCACCTAAAATACGCGAAAATCCAACTTAATCTGAGACTACATTTGGCTAAGAAAAGAAAAAGACTAGATTAGAAAAGACAAAAAAAAGAAAAAAGAAAAAAGAAACTGATATGATTTCTTGAAGATAGATTAGTGATTAAGGACAGAAGGTAAACATAAAGGATTCAAATCCGGACAGAAATAAATGGAAAATGACAAAATATTTGATCTAATCTAAATAATAAGAAAGCTTTAGAAATTATTTACTTTCTATTCTTAGCAAATTCGTAAAATTTAAATACTTGGGAATGCACGCCTTTAGTGGATTAAATGTCTCTTTGAGCTATCTCTCTTTCTAAACTCCATTCTTCATGGATTTATATTTATGTTTATGATTTTGTTTAAGTCTATATGCTTATTCTAGGTTAAAATAGATACATTTAGGGGCTATATAATGTATCTTTAACACTTTGAATTGAGTGATTTAAACGTTTTAAAGTTAGTTAATGTCGTATGGAATTTGTTTAGTTAGTTAGATGTCTGGACTTCGTACTCTAGTTTATCTCAATTAAGTAAAAGCTTTCCACATGATAAATTTGTCTTTTGGCAAGGTGGGACATTCCTACAGCCATAACCACTTATTTGAATCCAGCAAACTTTGTGGCTCCAATTCCTCCATAGAATCTTTGTGACTTCAATTCTTCGATAGAATTGAGAAAGGTCTAGATGCCATCTACGTGGATAAAAAAAAATGATATATAAGTATTAATAAAATTTTAATATTTAAAATATAATCGGTATTTTTTTATAAAAAAATATATATTTTCATTTTTAAGTGTTTAAATATCATTGATATTTATATACCACTTCATAACACATTAATATCCTTTAATCTTTTTTCCATAATATCTCTTGAACAATAATACTCTTGGTATAGAATTGTGTATCTTGTTTTTGGCTCCAGTGAAGCCAACAAGGAGACCTACATGCTGATCCTATTCATGTTTGAGATTGAAAATCCAATTTTATTCCAGTATATCAGAAGGTTAATGATGAGAGAACTAAAACTGTATTTAATTGGAATTGAATCGAATTGACTTTATAACTAGATCAAATCAAATCGAATCAGATTGAATCATAAAGATAAAATATAGTAATGTTATATTCTTTTGGCATCATGACAATAGGGGTTTAATTTAACCCTTCAGGGATGATATTTGGTTAAAATATGTTTCAAATGATACCAGCAATTTTCTAGCATTTTGATAAAATTTGAGCATGAAAACCGTCCTTTGTGTCTCCTTCATCTGCGTGGCCTTTCAAGGAGATCTTTCTAGTACTGTGTTAAACCAACACATGAGGTAATCACCATGCCCATGTACATTGACTTTTTAAATCTCTAGTGATCACAAACATAATGTTGGATAAATTTTGGTTGATTATAAGAAAAGATTGAATAATGATTTAAATTTTAATTTTTTTTTATTAAGAATCATGTAATTTAATGGTATGAAAATTAATTATGTTCAAATTCCTCCTCTTTATTGTAATTGCTGAAAAAAAAATTTAATTCTTTTTTTTTTCCTCGCTCTCTCTCTATAGGACTTGTATTTATTTATGCTTTTTATATTTCAAATCTTAGATTAAAAAAAAGAGTAAAAATAGGATATCTATGTTCCCTCTCCATAATGCATTCCCAATATGCGCCGATGTAGCATCTTGTTTTGTCCTTTTCTTTCTGAAAACAAGGTTTTAGTATTAAAAAAAAAATTAAAGATAGATCCTAAACAAAAGATTAGAAAAAACCTATTTCTAGTACAAATTTCCCACTTATTATTATTGTTTGCAAATCATCAAATAAGATCAATAAGATAAGTTACATAAAGGGAACTGACCTGAAAGAGCAAGATATTTAAATCTTGGACAAAATCTATAACTAATAGAATAAGAAAAAAATAAATCTATAATCGATAGGATAAGGAAAATAAATCTGTTATCTAGTAATATATAAAACACAAAGAAATTAGGATGTTAGAGATTTCTATCAAGAATTGTGAATAAACTAAGTTTGGAAATGATTGTGATCGAATAAAATTAGAGATCAAGTGAGATTGGGGCTGACGAGACCATTGGCATAGTAAAGTGGAAAAAAAAAATTGCAATTCCTGATAAATATAATAAAGAAATAATAACTATCATTTGGTTTAATTGTACTTAAAATGAAATTAGTAATGGATTAACAGAATATTTAAATATGGCAATATATCTTTACCCTAATTTACAGCTTATTGTCAAGTTAGTGACTTATAGGTAGAGTAAGAAATATATTTGGCAAAAAAAAAAAGAGAGAGTATGAAATATATAAGGAAAAAGAAAAAGAAATCCATAAATAGTTATCCATTTAATTCCAAGAAGGAACTTAATTCTTATTTGCCAACGATATAAATTCTGTAGAATTGTTTTTCCACAAATTAAAAACAGTAATACTTTTGTAATAGAAAAATGGCTGTTCCAATATTAACACCTGCTAAATTCTCTTCCAGTTCAAATCTATAATTATTTTGGTTATCATCCTTAATGATTTCTCATTTCTTAAATATATTATAATCTTACCAATTATTTTGTTCTTCAAAACTGAGGTTTCAGTTTAAAATTTTCTAGACAATGTGATCATCCTTATTGCCTTAGTCATAGAGTTATTTTTACATGCATAACTCTTTGAATTCAAGCCCTAATATAACTTATCAAAAAATATAATAAAATAAAAAAAAAAGTGGAGAGAATGCATAGAAAGAGCCTTCATGGAGAGTTACTCCTGGTGAAGGTAGGATACTTTGTCACTGAAATTTAACATAGAAAAGGTAAACAAAGTGAATAACACACTCACTGAGTTCCCAAACATGGGAGAAAAATACTCATCAAACACAACGCTCTTGTGACTTCAAACACTTACATGATTTTAGGCAAAAGTTAAACTGAACATATAACACAAGAATAAATAACAAATGAGAAATCATAATTTTTGGTTAAGGGTGGAAGTTGAAGATTGAGCATAAGCACCAGCTGCATTGGTTTCCACAATCAGGTCGCCTCGACCGACAAGATCTCGAGTTCTGCCCACCAAAGTGGCGATAGTTTCGGGGTGGCTTGATCGGGCGTGATAGCGACGATTCCCCTCAACTTCGACATGATCTCCTTCATTGTTGGTCTGTGAATTGTATCTGGTAGCAGGCAACTTTGGATAACTTCACAAATGATGTCAAGCTCATCATTCTTGAAGGATTTCAGAGTAGGATCAATCAAGTAACTGATGCTTCGCTTATCGTTCAAGTATTGAACAGCCTGTCAAGTATAATCAATATCAATAATCCAATTTCTTGATTCATATTAGTATGTATGGAGCTGTTTGTGTAGGAATTATTTTGGTAAAACTAACCCAGTTCACAAGAGACCCCTCTTCAGATTGAGGGAGCTTTCCCGATATGGTTTCCAGCAAAAGTACTCCGAAATCATAGACGTTTGTGGCAGGATCAGGAAGAGGAAATCTAATGCGCGATGATGATTTCCCGTCCTCAGAGCTGTGCTTACTTGCTTCTATGGCAGTGAAGAAATTATCCTCACTTACCTAACAAAGGAAATTGGATCATAGTAAGAAAATCTAATGGCATGAAAGTTTCATGATGATGCATTGGAAGAGCCATGTACCTTAGCAGCATAGTCATCTGTTAAATAGATCAATTTTGAATCCAGTTTGGTATGCGCCACGGGTGGATTTAGATCGTGCATATACTGAAGACAGTATCCCACTCCCATTATGGTTCTCACCCTTGTGGTCCAGTCCAAGTGTTCCGCATCCTTCACTGAACACAAGACAAGAAAAACATAATATTAGTACTACGAATGTGACGGATCCAATATTTGATCAAGTTCTCCATATTCTATATACCATGGAGATGCTCGAACAGAGTCCCGTTTGGAGCATATTCAAACACCATCATTCTAGTAAACGGTTCCTCCTCCTCGCAGTAACCAATGAGGTTGACAAAGTTCTTGTGATTCACGCGTGATAGCGTGTCTATCTACAAATGGAAAACAGCAAAGGAAGTTATTTTAGAATACTAGTGGAAGAAAACAAAACACGATCTGTCAAAGAAGTCAACGGTATCCATGGAGCATGTCCCATCCATATTAGCAGACCTTTCTCCGGTAGCCCTTCTCTACATTAGGTGGCCAGTCTTTGGCAGAAGTAACTACGGTGGAGGTAACTGCAATTTCAACTCCACTAGACAATGTTCCCTTGTACAAGAGGGAACCGTCGCTTGTGCTGATAATGTTGCTGAAGTCCTCACAGGCTGTTTCCAGCTCCGCACGATTCAATTTTGGAACCCCTGCCAATAGACATATTTTGAATCCCACTGAGTGTTCACTTAATTGGACAAGGTAAAAGGAGTGAACACGAGTTCAAAAAGTCAAGACCCCTTGCTCTGGTTTTAGCTCCTAACTAATCGATTTAGAGCCTCAAGCCTGCGGATTTGGTTTGATTTTGTATTTATTGGATAACAATAGTCACCTGTGATGAATGCTTTCTGAAGCTGCCCACTTAGTCCAGTCGTCCAGGGTTTTATTGTTGCCGCTCCTTGTTTACGACAATAAATGACCACGGCAACGATCATAATGAGCACGACCACCACTATAGGAACAATAATTATTACATGGCTTCGTGTCTTTTCAGTGGTTGCATCAGAAGTTTGAGATGGCTGATTACTGACTGAAGGTGATGGTGGAGGAACAGGTGCTTGCTTTGTGTTTACACTTAGTATAGCTGGGAAAGACCCACTGCTCCGTGTTATTGGAGTGGATGGGAGCTTTCCAACTGGAGGCTTGTCTTTAGAAGGAGAAGCTGCAAGGTTACTTGATTGTTCAACCAATTTGCGCCTTGCTGGACTAATTACGTCTCGTGGACTTTGAATTATCCTCGGTGATGGATCTGAAAATGTTGTAAATCAATTCAAGTCTCAACAAAGTTTTGATGTGTAGTTATGTTCTTAATAGAGATAGACATATATTTTGCTCACCAACCGCATCGACATGGTAATCGCTTTCTGGCACGTGCAATAAGTCCTTTCCAGACCTAAACCATGAAGACAAATCGAGTTCGTAAGAGAAAGTGAATAATTAGATGTAGAGATTTACTAGACATAAAATTAAACGATAAACTTATTACGTACTGGGCCAATTTCAAAGCGTTTAGGTGACGTACAAGAGCTCCTTTGATCTGACATGTTAATGAATCTTCCTTGTTCAGTGTTTTCCACCTACTCTGCCAAATCCTTTACAAGATGAGCAGTACATAAATGAGAATGTATGAAGAGCACGAGAAAACTCGACACATATGGACTTCGTTGTGGCATAACTTGTAAATGTATAAACCGACCATCATCTTACCAGTGTCCAAACTTCCTACTTGCCAAACCCAAAGCAGAGGGTATCATGCAGAAATTAGTATGCTGCTTGAGCTCCATAGGAGTAATTCCTCGAATGTTATTGCCATCAACCAACCTATGATGCACATTTGTTCACCCGAATAAAGGTTACTGTCAAGATTAAGGACCTAGGAAGAGAATTTTGAGGACTTTCATACTCACAAGCTTTTCAACGAGGTCATAGTTCCTATTTCTGGTGGGATAGTTCCACTCAGGTTATTATCCCTTAAATCCAATAGTTCGAGCTCTTTGAGCTCCCCGATCTCTCTAGGAATGGCACCAAAGAAGCAATTCCTGTGAAGTAACCTGTTAAATAGATGGGAAATCCTTAAGCAGAAATTTCAGTTAACTCGTTTGAGGCCCTACAAAAGAATTCCACAAATGATTTCGAGACGGTTTGCTTTCACGTAAAAGATACGCTACTCTTGGTTCTTGAAAGTAGAAGCAGGAAGAACTGCAGCATTTAACACTTAGATTCAGGGAAAGTTGCGGTCTTACAGAAATTTTAGATGGGTAAGCTTCCCCAGCTCTGGTGCAAGTTCTCCTCTCAATGAATACCCGGTCAAGTTCCTACAAGGTGTTAACAAAAAAAAAATAAGACTTTGTATAATCAATAGATTCATCCGTCAAATCGATATTCAAATTATTGAAGGAGTATTGGGAAATCAATACCAAATAACACAAGAGCTACAAGTAAACGCAAAAAGGCACTTACAGCATTCGCACATTACCGTCGACACAATGAACACCTGACCAATTGCAGGGGTTCTTGTCATTCGGCTTCCAATTCGCAAAAGCCCCATATGGATCATAATCAACCTTATACTTGAATCTCAATAACGCTAACCCTGCTTTTTTCCGAATAAACCACCAATTACAAGACCTTTGTATCATGCATTAGCAACATTTAACATTTTACCAATCGTTATCGATCTAATTACCTTCGATGTCGAGTCCCCAACAAACTCCAGTTTCCAATAAAAGAATCGAAACGACACAGTATAGGAGATGGAATCCAAAAGGGTTCCATCCATTATCCATTGTTCGATGGACCGAATCCAGCTACGTGATGATATGATGCCGCCAGGATTTCGTTTCTTGTAACAGAAAAAACACCCCCCTTCAATTCCCCCTAACAATCGTTAAACCAATATTTACAGCACCACCTTCAATTAAGAACATAAATTGATCTATAAAGAGCACATATTATATTCACATCCTCAAAACTATGAAAAATACCATCATCCTACAAACAAAAATTGCAAAACATACCGAGCCTCGTGATTTTCGATCACAACCCTGTCATGGTCTCTCATGTTTTTATTAAGATTGACCCTAAGACACCCTTTTACACGAAGATTGCATTTGCTGAATCCAATCCAAGTCTGTAATTCATAACAAAAAGAACAGTATCATCAAAAACCATCATATCGAGCTAAAATCAAAAGGGTATGCAATACCTTCATGAACAAGTAATCTAAGAAAACAAACCAAAACATTTTGCATGAAACAGGATAGCACAACAGATGAAAGTTTTACCATAAAGAAGAGACAAAAAGGTACCTGTTCCCCTTTTCAGGAATATCTAAGCTTGATGAAAACAAAAGAATGGAGGTTGAGAATGAGACTCAAGGCAGCAAAAGAAAAAAAAAAAAAAATTTAAGAAAAACACAAAAAAATTAAATTTAAAAGAAAAGATTACAGGATTGAAACTATAAAAATTTCTGCCAAGATTATAAGATTATGTATTTATTAAAGTTGAAATTATAATTATTTATTTAGTTTTTTTCTATTACTGCCTTTGAAGAAGATGATCTCAGAGGACCCTCATCTTTGGTCTCTCTCTGGCTTTTCTCTCTTTGCTTTTCTCTTTCACCAATTTTCATTGTCTTGTCACCTTTCTCTCTCTTCCCATTTTTTTTCTCTCTCCCTTTCTTCTCTTTGCAGCCGCACATGCCAGATTGCCGGTTGCCACATCAACCAGACAAACTACACAAACATTAACACAACATAGATTCCGTTTATCAGTTTCTGTGTTTTTTTTACTTGTTTTGGACATCGTGGGAACCAACAAACTTATCTAATTAGGGTGTTCTTGCTTTATCTTATAATAATCCTAAGATAACATCAGACGTAAGATCTATCAAGATTTTATGAAAATGTGTTGCAAAATGTCGACATCGGTGTCAAGTTTATCTAAACCAAAATTTTATATTTTATTGCCAAAATGGAATGATTTTCCATCCAAATCATGTTACGAGATTTTAGTACGCCAAAGCCTCACATTTTATTGTCTGGTATAATATATGTTTATTCAACTTAAAAAAAATTATATAATTATAAATTATATACTAAAACTAATCAAAACACTGATATTACATTACATTTTGAATATAAGACATTACTATTAGTATCTATATCGCATGGTCAAGATGAGATATTACTATTTGTGTACAGTTGTTTTATCGCATTAGATATAAATACATTAATATCTCATCTTGGAGATACAATATAATTATCATATTTTGGTAATATTTTTTTGTATAATTTATAATTATATAATATTTATTAATTTTAATAGTAAATAAATAAATTTTGCACGAAATTCCAAATTATATTTGCTAGCTATTAAAATATAAGGCATTTATATATTTTCATGTTGTTGTGTTTTCTATTGGTTATTAAACTTGGGATGACTCATTCTATCCAATCTATTTGATCGAACTTGGCCATAAAATCGGTTTAGATCACTTGTTTGATCTTCATTAATAGCGATTCTGGTTTGACTTTATTGATCTAGTAGGTTTCTAATTAGATTTTTCAAGTTGGAATGTATTATTTTATTTTGTTTTATTTTAGAGAATATACTAATTTACTGAAACAAATGAATATGAATTCGAAAAAAATAAAAAATAAACTATAAACTTTTGTATCCGAAGAATTTAATTAGTTTTGTTACCTTTTAAGTAAATATAAACTGCATCTCGATAGTTTCATTGACCCTAATTTGATCATGGTTCGATGTTATGACTCAAAATTAGATTAGAAAAATAATTGTTTAATAATTTTGTTTTCTTTTAATATATGTAATTAGATATTAATTGATAATAGTTTTAATACTAGTAACAATTAGTTAATCAGTTATATATTAATTTCATATTAGGATTGTAACAAGATCATTAAGCAATTTTCAATAAAACTCAAGAGTTTCAATTTGAATTCTTTTGTAGAGATCATCTTCATCTTGAAAAAAGGAAATTAAGAGACTACTTGTCTCAAATAGAGGGAATTTCATATTTTTACTAAAAAGAATAAGATTGTTCTAACCTTTTACGTAAGTAAGCATAACAATGGTGCTCTTGTTGAGAGAACGAGCAGAAATGGAAAAATCGTTTATGTGAATGCAAGAATGTATGGAGAAATGTTAGAATATATGGAGAAAATGATGAAGAAAATAAGAGAAGATATGCAATTGTTGAAGGAAAGTTGTAAGGAATTACAAGAAGAAATGGTGGAAGACATGAAAGAAGAGCAAATAATAGACAAAAAAAGAAGAAGATGCAATAGCAACTATAACACATATAGGTGAAGAGAATTTTTAAGAAACAAAACAACTTATTGCAAAGAATGATAATAAAGAAGTGGAGAAACTGGTGCGAGAAACTAATGTGGATAATGATCGAGATAATATGGACATAGATATTCTTAATTCCAAGATATTAGAGAAAATGCATTTTTCCATAATTGACTTTATCCAAATAATGATGTCAAAGATAGAAGTTGGTATGGAAAATGTAATTAGAGAACAAAAAGTTACAACTATCATGATGCTCAATAACTCCAATTATGAATAAGAAATTCGCACACAAAAAAATTTTATAAATTAAGTTTTAGATTTTGTAACTTATGAAATCTTAAGCTAGAAGTATCTATTGAAGATTTTATTAATGATTTTTCATTATTATTAAATCATATTACTTAGTAATTCTTAGGTTAATTTTTTTTCCTTAAACCTTAAGAACAAGGTTCTTAAAAAAGGTTTGAGCAAATTATTATGACCTAAAATTAGATTAAAAAAATAATAGTCTAATAGTTTCATTTTCTTTTAATATGTATAGTTAGATATTAGTTGATAATAATTTTGATATTAGTAATAATTAGTTAGTCGGTTATATATTAGTTTTATATTAGGTAATAATTAAGAGTATAAGTAGCTTACATAGGATTGTAATAAGATCATTTAATAATTTTCAATAAAATTCAAGAGTTTCCTTCGAATTCTTTTATAGAGATCATTCCTGTCTGGAAAAGAAAAAAAATTAAGAGACTACTTCGTTTCGAATAGAAGAAATTTCATATTTTTACCAAACGGAATAAAGTGATTCAAGCCTTTCATCTAAGTAGTCTTAACATTCGACCTTCTTTACCCTTAACCCTTTCTCATTTTTGAGTCAATCTCCTTATTTATTTATTTATTTTCCCAACAATCTCCCCTTTTAGCTGTGACAACATTGTTTGTCATAAAGTATCTAAATAATTCTAAAAATGGGAATTTTTTTCTTATATTTACTAACCAATTATTTGAGACACTTGTTAATTTGATCTTATTTGTAATGCATAATGATATATATAGAGAGAGATTGGAATTAGGTCTTTTCGTTGTTAGTTGTTGGGTAAGGGTTGTTTTTTTAATGATTTTTTTATGGTCCCATATGTGATTTTGATGGAATTGGTCCCATCCTTATCACACCATGGATTTGATATCTATTAGATTTGAATGGTAGAAAAAAAAATCAGTTCAATGGTTTAGATTTAATGAATATCAAATCAAAGGTTAAATAGAGAGCGAGATTGATCTCATAAAAAATATAAACGGGATCATAGAAAAATCAAATTTTTTAATAATATAATTAAGGTACTGGTAAGGGTAGGAAATTGGAAGGAGAAAATGGTCGAATCTAAGTAAATGGAGAGGGAGAAATGTTTTCAATGCCTCCTACTTCCACTGCTTCTAGACACGTTTTTTCCTTTGACTCTCTCTCTTCTATATTTCTTTTATTTAGCTTATATAAACTTGGAGAATACATAAAACTAAAGTACTAGAAGAGAAGAAAAATCTCTTTACTTAAATAAAGACTATTAACATCAAGTCATGTGTTCTGACTAATATTTTCAAACTTGATTTGAATAGTTTATTCGAACACATAACAAGGTTAAAGATTAAAAAGATGAAACTTAGTTCAATCACGATTTAATTAGGTTTAGATCGGGGTTAGATTAGACCTGTTTTATGCTAGGATCAGATCGGAGGTTGAATGTACAACATCGATTTTGGTAAGTGGTGAATAAAAACTAATAAAATTTAAATATATTAAAACATGAATTCACTATCATTAATAAATATTTAAATATTATGTGTATTTATGCATCACTTATCAAAATGTATTACATATTTATTGGTTGGTAATTCTTCATTTTAATGTTTTTCATAATTGATTGTAAGACTGATGAATTGACATGCCCAAAAAAAAAAAAAGGTTTCTACTTTTTGCACTCAAATCTTCTTGTTGATGTTTTTCATAATTGATTGTAGGATGGATGAATTGACTTTCCAAAAAAAAAAAAAGGTTCTTTTATTTTTTTAGGCAAATCAAAATTGATACACAAGATACCGGTTGCTTCTCTATGCAAGTCATGTTTCGCTCTTAAATTTTTCGAGCACTTTCTTTGTTCATATATGTTGATAGAAAAGATGACTATAATATAGAATGGAGGGACCCATCCATTTTCCATGCAAGAACTCTTTTATGGATACGTAAGATAATGATTATTCTATGGTCCTGTTTTTATTTTTTAGGTATTGATCCCACCATCTATCATTACCTTTAATCTGTACTTATTTTAAACTAAACTATTAAACAAACTGTGAATTTAGTGGTTTAGATATAAAAAAATAAAAATGAAAAGTGAGATGGAGGGTATGACTGATCTCATTAAAATAAAAGATAGAACTATAGAATCTCCGATAAATATATATATAAGAACATTTTATAGTTTTTTTTTTTCATTCAAAATTTTTAGATTTAATTCAATTTTAACAAAAGTAAAGAAAATTTGGATTCCATTTTTGGTTCTTTTTCTTTTTTGGATTAAATATGATAATTTGAAGGGTAGCACATGATTTTAAGTTAAATTTAAGAAGACAATGAAGTATACAAATAAGGTGAAACAAATAAATTCAGGTTCATTGTATCATAAACATGAAGTTTTTATTGACACTGTGATGGCATGCTTGCTAGGGTTGTTACTAAATGAAGACGTTTAAGGCTAGCATTTTGAGGTGTAAATTGGTATGTTGGGTGTTGTTTTTTTTTTTTTTTTCTTATAGCGTTTGACGAAATTCCATTGGGTCTTTTATTTACAGGTGGGTGGTAGATGATGCGAAAAGGTGCTGTGGGTTTTTCGGTGAGGTTTAGAAGGTTTTGCAACCAACATGGGGCTTTGCCATGCTGGAGAAAAAGGTGGTGTTATGGTTAATTTTAGTGCTGATGGTGGAGCGAGGAGAGAGAATATGGGTGTTGGGAATGCATGAGAGAGAAGAAGTGGGGAGGAAGAAGGAGAGAGGGAAGAGAAGAAAAATAGTCTAAAAAGAGTGTTAGGAAAGTAAAGTGTCTCGGATAGGTTGATTGATTATATTGCATATAGGGGTTGGAGTTGAGCAAAAATGGCTAGGTAATAAACTAAGATAGAACAAATAAATTTGGAAGAAGATAAATGGAAAGGGTAAGTTGAAGATAAATTGGGGATGAATTACACTTGATCCTTTAATTGAAATTGACCATATGTCTGGAGAAAAAGTGTATAGCATATTCACAATCCATATTGTAGCTGAGAAAGGTGTTAATGTGATTAAATAATGTAGAGACAATTGGAATGACTATTATAGGTGAAAAAAAAAAATCAATTGGATCAGCTAAACTAAATTTGGTGATATATTAGAATAGAACACACAAATTAAGAATGGAAAAATGAAAGGGAAAATAACCTTTTCAATGGAGTTGTTTCAATTGATTTATTTGTTGATGAAGGGGGAAAAGAAAAGAAAGATTTATAGTTGTTAAGTAATTTTTTTCTTTAAATTTATAAATAAAACTATAATTGATTACATGTTAGACAACATAATAGTCTATGAAGAAGACAAATAATACTTTTCATGAGGAAAATAGCCAATTTGTTTTTAATTAAAGAAAAACGTATCATAAAGGAAAAAAACTACTACGAGAATTTAGAATCATTGTTCCTTCAACTATTCATAAAACAATTTAGTGTTGATTTCCCATTCTTTTTTATTTACTTCTTTATTTTGATAGAAAAATTTAATGTTCATATGAGATTGGAAATGATAGAAATTATTTATTTTTGTTTATTATTAACTTTTTTCCTTTCTTAAATTATTAATTGCATATATGATTTGATTTAGTAATTGTATATTAATTTTTCCATTTTTTTTTAAATTTTGAGTGTGCACGTTGTCCAGTTAAAACATGAATCCACTATCACTAATAAATATCTAAATATTATTAATACTTATGCACCACTTATCAAAATGTATTACTTATTTATACAAACTTTTCAACATCCTAACATTCTCAAATGAATTCTAAGTGGTCATGTTAATAAAAGTATTATTTTCTACAATTGTACTTTAGGATGGACAAGAATTATGATTTGCCCAAGAGTTAAAAGGGCCCTTTTGATTTTTCCTTTTAACATCTTGTTGATATTATTACGATTTTTTTTTCGGTAGGAATAAAATATCATCAAAACCAAACAAAAAAGTCAACAAGCATAGTCTACAACTTAAGAGCTGATATCGATAGTAGTAAAGATAATAGGTGCCACATGCATTGACTCAATAACACTACTACGACTAGATAAGTCTTTATCTAAAATATCCTAAATAAATAGAGGTGCATCACTTTTAAAAGTGATATCATCACGTGTACTCAGTCTGTATTTTGCTAGGTGATCGATAGCTTCATTTTGGTCCTTATTGACCTTAGTAATGAGGACATCATGAAAACAAGAAAGTAATGTTAAGCGTGCTTTTAAAGCTAGATGGCATAAGTCTTAATTAATAGATTTGCTACTAAGCCAGTCCCCTACTAGTTAAGAGTCTATCCCTATTACTAATCGGCTTACACCCCATGAACAAGCTAAGGATATCCTCTCCTTTATTGCTATAATTTCAGCTTCGAGTGAGGAAACTAGGTGTATACATTTTGAAATTCCCTTTACTACTTGTCTTGAATTGTCCCTACCAATCACTCCAATACTTGATTTTGTGCCTTTGCTATTGTAAGAACCATCACAATTTACTTTCACCTATCCTAGATTTGACTTACTCCATTAACCTTCTTGGGAGGTAAAGGCTGGGTTATGTTTCTTCGCTCTTTGTATAGTTTACCACTCATTAGTTTTTATGCAAATTTTTCCTGTAATGTGTCCAAGATTAATCCTTGGATTAAAAATTCTACAATTTCGTTCTCCTCCAGATGCCTCGTAGACAAAATAGAATGAGGGATTGACATGGGGCTGCAATTGACATCCATTGTCTTCTCTTCAAGCAGGCTCTTTTCCTAATCTATTGTCGAAAGGAATTAAAGTCACAGTTAGTATCTTCAACTTCAACATATCCTAGAAATTTCTAGTCCATTGATAGTTTAAGAAAATGTATGGTATGGTCTCCTTTGCAACATTAAAAAAAGGACATGATCTTTCTAAGTTCATTCCTCTTTTTTGTAGATTGTTTTTTGTAGCATGACCATTATGTAAAATCTTCCAAACAAGGGTTTAAATTCTTAGGATAGTGGGTGTCTTCCAAATCCATTCCCAATTCTCTTGAGAAGTAGTCTTTGTCTCTTCCTTTCAAAGGAGTTCATAGATTGATTTTGTGGACACCTCCTTGATATTTCAAGTGGCTAGGTTTCTATATCCCCATTTCCTCCTAAATTGAAATCCCCAGCTTTTCCCTTATTAGTGTATCAATCGGGTAACCAATAATTTCTTTATTCCACTTTCCTGAGCTCCTCCAAGCTTATTGAATGTTGATAAGATTATCATATTTAGTAAGAGGGCCACGAAGCCAATTTGACACTTTGCCATCTTCAGTTTAACTATCATGCTAGAAATGAGTTTTTTATCCATTCCTAATCTTTATACAAATTCTTTCCTCTACCCAATCTGTAGCAGTCGTCAATTCTTTGTAGAATTTGCTCCCCTTTACACGTCTGCCATCTTCTAAGCCTCTTATGTATCTTTGCCTTACTAACCTTATCTATAGAAGATCCCTTTTCTTAATAACTCAAGCTAGTTTTGCGAAGTTAGCCTTGTTCCTATTCTTTAAGTTAAACATTCCTTGACTTCTAGCTTTTTGGGGTATCTTGACTTTATTCCAACCTACTTAGCTGATTTTTCTTTCATCTATTTATGATCCCCAGAGAAAGTTGTGGTGTATCTTCTCTAGCTTTGATGTTAACCCCATTGGGATAGGAAGAGCTTGGGAGTAGTAATTGGAGACACTTTTAAGGACTAAGGAAATCAATAATTTTTGCCCACTTAAACTTAGTAATTTCAACTTCCAACCTGCTAATTTTTTGTTGTGTCTTTTCTAAAATGAAGCTTAGGTCATTACAGCTTAGACTCGCTCATTCCTTCATTGGTACCCCTAAGTATTTACCCATGTCAACCTTTTTTATGATGTTGAAAAGTTGGAAAAATACTCTCTTTAATAGATTCAGGTGTATTCCTCGAGAACATGATACACAATTTTTGATAGTTAATGTTTTGGCTAGATAACTTGTAGAAATTCTCAATGGTATTCATAATCATTTGTTCATTCTGTTTAGAAGCTTCTCTTAGTAACAAAAGATCGTCAGCAAAAAATAAATGGGAAAGATGAATATGTGTACCTCGAATTTTTAGTGGTACCCAAGTTCCTTCTTCTACAATTAGATGAATAACATGGCTAAGCATTTCCATGCCAAGAATACAGAGATACAGGAATAAGCAGTCACCTTAATGTATGCCCCTACTCAACTGGAATTCATCCAGTATGGCACCGTTCAGGATAATTTGGTAGTTTGTTGAGGCTAGGGTAGACTTAATAATGTTCACCCATCTTTTAGTGAAGTTTAGGTCGAGTAGAGATGCTTTGATAAAATCCCATTCCATACGATCATATGCTTTCTCTAAGTCTAGCTTAATCACCATCCATGACTTTTTTCCATTTCTTTTCTTCAAAGCATGTATAATCTCTTGAAAAGTGATAATATTATCTCTTACTGCTCTTCTTAGAATGAAACGGGATTGCTCCGAGCTGATAAGGTCATTTAAATATAGCCTAAGATGATGATATTATTATGATTTATTCTTTTAATTATGTGTTTGTTAATATAAGATTATATAAAGATAAAACTATATATATTTTTTAAAATTAAATACTTAATAGGTTTTGATAAATATTTTAGTTAAATTACATAAAGCTATGCTAATTAAGGGTGAGCGAATAATCTTATTGTATACTGTAGATACTTATGCTCTACTTAATCAGGTAGATACTCTAAGTGGGTATTAAAATCACTTGGTTGGTTTCGGATTTTTACGAATTTGCAGTCATGGGGTTAGATATACGTATGAAGTCTTTCTATGTTATACCTGTCATGCCTCGAAGTAGTAAAGTCGTAACAGTTTCACCGTGCAGACCATTCCAAGATAGAAGTTAGCCTTACAACCACTATCCTAGACTTGATCTACACAAAGCGTTCACGACTAATCTACTTTGAAGTAAACAGTCTGTAATTTAAATAAGTCATTTATGTAAGAAAGTAAGAATATATATATATACACTAGAATTTGGTTATTACAATTAATGTTTACAACGTTTTACTGTAATCTATTTCCTAGTTAATACATTATTTAAAAATGAAAAATTCTAAAATAAGAGCTTAGACCTTAAAAATTTATATCTGTTCTTCAAATGTTTTTCCTCGCTTTCTAGGATCCAGTAGTTGCTAGCTTTAGGGTAGTTGTAAGTTGTTTCCTAACTAGCACCTACAACAACGTATATAGAGATGTGAGTAACCACAGTTTAGTAAGTTGGGACGGAAGGCTTAAAACTATACCATCAACACATATAAGGTTATCAACCGATTTAGTTAGATGTAATGCATGAACATGCAAATAACATCACACGACGTTGTTCAACTGATCGTGAGATTAGAGAAATTGCGTACAACAGCTCATAACTAAACCTAGGATTGTGTAATGGAGATAGCGCTCCTCCTACAACTACCTTTAAACAATTGACTTTACTCTTGTTACGAACTTTTCATCTATTACTTAGTTTGACTAAGGATGAAGAAGGGATTGATTATGCAATTCGGTGTTATCCCTTTCGAAGGGATCAGTATTTGGCCAGAAAATCCTAATGTTCTCCTAATGGGTTGCTATGCAAGTCTGGTTTATGATTACAAATCATATATTTGATTAGATCCAATTTAAGGTAATCAATTAGTTCATATGATACAGCCAGAACAATAAACAGAATCATGACATTACTCATAATCAAGCACATGTACATAGCTAACTATCTAATAAGCACAATCAAGTATAATCTCAAGCTTCCAAAATACAACAAAGTATTAATTCTAACTTACTTGGACTCCTCACTTGCTCACTCGAGGTCTCACTTGCTCAAGCAATCGCTGATTATCCCTATAATACAAACGTGGTTTCAGTTTTCCATGTAACTATTATAGGTTGGTTTTATCCTATAATGCTTATTGTTATCTTTTGTTTATGGTTTAATACAGTTAATCATCTAGGTTTTTATGTCTTTTACAATTCTTCTTGAATTATGTTAATTTCTGTTTTAGTTTTCGTATCGATTTTTATATTAGGTTTGTACCTTATTTTTTTTTTGTTAAAGATTTATACGTACACCTTAAGAAATCATTCCGACCTATGATGTGAAATTAATTGTATTATTTGTGGATATCCTAAATATTTTTTTTTAGTCTTTAACTAGCGTTTTAGTTTGTACAATATACCCGAATCCTAATTTAATTGCTGAACTCACTCTCTTTATGAGAAAATCTTACATTTTTCATATAATTACTCTAATTTAAATTTCTCATCATATTTATTATATATTCCTATTATTATCATAATATCAATTCTAACCAATATTTTCCTAATTATTAATTTCTTATACTTACATATTACACATTATCACCTAATGTGTACATAATGTACATATCTAATATTCCCATCACTTCAAATATCATCTCCCAACATCAAATAACATTCCAAATATCTAAATTAATCTCAAATTAGATTTTGAACCTAATTACCCTAAATTATTAAATTAACTTAAAATTTATTATTCTTACCTATTATATATTACTACATAATATTCTAATAATTACACCTAACCTTCCAAATGCTACAAATAGCACTCCATTAGATTTCAACATCCTAAAACATATAATTGGGTATTAAATCAGTAATTACCTATTTAATTACCTAATTAACCTTAATTTACCTATTTTTATGCATTATTTTAAGTCCTAAAAATTATCTAAAAATTTTGAAAATTTATTTTTTAGATAGGGCTTCATAGTACTATTCTATAACCCCTAAGTAGTCTACACAAAAAATTTGGGCTCAAAACTATACTCCTAAGGTCATTTATTTTTAAACCGAAATATGCTCGATTTTGCATGATTTCTTAAGAATCATATATTACAAGATATATTTTCATCAAAATAATATTTTTTTTAAAAACTAAAAATAAAAATATTTTAGAATAACAAGTTTCATAATTTTTTAACAAATTTTGATATTTTTAACAATTTAAGAAAAATTAGATAGAAATTAGAACTCACCAAAACTAGTGGCTCCAACCACCGTCGGTAGCCATGGGTATGTTGGCCCATCGCGTGGTGGTGGTCGCCATCCACTACCAACTACTCGTCGGGTCTGGGTTCTCCTTAGAAGCTTCAACTACACAATTTTTTGTAAATTTTTGTAAAAACCCTAATTTCTTCTCGATTTCCCCTCTTTCTAATTTTCTATAATTCCAAACATCCAAAATGAGCTTTTAAATTTTTTTGACTATTTATAGAGGCATAAAGAAATTTTTATGCATTAAATTGAGGTGACATTAGCCTTATCCTTTTATAAATTGCCTTTTTTGTTGTTTTAATCCAATTGGTAGATTTTCTTTCTTTCTTCTCAGCATGTCATGTCCCTCTTTTAGTCATTTCCACATTGTTTTCGAATTTTCTTGATTTTCCTTAATTATTTGTGAATTTTCTTTAATTAATTAACCTTATTTTAACATATTTCATGTATTTTAAGAAATTATGCGTATTTATACCTACATGTAAATTCATACATAGTATAAATAAATACTCCTAAATATTATTTAAGTTATTTTATGATTTTTAGTGTGTATATAATTTAGCTCTAGTGATTCGTTAATTATTGGAATGCATTTTATGTATTTTTGATAAATAACGAGTAATATACTTAAAATTTGAAAATTTTATATTATTTTATTTTATTTCTTATTTTATTAAATTTGAGCTTATAGGATTACTTTTACTAATAATTCTAGCCTTTTTATAAAATTTGGGCTGAATCAAACAATTTATTCAATTGCCTTCAATTCTATGAGTCAAACCCCAAGTCACCGATTTTGGGTCTTATAATACCCACCCTAGAACCTATACTCTAAATATAAATGGTATAGGTTATAGGATATTCGGTATCCATCCTATAAAAAAATTGTTAAACAATAGTCATAAATAATTGGTTATAGGGTCTTCCCCATTTTTCTCTCCACCTTTACATTTTCCATTCTTTCCTCTTATTCCTTCTCATTTGCTAAGCAATAGGATTACATAAACCTAAAATAATGAAAGTTAGAAAAATTATTACTTTTTAATTTAGCATATTTTTCTATAGTTTTTATAAGTTTTACATATGAAGAACTTCTAATATCACATATAGATCACTTCTTTTTTTATTTTTAATGTCACACTTCGAAGCGGTAAAGTTGTAACAGCCCCACTGTGTAAACCATCCTAAGATAGAAGTTGGCCTTACAATCGCTATCTTAGACTTGATCTACACAAGGTGTCCACGACTAACCCGTTTTGAAGTAAATAGTTTGTAATTTAAATAAATCATTTACCTAAGAAAGCGAGGAAATATATATATACACTATAATTCAATTATTGCAATTAAAGTTTATAATGATTCTCTATAACATATTTCTTAGTTATACATTATTCAGAAATGAAAAGTAATAAAATATGTGTTGATTCTTCAATGTTTTTCCTTACTCCCCAGGATCCAGCAGTTGCTAGCTTCAGAGTAGTTGTTTGCCGCTTCTTAGCCAGCACCTGCATAATGTCTATATGGATGTGAGCAACCACAGCTCAGTAAGTTAGGATGGAGGACTTAAAACTATACCATAAACACAACTAGGTTGCAATCAACTTATTAGGTACAATGCATGTGCAAGCAAATGCCATTGCATGACGTTGTCCGGCCCATCGTGAGATTAGAGAAATTGTGCCCGCTCTAATCTGGGTTGAGGAGTTGCTATTAATACAACAGCTCATGACCAAACCCAGGCTTGTGCAATGGAGACCTCGCTCCTCCCGCAACTACCTTTGAACCACTAACTTCACCCTCGCCGCGACCTCCTCTCCTATCACTTAGTTCGGCTAAGGATGAAGAAGGGACTAATTGCAATCCTGCGCTATCCCTTTCGAATGGGTCGGTATTTGGCTGGAGAGTCCTAAGTTCCCCTAAAGGGTTGCCATGCATGTCCGATTATGATCACCCATAATCAAGCACATGCACACATCCAACTATCTAACAAGCACAACTAAGCATAATCTTAAGCCTCCAAAATAAAGCATCGTATTAATTCCAACTTACCTCGACTCCTCACTCACTCACTCGAGGTCTGACTTGTTTAGGCCATCGTCGATTATCCCTATAACACAAACGTGGTTTCAGTTTTTCATATAACTATTATAAGTTCATTTTATTCTATAACGCTTATTGTTATGTTTTGCTTAGGGTTTAATATACCTAATTATCTAGATCTTAAGTCTTTTACAATTATTCTAGGTTTGGGGTTAGGTTCAGTTTTGGTTTCCACATCAATTTCTAAATTAAGTTTTAGTTCGATTTCTAAGTCCTAAATATGCTCGAATCCTAATGTGAAATTAATCACATTAAGCTCGAGTGTCCAAATATCCTACTGGGTCTTAATTTAGTATTCTAAACTATTCGATACACGCTAACCCTAATTGAGGTATCGGATTTATTCTCGATGTGAGAAAATTTTATATTTTAAGATATTTACTTAAAAAATGTTATTTCAGATTTATTATTTTTTTGATTTCTACTATAATATTATCTAAATAACCTTAATTTTTTTAGATTTATTAATTTTCAATTTCACATATTACTAATTTCTTACATTAATTACCTAATTTCCTAAATTAACCATACTTAAGGCTCCAAAGGCTAGGCTAGGCTAGGCTAGGCTTCCACATCAGAGATTAGCATTCCTAAATATCTAATTACTATCTAAATCAGTAATTAGTATCTTAATCACCTAATTAACTCAAAATCACTCAATTTTTCCATCATTTTAGGGCTAAAAATTAACTTAAAAATTTTGAAAATTAATTTTAAAAAAATGGCTTCATATCACTATTCTATATCACATGAGTATCCTACAGAAAAAAATTGAGCTCTAAACTACACTCCTAAGCCTATTTATTTCTAGTTCTAATCATGCTTGGTTTTATTCAATTTGTTAAGAATCCTATATTTTCAGACGTGATTAAACTAAATCACTATTTTTCCCTAAATCTACATATAATAGAACCTCAGAATAACAAGTTTCATAATTTTCTAAGAATATTTATTATTTTTAACAAAATTACATAAATTCGGGCTGAAAATCGGACTCACCGGTTTAGGTGGCTCCAGCCACCGCCAGCAGCCATGGCCTTATCGGTCGGTCTGGGCACTGCCACTACCGTGTGGTGGTGGTAGCAGTCCACTCCCAGTTGCTCATCTGGTGTGGGTTCCCTTTAAAAGTTCTAATTACACAGTTTTCCTTTCTTTTTTTGTTTTCGTAATTTTCTCTCAAATTTTTTAGTCTCTCTATTTTTCTCTGATTCCTCACTGCCCAAATGAGTTCTGGAAATTTTTCCCCTATTTATAGACGACTTTGGTAATTAATATGCATTAATTAGACATGACTTTTCCCAATTTTCTTGATTTTTGGCTTTTGTATTGTCTAATTCTAATTGGTTAACTTTTATTTTGTAGATCTTGACCTACCACGACCTGATTTGGATCATTCTATCCTCTTCTAATTTTTTTTCTCATTTTTCCATAATTAATTTATAATTTTCTTTAATTATTTACTTAGTCTTTAGCCAATTTAGGAAATGTTGCATATTTTTATCTACACATAAATACATGTGGGGTACGTGTGAACATTCCTAATTATTATTTTGGTCATTCTAAAATTTTTAGTATACATATAATCTATCTCTAGTAATTTATTAGTTATTAGGTTACACTTTTTGCCTTTTTGGTAATTAGTACTTATTATGCTTAAAATTTGAAAATTTTATAGTCTCATATTTTATTACTTATTTTCTTAAATTCAAGTTTACGGGGTCATTTTTACTAATATTTCTAGTTTTACTTTATAATTTAGGTTTGATCGAGTCTTTCAACTGATCGAAACCTCGAATGGTTAGTTGTGGGGCTTACATTCTACCCCCTTTTAAAACAGTTTCGTCCTCGAAACTACTGTATATCTATGTATTGCTTACTTACTAGGATTGATAGTTTATATATTATTACTACTCTAAAAATCGAAGAACCTACAAGTAATGCTTCGTCTTCACTACATTAAGTTCTACTTTAGTTTTTAAGTTTAGATCTTCATCCGGTCGTATCTTTACCTATTCTGTGTCTCAACTCTTGAACTTCTGAACCTAATTATCCAATATTTTTGTAGGTTACTTCATAACCTTAAAACCCATCTTCCATTCTACTGAACTATTTTTAAATAAAACTTCTGTGTGGTCTACTGATTTTGTTTTTGAATTGCTTCCTTATTAATATTCCACTTCTTCTCTACTTGGACCTTTGCTCGATCTCTTAATTTTCCTTCGTTTGCATTCTTCACCTTAGTATCAATGAAGGCTTATTTCATCACCACAATCTTCTAGTCGTATTATACTATCTTATGACTTAGCTTTACGACCTTGCAAATTTTCATATTAGTTTATTCTCCATTTATTTCTTATTTGATTGTTTCCTAAGTTTTATTTATGATCATTAGCAGTTCTAAATTCACTTCATATCATCACCTTTCCTTTCATCCAAAATCTTCCACTCAAATGATTATACTACTGTCATAGCTTCTCATTTATTCTTCATATAGCTTAGCATAGGATTAACAGAAGCAAATTTGGCAAATCTCGACGCTTCTCTATCTCGAATTCAAATGAGATGGTTAACAACTTAATTTGACTTGACTTGACTCGACGTGAGAAGGATGAATACGACTGTTGACTGACAAACTCAACAAAAGAGACAGTATTGAGATTATTATTGGACAAGACACCACATGACAGGATATACTGATAGAATGAACATGACATGAGACTCAACAACAATAATTGGACAATTTAGATTTGCCATGTTCCTGTTGGATTACCTATTGCAATTGCTAATATGAAGTACATTGTAGCTTCATAACCTCTTCGTATACTGGATTACCTCAATGAATTTTTTCTTAAATCACCAATTTAACATTTTTAAATATCCACCGAAATACCTTCTCCAAATATAACAAGCTTGATGAAAACGTATGCTCTATTTAAAAAATCACATGTCTTTCATTTCAATATACTACTTATGATCACTTAACTTCAATAATGCTATCCACAAATACTTTGTATATCAAAATACTATTAACGGATACCACCACAAGCGTTTTCATATATAGTTGGCATGCATTTGTTTCTCCTAATTCTGTGAATATAATTTATGCACTGATCCTATCTTAACATCATTCCAATCTAAGATTATTCTAGAATTTGACAGTCACTCTTTTAACTCTTAAAGTCTTCTTTACAATGTCCAATACAGAGTTTCGACCATAGGTTTGATTCTTAATCATGGAATTCAAATATCCACAAAATAATCTTCAGAAATACATTTGAACCCTTATATGTTACTAGTAGATTCAATACTTATTGATATTTTCTTCAGTCTCTTCTTTATAGATATCCACAAACTTCTCATAATCTACCACTGGTAACTTTCCTTTTAAATTTCATTTCCATCATATCCTACAATTCTGCAGATTAATATCTTTCCTCTAATATAAATTCTAAATTGATAGATAACAATAATCCCAATCACCTTAAATCCTTTTCCGTTCACTAGTTTCTAATTTGTAGGGAAGGAATACCTTAATATCATCATTATACTGGCATTTCATCTATTTGTATATTCTATGGTGGTACTCATCAACCAGTCCTTTTTTATTCATACTTATCATCATTCAACTAAAATCAAGGAAGAGTCTTTCAATGAAATCACTACTTATCTTCGAATCCTTGAATACTATCTATGATCAACATTCCTTATCATAACTAGTTTACTAATAGATAACTATCTCATAAAATTTACTCTTCAGAGAGTTATACCTTTCCAGATTGATCCTTAAAATAACTAAATAACTATTGATCAAAAGTCCTAATCATCTCTAACTTGTTACTTTAATTCCATCTCCACCGTCACTTGTTACTCATCCAACTAATATTTTAGGATGCCTGGATACTTATTCAGTTGTAGTTTACATAGCAATCTTACTTCATTAATTATGTATCATTTAATAACTATCCATCTTATTTATCAATTATAAGTACTATATAATGATATAATATTTTTTTTACTTGCCTAAGCACTACATAAAAATCTCATGATCCATTTCATATTCATTTAGCTTCACTTACACTTAATTATTACTTTAAATTATAATTCTTCAATTCATAATTTAGTAAAGGCCTAAGGATTCTTAATCTGATTATAACCTCATAGCACTATTTTTTCTACTGTTCTTATGATAGGGTATTTTAGGCTTGGGCCGCTTAGGCTTATACCAACCTACCTGGGTTCATAGCCTAACTTGTCCTTTTCTGGATCCAGCTTCCCTATCTACCTAGCCAATCTTAGTCTTGGCCTACTAAATGGCTTGTCCAGTCACAGTAACCTATAGCGGCTAGAAGATAGAGGAAAGGCTTGAAGATTGGGCTAACAACGATCTCCCACGAATTAAGACCATGTTGAACTACACAACCTAATTATCCACAATGGGAGGACATATAACTTGTCCACTAATGATCCCTCAACTTTCGGCTACCTTCCTCTATAAATACGAAGTTATCTCCCAATAGTAAACTACTTAATCACTTTGTGCACTTAGCTTACTCTTTCACTTAAAGCATTCTTACTCTCTTAACTACCAAATACTAACTTAAGCATTGGAGTGGTCATCTCGGAAAATACCCCGGCATCCTTCACTATGTTCTCTTTTGTAGGATATACAATTAAGCGTAAAGCCTAATCCCCTTACTACTATACTAGCTAGTATGATTCTGAGATGGTGTCCGCCCTTCGATGCTTCTCTAAGGCTTCTATTTGGGCCTCACCCATCTGGTCTATAGCAAGGTAAGGGTGACCAATCGGGAACCGATGTCAGGTGGGCTTACCAAATGGCCTTGGCACTTTCCCCTTCTTTGGTTTCGACGCTTGTGACCCACTCTCTTTAAGGGCCTTCATCTTTTGCCTCTCTACTTCCTGCTTAACGCTACCTTTCATCCCCTTCTCCTTACCTATGGAATGAGGATAGAGTTCTACTACCTCCTAATCACGAGCAACAAGAGCATCTTCTTTTACGATGACGATGGGCTTAGATGGTGGGGTAGGCTTGGATAAATAAGCCATCATAAAAAAAGGCTCTGTGATGATTAAAGGGGCGCTGATTGGGACCCTATGAGGTATGACAGGTGGCCTTATCTTGGCAATCTCCTCTATGCCTACCTTTAAATTTGTTGCCTTATCCTTTAGGTTAGCAGCCTTCCTTGACTACTTACACCGAGCCAAGTCTTAGATACTTTGCTTGGGCAAAGGGGCAGAGATGGCTAGCCTCTTGCCTACCAAAAAAAAAAAGAAAAAAAGAAAAAAAGAACAAACATAAGCATAACATACACAAATTCATTTACAAGCTTCACCGTGACTAGCATGTGCAAGGAAGACTTTCTATTCCTTAAAAGATGATGGACGAAAAATAGTTTCATATAAGCCCACATTGGCACAATGGAAGAGTTAATTCACATTGGGGATAGACTTATACCTCCCAACCATTTATTCATTACAGCTTTTTTCATGCTAAGGAAGAGTAAAGTACTTTTATACTATCTCCTCAGTATTGATCTCCTCACAATGCCTCAGAGCACTGAAGGCCTCCATCTCTCTTACGGCCTTGAAATCATTAGGGTTGAGCTCTTTCTAACCATCAGTTTAGACTAACTTGGTCCATCGCATCTAAAAGCTAGCTTCTTTAGGTAACTCCACCACAAGGAAATCATCTTACCAATTCTTTATGAATGATTCCTGGCCTCCATATAGCTGCCTTCTTAGGCAGTTTTAGAGGTACGTCCACCCGTTCCATAAATAGAAATAATTAAAGAGTATAGGTATGACCCTTACCACTAGATATTCGCACAACGCTTGGAATGCTTTCAGTACTCTTCACCCATTGAGAGGGATTTGTGTAGGGTATAACTAATGATAGTCAAACAGTTGCTTATCAAACTTAGTTAAGGGGAAGCGCATCCTATACTCCAAACTGTTTTTGTTTATTGTATAGTGCCTCCTCGATAGAAGTGGCACCCTCTCCTCTCTTTGAGGTAATCACATTGCTAAACTAGGCATTTGCCTAACAAAAAAGTTAGTCAAAACATAATTTATAGCGATCAGCTTGCTTTTACTTACCTGATCGCTCGAACCTTTATCAATCTTAGGCCTATTGAACAAATTTACGGCTAGGGATGACCTTAATTAACTTTACTTTGTCAAGCTCCTCCATTACCCTCCTTAATCCCTCATCTAGTAGTGCCAGCATAGATGAAACTTCTTCATCCCTCCTTATGGGAAGAGTATCACTCCTAGTTGTCAAGGAGTTTGAAGTTGTTAAGTTATACTTTGAAGAATCAGAAGATGTTCAACTTGTGTTTGCTTTGGAGTTAGTCAACATGTTGTTATGGGGATGTATAAGAAAAGAAAGTAAAAAGCTTTGTTGGTTGAAGAAGAAAGAAAACTCGAGAATAAGAGTGTTTACAGATTAGAAGGCAGTATGTACGAGTGTAGAAAGTGTTTGAATTACACTCCTCAAGGGTATATATAGGCCTAAGATCTAAGGAAGTGCATTGACAGTTATGGGGATTTGTACAAGCACAATCCACCTAATGTAGTACGTTATGATAGTTTTGATTGAACGGCTACACTTAAATAATAAAACAATTGTAATTGCATGCAAGACTGTATAGACATGTACTGTCATGTCACATTAATTGTGACATGAAAACATGTGTCAAGATAAGAATTTGAAAAGGTTAGCTTCCCTAAGAAGCTTTATCGAGGCCCATTTGGCTTCCATATCCACCATAGCACTTCAATAATGCTACAGTTCAACACGGACAAGTTGACTCAGTTTAACTCTACCGTTACCGGTTCAGTTATGTTTGCCCTGATTGCACAAGTGCTTCTATAAGATTACCTTCTCTGCTCAGTACTCCCTACTGCCTAAAGAGGTTGGCCCTCTTGTTCTCCACCTTAGTACTTAGGCACTTAGCTTAGCCCAAGGGGTGTTCAGCTTAGACTGCCTTATTTAACTTAACCAAAGGAACATGTAGCTCAGATTGCCCCATCTTGCTCCGCCCAAGGTGTGTTTGGCTCGGACTGCTCCATTAGGTATCCTTTTAGTTGGATTCAAGTCATGCCACATTAGACACTTCTCTAAGGATGCTAGCATTACTGTTTCTTCTTTGAATCGCCAAGCTGTCATGAGAACTCTAGGTCTAGCTCAGCTATGTGCTTGAGGAACCCATTCTTTCTCTCTCCCTGCCTCCTTAACAGCAATGAGACTGTAGGGGAGGGGTAGAGATATTAAGGGGAGGGAAAGGGGCAAGTGTTAATATGTTATTTTAGGCTTGGGCCTCACAAACCTATGCCGACCTACCTGGACTCATGGCTTAGCTTGTCTTTCTTTGGATCTAACCTCCCTGTCTACTTAACTGACCTCGGTATAAGCTTATTAGATAATCTGTCTAATTACAGCAACCTACAACAATTAGAAGATAGAAGATAAGGCTTAAAGACTAGGTCAACAAATCAAGACCATGTTGGACTACATAACCTCGTTATCCATAATGTACAGATGTTCCACTTGTCTAACAATGGTTCCTTAACTTACGGTACCCTCCTCTATGAATACTAAGTTACCTCCCAACAATAAACTACTTAGTCACTTTGTACACTTAGTTTACTCTTTGCACTCAAAGCATTTTTACTCTCTCAACTATCAAATACTAACTTAAGTATTGGATTGACCATGTTGAACAACACCCTGGTGCCCTTCATCATGTTCTCTTTTGTAAGTTATATAGTCAAGTGTAAAGCCTAATCCCCTTACTACTCTACTGGCCAGATCCTATAGGCGAGACCTGCCATTAAGTGTATAACACATAGGACTGATGGGACCATATGATTTTCTATGCAATCCTAGTTGTTATGTATCTTGTACCCTCAATAAAAGGTGTTGTTAAAATAAGTGAACTTGCTTACCATGTACTTTGTTGAAGGAGTTGTAATAAGTTTATAATAAATCTAACCATCTTGGAGCACTTTTTCTTAACTTAATTCTTCTCCTCTCATTTTTAACTTTCTCACTTTTATTATGTGTTCATGATCAAATTTACAATTGTGTCGTAGTCTATGTTATGATTATATCATCTTAAAAATATGTTAGTATACTATGTAACAAAATTCATATTTCTTGGCCATCAAATTAGCCAATCCACTAAAACTACATCTATATTCTTTTCCTCTTACCCTCTGGCATATGATTTTTTTTAGTTATTTTCCAATTATGCACTAGTGGACGTTGCATCAATCCATAACTGCATATGAAATTATTAATAAAAAAGATAAAATTATGATGTACCTATAATATGTGTAAAAGATACAAAGTAGTTATGAATTGAAAATTAAATATTCGTTCTAATTGCATATGAAATTTCAAGTTATTAAATAAGATAAAAATATAATACTTTCATATTTAATTTTTTTAATATTTAAATTATGTAAAAGTTATTACACAACTACCTAATATAATAATTCTTTTATGGGCATGGGGTTATTTGCAAAATCTAAATGCATATTGAAACACTTTTCCCTTTAAGTAATATAGATAAATAAAATGAAAAGTCAAATTTTAGTTTTTTATATGTTAAAAAAAATAATTTTATATATAATACAAATATTTAAAGAAAATTTTATTAGTTATTAGATTGTACGTGTTTCCATATGATTAAATCGATATCAACTATCCATTAAGAAACCCAGAATTTCCGTTAGCAAAGGAACTTTTAGCTTTTATGTTGAAACTGAAAGTCCTATGATTTTCTTCTTGGTCCCACGTAATATAATTTTCTTTCTCGTTCATTTCATGGCAGCGCATCCCACGAACGGAACCGTATAATTTGGACAAACAATTAACCATATTTTCGATCCTCGATAGAAATTTTTTGTTTTTTGTTTTTTTGTTTTAATCTTTAAGAACCACTATATTAAAACTGGATTGAGAGGGAAAAGAGATTTAAATTTGATTTATCTCATCAGGAAATCGATATTTATGTTATTAAACTATAACAATTTAAATATTCTGGCTAGGATAGTTAAAAGTATATTGTATTTAATGATTAAAGTTTATATTTATTTCACGTTTTGACATCAACTGAGGATTGATTGATAATCAAGCAAACAATCATATTGATGGTGCTATTTATCTACTTGGCCAACAAATTCTATCCTAGTGTTGACTTTTGTATTTCATTGGGTTATCCCAATTCCCCTTGTGAGTATATGATATATTTGCCACGTGACTCTCTTCGGTGAGAGATTAATTTCAAGGGCACTCCCTGCCCACCGGGGAATTGCGTCTTCAGGAGCTTGGGCCACAATCCCATTAGCTGTCGCATTGGTTTATTATAGTAGCAGGAGGCCGGCTTTGATACTGCCTGTTATATAATATATTGGTTCAAAGTGGAGTTAATAACTAAGCCAATTCTTGAGCGATAGATATTTTCATATACTTCATCATAAAGTTGCTATTATAACCTATAATCATGTATGACTTTGCTCGACAACATAAATTTTCAGTGGGTATTGAAGGTTATATAAGATAGGTTTTGGATATTTATAGCTTTTTTTTACATGATGAAATACGGGTGTGATATTTGCATACCTTATATCAATGCTAAAAATTGTATTTAAAATAATAACTATAAAATAATGTTATATATTTTTACCTTTTAAGTTCTGATAAGAAAATCAATAAATAAACATATAGACTTTAGCTTAAGCATATGATTTTTAAGAAACCCTCAAATATTTCTTAGTTCATTTCTTCCATCTCTCAACTCTTGTCTCAATTTTTACGTAAAATTTTCCACTCTTCTTATTTCATTTCTAAACTCATAGAGGGTGTCATATGAGATATATTTTGAATAAGGTAGATTTTAAATCAACAAGATCTCATATAAGGTAGATTTCAAATTAACATGAAGTTATGGAGATATTGACAAGTTTGGCTAGTTAAATGCAATGTTGTTAGAGTTTGACCAGGTGATTGATTTGAAGATGTGAGAGGACAAAAATTAAGGCAAAAATCGATTTGATGGAAATTGAACTGAAGTTAAATGAAGTTAAATAAAGTCAAATTGAGTTGTACTATAGAGGTCAGCCCATGTTTGATAACATTGGTTAAAAGTTTAGCTTAGAAATTTAATATTATAAAAATGTAAAAAAAAAATTATAGGTTTTATAGGATACCTTATATCTTATAGATTCAATAAGATATCTTGTAGATTCTATAAGATATAGGTTTCATGCTTGCACATCGCCCTAAGCTATTACATAGTAGATTTCGGTTCTAAAATTTGAAAATATATACCCATAAGATAAGATAACAATAAGATCTCATATGCTACCTATCCTATATTTACTCTTCTTAATGTTAATTAGGGCCTTATATTGTCTTTTACTTGTTTGCATCTCATTTGTATTTACATATATTTAAACCATATATTGTTTAAGTTTTGGCATTTGAGAAATAGTTCGATTTGTACTTGATTCGTTTGTATTTTAGATTTGATGTTTTGACAACTTATAATTTATCATAACTATGATTAATGTAAGCCTCACAACCAGTCACTCAGAGTTTCGATCGGTTGAAAGATCCGATCAAACCTAAATTATAAATAAAACAAGAAATAGTAGTAAAAATGATTTCATAAGTTTAAATTTAAGAAAATAAACAATAAAATAAAAAATATATAAAAATTTCAAATTTTAAGTAGATAACTCGTTATTTATCGAAAATACGTAAAATGTATTCCGATAATTAATGAATCGCTAAAAATAAATTATATATATACTAAAAATCATACAATTACCTAAATAATATTTAGGAATATTTATTTATACTATATATGAATTTACATGTAGGTAGAAATATACGTAATTACTTAAAATACGCGTAATGTGCTAAAAAAATACTAAATAATTAAAAAAAATTATAATTAATTAAGGAAAAATAAAGAAAAATAAAAAAAAATAAGGAATGATCCAAAATTGGGTCATGGAAGCTGGGGAAAATAAGAAAAAAATTAGCCAATTAAATTAGAGCAATACAAAAGCCAAAAATTAAGAGACTTGGGCAATGTTTTATCCAATTTAATACACATTAATTACCAAAAAACTCTATAAATAGGGAAAAAAATCATAAAGCTCATTTGGATAGTTAGAAATCATAAAAAAATCAAGAGCATCGAAATTGGAAGAAAAAATTCAAGTAAAAAAAAGAAGAAGAAAATTTTGTAGTTAGGGCTTGTAAGAAGAACCCAGACTCGACGAGCAGCTGGGAGTGGACGGCCACCACCACCACACGGTGGTGGCAGCGGTTAGGTGGGCCGACATACCCATGGTTAAGGACAGTAGCCGAAGCCACCCAAATCGGTGAGTTCGATTTCTAGCCCGATTTTGTGTAATTTTGTAAAAATAGTAAATATTCTTAGAAAATTATGAATTTTGTCATTCTGGAATATTTTTTTTTATTTAGTTTTTAGGAAAAATATTATTTTAAAGAAAATATATCTCGTGATATATGGTCCTTAAGAAATAATGCAAAACCGAGCATATTTTGGTTTAAAAATAAATGATCTTAAGAGTATAGTTTTGAGCTCAAAATTTTTATATAGGCTACTTAAATGATATAAAACAGTGTTATGAAGCCCGTTTTCAAAATTTTTTTTTTAATTTTTAGATAATTTTTAGGCCTTAAAATGAGGCATAAAATGAGTAAGTTAGGGTTAATTACATAATTAAATAGTTAATTACTCATTTAGTGAATAATTATATGTTTTAGGATGTTGAAATCTGATGAAGTATGATACTTGTAGCATTTAGGGTGTTAGATGTAATTATTAGGTTAATTATATAGTAAATAAGTAATAGGGAAAAATAATAAATTTTAAGTTAATTTTGTAAATTAGGGTAATTAGGTGTAAAATCTGATTTAGGATGAATTTAGATATTTTGAAATGATAATTGATGTTGGGAGATGGTAATTAGAGTGATAAAAATATTAGATGTGTATTATGTACATAATAAGTAATAGTACATAATACACAATTATTAGAAATATAATAAATAGAAGATATTAGAATAAAAATTGATATTATGATAATAATAAAAATATATAATAAATCTAATAGAAAACTTAAATTTATGTAATTATATGAAAAATGTAAAAATTTTTCATATCAAAAGTAAATTCAGTATATTAATACGGATTTAAGTATATCAGGTGGAATAAAATACTAACTAGGAGTAATGATAATATTTAGGATATTTGGAAGTAATGTGATTAATTTCACATTATGAGTTGAAACGAATTTCTAGGGTTCGGGTATAAAACAGTACTTAGAAATCGAACTAGAATCTAATTTAGAAATCGTTGCGGAAACTGAACCTAAACCTAATTCCAAACCTAGAATAATTGTAACAGATTTGAGAACCTAGATAACTGGATATATTAAACCCTAAACAAAACATAACAATAAGTGTTATAGGATAAAAACCAACTTATAATAATTATATGAAAAATTGAAACTACGTTTATGTTATAGAGATGATCGGCAATGGCCTGAGCAAGTTGGACCTCGAGTGAGTGAGCGAGGAATCCAGGTAATTTAGGATTAATACGTTGCTGTATTTGGAGGCTTAAGATTATGCTTGGTTGTGTTTGTTAAATAGTTGGTTGTGTATGTTAAATAGTTGGTTGTGTATGTTAAATAGTTGGTTGTGTACATATGCTTAATTATGAATGATGCTGTGATTCCGTTTGTTGTTTTGGCTTATATTGTATGATTTGTATGAAATGATTGATCACCCTAACTGGACCTAATCAAATATACGAGTTATAATCATAATCGAACCTACATAGAAACCCATTAGAGGAAACCTAGGATTTTCTGGCCAAATACCGACCCCTTCGAAAGGGATAGCGTAGAATTGCATAATGGTCCCTTCTTCATCCTTAGTCGAACTAAGTGACAGGAGAGGAGGTCGTGGCGAAAGTGAAGTCAATGGTTCGAAGGTAGTCGCAGGAGGAGTGATGTCTCCATTGCACAAGTTTGGGTTTGGTCATAAATTGTTGCATTAACGGCAACTCTTTAACCTGAATTAGAGTGGGCGCAATTTCTCTAATCTCATGACGGGCCGAACAACGTCATGCGATGACATTTGCTTAAACATGCATTGCACCTAATAAGTTGATTGATAACCTTGTTATGTTTATGGTATAGTTTTAAGTCCTTTATCTTAACTTACTGAGTTGTGGTTGCTCACATTTCTATAGACGTCATGCAGGTACTGGCTAAAAAGCAGTTTACAACTACTCTAAAGTTAACAACTACTGGATCCTGGGGAGTGAGGAAAAACATTTGAAGAACAAACATATATTTTTAAGGTCTAAACTTTTATTTTAGAATTTTTCATTTTTGAATAATGTAATAATTGAATTATAGTGTATATATATATTTTCTCACTTTCTTAGATAAATGATTTATTTAAATTATAAACTATTCCTTCAAAGCGGATTAGTCCTAGATGCCATGTGTAGATCAGGTCTAGGATAGCGGTTGTAAGGCCAACTTTTATTTTAGAATGGTTTACACGGCGGGGCTGTTACGACTTTACCGCTTCGGGACGTGACCGTTAAGATGGTGATGAAGAAATAGAGTTAGAAGTTGAAATTTATGCATTTATAAAGGAAAAGGTTTAAGAAATATATTCTATTTAGTAGAAAAAAGAAAAAAGAATTGTTTGATTTCTTTTTTTTTTTGTTTTTTTTTTGTAAAACTAAATAAAGTATATGATAAATAAGTTCACTTTGTAAGAAAATATATAGTACTTAATTTTATAAAAGAGGTATATGTATATTTCTATTTCATCTTTTTGTATCTTCTTTTGGCAAATATGGGATTAAAAATTAGTGCCAAGACGATGCCATAATGTTGGAAAAAAGATGAACTAAAGAGACCCTTAATATTCTACAACTTACTTTGATAAAATTACTAGGATTTGAAATTGAAAGATGTGAATAGTTTACCACATACTCATATTACAGCATGAGTACACAAATACTTAGAGCTTACTAACTATCCACAATCTATAAAATATTACACACTTCAATTTTGACATGAGTTTTCACTATTTAGAATAATTGCAACTCCATATAAGTAAGACGGTTAAGAAAATAAGTTATCAAAAATTGTACTAAAATAACCTATCTGTTAAATTCTTTTAATGTACTGGCATCGGTCTTGGTCTTATATTCTTAATCATATTCTGAAATACTTATTTATCTTGAGCTAGAATTTAGTACATGTTTCCCTAATCTATATGCAATTGCCATGTAATCATACCACATACACAACTTACAACTAATGTATTATCCAATTAGATATTAATGGCTTGTTTACTTCATGAAATAGAATGAAAGGGAATGAAATTAGAATTTCTTAAAGAATGGAATAAAAGTGTAATACATATTACTTTGCTTAGTTGAATTTATAAACAATTTAAAAATAGATATATAATATACCTTTGATGAGTAAATTATCCTTGGTCTATTTTTTTTCTCAACTAATTCTAAAGTAATAGGTAGTGGTGGTAGTTGTAGTGGTTGGCAACGGCAGTGGTTGATGGTGGCAATGGTAATGGTGGCTACAGTGGTTGGTGGTGGTGGTGGTGGTGGTGATAGTGATGGTAGTGGTGATAGTAGCTACAGTGGTTGGTGGTGGTGATAGTGATGATAGTGGTGATAGTAGCTATAGTGGTTGTTGGTAGTGGTGATGACAGCGGCGACGATAATGGTAATAGAGGCAATGATAGCTGCAGTAATGATGGTGGCGGCGGTAGTTGTAGTAGTAGGGGTAAGATGGTGAGGGTAGTAATGGTGGTGGTGGCGATGGTGGCAATAATAATAGTGAGGAATCGTGATTGTTTAGTTAAATTAAAGAATCTCTATTACTTGATTTTAAGTAATAGGGATTTCTACGAAATTACAATTCTATGATAAAGAATTAAGTGAATATCGTAATAAGAAATAAAGAGGGAATAGAATTCCAATTTTCCCTAAGTGAACGTGCCATAATAGTCTTTGCATCAAAACTTGGAATAGCTTATGACTTCAAAATATGCACATATATACAAACATACATATATACATATCTTTGATGTTGTCTGCCCCTTGAACACCTATGAGTCCAAACATGTATAGTCACATCATTCTAGAGTGGTTACCTAATTTTCCATTAGCAACATTAGTCTAGTGTAGCGATCCTTAAAGATGTTCATATCACTAGTATGAGTTAACCATATCTTTCTTTCAATAAAGTAACCCATATCTCCATAACCCTTTAGTCATTTAGCTACTGAACTACCACATCATTCTTACTCATCACTCTATTTGGAATACTATAATTACCAATTGGTAAATACCTAGCCAAGTTAAGCACTTTCTTCCTCATATTGAATTAGATCCTTTTTAATACTTATCTTCTGGTTTCATTAATTGGAAAAAAGGAAAAACTACATTCCATTTTGCTTTTTAACTCAAAAGTATCTAGATTCTCCAACAAAAGCATAAGTAATTAATTCTTCACTGATTCCTCTAATAGCGTAGATTCTAAAATAGATCAAAACTTGTGAAATTTCCTTTCTTAGATAAAGGAAAACACTTACTAATACTTCTACCTATCGACTTTTGCAGCAATTTACCTACTTTGCCCTAAACTTGATGAATTTCTACATTAGGACTTGATAAGATCATGAGTAACTAGTAGGGAGAAGAAAAGATAAACTTACCTTAGTTTTCATAAAGGAATTGAAATAAATCCTTAGAATGAGAGATGAAACTCACATGGAAAGGAAGAGAAGAAGAGCATCCTTTCTTTGTGGAAGTTTTTATCTAATGGAACTTATATAGCTGATTTAAATAAAAGGGCAATTATTTATCAGTTCACCTTGTCTAGTATGATGAGGTTTTCTAACAATTAAAAAATAATAACTAATAGGAAAATTACCTAGTTGCCATTGTTTTCAAATTATTTTTCTAAGGTATTCAAAAATGCTATTACTTTTCTCACATAAACTACGTCAAACTTTGTAACTAATTACTATCTCTTTATTATCTACTTCTACTATCACTTAAGTTAATCGGATTTGTATCAATAAAAATATAAAAAAGACTTAACTAATTTGTTTATTTTTCTTAGAAAAAGATTGAAGAAATGTGATGAGAATGGAGATTATACTCTTTTGTAACAGGGAGACTTAAGAATTTATGCTTATTTATTCTTATCTTTACTAGAAAAATATCATAATTGTAAATTCCTTAATATATATATATATATATTTGCACATTTATGGCCTAGGAAAAATAACTATTCTATTTCTCTTTTATTCCATATAGAAAGATCTTGTGGTGTTTAATTATGATATTCCTTATGAATTGATATTATTTAAAAAATTAAAAAGTGGTTTATAAACTTCCTCTTATAAATTGATATTTAATGATCTAGACATGTAATCACTATCTATTCCTTCAATAATGCCTGTCATTTACCTCCCCCACCTCCTCCTCCCCTCCCCAACCCAACCTCTTCTTCCACCCTCTTTCCCTCTTCCCCACTACTCTCCCTCTTCTTTTTCTTTTTTTGGGTGTTTCATTATTACACAATTGTTTCACTATTACAATTAACTTCTAAATTTATAAGGTTAGGGTTTCTTGCCTTTCCTTTTTCCAATTGTTCAAATAAGGTAGGTTAGCATAGGTTCAGGGGGAGATTCAAGTGGCAATAGAGGTAATAGTAATGAAGAGGGAGTTACAACAAATTTTGTTGTTTGAATGGATTGAATTTCCCAGTGAAAATGAGATTGGATTCAATAGTTGGGGGACTTCAAAACAATTTGAGCTAAAATTTGTGATGTTTTTGCTAATCAACAATTTTTAATCTATAAAGTTCACATTTTAAAAGATTACTAAGCCCTAGAAAGTCATGGGAATTTTTTTTTTTAATTATAGTTTTGTTTGAGAATTGTGATGTAGTTTTTAATTCATTGTTGATATTTAATTGTTGCGAAGGGCATCGAGTTTTTGCTTTGTGTTGGATTAGGCTTAATGAGCTGAGTTTTGATCGATTCTTATTTGTGGTTTTGGACATATTTGATAAAGGTTGTTGTTAGTGGGACTACAGTTAGTTGTCACTATTGGTAACTCATTATTAAGGAAATTATATCATAACAATATAGTTTTTTAGGAAATAATGAACAATTTTTTTTCTTGTTGAACAATATAATAAGTATTTTATAGCTAGTACTTACATATTCCTCCTATTAAATTGCACTTCAATCTTGTGTTATGCCATTCAATGAAATGAATAAGGGGATTAATGTCTTTTGACATTTTATGGTCTAATGGATTGTAATTGATGCCATCTTTCAATTGTAAGAATGATCTCACTTATAAAAGTCCATTATGGTTGTCTAGAAGTTAAGCCACGTGAAAACATGGTGTTGTGCTTGAGATCTAAACTCCAAAACTCGAGGTCAACTCAAACTTGGTTGAGTTCAAAATTTTTGTACTTGAGATTGATTCAAAGTGGCGCTCAATGAGTTAGTTTCAATATTTATAAAAAAGAATATTTTTCTTTTAAAGAAAACAATATCGATGTACTTATACTTAACTTAAACTTAACTAACATTTTAGTTTAACACAATTTCAACTAGGCTCGTAGGCTATTCCAACCAAAAATCATAAATTCAAGTTCAACTTGATAAACTACTTAATTTCTTTGATTTTTAAGTTCTAGCTCAACTTGATTATCGTTATGTTGAACTCATATTCGAGTAATTCGTGATTAAACTTAACTCATTTACATCCATAAGGTTCCTTTTAAAGGACCTTTTAATTCACTTAGGTGAATATGAACACTACCGTCTTTGATTTTTTGATCACCTGATTATTGGAAAGTAAAAAGAAATTGTAAAAATATGCTTAAAAGAAGAACAAGGTTAGCCTTGTGGCTGTCCCTCTTGATGTATTAAATTTATTATAACTTCATAGTATCATTGAGTTGTCTTAGGTTTACAATATTCTTGCTCAATGTAACTTTTTTACCTTCTTAATTGCAAGTAATCTACCATCCATTTGATAATATGATGAACCTAATGATAATAGTTATGGCTGAGGAACATGGTAATTGCTTAAAATTTTAGATATATTAATTAATGAAAATTGCAGTAATACTTACACACATAACATAGTTTTATGTTTAGCTACTTATTAAACAATGAAATGCTTCTCCTTGCTACATCTACTCAAAATTCAACTATATTAAAAGAAATACATTGGCCCAACCACAAAATAACGGCATTTACTTTTTCATTATTATATTACTCATTGTCTTTTTCCTTTTCAAATAGCAAACTCACCCTTAATATCATTTTCTAGGTGTATATACTCTATTAAAACTTTCAAGACATGATTTAAGCTTTTGAAAATGTCAACTTAATTTCTTTATTATTGTTAGAGAACTTAAATATTATTCATGAGTTTATGCTTTAGAAGCTATTGTAATGTCTTAGGCATATTCATATTTTGAAAAAAAAAAAAAGATTTTATTTCACCTAAACAATAGTTTAAGGTCAATTTGTACTTATCCCTTTTTTCGTTTACATATCGAATACAATAATCTTAGGTAATGAAATTTTCTTAACTTAATTGGACTCATGGGTAAAGTACGAAAAATTTGAAAATTGTTAAGTTTAAACTATTACTTTAATGTCTTAGAACACGAATATTGAATAACTAAACATGTTATTCATGGCATGTTCATTTATATGGTTATAGTTAGTATTTACTTAGTATTGTACATTGGCTATATAAATTAGTATCACTTCTTTTCATAATGACTTCCAATTAAAGGTAAACGGTTAAAAGTAGGTAAAGTAGAGACTCACACCATGCATTTTACTCTATATATATGTTCCATAAGTTTAGGACTAAAACCTACCTTACCTAAACCTATATCATATAAAATCAATAGATTCTAGTATAGGTTTTGGAATTTGTGTGAGCTTTTTTTTTTTTAAAAAAGAAAAAACTTTTAATTTGAAACATTATCGATAATAAGGGTTCTAGGTACACTATAAATCTTGCAATTGTTATTTTACTTTTTTTCAGTTAAAATATTATTAGTTGTTCATGTCCAGAATCATGATATCGATATCTTAAATATAAATCACTTTTAAGATTATAGTAAATATAAATATAAAAAAATAAATAGAGATACAAAATAATGACAAAGTACAACATATATAAATCACAATACTAATTGAAATTAGATATTTTAGATAGATTTCATTATTTGGTCAAGGTGTTGATCCAAAATAATGAGTTATAAGTTAGACCTACATAGTTGTATTTCCATTATATTTATCAAATTAAATAATAGGAAAACTTGTAAATAACTTCCATAAACTTTGGCTTTGGTGCAAATTGATTCCTTGAATTTTTTTAAAGTATGCTTTAAGATGCCATAACTTTTAATAAATTAGCAACATAAATGATTTCCTTTTTTATTTGTCAAAAAAGGTCATATTATTTTCAAAATTTAAAAGGTCTTAAAGTACATTTTGAAAGTTCAAAGAGTTAATTCATACTTAAAGTAAAGTTTAAGGGTGTTATTTAAAATTTCTCCTAAAAAATATGTATTAGTGATATTGTACAAGTTATATCCATAATATCCTAAATATATTGAAAAATTACGAGCAGCATAGAACCTAAAACGTGCTTTTTAAGTCCTTAAGTTGGTTTCAATAATAAAAAAATGTATTAAGTCCTAACAAGTTTATTAAGTTTTAATATTGTTTTTTAAATAAGGTTAGCTTCTATAAAAAAACATGGTAAGCATAGTTCTATAAGAGGCAAGTTATCTTGATTAATTTTAAGTTGTAATATTACGATACAAAATTTATTAGTATCTTCTTGATATTGTTATTTGAACCAAATTTGGTTAGTCTAGCTTTATCTAATGGATATAGCTTATTAATTGCATCCAATTCTAAATTTAATCAAGTTTATTGTAAGATATATCATTTCATAATAAAAGTCGTAAATGATGGAGAGATTGAAGTTGGTGTAAAATTGAAAATTCAAGTAATATGGATAATTTCATTTAAATTTATTTTTAAAGCTTACATTTTATCTAAAACAACTTTCAAATTCAAAGCTAAGTTTCAAACACAGATCTTAGATAAGTAGATCTTCAAACTCATCAATAGAGGCATTAATTGGTTTTTCAATAAAGATGCAAACTTTACCATCCTCGAGTAAATTTTTTTGTGCTTTGACATCAAAATTTGAATTAACAACATAGTTTCCAAGATCCATATAAGGTTAATTACAAGTTTAAATTCAAGATCGAGAGATATAGATCGAGCTCAAGTCGGCGTGAAAACAACATTCAAGAGGGAGATAATGAAGTTCAATATCTGCTTTTCTTTTGTTTTTTTTTTTTTCCCATTTGTCCTAAAGCAACAAAGATAAGGATGACAAGATTTGTATCATGTTGTTTTGATACAAGAAATAAAGCCATTGGAGTAGGAAAAAAATTAAGGAAGATGGTGATGAATTTTGCATAAAACCTAAAGGAAAGAAAGATAAATAGAAGAGAAGCTCAAATGAAGAGATAATACAATTATGAAGAACTCAACATGGGATATATGGTTTACCATGATATAAACTCATTCATTGTTCTTCTACTTTGTAAGCGTAGAAGCAAGTAATAGAAACTGTCTTAATTATTGTGAAAGTAGCTCTTTTTACTTCTATTTTTTGTATTTGGTTGTGTTGCTCTAGTTTTGCTGGAGTGAGTGTTGTAGCTTTCTATGTGATGTTCTAGGATTGTTGTTATAAATCCATGTTTTTGCTTTTGCTTTTTTGTTTTTCCTAACCAAAGGTAGAAGTATGAGATGGGACGAAGTAGTAACCAATTGTACTTGTGGTTGTACTTTTTATTTTCTTAAAATAGTGGATAACTAGTTTGAAGGTTGGATCTTAGTTAGCAGAATTAGAAGAATGGATTAGCTCCTAAGGAATAATCATTATACATGCTTCCTTGATTTTCTTTATTTGCATTATTTAGTTTCCAACATTTATTTATTCTATGTAGCATTAAGTGTTAATTATTTATATGCTAATTAATCATAATATTTTGGTATTTGAAAAACTATTATAAGAGTTTACTTGGGAAAAAAGTTTGAATTTTCATAGCAATTAGATCAACCCTCACTCTTGATTGTAATATTGGGCTAATATCAAATCTAGGGCTCATTTTTCCATAAAAGAACATACATTTAAGTTAAACATTAGCTACAATCAAAGTAAATTCCTTTTTGAAATCGAAGATCTTGATTGTCCTCCATTAATGTCGCTTAGCAAATCGACCTATATATAAGTACCATATCATCTAAGAAGTAGTTAAACATCCTAAGGCTTCTCAATAGGAGCAGCTTAGTAATACCATCATTAGATTGATCTTAGTTTAAATAGATGTTTGTAATGGATCTTTTGAGCCATTTCTCGATCACCAATATGCACCTTTGGGTTTGTTAGCTAAAAAACTCATTGGCACATATGGATAATTATGTAAAGCCAATGGATCAAGGTCTAGAGAGAGCATATCAAGATTATCACAATTTTCAATTGCTTTATTTGCTAGTATCTCTAACACAAATGGGTATTCTAACTCAGCAGAAATTCTGACAATTGTCTTTACAAGTTCAATTACATCTAGATCCTACTCGCCAAAAAACAAACTTATATCTTCATCATATTTCCTAATGTCTTGCTTCACTATTTAGTTTGTAGATCACAAACCCTAGATTCCTAATCACCTTGAGCAACTGCTAAATCTTAGCATATGTTGACTTGCTATGTCAACATTGGGCTCTAACCAATTTCTCGCCTTAGTGTTGTAATCTAGCCACTAAGACTTTATCCTTATTCTACGAACCTTAGCTTCCTTAACTTTTGGTCTAATACTAGCTTGTAGAGACATCTATAGCCCTAACTTCATTTTGTTAAGTAGAATAAGGAAAAAGTGACACCCAAGATCTAATTGTGAAAAATTTAGAGTGAAAATCTACTGACAAGACTTAAACAATTTACTTGTAAGCAATCCTGTAACTAAAACTTTAAGGATTTACATGGCTTTCTCAAACTTGACTTTATCTAATAGAAATAATAGCATATATAGAGAGTTATAAAAAGTTTGTGCCTTAACTCAATGAAGGAAATAACTTATATGATAAGAAAAAAAGAAAAAAAAAACCATTAAGCACCTTATATAAGCCCCCATTAACCATAGATACTCATTGTTCACTGACTAAAGCTGGTGGTCAAATGGCAGTTAAGCAATCAATTGCTCTATATGGCTATTGGCTGCTCCATATATATCTATGTAATAGTTTCACCATTTGCTCACTTCTTTTTTTATGCATACTTGATAAACATGTCAAGACATAAATTCAACAAACAAGATTACTACTATTTAAAAATTTTCCAACTATAGACATATTGGGCTAACTTTAACTTATGCATGTGCTAGAATTATTTGATTAGCCAATTTGATTGAATTATCGAAGCAATATATAATCTGGTAACGGTGGCAATCATGAATACAACTCTTGGGTAACCTCCTAGAGGTCTGACAACCGTATCTAATGGTGAATTTGGAAAAAGCCCCCTATGGCTTAGCTAGTGAGGGCTATCTAATGCTTAAGTTAGTAGCGAGAGTATTAAGGTTTAAGTGAACGAGAGAGTTCCCAAGAGTGTCCAAAGTCCCTTACCTAGTGGCCTTTCTCCTATTTATAGGTTAAGGGATTTAACTTGCTTGAATATGTGACACTAAGGGATTGGTGGGCATGAAATCCGAGGATGTGGCTTCGTTAGTACAAGAAAGGAATTCCACTCTTTTTACTGATTGGTAGAGACTTAAGGGATGGACTTATCATATTAGTAGAAGGTAGCCCCCTTAGTTTGGCGACTAGGTTGTAAGTAATGTATCAAACGGTCATTCAACATTTAATGTTGAGAGAGAAAGAAAAAAAGTGAGGAAGGCGAGCCTGGTTGCAATGGCTAGTGAGCTCCCTGAAGACCATGCTTACTAAAAGAAGCGAGCTCTTCTCCAGTGATTGAAGAATGGGGATTCAAGATCTTTGAAAGAGGACTCTTGGAGTGTTTTGGGCAGGGTTTGAGCAAGGTAAGCAAAGCTCAAGTACAAGCCAAGCTACTCTTTATTTGAGCTGAATAGGTTTTGATACCATACTAGTTGAGCTCTATGATGGGTTTAGGCCATTGGAGCCCTAGGCTAAAGGCCAATCGTCAACATAATCCATATTGCCAGTTGCTTTAGGATTTCATCAATTTCATTTTTGTTGATTGGCTTATATCTTCACTTACCAACGTTTGAAACCAATAGATCATTATACTCGCAATCTATAATTAGGTTTTTTTTTTTTTTTTCACCAGCACTAAAGTATAATATTCACCCACCAAAAACGAATCTAGGAATGAAGGTCTTAATATGTGAAAATTACACTTGTCTACATAATATGCCACTATTTGCTTATAGCATTTCACTTGAAGGACAAAGACTATACATTATATAATGTTGGTGAAGGAGGGAATTGAACCTTATTCATCGTATTCATACATTAAGTTACAATGGTTTTAGTAAACGACGATAAATATTTTAGTTTTTCCAACTTTGTATATTATGTTTAGCATTTAAAACAATTATTGCGGCTAAATGAGCTAAGGTCCTAATAAGACATTTTTCTTTCTTTTCATAAATTTCTGAACTTCGTAAGCTTTCGGTCAACCAACGTAAAAAATGTTCTCATGCTGGAAAATGTAGCATCAATCGACAAGGTAGTCTCGCCAAAATTGACTCGTTTTTCTCGCCATATGCTTCCTAATAATGTTCATCTCACATTATTATTTTCCAGCTGCATGTCATCAACGTTGCCAATTATTCAAAACCCTAATAAACATTTCCCCTGTTTGGACCACTTGATTAGAAAGTCATAGCAAATGAACATTAAACTAAACGTTTGGAAACATCATCTACAGGAGAGTAAAGACAGAAATCAAGTTTAATGATATATAGCTAGGAAGAGCAAAAAGTCTTATGTTTAGGTGTGTATGAAATTGATGCCTTTTTGATGTCGACATCATCGGTCCTACTTTTCTGAACATACATTGGATATATAATTTAGAATAGGATGCCACCATATAACTATTTATTAAAGGTTTTGTGAGCAAGTATTTCTATAGTAAGAAAAGCTTTAATAATATTTATTTATCGTATGTTTTTATAACTTAAGATAAGTATCAATAATTTTCTAATAATAGATACATATATGGATCCATTATTATTATTATTATTATTATTATTATTATATTATTATTATTATTATTATTATTATTATTATTATGTGTTTAAATATAATTAGTACTTATTCAATGTTCACTAAAATATGACATGTTAGGGTTAATTAAACATTTTTTCTTAATAGCACTTATTAAATACTTATATAAAAAAGATTTATCATATTTTTGAGAGTGATTATATATTGTATGAAAAAAAGAAATGTATAAGAAGATATAGAAGTTTGATTGTTTGGCTTATTATTATAAAGTTGGTTAGCATTTTCCATTATGAAATTATGATCACAACTAGATAATCTGGACCTCTGATTTAGAGGTCAAACAATGAAGACAATCGAGGAGAGATGGAGAGATTTTCCATAGACAACTGTCAAATGGAAAAAAAAAAAAAATTCAAATTCGTCACATGATTATCGCAAACAGTCCAGAGGACAAGTCACATCCGTTTGCAAAATTTTTTATGTGCATTTAATTCAACAGCACGAGAAGGGTCAGAACGAATTCCATAAGAGTGATTGTATACAAGGAATAAAAATTTTCATGGATAATTGTTTGGGAACTAAATTATAAAGGAAAAAGAAATAAATCGGTTTAAGTCTAAGTAAGCTCAAGATTTTGAGTTCTGTCTATCAACTTGATCAATAACCTCGCTTTAGTTCTAGATATTCATTTCATTTTTAATTGAGTTAATACTAAATTAAATCTCAGACTTGATTTGAGCCTAATCTACACTTAAGCCACCAAATGAAATTCAAGCTCGATTAAGTAGGTGAATCAAAAAGTCAACCATCATGAATTTAAAATTGATTCCATAAATTATTTGGATAACTTCACCTTGAGCTCAAATACTCGAATTTCTAACATCATCACTAAATTTGAGAAATGGCTTCGTTATTTATTCCCCAATTCATAACCATCCAACATAGCTCACCTGTGACTATAACTTTTTGAATGAAAGATATTGGTGAGTGGTACATTATATCCTGATCTAGAGATTTAAAAACATGCGTAAAAGTATGTGTAAAAATTCGTTAGTTGATATATATTACGCAAATGCTTCTCATTAAAAATGAAAGTAACTGAAAGTAAATGTAATTTATATCGAGAAGATTAGAAACCTGCATTTCTAACATTGCACTGGCCTTGAATCACTATAATTTGGGTGTCAGCAACCATCCAAATTCAATAAAAGCCTTTAAAGTCTCATTACTTCTGAATGTTGAAGACTTTGAATTCCACGGTTGAACATATTAATGTTATTCCTCCAAATGTATACTCAATGAAGCGATACTACATTATATTATATATTAATTTTTCTACGGTTGTGTTTATATTTGTGATGTGATCAGCATATTTTTTACTTAGCCGGTCTGGTATTTAATCTAGCTATTAATTTAATATTCATTAAATTTAAATTAATGGATTGATTGTATTTTTAATAATTTAGATTTAATAAATATTAAATGAAAAATAAAACAAATGGTTGAACTGGTTTTGTCTTTATTTTAATAGGACTGTAGAAACTTTATATATATATATATTTCTCACTCTCCATGCATGTACCATAGCATCTTAGACAATCATTTTTGTATTTTTAATAGTGTATAATTAATATTGAAAAATATAAATAATTTTTAAACTATTTATAAGTGTTATGGAGGTACCTATTAACGAAATCTACGGACGAAGAAAAAATATAGGGGAAATACATACCTTGACATCGGAACTCGAGATGAGGAAAAAGAATCATTGTTCATATTCCTTATTTAGGTGTAGCAATCAATCCATGTAACCCTATACCTACTGCAGTTTCGTAAAGGCTCCAGAAGAGAAAGCAAAGAGCATCAACCTCCAACTACAGCTGGTTAGTATCATTAATCTTTGCATATGTACGAGAAATTTAATCTATGTGTAGATACTTAGCTCTCCTTCTAGCTCTTCCATCTATTTACACTTGTTTGTCTCTCTGCATCGCTCTTAAACAACGAGCCTTTTGAAGCTAACGCCTGCAGAGCGTTGGTTTGCTATAAGGATATCTTTTTGCAGCGAATTTTCAGTTCTTGCAATCAATAAGTCTCGCCCCAAGGGATCTTTTTTTTTTTTTTTCTCCCCTTTTTTAGTGTCATTTCAGGTTCTCTAATTCAATATTGATTAATAATATGTTGAAAGTGATGAATCATTATTCTTTGAAAATGAAAATACCGGAAATTTTATATGAAAAACCAAGATTTGATTAAATATTCAAGAAGAGACTATCAAAGTCGGTGCTCCTGTTAAGCTGAATTTTCAGTTTTCTAGATAAAAATCTCTTGCTACTCTCTGTCTTTCCCCTTATAGCTGCGCATGTGATATGGATTATTCTTGGAATATCCACTTCATGAAAAATGATTTTTGTGGAATATACATACGAGATATATATATGTGCGTATTTTAGTAGACACTTGTTAGTACGAACCAATGAAAATTTAACAAAAGATTATTTTTGATAAGTAAAACATGCATAGATCGGGCTGTATATAAATACAGGTGTGATTTCCATTGATTCTTTTAAATTTTATATTGTAAGCTCTGAATAACATCCTATGTGTTGAATAATCAATAAAATTGTGTGTAGAAATTTATGCGACCGGATACTACGTTTGTAAGGATCTTACTTATAGTTAATTGACAAAAATGGGTGAGGTATTAATTAAACCATAATTGTGGTGCTTGATGAATTTCTCATACTAGTTGTGATTTTGATTTAATTTACGAGCAATATGATTATGAGCATACTGATACAAGGACTTGGGTGATGAAGTTATTACTGTTCATTTACGTTTGGCTGTCCGGTGAAATGCTTATTCATGAAAGCCTAAAAGCCATCCATCCATCCATCCATCTTCATCAATGGAATGTAGTAAATATATATATATATATATATATTTAAAAAAATAATAATGAAATTAGGCTAGTCATTATATGTTATATCGAAAAATATCCATCAGTTGTGCCATGTACACTACTTACAGCGGTGAGTGCGAAAAAAAGTATGATAAGAGTAAGTTCTTACACATAATGTGAGTCCTTATTCATGTTATGTCATTGTAAAACGTTTTTATCCGTGGTTATAAGAATAATAATTTGAAATGACAACTTAATTGTTTTTTCATGGATCTAATTGATTGGATCAATTTGTGAAAAATTAGGCTAGACATTAAATTCGGGTTGGTGAAAGCACATTTCATGAACATGTAATGAATTATTTATGTACATCATAAGACACAAGACTAGGATAATCATATATATATATATTAGTTTTATATTTTCAATTTGATTATAGTATGTCACTAATGCGAATAGGACCATTCAATCTATAACCTATCCGCTACATAGTAGAATTCAGTTAATGTTTCAACTAACCCTAAGTTCTATGAACTAATGATTGATTCTATTTGTTCCCATTTTTCAAAGCAGACACCTATATAAACTGTAAAAGACCAAAGGATAGGCCTAAGAGAAGAAACCCTTATTGTTCCATGGCAAAGGTGAGCGAAGAACAATGTGAGAGTAGTGCTTCTAAACCTGCAGTCTCCTCCATCATCATCAAGTACTCGACCTCCATTGATTTGAATGAGGAGGCTAGCGTTGAGGATGATGATAGTGCCACCAAGACGGACAATGGTGGTCGGACCGATTTTGATAAAGATCAAAGGAGGACTTCCGGTTCTAGTGATAGTCAAGGGACAACTGAACCGAAGCGAACCGCGAGGCAATACATACGGTCGAAAATGCCGCGACTCCGGTGGACTCCCGAGCTTCATCTCTCATTTGTGCATGCTGTTCAAAGGCTTGGAGGTCAAGAAAGTAAGTCATTGGAATCGCTGATCTTCTTCATTGGTTTTGTTGCTAATTGTAATGTAGTAATAAATAGGAAAATGGTGACACATTCAGGCACTTGTTACAAGCTAAAAGAAAATATTTTTACATTTCTTTACGTAGTTTTTCACTTTTATTCAATCTAAAATGATTAATATGGAACTTATCAACTAGTGTTCCGAATCTATATCCAACGAGTGGAAAGAACATATTACTAATTAAACCTAGTAGATGATCATCTAGTTTCAAAATGTAAATTTACATTATTCTACCTTAAACACCATATGCTAGAAACTATAATCCAAACATAGGGTTTTTGCGTGCTCTTATGAGGAAAGAAAATTGACAATAAGAAAAATGAGCTAACTCTAGAAGATAATTGTAGAGGAAATGCAGATGTATTTAAAAAATTAGGAGTTATCCCTTGAATTTTTAGTAAATATTAGTGACAATAAATTAGATATTATAATGGTAATCAATGATGTTAGCGTTACTAAGTAGCTTCCATCTAATATTGATCGAAGTTTTATTTGTTGAGATAAATTTCATACAATAAGGAAAACATTAAAAAGGATTTAAATTTTGTCTCCCTTATCGATATTTATAAGGGTGGGGCAAATTTATAGAAGTTTCTATCAACTTATGTCGGTAGCAAAAATTCTGGAAATTAGAGTTCTATGAATTATTAATCATGGAGAAACTTTATATTTATGATAAAAAAAAAAAACGAGTTTAGACAAAATCACAAAGTTAAAGTTCAACTTTTCCTAAGAATTACGAATTTTACAAAAAAAAATTATAAATAGTTTATATAGTTATCTCCCATTATATTAGTAAGAAAAAAGAATTTCGGAAATTTTGATAAATAGTATAAGGTTATAGATAAATACAACATTTATAAATAATCACTTCTTGATCCATCAATATTATCGGACTCAGACCGATTGCTCCATATCTCTACACGGTTGATAACTATAACCTTTTGCTTTGGGTGTTTATGAAGGAGCTACTCCAAAATCAATACTTCAGTTAATGAATGTGAAAGGACTTAGCATTGCTCATGTAAAGAGTCACTTGCAGGTAACAATTAATAATTATCTTATATTCCAAAATCATATTCTGCTTTGTCTTCATGTCCACTTTTGCTTTTCATCACTCTAAACTCTCATTATCCGTCTGGGGTTTGATCATTAATTCATTTTCTCACAGATGTATCGAAGCAAGAAGCTCGACGAGACCGGTCAAGGTGAAGTTTTATATACACTCTTCAAACAATCTTCAATACCTCCCCAAAAAGTCCTGGATGATTATAATAGAGAAATTTACATTTACCTCTAAATACAAATAAAGTATATATGGAGTAAATAGAGGATGCTGTTTGACTTTTAGATTAAAAATATCTTTTAGATATTATATGTCACGTGTTATCGATAAAATATTTATATAAATAATAATAAAAATAATAATCTTTAAATTAATCATCATTTATGGTTTGTACATATTATATATATTACATTTTATTAGTATTTATTAATACGTGAGTATGGTAGGACGTGTATCAGTTGCCGGACTCTTTATTGTAATACATGCAAGACAATTATATGCTTTGTTAGGGTACCACGATCCATGTGTTCTAACATTTATCACCTCTTTACTTTTGAAGGAAAACATATGTTATTATTATATACTACATGCTAACAACATTACAACAATTAGTTAACGGCATCCTCTGTAAGCAGCTATAAACCACTTGTTATAATGCTCTGTCTACAATTGGTACAGCTTTGAACGTACATCTTCTATTTGTATTTAAAGGCAAATATTCATCCTTTTCCTACATAAATTATATCTTTGGTTTAAAAATATGAAGTTTCAACTTATAAAATTAGTAGACATTTTCACAAATTGTGATATTATATACTAATTTTTTTTTTTATAGTTTTATTTTGTTCAGTGTTGAGCCAATCATGCAAAACCCCGAAAGCAAGGGATGGTTTTGGTGGAATTGTACATCGAACAGCTAGTCCGATTCAAAACTTCAGAATGAAAAATGGAAGAATCGAGCTGGTGAGAAATTTCCAGGAGTATGGTTTCAGCCATAGCCTCTTGAAATCACAAATGACACACCCCCACCACCAACATCATCCAAAGCCCGAAATTTCAAGGTAACTTCGTTTCATGAGTAAAATGCATTAATTAGTTTTCACATAGAATCCATAAAATATAACGGAAAATTGCAAATAAACCATCCGAACTTCTATTTAGAAATGCGCATGTATGTCTAAAACCATCGCTAAAACCCCGAAGTTATGGCTATATATATATATATATGACCTTTAATGACAATTTTAGGATTTCAAAAACAGTTGGCGAGATTTTGCATGTTTCCAAATTTATGAATATGTAGAATCATACTCTTAGAGCTCATGGATCTACAATACTTGACCAATAGTTTAGAGGATACACTTGCAATTAGTCCTTTAGAGAAAATGTTACATAAGTGGAAGATAAACAATACATATAGTGTAAGATGGAAAAAGTGATCAATCAGAAAGGAAAATATTAATAAGTACCTTAGAAGTACTTGTTAAAATATTAAATAAATGAATTTTTTACTTTTTCATACATTTTCTTTCATCATAATTTTTATAAATAGTATTGAAAAATGCGATTGACAGGTATCCTAAAAGCATCAATTAATATATGGCCTAACCTTGTTTGATTGCAATCAATGCAGAGATGGTAATTTGTTTATTAGATCAGTCACTAAAGATACTTCCCTAGAAGCCAAGCCACTAAGACCCAGCCGATTTCTTGAGGACAAAAAGTGGCCTCCTATGAAAAAATACATCAATCAATTGATGAGAAGAGAAAGGGCTTGGACTAGTATTAATTGTGACAAAATGGGTGCCATGTTCTCCCATCAAGGGTTTGCCAAGGAAAGATCAAGTGACTTTGAAGGTTGCCATTTTTTCATGGAGGAGAAGCCCAAGGTCGATCAACTTCTCAACTTCAACAAATTGCAATTACGGTCGGTGTTTGGACGTGCAGCACTTCAGCATGAGGTAAAATTGAGCTCCACTTTTGTCTTATGTTATAAAATATTGGATAAAAAAGCCTACAAAAGCAAAACTTCCAATTTTTATCACTCTCTTCTATCCTAACTCCTCTAACTAGGGCTAAGGTTATACAAGGTACATAAATGGAGAGGAAGTTCTACTCTACACCCTATCCTATTGATATTGATTCCTAAATTTTGGGTCCAAAACTTATTTATGACATATTGAAACCATCCTGAAATTTTTTTTTTTGTAGAATTTACAAATTACAAAAGACCATGTAGAATTTACAATTTTTTTTAATAAAAGATTATTATTAACATGTTAATATTCAGTACATAATCACTGATTCACAAAATTACAATATTCGTTATAGAAGGTTATTATTGACAAAAGATATAATAATTTTATGATATAAAACTAGGAGAGCTATTTTTTTGAGCTTTTGCATATTTTCCAATCTTATTGAATATAAGCAGAGAATCATGAGTTTTAGATTAGGCAAACGTGGTTATGTTTTTTTTTTTTTTCTTTTTACTAAATTTGCAAGGTTTAATTACATTTATCATTTATACTTTTCAAGATGGGTGAGGATCATGATGGATATGATACCCATAGGTTTCAGTTGGATAAGAAATTGTGGTCATTATCCTAACCTTAAATTTAAATTCTTAAAATTTGAAACTAAAATGTATTATTGGTGTTGATACCCATCTTAGTACCCACCCAACCATGCAAGAACCAACATGTTTCGATATCTAATAGGTTCTGATGCTCACCTTTACCTCCAACTTCTAAATTGCCTCTGAACTTTATTAATTTTGACTACATTTTCCATCAAATGATTGTTATCTTTTTCCAACATCTCCTATTTTCTAACACTTAATGCACACATGGGATGCCCCATTAGCAGAAAGGTGCAAGATTGTTGTCAAAGTATTTAAATTTCTCAAACTCATAAGGATTTTATAAAATTACAGTAAAAAATGCCTTATCCCTTTGACTAATGCTTAATATTAGCTGTTAGATGTTTATGTGAGCATATTATTCATGTAGCTTTTGAAAGCCCATAACTTTTCGCCTATTTTTCTTAAATTCCATGCAATGTGTCACGTTGAGAAAGAAAATGCATTAAAAAGATTTAAATTCTTTTCGTTCTATGTTTTCAAAATTTCCATGTCAACACCTAAATTCTGAAGAACAAGTCAACTAAGGGTATCAGTTGCTCTCTCTTACAAGGGCAATTATAGTAAGTCCTAAAATTAAAATAATAAAAACATAGGGTTTGAAATGAAAGAACTGAAAAGCAACGGAATAACATAAGTTTTACATACTTCTTCTTTATTTATTTATTTATTTATTTTTATGACCTATGCTTTTTTTTTTTTTCCAATTTTTTAAGACAGTTTTTAAAACAGTTGTAACAAAGAAAAGCAAAGGTCCAATATGGCTCATCTTTTTGAAAACTTGGGACGTGGAATGAATACAATGAAAATATAGGTCCCAAAGCGAAATCGTAGAGAAAACTTAAATCTTCCTAACTTTCCTCGTATTGGTATGTTTAGAATGACTGATTGGCTAAAAGGGTTAGAAGTAAACTTATACTTATCTTTATAAATGTTGGAATACGCTAGTGTAAGATAGCCAATATTGAATCACACAAAACAACGAAATAAAAGATAAAGCTATGAGAGATGGGATGATCACATAGAGTTACATGGAAAACCCTATAATGGGGTAAAAATCAATGGACTCAGGTGGATTAACAATTCACTAATAAATTACAAGAGAATATAGAAAGAACCAAGCCTACGACTAGGGACTATGCATGGTTATAAAGATGCATTACCTTAACGAACTTCAAGCAAGAATGACATGCATACTCACACCATAGTACTCACCAAATTCCACTCTCAAGATAATCACAAAACTCTTTAGGCACTAAATGTTGGGACTAAGCTAATGTTATAAAGTAAAACCTAAATTTCTGTTTATAAGTGCAACGTAGTATATGGACCAAACCAATAATATAAGAAATAAAGAAACAAAAAAAAAAAAAAAGGAAACAGGAGAACATATTTCTTAATGCTTCGGTCAAGGTCAACAAGAAAGCCCAAAGGTTGACTATGTACATAGGTCAGTTGGTAGAATCCTATGCTAATTGATGGTTTTTGGTTAATGCATCGTATTTTCCTTTCCTTTTATCAAAATTTGTAATGCCTCAGAACTTAAGAGTGTTACAACCCACCATGTATTCTTACTATTTAAAAACACGTTAATACTATAAAATCAGCTACAATCTCTAAATTCAAATGTACACCTATAAATAAAACACTGATAATACATCTCTAAGTTTCTACAATATGAAAAATTCACTATATGAGCCACTCTAATAACAATCGTTTTTATCATTAACATTTTTTACTCTATACTAATAGAACATGCCACTCAATAAGTACTCCATATCATAAAATCATATCCACAAATTACTCCACAACATTTTTAATACTAAATGCCTCTCTTCCCAAACTTAATATTAGTTGCCCCAACTTTACAAGTAGCAAACTTCATCTTAATCAGCTGTAGTTGTAAAAAGAAAAAAATAAGTTGAAACTCAGTATATAATACATAAGCACACATGGATGCCAAACCAAGTCATACATAAACATATAATGCAAGTAACATCAAGTATAAAGTAAACAATTAACTAATTATCTTGAATTTAGGCCAGTAATCAACAAAGAGATACTCATAACCTTACCATTCTAGGATTTTTGTCCATATATATAGGTGAATAAAAATATAAGTTTCATTTAAGTTCTTTACACCCGAGTCTAAAGTCTAAAGACCATAAAACCTATAATTTTTTGCTACGTCGTCTTACATGAAAATTCACTAGGGAATCTCCACATGTGATCAGCAATTACTCCTTTAAGGATCTACCACCATAGGCTTTTAGAGCGAATGAGTCAAGCATAACCACCAATCAATTTATTTAGGTTGAATATTAATTAGTCTAAGTTGCTTACTAAGTCTTAATAAGTACAAGTACAAGTACAAGCAACAAGCTACAAGCAAGCACTATGTACTTAAGTTGTTGAGCAAATTAACAAGTTCAAATAAGAATATAAATAGCAAGATAGCTAAGTATATGACCATAGAAGTAACAAGTTTAGCTCAGTTCCTTCATCTTTTCATTCCTTCATACTATTACAAGACCTTAACTTGGCTTGATCCTATTACTTAGTTTTCCTTTAGATTCAATCCCATTAACATGGCTATAGACCTCCTCTTTAGAGTAACAAAGTTAGGTAAAAACTTGGTTAAAGGGGTATAGGTTAGAAGAACTTAAGAAAGCAAAAGGGGTTTAAAACAAAGGAAGGCATCCGAATGCTACAGAAATTGGCATTCAAACGCTATAAGAAAGTCAACACAGAGAGCTGGCATCTAAATGCTGCCTCCTAAGAAGTTTGGATGCTAGTAGCCATTTTGCAAAAATTGTAGAACAACTCTATACGACTCTAACTCCATACTTCTCCAAATCTCGACCATACTTCAATTTGACTTCAACACATCATAGAACACAAATTAAAACATGATTTTTAGTAATTCTCGACCTTAAATTCCACTCACAACTTAGTTACACGAATCAATTTCTTACAACTACACTTCAACAATTCTTTAATCTTAGCTTAACTTAAACCCACAATCTAATTATAGGTAAAATCCTTTGAGGACTAAAAAATAAGAGAGGGGGGATGAGAACTTACTTAGAATTGGATGGATCTTCTTATCATCCGAAAAACAAGTCAAACCAATCAAAGAGCTATGACTTCACACAAATTTGGATTACAAAAGGATCCTTAGAAAACTTCATTAAAATGAAGCTTTTTCAATAAGGAAATACTTAGAGATGAGGCTAGGGGGATTATCATACCTTAAGGCTTGATTTTGCACAAATTTCCTTAGAATTTGAGTGTTCAAGAGCTCTCCACAGCTAGCTTTAGGAAGGGTTTACGAGAAGAATGAAAAGAGTTAGAATTGATGTATGAGAGATTAGGGTTTTAAAATGAAAAGGTAGCAGCTGAAAATGGAAGAAAAGGTGCGATTTTTGGAAGTTTTGGATTGCCCCAAATGCCTTAGCTTTTAAAAAATATTTTGTTGACATATTATAAAATCACTTTTGATTATTCTTATTTCATAATAGGTATTAATGTTACCAATTGAAATATTCAATTAGTTTTATAAGGGAGTCAAGCGTTTTTTTTGGTGAATTTCTACCTTAGACCAATATCAAGCACTTTAAAGAACCTCCTTCTCCACAAGGCTCATCATAAGATTACATGCTAAATCTCCATCTTCTCTCAAATATCTCGCCATTGTCACTAAAATAACCAAGAATATTCCTTTGTACACCTAAACATTTCCCATCATCTTCGCATCACAAAAGTCCATTCTAGCCACTAAGGATAATCCTTTGCAGTGAAATATTTAAGAGAAACAATCTTTAACTTAACAACAACAACAACAACAATGTATATATTTACTAAAAAAAATTTATGTATTACTGATAAGTTCTTTTTCTTATGCAGTTTTATCCGGAGAATTCTATAAAAGAGAGCAAGTGTTGTCCAGACTTGCAATTGAGGCTTAACTAATGCATTAATAGTCATTCTTATATAAAAATGCAATGCAGAAGTGGTCATGATATTAGCACTGAGCTTTCCCTTTCTTGATTTTATTATTATTAATATTATTATTATTATTTTCTTTTTGCAAGCAAACAATGAAGCATCAACAAAAAAAGGAAGACATTCAAGAAAACTTACACAAAATGCAACATAATGGATAAGTACTTGACTAGGATCTTACTTTGGTGGATTTCAAAGGGGTTAGATCTTTTAAGTACTTGTTTGTTGTAGTTACAAATTCTCATTAGTTTTTAGTATGTATGTCTTTTTAATTTAGATACAGTATAATTGTTAAATTCTAATTCATGAGATAAGTAGGTTTTGTTCAAGCTGAATAATAATAACATTCTTTAATTGCCTTACAACTAGTTGGGATTATGAATGATTAGACAACATAGAGGATTTTATTCATTTAGGTCCCATATAGTGATCAAGAGGGGTCTTGAATTGGTTATATAAATTTTTGGTCTTAAATTCTAAAGTAACCCCATTTTAAATTGAATAGTGGAAACCCCAAGGTTAATCAAAGTTAAGTACATCTATATATTTCTACCCTATTATAACGCTTAGATATCCAAATTAGAATACAATGGTGACAAGCAATAATATAAAAACAAAGAGATTAAGAAAAGAGAGATAAAGCCCAGATTTATAAAGGTTTGGCCTTTAACCTACGTCTTCTCTACCAACACTAATAGCTCATCCATTGGGAATCCATTATAATTTTTCAAACAAGAAAACAAGTGATTTTTGCTACTATGATAACTTCGACAGTACTTAGAATAAACTATCATTGGTATGACCAATGAGGTTCTCCCAAGTTCTCCTAACACTCAAGTAATCTAGCCTTAACCTGTCATCTTAGGAACACCTTTCACTTCTTCTATACCATGTCTCTAAATATTTGTCACTAGTTACAACAAAACAATTTGATTATAAAATCTTACATGAGATACTCTTTTTGAGAACTACAAAAATTAACAACAAAAATAAAAAATTCCCTAGATTTGTTGCTAATAGAATATCTCAAAAGCTTTTTAAAATCTCTCAATAAAATTACCTCTTACAAATAGTACTCATTGATATACATCACATATATATACTTCAATTGTTGTGACTTTAGATATATAATGGTTGAGTGAACTATTCTAATAAGCGATCATCTACATATAGTAGCTAAGTTGATTCCTTTTTTATATTTAATGGAATCCTTGATTTTTGTTATTTCAACAACTAAAGAAAATGTTGAAAAAATCCTTTAAATTTGAAATCCTTCTCTTATTGTTAGATAAGATTTATAGAAATTTTAAGTGCTAAGAGAACTAAGGAGAACCTCATTAGTCATAGCAACGATAGTTTTTACTAGGTGCTATTAGAGTTATCACAGTAGTAGAGCTTGTATTCTTGTTTGAAAAATTATAAAGAATTCACAATAAACTTTTTTTATTTTTATAAATATCTTAGCATACAAAATTAAGTCCTTCCTTTTATGAAAAATCTTTCCAATGTATAGCTTGTAACTAGAAAATAAATTTTTCATTTAACATTCTTTACTTAAAAACTTTCCTTTGAATAAAAATCAATTCATTAGCCATTATATCCTCTTGACCGTAACTTATTTGCATTGAATCAATATTTATCAAAGCATATTGTAGAATAAAGAATCTCTCATTCTATCTGTTAATGACATAATTAAGATCATTTTAGTCTCTTACCCAATTATACCAAATGAATATATTTGATTGGTAAGTATTATCTCCTTTAATCTTATTATACTAAATTTTTCTAATGTGTTTCTACTTCGACTTATCATAACTTGAGAACATTGGACACTATAGTAAGCTTTATAAAAAACTAGGTTACTTACATGAAGAATCATTTCCAATTAATATATAACTCATAGAAAAATATAGTATAATGGTAATAAGTTATTTTGATATAAAAGTTGATCCCTTTGTAACCATTACAAGAAAACAAAATGCAGTAATATACTTTACTTAATTTTTCATGTTAATACTTAGTTTTTATTTTTCCTTGGGAAAAATTATAATGGAGAGGATCAATGTTTGTGGGTAAGTTCGAATAAGGAATTAACGTTTGAAAAATTTAAATAAGGGATTAACGTTTTATAAAATGGTTTAAATAAGGGATCAACGTTTCACAAAATGGTTTAAATAAGAGATTAATGTTTTACAAAATGGTTCAAATAATTTTATAGATTGGCTATTATAATCCTTTATTTGAATCGCTTTGTGAAACATTAATCCTTTATTTAAATTTAACCCTAAAAGTTAACCCTCATTTGTTGTATTTTTCCCTTTTTCTTTGTTTTAAAATATCTATCTTAAAAAAAATAGCCAAATGGGGATTCCATTCGACATATTTCAATCCCAAGAAAAAAAGACATAGCCAAGATCCTTAATAGTAAATGTTGGATCAAGCTCGTGTTAAAGAGACATAATAGAAGATCCATTTGTTTCAATAATCATCATATCATCAATATACAACAATAATACAAGAAATCCATTAGAAGTATCATATGTATAAAGGGAATAATCGCGTTTTGATTGCATAAAACCATGTGACATAAGACATTGACTCAACTCAATATTTCATTGTCGCAGGGTTTATTTCAAGCCATAAAGAGACTTGCACAATCAATAAACTTGATTAGATTTAGCTTTAGAATACCCTTTATGATGCGAACTATAATAGAAAACAAATGAAGCTAGTCGCTGAATGAGTTTAAGCTTATAGAAAGCTCAAAATGGAAGTGGTGGGGAACATGCAAAATGATAATTATGAATGAGGAAGTAAGCAAAACCCATAAATAACTCCAAAGGATATGACGTATCAATGGAACTTTCGAGGACTTATGATATAATTTGATATGATGCACAAATTGGTCCGGTGAGGTTACTTGCCACTTAGCTTTGCTCAAAGGTTAGGATAAGAGTGATGTTATTAGTAAACAGAGTGTTTATGCAAGGAAGAAAACACAAAATTGTATTAATGGTAATCTTTGTTCTACTTCTAACTACAAGTACAAGAGTATTTATACTCATAAGTTAGGGCAACTTGCCCAAAAAGGAAAAAGACAAAAAGAGTATTTCCTAAGAAAGTAATATACAAGGTACAAAAAGGTAAAAATGAATATATAAGAAAAACAATCATTGGTGTAACAGATTCTATACATGATATTATATATGTGGCGATGCCACATTGGCAAGGCTGTTAGAAGATATAGACAAAAAGTATGGACAACTTGCTTGTCTAAGCAAGGGTAGCTTAATTAGCTTAGAGTCTCTCTATCTTGGCTTTTCAGCAAGGTAGATATCGAATTATTGGATGGCTCCGGTGAGAGTGAGTATTCCTTAATTTGGTGCACTATAGAGAGATGGGTAGTCATTCGGCTCCGCATGAAGGGTGACTCAAAAAGGAAGTACTTAGCTTTGGTAGGGGTCGGTTAGAATAGGAGAATTCATCTTACCAGCCCTTCTAGTCTTCGAGTGCAGTTACGAGTCAATGGTCTAATAGCCTGATTCCTATCATTCCCTTTGGGTTGTTTTAGATTTGGCGTCAAATCCAATCCGAATGGTCTTCATCTAATTTTCCATCAGGGTGATATTGACCGAGGTCGGCAATTTTCAAGGCATTAGAAACTCTATAATACTCGGGCAATTCCAATCTGTAAGAATTGTCATTGATCTTCTAGAGGATTTTGAAAGACCCTTCAGCTCTTGTAGATAATTTGTTCCTCCTTCTGTTCGAGAATTGTTTCTTACTAAGGTGTAACTATACCAAGTCTCCTAACTGGAATTGTCTAGTCGTCTTACCGTTTGTCTTCTTTTGTATTTTGCTGGCTTGCTTAGTCAATGTGTCGAGTAACTTTGTCATAAATATGCTGAAGGGATTGTACTCTAACCTTCAAGTCAAGGTCCTCTTGTGTGTGTATACGTACAGGGGTGTGATAAGGGAGTAACTTAGGATTGAAACCATAGACCACTTTGAAGGGAGTTTGCTTAATGGTGTTATGCAATGTCTGGTTATAGGCAAACTCAACCATTGGTAAGCAAGCATCCCAATTAGCCAAGTTCTTTCCCACTGTAGCTTGGAGTAGTGTTCCCAAAGTGCGATTAATCACTTCTGTTTGGCCGTCAGTTTGGGGAGTGATAAGAAGTACTAAATAGTAGTTTGGTCCCCATTCAATGCCACAAGGTCCTTTAGAAGTGGCTCAAGAACTTTGGATCCTTGTTAGAGACTATACTTTTCGGTACGCCATGTAATTGCACAATCTCCTGCAAAAAAAGAGAAGCAATAGCCAAAGCATCATTAGTTTTTACGGAGGCATGAAGTGTGCCATTTTGCTAAACTGATCCATAATAACCATTATAGAATCTTTGCCTCAAGTAGTTCGTGGTAGTCCGAGAACAAAGTCCATGCTTGATTCAGTCTACGGCTTTGTTAGAATAGGTAGAGGCATTATTTTCCATTGCTCAGTTCTACACTTAGCCTTCTTACATATAGCATAGCTTTCGACAACTCGATGCGCATCTCTCCTCATTCTCAGCTAGAAGAAGTGACCATCCAATAGTTCATAGATCCTTCTTTCCCGAAAATGTCCAGAGAGTCCTCCATAGTGGGCTTCCCTGATCAATAGTTCCCTCATTCTCAGCTAGAAGAAGTGACCATCCAACAGTTCATAGATCCTTCTTTCCCGAAAATGTCCAGAGAGTCCTCCATAGTGGGTTTCCCTGATCAATAGTGCCCTCATTCTCAACTAGAAGAAGTGACCATCCAATAGTTCATACATCCTTCTTTCCCGAAAATGTCCAAAGAGTCCTCCATAGTGGGTTTCCCTGATCAATAGTTCCCGTAGTGAACAGGTCAGCATGTACAATTTTCCTCCTCGAAACAAGTAGCCATCCTCTACAAGATACTCATCCATTATCTTTCCATCAGTACATCGCATGAATATGGGTCAAGGTATAGATCATCAGAATATTTCTCTTTAATATTTGTAAACCCAAACAGCATGGTCTACAGTTCGGTTAAAAGTGTATGTCTCCTTAAAAGAGCAACTGCAACTACGTTGCTCTTTTCCTGCTTGTATTTAAATTACAAAATTGAATCCTTCAAGGAATTCAACTCATCTTGTCTGCCACTTTGATAACTTGGTTTGACTTCGAACGTACCTTAGCGACTCATGGTTAGTATATATGACAAATTCTCTCAGTAGTAAATAGTGCCACTATACTTGTAGTGCTTTGATCAGTGCTAAGAGCTCCTTGTTATATATGAAGTAATTCAACTGTAGTCCTTTCAGCTTCTTACTATAAAAGGCAATTAGATAACCCTTCTGCATTAGGACAGCACTTATTTCGATGCCTAATGTGTCACATTCTAACTAAAATATTTTCTCAAAGTCAGGTAAAACCAACATCGGGTTAGAAGTCAACCTTTCTTTTATCTCAGCAAAGCTCTTCTCCTCCCTTTCTCCCTATCAGAAGTTAGTGTTTTTCTTTGTTAACTCGGTAAGTGGTACGACGAGGGTATTGAAATTCTTGATTAATTATCTATAGAATGAAGTCAGTCCATGGAAATTTTTCACTTTGGCACAAATAGTAGGAGTCGACCACACTACAATTGATAAGATTTTCTCATCATCTATACGTAGCCCTCCTCCATTGATTACATAGCCCAAGAATACCATTTCCTCCTAGCAAAAGCAACACTTTTTCAAGTTGCCAAATAATCTCTCAGCATAGAGGATATTTAATACGGCTCAGAGATGCTCGTTGTGACTTGGCATGTCAGCATTATAAACTAAGATGTCATTAAAGTACACCACGATACACTTTCCTATTAGATGTCTCTGCACATGGTTCATCAATCTCATGAAAGTGCTTGGGGCATTTGACAACCTAAATGGCATGATCATCCATTCATAAAGTCCATGTTGAGTTTTAAATGCAATTTTCCACTCATCTCCTTACCTCATGCAAATTTGAAGATAACCAGACTTCAAGTTAATTTTGCTAAAGATCTTGGCTCCACTCAATTCATCCAGCATGTCTTCTAGGCTAGGAATGGGATACCGGTATTGGATTGTGATCTTGTTCACCACTCGGCAATCCACACACATCCGCCAAGTCCTATCATTTTTCTACATAAGAAGCGCTGGCATAGCATAAGAGCTGAAACTTTCTCTGACATATCCTGATAAGATTCTAGGTACTGACCCAATGCTACCCTAGGTTTAGGGCTACGTGGGAAGCTTGCTCGTGAGCTTCACGTGAACGGGTGACATATTTATGAGCTATGTCAGCATTGGACAACCTATCTTACTCTGTTGGGTTTGCCCTGTTATGTTGAGTATGCTTTGCTCTACCCTAACCAAGCCCCCTACAAACTTATGAGCTATGGCAATATTGGAAGACTTGATGTACTCTGTAAGTTCTGTCCTAGCCTACTATTTGTGCCCTGCTTTGCTAGGTCTTCTTTATTATACTTGGTTCATGCCTTATTGTGGTTGACTTTATTCTATTATGCCAGGTCTACTTTGATCAGTTATATAGGACTGTTCTATCCTGCTCAACCGCTCTACCTTACCGAGAACTATTTGCTTAATTAAGTCTGCTCGACCAAGATCAGTTCGGTCATGGTGTGGTTACCCGGTTATTCCATATCAGCTTAGTTGCACTGAGATATATTAAATAGGTCAGTCACGATCACGACATATCGGCTCGTCCATGCGAGGTTGGCTAACGACATGTCAGCTCAGCCACTTCCATATTAGGTCTGTCTTATCATATCAGGTCGAACTGACCATTTGAGGTCAACCTCGGTAACATCAGGTCAACCCTGACATATCAGATCGACTCCGAACAAAGACAGGATGTCCAGAATCAGGGTTAGCCAAATTACAGCCCTAAGTCTCCAACAGCTCTTTGGAATCAAAACATCAGCCCTTACCCGAAGATCCCATTTGGCTATCTATTTTACTCATGTTATTTAGATTTCCTAATTCTTGTATTTTTCGTAAGTTGTCTACATGTTTTATTTGTAATTACTGGAATGCCATTAGGGTATCCTTTAGTCGTTTATTTACAGCTTTATCACTCTGTATAAATAGAACACTTATATAGAGTCTTAGGGAGACTTGACATTTTTAATGAAACCCCCTTTGAGTCTTTTCTCTTAGAAAGCTCTATTTTACTAGCTCTTATCAATCCCTTTAGTAAGAATTATGGTGAGTAACCTTATCACTCTGATCGGTGCGTCATATTCGGCGAGTCTTAAGTCCGTGTATGGTTCTACGGTGAGTCATATTCGTAGGGTTAGTGCGCGGGATTGCTACCCTTAACTTCCATTTACCTTTTGGATTATCTCATAGCTCAGACCTACCTATTTATTATACGTGATACTGGGTCCTGTGTGTTATCTGCATCTTGGTATCAGAGCATGGTTTTGAAAGAGAGCATATGAAGTTGCTATAAAGAATTATTCATGTCTGCTGATTAGTGGTTATTGTATTCCATTCGTAGGCACTAAAGTTGATTCAATTGGAGTAAGTTTTGAAAGCCTTGAGCTACGAGGTAAAGATTTGTTTGTCAATAAGTTTGGTTTTCTATTGTACTATGTTCTTCATTGCAAAAATAGAGGAGAATCATTTTTGTGTACACTTGTACTTTTGAACGCATTGGTTATCGGCATTAAGTTGGAAGTGGGTTAGTAAGATTAAGTCATATAGACTGTAGGTTGGTGTGGTGAAGTGTGCAGTCGATTCACGAGTGTTGGGAAAGTGATTGTTGTAGGGTTTGGAGTCAAGAGACCATAGTTGTAGAAATTACAAGGAGTTTTGAGTTAAGTGCCTTAAATTAAAGGTGGGTGTTCAATTTTTATGACAAACGTACTCAAATTCTGTAGTTTAGGTCATTAAACTTGGATAGAGGGTCATCTAATGTGATTTTTTTCATGCTATCATAGCAACAATTAGTGTAACGTGTTGTAGCTACTAGTGTCTAAGTCAAAGTTTTCGACATTAATTTGCAATGTTTGGTGGTTGTTAGCTATGGAAACTATTGTTGTTATAGTAGTAACAGGTGGTAGATTTTCTTAGGTATTGTGCTGGGTGACTTAGAGCTAGTGGTGATTACGATTGTGCTACTAGGTTGTGCTACTATCTTAGGGATTGGCATAAAGTTTGGTGCTTAAAGTGTAAGTGTTTGAACTGAGCTAATGGTGTGAGACCATTAGGTGTCGAGCTGTTTTACTTCATAAACAATCAAATTAAACCCTGCATTTGAGCTAAGTGCACCTTACTGATCTGAACTGAAGTTGTAAATTTAGTTCTGAGCTATTGCAATCTTTAAGATATTGTATATTACTATATCAAGCTGCAGCTGTATCATAGGGATCCAAATTTTTTATGCATGTAATGTGTTGATCGGTATCGAACTGTCATACTCCTAAGGTTACTTAGTTGAGTTGTTTGCTTATTTAACCTATTGAGCTAGCCTTTTGTGTCTAAGCTTAGGTACCAAACTGTTTTAATCAAATAGTGGAGTTGATTCTACTATCTGAGTTAAGTTAAAGTACCGAAGTGAAGTGGAAGATCCGAGCTGTGCAAGCACCTGAACTGCTGTCTTCTTGAATCACCAAGTGTTAAATAGTTCTAATAATTGCCCACGAGATTTCTTGTTAGCTAAGCTAGCCTGTTGAAGTGATACCTTCATTTAACATGGCTTATAACAATCGAGGACAATATGGCTATGGCTATGGCTTTTACTATGAAGATATAAGGTCGAGAATACCCTTGTTTGATGGTTATAGACCCTTAGACAAATACTTAGATTGGGAATCTTGGGTCAATAAAGTTTTTGAGAAGTATTTGTGCCCTGAACGTGATGAGGAATATATTATAGAGGATCAACTTCAAGGCTTTGCTAGGACTTGGTGGAAGAATGTATTAAGTCAAAGGATCCTAAGAGGGGTAAGTATTACATAGAGCTCAATGAGACTTGCAATGAAAGAAAACTTTGTACCCCCATCATATCAAGATAAGTTGTATGAGGAGCTATCTATCTTGAGGTAAGGACAAATGAGTGTCCAAGAATTTGCCTAAGAGTATAAAGTACTCCTGCAGCGATGTAAATTGTATGAATCTCCTTCGTGTATTATCTCACAATTCATGAGAGGGCTGAGGTCATAGATTGCTCGACATGTTAAGCCCTCAGGAGTAAGAAGCTTAAATGAAGCTATCTAATTAGCCTTAAGAAAAGAATCTGCTATTGGTACCGACCATTATGATGTGTAGGAATAGTTAGAAGTTATACTTGATCAACTTAAGAAGCTTTGAGAGGAAATGAGACAGCAACGGGATACTTATACAGAGACAGCCGACAAGAAAAAAGACCAAGGAGAGGAAGTAGGAGAAGGAAGGGTGAAGGTTGTTGGAGAGATGATTAGTAAAGCCGAGGAATACTGAGCAAAATTGCAGTTAAACCCCCATGTTTCGAAAGTGGTTTCATTACTCGCTATGAATGCTATAGATGGTTGCCCCAGGAATTACTACTTTGCCTCCCTCGTATCGGGATCTTATGTCCTAGTCATCTGATAAGTTTACGTGGAACTGATATGAGCAGTTACAAAATCACACTTGTGAGCTATTATCGGCTATTAATTAGAGTTTATTAGGGTCAAGGTGATGGATATATGTGTTGGGGATATATCATGTTGACCCTTGGTACTCTTATGTTCGAAAGATTTGAAGTATGTAGGTAGAAAGGGGAAGAAGAATCGATTTATGAGGTAGCAGAGGGAATGCTGACTACAATTGATGAAGAGATCATGATATCCGAGCTAGCTAAGCTTGAAGAGGTGGAAGTATTCATGATTAACGAGCCATTTTACATCCTGTCGGCACAAGATCAATGTACTCATGACCCTTTATATGACCCTGAGATCATGTTACTTCTTGTAATCGATGATTGCTGGGACAAAAAGTATAGTTGATCGAATCCATGATGAGTAAAAGGAAGGATCCAAGATAAAAGATTTGACTAATAGAGCTTATGACGAGTGAAGGGAGCATCAGCTGGTGATGCCCTTGTTGCAAGAACTAAAATGTATTCCTATGTTTAAATTTCAATTTTTTCGATTGGTGTTTAAACCTGGAAGGATTTAGAGTTGCCAATTGCTAAGTTTCAGGTCAAAACTCTTTTAAGAGGGAGGAGATGATAGGATTCCAAGTATCGACCTAATGCTACGCCAGGTTTAGGGTTACATGGGAATCTTGTTCATGAGCGGGTGACCTATTTATGAGTTATGTTAGCGTTGGATAACCTGCTTTGCTCTATTAGGTCTGCCTATTATGTTGAGTATGCCCTGCTCTACCCTGACCAAGCCTTCCCACAGACTTATGAGCTATGGCAATATTAGAAGACCCGACGTGCTTTACAAGTTCTATTCTAGCATACTATTTGTGTCTTACTTTGCCAGGTCTTTCTTATTATACTTGGCCCATTCTGCCCTACTATGATTGACTCTATTCTATTATGTCGAACCTACTTTGATTAGTTATATAGGATTGTTCTATCCTGCCCGATTGCTGTACCTTACCGAAATTGATTTGCTCGACTAAGTCTGTTTGGCTAAGATATGTTCGGTTATGGTGCGGTTGCCCGGTTATTCCATATCAACTTGGCCTGTCTATGCGAGGTCAATTAACGACATGTCAACTCGGCCACTTCCATATCAGGTCTGTCTTATCATGTCAGGTCGAACTGACCATTTGAGGTCAGCCTCGGTAACGTCAGGTCAACCTCGACATATCAGATCGACTCCGGACAAAGACAGGATGTCCAGAATCAGGGTCACCTAAATTACAGCCCTAAGTCTCCAACAGCTCTTTGGAATCAAAACATCAGCTCTCACCCGAAGATCCCACTTGGCTATCTATTTTACTAATGTTATTTAAATTTTCTAGTTCTTATATTTTTCGTAAGCTGTCTACATGTTTTATTTGTAATTACTGGAATGCCACTAAGGTATTCTTTAGTCATTTATTTATAGCTTTACCACTTTGTATAAATAAAACACTTGTATAGGGTCTTAAGGAGACTTGACATTTTTAATGAAACCTCTTTTAAGTCTTTTCTCTTGGAACGCTCTATTTTACTAGCTTTTATAAAATTCTTTAGCAAGGATTGTGGTGGGTAACCTTATCACTTGGACTGGTGCGTCACATCCGGCGAGTCTTAAGTTTGTGTATGGTTTAACGGTACATCATATCCATGAGGTTAGTGCGCAGGATTGCTAAACCCTTAACTTCTATTACCTTTTGGGGCATCTTGCAGCTCAGACCCACTTATTGGTTAGGCGTAATACTGGGTCTTGTGTGTTCATCCATGGTGATTCATATCATATCTTCTCTCTAGCAACTTATTGACTTAACGTTAGAGCTCACAAGCCTACTTAGGATTTATCCGATAAGTTGGCTTATTCGGCAACACAGCGTCAGGTACTAAGTCAATGCAGTGCTCTATACCTCGAGTTGGGGGGAACCCTCTAGGTAACTGTTCTAGAAACAGGTCGATATACCCGTTTAACAAATCCTTGATTTCCCAGGTAATTGACGTTACTCCTTCATCTCTAACAGGCACTTGATTAATATAAAGGTTAGTTCGTTAGCGTTGATGGCCTCTCAAAGCTTAGCTCTACTCATCATTAGAGCCTTCTTCGATCCGCGAGCAAGTTTTTTCTGCAATTTACTAACTTCTTTTGGCGGCATCAATTTCAGGGTGATCTTCCGGTCATCCTTCTTGAACATGTATATGTTCTTGTAGCTATCATGGATAACCTTCTTATCAAACAACTACGGTCTTCCTAACAACACATGGGAGACGTACATGGGTAGTATGTTGTAGAAAATTTGGTTCGAGTAATTCCCTATAATGATCGGTAATATTATTTATCGAAGTAACATATAATGCTCTAGGATAACTTGTACGGCCTCGGATGTTTAAGAGTTGACAATTTCAGTTTTGAAACAAGATTGACTAATGTGACATTAGTGCAGCTTCCACTATTCACGATGAGAGTGCATACCTAACCATTCACCTTACAGGTGGTATGAAACAAATTCTCTCTTTGTTCCTCCTCTCGTGAGGGCTCCATGTTCATAGTGCGTTGGATAACCATTAGTAACTTATCTAAGTCCTCAACAAATATGTCCTCCTCAATCATCTTTTTATTAGCATTTTTTTTTTCTTGGTAAGGACCTCCTCCTCCTCAGGTTCCTCATTTATACTGTCTACTAATACCTTTGGGATATCTCCTTTGATGACCATCATCTTATAGTTCAAGCACTAAGCAGTCATATGTTTGAACCCTTGGCACTTGAAGCACTTAATTTGGCTCATCTTTCTACTAAACCCTTAGCCTTTCTCATAAGTTTAGGTCGGTACTTCACCATCAGGTTAGCCTTTCTATTTAGTTCGGGCATTAATCTTTCGGCTTAGCTCAGTACTCGATTGAGCTTAGTGGCTTGCCTGTCCGAGTTGGCTAGTCAGCATCCTGGTCATTAGTTAGCTCCTCCTTTGCCTTTCTACTAGTTAAGCAATCCTAACAGGTTCATCCATTGTGTCAAATCATTGGAGCTCCATAATGTCTCGAATGTCTCCTCTTAACCCAATAATGAATCTTGAGACCGTTCAGGCTGGTGGTTCCTTTACTTCATAATAAACCATAAGCATTTGAAATTCTTGAACATACTCATCAATAATCTAGCCTCCTTGTCTTAGCTCCTAAAGCCAAGTAAAAGAATCTTAAAGATAAGTTTCCAGCATGAATTTATCTTTGAGTATTCTCTTCATCATGGGCCAAGCATTAATCTCTCGGTAGTCTTCTTGTCTTCTCATGGCTTAAAAATTTTTCCAGCACATGGCGACATATTTAGATAACTAAATAGTAATAGTTCTCACTTTCTTGTAATCCTCATGGTGGCAATAATAAAAAACACACTTTACTTTCTCTTCCCACTCTAAATATTCATTAGTATTCTCAAATCCATTGAAGCTTAAAATCCGAAGTTTTACATGGTTAGATGCTCTAGAGACTTGTACGTGCTCTTCTTCGAACTACTCTTCCTTGTCTTCTTCATTAAGCTATCTCAGGTCTATCCTTCACCTTACTTGTCCGCTTAATCCTCCACCTCGAATTGGTCAAGTTGGGTTCTGATCTCTAACGAGTTGAGTAGCTTATGGAGTATTTTGTGTAGCCTCAATAGGTCAGCAAGCTAGTGCATAAACAACTTAGGTTAGATCTATTAAGAGGTTAGCCACCTTATCAAGTCTCTTATCAGTACATATAAGGGTTCCTTGAGATTGTCATACATGGTGGATAGCTCTACTATTGTCATCTCCCATACCAACATTTACACTCGAGTTTGTCATTTTCTTCACAGATTTAAAATTCAAACAAACATTTCAGGAAATTTACAGTTAACAAATATAGTAGCTAAAATGAACACAATAACTAGCTTTGTTGAATACATGCAAAACAGAATATAAACAAAACTTCAAAAAAACTAACAACTCAAACAAAACCTCCACTCTAATACCAAGATGATGTGAACCATGACCAAGAACAGACAAGGCTGGTCGCTGAATGGGTCCAAGCTTACAGAAAGCTTAAAATGAAAGTGGTAGGGAATGTATGGAATGATAACTGTGAATGAGGAAGTAAGTAAAACCTATGAACAGCACTAGAGGATATGGCACACCAATGGAACTTTCAAGGACTCACCGTACAATTCAATATGACGCATGAATCGGTCCAGTGAGATTACTCGCTACCTAGCCTTACTCAAGGGTTAGGATAAGAGTGATGTTGAGAGTAAACAAAGTGTTAATGTAAGGAAGAAAACACAAAAGTATAGCAATGGTAATCTTCACTCTACTTCTAGCTACAAGTACAAGAATATTTATATCCATAACTTAAGGTAACTTGCCAAAAAAGGGAAAAGATAAAAAGGCCATTTCCTAAGGAAGTAATGTACAAGATATAAAAGTGTAAAAATGAATATATAAGGAAAACAATCATTGGTGTAACAGATTCTATATATGATATTGTACACGTAGCGATGCTATATTGGTGAGGTCATTAGAAGATGTGGACAAAAAGTACAAACAACTTATTTATCCGTGTAAGCAAGGGTAGCTTAATCAACCCGAAGTCTCTCTATCTCGACTTCTCGATAAGGTAGATACCGAGTCATTGAACAGCTTGGACGCAAGTGAGTATTCCTTAATTTGGCATATTATAGAGAGATAGGTAATCATTCGGCTCCGCATGAAGAGTGACTCGACAAGAAAGTACTCAACCTTGACAAGGGTTGGCTAGAATAGGAGAATTTATCTTTCTAGTCCTTCTAGTCCTTGAGCGCAGCTACGGGTCAGTAGTCCAGTAACCTGATTCCCATCACTTTAAATAGTAACATATACAATTCTTTATGACCATGTTCATATAAGAATGCATTATTGATATCAACTTAGTGAATAGGCAAATCCTTAGTAGTAGCAATAGCTAGTAAAATGTGAACAAATCCTAATTTTGTAACTAGAGATAATGTATCATGATAGTCAATCTCTTTAACTTGCTTGTATCCTTTACCAACCAACTTAGCTATATTCAATGCTACTATTAGGCTTAAACTTAATTTATACACCCATTTAAGACCTATTGTTTCTTTTGTTCAGGAAATGTAGTAAGTTCCCATATATTATTGAATTCTAATACATCTAACTTATTTTGCAAAGCATCAATATATAATTATGCTTACAAGGTTTTAAATAAGAGGTTGATTCTTTATTAATTACTATGTGAGCAAAAGAAGCTACATAATCTTCTAACAAATGGTGAAAATGGTTGGAACCAAATAAAGGATAAGTAATGGAAGTAATATAACCAATATGTGCAATATTAGTGGTAATAACATGAATATAATCATGAAACCAAGTAGGTGGCCTATGTTCACCAAGAGAACAATGAATAGCAGGAATAGAAGAACAATAATCAATTGAGGATTAATAAGTGGAGTTAACTAGATCATGACAAATATCATAAAAAACCATAAAGGAAGTTTGATCAGATGTGTCATCAAGAACAATATGTTGTTTTAGAAATAGAATAGAAGATGCACTAACTGGAAGATGAGAAGAATGTTGTTTAAAATGAGTAGTGAAAGATTTGAAAGGAAAGACTTGTTCAAAGAACACAACATCATGACTACAAGAAACTTGTTTGGTACTAAGATTATAAACCTTGTACCCCATTTTATCAATTTAAATATCCAAGAAAAATACATTTGGTACCTTAAGTTTATCTTCAAAGCTAGTGAGATTGGCTCTATAATAAAGGTATCCCATAATTCTCAAATATGTGTACTTAGCTTGTTTGTCAAAAAGGGTTGCATATGGAGTTTTCCAATGTAAAAAGGACATTAGCATTTTATTAATAAGATATGTTGCGGTTAATACACGTTCTCCTTAAAATTCTTTGTGCAAATTGGCTTGAAGTCTAAGAGCATAAGAAGTCTTCAATTAATGTTGATGTTTTCTTTCAACTCTTCTATTTTGTTGCAGAGTGTAAGTATAGTATGATGATATACAATTCCAAGGCTATTATATGAGTAATATATATTTTTGGATACAAACTTAATATCATTATTAGTCTAAACAATCTTAGATGTAGTAGAGAAGTTATAAGACACATATTTGAAGAGATTTTGTAAAATACATGGAATTTGGAACTTATGATGTAGCAAATAAGTTCACATGCATCTCCAAAACTCATCAACAATAGTGAGAAAATATCTTACTTAAGAAATATTAAGAACATGATAAGGAACCCATAAATCAATATGCAAGAGACGAAAAGGAAATGATGAATGGTGTTGACTTTTGTCAAATCGCATTCAATGAAATTTGCTTTGTTGACAAACATCACAAATTAAATCAATAAAGTAAATGTGTTTACAACAATTTAGGCATTTTAGCTTAGAAAATGGAAGAATGTCATAGTCTCAAACAAATCAAATGGGCTAATTCAACTTTATTACATAAATAGTTATCACACAGCAAATAATTGGATAGTTCTTTGAAGGAACAATGAACCTATTTTGATTCGAGTTGTATGAAATGTAGTCCATGCTATAAATTTGTTATTGTCTTACACCTATTATTCTAGTCTTGTAATTTGCATGAAGAAGAGTTAAAAAAAAAAAAGCTTAAATTTTCTAATCATGAAGAAGTCCGCTAGAGGAAAGAAAGTTATGTGTAAAGTCTAGAACATGGAAAACATAATGAAATATGAGGAATTGATTAATCCCTATTAAGCTTATTTTATGAATGATCTTAGGAATTTCATCTGGTAGCTTTACTTGGATTGGTTTATCACGTATATGTTGGTTACATCAAAAGGAATCAAAGGGAGTTACATGGCCTATAGCTCCATTATCAACTATCCAATAAGCATTCCTATTATTCATCGTAGTAAAACAAGAATGGGATTAAAAATTACGTGAAAAATAAGCCACATACACTTATTCCTCTTGCAATTACTTTGTCTTCAACATTTTCATGAGTTCATTATGTAGTATTTGCATCTTTTCTTGATCACGTTGCAAAACATTAGTACCTGGATGAAAAACACCCAATACTCTATCTCTAACATTAGAAATATAGTGATCTAGAGGAAAATTAATAATTCGCAAGTTATCTACTCTATTTGCAACACTACAATGAGTTGCTCCCCCTAATTCAAAATTTTGCCCAACTCTTTTCATTTCATACCAATCAAAATATGTTATGATTTGGGAACTATTCTCTATAAGATGTCTATTACTCTTATAATGTTTACAATAGAGTTTTGCTCCACTTGAATTTTATTTCTCTTCTTATCGTTAAACCCCCTCAATTGACTCATTCTTCTTAACATAAAAAGCTAACAATTCTAGTTTCCCTATTAAAGAAGATGTGACTTGCTACTTCTTTTTTATCTTTTGAACCAAGTAGAAAGCCTTGTTAACTTTAGGAAGTAGATCCATTGAAAGTATATAGTTCCATACACTCTCATATGCTTCATTTAATCCCATTAGAAATTGTATAAGCTTGTTTCGCAAATCAAATAAGCCATTTTCTCTTTAAATCTGCAAGTAAAGTAATCAAAATGACAATAAGAATAGACTAGGAAACCATTCAAGGCTTGACGTTCAACTTAACATCTCTTCATTGAATTACAATCTTACGAACACATTACCTTGCTTCATTTTACTTATCTCATATTGAATTTGAAAAACTAATAGTTTATTGCTTTGGCCATATTATTCAGTAATCTCTAAATAGAAATCTTTGGTTGATTATGTATTCAAAAATTTTAGGGAAAACTCACTATTCGTAGAATCCAGAATCTACCAACACCTGACCATATAGCCATACCTAATCCATTTAGGAAGATAAGGTGAATTTTCATTTGACCTAGCAACATTGCCATTAATGAACCCTAGTTTCATTTTGGCTTTCATTCCCTTTTGATAGAGCAGCTGCAACTTATGTAATTTGTTCCATTAAAAACAATATTTCCAATGACCATCCTAAGGCTATTAGAATTTGAAACATATAGAAGATCCATGTTCAACTCATTTTCGATCACAAGTTGTGTTTGATTCAATGTATTAGCTATCTAATCTACTAATTGATTCATATTTCAGACAAAAGGAGAAAGATCAGTACCTTGCTTTGATATCATGAGAAAACTTGCTTAGTCGATTCGTGTACAGAGATGAATCCATGTTTGAAGTTGATGATATTGACAAAATAAAAATGAAGAAGATCAAAGAAGGCAGAGAGCTCCGTAACTTTGAGATGTCGAACTTAATGCATTACCGTTACATTAGAGAGGGAATAATTGTTTGGTATTTATATAGTTCATCAAAACTAATTGACATGTATAACGCGTATGAATATGCAAACATGCTAATAAGCTAAAGTCTTCACAGGGACAATAACTTGATTTTCATGCGTTCAAGTTTCTATTACACAATATCATTGTGTAATTAGACGGTTGAACCTAATCCTTATATTTTATGTATTTAATATTCTTGAATTTACTACTAGAATCTCTAGATTCTTGTAATTTAAAAAAAAATAAAAAGATTGATATTTGAACCCTAATTATGGGTATAAATCATACAAACTTTTATCTTTTGTAAACTACTGGAATTGTCAAATTTGATTCCATAACAATTAAATCTAATTCAAGCTTGAGCTATTTGAATAGTTTATTAAGTTGAGTTCGAGTTTTAAGACGTATGGCTTTATTAGCTTATGAGGCTAATCAAACTTTAGTCGAGTATAGATTAAATTGGTTTGGATTAGTTTAGATAATCGAAAAGAAACAAGCTTAATTATCAAAATTTGATTTAAAGCATAAGAGGTTTTTGAGTCAAGTTTAGGTTTTAAATTTTCAAGCCAAGCTTGAGTTTAATATAGCACTATTTTATCTTAACTCAATTTATTTACAACTCTAACAACGGAAACGGCTATTGAGCCATATCTTGTTTTCGTACAAATGGATTATAGTATCTAATTCTTAAGCGTCAACAAATAGCAAGTGAGTTTTCTAGGGAAAGAAAAAGCACATTAAATGTGCATTTTTAATATAAAAAATAACATGGCTCTCCATATATGCATAAACGCATCTTTGAAAGCATTTTGTTGTGTTAATAAATTATTTTTGAAAGAACTCTCCCAACACCAGAATTTGAATTACTGGTTTAGGATCTTGGCTCTGGAGAACCTAACACCACTGAAACTTAAAATAAGGTTTGTCTTAATAATTATAACCACAAGTTTGTCTTGAAAAAAAAAAGAAAGAAAGAAAGAAAGAAAGTGAATTACCACTAATTATCTAACAACAATTACATAAATCACTTTATTTATTCTATTCAAATATTTTTTGATAACTAAGTACCCCCATCAGCATCAGCTATTCGACTGCCAAGGCCTTCCAGTTTAATTAATATAAACACTATGCTTCCTCAGGAATGAAATAAGTTAAAAACTCCTCTCCAGTTTCCCAGTAATATGTAGTCGGCTGAAAGGAAAATAATTATAAGATTGCTACCCAGCTGTCCATTAATACCACAAATAAACCCAACTAAGTTTGAAGGCTCGAATTCAACTCAACTCAGGCTCAAGTTGGAACCCACTAAGCAATCTAGAGCTCAAAACTAGCCTAAATGGTCGAGCTCGAATAAGAGCTTAGAATTAATTCATTTCAACATCTTTTTTTTTTTAAATAAAATAAATTCAAAATTTTATGATTTGTAGTTATATTAAAGATTTTTAATGTTTTTAGTATGGAGCTACATTTCATGTAGAATGCACCACTGTAAAGATTGGACTGTTCAAGGCAACTCCAATAGACATTTTGACAAATTGAAATAGGATAACCCAACCCAATATCGGACAAATAAAATTTTCACACATCATGGAAAATCGTTTTTCAACTCGATCTCGTTATAATTAAGGCCTTAATTTATCAAATATCGTCGAAATAATTTCTAAGAAATTGCAATTACTGGAACCTCGTATGCTGATTACATCATATGGATTGCTAAGAAACTGCGAGCTGAAATGACGAGAGAGGAAAGACCAGATATACGCATAAACCTCAAATTGTAACATTAATGATTGGAACTGTTATTTTCAGATACAATCTGCAATTGTCGATAATTCAATCCACAAACTCTCAACAAATTACTAATCTCGTGATCAACATATATAGAAACCTTTGATCCGAGTATTTCCGGCGAGGAACCGGAGTGATAAAATGTAATTCTATAAAAATAAGAAGAAGAAAAAAGAAGAAGGAAAACACCTCTGGATGGATTTCATCATAACATCTCCATCAAGGGTACCATATACGAACTTAAAATGAGAATAAACATGAAAAAACTGGAATCCGACGGAGCGATAAAGAATGGAGAGAACCTTATAATAGCCATGGGAGAGTAATAGGCCAAAAGAATCCAATCACTTTCCACCTGATTACAACCGGTTCGCAGCAACCCCAACACAGCTTTTAGGATCCAGATCGCTGCGAAGCATGAGTGATTAATTCCTGGAATGAAGGATGTTAACTAAATCAGTTCACTTCAACTGAAGCATGAATTTCCTCTAACAATGTGAAAGTTGAAAGAGGAGTTGAACTTACCTCCGAGTACCGGACGTGGTCATGATGTAGCTTGGAACTTTTTACAATAGTTTCCCACGTGGTATTTTTGGAAGGAACCTTAGAATCTTGCTTCTTGCCATACGATGATTTATTGAAAAAGGATGAAGTCCTGGAGATTGAAGGAAGCGCACGATTGAGCCAAGATTCAGATGGAGATTTCAGTAGTGGTGGTGGAAGAGGAGGCTCCACGGGTACAATCTTCGTGTTCTCATCTGCTTCTATGGTCTGATCACATTTCTCAGAATCTCCATCAGGCTTCCTCCTTCCCTTATATACTAAGGACTTGAATTCTTCATCGAATCGTTGGTCCTGTCTGATGAAGTTTTGTTTATCAACAGATGCAAAGGACTTCAGGTCAGTAGAGGACTTTGCATTCGAAACGTCTAGGCATTTTACATCCTGAAAAGAAGATACTCTGGCAGGAATTTTTTCACTTCCTCTGCCTTTAAAGGCCTCCTCACCGACCGCGTCCATCCGCACCTCTTGATCTGGACACCTTATGCTTGAACATGATTTCCGTGCGGTATTTACAGTGTCCACATACAATGTTTTCTCCACCACAGGGCTTGATGAGCCTGAAAATTTCTTTGCTTTTTGCACGAGCGGCGATGCTCTTTCGAATTTACTCCCACCTACAGCAAGTAGATTTTTGCTAATTCTGACAGTATCAAGCTTAGGCAGTCCAAGATGACCTATTTCTCCAGAATGTGATATCGGTCCTACATTTCTCGGGTAAGATAAGCCATCGTTCCCTGTACGCCTGAATGGGGATAACCTACCTTTGGTTTGCAGCTCACCAGATAAATTTTTGCTGGTTCTCATTGCATCAAGATTAGGGAGGCCAAGATGACCTATTTCTCCAGAACGCGATACAGGTCCTACACTTCTTGGATAAGATAACCCATCATTCCCCGTACGCCTGAATGGGGACAACCTACCTTTGTTTTGTAACTCACCCGAATAATTAAACCGATTGGACCGAGCAAGTGGAGAAGTGGACCTATTAAGTGGCTTATTCTCCATTCCCCTCAACTTGGGAGTTGCAGCTTCGAAACCACTCTGCACATTAGTAAAAATTCCACAAAACCGTAAGTATTGCAGGTATTGTTTAAAACAACACAGGTATAGCGGGAAAACAATAGTATATACAAGTACCCTTTCTTTTGGCTGACTCTGCGATCTCTTATTAGTGTCCCTGCCAGGGGTTCTAGCTCGAGGAACACAAGGACTAGAACTTCGTGTCTTACTTTTCATGTCATGGACAGAATTGAGAAGGTCCAAGGGGCTTTTTAAGCATAATCGTGGAAGTAGTCCACATCCCTTTGTTGATAAACTTCTGAAATGATCATCATCACCGTCATCGTCGTCGTCGTCATCTTCGTCTTCACTTTCCTCGTCAAATTTATCTTGCTGTGTGTAATGCTTTATGATTTCAGGGCTATATTTCTTGAGTGCAGGTTTACCATCTTTAATTAGGACCTTGTCATTGGCTTTCTTCGGTTGCTCAACTACCACCAATTGCTTCTTCGGTGTATACTGAGGTGGCTCCACGGCCATTGCTCTAGCTGCAGGTAAGAAGCGTTTCATCATGAGATCTCGAGTCTGCGGATCCACTGAGAAGGTTCCAGACGGTTTTACAGTTGGACCTTCCGATCCACTAATGCCACTAACACTGTAATTAAAAGAGAATGATAATGATTCTGTGGGGGACAGTGCTTCGACTGCATCCGAGTACACATCACCATTGTCCTCATCTTGGTCACCTTGCAAACAAGTTCCTCCTTCCTCATTGTCTTCGCCTCTGAAATTTTTCAACCCGATCGAAAGTTGAGTCGAACAAGCTGGGTGGATTCTAGCCCTATCATCAGATTCCCTTTTTAAGCCTTTCTTTGTAATGTCCAAAACCATAGCTAGGGCCATCCTTGGGGTAGAAGCAGTTTCTTCAGGAGTATCAACCTCGGATTCACTGCCATCTTTGGCTCTTCCAGGGATTTGTTCCCACATAAAAGGGACTGCAACAGGCTCGGTCACTTGCTCTAACTTATAATCCACACTGCTAGGAGGAACAGTTTGCCGTTTATTTGGCAACAAATCCACACTTCTCCTCTTCTTATCGGAATTTGAAGATGCTGTTGCTAGGTTTCGCCTCACGGACATAAGTGGAGTGTTCAAATTCAATTTCCTTTCTTCCATTTCCGTTTGTTATTGATTTGCGTAAACCGACTTCCCCTGCAATTAGAATTTACACTATTGATTACTGCACCACAGCGCTCGCTTCCTTATTGTGACTCTCACGCACTTCTGGGCATTCAACAGGGGTAAAGAATGACAATCAGCAGCCAATTAAAACACAAAAATTGTCCATCTGAACTGAATTTGCCAGACAAAATAGGATTAAGAGGCAAATGCTTCAAACATGAGAACAAAAGTAAAATTGAAGACAGATTAAAGAAAATGCTCAAGTAGCTAATCAAATAAATAAAGCCATTCAGATGAATTAACCTAAAAAGATTCATTATCTATCCGATCAATACTGCTGAAATCCTCATTGCATAAATTAAGCCGAAGTGCAGGATTCAAGCTCCCTTTAGTTTGTAACTAATCCAATTTTAACTGTCCATTCCAAAACCTATAACAACTAAACCAATATAACTAAGATCTTAACTTGCTTATAATTATATAATTCAGTTAACACACGAATTTTCAACTACAAAATTTATTCTTTTTCCCAAAAAAAAAAAATGAAAAAAGTAAAAAAGAGGGAAGATGATCAAAGCATATGTTTTCCTAATGCAGCAATACATCTTATAGGTAGAGCATGCACTTACCAGTAAATGGCTGTTCTCTTCTGTAGTCTGTACAAGTGAAATCACATAAAAATCTAGGGAAATCAACTGAGAACTTGATATCTGCATGAAAAGTGTCCAAATTAAACACATCCCAGAACACAAAAGATGTTAATTCTAACGGTTAACATGTTAAAAGAAACTATGAAACATAAAGAGAAAGAAGAAGATGGATTACCAAGTTCTCATAAAGAAGACAGTGTACACAGTGTTGTTGTGGTGGAGTTAACTACTTTACTTTGGAGCGGTGTTCCTGGAATGATGGCGTGAATTGTGGGGAATAGAGTGAGACCAAAGAAAAGAAAAAGGGCAAAAGCTAATGAGAATGGAAGAGAGAGAAAGTATGTAGTGTTGTTGTGCTCGGAGATTTTCAGACTTTTCATTAAGTATGTGGGAGTGTGTTGTCCTCTGGTCTGATTTGATGACGAATGTGTCGCTGTTGGATTTCGATACAACTTTAGCGACGACCGACGAAGACAGTAACAACATGTGCGTGACCCATGAAGATAAGTCGATCACATGCACATGGATATTCTTATTGCGTTTTGATTGAATCTAAGAAAATGACAATTCCTAATACACCCCCTAATTTATTGGTGGAATCCAAATACATACGTTACCATAATTTTTAAAAATATATAAATAACTTCTCCTAAAAAGTAATAAAGTTTCGAGAAATAGTTAGAGACCCATAGGCCATATGTATATTTTCAAGAGTTTTAAAAAGGTAAAACATACTTTAAAAAATTATGTACATCCAATTAATAATTTAGAAGATACAATTGCAATTTGGCCTTTAAATAATACCTTCTTATATTTTGATGTGTAAATTTTTATCTTAAAAAGATACGTAAAGGGTTCAGGTTTATGATATAACCTGAAAGTCCAGTTAAACCGAATTGTATATGGAATATTTTAATTCAAATCATTTGTAAAATCAAGCTACTTTTAACAATATAAGATTTCGAACCAAGCTACCTTTGATTTAGCTTAATTTAGTTTAAATTGCTTTTAAAAGTATCTAATCATGCTGTTGATCATATTTCACTATATAGTGTATACAGTATAGATCGATTATCATATTAGTGAATTAATGTAGAAACACATATAAAAAAAATAATTAAGATTATAATTCTCCTCAAACCACTTATTTCAGTTGACTCAAGAATGAAATACAAAATTACTTTGTTTGTTAAGACATGAAAGACAATAGATAAGAGTATAGCATATCAGGTTTTTTAATGCAAAGGAGCAATGAAGGTGTGAACTAAAATTGAGAGACGAGCAATCAATTGTACATTTACAGAACATTATGATAGGTCAGACTGGGGATTAGGAAGAGAATAGGAGAAGGGAAACAAACTATGTGAGTATGTGGAATTGAAATTGAAATTGAAATTAAAGACGAGAGTGAACTTATTGAAGGCATTAACTAGGCTACACATATGAGAGTGAAAGTACAGGTGTAGAGGAGTAGGGATGATATCTTAGATTAAAGTTAGGTTTCTGATAACTCTGATTTTAAACATATTTCATATGGTGATTTTATAGTATTTTTCTCACATTTTTTTGGTTTTCTTTAAAGAAATTGATACTTAATTGAGTAAAATTTTGATTTCGAGGTTTGAACGCGTTCTAGGATCGAAAACGAAGAAAAAGAATCAAATTTCACTGAAATCGAAGTTCAAATGAAGAAGTTATGAAATTTTAAAATTGTATAGAAAATTTTACCTTAGTGTAGAAAGTTACATGACCTGGGGACACGGCCATGTCGTAAGGCGTGTCTGGTGACGAAAACAAAATCTTTATAATATACATATAAAAGAATATCTTAGGGTTTCAAAAGACATGAGAGACATTACAGTAACAGAGAGATATAAGAGAAGAGAAAGAGACTTAAGGAACAACATCGAAAAAGAGACTTAAGGAACAACATCGAAAAAGAGACTTAAGGAACAACATCAAGAAAGAGGCGGAATAACATCAAGAAAGAGGCGGAATAACATCAAGAAAGAGGCAAAACAACATCAACTTCAGAACAACATCAACTTCAAGATTAGAGAGATTGTTCATCAATAAAAGGGGTTTCCATGTTTTATTTTATATTATTGATGAAACTCGTTTTTAGATTCATTATGATAGCTTAGAATTCGAGTATTTAGGATTATGAAACTTAGGGTTTCATGTAATTCTTGAATTGATTTAGAATTCTCAATAAAGTTTCTATCTTTACTTGATTCAATTATGTCGTTAATTATTGATTGATATTTCTAGAATATCAATATATGATATTATGCATGTTGATTGAGAAATTGCATGTGTAATTAGATCTTTACATAATTGGAGAGAATTACATGTATACTTAGAGATAAGATACATGTTTCTTCCGGAAAGTTAATTAATTGTGTGGGAATTTATTATACATTAATGCAATTCTAAATTATATTACTAAGTGAAGAGATTCCGGTAAATAATTTAGGATTAGGGTTAATATGCTTGAGAAAGGTATTAACTTTAGTTGTGAATCCCTCCGGTCAAGAAATATAGAAACCGAATTGAATATATTTTAAGTAATCGCATGATTAACTCTAGGGGAAATAATTCCTAAATACGTTATTACTTTCTTGAAGTTGTTCTTGATTTTATCGTTTTTTCAATTGCTTAATTAAATTTTTTAATTAAAGTAGTTTGTTAATTTTAGTATTTTTAATTAATTCAAACTTTCATAATTTTTCGATTAGATAATAAAACTAAGGTTAATATTAATATTCGAAGTCTTTAAGGGATCAACTCGGACTCACATCCGTTATATTAAAATTTATAGGTGCACTTGCCTGATATCAGTTTCCTTGGTCTTTTTCACTATATAGTGTTGCTTCTTTTTGTTTTTAAAGTAAGAAGCGATTTGATTCTAGTTAAATGATTTTTAATATGCTTTCCAAATAATAATTCCTATCGAATGACAAGAGAGTTAATAATTATCAATTTGTTTGATTGTATTTAAAATGGCATATTAGTAATAGTATATAAATATACCTATAAAAGTATAAATATGCCTTGACCTTAGTCCATGCTTTAGTTGTTGGGATAGGTTTTATGAATTGATATGAAACAATACGAAAATACATTATCAACATATTTAATTAACATTATAATGATGGAATAGAATAGTAATCATCCCCCATAGATGCATTTATGTATTTTGTTGGTACAATAGCTATTCCCACAAGAAAAAAAAAAATTTACTATTCCTTTATAGGACTAAAGGAATTGCTCTTCATTAACTTTTTCCAATATATTTTTATAACTACTAATGAGATCTCAAATGAATTATAAAAAATAATTATTACTTTTTTATTCTGCTCTTAAAAATTACAATTCTATTTTTACTGTAGCTTTTCAATAAAGAAAACATAATATAATAAATTTATAAAAAAATAATTATTTTATTTCATCCCTATAAAATTTATACATAATTTGGAAAAGATATTATTGAAGATGGATGTATTGAAACCTTTATTTGGGCAACCTTGAAACCTTCGAATCTTCCATATGTTGGAGAATCGACTGATGTATAAATTGTGAAATCGTGTTCAAAGCAAAATCCAACGAATCTTTACGCAATGGAGATATGAAAAAGATATTAAAAATATTTTAACATCTTGAATAGTCTAAAAGTCAGCTAAAGTGGCTTATGGTATGCTAATGATCTTGACGATCATGGCACGACATGTGCCCTGTCAACGTCGATCAGTAATTATGAAGTGTTACACTTCAAAGTTCAAACTAAAAGTCGAATCATATTAATAGTATATGGAAAATGTGTTATTGGCCTAATACAATACATACGCACTTTTTTTCTACTATCTTATATTTATTTTTCCCGGATCGATTTCACCCATTATTTTATTTTTAATTTATATTTCTCGTTTTAAATTATTAAACTAATTCTAAATTTAATTGTTCAAGTTTTAAAAAATATAATAAATATTGAAATAGAGAGTTAGAATCGATTTGATCAAAATTAAAAATGAGATCATAAAAAATTCTCATATAAAAAATATTTTATCTTAATTTTTCTTTTTATTTTTTATTTTTTTTTTTGCAAAAACTTCTTTTGTCTTCAATATTGGGTTAATGACACACATTCATTTTACATAACCATTGTTTAGGTTCCAGAATTTACATAACTATGTCTTTTCTTGTTTTACTAGTTAGGTATTAAAATAAGTAGAATTAGAAAAAAAAAAAGAAGCCCTAAAGCTCTATCTCACTTTTATTTCTTTTTAACTCTAACGGTTTGGGGGGCTTTCATTGTATTTTTTTTCTATCATATAAGAAATTTACATTAACATTTTTCTAGTGAAATGATTTAATTTAAACTAAAGTAATATTAATATTCAAAGTCAATTAAAACTCAACTAAAATTCAAGTAAGTTTGAGCTTGATTAGTTATAAATTAATTGAGTCAAATATCATGAAATTTAATTCAAATTCAACCGAATCGTTATCCAATCAAATTCGAATAAAATTAAATCGTATTTAAATAGTTTGCGATTAACTTTAACTCATTTATATTTATACGTAAAGTATGATATATCAAAACGTAGGCATACGAAATGGGAAAGATTAAAACACATATTTTCAATGTGTAATCACCAGCAATATCGAAAAGCATAATTTTTCAGTCAAAAGATACATGTAAATATAATATATCATGGGCTTCACTTCTTTATCGTGAATAATGAACTAGTTTCTGTCTACCATATTAAATAGGTATATGTCGCCGTCATGTTATATATTTTATTATAATTGAAAATGTCACGGGAATACAGTTGAGAAAGCAATGACGGTTGGGAGGGAAAAGCCAACGGTCCCCATTTAGTGCCCTTTTAAAGTGGAATGGTTGTACCGACAAGTTTCCCTCCGTTTCCTTTAATTAAGGATGTTATTTATTCATACCTACAGGTTTTATCTATTCATGTTTGGTCAAATTATATGGTCCCATCTCTCTCTCTCTCTCATCATAATGTCTTCTCTTTCAAAGCAGGTAAACTTTCAATCAAATTTGAGGAAAAAGTGCATGCAAAATTAATAATTAGCCTCACCAATAATGCCTTTCAAATTCAACTACAAAATTTATTGCTGAACTCAAATTCCATATTTAGTTCGAATTACTAATATACCAAGATTAATATATCATAATCACATCAGCCTGATTTCCCAACGAAATTAATTAGGTTCATATATGTTTTTCTGAAATTATAATGTAATTAAAAGAAAGAAATAAAAAAGTTTAAACCACTAATATAAGCAATAAACACACCAATATTCATTGTTCAAGTGAAGAATGAAGGAAAGAAGTAATTAGGTGTGTGAAACCACGTATGATTATAAATCATAATATATAAATTAATAAAGCTGTTTAAATGAGTTAAGCTTAATAGATCAATTTTATAAAAACTCATTTTTATTTAACTCACAACTTAGAGTAGATCGATGTGCATGAGCTAGATATATAAATATAGGAATAGTAAAGGTAGATCAAAAGAAATCGAAATTGTACCCTAATTATATGGTGATATATAGGAAGTTCTAATATCACTATCGTCCGATGAAATTGGCATTGAAATTTGTAATATTATCATTGACCCATCGGTATATCGTGATACTTTGTTCTGCTAAAGATTGTTTTTTTTTTTCATAAAAATATGTTCTGTTAGAATAAAATTAATTACTACTATTGTCCGATGAAATCGGCGATAAAAATTGTACTATTATCATTGACCAATGATCATCCGTATGTGTAAGTTTTGTTTGGAATATTTTTAGACTCCAAATGGTACGATCCTAACTCTCACAGGCACATTTTCTCTTTTTCTTTCTTTTTTTTTTTAAAAAAAAAAAAAAACAAGATTTCACTTTCGCACAAGTTAGGTTGATGGGCCTTGAAACATTATACCATAAAAGAGAAGAGATTGGGTGGATAGTACATATTAGGTTGAATTATCCGTGATGGTATATGATTATTAATTGGATTCATATGCATAAGTTAATAGTTGTTAGTTGGTAGTTAATTAAAATTTCACTACTCATATTACTAAATGTTTAAATATAATTGATGGTTATATTTTGTGTGTATTCATACGTGACGTACAAAAAGAAAAAAAGAATCAGAAGGAAAAATAAACAAAATTTCTATAATAGTATTTTACTAAAATGACAGTTTAAAACTTTAAGATCCTTTTAGTACTTTAAAAGTTTAAAATATCTATAATTAATTTTCCTTCTTATTCTTTTCTTCTCCTTCTTTTCTTATCTACACAAAAATTTTCCACTCATCTTCTTTCCTTTCACTTTTTTCCTTCCTAGTTCTTTCCTTTTTACCAAACTTAATGTAAACAATTATGCTTTGTTTTGTAGCGTCTTTAATAACAGGGACTTTAGCAAAAGACCTAAAAATAAAAATTACGTTACAATACACCTACCTCCAAAGAAATGGAAAGTAAATCTACGTTAAGAAAACTGAAGAACTATGGTATAGCGTATTATAGGGATAATATCAAAATCACTACCTAAATTTCATGTAATTTTTCATTTTGTATCTAAAATTTAAAATTGTTAAACATTATATGCTTAATTAAACTTTTACTTATTAATGTTATATCTGAAAATTGAAGTTGTATTATTGTACCCAATTTAATTTTTTTTTCTTGTCAAATTTACTATCTCCACCATCTCTAAACTGAGATGTAACAAATTTTTATTGGTTAAGGAGTACTAGTGTAGATAAGATAGCAAATAAGAAAAAACTTGATTTGATATAGTATTCAACAACTCTAAACTTTAATTATAAAATTAAAAAACATTTAAAGCTCAAATAGTCATTTTTACATTTTTCTTCAATAGTATATTAGACTAAAAGAGCATACATGTCCATGCTATGGGTTTTACTCTAAGTCACAAGATAAATTTCAAATGAGATGGTTGAATATGACTTATGTGACTTTCGTGCGCCTCTTTTTTTCTCTTCAAAATTCATGCCATTTACAATATAATTATCTACCTATCTTGATTTTTTGCAATTCTCCCTTGTAATTTTTCTTCATTATCACTTGTCCCTAATGTAATAACACGATTATCTTTTAGATTCAAACTAGAGTGTGCATACTAGCAATGCAGCCACCTAAAATAAAATATACGAAACTATTACTTACTAAATATAAAATAAGAATATATAAAATAATTTTATAAGTTGATTATTAATAATATAATTGTAAATGTGTAATAAAAATTCCTTTTATTTTGTAGATTCGTGCAAGTTAAATATGGAAAGGTTACTCGTGTTGTTTGTTTCAAGATTCCAGTGGACTCTATCCCTTTCGTTTGTACTTCTATGTTTACTTGTGGAGCCTCCAGCACAGCTTCCATTACTACTTCCTGTTAGCTTTCACATCATCTACTTGGACCGCCTCATCTTGTTCCTAGGGCCTGCAAACTGAGTGTTCTAATTTTTTTTTTTTTCTCTATTACATTACAATTACAATTTAGAAAACGAGAATCCATTGAGATTTTAAAAATCATATCATTAAATTATAATATCTTAATATTTGATCTTTTCAACATTTTCCTCAACATTAATACTATAAGTATTAACATCAGCCCCCACAACATTCGTGCTGTTGCTTCTGATAATGGCTATCATGCTTTCGTTAGTCCGTGTTTTAATGAGGCTCGTTCGGAGGTTCTTTCCAACGGGGAAAACAACTACCTGACCGTATTAGAATGTCTTATGATACTGCCGACATGAATCATTCAACAATTGATTCTTGGAAGAAGTCTACGCCCAGCATTTACCTATCTTGGGAAGATTCTAGTGTACAAAACTTTATAGTACAAGTTAAAAGAAAATAGGTAAATTGAAAATAAGCTTCTAACAATAACTTCATATGCACTCGAGTCTTATTGAAATTGCACGCTTCAACCCCTACAGCATAGCCATTTTGACCTTGACAAAAATAACATATCATACATATATATATATATATATATGAATGCTCTCTTTTTTCCTAATTTTATGTAACTTTTATAATTTTAGTAAATATTTTTATCATTATTCTCAAAGGTACAAAGTGTATTTCTGAAGATTTAAAAACCTGTTATGACCATTATAATTTAGTATGGTATGAATGTTGTTCGTTGAATAGAATAGATCAAATTCAAATATCTCATTTTTTTTAATTTATCATATATAAAATAATTAAAAATAAAATAAAACTTTAAATATTCAAACTTCAAAATCATCAAACTAAACATATTTAAAACATAATTATAATCGAATCCTAATAAATTACATCAGAGAATAATCCCCTTCAACTTCAACCAATCTAAGCACAGAGGAGCGGACGTGGCGATTGTCGCATAGTAGACGTGCTAAATGCCAGAAAATCATTTAATAGTACTACAACGTACTTCAGGAGAGCAATCCGGCTATTTCTTTATCCAAAAATCTGGGAGGACCCAATCATGTTTCTTTTGTACAAATAATAGCTAGAACCACATTGGTCGATTGTGAATCCTAATTTATTAAGAATAAATCGGATTGATGATATAACATTATTATTTATTGGAACTGAAATATTGGCAAGATTTGGGTCGTAATTTATGTCGATTAAATAATTTGTTGGAATTCATTTAACTGCAACAATACAACAAGTTGAAGAAGATTTAAAAAAAAAAGAGGAGAAACGTGAAATCCCTTCTAATTTAGTAGTATGAATTTTGATTTATGTAATCATATGAGCCAAGGTTAATTCTATCTACTGTTGCAATCATAAAAGAATAAATAGAAAGAAATAAGTCTTGTTTTTGTTTGAAACAGAATATATGTTATGCCTCTACTGTATGAAACAAACGGTTGTTGAAGGATATCCGATACCTCTTCGGAACCAATTAAAAAACCTTTTTAAATTATTTTGTAATGCATTTGCATTTATATAACACGTTAATCATGTTTAGAAAATCAATAGTTTCTTTTTGTCCTTCAAACAGAACCAGTGTGAAACTTATCAAAATACATGAGGGTGTCCATCAAACCAGCTGTGTCTTACTGCAAAATGCATGTCGGTTAGAGATTCAATTCAACCCCTTCGATCACTTAAAGCACTTCGATTTCACATCACCAACAAATTGGATCATTTTGAATCCAACTAGACAACATTACTTAAGAAGAAAGCTTCTAACTTGTGTCAGATAGTCTCCCTTACACCATCTATTTAATTGGTCTTATATTCTAGTTTATTTATTATCTCGTCCCAAAAGAAATTATCAATCAGCGGCATACTCTCACTTACCTCGGTAGGAATATACAAGGTATGATTCTACACTCGCAAATCTTCTAAAAATTTTGTTCTACAAAGTGGCTTAACATTGGATATAATGATAATTCCTAAGAAATAATTTAGAGAAGTAATAGTAATTATTTTGTTTGCTTGTACTAAAACTTACAATGGTAATAGATTATAATTAAATTTAAAAATACCAGTATACTTTCATCTCACTTAAAAATTTGATTGTTAGAATAAAGGTCTGATAGATAGATATTAAAATATATTTAAATTAATTATGGAATAGCCATCTCCTTTGATCATATAAAGAAATTGCCCTTCCTTATTTCCTAGTGATATTAATTTTATGAAAGAGTATTATATAAACCAAATCTAGTAATAGTTTTTTTAGTAGATAAAATAAGTATCATATTCCACCTTTATATAAAGTTAACCAAGCGTATTGCTTAAGTACAAAGAGTTAAATTAACCTGAAAAAGATTACCCTCAAAAGGTATGAGCAAAAATCTAGTGAAATAACCATACTACAACAATCACATCCACATGCCACGCTATACACCTAATGTAAACAATGTGTAAGGGTTTGCTAGATCCATCATCTAATAACATGTGAGGGCCATTAGGATCCACCACATAAAACTCTAATCATCTCATACTAGTTCCATAACTCATATCGAACATTAGTAGTCTAGTCAATTACCTTTATCCACAATAATATTTCATACCACTAGAATGACTTGACACAACTTCTCTTTGAATTCTCCAATTGAATCAACCTCCATTCCACCATATTGACAACCTGCCTATCTACATATAATAGCCCTTGCACCCATAATAAAAGTTACTTCATTTCGAAATGTTTAACCTAGAAAGGTGATACAAATATTCAGTCTATAGCCACTACTTCTAGTATCCCGACATAGACTTAAGCACAAGTAATAAGCAATTATTTATTGAAGGACTAAGTATTTATTGAACTCAACTTGTCTAATCTTATAAGCACATGTAATAAATAATGTTATAATTACTCACCTTTATTTTTTCTTGAAGTGTTACTTGATCCTTTATATTTATAATATCTTTAAAAAAGATTTAAATAATTAAATGCTTTATTTTTTTAAGTATTCCTTTTTATTTATAAGTACATGCTAACCTTTTTTTTAGTTCTCTAATTCATTCTATATTATGAATTATCTTAATCGATTAATTGAAGTTATTTGAGGATAAAGGTTTTCAAGTAAATGCACTCTACTTAGAGGAATAAGAGATCAACCATGGTGTAATTGACCAATTGTACCAAGTTAGCCGATTAGAATCACTACTTGTTGGGTTTTCCATTAATTTCCATTCATCTTACTTTTTCTTAGGTTTTGATTTGAAGATTTATTCTATTACCCTAAGATCTTCATATTATCTATTTAATTTAATCAAGATTTAGTAACCTTTCTTGTGGATTCTTATATTTGAAATTATTCATCTGTCCTATATTAAAATATTTGTACTTCCTTTATTGCTTGTTCTATTCAGTATTGTTTATAAACTCTCATTATATAATCAATACTTCTAAAATCTTTTACAAGTTATAATTTATGTTGCAATACCACCTTGAACCCAATGAGTTTTCACATTAAACTTTCTAGATCCAAATCTATTTATATTTTATATTTTTATCTTGGATTACTAGGTTTCTTAATATTTTATATTTAGATTTTGTATTCCTAATCGTATCACAATTCTAAGGTTTTAGATATTAAATTTTCAGGTTATGATGACTTTCCTTGAAGTTTATAAGTAAATTTCTAAGGATTGTGATCATAGTTCTTATTTTCATTATAAATTCTAATTTCTAGATTTTATCAACTAATCGGTTAAAGTTTGTATCTTAACTTCTCTCCTATCTTGGTAAGAGGTGCTTACTAAAGTAATTTGTGAAAGGGGACTTAAGGAAATGGATCCTATAAAATAGTTTAGGTAAAATTATAAATTCAATGGTTAAAACTGTCTCGATTTTTAAATTATCAAATGATATTATCATGATGTCATTTTTTTCCTTATAATATCAGCTACGAATTACACATGTATGCATTTTAAGGAGACAATTTTACAAAAGCTTTAAGAAAATAATTTTAAAGGATCCAAATTCAGGACCTAAAGCCCTATTTATAGAATATAAGAAGGCTTTCAATTTGATTTCCTAATTAAATTTTATATTTTTTAGCCTACTTTCTACTTATAAAAATCTCTATTATTTCTTCTGGATGTTCTATTATTGTCATTTTTAAGTGAACACCAACGTTCCTATTTGTAGTCATTTATTATTTCTTATTCAATTTAATATATTTTATTAAATATTATGGCTATGGGTTTTTGCATTTATTAGATCTTATTATTACTAAATTTTAAGTGATTCAAATCTTACAAGTTCCAACATGGTCATTTTTTAAATGGATGAAAAGTAGGAATGCTGAAGGCAAAAAAAGAAGGAAGTAAGATTGCTAATGGATCAGGTTTGATAGATTTTGTGAAACCTGATGTTAACCCCTTATAGAAACCTATAAGGTTTTTATCTTATACTTAAAATCCATCTTATGAAGTATTTTTGAACTCACTAACTAATTTAAACATACCCCATAACAATAAACATGAGATTATACAATCACCTAACATTGTTACCAAATGTATATATAAAGCAAAAAGAAAAGAAATTTAAAAAAAATGTTTGCTAAATAACCCGAAACCTTCTCTTTATCTTCTTCCTCTTCACTTATTTTAAAAGCATAATTATAAAAACACTCTCTAACTAATAAGGTTTGGGTAGAATTTTAAATTCTTAATATATAATTTTATTTTATTTTATAATTTCAAGAAGTATAAATTTTTGTTTTTACAAGATTCAGATTTTTCATCAAGTTTTATATTAGTCTCACAACCCCATCTAGAACCCTATAGATTTTAAAATCTATCCCAAAATTCTATAGGAATTACCTACATGGTAATTTGTCGGGCCATTATGATTACAACCCTGTCGTCTCTGAGTTTTTCCTTACAAAATAATATACTATGAAGGGACATCGAGGGTTTTTCCGGCATGTTCATTCCAATGTTTATGTTAGTAGTGGGGCTTTAGAGAGTAGAATGTGATTTGGAATAATAAGCAAGCTTCGAGTGTAGAGTCTAGAGAGCTTTACTGTTGAGTAGTGATCCGGTATTTATAATAAAGTAGAGCTGGTAGTTAGAGGTCAATTACTGGGAGAGATCTTCTCCCTCAAGTATGGGGGAGTGGGGTCGTCATTATGTTCGACGTGTCCCACTTATTCTAGATGTAGCTATTTTACACTATTTGATTCTTATCTTGTGTATTTTAGCCATTGCAAAGCTTACTAGGCTTGGTCAATATAGACTTAGGGGGCTTAGGCTCACAAGGGTAAGCCTTAAGCCACGAGATGCGTCAGATCCAATCAAGCCTATGTCCAAAGTGCCCTGACCTACCCCACCCGCTGCCCCCTTCCCCCCCTCCACGCAATCTCATTATTGAGACAAAGGCAAGGAGAAGGGATATATGAGTTGTTTAGGTGTGACTAATCTGACTCAAAGGAGTCCGACTTGGTGTTATGGTGTCGATATGGTCAGTGTAGAGGTTCGGCCTAGAAGCTAGTCAAGGTAGAGATGTTCGAGGCTGTGGATACATAGGCTGAAAATGTCCAAGGTGGGATGGACCAAAGTGGTTAGTAGTTGTTTCAAAGTAAAGTGCTGAAGACCCGAGCAAGATTCACCCTTGGTTGGGATATCGGGGTAGGATACCTTTGCATATCACTAGGTAGATGTTTTAAGACTACGAATTGGTCTGTTCAAACAGTATTAGTCATGGGTTGTACGGACACAACTGTGCCATGTCTTTATCATGCTGACTAGGTGGAAGCCGGATGGGCCCTGAAGAAGTTTCTTGTCTAAGGAACTTTTTTGAAATGTGATATTTGCCTACTTGTATTTCGTGTATTAAATGCGATGTGACAAGTGTTATGTTGTAGCAAACTAGCAAACTAGAATACAATTACATGCGCTTTTCCTTTTAAAGGTAATTGTTCAATCAAAACTCTTTCTACGTTTCTACTATGTAGCATTCCAAGGAATTCGTGCTTATACAAATCCCTATAACCGCCTATACGACTTCTCAGATGATTTGTTTATAAATAGCAAGATCACAATGAGAGACCACTTTTTTGCAATCTCTTTGTTTTGCTATTATGAATTATGCGTTCACATGAAACTTTCTTCAAAAGTTTCTTAAGCTTTTCTTCCTTCTTCGCATATTACAACCATATCAACTAAAAAAGGTGAGACTGATTCATCTTTGTCACTACATGTCTGTGGCTCCAATTCTACAAGGAGTTACCCCTCCTCAAACATGGGAGGATAAGGTTTCATTGCTAGCATAACTTGACAAACCTATTAAGATGGTCGTAGAGGTACTGGACAGGGCAAAGATCATCAATGTAATCCTTGGGGATGTATATGCATACATTCTCTTGCCCCTTCCAAAGGATTTTTTTAATGCTCTTGAGATAGGCAAAGGGCATAGTGGCCAAGTGAACAAAAGTAAACAATCTGCCCTCAATTAGATTATAAGTAACTTAATTGTTGAGACGATCCCTAGGTGGCAGATAAGGTTGCTGAGTAGGGATAAACGAGTGGCCCTACTGTTAGGGAGGCGCTTTGTGGTGTTTGAAAAGTACTTAGAGTTTGGGTAACACCTCCTTTTGAGTTGCTTCGAAAAGGAATTCTTTAACTACTACTATTGCAATCTATCACAAGTCTTTCCAAATGGGGTGGAGGGTACTGAAGGCTTTCTAGGCACTTTATGAACACTTGGTGGTAAGGGTTACTCTTGAGCTCTTCAATCACTTCTATATGTGGAAGAGCATTGAGGGGTGGCCTTACCTCTAGCCGCAGCTATGCCAAGGAAAGAAACTATTCTGCAGCTTTAGTAGATTCAGTGAAGGGTTAATAAGACGAATATGTAATAGTTGAGTTACCTGAAGAGGCAGACTTTTAGAGGCGGTGGACCAAGATGTATAAACTAGGGGTGAGAAGGGGCTTGGTTTTAGTGACATTGAAGCCATCGAAGAGATCGTGGCCTTCATGACGCTGAGACATGGCCAAGAGATTAATGCTACGAAGATCGTAGAGAGGTATTTCTAGTATCAGATCTCCGAGCTCTTCCCTAATATAAAGAAAGCTATGATGAAGAAATGGGTCGAAGGTACAGGTTTGTTCTATACGCTTACTTGTTGTGCTAGTATTGAGGTGCTTCATTCAGTGCCTATAGGATGGGAGGACTACTTAGTCGTACCAGTCATAGCGAAGCTTTATAAATGGTAGTAGTAGTTTCTTTTGGTTTCTACTTCTTCTCATTCTCTAACTTTGAATTGAATTTCCTACAAGCAAAAATTTGGTCGCAAGGATGCTTCGTCCCTCTATGGACGAGTTGATGAGCCTCTATCAGGTAAGAGTTAGGGCAAACTAGCCAAAGACCAAAGCAATACGGCCAAAGATAAGGCTTAGGGAAACCGGTAGGGCACAACCGAAGTCTGTTCCTTAGGGGGTTCCCATCGACATTCGAGATGAGCCACTAGATGCTAAGCCTTTGGGTGTAGATTTGCCTGCCCTATCATGGGTGATGAAGGTGCCGATGCGGAGGGACCTAATGTTCAAATGCTTTCCCCTCTACGAGCAAGGGAAGAAGACGTAGTTGAAGGGGCCACCCTTCCTCAAGTGGCTAGCTAATAGAGGAAAGCTCCCGAGATGGCCTCTGAGCTAGGGCCTAGAGCCAAGAAGCATAAGCCTTTAGCGAGGGCACCTTTAAGCGGGGGCAAATGGAATGAGTAACCGACAACTTACCCTTATTAGAGTGTTGACAATATAGGGGACTAATTTTTTGACGTCTTAAACAATTTTAGGCTGATGGGGATAAGGTCAGACTCATTCCAAGAAGTATCGTACACCTCTCAGGATGAAGAATTCTTAAGGGGAGTCCCCTAGGTGGAAATGAAGAAGGCTAAGGGAAAGCTCCTGAGGCTGAAGTGGAAGGTCTGTGCCAACGATTTGATGCTACAGCACTGAACACTTAGTTACCAGGCTTCAATAGGGCCTTAAACCTCCGGCAACTAGGCTGTCCTTGAAGGGCTTTCCAAGGAAGGTGGGGATGACCCTATGGAGATGGTGGACCACCTAAGCACACTAATGTGGTAGGTAAGCCTTTGTTACTCCTGTATTGAAGCACTTTACTTAGTCATTACGTTAATGGTGGCCTTTATTTTTAATTTGTAGTATCACGACCAGGTGTTACTTCAATTGAATAAGCTTGATACTACCCTAAAAGAGGGAAAACGCTTTAGGGAAGCGTTACATTAAAATGATAAGTACCTACTAGAGGCAAAGACTTCTACTAACAGGTACTTGAAAAAATTCTCTAAGGCTAACAAGCGTTTGCATCGCTTTTATATGTAGGTTATGGGTCTTTAGGTGGGGTTCAAGGATGTGGAACGAGAAAGAGAGAATGCTAAGAAAGTGGCCAAAAAGGCTGACTACTTGAAGGCTTGGCTGAAGGACAAATAGAGGACAGAGGCTCGCTTCTCTTAGAGGCCAGATGAAGAAGGCAAAACTAGGGCTTAACTCAAAAAGGAGAATACCAAGCTGAAGGCATCGATGGCTAGGTTGTAAACCAAGCTGGCAATGAAAGCATCTGAGTGTGAAGGTATTAAAGCCACTTCACTAGAGCTAGCTGGTTTGAAGGTCGGGTTGGAGCAATAGGTCTAAGAGCTACGAGAGAAGGTTTCAGAGATGGCGGCGATCATCTCTAAAATGGAGAGTGGAGAGGTCATCAGCAATGCTACAGCTAAAAAGGCGGTTGCTAACTGTTGGAAGACTAGAAAATGGTTGGACAAGCTGGAAGACCAAAAAATGGTTGGACAAGTTGGAAGACCTAACTACAGACTTTACGCTCTATATGAAGAAGAAGGTTCTCTCTCATTATCCAGACTTTGATCTAAGCTTCCTTGACTTTCTAGATTCCCTAACCATCAATGAGAAAAGGAAAGCCCTAGTATGCAAAAATGAGGTTGCCCAAGCAGCCATTGAAGTTGTAGGCACTCCTTTTACTACTAAGGTTAGGTAAGGAGCTTCTATATCCACTTCTACCCCAGTAGCCCAACAAGAGGTCATCCCCAAAGCAGTTCCTCAAGACAATCCATCTTTGGATGATCCTCGTACTATTCCTTGTTCGCATCCTTCAGCCCTTACTCTAAGTCAAGGCTTGCCGCCTGAAGCACTGACGGATCAGTGCTTCGAATAGATCGAGGCCTTGGACTTTTCTGAGTTATCGGAGTTAATCGATCTAAGGACATAACGTGTTTATCTTTTTTTTTTTTCTTTTTGAAACATGTATTAGTAGGCCGAGATGCCAGCCTTCATTATGTAATCCAACAATTAATCAATGAATCAATTTTTTGAAACATCCTCTTTATACGCTTGCTTTTCTTTTCCTTCCGAGTATATTTGCATAAGAATTTCTCCACACAAGGGGAGTTTACCCTTGCTGACGTTAACTACAGGGGGGCTAAGTTAGTAACATTCTATCCTGCCAAGTAGAAGGGAGTTCTGACCTACCCAATAGGGGGAGTTCCTTTGTACAAAGGGTGTTCCCCCTTAGGGAGGTTACCCAAGAGAGGTTAGGTCAGTAGCAATCCGATGTACTCGATAAAGGAGAGTTCCTTTGTGTAAAGGGTATTTCCCTTAGGTTAGCTTACTTAAAGAGGTTAAGTTGGTGGCATTTTGACCTACCTTGTAAGGGGGAGTTCCTCTATATAAGGGATATTTCCCCTTACCGAGGTTACCCGAGAAGTCAGGTCAGTGGCATTCTGACCTACCCGATAGGGGGGAGTTCCTTTGTATAAAGAGTGTTTCCCTTTACTGGGGTTATTTGAACAGTCAAGTCTGTGGCTCTTCGACCTGCCTGATGAACGATTCATATACCTCTTTAAGGGTTAAGAAACAGAAAGAAGGGGAGCAAGAGAGAGAGAGGTAAACAATCAATTATAAAACTAGCGTTTTTATTTCATCATTCTGGAAAAAATGTACATAACATAACGTTAAACAAAATAAAATTGAAGATTATCGACATTCCATGTGCACGGAATGAGCTCGCCATCCAGTTTTTTTAATTTGTACGCTCCATTACCCAATTTTTCTTGAATTCTAACCAGGTCTTCCCAATTGGGGGCTAACTTGCGCTGTCCCTTCATGTAAACCTATAACCGCTAACTTTCGACACATTAGGTTGCTGACCTTGAACTCTTTATGTCTGACCTTCTAATCATAATACCAAGTAGCCCAATGTTGGTATGTGGTTATGCAAACAGCAACAAGGTCTTTGATTTCCTTAATGGTATCGACGCTAACTTGCAATAGTAACACGTTAAGGATGGCATCAAAACTTTGAGTCCAGATATTAGGAAGCTCAAGTTTAATGGGGAGGATTGCTTTCAACCCAAAAGCTAGGTAAAAGGGGGTCTCACCCATAAAAGTACGATGAGTGGTCCTATACCTCCATAAGATATTGGGTAGTTCGTCAGCCCAAGCGCTTCCTCAGGCTATTCAAGATGATTCGATTGGTTGCCTCTACCTGTTTATTTGATTGGGGGTAGGCAACCAAGGTAAAGTGTAGAGTGATGTGGTGCTTGGCACATAACTCCTTGAACTTAGGGTTATCAAACTAAGAGCATAGGGGACCTCAAACCGGGAGGGAATGTTGTTTCTAATGAAAGATTCAACACTTCTCTTCGTGATCTTGGCAACCGCTTCAACCTCCAGCCACTTCGTAAAGTAATTAATGGTAACAATTATGAATTGTTGTCCTCTATTATGAACTGTTGTCCTCTAGAAGCTTTCAGGTAGGCGCCAAGATTATCAATCCCCCATTGTGTGAACGGCTATGGGCTCATCAAGGGTTGGAGAGTGGTGCTAGGTGCATGACTGACTAAGGCGTGCTTTTAACACTACAGGTACTTTTGGGCTACAGCTTTTATGTCCTACCTCATGGTGGGCCAGTAATATCTAAGCCATAGCGCCTAGAGGTAGAAGTCTTAATACTGAATGTGATTGCTATACTCTTTGGCATGTAGCTCTTCTATGATACGTAGCCTTTCCCTTTCTTGGAGGCATCAAAGCAGGGGTAGGTTGACTCCCCTGCAATACAAGATGCTGTTAACCAACATATAGCTGGTGGCGTGATATCGGAGCTTCTTTGCCTCCCTCTTGTCTTCTAGGAGCATACCCTGCTCTAAAAAACTCTGGATAGAATCCATCCAACATAGCTTTAATTCTATTGTGGTTAGTTTTAAAACTTTCGCTAATATCGAAATTTTAGTTTTTTTTTTTCCAATAAGTACTCTATGAAGATTTTGCTATCCTTCACCTTGGGCTTCCGTATACCAGTAGAGGTGAGCTTAGATAGCTAATCTGTTGCTGAATTTTCTAGTCGGGGGATCTTCTTGATGTCCTACGAAGGGAATTCCACTAGGAGGCTCTTCACCTTTTTAAGGTACCTAGCCATAGTGTCGTCCCTGACCTTGTATTCTCTTTAGACTTACTGGACAATATGTATGGAGTCCAAGAAGATTTACAAATGCTCGGCATCGATCTCTTTGGCTAACTTAAGACTGGCGATAAGAACCTTGTATTTGGATTTGTTATTGTTGGAATCGAATCCGAACGTAAGGGCATAGTAGATTATGACCTTAAGCAGGCCGGTCAGAATAAGGTCAACGGCTCCACCCCATGAGGTAAATGATCCATCGATATAGAATGTTTGCATCGGTTTGTCATTGCCCACTAGTATTTCATCCTAATCTGTATATTTTACCACAAAGTCGACCAACACCTATGCCTTGTAGGCTATTCATAGCTTATACTGGATTTTAGATGCGCTCGATTCCATTGCATACTTCATCAACCATCCAGACGTATCAAGTTTCTACAGCATGGTGGTTAGCGATTGATTAGTATGTATGATTACCTCGTACGCCTGGAAGTAGGGCCTTAGCCATGGTGTTGTAATAACGACGACCAAGGTGAATTTTTCTGCCCAGGTATACCTGACCTCAGGCTCATGCAGTATATGGTTGACGTAATATACTGGCCTGTATTCTTCCTCTACGTTGACCAGCACAGAGGAGAGCACTCGGTTACTTACAACTAGTTACAAAAATAGGTCCTTCCCATAGACAGGCTTGGAGAAGACTGGTGGGTATGCAAGGAAGTCTTGGAGCTACTGAAAGGTAGTAGTGTACTCTGGTGTTCATCTAAAACCCTTTAAGTTTTTTAGGATTTTGAAAAACTCAACACATTTGTTAGTGCTTTTCAAGATAAATCTACTCAAGGTAGGCATCATGCTAATGAGCTTTAGTACATCTCGAACTGAGGTTAGAGGCCTCATTCCCTGATGCTAGTGATCTTTTCGGGGTTCGCCTCAATACCTCTCTATGTTACCAAAAGCAAATGAACTTACCAAATCAGATGCCGAAGATGCACTTTTGATGGTTATGCACCATATCGTACGTACGCATCAGATCAAAGGCTTCTTGGAGATCCTTGACATGATTGATCAACTTCTAGCTCCTAACGATTATGTTGTCAACGTATACCTCCATATTGCACCCGATCTAGGGCTTAAACATTTTTGTTACCATTCGTTGGTATGTAGCCTCAATGTTTTTCAGTCCAAATGGCATCACAATGTAGCAATATGTGTCATAATCGATGACAAATGAGGTATAGACTTTATCCTTTAGGCCCATTTTGATCTGGTTGTACCTCGAGAGGGCATCTATAAAACTTAGCAAGGCGTATCTCGATGTAGAATCGACAAGTTAATCAATCCTTGGGAAGAGGAAATAGTCTTTAAGGTAGGCTTTGTTGAGGTCAGTGAAATCGACGTACATTCATCGCTTCCCATTCTTCTTCTTTACCAGTACCATATTTGTCAGCCATGTCTGGTACTTTTCCTCCCTTACAAAACTGGCCTTAAGTAGATTCTACATTTCCTTCTTGATTGTAGCCTACCTTTTTGGAGTGAAATGCCTCTTCTTCTACTTGACAGAAAGCGCTGTGGTGTTGATATTGAGGCTATAGGTCACTAATTTAGGGGAAATTCTGGGCATATCTGATGCCAACTAAGTAAACCTATTCGAATTTGCCTGTAAGAGGGAGATGATTTCGTCATTCACTTTGACTAGAATCTCAAACCCAACTTTCGTGGTCTGTTCGGGTGAGGTTCTAATCTAGACGTCTTTTATTTTGTCTCCAGGCTCACCCCTCTCAACTAGCCTCTCTTACAGGCTTGTTTTTAGGGCAAAAATGCCATCTCCTTTAGTTTCCTTAACATATAGCTCTTGTGAGAGCTTTTGATTATATCTACATGCTCTTACCCTAATTGGGGTAAGAAATTAGCCTTCAAATTAAGGGAGGATGTGATCACCCCAAACGCATTCATACTTGATCTTCCCAAGAACACATTGTAAAGGGAAAAGCAAACCATCACAACGAACTCTACGGGTGGTTATGCCATGAGGTCGTCATCGCCGAGTTCCATGTCTAACGTACTTCCATTGAATCCGATCAGATTATGGTGATACGACTTCATTTTTACCAACAGCTTCTACCTCATCTTCTCGTACGTATGGAGGAAGAGTATGTCGATAGAACTATCAATGTCCCCTATAATCTTTAGGACCTCAAATTTTGAGATAATTGCCCTTATCACCAAGGCAGCTTGATGGGGTATATCAACCCCTTCTAAGTCTTCATCAGAGAAAGAGATGAAAGTATCCAACTTCTATCTCTTTCCTTTATGGCTAGCACCTCTAATAGGGTGTTAATCAAACTACTAGTGTTTGATTGGCTCCCAAGGTGCAACACCCCCCTCATGATTACGTTAACAACACCATTGAGGGTGTGATCATTACGGTAGTCATTATTCTGCTTAGCGTGGGCGTTCTCAGTCTGTTGCCTCTAAGGTACCCTATCTCCATCATCATCAGAATAGTCGTCATTCCTCCAATGGGCCACATATTCATTGAAGAAACTACGCTAAATGTCATATCGAAGGGCATTCCTTAATTGGAAGCACTCGTCGATAGTGTGGCCATAGTCGTCGTGGAACTAACAGTATTTGTTAAGGTTCTAATGGCTAGGGTTGTCTCGCATCTTAGGCAACCTCTGAAGTAAATTTCGATGCTTTACTTTGGAATAGACCTGAGTAATGGGTTTATTCAGGGGCATGTACTGGGTGTAGATAGAAGGAAGGAGTGTATCGTGTATCACGCCCCGAAGCGGCAGAGTCGTAACAGCCCCGCCGTGTAAACCACCCTAAGATAGAAGTTGGCCTTACAACCGCTATCTTAGACCTGATCTACACAAGGCGTCAACGACTAACCCGCTTAGAAGTAAACGGTTTGTAATTTAAATAAATTATTTATCTAAGAAAGTGAGGAAATATATATTCACTATAATTTAGTGATTACAATTATCGTTTGCAATGTTTCTCCGAAATATATTTCCTAGTTATTACATTATTAAAAAAAATGAGAAGTTCTAAAGTAAAAGCTTAAACCTTAAAAATATATGTTCGTTCTTCAATATTTTTCCTCACTCCCCAAGATCCAGCAGTTGCTAGCTTCAGAGTAGTTGTGGCCGCTTCTTAGCCAGCACTTGCACGATGTCTATAGGGATGTGAGCAACCACAGCTCAGTAAGTTAGGACGGAGGACTTAAAACTATATCATACACATAACAAGGTTTTCAATCATTTATTAGGTGGAATGCATGTGCAAACAAATGCCATCGCATGACATTGTCCGGCCTGTCGTGAGATTAGAGAAATTGTGCCCACTCTAATCTGGGTTGAGGAGTTGCCGTTAATGCAACAGCTCACGACCAAACCTAGGCTTTTGTAATGGAGACCTTGCTCCTCCCGTGACTACCTTCGAACCACTGTCTTCACCCTCGCCGTGACCTTCTCTCATGTCACTTAGTTCGATTGAGGATGAAGAAGGGACCATTTTGCAATCCTGCGCTATCCCTTCCGAAGGGGTCGGTATTTGGCCGGAGAGTCCTAAGTTCCCCTAACGGGTTGCCATGCATGTCCGATTATGATTATTGGTCGAATATTTAATTAAGTCCAGTTGAGGGTGATCAATCCTTTCATACAAATCATACAATATGTACCAGAGCAACAAATAGAATCATAGCATCACCCATAATCAAACACATGCACACATTCAACTATCTAACAAGCACAACCAAGCATAATCTTAAGCCTCTAAAATACAGCATCGTATTAATTCCAACTTACCTCGACTCTTCTCTCACTCACTCGAGGTTCTATTTGCTCAGGCCATCGCCAATCATCTCTATAACACGAACGTGGTTTCAGTATTTCATATAATATTATAAGTTTATCTTATCCTATAACGTTTATTGTTAGGTTTTTTTTAAGGTTTAATATGCCTAATTATCTAGGTATTAAGTCTTTTATAATTATTTTAGGTTTGGGGTTAAGTTCAGGTTCGGTTTTCGCATCAATTTCTAAATTAGGTTTTTTAGTTCGATTTCTAAGTAATGTTTTAGATTCCAATCCTAGAAATCTGTTTCAACCCATAATGTGAAATTAATCACATTACTTTCCGATCTCTTAAATACGATCACTACCCCCTAATCAGCATTTTATTCCATCCGGTACACTTAAATCCGTATTAGTGTACCGAATTTACTCATGTTGTGAGAAATTTTTACATTTTTCATATAATTACCTAAAATTGAATTTTGTTTCAGATTTGTTATGTTCGGATTTTCATTATTTTATTATCTAATTAAACCTAATTTTCCATATTTATTAAATTTTCAATTCTACATATTCCTAATTTTCTACATTTACCACATAACACCTTCATTACTTACACTTAACACTCCATAGATTAGGATTAGGTTTCCACATCAGAGATTAACATCCCTAAACATCTAATTACTATCTAAATCAGTAATTAACATCTTAATCACCTAATTAACCCCAAATCACTCAATTTTTCCATCATTTTAGGGCTAAAAATTAACTTAAAAATTTCAAAAATTAATTTAAAAAAAATGGCTTCATAGTACTATTCTATATCACATGAACATCCTATAGAAAAAAAAATTGAGCTCCAAACTACACCCCTAAGGTCATTTATTTCTAAACCGAAATGTGCTCAATTTTGCATAATTTCTTAAGGACCCTATATTACGAGACATGTTTTCATCAAAATCATATTTTTCCAACAAACTACATACAAAAATATCCCAGAATAACAAAATTCATAATTTTCTAATTGTATTTACTATTTTTACAAAATTATACAAGAATCGGGCTGGAAATCGGACTCACCGATTTGGGTGGCTCCAACCACCGCGGGCTACCGTGGCCTTATCGGCCAGCCTAGGCGCTACCACCACCGTGTGGTGGTAGTGGCAGTCTACTTCCAGCTGCTCGTCTGGTGTAGGTTCCCTTTGAAAGCCCTAACTGCACAGTTTTTCTTATTTTTTTTTTAACTCGAATTTTTCTCTCAATTTTTGCTTCTCCCTATTTTTTTTTCTGATTTTTAACTGTCCAAATGAGTTCTTGGATTTTTCCTGCTATTTATAGGCATTTGCTGTAATTAATATGCATTAATTTGACAAGACTTTATCCATTTCCCTTAATTTTTGGCTTTTAAGTTGTCAAATTTTTATTGGCTAATTTTTCTTTTGCAGCTTTGGACTTGCCATGACCTGATTTTGATTAATCTTATCCTCTTCTGATTTTTCCATAATTATTTTATAATTTTCTTTAATTATTTACTTAGTTTTTGGCCAATTTAGGTAATTTCGCGTATTTTTATCTACATATAAATACATGCAGGGTATATGTGAACATTCCTAATTATTATTATTTGGTCATTCTAAAATTTTTAGTATACATATAATCTATCTCTACTAATTTATTAGTTATTAGATTACATTTTTTGCCTTTTTGGTAATTAGCAATTATTATACTTAAAATTTGAAAATTTTATAGTCTCCTATTTTATTACTTATTTTCTTAAATTTAAGTTTACGGGATTATTTTTACTAATATTTCTCTCCATAGTTTATAATTTGGGATTTAATCGGATTCCTTAACCAATCGTCCAAAACTTATGTTCTAAGTTCAATCCTACGATCAATTGGCTTAGTTTTGGGGCTTACATCGTGCTTGGCTCGACGCCTCTTCTTGCCAGAGTTCTCCTCCCTTTGGTTTACTTGGAATTTTAGTATCGAAGAGATCCTTCACAGAAATTTTTTCTTTTTTTTTGTCTTACTTTCCACCTAACTTTTCTTGATCGTCGTTGCGCCTAACACGAATGTTGTTTTCCTAATCGATGTATTTCTGGGCTTTGCTCCAGAATTCAACTAAGGTCTTCGGCTTGCTCTTCATAAGTGATCGAAAGAAATCTCCCAAAGGTCGAATGCCGAGCTATGTGGTATGGACAGCGACTCCTTCGTTTAGCTGAAGGATCTTAACTATGGTATTGTTGAACTAAGCTATGTAGTCATATAAGGACTTGCCTTTACCTTACCTTAAGAGGTACAAAGATGATATGTCCTTAGATAGGAGCTTACTAGCCTTGAAGTAGAGACTGAATCTTTATGCCAGCTCATCAAAGGAGTTGATAGAATTGTCGGGGAGGTAGTTAAACCATGTTCGAGTTGCTTTCATCAAGGTGTTTAGGAAGGCCTTGCACATTATAACATCCCCATGACCATGGAGGTTGATGAGGGTGCGGAAGTGGAGAAGATGGTCATCTGGATCACCCATGCCATTATATTGGTTCAAGGATGTAAGTTTACTGTTAGGGGGCAACACTTCGTTCTGGACACCCCTAATGAAGGGAGTCTTATTATCGGTGACCAACTTGGCATCGCTAATAACTTTGCTCCCCCGTTGCTCGAAGAACCATGTTACCATGGCACGAAGCTCATTTAGGTTGGCATATTCTATCGGGTGAGCTTAGCGTATAGTTAAGTGAGCTTGTACTCCCTATGAGTCGACTTCTTACTCATTCCTAACTAAAGTTCGGTCACAGGTGGCCACAGACCTTACTGGCTGTTAATGCAATGGCGGATTAGGTTGTTGATCCCTACTATTTTCCTATTGCCCAGCACGAGCATCCAAAGCTTCGAGGGGGTGGGTTTGTTCATTGTACTATTTGCTTCTTCTAGGCAAGTGTAGAGTAGCCTGTTTTGTGTAACATATTTTTCAACCAAACATTTTATGTGCTCCCCTAGTACAGCCCTTGGGGGAGGGGGGTTGATTACTCTTAGGTTAGTTATTTATTAACTGTTGGTTCTCCTGCTCATTGAAGTCAGACATGATGTTAAGGTAATTGTTCGTAAGGTATGTGTTTAATGTGTTTGAGACTTTAGATGTAGGAATTTTAGTTTCCCATAGATAATGCCAAATGTCATCTTTGAGTTTTTGCCAGTTGGTATGAGGGCTCTGCTTGTAAAAGGCCTACAAAACAGTACACTGTGAGGGGATGCTAGGGGGTTGTTTGATGTAGCTACTCCAATACTTAAATTAACAGTGGGGTTTTAGAGGGTAGAAAGTGATTTAGAATAATAAGCAAACTTGGAGTGCAGAGTCTAAAGAGCTTTATCATTAGGTAATAACCTAATATTTATAGTAGAGTGGAGTCGACAGTTAGAGGTCAGTCGGTGAGAAAGATCTCTTACTGTAAATATGGGAGAATGGGATCGTTGTGTTTGATGTATCCTGCTTATTCTGAACGTGGTTGTTTCATATTATTTGATCCTTATCTTGTGCATTCTAGTCATTGCAAAACTTATTAGGCTTGGTCAATATAGGCTTAAGGCTTAGGCCTATAGAGGCAAACCTTGGGCCACGAGACGCGTCGGATTCAGTTGGGCTTGAGTGGCCCATGTCCAAAGTACTCTATCAACACAACACTATACTAATCATTGTAGTACATACCTATCATTTTATATAAATAACAAAAACATAAATCAAAAGCAAATATACAACTTAAATAATAATAACAATAGCCAAGGTCATTATAGCCTAATAATACCACCACTAATTTTTCATTGGATAAATTAAGATTTAAATCCCTCTTCTCTATAGTTGATAAAAAAACAAAATATAACAATAATAATAAAATACATGAACCATAAAAAAGCCGGTAACATAAAAGATAAAAGCAAATATAGTTTGAATTGAATTTAAAATCAAAACCTATTGGAACTTTTCTATAGTAGCTTAGTTTAGCTCCTCGAAGCAATTTGGTGTAAAGGAAGATTACAAACTAAAACATCAAATGAATTTCAAACTCCATTTGATTTAACTAAATTAGAGACCATTCTAAACACCCTAGGTTAGTATTATCAAAATTGAGTTGGTCAATATGATATAATCTTATTTGATTTAATTCGACTATAAAATAGGTTCGATTTATTTTTTATTCAATAATGATTGAACCGTGATTAAACCGATTCTATCTTTTCAACCTTTAATTTTTTTATGTATATGTATTAATCATTTATATTGAATTTTACGATATTGCTTTTGCCAAATTATGAGAATTGGCTCGCCTAAAAACTAGGCTTGACTTTATAAAATGTTTTAAGGTTATATAGATAAAAAGGATTCCTTGAATTTCGGTTAACGTGTTACCCCCTTGTTGAGATGCATAGGATAAGGCGAGCTTTGATTATTTTTATCCTAATTAACGAAGTCAAATCTTATTTGAAATTTTTGTTGGTCGGCCACGCTTATGCATGCCGTGAAATCACGTGGATGTAAAGAATAATCCAACGTCGATGTTGTCCCGCCTAATTCCCCAATCAAGGCATCTTATCTCGCAGATGAGAAATACTGGTGGGACAGGAGACTGATACATGATAAGATAGAAACCTGCCGATCGTACTTGCACATGGACTAGAAATTAAATAATAAATGGTACCGGATGCTCTAAATTCAACGTATAATTTATAAGTGACGCGTCAATATTTTAAAATTCTCTTACACCATGGAGCTTGACACATTTTTTTTTTTTAAGTTTTTAATAGTGTTTTGGCATACAAAATTAAAAAAAAAAAGGTTTTTAGTTGTGTGGGTCGTATAAGTGTGCAAAGTTATCGAAAGACTTTGGGATAAGTAGGAAGAATCTTAAAAAGAAAGTTTCTTATTATGATAATATGATTTTTAAGAATTTTAGATGGAGTTTTTAGCATTGTAAATGTTCCTAAAAACCTCTTTATTTTATCTATAAAATTTTTACAAAAGATTTTTTGATCTTTATATTATTATTTATAAGATCTACAGTACAAAAATCACATAAAACTAACTCTAAAGGAAAAGAAAAGGAAATTGTTGTTTGTTTGGGACTCTTGTCAAAAAATTCAAAAGATTTTCATTATTGGGTCCTTCATTCTTGGAATACGAGGAGGAGCCAGCTCAAAGTAATGGTTAAAATCCTGAGAAAGTCATATATATATATTTATAAGTTTATAATTTTTTAATATTATTTTTAATTAAAATAGATATAAAATTATTTAGATATAAAATTTTGATAAAATTATAAACTTTAATATACAATTTTATAAGTTTATAATTTTATTAATTTTCTTATTTTATATATTTAAATGAATAAGCTAATAAAATAAAATATCAAAAATTAAGAAAGAGAAATTTACGTTATCAAAATTTTAACATTTATCTGGGTCTACTGGTTTTCGTTTAGTTGACGGAGAGTAAGGTTAAATGGTTAATGGGACCCAAAAAAAAAATCCCACGCATACGATATAATATTTTACAAAATTTAGTTTATTTTATATTATACATGACTCTAAACCATATTTTACAATTCGTTTATATCCCCTTACATTAAATATTTCGAATGACCAAATAAATCTCTTTAAAAACTTTCGGTACATAAAGCGGTTCATGTAACGTTTTGTTTCCCTATTGTAATTTCTTAAGTTCTATCATTTTTAAGATTCCTTTTTTATACATATTATCTTCATCTGCGCCTACATTGAATTTCTACTTCTGAATCATCCTTTGTTATGAAAAGCTGATCCTTTTTTTTTTTTTTGGAATAAACTATTCACCAAGATGTATAAATTTTAAAGGTTATTGGGCAAGAATAGTTTAGATTCATTATAAATAAAATTACATATATGAGCCTAAATAAAGTTAAGGTTGTATAAAATGGATACTTTCCACTATAGTTAGATTTTTTTTTCTTTTCAAGAACTATTAAATCTACTCAATTCAAAGCAATTCGATTCAATCAAGAGTCTAAATCACTTTAAAAGATACTTAAGATAATTTGAATCATAAATGAAAATATTTTATTATTAAAAAATAATAAAAAATAGACCATCTTTTAAGGGGTTTATTCGTTAAGTGTTATACTCATTTTGCAAACCATGGTACTAGGTATTTTACCAATCTAATCCCTCAAAACTCCACATTTTAAGGTAATCTTAAAAATCTATAAAATCAAGATACTGTTGACGTAATCTTGTAAATTGTGAAGACGGCGGACGTGCATAACATGAACAATGGAATGGGGCCCGTGATATACATACTAATTGTAAAACCCCACAAAATAATTAAAAGAAAAAGATTACAAAGTTTTCAAGTATTTAAACGAGGGACAGTTTTGAAACGGCAAAATGTATATAAGACAAAGAAAACTCTAGGTTTCGTGGTAGAAGTGGGATGGGAATCTTGTTGGTATTTGTTAATGAATTGACAAGGTAAATTTTAATCCCAAGTCACTGATGTTGTTAATATTTGATTTTGTTATTTTGGGAAAATATCCCTAAATGTTTTCCCATTGTTATGTGTAGATGTACCCGATAAAATCAATAAGGAGTAAATTTTAGATTTGGAAGTATGTTAAAGATTAGTCTTGTGAAGCGGTGTTAGATTGGATGATTGAATCGATATTAGATTGAATGTTAGAGACAGAGTTGAGTTGTTAGTTTGAGGTAATTAAAAATAAAACAAAATGAAGATGGAGAAATAGAAGTATACAAGATGTTGAGGTGTATACATCATGTACAAGGGAAAGGCACGACATGTCTAAGAAATTGGACACATAGATTGTGTTGTTTTGAAGAACACTATGTTTGTTTATTGCATGCTATATATCTTGGCTTGCATGTATTCTTTAATTCTATTTTAATTCATTAAATAAATCCTTTCTATTTCTTTTCTTAAATACTCTTAACCTAATAAATAAATAAATTTAAATTTATTTTGATAATTTAGTACATAAAAAGATAGTTAGGAACCTCTTAAATAGACCATAGTCTATAACATTAGGGTAAAGAAGGATTGTTGAGAATAGGATAATAGAATTTTTATATGAGAAAAGTTTGCTAAAAATAACTCGTTTTTTATGATTCTCCAAGAAAGGGAATAGATCTAGTATATTTACTTTTTGTTTGTGTTGCTAAGTTAGTTACTTTAACTAGTCTAATTAACTATAAGATATTAATTAATCATGTGTTGCTTGTTTTTGGTTAGCCCAAGAGATTAGGAGAACTGATGATTTTGGAGTGGCCTCTGGATAATTCTTACATGGCTTTGTCCAGAATAGAGTCTCCCTTAGAATGAGTAGATTTATGGCAATTCTTAGTTTTTAGGATATTGAGGATAACTTAATATCGATACCATATCGTATTTTATCTAAACGTATGCCAAATTTGTATGTACCTAGATATTATTTATTTAACGAAAAACAAAGATAATAAATTGGTGCATTATGCATTTATTGTTCTTTGAAATGCATGTGCATTGGTGAATGCTTACTCATGCCCATATGTTTATGGATTCTGTATTAGATTTTGGCTTACCTCATTTTAAATTTTTTAACCATCAGTATTTGAATAGAATTTATAAAGTTGATGGTTATAAATTCGATTGTCAAGTTACTACGTTGGAGAGTGATAACTAGAATTTTAATTATAAGGATGATAATTGAGTGAGGATAGTTAAAGTTTTATTGTGTAATTCATAAATTTCTATTTACAATTTTATAATTTTTATTTAGTGGTTATCTTAATTCTTTTGAAAATTAAATTATATTAAAATTAATTGGAGACTATGATAGGCACCTTAAAGATTTTAATAAAAATTTATATTTAACGTATCAGTAGACATTAGGAATACGCGATGGATTGTAGTATTCTAAATTCTAAGAGAGTACAATAATGTCATTTACAACTTCATATATAATCTAGAATTAGCTACTTACAAATATCTCCAAAAAAATTACTGGTAAGTAAAAATTTAATATAAAAGTAAGAAATGAAATATCCCAATAAATTAAATGAAAATCGAGGGTAGTGTTATCGATTTGTCCTCTTTTCTCTATAAAAGAACCTAAAATCCTTCAGTTTTTTTCTACAAAATACTGACGTACGATTATCATAAAAAGGAACTTAAGTGCTCCACCCCTCTCTCTTCGTCCTGGGCTCCGAAGGTCTCTTTCTCTACAGTGACTATGAAATTAAATATTATTTTCGATCCTATCCTTGTGCTATCTAGATAGGATTTATCAATTTCAATTGCAACCAGATACTTTATTAGAATTTACAAATTGGGATGTTTAATATTCATTGTGCAGTTCAAATGTCGGATGATATAGTCCTTGGCTCAGATAAACACCAAATCATAAATGGTGGTGTTGACATGATTAATGTGTGTAGTTTAATAATATTAAGAAATCAGTATTATCGGATTTATATTGATCCATCCAATTCAATCCAATCTAGTTTGACTTGATTCTTCAATAAAATCTATTTAAATAATTTTTTTAATAGTGTCTCCGATTCGATGCAGTTGACTTTAGTGGTTCATTGTTATTCCTATAAGAATTCACTTAATTTTTTTTTAAATTAAAATATATTATTTTATCTTATATTTTCTAGAAAATACATCAATTGCTTAAAAAATAAATACAAATAAAATAAATAAATTATAAAAAGTTCTTCATTTTTAATTTTTAAATATATATATAATTTTTATTACTTTATAAATAAATATAAATTATATTATAATATTTTTATTAATCCTAATTCAGTTCTGATTGATCTTCTTGACTCATAACCTCTTTTCATTCCCAAATTAATCTTCTGATCGGGGTTTGAAAATATTGAGAAAAACATAACAATCTTAAATTTTGAAGAGAATGTGGACTTGCATAACATGCATAATGGAGCCCATAATACGTCTCGCTGGGCCTACAGATTGGTTCATTGTTATTCCTATAAGAATTCACTTAATTTTTTTTTAAATTAAAATATATTATTTTATCTTATATTTTCTAGAAAATACATCAATTGCTTAAAAAAATAAATACAAAAAAAATAAATAAATTATAAAAAGCTCTTCATTTTTAATTTTTAAATATATATATAATTTTTATTACTTTATAAATAAATATAAATTATATTATAATATTTTTATTAATCCTAATTCAGTTCTGATTGATCTTCTTGACTCATAACCTCTTTTCATTCCCAAATTAATCTTCTGATCGGGGTTTGAAAATATTGAGAAAAACATAACAGTCTTAAATTTTGAAGAGAATGTGGACTTGCATAACATGCATAATGGAGCCCATAATACGTCTCGCTGGGCCTACAGATTGGTCCATATCTCAGATCATGACCTTTTTACCGTAGATAAAGCAACTGATGGATTAGGTTCCTCTAATATAAAGGAAAGAAACCACTAAGATTAAGAAAAATAAAAACATTGAGTTTAATCATTAGGGAGACATTTAGTAGTTAGTTTTCTCTTCTCTTTTTGTCGATTTGGCCAGCCGAAAAAAGATACTTAGGATTTTTATAATGAGTTAAAACATTAGCATAGCGACAAATCAGATGAGATCCCTAAGTTTAGTTATTCCAATATATTTATGTCATGTTTTTTGTTGTTCATTAGTGGGGTGCTTTATATGATACAATAACTCAAAAACTGAACATATTCAGTTAATCACCTTAATTTACAATATATCATATCCATTAACAGTAGAAATAAAACTATTAATAATAAAAAAATTCTGTTAATAGTTTTTCACAAATAATATTAATAGTTTTTACGAGTATAAATGAGTCAAACAATTCACGAGCTAATCAAGTTCAGCTTGATATTTACTTAAATTTCATTTGAGAAAAATCGAATCGAATTGAGCTGGGGTTTTGTAATACTTAACTTGATTAGCTTGCGAGCCTAATTGAACTTGAGTTAAATATAAATGTTAATCAAGTTCAAGTCAATTTTAAATACTAATATTATTATAATTATAAAAAAAAGTATTTTTAAGTAAATCGAGCTTAAACGAGATTAATTAAGTCAAGCTTGAGCTTGCTTAATGCTATTTTAAGCCAAGTTCGAGTTTAAAATTCTAAACTCAATTAAGTTAGAGCCAAGCTTGAGCTCCAAAATTTTGAGTTAAGCTTAAGTGCATGCTCAGCACTATATCATCTCGACTCGATTTATTTACAGTTCTTAAAACTATTGAAAATTTCTTTTTTACTTTTAATAGGTTTTATTTTACTATAAATTGGACTAATTTACTAAATTAAGAGATGACAATACCATATGATCATTTTTAAGTGACCATACTGTAAAATTTCCTTATAAGAAGTAATGGAGGTAAAGATTTATACACTTAATGGAAAACGTTTCCTCACTTCTTTTAAACATTTAATTTTAGAATAGTAGAATGTTATTGAAGTAATCTCAAGAAGGTTGTTAAGGCAACGGTTGTGAAATGTATATTGTATTTAACTAAAAATAAATTGTCAGGATGTCATTTTTATTAATAAATTTTAAGAGCAAATGATAAACAGAAGTAATGATCGCCTTGAATGGTTGATAGTGGTGATTAATTAGAAATATATGACAATAGGGATATAATTTCTAAATTAATATGTGTTAGTTTTCAAATTTCGCTGATAGATATTGAGATAATTCGTTTCATTGTGTGACACCTATAAGACAAAGAACAAGGGGCTATGAGGGTAGCACCTAAGGATGTTTCAACGCAGTCACTCCGATACCTAAGTCAGTATAGTGTTTATGAATAAAAACCCTAAGTAGCTTAAGAGAGGACAAAGAGAGAGAGTCTCCATACTTAGAAGCCTAACGAATGAGATTAAGTTAAATATAAACTGAGTTATTAGAATTAGACTTTCATTGTGGGCTAACTGGTTTGGGCTTAGGAGGTTGAACCCCAACCCCACCCCCCCACCCCCCCACCCCCCCTCCCCCCTCCCCCCTCCCCCCTCCCCCTTCCCAACTCTCATTGTCAAGAAGTTTGGTAAGGAGAGTAAGCGCATAAAATGCTCCAAATCGAGGCAGGGCTTAAAGAGGTAATAGGCTTGAGGAGGACGAAGCAAGGCTTAAAAAGACTAAGGTAAGCTTGAAGAGGTCGAGGCAAGGCCTAAGGAAGCCAAGGTAAGGGATTTCTTTAGATGTACGAACTAGTGTCTTATCGATGAGATTACCCAGTAAGGTTGACTTGGTGGTGTTCCAATTGATAATGCTTAAAGAGGTAAGAGGGGAGTTTCTCAGATATATGAACCAATGTCCTATCGATGAGGCTACTCGGTGTGGTTAAGTTGGTGGCATTCCAACTAATGATGCCTAAAGAGGCGATAGGGGAGTTTTTCGAATGTATGGACTAACTAGTGTCTTATTGACGAGGTTGGCCAATGTAGTTAAGTTGGTGGGATTCCAACTGACGATGCCTGAAGAGGCAAGAGGAGACTTCCTTGGATGTATGGATTAGTGTCCTATTGATAAGGTTACCTAATGTAGTCAAGTTGGTGGGGTTCTAACCGATGATGCCTGAAGAGGTGAGAGGGGAGTTCTTTGAATGTATGGACTAGTGTCCTGTCAACGAGGTTACCCGATGTAGGTGGGGTTCCGATTGACGATGCCTAAAGAGGCAAGAGGAGAGTTTCTTAGATGTATGGCTGTTAACGAGGTTACTTGATGTAGTTGAGTCGGTCGGGTTCTAATTGATCAGAAGAAGAATTAGGCCCAAAATTAGGATACATTCTAAGAAAATAAAACTTCCATCGAAGAGAAGCAAATGAAAGGCTTTCATAAAAATTTTCGTAGAATCGAGAATAAGGTTTTCATTCTGTATATGACAGATCATGAATTAGTAACCGCATCCAATCTCTAAAAAAATTACAATTATTTCGAACTTTCTATTTTTGGAATGGAATATTTACGGAATCCCCATGAATAGGATCAAACCTTATTCCACAGTATTTCCATGAGATTCCTCTTTCTTATTCTTAAGCAAGACCTCGAGAGGGCTTAGTTGATCTATGATTTATGTTTCATCTTTTGTTTCTTTTCTGTTTTTTTCAAGAAATATATCGATCAATTCCGATTCTTTCTTTTTCTATTGATTCTTTTCTGATTGAAATATATGGATCCACGGATCTATGTATCTATATAGATCTTCTGCTCATGGATTAACGAAAATGCGCAAAAGCTTTATTTGCCTCTACCATTCTATGGGTCTCTTCCTTTTTGCGCATGGCATCGCTAGTCCCTTTGACAACATCCAGTAATTCGGAACTTAATTTGAAAGCCATATTTCGACCCGGACATTTTCGGGATGCCCTTAATAACCAACGAATGGTAAGTGCTTTTCCTTGTGTGGATCTTATTTCAATGGGAACTTGACGAGTCGATCTGCCCACACGTCTTGCTTTTACTGCTATATCAGGAGTTACTCCACATATTACTTGACATAAAATGGATAGTAGGTTTGTTTTTGTCTTTTGTTGAATCTTTTTCATAGCTTGATAGATAATTTGATAAGCCAATGATTTTTTTTCCATGTTTCAGAATACGGTTAACCAACATGTTAACTAATCGATTACAATAAATTGGATTGGATTTTGTAGTTTTTTCTTCTGTAATACCTCGATGTGACATGAGTGTGAAAGGGATTCAAGAATCAATTTTCTTTTTATAAGGGCTAAAATAATTTATTTTGGCTTTTTGACCCTATATTGTAGGGTGGATCTCAAAAGATATGAAAGAAAGATTTCCCTCCAAGCTGTACATACGAATTTCGTCGAATACGGCTTTCCATAGAATTCTATATGTATCCATGAGATCAAGTATGGAATTTTGTTTACTCACTTTAAATTGAGTATTTGTTTCCCCCCTTTCCTGCTAGGATTGGAAATCTTGCTTTTTACATATCCTTATGATTGAGTCCTTAGGTTTCCGAAATAGTGTAAAAATAAAAAGAAGTACTTCGAATCATTGCTATTTAACTCAGACCTGTTCTAAAAAAGTCGAGGTATTTCAAATTGTTTGTTGATAAGGACAAAGTGAGGGTAAACCTCTGAAATTATTTCCATATTGAACCTTGGACATATAGTAGTTCCGAATCAAATCTCTTTAGAAAGAAGATCTTTTGTCTCATGGTAGCCTGCTCTAGTCCCCTTACAAAACTTTCGTTATTGGGTTAGCCATACACTTCATATGTTTCTAGCAATTCACATGGTATCATCAAATGATACAAGTCTTGGATAAGAATCTACAACACACTAGAACGCCTTTGTTGACGATCCTTTACTCCGATAGCATCTAGGGTTCCTCGAACAATGTGATATCTCACATGAAGAGGCGAGAGGAGGGTTCCTTAGATGTATAAACTAGTGTTCTATCGACGAGGTTGCTCAACATAGTTAAGTTAGTGGGATTTGAACTAACAATGCTTGAAGAGGTAAATAGGGTAGGTAAGTCGTCCATACCGGACATGACCTAAGCTAAGTATAGTAGTAGAGTAAGTGGGTTCTCCTTCTAGTGCCTCTTGCCTCGTACTTTCATTGTTAAGGATTTGACAATGAGAGTTAGTGTACCAAGGGGCCTCTTAAGGCACGTTTTGTAACTATCCTAAGTCTTAGCTAGAGTATTATTGCACGTGGAGCACTGAAGTGGATAGCTCATGTTTATGAAAATATAAAGGAATGTAATAAAAAGGATTTATAACAATGCAACTAAGAAACTAAGAAAGAGGAAGGGAACTTAGCTTGGATATATGAGGCATGGAACATTAAGGTAGCTCACTCTCGAGAGTCAAGTGAGTTGGCTTGGCATGACGTAGGTAAGCAGCCCAAATTCTTGTAAAGCTTATCTCGAAGAGTTCAACCGTGAGCTACTCGAGGAATCATGTTGTAAAGATTGTCGTCCATCAAGCATTATGGAACTCTATACTAAAGCATCTAACTTCTTGTTATTTTAATGGGAACTTGTAGGTATTAAGTATCTACTTAGAAAATGTTATCTTATGAACTTCCAATTCCTCATATTTGACTACTTATGTTCTAGCATTCACCGAAGGATGGTAAGATCATACTCACTGATCTTTAATCCTTCACTTTCAACACGTTCTTAGTAGAAACCAAATTCTTAAATTTCATGGAGATGATCAAATATAGCATTAAGATGTAACCAAACTATGAAATACCTTAGTGTATTTCGGATTTCTTCATGCGAAATGTTGTAACCATGGACACATGGCTATGAGATCCTTCTGTGAAATTCAACCCTAGATACGCAGCTGCGAGATTATCATTTGAAGCGCAACTGTGGACATTCGGGCCTTGGTGCACGTGGGCTGTGTCTGTTAGTTAAGATGCAGTACCGGCCAATTGCTATTCACCGAAATATCAGGGGCCTGCTGATGGTGCACGTGGAGGAGTACCGTTGCTATTCGTGGGGTAGAGGTCTTTCGAAATATCAGGGATGACCCAGATGATCGTCATCAAAAACGAAGTCCAATGTTCATTTCCATGACACTTGAGGTTGCTCGACGTGGAAGGATTCACCGAAATATCAGGGGCATGCAAGCTGAGGGTGCACGTGGGCTATTTATGAGGAGAGCAGTTGCTTTTCGTTTTGTGAAGCTCTTCCGAAATATCGGGGCCATGAATGATGACGGGGAAGCAGTTGTAGTCGCCGCTAGGAATCGGAGGGAAGACAGGTGGATATGCTGTCACTCCATTAATATTGGTGCAACCTTACCGTTGGTTCTCATGGTAATCATTATTATCCTCATACTAGCATTGACGATTTTTCGAAGCGAAGGACCCCAGGATCCAAATCATCTTCACCCGCCCATTTGCTCTGGTACAAGACGAAGTTGTGAGCTAAGGCGAGAACACGAAGATATGCTATATCGAGAAGGCTCGAAGATGATTTTGGCTGTTGCTTTTGTGCAGTGAAATATGTTCCTCTTTTTTTTTTTTTTTCTTTTTTTTTTTTGGCCAAACGCTTTATTGAGAATCAATCGTAATTGATTTCATGCCAAAACTTTCGACATGACTTTCCTAATCATCAAACAAGACAAAGCTGATATGGTCAATGCAAAAATAAAATTACCAAGCTTCAAAAAGGTATAATTCCCCAAATTCGAATCTCTAAGCCAATCATTGTGAAGATAGCCTTCAATTAGGAAATTGAAGAGGAAAATATGGGATTCGGGGTTGAGAGAAGATGGGTGCGAATAGGGCTCCTTTCAATGTGATATGGCTAGGAAAATCAATGAGAAGTCCGAATTCACAACTTTAGAAAATCATCAAGAAATCATGGTGGTAGCTCGTGTATTCCTATAAATAGTGCAAAATATTATTTTTGAATTTTATCAATAGAGATTAAGATAATTCATTTCGTTATATAACTAAATTTAAATTAAATTATTAGAGCTGAATCTTCTCCATAAGCCCATTGGTTTGAGCTTAGGAGACCTATATAAAAGAAACTTAACAAACATTATCTAAAAAAGATTTCTCATTAATATTTTTAATAATTATTAACCACCACTATGAGTAGTAGTCAACTATTGTCGTCCGTCTTCTTCCACCACTTAATTTTACTCAAGTTTTATTTGACAAATATGAAAGAAATTGGTTGTCACAAAGGTTCACACAAATATGGAAAAAGTTTTCCACAAAACAAGGGTTCCTAACTTTTCCTTTTTTTTTTGTTTTTTGTTTTTTGTTTTTTCCTTTTTCCATGTGTAGACAAATGACACAATAATCGTATAAGCATGAATGCAGAGTAGAAGCGCAGACTTTCAGTTAACCCAAAAACTTTATTTATTAATTAACCTTTCCTTTAACCACGTATTATATTAACTTAACTATTGAACAGCATATATTTGTTCACCACCTCGTAGTCAAGTCCATGCTTTTCACTATTCACAAATATTTAATTAAGACCTCGAGATAGCAAATAGCCACAACTTAATTAGGTCACATAACAATTAAAAACAATGTTAAATAGATATTATTACGTCTGAATAACATAATAAATATTTTGTAAATTCATTTAAATTATAGAATGGTCTACATAATTGGTCTATTTTAATATTAGAGAAACGTAGGCACATGATATACATGCTCAAAGCAACATACACATTTTGAGATATTTATTTCATAAGAAAATATAAACATAAAATAATGTATTATATGGTATGGAGTCGGTTAGCAAGTCTTGGCTCAATATGACAAACTCCTTGATCCTAGAATTGATTTCTGCTCTACGAGTATTTTAAAATTTTGGCAAATTTGTGTATGAACCTTTATTTTTTGCATTTTAATACTTCTTTCTTCAATTCAATTTGAATTTAGTGTTTCCGTTAACAAAAAATTAACGTTGTCACATTTTTTTTTATATTTTAGTGTTTATACTTTTAGTTTTCATTGTATTTTTGTACCTATCCTTTAATTTTGAAGTATTTTAGTATTTGATCATATATTAATTTATAAAAAAATAATTTCTAATTTTTAATTAATAAGTTACTTTGAAAGTTTTAATTTTTTTGTGTCGATAATTTCAACTATGCATAATTTTTGCTTGCAATGTTCTATTTTAGCAAACTTTATATTATTCGGAAGTTAATAAGCGTACTTTTATTTAAAAATAAGACCAAATGCACATTTTCTAAAACTGGCTGAACCAAGCAAGATTTCTTATTATTTGACCTTGAAAAATAAATTTCCTAACTCGTTAAGCAATACACATCCATATATTATAATATTTTGTTATATCTCCTGAACCTGCACTATTCTGATAATAATTTTTCAAATTTTCAATTCCATAACTTGTAAATAAACATTGTATTACTATAACCATATAATTATTGGAAAGTTTGTATTACGAATTATTTTTATTTTATGGCTAATGTATTTCAAACAATTTAAAAGCTGTTAATTTGACTTTAAAGTTATTGATTTAAAAATTGTCCTTTTTCTTTAACAAATTTGTACGCGCTCTTTATTTTTGTTGTATTTCTTAAAAATTAATATGCTTTTAATATTATAATCATTACAAAAATTTAAGAAGCATGTTTGCAACTTTTAAAGGTTATTTAAAATAAAAACAAATAATTTCATAAAAGTAAGATCAATTATAATGCATGAAAAATAACAAAATTTAGAAAACAGTTATGACCTATGTGGACTATTACAAAAATAAAAGAGAAATACAAAAAATAAAAGAATTGTGAAAATAAAAGATTATAAAAGAAAGCTTGAAGGAATTATGCAATTTTCCTTTAGTCATTTTATTTTTTCCTCATAATAATTCATTATTTCTAAAATATAAAAATTTAGAAAAGTATATCTAAAAAATGAATTTTTTTATCTGTATAACTTTAGATTAAAATGGTTTGAGGTAACTTATAATATAAGCTTTCCAATGATTATATAGTTACAATCATATAATATGAGCTTTCCTCAATCATACAACTTTTAATTTTTGCATTTGAATCGTAATTTTTGCAGAAGTTTATAAATAAGGACATTTTCTATTGGTTGTAAGTTTCTATCGATGTATGGCATGTAGCTTTATTTAATTGGTTAAAATAATTAATTAATTTAAATAATATAATAAAATATCTTATTTAATTAAATTATTTAAAAAAAAATGAAGACCAAAAGATTAAAATCTGTAAAATTAGTAAAAAAAAAAAGGCCATTTCAACCATCCCTACCTTAAGTGGCCAAAATGGACTCTTTTTTTTATTTTATAGAATATTTTAAAATTTTTATTACTTTATTTATTTTTAATAGTTCATTATATTATTTATTTAGTATGAGCATGTAGACCAATAAAATTGCGCCATGTGTCCTTTGTTAACAAAAAAGGTAATAGTGCTAAGAAAAAAGAACCCGTTTGTAAAAGTTAATCAATTGAATGCAAAAAATAAAGGGAAAAATACAAATTATTCCTTTTAATTTTTTACCTAAATGCAGATTTATTTCCTAAACTTTTAAATATTATAAATCTCTCCCTTAAACTTTGATAAATTTACAACATAAGTTACATTCTTTTTTAGTTACAAAAGTGACACTACAGTGAAAGTTTATGGAGTCTTAAATATACTTTCATAAGTTTAGGGCACTATGGTCAAAGCCTACGAGTTGCCTAGTTATTGAAGTTAAGAAGAGCAATTTACAAGTTTGAATGTTTAGGAGTAAAGTACATCCAAATCAAAGTTTAGAGGAATTTTTTGTATTTTTCTTAAAAAAAATGTTTAGATACAAAATAGAAACACATAATGAAATATTAAAAACTAAAAATTTTCTTTTTCCTATTTTAAATAAAATATCTTAAATCAACTCATTAAAAAAAAAAGTTAAAGTCTCTAGTATACAAGATAATTGTCATCCAACGGTACATATACTTATAGTTAGGAGTGAGTGTGATTCAATTTAATATGGTTTCTTTTCTCTTCCCAGAAAGCGAACCGAAATAAGTTAAGTTAGGTTCGATTCGGTTCGTGAATTTTTTGAACTGTTTTTTTTTTTTCTTCTTCTTAGAATTCATTATTTCCATGCTTTGTAATTTTTAGTTGTTATTTTACGAAGAGATTCGTATATATATTCCCCGACCATATGAATACATTGGTATATAACACTAAAATTGTCTATGATCTTCTATTCCTAATCCATAAAACTCATATATATATATATATATATATAGACACACACTAGTAGAAAAGAAATCATATCATATGATTGTTTCGTGGCATATGCTAAAACGGCTCTGTACACGATAAGCATTCGTATCTTTACAGGTGCTACTACAAAAGCTGCGATGGAATCTCTGCAAGCATCAAGCAAATAAGCATAAGATCATAGGATATTAGATTAGTAAGTTACGGGCTTGTGGACAACGATTTTTTTTTTTAATTAAAATCAGTACGGTTCGATTTTACATATTAAACTCCGAACCAATACATCAATATCTAATTGAGCTGATAACCGAATCATATAAAAAAAAAAAACCAAATTTTTTATTTAATTTGGTTCACAAGTTACGATTTTTTCGCCTAACTCTACTTATCGCAATGTTAGCACTAGACCCTATTTTGAGGCATTAATAATAACTGACTTTTCTTGTATTAGGCGTATATCAGTCAGTTGTTGAGTCGAGCCATGTAGCACACACTTTATACAACCTCAGTAGGTAGTGTTGATGTGTTACAGCATATAACCAATTGTACTCCGCTTTTTTTTTTTTCTATCAAATTCAACATGATGTTAAGATTATATATAACTGATTAAACATCCCGCCGCTCATGAGTGGAACAAAATTTTGATTTAATATTTAGTATATCACCTTAGGTTCTCTCTCCATGCCCCAGTTCCTAAAAATTATAAAAAAAAAGGGACAGACGAGGGAACAAACAACAAACTTTAAGGTACAACTAGAAATACATAGATAATTACGGCAACATAGTCAGTTGCCAATGCATATATTGCCTTACATTCTGTAGGAATAATATAAAAAACCTGAGAATGCAACATCATACATCCAAATCTTTCCACATACATTATTCGGGAGCCTCTATAAAGGCTCTTATTGCTGCACATGTCAATATCCAAAAGGACATGGCTTTAGATTATAGTTTCTAATAAACTATGAATTATTGATCACAATTCCTACCTTAAAAGATAAGAACGGATATTTGCCATCTTCGTCATAAGATTGATGAAAATAGATCTCTTAACCAGTAGCATGGAACACCTTATTCTTCTTTTGATATTTCATTCCGCGCTGTGCTTTCCAAACTTCCTCTCATTTGCACCGTAGGTGGAAGGAGTTCCTTGGGTTGGATAACAACCACAACAATTGATGGCACATTTTCCGTAAGGTAAATCAGTATTCCTTATGATATAAAAGTATCCTTCCACTCCCCAATCGATTCCCCAAGAATTTTTCACTATCCAATAATCGGTGCCATTGGTTGAACCATAACCAACTATCAAGACGGCGTGGTTAGTGTCACTGATATTGGGCGAGCAACTTCCATCGTATATTCCCTAAAAATATCGAATCAAATTGTAGTTTGAATGTTAATTCTCATCACAACAATGAATGACCTTGTGGATCATATTCTATGCTATTATATGTAGATTAAATTTAGGACACACCCCTGTATAATATAGGAAGTCATTTTTTGATCCATCAATGACGACACTAATTGGTTGCTGAAGGACTGCACAAAGAAGAGCACTGTCTGATGAATTTACTTCTTCGTACCCAGTGATGCTCACAACTTTCTCAGTCGATGCCTAAATGTATGAAAAGCAATTCAACTTAGACAATATCAATCAAAACAATGAATTCTTAGCAATTAGCATAAATTTATAAGATATAAGCTATCATATGATAAATAAACCACATACAAGATCAATATCATTAGTATCTAAACTTTACCGTTTCTAATCAACCAATTAAAGTTTAAAATTTTAATATACTATCTATAAACTTTTTAAGATCATTTGTAGTATTTAGATTAAATAGTTAACCGTTAAAAATTGGCAAAGTTTATTAGTTAATTGTAAAAACAGGTGAAGTCCAAGCAGTTGATTGTGAAAACATGTAAAATTTTAATACTAAATTGATACTTTTAAACAAATAGTTAATCATAAAACTAAGTAAAATTCAGATGTCAAATGCAATATTTATCCCTTTTTTTTTTTCCTTTTTCATGTATCAATTTTACTCATAAGCCATGTTATCCAATCAAATGTAGAGGGAGGAGGTCAACCTTAGTGAGATTACAAGTACCATCTTTGGCAGTATAAGGATAATCGTCTTCTGAGTCAATGCCACCGTTTTCTATGACCCACTTAAAAGCATTCGTCATATAACCCCCACCACATCCCCAATTAGTATCAACACAGTCCACAAGCTCCTGTTCTGAGAGGCTAATTAGTCCATGATTGTTTATGGCATTCATGCCTTCCATTGCTCCAGTTGACGAAAATGCCCAGCAACTAGCTGTATGCATATATATGGTGGATAATTAGCCACCACAAATTTTTTTTTTTTTTTTTCAAAGGAGACAATTGAGATATGAAAATTCAATTTTAATGCAGAAAAGATAGAGATACACTGAAATATTACCATAAAATAGATGGTAGAAGGAAAAAATGAAAATAAATATATAAATAAACGTGATTGCAAATTGAAATGCAATTCTCACACCTATTTACAATATAGCTTAGGGATGAGTAGGTTATCCTATCTTATAGGATATCTGCTTGGTCCCTCTTTAATTAGATAAATTCCAGATAATAATTTTTTGAATATAATAATTTAGCTTATGATTTTGTAATAATTAGCTTGTAGGTCATTTGGTCTAAATTTGATTATGGAGATTTATTTATTTATTATTATTGACAGTTATACATGTGTTTTTGGATATTAGAAATGTAGTTAAAATCTAAACGTATTATTAGATATTAGAGATACATAGTGGCTTATGATGTCCCAAATCTGGAGCGTTATAGTATACCTTGTGATGGTATAGGAAAAAATAAAAACACTAACCGCATTGTCCTTGATACTTGACCTGAGTGACAACGCCCTTCTCCCTCCAATCCCATGACGTCGGGGGATCACATGTGTCCGCCTTCCGCCGCTCAGGAGGCGGAAACGAGTAATTCTGGTATTCAGAGAACTTGGACAAATATTTCTGCCTAAATTCCTCATTACTCATATCAGCAAACTTGTTCAACCCAACCGTATGCCCTACACTAGGAGAATTACCATTCTTCTGTGCGCTGTTCTTTTGGATTACAAATTTCAAGTTGTTCTTGAAATTCTCAAGCCTCATCTCTTCCTCTGCAGGGTCCTTGTACTCCTTCTGGTAAGCCTCCTTCCATCTTTGGAAGAGTTCGATCACTCGTTCGTCCGAAACGACTTCGTGTTCGTTCTCGGTTATTATGGAATATTCACTGGGAAGGACTGAAGTTGATGAAGAACATAGCAATGCTAGAGATGAAGCACACAGAACAAAAGCAAGAGCTAGACAATGAATACTCTTGGACTTCATATTTTAGGTTTTGAATTCTATTTTTCTGTTGATATTGTTTAAGTGGAGACTCGTGTGTATATATAAAGGGAAAAATATCCAGAAGGTATTAACGATCACGTGTACACTATCAGTTCTATTCGAATATATATTATAATTTTTCATTTCTCCGCCTTCCTCTTTACGTGACGATATATATATAAAGACAAATTTGTATAGTTTCTCTCCATGTGATGATAAATATATAAAGACAAATGTGTATAGCGACCGGAGAATATCACGAGCATATACCAATCGGCTCAAGAGGTCCTTTTCTCATTTCTCCACGTTTTTCTTATTAACTTGTACGATGTGAATTTCGGATAAAATAATCGTTAAAATGTATGGACACAAACGATCATGTTGTAATAATTTATATTTGTAATAGATTAATTAGTTTGATTAGTTTCGATTCATAGTACGAACTACCAGTCAACTATTGCTTTGCTTATTCGTACTATAAGCATCGTTTAAATATATGCAAGTGGAATAACTTCGCTATAGCTAATAAAATTATTATAAATGATAAGGAATTAAGCACGGTAACCTCGGTACCATATTTACAATGCAACTGAACTACGAAGGTTCATGTTTGATAAGATTATAAATTCCATAGCCACCAAACTTGTTCTGTTTCTTAAACAATGGAGTTCACAAATCCACGCGAGTCATATCCTAGCCAACAGCCTAGTAATTGTAGCGTAAATAGGAAAACAACACTAAGAGTATAATGTCTAATAATTTTAACATTATAATCTGTCACGTATCCCTAACATTCACAAAATAATTACGTCATATCTATCAACTCACAATTTAATAACCTCAAATCTAAATAAGAGTGGAATATCAACCATTCAATTTCCACATGCAACAATAATAAATGAAACCAACTATCATGAGTGAGTGAATCTGAACACGATATAACTTTAAGACAAGCAACCTAAATCCTCAGATTTTCAACAAGTGACAACCTAATAAACATCTACTATAGAAATCACAGGCAACTCCCTAACATCATAAGTCTCAAAAACATAAAAATATAATAGAAATAAACATGAGTTCTCAGAATTCACTCTTATAACTAATGTATGATATCTCTACTCTACTATTATAGTAATAGTGGTCTCCTTTTTCATCATAATATAGATAATTATAATTGGAATTTTCAGTATTAACCTCATCGCATACCACATAACCTGAACCTGCAGCTGAAAAACAATAAGGTAAGTTAACGCCTAATACAAGATAACACGTACATATGCATGAACAAATAAGTAACAAGCCAAGCATGCATAAACCATAATAAATACATCAAGTAATCATTTTTAATCTTTGCTATTTAAATCCACAAGTAGTAAAGTCTCGGCATCTTAAGACTTAAGATTACTCATAAACCTTATACATACCATATCAATAATACATAAGTATTGTTGTTAAGTCCTCCCTAAATACTCGAGTGTCTGATAACCATCATAGATCTACCTAAGTTATTTTAGTGTAGGACTCAACTCAGGATAGTATCATACAAAGATTATCAGGTGCCTCACTAATACCACTGAACCTAACCAGTAGGTGATCAAAGCTAAATACAAGCAACATATTCAATTAAGTTCGAGTTTCAATTAAGTCTAACACACACAACCATCAAGCAAGTATCCTATACCTGACTCTACAATGGTATTCAATACGTATCTTGGTATTTGACAACCTGGTATAACACAAAACGGATAACTTAACCTCTAGACTTAAACGTAAAAGCCATTACTCAAACCTTATACCCCGACCCCTCAGCTAGGCTACAAGTTTCTGCAAATAGTCTTAAATCATTCCTTGGGAAAAATATCTAATTGTTTTTTTAATTTTGATAATTTGTTTAACAACATAGTTGGAAGGTTTTAGAATAAGTAAGAAGAAGAGAAAAGCTTTAATGAAGAAATTGAAACATAATGTATACTGTTGTTGCAGACATAGCGTCCACAAGCTAGAGGTTGAGCATCCGGATGCCATGCAAAGAATCTACTACTGGGCCCTAGCATCTAGACGCTAACTGCAGTCTACGGTTTTCTACAGACTACAATTTGCAACTCTTCCCCTTTCTCAAACCCTCTCCGAACCTAAATAACCAAATCTAATTCCTTGATCTTTTTCCACTCCTATACATACCTCCAACCATCACTCAATACCTTTAGACACCCATAACAAAAATCACAACCCAAATCTCAACCAACCTTCACAATCCATGCAATACAACAAGAATGAAACTTTGAATGAATTAGGAGTTCCAAGATGACATACTTACTATTTCTTGATGCAATGACACTCCAAATAGTGATTCTCACACTTCACCTCTATAAAAACATGATTTTCTTGAGTTTCCTTAGCCTAGCTAAGAGAAAAATAAATTTCTACAAGGGACAAGTAGTAAAACTTACCCAATTTTGACAATCTTATTGCAAAAAAAAAAAAAAAAAGGAAGAAGCTTAAGTTTTGATGGAATTTACACTCTCTAACTCCTTAAATCTAACCCCAAAAGGCTTTTTTGAGAGTTCTCTTTTGAGTTTTCTGGTATGACACATAAAAGAAATGTATTCTTAGTTAAGGAATAGTAGGCGAAGAAATTAATGTAGCAAGAAAGATATGGGTTTAAACTTTTCTTTAGATAAGTTTTCTCTTAGTACTTAAATCTTATTTATATGCTATATCAATATTTGCAAATTAATAAATCCATTATTTTCTTTATTTCCATTAATTACTTTATTTACTTAAGTTTCACAAAGAGTGTCTCGAATAACAACTTTCAATCGAGTCCCATCAAGAACTTCACAATAAGACGACATAACTCACAATATCATGTACTTTCCTTGAAAACTCAGCATTATTCTCCAAGATGAAGAAATTAAGCAAACCATGTTAGATCAATCAGTTCAATTCTAACTTTCATCATATGATATTCGATTTTAGCACTTACAAAAGCATTATGAAAATACTTTTTTACTTAAAATATAATCTAATACGTGTTTCAAAATTGCTCGAACCAAAGTAAATAATTAAAATCATCACATCTTGTAGAATAAATACCTTTTCACCTTAAAATGCGAGCTCTTGGACTTAGCCGGATGATATACCTCCAACATAGTATAGCTTTTTGTTATATTTCAAGGAGCGAATGGGTGTTAATTATTCAAATTTTCATATAACTCGTTAATTGGATCTGGCTATAATCTTATAGATATTAGAAAGCTCTCGTTTTATTAACTATTTGAAAGGTTTGGCTCAGAATTATAGAACGGGAATTGCAACTGAATTGGAATGACAGTGCATGAGCATCCATTTTTAGCAGATCTAGCCGATTAATGCTCTTTGACTTCATAGTTGCTAACATTTGGTTTGTTAATTCTTTATGTATGTTGTCGATATGTTCACATAGAGAGCCCAGTAATGACAAATGTGGACATGACTAGACAATACTACAAGTCAAATAATTAGAGGACAAAATGACGTTTTCCTTACCACGTATAATTTACACTATAATATTATAGAATCAACCACATTAGCATAAAATAACTTCGTACCTCTCCATTATATAACCGCCCAACCAACCACTTTTCCATTACATCATCAATACTATAATAAAATCGCCCCGTCCACTCGCTTCATACACAAATCATGTGTGTGCCCACTTAATATAATATTTAAGTAAAAGATAATATATTTTGTGTCACACCTTTTGATAATTAACTTTGTGCCAGTGAAAATATGTATTTTATACCATAAACAATCGAAGATTAATTCCAGTATGCCATTAAACTTTCATCATTTTGACAATTTTATTTTTATATAGGTACCTCACGTTCTCCGCTTTAGATTAAGAGATTAAATTTCAACAATCATGGTATGGAAATTGGAACAGCTTCTAACTTTTGTGGTATCTCATATTTTTAATATCTACTATATTTAATCTATTTTATTTTAGGCATAAACATGGACTATGCGTAATGACAAATAAATTAGATCACGTTTTTACTACCTTCTATAATGTAAATTTTAAGATAAGATGACTACTGAGATGTATGGACAAAAAGAGATCGTCTTATGATAATTTTATATGCCTTATATATAGGATATATATCTTACGTTGGACAAAATAATTATGCTGTGATAAAGGTATAATCTATTGAGGTAAAAGTTTGCATATAAAGATAAATGTGGATGGCGACTAGCGACTAGTGAAAACGCTTAAATTAGATCACATATTCTTTACCTCCTACAATGTGAATTTTAGGATAATATGATTAATGAGTTGTATGGACAAAAAGAGATCGTATTGTGATAATTTATATATGCCTTTCATATAGGATATATGGGCTATGCCAAACAAAATAATTATGCTGTGATAATTTACATATAATCTCTACTACACAAGCTGCTAGGCATTAGAGACACCAAAGACACATATTTTCAATTTTTGACAATTAGGCGTACAAACTTTTCCATTTTGGCATTTTAGTATTGGTACTCTCATTTCAGTTGTACAGTAGTATCTTTGTTATTGTATAGATTAAGTCCATTAGTTTTTGCGAACATGGGCACACACATGACATCAGATTAGCACATGGACGAGAAAGACGATAACCTTGACTCCTAATGAAAAGGGATGATACCCTACTTCTAAGGAAAAGGAGCGGATAAAGAGTAGGAGTGGGGAGATAACTCGTTTACGTAAGATGAGGTATAAATATGATGTTTTTATATCTTCTACTTGCTTTAAAATCTATTCTATAAGCTATACAAGATACAAGTTTCACAGAAATAGTTCCAAGACAAGATGGAATTCTAAATCTACAATTACATCTCTCTTATACTTATTAAAATTAATAACCACCATTTATGGTTCAATATAGTTCGATTCAGCTTTATGAACGGCTCTAATATAAGTACGCCTCTTTTCTAACTATTTGCAAATATAATCCTTCTTATCTAATGGGAAATAGAAAAGAAATTACTTTTAAAACTAATAATCACGTGTGAAACACAATCTTTTAATGTGAACAAAAAATATAATAAGAATTTGCTATTAAAAAATAACATGTGAAGTTAAAGTTTATGAAAAGATTAAAAAAAAATCTACATATTTGATAAAGTCCATATAACTTAAGTTTTATAGAGTATAAGTTTTAAGGTGGTTTTAAAATGGTATAGGATAAGTTCTAATTCCAAAAATTTAGATATCTAATGTTTTATAGTCCATCAAAACTATAGAGAATCAGTATTCCCCACCAAACAATAGATTAGGTACGTAAATTTCAAATATTTCTATTGGAAATCAATTATTAAAGTATTATCTAGCTATATATACAATTTTTATTTCTACTTGTCTATTATTCTACTAACTGCAATGCTCTACATTCAAGTCCTAGCCCAAATCCTATCTTTTAGATAATCTACAAAAGAAATTATAAAGAGGTAAACTACATCCCACTTAGTGAGGTATTCCTCCTATTATATCTTTCAAGTAAAAGTAAGCAAGTTAAATTAATAACCACATAAATGTAGACAAATTGCATGGAATGCAACAACTATGTATATACAACCATCCAAAAACTATATATAGCTCGAATTTCATCCTCCGTAGCCAAGGTTAGACATAATGGTTCGTCTAACTTAGGTTCCAATCACTTCGGCTTCTAATCCACCAAATAACCTGACACGACAATCAATCTTTTTTTTTTTTTTTTTAAATTCAGCCTATGTTATGAGCATGGATGCGAGTAGCATACGCAGTCTACTTAACCCTAAGTAATAAACTCTATGATATGGTCCATTGCTGTATGATTAGTGTCTCTAGTACCTAGTAAGCCTGGGAGTTGAGGCAAGGCCATTATGCATGTGTATACCATATGAAAACTCAAATTATTAGTAATCATAACCCCTATAAATCCCTTCCATCTCATACTCATAGTGTGATGGCCAGTAAGTCGTTGCTGATGTATGGTATGTATAACCATTTAATTTATTGAGTGGAATATATTCAGATTCATTTTATTTAATTGGTCAAAGAATCAATGCAGACAATCATCATATAAAAAATATTATATTAATTTATCACTTAATTCGGTTCATATATCTTATGATATTTTGGCAATCAAGGTAAGTAATAATCAATCACATGCATGATTCCCAATTTCCTATACAACCAATTTATAGTAACTACATAATTGAGTGCGACTAATCTACAAGCACAATCAAATATAATAATCATTAGAATACTCACTCTGTCATGATGAACTATGGGTCGTAGAAGTCCGTAGGCAAGTTTTGATCAACATCAGGATCTCTTGAAAATCATGAAGGAGTATGAATAAAAAAAGGAAAATTTCTCATTAAGCTAACTATCTTCACTATAATTCTTAGTTTTGTCTCAAACTTGTTTTTATTATAACATTTTCATTTTAACTTCGATTTCTATCTCCTTATAGTTTATTTCCATCTTTTTCGGTTGCAGATTATCATAGTGTAGTTTTTTTTTAGCAAATTGTAATCACAATTTTTGGTATTAGTCTAACAAGTTACTAACTCTTAGTTAAATGGGCTTATTGGTTCCATTTTACATCATCTTGGTCTTCAATTTATACTTTTCCAATTCCTAATAGGTTTTAAATTCTTATTTGGGCTTCAGGATGTATTTAGGATTAATTATTTATGGTCCATGTTTAATTATTGATTCAGCTTTAGTCTTTTACTCTTAGTGTTTCTTGATTAGGCTTTTGAGCCTTATTGTTAAGGTCTTAGGTTGAGCCTCTTATTTACCCTTTTGGGCTTTTTAAATGGTCAAGTTGGGCCTTGATTCTTTTTTTTTTTAATGAAATCTAGAAATGTTGGTTTCTTAACTCTTTAAGTTCAAAGTTTTATCCATTTAGCCTGTTTTAACCATTTAAGGCTTATGGCTTAAGCTTAACATGCTTGTTCGGGTTTAAAAATTATACAATCGTATTTCTAAATAATTTTTCTAGTTGGGTTTAGTTCTGTCCAAGATGTTTTAGGGGCTTATTTAGGTTGATTTTAAGCTGGTAACATATTTTTGGCTTGATTTCGCCTTCTAGTATCTTAGTATAATAGTTACACTACTTTGGTAAATTACTTTAATATTTTCTAAAACATTATTGTAAGTGAAGATTAAAGTGTGGTTAGATTTTTAAAGGTCTTGTTAAGCTTTCAAATGAATATTTTTCCCAAGATTTTTGTCTAAACAATATATATACATACTAAAGGGGCATGAAGAAATATTTATAAGCTAAGTTAACAAAAATAAAAGTAAGGGATCTTAGAGATACTCCAAAAATGCTTCATGTCCAGCATACTAGCATGAGAAAAATAAAGTGTTGTTTCATCATCTTGCAAGACACAAGTTTATGTATTTTTTACTAGAGTATATATTCAAGTCCCTACATTTTGTATAAAGAATTTTCCACATAACTACTACTACAAGAGTCTAGAACTTAGGAAACTATAAGAAAACATGCATATACATTTTTATATCTTCATTTCAACGCTAAAAGAAAACGCTAAAAAAAAATCTAATGGAGGAAACTTTACTACATTTGATGAAAGAGGTAAATGATGCTTAAGTGATGACTCCTCTTACTTTGTCTCCTATTCAGTTAGTATTCCTTAGTCTCCTTGCCTAAACTCTCTTAGTGTGATGAAGTGGAAATAAAATTATGATGGTGGTGTTTTCTAGATTTGTTGTTAGCTTATAAGGAAGGGTTGCGTAATTTTTGTTTTCTTATAAAGTGTAGAAACTTAGATGGAAGCATAGGGATATTCTTTGTAGGTTTAGAGTGTAAATGAAAATGAAATAGAGCGTGGGTGTTGAAAATGGATGAGTGGCCAGTTGGGTATAGAAAATTGATGAGTGTTGTGTGTTTTTTGAATTATGAAATGCGAGAATGAAAGAAAACAAAGTTGATGAGGATGGGAAGGGGTAAGTGGCCAATTGAGAATTTGGGAATGCATGGGAGGTTTAATTTTTCTTAACTCTTAAACTTTGATAGAACAGATTGACATGGTTAAAAGACAAGTCAAATTGGGGTATGGGTATGATGTCTTTAGGTTGACAAAATAGGGTAACTAGAAAATGATTTTCTCTTGAAATGACTTGTCATTGAAATGACTAAAGAATAGGACAATGGAAATGGGGAAAGGAGAAAGAAAGAGAAAAGAAAAGAAAAGAACAAAAGAAAGAAAAATATTAATTGATTTGAAAGAAGGCATGGGCTTTGTAAGAAAAATAAGTGGCTTTCTATGATTTAGGGGTAGTTGTTAGGTCAACTAGGTTGATAAGGTCATGATGAGTAATTTTCATCTAGTTAAGAAGAAATTTAATTTTAAAGAGAAGCTAACATGATTTGGTTTTATCTTGTTACCATTTAGTTATTTTATATCTAGTAAAGTGCATTAATAAGATATATATATATATATATAAATATATTATATTATATTGTGCGTTCAAGAAAATAAATATTTAGTACATATATGTGCATATTGTGCTAGATGTATTTATAAGTAAGGTTAAATTTGCAAACTTATTATCATATTATTTTTGAATTTTTTTAATTTAATGAATTATTGTTATTTAAATTTATTTCTAATAATTCATTAACTATTTTACATGATTTTGCATACTTAGTGATAATTTTATTGATTTAAGATTTTATTAGTATTACAGTAAATTATAAGGTTCTATAATCTTAGATTTAGCATTTAGGGTTTTTATTTGGTTGAAGTTCAAATTTTTGTGAGTATGCATACATCAGGTTTAGGGTTGTTTTTTTGGAATTTAGATTTTCAAATAGTATATTAGTGGTTTTTATATTTGTTTTAGGTTTCGAATTTAACGTTTTATTTGGTTTTAATTTTATGTTATTTTGTTGATACAAGAAAATTATCTATGGCACTTAAGTTCGATACTATATATAGAAGGCTAAATTTGTGAGGTTTACACGACTTCCAAAAAAAGTAGCAAATGTTAGTTAAATAAAATGTATCATAAAGTTTTCAAATGATAGTAATGTTGAACAATTAAAATAATGGATAAATAAAATAATAGTAATCGTAAAAAAAAATTAATAGCAAATGGTAATTATATAGTTGGAAAGATTTATCAATAATAGGTGATAGTTAAGAAGTTTATAAGATGGGTTTGAATTGTTTTTTTTTTTCATAACTACCATGGTTAAAACTATAAATTATAAGTGGCTAGTTATAGGTAGTTATAAAAGGAATTTCCCTCTAATATAATAGAAGTAGCAAATGTTGGTTAAATAAAAAATATAATAAATTTTTCAAATAATAGTAATGTCAAACCATTAAAATAATGGGAAATTAAACAATACCAATTGTAGAAAAAAAATATGATAGAAAATGGCAACTGTATAGTTTGAAAATTTTGTGAGTAATAAGCAATAGTTAAGAAGTTTATGAGATGAGTTTAATTTTTTTTTGTAACTACCATAGTTAAAACTATAAAATATAAGTGGTTAGTTATAGATAGTTAAAAAGAGAATCCCCCTTTAATATAATAGAATAATGCTTTAAAATAATGAAAAATAATTTAAAAAGACAATAAATTTAGAAAAAACTATAAAAATAAACGTAAAATAAAAGTTTTCATGAAGTTGAAACAAAATTTAATTATGTCTCAAAAACTTCAATCATGAATAATTATTAAACATAATGTTTGAGTTTAGCAAACAATGTACTATTGGAAAGCTGCATGACAGTGTACTATTTTCAAAATAAAATGTAATGGATGTTCTAAATTATCCAGATTAGATAAAATTTTAATATAGTCATAACTTGCAAGGGTATCATTTTGCCTCAAAATGGACTTCAGACTAAACCAAATAATATACTTCCATATTCTGACATTTTCATATGCTCTCAATAGTATATAGGTCATCATATATTATATGTTCTCAATAGCATATAGGTAATCATATTATAATATATAATATTTTCAAGAACTTTTTTCTTTTTTATATCTCAATTTGTTATGATATCATTATTGTATTTTCATTATTTTTTAACATATTTATTACATTATAACATATAATTTTGAAAGTTGAGAAAAAGAGTCCTTAATTTGAAGATTATTTGATCTAATTAATCTTTGATACAAATCCATCTATAACCTCACATATCATGCAACTTTGATCTCATGCAAGATATCTTAAATAATATCCTTTTTTTACCCTTACATATCCATCATTTATTTTGATGGGAATGATCATGCTCTCGATCCCAGCATTCATTTTCTCTTTTTTAAATCTAAATCGTTAGATTCAAAACTTGTTTAATGGTTCAAATTTAAATGAATATAAATAAAAGGTGCAATGGATGGTAAGATTAATCACATAAAAAAAAGGGTGAGACTATAGAAAATACTAGATAATATCATCTATGGAAATTCCCTTATGTAGATTTACTCTTATTCAATAAGATCGTATGTTATGCCTCAAAGTGATGGAGTCATAATATTCCCAAGGTGTAAACTAACTTATGATAGTAACTAACCTCACAGTCACTATAGTGGATACAATTTACACAAAGCATCTACAACTTTTTGCTTTAAAGTAAACAACTCATACAAAATTATCGATAAAAATTACATACAGAATTATAAACTTTTAGTCATATTTACATAGATATATATATATATATATATATATGCATATTATCTTATGGTTCTAGAAAATAATTGCATAACAAAACCATCTAAAATAGTTAAGCACTACATGATTACTCTCTTTCTTATCTATTAGTCACTAGCAAAACTCTCAAGATATTGTAGATCTTCTAATTTATCCTCACTCCTCCAAAGTTCGTCAAAAGAACACTAACCTTTAGATAATTATAACATGGCATTTGATTATCACATGCAAGAAAATCTATAAAGATATAACCAACCAACAGCTTAGTAAGTTAAGATAGAGAATAAGATTGCATATCAAACATAAACTTGATTTTCAAACAATTAATTAAATGCAATGCAACACGCAAATGACATCATATAATGTGGTATAGACTGTAAGCTCCAAAGCTAAGCCAATTGACTGTAGGATTGACTTTAGAACTTAAGTTTTGAACGATCGGTTAAGGAATCCGATTAAACCCCAAATTATAAACTATTGAGAGAATTATTAGTAAAACTAACCTCATAAACTTGAATTTAAGAAAATAAGTAATAAAATAGCAGGCTATAAAACTTTCAAATTTTAAGCCTAATAAGTATTAATTACTGAAAATGCGAAAAGTATAATCAAATAACTAATAAATTATTAAAGATAGATTATATGTATACTAAAAATTTTAGAATGACTAAAATAATAATTAGGAATGTTCACGTGTACCCCACATGTATTTACATGTAGATAAAAATATACGAAATTACCTAAATTGGCCAAAAACTAAGTAAATAATTAAAGAAAATTATAAATTAATTATGAAAAAATCAGAAGAGGATAAGATGAATCAAGATCAAGTCGTGGCATGTTAGGATAAGCAAAAGAAAAATCAACCAATAAAATTTGGACAACATAAAAACCAAAAATCAAGGAAAATGGGCAAAGTCTTGTCAAATTAATGCATAATAATTACAAAAAATGTCTATAAATAGCAAGAAAAATTCAGAAGCTCATTTGGCCAGATAAAAATTAGAGAAAATTAGAAAGAGACAAAAATTGAGAGGAAAATTCGGTTTAGAAAAAAATTAGAAAAAACTGTGCAATTAGGGCCTTTAACTGGAACCACCACCAGACGAGCAGCTGGGAGTGGACGACGACCACCACCACATGGTGGTGGCAGCGCCCAGTCCGGACGATAAGTACACGGCGGCCGGAGGTGGCCGGAGCCACCCAGATCGGTAGTCCGATTTCCAACTCGATTTTGTGTAATTTTTTAAAAATAGTAAATATTATTAGAAAATTATGAATTTTGTTATTCTAGGATATTTTTGTATGTAGTTTGTAGCAAAAATATTATTTTGATGAAAAAATACCCCGTAATATATGGTTCCTAAGAAATAATGCAAAACCCAACATGTTTCGGTTTAGAAATAAATGACCTTAGGAGTGTAGTTTTAAGTCCAAAATTTTTGTATAGATTACTTAAATGATATAGAACAGCACTATGAAGCCCGTTTTCAAAAATTAATTTTCTAAATTTTTAGATAATTTTTAGGCATTAAAATGAGGCATAAAATGGGTAATTTAAGGTTAATTAAGTAATTAAATTATTAATTACTGACTTAGTGAATAAGTAGATGTTTAGGGATGTTTAAATCTGGTGGAGAATGATACTTGTAGCATTTAGGGTGTTAGATGTAATTATTAGGTTAATTTTGTAGTAAATAAGTAATATGGAAAAATAGTACATTTTAAGTTAATTTTGTAAATTAGGGTAATTAGGAGTAAAATTTGATGTAGGATGAATTTATAAATTTTGAAATGCTAATTGATGTTTAGAGATGATAATTAGAGTGATATAAATATTAGAAGTGTAATATATACATAAAAGGTAATAATACATAGTAGGTAATTATTGGAAATATAATAAATAGGAAATATTATAATAAAAATTGATATTGTGATAATAATAAAAATGTACAATACATCTGATAGGAAATTTAAATTTATGTAATTATATGAAAAATGTAAAAATTTCTCACATTAAGAGTGAATTCGGTACACTAATAACGATATAAGTGTACCGGGTGAAATAAAATACTGACTAGGGATAATAATGGTATTTAGGAGATCGGGAAATAATGTGATTAATTTCACATTATGGGTTGAAACGAATTTCTAGGGTTAGAATATAAAACGCGACTTAGAAAATCGAACTAGAACCTAATTTAGAAATCGATGCAAAAACCGAACCCAAACCTAATCCTAAACCTAGAAAAATTGTAAAAGACTTAAGACCTAGATAATTAGGTATCTTAAACCCTAAATAAAACTTAACAATAAGTGTTATAGGATAAAACGAACCTATAATAGTTATATGAAAAACTGAAACCACGTTTGTATTATAGGGATGATCGGCGATGGCCTGAGCAAATCGGACCTCGAGTGAGTGAGCGAGGAGTCGAGGTAAGTTGGGATTAATATGATGCTGTATTTTGGAGGCTTAAGATTATGCTTGGTTGTGCTTGTTAGATAGTTGGATGTGTGCATGTGCTTGATTATGGGTGATGCTATGATTCTGTTTGTTGCTCTAGCATGTATTGTATGAATTATATGAAATGATTGATCACCCTAAACTGGACTTAATCAAATATATGACCAGTAATCATAATCGGACATGCATGGCAACCCATTAGGGGATCTTAGACTCTCCGGCCAAATACCGACTCCTTCGAAAGGGATAGCGCAGGATTGCAAAATGGTCTCTTCTTCATCCTTAGTTGAACTAAGTGACAGGAGAGGAGGTCGCGGCGAGGGTGAAGTCAGTAGTTCGAAGGTAGTCACGGGAGGAGCAAGGTCTCCATTGCACAAGCTTGGGTTTGGTCGTGAGCTGCTTTACATTAATGGCAACTCCTCAACCCGGATTAGAGCGAGCGAAATTTCTCTAATCTCACGACGGGCCGGATAATGTCATGCGATGGCATTTGTTTGCACATGCATTGCACCTAATCAATTGATTGAAAACCTTGTTGTGTTTATGGTATAGTTTTAAGGCCTCCATCCAAACTTACTGAGCTGTGGTTGCTTACATCCCTCTAGAAGTCGTGCAGGTGCTGGCTAGGAAGCGACAAACAACTACTCTGAAGCTAGCAACTGTTGGATCTTGGGAAATGAGGAAAAATATTTGAAGAACAAACATATATTCTTAAGGTCTAAGTTTTATTTTAGAATTTTTTTTTTCATTTTTGAAGGATGCAATAACTGAATTATAGTATATATATATATAAATTTTCTCACTTTCTTAGATAAATGCTTTATCTAAATTACAAACTGTTTACTTCAAAGCGGGTTAGTCGTGGACGCCTTGTGTAGATCAGGTCTAAGATAGCGGTTATAAGGCCAACTTCTATCTTAGGATGGTTTACACGGCGGGGCTGTTACGACTCGGCTGCTTCGGGCGTGACATAGACCATTATGAAATTAAAGAAATCTTACCTACTCTAATCTAGGTTAAAGAGTTTCAACGCTTAAGTAACAGCTCACAACCAAACCTAAGTTTGTGCAATAAAGGCACCTCTCCTCCCATGACTATCTTTTGAACCATTGTCCCTATCCTTATTGCTACCCCATTTCCTATCACTTTGTTCGACTAAAAATAAAAAAAGGGACCATTATACTACAATTCTATCTCTTTTAAAAGTGTTGGTATTTGATCGAAGAATCCTAGTCGCCTCCTAAAGGGTTGCAATGCATATTTAATTAAGGTATTAGGTCAAATATAGTTAAACTCAGTATAGGGTAATCAAACAATTTAACTACATACAAATCACCACAATTCAACACGACAAAGCATTAACATATAGTCCAATAACCAGAGACACACAAGTATGTATACAAGTATTTACCCACAAGCACATAAACAATACAATCTTAAACCTCTGAGTACTTTAATATAGTACTCCAAAATATAGTTATGTATCAATCTCAACTTACTTGAAATCCTTGATTTGTTCACTCAATTTGTTGTAAAGTCAACTCCTCACCACTTAACCCTATATTATAAATATCCTTTTAGTATTTATATCCTTATTAGATATAAACTTTTAAATCATAATTTTTACTCAATTATTTAAGTTTTATATTACTTATTATCGATCTATTATAGGATAATTTCTTATTCAGGTTCTAATTCAGTTTTTAATTATGAGTTTTACATACAAACCTCAAGGACTCCTTCCAAACCAATATATAAAATTAATCACATTATACTCGGGTATTCAAATTTCCTATTTAGTTTTTAACTAGTATTCTAGTCTGTACAGTACACTATACTCCTAATTTAATTATTGAATTTGCTCCTGATGTAAGAATAATCTATATTTTTAATATAATTACCTAAATACATATTCCATATCAGATTTATTTGATATTATTATTAGAATAATGTTATCATTTTTAACCTAATATTTTATATTCATTTAATTTCCTATATATACATATTATATATTATTACATAATCTGTACTTAAAACACTTATCTAATATTTTTAACACTACAAATATAATCTTCCATCACCAAATAACATATCTAGATGTCTAATTATGCCCTAAATCAAAATTTATACCTAATTAACTCTAAATCATAAAATAACTTAAATATACCCTTTTACCTATTATTCTTTCATACATATTTATTACATAATATGCATAATACATATATTCAACACCTTAAACTCCACAAATACCATCCTACATTAGCAACTATGATCCAAAGATATTTAATTACATACTAAATTAAAATTTCCAACAAATTAACATTAAATAAAAAAATTATGCCCACTATTTCTCTTTTATGAATGATTTTAGGAACTAAAAATTAAGTAAAATTTTAGAAAATAAATATTTAGAAAAACTCCTCATAGCATTGTCATAAATACCCTTAAAAGTCTATACAAAAAATTTGAAGTCAAACCTAAAGTCATTCAATTTAAAATTAAAAACTAGCTCAAGTTTAGATATTTCTTAAGTATTGTATATTCCAGGACTTAATTTTATGAAATTGATATTTTCCCTTAATTCTACATATTACAATACCTCATAATACTAAATTGCATAATTTTTCATATATATAGTTGATATTTTTAATAAATTAAACAAAATTAGAAAGGAAATTAGTCTCACCTTTTCAATCAACTTTTAGCCGCCGATGGTGGCTCCAATGGTGTTGGGAGCCTCTAGTAATGGTTTTAAGGTTAGGTGGTGGTGGTCATTTTGTTCTAAGTGGTCACCAAGTCTAGTTTTCCTCCTAATGCCCTATTTGCACACTATTTTTGTTAATTTTTGCAAATTACTTACTTATCTCTTTTTGGTCTCTCTCTAATTTTTCTAGCTTCCTAACTGACCAAAATGAATTGCGATAGAGACTTGTTGAATTTATAGTGTTGTGTAGGTATTTTCTTTGATTTTCCAAGTGTCAAATGTCCCTTATCCTCTTCTTTCTGATTTTCTAGTTTGGTAAATTTTATTGGTTAATTTTCCTTACTTAATCCCTGCTTACCACACCCCACATATGGACATTGATGCACTTTCTCAAAATTTTCTTGATTTTTCTTTGATTTTCTAATTAGGTATTTTAAGTATTTTCGAGTATTTTTACCTACACATAAATATATATAATATAAATAAAAACTTATAAATATTGTTTGTGTTATTTTATGATTATCTTTATCAATTCGTTAATTATCGAAATTTTTTTTACGCGTTTTAAAATATTCTTAATTTTGTTGTAAAATTTAGGCTCGGTAAGATAATTTATCCAATCTCCGTAAATTTTACGTATTAATTCCGAACACGTGATTGTAGGGCTTACATCGTGTGAACATCGGTATAAGAGTTTCAATATTTTGTAATAGTATCATTTTTTTATGTTGGGCTTTCATTCTCAATTTTCTCTCTATTACAATTTGTGTTTGCTTTTCATTATTATCTACAATGTTTGGGTTTTTTTTTTTTTTTTTTTTTACATGTTCCATTCATGGAAGGTGATAATAATGTCCTTATATTATTAGACTCTTCTTTATACCATTTTTTTAACCTTTTAATTATTTTAGAAAGGAAATATCTTTTTTCCCAATTAAAGCATTAGGTAACCATTATCTCTCTCTATGATGTCATTTTTGTTAATGACTTTTAAGGGCAAATGATAAAGAGAAGTAATGATGACCTAAAATGGTAGACAACAGTGATTAATTAGAAATATATGATAATAGGGATATAATTTCTAAACTATTATGTAGAAAAGGTTTATCATTAGTATTTTTCATAATTATTAACCACAACTATCAATAGTAGTCAACTACCACCATGCATGTTCTACTACCACTTAAGTTTACTATAACTAAATTTAACAACTATAAAATAAATTGGTTGTAATAAATGTTTACACAACTATGGGAAAAGGTCTTCTACAAAGCAAGGGTTCCTAACCTGTCCTCTCTCTCTCTCTCTTTATATCTCTCTCTCTCTCTCTCTCTCTCATTTGTAGACAAATGACACATTAGCTATGTAACACAAATGCAGAATCAAAGCGTGGAATTTCAATTAGCCTAAAAACTTTATGTTAAGCCTAGTTTTTTCCAATTTTAATAAATAACTTTTCTTTAAATCAACCAATATCAAGCTTTTACTGTTTAATACCAACCCTTGACTAACATTTAAAAAAAACCTATTTTTTTTTCTATCTTTGAGAATATTTTGAGTCGCCACCTTACTGGAGTCAAGAAAAAGAGTTAAATTATAATTAATTGGGTGGATTGATTATAATTAACAATTAATCTTTTCAATTAAACCAATTTTATAAATGGTTTTAAGAGCTAGAAGATTGAGTCTGAGGGTTTGAATTTTAAACCCTTATGAATACCATTGACTTTCTAATTTTAGACTTAATCTCTTAAAATCACCTTAAAAAAAATTATCCTATGATACAAAATTTAATCATTAATTAACAAATTGGGTTAAATCCAATGAAACTATACTAAAATGGAAAAAATAGGCTTTTACGTTTTTTACTATCACCCCATAAGTGCTTACGTACCAATTATTCAGGATTAGACGTACATAATTCTTTCTTTGTAAAATTTTAGTATGAGGGTTCATTTTAATTTTGAAAACATGTCAAGTTTAAATTTTTAGGTAGATTCAATTTTATTAAGTAAGATCTGAATCAGGGTATTATTGGTGAAAAGTTCTAAAAGTGGTCTTAATTTTGAAAAAAGATCATTTACTTTTATTTATTTTAGAAAACCAATTTTCTTAGTGTCAAAACAATTTTTATTCACTAAATTATTTATTTATTTTATTTCTATTATTTTTAATTTTATTTTATTTTAACTATTTCTATTTATGCTTTAAAAAATAAAAATAAACTATTTTTTTCTTCTCTTTTTCTTTTTTTTTTCCAATTTTCTTCTTTCCTCCACCCCCCCCCCCCCCCCCCTCTTTTTTTTACATTTACAATACCATAAATAAAATATACATATATAATAAAAATAATGTAACAATTAAAAAGAAAGCTAAACCAAGAAGCAAGGGCATGAGTTGGATCCTAGCCATGTGGATCAAGTTGGGTCGCGGTTCGAGTCCAAACTCACTTGGGTTGAAGATGATGAACAACAACTCTAGTGACAATCTACGACAACTTTGAGTGATTATTTCAAGCAGGTAAAGTCATGATTATCTCTAAATAGAACTATGGAATCCTACAATTTAAAATCTTATATTTTATCCTTTACTTAGTTAAATAGATAAGTGTATCTATCGTTTATTGATACGGATAAGGATAGGGTCGTTTCTACTGGGAGCATATTCAAACACTAGTACTGATTATTCTTCTTATTAACTAGCAAATCGAATAATCAAACAAAGTAATTAAATTAATTTTTACAACTAAATTATACTAATTCTAGATTATACCAAGAAAACATAACAAATAAGATTATAATATGAAAACAGCAAATTACAAAGCAGTTTTACTCCATCATATTAACATGAATTATAAACTATCCTAACAATTACTCATATGTAGAAATTATCTATTCATGAGTATTCTTCTCAAAATTATTCAATTATAATCTTAACTTCGTTCCTTAGAGTCTCTAATAAAAGAATGGACAAGTCAAAATTGCTTGAAAAGTTTACTAATATCCTTGACTTCCATAAAACATGTAGCAAACTTCCTAATAATATCTCTATTAGTAAGAGTAGTTCATTTTAGTGATTAAGATCTACTCAATAGAATTGTTTCTCAACGTATTCCATTAAGATCTATGCAAGATTGTGTCGTACACTACACTATCTAAACTTGTATGAAGTTCTAATTACTAGAAATTCATGATTATTAGGATAAACAACAAATCAAAATACGTTTATATTAAAATAACTTCGTAAATTCTAAATTATTACTCACAAATGATAGGAAAAGAATAAACATAGAGAAATAAGGAAAACGAAATAAAACATAACATGAGAGAAGAGGTAAGAAGGAAAACCCTTTTGATTAACTAAAAGAATCTTGATACAACAATACATAGACACTTAATTCTTCATAATTCTCTCAAATTTGGTGAAGAATAATATACAAACTCACATTACAGTACAACCACACTAAGAACACGAAGAAGAAATAAAATGGTGTGGAGAGAGAAGTAGATGAGTGGTGGAATGGAAGTTGATATAGTCAGAAAATTGCAGTGTTTTTTTTTTTTTTTGTCTTAATGGGTGTATATATTTATATTTTAGAGAGATATCCCACTCGTACAAGACCATTCAGGGATGAAGTTAAGATAAAACCCTATTACTTAAACTAATTCACACATGAAACGAGGTAAAATTTGAAGAGGCAAACACTTCATCATGTCCATGACTTAGGGCATGATGGGCTTTCTCATCATGGTTACACCCGTGGGTAGCTTAAAACTCCATTGTCATGCCCATGAGAAAGGACATGACAGCCCACTGACAAATTATCACAGGCGTGACTGAGAGTTTGATGGTGCTCTTCTCCTCTGTCATGCCCATGATGAGGGGCATAATAAACACTATGGATGATTTTCTGTTTGACCATGAGCATGATTGAAAATCTTCTGATTTTCCTTCATTGTCTTCAAATGGTCATGACCATGAGGGATCAATAACTCTTTATTCTTCTTCTTTCATGGCCTTTCTTTACTTCTCTTTGCATGAAAGCTATTCCCTTGCTCAAGAATCACTTGAAACTGAAATATTACATCTTTAAGTATATCAATTCTTGAAGAATTAATGAAATTATCATTCAATTATCATCCAAATATGCCTAGAAAAAGTAAGGCAATTGATGCCTATCAAGTCATTTTCTTACATTTCTTATTGGACTTAGTGGATCTAAGAGCGAAGTCGCGGTGTTTGGAGCTCGTTTAGTGGTCATCAAAGAATGCTAGCTACCGTGGTTGTGCACAATATGTATAGGGTACTACGCAAGATGAGGGGATGGTTGAGTTCGATCGCTTCCGTCATCGTTGGGAAGCTGTTAAGAGTAGTGGCTTCACTCAAATTAGTTTTAAGCTTCTCCAATCTAAAGAGAGAAAGAGATTTTAAAAGATTTTCTTAGGTGATTTCAAGGTTTGTTAAGCCCAAAAAGGTATTCCTCGACCCATTTTTATATTGATTAAAGCTCTAACATTCATAGAAAGTCCATAAATCCACTAATTCAATGATTCAAATTAAATGGTTTTTTGACTTGTGATGGTTTTTTTCTAATTTTGAAGTTCAATTTCGATTATGTAAGGGGATGAATTTGGATAGAAAAATGGTTGAAATCGAAACTAAGTTAAGCTTAGTTCATGATTCCACTAATTTTTCATATGGAATTACGTGAAAAATGCATAGAAATGGAGAAATCAAGAAAGATGACTTAATGCAGGTGTATAGTTACGTATTGGGTATGTGCCACATGTACATTGGAAAAAATTGGGCCCGCTTTTGCACATCCCTCTATTGTTTCCTCTAGTCAGAGGGCCTAAGGCCCTAATCCAATATCTACAAACCAAGATCAACCCTAGTCTGACCTTACTCCTTCTCTTTTCTTTTTTGTTTTTTAATATAAAAAAGAGTAAAAAGGCACTTTTGTGCCTAGATGGAATCTAACTTAGGTTTCTAAACTTTTCTTTGTATGTCCTTACTAGATTGGCTAATTTGATTTTCTTAAATATTATTTAACCTTAGTGAAGTCTAATTAAAAACCCTAGGCACTTTTTGTGTTTTTCTCAATTCTCAATTTTTGTGTTTTTCTTAATTAATAATAATTTTTTTAATAAAAACCTATTCTAATCACAAAATTTACTATTTTACTTTATTTCTAAATTCTTTCTATTTTCTATCTTCTTTTATTTGTTGAATTTTTTCTATTCTCATATTTTTTGTAATTTTTCCTAAATTTTTCATTTTTTTTTCAAATTTCTTATTTTTTTTTTTGTTTTTCCTAAATTAGGACCCTTTATCCTATCCTAAAAAAAAAAAAAAACAAAAACAAAAACAAAAACAAAAGAAAGGCAAAAATGAGGTGTTTACAACTACCCCTCTTTGTGGTGAAGTTTAAGTAAAACTTTACCACAAATACAAATGAGACATTATTTTTGCCCTAAGGGTAGAATTTGTCTTAAGGAGCACCTTAGCTAACTATCCTAAGTTCAGTCTACTAGGAATTTGATGGATAGTGAAAAGAGAGAGGAAGCGCTCTAAAAGCTAGCTAAGTGAGTTTAGAAAGGTCTAGCACCATAAGGAATGGCTAAGATCGGTTTAAAACTTGGTCGTACTCTTCTAAGCCAACTAATTTAGGTAGGAGCGTCTCTAAGAGATTAGCAACCCTAAATTGGAATTGATTTTGAAAATGGAGTCATGCTCTTTTAAGCTCATTAACCTAAGCAAAAGTATCTCTAGAGGCCTAGCAACCCTAATTTGGAATCGATTTAAAATACTTAGTTGTGCTCTTCTAAGCTTACTAACCTAGATAAGAGCATCTCTAGGAGACTAGCAACCCCAAATTGGAATCAATTTAGGATACCTGATCATACTACTTCAAGCTAACTAACCTAGGTGGGAGAGTCTCTAGAGGACTAGCAGTCTTAAGTACCAAGTTGCGCTACTTTAAGCTAACAAAAGCTAACTAAGCTAGGCGAGGCGAGAGTGCTTTTGAGAGACTAACAACCCTAAATTTAAATCAATTTAGGATACTTGGTTATGCTACTTCGGGCTAACTAACCTAAGCAAGAGTATCTTTAGGAGACTAACAACCCTAAGTTGGCTTGCTAGGAACTTAGTAAAGAGAAGCACCCTCATGGGCTCGCCAAAAGCGATTAATAAAGAGAAACGCCCTGTGCATGCTAAGAAGAATTGATAATGAAAGGAAGTGCCCTATGGGCTTGCTTAAGAGAAAATTAGTAAAGGAAAGTGTCCTACAGGTTTGCCAAAAGAAAATGGTAAAGTAAAGCAACCCTATTAGCTCGCTAAAAACCTTAAAGGAAATTAATGGGAGAGGGGGATAGTGTAAGCCCTAAAGTTCAGCTAAGTAACCGTAGGATTGAACTTAAAACCCAAGGTTTAGGGCGATCTGCTAAAGGATCTGATCACACCCAAATTATAAACTATTGAGAGAAACATTAGTAAAAATGATCTTGTAAACTTAAATTTAAGAAAATAAATAGTAAAATAGGAGATTATAAAATTTTCAAATTTTAAGCATAATAGGTATTAACTATCGAAAATGCGAAAAGTGTAATGAAATAACTAATAAATTACTAGAGATAGATTATATGTATACTAAAAATTTTAGAATGACCAAAATAATATTTAGGAATGTTCATGTGTACCCCACATGTATTTACCTGTAGATAAAAATACGCGTAATTACCTAAATTAGCCTAAAACTAAGCAAATAATTAAAGAAAAATACAAAATGATTATAGAAAAATCAGAAGAGGATAAGCTACAACAAGATAAGGTCGTGGTCAGCAAGAAAAAAAAATAACCAATAAGAATTTAACAAATAAAAAGCCAAAAATCATGGAATTGGGGCAAAATCCCATCAAATTAATGCACATTAATTTCTACAATTGTCTATAAATAGGGGGAAATAATTCCAGAAGTCCTTTGGTCAGTTTAAGATTTGAGAAAAATCAAAACACCGAAAAAATTGAGAGAAAATCCAGAAAAAAAAAAAGGAAAACTGTGCAGTTAGGGATTTTAAAGGGAACCCACACCAGACGAGGAGCTAGGAGTGGACGGCCACCACCACCATACGGTGGTGGCTGGGCCCAGGCCGGCTGACAATGCCACGGCGGCCCGCGGTGGCCGAAGCCACCCAAACCGGTGAGTCTAAATTCCAGCCCGATTCTTGTGAAATTTTTTAAAAATAGTAAATATAATTAGAAAATTATGAATTTTGTTATTCTGGGATATTTTTGTATTTAGTTTGTAGGAAAAATATTATTTAGATGAAAACATGTCCCGTAATATAGGGTCCTTAAGAAATCATGCAAAACCAAGCACATTTCGGTTTAGAAATAAATGACCTTAGGAGTGTAGTTTGGAGCTCAATTTTTTTTCTATAGGATGCTCATGTGATATAGAACAGTGCTATGAAGCTATTTTTTTAAATTTAATTTTTGAAAATTTTAAGTTAATTTGTAGCCCTAAAATGATGGAAAAATTGGGTAATTTAGAGTTAATTAGGTGATTAGGATATTAATTACTGATTTAGATAGTAATTAGATGTTTAGGGATGTTAATCTCTGATGTGGAAACTTGATCCTAGTGTATGGAGTGTTAAGTATAAGTAATGAAGGTGTTATGTGGTAAACGTAGAAAATTAGGAATATGTAGAATTAAAAATTAATAACTATGAAAAAATTAGGTTTAATTAGATAATAAAATAATGAAAATTAGAACATAACAAATCTGAAACAAAATTCAATTTTACGTAATTATATGAAAAATGTAAAAATTTCTCACAACATGAGTAAATTCGGTACACTAATAAGATTTAAGTGTACCGAATGGAATAAAATGCTGATTAGGGATAGTAATCGTATTTAGGAGATTGGGAAGTAATATGATTAATTTCACATTATGGGTTGAAACGGATTTTTAGGGTTGGAATCTAAAATATTACTTAGAAATCGAACTAAAAACCTAATTTAGAAATCGATGCGAAAACCGAACCTGAACTTAACCCCAAACCTAAAATAATTATAAAAGACTTAATACTTAGATAATTAGGTATATTTAACCTTAAACAAAACCTAACAATAAGCGTTATCGGATAAAATGAACTTATAATATTATATGAAATATTGAAACCACGTTCGTGTTATAGGGATGATTGGCGATGGCCTGAGCAAATCGGACCTCAAGTGAGTGAGCGAGGAGTCGAGGTAAGTTGAGATTAATACGATGCTGTATTTTGGAGGCTTAAGATTATGCTTGGTTGTGCTTGTTAGATAGAGAATGTGTGCATGTGCTTGATTATGGGTGATGATATGATTCTGTTTGTTGCTCTAGCACATATTGTATGACATGTATGAAAGGATTAATCACCCTAAACTGGACTTAATTAAATATCCGACCAGTAATCATAATCGGACATGCATGGCAACCCGTTAGGGGAACTTAGGACTCTCCGGCCAAATACCGACCCCTTCGGAAGGGATAGCGCAGGATTGCAAAATGGTCCCTTCTTCATCCTCAGTCGACCTAAGTGACAGGAGAGGAGGTCGCGGCGAGGGTGAAGACAGTGGTTCGAAGGTAGTCACGGGAGGAGCAAGGTCTCCATTACACAAGCCTGGGTTTGGTCTTGAGCTGTTGCATTAACGGCAACTCCTCAACCCGAATTAGAGTGGGCGTAATTTCTCTAATTTCACGACGGGCCGGACAACGTTTTACGATGGCATTTGCTTGCATATGCATTACACCTAATAAGTGATTGAAAATCTTGTTGTGTGTATGGTATAGTTTTAAGTCCTCCGTCCTAACTTACTGAGCTGTAGTTGCTCACATCCCTATAAACGTCGTGCAGGTGCTGGCTAAGAAGCGGCAACCAATTACTCTGAAGCTAGCAACTGCTGGATCTTGGGGAGTGAGGAAAAACATTGAAGAATAAACACATCTTTTAAGGTCTAAGTTTTTATTTTAGAATTATTTTTCATTTCCGAATGATGTAGTACTAAGGAATATACTATAGAGAAATGTTGTAAACTTTAACTGCAATAACTGAATGATAACATATATATATAATTCCTCACATTTATAGGTAAATGATTTATTTAAATTACAAATTGTCTACTTCAAAGCGGGTTAGTTGTAGACGCCTTATGTAGATCAAGTCTAAGATAGCGGTTATGAGGCCAACTTCTATCTTAGGGCGGTTTACACGGCAGGGCTGTTACGACTCTGCCGCTTCGGGGCGTAACAGATAAAGCTTTGAAAGTTAGCTAGAACCTTAAAAAGAAGGATAGGAAGGCGCCTTCAAGGCTAGTTAGATCCCTAAAAATGAAAGAAGGGTTAGTACCCTAAGAGCTAGCTAACACCCTAAATGAAAGACAGGATGGCGCTTTAAAGGCTAACTAGATCCCTAAAAATGAAAGAAGGGTAAGTACCCTAAGAGCTGGCTAGTACCCTAAACGAAAGAAAGGACTTTGCCTTAAAGGCTAACTAGATCCCTAAAAATGAAAGCGAGGCCAGTACTCTAAGAGCTAACTAGCACCTTAAAAATAAAAGATGGGATGGCACCTTAAGAGCTAGTTAGATCCCTAAAAATGAAAGAGAGGTCAACTCTACCAAATCTTTCTTCGAAAAGTCCTATAAAAACTAACTGACTCTTTTCGAAATGACTTCAAACCCAGAATTCCTTAGACCTTTCTTGAGATGTCTCAGAAATTAGCCCAATACAGAATGCCTTGCACTTACTCTTCAGTTTATTTGTCTCATCTCTGATTAATAAATATCTACCATGAGGTAATTGTCCATCTGGGTTTTACCATTCCCTGAAAAATAGTCAATAAAACTCCCCATTGTAGGGGATTAATCCACGATAGAGTATTTTAAAGATTTTTGTTAATTACCAATATTCTATATCTCACTTTTCAATTCCTTTCGTGTTTTTGGTGTATAAGTTCAATTAAATGAGATAAGGGAGTTGGACCTTTTGACGGAACTGGAAAGGATGATGATGATTTCAACGTTGACAATTGTCAAGGATACTAACTTTGTTTGTAGAGAATGATAATTAGACCACAATAATATTCAAAACGATTGACATTTTCATGTTCTAAGTAATAATTCCCAATGACTTTTTATGGGTAGTACGACTTTACAGCATCAGCACTTACAGGATCTCTCAATTTTTGACTACCCATCTAGGACAAAATTAAATCCCCTCCTTTGGGAGCAAATTTTCCCCTGGAGTCGTGTGCATTGGGGAAAGCCTTTCTTAACACCATATCACCCTCTTTGAAGTTTCAGGGTCGTATCCTTTATTAAAAGCTTGAGCCATTCTTTGTTAGTAACATTAATTATGACATAAGGTTGTCAATCTTCTCTCATCAATCAGATTCAACTGCTCGATGTGTTTTTTAACCCAATCGACTTCGTTCAACTGGGTTTCTGATAATACTCTAAGAGACAGGATCTCCACCTCTAATGGTAACATTGCTTCAGTGCTATATACCAAAGAGTCAATTGACGTTCTGATGGAAGTTTAGTAGGCCATAAGTGCGAATGGCAACATCTTATGCTAATCTTTATATATGATAACCATTTTTTCGATGAATCTTTTAAGGTTTTTATTAGCAACTTCAACGGCTCCATTTATTTAGGGTCGATAAGGTATAGAGTTTTTATGAATGATCTTAAACTATCGGCATAACTCTGACATAAGCTTGTTGTTGAGATTAGTGCCATTGTTAATGATGATTGTTTTTGGAGTCCTATATCGAGCAAAAATATCCCTCTTGATTAAATTAACAATGACCTTTTTAGTAACGCTTGAATAAGATGAGGCTTCAACCCACTTGCTGAAGTAGTCGATGGTAACCAATATAAAGTGATGTCCATTAAATGCTTTTGGAGTAATTGGGCCAATGATGTCTATTCCCTATAATGAAAAAAGCCATGGTGAAGAGAGTATGTGTAATTCCTGAGGTGGGGGATTTATTTTATTTGCATAAACTTGGCATAAGTGACAATGCTTGATGTATTTGTTGCAATCACCTTCCATTGTTGACCAATAATACTCTAGCTTTATAATTTTCTTAGCCAATATGTAACCATTCTTATGAGAGCCACATAATCCTTCGTATACTTCTTTCATCAAAATCTTGGCCTTTTTGTCGTCTACATACCTTAAAAGTGTACCGTCAAAAACTTGTCGGTACAAAGTAAACTCACTTATTAAGAATTGGGTAGCCAATCTCCTGATCATCCTTCTGTCCTTTTTCTCAACCTTTTTACAGTATATGCCTTGTTGTTGGAACATTTTAATATCATGATACTACGACTTTTTACAATCCATACCATTAGTTGCTAAACAAAAGGCAGGCTTTTCTTTAATTTCAATAGTGAGGGGTTGAATCTCGACTCCACTAAATATTTAGACCATAGATACCAGAGTAGCCAAGGCATTGAAAAATTGATTCCAAGTCCTCGGTACATGATTGAAAGTGATTGTTTTGAATTTCTCCATCAGTTCAATCAAGTGCTGGTGATAAGGTATTAGTTTAGAATCTCTTGTCTTTTATTCTCCCTGAGCTTAACTAATAATGAGTGAAGAATCCCTAGACACTTCTAATTCTTGAATATCTTTATCTAAGACCATTTTAAGTCCTATGATGCATACTTCATATTCAGTAATATTATTGGTGTATGGGAAAACAAGCCTTACAACTATAAGGTACTACGTACTTTCAAAGGATATCAGTATTGCTCCAATTCCACACTCAAACATGTTAGCAGCCCCATTAAAGAACATCTTCCATTTTGGGGATCTATCGTCTTTTCCTTCATTAGAACTTCCTTCAACTACGAAGATATCTTCATCGGACAGATTAACTTATACCTCTTGGGAGGTATTATCAAAAGGATTTTCTACTAATTGATCTACTAGAGCTTATCTTTTAATTGAATTTTGATTCACATATGTAATGTCAAACTCTAATAGTAAGATTTGCCACTTCGAGATTTTGCCTATTAAGGCCGGTTTACCTGCTAAGTATTTTAGGGGATCATGCTAAGTTAACAATTCAACCTGATAATAAAGCGTCTTTTGTTTGAGCCAATGAATTACTTAGATCAAAGCACGGAAGGTGCTTTCAATTTCTAAATACTTTTGTTCCCCTTCAATAAATTTCTCGCTCATGTAATACAAAGCCCATTCTTTTCCTTCCTTGCCCTTCTGGCTGAGCATACACCTTATGGATTCTGGTAATATTGTCAAGTATAGAAATAAAGGCTTCTCAGGTTTAAGGGCTACCAAAATTGGAGGGTTTATGAGGTACTTCTTAATCGTTGTGAAGGCTTGCTCACATTCTTCATCTCACTTTATCTCAGCATTCTTTTTCAATAACTTAAACAAGGGACAGCATTCATTTGTGAGTTGATATATGAACCAGGCTATGTAGTTTAAGCGACCTAACAAGCCTCTGATTTCTTTGAGTATGTATAGAGGGGATAAGTAAACCATCACTTTGACTTTATCAAGGTCTACTTCGATGCCATTTTGGCTTATTGAAAAACCTAACAATTTCCCTGAATTTACTCTGAACTTCTCTAAGTTGAGCTTCAATTGGAATTTTCTCAACCTATCAAACAATCTCTTCAGATTGTCTGTGTGATTCTCTCTCTTCTTAGACTTTGCAATCATATCATTAACATACATCTCAACTTCTTTGTGCATCATGTCATAAAAGATTGTAACCATGGCTCTTTGGTAAGTTATCCCAGCATTTTTAAGTCTGAAAGACATTAATTTATAGCAAAATATGCCCCATGTTATGATGAATGTTGTCTTGGTTTTATTTTCTTTGAACATTCGAATTTGATTATATCTAAAGAATCATCAATGATGGAGAAAAGATGGTTCTCGATTGTATTATTGACTAAGACATCAATATGGGGCAAGAGGAAATAATATTTAGGGGTTGCTTAGTTGAGGTCTCGAAAATCCACACACATTCTAGCTTTCTCGTTCTTCTTCATTACTAGCATGATATTAGCTACCCATTCAGGATAATCAGATATTTCGATGAAATCGACCTCTAATAACTTTTTGACTTCTTCCTTAATTTTCAACAAGACATTTGGTCGGAACCTCCTTATCTTCTACTTCTTAAGTTTAATATCTTCTCGTATGGGTAAGTGGGGGACCACGATTGATGGATCTAATCCAGGCATATTTTCATAAGTCCATGCAAATACATTTTGGTACTCAAATAATAGTACGGTCATTTCCCCCCTTCCGTTCTTCATTCAAATTCCCTCTAATTTTCAACATTTTAGGGTTGTCATCAGTCCCAACATAAATGATCTTGGTTGGCTCGTCAATGGGAATTCTACTCATTGTATGTCTTTGCCAACTTTCTTGTTTGTCACTGTAGTCATTGACATCACTCTCAATGACTAACTTAATAAGGCCAGAGGTGATATCAATATTTTCACCATCTATCTACGCAAAGTATCCCTGACTTTTATTCAAAGAATTAGATCTAGACAAAAGTGTGTAAAGAAAAGAGTGTGAGTAAAGAAAGAGTGAAAAGAATGAGGACTAATTTTTATTATGTTAAAAGGAATTTTTTCAATTACAATATTGTAAAATAAAAGTAATTATTATAAAACTCAGTAAAATACTAAACTGTGATTCATCCTTTACCCTAAAGAACACTTATTGCTAATCAATTGGAATAGAGAACCAATTATTCAGGTGTTAGGACTTATAAGATGGGCCTATTATTTCATTCCTACTGGAGATGTCCTTTTTAGCGGGCTCTTAAGTCTAGACACTAGCCCAAATGAAAGTTTCTAACAACGGTGGAAAAGTCATTAGAGTATGATATAATCTATCACCTCTTTTGCCCTTTGATTACATATTTTGTAGCTTATCCATTGGAGTTGGGATATAACCAAACCCATAAGTAGCAACCTAGCCTTCTTTGAATTTCAGCCTTTCAGCTTTCTCTTAATTGGTAATCGTATGCATTCTTCAAACATTTGGAGCCAAAAGTCTACCTGCTCCTTAGTGTCAATGAAAGGTATGGCCATTTCCTTATATATTTTGTAATCCTGGTCACCTAGAATCATTATAACCTGGCCATTTGAGATGAACTTAACCTTTTGATGCAAGCTTAAAGGTATGGCTCTTACTAAATGCATCTACGATCTCCCTAATAAGAGGTTAAAGAATCTTGGGATGTCTAGAACTTGGAATCAAATGTTGAAAGTTTGTGGGCCAATGTCAACTGATAAGTTGATTTCCCATATAATTTCCCTTTAAAATCTGTCAAAAGCCATAATTGTTGTTGAACTTGGCTTAATTGTGGTTATATCGATGCCTAATATATCCAAGTAGTGAAGGGGTAGACATTCAATGATGATCCATTGTTGATAAGGACTTTTGTCGTGATAATGTTGCTCACCCTCAATATTATGAAGAAGGGCTTAGTGTGTTGCTTACCTTCTTCACCTAATTCCTCAATAGAGAAGGAAATATGATCCATGGTGAGGATAAATTTGGTGACAAACACCATTCTTTCGACTTTTATCTCACAAAGGACTTTGAATTCCTTCAAGGTTCTGAATAAAGATTCCCGATATGGTTGTAATGCCATTAATAGACTCGTAAGAGATATTTGCACTGGAGTCTTAGCAAGCTGATCCATTATCTTATACTCACTAGACTTGATTATTTTGGTGAAGGTGGACAATCTTTCCTCATATTTAATTGGTTCATTGTTTAGCCTTTCCAGCATAGTTTTCTTTTTTAGGTCTTCTTTTAGGTCATAAATTCTACCAAAGCAGGTAACTCCCCCATGAATGAGCTCGGTTGCCCTTAATTTATTGTCTCGTAGTTAAGAGGAGAAGTTTTATAATTTTCAAGGGTTAAAGGCACATAGAAGGTATACCTTTTAATCTTTGGAATTCGCTTCTTCTTTTGTTTGTAGAATTTATAGACCCTAGGATCTCAATTGGAACCGATCATGTTGATAGTAGGATTTGAGTCGTCAAATATCATGTTGATGATGACCCCGTAGTTAGGTAAGGGGTTGATATTAGTGTTTGGAATTAGAGCCTCCACGAAGTCTAGCTAGACTGTACCTTCATTGATTAAATCTTGAATCTTATTTTTTATTCTCTAGTATAAGTCTATTAAATCGCCTACTAGCCCCAGATGATATTGACACCTTGCATTGAGTTAAAAAACTCTTGGCCTATACCTTTCATTAGGGCGCTCAAAATGAAGCAAATTATCCTTTCTTAGTTTTCCAAGTATTTGACTAAGAGGAACAGGTATTTTAATTAACTACCTTAGGGCCTTGTTGACATACAGTTGGCTTCTAAACTGTTGCTGAGCTGGCAAAGGATTTGCCTTGAGAGAGACCCGAACATTAGGCCTAGTATTTGAATTGACCATGCCATGGTAGTTTTAGTAGAGGATGGTCTTATGTCTAATGGTTCCTGTAATTTTCTAGATGAAATAGCACTTTTAATCCGATAACCTACTACTACTACTTCTACAAAACTAAAAGAGGCTTTCCCGATCAAATGAGAGAAGCGGGGTCTCTCAAGAGTGTTGATGAAAGCCGAAGTTAGCTCTTTTTCGGTCATGGGGGTGAATACCTCTACAGCTAGGGACCTCCACCTTTAGGCATACTCTTTAAAAGATTTATTGTGCTTCTTCTTCAGGGCAACCAAGTCCATCATGGTCGGTGCCACTTCAACATTGAATTTATATTGCTCATAAAATGCCCTAGCCAACTTCTTTCATGTGTTTACCTTATTCAGATCCAATTAGGTATACCAAGTCAAAGCAGGGCCTGTTAGGCTATTCTGAAAAGTTTGTACCATGAGTTGATCATATTGTACATATTTGTCTAGATCATATTGTACATATTTGTCTATCTTTCATACATATAGCATGGTGTATAGTTTAAGGCATCCAGTTCCATTATACTTCTCAAAATCAGGTACTTTAAATTTTTCCAAAAAGCTTCCATAGTCATAAGTAGAGAAATCTATAATACTAGCTTACTTGAAACCATTGTACCCTTCGAGCATTTTCATTTTCTCAATGATTTGTTGGGTCAATCACCTATTGAGCTCTTTTAATATGTCCTGATCAACTTTAAGCTTTGGGTTGACAAGGAATGAGTAAGTTTTTGGCTTGAAAGTTGAGTTGACCTTCAGATAGACTCCTTTTATCTCAAAAGATTCAAAGGCTTAGTTGACTTTAGAATAGGCTTCTTCTACTTCAAAGGGTGGGGCTTTAGTATTCTTTCCATTTCAAGCTTTAGAGCTTTCTTCATTCGATGGCGCTATGGACCTAAGTAAGGCAATGCTGTCAACAAGGAAGCTTAGTTGATCTGTAATCTTTCCTATTGTTTGTTATTGAGAATAAAACCTCATCTTAGCGGGATCAAGAATTTTGAGGTTAATATTGCTGTTGATGGTGTTGATGTTATCGTTCCTTTGGCTGGCTACTTTAGTTTGTGAGCGGGTTCTGATAGGACTATTCTAAAAGGTTTGACACTTAAGAGCTATCTTGGCAACTTGGCTTAAGATCACTTCTCAACAAATTAGCATATGTATTTTAATTTTTGAAGACATGGAACTAAAATAAATGAATAAAATGTAAATGTGCCATATAGATAAAAAGGAGGGATCAGCGATTAACTAACAAAATGGCAAGTTTATTTATTATTCCTCAACTCTTAGAGTTTTATTACATAAAAATATAAAATAAAAATGCAAATTCATCTAGACTAACCTTCATTTCTTTTATGGGCCGAATGACATTTTCTTCTTCTGGTTGCTAGGTTCGACCGCCACTACTTTGCCCTTCTTTTGACCATGCTTGGTTGCTTCCTCAAGTTCTTGCATCCTCTTTTACATCTTCAATTGGTGCTCCAAGGCACATGATCTTTGGCTAGACTCCAAAAAGAGGTTTTCCCACATGTCTTTTTCTTCGTAGATGACTTTCATACAAGCTTTTACCTGGTCCATATAAGTTACCATTTCAAAGCTGAGATTTGTAGGGGAAGGTTGAAGGACCTCTAATGCCAGATACTATATCATGCATTCCTTGTGAAGTTGATCATATAAGTATTATTTAATGACCTGATGTTTGTCTATTCTCCTATGAATTTTCTTAAATTGATGTTAGGGCTTATGGTCTTAGTATCCTACTAAGCCTTGATCTTACGAAGCTTGGATACCTTTTTTATGGAGCGAGTCTCTTCGAGGTTAAGAGTAAATGGCTCCAATGAAAGCCTATGAACCATGTCCTAGATGCCTCTAAACTACCTCACCGTGTTGTTTGGATAGTAGATTGTACACCAACTCATTCCAATCAATGGCACAACATGATAATTTTTACAAACCAATATGACCTTAGTATAATTGCTCCATCTATTAATCTACGGTATGTCTTCAACCCAAAAATCCTATAGAACTTCTATCCAGAGAAGGGTAAGTATATCTTATAGTGATTTGGTCTTATTAACAAAAGAGTCAATAGGATCAATCTTATTGGCGAATGCACCCCTTATCAAGTCTAACCTAGAACATTTGATGTGGCTGACGAACTATATCATTAACAGTGCTATGCTTAACCTGAGATTGCCACAACCTCTTTTCTTAAGGAAATTAAGGCCTTTATCAATGTAATGTTAACAATTACCTTGAATAGTAAGAGTATGGGCCTAATCTTATTGGTGATAAACTTTTGTTCTCTTAGGTTGAAGGCTTGGAACCATTGAATGAGTATGGGCTTCGGGTTTTTGGGTTTATGGACATGAATCTCTTTAGCAAAAACCTTGGTGCTGAATGAGTTGCCATTTCTAAAAGATTACAAAGAAAACATAAATTATAAAGGGAATAACATTTACATAAAAAAGAAACTATATTTAAAAAGATCTCCTATATACATGAATTCTAGGAAAAACACAAGGAAAGAAACTCTGGGTTTGTTGTTTTTCTTCTTCTTCTCTTTTTTTTTTTCTTTTTTATATATAACAATGCCACTTTGTTAGCTATTCACCAGCCCCAAAAAATGTATGTAAGAAAGGTAGGTCCCATAAGTCCTTAAACTCTGTGACCTCATGCATTTGTAAAAAAACAGTTCCTTGGTCACATTGAAGTTTAAGTAGGATAGCTTAATCGGCCCCGTGTGGTGGTTGCCCCATTATACCTAAGACTGATACAATGTCTCCTTGTCCTAAGGTCTTAAGATAGTTCACGTTTGACTGTATCTATGATACATTTATGGTACACGAAGTAAAAATCCAAAAAAATAAATAAATAAATAAACAAGTTTACCCCTACAAAAAAGGTTAGTACAAAAAATAATGAATAAATGAACACATAAATAAATTACATTCAATAAGGTGATTTTAAAAATTAATTCTAAATTTAGAAAGTTAGATAGTTAATCCTCTTGATGTTCCTAATGGAGTCACCAAGTTGTCGAGCCTAGTTTTTTCCAGTTTTTATAAATAATTTTTTTAAACTGATCAATATCAAACTTTATCCATTTAATACCGACCTTCGACTAAAGTTTAAAGAAAACCTGTTCTTTTTATCTTTGAGAATATTTTAAAGCTGCTACTAGATTAGAGTCGGAAAAAAGAATTAAATTATAACCAATTGAGTATAATGATTATAATTTAGCTATTGGTTTTTCCGATAAAACCAATTTTATAAACGATTTTAAGAACCAGAAGATCGAGTCCAAAGGTTAAGATTTTAAACTCTTACAGGTATTATTAACTTTCCAATTTTAAACTTAATTTCTTAAAATTACCTTTAAAAAAATTATCCTACGAAACGAAATTCAATCATTGATTAACAAATTAGGTTAAATTGAGTGAAACTATACTAAAATGGAAAAAAAAGAAGGTTTTTTGTGTTTTTAACCATCGCCTCGTAAGTACTTATGTACTCACTATTTAGGATTAGATGTACATAGTTCTTTCTTTGTAAAATTTAGTGTATAGGTTTGTTTTAATTTTGAAAACTTGTCAAGATTACATTTTTAGGTAGGTTCGACTTTATTAAGTAAGATCTGAATTAGGGTTTTATTGGTAGAGAGCTATAAAAGAGGTCCGAATTTTAAGAAAGATCATTTACTTTTATTTATTTTAGAAAATCGATTTTTTAAGTGTCAAAACGATTTTTATTCATTAACCTATTTATTTATTTTATTATTATTTTTAAATATTATTTTATTTTTTATGTTAGTTTATCTATTTATATTTACACTTTAAAAAGACTTTTTTTTTCTTTTTTCAATTTCCTTCTTTTTGCTTTTTTTTTTTTTTACATTTACAATACCATAAATAATATATGTATATATATATAATAATGCAATAATTAAAAAGAAGGCCAAACTAAGAAGTAAGGGTACGAGTTGAATCTTAGGCGCATGGATCAAATCGAAGCTCACTTAGGTTAAAGATGATGAACCTAGTGATGATCTGCAATAACTTCAGGTGATTATTTCAAGCAGGTAAACTCACTTTCCTACATTTCTTCTTAGACTTGGTGAGTTTCAAAGAAACATCGCAATGTTTAGAGCTCGTTTGGCAGTTGTCGAAGAGTAATGCGATAGTTATGTGTGATACGTACGAGATGTTGCATAAGATGAGGGGATGATTAGGTTCAATCACTCTCATCGTAGGGAAGCTATTAGGAGTAGTGGCTTCACTCAAAATAACTTCAAGCTTATCTAATCTAGAGAGAGAGATCGGTGAGTAAAGAGAGAAAGTGATTTAAAAAGCTTTTCTTGAGTGATTTCAAGGTTTGCCATACCCCAAAAGGTGTTCCCTAACCTCCTTTTATACTAATTGAAGCTTTAACATTCATAAAAAGTCAAGAAATCCATTAATTCAAATATTCAAATTAAATAGTCTTTTTACCCGTAATGGTTTTTGTTTTTTGGGTCATGTAAGGGGATGAATTTAGACAAAAAAAAAATGGTTGAAATTGAAACTAAGCTCTACTAATTTCTTGTTTGGAATCGTGTGAAATATGCACGAAAATGGCTCCCAATCATATGCCATGGAACCATTTTTGGAAGAGGAAAACATTGGGCAATCAGAGGAGAAATCTGGGAAGATCACTTAATGCAGCATGTGGTCATGTGTTGGGCACATGCCACTTATGCATTGGAAAAAAGCATACCCCTCTATTATTTCCTCTGGGCAAAGGGCCTTAGGCCCTGATCTAATAGCTACGGATCAATATCAACCCTAGTTCGATCTCACCCCTTCTCCTTTTTTTCTTAATAAAATAAAAAAGTAAAAAGGCACTTTTGCATTTGAATGGAATCGAACATGAGTCTCTAAGCTTTTCTCTAAGTGTCCCTATCAACTTAGTTAGTTTGATTTTTAAAATATTATTTAACCTTAGTGACGTCTGATTAAAACCCCTAGGCACTTTTTATATTTTTATAATTTCCCTATTTTTTTCTCAATTAATAACAACTTTTTTAATAAAAACCTCTTCTAATCACAAAATTTATTATTTTACTTTATTTCTAGATTCTTTCTATTTTCTATCTCCTTTCTTTTTTTTTTTGCATTTTTTCTATTCTCATTTTTTTTTTGTAATTTTCTTAAAATTTTCATTTTTTGTATTTTTTTTTCAAATTTCTTGTTTTTTTTTGTTTTTTTCTAAATTAGGGTCATTTATCCTATCTTAAAAATTAAGGAAAAAAAAAAAAACAAAAACGAAAGGAGGACAAAAATGGGGTGTTTACACTTTGTTTGCTAATTAACCTTTCCTTTAACCATATATTAATTTAACCATTAAACAATATATATTTGTTTACGACCTCATGGTTAAGTCCATGCTTTTCACTATTCACAAATACCTAATTAAGACCCTTATAGCAAATAACCACAACATAACTAGGTCACTTAACAATTAAAAATAACGTTAAAATAGATGTTGTTACATTTGAGAAACATAATAAATATTTTTATAAATTCATTTAAATTATAGAATGTTCTACATAATTGGTCTATTTAAATATTAGAGAAATGTAGACACATGATATACATGCTCAAAGCAACATACATATTTTGAGAAATTTATTTCATAAGAAAACATAAACATAAAAATAATATGTTATATGGCATAAAGTTGGTCGGTGAGTCTTAGCTTAATATGATGAACTCCTTGATCATATAATTGATTTCTCCTCTATGAATGAGAGGACAAAGGCACAAGAAGTGTTTGTATTTTTAGATTTTGGAAAATTAGTATCTTAATCTTTATCTTTTGCGATTTAATACTTCTTTCTTCAATTCAATTTAAATTTAGTGTTTCCTTTGAGGAAAAGTTAATGCTGTTTTTATATATATTTTAGTGTTTATGCTTTAGTTTTCACTATATTTTTGTGTCTATACTTTAATTTTGACGTATTTTAGTATTTGATCATATATTAAATTGTAAAAAATTAATTTTAAATGAATAAGAAACTTTGAAATCTTTAATATTTTTGTGCCAATAAGTTTAACTATACATATTTTTTGCTTGCAATGTTTTATTTTAGCAAACTTTATATTATTTGGAAGCTAATAAGACGTACTTTTATTTAACAATAAGATCAAATGTACATCTTCTAAAACTAGTTAAACCAAACAAAATTTATGATCATTTGACCTTGAAACATAAACTTCCTAACTCATTAAGTAATACACATCCATATGGTATAATATTTTGTTATATCTCTTACACTATGCTAATTTTTCAAATTTTCGATTCCATAAATTGTAAACAAACATTGTATTACTATAATCTTATAATTATTGGAAAGTTTGTATTATGAATTATTTTTATTTTTTGGCTAATGTATTAAAAAAAATTTAAAAGCTATTCATTTGACTTAAAATTATAGATTTAAAAATTGTCCTTTTTCTTGAACGAATTTGCTTGAGTCCTTTATTTTTTGTATTTCTTAAAAACTAATATGATTTTAAGATTATAATCATTACAAAATTTTAAGAAACATGTTTGTAACATATAAAGGTTATTTAAAATAAAAATAAAGAAATTCATAAAAATATGATCAATTGTAATGTATGAAATATCACAAAATTTAGAGAACATTTACAACCTATGTTGACTATTACAAAAATAAAAGAGAAATACCAAAAAAATAATAATAATTATGAAAATAAAAGATTATAAAAGAATGCTTAAAGGAAATATGAAATTTTCCTCTAGTCATTTTATTTTTCTTGTAATAATTCATTATTTCTAAAATTTAAAAATATAAAAATTTAGACAAGTATATCTAAAAAATGAATGATTTTCATATGTATAACTTTGGATTAAAATAGTTTGAGGCAACTTATAATATGAGCTTTTGAATGGTTATATAATTGCAATCATATAATATTCGATTTGCAAGTTATAGGATTACAAAATTATAAAAGTTAGTATAAGGATACCATTGTATATATAGCAAAATATTACAATGTAAAGGTATATTGTATGGTATGTCTTAATATCAATGTCTTTAGCCACTTAATTTACAAGTTATAACCATCTTAAAACTTTACTTAATTCATATACTCAGAACACACAATTAGTCTTATTTTCAAATAAAAATGAACATAAAGAGTCCAACAATATAAGATTTGCAAAATTAAGCATCATGTGTAAAAGTTATATATGATTGAAATTTTTGGATATAAACAATTTTCTTTAATTTTAAAAATAATATATCAATTAAGAAAAATCAAAAATTAATTTTGAATAAATTAACAAGTGAAAAAAAACTAAATTGCATTAAAACAAAAGCGTAAACACTTAAATGCAACTATAACTAAAGTATAGACACTAAGATATAAAAAATTGTAACAGTAATTAATTTTGTTGTTATTGGTGAAGATACTAAGTCAAAACTAAGTTAAAAGAAAGAAGTAATGAATCGTAAAAAATAAAAGTTTAGTCACTAAATAGTCAAAAGATTAGAGTGTATACATCTTAGAAGATAATTTAGGTGAAATCTGATAATGGAGATGCCTAATAGTTTACTAAACACTTATAATTTACAGGTATATCATGCATTTACAAGTATATCAATAATTATATTTGAAATCATTGATAAAAATGATAAAAATATATTGCAATTATAAGATATATCTATAAAAAAAAATACAAAATAGTTATGAAACTATTTATAATTAATGAGATAGTGAAATCGAAAAACTAAAGTTATGGTGCTATTGGGAAGTATGGAGAGGAGAGAGAGATAAAGGGAGAAGAAAGTAGAAGTTGACGATGGCACTCGAAGCATAATTAGTAGGAGAGACTGATGGGGGAGAGAGAAAGGAGAATTGAGAGGAAAGAGAAAAAAAGAAAATGACATAATTATCTATTATATGTAATTTTAATATATTATTTTAATGTTAGTTTTTTTTATTTGTTAACTAATATTAAATAGAGGATAAATAGGTAACTCTAAAGGTGATGATTACTTAAGCTCCAAAGAGTTTTAATAATATAAATATATACCCCCATATTATTATAAAAGAAAAAATCCATTTGTTGTTCTTAACATTTTTCTGTTTTTTTGTTTCAATTATATTATTTTTTTGCATTTGAATTGCAATTTTTGTAGAAGTTTATAAGTTAGGACACAATGTTGTATGTTTCTAAATATATATGGTGGATTTTTCTATATACAACCTCAATAGATAGTGTTTATGTGTCGTAGCATATAACCAATCGTGCTCCGATTTTACTTTCTATCAAATTCAACATGATGTTAAGATTATATATAATTGATTAAACATCCCGCCGCTCATGAGTGGAACAAAATTTTGATTTAATATTTAGTATATCACCTTAGGTTCTCTCTCCATGACAAATCGAGAACTCTCCCATTTCCTAAACATAATAAAAAAGGGACAGACGAGGGAACAAACAACAAACTTTAAGGTACAACTAGAAATACATAGATAATTACGGCAACATAGTCAGTTGCCAATGCATATATTGCCTTACATTATGTAGGAATAACATAAAAAACTTAAAAATGAAACATCATACATCCAAATCTTTCCACATACGTTATTCAGGAGCCTCTATAAAGACTCTTATTGCTGCACATGTCAATTTCCAATAAGACATGGCTTTAAATTATAGTTTCTAATAAACTATCAATTATTGGTCACAATTCCTGCCTTAAAAGGTAAGAACGGATATTTGCCATCTTCGTCATGAGATCGACGAAAATAGATCTCTTAACCAATAGCATGGAACACCTTATTCTTCTTTTGATGTTTCATTCCATGCTTGTACTTTCCGAACTTCCTCTCATTTGCACTAAAAGTGGAAGAAGCTCCTTGGGTTGGATAAGAAGGACGTCTATTGATGGCACATTTGCCGTAAGGTAAATCAGTATTCCTTATGATATAAAAGTATCCTTCCATTCCCCAATTGATTCCCCAAGAATTTTTCACTATCCAATAATCGACACCATCGGTTGAACCGTAACCAACAATCAAGACCGCGTGGTTAGTGTCACTGATATTAGGCGAGCAACTTCCATTGTATATTCCCTAAAAATATCGAATCAATTTGTAGTTTCAATGTTAATTCTCGCACAACAATGAATGAGCTTATGGATCATATTTTATGCTATTATGTAGATTAAATTTAGGACATACCCCGGTATACAATTGGAAATCAAGTGCAGATCCATCCATAGAGACACTAACTGGTTGCTGAAGGACTGCACAAAGAATAGCACTATCTGATTGATTCACTAGTGTGTACCCAGTGATGCTCACAACTCCTACCTAAATGCATGAAAAGCAATTCAACTTAGACAATATCAGTCAAAACAATGAATTGTTAGCAATTAGCATAAATTTATAAGATATAAGGTATCATATGATAAATACACCACATACAAGAGTATCCAAACTTTACACCTTTTTAATTTAGCAATTAAAGTTTATAATGTTAATATACTACCTATAAACCTTTTAAGGTCATTTATAGAATTTAGATTAGATAGTTAAATGTAAAAAATTGGTAAAATTTAATTAGTTAATTACAAAAATGGGTAAAGTTCAGAGTAAATTAATACTTTTAAACAAATAGTTAATTGTAAAAATAAGTAAAATTTAGATATCAGATATAATATATGTCCCCCTGTATTTTTTTTTCTTTTCTTTTCTTTTTCATGTATGAATTTTACTCATAAGCCATGTTATGCAATCAAATGTAGAGGGGGGAGAGTAACCTTAGTCAGATTGCAGGTACCATCTTTGCCAGTATAAGGATAATCTTCTTCTGAGTCGATGCCACCATTTGATATCACCCACTGAAAAGCTCTTATCGCTAAACCCCCGAGACATCCAGAACTAGTCTCATCGCAGTCCACAAGCTGCTGTTCTGAAAGGCTGATTAGTTCACCAGTGTTCAAAGCGTTTATGCCTTCAATTGCTCCAGTTGCAGAAAATGCCCAGCAACTTCCTGTAAGCATAGAAATGTTATGCATTTTTTACTAGAACTGCATAATATATGTGGATAATTAGCCATCACAATTTTTTTTTTAAAGAAAAGATTGAGTAGTAAAAATTCAATTTGAATGCAAAAAAGATAAAGATACAATAAAATATTACCATAAAATAGATAGTAAAAGGAAAAAATGAAAGTAAATAAATTGTGATTTGAATTATCTTAAAAGCCCGATTCAAACTATCTTAAAGCGTTTTAACTGTTTGTCTAGTAGTAGACTGCATATTGAACAATTTTCACACCTATTTACATAAAATGAAATATCTAAATGATCTTTTTACCTTCGAACTTTATATATATATATATATATATATGAAAAAAATTTTCCCAGTGGATAAGTTCCTTTCGAGGATTCTATATATAGATGTAAGTAATTATCCACTTCCAACTTTTTTTTGTCCTTCAATTTATTTATCGTATTTACAATGTTTACAAGATATCAAATGATAGAGATCAATCCAAGCATCGTACGTCAATGGCATCATGTGAAGTTTCTTAGATCTCATATCAACTTTATAAAACTTTCTTTGTTAAGAGATCCAGGGCAAAAACTTAAACTAAAACAATAATCACTTTTCAAAAACTTAGACTAACGACGTATCGATCGTACAAGCACCAAGAATAGAAGCGTGGATGGAATCAATGAAAATGCATGTGTGCTGTCACGTATGAGAAAATGTACACACTAAGAATTATATATTCATTGAGTTATATGGAAAAGCCTACACAATTAGAATATTTAAAACTGGAATAGCACAAGCACTCGTAAAAGTATCAATATATCATGTATTTTAATAGGTGATGAACAAATATCAATAAAATTCTAATACAAACTAGTATTTATCCATCACTCATTTGCCTCCCATTCATTGAATATATGTGACCTATTAGTAGTGTTGGATTTTTTTTCGTTACAATGTTCGTGCCTTTTGACGGTATAGGAAAAAAGAAAAGCACTTACCACAACTTCCTTGATTCTTGACTGGAGTGACAATGCCCTTCTCCCTCCAATCCCATGACGTCGGTTGATCACATGCGTCCGCCTTCCGCCGCTCAGGAGGCGGAAACGAGTAATTCTGGTTTTCAGATAACTTGGACAAATATTTCTGCCTAAATTCCTCATTACTCATGTCAGCAAACGTGTTTAACCCAACCCTATGCCCTACTCTTGGGGAATTACTCTGTGCACTGTTCTTCTGGATTACATATTTCAAGTTGTTCTTGAAATTCTCAAGCCTCATCTCTTCCTCTGCAGGGTCCTTGTACTCCTTCTGGTAAGCCTCCTTCCATCTTTGGAAGAGTTCGATCACTCGTTCCTCCAAAAGGACTTCGTTTTCGTTCTCGGTTATTATGGAGTATTCAATGGGAAGGACTGAAGTTGATGAAGAACATAGCAATGCTAGAGATGAAGAATAAAGAACAAAAGCAAGAGATAGACATTGAATACTCTTGGACTTCATATTTTGGGTTTTTGTATTCTATTTTGCTGCTGACATTGTTTAAGTGGAGACTCTTGTGCGTGTATATAAAGGGAAAAATATCCTATTATCGACCATCTGTACATACACTTAGTGGGTAGATATCATAACTTTTCATTTCTTCACGTGACAATATCTATAAAAAGAAAAATGTATATGGTGACCAGAAATATCACAATCATATACCAATCAACTCAACAGGTCCTTTTCTCATTTTCTTCATGTTTTTCTTATTACCTTGTGCGATGTGAATTTCGGATAAATAATCGTTAAAATGTATGCACACAAATGATCATGTTGTGATAATTAATATTTATCATAGATTAAATAGTTTTTATTAGGTTCGGTTTATAGTTCAAACTATCAATTAACTATTGCATTGCTTTTTCATATTATAATAAGCATGGTTTAAATATATGCAAGTGAACTAACTTTGTTATAGCTAAGAACATTATTATAAATGATAAGGAACTAAGCATAGTAGTTTTGGTACCAAATTTACAATGTAGCTAAACTACAAGCGTTCATGAAATGGCCTAGTCAAGTTAAAATAATAATTCTTTAATTAAGTAATAATTTTCTTTTAAATCATGCTAATAGAAATCATATTCTAATAGAAAAAATTTCTTAATTTATTTAATTTCAAGTAATTCCAGACTTATTTTGAAGTGTACTTTATAAAGTAGATATCTAATTTAAAGTTCCAATTATTTTTTTTTAAAATACTTATGTTATGTACGTATTAAATAAATTAATTTTATTTTACATATAAGGTGTATATATTTTATTAGTATTATATCTCTTACAATATTTTTTTATATACATTACTTATTTCCTAAATATTATTTATTCTCATTTTGATTAATTCTTTATTTTCCTATTTTAACTATAAACATACCCTATATTATAAAATAATCTAGACTCTACCTAAAACCTTACCTAAATCATTCCCTAATTTCCACTCTCATCATTTCTCCAATCTCTTCCCTATTATCTTCTTTCGTCCCCCTTACTTCATTTTTCCTTCTCTCCCCCACAACCTTGATTCTTCTCTTACCCTTCTCTTCATTTCCCCACCTTTTTCCCCAATCTCCCTAACTTACAAAACCTGCCCCAAATAGTTCAATCCTTATTCTTTCCCCCTACGCTACCTCCCCCCCTTAACTCTAATTCTCTAATTTTGACGCCAAACCCATTATCCTTTCCCTAGACCCAATTCTATTGTTTCTTTTGCCCCTAATTCTTTTTCTTCTTCTCATCTGCAAGCCTTTCCCCATCCCCAATTCATTCATGCGTTGGATTATCCTAACTATGTATTTGTCTCCGTTCCCATTTTCACACGTCATAACCTATTCTAGTAAATTCATATTTATTAATTATTTGGGCCTATTATTAAACAAATTATAATTTCTATATTATTTGTTTTTAGTAGATTCTTATTTGGTATCGATTTGTTGTTCATCCAGTGTTTCTGTCTCAGCTTTATTTCATGAGTCGATTCAATTCCATTTTTTCAGTATTGCATACGTAGTATTTTATTTAATATTTTTATTTTCCCATATTATTATAAAAGGTAATTATTTTTCTAGTAAGAAATTTCTATTATAAATTGATTTATTTACTATATTATATTATATTATTTTATATAAAAGTTGTTATTATAAATTATGCCACATATTGTATTATTATTATTATTATATTATTATTATTATTATTATTATTATTATTATTATTATTATTATTATATTATTATTATCTTTTTCCAAATCTAGCCTTAACTAAAGAATCGGTTCAATTAATTTTACTCGAATATTTGTATCGATAAGTTTATGTATTAATAAGTAATAGATAAATAGGTTCACAAATAAATTTTAAGTAAAACTTCATTATCGAGTATTTGAAAGTTAATGTATATTATTGTTCTTGATTTCAAATAGATTTATGCTAGTTATCAAGTTTCTTCCTTATTCAAGTTTATGCTATTTCATTCGAGTCTTAAAGTTGAGAAGTTTCTATTAACTATTGAGAAGCTATCTCAATTGAGTAGTGCTTGGTTGTTGCTTATGCTTGATAAGACTTAGTAATCAAACCGGATTAAATTTATATTCAACTTAATTAATTTGGTTTGTTAGTTTTACTTGACCCGCTTGCTCTAGGGGCCCATAATGACAAATCTCTAGAAGGGCATCTACTGATCATATATGGAGATTCCCTAGTGGACTTTTATATGAGACAACGTAACTAAAATACTAGGTTTCTGGTCTTTAGACTCTAGACTCTAAGCATATAGGACTTAAAGGAACACTTATATTATATTTATCTATGTATGTAGACAAAGATCATGATGTGGTGGATTCATGAATTCTCTTGTGTTATCTACTAGCCTAAATTGAAGTTAGGAGTTTTTAGGATTTACCTTTGTTTTACCTAAGATTTATTAGGAACTTTAGTTCCATAAGAGCCCATTGACTAAGTTGACCAAGAAGGACTCTAAATTCAAATGGTCTAAGAAGGCTCAAAGCAGTTTCGATGAGATTAAGTTCAAGTTAACTTCTGTCCCAATATATAGACCAGAAATAGTACCATAAATAAAATGTGAACCAAGCAAACATTGAAGAACTTCATGCACTCAACTACAAATGAAGAGTTAATTCCAGATAAGCTTGTTATAATATGATCACAATCTTTTGTGTTTAGTATATATTAAGTCTTTCCATATACATTTTCCTAAAAAGAAAATCCTTTTTATATAAATGTATAGGTACTTTTCTATATGAGACATATAATAATTTATTTATTAAACCGACATGAATAAATGAAAATGATAAACTTATTGTTTTATGAATACTATTTATGAAGATTAATTGTAAAACACATACGAGTTTTTCTTACATTTTACTTTGCATACTAATATAATTTCTTTTGTCATATAATTAAATGACTACAATGACTCAGTGCATATTAGGGCAGCAACTTTAAAGTTTTCTATATATACAACAATGTAGTGGAAGAAGTTGTAGATCCTATGATAACAAGCTAGATGAAAAATACGAACGTGGAAAAAAATGAAGAGAGCTTTGAGGAGTAAATTTGTTCTAGAATACTATGAACTAGACACTTTCGGACATCTTCAAGAGCTCAAATAAGATAGTCAATCAATAGACAAGTATATCCGAGCATTACAATTGCTCATGACACCGTATGATGCTGATAAGCCCAAAGCATGAATAGTAGCAAGGATTATTTCTAGTCTAAGGCCCATGATCGATAATATAGTAGAGGTATAGAGGCTTGTGAATCTGGATGAGACCATCTAAGTGGCATAGAGAGTCAAAAGGTAGAGGTGAAATCAGCTTAGTCAAGTATTAGGCAACCAAACCGACTTGTCGAGCAGGACTGGTATTCTAAGCAAACCTAGACATGACCAAGCTCATTATAGTGTTAAAGTAAATCCTCAAGGTCAAACTCTAAGTAGACTCAATGAAGGCTAAGGTAAGACTAAAGCCAAAGAGCATGAGGTCAGAAAGGACCAGAGTCAGAGCTTAAGAAGGAAAACTAAAGAGATAAAGTACTTCAAATATCTTAGCTTCGAATAGATTGCTAGTCAATGCCCAAGTAAACGTATGATGACTATTAAGGATAAAACCCCACAACTTGAAGTGGAGAGTGCAAGTGAAGAAGAAGAAGAGATGGATGTTGATCACCTGTTAGATGAGTTTCAAGAAGATTTTGATGCTTAGATCCAACCTGAATTGGGAGAATATTGCATGGTTATGCAAAGATCACTTAGTACCTTTACTACTAATAACAATGAACTAAGAGAGAACCTTTTTCACTCAATTTGCAGAGTGAATGGAAACCCATGTGTTATGATCATCGATGGAGGGAGTTATAAACCTGTTTCACTCAATTTGCGAAGGCTTTGAAGTTACAAACCTGTTCTCATTCTAGACCATACAAGATACACTAACTCAATGAGAAAAGAGGATTACCTTTACTAAACAAATCAAAGTGTCAATTACTATTGGCGACAAGTACATGGACGAGGTGTTGTGCAACATCCTACCCATGTGTGCCTTACATATACTCTTAGGCTGACCATGGCTATTCAACTTAAGAGTACTCTACAATCGATATAAGACACTTATATGTTCTAGAAAGATGAGAAGAAAGTTATGCTAACCCCCAATAAACCCTAATGAGGTCTAAGAATTGTAGGAGAAGTTTTCCAAATCCTAGCAAGAGAAGTTTTCTAGATCCTTGTAGAAGAATTCCATGGCGATTTCTCGAGCAGAATTTCCTAAGGATATTAAAAAAGAGGAGTTTGTACTCTTATTGGTCAAAAGACTTCTTGAGTTAAAGGAGGTCGGAGCATTACCTGCCTAGGTGCAGGCCCTACTATAAGAATATGTTGACCTGTTTCCTGTTAAGCTACCAAAAGGTTTACCCCCTATTATAGGCATCAAATATTGTATTGACCTTTAGCTTAACCCAATCTTACCTAACCGACCTACCTATAGGCCCCATCCTGAGCAAGCAACCAAGCTGAAGAGACAAGTTAATTAGTTGATTCAGCATAAGTATGTTAGAGAAAGTATGAGCCCCTTGTATTGTACTAACGGTCATAGTGCCAAAGAAGGATGGCTCATGAAGAATATGCATCGATAGCCAAGCTATCAACAAGATCACTGTCAAGTATCGATATCTGATTCTATGATTAAATGATATGTTAGAGAAGTTGCTTAGTGCATAGATATTTTTGAAAGTTGATTTGAAGAATAGCTACCACCAAATCAAAATGAGACCTAAAGATGAGTGGAATACTACTTTCAAGATAAAGGATAGTTTGTTCAAGTAGTTGGTAATATCGTTTGGACTTCCAAACGCATCGAGTACCTTCATATGGTTAATGAACCATGTTTTATGACCTTTGATTAGTAAATATATTGTTGTTTACTTTGATGATATTTTGGTATATAATGCCGATCTTACTTCTCATGTCGAGGACTTAAGATCCTTATTTGATATCCTTCAAGTCAAGTAATTGTTCGGTCACTTAAAATGCACATTCTATTAAAATGAAGTAGTATTCTTTTGATATGTTGTATCTAGTAGAGATATCAAAGTTGATGATGAAAAGGTCCAAGCTATTCTTGAATAGCCGATGTCGACTAATATTGCTGAAGTTAGGAGTTTTCACAATTTAGCTTTGTTTTACCAAAGATTTATTAGGAACTTTAGTTCTACAGAAGCCCTATTAATCAAGCTGACCAGGAAGGAGTCTGAATTCAAATGGTCCAAGAAAGCTCAAAGTAGTTTTGATGAGACTGAGTCCAAGTTAACTTCTGCCCTAGTATTTGTGCTCCTAAACTTTGAGAAAGTTTTTAAATTGAAGTGTGACACTCTAAGAGCGAATATTGGTGTTGTCTTATGCACAAATGACGACTTATTGCATTTTTCAGTAAGAAGCTCAGAGGTATTGTTGTGAATTACTCAGCATATGACAAAGAGTTCTATGCACTTATCTGAGCTCTTTAAAACTAGCAACATTACATACTACCAAGAGAGTTTGTTATCTACACGGACCATGAGTCACTCAAACAAATTCGAGGCTAATAAAAACTCTCCCAACGTCATACCTAGTGGATCGAGTTCCTAGAACCTTTTGCTCTATCATCAAGTATAAGAAAGGAAGTGCAAACACTGTAGTTGACACCTTTTCTTGTTGATATGTCCTTATTACGACATTACAAGCTAAAATACTTGGGTTTGGTATCCTACCTAATTAGTATAAGCATGATCCATACATTAGACCCTTAGTAGCCAAGTGCAATATTGGATGAGTAATAGATGGGTTCTGCTTAAGTCAAGGGTTTTTTTTTTTATGAAGGGGAAGCAAATCTATATGCAGAGAAGTTTTGTTAGGGAATTACTTGTACAAAAAGTCTATGCCGGGGGCTTAGCCAGTCATTTTATTGAAAAGAGAACTACCGAGTTGTTGAAGGAACGCTTTTATTGACTTAGGATGATGAAGGATGTGCACAAAGTTCTTAAACATTGCGAGGTGTATAAGCAAGCCAAGGGAGAAAAGGAGATATATGGGAAATATACACCTTTTCTCATAATAGTCATGATTGGCCTGCTTAAGGTATCCCGTAAACATTACTCTATTATGGTAGTGATTGATTAGTTCAGTAAAATGAGCTACTTCATTCTTTATTACAAAACTAATGATACTTTTTTTGTTACTAATCTCTTTTTTGCAAGAGATTGCACAACTGCATGATGTCCCAAGAAGTATTGCCTCATATTGCAATTTGAAGCTTACGAGCTTCTTTTAGCAAACAATTTAGAAAATGCTCGGCAATAAACTTATGTTTAGTACTTCTTACCATCCTCAGACAGACGGCTAGATAAAGGATGTAAACAAAATAGTAAGCAACCTGCTTCAAGCTATTGTTGGCCAAAATCTACATGATTGGAATCTCTGTTTTCCAGTCATAAAGTTTGTTTACATTCACTCCACCCATAACTCAATAGGAAAGTTACCTTTTGAGGTTATCTATGGGCTTAATCCAAATTTGCCTTTAGATATGATTGTTAGCCTAAACTTTTTGGGAGAAAGTCAATCAAGTCTATAACGTACTAAGAAATTCAGAGATTGCATTAGAAGGTTACCAAGCAATTAGACAGGATAGTTGCTTTATAGCGAGAGTGAAGAAACAAAGGACAAAAGCATGTCATTTATAACTTTAGAGACCTTGTATGGGTTCGCCTCAGCAAGGAATGGTTCCTAAGAAAGAGAACTAACAATCTATCTCTTAGATCAAATGGCCCTTTTAGAGTTCTTCACAAGATCAATGACAACGCCTATGAAATAAAACTGTCCGAAGGATATGAAGTGTCATTGACCTTCAATGTTGCTAACTTAACTACCTACATACCAAAAGAAGAAAACAACTAAGATTTAAGGACAAATCTTTAATACCCCTAGGGAGCCGATGGACTGTCAACCTTCAGACCCATCATTCGAACCTAACTTAGGGGGTTGTAAGGCCTGGCTAAAAGAATCTTATTTGCACAACTCAGCCTTGAAAAGCACAACTATCAAGAAGTCTAGATGATGAAGACTCTAATTGCTCTACTTGGACACATGATGACTTGTTCAGTCTCTTTTTCAAATACTGAGAATCCCATTGCCGACCTGCCAAGCACCGAAGCCGAAGTCCCTATACGTTGAGCTCTCCTATCCTACTTTGCTAATCTACTACCTCACTCGATCACCTTAGCAACTTTCAAAATGAAACTCAATGAGAGATTGCTACATGTCCTTTACTTTTCTAACATTGTACTATATTCTCTTTATTTTATTTGTCTTATTTACCCTTATTCGCAATGTACTAAGTTTTGTTATTCTTAAATTACCCTTTTGTAATTTTACACATTCCCTTTTGTTACTGTAGGGACTTATCATAAATAGTCCCTTTTCTTGTAGCCAAAATGAGCATATCTCATTATTAGTGAATATTATTCTTGTTATTCCTATGAGATACTATTCTCCAAGTACATCCTTTCACACTTTTATCTAATTTTATCCATAACTCAAGATTAGTAGCAAGTGGACCTTAATATTAGCTTATGTGTCATATCAAGTAAAGTATTACAGCATGTCGTGTTGGTATATGATATTAAATAAGGGCACCTATCAATTTTGCAGTAAGTGGATTAAGTCAAAGTATTGATCTCTCAAGGACCTTGATTACTAATACTCACTAGATCTCTATTATCTAAACTACAAATTCGAGTTTGAGAATTCAAAGAATCTTAATTAATTGTAGCAATTATTAAATTAACAATCAATCATGAATTATTTAAGAACTTAATAAGAAAGAAATAAAACTATAAACTATTTCAAGATTCAAAAAGCCGTATCTAGATTTTTGCTTCCTTAAATCTAACGTGTCATTCTCCTTAATGATAATCTAATTTACTCTCTAATCTTTCTTAATTGAGAGAATTATCTACTAAAGTTAATCATTTTCTCAAGCTAATTAACCTTAACCTTCAAATCACTTATTAGAATATTTTCTCAATTGTCATACCCTGAAACGATAGAGTCATAACAGTCCCATCATGCAAACCATAAAATAAAAGCTGACCTTACAATCACTATATTTAACCTGATTTACATAAGACGTTTATAACTAACCCGTTTTCAAGTAAACAGTTCATAAATCAAATAATTTATTTACTTAAGAAAGTATGTTAATATATATATGCATTAGAATTTAAATATTACAATTAATGTTTGTGGGTTTTGTTGTCCTCTACTTCCGAAATAATACATTATTTGAAAATGAGAGATTCTAAATAAAGGCTAAGACCTTAAAGATATATCTACTTTCAATGTATTTGCTCACTCCTCAAGATCCAGCAGTTGCTAACTTCAGGGTAATATAAGCAACTTCTTAGTTAGCACCTACAACAAAGTCAATAGGGATGTGAGCAACCACAGCTCGGTAAGTTGAGACGGGACTTAAAACCATAAAGCAAACACAAACAGGGTTATCAACCAAATTATTAGATTCAATGCATATTCAAACAAATGTTATCGCAAGATTAGAGAAATTGACACTTGCTTTAATCCAGGTTGAGGAGTTTTCGTTAATGCAATAACTTCATAACCAAATCCAAGCTTATGCAATGGAGACAACACTCTTCCCGTACTACCTTTAAACCATTGACTTTACCCTTACTGTAACCTCCTCACTTGTCACTTAGTTCACTAAGGATAAAAAAGGACCAATTATACTATCAAATGCTATCCCTTTCGAAAGGGTCGGTATTTGGTCGGAGAATCCTAACTTTCCCTTAATGGGTTGCTATGCAAGTCCGATTTATATTTACAAGTCATATATTTGATTAGGTTCCATTTTAAGGTGATAAATCATTTTATACAAATTATACAATACAAACCAGAACAGTAAATTAAATCACATCATTAACTCCAAAGAAAACACATGCACACAGTCGATTATTTAACAAACACAATCAGGTACAATTTCAAGCCTTCAAGTACTTCAAACTAGTATTCCAAAATATAATAACGTATTAATCCCAACTTACCTAAACTCCTTGCTTACTCGATCGAAGTAGGACTCATTCAGTCCATCACCAATAATCCCTACAATACAAACATTGTTTTAGTTTTCACATAATTTGTCATAGATTAGTTTTATCATATAACACTTATTATTATTTTTTGTTTAGGATTTAATATGCCTAATTATTTAGGTTCTCAAGTCTTTTACAATTATTCTTAGTTTAGGCTAGGTTCGAGTTCAGTTTCAATATCGATTTTTAAATTGGGTTCTAATTCTGCTTCTAAGTATGTTTTATGCGCATACCTTAGAAACCCATTTTATCCATAATGTGAAATTAATTACATTACCTCTAGGTAACTTAAATATCATAATTACTCCTAATTAGCATTTTTTTTTACCCGATATATTTAAATCCTTATTAATGTACCGAAGTTTATTTCCAATATGAGAAAATTTTACATATTTCATATAATTAACCTAAATTTAAGTCTCCCACCAAATTTTTGTACATATCCCTATTATTAGTACAATATCAATTTGTATTCTAATATTTTCTATTTATTATATTTCCAATTTTTTTATATTATGTATTATTACCTATTATATACATGATACACATCTAATATTTCTATCACTCTAAATATCATCTCCAAACTATCAATTAACATCTCAAAATACCTAAATTTATCCTAAATCAGATTTTACACCTAATTACACTAATTTACAAAATTAACTTAAAATTTATTATTTTTCCTATTACTTATTTACTACATAATACTCTAATAATTACATCTAGCACTCTAAATGCTACAAAGAGTATACTTTATCAAATTTAACATCCTAAAACATGTAATTATACACTAAATCAATAATTATCTATATAATTACCTAATTAGCCCTAAATTACCCATTTTATGCATTATTTTACACTAAAAATTATCTAAAATTTCAAAAATTGCTATTTGAAAAAGTGCTTCATAGCACTGTTCTATAACCCCTAATTAGTCTACATAAAAAATTTGGGATCAAAATTACACTCTAAAGATTATTTATTTCTAACCCGAACAAAACTTAAGTTTACACGTTTAGACATAAATTCATCAAAATAAAAATATTTTCATAAATATATATGCTAAAATATCCATTGAATAATAAAATTCATAATTTTTCAAATATGTTTAATATTTTTAACAATTTAAGAAAAATTCGGAGAAAATTAAAACTTACTGGAGTTGGCTGCTTCGACCACAAAGGCCTTGTCAGCCAACTTGGGCGCTGTCCACCATCATGTGTTAGTAGTAGCCATCCACTCCTAAGTGCTCATCGGTGCTAGTTCTCTCCTAAGACCCTAATTCCCTCTCAATTTCAATACTCTCTAATTTTAATGCTCTCTAATTTTCTAGAGTTTCAAACTTGACCATATAAGCCTTATAAAAATTTGGCTATTTATAAGGTTTGAGGGTTTTTTTTACATTAAATTCACTAGACATAACCTTATCCTCTTCCAATTACCTTTTTTGTTGTTTTAATTTAATTAGCTATTTTTTTTTCTTCCTTCCCTAGTCGTCACAACCTAAATCTAGATCATTTCTTATTTTTCCTAATTTTTTCTTAATTAATTATGAATTTTCTTTAATTAATTAACTTTATTTTAACATATTTCACTTATTTTAAGTAATTTCACGTATTTCTACCTACAAGTAAATTCATATATGTACAAATAAATATTTCCTAAATATTATTTATGTTATTTCATGTATATATAATTTATTTTTAGCAAAATACTTAGTAGTTATTAAATATATTTTTATGCATTTTCGATAATAACAAGTAATATACTTAAAATTTGAAAATTTTATATTCTCTTATTATATTGCTTACTTTCTTAAATTTAAACTTATAATATTACTTTTACTAATATTTCTATCTTTATTTTAAGATTTGATCAGCTCGATCAAATCATTTAACAGATCGCCTTAAACTTTATGTACTAAATTTGATCCTATGATTACAGGACTTACATCAATAGCATGACATCATTACACAACAAATTTTCTTCACTTTAATTCAAAATTCCAAAATGATCTTACAAATTATCTCTAATCTTCAAACAATCTCTATCAACTATGTTTAGATATAATCTTATAATGAATTTTTCAATTCTCTTATAAGATATCAAATTTTAGATTATTACTTATGGAATTAATAACCTAAATTATGAAATATACATAGTTGAACCAAGAAAAGACTAAAGAATTAAATTAATCAAATAATAATCATGTCACATGATGTCGCGATCCCAGGGAGCTAGTCATAACAGTTGCCGTATATTGTATAAAGGACTGTAAATTGAATTACCTTACAATCGACAACCTTTTATGCGATACACATGGTTACAACTACAACTAACAATCAAGAGTTGCGTAAATATAAGTAATATCATTTCATGATAATAATAACAAGTTAAGGAAATATAAAACAAAATCTATTTATATAAAAATTTACAGATAAGAAATCCATAATACTTCTTCACTCAAACTAATATCATTTTATTATATAATCAGATCCATAATCTAAATAAACTATCACGAATGCACTTCGATCACGTCTTACTTCCACATTGACCACCTGATGTACAACTAACCTTGATCATGTGGTGGCTCGACTCCACGAACAACTCGACCTGCGAAAAAAGACTATAAGGGTATAAGCTAACTATTAAGTTTTTCTCTAAGTTTACGATATTTATGCATACATATACTTACTAATTTACTTTATTTATTAATTTATCATTATATTATATTGTATACACTACTTAATTATATTCGCATTTTTACGTACATGTTACTATTTACATACGTACATTTATATGTATATTATACGCTATATATTAAATTATTATGTACAAGTATATTATACACTTATTTATACTTTATGTACTTATATACATATATGGTGATACTAGAGACGTAATATATATATATATAAATTAAAATAGAAATATTATTAATAATACGTATACTTATTATTTTATACATATACATATATATATGAAAAATAAGTAATAGGTATATATACATATGTACACACATATATATACAGAATTGTATAATACATGTATATACATTTTACATACTAAAATAATTGTTATGCACATATGCACCTCTATATATATATATAATTAATTAATTAAGTAAAATGCTAAATATATATACATGTACATAAAAGAAATATTTAGTATACATACATATACTATACGAGTATTCACACATATGTTATATATCAAATGCTAATTAAACATACATATATAATACACACACATACACATATACAAGAATACATGTGTAGAAAAAAAATACATATTATATGTACTATATTTATTCTTATATACATATACCGTATATACCCACTCTTAAATATATATGTATATACATAAATAAAGATACATACCTAATACATATGTGTATACATAAGTAAGTAGAATACATAATACACATATATTTATCTACTCATGCACACATATATGTACATATAACTAAATATATAACAAAATACTTAATATATACATATACATACTATATGATATACATATATACAAGTAAAATAAATACACTTACCTAAATATTTTGGTAATATATCCTTAGTTTTCTTCTTCTTTTTCTTCTTCTTAGTCTTTCTTTCTTTTTTCTTTTTTTCTCTTGTTTCCTTAATCCAATTTCGTGTGTGTATGCTTTAGATTTTCTTTCCTTTTTTTCTAATTTGTGAACTCAATTCACATGAATAAGCAACAAATATGGATAGAAAAGAAGTGAACAAATCTTAATAGATTAAGCATTAATGAGGATAAGACACTTACTGTAGGAAATTTATCCTTGTTCCATAATTTTAGCGACACTTGTAATTTATAATTTACTCACATGGGCTGCTAAAATCTACAACTAAGAACCACATGGAGGAGGAAAAAAAATAAGAAGAAAAAAAGAAAAAAAAAGGAAAGAAAAAGAAAAATAACTATATGTAAATTTTTCAAACATAAAAATAATAAAAATAACATTCATAAATAAATTTTGGAATTTTATGAAAATTTATCAATTTAATTTATACCCGTTACAATTATAGTTTTTACAAGTTATCATAACGGTTTTGTTAAGAGTTTTACGTGATTTAGTCAATAATTGCAATCCACTACGATTATATCACTATTGAATGATTTTTAATTATTTTATAAGCTTAAAGTTATAGTTTTAGGGTATCGATTAAGTTCGGGTTCGATTTTGGATAATTGTACATAAAATGGATTTAAGGTTTTTAGTACGCGATTTAGGTTTCGATCAATTTTTAGGTTTTTATCATCGATGTTATTTCGATTTATTAAAGTTCATAAACTTTTATCGTTACAAGCCTTAATGACTCATGCCATAGTTTAGTACACTCGGACTTAAATTAAGGTTCAGATTACCAATTTTCTAGAGTTTACATATGAGTAGATCTAGGTTCCACAAAACCTATGTACTAAAGTTCTACTCTTTATACATCGTAAAATAAAAATCTAAAATCAAAGTATAGAAAATATTAGAAGTAGGAATGATGAAATCCACAAAAAGATTGAATCTCGAAGTTTTCTCTTCTTCTTGCTCTCTTGAATGTTCTTGCCTAGAAAAACTCTCAAAAATTCATGCTGTAAGAGTTCTCCCTTTAAACAAACCCTAACAAGACTTTATATAGGAAGTAATAAAAAAAAAATAGGTTGGCTAGAAAGGCATGACTATATCCCTTAGTCGTGTACTTCGCTATGATGCAAAACCTAAAAAATAAAATTTTTACTCAATTAAGTATCATTATCTAAAAATAAAATCAAATATCAAGGAGAAATCATGAAAAATCATCAAATAAAATATTTCACATTTAGAGCTTATTAGTACGTCATATCTGATTTAAAGAAAGCCACTGACTGATCGAAAGGACCTTTATTCGTTAGGCACATGTCAGCTTAAATTTCCGATCCCACTAGGATCAATTTGATTTCTAAATGCATATCTAAGTCTCTATTGAAATTATAATCAATGGAAGTACTATAAACCCTATATAGTCAGTAGTATAAACCCTAATCTAAGTTCAAGTGTTCTATATGATATCATGGATTCAATTAGGCTAGGTAAAATAAAATTTTTATGAAATGGAGAAACTAAATATAATATCGATAAAAAAAATCCCAGAAATTCAATGAAAACCTAAATTACATACAAAAACCCTAAATTTGATATATACATAAATACCCAAAATCGAACTCGAACTTGACAAAAACCTTAGAACTATAACTATAAGCTTGTAAAATGAATAAATATAACTTAATAGTAATATAATCATAGTCGATCACATTATCGACTAAATCAAATAATCGCATATAAATCTTAACAACATATAGAAATATAAATATTATAAATGAAATGAGTATCAATTAAATTAATAAATTTTCATAAAATCTCAAAATTAATTTATAAATACTAATTATATGATTTTTATGTTTGGAAAAATTAAATATTTTTATTTTTATTTTTCTTTTTCTTCCTTTTTCCTTTATTTTTTCTTCTTCCTATTTTCTTTTTCCTTGTTGCCACATTAGTTCCCAAAAGAATTCAGCAGCCCATGTGTTTATTTTTCCAATTACAAGTGTCAAGAAATTATGGGGGAAAAGATAAACTAATAAAGCAAGTGTCCTATCTCATTAATGAAGAGATTAAGCAAGATTTTCTTTCCTTCTTTTTCTTTTGTTTTTAATCCTCATGTTGCTATTTCTTCAGTTTAGAACTTGGAAAAACTAAAAAAGAGAAATAACACACACAAATTTAATCAACACACTAAGAAGAAGAAGAAAAAAGGATTCTTACCATTCAATTTATTAAAGGGATTAGATAGGTCTATTTATTTATTTTTGTACATATACGTATTCTATAACATGTATATATATATTAAGTATTTTCTGTAATTATTTATATATACATATATATGTATTTAGTATTTTCTTTATTTATATAGGTATATATGTATGCTTGGGTATATATGTATTTTATACATAGTATATTTATTATATAGTATGTATATGTATGCATATATAATATAATATATACTATGTATTTCATTACTTAGGTATGTATGCATATGTATACATGATTATGTGTGTGTATATATATATATATATACATAGTATTTTTTTTAATATGTGTTGTGAATGGATATATACATATGAATGTATTATATATATATATATATATATATTATACATAATACTTTATTATACGGTATATATAAGAATGTACAAATAATAATATATATAGTATGTATTTTCTTACTCATTTATTTATGTACATATGTGTATATTTGGTATTGCTTTATTTATGTATTTATGTTTATATGTATGCGTAAATATGTATATATGTATATATATACTTAGTATTTTGATTATATGATATATATATATATGTATATGCGTATAATAGGTATATGTATGTATGTATATACTTAGTATTTTCATTTTATAAAAAATTTCTATATGTATATGTATAAAAGTATGCTAAACGTGATTGTCGAGCTAATTTTTCGATTTTTTTTTAAATTAATTTCTCATTTCTTGATTAATACTAAACCCTAACCCATTTAATATTAATCCTCGATTAAAAAAATTGAGAAATTCTGGTTTTTTATTAAAAATAATTTTTGGAGTCCCCACCCGATTGGAGTCAGAAAAAAAAAAAAGAAACCGTAACCAATTAGGTAGATTGGTTACGATTTAACTACCGGTCTTTAATTTCAATTTTAATAAAGAACTAGAGGGTTTCAAATTCGGGGGCTAACTTATTAAATTCTAACGATTACCACTATTTATTTACCAAATTAAATTATTTTTTAATTATAATATTAAAAAATAAATAAATAAATAAAATCAAAAGAAAAAAAAAAACCTAAGTTTCTACATATTTTATCGTCGCCCCGAAGGTGCTTACGTACCCGCTAGTCAGGATCAGACGATCGTAATTCTTTCTAAAAAATTTAGTGTGTTGATTCATTTTAATTTTTAAAAACCAATAAGCTTTATGTTCTTAATTGATTTAGTTTATTTGAATGAAAATTCTAAATGGGTCCTAATTATTGAATATAGAAAATTCTCTAGAAATGTTATAGTTTTAAAAAGAGTTTGTTGTTATTTTTATGTATTTTTTTTTAAAGGAAGTAATTTTTATAAATAAAAAAATTCTAAAAAACCTAATACTTAAAATTTAGGAAAGAGAAAAAATTTCCTAAACTAAAATATATTTTTATAAAAAAATACTTAAACAAATCATTAAAATAAACAATTTAAAAAATAATAAAAATAAAAGAAAGTAAGAAAAGACAACATAATAATGAAAATAAGAGCAGAACCAAACCTTGTCAAAGCACGTGAGTCAGATCGTAGATTGTAGGTCGTCGACCGCGGGTTGGCTTCAAGATGGCTTAACAACTATGTGCGTGATGGTCTGAATGAGTAGCTGGGTCTGAATGAGTGTGGCTATTAGGATAATTGAGTGTATCGTTGATTGTGCGTGGATGGGTCATCGCTGTGGTCGAGAAGAATATGACATGGGCTTACTGGTGTGAGTTTTGCAACAGTGGTGTTTTACTGTGCGTTTAGCGTGGATGAAGCATCGGCGTCGCGTCGGTGGTCAGGCGAAGGTCCTTGGCCGTTGAAGATTGGATGCAGCATCGGGTCCTAAGTTCGAGTAGGTGTTAGACAGCGAGTCGGATCACATACAAAGGAGAAGATGACTGTTCTGGTGTTGCTGATCAGGAGACTGCGGTATTGGTGTAGTCCAGTCGAAGGCCTGAATACAGTTGTGGACTCCTGCAGTGCAATGTGTATGTTCAACATAGGCTTGAAAGTGTTGTAGTTAGTTAGGGGTAGGGACTATATACTTTGAAGGGGAATGTAACAGTGTGTGCAGATTTTGGGTGTTGGTTTTTGGAGTGTGTAGACGTCAATAAAGCTAATCAGGGGGCTTCAATCAAGCGTATGGGTATGGCTATCGTGCAGTAGGCTTCGATGTGGATGGAGGATAGCAGCTGATCGTGGTATGCTTTAAACAGTACAGCAAGGGGACGTGTGATCGTCAGCGGCTAATGTGTACAGCGAACTGCAGACATGTGTTTTTATCCTTGAGACTCGAACCCAAGACCTCAAACTAGATCAACCCAAGGCCTCAAACTAGATCCACTCAAATATTCTACTATTTATCCGTTAGGCTGTTAACCTATATCTTGACATTTATTACTATTAAATTATATTTAAACTATTCGATTTCCTAAACTAAAATGTTTAACTAAACTAAAACTAAAACTAACACTAAAACTAATTATTTCTAATATAAATTATTTCCTAAAAATCTACGAAATTTTTAAAATTTTTCCTTTTCTTATTTTTTGGTATTTTCATTATTTATTAAATATTATTTTTTTTAAAAATTAGACCCTTTTGTAAAAAATAAAATTAAGACTATGGACGGGCAAAAATTAGGTATCTACAGTAATGATCATATATATAAATATTATGTATGTATATTATTATTTGTATTTCGTATTTTAGTATATATATATATATATGTATGTAATACAACCATATATGTACATAGCTACATAAAGTACAAATACGTATATGTTATACATATAATATAATATATAGTTAAGGTTAAGATAATTTAATACATAAGAATATTATATGTGGAAATATGTGTATATGAATAATATCATATATGTAGAAATACAAATATATTTAAATAGTATATATAAGTGTACTGTAACTTTAGGAGAAAGTACAATAAAAATTTATAAAATTTAATAAAATATAGTAATAAGTATTAATATATAAATATACTGTAAAATACAAAGAATTAGGAAAATATGGAAAATGCATAAGTGTGACACATAGTACTCCCGTATGCTGCCACGTCACTACTTGAGTATAAATTAAGTAATTTTCGTAATTATTAATAATAATATGATAATTAATTAATTAGAAAATTGATAAAGTATAAAAAATTGAATTAATAAATCTTAAATCCTAAAATAATAAGTAACTATAGTAAAATAGATCCAAATAAGAAATTATAAATTATACGATTCAAATAATCATTAAATCATCATTATATTAAGAAAAACTTAAATTAATATTTTATAACTGTTTAAGTTTAAATAATGAAATTTATGATATTTTTATATGACAATCAAAATTGCATATTACAATATCCAAAACGGATCTTGCTATAAAAAAGTACGTTCGAAAACAATCGAAATGGACTTAAGTTGATAAAGATCCGAGTTAAATCAAAAAAGTTATACATAATTAAGTAAAAAGCTCTAATCGACAAGTTCACACAAACGAATAACTAATTTAAGTAAATAATATAAAATATAATGCTAGTTTAGTTGTTTAATTCCTAAATTTACTACTTTTCGTATTTCCTATTGTTAAGTGATCACGACATCGACACCGACTTACAATCCAACTATTATAACCTTTGACTTGAGTACGGTTGAGCAAATATTCCTAATAATTCCATATTTGCTTATGTATATAGATAGTGAATATAAATTGTTATTAATAATTGAATATTGTGTGAGGTTAAGTTATGCTTGTATATGATATTGTTTGTTAATAGTGAATTTACTTTAAAATATAATAATGTGTTGTTTATTGCATAGTAAATTTAATAGAAACTGATCTGTCTATGACTTTGTTGATCACTGAGTAAAAAACTTAACATTATCCAACTTAAAAGAACTAAATCAAAATATGCATAATCATGCCCTACGTAACTAATCCGGCTATCACATCATACGGAAGTAGCGAGAGGCCATACGTGGGTTAATTATTTATCATTATAATATTTCGTACGATACACACATGCGATATGAACTTACTCTGACCTACGAGAACACTAAATGTTAGAGGCACCAACCACATAACTAAGGGTCGAGTCTAGAGGCTTCTGTTTAGGAGTGAGTGAGGTTGCGTAAACCTACTCACAATCATACACAGAACTGGATTTTGATTAAAAGTGAAAATGGATATAACATTATATTTTTTATACGAAACGCCAAGTTTCGTTATTATATAAGTTCTAGTATGATACCTAAATCCGATTGGTGCTGATGTATCTCCAACCCTAATTTTGGAGGGCATTAAATCTAGGTTGCATACAATATTTAGTCACCTGCATGTATTTATATAGCCTACTGATTATTCATGTATTCATTTAATTGAATTAAATTATTATATAACTTGATTATTGTATAATTGAAAGAAATATCTCACTAAGCTAGTTAGCTTACACCCTTATAGTTTGCTTTCGCAAGGCAATCTATTCATGAGTCAGGCTATCGGATGCCCAAGATTAGTATCATCTCAGTAGGTTAATGTAAGAGTAACATTAGTAATAAAAGTAGACTCATGTTTTTGCATTTAGATTTTAAACCTTAATATGTAATGTGAGATATTACTGACTTCTTATCTGTAAATATCTATGTATATGTGTTATTTATATCTCAATAGTTTTGTAATTATTATAATGCAATAATATTATTTGCACCTGCCTAACTCTAGGTTATTAGTTATAGTAGTAGCATTATATATCACATGAAAGATTATCGATTGAAAAGGAAAATTAATCTACAGTCCTTTATATGGTATATAGCGACTGCTACGATTAACCCCCTCAAATCGTGATAAGTACTACTCTCTCTTTTCAAGCAAGTCATGGGATTCGACAAGGGGACCTTATTTCTCAGTACATATTTATTTTGGCATTGGAATATTGAACAACAAGTACAATGCGGAAATCGGATAGCTTTTAAGCTCAAGGGATGCCCTATCACCATTTGTCACAATTTTTTCCGCTGATGATATCATTCTTGTAGGTAAGCAAACGCAAACTTGTGCTGAAGTCATTGGAGCTGCATTAGAGCAGTTTGCTACTGCATCGAGTTTGAAGATCAATATCAAAAAATCGATGGTGCCACTCTCCCTAAACACATTTGCTCAAGTCAAAGAGAATGTTAGTAGACTGGTGGGCATTAAAGCAGTAGAGAAATTTGATAAATACCTGGGTTTTCCTATTAGAGATGGCACAAAACCATCTAGCCAAGATTTTCAGTTTGAAATAGACAATTTCCATCAAAAGTTGGATGGTTGGAAAGCGAAACATTTATCACTGGTAGGGAGGATAATTTTATCTAAATCTGTCCTAGAGACAATTCCAAATTACTCTATGCAAGTTAGTGGTTTACCTTCAGAGGTGATTCAACGGTTATCTCAGATCACAAGAAAATTTCATATGGAATAGGAATAGGCAGAATGCTTCAATCCATTGGGCGAATTGGGAAACTATTACAAATAGCAAACATAAAGGGGGCCTTGGCCTCACATATCTAAACCTCAGGAATAACGCATGGATGGTGAAAGGTGTTTGGGAATTTAAGACTAGGAAGACTATCTGGAGCCAATTAAGAAGGGCCAAGCACCAAAAGCTCAAATCAGAGACTTGGGACTCCAAGGCAGTTGGCTCTTACCAAGTGAAGCAACTATTCATGGGAGGAAATCTAATACAACATCACCATGTCAATATCCCTGGGAATGGTCAAAATACTAATCTTCACGTTCGTGATCTAATTGAAGGTCCCATATATAGAGGGGTAGAATTGCTAAGTGTCAAAGATTGTTGGATTGATCCATTACACTGGGATGACGAGAAAATTGGGTTTCAAATTTCAAAAATTCTTGTCATTGTATTTAGCCTAATTCAACTTCACGAAGATGGGGACGCTGCTGCTATCTCTACTAAGATTCATGTCTAACCTTCTCTAAAAGAGATACAAATGGTCCTTGAGAAGGGTTATAGGCTACAAACACATGATTATAGATGGTTATGGAAGTCTTTGTTCCCTCCACTAATCAAGTTATTGCTGTGAAGAGTTCTACAAGATAACTTACCTACAGTTGATAACTTAAGGAAAAGAAGAGTGGACATCACAAGTGGGTGTCTACACTGTGGAGAGTTACAAGAAACAATACAATATGCACTACACTATTAGGAAGGACAATGGCTGTTTGGATATGCAAATCACATGAACTTCTTAGACATTATTGCCATGGAACTATGGGCAATAATTTTTGGCTTGTCATATTGTCTGCAATTTCATATGCTTAATGTCTATATCTATTGTGATTCGGTTGTTGCAGTGAAGCTTCCACAGGCGGCTAATATTCCGATCAAGTATTATAATGCTGTTCTCGCTTGCAGGAAAATTCTCTCCAAGCTACACGCTTGGCACATTAAAGGTACTCCAAGAGAATCAACAAACTTGTTGACGCTTTAGCTAATAATATGTGTAGGATCCAAGAAGATGAATGTCTTTTCTACCATCCCCCTTCCAATGTATGTAATATTTTAAGGGAAGATGTGCTTGTGTTACGGACCTCTCGAAGTGGGCCATTCTTAGGAGGTTCCTAAAGCCCAAAGACAAAAGCCCAAGCCCACCAAAAACTTCTAGATGATGAAAAGTTCTAGAAGGTTCTAGAGAAGTCCAGAAGATTGTATACTAGTTGGTGAAGGTAGGTAAATGTAGTAGTTGGGAATCAATTGTAACCATTAGATCGAATCGATCTGGACCATTAGATTGTAAAGGCTTTCTGTATATATAGGGGTATTCCCCTCAGATGTAACACACAAGTTATTTGAGTGAATACAGTATACTATCACAGTTTCTCTCTCTACTTTCTCTCTCTAACATTGTGAGTGTATTACAGGCTGACTTAGCCTTCCTCAGTGAGGTCAGGAACGCTAAGTGCCGCACGGGGTCGAGCGACGGAATCCGCCCGTGACAAGTGGTATCAGAGCCTGAAAAAGGAATTGCTTATGGAGAAGATGTCATCTGGAGGAGACAACAACGCTTCAATGGTCGAGGAGTTGGCTGACCATGACGATCGCCGTCTTACCAGGCAAAGGGCTAGGTCTCGGGACCTTCTGAACTCTCTCCTTAATAGGATGGATAAGGCAGAGTTGAGCATTGCTGAGGCTAAGGAACAATTTGATGAGTCTCAAGGCAGTTTTGTGGAAATGGAGGAAGAACTCCGAGGCGAATTGCAGGGAGCACTGAATCGAGCTGTAGAAGAGCTTAGGCAGCATGGAAATGTTATTGGAGAGAAGGGTGATGCTCTCCAAGCCCGAGTTACGGCCTTAGAAACTAAGGAAGAAGCTTATGAAGCTAAGACTGATGCAGTGGTAGTGGCCATGCATCAAGAGATTGAAGATCTCAAGACGCAATTGGCGGCCTGCCGAATCGCTATTGCAAATGGAATGACTCTCCAGACCGGCCATAGGGTCGATATTCCAAGACCAGAGCACTTTGGCGGGATGCGGTCTGCTCGAGAAGTAGATAACTTCTTATGGGGAGTGGAACAATACTTTAATGCTGTGGGAATCTTAGATGATGCTGGAAAGGTACGTACTGCTGCCATGTATCTGAAAGACTCAGCCATGGTATGGTGGCGCAGGAGGGCGGCTGATATCAACACCTGGGATAGCTTTGTACAAGAGTTGAAGGGTCAATTCTCCCCCCAAAATGCTGCTAAGGAAGCAAAGGTGAAATTGCGTCACCTAACCCATAAGGGTTACATAAAGCAATATGTAAAGGAATTTTCGAAGTTGATGTTGGAGATCCCAGACCTCAACCAAGAAGATGCTTTGGTGATGTTTGTGGATGGCTTAAAGCCCTGGGCTAAATTAGAACTGGAGTGAAGGGGAGTGGAAGACATTTCCAAGGCTATAGCAGTTGCTGAAGGCCTAATGGAATTTCGGAAGACTGATCCTAAGACCACAGGAGGAAGATGGAAAGGGGGAGTTGAAAGGGAAAAGAGTGGGAGTTATTCTAAAGGAAAAACCAAAGCCGAAGAAAGAGATAACGATCGAGGAAGAACTCGTGAAGGGAGAGATGGGGAAAGATGGAAACCCCGTGAGTTGAAATGTTATTTCTGTAATGGACCCCATTATGCCAGGGAGTGTCCGAAGAAAGAGAGATTGGCGGCATTGGTAGCAGGTGAAAGCTCAGATGATGGGGATGAGGCCCAGTTAGGGTCAGTTCGACTACTCAGTGCGATGAAGTCGTAAGTCAATGAAAGAAAAGGATTGATGTATACCGAAGTATCGGTAGCAGGTAAGAAACTCAATGCCCTCATAGATACAGGAGCATCTCATCTCTTTATTTCTGATATGGCAGCCAAGGAGTTTGAGCTAAAAGTGGAGGAGACCAAAACATGGCTCAAAATAGTTAACTCAAAAGAAGTTCCCACTATTGGAGTAGCCAGGGGGATAGAGCTCCGTATTGGGGGTTGGCAGGGAAAGGAGACAGTTGAAGTAGTGCCAATGGATGATTTTGAGTTCGTGATTGGGATGGATTTCTTAGATCGCATTGATGCGCTTATCGTACCACGAGCTAACTGCATTTGTGTACTTGATCACAATTCGCAATGCGTGGTTCCTGTAGTAAGAAAGGTAGGCCAAGCCACCAAATTCTTATCAGCGATGCAATTGAAAAAGGGACTCAAGAAGAATGAAGTCACTTACTTGGCTGCCTTAAAAGTTAGGGAAGAGACTAGTGGTCAAGGAAGTGTTCCACCTCAAGTGGGGGAAATATTGGGAGAATTTAAGGATATAATACCACCAATGCTGCCTAAGAAGTTACCACCAAGAAGGGAGGTAGACCATGTGATAGAATTGGAACCCGGATCCAGGCCGCCCGCCGCCGTCCCATATAGGATGTCACCTCCAGAATTAGAAGAATTGAGGCGACAATTGAAGGAATTACTAGAAGCAGGTTTCATTAGGCCTTCAAAGGCACCTTTTGGAGCTCCCGTACTTTTTCAGAAGAAACAAGATGGATCACTCCGAATGTGTATTGATTATCGAGCCTTAAATAAGGTCACGATAAAGAATAAGTATCCCATTCCATTGGTATCGGATCTATTCGACAGGTTGGGAGAAGCTAGATACTTCTCCAAATTGGATTTACACTCGGGATATCACCAAGTGAGGATTGCAGAGGGAGTGAATCCAAGACTACTTGTGTTACAAGGTATGGTGCTTTTGAATTCCTAGTCATGCCGTTTGGCCTTACTAATGCCCCGGCTACTTTTTGCACACTTATGAATCGTGTTCTAGCGCCTTTTCTTGATCAATTTGTAGTAGTATACTTGGATGATATCATGATTTATAGTAAGACGTTGGAGGAACATATAGATCACCTTCGTTCAGTATTCTTAGCTTTGAGGAGGAATGATCTGTATGTGAAAATAGAAAAATGTGCCTTTGCGCAAGAAGAGGTGACATTCCTAGGTCACATAGTGGGGAGAGGAAAGATTAGAATGGATGAAGGAAAGGTACGGGCCATCTGGGACTGGAAGGAACCCACCAAGCCTACTGAGCTGAGATTCTTCCTTGGCTTAGTAAATTACTACAGAAGATTCATTAAGGGCTATTCGAAGATAGCTAGTCCTTTGACGGACTTACTAAAAAAGGATACCCCTTGGGTTTGGAGTACAGAGAGAAGGCGGGCCCTAGAGACCTTGAAAATGGCAATCACGAAGGAGCCGGTCCTTCTCCTTCCCAACTTTAGCAAACCCTTTGAGGTATGTACTGATACTAGTGATTTTGCTATTGGAGAGATTTTAATGCAGGAAGGACACCCCGTAGCATTTGAGAGCCGAAAGTTGAATGATACAGAGAAACGATATCCAGTGCATGAAAAGGAGATGACGGCGATAGTACACTGTCTTCGGGTATGGAGGCACTACTTATTAGGGAGAAAGTTTGTGGTCAAGACTGATAATATGGCCACCAGCTATTTTCAGACTCAAAAGAAGCTCTCGCCCAAGCAAGCCCGATGGCAGGTTTTTCTGGCAGAATTTGATTTCGACCTTGAACATAAGTCAGGTAAGACTAATGTTGTGGCGGATGCTTTGAGCCGGAAGGTCGAGTTGGCAGCCATCAGCAAACCTGAAAGCAACCTCATTGATAGAATTCAAGAGGGGATGGAGAGTGATAAGCAAGCTAAAGCTCTATGGATTCAATGTCAAGAAGGGAAGACAAGGAGATTTTGGCAAGAGAATGGACTAATATATACAAAAGGGCAACGAATTTATGTGCCCCATTCCTTGAATCTGAGAAGGGAGATACTTAAGGAGTGTCATGATTCTAAATGGGCAGGTCATCCAGGAATGCACCGTACCCAAGCATTAGTGGAAGAAAGGTATTTTTGGCCACACATGAGGGAAGATATTGAAAGCTATGTCCGAACTTGTCTCGTGTGCCAACAAGACAAAGTTGAATACAAGGCAACTCCAGGACTACTAAAGCCTCTTCCCATTCCTGAACGGCCCTGGGAAAGTGTTTCCATGGACTTCATTGTAAGCTTACCCCGATCGGAAGCGTACGGTACAATTATGGTGGTGGTAGACAGGTTCTCAAAATACGCGACTTTTGTTCCAGCAACAAAGGAGTGCCCAGCGGATGAAGCGGCCCGGTTGTTCTTGAAACATATAGTAAAGTATTGGAGCCTACCCAGAAACATTGTGAGTGATCGAGATGGGCGATTTACAGGGAGATTTTGGACAGAGCTGTTCAAACTTCCGGGATCTGAGTTGAACTTTTCAACTAGTCTGCATCTCCAGACGGATAGTCAGACGGAGCGAGTGAATGCCTTAGTGGAGTTATACTTAAGGCATTTTGTAGGGGCTAACGAACATAATTGGACCAAGTTGTTAGACGTGGCACAATTTTCGTTTAATCTACAGAAGAATGAGTCCATCGGACAGAGTCCTTTCGAGATTGTCCTGGGAAGGCAACCCTTAACTCCTCATACAGTGGCAATAGGATATACAGGGTCCAGCCCTCCCGCATATAAATTCGCAAGGGAATGGCAGGAAAATCATGACTTAGCCCGGACCTACTTAAGCCGAGCTATCAAGAGAATGAAGAAGATTGCAGACAAGAAGCGGAGGCCGATGGAATACCAGGTAGGTGACCAAATGCTTGTTAAGTTACATTTGATACAACGTACGAAGGGCCAACTACATAGAGGTCTAATGAGGCGATACGAGGGTCTATTCCCAATTGTGAAACGAGTAGGGCAAGTATCTTATAAATTGGAACTTCCTCCTAAACTGAAATTCCACCCGGTTTTCCATGTGAGCATGCTAAAACCATTCTACAAAGATGAGGAAGACCCTATAAGAACTATATCACAAAGGGCCCCAATAGGAGTACGGGATTCATTTGATAAGGAAGTCGAAGGGATCATAGCTGATAGACATGTGAAGAGACGAGGACAAACTCCCAGACATGAGTATATGGTAATGTGGAAGGGAAGACCAGAGAGTGAGGCCAGTTGGGAACCAGCCGAAGTACTGTGGCAATTTAAAGATAAGATTCGACAATTCCACGAGGAAGGAGCGACGAGGGCGTCGCCGGATTGAACGGGGGAGAATGTTACAGACCTCTTGAAGTGGGTCATTCTTAGGAGGTTCCTAAAGCCCAAAGACAAAAGCCCAAGCCCACCAAAAGCTTCTAGATGATGAAAAGTTCTAGAAGGTTCTAGAGAAGTCCAGAAGATTGTATACTAGTTGGTGAAGGTAGGTAAATATAGTAGTTGGGAATCAATTGTAACCATTAGATCGAATCGATCTGGACCATTAGATTGTAAAGGCTTTCTGTATATATAGGGGTATTCCCCTCAGATATAACACACAAGTTATTTGAGTGAATACAGTATACTATCACAGTTTCTCTCTCTACTTTCTCTCTCTAACATTATGAGTGTATTACAGGCTGACTTAGCCTTCCTCAGTGAGGTCAGGAACGTTAAGTGCCGCATGGGATCGAGCGACGGAATCCGCCCGTGACACTCGAATATGGTGCTGAATATATATATATATATATATATAATTTTATATTATAAATACAATAGAATATATAAACACATAAATATTATGAAGCTGGGTTAGTAGGATTAATGGAGGTAAACAAGCAACATATTATGTTTATCTTTAAATAAAATGTGAACCAACCAAACGCAAGAGAAATTCAAGCACTCATGTACAAATGAAGAGCTAATTCCACACAAGCTCGTTATAATATGATCACAATCTTTTATATTTGGTATTATATTAAATGTTTCCGTATACATTTGCCCAAACAGAAAAGCCTTTCTATATAAATGCATAGGTACTTTTATATATGAGACCTATAATAATCTATTTATTGAACCAATAGGAATAAATGAAAATGATAAACTTATTGTTCTAAGAATACTATTTATAAAGACTAATTATAAAACGCATACACGAGTTTTTCCTACATTCTTACTCTGCATACTAATATCATTTGTTTTGTCATAAAATTACATGACTCGAGCTTTTTTCAAGCTTTTTTTTTCATTTCGCGTATTTGTATTATTACTTTTCAGAAATAATATTGTAAAGCCTTTTTTTTTTTCTTTTGTTATAAACCCTTGTTGTGAGAAATGATTTAGGAGAACAGATTTCATAACAAAAATGTCCTTTTGAACCTAACTCAATATGTATACCTGTGTGTGTATATAAAACGTGAATTGCTACTATTGAATTGGAATGACAGTGAAAGAGCTTCCATTTTTGGCAGATCTAGACAATGAATGGATCTTGGACTTCGTATCGCTAATGTTTGGGTTTTGTCGACGTGTTCACTTGAAGAGCCTTATAATGACAAATGTTGATATGACTAGGCAATACTACAAGTCAAATAATTATAGGACAAAATAACGTTTTTATTACCTCGTACAGCAACGAGAATTATAGGACAACATAACTGTCAGGATATATGGACATAAGAGATAAAATTGTATAATTTATCTTAACAGGTGCAACATCGGCTATAATAATTTCAAAGAAATAGAGTCCACTTTAATTTAGTGGGTTGCAATGTCTGCATTTTCATAAGAAAATGTCCTTTTGAGCCTAATTCAATATATATGCGTGTGTGTATATAAAAAGTGAATTGCTGTTATTGAATTGGAATGACAGTGCATGAGCTTCCACTTTTGGCAGATACAATGAATGGTCTCGGACTTCATATCGCTAACGTTTGGGTTTTGTCAACATGTTCAAATGGAGAGCCTTATAACGACAAATGTTGACAAGACCAAACAATCATACAAGTCAAATAATTATAGTACAGAATAACGTTTTCCTTACCTCGTACAGCAACGAGAATTATAGGACAACATAACTGTCAAGATATATGAACACAAGATATCAAATTGTGATAGTATATATATATATATATTAAAGAATTAGAAAGTAATTAATGTTTCTCGTGGAGAAATCCAACAAATAGTCTGTATTGTTAGTGAAGATATGTGTGACAAAAGAAAGATCATTAAGGATTATATTAGAGGAAGTACTACCTTTGATGACATGTGTCAAAAACCAAACTTCATCATTAAGTATAAGACACTTAACCAAGAGTGCTCCTCCAATTCTATGAAGAAAAAGTATTTCAAAATCAAGTGAAAAAGTTCCTTCCTAAAAAGAAAACAGAAATTTTTCGTTAGAAAATGGAAATATTTCAAGAAAAAAAGGAAGGAAGGGAAAGAAATCTAGCTGATGTTACATATGTACAAAACAGGAGATTATGCTCAACAATGTCCTCAAAAAATATCTTAGAAGATGATCTAAGCAATTGTTGAAAAGGCTATAATCAAAATGAAAAAAGATGAAGACCTCGAGTCTTCAGTTTCAGAAGAAGATGAACCCTCATATAAGACTTTGTTTTCTCTACAAGTTTATTAGGAAGATTCTAGTAATGAATCCTACTTAATTCAAGAAGTAAAACTAGCTATTGTTAATGAAGTCGTGAGTGTCAGTACTCTTCATGTTTCAATCAAAATCTTCACTAACAAATATGATAAAGCTATTTTGGTGATAGCTTTCATTGATACTGGAGGAACTGAAGGCATCTTAAATCCTAAAGTTCTTCCTCAAGACCTTTTGATTCCACACACAAAAACCTTTGTGACAACATCTAATGAAGAGTTTCATATACATCTCAAGAGTAAGCCAATAAAGATTCAATTCTTTCTAGGATGTAGTATTATTACTCCGATCCTTGGATCTCTATTTCCTAATAAAGACATTCTTGTTGGATGGGATATTCTTTCCAAACTCCTACATATGAAGATCTAACTAGAAGGGGTTACATTCAAAAGATTTCACAAGTCTTATATTGAACTCCTATGATTTTACTTTATAGAAGGGATTAGTATACCATAAATCATTGAGAAATTTAAGTCAATGGCTTGTGCTGAAAACCACACTGAATTCTTAAAAAAAATGTGATCACCCTTGGTGGCAAAAGCAAGAATTCTTTATGAGAATTTCTTTCAAGAAGAATAAAGATATCGATCCTACCAAGACTATTCATTCAGGCATGAACCCTGAACATGCCAAATAAGAGTGCAAAATCTACTCAAGCAAGGATTTGTAGAGATCTTAGATTCGTAATGAGTATGTGAAGCATTTTATGTGAACAAAAGAGCTAAGTAAGCAAGAAGAAAGCTCAGGCTTGTCATCAATTACCAACCACTCAATTATTTTATTCAAGATGAGAAGCTTTCAATTCCTAATAGGAATACATTATTCCAAAATATTGCCCAAGTCAAGATATTTTCCAAATTTAATCTCAAGGTAAGTTTTTGGCAATTAGGAATTCACCTAGACGATAAAGCCAAAACAGGATTTTGTATCCTAAACCACTACTATCAATGGAAAGTTGTGCCATTTGGATATAAAATCGCTTTATCACTATTTTGGAAGGTAATGATCAAAATATTCCATCCTATCTTAACCGATGCTATCATCTACATAGATCTATACTTCATTTCAATTTAGATGAGTTATCTCATATTAAACTCCTATAGCAATTTTACGACATTGTTATCTCATATTAAACTCCTACAGAGTTATGCTCTCAAAAAAGAGGATAAAGGTAGCCCAAACAAAAATGGACTTCCTTAGGATGAAAATAAAAAATTGTTGCTACTAACTAGAAGCCAAAATTGCTTAAGAACTATTGAAGTTCCCTGAAAAAGATCTCAAAACCAAGCAGATACAATAGTTTCTAGGAATAGTCAACTATTTGAGAGATTTTTTTCCTAAAATCTCTAAGCACAGATCTATCCTCTCACATATGCTTAAGAAAAAGTATTCCCCATGGGGAAAAAAACAAACCAAAGTAGTTAAGTTTTTGAAAGAAGAATTGCAAAAACATCCACCTCTAAAGATTCCTTTAGGATGACAACTTATCCTACAAACTAATACTAGTGATAAGTACTGGAGAGCTATTCTCCTTGAACAAGGAGAAAAGGGAAGACATATCTATGGTTATAGGAATGGCTGATTCAAAGACTTTGAAATCCATTATGATCTTACACTTAAGGAAATCCTGGCTGTAAAATATGGTATTTGAAAATTCAAATATCACCTTATGGGGTCACACTTTAAGATTGAAATGGATATGAGTTCTTTTCCCAAGATGCTCAACTTTAAACAGAAAATAGTGATACATCCTCAACTATTAAGATGGTAGGAATGGTTTTCCAAATATTCTTGTGAAGTCAAGTACATTTCAAGAAAAAGGAATGATGTCATATACTTTCTCTCCAGACCTTAGAAAGAAGCACAAGATGTCATTAGACAAACATTTATTTATTTTTTTTGGTGATATTTGTGCATCTAGAGTAATTGCTATGTTCAAATCTACCAATTTCTTCCCTTTAAGATGGTACAATCTTCAAAGGTTTTATGAACATAGACCCCCAGAGCTAAGGAAGATGATAGAAAGAGGAAGATTTGCAAAGGAAAGCAAAAGGCAAACATAATAATATTAAACATTGATTTTCAGAAGGTATAGAGGATTAAATCTTAATTCATTTGGATTTCGTCCTCGATATCCATTTATCCATCCCCATAATAGGAAATTTCATGGAGGAAGGTTTCCAGAAGAACTTAAATGGTTTTATTGGTATCTTCTACATCATTATACCATTGTAATTTATATCCCAACACCTGAAGCATTACAGTACTTACATATCATCAAGGCAAATCCAAGCTTAAATCGTTTCATTACTTTAACAGAGTTAATGAAAAGGTTTAAGTCATTGTATACATAGGAAAAAATCATTGCTTCATGGATCAATCATTTAAGTCAAAAATTCCCAAGAGCCAATCCATTACAATTCAAGCTCATCATCGAACTAAGGCTACAATGGATGGAATATTGACTAGGACGATATTATCCATTATCTACTTATTGTTTTATTGATGGATTCAATAGGGATATTAAAGAAGACAATGCTAAGTATAAGGAAGCTCAAAGAAGATTATGCATTGCAAATCAAACAATCCCTTAAGAGGTATGGCCTGGAGCATTTGAAGCAGAAGTATCATGGGATAATAATGAAGATTATCAAACCACCATTTCCTCAATACGACAAGCTCTTAGAGAATATGAAGATGATCTAGACTGGATGGAAGAAGAAGCTTGGCTAACCAGGTGTAGTCAAGAACAGAATACCCAGATGATGAAAATATGTCACCATACCATGAGCCCATCATCGGTGATGCAAGTTAAAAGTAGATTTATCAAGAATCTTATCTATCTACTTAATTATTATTATTGATATTTTTGTAAGATATTAGACAAGTGAAGCATCAAATAAGTTTAGGTGTCCTCTCTTACTATAGCAAACGTTAAAGGTCCTTTATTATTGTCCTTTGTTACTATAATGAATAGCAAAACCTATCGATCACAAGTTTTTAGTTGTTTATCGTTTGTAAGCAACAACACCTATATAAGGCTAAGCTTTGTAAGATGAAAGGTAGAATTCATCGAATGAAAAATGATACATTTGTAGTAATCCCTCACATCGCTTTCTAAACTCTCTCTCTATCTCTCCTAAACCTAACAAAAAGAAATCACTTAGTATCCTGATCTATTTTTCAAGAATCAAAGTATGCTCGATACTTGTCTCAATCAAGGATCCCATGTATCATAAATGAATCATACGAGGACACAAAGAACAAATATAGTATTGGGATCTATTTAAAGCCAAAAGATATGTTTATGTAAGTCACCTAAAAGCTTAGGAGAAGCGTCAAAGGTGCAATTGGACACCATTGAGGCTTAAGATAGATTAATATCATATTTTGCTCTTCTCATTCATGTGATATGTTTTAAGGTATATATGTTGGAAACCAAACAGTGAGTCCTACTAAGCAAAAGTAACATCGTTCTATCTATTTGGTATAACAAGCTACGTACCTAGAACTTAATCTCTCGTGAACACTAGAATTACTGAATATATATATATATATATTTGTATCAACTAGGTGAACTTAAAATATAGAGTAGGACCGTTTCTAGACAACTATGTAACAGCTTGGACACTTAATGGAATAGTTGGGTAGTTTTCCACTTGGACAACACACATACTACACAACACCTAAGTCCAACCGCACACGCATACACTATTTAATTAGTTCAGCACCTGTTCGTCCTAGTTTGCTGTAAGAAATCAATTACGATGGACCTCTCATTGAACAAGACACTACACATTATAAGTCCACATTTAATGGCACATATTCACATGTCCACAACTCACGTAGCTCGACTTCACTTTGAATTGTAGTAGCTCAGATTGGCACCTTCAGGACAATAGCTTAGACACACACACTTCACAACAACTAGGCAATTTAGATAGAAGACAATTCAGGACAACAACTATAGCTCAGCTAATTTGAAAAGAGCTTCACAACTCAGTTCAGCTCGGTAGTTTTGGGATTATAATAGTTCGATATGCGCACTTTCCACGAACACGACAGCTCGGCAATTGGAAGCTAGACAATCTTATCTAAGCTTGATACACTACTACACTTATCGGCTTACACAACTCGGTAATGGATTATCAATCGAGCACTCCAGAACACGACTCAACCACGGTCATGACAACACATTTACAAATAGTGAACACCACACTAGCACACAAACCACAACCAGCTTGAACATACTAACACGTAAAGCAATTTATCCGCAACTCGGCATGTCAATACAGAACTTCGACTAATTTAGCTTGGATATACACCTTGTTAGCTAAGTTCTGACATTATAGCTCTTCGACTCAATAATTCAATCTTTAACACATACACTCTTCACGATTACTTCCACCGAGTATTTTAGTTTGGCACTTTGGATTGTAGTAGCTTAGACTTACAAGTACTCGACACGTACACGTAGCAACCTAGCACTTGCTCGGTAATTCTCCTTCAGTTCGGCACACTACTCGAGTTAATCTTAGCCACTCACAACAGCTTGGCCATTGTTAAAAGAATAGCACGGCAGTTCGACACATAATAAATGTAATCCCACCAATTAGTTCAAAGCTCCTTCCTAAAATTTTCAGCTTGCACTTCACAATTCAATAGCTCGACGAGATTAGGAATACAGCAGTTCGGTTCGGACACTCTCAACTGGGATCTTCAATTTCAACTCGGTTACTATTTAAGTCAATTCAGCTCGGTAACCTTGGGAGTATGACAGTTTGGCTCGGACACATCATTCCATAACAGTAAACTCGAGCTCACTTCGGTTCAATTCAGCTCAAATGCAAAACAAGTCAACTCGGTAGAGAATCAAAACACTTCGAGCAAAGCACGGGTACTCACATATAACTTTCACTGGCTACGCATGTACACGGCTCGACAAGACAACACATGACCTCGGTAATCTAGTTCGACACAGCGGTACATAACAACTCGGATCTTCATGACAATTGTAATTAAGCTCAACAAGACAAAACAGCTAGGCAGTACGGCTCGGCTTTGAAATTCTTAAGGAAGGTAGCTCGGCAAGACTAATACCAAGCCAGGTCACCTCGAAAGTTTCAAAAAAAGTTCACAATAAGATGGTTATGCACAAGCAACAGAGCAGTTCAAGCTCAATTGACAGTAGCTCGGACTGAAGCACACAAACTACACCTACACGTACTCTCACAATCTGCTCAACTCCGACACCAAGACAATCATTGCAATTTCTCTACACAAATCACGAAATGCAAAGACCCACGGTCTTGCTTTCATAATCGTGCATTCCCTTTACAGCCACATGTACAACACTTCACACCTCTATTCACCATCGTGACAGTAACATAGCGTACGAACGGCCAAGACACCACGTATGGACTCGCACCATCATTACTATCCTTCATACGTAACTGGAAACCACTATAACCATGCAAAAACCCTAGTCACAACACCCATCATACAATACTGTCGTTACTGCAACACACGGTCAAACACCAAATACTACTAAGACTCATTCGTGTGAAAACCAAGCGTGTGCCTACAAGGTGAATCGAGCACCTCTTGTTCCCCAATCGCATACCCAAACAAACCCTAACACGCCTCCTTAGATTTGCACAACCGCCATTCCCACAAAGCACCACCAATACATCAAGAGAGAGAAAATCACTTCCAGTTCAAACTTCAGCGGCCAATACATGCAAACCCACAATCTTAAGCTATCAAGCTTCAATTGTCTTTTGAAAGTAAAGGATTCTTAATTTTCGGATCCTAACATCTGGCAATCAGATGCAATAACATGAAAAGCAAAACCACTTTATATATATATATATATATATATATATAACAATCTACAACTTCATCAAAAGAAACAACTGTCCAAATTAAATTTTGATATCTATCTCACTTTCTTACAGCAGCAATACATTTCCCTCAATTTTAGTTATAATTTAGTCTCCTTTGAACACAATACCCAAAAACCAAGTAAGCCGACGAAGAGAAAAAGTTAAATAATTTTGCAATCTCAATGAACGTGGTCAATAAACCTTTAATATCATAATATAAACCAAAGGAACAGTACCTTTTTATAAACCAAGGAAAACACAAAAAAGTAACTTCAACACACTCACTATAGTAACCATGGAAAAAACACAATAACTTTCTACAATACATGAACAAAAACTTTACGAAAACTAATAAGCTCTCTCATCAAAACTACGCTTTAATACCAGCAAAGCTGATGTAACTTCAAGATCGAACCCACATAGGCACACCATAATAAACAAAAATATCTAGGCATATCAACAATGGTTTTACTTAAAATATAATCTAGTACATGTTTCGAAATTGATCGAACCAAGTAAGTATTAAAATGGTCACAACTTTTATGTTTTTGACATGCATAAGTGAACAGTACAAACCGCTTACATGAATAGATATATATATAATTTTATATTATAAATACAATAGAATATATAAACGCATAGATATTACGAAGCTGGATTAGTAGGATTAATGGAGGTAAACAAGCAACATATTATGTTTATCTTTAAATAAAATGTGAACCGAGCAAACGCTGGAGAAATTCAAGCACTCATCTACAAATGAAGAGTTAATTCCAATCCATACCAGCTTGTTATAATATGATCACAATCTTTTGTATTTGGTATTATATTAAATATTTCCATATAAATTTGCCCAAAAAGAAAATCCTTTCTATATAAATGCATAGGTACTTCTCTGTAAGAGACATGTAATAATCTATTTATTGAACCAATAGGAATAAATGAAAATGATAAACTTATTATTCTATGAATACTATTTATAAAGACTAATTATCAAACACATACAAGAGTTTTTCCTACGTTCTTACTCTGCATACCAATCTCATTTTTTTTGTCATAAAATTACATGACTCGAGCTTTTTTCAAGCTTTTTTTTTCATTTCGCGTATTTGTATTATTACTTTTCAGAAATAATATTGTAAAGCCTTTTTTTTTTTCTTTTGTTATAAACCCTTGTTGTGAGAAATGATTTAGGAGAACAGATTTCATAACAAAAATGTCCTTTTGAACCTAACTCAATATGTATACCTGTGTGTGTATATAAAACGTGAATTGCTACTATTGAATTGGAATGACAGTGAAAGAGCTTCCATTTTTGGCAGATCTAGACAATGAATGGATCTTGGACTTCGTATCGCTAATGTTTGGGTTTTGTCGACGTGTTCACTTGAAGAGCCTTATAATGACAAATGTTGATATGACTAGGCAATACTACAAGTCAAATAATTATAGGACAAAATAACGTTTTTATTACCTCGTACAGCAACGAGAATTATAGGACAACATAACTGTCAGGATATATGGACATAAGAGATAAAATTGTATAATTTATCTTAACAGGTGCAACATCGGCTATAATAATTTCAAAGAAATAGAGTCCACTTTAATTTAGTGGGTTGCAATGTCTGCATTTTCATAAGAAAATGTCCTTTTGAGCCTAATTCAATATATATGCGTGTGTGTATATAAAACGTGAATTGCTGTTATTGAATTGGAATGACAGTGCATGAGCTTCCACTTTTGGCAGATACAATGAATGGTCTCGGACTTCATATCGCTAACGTTTGGGTTTTGTCAACATGTTCAAATGGAGAGCCTTATAACGACAAATGTTGACAAGACCAAACAATCATACAAGTCAAATAATTATAGTACAGAATAACGTTTTCCTTACCTCGTACAGCAACGAGAATTATAGGACAACATAACTGTCAAGATATATGAACACAAGATATCAAATTGTGATAGCATGTATATATTCAAGGGGGGAATGGGTGCTAACTATTTAAATTTTCATATAACTCTTTAATTGGATATCGTATGGCTATAATCTTATAAATATTAGAAAACTCTAGTTATATTAACAATTTGAAAGGTTTGGCTCAGAATTATAAAATGCAAATTGCAATTAAATTGGAATGACGGTGCATGAGCATCCATTTTTAGCAAATCTAGCCTATTAATGCTCTTGGACTTCATAGTTGCTAACATTTGGGTTATTAATTCTTTATATTAGAAATAAATCATATAAATATATAAATAACAAATATAATATTGTGATCTATTTAAAGCCTAAAAACACATCTATATAAGTTGCTATAAAAGCTTAGGAGAAGCATCAAAGGTGCAATTGGATACCGTTGAGGCTTAAGATAGATCAATATTATATTTTATTCTTCTCATTCATGTAATAGGTTTTCAGGTATATAAGTTGGAAATAAATGGTAAGCCTTACTAGGGCAAAAGTGACATCATTCCATCTGTTTGGTATATCAAAGCTATGTACCTAAAACTTAATCGAATCTTGTGTATAAATGAGCCCAACTTAGTATCAAAGCTACTCAATTTCTTTTCTTTAGGAGAGGAGGAGAATAGTTTATAACATAGAAAGCTTAAACACTACCACTGCTACTATCCTAAAACCATCCTCTATTACACCCCCTACAGCCACTTTTAATCTAGACACTTCTTTTAAGAAATCTCATTTAAACAAGATAGATTACCTCTATGAGATATCTTATCTTAATGACCAAGAAAAGATAGATAGAACATCTTTACCCTTGGTTAACCCTTACTTAGCTTTTGCTAGACCACAAAAGTCCTTATTTAGATCTCTTATCAGTCCAAGTTCAAAGTAGGTCAAAGAGTATATCCAATCTTCCAAATTTGACAAATGTCTTATTAGGGCTTTTTAGGAAGAATAATTTGTGACCTTACAGATACTTCTTGAGTTACCCAGATTATGGTTATCTTAGGATTATACCCATATCCACGATAAAGCAATTAGCTTTGCTCGAATATTCCATGAAATAGAAGGGTTACCAATAGTAGCCAAGATGGCTTGTTAGATACAAGATTCCTAAAGTACCAATAGGCATGTATTGGTACTATCAAGACAACCCTCAATGCTGGAACAATGTTCATTGGTCTGGCTGATCTGAAGCTAATGGAAGCTCTTCAAGTACAAGTCCAGATTATTAAAGCACCATTGAATCCTAAGGCAATTGCAGCAACTATACATTATCAATTGGTGTACAAAGCCCAAAATCATTCCTTAGATTTATCTCTACCAAGGAAAGAAAATGAAGCCCTCATCATTTCCATGGATTCATATAGAACTCCCATAGTAGTACATGCTTCAAGACAAATGTCCAGGACAGATCTATTGAAGATCTTACCAACAACATAGGAGACGAGTTATGAGAAACGCCATCACAATACTATACCCATACAGTCAATTGATCTTATTTTCATGGAGAAAAAAGATAGCTCAATAGTTAGCCAATTTTAAAAGCCACAGGAGGAGCAAAAATCTAGCTCTTCTACTTTTCCAACCATGTTAATGATTCAACCCTCAGAAGCTTATAAGGCTATGAAGCCTGATAAGTGACTACAATAGATTGTCAAACACTTAGACAATCAAGGAAGACTAATATACTTTTTTAAAGATCCTTTTAATGGTCACTGCTATTTTGATGGAAACTGCTAGTGTGATGACTATTATGTTAAGCGAAACTTTCCAAATGATCCTCCAAGACTAGGTAAAAATAAGAAATCATCCTCTTATTAGAAGAGGTACCAAGATGGTGATTCTACCATCAATCCACTTAGAGAAGACTATAGCAAATGGCAGTATATGGTTGAATATAGACCATGTCCTAAAAAAAAAAAAAAAAAACTAGATGTATGTGAACTTGATGAGTCTGCTATACAAAAGCCAGACAAAGCACCTCCATCTCAAATCACTAGTAGGACAAAGTTAAGTCAATATGTCGAATCTCTCAGCAACATGCTTCAACTTGACTTACGACCAGACTCCATGTATAACATGTACAAAAGGTTCAACAAAATTGAGATCAAATTAGATCTTATACAGGTTGAGACAAACTTGACTCCAAAACCTTTTTAACTATAATAGGAAACAGAAAATAAAAAATTCACAACAATGGATTCCAAAAGAACAGCTTCCACCAAAGAAAAGGAGATAAGAAACAATATCATCATCAAAATCATCTTCACAAATAAAGATGACCACTAGAGAATTTGATAATTCTTCAAATTCTAATAAATCCACATCTAACAATAATCTTATGAAGAATCTGACTGATTTTGATGATTCAACATTGAAGACAACCTTGATGATAAGTAAATATCAAATGAGAAATCCCCTTTACCAAGCTTAGAGAAGATTCCACATGATCCCTTTTTCATGATGCAACCCAATAAGGAAGAATTTTTACCATGTAAGGAATATAGAATGGAAAATTATTGTCACTTTCCAAAAGTTATAGATCCTATAGGACAAGATGCTCTAGGAAACTAGAAAAAGAGTAGTACAACAGAAGCAATACTTAGTTGGCATCTTATGTTAAGGAAAATAGGATTGAATGTTGAAAATATTCAACAAAGGTTACCTACTGTTGAACAGAAAGTAGATGACTGTCCAAAGATGATTACACTCCTTCAAAAGAGAATTGAGGAAGTAAAGAAGGCCATACCACAACCAGGTATAAGTCTTTAGGAATATGTCAACCAGAAGGAGTTGCAAATCAGAAAGTTGAAGAACCAAATTACTATGTTAGAAGCACAGCAAAAGGGTATTCCATCTGTTGCAATCTCTGCCACTGCAGAATTAGATATTTTCTCTAAGATCCTTAAACCTAGAAAGACTTCAATTTCTTTTTCAGAACCTTAACAACCTTAAAAGAAGACTCTTTTTTGAGTTGCGAGAGCAAGTTAGACAAATGGAGGCTTCTTGAAAAAAAAAAAAGGCAAAACAAAAGAAACCTTAAGTTTTATAGAAGATTTATACAAGACCTAAAAGTTGGAAGATGATGATGATTCTAATGAAAATACATCCAAATCCAGAGTCTATATGGTAAAGCAACAAAATAATGATCTTATTAAACCCTGTTAAAGGCATACCACCAACAGACAACCCCCAAGATTGCCATGACTATGGAGAACAATGAGGCCATAAATGATTCATTGAAGAATTCTCAAAGTACAGATGAGAATAATATCAGTAGCTTTGATGATACAGAGGATTTTGATTCAGATGATTCTAGCAATCTTAATGAATCTAGTCCAAATCAAGTTGATAATATATCTGAAGATGAACTTGATGGATTTGATATTTCTAGTGAAGAAAGCACAATAATGATGACTCGGATTCTTATTCAACAACAGGTACTTCTTGTTCAAGAAGGACATCCAAGTCTTATGTGACATTTACATTAGACGAATCCTCAGGATCATTACTCTTAAGAGAACAAGAGTCCTATCCTGCACAAATCCTCAACCACTCCTGTTCAGACAAACCTATGACTGCTTGGAACTCCCTCCCGACTACCCAACCAAGCCATATTACTTTGTCTACTTCCCCCAATAGGACCTCCAATGCATTACTACTATATATCCAGGACCACTCATAGAATCTGCTACTATAATCATTACTTCTTCTGTGAATATTTCTTTTTACCCTTTGTATACCATGTACATTACTTCTTTTAAACTATACCCCTTTTTTATCTTTTTTCTTTTTCGGCATGTTGCCATAAATACCCCTTATATTTGTAGTTGTAAGGATCAGAAGATTGAACATGAATACACTTGACATTTTCCTCTCATAAGCACTACATTGTTTATATTCATTTCACTCTTATCTTAATTTTTAAGTAAAGTTAGGTGGCGAGTAACCTCACCGGACCATCTCTTACGCCATATCAAGTTGTGCTATGAGTCTTTGAAAGTTCCATTAATATGTCATATCCATTGGAACCGTTTATGGGTTTTTGCTTACTTTTTCATTCGCATTTGTCTTTTCGCATATTCCCTATTACTTTCCTTCAAGCTTTCGACAAGCTTGAACCCATCCAACGACCAGCATTGTCTGTTCTTGGTCGTGGTTTAAATTAGAGACTTATCTAGAGTTCATTGCTTACAAAGATACCTGCTAAGGCCATGGCCATTCCTCTTCTACAAGGGAATTAAGCAAAAGATCTAATGGCTCCTCTTGACGACCTTAAGGGAATAATTAGACACCTCCGTATCCCATGAGTAGATGTTTTACATTTTGTGCAATCTCCCTCACTTTCCATTAAATGTATGCTAGATCACTAATGCAATCCATCATGTTTGCTTGCATAGAACAGATAAACTTAGAAAGTTAGTTCATTGGAAAACAATGCTATGTTAAAAACACCTGCAATAAGAAACTATAGTACTAGTCTTACTAAAACACCAAACATTGCTCCTGTACGTCTGATGTAGCACCTCATAACACTATAATACCATGAATAGTACTAAGACACGACCTTGATCGGTAATGCGTCATCATATAATAGCTACACAATTGAAGATCGCCACTCCTCTTTTGAATGAAGCTAAGTTACGTGACGCCTCACCTAATGCTTGTCCATCTTAACTCGAAGATCAATTCTATGGGGTGCATCCAATGTATCGGGATCCTTCAAGATCCCCTACATTCCACCAAACTACTAGGCAACTTGATTTGGAAGGTGCAACTCAATAATGTGAAAGCGCACAAGGTCTATACACACCTTCCAAAGGTCATTATAGGCTAAATAATACGAAGGTAATTTATTAAGGATGCCGGCAATATAAAGCCTTCAAACTACCTGTAAATCTAAGGTTTTAGGTTATAAGTAAAATATGCAATCCAATTAACATAACGAGCCTATTCAAGAGTACATCGATCAAAATCATCCCAATATTGGCCTATCACATGGGTCAAAATCTCTATGGTGATGAACTATGTGTATCAACACCATACTAGCAAACCTTAATATGGGATATACATATAACAACCTAGCTAAAACTCTTCCCATCGAGATATTATCCACTTTAGCGTGGAATGTTACACGGTTTTGTCTCTTGGTGTAATAGCTTCCTAAAAAATCACTCATCCTAGGATTGCTCCAGTCTGAGCACGCTTAACTTTGAAGTTTCAACATACTCTAAGCCGTTACACCAAAAGGCACTTTGATTATTAGAATTCCATTACCTATCGTATAAGAGGTATTACAATCTACCTCCCTTATAAAACCGACATTCTCATCAGTATTATTACATAAGTTCAAGACCACCACCAAGTAGAGCTTCACCTTTCAAGCTGGTAGATTGCTTTAATACTACCTATAATAACTCAACTAAAACTCCTCCCATTAAGGTATTGTCCGCTTTGGCATAGAACATAGTAAGGTTTTATCCTTTAGTATGGCAACTTCCTAAGAGCTCACCCATCTTGGAATTGCTCCAGTCTAAGCATACCTAACTTCAAATTTTCAACGTACTCCAAACCATTATACCAAGCAATACACTTGGTGGCTATAATGTATAATATGAGGAAACCTATCCCATACCCAAATCTAGATTAGTATCACATTACCATCCATCTTCTAGGTAATGTAATTAGCAATCGGTAGAGATTCTGATACAACTAAACTAAGAAAGCTACTCCCTATGCTACATGCCCACAATCTCAAAGTCCTCTAGCAAGGAAAGGAACATCAGGTGCACCATGCTTCTCGATTTATTAGGAAGTATCACTCTACTGATCAGCTATAATATGTATGTCCATGCATGTCTCATAAGTCATCAACATCTTCAGGAAACCGTTGGAATGACCCCTTCAGCCATGACATCTTCGTGCACCTAGCATTAATGTTACTCTCATTAGGTTTAATGCCTAGGAGACGCTCATACTCATTAAGCCAAGTGTGTTTAGTTGGCCCAATCACAGCATGGCTATCTACAGGTAACCCAAACTGGATGGAAACGTTCTTTAGTATGATCGTCATCTCCTTATGCAACATGCGAAAGGTATTGTTCTCCTATCTTTATCTCTCGACCAAAGCTATGATAAGGTATCAATCAAGAGATATAAATGGCATGAACGCACTCCTATAAAAGCCAGCCTACTCTAGGTATGGCATGATGTCTAAGTCTAAAGGTATCCTATGCTCCTGTCAGCACAAAGATGCATCCCCCCTATGGCATACAAGTTAGACTTATTCGTCAGGCCAAACCAATCTGAAATTACCGGCTCAAGGCCAAACCGTAACCAGCCTAGCTAGCCACAATCCCAAGTCGGTTCAGCTAACCGAGAGATTCAAAGGCTAATTTACTGGCCCTTAAATTGGATCCCCAATTTTTTTTTTAATTACATTAATAATTTCTAATTTTTTACTTATTCCCAATTCCATGTTCTTGGAAATATTTATCAGTCCTCTCTCGCAATTGTATTTCATTTCGAAGATTATCTTACAAAGAAACGCGTACATTTGTATAACATAACATGTAATACCGCATATATGATTAAGTGATATTTTCAATTGAAATTTTACTCCATTCCGCAATAATAGGTTTGTCATGCATGAAGTTAATATTAGTGCAAACATGAAGGACTTTCAAAATACTTATCTCAATTTATGATTATCAAAAATGAAAATTTTGTTTAAATGTTATTCTAGATATTTCCTTAGCTTTTTAATTTTTCCTTTATTATTTAATTGTTTATTTATAACTAACAAAAGATTAATTTGATAATAACTAGCATGATTTAGGAGTTTCAATATAATTGGCATTTTGAGTTTGAGCATATTATATTATGCATAGTAAATTATATAACCAAATTGTATTACTTGCTGACAGCCTTCTTAATCAGCAAAGATCTTCTGCACATAACAAAAAGATTTTCCTACAACTGTACATCAAAAATATTACCCACGATGAAGCTAGCATTCCACAACCAAGAAAATAGTTTAAATCAAGATAAATATATGCAACCCAATGACTAATTAAATTTAATATAAGCTATTATTTTCCAATTATTGGTCTCAAATAAGAATGGGACATCTTAAATTTGGCTATCCTTCCTCATTTTCATTTTTAGCTCTATTCCCCATCCCACCTACCCACCCCCCCCTCCTCCACTTCCTCCTAATGGAGAAGTCAATGCTTAATCTACACCAATTAGCAATGTGGCTAATAAGCTCACATGGCTATCCCATAGCATTACTTTTGATGATTTTTTTTTCAAACGTAGCCTCTCTTTTTTTTGTCATAAGCCAACTGGTAGAGTTAACCTATCGGTTCAATAGCCCATCAGGTAGGCTTACATGATCGAACCACCTGGGCCTTAAGGCCTAACAATTCAAAGTCTAATTTAAGCCCATCATAATTAAGCCAAACCAGTTCATAAGCCCTTTAGATCGATTTGCAATTCAAAACCGACCATTGCACGAGTCTAACATAAGCGACTAATCATCTTGAAACAACAATAAAAAACATATTGTTAGCATAAGAAGGTCGAGCGTCATTGTTGTTGAAATCGACATGACAGCTTAATCACATACCTTACTAACCCAAACCGCGTTAAGCGTGCAATCAATAATTTGTGCTTATATTTCCCATACAAAAAAGTGCGATTGATGCTTACAGTTAGCCTACAGTTTTGAAAGGCATGCATATATGGACCAAATGTCTAGAACACTATGGAATACATTGATATGCTTTCCATCAAGGGTACTCGGAACATGTTCCTAAGTAACATAAGGACCTCAATTAGTTTAGTGGATAATATTCAATAACTTCAACAACTCCATATAAGATTTATCCTGCTCACTATAAACTACTTCAACTATTTCATCTTAACATCTCACACTTGCCGCTTTGAAGCTAAGTATCCAAATGTATCTCGGATAGTCTATTTGAGTACGGAGACATTCACATCAAGTTCATTCCTAACCTGACCATTAAAATGTTAAGCCATGAAGCTAGAATCTAGCTGTCGATGATCTTAGGATAAAATGGGATTCAATCATGTGTGTAGTCCTTTAAGAATTGTTACCAAAAAACCTATATCCATATGCTTCTAATATATACAAATCCACCATCTACACCCCCTAGCCTTCTCTATGCAAACAATATGTTAGACCTTCTAATTCAACTCATCAACATGGTAGTTATGGTGATGCCTAATGTGGAATGACTTAACTACATATATCAAGTCAAATTTTCTTGTAAACCCCATCCCTTTCTTCAACACATCACCAATATTAAGTTCTTCCAAAGATATAGCAACTTCTTGGAATGTTATATAACCATCCTCACCATCTATCATATTAAAAAATAGAACTGAATGCTCAAAAGAAGGGACACTCTACTGATTTATGGGCTAAATAGTTTGCTGAACCATTTGAAAGTCGTACACTACACCATCTACTGGGAGTATGGGATCATCTAGAGTGTTTAACTCAACATCATCGTATTGCCCACCAATTTCACCGTCCCGGATCTCTTTGTTAAGATTATTACTAATGAGCATATCCAATTCCTCCATACAAGGCTCATTAACATCAACAATTTCTTCAGTAGTCAGAGCATCTATGGAATGGTTGTACTTATAAGGATGGAGGCATAACTATCAGCATGACAAACTCATTAAGTGCGTTTCTCTCAAGTGTCATGATAGAGCTATCTTCAACTTTAATGAAAAGCTCTAAAATAAATAAGCAACCTACTTCATTTGAAAATTCAATCAGATCCTTTACATCATTGTCATCACTAATAGGACTCAAAGAATAATGTTGTTGCATTGACCTATCAAGAATAATAATGGGTTGCCTATGAAACAGTTCAATATAATGAGTGATAACTTCAACCTCAGTAGTTAAACAAATCTTCTACAACAACTTCACATATCCTACTTCTACTCTTACCTTAATTTTTTTTTCAAGGTTGGTCTATCATAATACACCCCATCTATACCATTAAGTATGTTTCCATGAGCGAAAGTGGAAAATCTCGCATAGTTCACCATACTCTAAAAACAATTTCAAGCACTAGATGTAAGCCCCAAAGTTCAGCTAAGTAACCGTAAGATTGAACTTAGAACCCAAGGTTTAAGGCGATCGGCTAAAGGATCCGATCACACCCAAATTATAAACTATTGAGAGAAATATTAGTAAAAATGACCCCGTAAACTTAAATTTAAGAAAATAAATAGTAAAATAGGAGACTATAAAATTTTCAAATTTTTAGCATAATAAGTATTAATCATCGAAAATGCGAAAAGTGTAATGAAATAACTAATAAATTACTAAAGATAGATTATATGTATACTAAAAATTTTAGAATGACCAAAATAATATTTAGGAATGTTCACGTGTACCCCACATGTATTTACGTGTAGATAAAAATACGCGTAATTACCTAAATTAGCCTAAAACTAAGCAAATAATTAAAGAAAAATACAAAATAATGATAGAAAAAATCAGAAAAATCAGAAGAGGATAAGGTGCAACAAGATAAGGTCGTGGTCAGCAAGAAAAAAAAATAACCAATAAGAATTTGACAAATAAAAAGCCAAAAATCATGGAATTGGTGCAAAATCACATCAAATTAATGCACATTAATTTCTAAAATTGTCTATAAATAGGGGGAAAAATTCCAGAAGTCCTTTGGTCAGTTTATGATTTGAGAAAAATCAAAACACCGAAAAAATCGAGAGAAAATCCAGAAAAATAAAAAAAATAAAAAAAAAAAAGGAAAACTGTGCAGTTAGGGATTTTAAAGGGAACCCACACCAGACGAGGAGCTGGGAGTGGACGGCCACCACCACCACACGGTGGTGGCAGCGCCCAGGCCGGCTGACAAGGCCACGGCGGCCCGCGGTGGCTGGAGCCACCCAAACCGGTGAGTCCAAATTCTAGCCCGATTCTTGTGAAATTTTGTAAAAATAGTAAATATAATTAGAAAATTATGAATTTTGTTATTCTAAGATATTTTTGTATGTAATTTGTAGGGAAAATATTATTTAGATGAAAACATATCCCGTAATATAGGGTCCTTAAGAAATCATGCAAAACCGAGCACATTTCGGTTTAGAAATAAATGACCTTAGGAGTGTAGTTTGAAGCTCAATTTTTTTCTGTAGGATACTCATGTGATATAGAACAATGTTATGAAGCCATTTTTTTTAAATTTAATTTTCGAAATTTTTAAGTTAATTTTTAGCCCTAAAATGATGGAAAAATTGAGTAATTGGGAGTTAATTAGGTGATTAGGATATTAATGTAAGCCCCAAAGTTCAGCCAAGTAACCATAGGATTGAATTTAGAACCCAAGGTTTAGGGCGATCGGCTAAAGGATCCGATCACACCCAAATTATAAACTATTGAGAGAAATATTAGTAAAAATGACCCCGTAAACTTAAATTTAAGAAAATAAATAGCAAAATAGGAGACTATAAAATTTTCAAATTTTAAGCATAATAATTGCTAATTACCGAAAAGGCAAAAAGTGTAATATAATAACCAATAAATTATTAGAGATAGATTATATGTATACTAAAAGTTTTAGAATGACCAAAATAATATTTAGGAATGTTCACGTATACCCTACATGTATTTACGTGTAGATAAAAATACGCGTAATTACTAAAATTGGCCGAAAACTAAGCAAATAATTAAAGAAAAATATAAAATAATTATGGAAAAATAATAAAAAATCAGAAGATGATAAGATGAATCAAGATAAGGTCGTGGCAGGTCCAAAGCTGCAAAATAAAAATTAGCCAATAAAAATTGAACAACACAAAAGCCAAAAATTAAGGAATTTGGACAAAGTCTTGTCAAATTAATGCATATTAATTACAGCAAATGCCTATAAATAGGAAAAAAAATTTACAGAGCTCATTTGGACAGTTTGGAAAGTGATAAAATTAGGGAGAGTCGAAAATTCGAGAGAAAATCCAGAAAATAAAAAAAAAATAAGAAAAACTGTACAGTTAAGGGTTTTAAAAGGAACCCACACCAGAAGAGGAGCTAGAAGTGGACGGCCACCACCATCACACGGTGGTGGCAGCGCCCAGGCTGGCCGACAAGGCCACGGCGGCCCGCGGTGGCCGGAGCCACCCAAATCGGTGAGTCCGATTTCCAGCCCGAATCTTGTGAATTTTTGTAAAAATAGTAAATATAATTATAAAATTATGAATTTTGTTATTCTGGGATATTTTTGTATGTAGTTTGTAGGAAAAATATTATTTAGATGAAAACATGTCCCGTAATATAGGGTCCTTAAGAAATCATACAAAACCGAGCACATTTCGATTTAGAAATAAATAACCTTAGGAGTGTAGTTTAGAGCTCAATTTTTTCTGTAGGATTCTCATGTATATAGAACAGTGCTATGAAGCCATTTTTTTAAATTTAATTTTCGAAATTTTTAAGTTAATTTTTAGCCCTAAAATGATGGAAAAATTGGGTAATTTGGAGTTAATTAGGTGATTAGGATATTAATTACTGATTTAGATAGTAATTAGATGTTTAGGGATGTTAATCTCTGATGTAGAAACCTGATCCTAGTGTATGGAGTGTTAAGTATAAGTAATGAAGGTGTTATGTGGTAAATGTAAAAAATTAGGAATATGTAGAATTAAAAATTAATAAATATGGAAAAATTGGGTTTAATTAGATAATAAAATAATGAAAGTCAGAACATCACAAATCTGAAACAAAATTCAATTTTAGGTAATTATATGAAAAATGTAAAAATTTCTCACAACATGAGCAATTCGGTACACTAATACGGATTTAAGTGTACCGGATGGAATAAAATGCTGAGTAGGGGTAGTAATCGTATTTAGGAGATCGGAAAGTAATGTGATTAATTCACATTATAGGTTGAAACGGATTTCTAGGGTTGGAATCTAAAACATTACTTAGAAATCGAACTAAAAACCTAATTTAGAAATCGATGCGAAAACCGAACCTGAACCTAACCTAAACCTAAAATAATTATAAAAGACTTAATACCTAGATAATTAGGTATATTTAACCTTAAACAAAACCTAACAATAAGCGTTATCGGATAAAATGAACTTATAATATTATGTGAAATACTGAAACCACGTTCGTGTTATAGGGATGATCGGCGATGTCCTGAGCAAATCGGACCTCGAGTGAGCGAACGAGGAGTCGAGGTAAGTTGGGATTAATACGATGCTGTATTTTGGAGGCTTAAGATTATGCTTGGTTGTGCTTGTTAGATAGAGAATGTGTGCATGTGCTTGATTATGGATGATGCTGTGATTCTGTTTATTGCTCTGGCACATATTGTATGACTTGTATGAAATGATTGATCACCCTAAACTGGACTTAATTAAATATCCGATCAGTAATCATAATCGGACATGCATGGCAACCCGTTAGGGGAACTTAGGACTCTCCGGCCAAATACCGACCCCTTCGGAAGGGATAGCACAGGATTGCAAAATGGTCCCTTCTTCATCCTCAGTCGAACTAAGTGACAGAAGAGGAGGTCGCGGCGAGGGTGAAGACAGTGGTTCGAAGGTAGTCACGGGAGGAGCAAGGTCTCCATTACACAAGCCTGGGTTTGGTCGTGAGCTGTTGCATTAACGACAACTCCTCAACCCGGATTAGAGCGGGCGTAATTTCTCTAATTTCACGACGGACTAGACAACGTCATGCGATGGCATTTGCTTGCACATGCATTGCACCTAATAAGTGATGGAAAACCTTGTTGTGTGTATGGTATAGTTTTAAGTCCTCCGTCCTAACTTACTGAGCTGTGGTTGCTCACATCCCTATAGACATCGTGCAGGTGCTGGCTAAGAAGCGGCCACAACTACTCTGAAGCTAGCAACTGCTGAATCCTGGGGAGTGAGGAAAAATATTGAAGAACGAACATATATTTTTAAGGTTTAAGCTTTTACTTTAGAACTTCTCATTTTTTTTTAATAATGTAATAACTAGGAAATATATTTCGGAGAAACATTGCAAACGATAATTGTAATCACAAATTATAGTGAATATATGTATTTCCTCACTTTTTTTAGAGGAATGATTTATTTAAATTACAAACTGTTTACTTCAAAGCGGGTTAGTCGTTGACGCCTTGTGTAGATCAGGTCTAAGATAGTTGTTGTAAGGCCAACTTCTATCTTAGGGTGGTTTACACGGCGGGGCTGTTACGACTCTGCCGCTTCGGGGCATGACAATTAATTACTGATTTAGATAGTAATTAGATGTTTAGGGATGTTAACCTCTGATGTGGAAACCTGATCCTAGTGTATGGAGTGTTAAGTATAAGTAATGAAGGTGTTATGTGGTAAATGTAGAAAATTAGGAATATGTAGAATTAAAAATTAATAAATATGAAAAAATTAGGTTTAATTAGATAATGAAATAATGAAAATCAGAACATAACAAATCTGAAACAAAATTCAATTTTAGGTAATTATATGAAAAATGTAAAAATTTCTCACAACATGAGTAAATTCGGTACACTAATACCGATTTAAGTGTATTGGATGGAATAAAATGCTGACTAGGGGTAGTAATCGTATTTAGGGTATCTGGAAATAATGTGGTTAGTTTCATATTATGAGTTGAAACAAATTTCTAGGATCCGGGTACAAAACAGTACCTAGAAATCGAACTAGAATCTAATTTAGAAATCGATGCGGAACCCGAACCTAAACCCAAACCTAAAATAATTATAAAAGACTTAATACCTAGATAATTAGGCGTATTAAACATTAAACAAAACCTAACAATAAGCGTTATAGGATAAGATGAACTTATAATATTAGAGCGGGCGTAATTTCTCTAATTTCACGACGGGCCGGACAACGTCGTGCGATGGCATTTGCTTGCACATGCATTGCACTTAATAAGTGATTGAAAACCTTGTTGTGCGTATGGTATAGTTTTAAGTCCTCCGTCCTAACTTACTGAGCTGTGGTTGCTCACATCCCTATAGACGTCGTGCAGGTGCTAGCTAAGAAGCGGCAACAACTACTCTGAAGCTAGCAACTGCTGGATCATGGGGAGTGAGGAAAAATATTGAAGAATAAACACATATTTTTAAGGTCTAAGTTTTTATTATTTTTCATTTCCAAATGATGTAATAATATAGAAAAATACTATAGAAAAATATTGTAAACTTTAACTGCAATAACTGAATTATAACATATATATAATTCCTCACTTTTATAAGTAAATGATTTATTTAAATTACAAACTGTCTACTTCAAAGCAGGTTAGTTGTGGACGCCTTGTGTAGATCAGGTCTAAGATAGCGGTTGTAAGGCCAACTTCTATCTTAGGATAGTTTACACGGCGGGGCTGTTATGACTCTACCGTTTCGGGGCGTGACACTAGAGCACAAATGACAAGATATTGCAAACGAAGGATTGCTAATGAAATTACCTGTTTTAGATACTATAAGAGAAGTGAGACTTGCAAATAATTTCAAATTTAACCTACAAAAATTAGGGAGAGAAACACATTAGGGTAACTAAGCCAAATTTTAGATTTAGCTATGATATACGCATAAACTTTGAAAGCGCAATTCACCAATAAGTATATTGGGTTACGTATACAATAATAAAAGACTGGTAAGATCAAGTCATTCCCATAGAGATTAAAACCGGCTCTTAGCTATATTATCCTAGCTATATCTAAGCAAATCAAAATATAAAAAAAAATAAAAGAATATAAATCTACTCCTAATTAATATAAAATATTAAATCTATTTCTAATTAATAAAGAAAATATAGGAAATTAATACATAAAGGATTAAATCAATAAACCTGCAAATTAGAATATTGGATTGATGTTAACCATTATGATATTAAAATATATCAGTTTTGACTACTGGCTCCATAAATGATTTAGATTATTTTTTTTAAATTCCTTTTCAAGTTATCAGAGTAATGAAGTATAGAATCATTTTTTGTGGAAGTGTGAATTACCCTAATTACTTTACTAAGTCTTTCTATTTCTAAAAAAGATTATTAGTTAATTAATCATTTTATGTTCTAAACCCTAACCCAATTATAATGTATAATCTCTTAAGTCTTACTTGTAATTGAATGTTAATTTATCATGTAATAGATTGAATTAACTTTTATTCTTCTCAAAGATTAACTGAATCTAACATGTATTCCACAATTAATAAAACATATGCTCAATAAAAAAAAAAATCAAGAACGCCAATATTCAAATATTTAATATAAAAATATTATAGATCCGTTAATCCAATGTCCCAATAATGAAGACAAATTCATAATTAAATATAGCATACAAATCACAAAAAAAATGTAATCCATAAATAAAAATAATAAAAGGAAGAGAAAACTTACTCTTTATTATAGAACTCAAAAATCCCAATTCTTTGATCCTTGCATAAATTACACCACCGCTTGCTGTGATGTTGATTCCGTTAATTTGCAAACTTAAAACTAATCAAATAAATCTCCCGATCTACTCTACTGCACAGGTCCTGGCTGGGAATATTGTTTTCTTGTTGTCGTCTTCGCCCGCGGCCACCGTCTCTTCATGTCGGTCATCTCCTTTTCAAAAAGAAAATAAAACAAAACAAAACCCAGCTTCTTTTTTTAAAGTTGGGCTTGAAGTTTCCTCCGTGAAAATTGGTCCGAAAGGTCTTCGCATGGACTGGGACGTGGGCTTCGAATCAATTATTAGACTTCATGGGCTGGACATTCTTCAATGAAATATAAAATTTCTTATGGCCCCAAACGTGGGGACTTCATGCGTAACATGACCAGGTATATATTTCATTACGGCCTCTCTATAACCATGTCAATAATTGTGTATTGTGTAACTTTCTGATCATTATATAAATAAATGTAACTCCATATCAATCAATTCTAAGAATCTTCGAAAGTTCATAACTCTTCCAATTAAAGTTCAAATCAAGTAAAATTTAATCCGTTCTTTTCTTTTCTATCTCAATTATTTATCAAAAACTTAAAATAAAAATATTTTTTAATTAAACACCAAATATCTATAAAGTACCCGTAAAAATATCAAAAACACTATAAAAGCCCATTTATAAATATGTATAATAAAATACTTATCAAACTCCTCTACACTTAAGTGTTTGCTTATCCTCAAGCAAAATAAATAAAAAACATGAAAATTTTCTAAAGACAAGAAATTCTCAAAGCCCATTACATAAGAAAAGTAACCATTCATTACATTCAATCAAAAGTCAACATCAAAATTGCATCCAATCAAGTAAAATTAAATTCCTCAACAACTTTTACCCACATTAGTTTACTCAATCATATACCATGTCCTTAAAATATAAAATACATAAATACTAGGTAATAAAACCACACTAGAGTTCAATAGCTAATCTATGTAAGTTAGAGTATTACCCACATCATTTAATCAAAGATTAACAAACTTAAGATTAGGTTTAATACCTCCCTAATTAGGAAAGAACTATTAGAATTTTGTACATCTCACTAAAATATATATACTCCCCTTTTTCATCTCTCCAAACATTATAATCTAAAGTAAATGCATATTATACATACCTATCTATTGATCATTGTAAGCGCTAAAATTAAACCGAATGATCGTAGGATTGAACTTAAAACACAAATTTTAGAACAATCGGTTAAAGGATTCAAACAATCGGTTAAAGGATTCAATCAAACCCAAATTATAAACTATAGATAGAAATATTAGTAAAAATGATTCCATAAACTTAAATTTAAGAAAATAAGTAATAAAATAGGAGACTATAAAATTTTCAAATTTTAAATATAATAATTATTAATTATTGAAAAAGCGAAAATTATAATCTAATAACTAATAAATTACTAGAGATAGATTATATACATACTAAAAATCATAGAACGACCTAAATAATAATTAGAAATGTTCACATGTACCCCACATGTATTTATGTGTAAATAAAAATACGCGAAATTTCTTAAAGTGGCTAAAAACTTATTAAATAATTAAAAAATTATTAATTAATTAAGGAAAATTTTAAAAAATCATAAAAATCAGGAATGATGTAGATTTGGTCGTGGCAAGTCAGGAGTTGAAGAAGAAAAATTAGCCAATTAAAATCAAGTAACACAAAAGCCAAAAATTAAGGGAATTGGGTAATGTCTTGTCTAATTTAATGTATATTAATTACCATAAAATTCTATAAATAAGGAAAAAATTTACAGAGCTCCTTTAGACAGTTAGAAATCAGAGAAAAATAGGGAGCATCGAAATCCAAGAGAAAAACTAGAGTAAAAAAAAAAAAAAAAGAAGAAGAAGAAGAAGAAGAAGAAAGGAAACATGTGCAGTTAGAACTAGTGAGTCAAACCCACGAGCCGCCACCACCTGGGACCGAGCCACCACTACCACCCCACTCTAGACCCGTCACCAGGACCGGCTAACACACTTGGACCGGTGTTAGAAGGCCAAAAGCCATCGGACTAGGTAAGTCTCTCATCTGCTCCGAAAATTATGAATTTTATTATTCTAAGGTTTTATTATATGAAGATTTAGGGGGAAATAGTGATTAAGTATAATCACGACTGAAAATATAAGGTTCTTAAGAAATTAAGTAAAACCAAGTATGATTAGGATTAGAAATAAATAGGTTTAGGAGTGTAGTTTGGAGGTCAAATTTTTTCTGTAGAATGCTTAAGTGATATAGAACAGTGCTATGAATCTATTTTTTTAAATTTAATTTTCAAAATTTTTAGGTAAATTTTTAGCCCTAAAATGATAGAAAATTTGGGTAATTTTGGATTAATTAGGTGATTAGGACATTAATTACTGATTTAGATAATAATTAGAGAGTTAGGGATGTTAATCTCTAATGTAGAAACCTAATCCTAACATTTGGAGTGTTAAGTGTAAGTAATGAAGGAATTATGTGCTAATTATAGAAAATTAGGAATATTATAAAAATTAGGTTTAATTAGATAATATAATAATAGAAATCAAAATATAATAAATCTGAAATAAAATTTAATTTTTGGTAATTGTATAAAAAAATTTAAAATTTTCTCATTTTCTTATAAATCCGGTACCCCAATTAAGATTAGCGTGTACCGAACAGTTTAGAATACTAAATTAAGACCCAATAGGATATTAGAATACTCAAACTTAATGTGATTAATTTCACATTAGGATTCAAGCATATTTAAGATTCCAGAATCAAAACTAAAATCTAATTTAGGAATCGAATCCCAAAATAGGGTAGAATGAATCATTAGTAAATAACAGGTATATACGGAAAAAATAAGCTAAATTATAACTTAGAATGTGAATCATTAAAGTATAAGAACTAAAAAGATTTATTTATATTATAGGATATCTAGAGACAAATCAGTTTGCAATTAAGTAATTAAGCGACTGAGAAACTCCAAGTAAGTTGGGTTATTACTTACTGTATTAGAGTGTTATTTTATGGTACTCGGAGACTTAAGATTGTATATGGTTGTAATTGTAAGTAGTTTACGCATGTGTTTGATGTATCTGAATACGTGTTGAAATTTTTAATGTGATTGATTTTGTGATTAATTGAATTGATGTGAAATTGTTTGAACACCTTAAATAAAATTTAATCTTATTCGACTCTAATAATCAAAAATGTCATGCATTGTAACCCATTAGGGGATCATAGGATTCTCCAATCAAATATTGACCCCCTCGAAAGAGATAGCGCAGGATTGCATAATGATCCCTTCTTCATCCTTAGTCAAACTAAGTAACAAGAGATGAGGTCGTGACGAGGTCGCGACCAGGGTGAAGTTAATGGTTCGAAGGTAATCGCGAAAGGAGCGGTGTCTCCATTGCACAAGCCTGAGTTTAGTTATGAGCTGCTGCATAACATGGAAACTCCTCAACCCGGATTAAAGTGGATGAAATTTTTCTGATTTCGCAACGGACCAGATTACGTTGTACGATGACACTTAATTATTGCATTGCATTAAAATAATTGCTTGATAATCTTGTTTGTGTTTATATACTCTCATGAGTTTCCAATTCAACTTACTGAGCTGTAGTTACTCATACTCTTATAGATCCTTTTGCAGGTCCTGATTTCTTATTACTGCAAGTATTATGTCACCATACAATTATCTAAAGATTAGTTCTTCTGAAGCCAAAGGTATGAGGATCAATTTGCTTAGCAGTGGATATGTAGTTAGTGTGTCCTTTGTAGTTTAAAATTGAAAGACTGATAGTTGTTATGTAAAATTAGTAAACCATTATGTTTAAGTAGAACTTCCTGAGAAGTTCTATGAACTTTATATATATAATTATGTATGTTTATTAAAAAAAATTATGATAATTATTACATTCATAGTTAAACACTTAAATGGAACTGTTTACTTCAAAACGATGAGTCATCGACGCCTTGTGTAGATTATGTCTATAGTAGGTACTATAAGGCCAATTACTATCATAGAATGATTTACACGGCGGGATTATTACAACTTTGTGACTTCATGGTGTAACAATCATCTCCTTAGTATATATTTTTGTTGGAAAACTTTTCAATTCAATTGCTTTATTTATACACAATTAATTCGATTGACTTTATTGGCAATGGAATTCAAACCTCACTCTTCTAACAAATCATGTTGAATCCTTACCAACTCATCCTCACATAAACAACAAGCAAGAACTTTACTCTTCTAATAGACTAAAGTTGATCCTTACCAACGTAACCAACTTATTTATCCTTTTTTTTAGGTCTCCAACTATTTTAATTTTTTGGGGGATTTTCAAGAAATAAGTTCCATTTGTTCATTTACTATGAATTATAAGGTTCTAAAAACTTCTAAGGAATAAGTATACAATAAAGCAAGCTTAAAAATAAGAATGACTAACAAGTGACATTGCCCTAATCTTAAGTAAAAAATCTAAGACTAAATAACATGTAACTTTACTTCATACAAATTATACAATTCAACTCTAGCATTTTCTAATAAAGTCATAGATAATCAAATAAAATTATGTATAAAATCGAGAAAATTTACCCCAAAAGTCTTTATTTATTCAATTTGAATGCAAATCAAATTTGTGAAATATAATGGTTAATAATTCAATAATTCTATGTAAAAACAATTATAAGATCAATTAAACCATGAAAGCTCAAAGTATTTTATAACCAGTTCGCCACACTTAAACTGTACATTATTCTCAATGTGCAAAACAAAACAGTAAAAAGCACAAAAGGAAAAGGAGTAAAAGAAACCGATACTTCCTTAGTTAAAGCGATTAGTGCAAATTGCTTTACCTTTTACCACATCATCTCAAATCTCCTAACTCTATCACCTATGCAATACACAAAATGACGCTTACCCTACAAAAAGAAAATAAGACCCATAAAAAAAATAAAAAAAAAAAACCCTGAGTTAGTGGGTTACCTCCTACCCAGTACTTGGTTTAAAGTCACTAGCCCAACTATCCGACTTTTTACTCATGGCAGATCAAATTGGGGCTTATTTTTATGCATCTTATCTCTCATATTTTTGAATGCTGCTTATTCTAACCAATGTCAATGAGACTCTAGGTAGAGCATCAATTACTGTACCGGTTTTATTAACAAGAGAGTCTCTCATTTTCCATCACTTACAAATATTTATATTGACCTCTTTATCTTCAACTCTCAATGATAATTTTCTATTCTTAACATCAATCAAAACTCTAATAGTGGCCAAAAATGGACGCTTAAGGATGATTGAAATCCTCAAATCTTCCTTCATGTCTAAAATAATGAAATTCATTAAGAATATAAATTTGTCTACCTTAACCAAAACATCCTCAATTAATCCTTGAGGTATTCTAATGGATTGGTTAGCTAATTGAATAGTTTATACTAACACATAGGTCACATAAGGTGTTCTTAAATAACAAATTACCTATGGTACATTCTAATGTAGACTTGCTTTGATCATTTAACTTAAGAGGGAGAGGATCCTTAATTGCATCAGTGCACTCTTAAGACCACATAGCCATCTCTTGCCCATTTAACTCTCTCTTCTTACTAAGAAGCTCTTTCAAAAACCTTTTATAGTGAGGTGTCTACTCTAATATATTTGTAAACAGGATGTTTATGTGCAATTTCTTCAAAATATATAGGAACTTAGCATATTGCTCATTATCTTCCTTCTTTTTCAACCTTCCTAGTTAAGATATTGGTGGCACCCTTAGTTTCTTTGTATCTATTAAAATTAATAACATATAGTTTAATTCAATCTTATGAGCAACCTTAATTCATGTATGCATCTTTTTAAGCTATTTATAGATTTGACCTTTCTTATCTAATGGCAAATGGGAAAGAAATTGCTTGTAAAACTATTACTAAAGTGGGAAAAGCAATATTTTAGTATAAAGAAAACATATAATCAAAATTTGCTATTAAATATAATGTATAAAGTTGAAGTTTATGAAAAAATAAGAAAAATTTTACAAGTTTCACAAGTACCATAAACCTTTAAAGTACAAGTTTTAAGGTAGTTCTGAAATGCTATAGCATAAGTTTCTGTTCCAAAAATTTAGGAACTAATACCTATGAGGTATAGCATGGATAGAGATTTACACCCTATCCATACTATACTTACCCCTCTAGATAAAACTTTATCTTTAATGTCTAATAAATACACTAAAATCATGAAAAAAAATTAAAAAGATAATAAAATTTAGGAAAAACTAAAAAAGTAAATTTTATGCATCCTTACAAAAAAAAAATGTTCATATTCACAAATGCCCCAATTTTAGCAATTTATTGTATCAGATTTCAAAAATACAATATATAAATATGGATTGTTCTATCATTATTTTTTACAAGACTGATATTGCTCTCTCTTACTCTCTTCATTTGTACTCTTTTAAATCTAAACTATTAAATAAATCATAAATATAATGATTCAAATTTAAAGAAATGGAAATGAATGATGAAATAGAATACAAGATCTGTTTCGTTAAAATAGGAAACAAGACTATAGAATTTCATAAGTCTTGGCTAGTTTTCCTAGGGAAACGAAGAGCAACTTTCAATTATATAATCTCAAGTCGCACTAATAATAGTTTTAAGATATCTTGTAATAGAGCTTTTCAATGGCCATAAGATTATACTCATATGTTGTATAGATTATAAGTCAATGGATTGCAAGTTTTGGAACAGCAAAATTTCAAAAATCATTATCCGAACATTGCTACAAATAAATCAAAGTTTTATATCAACAATTTTGATTGCATTGTAGTTACGCAGCCCTAATAAAGATGAAAGCCATTTTCTCTTGATTCACTTAACGAAACACCATCCTTCCATTCAATGTGATTGGGACACCATGATTAGATAAAAACTTGAGGTTTAATAAATTAACAATAATTTCACATATTCGTTGTGTTTTGATGAATTGAATTGATGTGGCCATGTTATGTCCTACAAGGTATCATTACTATGAAAACCTGCTATGGCCATTTTACGGCTGTTTACTATCTAAAATGAAATAAATAGATATGTTAACTATTATTAGAAATAGGTTAGAAATTTATATTCTAATATTCACTTTGTATAAATGTGTATTATAGAGAATACTTATTTTGGTGTTTATTTCATCTCATTAATTACAGTATTATGTCGTGAATACAGCTAAAAATATCAATTTATCCTACTTGATCACTTTAAGAAATAACTAAAAGGTTATTTAATTGTAATATTAACAAAGGTACGATAATCACACCATTTAAACTTTATATTCCCTCTACATAGATAATAAAAATTCCATCTTTTTTTAGGTAACAAATACACCCAATGCAGTAGGAGTAGAAAAGTCCATGGAAATTGAAATTCCTTATCCATTTTTCTAAGTAAATAGGATAATAGAAAGAAAATTGAGATGAAATTATTATTTTATTTCCTCTCTATTACCTTCTTAGGAAGAAAGGACTCTAGTAATTATCCTAAATCTTATCAAACATTAATGAAGTGCCTAATGGCTAATCTATAGTTTCCACTCCTAAAATCATAACTTAAGTAAGTGGTAATAGTATTCGAAAATCATTAAGTGAAGGTTATTGGCTTCATAATTAAAAAATCAAAGAAGCTTCCAACCACTAACTAAAGTTCTACAAATATTAGGGGTAATGTCACGATTTTTACTTCAATTTTGTTACTTTTTATAATTGTACAGTTAAAGTTTTGACTTGTCTAATTATACCATCAATTGAAGATTTAGTTATCAATATTTACATATCAATTAACCCCAATCCATACTATAATTTAATCAACACGATTAGCTAATGGCCTGGTCACCTATGACCTTAAGAGGATCACTCAATCCCCTTAAGAGGATCACTCAATCCCCTTAAGATTAGAGATGGCCACCACCACTACGAATGAGTCTCACAACCGACATTTTTAAAGTAAGGCGTGGCCGCCAACAACCTAAGGGGTTATGTAACTCTCGATAAGTAGCAAAGCAATCCCGATAAGGTTGTAAGTTGTTACCTCATTAGCTAACTGTACTAACTAAACTAATGATATGAACTAAAGTCAACTAAAGTGTAAACAATGACAATTAAATTTTTAATTTAATGTATAATTAAATAAATTGAAATTTCGATTATATAATTAAAAAGAAAGTAACATTAAAATGTAAATTGTAATATTGATCTACAAATATTTTACATAACAACTTAAATGAAACAAAAGATGTCTATACATTACCTACCATCTATGGGTAGGCTACTTGCCATACTGTGCCAACAAAAAAAACGTGCAATATTCACAAACCTATAGATAAGTGGGCACAATCCTCGTAACTCATTAAGATGAGAATGTCTCTGAATACTACACAGAATATGCAATGATAACCAAATTGTCAACCAATATGCAATATACGAACAACTATGTGATTGCAACATCGCATATTGTCTTCAAATAATAAGTGAAAGGTTAAAAATATAACCGTTCTTTTAGTCAAGGTTGGGGATCGTACGTGGACTCCATCAATTGGCAACACACACCCACATAGATATACATATCCTTTTGTGTAGTAGCGTGGACGGTGGCTCCAAAAGTTGCATGATATTCCCCACATCACTTAGATTACCAATGGTGAAGCATATTGTTATTCCTCAACGCCTCAAACTTACCATGTAAAATATGAATCTTATCGCAAAATTACAACGTTGGATCCAAATATATTACTCTTTGCTAAGTAATATACCTGTAATTATCACCCGGAAATGATTTCCATAAAACATCACATTCATTCGACAAATCATAAATGGTCTGCAAGTAAATAATGTATAATATTAAAGTGGAAAAAATCCATTTTTGATATCTTATATTTTTAAATAATATATTAATTAATTATGTTAGCTATGTGTAACAAGTATGAGCAAGACAATACCGGGGATTGCTTTAACACATAGCAAGTGTGAATGAGGTAGTAATGATTACTTTTAAGTGGTGTCATTAGGATACACCCATAATACTTGAGGAGATGGGCGCTTACCTACATGTGTATTCGTATAATAAAAGAGATAAAAAATAAATATACATTGAAATACAAACTTCCATAAGAGCTCATATAGGAAAGGTGTAAAAACTATCAAACTGAAGAAATTTACTAGTTTTTACTGGATTTAGTCTTGAGCTGTACATGAAATAAGAGCTATACTTTGACTTTAAAGGGTGGTTGAAGAAATTTATTGATAAAAAGTTAATTTTTTGAGAGATATGACATCAAATCAATCTCTTTCTTCTATATTCTTTTATTTTATAAATAAATTCGTGTTTAACTTAATTAAATAATTATTTGTTATTTTTAGGTACGCCCATTAATATACAACTAAAGGAAATAGAAAGATATGAAGGAACATAATCCAGTAGTCCTCCTACAAGAAAATCCCAAACCCATGCAATACAAATATTTTACAAATTTTAGCTTGTTTTATATTACACATCTTAAAACACCGAATGTTTCAAACCACACTGTTGTTTTCCTTCCCTATTTTTGTCAACTCCATCTTTTTTTTTTTTAGATTATATTATTGGTATTTATTATTTTCACTTGCATTTTTAAGTTAGAATTTCTACTTTCCAATTATCCTTTGTTACAAATACTTTTTTTAACAAAGCAGTTCTATTCGTCAGGGGTATTAAAGTATTTTAGATGATTTGGACCAAATTAGAATCATAAATCAAACCAAACCAGAAGCGCATTTCTCAATCCCCTCTGTCAAATTTGGCCCATGTCATTTGATTTATAAAGCGAGCTACGTGAAAAGTCTCTGCTAAATGGGTCATTCTCAGGCTAAGCCCAAAGCTCTCTTTGGCATTCAAGCCTCTGAGATTTGAGATAACAAAACAGTTTCGTATAAATAGTATAAGAAAAGTTTTAAGGGACTACTAGAAGACTTTCTTTTGTCTAAGGCAAGATTTTTGTGTTGTCTATTATTGCATGGCACAATTTTTATCTTCCCCTATAATATAAACCATTCCATTAACCGTCCAAACCGTATCTCGAGATCAAAATTCTGTTAAAGTCTATAAAATCAATTGGTAAATTCTTCAGTTTTATACATAAAATTTAAAGTTGCTAGATGCGATACACAGTCAAATTTTTTTTTTTCAAATTTACCATCTTAGCTTTAACTTGTATTATTCAACTATTAAATATTTATCGTATCATTTTATGAAAGTAATAAGGTTGACAAGTAGAGGCTCAATAAGATATTACACATAGCAAATCTAAATATCAAGTATAAAATCTAATGTGAAAAAGTTTAATTGAATATGATATTTAGTAATTTCAAATATCATGTCTAAAATTAAAAAACGATGCAAATAAAAGATAGTAATTTTGAAATTATTCGAAATCAATATGGCATTGTAGCTCACGACTGGAATAAAATTCATATATATATCATCCAAGATATCTTACCTCTACAAATCAAGAAAACTCAGTTGAGTTTCCTAAACATTGTAGCAAAAGAGTAGGCTCAAACTTTGAGGTACCACATCAACTATATAAAGAAATAACTCATTCTGATAATATAGTAAGTTGTTCCATTTTGTGCCTTAAATTATGTAAGAATAACATCAATAACTAACACACATGACATCATAGATGCTAATATTCATACACATTATACAGGCCCTTTATAAATTATGGCTCTTATTGATGCACATGTCAAGGTTCACTAAAAATGCTTTAGAGTACGTTTTCAAATAAATACATGCATCTTTAGAGATAAAAATACGAATTATTTATGATAATTCCTTACCTTAATAGATAAGATTTGAATATTTAGCCATCTTCCTCAGATCATCGATGCCAATCCATCTTTGATCCACTGAAGAGATCGAAACACCTTATTTTTGCAGTCATGTTTCATTCCAAACTTTCTCTTATTTGCACCAAATGCGGATTGTATTTCTTTGGTTGGATAAGAAGCCATGTAATTGATGGCACATTTGCCATAAGGTAAATCGGTATTCCTTACTATGAGGAAGTATCCTTCAAGTCCCCAATAAATTCCCCATGAATTTTTCACTATCCAGTAATCCACGCCATCCATTGAACCATAACCAACTATCAGAACCGCATGGTCAATGTCTTCAGGATCGGATGAGCAACTCCCATTGTAAATTCCCTTAAAATTAACAAATCAAAACTATGATATCAATGTGAATTCTCGTATGATAACTTAACCTATACAATCTATTCTATTAAATAGAAAAGAAGGCAAGCTACTAAATTTCTATAATAAGTTATCTTAACCAATATTATAATAACATTATATTATTAGCACTACTATAAAAAAATTCGGATTGTCGTGTAACAACAATAAACTTATGGATTGAATTGAATAACGTAGGAAGGTTTAGGACTTACTCCTGTATAGAGTTGAAAATCCCATGGGGATCCATCCATACCAACACTAATTGGTTGTTGAAGGACTGCACAAAGAAGAGCACTATCCGACTGATATACATCTTCATACCCATTGATGCTCACAACCTTATCGGTCTTTTCCTTAGGTATAAAAATCAGTTCAACTTAGATAAATAATAAATTCCTCAATGGAGAAAGGAAAATAAATAAATAAGGATCCTAATTTCCTATGTGTGTGAAAGATAAATGGAAGATGTAGATACAAGTGTATCGGCTATTTTACTCGCCTTAGTGACATTGCAAGTACCATCGACACCATCAATACTCGTATAAGGATAGTCTTCTCCAGAGTCAATACCACCGTTTTCAATGACCCATTCAAAGGCATAGTCCATGTAACCCCCGTCACATCCATAATTGGTAGTATCACAGTCTACAAGCTCCTGTTCCGATAGGCTGATTAGTTTACCGGTGGACAAGGCATTTATGCCTTCAATGGCTCCTGTTGTAGAAAATGCCCAACAACTTCCTGTGTGCATAGTAGCGACGTCATTAGAACTCCGTATAATCGATAATTAACTACTTATATACATTAAATTGTCAAAGTTTAATATTTATATTAAGGTCCTAAAAAGGGCATAATGTAGTCCTTCACTTAGACAAAAACCAAAATCATAAATGATTGTGTTTACAAAATTGATAAATGACATTCATTAATAGTTTAATATGAAAAAATATCCACATTATCAAGAAAAAAAAAATTTTAATATGTATTACACTTTACATATTATATATATATATATGATATATGGATACTAATAAAAAATTGACACATATAATAATAGAATAAATAATTTCTAAATCAATTATCATATATGATTTATATGCATCATATATGTTAACATCTTATTGGTATTTACACTACATGTACATAACACGTGGTGTATATTACGTACTGAATATACATAACATGACTGTGAAGGGACTATGAACGTACATAACTAAACCCACTCATCAGGCCAAACCGGCCTAGATGGTCATGATTCAGACCAATTCATCCAATCTGGCAGTTTAAGGGTTAATGGCTATTTTGGTTTTTTTCTCTCTCCTTTAAACAAATGAAATTAATAATTTATAAATTTTTATTAATTTTTCGAATGGGTTTTCTTCTCAATAATTGTTAGTCATCTCTGTTACTTGGATTTCATTTCGAAAATTATCATACAATATAAGGCATATATTTGTATAACATAACACGTAATATATATCTAATCGATCAGACTACATTAGATAAATAAAATACAATGTCACTCTAAATCATAGGTCATTCTAATACATTACAAAATATTATCTAATCAATCAAAGTATAGTAATCAAGTAGAAATATCAAATAAAATACTATTAACTTTTAGTGGTCCTTATTAGTTGAAACGATTACTATAAAAGTTTAATATTTGATAATTTCAAGGTTTGGGGGTTTTTTTTTAATTGATTTTACAGTTACCCCGAAGGTATATATGTATCTACTAGTCGAAATCAAACTGTTACAGTTTAATTTGAATATTTAGAAAACCTTTAATCTATTGGTTTATTTCAAATTAAGCAAAAGAAAATCTTAGTGTACATAATTATCTAATTTAATTTTTTCGAAAAAGAATAATCTTACTCAATCATAATTTGAAAAATCCTAAAGTTGGATCACTACTTTTGGGAAAACCATACCTTTAGTTTTTTAAAGTAATTGCAAAAAAGGATTTTTCTACCTAACAAAACTTTTTTCAAATGAACAAAAAGAAAACTTATTATATATCTCCTTAAGGTAGCTATTCATGATCAAGAGTAAAACCTACGATTGAGCTTGGGTTTTCATTAGATCTGTTCTAGTTACTAAAGTAATCATTCTCTTTAGTTGATGTCCCACATAGTTCTTACCATTTGCAGGCCATCTTATACTAATTTTCTATGCAAGCGCTTGCCTCAACGTTGACAACAGATAAAAAGGTTCGCCAATCCTCACTAATGAGGCCTATTGTACTAAATGCTTACTCAACGAAGACTGTTGAAGCTAAAGCAGCAAGTACTTCAAGAGTAAAGCAAGATAAGAGTGTGTAGTCCCTTATGTACCTTTACCACAACTACAAGACATCGAATTCTTTGATGGAGATATTCTTAAAGAGCTCGAAATTCATATTCGTGTAGTACTATAACTTAGACAATAGACCACCAAATAATTGCTTCTTCAATTTGTACACAAGCAATTGCTCACTCATAAATGAGTAATGTTGTTCCTTAGTGGGTAATGAAGGAAAAGCTAATGACTGGCCACTATACTGACTTTAATAGTGGTCAAATATCTCTTCTATGTCAGTTGTCACTATTGACACTTACTGTTGTGCTTCTAAATTATACATATTTTGGGAATCCGTTAGATCTTCAATTTAACCACAATAAGTTTTCAAATACATTAGTAGCGCTTTTGCTTTATAACGAGAATCTAAACTAGTTGCTACAATTAAATACAAGAAATATTTTTATAATAAGATAACCACTTTAACGCCATATCGTATATGCATACATGCAATTTTAGGTTCTCACGAGGCTGAAGTAGCACGCCAAATATACTGATAACCGACATAACGAACAAGTGCACACTAAGCCTGTAAACCTACAATAAAGTCTTAGTAGCATTATAAAAAACTTTCAAAACATTCAGCAATTGAATACATATATCCTAGTTGCTCAAGAGAATGTTAACCCACGCATGTTGTATATTACGAAGTCACAAAGCAAACCATTGTAAGGAACAGTGCTATGCAACAACTCATATGTCGAATTCCAACATTATAGTACAGTCATCTTAAATTTTCGAGGTCTCTTCCTACGCTCCATACAAAAGCTCCCCCACTTTTTTAGAGGGACTACCTTTCTATTATTATCTTAACCACATTCTTAATTGAAATTATACTGTCCTACAAAACTGCAATGACATCCTTAACACACAAGTTGAATATAAGATACACAACGTATATGAAAACCACTCCCCCCACCCCCACCCCAATCGTAGGTTAACATTAATTTTGCATATTAAATATTAAGGCCATATTGGCACCAGCATTGTCAAAATCAATAAAAAAAATTTTCTTAACTAATTCGTACTCATTTAAAATTTTTCTAATAATTTTATAGATATTTTGTATCATGTAACGTTCATTACATACCCTTAGAGTCAATAGTCGTTTATTAAGTTATCAATTATCCTCTATCCAACAAACAGTAACACTCATGTAAGAATTATTATGAATAGGATCCATCCATATATCTTCACATATTGATATAAACGTATCAAGTAAAGCAAACTTACCTACGAGCTCATTCTTAACTTTATGGTGGAGCTCCTACGTAGCTTGAGTTAACATATTGCGAGTAAGCTATCGTGAGCTAAGGTTGAACGTCTCCCACTCGTAGTAGCTCTCCCACTTTGATGCACTCACGTTAAATGATAGGTATATGTTGGCCAAATACCACACCATATTGTACTTATGCTTCTCTTGATCGTACCTCATCAGTACTTATTTGAATGAACTATCATCTTGGGTAATCTATTGCTGCATACTGTCTATCCCTACCTCTCTTAGATGCTTTGACCTTAGGTGCCTATTGAGGATACCGTATCCCTCTCCTATTTTCCACGAGCAACTCGCATTCAAATAGTTACAAAATACCCTGAAATTCCCTTTCTCATATGTACCTTTACAATAATATGTAATAAAAATATTAGATTTATCGGATTTAGGAGGCTTACCTGAGCCTGAATACCTCAAACTGTCAAGGGCATACTATCCCATATGTTGCTCCTTTATTTCGAGAATTATTTCTATCATATCCTCCTCATCCTCGAATATGCTCATAAGACAACTCATCCATAGGAGTTAAAATCTAGCGAGTCATATAGAAACACTCAAGCAGGGAGGTTCAAATCTAAGAGGACGTTTAAGGACACTTATGTGTAGAGGTTTGAACCTAGGAGGTGGTATGCCTCGATAACTTATGCATTAAGATTCAAGTTTAAAGCCAAGAGATGGTATGTCTCAGTAACTTGTGTGTTGAGATTTAAGATCAAGGCCAAGAAGCAGTATGCCTCATTATTCAACGTTCTTTACCACCTCATGTATCCTGTACTCATTGAGGTCATACTCGTAATCTAGATATGCTGGAACGTCGTCAAACCTTTATGGCTCAAATAACATACTAGTTCTAGCGCCCTTACCCTTTCCTTTCCCACTTAATGAAGAACTACGCTTCTTCCTTGAAAAAGTACAGTATGAGAATCATTCCATAGATATATTTTTTTTTTTTTTTTGTTTACTATAAAACGGATTTACAATTGAGGGATAGGAAAAAATAGCAAGGCAATGCAAAACAAATTTATTTGGCAAATAAGTGTATACAAATGTTTTGGTTAATACAAATTGTTCAATGAAGTGGAATAAAGAATTATACTCGAAGCCTTGTAGTAACTAAAAAAAAATACTTATCTAAGAATGTTTTACAATTACAAAATGCGAAGGTAGAACAATTGGAGCGTTTGAATATTTTTGTGAAAAAGCAATAACTCTATACCCTTCAATTTATAAGCAACTTAGTAGGTTTGTGTATCTCATTTAAATGTTCAAATTTTGAAATGAAACCGTTAGTTTAACTGCGATATTTAAATACTTCAAATTTCATAAAACGCTCTACCTACACCGACATTTAAAACTTTTTTTCAGCGTAAAACGTACTACACCATTGAAATTATCTGAGTATTTTACGTACTATTCAAATTTCAATATAAAAACTAACCTTCTGTAATTACTACCGACAAAGGAAATACACGGGGGAATATTTAGGCATGGAGATAAAGGCAAAAGTTCTTATAAAGCCACCAAAGTTACGAGAAGTTTAAATCATTAGAATAGAAAAGGACATCTGGGTTAGTATTAGGAAAAGTAAGGTGAAAAAAAACAAAGTAATGTGTAAGAAAAAATAAGTTAAATAATTTGGAAGGAGGAGAGGCCTTGTAGATTGTGAATTATTGTTTCGTTATGTTTTTTGTTTAATTAAATACGGGTTTAAACCACCGAGTCAAGCAATTTCTACTACTTAAATTGCTAGGACCCTCAAGGCCTAATCGTTCAAGGGAAAATTAGACCCAATTACATCCGAGTAAGATTAATTCATTGACTTTCTTGATTGGTTCACAGTTTAGAATAGTTTACTTCAACTAATTAAATATTTAAGGGCAAAAAAAATGTATCTTTTTCATGTTCCTTGTCAGAGGAACTCGGTGCTTTACAAAACGTGTGAAGGAACAAGCTCAGTGGTGACCAATATTGAATAATCACGAAAGATTTTCTGCTTATTCAAGTAAAAAATTATTTCACCACCAACATTTTCTATAATAATTGATTATTACCGTTTACCATTGCCATCATTACTTGGCTCCTTTGCTTGGAGACAAAAAGCCATTTAAAAGTTGATTTTTGAGATTCTTAATTTTGTTCTTGCCACGTACTATAGATATCACAACTATTGAATGGAGAATCAAATCCGCTTCAGTTAATATCACTAGATTATAAGTATGTCATCAATCTTCTGGGATTACTTCGATAGCATTTCACTATTATTAAAAGCTTTAATTACGATAAATGTTTAAAGGGAACCCAAGTAACGTTTTCTGGAAATCCTCGCCTTAGTACGAAGAACGGCAAAAGCTTGGCATAAACATACTGAAAGTTCTAAAGTCAGGGATCTAATTTGATTTAACGCTAATGTTTCAACTCAATAAAAATCCTAAATATTTTTCTTCGACCGGCCTCAACCACGAAAAAGAAAAAGAGAAAATTAAATGCTGAATGTTTTCTTAATGATTTATAACCTTCACAACCATCATCATCTTATTATTATTATTATTATTTGTGTTGCCAACTAGTATCATAACTATTAAAAGAGGGAACCCAATAATATCTATTTATTTAAATAACTCATGCCATGCCATTACAACTCATCTTAATTAAGATGATATGGGGTGGATTGGCCTAGCATATCATGACCTTTGTTGCTCATGTTATATATAGACTCATGCAAGGATCAATTTTGAATCATTAACCAGCCCAGTTCAAATATGGTCGAACCCAAACTGTCCTTGAACTACTCGATTCGACAATTCATGGCCCACTATATTTAATTAAAAACACACACACAAAAAAAAAAATAATTCACGATCTATAAGCCTTCTCCCTCTCTCCCCTCCTTCAAATTATCTTACTTTTACTTACACGTTACTTCTTTCACCATACTTTTTCCAACATTAATCCATATGTCTCTTTCTATTCTAGCCATTCAAACTTCTCACAACTTTGATAGCATTTTCAAAACTTTTGTCTTTATCTTTATGTATAAATATTTGTGCATATATTTTCTCTAATAATAATAATTGTGGAAAGGCCAATTGTCATATTGAAATTTGAATAGCATGTAAAGTATTTGGACAATTTAAATGGTGCAGTGCATTTTAGGCTAAAAAAAGTTTCAAATATTAGTGTAAGGGAAGTATTTTATGAAATTTAAAAAATTCAAACATTACGGGCGAACCAAATGTTTCATTTCAAAATTTGAATATTTAAGATGCGCAGATCTATTGAGTTGCTTATAAATTAAAGGATGTAAGAATTATCATTCTTTCACAACAACATTTAAACACTTCAATTATTGTACCTTCACATTTTGCAATTGTAAAACACTATTAAATAAATATTTCTTTTAGTTACCATAAGGCTCTAAGCATAATTCTTTATTCTATTTCACCGAACCATCTGCATATACTTACTCACTAAATAATTTCTGTTTTACGTTGTATTGCAATTTCTTTTTATTCCTTAATTATAAATCTTTCTTATAGTAAACAAAAAAAAATATCTATATCTATGTAACAATTTTTGCACCATACTTTATTTAGAAAGAAACACAGTTCCTTATTAGGTGGCAAAGGTAAAGATAAAGGCACTAGAATTAGTACATCACTGGAGCTACAACTATTCAATGATATTCAAGCGTACTTGGATTATGGGTACGACTTCAATGAGCAAATGATACACAAGGTGGTAGAGAATATTGAACAATAAGGTATACTACTTCCTACCTTTGATCTTGAACCTTAAAGCATAAGTTACTGAGACATACCACCTCCTGTCTTTAAGCTTGAACCTCAATGCATGAGTTATCAAGGTATATTACCTCGTCAGTCCAAACCTCCACGCATGAGTGTATACGAATGTCCTTCTAAATTCGAACCTTCCCACATGAGTATCCCTACATGACCCAACGAATTTGAACCCTCGTGGATGAGTTACCCCATAAGCATATTCGAGGATGAGGAGAACAAGATAGAAATGATTCCCGAAATAGAGAAACAATATATGAGATAGAATGCCCCCAGCAGTTCAAGGCCTTCGGACTCAGGCAAGCTCCCTAAATTCGGTAAATCTAATATCTTTACTACGTATTATCATAAAGGTATAGATGAGAAGGGGAACTTAAGGGCATTTTATAACTACTGCAACGCGAGTTACTTTTAGAAAATGGAAGAGAGATATGGTATCCTTAATAGGCACTTAAGGTCGAAGAATACTAGAGAGGTAAGGATAAACAGTACACAGTAACAAATTACCTAAAGTGGCGGTTCATCTAGACAAGTGCTAATGAGACACAATTAAGAGAGGTACAAGTACAACCTAATGCACTACCTAACTAACATGTACCTATTATTCGATACGGATATATCAAAGTAGTAGAGCCGCTATAAGTGGGAGATGTTCAATCCTAGCTCATAGTAGCTTAACAGCAACACATTAACCTTAGCCATGTAGGAGCTCCACCACAATTAATAAAAGGGAGCTCACAGGTGAGTTTGCTCCACTGAATACAACCTCAATATCTGATCTACGAAATTATTATCAACCTAAGTTTGGAGAGAAAGTTTCCATATATGTTATGTATGTCGTATTCTTAACTTGTGTGTTAAGAATGACATTGCAACTTTACAGAACAGTATTGCTCTAATTAAGAACGTAGTTAAGATAATAATGAAGAGACTATCCTTCTACAAACTGTGGAGAAACTTTTGTATGAAACATAGGAAGAGACCCCAAAAATTTTATATGGATGTACAACACCACTAAAACTCCATGTAAGAGTTGCTACATAGCATCATTCCTTGCAACAAACTACTTTGTGACTTCGCAATATACAACATGCATGAGGTTAACATTCTTCTCGATAACCGAGATGTATGTATTTAGTTGTTGAAGATTTTGAAAGTTGTTTATGATGCTACTAATACTTTCTTACAGGTTTATAAGTTTAGTGTGTACTTATTCATTATATCAACTGTCAATATACTTAGTGTACTACTTTAGGCCCATAAGGACACGATCATGCACACATGCGTATACAACATGGCGTTGAAGTAGTTATCTTATTATAAAGATATTCTCTGTATTTATCTTAGAGCAACTATTCTAGATCCTCATTGTAAAGTGAAAGTACTATTGATGTATTTAAAAACTTATTCTGATTACATTGAAGATCTAATGGATTCCCAAGATATATACAACTTAAAAGCACAACAAGAAGTGTCAGTAGCAACGGCTGACATAGAAAAGATGCTCGACTATTACCAAAGTCGGTATGGTGGCTAGTCATCAATCTTTCCTTTGCCACCCACCAAGGAACAGCATTACTCATTTATGGGTAAACAATTACTAATGTAGAAATTGAAGAGGTAATGATCTAATGGTCCATTGTCTGAGCTATAGTACTATATGAATAAGAATTTCGAGTTTTCCAAGAATATTTCCATCAAAGAATTCGATGTTTTAGAATAGTAACAAAGGCATACAAGGGTGATAGGGATCGAAGAAATGGCAGCGGGTTGAATGAACATAATAGGTATAAAGAACAGGAAGTGACAAGGGTTTTGATGGTGAATGTGGATGGATATCATGTGCCAAGACGCAAACACAATCAAGGGTTTGAGTTCAAAATAGAGTTCGATACAACTCACGAACATTAAATGTTGCTCGAGGTTTCGAATGAAGATTTAATTTGACTCATTAATTGATTTAAATGTAGGGGTTCACCACAATCTGAAAACAAGATTGATAAGAACGCAGAGATGATTAAAAAGTCTAATCAACACTCAATAATTCTAGTAAATACTAACTCAAGTATAGTCTTGCTCGAAAGAGAAAAGATTCACTCTATGTGGGAATATAATTTCCAAATTCTTCTCTATCTATATATAGCTGTCTATATATCTGTTTACAACAGTTGCTATTTATAGCAAGTCCTAACCCTAGTGGCAAAACTGTAAGTAATATACAAAATCTTAAACCCCAAAGAATTGGGCTCATAAATAAAATAAAGGAAAACATACACAAGAATACAAAATTGTGTATTTTACAAAACTCGGGATACAGTCACTCGACATTTCCTAGGAGAAGTAGTATCTAAACTAGACAAGGTCAGCCGTTAAATGTACAGGTTCGGGAAGAGATCCCTGACATCTTGCGTAGCTTGGCCGAGATACCAGAGAAGTTAGCCTATAATTGCTGAGTACTAGAATTAGTTGACACTAGTCTTTTGGGATCATGCCAAGTGGTTCTTTGGTCCTAAGTCCTCAGCTGTATAATCTCTCGACTTCTCGATAGACGATAAACTTGTTACTGAGTGGCTTCTTTTCTTCCCCTTAGCCTTCTATCATTTGCTCGGCCTCGACCAAAGCTATTTGACCTCAGCCTTGAACTGTTCGGTCTTGGGTTTAAACATGTTGGCATCTTCTTCTAGAGGGTTGGCGTCGGCTTAAGATAAGTCGGCCTTGGCCTGAACATAGTCGGAGGCCGATTCCCATCATTACCGCGGATCCGAAAGGAAGTCATCCTCGACGTTAAGTATTGAGCACGGGATGGTATGCCGAATAAGCTCCTTCTCTCTTTTCACTTTACCATGGGTGTTGAGTGTCTTTGGATTTTCTCAATACTCATCGCGGTTAAAAGATAGCTTTTCCCATCCTTCCAAACAGTGTAAGTGTTGAGGAATCCATCATGGGTCACTTTTTGATCAAACTTCCATGGTTGGCCAAGAAGTAGATTTGCGACATTCATAGGCACTACGTCAAAATCAATATCATCGTCATATTGTCCAGCCTTGAACACTATCCGAACTCTTTTATGCACATGGACCATACCCTTATTATTAAATCATTTCAATCCATAAGGCCAAGGATGTAGGTAGGTCAGCAACTTCATTTTTTCTACCAAGTCGATAGAGACAATATTGGTATAGTTACCTCCATCAATAACTAAGGAACAAGTCTTCCCATTTACTAAGCACTGCATGTGAAATAAATTTTCCCTTAGCCCGGGATCTACCTTCAAGTCAGCTCGTGTCACCATAACTAAAAGTTTATCTAGGTCCTTAAGATAGACATCTTCTTCTATTAACTAGCCCTCCAAACTCTTATCATTCTAACTTTCAATTTAAGCATCAGGCCCTAGGCCCTTCACCTTTAAGACCATGACCCTTTTATTTAAGTATTAGGATGCAATATATCCATAGCCTAAACATTTGAAGCACTTTACTTCTCAAGCCTTATTACCAGGTACCTTTTCTTTCTCAGCAATCCATTTTTCGGCATGAATTGGTCAACTAGGGTCTCCTTTCTCCATCTTCTTTTCTTGCCTTCTCTCAACATACCTCTCAAGCTCAGGGCTACCTTATTGAGATCGACTACTCGACCTTTGATACCTTTTCCTCCTCTGTCTCTCAACTCTTGATGCCAGATTGATTAGCTCGTCCAGAGAGTTAAATGGTTACAATTCAACTATGTTGGCAATATCATCTTGAAGTCCACTCAAGAATCTGGCAATGATACAGTCCTGTGGCTCGGCAATCTCACATCTAGTCATCAAGGTCTCAAACTCTTGCAAGTACTCTTCAACAGTATTTCAACCTTATCTTAGGTGTTAGAAAGCATAGAGCATCTCCTGCTTAAAATAAGTCGGCACAAAGTATTGGTTCATCAATCTTTTTATGAGCCTCCACATCCTGATCGGCTCATCTCCTTCAGTATCTCACTTAACAACTAGCTTATTTCACCAAAGACTTGCATATTCAACAAGAGATAATGAAGCCAGCTTAAACTTTGTTCGTTCACCACACTCGTAGCACTCAAACAACTTCTCAACTCAGAGAACTCAGTCAAGGAATTATTCAGGTCGGCTACTTCCATAGAAGGTCGGCAAATTCAACTTAATATTATCAAGTCCTCAGCTATGTGTTTGGGTTTCATCCTATGCATTCCTAGCAGGTCGGTTCTCCTCGGATCGGTCACTTCTGTTAGAGCTCTGCTCAGCCACATCTCTTCTCGGCCCCGACTCCCTTCTTCAAGCACCTTGATTCACCTCGAAGTCAATACTCCTATCATTGCTTCTCCCCGACTTAGGTCGGTTTTCTCTTATCTTCAGCTCGGCAGCTCTTCTTTGCTGTCTTGTATCATTGTCAAGCTCATTGGAACCACTTCCACTTATCGGTGTCCATTCCCTTCTCGGCCACTACATTTGCGGCCTTCGATTAACCCAGTAAGCTCCTAAATCGAGTCGGTGAGATTCTGGATCTGGTGTTCTAATTTGTCAACACGTCACCTCAAGCTTCCGCGAAGACTATCACTAATGTTGTTAACACTATCCTCCGACATTCTTTCCCATACAGTAATTGACTAGAGAATTGAACAAACAACAAAAACACAATAACAGTAACCCAGAAACAACCACTACTCGACTTCTGTAGCTACTTACGACTACTACGAATGGTACGCTACACTATAAAACAATGATTAACAGAAATGTTAGAACCACAAATCTACTTTGAAGAACACTAGCATGCATGTCTTCCCAAAGCCCTGATACCAATATAATAGGGATCGAAGAAACGGAAGTGGGTCAAATGAACAAAATGGGTATGAAGAACGGGAAATGAACAAGGGTTTTAATGGTAAATATGGATAGATATCACGCACCAATATACAAACACAATCAGGGATTTGAGCTCAAAATAGAGTTCGATACAACCTACGAACACTAAATATTGCTCGGGGTTTCAAATAAAGGTTAGATGTGACTTACTAACCGGTTCAAATGAAGGAGTTCACCACAATTTGAGAATAAGATTGATAAGAACGCGGAGACGATTAAAGAGTCTAATCAACACTCGATAATCTGGCAAATGCTAACTCAAGTATAACCTTACTCAAAAAAGGAAAGATTCACTCTGTATGGGAATATAATTTCCAAATTCTTCTCTATCTGTATTTATCTATCTATATATCTGTTTACAACAGTTACTATTTATAGTAAGTCCTAAACCCTAGTGACAAAACTATAAATAATGTACAAGGTCTTAAACCCTAAAGAATCGAACCCATAAATAAAATGAAGGAAAAAATATACAAAAATACAAAACTGTGCGTTTTACAGACTCAGCATGTTTTGAAAGGAGTACTATCCGAACCGAACGAGGTTAGCAGTTGGATGTACGGGTTTGGGAAGGGGTCCCTAACATCTCGCATGGCTTAGTCGATACACCAGAGAGGTCGGCCTATAATTGCTAGTGCTAAAATTAGTCGGCACTAGTCTTTCGAGGTCATACCGAGTAGTTCTTTAGTCTCGAGTCCTCGGCCGTGTGATCTTTTGGCTTCTCGACAGACCATAGACTTGTTGCCAAGTGGCTCATTTTCTTCCCCTTAGCCTTTTGTCATTTGCTTAACCTCGGCAAAAGTTATTCGGCCTTAATCTTAAACTGTTCGACCTCAGGTTAGAATAGTTCAGCATCTTCTTTTAGAGGGTCGACGTTAGTTTCAGACAAGTCGGCCTCAGCTTGGTCGTAATCAAAGGCTAATTCCCATCATAAGGGATTATCCGCTCCTATCTCACATTGTCCGTGAAGTACTTACTACTCTAACTTCAATGGTCAGCGTTAAGCAAGTATTTAGTACAGTAAGCCTCATCCTCAACAATTGGCCAGCCTCCCTATCTGCTATCAATGTTAAAGGAAGTGATTGCACATAAGACTGGTAAAGGCAGCCTATAGATGGCAAGAACTATGTAAGAAATCAAGCAAGGAAGATGATTACTTCAGTAATTAGAATAGATCTGATGGAAGCCTAAGCTCAACCATAGGTTCCACTCTCGATCACTTATAACTATTATAAGGAGATACATAGTAAGTTTTCTTTTTACTCATTCAAAAAAAGTCTTGTCACATAAAAAAAATCTTTTTTTCGCAATTACTTCGGAAAACTAAATGCTATGGTTTTCCCAAAAGTAGTAATCCAACTTTAAAATTTTTCAAATTATAACCAAGTAAATTTATTATTTTTCAAAAAAAATAAATTCAATAATTATATACACTTAGATTCTTTTCACTTAATTTAAAATTAACCAATAAACTAAAGATTTTCTAAATATTCAAACTGAAATACGGCGATCTAATTTCGATTAATAGATACATAAACACATTCAAAGTGATTATAAAATCAACTAAAAAATTTCCACTCCACCATAACACCCCCTACCCCCCCTAAACCCTAAAATTCTCTAATACTCAACCAACAAAAACTACTAAAAGTAGATGGTATTTTATTTCATATTTCTACTTGACCACTATATTTTGATCAATTGAATAATTTTTTATAATCTATCAGAATGATCTAATTTAGTCCGACCGATCAAATACATATTACGGATTATGTTATGCAAATGTACACCTTACATTGTGCAGCAATTTTCAGAATCAAATCTAAGTGCAGGAGAGGACCAACGATTATTTAGAAGAACACTCATTAGGAAAATTAATAAGAATTTATAAATTATTAATTTCATTGGTTTAAAGGAGAGAGAGAGAGAAAAAATTGAAACAATTAATTTAAGGGCAGACAAACCGATCCAAAATCATGACCATCCAGGCCTATCACAATTCGACTAGAGCAGTTTAGAACAGTTGGATACGGTAAGCAGGCCTAAGTTAAAGTGGTTACTAATGCCTATGAAGATGTTTTAAAAAAAACGGTAAGCAACTTTTATAAAGATTTAGGGATAAAAGTAGAAAAATTTAAATGGAAAACATCCCTTAAAAATTGACATGAGAATATAAAGAACTTATGAAGTTCCTTAGGATCAATATGGTCTAAGTAGCTAGGTTGTCACTCCTTTTCCACCACGACTTAAATTTATTACAATCATATCTATAGACTACAAAAATTTAATTATAATAAATATCAAACCAAATATGGAAAAGGGTTTCCAAAAACAACAGCAGCCAAAAATTCTTTTCCATGTAAACTAATGACGCATTAACCATATAATAGAAGCACCGGGAATAGAGGCGTGGAATTTCAGTTAAACAAGATCATATGTCAAGTACATGCTTTTCACTATTTGCAATGCCACTCTTAACCATTCACAAGTATTATGTTTGCCTTACTTTTCATAATAATTTCAATTATAAAGCCTACTTATCAAATTAATACTCTATTTGGTAATTTTAGTAAAGAATGGAAATCAACGAAGACATGAAAACAAAAGAAATATATTATTGATTTTTTATTTGAGCTTATAGAGAAGAAATAGAAGGAGATAGAAGAAAATAAGATAGGTGATCGATTAAAATATCCTTTAACTTTATATATTTAATATTTATTTTAAGAAACTTTTGTAATCCCGATTGATTTCTATCGATTTCCATTCATTTCTCTGCAAAAGTAAAAGAGAAAATAAGTAACTTTCAAAGTTGAAATGTTTTCACTTATTTTTTCTCATTTTTAATCATTTCTACTTTTACTTTTAATACCCAAACATCATATTTTCATTGGTTTGATTCCGTTTACGTAGGCTTCCTCTGATTTCATCCGTGCCGAACAAAGTCTAAGCAAATATCCACAGCATAACTAGTTCAAAGTACAATAACAAATGGTTGTTTTATAAAAAATAAAAAAAAAAAAAGAAATGTAAATATATATTATATAGTATGGAATATTGATGGATAAATATTGATGAATTAAGTTAACTTACCGCACTCTCCTTGATCCTTGACTTGAGTAACAACACCCTTTGGCCTCCAATCCAATGACGACGGGGGATCACAAGCCACCGCCTTCCGCCGCTCATCAGGAGCTGCACCCCTCCTCTCGGCTACCGGTCTTTTAACCTTGGACAAATATTTCTGCCTAAATTCCTCATTACTCATATCAGCAAACTTGTTCAACCCAACCCTATGCCCTACTCTAGGGGAATCACTATTCTTCTGTGCACCCTTCTTTTGGATTACATATTTCAAGTTGCTCTTGAAATTCTCAAGCCTCATCTCTTCCTCTGCAGGGTCCCTGTACTCCTTCTCGTAAGCCTCCTTCCATCTCTGGAAGAGCTCGATGACTCGTTCGTCCGAAATGACTTCGTTTTCGTTCTCGGTGATTATGGAGTACTCATTTGGAAGGACTGAGGTTGAAGATAATAAGGATGGTAATGAAGCACATAGAACAAAAGCAAGAGCTACACAGTGAATATTCTTGAACTTCATATTTGCAAAATTTAGGTTTTTCGAATTATGTTTGTTGTTGATGTGTTAAAGTGAAGAGAATCTTCTGTATATAAGATAAATGTGTGGATAGTGACTACAGAATATCACCAGCCTAACAGTCAACAACTCAAGAGGCCATTTTCCTCTTTTTTTTTTTCTTTTTTTTTCCCACATTTTTCTTACCTTCTATTATGTGATTTTTAGTACAAAGTAATAAAAAGCTAATTGTTTGAATTTGGAAACTTGTGAAAATTGTATATTTACCATCAAAATTTTTTAAAAAATTATATAATTACAAATTATATAAAAAATATTATTACAATACCAATACTATATTACATCTTTAAAATACAACATAATATTTATATATATGTTACATCTTAAAAATACAATATTTTTAAAAGTATATTTGGATCTATATTGCATCTTAAAAATATGACATTACTTTTCGTATACTAATATTGTGTTGCATCTAACATTAATATTTTGGTAATATTTTTTTTATAATTTTATTTATGTAATTTTTTTTTTTAAAAATGTCAATAGATATATATTGCACCCATAAAAACTTAATGAGATCAAAAAGGCATTGAATTTTATCTTTGAGAACGTGTATCATAATTTCTACATTAATCATTATGAACACTAGTGGTTCAATTTTGACATGGATACGAGTAATTTTTGAGACAATGATACTAAATTTAAGACTTTGTATCAAAGATGTATTTAGTTTCGATAAATATCTATTAAAAAAAAAAAAAAAACTTTCACTGATTCCATTTATGAATTAGATTAAAAAACTTGGCTTCTATTTGTATTAATCACAGTATTTCCGATAACAATTAATTTTCTAACTAATCCTTTTAATTGTAACGATTCACAACAACGGATCAACGATAAGATTGTGATGGGCAAGGGTTCAAAACTTCTAAACCGCTTTAAGCCCTGCTTTTGTCAAACAAGTAAGGAAACACGCATATTTAAACTACACATTATAGATTTAAAGCCATTTTCACCGGATTAAAAGGAAGGGTCACCTAAGATCGTACGTGGACTCGCCCTGCAAAGATGGCTATACTACACATAAAGCATATTATTGGTTTTCGCCTCTTCGATGAATGAGCATATTTGAGCATCTAGAGAGCTACACATTAATACCAGATGATTGACGATTGGGTTGAATAGTTTTAAATGAGCCTAACACATTCGTAAGCTATCTTGAGTTGGACTCAACATTGCTTAAGTTTGATTCTATACTATAAAAGTCGAGCTCAAAAACAACATACTCGAATAATTTATCAAATCAAGTTCAAACTTCATGAAACTTGAACCAATTAGCTTATGAATCTAATTGAACTCCACTCGACCTAAAACAAAAATCAAGTTCAAGTCAAGTTTATATATCAATTTCATTTTAAATAAAAGAAAAAAAATCAGATAAATTAAGTCTACATGAGTTTAATCAAATTGAACTTGAGGTTATTAAGGATCATTTCAAAATCAAACTCGAGTTCAAAATCCTAACCTTAATCGAAATCGAGCTTGAACCGATCTTGAATTTTGAAATTTCAATTTAACTCAAGCTCAAACTCAACCTTGTGTGACCCCAACGTAAATCATTCACCACTCTGGTTTGGTGGCTCAATATTATTATCTTTAAGGACTTACGTTATTTTATTAAGTCAATGTTATAATTTATATTTTAACTTTACTGTTTTTTACAATTATACACCTAAATTTTGATTTATATAATTACAGATTTAATTATCAAGATTTACACCAAGATTTATGTTAATGCACACCATTAGTCCAATCAACACAATTACTCAATAGGATGGCCCTCCATAATTTTACACGGTCACACAATCTCCAATACGTGACCGTTGATCAAGTTCTACAAAAATAATAGATCTTAATCCACGGTTGCTCATGACTATAGGGGATTGTGCAACTCTCCTAAGGCATGAGCAACTACCATATTAGTTTATCGTGCCGAATATACTAATAATATAAATTAAAGTTGACAAAAAATATACAAGATAACAATTAAATATATAATTATAAAAAATGATAAAATTAAACTATGAATGATGGTATTATCATTTTCTATTTGTGTACATATAGGTGTCTAAGTGCCAAAATTCAGTAGCTATTTGGTAGTTGATTTCCCCCTTTCAAAAGTTAGGTAGTGTATTTAACTGCTGTTCATACCAGTTTTGACTTCTCAGTAGTAAAGTAATTGTGCAGAAACCTACCAGCCCTCCATCAGCCAACCGGACCATCCATTATGTTAGTCACTCTTGCTATACACTTGCATAAGATAATTCCTTATCTGATTTGTTTTTACAAACAATTCAAATTAAATGTTAGAATTTAAACTTTTTCCTAACCATCATATTATAATTTTAAAAGGAAAAATCAAACCTAATCCATGTTATGGAGAGACCAACATTTATACAATTAAAAACAAAAACTTTTAATCATTGAAAGGACGAAGCTTTTCCATGTATTTACATATTTGCTTTATGCAAAGTGTACTACAAACCTTAAAAATATAAAAGTTTTTTTCTTAGCGACTAAACTAGTATTATAAGGTCGGCGTGAATAATCACGCAGCCATTGAAATCACGTTAGATTTTTCCTTTTTTTTTTTTTTTTTACAAATATTTCGTTCGTACCCTTTGGCGATGTACTTAGACCAAAGTAATAGCTTCATAGATAATATTAGGCTCTGTTTGGTACATTTTTTTTCCATCTCGTTGATATCTTATTGGAATTTACTTAAATGTTATATTTGATAAGAATAAATCGTTAAAAAGATGAAAATATAATTTTATATATACTCTTCGGGTAAAATTAAATAATTAACAAATCTCAATATGGATTTATTTTCTCATTACTTTATTTATATTTACAAATATACCAAATAATCATCTTCGATTTAAAATATATTTTTTCAAACTATTTCTTATAAAAATATATGAATTTTTATTTTTCGATTCCGACACTCCAATCATTACCTTTGTCATAATTATAAAATATAAACAAATAAAATATTTTCAAATACCAGATCTTAAATAAATACAAATGAGTACAATACATGTCTAACTATTTTAAGGAAAAAATTACTAAAATACCATTATTATATTATATCTTTGTATATAATGACAAGATGCGACATAAATGCAAATGTATGATACAACATTAGTATTATAACATAGTATTGGTATTTTAGTAATAATTTTCATATAATCTATATTTACATATTATTTATTAATTTTAATAGTAAATATACAAATTTCTCAAATACAAAATAAATATAAATTTCTCAAATACAAAATAAATATAAATAAAATACAGATTAAAAAATGATAATCCAAACAAGACTTTAGTTGAATTTATTGTTTCAATTTAAATTATTTACTTTAAAAAAAATGATTTACACCCCCAAACTTTCCAGAATAAATTAATGAGACCGTTTTACATTTCCATTAAATAAATTATAGATCTATGCGTTCCGTATTAATTTGATGGTTAACAAAGCACGTCCTAAGAATGGAATGGTAGAGGTAAATACACGACGTGGAACCATACACTTAACCCACCATCATAGAATTTCGGAGCTAGCAATAAGACCTTTCTTGTCTTGTCCTTAATTTAATAGAGCGAAAACGACTCCCTTCGTACCGATATAGTCGGTTGGACATAAGAGCTAAACTAGGCGACATTTATTTGCAGTAGGATACAACTGACTCAATTTTTGTCGTAAGTCTAACCAAAGTTAGTTCCGGTTCCTCGGTGGAATTCAGATATCAATATTATTAAAGTTTAAAAAAATTATATATATATATATATATGATAAATTGAGTCCAAATGAGACTGACCAAATCAAACCAAACTTGTGTTTGCCGAGTGCTACTTTAAATTAAGTCTAAACTCGATTTAACATTTCAAACAAAAACCAAACAACCATGATTTTCGAATTTTAGCAACGATTTAAGTTCTATTACTTATATATACACCACCTTACGAATATGCTGCGCCAATCACCCCCACCACAAAACATAATGTTTCTCGACGCATTATTCACCTTCTTATTGGGATTTCACATGCTTAGCAATAAATTCAAAACCGGTTGCATGTCTTCCAGTCAAAATCTTCCAAGTGAATTGCTGTGAGGCGCTTCCGACGATGCAGAGTACTGATCCAATGACCCTGCCCTGAACTCCATTTCCTTCTGCAAACACTTCAATATTTGTCTCCAGAAATTGAAGAAGATCCAAGTTCGTAAACATCTAATAACCACAGCCTATAAAATGCTCGGTTCAGATTTATCTGTTTTCATATGCAATTTTGTACTTCAATCTGATTCAGAAGAAAAGCCATGTGAAAAACAGGAATAAACCAGACCAAAAGATGTACATATATATTGAAAAGTTTTCAGTAAAACCAGAAATGCATAAAAAATTCAAATTCTAAACGCAACAGAACACACACATGAAAAGGAAATGCACTTTATCATACTCAAACTGCATTTGATATCTGAATGTCTGCACAAGTTCAAATGCCTACAATAAGAGCAGTTGAATGAACAGAAACAAATTTGAAACTGATTTCAAAAACAAATCAATGGAGAAGCTATTTCCAGTCAGGCTGTGTGCTTAATTGCAGTGGGGAATTAAATCTGCAAAAACAAAAGTTCGAATGTAGATGGTGAAGTTACTGCAAGGAGTGACGAATGCAATTTGATTGGGATTTTAGAACGCTATATCTGTATCATGTAATAAGTGAGGCTAGAATAGTCGATGATGGCCATGAAATAGGTGAAATGGTGCTGCACATCATTGTAATTAACGATATGAAAAGTGAAAGTCTTAAACCGACCAGTTGAAGGATTCAAGCATTAAGCATGGAACGTTCAAGCTTGTCGGTTGAGTCATAAAAATTGACAATACTAGACCATGCAGTGCCTTTCTGGTCAACACCTGCACACCTGTATCAGGCTTCTTGCTTCCCCTTACAGCAAGAGAAAGAGAAGACTCCAAACAAAAAGAGATCAGAAGTAGTTATAGACACACAAAATTTGAGCTTTAAACATATCACTGAAGGTGCTGCCATAAGCATTGTAAATTGCAAGGAAGTCATTACAGGATCGAATTGAATTAGTAATTTTTAGGTTCATCAAAATGGATGCCCAACGATCTCTTGATTAGGGCTCCATTTTGGAGAGAATGCTAAGATCTCTTCAACACAAGTTCTGAATTTTCGGGTAAGAAACTAGGACTTACCTTCTTCAATGGAATTTCCAGCATATGAACATATACAATGGCAGTGTAATACTCAAACCACTTTTTCCCATTTTTGTTACCATAAAACTACCCCTACAACTGCTGGAAATAACTAGCATTTAATTCAAATTGCACACGCTAACTGACCTAGATCCACACGACTGATCACAGCACTTCCACCCCAGATATACACTACTTACACATAGTAACATAACATATTACAGCATATATAACATAACACAGTACACATCAGCATTAAACATTAATATTATGCAAGTTGATGACTCTTCTTGCAAAAATAAACATGAGTACAGGGCATGATAATCTATACATCTTGAGCTATAGTGGCTGATGAATCAATCGTAACGGAAGAACCTTTTCAAATTGGCGAAACAAGAACTAACAATAAAAATTCTTGTACATATAACTATGGACCAATAGATGGACACAGGATACCAGTTACATCATCATAACATATAGACATGCAAAGAGAACAAAAAATCAGACTCAACAAAATTACAATCGAACGATTATTTACAGTCAAAACCTACGAAACTAACTAATTTGCCACCAAATGGGGAGAATACAGTAAAATAGATACTTCATCCTGTGAATGATACTATATATCATTGAATCGGCAAAGGAATAGCTGTCAAACTTATACCTCATTAAAGAGCTAAAACGTTCAGCAACCATCAAACAAATCGTAGCATAAAACTGTAAAGTGCAAAATGTTATCCAACTAAAACTTGGTAAAGAAGACAAATGACTCAACAGAAACATTTAAACTCAACACCTTTAGCAGTTACAATAAAACTCAAGACAATGAAAGTTTGCATCAACTGCTATTCAAATGCAGAAATTAACCATCTAAGCAGTTTCTCATAGCATTTTTTAAATTGCTTCCACTGTACAAGCATCCTCATCGAAGATGGTATCACAAACAAAATGAAAGTAATTGCTTATGCAGTCACGCCAGTAGATAAAGACATGATCAGCTTATACATTGGCAAGAAGCTGACTCATGCATTAGAAAAGCTAGACTTCTGCAGTGCTTTAAAATATAAATTGACAAATGCAACAATGTAAGAGTAAATGGCTTACTAAAACCATATCCTGTATGTACAAAAAGAAAACTCAGCTTCTTTTTGCTTTTTCCAGGTCTATCTCCAAAGAGGCTAAGAGTACTTGAAGATGGCATGGCATACAAGCATGATGAAGCGTACATTAAGCTTCAAGCGGAATCAGTTTCCAAAACATGAATATTGAAATCACTCAAGACTAAAAGCAAATACTCATGAAGCAGAATCACCGCACGTACCCCATGAATCCAGAGTGACCAAAAACCCATTTCATTCGTCCTACACTCTCCAAAAACACATTACCAACAAGGTAAACAATCCACAGCAAGGGAATAATCAAACCTCATCAATCCACAACTGGCAACAACTTCCAAGAAGTATCCTCAATTTAACCAAACAAGTAAACGAACCACGAAATAAAAGCAGCCGTCGCCAGGCACATACAAGATTAAGAATAACGATTTCCTTTCCCTTCAATGACATTAATATACAAGAGTTCGCCATTAAGCTCACTAAATCGCTACATGACAATTTCATTGCTCAGAATTGAACTATAGCAAAAAATTATTTTTTGATCAAATATCTGAAACAAAAACAAAACCGCAAATCCATACTCCTAAGGTGCTCTCGGATCCGTTCCATGTTGCCAAACATAAACAAGCTCATCCCACCCGGTACTGGCCAATAGCCCTTCAACAAGCACACTCATATCAACGCCGACTGCGAATTCGGTATGATGATCATACCTCCCAATCAATGCATCCTCCACCATATAATCCCACAAACAAACCGTCATATCATATGAACACGATACCATTAAACTTCCTCGATGGGGAGAAAACTTCACCCTCCGGACCGCATAACCATGTCCATTAAGCACGCTAATGGGAACTCTGTAATTCCTGATATCCCAAACCCTAATTGACTTATCAACAGAGGAAGTTGCGATGATACAATCATCGTATTTATTCCAATCGAGAGAGAGGATTTCATAGTCGTGCGCTGGAATGATCATCGTCGAGCCGGGCTCGCGTACATCCCAAATGCGCGCGGTGCAATCGCCAGATGCCGAAGCGAACACGTCCGCGTTTCGAGGGTTCCACGCGGCAGAGTAAACGCAGTACGCATGCTCCTTGAATGTACGTATGCTGGCGGGGCGGTCGATTGTCCAGAGCTTGACGGTGTCGTCCCAGGAGGCAGAAAGGAAGGAGTCGCGGCGCGTGGGGTTGTAATCGAGCGCGTGGACCTCGCGAGTGTGCTCCTGGAATGAACGGATAGGGTTTTGAGGAGGAGGAAGAGCGGTGTCATAAATTTTAATGGAGCCGTCGGCTACAGCGGCGACGAGGATGGATTCGTGAGATTCCGACCAAGCGAGATCGTAGACGCCATCAGCGGTGTCGTAGGCCACGGTTTCCGCGATAGGGGAGGACGGAGAAGGAGGGAGATGCAGGACGTGGATGCGACCATTGCCAAGGATGCCGAAGTTCTGAGCGGTGGCGACGCCAAGACAGTTTTCATGGAAGGGACTGAACTTGACGGAGTAGCCGTTGAATGGGGTTTTGAAGATCGGCATGGTTGCAGCGGTGGAGGTAATGGAGGTAGTGGCAGTGGTGGTGCCGACTCAGCTACTTTGGGGAAGTGTGAATTTGGTGGATTGAGATCGGGGCAGGGTACTGGAGATAATTCCTTTTCTTTTTTCCCTTATTTCAGCTCGGTAACATTTTATATAAGAGAAGCGGCTGGAAATGATTATAGAACAAAAAAAAAAGTTTCCACTACCACTCTTCCATTTCTACTAATTTCTATTTTTCATTTACGTAGCCAAACACCTCCTTTCCTTTTATTTCGTTTATGCTTTTTTCATTTTAGCCAATTTTTACTGGTCCAAACACGGTGTTAATTTATAAATTTAATTTTGTGCAGATATTTATTTCCATTGGTTCACATTATCCAGGGGAAGGATAGAAGCAAGGTGTCAACCGTTTCTTTTATCATAAATAATTTTGGTGAATGTGCCTCTTCTTTTATCATAAATAAGTTTGAGGTATGAGGTATGTTGCTGTTGGAAGTAAAAACAAATAAATAAATAAATTATGTTTTCTTTAGATACAAATAAATAGTTAATAGCATACTAACAAAATTATGTACCCATAATGCATGCATATGTTTAATAAATATCTATTATATTGATAAGAAAACTTTTTTTAACTGTTTATAGGTAAAAATTTAACATCTTATCATTTTAATTATTAGATATATTTATGCGTATTATTGATATTCTTTTATATTTTATTTCCAACTCTTTTTGTATTATATATATATATATATATAGTGGATGCATCATCATCTGCTCATAATATATTTAAGCATTAAAGTAAATGGCCATCATTTTATACATTAAGAATAGAGGGGAAAAAACAGAGATGAGAAATTGTTTTAAGAAGAGATGGACAAAAGAAAAAGGTAGGGGTTAAGTGGATTTAAAAGCTAAAGTGTGACAAAGGAGTTTACTATGTTATCCAAGGAGTTCTATTGGAAATAGGATTCAATCTTGATGGAAAGAGTACTAGCTAAACTTAAGAGGTAGGTCGAATTGACTCAAGCTCATCGGTTCATAGGTCATCAAAGTGATAAATCGTGACTAATCTAAGAGTGGTCAATTCCAAAGCTAGTTTACTTAATACCGTCTATTTACAGGCTAGTTCAATAGCTTGTGTATTAGAATTTTGACTTAATACATATACTCTTGTGGGTTTGATGCATTTAAGCATGTAGATGTATACATAAGTGCAAAAAAAGTAGCTATATATTTATCATAAATAAATTGAGTTATTGGCCTAAAATTAGTTATCATTTTATCATATTATGGACCTTATCATCTTTTAAAAGTAGTGTCGATACACTAAGTTGCTACTGGTATCGATGGGCACTTTTAGTAACCTAGCCCATATGTTTTATTGCTAAGGTTATGGTTTATGGCTATGTATACATGAATCTTCGTTCCACTTACTCTAATGAGTTCTCCCATCGCTCAAATAAAGAGTTTATACACATATTAACTAGTAATTGTCGTGCATCAAATAGGTAAAGTCGTAACAGTCTTACTATGTAAACTTAACCTAAAATAGAAATTTATCTTACAACCATTATCCTAAATCTAGTTCACATCAAGCATACTAAACTAAACTCCTTTGAAACATCTAATTCGATACTTATTTGATATAAGCATATGGTGCAGTATTTTAAAGTAATTATTTAAAAACGAACTCATGGTTAAATCTTTCGATAATAATGGAGTTTTATATGCAATATGATGTACAAAGCCTTAAAACTAACAACTAATTTCAAAATTATATTTGTATGAAGATAGCCTATCCAAGAGAGAATTTGTAAAAGTCCACATGTTTACATGACTTAAAATGCACATCAATGATCGGAAACTAGAAGGTCACTTAAGAAAACCTTATTATTTTTTCTAAAAGTTAGTATAGTTAATAAACAAAATAAAAATTAAGCTAGTTTGTCTTGATCCTAACTCCTCAACCTCACTCTTTAATCTTTTAGGATCAAATGATGTGCTTATAAAACTACTTAAAACCTACAAAATAAACTATAGAAGGATGAGTAATAACTTGCTTAATAAGTAGGACGGAAATAGAAGTACATATCTAACACGAAGTAACTAAGGTCTTCGAGCAATTTAATTTGATCTAATACATGTACAAGCAAGTGTCGTCACATAATATTATCCAATCTATCATGAGATTAGAAAAAAAAAACACTCGCTTTAATTTGAATTAAGAAGTTTAACATCTCATACACGAATCAAAACAAAAACAAAACTTATGCAATAGAGAAGACCCTCTACTTAATACTACCTTCGACCTATAATTCCAAACTTTACCGTAATATTTTTTTTTTTATCACTTAATTTGACTAAAGATAGAAAAATGACCATTTCAATTATTATCATCAAAAGATCCATGTTTAGCTTGAGAATTCTAACTGCTCCTCTAGTGGCCTGCAATGCATATTCGATTGCAATGCATATTCGGTTAGAAGTCAAGCCAAGTTGAAATTAATTTACTTTTAAGGTGATACTTTCTTTTGAGCAACACTTAACTTTAGACTTACGTACAACTGTTGCCACAATTCCAAGCTAATTCTAACATTTTTTATTTATTTTTATTGTTGCTTTAGTAAATTTTAGCTAATTTTATATATTTTCGGGTATTTTAGGTAATCTCTAGTATATATTTGTATGTAGTAATTATACTCAAAGTATATGTACTACTTTTGCTTATTATTTTATGTCATTTTATAATTTTTTAGTCCAAATATTTTATCTCTAAAGTTTAATAAATTTCCATTATCTAAATTGCACATTTTAGGTATATATAATGTAGTAAAATTAACTAGTTTTAGTTATAATATTATTATTTTATTATAACTTTTATATTCCAAACTAATGGGGTGTTATTGACTATCTCCTATGACATATTCGTGAAATATCGACTTCATCGAATTGCCTTCACATATGCTCTAAATTATTTACTTAGAACGATTACGTAAAAGTTCAGGTTTCAAAGTGATCACTGAAAATCAATGGAACAAGGTACACTTCCGTTTCATCTTGAATCGAATAATTTTTTATGTGAGGTAAATTGACTTTTGGTATTAGAGTTTGAAGGTTTTCTGTAATAATTCTATCATCATGAACCAATATTTCATTTTTTCTGCAATTATTTATATATATATTTAATGATGTAATATTAAGAAAAGGGATAATTATAATAGAAGGAATTAATATTTGGAGGTAAATTCAAATAAATGATTAATTTTTTATAAAATAGTTCAAATAAGAGATTTATAACAGCCAATTTATAAAATTATTTAAACCACTTTATAAAACATTAGTCCCTTATTTAAATATTTTGAAACATTGATCATTTATTTAAACCACTTTGTGAAATGTTAATCCTTTATTTAAACATTTTGAAATATTGATTTTTTATTTGCACTTACTCCCAAACATTAATCCTTTTTGTTGTAATTATCTCATATTAAGAAGATGCTTTAGAGAGTTATAAAAAGTTTTGACGCTTTTAGGTGAGACTATGAGTATTTATTTTTTAGGAGTTGATATCATTTATTCTTCTAAAAGTGGCAATAATCTTAGTGTTGGTCAAGCATACAAAGAGGGAAAGACTTTATTAAAGATAATTTGTGTTAGTAGGTTAGTAAGGGTGATAAGATTAGAATCTAGCAAGATCCTTAGGTTCTTTAAGCTCTATATTTCAAATTACACCTAAGAGGTGATAGTCAAGTCAATTCAACTACAACAATGGAATCTTTAATATGCAAAGATGAGAGAGAGTGGAAACTAGAAGAATTAAGGGGAATAATATCAAAAGAAGAACTTACAGCTATTAAGTGCATTCCTATATCTTTAGCAAATGGGGAAGATTGTATTATGTAAGCATTCAAAAGAAGTGGATCTTGTTTAGTAAAAATGGGTTACTATAAGCAATGGAGGTAGGCTACTCTCTATCTAAATAACAAAGTTTCGAGATCTTTTCAAATTGACTCTAAGCTTTGGTTAATAACATGGTCTTTGGATGTGCTTCTACAGATTAAACATTTTATTTGGCAATGTTGCACTGGCTCTTGTCTAGAAATGTAAATTTATGCAGCAAACATTGTAAGCCTAATCCTTACAATCACTTTTGTCAAGACGAAGAGAATACTGAACATTTGTTGTTGTGTTATACAGGATGAGATCAGTTTGTTTTTAAGGAATTGGATTGAAAATAAAAGAAATACGCAAAGTAAGATTGAATTAGACTGAAAATAAAAGAAACACCTAAAGTAAGATTTGATTGTTGGCTACTACATGTTGTATCAGATCTATAAAATTTGAGATAGAATTGGAAAAAAGGTCTCATGCAAGTGTATTTGTGGCTTGGCATATTTGGAAGAGCATAATGAATGTCTTTTTGAAAAGAAGACTTTGAATTCGATGATAGTGTTTAGTAAGATTCGACATGCTATTTAGGAAATGAATGATACTAATTCAATTCAGCATCGAATGTGATTACATATTCTTCTCTTGTTGGTCGATGGAGTCATCTACAAGCTTATGTGGTTTATATCGTAAGGTTGCTATAGTTGGTTGATCATATACATTGAGTGTGTCGGTTAACTTATAAAACGTTTTGAATTGATGGCAATGGAAAGATATTATTAAGAGGCATGGGAGGAAAAATGGGTAAGTTCGGTATCATAAGTGCCTACATATGACAACCGATTAAACTCGGTATTCTTGATCATTCTTGATTAAATTGTTCATTTGATCTTCTTTAAAGTGATTTTAGCAAAACTTTGGTGTTTTTCTCAAGTTTATCAATGTTCTGAATGAATCAAATGAGAAAACAAGTCTCCTATTTATAAAATTTAAAGATCAATTTTATCCGTTGGATAGTTTTAAGATGAATGGCTAAGATCAAGACTTGTTATTAAAGTTTATCCTCTCCTTTGGCTTTCATAGGTTTAGATATGGGCTTAAGGCTTATAATAACTAAAAGAAGCCCCTCTCTTCTTTAAATAAACCTAGAGCACACTTAAGCCTATTTAAAGTTCAATAAAGCTAACAAAGCTCAAATGACCTCAAAAAAGCCACTCTCGAGTCTACTTTTTTATGATGAGATAACCCAGTCTGATAATCCCCGTTTTAAGCTTATTAAGCTAGATCTTATTAAAACATCCCTAATTAGGTCAATTTTCTAGACTTTATCACTAACACAAGATATCAATCAATGGTATTAAATTGGGCTAAAGGCTTAATTATTAAAATGGCCTTCTACATGGTTAAAATTAATTACGATGCATTGATTTGAAATAGGTAGCTTAAGATAAGAATTGGTTTAGTAGCACATGATTCAAATAGTAAGTCGTTAGTTGTGGTTACTCAGAGATCTCCAATAGTTGATATTGAAATGGCTAAAGCGCATGTGATGAGAGAAGGACTCAAACTTGTTTTGCATAATTGGTAGCTAAAATTGAACTTAAAACTGATAATAAATTGGTGTACATGGTGAATCGAAAGTCTCCTTATAAGAGTAAATACATCGTTTAGGACATTGTTGCTCTTTGTTATTTGTTTTCTTTTTATTTCATTGATTGGGTTGCATCCTATGGTAGTTTCTTCTACTACTGATCGATGGAGTCCTCTACAAGCTTATATGGCTAAATTTAATTGTGATATGTACGTCAATCCAAAGTAGGTAACTTTAAGCAAGAACTGGTTTAATGGCACTAAGGCTGTAAATGAGTTGAGAAAAGATGATATAGTGTTGAGCTTAAACTTAACTCGAATGAAAAAACTCAAAGCTCGAACACAATCAAGCTTTAATTTATAAAGCTCAAGCTCGACTCAAAATCAAAATGAAACTTGATAAGTTTGAGCTCAGCTTAATTAAGCGCATTTAGACTAAATAATCTTAATAGATATCATAAATTTGATTAAAATAATAATAATATTTAAACTCAATTCAAGTTTGATTAGGCTTGTGAGTTTATCGAGCTGAACATCATAAAACTCGAGCTCGACTTGGTAAACTGCTCGAGCTCGACTTGGCTGTAGCGGAATCAAATTTAAGTAAATATTAAGCCGAATTCGAGTAGCTTGCGAATAAGATTGTCTCATTTACACCCCTAATTGGTACATAATTCAAATGGTATGTTGTTGGCTATGGTTGCTTAGAGATCTCCAATAGTTGATATTGATATTGATAAAGTCCATACAGTGAGAGAAGGGCTCAAACTTGCTTTGTGTAAAGGGTACGCTAAAATCAAAGTTTAAATTGATGATAAATTGGTACACATCAGTCTAGTAAATTGATAGTTTCCTTAGAAGAGCAAATGCATCATTCAAGACATTTTATCTCTTTGTTTCTTTAACTTAATAAGTAGAAAAGCTAATGAGGCAACTGGTTGGATTACATTCCATGATTGAATTGGGTTATGTAAAGATTTTAAGGATCCTCATTCCTTATCCCTTTTAGATTCTCTTTTATTTCATGATTGCATATTAACACTACCTAATTTTTTTTATGAGTTCTTTTCTAAAGTTTGAGTAATAGTTTTTTCTTTTTTGGTAAAAAAGAAACATATCTTAAATAATGGGAAGAAAGTTCGTAAATATAAAACATATGATATATTTTTTAATACATAGAAGACATCAAAGTTATTTAATACATATAATGTTTTAATATTATATGTTGATATTATAGATATAATGGAAATTGTTGTGATGTTGGAAATGTTTACATATAGAAATCATCTATAATGAATAAAATAAGTAGTAAGGACCTAGGAATGAAGTTAAAAGATGGGGCATTAATGGGGATTAGATAGTGTAAACGCATAATTTTTGCCCTTCTGAAGTTCTAATTTTTATTTTTACAAAAAGGGTTCTAATTCAAAAATAATAAACAAAAAAAAATTAATAAGAGATAAAAATAACAAAAATTGACAAATAATGAAAATATAAAAAAATAATAATAAGAAAAGGAAAAATTATAAAGATTTCGTAGATTTTTAGGAAGTAATTTATATTAGGAATAATTAGTTTTAGTGTTAATTTTAGTTTTAATTTAGTTGAAAATTTTAGTTTAGGAATTCAGATAGTTTAAATATAATTTAATAGTAATGAATATTAAGAAACAGGTCAATTGTTTAATGGATAAGTAGCGGAATATTTGGGTGGATTTAGTTGGAGGTTTTGGGTTCAAGTTTTAGCAGGCACCAATCTCTCGCCGTCCAACATATACATGATCGTATATGATCTCTTGACCTACTAACGATCAGCCGCACACTCCTTCTCCTCGACAAACTCAATCCGCTGACTTATTGTATATATGAATACCTTAGTTTAGGAAACTTTAGCATTAGTTTTTATATCAAGTTTATTGCTTGATGTTGTTAATAGCAAGGATATGAGGTTGTTAAGATCGGTTTTATTAGTTCATGTAATATATAATATGTATATATATATATGTTAGTTTAGGAGTTTAGTATTAGTTCTTGTATAAGTTTATTATATAGAATTAATTTATTTTGATAGATAGTTGTATACATTAGTTTAGGGATTGTTAGGATTGGTCATATTTTAAAATTTGGTTTTATTTAAGGATTTATCATATAGATGGTTGTTTTTCTTTAAATAAAAATTAATAAAAGACCTTTTTTAAAAATAGGATTGCTAAAGCTAATTTTTTATAAAACAATAACATTTAAGAATTAGGACCCTTTTGTAAAAGAAAAAGAAAAACAATTAGACATTTGTTAAAAATACGTTCGAACTCATTCCTTAGACCAATTTTATAGTTATTCGCACGATAGGACTGGAGATCCAATTCATTAGCTTTGCATACTTTGCCTTGCAGGTACGTAATAGTGGTTTTTAATTATTGTCTATAGGTTATTTTATTTATTTATTTTTATCTCACTTAATATATGCATAGTTATTTTTAAAACTTATACTAATTTTTATTTATTTATTTTTATCACGTCTTTACTTACTAGTAATGTAAGCCCCAAAGCTAAGCCAATTGATCGTAGGATTGAACTTAGAACTTAAGGTTTTGGACGATCGGTTAAGGAATCTAATCAAATCCCAAATTATAAATTAACGAGAGAAATATTAGTAAAACTGACCTCGTAAACTTAAATTTAAGAAAATAAGTAATAAAATAGGAGACTATAAAATTTTCAAATTTTAAGCATAATAAATACTAATTACTAAAAATGCGAAAAATGTAATCAAATAACTAATAAATTACTAAAGATAAATTATATGTATACTAAAAATTTGAGAATGACTAAAATAATAATTAGGAATGTTCACGTGTATCCCACATGTATTTACGTGTAGATAAAAATACGCGAAATTACCTAAATTGGCAAAAAACTAAGTAAATAATTAAAAAAATTATAAATTAATTATGGAAAAATCAGAAAAAAATCAGAATATGATAAGATAAATCAAGATCAGGTCGTGGCAGGTCCAAATCTACAAAAGAAAAATAAACCAATAAAAATTTTACAACATAAAAGCCAAAAATCAAGGATAATGGGCAAAGTCTTGTCAAATTAATGCATAATAATTACAAAAATTATCTATAAATAGCAAGAAAAATTCAGAAGCTCATTTAGCCAGATACAAATCAGAGAAAATTAGAGAGAGACAAAATTGAGAGAAAAATTCGGTTTAGAAAAAAATTAGAAAAAATTGTGCAATTAGGGCCTTTAACAATAACTCCCACCAGACGAGCAGTTGGGAGTGGACAGCCACCACCACCACACGGTGGTGGTAGCACGCAGGCCGGACGATAAGGCCAAGGCGGCCAAAGGTGGCCGGAGCCACCCAGATCGGTGAGTCCGATTTCCAGCCCGATTTTGTGTAATTTTGTAAAAATAGTAAATATTATTATAAAATTATGAATTTTTTTATTATGGAATATTTTTGTATGCAGTTTTTAGGAAAAAAATATTATTTTGATGAGAATATATCTCGTGATATAGTGTCCTTAAGAAATCGTGCAAAACCGAGCATATTTTGGTTTAGAAATAAATGACCTTAGAAATGTAGTTTCGAGCCTAAAATTTTTATGTATATTAATTAGATGATATAGAACAGTGCTATGAAGCCCTTTTTCAAAAATTAATTTTGAAAATTTTTAGATAATTTTTAGGCCTTAAAATAAGGCATAAAATGGGTAATTTAGGGTTAATTAAGTAATTAAATGATTAATTACTGATTTAGTGAATAATTATATGTTTTAGGATGTTGAAATCCGATGAAGTATGATACTTGTATCATTTAGGGTATTAGATGTAATTATTAGGTTAATTATGTAGTAAATGATTAATAAGGAAAAATAGTTAACTTTAAGTTAGTTTTGTAAATTAGGAAAATTAGGAGTAAAATCTGATTTAGGATGAATTTAGATATTTTGAAATGATAATTGATGTTTAGGGATGGTAATTAAAATGATAGAAATATTAGAAGTGCATTATGTACATAATAGGCAATAATGCATAATATGTAATTTTTGAAAATATAATAAATAGAAAATATTAGGATAAAAATTGATATTATATAAATAATAAGGATATATAATAAATCTGATAAGAAACTTGAATTTATGTAATTATATGAAAAATGTAAAAAATTTTCACATCAGGAGTAAATTCGGTACACTAATAAGGATATAAGTGTACCGGATGAAATAAAATACTAACTAGGGGTAATAATGATATTTAGGAGGTTGGGAAGTAATGTGATTAATTTCACATTATGAGTTGAAACGAATTTCTAGGGTTGGAATATAAAACATTACTTAGAAATAGAATTAGAACCGAATTTAGAAATCGATGTGGAAACCGAGCCTGAACCTAACCCCCAAACTAGAATAATTATAAAAGAATTAAGACCTAGATAATTAGGTATCTTAAACCCTAAATAAAATATAACAATAAGCGTTATAGGATAAAACGAACTTATAATAGTTATATAAAAAGCTGAAACCACGTTTGTGTTACAGGGATGATTAGTGATGGCTTGAGCAAATTGGACCTCGAGTGAGTAAGCGAGGAGTCGAGGTAAATTGGGATTAATACAATGCTGTATTTTGGGAGGCTTGAGATTATGCTTGGTTGTGCTTATTAGATAGTTGGATATGTGCATGTGCTTAATTATGGGTGATGCTATGATTCTGTTTGTTGCTCTAGTATGTATTGTATGAAATGATTGATCACTTTAAACTGGACTTAATCAAATATATAACCAGTAATCATAATCGGACATGCATAGCAACCCATTAGGGGAACTTAGACTCTCCGACCAAATACCGATCCCTTCGAAAGCGATAGCGCAGGATTGTAAAATGGTCTCTTCTTCATCCTTAGTCGAACTAAGTGACAAAAGAGGAGGCCGTAGCGAGGGTGAAGTCGGTGGTTCGAAGGTAGTCGCGGGAGGAGCAAGGTCTCCATTGCACAAGCCTGGGTTTGGTCGTGAGCTGTTGCATTAACGGCAACTTCTCAACTCGGATTTGAGCAGGCGTAATTTCTCTAATCTTACGACGGGCCGGATAATGTCGTGTGATGGCATTTGCTTGCACATGCATTGCACCTAATAAGTGATTGAAAACCTTGCTGTGTGTATGGTGTAATTTTAAGTCATCCGTCCTAACTTACTAAGCTGTGGTTGCTCACATCCCTATAGACGTCGTGTAGGTGCTGGCTAAGAAGCGGCAACAACTACTCTGAAGCTAGCAACTGCTGGATCTGGGAAGTGAGGAAAAACATTGAAGAATCAATACATATGTTATTACTTTTCATTTCTGAATAATGTAATAACTGAATTATAGTGATTATATATAATTTTTCTCACTTTCTTAGGTAAATGAATTATTTAAATTTCAAATTGTTTACTTCAAAGCGAGTTAGTCGTGGACGCCTTGTGTAGATCAAGCCTAAGATAGCGGTTGTAAGGCCAACTTCTATCTTAGGATGGTTTATACGGCGGTGCTGTTACGACTCTGCCACTTCGGGGCGTGGCAAGTAATTAGTTATAGCATTAGTGTCTAGTAAACATATGTTAAGTTAAGTTAAGTTTTGTTTTAGTTTATTTATTTTTTATTATTTTTTTTTAGATTTCATGTTTTCAAAATGATATTTTTATCAAATCTCATATTTTACAAAATCTTGTTCTTTGCATATTGTATTAATTTAGAAAAATTGCATTAGGTATGTTAGGTTTTTCTAAATAAAAAAATCACTTTGATGTTCACAAAATAAAAAGAAAATATTTAATTGACTTCTTTTCTATGATTAGATATCTTTTCCATAGTTTAGGCTGTTTTTCATAGTTTAAATATCTTTTTCATAGTTTAGATGTCTTTTCCATAGTTTAGGTTTTTTTTCAATAGTTTAGGTTTTTTTTCAATAGTTTAGGTTTCTTTTCTATGATTCAGATATCTTTTCTATGATTCAGATATCTTTTCTATGATTCAGACATCTTTTCTATGATTTAGATTTTTTTCTATGGTTTAAAAATCTTTTATGATTAAGGCATCTTTTCTATGATTAGAAATTTTTTTTCTTTTTTTCTTTCTTTCTTTTTTTTTTTATATGTTTTAAGCATCTTTTCTATATAAAAGTTTGATCATGTAGAACATTGCATATTTCATAAAATCTTTAGGGTTTTTCTTGAAAATAAAAAAAAAAATTATCACTTAGTTATTTTTAAATAAAAAATTTAATTTAAAACTTTTCAAAAATTAGGTTTTTAGGTTTTTTTTTATAATTAGGAATAAAAATTAGGCTTATAGGGATTTTTTTTAATAAAAATAAAATGGTTAATAAAAACGCAAATTCAACCAATCATTTTTTATAAAAGAAAACCAACACATTAAAGTTTTCGGAAAGAACTACGATCATCTAATTCCGGCTAGTGAGTACGTAGGCACCTTCGTGGCGACGATAAAATATGTAGAAACTTAGGTTCTTTGTTTTTTCTTTTGATTTATTTATTTATTTATTTTTAAATATTATAATTAAAAAAATAATTCTAATTTCGGTAATAAATAGTAGTACCCGTTAAGGTTTAATGGTTAGCCCCCAAATTCGGAACTCTCTTGTTATTTATTAAATTGAAATCAAAGACCGGTAGCTAAATTGTAACTAATCCACCCAATTGGTTATGGTTTATTTTTTTTTTCCCGACTTCGGTCAGGTAGCGACTTTAAAAATTATTTTTAATAAAAAAGCAGAATTTCTCAATTTCTTTAGTCGATGATTAATATTAAATGGGTTAGGGTTTAGTATTAATCAAGAAATGAGAAATCAATTTTAAATAAAAGAAATCGAAAAATCAGACTTGACAGATAGTATAGTATTAGGTAGTTTTTTTTCCAAGTATGGTATATATGGCATTGTGTGAAGTTAAAATATAGTAACCTTATTAATGTTGGGTATGGAGTTAAATAAAAGTTATTGACTTAATGTAACTAAAGATAATGTAGTAAAATTTATAAGATTGTGACAAAAGTATTAGTTAACCAATTAAGACATTTCCTAGATGGCTTAATGATTGCCAAAGTTACGATTTTATTATTAACTTAAATATATAGAATTGATATAATTATACAAAATCGGTAAATTTATAAGCCTGTAGAATTGTACATGAAAGTTTCTAATTATACTAAAAGCCTGTACATAAATGAATTTATATCTATTTTAATTACGAAAAAATATTATAAAATCATAAATTTATAAAATTGTATTTTTGACTCATGATTTTAACAATTATTGATCTTATAAGATCTTCCCATGTTAGCTTCATTTTAAGGAGGAAAGTAATGAAGAACTTGATCATCCTGTAAGAGGTACTGCATTCTTTACATATAATATATATATATATATATATATGTGCCTCAAGATGGATACCACATAAATTTGACTTACAAAAACATACAAAAAAAAAAAAAAGCATAATTGAGTTAGGTTTTTCCAAATGGTTCATTTACTTAGAAGCTTTTGTCATTCTTTCCCCATTATATTGATATTTTTAAATGGTTATATTATTTTCGTGAAAGTACATCTCCTGTTCACTACAACTTTGATAACCAACACCATGGTCTACAAGTCACTAACTTCCTTAATCTTTTGATATTGGGTAGGTATCAACCTCTATACATGATCTTATGACTTTATTAAGACTTGTATTTCCAATCCCCTTTGTGAGAATGTACAATCAAATCAATAACTAAAATTATTGTCGATTATTACACATAAGCATCACTGATGCCAATAAAAACAATTTGGGAGTATAAAGCGATTGAGTAATGAGTTCTTATAAGAGTTTATAGATGAAGAATGGAAAGTCTACTTGATGACATAGAAGAAGATTAGCAATCCCATAAATATGGGGGTGGTCTTGAGTTTTCAATTTTAAGATAGTATTTGATTGTAAGAATTAAATTGGACAGGATAAATATAAAGAGGACTGAACAGTATAAGTTTTATTATACCATATTTGATTTACACAGTACTATATATATAAGTTATATTAAAAAATTAATTATTTATATTATAAAATAAATAATTTTTTGTAATATTTAATAAAAATAATATTAATTAACTTAATATTATAATATGGAGAGATATTTTTGAGCAAGTAAAATATTTTTTGTTTTTATTAAATAAATTTTATTTTTATATTATGTTGCAGATGGAATAAAATTTAGATATTTTGTACGGTTTATAAACTCAATTTTTATTCAATTACTAAATAAATTTACAAATTAAATATGGACCAAAATTTTGTCTAATTTAATACTGCAAAAATTGCGTAACTAGACGCTATCTAAGAAAAAGGAATAAAACATTTATGACAAAGTTGGCTTAGGACCTGTGGACTATAAAAATCTTTTGTGGACATAAATCATTACAGAAAATTGCAGGAAGAAGCCAACCACTAAGGGTCCCAACTGCAGAAAAGAATCAAAGAAGAAGGCATTTGGATGGACAACAAAATTAATGGTTAAAATTTGAAATGGACAAGACGTGAGCTTTGGTGGAAGAATTGGACTTAAGATGGAAGTCGTAACCCGAGACAGCCTTTTTCGCGAGCCACTTCCCCGCAATGCACGACAATTTATTGTAATACACAAGCTTGATAAGAACAGTAGCTGGCATGGATGTCATAGATTAAACTATGTTGGAGCCTTTTCATAGATCACCACTTGGAAGAGGAGGAGCAAAGCAGGAGTTGCGCAAGGGAGTGAATGGGGAGACCGGAGATTATATTGTAGGATGCTGCTAGAAGTATCATTATTCGGAATTCAATGGAAAACACGAGGGATTTACTTAATAATTTAATTAATATTAGAGAAAGAAATTGAAAATATAATTGTTGAATACACCTAGTGAACCATACACATAACTCATTTTTATCTTAGGATATGGTTATAAATAAGCTAAGCTAAGTCAAACTTCTCCAAGCTAAACCTTGACTTATTTAAAAATTATCTAATTTAAGCTCTTACCGAGGTTTTTTTATAGAACATGAAATTGAAGTTCAGCTTTAGGCTCGAGCTCGACTTTTTTAAATAAATAAGCTCTATCTTGAGCATAACTCATTTATTAATTAAGCTCAAGTAAAGCTGAATTTAATTTAAAGCGAGCTAATCTCGAGACAATTAAAAAGTCTAAATATAAAAAATGAAAAAATATATTAACTAATAGTCAACAAGGATTAAATTATATATTATATATTATCCTATTATATATTATATATCATATAAATATTGACCTTTATAATACATAATATTTGAATATATATATAATTCATAAATCTACTCACAAGCTAGTTCACGAGTTTGAATTAGAGCTAGAGCTTGAGCTCGACTCATCTATAGTTATGGGTGATTTTCTTTTATTATAAAATAATGGAAATACATAATAACTTATTAAGGTGTAAACTATAATGTCCTGCTACAGAGGAGACTGTTTGAATACTTTCTAGCACTCGACCAAACCGACTGGGAAAATGTAAATGGTCCTTCTTAACTTTGTTGAAGATATATTTTTGGAACTTTCAAATATAATAAATAACCTTATTAAATTTTGATAAATTGGAAATCCTCGGAAATTGGACATGATGTGGATACGACGTATACATACTTTATACCTTCCTTAAAACTTATATACATAGTAATGGTTTTGGGGTATCGTGTATTTACCTTATAAAAATTATTATTTAATAACAATAATGGATGTATCTTAAATGTTGTAAGTTTTAAAAATAAAAATTTAAAAACACAAACATAATACAAGCCCAACACCCATTAAAAAATTCTAAATCCAAAGTATTTCCTTTATCCCCTCTATCTTTTCTTAATTATACATATCTATCCACTACATCTCTTATCCTGTTTCTTTCCAAGCTTTATTGTTATTTTCTGGTAACTCAGTACTAATACTTTTTGTATATTAACAACTCAATTTCTTTTAACCATGTTCTAAAGAGATGGTAGTTTTATGTTGAGATAATATCCAAATTACAACATAAACTTTGAATATTCTTTCTAATTTTATATATAAGCTTTGAAATAGTAAATGTTACTTATTAGATTTTACACTTTAAAATTTTAAATTGCTAAATATCATACCTAATTAAACATTTACTTATTAAATTTAGGTTTTACATGTAAAAAAATTAAAATTCCCAAATATCATACCTATTGATAGGTTATTTTAAGCCTATCCTGATGCCTAATCCGAGTAGAAACCTACCAAAGCCCGTTAGTGGTTATGGAACTGAACACCTCATCTTCGTTTGAGCACTTTATAGTTCCCTGAGCATTTTACCTACGTTTGAGTACCTTAAGGATCTGCATTCTGGACACTATGTTGTTGAGCACCTCATTACTTGTTTAGATGCAATTGAGTCGCATGGTCCTTTGTGACCTTTGGGTATACACTTATTACCTTGGAAACATCTTCTCCTCCATCGGCAACCCATAGAAGGTTAGTCTACAGCTTGCGCACCAATCGAAGCTCTCTTTCCCTCTTTCCTTCGAAGCTACTTGTCTTTTACTTCCCTTCCTTCTCTCTTCTCGTTAATTACAGTTTCACATTCGTGATACAACGAACATATCCAATATCTTCTAAGAATGTCAACTTCCTAGATTTTAAACGTAACTGTCAATGTGTTCATAGCCATGTAACACTCAGAGCTATCTTATCATCTTTGCAACGCATGTCTCCTATAGACAGCTCGTATGGACAAACCTTAGGTTAATATGCATCATTGGTTAGTAAGTTTTTTGTATTATAAATAGTGCAAAAAGCCAAAAGGTAAAGGATTTAGATTTTAAATTTCTCTTTTTCGACTTCATTAACACGTAGCACTTGTTCAGATGGTGACTTAAGTGCCTATTCTCTCCCTTTGAGAATAATGCTTTGAACTCCATACACCAATACACCTTACCCTTTTATCTTTTCCTCTTTATTGACTTGAGCGTTAAAGAGCTTTCATGAATTAAAGCATCTGAAGCTTTTTATAGGTTCTTAGGAACAAAGAGTATAGCAAATACTCAAGCCCAATAACATTTCCCCCTAAGCAATCTTAGCGAATTTCCTCAGTTATATTTGGTTGATTCTCATTATCAATAATGTCTTCTTAAATTTATCAATTTCATAATATTTACAAATGTATCTCGACAAACTCTTACCAAATAAGCATAAAAATACAAATATAAGGGGAGCTAATAAATTTGACATATAAAAATACGGGTAGAAACAAAAAACAACAACCATATAAATGTATATATATATATGATGGAGACGACAACAACAGAAATAAAAAATAAAAATAAAAAGGGTACGTATATCTTTACCTAAAAGAAATACGGAAACAGCGTAATAAAAAAGACATTTTGAAATTTAAAACTTCTTATCAAAGTTCCAACCTACCATTACGCATATGTCGTTCTGCTTTTTTTCCAAAAGCCGGCCGTTTTCGAATTCGCCGGCGCGGACATCGTGACTCCTCCGTCGGATCCCAACCGGAGCAGCGGTATTTGTTTTTCAGTAGTCGCACTCTCAGAATCTCCGAACCTTCTTCTGCGGCAAAATCCTCCATCTCTCTCTGTCTCCATTCCGACCAAGTACACTCTCTCTATCTACCATATAATGTGGTTCGAGTCTGATAAAGTTGGTTGCTTTTTTTTTTTTTTCTAATTGGAGTTTCCATTTCGTCTAGGGTTTATTCGTTTTTAGTACATGTTTCTTGTTTTGCTTTACTTTTCAATAGAGTACATCCAAATCTAGTAGTTTCAATATATTTTAAGATGTTAATGTAATGGGCCGTGAATCCGTTTCCATGTCTGCTTATTCATTCAATGCGGAGTTCCAGAATTGGTCTTTATAGAGGATCTCCGTCACACTTTGTGGGAATTAGGCTCCAGTGTGATCTGCAATGGTGTTAGTTCCAGTATGTAGACCTAATAACGCAATGCAGGTAGTAGTAATCGTGGTTGCTGCTGCTGTTGGGGATTGATTTTTGTAGCCAACCCTATCTTGCGGGTTTAAGGCTTAATGTTGCTGTTGTTACCTTTTAATAGAATTCATAGTTTTAGGGCCTGTTTGGATACTAAATTTTGTCACATTTTGCTTCTGTTTGGTATGGCTGTTACCCAAACTTAGATTTAGATAAGATCCAACTATGGAGATATGAAACCTTCTTTTAAATAGTCAGAAATTAAAAACCCCTTGTAGTCTTGATCTTACTTTCCTTTTTGTGGGTTGCAAATGTCATGTATTGGCAATTTGGTGGCATGGTTGGAGGATAAGAGTTTGTTGACTGATTTTAGTTAAAAAGCATTTTCCTTTCTAGGGTAGTGTTTGGTAGGTGGTTATACATTTAAATCTTCTTGAATTTCTGGAAATGCAGAGGTCGTTGAGCTTAATGGCACAACCAGAGGCTATATTGCAGTGGCTGCAGAAGGAAATGGAGTACAGGCCATTGGGTCCTTACTCTTCATCGAGCAAATCACATGTGCTTTCTGTTGATTCGCTTAGAAAAATTAGTCGGGGAAACATGATACCTCTTTGGAATTTCTTGCTGAAGCGCGTGAAATCTGAGAAGACGGTAGAGAATATAAGGAGAAACATAATGGTTCATGGTGGGGGTGATGGTGGCATTGTGAACTTGGGGAAAGATGGGACCAGGGTTAAAGGGAGGAGGAAGGAGAAAGTGGGTGGTGACACTGCAAGCCCTGCAGAGAGCAGGGAGGCAGCCTTGCAGGAGAGGGAATTAGCTGTGAAGGAGGTGGAAAGACTAAGGAACATATTGAGGAGGCAAAGGAAGGATTTAAAGGCAAGAATGTTGGAGGTTTCTAGGGAGGAAGCTGAGAGGAAGAGAATGCTTGATGAGCGATCCAATTACAGGTTGGGATTGTGACCACCTTTTTGATAATTTTTCTTGGCATTTTGTTCATACAGTGTTTGTTGTTGGCATTTCATGGATGATGTACTGAAAAAGAATGACAAACTTGGAATGAAATATTAAAGTTATGTAGCTCTTGTGGTTACATTTCCTGGTTCTTTTGCACTTTTTTAACTGGTTAACAGTTGGAAGATATTGCTGGAACGAGCACCTTCCCTTGTTTTACAAGTTTAGTTCACTATCATTTTCATAAGTTACATTGTAATAATAGGTACTTACTCATAACAATAAAATTCGGCTCTTTCTCAGCAAATGTCCTTTTTGCAGTGGTAATGAACTGAAGCATATCGTTTCTTTAAACTGCAGATGATGGTTTTTGAAGTGCTTTTTATCATAGAGGATACACACACTGTATTTTTTTTCTCATGCAGATCAAGACAATCATGGATAATCATAAAAAAGCTGTGAATTGCTGATGGAGTCTGGTTGTTATTATGTGACATTTAAATCTGTAAGCATTACCATATTACATTTTGGATATGTGTTTGTAATGTGGAAGTTGCAGACAGGAGTTGGCTGAAGTAAAACAGGCATTTTCTGAAAGTTCATAAGTTGTTATATTCTTGATCATACTGCTGCAAGATCTTCTTGCTGTAACAATAACTGTATTTCACTATATGCTTCTTTTTCTAGGCACAAGCAGGCGATGCTGGAATCATATGATCAACAGTGTGATGAAGCGGCAAGAATTTTTGCTGAATATCATAAACGCCTCCATAACTACGTCAATCAAGCAAGGCTTTCTCAAAGATCTAGTATTGACTCCATTTCTGAACTAGCCAACAGTTTTAGAGGGAATAGTGACAAAGAAGCTGTTTATTCAACTCTTAAGGGCACAAAATCTGTGGATGACATTATCTTAATTGAAACTGCCAGGGAAAAGAATGTGCGGAAAACATGTGAGTCTCTTGCTGCACATATGATAGAGAAGATACGGAGCTCTTTTCCAGCTTATGAGGGAAATGGTATTCATGCGAATCCACAACTAGAAGCAGCTAAATTAGGATTTGATTCTGATGGAGAATTACCTGATGAAGTCAGAACTGTTATTCTGAATTGCTTGAAGTGCCCTCCTTTGTTACTTCAAGCAATTACAACTTACACATCACGGATAAAAACATTAATTTCCAGAGAGATAGAGAAGATTGATGTAAGAGCTGATGCAGAAATCTTAAGGTCAGTTGGCATATCTCTTGCCTTGAATAGCTCCAACCACTTACATGTAGTCTTCTGTTATTCTTGAAATTTTTTTAATGGCTTACTTCTTGGATGTAAGCTACTTTCCTTGATTTTCTACCTTTTATTATTCAAGTGTTATATCTTGCTATCTGTTTCTTGGTCTAAGTTGCTGAAAATATGCCTTTGCAGTTAAGTATTTCCTTGCCATGTTTGAAGCTTGCTCCAATAATGAGTAATTTAAAGTTTTAGGTAATTTAACATGAATCCTGAATGATATGTTATTACTTAGGATTTTAGATTAGAATCGGTACATTGGATAGACATTGTAGAAATTTAAATTGGTCAATGTTGTTTTTGTTGCTAAAGGAAGTAAAAATGATCTGTAATTGCTGCATCTGATGTTTGGTTATAGTACAAATTATTGCTCTTGATGAACTTTGTTTTGAAACTTCATTATTTGAACCTCAACATTGACTTCAATGAATAGTTAGTGTTTTAATTTAAAGAATGGTCAGAATACTGAATCTTAAGGGGAGTAATTGGGAAATAATTAATAAATTATCAGCTGAGTTTGGGAAGTAATTGAATATTTGCACAATGATACAAGAAGTTCGTGTGATTGCCAGCAAAATGTTACACATGAAGTGTTAGAAGCTTAAAAGAGTTGGAGATGAAAACACAGCAACCAAGATATTCTGGAATAATATTTTTATATTGAAAAAAAAAAGTTACAAGAAAAGGAGCACACTGAAATACTATAAAATCGAGCCAGGTATTAATAAAAGAAAACAATTACCTAGATCAATAAAATGGCTATAAAGCTCTATGGTGCTCCAAAGAAGACCAAATAGCAAGCCCTAAACAAAGAGAAAATGTATACAACAATTTTTAAAAGGCAAGCTAGAATTGTCCTTGACACAGAGTCCTCAGAATAAGTAAGGTCACCAGCATGATAGCAAGCATGATAGCAACCAAGATATTGAAAAGGAAGAAAGCTCAATTTTGATAAAGCAGTCTTATAAGGATGCCAAGTGTTTAGGCCATATTGGGTGATTATTTGTTGAGTTTAAAAGTTTCCACCTGCCAACTTTGGTTTATCTAGTTCTAACAGTAATTGGAACAATCAGTTGCCTGAGTTGAGTTATTGGGATCTTGTTCATAGGAAAAAGCTGAGTAGTGCATAGGTATCTGTAGACTTAATGAGAAGAAATTTTGTGATGTCTTTGAAGTTAAATTGGAGAAATACCCTGATGAGAGTTAATTGTCTGAAAGTCATATATCTTGATAAATATGTGAGGAAGATTTTCATGAAAAGTATGGATCGGGGATATTCACTGGAATGGGGAAAATTTTCTTGGATTTTGTTATGTATCTGGACAACAACAATATTGTCTACTGGGGAGGAACATTGCGACTTATATCTCCCTCCTTGGATGATCACACTGCTTAAGGATTACTCCTTCATTGGTGATCACACTTAGTTATTCACACAGAAAAGATTTCTTGGTTTTTCAATATTCGCATAAGAAGAGCAAGGTGGGCAAAATAAAAAAAAAAAAAAAAGAAGAGGTGACCTTTTAAGTCTCTGGAAGCAAGCTGGTAGAATATGAGAGTGGGAAAGTCATAAGGATTAATTACTTGAGCAGAGCATAGAATTTGGTTGAACATGCTGCTACTCGATGGAGTATAATGCTACCTGCATTTGTAAGTAGCATAAAGAGACTTATCCAAGAAAGAAAGTAGCATGAAGGAGTACAAATCTGTGGAAAGGACAATGGGCACCTCAAAGTGAGAACTGGTCTGGAACAAGGGATGCCAGAGAAATCAAAATGAAGAATAAGTGCTAACTGCTATAATACAATGCAAGTAGTTGGGAGAAGAAGTTGACCTTAAAAAAGGTTTAAAATGCTGTACCTGGAATGCTATCTGCGTAATGGATCCATTCCATAGTTTGAATAGCAATGGATGCATGTTTGTTAGAGCAAAGGTTCAGAGAAGAACAGGTTTTCAACTGAATAAGATTTGTTACAGATGATGAAGCTCTGGAGGCTTGATTTTGATGGGCTTTTTCACATTTGTGGTAAGTCATACGGGACTATCGTGTGAATCTTTAATCTGTGAAACTCTAACCTACGGCCCCATGGCTAGCTGCAACAGCTGGAGGATGAAATTTCACATGCATGTTATTCAGTCACTATGCAATGATGCATCTCTTAGCGGGTTTCATTTATTAAAAGAAAAAGTTATTGAAAGAAAAATGAAAACAAATGCAGTACTTGATGAAATTCCAATGAGAGCATGGAAGAAAAGGGTATGATAGAAATAAGATTGGCTGGACATTGAAGTATTGAGCCCAAATTAATGCAGAAAATTTGGTCCAATTTATTTGAATGAAAGAGAAAGTCAATTGTTTTCCATGGAGATGTATCAAATTGATAATTTAGTTAGAAGTTGGGAGAACCATTGAGAAAAGAAACTCACTGCCTTGCCCTTCCTATGTTCTTTCACTTATGTGAGACTTATGGAGGGGTAGTAGTGTAAGTTTTCAGCTTGTTTTCATGCCAAACAATCAAATGATAGAAGTAATATAATTGGACTATTGGTTGAGACACACACAATTGTAAACAAAAACCCAAGTGGACTTAGGTTTTTTTGGGTAAGAGTCTTTCTTAAGTTTCTGATCAAACAGATAACCTTGTCTTAGAGCACCTGAAGATATGCAGAGGAGAATCCTAGTACAGTAGTACTTGGTCCTTTCTTTTTATCTATTTGATTGACAAGCTTATTGGAGGAAGAGAGTGGACAAAATGTATTTTGGATGAAGCTTGATCTTGACTTGATAAAAAACCAGAGTAGCTTGAGCTCAAGCTTGACTCATTTTAGTCGAAGTGACTTCAAGTAAATATTAAGCTGAACAAGAGCAATTTGCTAGTCTATCTGGTTTATTTACACCCCTAAAAATGAATATGCATGGAAGCTATAGATAGATAATGCTAGCAATGAATTTATGTCTGAAAACTGGATGCTGTGGTGAGGTTATGATGAGGAAACCCACTTATGGCAGCTTAAATATATGATATATTTACATTCTGAAATTCTGGCAAGAAGATTTGATGATGTAGATAAGAGCTATATAACTTGGGTGGAGCATCATAAGGATTCTACGTTTGAGAAAGACATTCTCTATAAGTTTGTGAAGATAAATGTTGGATTGAATGCAATTGTGTTGATTGAATTCATAACAAATGGTTTTTGAAAGCATCAACTCAGCTTAATATTGCAGAAGACTCCATTGTTACATTTAGAGCAATCCGTTAGTGTACATGTTAGATTTGACTGTTAATGAGTGAAGACTGGTAGTTGTAGATTCTGATGCTTGTAGGTTACTTTGAGGCTCAAATATTATCACAGAACCTGAAATTGGTGATTTTTACTTATTGGTCGTAATTACTCAACAGTCAACATGGATCTGAACTACACAAACTGCTTACACCGAGAATGTGGTATTGCTTATCCTTTTGAACTGTCACCACTAATGTTCTCCTTATCTTTTTAAATTGTCTATGCTACATAACCTCCAAATTGGTGAGATGGTTAAGCATTAGAATCCAAGAGCTCACTTTTGTTTTCTTTTAGCTTCTAACTATTTTGATTGTATATTGAAATTAGGTACAAATATGAGAATGATAGAGTAATGGATGTTTCTTCACCCGATGGAAGCTCACCCTTGAACTACCAATTTTATGGTAATGGAAAGATAGGAATTGATATGCCTTCGAGGGGATCTCAGAATCAGCTCCTTGAAAGACAGGTTCTTCTTCCCATTTAATATCTTTTATTCTGGATGCCTTTTATATTTCTCTTGATCTCCGTGCTACTAAGTTTGAGATGTGAGAATCTTGAACATTTATCATGACTTTAGATTCGCTCTAATGGATTGCTCCTTAATGCTAGTATGTTCTAGATGCTTTGCTTCAATTAAGGATAAGACAAAGAAAACTTGGTAACTTGATTTGGGCATCTACACACATGAAACCTCCTCCATTATAGAACTTAGTGAAAAATCCTTCCTCCTTGGACAAGTCTATTTGTTTGGTCTCTCTTTCTTATTCCATCTCTAGGCTTAGGGGATTCAGATACCGCCACCACCAGTTTTTTCCGATTCCAACTACATAAGCTTTGCCATTCAATGAATAGCCAAAAAATATTGCCTCATCAGCTCTTTCTTCAAACATTCCAACTGTTTTCTTAACAAAGCACTTGAGGCCTACTCAAAATGTGAGATGGACCCTTTTAAGGATCTGATAACACCGGACCCTTTTGGAGGCAAGATTCATGAAAAGATTAATGCAGACCTGAGCTAGGAGGAATACATTGTGATATTTTGCTGTTTAATACATTTTTGTAAGTACTGATCTTAGTCTCATTTTGTTGGACACACCTTTATTAGAATCCCTGAATTCTTTTGTGGCAATAATTCAGTTATGAACTCTGACTTATATTTCTATTGGCTGGTTTTTAGGTCATGTTCGATTTAATCTATATGAAAATGGGGTTTACTTTCATCTATGTTATAAGAACTTTCTGTGCTTGCATCGAGGGTATGGATTTTCTTCTGCATTGGACTTTGTCATCGAGAGTGTTTTTCTGGATGTCATGTCTTTGAATGAAAATGGGTGGCTTTAGATGATTCATGCCACTGTGTGCTCTTGAGGGAACAAGAATTTATACCGTTGTGGTTGTTCACATGATTTGTTTTTGCATAAATTATGTACTGCCTTCCTTTTGCCCTTTCAGAAAGCACATGTTCAGCAGTTTTTGGCAACTGAAGATGCACTTAATAAAGCTGCAGAAGCTAGAGATTCCTGTCAAAGGCTTTTAAAAGTTCTGCATGGAAATGTTGATGCGGTTTCTTCCCAAATGATTGGTATTGGAGGAAAATCTCAAAATATTGGTAGTCTAAGACAACTGGAGGTAATGTTTTGTCTTATCAAATGGTTATTTTCTTGATTATCACTATGGTTTGGCCTATTGCTTTGTATTTAAGAATGTCCTCATGATCTGCAAAATGGTCATGGCCCAAAAAAAAAAAAAAAAGGGATCTGCAAAATGGTCTGTCGGACCATCTGAAATATATTTTCGTTTGCGGGGGAAAATCCAGACTGACTTAAAGAAATTATTAATCAACTAAGAATGATATTGTATTCCTTGGTAATTGGGTAAATGCTCATTCCTTATTGTTCTTTTGGTTTCCATTTCTGGGATTTAGAATAAATTGATTAAAGTTCTAGTTGATATCTTTTCCTTTTTCATTTAAGAAAGAGAGCTTGCTGAAAACATTGTGCAAGCATTGGTTGAAAGCCAACTCTGTTTTGCCAAGATCAAGGTTTTGGTCTCTTGTTCCATCTTGGGCGTGCAGAAGGAAAGAAAAGAATCTACAGTTTTCCGTGAAACTTGGGGAAATAAAGAATTTCATCTCAATCTTTGAACTTTAGTCCTTATTATCAGGTCTGAACATAAGGCTTATAAAACATAAGATTAAAAGTGTGTTCCTTTTCCCATGCACCTGTCATCTCACTTTTAAACCTTGAATGATATTGTTCTTCTCATTCTACATTGCTCACCCAAATTTTACTGAATTGCTCTTATAATTTGAAATGCATCTTGAAAGATAAAGGATTCGAATATTTTAGCTTCTGTGTGTAGATTTTGATGGACTACCTCTTGTTGCAAGCAATGTGTCAATAGTTACCTACTGTGCAGGATTAGGGTCTGTATGTTCATTGGACAGGCAGCCCTGATTTAAAGGACTTAATAGCATGTTTCCTATGGCCTTTTTCTAGTCTAATTCTGGTCTCTTTGTTTGGTGCAGTTAGAGGTTTGGGCCAAGGAGAGAGAAGTGGCTGGCTTAAGGGCAAGCTTGAATACATTGATGTCGGAAATACAGAGGTTGAATAAATTATGTGCTGAAAGAAAAGAAGCAGAAGATTCATTGAAAAAGAAGTGGAAAAAGATTGAAGAATTTGATTCAAGGAGATCTGAACTTGAGACTATATATAACGCTTTACTCAAGGCCAACACGGTAAATCCAAAGTGCTTTCCAGCAACCCTTTTTTTTTTTTTTCTAATCATGTGGCATTAACTACTACTCATTAATAATTATATGGATGGGAAACAAACACCTGTGCCTAATAGAGTACATTGGCCTTTTTTTTGGGTTCTAAAATTGTTCTTTATTGACATATGGTCAACACTTCTTGATGAGGTTTTTAATTTCAAGAGAGACAAAAACTTGGAATGTTGACACCATGGTATAGCTGCACTATTATTAGGCAAACCTTGATGGCATTAGGCTTTATCTATCTTCTGAAATCAGCCCTGTTTGAGTCTCTTCTTGGTTTGTATGTCTTGGTTTATATATGTTGGTTTATATGGCTGCCAACACATTGGAAGTATATGTTAAAATAGGTGCATCTGAGGATTAAATAGATGATATGCAAGAGATGGGGTAGGAAACAATGTTTTTTAATTCCAAGGAAAGAAAACACGAATAAATTCAGGATTATTTTTTTTTTTTCAGCCTAAATTCAGGATTATTACAACTGCTAAGAAAATAAACATAACAAGAAATGGAAGGTAGCATGAAAGAGGGGTTGGTCATCATTGACTCAATAAATACAGGTCAACGCTAACTCAAAATTAAATGTAGTTTTATTCCGACCATGCGGTCAACTGCTTAATAGTTGCAGTTGACTTCCCATGGAACTGCAAGCTATTTCCCATAAAAAACTTCCAACAAATACTTCCAAACCCACTCCCCCTCTCCCTCCTCTTTCAAGCTAATGAATAGATATTCATCATACCTGGCTTGCTCAACAATGATCCAAATGCTGTCTTTTACAAAGTTATCGTCAAAACATCAGTTTCTTGAGTCTTGAAGGAGTGTAACTTAAATTGATGTCACCCTATTCTGTTTTGGACTTAATGAAATGTCTATTTCTTCTCACATAGTTCATTTGATCATGTTGAATTGGAATCTTTATTATGCTAACGTTAGATTTATTGTCACTGTACAACCATGTTGGGGGTGGCATGTATCACTCTCAGGTCCTTCATCAATTCCTATAACCAGATAGCTTCACATAGTTCCCGTGTGACAGCTCTAAGTTTTGCCTCCTAGTTGGAACGATTGTTTTTACTCCTTTTGATGACTAGGTTCCCCTATACTTGAGTGCAATAACTGGTCATAGATTTGCTATTTCCAATATCTCTGCTCGATTGTGCATCCATTAATACTATGATACTTTTGGTGTCATTCTTCTCAAACATTAATCTCAAGACTGAAGTTTCTTTCAAATATTTCAAGATGGTGTACATCATATAGATTATTTTTATTTAGAGAACGCATTACTTGACTAACTTGACTCGGAACATGGGCAATATCAGTTCGTGTCAATTGTACATATATTGGTTCTCCAACCGTTGGCATTGGCCTTTATCCACTAGAGGGTTATCCTCTCCACGTTTACATTTCCACTTATACTCAAGTAGAAACAGGCTTATTACCTAGCCTTTTTTTCCCCCCTTGAGTAGGTCAACCACATTGTTTCTTTGAACAAAGATGCCTTTCCTACTCCGAGCAATCTCTATTTCTAGGAAATATTATATTTCCTAATATTTTAGTTAAAACTCTATTTAAATAGCCTTTTCAAGGGCAGCAGTTTTTGGTTCATCATCTTTTGTTGTTAGTATATCATCAATATATATAATGAGAATTGACTTGTTCCTTTCTCCATTTTCTTTTATGAATGAAGTATGATCTGCTTGACTCTAGTTGTAATCAAACCTTAAAAAAGCAGAATTGAAGTGTTTGAACCATGCTTGTGGAGACTATTTGAGCCCATATAGGGACTTCTTCACTTTACATACCTTTCTTGGAGTTTGAAATCTCAGTGGTGGCTTCATATGAATTTCCTACTCCATGTTTTCATTCAAGAAGGCATTCTTCAAGTTTAATCATACATTGGCTGGTCTAAATTGGTTGCTAAAGACAATATAGCTATAATTGTTTCAATTTTGCCACAAATGCAAAGGTTTCTTTGTGATCAATTTATTTATGTATGTACACACACACACACACACACACACACACACACATGCATATATACATACATACATACATACATACGTACATACATACATACGAAAGCAGGCCTTAAAAAACTGCTTAATGCTCCTATCCTCATGTTTTACTGAGAATACTCATTTGCTGCCCATGAGTTTCTTTCCTCTGGATAACTCTTCTAGATCCTGGGTATCAATTTTTTTTATCAATATACCCATCCCTTAAGCAACTGCTTCCTTCCATTTTAGGTCATCCAATGCCTCACCAATATTCTTTGCAATCACAGAGCTAACCTTTTGGGCTGTAGAGACTGCAAACCCTAGAGACAAATCCTATAAGCTATATAATTAGGTATTAGATATTTGGCTCATGCTCTTTTACCGTTTCAAAGTGCAATAGGGTATTTTGAATCTTCCAGCTCCCCCTTCTGCATCACTTTGTTCATCTCTCACTTCAATAAATAATATTTTCTTTTCACTTGAATGTTTCATTCCCTTTCTCTAGGGTAGACAATGGCTATACTTTTGTTCTATGATTTTGTGAATATGACTAATATTTTTGGAGGCGATGAGACTTTCTCAATTTCTAGAGGACTATCGAGAGGAGTCTGTGTTTCTAGAGTAGTGTGTGGAGTAATATAGCGATCACATATATGAAGGGAGTAGGATCAAAACTTGTTTCTTTCTAAAGGCGTTTACTTTGGAAGAGTAATTGATTGTTTACAAAGGAATCATTAAGGGAAATGGAGAATTTTCTTGATGAATGAAAATAACACCTATAACCTTTTTGATTTAGTAAATATTGCAAAAGGTATACCTATTAGCTCATGTTTCTAGTGTACCTTGATTGGGAGAGTTATTTCTTAACATAGACCACACTAGGCCACATACTCAATGTCCTTTGAAGAAATAAAACTAAAGAACTTGACATGTGGAAATGATTTTGACATGAGACTCAAAGTTGTGCAAAATTCAGCGGTTTAGAGAGAAGTCTATTTATCGAGTTGTCAAAATAGTTTCCTTAATTATAGTTTGGAACAAAACTTGAAAATATTAAAGTTTTTGCAAATTCTAATCATTGACTTTTTTTCTTTTTGCCACACCATTCTGTTAGAGAGCACATTGTAGGAACTTTGGTAAAAGGTTCCCTATTGAGCTAAATAGGTTTTAAATTCATTTGAGAAATATATCATCCTGTTGTCAGTTCTCAGGATCTGAATAGAAGTTTGAAGCACATTCTTTATTTGATTGGGAAAAATTTTGAATGTTTTGCATGCTTTTGATTTTTCCTCTCAGAGACCTAGCGTATTGGGGTATGGTCATCAACAAATGAAATAAAACATTTTGTCTCAAGATTATGATTCCAAGGTGCCCCATAAATCGCTATGTATTATGTGGAAGGATATGGAGTGTATGGGCCAAAAAAAAAAGTGTTTCTAGAGATCTTGGCCACTGAAGAAGACTCACAATGGAGTGATTTTGATATTCCATTTACTCATAAGAGTTGGATACATTTATCCAAAAAAACTTGGGTGACCAAATATCATATGCCATAACAAAATATTAGACTCTAATGTGGCTAAAAGATTGGAAATAATTGTATGATTAAATTTATATGATTTTGGGCATGAAGAACTCACCTTTCTAGAGATATGGTTCATTGCTTTGCTTGGCACTGCCAATTGTCTATGCCATAGTAAGGTCCTAAAATTCACATGAATAGGGAAAAATGTTACTGTACAATCTATGTGCTTAGTTAATTTGCTCACAGATAATAAATTGTATTTTATTTTGGGTACATCGAGTGCAGAGTTTAATCTTAAATTGGACATTGATAGTTCTTCCCTATTTGCATATCGGCCACCCATATCTTAGGTTTTTGTTTGCATTTGTAGTAATTCTCAAAATTGCACGATGAGTTCGTCATATGATTGAATGCTCCGGTATCAGCAATCTACTCAATGAGATGCCTTACCTATGTGAGCTCCTACTATTCTTGAATTTAAAGTTTTAGTGTTTGATTTACCCGTGCTTGTCCAATTGAGAAATCAATGAAACGCTGCAATTTGATTAAGAGATATATTTAACCCCAAGTATTTTCAAAAAATTGTCCCAACCATTTGGGCTGACTTCGCCTGACCCCTTGGTCTCTTGATTCAATAGTTTTGAAACACAACCTACCTTCTACATGTGAATCACATAGCATGGTAAAATTGTTTCTAATCGTTTGCTATTTGTTGTTATTGTTTTTCTAGAGTTATGAGATAGGGCCAAAGCTTTGATAATGTGTTATGAAATCACGAATCTGAAATGACTATTATTTGTCTTACATAAGAGGGTTAAATATATAATTTATAACAGATGGGATAGAAAACAATCTTCCTAAATCCTAAGAAAAGGAAAGAAAAATAAGTACTGGTTTATTACAACTTCCTAGGAAAAAAATAAATAAATAAAGAAATAGGAGATAACATAGAAGAGGGGTTGGTCAACATTAGCTCAAAATACACATGGTTCCATATTTGCTCAAGATTAAATCTAGTTTTATTCCAATTGTATGGTCAACTGCGAATGAAATGACGGTTGACTGCCAATAAAAACTTCTAACAAGTATTTCCAACAGTAATCAACTCTTTATTTGATTAAATTGTCAACTTGTAATAGCTTACTATAAACCATTGAAGTTTTCACACCATAATTTGCTTTCAGTTGGCCTCATACATTGCTCAGATTAAATTCCCAGTTTTCTGCTTACAGTTAATGTGAAAATATCAAACCTTCATCTATTTGTGGGTTTGATGGGGATTTAGCTGCAACTTATAATTTATCTATAATTAGTAGGATATGTACATGGGGATAATATGGAAGTTTTCTTATCACTTTGTTTATTTATTCCTTCCATTTGTTCCAATGATGGCTCTATATGTGTCAGTTTTTTTGAAGACAATTACCAGGAATCTTTGCTTTTGCTAGGAACCTGTAGTAAGAAAATTTCTTCACACCCCTTTGGATTTTATTTTTGTTTACTTCTTGACGGTTTTCTCTCTGTTCAATTTTTCATTGTTAGGATTGTAACTTTTGAATAAATATTTTCCAATTATTAGAACTCTGATATAAATTGTTCCATATTGTAGGATGCTGCTGCATGTTGGAATCAGCAGCCATTAGCTGCTAGAGAATTTGCATCAAGTACTATAATTCCAGCTTGTGCAATAGTTGTGGATATTTCTAACTGTGCAAAAGATCTTATTGATAAAGAGGTTTCTGCATTCTGTCGAAGTCCAGATAACAGTCTTTACATGCTTCCATCAACCCCACAGGTGTGTGTACTGACTTTTTTGTTTCTGGCTGAATACTCAAACTTTGAATTAGTCAATTTATTATCATTGGCATGGCTCTTCTTGCTATCCACTCCAATTAAGTGAAACTTAAACTTTACTGTTCTCAACTTCAAGGATTGTCCCGCATTTGGTTTGATGAGGGAATCTCACTACGTTCCCTCATTTATTAACTGGGCAATCAGTTTTCGTGATGACATTGCTTTGGTGAATTGAGGTAAATCAGATGATAGATGAAGAACGTGAGATTATTTTAGGGTGTTAGTAGATCTGTGAAGGATTTTATGGATAAGATTGATACAGTGATAAAGCATTCAGAGTTGGAGATGAAGGCATGCTAAAAGAAGAGATTCTGGTGCTAAAATATGCAAATACAGCAATCCATAGGGATGTTTTGCAAATTATGCTTTTTGGTTGTGTCAATTCCAGAAGGCTCTCCATGGTATTAGGTGATTATGCTCTGGCATTATAAGTACATGTCATTAGGCACTGGATTTAATTTAAATCACTGAATGATTGGATTTTCCTAATTTAACCCGGCAAGCTTTCAAAGTGGTTACAATTGTCAGTTCATCCAAAATTTTGTCAATTTTTCAACGGTGAAACTAGATATTCTCTCTATTGTCCTTGTATGTGCTATGCACATCGTTCAACTTTTCCCTAGCCACTTCATTATTAAGTATGATGGAATTTGGACGAATCATGCACATTGAACCATACACACAAAAAAAATGAAAAATAAACTCAATATCCAGCTTTGCAGAATCGAAATTGAGTGGCCAGTTATTTGTGAAACACCTCTGTAACCTTGAATTTTGTTCGGATGCATTGGTTGCTGGTTATTTGTGGAGGTATTGATGAATGAAGTTGTTTAAAATGGCTTTATTATGTAACATCCATGTGAATGCTTCTCCCTCTTCCTCTCTCTCCCTCTCTGCTTTCCTCCCTCCCTCCCGCCAGACTGGTCAAACACCTTCAATGAAAGAAAAAGCGGGTTGTAATGTGAATACTTCCTCTCATTTATACATGGCTATTGCTGAGGCAAGTTCATGGTGGTGGGGCTTGTACCTCTTGATAGAATATATTTTGGCTCTTCTCTTTGGATGGAAATTTCTGCTTAAGATGCACCTTTTTCCAGCTTCTGTAGGATTATATCCTGTGCACTCATCTTCTATCATGTTATCAGGGGCTCTTGGAGTCTATGGGTGCTAATGGAGCCACAGGTCCTGAAGCTGTTGTTGCTGCGGAAAAGAATGCTGCTTTATTGACTGCTAGAGCTGGAGCTAGGGATCCATCGGCAGTGCCATCCATATGTCGCATCTCTGCTTCCCTACAATATCCTGCTGGTTAGTTAGGTTCCAAGTAGAAATTACATATTTACAAAATCTATTTTTAATAAGACACTAGGTGACACCCTCTTTATTCGGATGAAGAAAATGTCAAATGATTCTTCTTTGGAATATTTGTCATTTGTGACTAGAGGAGTAAGTAGCAGTAATTTTGCAAATTTCACGAGGACTTTTGTCTTGGCTAATTAAATGTGGTTGTTCTTAATGTTGTTTACTTTTTGTTATAGGGTTGGAGGGATCAGATGCTGCTTTGGCATCGGTCCTAGAATCCTTGGAATTCTGCCTCAAATTACGTGGTTCTGAGGCTTGTGTGTTGGAGGACCTGGCAAAAGCAATAAATTTGGTCCATATACGACAAGATCTTGTTGAAAGTGGTCATACACTATTAAATCATGCTTACCATGCTCAGCAAGAATATGAAAGGTAAAGCTGCATTAGGTTGACATGACACTTGAATGCTCATTTGGATTTCTTAGGACATTCATTCCTTTGGCAGTTTCTTTGTCCAGTTCATTTGAGGCCTGGAGCTTATTGTAACAATTATACACATGAATCTTATGGTAGATCACTTCCTGAATAACACATATGTTGTCTATTCTGCTTATTGCCTGAAAGCAATTATCTGATTAAACTATAAAGCACTTGTAATGGTGAAAAGAGTGGAAAGAGAATGCTTATCTATGTATGATCCCTTTTATATCTTATATTGCATTGTTAGCATCCAATGGAAGCTTAAGTACTCAGAGTATTTAAACTCTTATATTAAACTGCTTATGACTGCTAATAGCTTTCATTTATGTATGTTCTGTCTACTATGCTTTGTAGAACAACTTCATACTGCTTGAATTTGGCTGCCGAGCAAGAGAGAACTGTCATGGAGAAGTGGATACCTGAGCTTAGGGCTGCCCTTCTGAATGCTCAAAATTGCTTGGAGGATTGCAAATATGTTGCCAGTTTGGTAAGCTGACAAAAAGCTTTCCGTTTAACACTTATTCTATGCTTGAAAGGAAGTATTGTTCGGTGGGTACCATTGGACCACCATTGTTCTTTTGGGTAAGGTGAGTAATATCATTGATTCATCGAAAATTATACATAGGATGTATACAAAAGAAGCATGCTAGGAAACCTATAAGAATGAGCTAAGTATCAAAAATACAAAGGGATACTTAGATAACTCAAATGGCCATACATTACGAAGATGCTCAAGTATTTGAAAGGCAAAAAGTAACAATTTTCAAAATATTTTCTATAGATGATGCTGTATCGCCTATTCTTCTCTTGTTCCTCTCCTTCCAAAGGTAGTATATTGCAATAGCAAAAAGTTTTCTACGCTGTGGATTGACCAGCTTAAGGTTTTGCGGCCTCAAAAAACTTACAAAGGATGTACAACACATGGGTTGTGCTTTGTTCCAATCCATTAGCTTCTCCAATTTCTTCCACTTTAGCTTTAAAAAAGGGCAAAGTGAAGAAGAGAAGATCATGTGATTTCTCATGACATAGACAAAGGAAAAACTTGTTGCACTCAATCACTCCCTAAGCTTGTAATTTGTCTAACGTCAAGGGTTTGTGTTGGACTGCCATCAAAAGAATGAAAGCAAATCTTGGTGGTATACTTTTTTGTCAAACCAGGGGATACTAAGTTACTTTAGGCTCATTACCCTTATCTAAAAAATAAACATTTTTGACAGATAAAGACTAGTGTTTAGTAGCTTTCCATGTCAAGACATCATCCAACAAAGCATTCGGCCGCAAAGATCCAAAGTTGGTAATGATAGATTGCTACCTTTCTCTGGTTAGCTATGCTTATTCATTTCCTTTTATAAACTTCTCACCTATGGTATCCTTAGGGTAGCTTAATGTCATGCTAGCTTGCTTACCCGACCACTCGATTAAAGGTCTACAAGGATGCTAATCATCGTTTCGAAAAGATATGAGTTTCCCATTTGCAACTTTCCACTTCGAAAGATGTCTAGGTAAGGGTCTTGACTTAAGGATCTTTCTCCATGCCCATTAGGAATACTAATATTCCAAAAATTTCTTCTCCTCAAAAGCTCCTCTTTGACCCATTATGGCTATAAAGAATGACCTTTGTCCAAGCAAAGGTACCATATATGCTTTAATTGGGCAACTCCACTTTTTGATGTCAATGATCCTCAAGTTACCTTCCTTCTTGGGCTTATACACATTCTTTCATTTCACTTTAGCCTTAGCCTTAGACTTATCATTATCATTCCATAAGAACCTTTTCATCTTTGTTTCGATGAGAGATAAAATCTTGTTTGAAATGATGAAAATAGAGGATTAGTAAACTTGAAGAGAGGATAATATACTCTTGATGAGTTGTAGTCGCCCAGTATATGATAAGAACTTATTAGTTCAATAGTTAATCCTTATGGCAAATTTTTGCACAAGCTCAAAAAATCATTCATTGATATATTTCTTGAAGAGAGAGGAATGCCTAAGTACTTGATTGGTAGAGTGCCTACATCAAACCTCAACATACTAGTAATTAGTCTCTTGGTATTCTCTTAGACAGTGCATTAACCTTAAGGCTAGACAACAAGTGGAATTCTTGGAGGCCATCTTTAATAAGCTCCAATGTATGGACATCCCCATTGGCAAAAATTAATACGTCATTTGCAGAGCAAAGACGGTTTAGCCTTAATCTCTTACATCTCTAATGATGCTTGAAATTAATCATATTCCCTTTTTCCTTCACAATATTGGAAAGAACTTCCATAACCAAAACAAAATGGTAAGGTAAAGTAAGATAGGATCACCTTGCTTTAGCCCTTTCGAAGTCGAGAAATAACTTATAAGTTCTTCATTAATGTTGATGGAGAATTTAGTTGTGGTGACACAAGCTATGATCCATTCCACAAACTGCTCAACAAAATCGATAGACTCTTAAGGAGATGCTTTAGGAAACTCTAATTTACATTATCATAAGCTTTCATAAGGCTTACTTTGATGGCACATCTAGGATACTTGCTCTCTTTATGATATCCATGAAATAGTTTAAATAATTAGAATATTATCAACAATTCTCTTACCTTTTATGAAGGCTATCTGTTCTTTAGTCAACAAAGGAGGAATAATATTCTTTAGGCTTTTTGCTAAAATCTTTGAGATGCACTTGTAGATTGTATTGCAACATGCAATAGGTCTATAGTCTAAGAAGGAAGAGGGATTCTTTTTCTTCAAGATTAAAGAGAGATATGGAAAAAATTAGCTCCATAACCATCCAATCCTCCTGGTACTTTATCTATAGCTAAAGATCATAGGGTATTCTTTATTTCTTCATCAGAAATAGGCTAGACTAGCCTATCATGCTCCTATATCAAAATGTTTTGGAGCTAAAGGGAAGACAATCTATCATAATTCTAGTTGCTAGATTGAGTATCATTCAACATCTCCTTAAAATGAAGTAATAATAACTGATTTTACTTGCTTTAAGTCTTCTAACCTGTTTCCTTCATCGTCCAAGGTCGATGCAAAATTATTTTTATATTGTTTTTGCCTTAGGATATTGAAGAAATATTTATTATTTTTATCTCTCAATTTAATCTAAGGAACTTTAGCCTTTTGCTGTAAGAAGGATTCTTCTAAAGCATTTAAAAAATAGAAACTAGAAATTAAGGATTTTTCTCGTTCCCAATCTACCATCAATGGGTTTAATTTATTTACCTTCTAGATTGTCTTAAGCTCCAATCTAGAATTCTTTACATGTTCCGACAAGTTAAAAAAACTTGTTGCATTTAGAGTCTTCAATCTACCCTTAAGGATCCTAAGCTTCTTACAAAGATAAAATATAGTTGATTTTTTTATATCTTGTTGTTAAACTTCTTGAATGATATGGGAAAACTTTGGGTGTTGCTCCCACATGTCAAAAAATTTGAAGTAGGATCGCTTGTTGCTATCCACTTGATTGCTAAATCAATAACCGGTAGGCAATTGTTAGAAAGGTTAGGGCTACATGTCCTAATCACTAAATTTTGAAAGGTAGACATCCACAAATGATTAACAAGACCACGTTTTAATCTCCTTAAGATTGGATCTAATTCCCTTCGGTTTGTCCATGTAAACGAAGGTCCCATTGTGTTTGCTTACTCAACTTCGATAAGATAGCACATGTTGTTGAAAGATTCGATACCCTTTGTTATGACTTTAAGCCTTCCTGATTTCTCTTCAATAGTTCTACACATTGAAATTCCCCATGACAAGCCACGAGCCATTAATAGCAGATTTTAGTCTCAACAATTCTTTCTACAGGTTCTCTCTACCATGTTCATCATTTGTAGTATAAATAAAAGTTACAAAGATAGATGTGTTATATATAAGATAATTGTAGGAATAATGAACCAGTTGTCTTGGAGAAACCAAAAAATTAACATCCCAAATGCTTGGCTTCCAAGCAACTTAAATACGGTTGACAAAGCTTGCTTCTACCCTCTAATTTGGTAGAATCCGTCTTCTAATTTTTTGATAATTTTGATCGTTTACCTTTGTTTCTAATAAACCCACAAGGGAGAGTTTTTCCTTACTACAAAATCTATTTGCTTCCTTACCTTTGGTTGGGTTATTTAACATATGTATGTTTCATGTTCTTATTATGAATATGTACAAGTGAAGGAGAGAGCCTTTGAAAATCAGCAAGACTTTGAATTAGTCAGCTGGCTACTTGCTTTATCTTTGTCCTTCTTCTTAGATCTTTTCCTTTTATTGGTAGTATCCCTCCATTCCCCTCCTTGGTGTTGGTGGCTTCTCTTTAACCTCCTGTCCACCCGAACTCTCTTACAAACCTCCTACAAAGCTTTCAAGGGAGTTCGGCACAAAAGAAGAAGATGATAAGTGTTCTTCCTCAACAAGGGTAGAAAGCATAAATCCTTCAGAAACCACATCATCTAAGGTAGCATTCTAACCATGAGAAGTTTGTCTATTTGGACTAGATAGAGTAGAAATATCCAAAACTTTGAATTTGGAGGAGGTAGGAATAGGTACTAACATTATAGATTGTTTAATCTCCTTACCTTTGCTCGGTGTTTAGTGCTTTAGATTTAGAAAGTACTGAGTTTTGTTTCTCCTGGACAATGCCTTTAGTTGTAATAAGGCCGTCCTTTAACACCTTACTATTCCAAGACCAGAGTGCTCGCGAGGGGGATTTTTTCTTGCAGCATCTACTTAGGTAACATTTTGATTATCACTCGTAGTGTCTCTATCTTCGTGTCCCTCTTGAGTTAGTTCAATCTCAAGATATTCCTTAATGGGGCACATGTCACTATGTCTAAATACATTACAACCCATATATCTTGGAGGGATCATTTGATATTTTGCATCCACTTTATGTCTTGAACTATCTTTATGCTATATCTCAAATACTTTTAAGAACTCACCATCTGCTTGCATTTTAATTAAAGCTCTTGTGTACTTAACTCTCATTTTTGGCTACGACGATATCAACTTGGAGAGGTCTACTAATAGTACTCATTGCATACTCTACTCCTTTATTATGGAGAAATTCCATTGAAATACATCATAATTTGACCCAAATTAGCATTTTCTTGAGCCATATACATATTAAAGACATACCTACATGCATCTTCAAGAATTAAGAGTTGTTTAGCAAAGCTCCAAGGTTGTTGCAAAACTCTTTATAGTGACTCTTCATCAACAAATTTAAAGAGGTAATACCCATATTCGTTGGTCAACACCTTTAATAGCCCTTCATTACTCTAAGATTGCATGGCAATTTTCTGAACCATCGGGAAAGCCAAGTTGCGTCTCATGAAATAGCCTACTAGAGTAAGTCGCTAAATTTTTTTTCCCACCTTTGAGACATCCCCAAGAGGTTTGACAACCACTTGGTCCTCTTCACGGATAGGGGGATAATAGGAAAGTGCTACTTTCACCTTTGGTGAAGGAGATTGATGTTAGGATGGAGAAACCACATTTGCATAAGACCTAGATGGAAGGCCTCCTTGAGAAGGTTGGATACCAAAAAACACTTTTCCTAGCTTCTTAGAAGAATTTTCTATCTCATTTGCTACTTTAGATATGGCATTTAAAGTGTCATCAAATAAGGGGTTTTGACTATCACCTACAAGGTATATGGGATAAAGTTGCTTTTGAATATTTGACCTTGGAGAATCAATAGGAAAGGTGACTTTCGTAGAAATAGAAGTCTTTTCCAAAGTAGCCTTATCACCAGAAGCCGCTTGAACATTAGGAGGGATAGTCGTTGACTCCTCCGAGGGAGAGGAAGAACTTCCACACTTTGTTTTTCTTTTCTGGCTAGCAGTTATCGGAATCATTTCTTTCTTGGCTTTGTCTTTCAAGTTTGAGACCATAAGCTTGTTATTCCTCCTTGCAAACATCCTTATGGCAACTTATGACTAGACTAGAAAAACGTTTCTTTGAAATGGATAAACTAATTCGAGAAAGAGGGTAGTGGATAGGGGGAGACTCAAAAAGGGTAGGGAGGTTGGAGTGTAAGGGTTAGAGAAAGAGAGGGTAAGGGACTGGAGGAAGGGAAAGGTTATAGGAGAAGAAGGGATGAAAGTGAGAAGGTTAGGGTTACGGGCAACAGGATGAATGGGAGGGAGGATGAGGCCGGAGTGCAAGGGTTTTGGAAAAGAGGATAAATGTGAGAAAGATAGGGTTAGGGCGACGGATGACTAAGAGAGAGATGGGTAAAGGAGTAGGGGTGATGAGGGGGGAGGTCGAGAATAGAGAGAGGGGTGCGGCAGGTTGGAGGATTAGGAAAGAATGAAGGAAGGCAAGGGTTAGGGTTAAGGAGGGAGGAAGGAAGGAAGGAAGAGAGGATTTTCTCTCACTAGACACGACGAGAGAGAAATTCCTTGACCATTCGAACCACCATTGTTGGTGGTGATGGATTAGAAAATTGGACTAGGTGAAATGGGGCCTTATTTTTATTTTAAATTTTTAGTCCGATCTTAATAGAGATTCAAATGAAGTCTAAAACTCCCTTTGAGGAAAAAGTTAGATTCAAGGGCAAATACTTGCCAACTTGAGGGGGGAGTTGTGCTTTCCTATTGTGAAGTTTGCTTATAATAGGATTCACATTAAATTTATGAAAAAGTTAGATTCAAGGGCAAATACTCGCCAACTTGAGGGGAGACTTGTGCCTTCCTATTGTGGAGTTCGCTTATAATAGGATTCACATTAAATTTATGTGCTTTACCTTAGTTCAGTGTTTTATCTTACACATGATAAGAAGAATTTCCTCACAAATCAACACAACAAATTTCCTATGGAGTTTTTCAATCCACCTATCAAATGGTCATATGGAAGTCTAGAAGGTATGCTTCCAAATTCCTGTTCCTAAGCGCTAAAGTAGATGTCATCGCTCCATCTTCACATAATAAGCTGTCTTAATATTCCATAATACATACCTATTAGTTTTAACTATGTTAAACAACTATGCAATTGTTGTGATGGTGACTATAATCCGATAATTATTGGTGTCTGGGACAGTATTATTTGCTGCATATTTATCATTTTAATGTGCAAAATCCAGCAAGATTGTACTTGTTTTGTTGCATGCTGGCTAATCTCTTCCTAACAAGAATGAACCTTGCTTGCTACGATTGTATTGATGCAAAACATTTTAATCGCTATAGGGTTGGATGTCTCCTTGATTTGTCTTTTATTCTTTTGGAGTTTGATATTTACTTATGCATTGATTATAGAGTATTCGAAGAACCTGATTGCGACTGTTTCTGGGTCATTGTATTCTGCTAGGCACATACATATATGCTGTTTCCGGGATTCTTAAACTTTCTCTTTCGCATATATATTGCAGATTGATGAGTGGTGGGAACAGCCAGCAGCGACTGTTGTTGATTGGATTCCAGTTGATGGACAGAATGTTGCTGCTTGGCATAATCATGTGAAACAGCTATTTGCTTTTTATGATAAAGAACTCTTATAAAATGGAACCCTTTGGCAGGATGAGCTGGGGTTTTCTCAAATCGACTAGCTACAGATTGCATACGCTGGAGACAGCTTCTTGCTATTCATGATAAAGAACGCTTCTAGATGAGAACCCTCAGGCAGGATGAGCTGAAATTTTCTCAGATTGACTAGTTACAGGTTGCTTATGCTGGATCTGCGTTAATGGGGAAATTGCTGCTTCCTAGAATCAGCTGAAGGGCTATGAGATGAATACAGTGACAGGTACATGCTCACTCATGTATTGCAAAGGGTTGTTCCATCACAGTCTTCCATCACATCTGGTCTTGTATAGAATAGTTATTCTCTTCAATTCATGATAAAGAACGCTTAAATTGTATGTTTGATTATAGTATAGCTTTGAGTAAGGGTCTTATTTCTCCAAAGACCCTGCTGTCTTTGGGTATGATGTCATTTGTACCACAGCAGGGGCAATGTTGATTTGCTTGAGGTAGCTTTGTCCTAAATGTTTGATCGGATTTCTTTTTATGCGAAGCTATTGAGAGATTCACAGAATTCATTGATTTAATGTGTACCGATTTGATTATCCTTACTATAGACTACTGGTTTCCCTCTTTTCACATTCTTAGAATTTGGCATCATATTTCATTGTAGAGGTCCTTTCTATGCGGTATCATAATTTCTTGCTGTTTTGGATTATGTCTTATTGCTTGTGAAGTTTAGGACTCGTTTTTCCTTTTTGGCCAACAGATTGTGAAAATAGAAAGATAAAATTCAGGGGAAAAGAAAAGATACCAGCAGGCATGGACCTGCAAATTTTATGGCAAACACAAACACGAGATATTTGTAGTTCTTACTTTGGAAATTACAATGCAGCAAGACAATGGCATTTATTTCACGGAGATTACATGTATTTCGTGAGAGCTGCTACTTAAGAAGCGTGCTGAGTATGCAAGAAATAGTAGTAATTCACGCAGCAACAAACCATGAGCTAAAGTCCAAACATGAAACCTGAAGCATGGAACTCCTCCAACGTCTTCCCATCAATCTGCTCAATCATTTTCGTGTTGAGGAAATTCTTATGATCCCCAACTTTACCTTTCCTGAAGAAGGAATTGTATGGTATTTGGATCCATTTCGGCAGATCGGTGGATTTGTTTGCTTCATATGTGCTTAGATTCTCAAAGCTGCAACTCCTTACGATATCCTCCACAAGCTCAACTTCATCTTCTCCGAATGGACATCCTAGAAATGAAGCCAAACGCTTTACCTGAGTCGTAGTATCTTGCTTCAGCTCTTCATAAGTTACAAAGAACACATTTTCTGGCCTAGACTGGCTTTCCTTCCAATACCCAAGCACATGTTCATAATATGGTCCATAAGGCGTAATACCGCTGCAGAACTTCTCCACTGTATTATCTATTGGGAACTCGGCAAGGTTCTTTCTGTTGCGCGTGAAATGCCACAACGAGATCAATGTATCTTTGGGATTTCGAGTCACATAAACGATGCGGCAGTTTGATGCTGCGAATTTCTTGGCTAATAGCTGGTATGGTATATGGGTATGAAGGATTCTAGTGGATGAGCTGCTGGTTGTAACATTACTAGGTCGTGCGTTTTTCCCGTATACTTGAAGCTCTAAAACGGGAATGATTTCATGAGGGTGGTTGTTCTTCAACATCTCTTTCGAGGTGCGATGAACGATCGAAAACAAAAGAGCTTTGAGCCATGTCGTGCCGGTCTTCGGGTATGAAGTTAAGATCACATCACTAGGAAGGGGATCAAAGCAGTTGAGAACACCATGGACACCTTGAAGGTGAGAGGTTATAAACCAAAACCCTTTCCATTGGTAAAGATATATATCTCCCCACCAAAGTTGCTTTGGTAGGGATGAAACATCAATTTCTTCATTTGAATGCTCATCGGCCATGATTTGCTCAATGTGGTTTTGGCTCTTAACTTAAGAGCGTTGAAGTAGAATTTTATAGTTGTTGCTGTGAACTGCAATAAACGAGGTTTCCCCAACAAGTGCTTGGCTTGCATTTATATCGCATGCACAGCCACAGCCCAAGCCACCAAGTACAGGGAATGGCCAGTGGTTGTGTGCCTTCTATATTCTATAGGTAAAGGTAAGGTAAGGTAAGTTAAGGTCGAGGTATGGGGTGTCGGTAGCCAAAAGGATAAGAGAAATGGATATTTCTATCTGCTTTAATGTGGGGTATCTATTTTTCGGAAAAATAATGCTGAGGTTTAGGATCTCGAGAAATTACACCAGCTTTTATGTATGTTATAAGTTGGATAGAATGTGTCGGAGGATGAGAGGTGTATCCAAACTTACATATGTATATTTTTCGGGGGGGGGGGGGGGGGGGGGGAGATGCTGACATGTAGATTTTTTTTTTTTTTTAATTACGACAGATGCTCCATTATTGATACATTTCTATCAATGCTGTTAAATCTGAATTGACCCGTTTAGTCTAATTTGGTTTCTATAAAAATTCATGAAGTTTTTCCGGATTAAAATATATTATTATTTTTATATTTTATAGAAAGTACACTAATTTACTAAATATAGATTAAATAAAAATAAAAAAAAATAGAAAAAAACTCTCATTTTTCAATTTTTAAGGATGTAGATAATTTTTATTTTTTTGTAAATAAATATGACTTATATTATAGTATTTTTATTGGTCTTGTTTTATCCCAATTGATCCTCTAAAACCATAATTCCCTTTCATTTTTGGATCAACATTCCGGTCCGGATTCAATAATATTGATTTTAACATTTCAGTTGTCTCTAGATATGATTATTGGAGAGGATGATAGCTCTTGCACGATGTTGAATAAGAGAAGAGATGATAAGACCCTTGTTATCCATTAACATGAATAATGGTCTCTCTCTTAATGGAATAAATTAGTTACGACTCCCTCCTTTCTCCCAATGATTATAATATATATCATAGCAAGAGGACAGAAAAAAAAAAAAAAAAAAAAAGAGCGAGACCCTCCCCTCTCCTCTCCTCTCCCCACTCCATTAACATTTTGGAAGTTATTCATTGTTTCCTTTCCTTTCCTTATCGACAATTTTTGGTTTATTTGTAGACAAATCCACTTGGAGGAAGCGAAGGGCTTTGGTGCAAACAAAGCCTCAAGTTGAGATTAAGAACACCTTTTAATGGGGTGGGAATTAGGACCCCTCGCGGAAAACATTAAGGAAAAACAATTACTTTTTCCCTTTGAGTTGTTTCGACAATCTAATAGAAACCATTATCACAAATCATCACATAAACTAGTATGTATCCTCATAAACCAGTAATTTTTGATACAATAGGATAATATAAATATGAATACGACACAATTAAGATTATATAAATAAAACATGAAATCGATATGATATATTATATAAAAAATACGATTGTATCGTAACATAAATAAATACGGTTATAATGTAAACTATTTCAATTTGATATATTTTTTTGTACAGACATAAACGTCACACGAATTAAGATATGAATTCCCATCCCTCTAAATTGCTTTATGGGGTCGTTGTCAATAGAGCTGGCTGGCGGTTTAATATGAGAATTGTCACTAGCTATCATCTTTTATCTAGTCTAGCCCAAGAATTGAGGTCCTCAACTAGGAATATAGAACTAAGTTTTCAATCCTCATTTGTACTTTTGTCTAAATACGAACACCCTGTATGTGGTATGATTGCGTTTGTATTCTATATCATAGGTTTTGAAACACAATACATATGTTTTTATGTACTTAGGTACATTAATTATAAAGTAGCCAGGCCTATGCTGGGAAAATGCTAAACCTTTTAATTGTGAAACCTCCAACATCTAAATCTAACGAGTGTTTTTCTGAGAATTCTCTAGTATTTTAATGCTATCAATTAGAATGACTCCATATTTTTACTAAAGCTGAAATGTGGGATATAATGAGAATTCAATGGATTTATATAGACATGCATATTTACACTATAGTGAGGTCGCTAAGGAAAACACAAAAGAAAAAAAGAAAAAAGAAAAAAGAAAAAAGGTCTGAAATTTAAATATAATCTATGACTTATAATATTTTATATAACCGTTATTAACTAACAAAAAAATCTATTACATATAGGAACGCCTCGAGCAAGATTGAAATAAAATAGTATTCCTAAATGATGTAATTAACTTTAGATGTATTACAGGCACAAAGATAACTAGCCGTGATATACTTTTATACAAAAAAAAGAAACATAAATATACATATGTATAAAACAAGATGTGCCCGATTTAATAATACCATGACAATTCCAATATGTTAAATTTTCTCCTGATGCTAAAAATTATGGACCTTTGTATACAGATTATGAATGCTTTTTTAGGTAACCATAAGGCCCGTCTAGTATTATGATTTATGAATCGATTGTTGGAATTTTTTTTCTCTTGTAGAGCACTTTTTTTTCTTTTTTAAGCAACTATTATACACAATGAGGCTTTAGAGACGAGAAGGAGAGTGGGAATTGAATATGATCTATTTTATTGAAAGATTAGTATTCATATCACTCAATTATAACAGAATTTATCGAGATTTAGGTTACAATATGTAGATATGAGGGTTTAAGCATAAAGGTCATATATATGCTGTATGATAGACGTGTTACACATGACAAAGGGAAATGACTTGACTTAAGTAGTATTCATAGGATGATCAAGAGAAAAAGTGGAAGGAAGGAAGAGTAAGCAATTTTAGTGAGGTTCTAGTACGTTCGTTGATAAGTGGTGGAGCCCATTAGCATCAAACTCTATAAATGACGAAGAACAAAATGTGTGTTTTTAGAAAGATTGACTGTTTGATTTGTATGAGTAAGGAATCCGGCAAAGTAGCAGTATTAGTGAGAGCTTTCTTGTGTCCAAATGAGGGAAGGGATGGGCTATATATAGAAGCTAGTTGTTGATCTCATCTATTGAATCGTGGTAATGATTAACGACTAGAATTGACCTCTTCTTCTCATTGACCTTAAATGGACCTTTTCATGGGTCAAGGCTAAATAGTAGCTTGATTTCCTTAGTGTGAGCTAGATTGAGAAAGATTTGATTAAGCAAACTGATTTAAAGGGTCTTACTCCAAACTCGCTATACCAAATCTTCCTTGATCATTTCTAAGATATATGGGATTAATTCTCTAAGTCTTGTCACCTTGGCCTAAAGGATTATTTTTATTTTAAATTGGATCCAAGACCCATATCTTGATTTAGCCTTCTACACAATCGTAAGAAAGAACTAAGTAATTTACTGCTATCAAATTGAAGATCAAAAGTTTAGACTATTAAGCTTTGCCTCCCCCTTTTAGAATACAAGTACCAACCAATGATGTTATACAAAGAGGAACTAAAAAATTAACTTTGAACATATCTCATTATGTTTTCTTAGGAAAAGGAAAAAAGAAAAGAAAAGAAAAGAAAACTCGTAATTTTCTTAGTGAACTTTGGATTATAAATTGTAACCTTAAAATTTTAAAGTTAAATAGTTTCCACCATGAAAAAATAGGAATTAGAGTTTTAGCAAACATGGAGCAGGAAAGAATAAGGGTAAATTCAATTGGAGCTATACAACACTCGATATATTATATATTTTAAATTCACACTTGAAAATCCTTTTATAGATGTTTAATAATAACTAATAGAGTTAAATATACTCAACTGAAATTAGAAATAGGACTTATTAATATGCTTAATGGGCTCTTGAGTCCACATCGACCTTTTTAAGAAATGGGCCGAGCTATCGAGGCTCAATCTAATCTAATTTCTCAAGTGAAGCTTCCCACAGCTTGAATATATCTTATAGAACCATGGTTAGGTCATGAAAGGGCTCCATTGATCTCATTAGAGTGATTAGCACAAATTCTTACTCAACCAAAGGAGACCTTAGAGTCCTCGAGAACTTGGGCCCTCGAGTCTAGGTTAGCTGGGCCTATGCTACAGAGTTTAAACCACGCCATGCGAGAATAGTTTGAGATAACTAGCAAGTGGATAATTGTTTCCACCTATGTCCATAACATATATACGAGAGGTCATGTTGCACTTACCGAGAACAGCTCGGCCTTATCCTCTATAAATAAAGGATGAGGTTTTGAGTAACACATCTACATTTTTTACACTTTTGCTTATATTACATTTGTGTCTTGTCTCTTTTCTTCCTCAGATTATTGATTTAAGCATTGAAGTAGTAACATTGGAACATCCTTCGGTAACCTCTTTAGCTTATATGTATTCTTTTGTAAGCCTTCAACTACTCCTTCAAAACCCTTAAGCACTGTCGCAACATCTAAATAAATAGGACCATAGCTTATAGACATTTCCATAAGTAGATTGTGGGTATTGCAACTTAGAATATGACCAACTATAGTTAAAGACCAGGACATGACTAACAAAATAAATTAATTTTGAATTACCACTTCAATACTCTCCCTTGATTTAAACTTACACATTCCAAGCTTATTTTTCAAAATAGATAATTTTTCTCTTAAAGAAGTGACTTTATGAAGACACATATCACTTGCTCATTGATGTTGCAATACTTGAGTTGAACTTGACATTTAGTCACCAAATCACTAATGAAGTGTATTTGAATATAGATATGCTTTGTTCTTGCATGGAATACTAGATTTTCACTCATCGTAATGGTAGATTTGTTATTGCAAAAAGTTTTAGTTATACAATTTTTTTTAGGGCCAAAATCACCAAGTAACCACCTAAGCCGCATGGCTTGACAAACTGTCAAAGTTGCAGCTACATACTTTGTGTCAAAGGATGATAATCATGTGATTGCTTCTTACAACTTTAGGAGACAACTCTAGCCTTAAGGTGAAAAATACCATTTGAAGTGCTCTTCCTATCCTCTATGGGTCTTATCTAATCAATGTCTGAAAAAGCCATCAAAATGAAAATAAGAATTTACAACATACCAAATTCCATAGTAAATTATTCCAGCCAAATAGTGCAAAATTTATTTTACTACTCCTACATTTTGCTTTGACAGATTATGCATAAATTTAGAGAAAATGCTAATTGAAAATGTAATGTCAGGTTGTGTGTGAGTCAAGCAATTCAGATTTCCCACCCAGCTTCTTAAAAATTTGGCATATGCTATGCCTATGCCATCTTTAGCCTGCAACTTCTTTTTTAAATTCATAGGTGTGGCAGCTCCTTTGCAATTTAACATATTAAATCTTTTAAGTAAATTAGTAGCATACTTCATTTGTAAAATAAAAGTACCATCCTTCTTTTGCAGCACTTCAAGACAAGGAAGACGCTACAATAAACCCAAATATGAAAATTAGTACCTTGCCTTTTTAAGTGAAGAATAGGCTCGTTTTTCTTTCTTACAAACCCACTTGATGAAAAGCAAGCATCTATCTTCTAGTATCATTCCTGTGGTGCATATTTCGACTTTTTAAGTTCCTTTTTGAACTTATGAATTTTGTCTTTTTCGCTATTTATGATAAATCCTTCATGTTGAGTTACACACTCCTCTTCTGTATGCTCTCCATTTAAGAAATCGAATTTTACGCAAAATTGATACACAAACAACTTCAAATGAGTAACAAAAGCTAAAAAGATTCTCATAGCTTAAAACCTACAACTGGAGAGAAGGTATTTTCACAATTAATATCAGATGTCCACGCGTATCCTTTCACCACTAGTAATATGCTTGGATTATGGGTAACTAAGTATGATTTGCAGTTCAAACAATTGAATCAAAAGGGTTTTGTGTGAAGTGTTTAATGTTTTTGGATTTATAGGACCTAAAAATGGATATGATGTACCAAGTTTGATTTGTAACGAACTTTAGTTAAGATGACATTATGAACAAATCAACCATAATGGTTGTTCAACATAATCAGATCAATTGATAAGAATGGGAGAAAACTTAATAATATGATAAGACTTGTTGATAAAACTTATTATGCGATAAAACCCTTGTAATTTTGTCATTGAAGGAAAAAAAGTGAACAAAGAAAGTTTAACAAGTGGCTAATTAAAATGACTAAAAAAATAAGATGGCTATAATAGTTCAGTATTGATTGGGCGGTAACTAATATGCTGTCCGAATAGTTTTTCATTTATTGTTGCTGTCCGCATTTTAAAGTTTTTGTCATCTGGTCAAAGCTCGATGCAACTTCTAAGAATTTTTTATGGATAATTCCATCATAATGGCTTGGTTGGTAAGGATACTATTAGATGGATGGTAAGCTTGACAATTTTACGGATCAAAAAGCTTATTGGCTTCTAGAGGTGAGGAAATCATTAGTTGGATGGTGGCTACAAAAATTATAGGTTATGGGTTCTACTCTTTTATCCAAGTATAAAGTTCGATCTCTGATCTTTTATATCACTCTTAAACAACAATAGATGAGTTATTAAGCTTCCAAAACACATAGAAAACAAATTAAGATAGTGTATTTCATCAATAGTTTAGTTCAATTAGCAAGATTCTACTGGTGAGGTCTTATAGCTATAGTTTTATCACACGACTTTTGTTATTGGTCTAAAGGTTTAATTCTTATCAACTAGCCTTTGCTTGATACCTTTTGAAACTCCCATTATCATGGTACTTGGTATTGGAAATCCATTTTACAATTGATTGATGTATTAGATGGGCCCTTACCAGTCTTGAAATCATTAATTACAACATTAGATGAGTGCATATAAATTATTTAATCAACATAAGGGTAAAATATGAGAAAACTTTCCTTTCTAAGTAAAGAGTAGGCTCCTTTTCACTTCTCACAAACCCATTTGATATAACATGAGCATCTATCTTCTAGAATCATGCCCGTAATTCTTATTTCAACTTATAAAATGCCTTTTTCAACTTGTGAACTTTATATTTCTCACCATTAAACAAATCCTTCATGCCAAGTGGCATACACTTCCTCTAGAAGCTACCTATTCAAGAAGCATATTTTCATTAAATCGATATAGAAGCAACTTTAAACAAGTGATGAAAGACATGGAGGTCTTTATGGTTCAAACCCTGTAAGTAGAAAGAAGGTATCTTCATGATCTACCCTACTTGTTTATACATTCCCTTTCACTATTAAGCTTGCCTTATGCCATTCAAAACTTCCATTAACATGATACTTGGTTTTAAAAATTTATTTTAGCCTAACTGCACTCTTTCCTTCCAGTAGATACACTAACTCTTATGTCTCTTTCCAATTGATTGCAATCATCTTATCTTTTATTGCTGCAATTTATTGTTTATGTTCAATTGCTTCTTTATAATTGATTAGGTCAATAGGAAACAAGGCATATGTGTTGGCATATCTACCTCAACGATCTAAACTTCTTTAAAGAAGTACCTTCATAGGAACTTTTTGAAGTGAATTGAATGGTTAAGTTGTTTGTTGGTGTTAAAAGCTCAAAAGAATTAGATGTGGTTATTGAAACATCATTGTTACATTCTATTGGAGCCTCAAAGTCTACTAGAATCTAAATATCTGTTGATGTGTCACTTATAATTTTCTTCTTATTAAATACCATGTTCTTACTAACGATTACTTTACTACTCTTAAGGTCATAGAATGTATATGATTTAAAATGTGCATAAAAGCTAATAAAAATGCATTTTAGTAATTTTTCATCAAGCTTTTATGAGTTTTAGCACTAACCAAAGCATAGATAATATTATAGAAAACATGTAAATGGTTTATTGAAGGTATTTTACCATTTCAAGTATCATAAGAAGTTTGATTCTAGACTATTTTTGTTGGTCATAAATTAAGAAGGTAAACTATTGTTACTACCACTTCAGTTCATAATTCATTTATAACGCTTTTAGCTCTTAACATATTCGTAGTCATCTTTACAATGATGTGATTCTCTTGTTTAGCTATTCCATATCATTCAAGAGTAGAGGTTGTTGTCAAATCTTTGCTAATATCATTTTCCCTAAAAAAAAAAAAGAGAATTCGTAAAATAAGAACTCACCACCTTAGCCTTATGAAGAGTGCTACTTTGCTTCTTAAAATAGGCTTAAGCTTTTTGAAATTATAAAAAATTTTGTGTTGTGTTCATGAAAATAAACCTAGCTCACGTAGTTATAATCATTAGTAAAGAGGGGGAAAAAAAAATCAAATACCACCAAAGAATTTAGCTTTTATAAGCCTACACAAATCAACATGTATGAATTTAAGTGCTTTTGTTTCCCTCTAAAGCTTACCTACTATAAATGGAGGCTGATTTTGCTTCCCATAAATTCATCCATAACGTAACCACAAGTCTTAACCACATGCAACTCATGTACCATTTCCTTTTTGTTTAACAATTGTAAACCTTTGATATTTGAATGTCCATACCATAAATGCCATGTTATTAACATATTCTTGTTATTAGCATTAGGAGCATGATGATTAATGTTAGCAACTTCAGGGGGAAACATTTAATTTTTTGCCATAGAAACATTTATAACAACTAAATCTGATTTTTTTTTTTTTTTTCATTCTAAAAACACATGAACCACTATCAAGTTGTGTGATAAGTTAGGAATAAAGAAAACCGCATTGAGAAGTTTAGTCTTACCACCATATTTTAAGGCTAACATCCCTTTGACTTCAACTTGAAGTTGTACGTTATCACCCAATCTCACTATTAGCCTGTATATCTCATTAAGTTTATGTAGCAAGGCCTTTACACCAATCATATGATTCGAACAGTTACTATTGCGGAACTAAACATAATTTGCACCTCTTCAATCTCCTTGGTTATCCATAAACAAGCTTTCCTCTTTAGCCTCTTCTATATAAATAGCTTGCTTCTCCTTTTTTCTAATAACTTACTTTAATGTGCCCAATTTTTTTTTTTGTAATAAGGATACTAGCATTACTCTTATGTTCTTTTTTTTTTTTGGTTTCTCAGAATGATGTAGATTAGTATACTTTTCAAGTGTTAGCTACCCTTGCATTGGAGCTCACCTTTATCGAAGGATTTGTCTCTTCTACGACCTCTTTTGGTACCTTTCTTTGACTGAATAGATGGCTCTTCATTCACTTGAAGAGCCTTTTTCTTCATTCTTATCAATAGACCTATTCAACCTTGCTTTGTGTTTGCAAAGAATCCATTAGATCATTAAAGGAAAGTATAAACTAGACTCTTTAATGGAAATAGCAATATGATTAAAATTAGGAGTTAAACACCTTAAAGCTTCAGCTTTGGCCACAATAGTTTGATCACTAATTTTCTCTTTGAAAGGCCTTGTTTGGCTTCCAACTATAGAAACTCTTGGTAATAAAAGTTTAGATAGATTCACCATTATTCATGAATAAATTCCGAAACTCGCATTATAGAGTTTGGCAATAGTTACCTTGGATAATCCTTTAGATTCATTTCGTAGGAATGACTAAGCCTCTTTTGATATTGTTGCTATAGTAATTTGAGAGAATAAAGACTCACAGACAATATGTTGATTGAAGAACAATGCCTTAGAGTCTTTCTTTTAGTTCTCTAACAACCTTCCTTCTTCATATGGATCAATAAACCCTTGCTCCATAAAGTCATCAGTGCCATTTGCAACATTACTAGTAGAGAGCTTGATTGCTCATATTTAAACTCCTCTAACTCTGTAGATGATGTGGCTTAGAGTTGATGGTGATGACATTAGGGGAAGAGCTCATGTAGGTTACAATCCCAAGTTTGATGCAGGTGACTCTTCCTATTAACCCATTAGGTAGAGATTAAGATGACATACAAATTTCATAGTTGGACATGGATCAATTTGCATAGCTTTAACTTGATGCTTACCTAGAAACTAGTGATTGTGGACATATTAACAAGGGAAAGGAGGCCAACTTTAATCTACGAGTGGAGGATCTATATAGACATACATATAGACTTAATATGCAACATTCCATAGATTTAATTTTATTCTTTTTGTTCATTTTTATCAATTTTTGTGCTTAATTAGTATTGGAATTGACTTAATGAGTAATGAATAAAAAGTTCCATTTCATTTTATTTTTGCTGTTTTTTACTTCTTTTTGCTGAATATTTATTCTTAATTGGTTGATCTTATTATAGGTGAAGATTGGTTATGGTTGAGGAGTTTAGAATATGTGCAGGGCAATCTTGATGAGTCGTTAAAGAGTATCAAAGTTCTTCTTATTGTTGTTGTTGTGGAAAGTTATGGAGTATGTGCAAGGTACGCACAACTAAATAAATGGTGGAAATGGAATGAATTAGATGGTCGTTCAATAGAGTTTCATTTATTTGATGACTATAATTAGACAAGGATATATTGCTTGAAGACATAGAAGAAAAATTCACTTATTTGCACGAAGCTTTCATTTATGAAGTTTTCTTTTTGTTTGCAAATTCTTTGTATAGGTGATATAAATTTTGTGTAAAATTCAAGGCATGTTTTCAATATAGCTACCTATAATCATATATTCAACACATAATTTAATGTAAGGTCTATTAGTTGGAAAAACTTTTGGATGAGCCGTATTTTTGGGTTTATATCTTAAAAGATGCAATATTTTTATACTTTTCTCTTGAAATTTTTATCATTTTTTATTTGAGTTCAATGTGGGTGTTACTTGATGTGATGATAAAAGTGGAAATCAAAGTCTCTTGGTTCTTATAATTAAATTCTTTTCTTTTTCTAGGATCTTGGTAATTAGATGTCAAGAAGAAGGAGATTATATATTGATGAATTTAGCTTGATTTTTTTTTTTTTTATCTAAACGGTCTAATAAATGATTTAAAACCTTTTAGAAGTTGTAAATTTTAAGTTAAAATTGCAGAAATGTGTAGGCACATAAGAGAACTTATTTAGCAAGATGACGTAGAAGAGCAATTACCCAAACATCCAATAGTGGTGGGGTGAATAACTTGAAATGGTTGGTCGGTGGTTTGGCTGTTCATGTTGGACTAGACTTTCTTTATTATTTTGATAACATCTTTCATCTTTGTTGTCCAAATTCATTCTCCTTGACATTTTACTTGTGCAAGAACTTCTTATGAAAGTTTTTGATAAGTGGGAAAAACACACTCAATATTGCATCAATCAACATTGATACACGTTTTTTTTTTTATTTTATTTTTTTAACTATGATTATTTTTTCAATTTGTGGTTTTTCACGCTAAATCTTTCTTTAATTTTAATTTTTCTTTTATGTGTTTCTACCATTTGATCCTTTCCACACATTTTTAGTAATTTGGATTTGTGGCGATCCCAAGAAACCAAACTAAGTTAGACTATAATTTGACTTTATTATCCCTATCATCTCTTAATTACCGTGTACTTCAATTTTTCTCCACATGTTATGATGAAAAGTTCAATTAAATGTTGAATGGTTTCGCAAAAGAGGCAAGTACAATACCATTACTTTTCGTGGACCCTATGCATTAAAAACATTCACATGTTGTCCACTTACTTCTCCATTAAATGCCCAATTGGCGGGCCATATAATTTGATGGGACTTCGCAAAAAAACAAGCACATCAAACCGATTATAAGTCTAAATAGACATCATCAACATTAATAATGTATATGTAGTAATCATCTCTATTATGATTTGATTCACTTGGATCGTCATTACTATAGACGATTAGCCAATAATGACTAGCTGGCCAATCACTACATACAAAACTATCTATCAATTCAGTCCTTTCTTCAAGTATTTATGTTTTTGGAGTTTTAGGTTATTTTGCGTGCCATTTATTTAGTAGGGTTTTTGAGATTCTATTGTCCAGTTTTTTATCTTGATACCAACGATGCAATATTTTATTTTATTATTAATTTATATTTCTTTAAATTTAAAACGTTAAATTAATTTTTAGTTTAATGATTTAGATTTAAAAGATCAAAAACTAACGATAAGATAAAAAATATAATTATTCTCGTAAAAAATAAAGTCGAAACCATAAGAAAATCCATTTTATTAAGGTATTTTTTATTTTCTTTTCTCTTTCTTGCCCTTTATATTTGAGTTTCCTTAAGAGTCGAATAAATATTCTTATTATATATTTTATTGGACAGTTAGCCTATCATATATAATATTAAAATCCTGAACATCTATCCTATTTTTGGATTGAGAATGGTTTGCATAACAACATATAAAGTGTATAAGTTTGCGATATTCGCATACGTATATATATTATGCCGACCTCTTACATAAATAAATAAATATATATATATATGATGGGCATGAGAATTTTTTTCTATCTTTGAAATGATGTTACTTTTGAATTTTTGGCATATGGCTTGAATGTAATCCTAAAACCAGTTAATCAAAAAAGTGGACTGATGGCAAATCAACTTTTGTTTGAAAAGGAAAATCCTTATCCCAATTCTGTTCACTTTTCGATCCTGATTTGTGCATCATGACTATGGTACATTCAATCAATTCACATTATACATTGTTTGACGATTATTGTCGTACAATAAAAAAAAAAAAGAAAAAGAAAAAGTGTTTGCCTTGTTATATATGTTTCTTTGTATCCGTAACCCCTTTTTCTTAAGGTGGAGAAACCAAGAGGAATTCATTGTTCATTGGAACATCTTCTACCTAGTACGTTGGTCGATCCCAACTTGCATACGTAATAGATGATTTTGAGGTTAAATTGTTATAGATTAAAATCAATATTGGCGTGATAATCGTAATTTTACTTTACTGTTATAGCCTAATGACAAGTAAATTTTCTAGATTCGAACATATAGAATTTGCGCAGATATGCTTACATACATGTGTGCCGCTACAAGAAAATATAGCAATTGAGAACAAGTACTGTTATTATCACTTATGGTAGTAATTTTATTTTTCACAACTAAATATTGTTAGTATAATTTTTTTTTTTTTTATTAATTGAGGGAATAACCATCTATTACTTAAAACTTTTTATTCTGTATGGAAGAATGACAAAGGGGAAAAACCATTCCATATGGAGAATAGAAAAGTGACCAAGAATCAAAATTCTCCAATCAACTTTTATTTTTCTTTTTTCTTATAATTAAAACCGATTGGACACTCCACCCACCCTACGCCACCACCCCCCCCCCCCCCCCCCCCCCCCCCCCCCACCAAATAAACACACACACACACACCCCTTTGTTTGGTGGAAGTGGCGTAAAATGGAAAATGTAAAAATGAATTGGAAAATTAAATATATATATATATATTTTAATGCATATGAGTAACTATAGTTTAGAAAGAAAATATGATAACCCATATTTTAGAAGGAAAGAAAAGGTGGGATGGATGGATATCCATCCACATCTAGAGAACAATGTAGGAACAACATTGACTAAATGTCAGGAGGAAGAGGCATACTATACAAAGCTCGTCTTTGGTGCTCGCCAATCCCATTTATATAGTTGTTATCAAACTTATTTTCTAGAATTTGCATGAATTTATAGATACAACTTATCTCGAGAAGATTACTTGTTCACAATTAAAATTAAATAAAATTTTTTTTATCAAAATATAAAAGTAATTATCAAAATACTAATCGTACGTCGTATATTATTTGTACTAATATTATATCTTCAAAATACAAAAATAGTATAATACCTTTATTTCATTTTCAAGATGTGAAATTAGTACAAATAGCAATTTCGCATTTTGAAGATAGTCAATAGTACAAATAATACTATTGCATCTTCAAGATGTAATAAATATTGATATTTTGGTAATTTTTTTATATAATTTATAATTATATAATTTTTTTTAAAGTGGATAGATATATATTACACCTTAACTTATCTCTCCCAATAAACTCTTGAAGTCTATCCAGAACTCCTGTGACGAGACTCATTGAACTATTTTAAGCAAAAGGCCATGGGACTAAATCAACTTATTTACAACTCAAATCAAAGTACATAACTAGAACAGGGAAAAGTTAAGGACATAAATTATATTTAAATAGGATAAATAAGACAACATAGGAATTTAAAACTCCTAATCTAAATGCTCCATTGATTTCTACCAATCTTAATCGGCCATTGGTTGACTACCAATGGTGATTTGTCCACCGCCTCTATACCTAATCAGCAAGCATTGGATCAATTTATCTTAATTATCTAATACAACAATGCCGATACTTGCCTTATCAAAATGATTAGCGAAACCTGCATTCGTGTTGCGATTGATCACATCTGATGGTGGAGGGGAATGAGTCAATGGATTCTCTCTTCAGCTTCTTTTCAAGTGAGTAAAGGTTATTGAAATCAAATACAAAGTATTCTCATTCATGAGATGGTGCAGGAAAATAAGAATCCTTCTTAAGTCCGTTACTATATAATTTTCACCAAAATAAATAAAAAGGATAATTCTTGTATAGTAGAAATTTGCATGGGCTAAAATTTCTTCATTTTCCGATAATTATCAATATCACCTTTTTAGCCAAGATTAAAGTTTTGTTTGCTATCTACTTACGACGTTTTCTTGCATCCAGAGGCAAAGAAATAATTTAAGAATTTTCTAATGACCCTGTCTCTATAATACGTTATAATTATAACAATAAAATATTGAGCATGCTAAATACTGGAACTTCACGTGCTTCCAATGACATACTTTAGCGGCACATTTGATTTATAGAAGAGAATAAGGTTGAAATAAAATTATAATTCCTTAAATATACAAGAGAATGCTATAACTACTTAGATATTTTTATGAATATATATATATATATAAAGGTTATAAAAAAAAAAAAGAGAGAATAACTATTCCTTTTACCATTGAAAGGAATTAGAATTCTTTATTTCTTAGTAGTAGCAATTTTATGGAATAAGTATTCTATCAATTAAATATAAAAATAAGTTAGTAGGTGAAGAATAAATACTTTATTCCATCTTTATAAAGCCAATAAAATGTGGTATTTTACAGTAACGATTTTTAAGAATCTGAAAGTGCAACCCATAAAAGATCTAATATCTATCTTAGAAATCGACTATGCAAAATCGTACATATTGTAAAATTCAACAAGTTCTGAGGAAACCTCCCGACTAATGCAATCCAATAATCCTGAATAATCCCATTGCATTATCACTACAAATGATTTAGCTTTGTAATCGCAATGTTGAGTTTGATTTGAAGATGAACGAAGCATGATCCACGATGATAATGGGTTGATTATCGGTGTTTATTGATTCTTAGAATTTGATTCGCTCATTCTGGGACATTGCTCAACTCATGATTAAAGATTAATAATTGGTATTTTAAATGTTTATTATTTTTAAGTTTATGATCAAGAATTCTCAAAATTAATGGAAATCTTTTTTATTGATTTGAATTTATCTATTTTCTTTTCGATTCCATTCTTTTAAAAAAAAAATCAATTTTAAAAATTATAATTTATAATAACCAACAGAATGAAGAGGTAGACCGGAATTTTACCTTTTTTTTTTTTTCTTTTCCCTTCATGAGACAATTATCTTCTAATTATTGTAATGCTTATTGATAATAACCTAATTAGTGGTTATGGTAACGTCGTACGAGTAAAATAGACTCTGAGTTTGAATACACTCCATATGAGCAAAATCCATCGTCTCACAATCCTATCAGATCCAAAATTAGTCCACATGATCTTATCTTTAAACTTTCGTACACAGAAGTGTCAAAGAGTCCTGTTTCAAGATCACTTCACCATACACCATTTCAACGTATATCTCTCCAATGAAGATTTTTCTCTAAACAAAGACTTCCTCCCTACTATATACCAAAGACCCCACCCGAATTAGCCTCCTTACCGCCTCTTATGGCATCCAGTCATGTGTTGACAAGGGCAACAATGTGATTGAGACATGCTCTTAAGGTTGGCCATATGCAAAAAGGTTGTCCTTCTCTAGTTTTAAGTTTTTCCTTTTCCTTTTTTTGTTTTTTTTTTCCTCAGTATTATCTTCTTAAAGAAAAAATTCATTAATTCTAATAATTATGCATTTTGACACGTAATGAATAAATACTGATGATATTTAGATATATAATAATGATAATTAGTTCTTATTTTCACATGTGATAATGGGATTGAGATATGCTCTTAAGATTGGCCATATGCAAAAGGGTAGCTAATTTCTAATATTAAGTTTTTTTTTTTTTTCCCCTTGGTATTATCTCCTTAAAAAAAAAATTCGTTGATACTAATAACTATACTTTTGAGGAGTGATGGAAAAATATTAATAATATTTAAACATATAATAATAATAATAATGATGATTTTACATTTTCATATACTAGAATTTTATTACTACTTGCTCACCATTACTTCCCCTTTTTTTCTTGTCAATAATATATTATTACAAATGAAAAACAATATGTTTATTTTTGATAAGTGGTAACATATAATTAGCTTCGATACTATTTGTGATATCATTTGGAAATAGGATAATTCGATTCTAGTCTTCAGTTGAAATTCTCTAGCTATATATTTGGAATTCAACTTTGAGTTTAGGGAAAAAATGTTAAAAAAAGGAAGAAAAAGAAAAATTCAAACACGAAAATGCATCAACCATGGAAACCCCACTTCGTTCATACCAACCCAAATTGTAATCAAACTTGGTGAATGAAACCTAGGGGAGGGCCCTTGCTTTATGATATGTGGGATTCAAAAAGCATTCTACAGGACAAGCAATTACTCATGAGAAGAACACGTTAAAGCTGTCGAATTAAACAGTACATGGTACTATTATTAGATCTGAATAGAATACTTTAATGTAAGATGATACCGGTTCTCTAAAAAAATTAATAACTGATTATAACAAGTCAGTATGATCTAGTTAATGAGATTTCTTCAATATAGTTTTTATTGTAAGATGAGAATGGTTCTTTGAGAAAATTAATGACTAATTACAACAAGACAAAGTCATTACATAAACATTATTTCTAAGAAAGATTCTCTATCGTATTACTCCATCAAAAGTATGGGGATATACCTTTGGAAGTCTTAAAACTTTTATCTGCTTTCTCAATAGTTGCTATATATCATATTTAGTTCCTATTTTATTACCCATCTATAACTTGCAACATGGTATGCTTTTATTGTTGAATCTTTATTAACTAAGTTCACACAAGTATTTTCCTATATTTAAGGTTCCAACAGGAAATTTTTAAAATCACACTTTAAAGGAAAACAAGCTATTTGTTTTAATTTTACGTGCAACTTAGGTCGAATAGAAGCTGGAAAAGCAACAAATTAAGACAATTTGCTAGGGTTGGCTAGCTAAGAGATTATAGTTGGTTGATCGAGAGGCCAAGGATGGCTAATTGTGGTCTTCCATTTTTATGGTCATGTTGAATTGCCTTAATCTTTTGTTTCTTTTAGCAGTTTCCTCTTATTTAATTGATAATTAAACAACATGCCTTTTGTATTGAGTCACTTGTATTTTACTTTTGTAAACTCCAAATCTTGGTGTATTGTTGAGTTATGAGAGTAGTTGGACTGGAATGTAAGAGTGATGCTCTATGATTATGGGAGAACATTGTACTTATGTTGTTATAATATAGTAGATCCTTTCAAACTTACTTTTGATATATAGGGTTTTCTAAGTAAAATGTCTTGGTCAATTTTCTCTATTTATACTCGTTTATCTCTTATTATGTGTACCTATTAATCCAGAGCTAGTTTCGATCTTTAGCACAACAACTAAGCTAAAAAGGCTACTAGGTATATAATAAGTTTTTGTATCAAAGCTTGGTTAGGTAATTGAGTATGATCCAGATTCACATTTTACATATGCATTTACGTGCATATATACAAAATTACATACATATATATATTTATATATATTTTTTATTCATTCTAGCTTAGTGTATTGGTGAGTTATAAAAGGAACCTAGGACTTGATTTCGAAAGGGTGCAATTTTGTACTTGTGCTATTACACAATAATAGATATAATACTCTATGGTTTAATTCCACATGGATTGTAAGAGTTCGTGTTACTGCTTTATAAGTCCATGATGGTGAATACTTTATCAATGCTAGGTTGCAACTTTTGGACTAAGTGATTAATAGGCTCATTGTATTTATTAGCTTAGTTTATTAACTACTTTTGGCTTAAAACATTATAGTATATCATCTTGGTCTTGATTATAAATTTTTACATCGATATGGGGTTTTCAAGTAAGATTCAACCAATATTCTCTGATTTATATGTTGTTTATCTCTTATTTTAATGTGTTTGTCGATATATAACCAATTTTAATGTTAGGTGATTTGCGCACTTTGCATATTTAAGGTTTGTGAGCTATGTATTGAGGAATGGTGGTCAAAGTATGATATTGATAAGCTTAATAGATGTACAAAATTTAGTTTACGACAAATAAGAATATAGGGGATCATTATACAATCAAGCTTGAGAAAGCATCGGATCGATACCCATAATCCATGAAGAATGAGGAATAAGCAAGACTTGATAAGAAATCCTTAAAAGTGATTTAATCGAGTTAGATTAATAATCTTTTGGACAAATTACTGGTGAGGGACACGATGAAAGATTTATGAAAAGAATGGAATCGTTATATATACATGAGGAGTTCTCTTATAGACCTTGAGATTGCATTTGCTCTAAATAAGTAAGGAGTTATCGATAAGATAACATATAACTATGCCCATGTCTTTGGTTAATTAGTTGAAAAAAATCGTTCGGAAAATCTATATGATGATCTTATTATACTCTCTTTCATCTTCATTTTCTATATATTCATAGAGATCATAGTTTATAGCAAGGATAGTTCATCGTTACATGAGGTAAAGAACAACATATTGAGTAAGGATAAATTACAGCATGAGATAAGATCTACAAGTGGTTAGGCTCTAAATGATTTAGTTGCTAAATATCGATGGATATTTGGTGGTAGTAATGGCTCTAAAGGGGAGTCAAATGGCTAGAGAGTGATTTGATCTCACTACAAGTAGAAGGGCCATATAAGGGCATAATGCTCCTAGAGATAGAATTGACTCTAAATATGGGACAATAAGGGTAAAGTAGTAGCTTATGTGACATTAGTTAAGTCAAAGGATAATATGGTCTATTGGCTTCTAGCAGATGAAGGAGATCCTTAGATTGAGTATTACACTCTTATAATTATGTTTTATGTATATTTAGAAACAATTGATTCTGCACTAATCAACATCGTAACGTGGTTATAAATATGTAGAGAATAGGAAGAAGCCGAAAATGGTTAATTTAAGTACAACCTAAGTCAGAATACATAATATTGGATGTACTCATTGTAAGTTTCACAACCAGCTACTTAGGGTTTCAATTGGTTATAAGATCCGATTAAATCTAAATTATAAAGTAAAGTTAGAAATATTAGTAAAAATGATCTTATAAATTCGAATTTAGGAAAATAAGTAATAAAATAAAATAATATAAAATTTTCAAATTTTAAGTATATTACTCATTATTTATCGGAAATACGTAAAATGCATTTCGATAACTAATGAATTGCTAGCGATAAATTATATATACACTAAAAATCATAAAATAACTTAAATAATATTTTGGAGTATTTATTTATACCATATATGTATTTACATATAGGTAGAAATATACGTAATTACTTAAAATACATGAAATATGCTAAAATAATGTTAAATAATTAAAGAAAATGCTTGAATAATTAAGGAAAAATCAAGAAAAATAAGTAAAAATGAAGAAATCTCCAGAATTGAGACATGGTAGCTTGAGAGTGATTAAATAAAAGCAATCAATTAAATTACAACAAATAGAAAGTAAGAAAAAGAAAAGATAAGGCAATTGTTTAATCAATTTAATGCACAATAATTTCCCTAGAGCTCTATAAATACTCAAAAAATTACAGAAGCTCATTTGGTTAGTTTGGAGAGTGAGAAAAGTAGAGAGAATAGAAATATTGAGTATTAGGATTAATTACAAAAAATTTACTCAAATTTATGCAATTAAGGCTTTAAAGGGGAACCAACAACTGACGAGCACCTAGGAATGGACGGCTACCATCACCACATGGTAGTGGTAGCGCCTGGACTGACTGATAAGACCATGGTAGTAAGAGCCATTAGTTCAGGTGAGTTTTAATTTCCAATCCAATTTTCTGTAATTTTGTATTAATATTAAATATTATTAGAGTGAGATGGAATGAATGCGATGGTTTAGCTCCCATGGGTTGTCATACCATGTGGAAATAAGAGGTAGGTGATGGTGACTCTAGTGCAAGTTGATGATATGAGCTAAGTAAGGTAACTTGCAAGCTACTTACAAAGAGTGCTTAATAGAGTCAATTGATAATCTCTTGATGAGGCGCAAGAGATTTCTACTTGAATGAGAGTAAAAATGGTAAGCCCAATGTAGAATAGACTCACACTTGAGGGAGATTATTAAGATACAAGATGGAGTAAGGTGAAAAAGGAAATCTCACATTGGAATATGAGAGTAAAGCAAATGATATATAAGTGTAGAAGACCATCAACTAAATCTTCAGGTTTTGGAGGTCAAGCCTATAACTCTATTCCTTCATAGGTTTTTTCTTAGTTATTCAAGGCAGCCCTTATCATAATAATGCTTTATAATTATGAGATAACTTTGTATGTGTTGTTATAGCATGGTGGATTTATTTAGTATTCTTATGGTTTGACTCTGCTATTTTGGGCTTTTCGCAAAAAATTAACATATAGATTTTTTTCTTTTTTTTTTTTTCTACCACAACAACTAAGCTTAGAAAGTTTTCACATGAGCACTACAATCGTATTGCTTATTATCGTCAGTAGAATTTAGTTGATAGAGAGAGATGTAATGGGCTTTGGTATAGTTGGTGGTGGGCCTATAAGACAAAATACAATGAGAGGTACTAGGGTATTGTTTGGTAGAATCATTCTGATACTTAAGTTAGTTGGTGTTTGAGAGAGAAAGCGAAAATATAAGAGTACAAGAGAGCTTAGGAGTTGTAATATATGTGAAGGTGGTTTATTGCTAGTGGCGTCCTGTTATTTATAGAGGGGACTTGGAGAGAATCTAGGTACATGTTTGCATATCAAGGTATCCACTGAGCTTAAAGAATAGGGTCATGCAAATGGTTTTCTCCCATGGATTTGAGGATTTGGTTGTTGACAAAGCTGAGCCTTATCCAGTAATGTTTTTCTACGGTACTTGACTTGAGATCAGGTCTCAAATCGAGAATGGTATAGTATTCATCTTGGAGCTTGTTAAGCCTTCATATTGGTTGGATGTGAGGTTGGGCAAATCAACTATAGAGTCAATTAGGTTGGTCAAGAACATGTTGACCTAAGGTCGAATGTAGTTGGCGTAGGCCTAAGAGATTCATATCCAAAATCTCCTACCAACATTTATCATTTTGAAATTAGTAATTAGAAAAAAAAAAAAGAATCAAGCTTCATTTATAGCAATAACTTCTCAATTTTCCCTTTTTTCATTTTTAAATTTAACTAAAAATAAAAGATCTCGATTTGAGTGAGGATAACTGGTGTTTAAGATAAGGTGATGGTGTATGTAGAGGAGATTGACAAGATGGTCATTCTAGCTATTTCTCTTTTTTTTTTTCATCTTTTACTTCTTTAGTTAAGCATATTCAATTAAAAGACAATCATAACTTATTAATGGTTTCTCAATGAAACTTAAAATAAGCAAAATATAAGATGCTTTATTTTCTAATAGAAAACAAAAAAGGATAAGGATACCATTTCCTTTGGCTTATTTGGAAAAAAAAGTGAAAAACTCAAATAGAAAAATAAAAAGTTCAAGGACTCATATATAAAATAAAAAAGAAAAGGAGGAAGAGGAGTTTGACAATTATATTACTCGTAATCTCTGTGATAATCGGTATTAATAAAAAATAATATTTAGAATTAACATAAAATCTAATGAAGTCAGCCACCAAAATGAAACAATGACCATAAAGTTTCTTTGTTCTTTTTTTTTTTTTTCATCTCCAAATGAGGAAGTATTCAACTTTTCCTAAGATCTAATAGTCGAGTTAGTTAACGTAAAAGCTTTTTCTTAAAAGACCACATGGTATAAACGATAAATGGACGTATATATATATATATATAGCACAAAGCCCCAAAGAAAGTGAAGAAACAAAGTCCACAACACAAAATCATTATTTTCTTATTCCATTCCCTTTCAACTGCTCTGCCCTATCTTTTTAATTCCTCTCCCTTACCTTCTATCTTCTTATATGCCCTAAAAGGTGAGAGATAGAGTGAGAGGGGGGTGGTGGTGTCGAGACATGAAAAGCACAATAAGGTGTGTGATTGCTTGCATCCTACCATGTGGAGCCCTAGATGTGATCCGAATAGTCCACTCAAATGGCCATGTAGAAGAACTCAGCGGCCGAATCCGAGCGGCTGAGATCATGAAGGCATATCCAAAGCATGTCCTTAAGAAGCCCTCTTATCCGCCGGATCACGACGGCGGCGCCGTTACTGCTCCTAGGATAGTGGTTGTTCCGCCGGACGCCGAGCTCCAACGTGGGAAAATCTATTTCCTCATGCCAATGATGCCTTCTTCTTCTGCACGAGAAAAGAATAGCCGTAGCAGCAGCAGTAGTAGGCCGAAATCTTCGGGGAGGAGGAAGAAGAGAAGGGATTATTGCCACGGTGGTAGTGGTGGTGGTGGTGAGAGATCATCAGGGAAGGACATCATCTCGGTTTCGAATAATAATGGTATTAATCGTCCTCCATTGTTGTGTGATCAATATTTGAATGAGATCTTATCGGAGAAAGTTTCGTCGTCATCGACACGAGATGGAAGAAGAGGGCGTGTTGGTATATGGAGGCCTCACTTGGAGAGCATATCCGAGATTTCCTTTGAACTTTGATATATGTGTAATTTAGGGGGTAACCATGGATTTAATAACCCGGGTTAATTGCAAAAATCAAAACCAGAGTTTTGGCACTTTTTTCATCATATGAATATCAGTATTATTCTTCCTTTACAGTTATATAACCCGAATCTACGTATTTTTTCACTTTGCATGCTTATTTAATTTCTTTTTATTTTCAATTATATAACTTGAAATTTCGTTTTGTATTTTTATTTTTTTTAGGTATGTGAGTATAGTTTGTTATAAATCCGGATTTTTGCACCTTTCATTTTGTCTATTTGTTTTTTTTTTTTTTTAATTTACAAAACCTGAGTCTTTACGTAAATATGTTATTATGATTCCTCTTTTTTTTTTTTTTTTCAGCTTTTCAATTTTAGAACCTTTGAAAATAGAAGAGATTAACTGAAAATATGAAAACACAATAGATCTAATAAAGTGTCTTTTTTTTTTTTTTTTTTTTATGATGAACCCTTATATAACTGAAAAGACGATAGCAGGTATATGGAAAGGAAAAAAAGAAAAACAGAAAAAAAAAAAGCTTAAAAAGCTCGAGTTATATAGAAAAAGCATAAAGTGAAAACTGTAAAAATCTAGTTATAATTTCTTTTTCCAAAGGCTTGTTTTTGATCTTCGTGCTATTTTGATATGAAAAACACCCACAAGGTAGATAAATTAGATTAAATAATCTTACTTCTGAATCCCATTTTTGGATTTTCTAATGTATGGATCTCATCATTGATTTTTTTTGTTGACGTATGTGATTTTTCGGAGTAACGGGGAGGAATGAGTTTAGTGAGAGTCATGTCAAGGAGAGACAATACAACGTGGATGTATAATAATTGCTTACATTTATAGTTTTGATCGAACAATATTTCCATCCAATTTGGTAAGTAGTATTACCTGCTGCAGGGCTGCAGCTTAATTGCTGGCATTAGAAAATATCTTTACATATAGCCGTTTTTCGTATTATTCTATTCTCCCATCAAATAAATAAGCATTATATATTATTAAGAAATACAGTCCACCCATCATCACATTTTCTTCTATTTTCATAAATAATTATTATAATCCATTTACCTGATGTGTTAATACCACTAAACCCTTTCTTGACGTTACATATCTATTCCTAAGTTTATTTTTCGTATAATTCACTATTTATATAATTTTGATCTGGAAACTTAGTTGATTACTTTTGTGACATTACCATCAACGTTCATAAATCCTTTCCCTTGTTTCTTTTAAAATTATATTTTTAGTTATCAACTTTTATCTACTATTTTATTAATTAAGTATATTGGTAAGAAGACAATTGTAACTCATTAAAAAAAAAAAATCAATTTAACTTACCCAAGTACATATTCAAAAGATTGAGCAATGAAGTGCTTTTTGAATAATTTACGTTTCTTTTGAAATTAATAAGAGATAATATCATAATCACTATTTAAACTCTGAATATTTTTTAACTTTATATATAAAGTTTGAAGTTACTAAATGTTAGCTAATTGAATATTTATTTGTTAAATTTAATACCTTAGTCTTCTTTACATAAATGACATGAGAAATGATCACTAGTAAAAAAGTACAACTATAAATAAGGTAATAAATTTTATAGGTAAAAAATCAACTGCGTATGGCATTAGTATCTTTAAGAAAAAGTACTCTTTTAATGATTTAATCCTTGCTCAACCTTTTTTCTCTTATTTTATTTAAATCCTCAACATTTTTAAAATTTTACAAAAGTATGACTTACATTAAATTTTTTACATATCTTAAGTATGGGCTAGCTTTTCATTGGCCTTGTGATGGTTAGGCAATTGTACTTAGGATTCACACAAATTTTTCTAGCCAAATTTTCTTAGTTTTAATTATTTTTATCTAATTTATTTATTAATTTTATCATATTATATAATTCAATATATTTAATATTATCTTTTATCATATTATGCAAATAAACATATCCAATATTATAATTTTATTAAATTGAAAATTGTAGACCGATTTGAAACTAATACGTATAATAGATTGATAGATAATTCTACGGATTTATTGGATGTTCTATTTTTGTAATGTTTTAAAAATGTTCCGAACTCAAATAGATGAAAAAAAAGGTTGAGGACTCAAATCATAAGGTGAGTAAATGTTAAGGACTAAACTACTTTTTCTCTAACTTTAAACTTTGGATGTAAAGTTAAAAAAAAAAGAAAGAAAAAACAACACCACCCAAATTTCTGGTGGTGATGTTGACATTATCTCTGTAAATAATTCTCTCCCCAATTATACGCTTTAATCTTACCATATTGGAGAATTTTCTTATTACATTATAATTTTGGTTTGTATAAAGCTACAATCATTGCTTTGACTTTGCACATTTTTTAATTTTACACTTGATATTATTGACAAATCAATATCCCATATGCTATGTTGTTGTTAGATTAATTTTTGAAAGTAGATTTATGATGATGGATTGTGATGGTCGATCATGTTCAAAATGGTAGAAAAAGGGCAAATCTGAGAATTTTAGTTTAACCAAAAAGTTGGGAATTATGGATATTGATATCAATAATGATGGACCTGTAACTTTAGAGTGGTGATGGTGAAAAAATGGAAGAGGATTCAAGAGAAGGGATACTCACATAGCTACCCCTCACTGGTTACATGTTGCTAAGGAGGATTTACGTTTGTGATTATGTGTCTGATGCGCATGCGTATGCATATTGATGTATGTATGTGTTTGAGAGAGAGAGAGAGTTTCAAGTTATTCAATGTAATAGCTTATTAAGCATTTATTTATCAAATTTACTACACCCATCATTTTTAAACAAATTAAATGATGAATTACCATCAATGAAATTACAATCATAGCAAAGGCAATAAATTTAATGACTAAAAGTTTAATTGACGGTAAATTTGAAACTTGACGTGATAATCTTGTTACACTGTCATTTTGTTTTGTAGAAGTAAGGATTTGCTCAACTTCAACTTGGAAGATATTTTTTCGATTTTATACTTACAATATTAAAATTGCCAAGTATTATTGTTAAATTTTACATTTGAAACGCTATTGAAACTTTTACTTATTAAACTTATCACTCAATCATCTTGCAATAGATAAAAGAAGCAAATAATCATTTCTTGAAATACAATTATAGATAAAATAGCAAATTTTAAGAAGTAAAATTCGATTGGATACGAAGTTGGGCAAATTAGGTGTATTCACCCATTCCCATTCTCGCAATTGTACCCAAAGATGTGTGCTGACTATAGTGAGCTAAAATGGAGCTTATGATTTCATAGGAGAGGCAACGTTTAGATTAGTTTCACCATTCGCTAAAGATAAGTTCGTTTGACGAATTATCAAGACTAGCTTACTAGTAAATGTTAACACTGCTAATTATCATAGTTGGTTGCATTTTTTCACTTGTCAGTATTGCTAAATGTTGTTTAATGTCATATTTGGGTCCTGAATGGTTATTTCAATATCGTATACATGAGTTGTGATATTTATAAAATATTTTATTCAACTAAACATTTACATTAATAATTCTCATACTCAATTCAATCTTACCTTTTTCCACTTAGCACATGGTGTGGTTCTCTAAATGTCCTTCTTTAAACGTGCTGCAGTCACTTTAGTCAAAATGTTCACGTATGATGATGCGAAATATTTAGTCCAACATCCTTCTTGACCTGAAAGCAATTGAATTTACATGATTCCAAACGCAGGTAATGTGAAGACAAAGATGCCAAGTATATGAAGATCCAGTTTCACATGCACAAATGATCTAAAATAAAGTGGATTGAAATAGAATGGGAAGAGGACTTGAATGATAAATTTTTTATTATGTTTGGTAGTATCAATTCAATAAAATGAAATGATATTAAATACACACATTAATATTATAATTTATTTGAAGATTTAAATAAATAATTTTAAGTCAATTTAATTGATAAGAGTAAAATGAAATCACAATTTCATCGTCTCGATTTCATGTGTAGAGGGTCATTTTGGTAATTGGGCTTTTAACCCAATTCAACACCATGAGCTGATATTCTTAACTAATGACTGAGCCTGAGAAATTAGCATGTTTAGGGATATTTTAAAGAGATCTAGTTTGATAGCCTCAGAAAAGGGATCGTTGGACTAAATTTTTTATTCTCGACCTTACTCAATTATCTTAAGTGTGAAAAACAGACTTAAAAACAACTTTTTTAAGATTATTTAAGCTTTATTTGGTCTTGTTGGGTCTTGATGAGACTCAGTTAGTTTTTAAGCCAAACAATAATAATAATGGGTCTTTTTTAATTGACAAAAACTTTAAGCATACTTGGACCCATATCTAAGCACATAAAGGCTAAAGAAGAAAACAAGTTTAAATAAAGGAATTTAATCTTAATCGTCCATCTTAAAGCCATTTTGATGGGTAAGATTAATCTCTAAACTTTATAAATAGAAAGCTTCTTTTATTATTCATTTAGAATATTAGTAAGCTTAAGATAAATACTAAAGCTCTGGTGGCATCACTCCAAAGAGAACTAAATAAGCAATTCAATTAAGAACATTTTAAGAACATCAAGTTTGATTCAATATCACAAGTGCACATTCGAGATACCTAGTTTGCTCATTCTTTATCTCACATATCTTTTTAACAATATCCCTCCACGTGTTATCATTTCAAGACGTCTCCTAAACCGATCGAGAAACTTGTTGCATGTGATTGGCTAGCTACAGCGACCCTACCATATACCATAAAATCATAATTTTACCTCTATCAAATCGTTAATTCTCCCTCTAAATTATAATTCCAAATATATTAGAAATTTGATTTTATTTCAATCAATTTTCATGTACCAAATGTATTATTAGTGTCTTAAGCTCAAGCTTATAATTAGACAACTGGATGTTAATGTCCCAAGTGCCAATATATCACACATTTTCTGAATAGTCCGATCAAGCCTGCACAATCTGTAGAGTAAATATGCAGAAAAATATGTGTTTACCACTTTGGGCAAACTATTTTATGAAAGGAGGTCGGGGTTGCTAAATTATATTATAAAAACGCGATTTTGTAAAGAAAACACGTGTTGGATTTGCGATTATAATATTGCGATCTCTAAATCGCATCATCCACGTGTGTTTTTGGTGCGTATTTGGCCGCGGAAATCGATATTTATTTCCCCGACCCTCCCTCCCATTATTTGCGATACCTACTGCATGTTTGGGTGGGGTTGGGAAAAAAGAAATCGCAGGAAGACCATGCGGTTTAAAGATTCCAAAATCGTAGTTTTCTTGTGCTATTTTTGAATTCGCATTTCTTTGTAAGTTCTTCCTTCCTTTTTTTTTTTTTTTTTTTTTTCACGTGACTGGATTTGGTGATAATGCAAAACCGCATTCAAAAAACGCGGCTGCTATTTAGCAACCACATTTATCAAATTATTTTCGCCCCCTTTTTAAGAAATATTTTGCCCCCTATTCCTCTAAATATGCAAATAGTTCCAAACTACTTACCTCCATAAAAACCACGTATGAAACCGCTTTTTGATGGCATTGCTCAACTTTTAAAGACTAGACCTTTGATTCCATCTCTTGATCTTTAAAATGCTCATCTCATTAATTGTCGAACAGATCTTTCTTACATTCCCTTGTAGACATATTGCAATTTCATAATGCAATTAAATCAAAACAGCTCGAAACTGCTAAATTTTATATTCAATCGAGCTTTTCACTGACACCATCATCTTTAGAAGGATGTGGCAAATGCTCACCTGCCAAATGGTACAATATAAACAATGAGAAATAAGACAAATAAATCTAACAAATAAAAGTTCGATTGAGTATATCGATTAGCAGCTGGAAGTAACATGATTTTGAAATTGCCCTCTTTGATATTTGCTGATACAGAACAAATGTAAAAGAGAAAGGACAACCGTCTGAGTGTTTGGACTGCTGCTTTAAGACCCCGTTGAATTAGCTCACTAGCAAAAGTTCCTAGACAAACTTCTACCAGTTCATGCATGACAATTAAACCGACACCTTGATATGGTTGAAGAAATGTTAAATTATAGTTATTGTACACTAAAATCAGAGATTAAGCAAGATGGCAGGAAATTATTACAGCATGTAAATCCTGTATCAAGGCGGGTGGACAAATTATCTACCAAGCGTTCTTTGACCAAAGCTGCCCAGAGAACTCTTTCCAAGCAAGTAAATAGAACCGCAGAACAATCTTTTGCTCCACAAGCTTTTCTGCTACCTCCCCCAACGCTAGTCGTACATATCTGCCGCAAAGAAACGCAAAACCCCTTTCAACATATATTCAGCAAAATGATAAATTGTGCAAGCCACAATGAAAATATTCCTCCAAATACAACCGTTCTATCTTCCACTAACTCCATTTGCAATGCAAACTCCACATACAAGAGTGAACATCTCCAAGCCAAACATAAACATATGATCACTTGTGTGCAAAGTTACCAGTGATGAAAAAATTTATTAGTTGTGATATACCGATGGGTACAAATGAACAGTGGTAAAAAAAAAAATCATTAGTTTTTCATAAAAACAGCTAAAGATCATAGTTTCATTTGCTCTTACCTACCGCTTATCATGTTTAAGTGGGCATGTCACACCTAGTGAGTCATCTTTTGTTAATAAGAGCTTCACGCAAAAACCACAGCATAAGCATGACTATGGCAAAGTGAGACTATCATAAACCATGTCATATAACTAACTAAGAGTACAGACAGAGCCACAACCATCCCAAGAAATACAATGTACCTAAAGAGGCTAAGAGGAGGATCTAAATGCCATCTTACATGCAATAGATACAAGTCATGGATTGTATCAAGCAACAAACCTCAAAGAGCATATTGAGTATCCTCACGATATTGCATTATCAAATGGGCCATCTCAACCTGGCAAAAAGAGTTTTTTGTATTCTCTTTTCTTAGTAGTAGGGCCTATTCATTACTTCGCATTATATTGTTACTAGGCAGATATCAATGAAATGGAAGAGATGAGGTTCGGAACCTTGTTAGGTAATATGGCACAAGTTTTGCAAGCCAAAGAATGAAGGTGGGGGTGTTTGCTGGTTTTAGAAAACTTAAAAAGGAAGTAGGTTTGGCTCATCTTGAACATAAAGTTGAGCATGTAACTACCATGAATACTTGTATGCATAAAAACACGGATGGAGACCATATGTATGTCGTTTCGATAGATGCTTCTATTGTACCACTAGAAAAGTGAGGTAAATTATTAAAAGAAAAGCCGTGGAATATTATAAATTATGCTTACGCATTAAAAAGCTAAGTGCAAGAGGGTAATCTTATACATCCATCTATAGCCTTCTACCCCCATATCTCTATCTTTGTCCCCTCTGCCTCCCCCCTCATGTTTGTCACCTCACACACTAAAAAAGTGCACACGTGCAAATGCACATAGGAACATCAATGATTAAAGCATGCCTCACCAAGGTGGAAATCAATAATTGACAGGGGTAGGTGCCCTAGATCTTGATACTGAGTGGTTAATAAAATAATCCTAGCCTCACATGGTATTTGCAATACTACTTCGTGTTGGAGAGCTAGAAGGAAGAGCTTCCTCAAGATGGAGAAGAGAACATCGACCAGACCTTCAAAAACTAAGAGGGCGTGTTCTCAAATCCTGCAATGTGATACATGTTCCTACAACAGAAATCCAAGAGAAACCTTTTTACTTTATCAACTTAAAAAAAAAAAAAGAAGCAAGCAAAATATGAAAAAGGGGTAATATGCTTGCTCTTCACCACCAATTGAAAGACGTGAAGCTGACACATGCAAAATGAATGATCTCAGAGATCCATAAGGCACTTATTATTGTGTCTGAAGCCTCCAGCATCAATCCAATCTTCTTCTTTTGCTTCTGGCAAAGCGCGTCCATCTCCCAATCTTCTATGAAATAAACATGTTTTCCTTATGGAACAATATTTCCAATAAAAATCAAACAGAACAACACTAAAGGATAACTCCAGTGATTGAGATCTAATTGCATGGGGTTATAGGTTCAATTCCCACAAAAGCTACTTCTCGGTCGACTTACACAGCCAACCTAAACTAGATTATGTATGAATTTCAAACAATGATTTAGGTTCCCAAACATAGCAGCAATATTATGGTTATGCCTTTCTATCGTGAAAAAGAAGAAAACAATGATGAAATTCAAAGTACTCATAGAGAGTTAGACCCTAAAGCCTCAAAGGTGGTACCAAAGGAAAAGAGTTCTCTCTCTCTCCCCCCACTCTCTCTCTTTCTCCAGTTTTTGGGTCGGGAAGAGAGTTATCTTCAACCATGTTGAATACCTAGAAGCTAGAAGAACTACACAGGCTTTTACTCAGATGACAGCAGAATTAAAGATGTCCGACAAGTCCAAGTCATAACATCCACATGCAACCTGATAGGCAAATTACTTTATTCTTCAGCATTCACTCCATACTCCACACCAAAATTGTCTGAGCTAAATAGTCTTTTGGTTTGCTCAAAAACAGCCTTTTGTTTGTATCACAGCTAAATTATTATGCCACGGCTGACTGGAGATCAAGCTAACAATCAGATATGCAGGGTAAAATGATGCACAATGCTATCCATCCTAAATACAAGTGTTCATCCATTTCAATCACCTGATGTTTTCACGCCAGCTGCTTTCCTTGTTGATACAACCTAGGGTTCCACTATGGAAAAAGATTGGAATTTTTAGTAAGAATTATAGTAAAGATATGAACCTTAACAAGAATTAAGGCTAAGTTGGGGATTTTATTGATAGAATGAAAGAGAAAATACGATAGCTGCCATGGAAGACAGCTCCAAAAGCACACTTGCTCTCAAAACCCTCCTCCTAAGCCTAATAATCCCGGAATAATCCTCTCTGACTGACTTTCCTCTCTCCTAAGGCCTATTTATAGGCAACCAATGACTTAACAATAAAAACAAACAATATAACTCCTAACTGCACTATAACTAAGCCAATCAACTCACAAACAACTCAACTAAAAAAAACTGCTATTGAGTATTGACAATCATAACACTAGTCAGCAAACGCTACTCCCAGGATGGGAATGAATCAATAGAGGTGATATCCTGCAGACGAGGTTATTCTGATTTCCTTTCTACTGAACTGTGGTTGACACAATTTGTCTGGTTGCTAATTCTCCTAAAAAGGAACAGCACCAAGTACAAATTCGCATAGAAATGAACTGGTGTAAAATTTTATCATTATTCCAAGGACATATGACAAAAAAGGTAAAACCATAAGTATAGCTGAGCAAGAAACCATCTTCACTAGTCAAATCCCAGAATCAACAAATACACTAGAAGAACAAAGATTGAAAACAAAGCCATTCACCAAACTGCACTTTTGGAGTGCAAAGAAATTTGCAATCCACATGGCCTGCAAATAAGATACTTCTGCTAATAGAGAACTTTAAAATGATATGGTCTTTGAAAATGCGACATATATAAAGCTATACTACTGCCATAGCAAGAGAATCAAACAAAAACACTAGTTCTAATTGACTAACTTTGTCCAAAAATTTCAAATCGTTTTCATCTGAAATTAAAGCCAACTTTCGATCCAAACTAAGTTTTACTGTAGGATGAGGCGCTGCTACATATGTCTCTACTCAAACAATTTCTTGGATCAGAACAAACTTGAAGGTAGGTGGCAAACAATTCTTTTTCGAGTTTTTAAAGGTAGGTAATGAAAAATAGTAGAGGAATTTTAAATTATCTCCTAGTAAATCCATACAATTCACCTCAGTTTTAACACAATCAATGACTGCCAGAGTCCTTGATGGATAGCAAAGTAACTATTCTTCCCTTTGGCACCATTGAAACAGGACACGTAATCCCTCTTCAATGAATAACGAACTAATTCTCGTCCCGTTTAATCCAATTTTCTGGTACTAAAACCCAGAAGACAACAGTTTTGAAGCCCCCTAAACGGAATGCATAAAAACATCTATGAGATTGAAAACCAATATAGCAAACAATTTTCCCTGCTCAAAACCATCAAACATTGCAAAGCCTATTCAAACATAAAGCTCCGAAAATATCCAACCATAATTAAACAAGATCACTCTATTAAAGACAATAGGAATGTCGGTTCTCAATCCCACTTACCATTGGAACCAGACCGCTTGGTGTGTTTAAGCCTCTCCAGCTGAACCTGTGTATCCATCAACATCTTCAACCTCTGAACCTCCAAATCCTTGGCAAACTGCATCCTCTGCTTCTCCAAATCCACCATTTGCCTCAACTTCTCCGCCTCCACACGCTGATAAACCTCCCCAAACCTCTCAATAGCCTTTGCTAACCGCCTCATCCCTTCCCCATCATCCTCCTCACTCTCTCTCTCCTCCACTTCCACATCCTCATCCTCCTCATCACTATCTCTCTCTTCCTCATCCTCCTCCACATCATCCGCTGCAGCAGCCGCCGCAGCAATTTCCGAATAATTCCTCCTAAAGTATCCTCCATCCACCTTATCAGTCGCCGGCATCAGCAACGCCAACGGCCTCTTCTGCGGGAGATCCATAGCGGTCGCCATCAACGGAGATGGCGTGTTCCCGATGTTACTCTTCTTATAAGGGAGCGGCACAGCCATCGGCGGAGAGATCGGCGAAGCCGCCGGTCGTTTAGCGGAATTCGAGCTCGAACCTGTCGTTGTGCCGATCAATGAATCAAGCCGATCGTAGAAAATCCACGACGAGGTGAACGCTCCATTAGAAGACGAAACCCTAGCTTTCTCGATCTTATACTTTTTCTTGACAGTATCGATCCTGTTCTTGCACTGAACATCAGTCCTATAAGTCTTCTTTGTATGACCGTGAAGAGAGTTCACGGCGTCAGCGACTTCCTGCCAGTCCTTCTGACGGAGATTCCCACGGTTCAGCTCAAGAAAGCGCCGTCCCCAGGCGTCGATCAAAGTCGCCGTAGCTTCTTCGCTCCAGCAGTCTTCACGGACAGGCATAACACGGGGAGTTACCATCGGAGGAGCCGTAACGGATGCGGCTTCCGTCAAATCCCCCATCGGAAGAAAATAAAATAAGCAAGCAAGATTAAAACTGGCGTTAGGGTTAGGGTCAGACTTAGACCGAGGGTTTGGGAGATGGATATGAAATGTTTACGGAGTCTAGTATTTGTTTGGGGGAAGTCTGTACCGGAGAAAGAGAGAAGTGGGGGGAGAGAGAAAAGGGAAGGGAATGCGTGTAAGGGTAAAACGGTAAAGTAAGTCGCCGCGCCGGTATAGCGCGTGAGGACAAAAGAGGATAGAGAGAGAAGGTTGGGGGGGGGAAGATTTGGGTGGGCCGGCTTAAGTTCGGTGGGACGGCTCGGCTCGGGTTTAGGATTGCGTTTAGGAAACGGCATGTTTGGTTTGGGGGGTGAGCGAGGGAATGAATGATGAGTTGGGTGAGTCGTGAGTCGTGACTGACCGTAAGGGGGGGAATCGTTTGACCGTCCGTCGATAACGAGGAGAGAGAGAGAGCGAAGAAGGGAGAGAGAGAGAGAGAGAGATATGCCGTTTGGTTGGGTTTCGATTGGATTGGATTTGCCTCGGTGATTTTAATATTTTCTTATATGGATGGTGACTAAAACGTAAGTATCATTTTTTCCTGTAATGTCTGGTAAATTAAAAGTACATCCTGCAATGGCATATGGTGACGGCAACCTGTGGGCCCGACAATACACCTGACAGAAGGTTTACGTTAGGCAGACTAACGCTGGTTTGGTTTTCACTCCATTAAAATGGTGGGGGATTCCAATATTGCTGGCTGCATCATATGGCAATTTTGGCGGTGAGTTTGGCAAAAACGTTTTTCGAATATCCATATTAATATTAAGTTAATAAAACTTTTTTCGTCTCTATATTTTCAATTATATAGTCTTAACATGATTTTTCATTCCCCATTTAATTTTCTTTTTCTTCCATATTTTCTCTCTCCGTATTAATACTCTTTATATATATCTATATGTATATTTACTTAATTTATTATATTATATATGTTGAGATAATTTAACTATCCTAAATGAATCAAAACAATTATGATATTATAGTGCTTGAGATATGAAAGTTACGGCTGTAAAGAAATCCAAAGGAAGTTATGCTTTAAATAGGGAAGAGTACTCTCTTAATTTCAATATTTATATAATTTCTATTTGAGTCTCCACTCTTTTTTTTTTTTAATTTTATCTGATTCCTCCATGTTTTCAAAATATTATAAAAGTTGTACTTCTATTAAATTCATTAATTTTTTCTCCCATATTAAGTATGTGTTAGCTTTTTTATTGACCTTAAAATGGTTGGGCAATGTGATTGAAATGTTCACAAATTTTTCCAGCCCATTTTCCTTAAACTTAATTATTTGTATGTAATTTTCTATTATATAATTAAATTTATTTGATATTATTTATTATATTATACTATTAAATTTATTTAATATCATCATTTTATTAAATTAATTACTGCGGATCAATTTGAAACCAATATTGTTATGGATTGATGAATAATTTAAGATTTAGTCGAAGTTATACTTTTATAAAGTTTTAAAAATGTTGAGTCAAATTGAAAAAGAAAAGTTGAAGATTTAAATGAAAAAGTAGGTAAACGTGAAGAGTATAAATCTTTTTTCCCCTTTAGAATATTATGGTAGGAAAGTGAGGAAAGTTATTATATTATTATTTCTTTTTTTTTTATTTCTTGTACATATATGTAAGACGAGTGTGTATGGTAATATTTGTTTTAAGGAAAATTGCAAATAACTTTTCTTTTATCTTTTACCTTAATGTAAATATAATCTCAAACTTATAAAACGTATTTTAACACTTTCTAAACTCTTATAAATTGATAATATCAAAGGTAAGTTTGCTTTCCTATCAAAATATATCTTGAGGTCAAAATTAAAAGGTGTAAAAATATAGGAGCATGAATTCACATAAAAATTAAAATTTAGAGGTTATTTGCATTCTCTTGAAATTATTTGTTAATTTATGAGAGTTTAAAAATATTAAAAGATATTTTATAAGTTTGAGGGTGCATTGACGTAAAAGTTTTTGGGATTATTTACATTTTCACCATGTTTTATGTTTAGGGAAAACTATTTTCTAAAAAACTTGTTTTCTATTTTTCTTTATTTGTTTAGAAACATTATTCCATTGATGACAAACTTAAGTACCTTAATCATGATAACCAACTATTAGGGTAGGGTAAAAAAATCATAAACCGCGGTTTCAACTGTGAATTGAATCAAACTGAACCGAATTGAAAAATTAGTATTTTTTTCTTTAAACTGTTTGATTTATGGTTCGATTTTGTTATATATAAATGGTTCGCAGTTTAGTTCGCTCTGTTTAAGGAAGCAAACCGAACTGTATCGTTTTAAATCAAATCAAACTATTTAATTAAATAAAAAAATTTATGTAATTATTTTATAATTTTTTATATTTTTTTCTATCAGTCTTCATAAATTTCATCAAATTTTTAATATCTTGTTATTCTTTATCATAATTTTATGTTAATTATTAAGATTAAGTTAATTAAATTTCAATTAAAATTTTATATTTATTGAAAATAAAAATATTTAATGAAAATTTGGTATAAATAGTTTGAACCGTAGATTGAATCGATTTTAATTAAGTTTAAAAAATTTATGAACCGAACCGTATAATTAGATTCGAATTAAAAAAAAAATCAAACCATTATATTAAGTTCCAACTAAATCGTATTCACCCTTACCTAGCATAATGCCCTTAGAGATAAAAAACTTTATCCACGTTGCTTTAAATCACGTCGACAATTTAAAAACCTTCTAAAAGAGCACTAACTTCTTCCATCTTTAGAGTAGTTTCCTTCTTTGTCAAAAATACACAAAAAAAAAACTAAAAAATTGAAAAAAGAAGGAAAAGGTTTAAAATGAAAAAAAAAAAATCTCTAAAAATGAAAAGAGAACAAGAAAACACAAAAAATTAAAAAAATTGAAAAATAAATAAAAGTTCAAAAATTCAAAGGAAAATGAAAAATTTCTATTGGTGGTGAAAAATGGTTATTGACGGTGATATATGATTTTGTAAGATCAAAAATGATTTTTTGAGTTTAAATATGCAAATACAATTTGACAAGTACAATTCGCGGAATCACTGCATGGGCTTTGTCCCTTTTCATTTTGTAAAGGGCGCATGAGTCGTACCCTATTGTGTCATCTTCAACCTCTGGCATTAATTTTGTAGAGCTTTATCTGAGCTTAGTACTAAATTTTATTTTTATTTTTTTCTACTCATTTTTTGTTGTCTTTTGATTCAAATAAACTCTAATAAGTGGCTTGACTTCGTTAAGATAAAAAACTTGCATGAAGATCCATTAGATTGGATTAAACACGAATTGAAGAATCATGATGAAGTACAAACTTTCATCCAAGTTTATCCATTGTGATTTTAATCTTGATCCTTCAATCTAAGATAATTATTACAAATAGGGCTTTCCCTTGATTCAAAAAACAACAACAATTAAAAGCAAAACCATTCAAGTTTGTTTGTATTCAAGCCAAGCTTCATTATTAATTCAAACAGCTTCCAGACTAAATCTTGAGCAATAATAACCCAAACTCCTAGTCTTAATTTATTAGTATAGCCTTAGGTTGAAGTTTCAGTTTTGACCTAGTTGTGGCTTTTCGAACCTGGGATCAAACTATCAGTACATTGTAATCGTTATCCTCCGATATCGAGGTCCACCGTCTTTGTGAATTTCTATAGCTACATGGTGCTTTGAATATGCCAACACCGCAAGTTATAATGTGACACTCCATGTTAAATAAACTCTCGTATAAATTGTGAGGGACAATCGATACCGACTTATAAAGACGTGATAATGAATATTAAGGCTGACTAAAAAAATTGAGAATTGCAGATCGAATCGTGGACCGAATAGAACTAAAAAATCGGTTTTTTTTTTTATATGAATTTTTTGGTTTATAATTTGATTTGGGGAAGCGAACCGAACCGAACCGAATCGTACCATTTACTTATAAAATTCATATAATTACTTTATTCTTTTTTATATTTTTTCCATCAATTTTCATAAATTCCATCAAATTCTTCATATCTTGTTATTCTTTATCATAATTTTATGTCAATTATTGAGATTAAGTTGAGTAAATTCCATTTGGAATTTTATATTTATTAGAGATAAAAATTTGGCATAAATGGTTTGAATTATATATCGAACTGAATCGAATTGATTTTAATTAGGTTAAAAAAATTTATGAATTAAACTGTATGATTGGTTCGACTTCAAAAAAAACTCGAATCTTTATATTAGATTTGGTTCAATAAAAAGCGGCGAATCGTATCAAATCGAGCTATGTCCATGAATAATGGCTAGAAACATTTATGCTAAGTAGTTAAAATGAATCAATTGCTGATTATTGACTTGGTTATTAATTACTTTTGCCTTGGTCGCTTATACTCTTTACCAACCTAATTTCCTTTTACTTGATTGATTTGAGATCAAACAGTTTTTTTTTTAATTTATTTTTATGGTAAGCTTAATCATCCATGTAAACTTTGTAAATTACACCTATACCCTACTTTTTCAAAATATAGCCCGTGCTTTTGCCCACATGGATGCCACCATGATACAAATGCTAATGTGTCATCGCTCTAAATAGTAAATAAAAAGCCATCTTACAAAAGGTAACAATTGTTCCTTCTAGAGGGAGAATAGAAAAGTTAACTAAAATAAAATTTTCTAGATCAATTTGTAGGTAAATAAGATAATAAAAAGTATTACAAGAGTACCTTTAAGTAAAGAGGTTGTAAGGGTTGATGGTAAATTGATATTTGTAAAGTTTTAATTATAGCATACTTTAGCTTACTACACTACCTATTAAATAAGGGAGAGGAAGGACAAATGTATCTAAGGTGGTATTGAGAACGTGTTCAATGAAGAAGACATGGTATTGCTCGATTTAGCTTGTTTAAGCTCAACTTGTTTACAAGATATATTTTTCTTTGAATATAAACTCAAATCATTTTGAAATTTATATTCCTCTCAAATTCAATTAGATTTGCTAGTCAGTCCAGTTGAATACCATGATGCTCAAGCTATAGCCTAAAAATATAAACATACAGCTATAGTCTAAGTTCAACATGTATAAGAAACCAAATAAAATTTTCTACTTCATTTCTTCCACTTATCTCTTGTTTCATTCCAATGTTTTTATTTTCCCTCTCTTGTCTCATTTCTTTCTCGTCACTAGCCTTATCTTTATTATTACAATTTTCATTAGATGTTATACTTGTAAACTTACCGTAATAAAAATGGATTTGGTGTTGAGTATTTCAGCTAAGTGAATCAAACTTTCTAATATATTGTAAGGTTATAGATAGAGATCGTACCTTCTTCTTGTATGTGCTATTTTGTTATTTTTGTTTTCTAATATTGTTTTTATCACCATTGTTCTATAAGATAGATTTTGTAATGTCATTTTTGAAATTCCTAAAGAGCATATCTTCATGTGATTTAAATGAATAAGACATTATGAAATTTTGACAAGATCAAGATGTCGAAAATTCACCTTAGCATTTTAATATCATAAAGATGTAATATAAAAAAAAATTATAAGTTTTATGTGATATATGTACTTTATAAGTTTTGTAGAGTATAAGTTTTAGTGCAGATTAGCTCCAAAATTTAGGAAATTGCGCCTATAAGATGGACGACAGTAAAAAGCTTTATATTCTACTAACTTATATTTGCACAACCTCGGTCCCCCTCCCCACACGATCCATGGTCGACAACAGCTGCTTTAATTGTTTTGTGCCGTTTTTCTTTTGGATTTTTTTTTAATTTTTATAATATTATTTAATTAAATATATTTAATAATATTATTTTATCAAATTAATTATTGTGGACTAGTTATAGTTAGAGTCTAATACATCCTCGTTATCAATATTGACAAATCAAACAGAATATAGGTACATAAAATGACAAAGTATAAAAGCACGTGTATATAAAATGCAATTTACATTTTGTTATTATATATATGATTTGGACAACTAATGTCAGAAACTATTTTCACTTATTTTTCATTGGATATACAATTAATTTTACTATATATAAAATAATTAGTAGAAGCCGTTCTGCTTTTCTTTTCTTTTTTCATTTTTTTTTTCTTTAAAGCGTATTTCATTATTTAGATATTATCTTTATGTTGATAATGGAGAAGTAGGCAGGAAACAGATGGACTTTAGTCTAGGATAACAATTTCAAATATGACGCAAATAGCATGTATTTTTCTGCAAGAAAATCGATTAATGTCTGACTATTTAATTCTACGGGATTTTAGCATCGAAATGTATTTGGTAAGAAAAATCAAATGCATAGTAATCTTTGGAGGTTCTTCATCTAAATAACTCGATAGCACTACTAGAAACATATCAAACTAATTATATTTGAGACCAATGTGGTATCATATAATGGTATATCCTCAAACATTCTTATGTTTCTATTTTTCCAACGTCAAATTCTATGATATACATGATAAACATTGTCTGCACTGGATTAGATTAAGTCTGTGTGCGCCCATACAAAGTACATATATATATATATAATATAATATAATATTAATAATAAGAGTAATCGACAATCCACCTTTACGAGTTTCTATATTGTCCAACAAAAAGCATTATATTATTCAAATATACAATATGGAGTAGGTAGTAAAAAACTTTGGTTTTATCTCTTTGCATTTACAGATGATTATTGTAATATTTTTATTAAGAAAAATAGTGACTAATGTATACTTGCTAAGAGGTTAAAATAAGAGAGAATTTGACACCTTCATATTTTCGTTCAAACTCTTACCGAAAAAAGAAACTATTTAATTGTCATTATAGATGATCACAGCTACAAGAATTTCGTATGGTGAAGTTGGAGGGATTTCGAGTATCCTAAAATTCAACCTCTTTATTGAGAAAGAGGAGAATACGAATCCAAAACAAACTTAACAAAGCTTTTGAAAACGGTGGAATCCGGTATCATCCGAAGATTCTCCCAATGAAACATCCTGACTAGAAAGAAAAAACACAACGATTTAACTGAAATATTGTACTTTTCATTTTTATTCTCGATTTTTAAGATATTTCTATGTGTAATGGTAGAAAATCATAAAAAATGTAGATGACATTACAATGATATTATAAAATTAATTCATCAATTGAGGGAATTTAAAAGAATGACAATTGAGATAATTCATTTTCAAGTGATATTATAGAAACTAGAAATACATATAAAACCTAAAAACACTTCCAAAGGGGGCACAAGAACAACGATGTGAAGTGGGTTACGGCTTATAGGACAAAAAGAGATGCCAAATGGGAATTGGAGAATACAATGCAATACTTGTAGATGCTGATAATAATTAGTAGCTAGCTGCTAATAATTAGTTGGTTTTGTAATAATCTTTTATATTTCATTTAATGAATATCCAGCTTACCGGGAGAAAGGGGGGAGGGGGGTGGTTGATGGCGGTGGGGGTTGGAAATGGGTTGCAAAAGGATGCAATCATAGATCCGATAAAGATAACCAGAAGTGTGGCTCATCGAGAAACTATATTTGACTTATTAACGGTTCAAGAAGGATGGAATATATATTAAATTGTTGAAAATATACTAATGAATTCATCCAGACTGTTTTTATGTCCTAACGAATCGGAGACTGATGGTGGCACAACGAGACCTTGGTTGCTACATTGGACTGTGGTAAGTGAGGAGATTGATTGGAGAAACGATTCAGTAAATAATACATATCACGTATTATATATATGTTATATAGATATTAATAAGACATTGATATATATATATCATATAGAAATTACGTATAATAATAAATTTAAAAATTATTGTTATTATTAATATTCATATTGATATTTTATTAGTATTTATATGTCATGTGTATATAACACGTAACGTATAATACTCATTTAGTATTTGTTTCTATGGATTAATGGTTTGTGATTACGTATATGTAACACGTAATGCGGTATACAATTAGCTTGCTATTTGGATTAGGAGGCAATGCATTTGCAGTTAGTCTAATTATTAGAGATCCACGTATGTTTAGCGTGTGTAACCCTTCTAAAGGAGAATGCAGATGGTTGTGGTCCGCTTTCACCACAAGCAAAAGAGTTATGTGGGGGAAGAACTAGTGTCTGATATGCCGACGGTAAGCGTAAAGCAACTGGTGGTGTGGCGGAAGCTGAGTTGGAGAACAATCAGTTATTTCTTATCCTAAATAGAGGAATTAAATCCGTCAATACATTCCATGTATGTCGTAGAGAAATTGGTTCTAGATTATGAGCATGTGTATAATGTTTAAGTAAGCAATGGCGAAAGCTGGAAATCAAAGGCCTTGTTGGAGTTTGGGTCATATTGCAAATTAGGTAAACTTTTAATTTATGTCGTATATAAAGTGTGCAATATGGATATTTTAAAGTTCCTCTTTTCTAAAATTACAAATTAATCGTTGTTATTATCTATATTTTCTAAATATCCTATAACATCATTCCATTGTCATTTAAAAAAAAAAAAATAGACAATGATAGCTGTTGATCTATAACTTTAGGAATTTTAAGAAAATAGTAACCTTAGAGAATCCAAATTTTTAAAGTGTGTATTAGGGTTGTCTTATATTGTTTTTCTTTCCCTTTTTCTCTTACCTTTATCTCATCATACTAATCATTGTAGTATAGTGAGATAAATTGTTCCATTGAATTCTAATGGGCATGAGACAGTTTTAGGGTCTTTAATTCGTTACTAGAGTAAAAAACTAGTGATTTAAAGCAATTTTGTGGTGGATCCCAATCTTAGAGAGAAAAATCCCAGTTCTGGTGTGATTTGCTATGAGGAAAACAATCTAGTGTCGGTTATGAAACAAAAGTATCCATTTTACTTTATTTGAGTTTTTTATGGAGTCAATCTATTGGTCAATGAGTATAAGAAAGCTAGAGCCTAGAGGTGCCAAAAAGTACTTGATATTTAGGTTTTCGAGTAGGCTAATATTAAGTGAAGAGATATATTTGTAGCTAGCACTATAAATTGGTCGACTTGAGTGGAGCTGAGTTGAATCGAACTTTTAAAGGTTTAGGCTCATCTTATCTAAAAGTTATTAAGTTTGAGCCAAGTGAGACTTTTATCAAGCTTGAAATTTATAGGCTTGAGCTTGAACTTATTAAAGGATTTGAAACTCAAGCTTTAACCCATTGAGCTTAACTCATTTAGATAAACGAGTTTAAGCTCATTTATTTAAGTAAGCCTAAGTTTAAGTACATTTAGATAAACAAGTTTTGACAAGTCCAAGCTTAAGCATGAACTAGAATTAAAGCTCGGAATTAATTTAGAATTTCAAAATCTACTTTCGTTTATTCTTTTTCTAATGAAGTTAATTGAGAGTTTTATGATTACTAGTTATCTTAATGGTTTAAAATCTATAGAAGCGATTAGTTCATGGTCAACTACTAGGTTGTGGTTGGCTATTGGAGTTCATGCTCAACCCTTTGGTGCCTTAGGGAGATCGGTTGTTTGTGTAGTGAAATGGAAGTTTTCTCCTAAGATATATTCTTTATTAACTTTGGGTTTAGAGGTTCTTATTCCTTATATAAATAGTGTTGTGTGTATGAAAAGAGTACATATTAAGTGAAATTTATCTACGTATGTAGGATAAAAATAAATTACACTAATTAAGAATATGATCCAGACATTCAACACTATTAACTTCCTAGAAATTTACCTAAATGTATATATGGAGAATTGTAACTAAAATTCCAAAAGAATAGATAATTGAAACATGTACAACAAATCATTAGGTGACATGATTATGGGTGGTCATATATTTGTATGATATCTTTGTTCATTCTCAGGACACTAATTAGCCTTATGTCTTCAATACCTTAGCAGTTAGTCCAAAAAAAAAAAGAAAAAGAAAAGCAAGAGGGACATGCAACGTAACATCATCTATTAATTCATGTCACATATTCATCTCGTCCGTGGGGAACACCAAATCTCGCAGAATCATGAAAAAAGCCAAAAACAATGGTTTACCAGGTTGCAAATCTCTTAAAATAAAACCACCTACAGGTTTTTTTTTTTGTTTTTTTTTTGTTTTTCCACTCCTCCATCATAAAGAAGATAGAGAGATAGCATTTACTCTTGAAATCTACCAAGGGGAAAAATATTTACCCAGTGTAAAACTCAATAGTAAACAAGAACTAGTTAAATAATAACCTTTATGAATACCGCCGTATAAAAAAAAAATTGCAATTTAATGGTTATAAATAATATTTCTATATATTAATATTTTATTTATCTTTAATCATCATTAAAGAATCGACGTGATATATCACTCCAAAATAAAACCTTTTTTAGAATGATACTAGCTGTATATCTCAAATGGAGTTGTACGGATTAGGGTTTTGGTATCACGTTAACGGTTTCTTTTAGTGATATATTCGTGCCTACAACTTGTCGGAAAAGTTTTGATTAAAACATGATGATGAGGACATGTTACTTATGGATGTCTTGAAAGTTTTGGATTCCATTATTCGATATACGTATTTATATATGTCTAATATATTCATTTATAAGAACAAGTTGAAGTTTTTGTATTTTTCTTCACTTTTTTTTTTTTTGGGGTTACAAAGCTAATTTTAAGGATATGCATCAAGCTAGTATACTATCATGAGAACAAACCTAGTATTTTAAGTATTCTATTACCTAGTACATGATAAGAAACAGATCACCAAACCTTAGCTTCTAGGAGATATGCTTGGAAGTAGCGCTACTTAGGTCTTCATGATTCATCATCTTGAGTTGATTCACGATCATCTTCTTCTTCTTCTTCTTTTTATATGGAATTCCCCTAGCTTTGGCTTGACAATCCTTAACTTGGCGCAAATACACACGAATAGCTCCCTTTCCGAATGGATTGGTCTCCTGAGACCCCCCGTTCTCTCCATAAGCAGCTCGAAGCCTTCCAATCAATGCATCCAAGCTCCCCCAAGCTTGCCTCAAGGGGCAAGTACACGGAGCCGGTGGATCGGGTCGTCCGAAGAAGATGCAACCATCTAGATGGATCTTAGTCTTCCCGAACTGATCGAGGTACCTGAGGAAATCAAGCACATGGTTGCAATTGCATTGAGATAGCGAGATTGGCGGTCTTTGGTTTCTTAAATATTGTCCAAAAGCTTTCCAATCTCGCCGTTTCTGAGATTCGTATCGACTCAGTGGTGGTGTTGTTGATGGTAATGATAACAGCGATTGTTGATCGATCGATTTTGATTGCGATGATGCATCAAGTAAATCTCTTCTTATTTCTCCAGACATGGTTTTTGGAGACGTAGAGGAGGGTTCTAGTATTGAATAATCTTGAAGTGAAGAAAGAGGAAAAATAGCTTTCCTGTTTGGGGTTTGCTTTAGGGCAATGTCATGGGGCCTAATGAAGGTGCTTTTTGTTCCTTCCTTTTGATTTTCTACCAATATCCTAATTATGCCCTTTCCAAGTGCCCCCTATTTCCCACCGAATTTTTTATTATTAAATATAGGCAATTATTATTGTATGTTGTCACCACGACAATGAGTATATCATCACCTGCCTAGAGGCTGGAGGCATTTAAGTGTGAAAGGAAAACCTAGGAGTAAGTAATTTATGTACAAATATAAATTATATTTTATGTGCTTATCATACATTCATTTGGTGGCTTTGGTAATTATTATAATAAACCTTATGGTATTTCTGTTGTTCTATGTGGAATTTATTTTCGCGTTTACATTAAGAATACCTTTTTTTGGATTTTTTTTTAAAAATAATATTTTAATAGAAACTCTATGAGTAGGACAATAATGGACAATTCTATGAGTTTAGCTACATCAAATGCTGAAAATGTCTACAAAACGTTTTCTTATGAAGCAAAGACCACAAAACACCATTAGAGTTCAAGGGAGTACAAATTGCACGTTTGAACTTCCGATGCATGTATGAGTGCTTACGCGTAGTAAGGTTTTTAGTTCGGAGGATGGGATGACAATTTGAATGAAACGCTTGAAATGACTCCAAGGATTTATTTATTTTTCTGCACAAGCAATTGTGATCACACAAAATAGTTTATACAAATAATTATTCTTTTCGAACTTTGGCAATTATAACTATAATTTTATTGTACTAGACTAGTTTGGTTTGGATAATTGGGCTATGGTACTGAATAAAAGGGATTCTAGAGTATTGGATAACAACTCAAAATTTGTACTATATATATATATATATTTGGGTAAATAAACTTGTACTATATATTTGATAACACAAAAATCTAATTAATATAATATAAAGTAAATATATCTTTAAAATTCTAAAAATGATACCACACAAAATTCCTAAATGATAATATCGAACTTTATTATAATTTATATTATGATAATTAAATTAATTGATTTTTTATTATAAAAATTTGTGTTCGTACTATACATATATACATATGATGTATGGTACAATAGAATTATACTGTTTTATACTCCTTATACTTGTTATCTAGTTTTAATAACCAAATTCTACTTTAAGGAATAAAATACCATTTTCTCTCTCTATGATATATATCTATATATATAATGTAAGGTTTATTCATGATTTGCAAATATAGGAAAGTGTTAGTTTTTACTCTCTCCTTCGTACTAAGAATCAAGTTTAATAGGTTAGCATTTTCTATGGATTCCTTATTGGTTTTTGAACATGTAGAAGGTCTATTAACATTGAGGAGCATTTGCTTGTCAGAAAACATTATGTTCAGACTATTTTTGATGATTGTTATAGTAAAATTTTCTTTTTCTACGTATTAGATGTTATAGTCGCAATTTCAAGAGGTTGTGAAGACAATAATAGTGACCAATCTTTTATGATAATGGTTGATAATCATTCATGGAAAATGATTTTTCTTTATTGGGAAGTAATACAGAATTTAGTGTGTACCTAATAATACTAGATCATTAATATTAGTTAGTTGGTAGTTATACTAGTATATAAATAGAGTAGTTGTAAAGTGTATGGTGTGTCGAAACAAAAGAAGTGTGTATATAGTAAGTGTGAGTGAAACAACAGCGAAAATAGTGCAAGTTTTTAGTTGTGAGAAAACAAGCAAGAAACAGTGTATGTGCAATAAGAATAAAGAATAATGAATAGTGCAAATAGTGAAGTGACAAAAGTAAATAAACAAGAGTGCAAAAACTGAATGTGTGTATCTGTCTTTGTTCTTAGTTTCTGTTGAATAGTATTTCTTAACAGTGGTATTAGAGCCACTTTCAAGAAATCAAAGATCCTTGGTTGTGTTTTCCTCCTGGTGATCATCAATGTCGAATAGTGTAGGAAATATTGCTGCACCACTCCTTCTCTTGGATGGAAAAAATTACGACAAGTAGTCTATTTAATTGTGGGTCCTCTTTGGCTTTTAAGAAGTGTTGGAGATTGTCAACAATGGCTTGTAAGAATTGGGTAAAGCTCCTTTGGACACTCAACGTGTTACGTACAGGGAAGCCAAAAGAAAGGACTGCTAGGCTCTTTACTACATTCATCAGTGTGTTGATGCTGTGAATTTTGAGAAAATTTCTTCAGCCAACACTGCGAAGGAGGCTTAGGATACTCATGAAAAGTGTTATAAAGGGGCTAATAAGTTGAAGAAAGTCAAGTTGCAAACCTTAAGAAGATAGTATGAATTACTACAAATGGAAGCTAAAGAGAGTGTAAATGATTTCTATACTCGTGTTACAACTTTGACGAATCAAATGAAGGCTAATGTTGAAATAGTAACAAATACAATGATAGTGGAGAAGATTCTTTGTATACTCACACCCAAGTTTGGTTATGTTGTAGTCGCGATTGAAGAGTCGAAGGACCTTTCTCATCTAAGGCTTGAAGATCTACAAAGTTCCTTAGAGGCTTATGAACAAAGGATGAATGAAAGAAATGCTGAAAAGAATTCGGAGCAAGCACTTCAAGCACAAACTAGATGAAGTATGTCTGAATCTTTCAGGAGACGACAAGGCTAAGGAAGAAGTAGAGGTAGAGGGCATGGCAAGAACTTCTTCAATCAACGGCGTGAATCTAAGTAGGGTGATGATACTGTAAAGACTGATGTAAGCAGTATACAAAGACGAAGTAGATGGCGTGGCAGAGGCAGTAGAAGGACATTCGATAAAAGAAATATATAGCGTTATAATTGCCAGAAGTATGGGCACTTTGCGGATGAATGTCGAAACGGAAAAGTGAATCCTAAGAACCAAGAAGAAGCTTTTGCCTATGCTTAAGAAGAAGATGATTTGAACCATGTGCTCTTGATGGTTGCTGCTGCAATAGATACTTTAAGAAAAAATTCCTGGTACTTATATACAAGATGCTTAAACCACATGTCTGGACATAGAGAGTGATTTGTTGAAGTTGATGAATCACATAAGAATAAGGTTAAATTTGCCGACAACAGTATGGTTGTAGCAGAAGGCATTGGCAAGATTTTAATTCAATAAAAGAATGGGAAGCAATCTTATATATCAGATTTCTCGTATATACTTGAGATGAAGAACAACCTGTTAAGTTTAGGACATCTCCTAGAAAAAGGATACAGTATGAGCTTATGCAATAAAAAGCTGATAATGCATGACAACAGCGGAATGCTAATTTTGAAATGGGATTTGAGCAAGAACAGGACTTTCAAGATAGATGTTCTTATGAGTTGTTATCAAAGCTTGTTGACGGTGGGGGAAAATGAGAGTTGGTTGTAGCACATGAGGTATGGTCATCTCAATTCTAAAGATTTGCATCAACTTGGGAATATGAAGATGGTGTTAAGATTACCTCAGATTGGCTTGCAAGAAAGTGTATGTGAAGCATGTCAGTTGGGTAAACAACCTAGAAATCAATTTAAACAACATATTATAACAAGAACTTCAGGACTTCTAGAAGTAGTATATTCTGATGTGTATGGACCCATGGATATCACTTCAATTGGAGGTAATAGATACTTTGTATCTTTTATTGATGATTTTAATCATAAAATATGGATTTATTTGATTCGAAATAAGAGTGAAGCATTTGAGGTGTTTAGAAAGTTTAAGAAGTTAGTTGAAAGGTAAAGTGGAAATCAACTTAAAGTATTGGGAACGGATGGTAGTAGTGAGTATACCTCAAATGACTTCAAGAGATTTTGTGAAGAAAATGGTGTCCTGTATGAGGTTATTGCTCTATTCACACCTTAACACAATGGAGTTATTGAGCAGAGGAACAAGATACTATTAGACATGGCTTGAAGTATGTTAACCACTAAGAAAGTGCCGAAAGGTTTTTGGAGTGAGGCAGCGATGACCGCTGCATACGTGTTGAATAGATGCCCAACTCAACGAATAGTTGGAAAAACTCTTAAAGAAGTGTAGACTGGAAAGAAACCAAGTGCGAAGCATTTGAGGATATTTAGGAGTGTATGTTTCAGCTATGTACCTGATGAGAAAAGGAGGAAACTGGATGACAAAAGTACATGATCTGTCTTCTTGGGATATCATCCTACTAGAGCATACAAGCTCTATTGTCCAGCAACCTAGAAGGTGTTATTAGAAGAGACATAATTTTTTATGAGAAAAGTGTGTGGCAACGGGATAATGAAGTGTTAACTTCTTCTACTTAAGCTAAGCAGTTATATACATGGGATGAAGAGGATGAATTGGATGAAACATTAGTATAGGACTAGAGTGTACTTGATGATCAAAGTCATTAAGGAAATAGTACAGAGTTAAGAATTAGACAGAGGCCAAGGAGATTTCAGGACTATGAATTGTTTCTAGATAATGCGATTATTACAGAGGGAGATCTGGTTCACAGGCTCTATTCGCTGATGTAGAACTAGTTGTGTTTGATCAGGAAATAAAGGATCCAAAGTAGCAGAAGCTATGAAAGAAGAGTTAAGGTCTATTAAGAAGAATTAGACTTAGGATTTAGTCAATCTACTTAGTCATAAGAGGCCAATTGGTGTGAAGTGGATTTATAAGATCAAGAGAAAACCTGATGGATCTATAGCCAAGTGTAAAGCCAGGTTAGTGGCTAAAGGATTCCTACAAAAGGTTGGATTGGATTTCAATGAGGTGTTTTCTCCGGTAGCAAAGATTGAAACAATTCGGTTAGTAGCAGTAATTGCAAGTTACAACTTATGGCCTATGTATCAAATGGATGTTAAATCAACCTTTCTTAATGGTCCTTTAGAAAAGGAAGTATATGTGAAACAACCACTTAGTTTTGAGATTAAAGGGAGTGAAAATAAGGTGTTTAGGCTGAAGAAGGCATTATACGGCTTAAAGCAAGCTCCAAGGGCATGGAACAAAAGAATAGATATGTTTTTGTTGCAATAGGAGTTTGAAAAATGTAGCTGTGAGTATGGCGTGTATGTGAAGAAGAGTGAGCTTAAGGAATCAGAATTGAAGGGAAGCATTGATTTACTGGTTGCATGTCTATATGTTGATGATCTTCTTGTTATGGGTAGTAATGAATATGAAATTGAACACTTTAAGAAGATTATGAGGTTTGAGTTTAAGATGTTCGATTTGGGAAGATTGTCCTATTTCTTAGGTTTCGAGTTTACTGATGTTAGAGGAGGTGTGTTGTTGCACCAATCTAAAAATGCTAGAGATATATTAGCGAGATTTGATATGTTGGAGTGTAATTTTGCTGCTACACCAATTGATCCATGTACTAAGTTGATGAAGAATGAAAATGAAAAGATAGTAAACTCAACTTTATATAAACAGATTGTAGGTTTATTGTGATATTTGTGCAATAGTAGACCAAACATCAAGTTTGCAATAGGATTGGTAAGTAAATTCATGGAATGTTTAACAGTGTCACATATGGTTGCAACTAAAAGAATATTGAGATATGTGAAAGGGACGTTGGATTATAGAGCTTTACTGAAAAATAAGGAAGAGGGATGTAATGGTGAAGTGATTGGATTCACTAACTTAGATTGGTGTGGTGACAAGGAAAATTGGAAGAGCACAACAGGATACTTGTTCAAGTTTAGAAGTTCGTCTTTGCTTAGTGCTCAAAGAAACAATCAGTAGTAACTTTATCCTTATCTGAAGTTGAGTATATTATTGCTTCTACTATTGCTTGTGAAGTTATTTAGATTTTGACCTTGTTTCAACAAACGAGAGTAAAGATTACGAAGCTAGTGGAGTTGTGGATTAATAACAAGTTAGCAATAAACTTAGCTCAACACCCAATAGCGCATGGAAGAAGCAAACATATAGAAACAAAATTTCACTATTTGAGAGATTAGGTGAATTAAGAGAAGTTGAAGTTAATGTATCGTAAGTCTGATGAATAGGAGGCTAACATATTAACCAAAGGATTGAAGACTAATAGATTTGAAAGATTGAGGACAATGATTGGAGTGAGATCTTCAAAGTGTGCTGCATAAATTTGTATTAAGAGAGTGTATTGGGAAGTAATATAGAATTTAGTGTATACCTAATAATATTAGATCATTAGGACTAGTTAGTTGGTTGTTATATTAGTATATAAATAGAGTAGTTGTGAAGTGTGTGGTGTGTCGAAACAAGTGAATTGCATATGCTGTAAGTGAGAGTGAAACAACAGTGAAAATAATGCAAGTGTTTAGTAGTGAGAAAACAAGCAAGAATCAGTATATGTGCAATAAGAATAAAGAACATTGAATAGTGTGAATGGTGAAGTGACAAAAATGAATGAACAAGAATACAAAAATTGAACGTGTGTATCTGTCTTTGTTCATAGTTTCTGTTGAATATTGTTTCTTAACATTCTCTTATATAAATATAAATCATCTATTTTTTTTTCTTAATTTTTCAATAGTATATCTCATATTAACAGCTATGCTAATGGTCATTCATACGTATTTTTCATTTCTACCATAACTTATTATTAAAAATTACTAGTAAATGTAAGCAACTTTTTAATATTACGTAATATGATAATGCTTGAGAATTCTTAAAACTTGATTATAACATAAAACCAGCGACATTTAGAAAACAAACAAACAAACCCCAAACTCAATTTGAAACTCCACGGAATTAATGCCCGATAGCATCTCTCTAGCTTCACTATTAACGGGACTTGTTCATATTCTAGACTATCGTGGACAGCCTACATTGCGTTTGAAAAAGTTAATCATTGTTTGCGTCATGGTTCAGATAGTTGTACGGAAATCTTGCCTTCTTCTAACAGTAATTTTATTTTCCCTCTCTTCGGTTTCCGTAATTTAACATGCTCGGTTTAGCATTTGAAGCCATATACAGTACAGCATTCAATCTATACACAATCCCTTGTAGGGAGAAAAAAGATGTATTGGTACATAAATAAGTATCAATAATATTAAGATATATATTGATGGTAATAATTTTTTTTTTACATATTAAAATATTATTAATATTTATTCATTATTCATCAAAATACTTATTATAATACTATTATTGAAAAAGTCTAATTCTATTTATATATATAACCCCCTAACCCTGTGTTTTCCTTTGAGATTATGGGACTTATTTTATATCTTTCTTCAAATGATTACATTTTTGTTTTCTTTTTTAGCAACTACTATTATAAATGTTATGAAAGGAAAAATTAGACCCGGTCCACCCATTGAAAGATTAATGGGTTTTGGCAAATATGACTAGACCTTGGATGAACAAATAATTTAATTAAGATCATCAATTCTCTATCTAAATAACGATTTGATCAAGTAATATCGTAGTAAATATAATTAATTCTTTATACATATAACGAGAGTGTGAGGTATATTAGATAATACTAAAAAAATACCATGTAGATCCAAAGTAAACGAATTAAAAGAACTATATTGCGAGCAAAATTTCAGAAAGGTGTATCCTCTAATTTTTTTTTCCCCTTTGAAGAAAGATTTATAATTCAATTTAACGACCTACAGTAGATTTCTTCATATTTTAAGAATTCCTCATATAAGAGTGTATATATATATATATGTGTGTGTGTGTGTGAATATATATTGCATAAAAACCTACTTACTAATGTCCCCATTAAAAGAAAAAAAAAGATTTAGATTAAATTATCATGGCAGTCCACTTCATCATCCCCACTAATGGAGCAATAATTGCCTGGTTGCATATGATATTCCGGTACTGCTGACGTTTCCACAGCGTTATTTCTATTTGCAATTTTGTTTATTCTATTCAGCAATGCTTGTCAAGTTGATGATTTCACATTTTTGTTGAGGCCTTGGAGTAACTAAAACCCTTCCGGTCCATATTGAATCAATATTATTTTTTTGCCTTTTCCTTTTATTAGAGTAAATATACCATTAGGTGAATACCACGTGCATGCACCATGAGTTGTGTGTTTTTTTTTTTTTTTTTTTATATGAGTGATGTAATTTACATAAGAGCTCAAGAATGAGAAATAAGTGGTCTTAATAGACTTGCACACTTGTATCAAAAGAGTTTGAAGTTTCAACTTCAAATACTTAAGGTAGTTATAATATGACTACTCTAATATTTGAATAAAATGTACATAGAAGATCCTTAAAGAAAGATAATAGGCAATGCTAGAATTTGGATTCTTATACCTATAGAGAAACTCTCAACCCAAATGCATACTAGCTGTAGACTTATCTTATTTAGGCCATGCAATTCTCACGTTAACATCTTTTGAACTCGTGAATTAGGCTTACACTTCTGGGGCTCGAGGGCTTAAGCTCCAAGGAGTTAGAATGAGATTGAAGCTTAGCGAATATCTTCCTATAAGGTTGGCTGAGCTCTTGGAAGCTTGGTCCAGTGCTCTAACGAGGTTGCCCTTGACGTTAGTGATCTGCCTTAGACATAACAAGATCAACCAAGCTTTGAAGAGCTTGGCCAAGTCCTTAAGGGATTGATCATGGTTTTTTAAACTAGCATATACCATGAGAAAATTGGCTCTGCTTTGAAGACTCACTTTCAAAATAGCTTATCAATACTATGTAGTATTTATAGCATTTAGCATGTGATAATTATCTTGAGACCATACTTATGATAGTAGAAATTGATCAAGATTTCTTATGTTTCTATGTATATGTTCTAGAAGTGTATAATCTTTAGGTAAATAAGTTGAGTATATAAACCCATTGAGACAGGTTAAAATCAGATGGGTTAATTTTAATAGATTCCGAGTATATTATTTGAAGCCCCCCAAATCATTCTGGATTAGGCTAAGTACTGGGCTACTATTACAAATCAAAGTGATTTGTCTAGGTAGTTATTTGGGCTTAGCCCATTTAATATATTATACTTTAGCCCTCTATAATAAATGATGTTAAGAAGTAAACACTATTCTTTTCCACTTTGACAACGCTTGTCGTCGCAATCGTTAAAAACGTACAAAGCAAATATTTTATGTTGTTGGCCAATAACTTCCAGAATAGCAAAACCATAGGAACGACCTAAATGTGTTCTATATCAAACTTATTATTTGGTGACTAATTTTATTTGGTCAAGTCAAAGTTTGGGAGGATAAAAGATGTGGGTCCACCTTTAATATGAGCTTTTGAATCTAGATTGATAACAGGGCAAAGTAAATCTTTCCAAGAACGAGTCATAACGCTGTTGTTTTGCAATAGCCTTTATCAATTCAAAATCTTACGAACTTGAAAGAAAATTAAAAGCAAATAATTATTACTAGACTTCGGATTATACCTAAGGGGAAGTGAATTATTATAAGGAGGAAAAAATTAGAAAGGAAAAACCATAGATAACACATTAATCAATATATATATATATACACATATATACACAAAAATTTGGAAAAAGTTCAAATTTAGTTATCATTTTTATTTGAATCCTCAACCTTAATTTTTTTTATTCAAGTCCTCAATATTTGTAAAAGTTTGCAAACTATGACTTTTATTAATTTTTTTGTTTGCCAATGACATGTGTCGTAATTCTATTGGTCCAAGTAATTATGTAAAATAAATATAATAATATGATAAAAAAAATCATATAAATCAATAAAGTTAAAAAAGTAAGTAAATAAAAAAGGAAAATATGCATATATATATATATATATATACACATGCATATAATGATAAATATATATACATATCTATATATATTATTTGAGCAAATAAAAAATATTAAAAATTCTAAAAATAAAAAAAAATCTAGGAAATTAAAAAAAGAAAAACTTGAAAAGAAATTTCCCATCACCCTCAAGCCATACGATGGCTAGAATGAAAAAAAAAAAAAAAAAAGAGTTATGACCCACCATTTGCTTGTGTTGGGGTGAGGGGAGGGGGATTGGGTTGGTGAGAACCCAAAATTAAGTTAAAAAAGAAAAAGAAAAAGAAAAAGAAAATAAAGTTGAAACCTATTGATTTTTAATTGAGTTGTGCGACTTAAATGAAACTTAATTAGGTTTTTCTTTATTTTTTCTTAGCAAAAAATCTATTGTGAGTAGCTGTCTAAGCTTTTAGGGGGTTGCATAAGCTCCATGGAGAGCAGGCTGCCACCTACTATAAGTGATTTATTGATTTGACATACTTTAATTAGTATATCATGACCTACCATTTTTTTTTTGTTTTTTGTTTTTTTGTCGTTCCAACCTCCTCAAGGCCTGTTGGTGGCTAAAACTTTCTTTTTTAATAGTTTTTCCGCTTTTTATTTTTTCTCTAAGTTTTTGGAATTTTTTTTTATTTTCCAAAATTTTTATTTTTTTTTCATTTGCTCAAATAATATATATCTATTTATATAAATTTGCCATTTTGTATATGTGTAAATATTTTTATTTTCATTTTTTTTAACTTTTTATCTTTTTATTAATTTTATATAATTTCTGTAATTATATTATCTTATTTATTTTATATAATTATATGGATCAATAGAATTGTATAGCATGTTATTGACTAATGGAGAAAGTTAACACCATTAAAAAATTCTTGGTCTAAAAATTTTTATAAATGTTGATTTTGATTGGAATAAAAATCTAAAGATGGAGGGATTAAATAGAAAAGATAATAGATGTTACGGATTGGATATGTAGTTTTGTCTAAAAATTTCAAATGGATTTTGAAGTTTGCTAGGATAGAGGCAATCGTCAGGTTGTAAGCACTCCCCTTCCACGATGCATAAAACTTCATTCTAAATCAGCCAAACATATCATGAAATATGACAATATGCCTTTGAGATCCTCGGTAGTGAGATGGAATTAAATCCATAAAAAATTAACTCTATGTTGAAACTCTTTGTATTAAAAGGGCTCTTTATTTATTTAAAGGACCTTCTAATGAAAAACATATTTAATAATACTATCACGTTACATAAATTGATAAGTGATATATAAGTACGAAAAAAATCTTGACACGTGATAATGAAGAATAATACTTTTTTTAAAAGTATAAATTATATTTTTATGTATTGAAATTTTATTAATACTTATATATTACTCATTAATTCATATGGAGTGTTAGTGTTATTGAAGATAGAAAAATCTCTAGGCTTGCGAAACTCTTTCAACAAGAATCCATGTAAAGCTCAATTTGGGTGCCTCTCATAAAAAATTTTTAGATTCCAAGTTGACCTAGGTAAGTGTTCATCCCTTAGCACACTCCTTTTGGTAAAAACAATACTAATTCAGGTTTTTCTTGCATAGCTCAATCATTGAAAGAGTCATCAAGAGAAGTGTTAGAGTCGAGATTTTGATATCAATGGATACTGTTGCCTTATCCTTTGTTTTTGTTGGAGACTCTATACTTAGGTTTTGTCGATAAATTCAAGGGTTTCACTGTAAGAGAGAATTCTAATGTTCTAATAAATTGATTTATGGAAGCGAGAGTTTCTAATTTTATTTTCTTAATTGAATTTTTTTTCTTGTTGTTGTTGTTGTCTTTTTTTTTTATTTATTGTAGATTTAAAGCTTTTGAAAGGATAATAAAGAGATTAAGTTTGGTGTTAGCAATTGAAAATACGAGATTCAATTTTAGAATAGTTGCTGATAAGGGTTGTCAATCAACCAAATCATAACAAGGGTTGATGAGGAGTCATAAATAAAGCTAAGGTCGATCCAATGAGGAAATTTTTTCTATTAAGCTACATGCTAATTGACTGAACATGAGAATAAGCTGATTGAAGTTATATAATTAGGACTCTAATCAAGCCCTAAAACCTAAAAAGGTAATAGGAGCCTACCACTTCTCTTATTTAAGCAAATCACACTAAGACTCATTTACTTTATTTAATTTTACATTGGAAAATTCTATTTATGTAAAACATGTTAGAAGCCTTTATAGAGGCTAATATAAACTTTACTAATTAAATGAAATAATAAATAAAACAACGAAATAGAAATATGGAAACGAACACACAAAGTTTAAAATACTTAAGTAGTGGTTAGCCCAAGGCTTAGCAAGATGGTTTACCTTGGCTTAAATGGGGCTAGTTGTCCTTTCTTCTGGTCCCACCATTAAGCTTCTAAGTTATTCTGATCATCTTTGTTATAGATTTTGCCTTTATAATGTTGTTTACGACATAGGTCCACATCATCATTGCCAAGTTGGTGAAGGAAGGTTTGCTTTGAAACCTAACTTCTTTTAGCTTAAAACTTGAAAGAAAAGCTTGTTAAGCATAAAGAATTTTATTCTCTTGTTTCCTATTGCCCCAAGCAATCTGATCCCTCTTTGTCTCTATAATATTATAGATTTAAATACCTTTAACTATTTTTTTTTTTGAAAGGTGCACATGTTATGAAAACCATCATATCAAATCCCTTATCATACTATCATGGTCATTCTAAAAGGTAACCTCATCCATACACTTACCAATAGATAATGGTGCTCATACCCATCTGTTGACATAAATTGAACTTCCTCAGCAAAATAATGTAAAGCGTAAGGGTTTAGATGTGTTGTATACTTTAGCCCCAAAGTAAGAATGAGAGTAACAGAGACTAAATTGATGCACCTACCTTGTTAATTATAATAAAACATACCTTTCCTTACATTAAACACCTATGTAGAAAAGATTTTCTCGTTGCTCATTTTTTTATTAGACCGTGTAGTTAGGTTTTTCTTGAAAACAAATTGCATTTGTAAACCCTCTATAGCCTTGGTCTCCTCTCAATCCTCATTAAATTTTATGATCCAACCTCTAGATTAGCTTCCTCTTCCTCTATGTCTTTTTTATTGTTAATTTCAAATTTAAAATATACCCCTTACTAACCATTACTTAATGATTTGGTCACTGTAAAGCCCAAACATATAAATAACTTCATTTCACTAGGCTTTAAACTTATAGGCCTTGAATCTAGTTACCACATTTGATGTGTATGAGGAATCCTGTGTTCTTGCAGTCACCTTTGCAAGAGCCTTCAATTCTTTCTTAATAAGCATTACATCACCATGCCTTCACTTGTTATCATCTAGCTCGGGTGATGTTCCTTATAACTTTTTTGCCTTCTCTATCTCATTTCCATTCTGAAAGTTAGCTTGATCACATCTTCCATTATCTTGCATGGCTATAGTTAAAGTACATTAGCAATCTCAAAGGTTTATAGAATATTGATATGATGCATAATAACCAAGGTTTCAATGGTTCACCATGATCAATAATATTGATTACTAAGTACAATCACAAGAGAGGTTCGTGTAATAGAGTTTAATATGATAAAAGTTCTAATAAGAATTGGTTAAATCTAAAAGCCTTTTTATATACTAATAAAACCTTTACTAACTAAATGGATAAAATACTTAAAAAAAAATAACGATATAATATAAATTAATTAAGAAAAGATTGATTTAGGTCTTAACAAGTGTAGTTGACCTTAACTTAAATAGGTGAGTTGACCTTGATCTTTAATGATTGGTCGACATGACTTCTATATGAAACAACTCGATCTCACTCTTTGATCCCTCCTCCAAGATTCTAGTTCATCCTTGTCTTAGATCACCTTAATTATGGTTCTCCCATATTGTCTTCAACCTAGTTTCACATCAATAAATATGCTCATTTGAAAGTTAAAATGGTTAATATATACTTTAAGAAGTTGCATGCCAACTCTTCAAATGTTGACGTGGCTACTAAATACTACTAATAGTTAGCATAGCTATGCATCTGGAATTGTCAAGAACCAAACCTATTGACCCCTAAGTCTTTAGGTCATTCCTTGAATTGCTAAATCGGTTTTGGTTATGTGAACACCATTCCTCTCCATTATTCTTATACACATACACAAATGTATGATTCTTGATTCCATTTTCGAATCAGTTCCAAACTAGATAATGGCCATATCCTTAAATGTCCAAGAATAGATCAAATCCAATACCTTTAATTGCCAAAATATGACATGTGAGATAATTGGGTGTTTCTATGATCCCGTCCGTATTATTTATAGGATCAGTCCCATCTTTCATTATACTGTTGATTTAATATTTATTAAATTTGAATGGTTGAAAGTAAAACTAATTTAATGTTCAGATATAATAAATATTAAATCAAAGATACGATAAGAGGTGAGATTAATCTTGTACAAAATATTGACGAAATCGTAGAAAAATCTGGGATAATTATAATTATAATCAAGATGAATATAAAACTCTTAAACTTTTAAAGCGTAACTTTTAAAAATATGTAAAGAAACACAAACCAAAACAATTGCTAAAATTTCTTGAAATTGTTGCTGTAAAAACAATTACATGATAAGCTCCGTGAATAATCTTTAGTAGTCGTTTCTTGAATGAGCATGTTGACTCGAGATTCAAAACTTAATGGACTGATGAGTTATCTTTAATAGTCATAATGTTCGCTTAATTGCATGGATTTTTTTTTTTTTTTGGCCATAGAAAGGAAAGAATCCTAATCGTGGACTACCCTATTATCAGATGCATTCATGTTACCACAACTGCCTTCCTAAAACAAATGCACTACTACATCATACTTGAAAAAAGTTTTACAATTGTAAAATCAAACAAACCTACTGTTGTAGTTCACGCGATTATCGACCTAAATCCGCCAATGTAGAAAGAAAGACCAACTTGCAGTCTTGCACCAATTAGATGAGATCTATCTGTCTAGATCTTCGTCCGCACACTCCGCAAATTGTTGGAGGTCGACCAGCAAAGATGTTGAAGCATTCGAAATGGAATAAATGGCCACATCTTAACATTACTTTATCAGCAAGCATAAAGAAGTCCATCATCTCATGGCAATAGCCACATTCCACATTGCTTCGATAGTTTGCTTGAATAATTGCAGCGGTCCTTCTATCCGGAGACGGACTTAAACTATATTCTCAACGTCGTTGCTGCCGTCGACGTCGCCGCTGCTGTCGAAGTTGCTGCTGCCATCCACGTCGCTGCCGCCCTCTGCGTCTGCCTTGAGATCGGCTTCGCGGGCCTTCGGCACGGAAATGCGATGGAGGTCTTCTAGGCATCTTGAGAAATAATACAAAATTCTTGAATGTGACGTCTGGTAAATGGTGTGAAACACTATTTGTTAACTTATAGTTATATTTGTACAACAAAAAAAATAAAAATAAAAAAAAAACAAATTCCAAAGCTTTTGGTTAAGTTAGTTAATTTTGGCGGTTAGTAGTCTTTTCCAGCATTTGGTTACGGTTTAAACTTATATGGAATGGAACCATCCAATCCAATATTATCCTAATGATCTCGAGCAGCTAAGCTAGGATTACTAACGATTTTTAGTGACAAGTTATAGTGATTACGCGAAGCAATATGCTTTGCTATGGGATGTATCCGAAATGATAACAATATGCTTTGTTTTAATTAATTAGTTTACGCTTCATTTACACTTATCGCAATATTATAGGCTTTTGTCCTATCTTTTTAAGCATATCAAATATTCATCACGTTTCCAATGATGAAAAGCTTTATTTAAATAGATCTACGTATTATGATGTAAATCTAATCTTGTCCTTTCTTTTACGGGGATTTCGATGGTAGGTGAGATTGCATTGATGGAGAAAAATTTAATAACGGATCGTGCTCTTGTGATATGTATATTAAAAGTTATAAAAAATTAAATCATTGTCGTTTAAAATTTTACAATTTTTTCGCCAACGAATCCTAAAATGTTAGGACTTGCGTAAAAGGGAAAAAAAAGAAGAAGAAGAAGAAGAAGAGCAATGATGGCAATTTCATAAAACCTTCTAGCAGTTACTACGAAGAGTAATATTTGCTCCAATGATAAGAATTTAACTCCAATAGCGCTACACGGGGTCAAAATACATAGCGTGATATATTAATGCGTGAAACCCAATCAAAGTTGAGTTTATTTAACTAAACACTAAGTTATTCTCTCTGTGTTATCTATGGTATCTAAAAGAAAAGAAAAATCAAAGTAGAAGAATATATAGTACTCTAAATAATGACATTGTATGCCAAATTTAGTGTTGTATCGTTTGCTAAGAAGAATAGATAATATTTTGTATAGTGTTCTTAAATAATCAAGTTAACAAATACTAATGAAAAGATCTAAGTACCAATTCCTCTCATAATTCATATGGGCTTTCACTTAACCATAGAATATCATGATTGCCTTACCCCACTCTCTCCCCCTCGCACCCCCCCCCCCCCCCCCTAAATCCTAAACCACTTTCCTCCTTATTTAACATGCAACATTTTTGTCATGAGACCTTATAATTTGGTCCAATTCTTTCCCATTTTCCAATTTTACCCACCACTTATACGTCATCCTAGAAGTGTGATAGAAGTTATCATCCTGATTACACTCTTCACTCTCATAGAACCTCTTCTTTAAATGGAAGTTAAAACCCTATTTATATGAATAACAAAACCAATAAATGCTAATGAACTCATTTTAACCACTTGATCAAAAAATTATAATCTTGTGTTGACAAGTTATTTATCACCGACTCTTATAAACTAAAATAAATCCATGTAGGACCTCATGGTATCACATTTTGTCTAATGAAAGCCTATATAAGTAACTGTATCCAATTATTAATAGAGCCACTATGTTTAAGAAGAAACAATTATCAAGTATCATAAAACTATTAGTTTGATATGGTTTGGCTTACTTCCAATTGTGGTATCAAATAAAGATATTGTTTAGTTTGCATCTATTAGCACAACATAAGAAAGAATTTTTCTACAATAACACTAATAATATAACATTTTCGTAATGCCAGCTGAGGTAACCTATTCTAGGAGGTTTGTAAGTTACTTTTTCTCTCTTCCTTTTTTATTTAATTAATTACCAAGATTAGACAAACTTGTTATTCTGGTAATAGGTTGGTCTATTTTAATAGGATATATAATATAGATTAGGTTTTACTAAATTGATGGTTTAAATATGAGAAATGTGGAATGCCTTACCACATGTTTTTTCATAAGGTGTATTGTGATAAAAATTGAAAATATGTGCTCATCAGTGGAAATTCCAATCTTTGTGTCGCTTTAGCTTTTCATTTTCTCTTGTTATAAAATTTTTTATCGGAATGTTGAAACAATAATCTATTTTATCGTTTTTCATTTACAAGTGCTGTATTTTTTTTCCCTTCATATTCCCTTTCCTTATCCTTCCCTCTCGGCTACATGAAAATGTTCTACAACTAAAACTTGATCAACTACATTAACTTTTATTGTCACCATATTTAAGATCAAATAATGCAATAAAAAAACTAAGTTAAAAAGAAACAAATTTCAAGTCAACAAGTTAGGCAACGGATTGCAAAATTTGCAATCTCTATATAACGCCCTAAGCAAAAAATAATGAATAGTCAAGTTAACAAATACTAATGGACTTATTTCAATTATTTAACCTAAAAGTTTCAAACTTGTATTAATAAGATGTTCATAACTATAACCTTATAAATTAGTACCACAAATTCCTATAATTCATATGAGATACTTAACTATGGAGTTTTATAATCTCTCCTCTCCCCCCACCTTCCCCTTAAAAATGCGACGTCCTCATTACGAGACCTTACAATTGGGCTCAGAACTTCCATCATTTTCGGTATACAATTCGAGCCACCTACTATCTATAGATCATCTTTGAAGCATGTAAGGAGTCATACCTTAGTGACACTCCTCATCTTTCTCAAACTTTTTCTCTAAATTGAAGCCAGACTAGAATCATCCATTTATTAATATGAGGTTCACTCTGATATCATTTATAATTCTCCTAGAGTGAATAGTCAAATGCAGTGAATAGTTAAGTTAATAAATATTAATAGGCTTATTTCAACCATTTGACAAAAAAGTTTTAACTTTATATTAAAAAGGTATTCACAACCATGATTTTATAAATTAATACTTTAGCTTCTCACCATCTGTGTGAAATTCTTAACCATGGGGTCTTATACTCCATTTTTACCTCACCTAGGCTATATAAATGATTTATTTTCATAAGTCCATGTTTTTTGTAAGATTGATGTAACCTTTTATTTTATATTCATTATTTCTAAACTATTTAAAATAACCGTATTTTTGACATTTTAAATTTGATGGATATAAAACGAAAAGTGAGCTAGAGAGTTAGATCGGTCCGGTAAAAAATACGAATGGAAGATAATCTCCCGCGAAGTTAACGTTTCTCCTCCAAAACTAATAAGTTTTAATGTTGTCAGCAAAGAGAATTGGCAAAACGGTTTGTTGAATTTTGGACTGGAAGGAGAGTTGCCTATGACCGTTGATCGTAGTCTTAAGCTCCTCTGTCGTGCATCAGACACATGTATCAAGTGTTGATCATAATAACAAAATTATACAAAATTGAAAATGTGTAATAAAGCATTTTACCATGAACTCCCTAAAGTCGGGACATTGAGTATATGAGGACACATAAAACACCCCTGTTTTTAACCCCTGCGACAATCAGCGGTATGAGCCGGTAAATATTCATCAAGCATACATCAAGTAGCCATAACTTTGGAAATGCCAAAAGCATTATTTAATAGATCTATATTCGTTGTAAGAAAAGATAACATAAACAATCTCAACTATTATATTTCTAACTTTAATTAAAATACTTTTAAGTAATGTGTTGGTGGAATATATATATATATATATATATATATATATATATATATATAGACCTAGGCATCGAGTCGAATCGTAACTGATTTGTGAGCTGGCAGTTCTAGGTAAATTCAGTAGATCCGGCAGTTTAAGAATTGGTTCGAGTGTCACGCCTCGAATAAAAATAGTCATAACAGTCCCGCCATGTAAACTAATCTAAGGTAGAGGCTGATTTCACAATTGCTATCGTAGATATAGTTTACACAAGGTGCACAACTTAACCAGTTTGAAACGTCTGTTTTGACACCTCTTAATAACTAAACCTGTGGTAGAGCTTTTACAAGATACATGTTCTATACAACCTGCTGTTTAGTACCACAATAGTATTTATACAAACGTTTCACGTCCAAAAGTAAAGTTTACAAATCGAAGTTTATTAAAAACCATAGGTTTTGCGGTCTATATACAATAAGTTAGAAAACTAGTGGGCTCCCAGGGAATTCCCAATTAGTTTCCTCAAAACTTAAAGACAAAGTTAAGAGTTCAGGTTCAGTTAATTCCTCAATCCTCACTTTTTCATATAGTAGCACACTAACCTGAGAACGGTTATACCTGAACATCCTGTCTTTACTCAATACCTGCAAAAGAGTCTGTAGGGATGTGAACATAACTAGTTCAGTAAGTGGGACGGAGTCAGAAAAGTATTGCACAATCACAAATAAGGTTAAATAATTATAAAGAAATGCAATGCAATCACTCAAATGAAACATCGCACAGTGTTAACTGGTTTACTGTGAGGTTAGAGAAATTACATCTGCTCCAACCCGAATTGAGGAGTTTCATCGCGACTCAAGTCAGACCAAACCCGGGCTTGTGCAATGGAAAACACTCTCCTCCCATGACCGCCTTCAAACCACAACCTCCAACCTTGTCGCGACCTCCTCGCCTGTCACTTAGTTCAACTAAGGATGGGAAAAGGACCATTGCAACTATCCTCATCGAAGGAAGTCGGTATTTGGCCTAACACTCTTAATCGTTTCCCCTAACGGGTGATTATGCATGTCCAATTACATTTTAGTCGAATAACCGTTAGTGTTAATTAGGGGTGACCAACAAGTTCACATAATACATAATCCATGCAAATATGCAGAACAGCACACCAAGGAGTTGAACTCCTGTCACAACCAAGTATCGTTTACACACACAGCATGCGCATAATCATTTAACTATAAACACAACCAGAAGTACTCTTGGGTTTCCGGATACTTTAAATAGTACCTAAACAAGCAGTGAAGCCATAATCCCAACTTACTTGTTTAGATGTTCGCTATTACTGGCTTGAATTGTCAACCGTCTTTGTATTGGAAGGTCCTTAGTGTTCTTGGGTGCTTCGGTGGTCGGCGGTGGTTAGGCGATTGTTGAACAACCTGTACGGTGGGTGGACCGTGTAAGGTTGGCTGAGTTTCACAACAAAACCACTCTAAGTTAGGGTTCTTCACTTTTACGAAATTTCTCCTGTTTTTTCTAAATTTCTTTTTATTTTCTACGATTTTTTTCAAATTTTTCTTTCTATTGTTTCTGGTTTCAAAGATGAAAAATGACGTGTTTCAATAATATTGTGAATATCACGCGCAATATATAATTATACTCATATAATTAAGTTTCTGGCATATCTTTTATTTTTAGGATATGTTCTAAAGTTAATTTCATGAATTCAACACAATAAATATATAATTGTGTAATTTAAGGTTAATTTACGAGTATAATTATTATTTATACCAGATATACTCATAAAATTACGTGTATTTTTATATAGTAAATTATACTATATTATTTCATTTTATAGCTCAATTAACTTATCTCTAAGTTCTCGTTGCAATCTAAGTTCGATTTTAGGAGTTTTGAACATTTTAGTGCTATATTAAATATTCCTATTTCTAAGGGTAAATGGAATTTTGGGTTATCATTTCTAAAATCTAACTTCACTTTAATATTTCAACTAACTTTTTTATTCTAATTGTGAAATTTGGGCTCAATTGGATAAGTTTCCTTAAAAGCCCTAAATCTAAGCTTAGTTGTCCTAAACTCAGTTTTGGGAGCTTACGTCGAAGCCCTTGAATAAGTTTTTTTTTTTAATATTTAATTTTTTCTATTAAATTTATTAATTTCTTAAATACATTAATAATTGCTAATAATATGATATCCTTTCTCTTTTTTTTAAGTATACTAATTTATTAATAATTTTTAATTTTTTTTATTAATTTCTAATTTAATGCGATTCCAACCTTTTTATTTTTTTCTCTCAATCTTTTTTTTCATATTTAAGTCCTTAATATTTGATAAGTTTTAAAAAACGACTTACATTAATTGTAATTGATTTTTTTTTTATCTATTTTTAACACATAATTAATTCATGACTAATTATCTATCATTAGTTTGATAATATTATTTCTAAAAAAATTATTTTTTACTATCGCAAATAAAATAACTTTGATATGTAATGATTTACTAGATAATATATATTTTTTTTTTACTTAATACCCTATCTTTTCTCTTTCTTTTTTTTTTTAAAGGAGGTGAACCGGTTAAGTCGACGCACTAGTTTAATGACAGGTCAACTCAGCAATTCATGGATTACCGATTCGGGCGGTTCCATCCAGGTGAATCGCCTGAATCCTTAAAGCTCGGCGGTTCGCCAAGACAATTCAGTCTGATTACTACCAAGCTAGTTCAAAGCTTGCTCGGGTTGATTCTAGACTAGTTCACAATTCAAAATCGGTCCTTACCTAAATTTATATATATATATATATAATATTATATATAGACGCATTTCTAGAGGTTCGCACATTTTCAAGATTTTATTTTTTCCCCCTCTCTTATAGCATAGTGGGAGAAAAATTCATAGCACATTATATTAGTAGGTAAAACCCAATCTAATCTAAGTTATTTGTTTAATTTAGCAAACTGGTCAAGAAAATAACACTTATCTCACTAAGTTATCAATTAAAATAGTAGTAAGTTAGATTATGATAATTGAAATTGTTAATTGGTACAAATCATGAAGTATGTAATCAGTATTGAAATGCATGAGAAGTAACCGTCATGGGGCCCTTAAAAAGTATCTCAAGTGCGTCGGTTTACTTATAGCACTATTACTCAAAATCCTCCATATGATTATTTAAATGAGATATTTGAGTAACTAAATAGTAGCTTTTGAAGATGCCTAATGCATAATAATATCCTTGACTATCTAGTAAATTATATACCCAATATTTGTACCTTAGATAATGCATAAAAATTTAGGGAAGAAAGTTTTCCAATATTGGCTAGTTCCAAATATTTATTTATGCTTTGGCTTTAGTCTATGTAACATCAATAGCCATATGAATCAAGGTCTGCTGGTTAATCTCCCATGAAATTCTTAAAAAAAAAAGGAAAAAGAAAACAATATAAGGAAAAAGAAAGGGTAATTATACGTACTTCACCTAAAAAATGTAAAATTACTTGGATATTTAGCTTTTTTAAAAGTTAACACTCACACCTAAAACAGTTGTGGGACCTGCTTTCTTACGTATCTCTTTTAGCTAACTAGATAATTAATTTAATATATTTAATAAACTAATGTTAAATATACTAAAAAATTCTAAAGATTAAGGAAATAAAAAAATCCCATGAAATTATAAAGAAGAGCATTTCTTACAATATTTTTGAAAGAATATTGATAAAGAGATATAAAAAAAGATACAAATTAGACATAGTTCATAATTAGAGAAATAAGTGAGGATTTTTAACGAGACTCTTATTCTTTCTATTGACTATATAGAAAGAAGAGAGACAAAGTTTTTGATTTTCATTTGTTCATTAGAAATAGACACTATTAGGACATTATATTTATTAAGCATCTATTTATTTATTCATCTTTGTGAGATTGAACAAAAAGTATTAACTTCTGTTCCCTAGCACTCTCATATGGCCACCAGCCACCTTCCATTCCTAGGTGGTAGGCAATCACGACATGGTGCTTTTTCTCTTTTTCAATTTTTCTAATTCTTTTTAAATATTTTGAAATTGAGTATTTTTCTAACATTATTCAATTAAATGTATTACATTAATTGTGTATGCTGGTAAAAAGAGACATAAAAAGTGGATCTTGTAATTGTTTAAGGGATATAAGTAATGACTTTCAACAAAGTTAGGAATGTAAGTGATATCTATAATTTATGCGAAAAGAAAAGCAGTAGAATTAGGCAATAAGGCAAAATGAAGATTAAATTAAATAGGAGTACTTACTTGTATATGCTTTTCAATTCACATGGGATTTCAAGCATATTTCTAATCGATCCATTTTCAATATTGTAAAAAAGCGTTGGATTCCAAGGACTCATTTTTGTTAAGTCATATTAAAGATACTTGTTTACACCAAAAATCATATGTCTGACATAGAAATATTTGCTAAGGAAAGATTGTAAGGTGAACTCTTATAGAGAATTACACCACCAATTGGTATATCTAATCGTATCTTGCAAAAGTATATATCATGCCATGTATGAAGTTAAAAAAATATTGTCTAGAAAAATGTGTTGCTTCATTGGTTATGAATTATATGGCAATATGTATTGGATGAGATGTTACACCTTGAAGTGATAAAATCGTAATTATCTCACAATGTAAATCAATCTAAAATAGTAACCAATTTCATAGTTATTATCATAGACATAATTTATAGAAGATGTCCATAACTCATCGCTTTGAAATAAACAACTCATTCAAGACTAATGATAAAATTACATATCAAGCTAGAAGCTTTAAGTCATATTTACATAAATATATTTATATTTTCTTATGATCCTAGGAAATATATAGGTAAAATATTCCATGATTAACTGATACATTTAAGACTTATTAACAAAACTCCCTAAAATTTTTATAGATCTACTAGTTTGTTCCTCCCTCCCCCTAAAGTTCTTCAAAAAAGTACAAACCTTCAAATAGTTATAATGTGCATTTCAATTGTCATTTGTAAAAAAAAATCTACAACGGTATAACTAACCAATAGCTCAGTAAATCTGGATAAAGATATAAGATTACGTAACAAACATAAATAAGGTTTTCAAACAATTAATTAAATGCAATGGAACATGTAAATGATATTCTACAACGTAGTCTAGTCTGTTGGGAGATTAGAATAATTTCACTTGGTCTAATCGGGGTTGAGGAGTTTTAACGTTTATACAATAACTTAAAGACCAAACCTAAGTTTGTGCAATGGGGGCACCACTCCCCTTATGACTATTCTTCAAACCATTGCCCTTATCCTCATTGCAACCTCCTCTCCTGTTGGTTAGTTTGATTAAGGATGAAGAAGGGATCATTATGTTATATAGTGCTATCTCTTTCGAAGGTGTTCATATTTGGTCAGAGGATCTTAATTGTCTCTTAAAGGGTTACAATGCATGTCTTATTAAGGTATTAGGTCAGATGTGATTTTACTCAATTTAAAGTGATTAAATAATTTCACTCCATACAAATCATAGCAACTTAACATAATAAAACATCGGAATTTAGTTCAGTAACCACAAACATGCACACAAACATGTACCTATAAGCATAAACAACATAATCTTAAGTTTTCGAGTACTTTAATGTAGTACTTTAAAATACAACAATGTATTAATTCCAATTTACCTAAAATTCTCAATTTGCTCACTCGAATTGTTGCAATATCCACTTATCACCATTTTCCCTATAATATAAATACTCTTTTAGTGTTTATACTCTTATAATATATAGGATTTAAATTATGATTACAAGTTTTATATATAAACCCAATGAACTCCTTTTGAACCATTATGTGAAATTCATCACATTACATTTGGGTATCGTAAATTTCCTATTTAGCTCCTAATCACCATTCTAGTCTGCACGATACACTCTACTCTTAATTTAACTATCGGATTTATTTTCGATATGAGAATAACTTATATTTTTATATAATTACCTAAATAGTCATTCCATATCAAATTTATTTTATATTATTATTATTATTATCATATTATCAATTTTGATTAATATTTTTCTACCAATTTAATTTCCAATTTCACCCATTATTCCTATATACATATTCATAATATAATATACATAATACATATATATAGCACCTCAAACACCAGAAATATCAAATTACATCAGCAAATAATATTCCAAGATACCTAATTACATGCTGAATTAGTATTTATACTAAATTATTACTTATAACAAATTAGCTTTAAATCACAAAATTAATTTGAAATATATCCTTTTATCTACACTTTTAATGCCCAAAAATTAAGTAAAATTTTAAAAAATTAATTTTTGAAAAATCTCTTCACAGCACTATTTTATATATCCTAAATGGTCTATATAAAAATTTTGGAATCAAAACTACACTATTTAGGCTATTTAAACCAAATTTGAAAACTAGTTCAGGTTTAAGGCCATCTAAAGTTATTTCAAGACCTAATTTTATCAAATTAACATTAATTTCACATATAAAAATACTTCAGAATACCAAATTTTATAATTTTCCTTATATATTTGATATTTTTAATAAATTAAACAAAATCAAAAGGAAAATTAAAACTTATTGTTTGATAAGCTTTCAGCCACTAATGGTAGCTCCAAAGTATTGGCAGCCTTGGCAATGGTTTTAGGGTCAGGTGGTGATGGCCATTTGATTCTAGGTGATCATTGGATGTCTGTTCTCTTCACAAGCCCTAATTCACACTAATTTTGTTAATTTTTATAAAAATGCTCTTTCTTCTCTTCTCTCCTCTCCCTATTTTTTTTCTGGCTTCCTAATTGACTAAACTAACTATTGGTAGGTGTTTTCTGATTTTATAGAAGGGTTTACGATTTTTCTTTTGTTTTTTGTTTGCCAAGTGTCCTTCTTCTCTTCTCTTTTTACTTTCTATTTGGGTAAATTTAATTATTTGATTTTCAAATTTGCATCCCTAGCATGTTACACCCCATTTTTGGACAATTCTACATTTTCTCATATTTTTCTTTGATTTTTCCTTAACTATTTAGTATTATTTTAGTATATTTTAGGCATTTTAAGTAATTTCGGATATTTTTACTTACATGTAGACACATATATAGTAAAAATAAATATTCCTAATTATTATTTATGTTATTTTATGATTTTTAGTATACATATAATTTATTTCTATCAGTTCGTTAATTATTGAAACTCATTTTATACGTTTTTAATAAATATACATATAATTCAATATTATAATATTTAATTATTTATTTTCCTAAATTTAAACTCGCGGGATCATTTTTATTAATATTTTTAACTTTATTATAAAATTTGAGCTCGATAAATAAATTACTTGATTGCCTTAAATTTTATGTATCGACTTTAAACACCTAATTGTAGGACTTACATGAGATATGGATGAAAACACCATAATGGTGACAACAAAACATCCAAAATTTATTTAGGTGATTGTAGGTTTGATTGGGATGTAAAACAAACCTCACAAATCCATGAAAAGTGATGTTGGATGAATATGGTTCAAAGCATTTATTGTTGCCAAGAATATGAGTAATTGAAACATTTGGTCTAAAAGCTATGGAAAGTGAATTTCTTTTTCTATTCTTTGATATCATCTTCTTAGAGCTATCTAATTCCATTGGTTTGATGGCATAATGCCCTACATGTCTAGTTGAAGGATTCTTTATTCCATTGCAAATAAAATTAACATTTCTAGACTTAGATGCATAAAATGTATTAAATGGTAAGAGTAAGACAAAAAGTGGTGTTCTAATAGAAACTTCATACCTTAATAGGGCCTATAAGTACTTAGTTAGAAATAAAATGCACATGATGTGACTTATCTATTGATGCTCATGACCAACATATTGCTAAATGTTGTTTGCATGTTATGTTCAGTACAATTTGTAACTAAATCCATCAAAATTTTATATACGCAAGTGTATTTATGTATATTCACTTTACTCATTGGACATCCACCATATACCTCATAGGCCCCTTAGATGGAAGCTAACTTTGAAGAAGCTTTTAGGGTATGATAGTATATTGTCTCAAAAATGTCCTTGTTTAATTGTTAAGCTTGTTATTCACATTATAAAAATATAATAATAGTAAAACAAAAAAAGAAAAAACAGAGATGTTAAAGTGAAGCTAAATTGATAAGGGAACAAGAGAACACACAGCTACCTCCAGCAAGTAATATGCCATGCTAAGTAGAATGAATGTATCAGCAAGCCCTTGAACATTAATATTAATTGGTCTATGTCGAAGGTTTGATCTCCTCACATTCTCATTAGGATAGTCATTAGTATAAGTTATCTTGTTCAGATTTGAAGTAACAACTGAAGTTACCTTTTTAAAAATATTAATGGAAAATGAAATCAATTAGTTGCAACATGAAAATACTAGAAAAAGAGTAGATGTGAAAATAATCAAACCATTATTTGGATTCCTAAATTTATGGATGAGAGATGTTAAAAAATCAATTCTTTGAGCCTTTGCTTTCGAGTAGTTTGGATGGATGAGATTCATAAGGAATTCTTTACAAATAATGATGTAAAGTCAGAATAGAAACACCATTAAGGATAGCATACTCATAAGTAGCAAAACACTTAAACCTTTTTGTTAACAAATTTAGGTAGTACAACTGATGTAAGATTACAAATAACAACTTCAATTAGACTTGCATCCTCTACTATCTTTATATACAAATTTGGAGGCTTAATGGCTCCTAAATTTTGTAAATTGCTCTTATGCATGCAAGTATCCTAGATGGTGGAATGTTAGGAAACAACATGAGGTTATCTCAACGCAAATAAAGAGAAAATACAAGTAAACCGACTTGTCATCTTACCTTAAAGAACACATAAGGATTCTCATTCTTTACTTAGGACTTTAATATGAAGGACCAGATGTTTCGTGCTTGGATAACCTTCCTTGCTTTATCTTAAAGTGATGTAATTATTCTCACATTGATAATTTATAATAAATGATACATCATGCTAGAAACAACGCGGGACTAGATGCTCCTTCTCCATCTCTTTTAACTACATACGCTCTCGGGGAACTAAGAAATAATGCAATTCACTTAGCAATAGTGATACTACGTTTGTACGTACGAATGGTTTGAAATGGAATGGAATGAAATGAGGAGCGGAATGGTAAATCATCTCTCATGTTTGAAAATATCCATCAAATGGAATGGACTGGAAAGAAATTAAATATATATGTAGTGATAATTGTCAAAAATACCCTTAAATATTAAATATCAAAATTAAATTAAAGGCTAAATAAGTAATTTTGTTAATAATAATAAATGAAGGAAGAATGAAGGCAAAATCAAATTCCTCAATGAATTTGGAAATACTGATTTGATGGAATGGAATCGTTATTTAAGTTTCTAAATACGCTTCCAAACATAGGCAAAGGGAATGGAAGTCGGAATCACAATTCCATTCCAATTCATCTACTCTTGCGTACCAAACATAATATAAGATCAATTACTTTCTTTATTCTTGCCTAAATTACAACAACAATAAGGGGGCATTGTACTAAATAAGAGAGAAATATTTTGCTTTTTTTTTTAGTAGACATAGATTTAAATATTTAAAAAAAGAAAGAGAAAATAAAGTAAAAGGTGCTGCACTCAACAAAAAAATTTAATGATTGGTCCAAAAAAAGGGAAAAACTATATTCAGTGTAATCTTATGATACATATACTTTTATATATCTATCTAAATCTATATCTACATATATATATATATATGTGTGTGTGTGTATGTGTGTGTGTAGGAGAGAGAGAGAGAGAGAGAGAGAGAGAGAGAGAGAGAGATAAAACTAATAAGTTTATGATATCATTAATGTATATAAGAAAGATTTAAGTTTTAAAAATTATCAATTTTTTATTATGATGTTATATGCATATTTGAAATTTATATCATAGTCTTTCTATTTTTGGTGTGTAACTTTCAAATGTTAGGTAGTGTTTAGTTATGTAATTTTTGTGGTATTGCTTTGGATAAGATAAAAAATTTTGTCCTATGTTTGGTTTGTAACATTACTTGTTGAGTGGATAAAAATTAGGTTGATGGACTTAACAAAAGGCCCAAATTTCGTCACATCTATACCATGATACAAAAACGAAATTCATTTATTTTTATTAAATATTTTGCATTCTCAAAAATATCCCTCCATTTATAGTATTGAGCTAATTAATATTATTTTTTTATTAAATATAAAAAAATCATTTATTTTATAATATACATAATTAATTTTTTAATATAAATTTGGTATCTAGTATTATGTAAGCCAAATATGGTACAATAAGTTTATATCATTTAGTTATCCTCAAATTTATTCCATCCAATTTTTTTTGTCTAATTCAGTCTTTATAACCAAATACTACCCTAAAATATACAGATATGTAAAATAAATTTATCTTAAATAAAGTGATAAAACTGCAATCAATTTCATTTGATGATAAAAATTAAATTACAATTCTAGAAAAAAAAAGCAGCTAAAACTATATTTATAAACTTCTATACCAATTTTTTTTTTTCATTTCGTAGTTTCCATTACTTGATCCAAATTTTTCTTCTTGTTTCATCTTTATAACATAAATTTATTTATTGATTATCACCTTTGCAATAATCTATATTATCAAAGCCAATAGACCCTTAAGTAACCACTATCTCCTAAAATTACTATTTAATTGTCAATTTAATAATATATAACAACAAAACCAACCCTTATATCAATTATAGATTAATTTAATAAGAGTATATTTGTTAGTTACCAAAAATTGTGGCATGGCATTCTCCCTTCCATAATTGCCACATTCTCTCTCTCTTCCCCTTTCCCACTCTCCAATTACCATAAAAATTGTGGCATTACATCTAGTGTTTTTCCTTCTTCTCCATTTGCAATTGTTAGCACATTACTATACTTATTTCGTTTTTTAATGTAGTTTTCACACCTTTAATGCATTATTTTTTTCTTAATCTCCCAAATAATTAATCACATATATAGTTTGATTCAATAATTTTCTTATATTCTAAATTTTATTATAATATTACATTTACTTATTTGTACATACAATGTGAGGGTGTGTTTGCTAGTGATTATAAATTTATATGAAAGTTGTATAGGATATGTATAGGATATGGTAGTGAGATTGGAGTAGGACATGGAAGAGTAAGGTTGACCATGATTTAGGCATTTATGGAATTGGAATGAAAAATTACGAAAAATGCCAAATTTACCCATATTAATAATATATTTATAGTGTATTTAGTGTTGGTTTTTTTGTTATATAATTTTGAATTTGAGCTTTAAGTAGTAATTTTATAGGGAGTGGTTACTTAAAGCCTTTTTAACTTTAATAATATAAAATAGATAAATGATTTACATTACAATGAGATAATATCTTAATATTTTCGCTTCATATTCAACAATTTATACATTTTCCAATTACATCCATGTATAAGATTTAAGTTATAAACTATAAATTCACCTTATTAATAACTAATAACAAAATAAAATGTTATAGGATCCATTTATGAATTGAAGGTTCTAAAACAATTAAATAACACAACAGCAAACCTTAGCAAACGAGTGTTTCCTTCATCAAAAGACGACCTCACCAACCGATTCCAAAGAAGTAGAAAAAGATTAGCACCAGAAAATAATGAGATCCCAATAAAGACTCATGGTTTGGGTAATTCCACTTCCATAGCAAATCAAGGGGAGAAACTATCCTTTAAAGATATAGTGCTTTCAAATATATTGGGGGCTTATGAGACATATTGCTTTGAGTCAAATGTTTCGAATCCCTGGATGGATCATGACATACAAGATTGAAACAAAGGAATTAGAAGATAGGGATGCGAATTTAGATTCGAGTGCATGCTAAGTAAAATTCTCTAAGGTAGACAAGAATGTTATTTACACACCATGAAAAAAAATGTTCATAGAAAAAGTAATGGGACCTAAATTTGGGTATAAGGTTATGAACAAGAAAACTAGGAGAATGTAGAGATCATTGGACAATTTCAAATTGATGAAGATTTAGTATATACCTCATTACTCTAAATAGTGACATTGACTACCACTGGATCACAAGAAAAGGTCTATGGTTCATTAATGGTTTTTATCTAGCATTATGCAAATGGGAGCCAAATTTCCTACTAAAACATACAATGTTTGATTCCATTGTAGTTTGGGTGCAAATTAGTGGTCTACCTATGGAATTTTATTCCCTTTTGGAAAAAAAAGGTGAAAGTATAAGCCTTATATTTAGGTGCAATTTGTATACAGTAGTGTTAAAGAGAGGTAGGTTCGCACATATTTGCATGCAAATAAATTCATATGTCCCTCTAAAGCATACTATCTTTATTGACAATTTTGCTCATAAAGTACAATATGAAGGCTTTCCTATTCTTTGTGCTTCTTGTGGCTATATTAATCACTTTGTGCAAGGGTATCCTTTTTAACAAAAGGAGGGACAAGATAGTATTAATAGACAAGTAGGAAATGTTTCGGAGGGGAGCATGGGACAAAGTGCCTCGGAAATAAACATAAATATGAGTGAATCGGGTAAATCAATAGACAATGATGGCTTGAGTAAAGTAGATAATCATTTCCCTAATCAAAGCGAGGTGAATGTATAGAAGGTTAAGACCAAAGAGGACAAAGGATCTAGTGATACTAACATAGAGAAGATCCTGAAAGATTCTAAATATTGAGAGTAGATAAAATTACAAAGGAAAAAGGACACCCAAAACATGCAAAATAAAGGTAGCAAAAAAGCCCTATAGACAAATGATAGTACACCCCATCGAAAGAATATAAGCGATTCTCGAGAAGCCCAATTTATAGTTAAGAAAAGTAATGATGTTTCATTCGAAAACCAAGAGACACCCCGGTTGAGTGATAAGACTAATTTAATAAACAATGTAACAGATGGGAGGGCAAAAGACAATACACCTAAAACTATTAAGGAGTCCAATGGAAAGGCAAACATTTTTTCATCCATCGACATTACAACACAAAAGGAGTTTGTAGACATAAGAAAGAATTTCTCTCTTAAAAAGTTAGCAAGATAACATAGTGCACAAGCTTGAAGTAAAAATGATGGTACAAGTTCTTTAGGCATACTTAAACATCCCATACCTTCATTTTGATATGAATCTTTAGGAAGTGAAAACGGTTCATCTTTATGGAGGGTAGTAGCGGAGGTAGTGGACATAACATAGCTTTAGGAGTAGCGGAAGCGAGATAGAGCACCAATCATCCAATTCAGAGAGGGAAAGAGTACCAATAGGGGAAAAAAAACTATAGTTACTTTAATAGAGTGAAGGTTGAGGATTCAAATGCTAATGTTTCGATGGAATTTACTATGGAAAGACATTGTGGGGATAATGCGATGGATGTAAGCCCCACAACTAGTCACTTAGGGTTTTAATCGGCTGAAAGATCCGATTGAGCTTAAATTATAAGTAAAACTAGAAATATTAGTAAAATAATCCTGTAAAAGAAAATAAGCAATAAAAAAAAGAATATAAAAATTTCAAATTTTAAATATACAACTCGTTATTTATCGAAAATGCGTAAAATGCATTCCGATAATTAACAAATTGGTAGAGATAAATTATATGTATATTAAAAATCATAAAATAACCTAAATAATATTTAGAAATATTTATTTATACTATATATGAATTGATATGTATGTACAAATATGTGTAATTGCTTAAAATACGCGAAATATGTTAAAATAATAATAAATAATTAAATAAAATTTATAATTAATTAAGGAAAAATAAAAAAAAAGGAATGATCTAGATTTGGTCATGGCAAGTCATTAATTGAAGAAGCAAAATTAGTCAATTAAAATCAAGTAACACAAAAGCAAAAAATTAAGAGATTTGGGTAATGTATTGTCTAATTTAATGCATATTAATTACCACAAAGCTCTATAAATAGGGAAAAAAATCACAGAGCTCATTTGCATAGTTAGAAATCAGAGAAAAATTAGGAGTATCGAAATTGGAAGAAAAAATTCGAGTAAAAAAAGAAAAAAGAAAATTGTGCAGTTGAGGCCTGTGAGGAGAATCCAAAATTGACGAGCAATTGGGAGTGGACAGCCATTACCATCATAAGATGGTGGAGCACCCGGGTGGGCTGACACACCCATGGCCACCGACGGTGGCCAAAGCCGCCCAAATTAGTAAATTCGATTTCCAGTCCGATTTTGTGTAATTTTGTAAAAATAGTAAATATTCTTAGAAAATTTTTGAAACTTGTTATTTTGGAATATTTTTGTATGTAGCTTTTATGAAAAATATTATTTTGATGAAAATATGTCCCATGATATATGGTCCTGAAGAAATCATGCAAAACCAAGCATGATTAGGATTAGAAATAAATAGGCTTAGGAGTGTAGTTTGGAGCTCAAATTTTTTCTGTAGAATACTTAAGTGATATAGAATAGTGCTATGAAGCCATTTTTTTCAAATTTAATTTTCTAAATTTTTAGATAAATTTTTAGCCCTAAAATGATAGAAAAATTGGATAATTTTGTGTTAATTAGGTGATTAAGACATTAATTACTGATTTAGATAGTAATTAGAGGGTTAGGGATGTTAATCTCTGATATGGAAACCTAATCTTAGCCTTTGGAGTGTTAAGTGTAATTAATGAAGAAATTATGTGGTAATTATAGAAAATTAGGAATATATAGAATTGGAAAATTAATAAATATGAAAAATTAGGTTTAATTTAATAATATAATAATAAAAATCAGAAACAAAAATTTAATTTTAGGTAATTATATAAAAAATGTAAGATTTTCTTACATTGTGAATAAATTCGGTATCTCAATTAGGATTAGTGTGTACTGAACAATTTAGAATACTAAATTAAGACCCAATAGGATATTAGAATACTCGAACTTAATATGATTAATTTCACATTAGGATTCGAGTATATGTAAGATTCCAGAACCTAATTTATAAATCAATGCGGAAACTGAACTTGAACCTAACCTCAAACCTAGAATAATTGTAAAAGATTTGAGAACCTAGATAATTGGACATATTAAACCCTAAACAAAAGATAACAATAAGTGTTATAGGATAAAACCAACTTATAAAAGTTATATGAAAAAAACTGAAACCACGTTTGTGTTATCGGAATGATTGGCGATGGCCTGAGCGAGTTGGACCTTGAGTAAGTGAGCGAGGAGTCCAAGTAAGTTGGGATTAATACGATACTGTATTTTGGAAGCTTGAGATTATGCTTGGTTGTGCTTGTTAGATAGCTGGTTGTGTGCATGTGCTTGATTATGAGTAATGTTATGATTCTGTTTGTTATTCTGGCCTGTATTGTACAATTTATATGAAATGATTAATTACCCTAAACTGGACCTAATCAAATATAGGACCCGTAATCATAATTGGACATGTATGGCAATCCATTAAGGGAACCTAGGATTCTTCGGCCAAATATTGACCCCTTCAAAAGGGATAGCACAGAATTGCATAATGGTCCCTTCTTCATCCATAGTCGAACTAAGTGACAGGAGAGGAGGTCGCGGCAAGGGTGAAGTTAGTGGTTCGAAGGTAGTCGCGAGAGGAGCGATGTCTCAATTGCATAAGCTTGAGTTTGGTTGTGAGCTGTTGCATTAATAGCAACTCCTCAACTCGGATTAGAGCGGGCATAATTCCTCTAATCTCATGACGGGCTGGACAACGTCATGTGATGGTATTTGCTTGAACATACATTGCACCTAATAAGTTGAATAATAACCTTGTTATGTTTGTGGTATAGTTTTAAGTCCTCCATCCTAACTTACTGAGCTATGGTTGCTTACATCCTTATAGACGTTGTGCAAGTGCTGGTTAAGAAGTGGCATACAACTACTCTGAAGCTAGCAACCATTGGATCCAAGGGAGTGAGAAAAAACATTTGAAGAACAAACATATATTTTTAAGGCCTAAGCTTTTATTTTAGAATTTTCTTTATTTTTGAATGATGTAATAACTAAATTATAGCGCATATATATATATATATTGTCTCATTTTGTTAGGTAATTGATTTATTTAAATTATAAATTGTTTACTTCAAAGCAGGTTAGTTGTGGACGCCTTATGTAGATCAGGTCTAGGATAGCGGTTGTAAGGCCAATTACTATCTTAGAATAGTTTATACGGCGGAGCTGTTACGACTTTGCCACTTCGGGGTATGACAATGGACATGCACGGTTCTGGCCAAAACTGTCTTCCTTTGGAATGTGAAGGAGATCAATGTATAATAGATCCCATTTACCTTGTCAACCATGGAGGATCAAGGGAAGAGAATAATCTTTACTACATTAGAGGACCAGTCGACGCTCCTTAAGACAACATGCAATCTGTGCCTATAGCAGATTGACCTTAAGCATCATTTGAAGTTCTTCTCCTCTAAGAGAATGTATAAAATGACGTTTCGAATGCTGAATCTGGATCTTATGGACACTTTATCCTCCAATATTCAGATAAGGCCTTTTAAAGTTTTGACTTGGAATGTCTAAGGAGCAAACTCAAAGAGTAGAAGTAGGGCGATCTAGTCTTTGATCAATCAATACCATATGAATATTTTGGTTCGATAAAAGACTCACATGAATATAATGGTTATGGAAGCTTTTCTAAATATGTTGCTGTATGATAGAATGGTTTGTGCTGTTACAAAGGATTTTGCTAGGGGCATTATTGTGTTATGGAAGGACGAAGCCATCATGATCAAGGAGCAAAAAAATTCTTTCCAGCAAATCTTTTTGGAGGTCTAGGTACGAAACTCTTCTAAACCTTGTTTTTTTTTTTTTTTTCAGTAATATATGCTAGTCTTAATCTTGAGTTTGAAATAGGCTTTGGGAAGATTAAGCAAGTTATGCTAGTAGGGTTTAAGGTCCTTGGTTGATGATAAGAGATTTTAATGATGTAATTATCAACGATGAAAAGTGGGGTAGAAGGGAAATAAACTAAAATAAGGCTAAAAAATATCGATACTGTATGAATCTATGCAACATGGTTGACTTAGGCTTCTATAATCTTAAATATACTTAGTTAAAAAGATTGAAGTGCTTAAAAGACCTTATATAAATATATTTAGATAAAGCCTGGGCCATTTATGATATGAGAAGATTGTTTCCCGAAGCTCAAGTGTTTCATTTGTTCTCTAACCATTTGGACCATCTATCCATTGTTTTAGATACAAATCCTAATCTATATGAGGTCCTAGAAACCTAAGACCTTTTCATTTTCAAACCTAATCTATATGAGGTCCTAAAACCCGAATCCTTACTTGCACGTACTCTTAAAAATGTGAACTTAAACTTAATAGAAATCATAAATACCAAATCATAAAATTTTTAAACTTTATAAATTATCTTAATGCTTGAAAAATCATAAATCAATAAAATTATCATTAATTTCTTAAAATCGTATAAAACTGATAACAAACGATCAAAGATAATTTCAAATAATAATAAACAACAATACTAAGCTAGTTAAAAGAATAAATTAATAAATTTACAAAATTAATTTTACATGTATACATAAGTAGCCCTATAATATGCATATATGTATTACTAAGCAATTGCTTCTCTTTTCTTAATATATCATATGATATATATATATGTTGTATAATAAAATATATATGTAAATGTACCTTTTTTTCTTGCTAATACACTAATCAAGCATAATATATTATTATTATTATTATTATTATTATTATTATTTATTATTAACCACATATAATATATGGTGTATATTATACTATACTTATACTAAGTATTATACATGTGTTATATTAGATATTTTACTCTATTCTAAGTACACTCCATCATATCCCTATATAAGACCCACAATTAGCTACTTGGGATTTGGTTCGTAGAATTTAAGGCGATTAGCTAAAGGATCCAATTGAGTCTAAATTATCAATTAAAGTTAAAAATATTAGTAAAAACGATTCCATAAGTTCGAATTTAAGAAAATAAATAATAAAATAGAAGAATATAAAATTTTCAAATTTTAAGCATATTATTTGTTATTTATCGAAAATGTTTAAAATACATCTTAATAACTAATGAATCGCTAGAGATAAATTATATACACACTAAAAATCATAAAATAGCTTAAATAATATTTAGAAGTATTTATTTGTACTATATATGAATTTACATGTAAGTAAAAATATATGTAATTACTTAAAACACGTGAAATAGGTTAAAATAATGTTAAATAATTAAATAAAATTCATAAATAATTAAGGAAAAATCAAGAAAAATAAAAAAAGTTATGGAAATGTCTAGAATAGGGGTGTTGCAACCAAAAAAATTAAATTATAAAAATTAAACAATAAAAATTAGTCAATAAAAAAGGTAATTTAGAAGATGATAAGGTTCATTTCACATTAATTTAATACACCAAAAACTCCAAGACCTTTATAAATAGCCAAATTTTTACCGACGCTCATTTGATCAGTTTGAAATCCTAGAAATTTGAGAGCACCGAAATTTAGAAGGAACTAGGGTTTTTACAAAAATTACAAAAAATCTGTACAATTAGAGTTTTGGAAGAAAACCCACACCTGACGGCCACCAAGAAACAAATGGCCACCACCACACCATTCTACCACCATCGCCCAACTTAGCCGACACCCTTAGGGTTACAGATGATGGCCGAAATCCTAATAGCCAGGTGAGTCCGATTCTAACCCGATTTTATGAAATCTATCAAAATTATTAATTTTATTCAAAAAATTATGAAATTTATTATCTTGGAACATTTTAATATGTATATTTAGGGAAAAATTTTATTTCGATGAATTTATGTCTAGAAATATACTATCCTTAAAAAATCATGCAAAACCGAGTATGTTTTCAATATAGTTTTTCATTCAAAATTTTTGTGTAGATTACTTAGGTGATATAGAACAGTTCCACAAAGCTCTTTTTTAAAAATTAAATTTTGAAATTTTTAGGCCTTAAAATGATATATACAATGGGTGATTGAGGGCTAATTAAGTAATTAGTGGTTAATTACTGATTTATTGCATAATTATATGTTTTAGGATATTGAAATTTAATGAAATATGATACTTGTAGTATATAGGGTGTTAGATGTAATTATTAGGCTATTATGTAGTATATTTATAATAGGTAAAAATGGTATGTTAATTTTGTAATTTAGGGTAATTAGGTGTAAAATCTGATTTTGGATGAATTTAGATATTTTAAAATGTTAATTGATGTTGGGAGATGATATTTGGAATGATAAAAATATTAGATTTGTATTATGTACATAATAGGTAATAATACATAATATGCATATCCTTTATAAACCCCATAAATTTCCTTACCAAGTTCGTGCTATGAAATTGAGTATCATAAATAAATCATCATAATATATTCCTAAAAACAAAGAACAATCCTAAATAATTAAGCTAATTGAACCTAAAACTCCTAAGTGTAAATCAAATGCTTCCGAATTTGTGAAAAAACCTTAAATGTACTTAAACTCATTAGAACCCTAAATCCTAGGATAATCAAGTACTTACAACCCTAAATAAATAATTAAAAATACAATTTGAACAAATTTTATTCAACTCTAAAAAATTATAAAGTTTCTTAAAAAGCAAATCATAACTCACGAATTAATTTAAGAACCAAATCCTAAAAGAATTACATATAAGACAATTTCCTTATTTTTTTTATAAATTATGTTACATATGGATAGATAAACCAACCGATCACATTAAATAACTTATCATTTGAGAGTTGGAATCACATATCACTTGAAAACCTATTTAAAGCTAGTGATAAGATAATTTTCATATATCACCATAACTTATACTATACATAGATAAGCTATCTCATCATATTTGTCCACTCTATGGCCAGGTTGAAAAGAAAGAATAGGGAGGCCATACCTTATTAATCACATATCAAACCAAGTGTTTTTTACATTTACTATTCACCCCTTATTACTTACATCATTAAATTATTACAAAGTATGGCTTATGTACTAACTAGAAGACAACAAAAAGGACTTAATGGAGCTCATAAATACAAACTTCCAACCAACCACTTTTCACCTTAAATCCTCTCATTTTCATTCACTTTTCTAACACATTTCACTTACAAAAACAAGAGCAAACCAAACCCCACAAACTTACCCTTGTCGATACATATATGCACAAACACTCAAGGCATAAAACTTGTTTTCTTTGCCTTCACTTTGTCCACATAAAAAGTCATTTTAGGAAATCTTAGAACACCCTGAAACCAAACTTAAATATTAAAGCTTTGATAACTTAAGAAACTTGCAAAAAGGGAAAGGAAAACAATAAGCAAAAGAAGATTCTTAGTGCATAACTACCTTTATACTCATTTAAGACGAGTAAGTTCTTTTTCTTGTTGAGTACCTTAGTATGCCAGACTTAGGAGTTGATATCTTTATGAGGATATTGATATACACATAAGATGATAACATAGCTAACATACTTTAGGTGGTAAGCTTATGAATCTCCTACATGAAAATTAGAATATGAGTATACTAAGTTTGTTATTATATAGGATGCATGTCTAGCACTTAGAATGGAATTTTGTAAATTAAGAAAATCATGAAATATATATATGGAAGAAGGGATAACATGCTTGACGTGGAGTATTTGTATGGTACTTGTAAGCCTCAAAACTAGCCATTTGAGATTTCGATCGGTTAAAGGACCGATCGAGCCTAAATTATAAAGTAAAGCTAAAAATATTAGTAAAATGATCCCGTAAGTTTAAATTTAAGAAAATAAGCAATAAAACAAAATAATAGAAAAATTCCAAATTTTAAGTATATAACTTGTTATTTATCGAAAATGCGTAAAATGCATTCCGATAATTAATGAATTGCAAGAGATAAATTATATGTATACTAAAAATCATAAAATGACCTAAATAATATTTAGGAATATTTATTTGTACTATATATGAATTTACATGAATGTAGAAATATGCGTACTTACTTAAAATACGCGTAATGTGCTAAAATAATACTAAATAATTAAAGAAAATTCATAATTAATTAAGAAAAAATAAAGAAAAATCAGGAAAAATCAGTAATGAACTAGAATTGGGTCGTGGCAGCTGGGAGAAATAAGAAAAAAATCGGCCAATTAAATTAAGACAACACAAAAGCCAAAAATTAAGGGATAAGGCAATTGTCTTGTCCAATTTAATGCACAATAAATTCCCTAAAGCCTTATAAATAACAAGAAAAATTCAGAAACTCATTTGGATAGTTAGAAATTAGAGAAAATTAGGGAGAGGCAAAAATTGAGAGAAAAACCAAAGAAAAAAAAAGAAAAGGAAAACTGTGCAGTTAGGGTCACAAAGGAGAACCCAGACCCAACGGGCAGTTGGGAGTGGACGGCCACCACCACCACACGGTGGTGGCAGTGCCCAGATCGGCCGATAAGGCCACGATGGCTGAAGACACCGAGACTGGTGAGTCCCTCCTTTGCCCCGATTTTGAATAATTTCGTAAAATTAGTTATTTTACCTAGAAAATTATGAAATTTGTTATTTTGAGGTTTTATTGTATGTAGATTTATGGAAAAATAGTGATTTAGTTTAATCACATCTGAAAATATAGGATTCTTAACAAATTGAGCAAAACCAAGCATGATTAAAACTAGAAATAAATAAGCTTAGGAGTGTAGTTTGGAGCTCAATTTTTTTTTGTAGAATGCTTATATGATATAGAATAGTGCTATAAAGCCATTTTTTTAAAATTAATTTTCTAAATTTTTAAGTTAATTTTTAGCCCTAAAATGATGGAAAAATTGGGTCATTTTGAGTTAATTAGGTGATTAAGATACTAATTACTGATTTAGTTAGTGATTAGATGTTTATGGATGTTAATCTCTGATGTGGACCCCTAATCCTAGCCTTTGGAGTATTAAGTATGGTTAATTTGGGAAATTAGGTAGTTATTGTAAGAAATTAGTAATATGTGGAATTGAAAATTAATAAATCTAAAAAAATTAGGGTAATTAGGTATAAAATCTTATTAAGGATGAATTTATACATTTTGAAATGATAATTGATGTTGGGAGATAGTAATTTGAGTAATAAAAATATTAGATGTGTATAATGTACATAATAGGTGATAATACATAATACATAATTATTACAAATATAATAAATGGAAAATATTAGAATAAAAATTGATATTATGATAAGAATAAAAATATACAATAAATTTAATAGGAAACTTGCATTTATGTAATTATATGAAAAATGTAAAAAAATTCTTACATCAGGAGTGAATTCGGTATACTAATGTGGATTTAAGTATACCGGGTGAAATAAAATACTGATTAGGGGTAATGATGATATTTAGGAGATCGGAAAGTAATGTGATTAATTTTACATTATGGGTTGAAACGAATTTCTAGGGTTGAAGTATAAAACACTACTTAGAAATCGAACTACAACATAATTTAGAAATCGATACGGAAACCGAAGCCAAACCTAACTCCAAACCTAGAATAATTGTAAAATACTTAAGACTTAGATAATTAGGTATATTAAACCATAAATAACACATAATAATATGTGTTATAGGATAAAACGAACTTATAATAGTTATATGAAAAAACTGAAACCATGTTTGTGTTATAGGGATGATTGGTGATGGCCTGAGCAAGTCGGACCTCGAGTGAGTGAGCGAGCGAGGAGTCGAGGTAAGTTGAGATTAATACGATGTTGTATTTTGGAAGCTTAAGATTATGCTTGGTTGTGCTTGTTAAATAGTTAGATGTGTCCATGTGCTTTATTATGAGTGATGCTATAATTATGTATGTTGTCTTGGCTTGTATTGTATAGTTTGTATAAAATGATTGATCATCCTAGACTAGACCTAATCAAATATACGACCTATAATTATAATCGGACCTATATGGTAACCCATTAGGGGAACTTAGGACTCTCCGACCAAATACCGACCCCTTTGAAAAGGATAGCGTAGGATTGCAATTGGACCCTTCTTTATCTTCAGTCGAACTAAGTGATAGGAGAGGAGGTCGCGGCGAGGGTGAAGTCAATGATTCGAAGGTAGTCGCGGGAGGAACGAGGTCTCCATTGCACAAGCCTAGGTTTGGTCGTGAGCTGTTGTATTAATGGAAACTCCTCAACCCGAATTAGAGCGGACGCAATTTCTCTAATCTCACGACGGGCTGGACAACGTCGTGCGATGGCATTTGCTTGCACATGCATTGCACTTAATAAGTTGATTAAGAACCTTGTTGTGTTTATAGTATAGTTTTAAGTCCTCTATCCTAACTTACTGAACTGTGGTTGCTCACATCCCTATAGACGTCGTGCAGGTGCTGGCTAAGAAGCAGCAAACAACTACTCTGAAGCTAGCAACTGCTGGATCCTGGGGAGTGAGGAAAAACATTGAAGAATAAACACATACTTTTAAGGTTTTGTTTTATTTTAGAATATTTCATTTTTTACTAATGTAATAACTGAATTATAGTGTATATATATATTTCCTCACTTTCTTAGGTAAATGATATATTTAAATTACAAACTGTTTACTTCAAAGCGGATTTGTCGTGATGCCTTATGTAGATCAGGTCTAAGATAGCGGTTGTAAGGCCAGCTTTTATCTTAAGATGGTTTACATGGTGGGGCTGTTACGACTTTGCGGCTTCGGGGTGTGACAATACTTAAGTGTTATTTTCAATTTTATTAAGTTATACATGCTTAAATCTACCTTTAGGTAAAGGAAAAATCCATTACATGATGTTTTACGAGGAAATCAATTTTTTGAGATGTAAACTAAGGTATATTACTTTTGATAAATATGTGATTCATAACTTTTACTTAGTATTTAAGATAAATAATCTTTTTATGAAAGAGAAGTTAAGTTGGAGTTGGGGCATGAATAGCGTAAGTTCTTAATTTATCAACTAAAGGAAATGATCAAACAAGTTGAAAAACCAAGTTAGAGGCCCTTGAACCAACCTGACCCAACCTAATCAGATTTAGAACTACAAAGAAACCCACTTAAAAATACAATATAATAGGGTAAACAAAATGAAAAGACCAACTAAAGCAAGTATAATAAGTGTATAAAGCTTAAAACTCAAAACTCAAAACTAGACTTAAAAACTTTCAAAATAAGCTTTGAATTTCTATTTGAACCCTCACCAAATTTCTAACCAGCATCTAAATTAATCAAGAAAGGTTATTTTGAAGCTCATAAAAAGCCTATATAAAACTCCCTAAGCCCATCAAAGTTACTAACTTTAGTTTATACTAAAAACAAGTCCATTTGACGACAAAAACTCGCATAAGAATTCAACAAAATATTGTTAGAACCAAGGTCATAAGATAAGGATGGAAATCTAACTTTGAAGAAAGTTTTAAGCTTACAATAAAGTCTTAAGCTCAAGCCTAAAAGACTTCCTAAGATAACAAAAAGCCCAACAACTAAACTAAGCCCAAAATAGCACCAAACCTTGAAGACCACTACTGTTCTAACCAGTGGATATAATTTTGGATCTTATCTAGAAAATCTAACTATATTACGTTAAAGTACACTTGAAAAAGATGAAAATAGACTATGATATCGTAAAAATTGGATTTAAAACAAGAAAGTTATACACAATTGAAATTTTAGTATAACCGGAAAGAGTTTAGGAACTCGGTTAAAAATGTAACTTAAAAGATTTTAGGAATGCTTTCTAATTTTATTTCAAATTCTTATAATATCATATTTACGATATTCAAAGGACCCTATCATTGGAGAAGACTCACCTCCGGACTATTACCAATGAGCTATGGCCGAGTGAGTGATTCTCGATGACTTTATGCTTGGTTTTGTTAGATGCACTTAAATTTATATAATGAAATTAAATACATGTGGGATATGGGAAATGCATGTATGATATGGGAAATGCATGTGTATGCTATTGTGATTAAACTCCATAATTTACTAATCAAATAATAAATGAAGTTATTTGTGATGATAGATATGTATCATTGTTATAGAATGCAATTGTTTGATCACAATGAAAAACAGATGAAGTAATTATTCGATTAAAGAATTCAATGGATCAAGCATTTCTCACGATTGCATCATAATTATACCAATTGCTACCTTACGCGGAAGGTGGAAAGGGGCTCATAGGTGCGAGGGCTCCTATAGGGATTAGGCAATGGTATGCTATTTATATATTATTGAGCTTTTGTCTTGAGCTTTTGTCTTGAGCTTTTAAGCTTACTAGGTGCTAGGAGACGTTAACCATTAACGAAGGGCTATGTTTTGTGACTTCTGCAGAGGGCATGTGATGTGGATTGAAGATGCCACCACACCGCAAGACTTGGGAATTTTGACTTAAAGTTTGGTTTTGAAAAGGAAAGTGTATTTTCCATATGAAAAGTAAAGTTATTTATATTATGTATAAGTTTGACTTGTTTTGAGCACGTTGAATAAAAACCCAGGTGTTAAAACTTGGTTGATGTTTGTATCGGTTAATTATCTTTAACACCAACTACAGGGGGTATAATTTTAAGTTGTATGTAGCTCTTAGGTTGTTGCATGTATTGTTTGACATTTTAAGTAATTAATGCATTCATATGGTTGTACATTTAAATAATTTTTTTTTTTTTGTGTGGGATTACAGAGGGATTAGCTCATTAAGCTCATGTAGCTTACTCCACAACAGTTTTTCCTTTGCAGGTTAATTAATAGCTAGGACAAAAATATGAATTGAGTGCGAAGTGCTACCATTAAGTATGACAAAAAGCTTGTGAAATTGATTTAGAATGCTTTGGGAAAGAACTAATATCTCAATTAAGTTTAGTATTTTTAGTAAGTTTAGAATCATCTGGAATTGTCTATCTTATTTCATTATTCTAGTAGGAGATACCGATTCTCTATGGTTATGAGAAACTGTGGAATATTGAATATCTATAGTTATTTATATTATACAATGGGTTAATAAACTAAAATAAAAGACCCTAGCAATTAACTATTTAAAATCTTGAAATTTCTAACTTGCAAGGTGGTTTTTTTTTTTTTTTTAATCTTGAGTGTACATGTGATATATAAATTTTAGGTAATACAAATAGGCCTCCCATAGAGTCCTTACAATCATCCTATGAAGAAAGAGGATAATCTTACATTCTTTGAAAAAGGTTACCCACGATTGGTACTCTAGTCCTTCTTAAGACCTCATTGAGAGAGAACTTAATCTTAGAGAAGAGTTAAATTGGGTTTTGAAACAAGAAGAGTTGCGTTGGGCTTCTAAGGCTAGATCGAGATGGATTATTAAGGGCGAACGAAACACAAAATTTTTTCATGCCAGTATTGTAGCAAAGAGATCAAAATCCAAGATCTGTAGCTTATTCGATATGTTCGATAATTGGATTAATGAGGAGGAAGGTGTGATAAAACTTTTCAGTGGTTTCTTTGAAAACCTGTTTACTACCAAGAGAATGTTTAGCTGGAAACAACCAACTATGTGGATAAAGGGCAAAAAAATTTTATCAAAAGAGGAGAAGTTGGTTTTGTAGTCACCCTGGTTAGATACTGAGATTAAGGCATCCTTGTAGGCCATCGGGAATAGTAAAGCACTATGGTTTGATGCATTACATGTGGAATTATTTAGGGCATGCAGGGATATAGTAGGAAAAACAACATGTTCTATAGTCAAGGGCATTCTTGATTCGGGTAGTGTACCTAAGGACTTTAACAAGATTTTGCTTGTCCATTAAAATGGTAGGAGCCAGGTAAAGGACTTTAAGCCTATTAGTCTTTGTACAACTATGTACAAGATTGTGAGAAAATGTTTGGTAAATAGATTACGACCCCTCCTTAATGACATTATCAGTCTAGAGTAAGCACACTTGATTCCGGGATGAGCTACGAGGGACAATATCATTGTTTTCCAAGAAGTCCTTCACTCTATGAATAGGAGGTTGGGGAAGAAAAATTGGATGGTTGTTAAAGTTGACTTATAAAAAGCTTATGATAGAATAGAATGGGATTTTGTCCAAATAGTTCTGAAAATTATTAACTTCCTATTATCCTAGACTCTCTAATTGGTTCTTGTTTATCAACTGTGAATTACCATATTGTTCTTAATGGGTCTATGACTAAGGAGTTTGAATCTAGTAGGGGTCTAAGGCAAGGGGATCCCCTTTCACCTTATATTTTTATCCTCTATTTAGAATTCCTTAGTCGTATTATTCATGCCCTTATGAAAGAAAATATCTACTAACTCCTAAAGCTAAATAGAGTGGATTTGAAACTTTCACATCTTTTCTTTGCGGATGATCTCCTGTTAATAGGTGAGGCCACAAAGGACAAAGTTTGAATCATAAAGGAAGTCATGGAAGGTTTTAGTCACCTATTTGGACAAAAGGTAAACTATGAGAAATCTAGTGTTCTATTCTCTAAACATTCCAGTTAAGCTCTAAAACAAAGCTTAGCAACATCCTTAGGCATAAAGGAAAATGCTAATTTGGGAAAATACTTAGGCATACTTGTAAAAGAAGGTGGAACCTTAGATGGGAAGGACCTTAATTTTATCTTAGAGAAGATTAGAGCTAAATTAGCAAGGTGGAAGGTGAGACTCCTGAGTATGGCAGGAAGGAAGGTTTTGATCAACTATGTGCTAGAAAGTATATCAAATTACTACTTCCAAACTATCTTATTTCCATTAGTTTTGACTTAAAAGGCAGAGAAGATTAACAGGGACTTTCTTTGTGGTACAAATGCTAATCATCAAAAACTATACTGGGTTGGCTGGAAGAAGGTAGCAAAACTTGAAGAACATGGTAAGTTGGGCATGTTAGATGTTAAGAAAAGAAACAAAGCTAACTTTGTGAGGCTTGCATGGTGACAAAATTTGTCAAAGATAAATATAAACTTTAGCTTGAGGGTAGAAGGAAAGGTAGAGAATCTTAGTTTTTCCGTAAGCTAAAGGAGGTAGTAGAGTAGATTAAACCCTGGTAGAAAACGAAACTAATGGATGGTTAAAACAAAAAATTCTAGTTGGATAATTAAGTAAAATAAGGTTAACCTTTGGCATGGTTGTATGCCCCCTTAAACAAATTTGATTCCTTCATTTCTATGAAACAGGCTTGGGATGCAAACATTGGATGGAAGAAGGGAATCATTGGCTACCTAATTGATGTGGTTATTAAGGGAAAGCTTGGATCGGTTACTCTTATAACATAAGAGAGGGTAGAGGATATTAAAATCTGGTCCCATTAAATGAATGGGGAAGTCTCAACAAAGTTAGTATATCTCTCTCTTTGGGAAGAGGAGGTAGAGGAATAGAGGATGGAAAGCTGGGAGTGGATTTAGAAGACACTTGTAACCTTACGAACCCAATTTCTATTGTAGAGGATCTTAGACAACGGGCTTGCTACAAAGGATAATCTAGCAATGAGGTAGATTTTTGTGGGCTTGGAATGCCCTTTGTGCAAAAGCGAAGAGGAAACGATTTTTTATTTATTCTTTAAATGCAGATAAAGTAAAGAACTCTGGAGATCTCTAGCTATACAATTTCTTGATAATATCCACTCTTTGGAGGAAGGAAGTGCATGCTTAAAGAAAATCTGTAAGAAAATACTGAGTCTTTAGAATCAAACCTTAACCTTAACGCCAGTCATTTTGTTGTTCACTTTTAAAATAATTTGGTAAGAACGAAACATAAGGATATTCAAACCAAAAACTTCAGATGAGAACTGAGAAGAGATGGTACGTATGGAATCAAATGAGTAGTGGACCAAAATGAGAGTTGTGAAACGTAAGGGAAACTTACATGTTCTTAATAGAGCATAGGAAAAATCACAACAAGGTTGGGTAAAAGTTAATTGTGATGGCAAAGACATCATTCCATAATAAAGCGAGGATAGTTATGATTTACAAAAATGCATATGGATAGGCTATGGGAAGATCTTGGAAATAAGTCAAAGCAGATTCGCCTTTAGAGGCAGAGCTTCGAGCCATTAAGGAGAGAATTGATTTGGGATTGCAAATGGGAATGGATTGAATTATTATCAAAATTGATTCACAATAAGCCTTTGAGTGGATCAAGAACCCAAGCATGGATCTTGAATTTAGCCATCCTACTTTACACGAGTGTTTACAAGCTTCTAATCGTGTCCCTAATTTATCTTTCTACAAGGTCAAACGTAAAGCTAATCAAGTGGTAGATCTTTTAGTAAAGAAAGGATTGGGTTCACCATAAGCCACTTCTTTTTATGATTATGTTTCTATGTTTATTTTTGCTTTGGCATCCAAAGACCTTATATATAGTTTTGATGTTTTGGACGGGTTGCCCAGGGGTATGCCCTATGACATTGGCTAATCGTATGTTGTTTTTCTTCTTTTGAAAGACCTGTTTGTAAGTTGTTTTGGTTAATGAAGTTTTTATCGATTGAAAAAAATATTCACCTTATCAATATGACGTTGATACTCATTACCAATGTTTTATTATATAATTATCTATATTATTTAAAAGAAAAGATGAAAACAACTATCATCAAACTACCATTTGACTCCATAAATTTTAATATATTTTTTTCTCTCCTCTCTTTCTATCATCCTAATTACCTCATTTATCTCTTTCTCTTACTTTCAAACCCACTTTTCACATAATTCTTTCATCCCTACCCCTTACTGTAAATATAACTTTTATTCATAATTTTAATATTTTCCTTCTCATCATGCATACACTTTCTATGTTACTCTCTTATTTATTCATCCACTTTTCATTAATAATTATACTAGAAACCATTAAAAAACTTTATTCAGTTGAAAATCTTCAAAGAGTTTTGAAATTAAATTGTTCAAATTGAAAGACTTATCCTTTAGTAGCAAAAATTCAAAAAGTTTTAAAATACTTCCAATGTGTGCGTGTTTTTTTTTCCCTTTTAACTTTTGATACACGCATTGCGGGTACAGTCTACTAATATTATTTTACAATTTTATCTATTTTATTTATTCTATTGTGATATTTATTATTATTATTTTTTCGTACTTTTACTATCAACATTATTTTTATCAAATGTGACGATCTTTCGGAAACTTCTCTTTTTTCCTTTTTTATTTTTGCACCTGTAATATGAGAGAAACGTTTTCTATGTAATTAGTGCTCTTATGTAGTTAATAATTTAGTCCATTGGCATGCACGAATATAGCTAAAAAAAAAAAAAATTCTTATGTCTACACGTCTATTAATTAAATAAAAAACTACCCTATCTAGCTGTGCAAATTGATATAATGTTTATGGACAAATCTATGAATATTTAATATTTTAATCAAGAATTCACTTTTATCTGGAAATTAAAAAAAAAAAAAAACAAATAGAATGGACAACTCAAATCGAATGATTCGAATCAGCGGCAATAATGTACAACGATTTTTTGAGTGCTCGCACAATAGAAGTACCCATGTTATGTCGTTTCACGTATATGATTTAGTGCACGCGTATCTTAACTAAAATTATACATTAATGTTAACATGGGAAATCGACCTGATCAAGCATCTTTTATTTTATTCTAAAGTTTTTAAATTTATCCCCTCAAGATGCTTTTGTATATTTTGGAAAAAAAGATGTTATACACCACCAATATTTAAAATTACAAGAAACAATATTACGTCGTATTGATGTCATAATATATTTAAAAAATTAATAGAATCTCAATCATCGATTTGTATCTATCTATAAGATCTTGGCCGAAAAAGGAAAAAAAAAAAAAAGGAATTGCATCTTTATAAGTAGTTTTAGAGATTCATTCCTTATGTTTATATATTTGATAAAATCAATCTCTGCCAAAAGGAGGGAAATATATGTTTATCTATTCGACGCTGGGGCGGACCTAAACCAATTGTTCCCATCGGCGGAGTAAAATTCATCCAATTATTTGTTGCAATCTAGGCAAGTACAAAAAGGAAAAAGAACTGATCTTAAAACTTTTAAGAGAGTTGTGTAGCATTGATTCCATAGTTTGCTTCGAGAATGTATGCAGTCAAGAGAGATGGACATGGTGACCCAGTTCGTTTCAATTTAATTACGTATGAGGAGGAGGAGGCGGACAAGATCGATGATCACCCGGATTATAACGTTGTGAGTCGATATTATTACTGTGATTTTTTTTTTTTTTTTCCTTTCCCCAACTATAATACTCAGTAGGCCAAGGTCTTTTTAGTCGAGCGACATGAACAATTGTCTTTTATAGTTGGCTACACATACTGCTGTCTCGGATCTGCACGAGAGTACATGGAAGTCATTTTCGGAGACGTGAGTTAGAGTTGACTTTTCTTTCTTGTTCTTTTTCTTTTTTTTTTTTTGATAATATCAATTTCCTATTTGAAACTAAAAATATTGTTTATTTTAATGATGTTTCAGTATGGAAGATTTGTACTTTCATGTTGATGAGGAATCAGGAGTTAAAGCTCCTTTAATTGCCACTGATGTTTATAAGGTAATCGTGAAGGTATGCACATTCCTGCTTTTTGAGATTGCACTTAGGATGAACGAACCGACAGAAACAGGAAGGAAATCTGCTTTTTGACTCCATGCAGAATGCTGCTCGTCTAGATAAGGAAATCATCCATGATAGAGACTTGGATTACGACTACTTTGGCTTCAAAGTCCTTGAAAATTACCTTTTGCGCATCGACGGCGAAATAGTTGAGAGGCCTCAGCACATGTTTATGAGGGTCGCTATCGGAATTCACAAGGACGATATCGATTCTGCAGTGGAAACTTATCATATGATGTCTCAGCATTGGTTTATTCTTGCTTCTCCGACTCTTTTTAATTCCGGGACACCAAGGCCTCAGGTATATATATATACATATTCATAATCATGGTTTTCTGATTGTCTTAAATGAATTCAACTATTGAAGACGAAGCCTAATTCACACGTGTTTTGTATTTTGTTTCTTATTGGAAAAGTTGAGCAGATGCTTCCGTGTCTGCAAGAAAGAAGATCGCATTGGAAGGAGGAAGCGTAAATCTGCTCGTCGTCATTCTGTTAACGACGTTCTATCTACTGGGACATCTAAAGAAGTCATCGTCCCCATGTCGAGGGTTTTTAACGATACTTCGCATGATATCCATCGAGGAAGGGGAGAGGGGAAAGGTGGTTTTTGCAACGAAGAGAAATTGAACGTTGTATTGGTATGTGTTGTTTTTTTCTCCCCCCAAACTAATACGTAAGCGTTTTGCTTTCTAGGTGCTTTTGCTGTCTACATGGAGCCTTGGCATGTTGGTATTCTCGACCTATTGACAAAAGAAGTGGTAATGTTGGTTATGCTCCTCTCTTCCTATATTTACACCGTTCAATGGTTAATCCTAGCAAGATACTCTTACCATTTATCATAAACTATCAAAGCATTAAGACTATTTCTTCGAGATTATTAGTAGCTTTTCTCTCATCCGCTTTATACTAAAGATTGATTCGATCTTGCAGAAGAAGCATTGTGCTCAAGGTTCATACTGTGGTCTTTGGGTACCGGATCTCTTTATGCAGAGAGCCCAAAGTGATGAAGAATGGTCATTGTTTTGTCCTAATGAGGCTCCAGGCTTGGTAGATTATTGGGGTGAAGAATTTGAAAAGTTGTATCTCAAATATGAACGAGAGGTATAACAACTAATTAATGCTCTCAATATATATATGTATATATATATATATATATTTCTTTTCTAAGTCCATATCTATTGCTGCTGTTATTTAGCATTTATTTTTAAACTTGAAGTATTGACTTAAGGTGATGTTGGTCATCTTTAGGGTAAGGCAAGGAAGGTTGTCCAAGCACGGGACATCTGGTCCTTCATATTAAAGTCTCAAGTAGAGAATGAGAATCCTTATGTATTCTTTAAGGTAAGATGACAAGTCGGTCTACCTGTGTTTCCTGTTTATTTGCCTTGAGTTAGCCTTATGTTGTTTCCCAACATTCCGGCATCTAGGATACTTGCATGCGCAAGAGCAATTTACAAAATTTAGGAGTCACTAAGCCTCCAAATTCGTATACAAAGACAGTAGAGGATACAAGTCTAATTGAAGTTGCTGTTTGTAGTCTTGCATCAATTGTACTGCCTAAATTTGTTCGCGAAAAGGTGAAGTATTTTGTAAGTTATGGGGTATGATTTCCTTGTTGATATTTTTTGTTCTAACTTTATGTCATTACTTGTAGGGGATTCCTTATGAATCTCATCCATCCCAATTGCTTGGAAGTAAAGGCTCAAAGAATCGATTTTTTGATTTTGATGAACTGGCTAAGGTTTATATTTAATCCATAAATTTAGGAAAGTGGATAGCGGTTTGATTATTTCTGCATCTACTCTTTTACTAGTATTTTCAAGTTGCAACTAATCGATTTCATTTTCCCTTGATATTTTTGAAAAGATAACTTCAGTTGTTACTTCAAATCTAAACAAGATAATCGATGCTAATTACTATCCTAATAAGAATGTGAGGAGATCAAACCTTCGACATAGACCAATTAATATTAGTGTTCAAGGGCTTGCTGATACATTCATTCTACTTGGCATGGCATATGACTCATTGGAGGTAACTGTGCATTCTCTTGTTCCCTTATCACTTATCATGTTGACTTCACTTTAATATCTCTATTTTTTTTTAACTATTATTCTATTTTTATAATGCGAATAACAGGCTCGACAATTAAACAAGGACATTTTTGAAACAATATACTACCATGCCCTAAAAGCTTCTTCAGAGTTAGCTGCCATCGAAGGGGCCTATGAGGCATACGATGCAAGTCCAGTGAGTAAGGTAAATATGCATGAATATGCTTGTGTGAATAATAGTTTAATGGATTGAGTCATGAATTGATGATACGTAACATGTAAACAACATATAGCAATATATTGATAATAAGCATCCATAGATAGGCTAAGTCTTGTATAGTTATTTGTCGGTCCTTACAGACCTGATTAATGTATGAAGTTTTTGTTAAAACACCAATTCTTGTCTCTTTCCTAACTATTAATAAATTTTATGCATCTAGATTTAGGAATATTAATTTTATTTGCAATCGAATAGGGAATTCTTCAACCAGACATGTGGGGTATTATGCCATCGAATCGATGGGATTGGATGGCTCTCAAAAAGATGATATCAAAGAATGGAATAAGAAATTCACTTCTTATAGCTCCTAGACCAAACGCTTCAATTAGTCGTATTCATGGGAACAATCGGTGCTTTGAGCCACATTCGTCCAACATCTCTTTTTATGGATTTACAAGGTTTGTTCTACATTCCAATTAATCTTACAATGACCTATATAGAATTTGGATGTTTTCTTATTACCAATTTGGTGTTTCCATTCGTATCTCGGCCAATACGTATTGCTACATAATTCATAATCCATAAAAGACTTTTCTCCCAAAGGGGAGGTGTACTTTTAATTTCATAGTTGGCAATATATACTTTTGCGAGATACGGTTAGATATACCAATTGGTGGTGTACTTCTCCATAAGAGTTCACTTGTAATCTTTCATTTGCCAATTTTTCTATGTTAGTCAGATGTTTTTTCATATAAACAAACATCTTCAATATGACTTAACGGAAATGGGTCTTTGGAGTTGGAATCTTTTTAAGAATATTGAAAACGGATCGGTTCAATGCAACTCTGAAATCCCAGATGAATTGAAAAGCATATACAAGTAAGTATTTCTATTTATTTTAATTTTAATTTTATTTATTTTTTTTAAGTTATGTTGATACTCCTTTGAAACTTTTGAATTACTCGGTTTCTAACTTTTTTTAAAGTTAGCACTCATACCCCTAAAACAATTGCAAGGTCCAATTTTTTTATGAATTGATTGCCTATGTATTTCCTCTTGCTAGCATGTACAATTAAATTAATAATATAATTGAATAATTTATAAAAATACTCAAGAATTCAAAATGTTAAAAAAAAAAAAAGAAGAAGAAACATATGAGAAAAGAAAATAGTAATAAAAAACAATATGGTGGTTGCCAACCATCCAAGAGAGGAAAGTGGCTAGCGAATACGTTGGAGGGCTAGAGTAAAAAATTTGATACTTCTAGCTTAGTCTTTCTAATGGATTCCGTAAGTCACTGTGTTTTGTAAACTTGATGAAGACTTGAAGAGGAAGTTTCAGAAAACTCCACGAAATAAACATCACACATCACGTAATTAATTGGAAGATAATGCCCTAATATAATGACATTACATGCCCTCTTGCCTCATAAAGACGAAAAAAAAAATCAATAAATGAATATCCCCATAGTATCTATTTATAATGAACAAACGAAAATGAACCAATTTTGTCTCTCTTCTTTCTATATAGTAACTAAAAAGAATGAGAATCATGTAAAAACTCCTTTTAACTTATTTCTCTAATTATAAACCATGTCTCATCCATGTCTTTTCTTTTCTTAGATTTCTCCTCATCAATATTCTTTCAAAAATGTTTGTAAGGAATGCTCTTCTTTATATTTTCATGCGATTTTTCCATTTTTTTTAATATTTTGAATTTTTTTATTATATTTAATTTTAGTTTATTAAGTATGTTAAATTAATTGTCCAATCAACCAGAAGAGATACATAGATAACCAACTTATAGGAAACGGGTCCCACAACTATTTTAGGGCATGAGTGCTTACTTTAAAAAAAAAAAAGAAAAAAAAAAAGAAAAAGCTAAGTGAATGTGCGATTTTTAAAGTTTTTAGGAGTAGTTGTAATTTATCATTTCTTTTCTCATTATGTTCCTTTCTTTTTCCTTCTTTTTTAAGAACTTCATGGGAGATCGACCAGCAGACCTCGATTGATATGGCTATCGATAGAGGATGTTATATAGACCAAAGCCAAAGCTTGAATATATACATGGAACATGCCGATTTGGAAAAGCTTTCTTCTCTGCATTTTTATGCATGGTCTAAGGTACAGATATTGTTTGTATAATCTACTAGATTCTCAATATGCTATAGGAAAGAAAAAAATGAAATCATGGAAATGGGTGAGCCTCTAGAACTGTACATACACACACGCACATATATATATATACACAAACTCATTACCTTAAAATACATCAAATAAAATTACAAACATAATAGTTGCGATTGTTTATATTATATATATATATATATATTTAGCATTAAGATATATTTATTAAATAAAGCTAGTGGTAATCGCCAAAGTTATAAGTACTTAATACATGCAGAATGAATATTTACTAGTTTGTTGGCCAAAAGGGAAAAAGAAAAAAAAAAAAGAAAAAAAGAAAAAGAAAGAAAGAATATTTACCGGGTTATGTTGATCTGTTGCAGGGATTAAAAACAGGGGTGTTTTATGTGTCCTCATTTCCACGGTGTCCCGACTTTAGAGACTTCATGGTAAATGCTTTATTTACTCGATTTCTACTTTATATTCATTTGTTATTTTGATCTAACGCTTGATACACGTGTCCGATGCACAATAGGGGACCGTGAGACATACGGTGATAGACAATGACGAGGGGGAACACTAAAATGGCGAAAGTTACATCTCTTCCTTCGAGTCCCAAATTCAACAAACTGATCTTCCCATTCTCTTGCTGATAACATTCGTTGGACTGATTCAATTTCTCTAGCTTGTAAAAATTCTAGTTGGTTTGCTTAGCTAATTATTGAAACGTTCGCGACACAGTACTTTAGATTTCAACAATTTAAATACCTTAACTTTACAATAAAATATAGAACAAAAAATATTCTTCTTCTTCTTCTTTTTTTTTTTTGTATACTTTGGAAAATATGATTTTTTTTTTTAATGCATATCTTACTTTTTAATACTGGGTTACAACTTAAAAATAAAACAACCAACATTGAGTATTTCGGACCTATTCACGTATTCGAACTATTCTTATAGCATGATTTGGATTAATTTGATATGATCACAATAATTTTATTAAGTACTCAGTCATAATATAAAGTTTTCTGTATTAATTTTAAAAAATTTGTTTTATTTCAAACATCACACTTAATATATGAGAATATGATTATCTTTTGGATATATATCTTTTTTTCCCTTTTATTTTTTCACCTGTATCATGAGAGAAGGATCTTTTAGTGCGTAATCAACGCTTTTATATGGTTGATAATTTAGTCTATTAGCATGTAGGAATATAGTGAAAAAATTTTCTTATGTCTAGACGTCTATTAATTAAATAAGAGATGATGTTACCTTATCCTGAATTGAAATAATTTTTACGGACAAATCTACGAATATTTAATTTTTTGAATTAAGAAGTCACTTTTATATGAATTATATCCATCACTCTCTATCTATCATTTCATGTATGTTATCAAATTCTAAAAGAATTGAGGATTTCGCTACACTCAGTTTTGGAAAACTGAAAAAGAAAAAAAAAAAAAAAAACCATGGAACCATACCCCGTGGACGCAAATGGAAGTACGAGTCCTATGGAATTGGAAACGAAAGGCACAAAAACTAAGAAAGGACAAAGGATCTCCGCCGCAAACTGGGCACCGTTCCGACAGCTTCAACAAGCAGTCGAGATGAAATTGGTACTGCGGCCTTGTTTCTTATTTTCGATAACCGGCCGTGACACGTTGTATCTTCGGGTTAAGGACCGCCTGGGTCGTGGCATCCGGAATCGGACCTTTACTCTGGCCTCGCTCGCGTCGAGGGTTCTTGTTTTGATTACGGCGCCGCACCCATTGATCTCATCTGGAATCGGACCTCGCTCGCTTCCACGATTCCTGTTTCGATTACGGGGACCGTGCCCATTTTAGTAGTTCCATCTTGGTTGGTTCATCTCACCTGGACGGTGGCGACAGCCTTGCCCGCGATTCTAGTTGTAGCCTGTTCGCGGGGCCATTTTTTCTACAAAGCAAATTAAAGTAATTGAATCACACAAACTCACTGATGCTAATTTCACTTTTTACTGCACAAGTGTGTGTGAAGTTCAGCAATCGCATTCAAGAATCATTCAAGATTGAATCCATCGGAAGAGAAGTGGAAACTTCTGTTGAATTAAGCGTAACACAAATGACAGAAGATGAACTTTAGGAACCAAAAAGTATCAACTGTTGAGAATAAATAGTACAGTAGAAGACAGTACTATCTACAAATAAGATAATGACAAGTATACAATATTCATTATCTTTTAACAAAACGTTTTGAATAAGATAGATAAGTAATAAAAATTTTATGTTTTAAGAATCACTATAACCAAAATTAAGATAGAAATATATATTCTAATATTTACTTGATGTAATAATTATTTCATTATTTATCTCATTTTATTAATTACAATATTAAATTGAAAATATTATTAAAAATATTCATATATTTCTATTTGGTTTATTTTGGAAAGTAACTAAAAATCATTTAACTCTTCTTATATATTGATGGCATGATTATTCATTCCATGGTGTAAATGTAATGAGCATACATGATTTTATTAATTGCAACCTCTTGAAATTATTTGATAAATTCGGACTTTAATTACCATGAAATTGAATAAAGATTGAAAAATGATTTATGCAAAATAATGGCATCTTGGTATATTTGAGTGATGTTGGCATTCATTTGGCCCAATTGATAGGCCATCACATTATTTGGTTTTAGGTTTAATAAAATATGTTAAAATTTTATTGCCCAATTTAGGATTAGATTATCCTATTTCAATTTGATAAATGAAGTCATACTAAATTCAATAATAAAGTTTGAAAAAGTTATAATTAATGTAAAATTAGTAAATGACTCATGATTTCGAGGAGTGGACAGTAGAATGAATGACTCATAATGTCAGAAAGAGTATTGGATTTGGCATGGATACTTGAATCTTTTGAGTGGTGGATCCTTACTTTAGTGTTTCTACTGAAGCAATCACATCAAAAGTACGAAAAGAAATATGTTGAAATGTTGAGACTTAAAAAACTTATACCATATTTATGCTTTCATAAGATTAATATTTCACGGCTTTGTCATTCTATGTTTTATAATAGAGGACTATATATATTATTCTAACAAGTTCATAAACATTAATTACTTTTATTTCTATTTTCTATTTCAACATAAATGGCACTTTTCACCTTCTATAGTCTACCTCTTTCATCTCTATTCATCACAGTATTTCTTAATATTATTTAACTTGAGATTTCAATATTTTTTTTTTTTGAAATGGCTTTATATGGCATGTTAATTCATTTGGCATTTGGTATCATTCATTCATAAAGAAGTAATATAAATATATATCATTAATTATGTAGAAAGTTTATTTATATTTCTCTTTTCCTTCTCATATATATATATATATATATTGTTTTGTTTGCCAACATAGCAAGTGTTGAAAGTTCAATCCATCATTTATTTCACTCATTGTAATTTGAAAGAGCAAAAGGATTAGTAAAAAATGATTGGTTAAAATTGCATCATATCCCATGTCAATTCATTTGGTCTTTGATGTCTGGTCATTATCTTTTAATTGTCAAAATAGTAATTTTGTGTTACATAACCGATACAATAACTTATAAGGATAAGGTATTTATGGCAAAAATAATAACTAAGCCATTGAATAGCAATTGATATTATGGGAACAAATTATTTTTCAATATTTTTTGGTAATATATTGCAATTCATTAAGAATGGTTATTTGGTGTTTAAAATTCTAATAGAACAATTAGAGATGTGGAAATGAGTTTTAGCCCACAATCAACTCATTTAACTCGCTTTTAAATGAGTTTGGATCGAGATTTTTTTACTCATTTAAAAAGTAAACTAAATGAATCTGACTCATTTAACTCGCATGTCAACGTAGGCTGGTTTGGATGGACCCATTTAAGATGGGATAAATTCAAAGATGTCCCTCTCATTTTAAGAGATTTCTGTCTCTCATTCATGGCTTTGACATTTAATATCTCCATGACTATGATAAAAAGATAAGGAGATATTGGGTTCTCTTAACGTAGTCCATTAGTAGAAAATTCTTACTTCATCAATCCATTTAATAGGATTTGGAATTTAGTTATAGCTAGGCAAGAACTAATAAGATTGATTCAGGAGATTAGGAAGTTAAGATTTTAGTAAAAAGTTTGAACAAAGTGTCACTCTATTCGATTATAAAGTTTTTTATATTCAATTTGACCACCATCCAATCTTTCCCACCCATCTTCTTGCCAAAAGACTATAAAATTTCTTGAAAGATAATGATATTATATCTTGAAGATCTCCCATGGATAAAGCTAGCTTGCTCAAGGCTAATAAGTTCATTAAGTAACTATCTTAGTCAATTGATTATACATTTACTTACAACTTTATACATGGTAGTGCAAAAACTAATTGGTGGGAACTCCTTTACTTTGTTAGCCTCCTTGATTTTTGGAATCAACATGATCAGCGTTTTGTTAAGCACTTGTGGCATCCCACCCGTGCTTAAAATACGTCTCACTACCTCACATACAATGCTATCTCAATAGCATTAAAAAAATTCAACATGTAGCCCATCTATGCCTAGGGCTTTATTGTTCATAATAAACGAAAGGGCCTTTTTTTTTTTTCTCATTCCTTTATGGTTTGTCTCGCAGTAATGACTCTCTAGGCCTTCATTCCAATTAAAAGATGGCACTAGACAAACACCATTTCTGACATGAAGAGATTCTCAAAGAAATTCTGAAACATAATTTGGACTTCTTCCTCCTCGTAAACCCAAATTCCCACGGAGTCAAACAGCCTGTAAATATGGGACTTCGAGCACCTGGCCATGACACTAGCATAAAAAAACTGGGTAATTCTTTCACCCTCAATGATCCATTTCGAACAGGCCTTCGCAGCCCACATTCTTCTTATGTAGAAATCTAGTCTTGTTCTATTTTAAGACAATTTTCTTTTAAAATAAGATCTTGAGTGCGTCTAAAGAACATTTCCACTCCTAATTGAGCTATCCTCTCACTAATGATTTTTTTTTTTTTTTCCCGCACATGAATAATGCCAAACACTTCTTTCCTCCATATCTTCAATTCATCTATAAATTCCTTAAGATCCTTAGGGCATTTAAAATTGGGATTACTCCACTTGGAAGCCATGAAATTTTAAAAAATCAGGTGATCAAACCACCTATTTTGAAATGTGAAGGGTCCTAAAGATTTACAACCCTCCTTTAATTTTTGGGCAAAGTGTTCAGAATAATTGGTTGTAATAGGGATGAAATATTTTTGTCTTTGGAAACATTCATCTCCAATTTTAGTTATCCCAGGCTCTATTCGGTCTAGTTTGTATTAGTTTAAATATCCTTTTTGATCTTTTAAAACAAGTAAATTTCAACCTAATGAAGCCCAAGTCTATGTACCGCAATAATTCATACACTCTTGGTATCTAGATGCTCTTGTTCGATTAATGTCTCTCCTGCCTTGGTTTTCTTCTCAACATATAACTTCATTAAAATCACCTATCATCTAAGGCCCACGCAATCTCCCCGCCCAACCTCTTAATTCATCCCATAATCTTACTCTATTACCATAAATCGAACTAGCATAAATTGCAGATAAGAACCAAGAAACATGAGAATGTCTACTCTTACCAGGATCTCCATGAGGATTTGTTATCAAGAGACATGCTATTCCCTGATAACAATATCCTCCCAATTCCACAGAATAATTACTCCGTGGTTGAATCCTTTAGCTTCAAAAGAAGCATTGTAGTAAACTGCAAATTTTCTTGAAGACCAATTGCTACTGCTCTAACCATTTGAGTTTCGGTTAGGACGGTTATTTTCGGATCATATTTATTCGTCAAATCCTTTATGGCCTTCCTTCTATCCTCTAAATTAGCACCCCAGGCATTTCAAGCAAGAATTTTCGGTGGTTTTGGTTCATACTAGATGATAACGTGCCCATAAGCTTTGGATTCAAAATTCCAACAGTCATTTCAAATATCGATCAAAAGAATATCTTTGGTGGAAATTTTCAATTTCAACCCTCCATTAGCATGGACTGAAGGATGTTCTCACCGTTACCATCTATTCTTCCTACGCTATTAGCACTACCGTCCTCCCCCTGGTCTACCATGAGAGATAGGACAAACGGAATTCATTGCACTTCCATTGGAATTGCTTCATCTAAAAAGATCTTCTCTACTAGAACTCTAGATGTCCATTCGAGGATCTTCAGGATGCCTCTGTCTACTATGTTTGCTCTTATCATTAGCATCTTCACTTCCAAGAGGCTTTCGTCTGTTGTGGTGATGGTTTGTTGAACTTACCTGTAGGTTCTCCCTTCTGTTGTTTTGCGGAGAAATGGTATCTTCGGAACTCTGTTTCCCTTCCACGTTGTTCGACTCATGATGATTATTCTTTACACCTCGGTGACAACCTTCTATGAAAACATTCTCCTCTTCATTTCCCATATCTTCATTAGCGCTCCAAGATATGCAAATTAGTGTGCAGGATTTGCCCCAATCCTTTCACTTCCAGCAGTTTGCACCATGTTGCTGAGCAAGCCTCTCTACGGAGAAATCGGCCTTTTTTATTTTTATTGTTTGGATTTAGAGCACGATTTTTTGCAATAGGGGTTTCTCCTTTAGATGATTTTTCTCCTTTTAGATCACCTGTCCTCTCTTGATGGATATTGACAGTTCCTGACCTTTCTTAGGGAGATTTCGCTTTTGCTCGAGTCTTTTCATTTTCTTTTTCAATCACGGTGTTATTTAAAACAATGCCTCTTTGCATTAAATTACGTGTGCCCTCATAGCCTTTTGGGGGTATTGGTAACACGGTTAAACACATGTTTTTTTCCTCTACGTTTATGAACACGGTATTATTATGATGTTGAAGGTTAGCGATATTGACTCAAACGAGTAAAGATTTTTATTGCATAAGCTTAAAGATATACAAGGAAGTTAAATGAGCTAATCTGGCAAACTAGTTAAGCTTATTTGGCTTGGTTTTTTAATAAATAAAAAAACTTTAACCCTAATTCATTTAAAAAGTAAGTTAAATAGGTTGATCCGTGAATTAGAAATATAAGTATATTAAACGAGTCGACTCAAACCGACCTACTTTGACTTACGAGATAAAAGATCAAGCTTATTTGGTCTATTTTTAAATAGATAAAAATTTTTTAGTTAAAACCCGTTTAAAAAGTAGGTTAAACGAGTTGGCCTGCGAGTCAAAACTCACTCAGGCCAACCCTACTCGTACACCTCTACATAAGCTCGGAATTGGCTATGAAAGAATATCGTGGCTTTTATGAATGGCATTATAGTCGTCATATCGCAACTTCTTAACTTAACTTAGAGTGGGTGTAATTTTTTAAATCTCATGACAAACCGTATAATGTTGTGCAGGTGACACATTATTTGTTTATGCATTGCATGTAATATTTGATTGATAACTTGGTTGTTTTGTTCAACTTGTCTATACTTTTTGTCTCCTATCCTTTATTGAGCTCGTAGTTCCTTGACTCATTTCTCTATAGTTTTTTACAGATTATTGAAGCTAAAAACATTAGATAGGCTAAGATTTTGAGTACCTAGGTATAGACATCCTATTTTTTCTCCCTCTGTAATTTTAGAAATGTTTTAGAATAGGGAAAAAGGATCTAAATTTAGAAAAGAAATAAAAAATTTAGAAAAATAAAAAAATTAAAAAAAAAAAGAAAAATAAATAGATAGTTTGAAATAGAATGGGAATTTTTAACTTAATTTTAGTATTTTATTCAGGCCTTAATTAAAGAAATGAAAATTTGGGCTTAGGTTTAAATATAAATTTAATTTAAGCTGACCTAGTCCATATATGCAAATTAATTGTATATATAGACAAGGTATAGATTAACAACCTGATGGAAAGACATAACACACACAATCATTAGGTCGTGAATGTATGTAGTTTCCTTATCTTTCATGGACTTTTCCATGCTTTCTTGCGGAAAACTTGCCTGGAGTCTTCAATTCAAGACTCTCTTTTACTCGAATTTCTTCATAATTTCACCAAATTAATAGTGAAATCACAATGACGGCATGGAGTACTTTGAATTGATGCCAAGAACCTATCTGAATTATATTCTAGAAGGTTAAAATGAAGTTTGAAAATTAGGAAAAACTTAAAAGCTTAGATTTTCCTTCTTTCTTAAATCTCTGTGATTGAAGCTGTGCAAGGATTTTTAAAGCATCCAATCTTCCATTTTGGTAAGAACGAGTATTATGGATGTGGATTTGACCTTTTAATTCATTTGAATCATAGCTAATTCGAATCAAATCCACTTAAAAACCCATTTACTCAATATCTTAATATTACGTCTGATTTCAACTTTCCATGCAAACTTGAAGTTCGATTAGTATAAAAGGGGACTTGGGGAACTCATTTGGGCAGGAAGTAGCAATAGAAATACTCTATAGAAGCTTGGATTTGAGTTTTCTCTCTTTAAGAATAACCACGATAAAACCTTAACTTCTCTCTTAAAAAACCACCACACAGTTACTCCTTACGCAAAACCAAGCACATGGCTAAATTCACCATGGCCAAAAGCCTAGGATCTCACCCTCTTCGACTCCAACATGCTACTACATGAAGCTTATGTACTCTCTTTCTCTCTCTTCCACTATTGCCACCACTTCGAATCGATTACCAACGCGTTTTTCCACTTCGAATTACAACCGCAATTGCATGCTTTTGTTTTAATGTCTGGAGCAATCAGGATTGAGCACCATTCATGCCTATTACATCCTTTGACTTGCGACTCATAAGTTAACCTAAATTCAACTTGATGACCCAATTTATACCTGCGTCCAAATTGACCTTGTGTTGCTATTTAAGTCCTATTCTCTCTCTTATTTTTTTTTGTGTTTTTTTTTTATAAAGTTTCATGTATTATTTTTGTTTTAATTTATTTGTTGTAAATTTATTGTAATTGTAAAAAAAAATCCAAAAATGGAAAAAAAAGATAGGGAAACTTTTTTTTTCAGCTAATACATAAAAAACTAAAAATTAAAAAATAAAGAAAAATAATTGAATAAAAAAATAATTAAAAGATAAAACATAAATAATATTTTGCCACTTAGGAAAATTCATTTTTCGAAAAAATAAAATAAAATCAACTCTTTTCAAAATTAGGATATTTTAGAATTTTACAAAAATAAATACAAACCAATGTAGGACCCTTTATAATTTTTTTTTTAAAAAATAAACTCGAACCGAATTAAAACGTAAATTCAATTACTTTTCAGAAATTAAAAAGAACTAACACATGTAAAAAGTTTTTAGGAAAAAAACTATGGAAGTTTAATCTTGATTAGTAGATATATAGGTATTTCTTGAATAACTTTAAAAAATAAAAAAAAATTATTTTTCCTCTTTATAAATTTTTCTTTCTTTTTTTTCATTTTTTTTTGGCAAATAGGTACAATTTCTTCTTCAAGATGTTAATAGATATTATTAGTAGAATATTTTGAAAAATAGATACTAAATTCTAAATATTTGAAGTGGAATTTGATTAAGGTTTAAATAAGATAGCCCCTAATACTTAAGGATCTGATTTTCTTGAAACATTTTTTAGAAAAGTTTTCAAAAATCGTAAACTAGTGGCTAAATTAGAATAATTCCTCCTAATTGATTCTAAATCATTTTATCTCGGTTCTACTAGGTGGTGACTTCATTTATTTTCGAAAATAAGAAACCAGGTTTTCCTTAATTTTTGTCGAGGATTTAAATAAGATAGGCTTAGTGATGCGAACTGTGACCAAGAATAGACAAGGTTGGTCCCTAGATAGGTCCAAGCTTAAAAGAGTTAATAGGAAAAGTGCGAAATGATAGAATGACGAATGGAACAATAAGCAAAACCTACGAACACATCTAGAGGATATGATGCACCAATGGAACTTCCGAGAACTTATGGCACAATTCGATATGATGCACGAATCGGTTTGATGAGGTTACTCGCCACCTAAACTTACTCAAGGGTTAGGATAAGAGTGATGTCGAGAGTAAACAATGCAGTGTTTACACAAGAGAGAAGTACTATAAAAGTGTATTGATCATTATTTGCCTACAACTACAATTATAAGGGTATTTGTACCCATAAGTTAAAGCATCTTGCCCAAAAGGGAAAATACAAAAAGGCATTTCTTAAGGAATTAATGTATAAGACACAAAAGAAAAAAATAAATATATAAGGAAGAAAATCATCGGTGAAACGGATTCTACATGCGATTCTATATACGTAGGGATGCGGTATTAGTGATGTTATTGGAAGATGTGGAAAAAAAAGGTACGAATAGTTTGCTTGTCTGAGCAGAGGTGGCTTAGTCAGTCTAGACTCTTTCTCTTAATATTTCGGTAAGGGTATGGCTGAGTAACTAATTAGCCAGGTATATGTGAGAATGAAAATGGGATGTTATCCTGGCTTTTCATTTCTTGACACACAATAGGCAAGAAACAGGCAGTTACTTGGCTTAGCAGGCAGAATAAGTTGGTAAGAAGATACTTGGCCTCTGTATGAGTCGGCTGGAATAGGAGGGTTTGTCTTATCAGTCCCTTTAATCCTTGGGCTCGACTAAAGGTCAGTGGTCCAATAGCTTGATTTCTATCATTCCCTCCAGATTGTTTTAGATTTGGGATCAAATTCGAATGATCTTCATTCAGCTCTCCGTTAAGGTGATATAGACTAAGGTCGGCAACATTGAAGGTGTCAGAAACCCTATAGTCCTTGGGTAACTCAATGTATTGGTATTGCATTGATTTTCTAGAGGATTTTGAAAGGTCCTTGAACTCTTATAGATAATTTACTCCTCCTCTTGTTCAGGAACTGTTTCCTCTTGTTTAGGAACCGTTCTTTGCTGAGATACAGCCATACCAAGTCTCCTAACTAGAATTGTTTAGTTGTTATACCCTTAGTCTTCTCCCATATCTTTTTAGCAGCTTAGTCGATATGTTGAGTGACTTTATCATAGATATGTTGGAGGGATTGTGCTTTACTCGAGGCTTCAAGGTCCTCTTATGTTGGTACAAATACAGGGGTATAGTCGAGGGGCAACTCAAGATTGAAACCATAGACTACTTCAAAGAGAGTCTGCTTAGTAGTGTCATGCACTATTTGGTTATAAGCAAACTAAACTACTGGCAAGTAGACGCCCCAGTTAGCCAAGTTCTTACTTACTACAGCTCGAAGCAATGATCCCAAAATGCAACTATTTGTCCATCAGTTTGGAGGTGACAGGAAGTACTAAACAGTAGTTTGATTCCCATTCGGACGCCACAAGGTCATTCAGAAATGACTCAAGAACTTTAGGTCTCTATCGGAGACTATATTTTTTGGTACATCGTGTATCCACACAATCTCTTGCAGGAAAAGAAAAGTAATAGCCGAAGCATTGTTAGTTTTAGAGTAGGGCACAAAGCGTGGTATTTTTTTGAATCGATCCATGACGACCATTATAGAATCTTGGTCTTGAGTAGTTTACAGTAGTCTGAAAATAAAGTCCATGCTTAATTAAGTCCATGGCTTCGTTGGAACAGGTAAAAGTATTACTTTCCCTTACTCAACTCAACACTTAGCCCTCTTGCATACATCATAACTTTTGACAACTTGGTGCACATCTCTTTTCATTTTTTACCAAAAGAATCGACCATTCAACAGTTCATAAGTTCTTCTTTCTCCAAAATGTCCAGAGAGTCCTTTACTATAAGCTTTCCTAATCAATAGTTTCTGCAATGAACAGGTCGATATGCTTAATTTTCTACTTTGAAACAAGTAACCATCCTCCACATGATACCCATCCATTGTTCTTCCATCAATGCATCGCATGATTATAGGTCCAAAGTATGGATCCCTAGAATACTGTTTTTTGATAATTGCAAATCTAAACGACCTGGTTTGCAGTTCGGTTAAAAGTGTATGCCTTCTTGAAAGAGCATCTACAACTATATTGCTCTTTCCTTACTTGTAATATATTATAAAATTGAGTTCTTCAAGGACTTTAACCTGCCTCACTTATTGTTTCGATGATTTTGTTTGACTTCGAAGGTACCTCAAAGATTCATGGTCAGTGTAGATGATGCTACCATACTTGTAATGCTTGGGTCAGCGCCAAGAGTTCTTTGTCATACACGAAATAATTCAACTGTGGTCCTTTAAGCTTTTCATTATGGAAGGTACTGGGTTGGCCTTCCTGTATTAGGACAGTACTTATTCTAATGCTTAACGCGTCACATTTCAACTCAAATATTCTTTTAAAGTCAGGTAAAACCAACACCAAGGCGGAGGTTAACCTCTCTTTTATCTTGGTAAAGCTTTTCTCCTCCCTTTCTCCCTATTGGAAGTCGGTGTTTTTCTTTGTTAGCTTGGTAAATGATACAACAAAGATGTTAAAATTCTTAATGAATCGTCTATAGAACGAAAACAATCTATTGCAAACTGTAGCCAAGAACAGACAAGGCCGGTCGCTAAATGGGTCTGAGCTTGCAGAAAACTTGAAAAAAGTCAATAGGGAAAGATATGAAAGGGTATAAGCAAAAAATGAAAACAATAAGCAAAACCCATGAACAACTCCAGAGGATATGATGCACTAATGGAACTTCTGAGAACTCATAGCACAATTTGTTGTGATGCATAAATAAGTACAATGAGGTTACTCACCACTTAACATTACTTAAGGGAAAGGAAAAGAGTGATGCCGAAAGTAAATAATAATGTTTACACAGGGAAGAAAATACTCAAAAATGTATTGAAAATTATCTGATTTTTTACAACTATAAGTATAAGGGTATTTATACCCATAAATTAAAGCAACTTACCCAAAAGGAAAAAGACAAAAAGGATATTTACTAAGATGGGCAATGTACATATTATGAAGGGACAAAAATGAATAGACAAGAAAAACAACATTGGTGCTACAGATTCTACATGTGATATTATACACGTGGTAATGCGGCATTGGTAAGGTCGTTGAGAGATGCAGACAAAAAAAGTACGAACAGATGGGCTCGTCTGACTAAGGATGGCTTAACCAATCCAGATTCTCTTTCTCAGCTTCTCGGCAAAGATGATACCGAGTGATTATATGGCTCGGCACCGGAGAGTTCTCATCTACTCAATAAACCACAAAATAATGGACTGTCATATGGCACAGCATTAAAGGTAATTCAACAAACAAGTACTCGACTTCGGCAGGGATTAGTTGAAACATAAGGATTCAATGTACTAGCCCCTTTAGGCCTCGGGCTCGACTGTGAGTTAGAAGTCTCGTAGCTTGATTCCCATCATTCCTTTTGGATTGTTTCGGATTCGAAATCAAATCTGAATGGTATTCGCTCAATCCTCCGTCAAGGTGATATAGGCTGAGGTCGGTAATATTGAAGGCATCAAAAACTCCATAGTCCTCAAATAACTCTATATAAAGTATATGATTTAGGGTAATTTGAAGATGCTACATAGAACTTGGAAACCCTAGGATGTGAATTAGCGAATTGAATCTTACCCATCCTCTACACGTTCATTCTTTTTTTTTTTTTTTCTCCGATAATCTTCATTCCTAGTTACTAAACATAATATTTCCTATTACTTTATTTTATTTTCTTTTATTTCCATCTCTACAAATCGAAACTTGAAATGTTGAGACTAAAATGGTGGGAGGCAAGGAATGAGCCACTAACCTATTGAATCTAAACCAGAAATTTTTTAGTCTCAAAGATATAGCAAACCCAGAAAATAAGCCCGGTCACGGTTCAATCAAAATTTTAATTAGTTTTAGATTTTTCCAAAAGTTTTTATTTTATATTTTTAGTATGGAATTTGTAAGCCCTGTATACAAAAGTAAACCGGGGCTCCAATTTGCCTGCCAAATCGCAAAAACGACGAAATTGATCCTGCAATTAATCTAATTATTAATATAATATTTATTAGATTTAAGTTATTAAAAATACAATCAGATTGATAGTTTAAATTTAATAGATATTGTATTAGTAATAAAATGGAGATGGGTTGAACCTAATCGTGGATGGGATGGGACCGTGAAAATTCGCAATTGCAAGAATATAGAAGATTTCTTAGCTGCATGAAAGCCGAGTGGGATGGAAGTTTCAAAATGCTAAAGCAAGCATATAAGTTGAGCGCGCTTCTTGTCATAATTTTTTACTTGTACACTAAATATTATTTCGAATCCAATTTTTATTTGTCAGAGCTATTAATTCTATTAATATTCTCTATTAAAGTTTAATTAAGTCTACTATTTATAACAATTTCGAACATCAGGTAGTGATATGATGACGAGTGAAAATTCAATTTGATTGATCTAGTGAAGTTATGTTAATGTAGTAGATATGATATTAACTATCTGGTTTAAATCTTATTATACCTATTTTCATTTACATGGTTATATTTTAATTTTTATAAAGGGCCAAAATATTTTTACATTAAATCAAGTTAGATCAATACTCACTTGAACTGTTTGCTCGATATAATATAAGCAACAAAAAGCAGGTTTAGAATTTATGATGATTTGATTTCTTAAGCTTTAAATAGAGACCACTGAGACAGGTTGGACATCTAAGCCTTTCTGGACAGATTTTTCATGCTCAGCAAGACCAATATTAGTAAAAGTAGGAATCATTACCTTAATTATATTAAGTCCTAAGCTGAGATTATTGTAATCTCCATTCTTTCCCCCTCTTTGATCATCAGCCAGTTGAACATTGCTCCTCCTGTCCTCAAAATTACTATTAGAACTCTCTTCTAGATTCACTCACTCTTTTATTCTCGCCTTTAGCCTCCAATCTAGCATTTTCCCCCTTTCTCTTTCTCTCTCTAGTTATTGAATACTACATAGATTCATTTAATTTATGTAATTGTTTTTTAGGTCATTCCATCTCCTTACATTGACACTTGTTTTGGACTTTTCTCTATTATCACTAGATCCCATTCTACCATTATCATTAACGTTGCTTGCAAAACGTCTTTAATATTCCTTGACAAATAATCCCATGAACTAATAATTCACTACTCAAATCAACCACCACAATCACACCACAAATCCCTAACTTCACAAAACCCTAAATTTCTAACACCAAGTAAGTCAAGAAAATGTAAGAATTCACATCTTACCAATTTTGAAGTGCGTGAACCACAACTTTGATATCGAGATGATAAGCACTCGATCCATCAATGGGTTGCTATACTAAACCTTAGATTGTCCATGCTTCGTAATATGTTGGTCTTGTAAGTAGATGCAATAACCAATAAAGATAGTACATAATTGGTGACAAATCAATAATAATTGGCAAATAAGGATTATTACCATGCATAATCCAATAATCAAGATTATTAAGCACCGATTTGACTTATATAGTTAATAATTTGAAGTATAGTGAACGATAATCTCTCAAAGGAAAACACTTTCAAGGAGTCTCTCAAAATAATAATTCATAAACCGACTAAAAAATTGAAATAAGAACTAATTATAATAACACTAACCTAATAATAATTATGTAAATAAGTAAAAATAAACAATACTTGCAATTTTTGGCTTAAGCATGTGCATTGTCAAGTTTACGACTGTATACTTAACTATATATCTTTTAGGTCAAGAAATTGCCAATTCCATTTAATTGCACTTACGTGTTTCTCCTAGTGGGCTACATAATGTTGAACATGGGGCAATATACAAGAATATTTACCCTCGTGTAACTCTTGGCCTTTGGTTCTCCATGCAACATAGCTATGTTGTCTCGAGTGTGATGCGTGTTGATGAACATGCCTAGGTGCATAGTTGTGTACTAGGCCATGTTTCCAATTGCTAACTCTTAGTTGCTAAGTTTGTCCTCTCTTTGATCCACCACCGGCTCTTCCATTTGCTTAAGCAACTTGGGAACATTTAACTGGATTACAAACTGCATCACGATGCCTCTCATTAAGAATGGTGGGATTTAACGTTTAAATAACTATTTCACTTGTCATACATGTGTTTGAGGCTCCTAAGATTGCTTTTTCCTCCTCCTTACATCCTACTTGCTTGATCATCTCTTACACGCCACTACATTTTACTTCTCTAAGCCTATCTACAGCATGAGACACACGATGCATGTCATGATGGATGTGACTAGGTCCATTCACCTACCAGTAAGACATAAGAAATTATAATTAGGTTAAGGTTTAAAACATAATATGATTTATTAACTAAATAATCATGTCTAGGAATAAAAAACTTAGTTAATTAATTAGGGTCATTCTGGTTTCTAAAGGAGGTGATTACTACATTATGATACTTTGATAACTTGGAAGAGCTACAATCCTACATTCAAATAAGGCATACTTAAAATATCATGGTCATTAATATCAATTCAAGATTCCAATTAGTTGATTCATTAATTTTTATCCTTCTAGGTGTTGGTATCCCCATATTTTATTTGATTTGGAGTAGTTTTAGATTTTATAATTTAAGAAATTTTATTTTTCTTAGATATAAGCAAGATTGATATAATTAGGAGTAAAGTACCCTTATTAAGCTAAAATAATCAAAATAAAAGAAGGAATTTCAAAGAATTAAATGATAATTTTAAGTTATAGGAAATCGATAATACGTTAACTAGAAACTCTTATTATTATATATAAGGTGGTTGCTATAAGGACATCTTACGGAAGCATGCAAGCAAAGGTAATCAAAACTAAGTGTCCTATATTAAGTTGTAATCCTTTATCTAGAGACTTAACTATAATTATATTCAAATGAAAAAATAGCCCATTAAGTAATTCAAATAAGGTTTTCATGCATGATCCATCTTATTATATATAAGTTTTGCAATTAAGGTGAGTAAAGTATTTCTTCTTATCTTAAAGATCCAATCTCTTAAGATTATGAACCTATTAGGAGGCCGTCTAAACCCTAAGATTAATCTTTGATTATTTAAGTAATGGATTGGTAAATTTAGGTTTTAAACAAGGATTTGAAGTATTGAGATGTTAGATTTTGATTGTAGATTTTAGACATAAGGCCTAAGCCTAAGCCAAACACTGTGGAGCCTAACCTCGGTAAGGGTACCTTGTATGCATCTTTCCCTACTGTTGACCCCCTTGATGCTTAGTGAGGTAACTAAGAACCATAATAGAAGACTAAACATAACCTAAGCTGTATGGTGCCTATTACACATTTAATGCATGGGTTTGTAAGGTGGCCTCAATGCATTAAATGTGAATGGATGTATGTAAGGCCTAAGGTAGCTACCGTACCCTACTAGAAGGTCCCATCCATATAAAAACCCCAAAAACTTAAAAAAAGATGTGCAAGGTTATATGTTACCCTCTAATCTATTATGTATTCCTTTTTGTTAATAATCCGACTTCTCCCTTTGTATAGTAAGAAAATAAAACCTAATATTTACACTTACTATTGAATTAGCCTTCACTCTCATCACTTGGAACTAATTTAAGTATCAAAGTTATTATATTGGAGTAAATTCCAATGTGCATTATAGTCCTCTATTAATTGTATATGTCAACCTAAGTGACTCTAAGGCCCATCTATACCCCTCATTGTCCTCCAAGGCCCTAGCACCTCTACCAATAAAATCTTATATTGATAATGGATAGTTAATATTATTTGGTATGATTAAAGACTTGATGAATAGAAGATAAAATTACATTAAATTGTTGTTGACACCATTTTAAGCCCTAATAAAGCTTAATTGTTGCATTTGATAGATGATTCACCTAAATTATATACTAGTTAACTTATTTGTTGCATTTAGTAATAGTAAAGCTTGTATATGAATTGTGGCATATGTATGCTTATGTATAGTAGTTATATACTAGGTCTTGCAATCTATCCATTTATAGTTACTAAATTTTATGTGCTTTTGAGTTAATTGGACCATTAAACTGCAACTAGAGTGCCATTAGTACAATTGTTGGATTGCAAATAGATATAGATCTAGCTAGCAAGCTTTCATAACTTTTATGTATGTATTTGCTTATTGCAAACGTTTATAAAATTGTGGATTTAACAAAAAATTCCAACCCTTTACATGTTCCAGTCATAGTAAGAAAATGTGGTAGGCCGACCGCATTCCATAATTTCGAGAGATAACAAATAACATATTAAAAATAGTATTTTTCCTTATGTATTATAATACAATAACCAAATAGGAATACATAAACCCTTTATTTTTTTTAAGCATAAATAAAAAAATTATCCATTTATTTGTTTGCTCTCCTAGTCTCATTTTTTATTAGAGTTGTGCAAGCAAGTTGAGCTATACGAGTTAACTTACATAACTCGCAAAAAAAGAAAGGTAAATCAAAATAAAAAATTTTGACCCTTTTAAATGCAAACTTTTTTTAGTCTAACCCATTTAACCCGTGACCAACCAATTGCGAGGCAAGTTGGCCTGCTAACCTACAATATATATATTATCTTGAAGTTTTATAAGGAGGACATCTTCATCATATTGTTGTATTATAAGATTGTCATGTTATTGTATTTTAAGACTATCATGAACGATTCACATTTTTGCTTGTGGTTTTTATATAACCATTATGATGTTAGTGAGAATTTTGTTGTGTGATGACTATAGAAATCTTATAGTTTATTTTGTTAGAAATATACTTATATATTCATTTCGTCGGTTATAAGATTTTTTTTTTTTTCATTTTTCATGTCGATGTAAATGTATATGTCTATATTATGTATACATTTTCTTAGAAAGATTAGAACTTTATTTTTTAAAAATAAAATAAAAACTAAATTTTGTAGTAAATGAAAACTAAATATATATATTGGAACCGATAAGATTGTGGATTGCAATATATAATTTATTAATATTATATACAGTATATTCACAAGAAATGAATGATAGCATAATTTACGGGTTAACTCAGTTAATTCTCCAACTTACAACAAGATAGGTTAGGCTAGAAATTTTAACTCACATTTGAAAGTGGACCAAAGCGGACTAACTTGCTCAACGTATTGGTTAATGCTAGACTAGGTGGGTTGACCTATTGGGCCTACTTGCATAACTCTTTTTTTTTTTTTTTCTCCACCTATATACATAAAACATAATTAATTATATAACCCATTTTCAAAATCTACGTACTTTTTTCTTCAATTATTTCACTTTTTTTTTTAAAAAAAAAAAAGGCTGAACTAGAAACATCAACATTCTAGGAAGGGAAAGTTAGATAATCAGGGAATATCATCCTTTGAACACGTAAATATCCGTGGTCCGGACTCCATTCTTCTAAATGCGAAAAGACAGTAGATAGAGTCGCTAGATGATCATATGATTCATGCCTTATCTGATTTTCATGTCAGCTTGTTTTAGAGGTGGTGATGGCTCCAGGTGCTGGGTGGAGGCTATAGAATCATCGGATTATACAAATTTGGCACCAAATTGAATGGTTATCAAGATCCAGACAACCATCTTACTCTTTTTGTCAAATTCTTTTAGGGAAGTTTTTGGCAGCCTAATGAGTCTTGTATTTTTGTAATTTAGGTATGACATGACCTTAATCTAATTGTTGTTAGGTAGTATTAAATCCAGTACTTTTATATATATACGACATCGTTGCATGAGTTCCAACATTCTGTTTACACACAACCCATTACATCCATCTTTTTAGTAATTCTTATCTTCTGCCCTCACTCAGCAGCAAAAAGAAAAGAGAAAACCCCCTCCTCCTTCTCTTAGCCTTTTTAATAACATCATGGAAGTTTATTGTAATATCAACAAGTGGTTTACGCACCCGCGAGCTAACATTAACGCGGGTCGGCATACCTTCCCAATCGCACATCCTGGAAGGGTCTCGGTAATCACAATCACAGATAATTCCATCAATGATGGGTTCAAGCCTCGCGCGAGGCTGTCAGCTTCCAAATCGACGCATTGGACTGATGTACTTATTGACATAATGAGGCCAACTCCGGAAGAGAAGAAAAAGGAGCATGTTACAGCTGGAAACGTAGTGGCGGTGGATCCGAAACCAAACAAAGGACTGGTTTCAGAGATGGTAGACTCCGTTGAAAGGATGTTAGTGAAGTTACTCTATGGTTCTCCACAACCCCAACACTATCTTAATGGTACTTTTGCTCCACTTGACTACGAGTCGCCTCCAGTCGTTGATCTCCCTATCAAGGGCCAACACATCCCTGTGAGTAAGATAATTAATCGAAGCTTCGTTGGAAGTTTTATTGAGTACTAAACAGCATTCGAATTTATTCATAAGCTAGTCGAAGTTACGATCCAAGTCGAATTCAGCTCAGATACAAATAAATTAATAGTTTTAACTAAGGAATTTAATTTGATTTTAGAACTGAGCCTTTTTTGAATGCCACTTTTCAAACTGAGCTTAAGCTGAATACCATGCCATCTAAATTAATGGATAGATATTTATCATCATCGTATTACGTAACGATGCATCATTCGACGATTGAGGAGCATTACTTACTGCCCGGGCCAAAACCACATTTTCGAACTTAACGTTGTTTTAGATATTAGACAAACACATGCAAAACTCATTTTACGAAGATACACTAATCAAAGAACGTAGTGTCAATAGCATTACCACATTAATGTAAAGCCAGTACCCATCAACGAAGGATTAAAAGAACCAATCAGTAGTTCCATGCATATTATACCCACCACAACGACAGACACGAGTGAGTCCCCCCATACTAGTGGTCATGGGTTGGAACTATTGGGGACCAGCAACTAGCCGGACAGTTCATTGATCCATATAGTATAGTGCAAGTTGCATGAGTTAACTTGTTTGTTCACACCCTTAGCAACAATATGAAGTGATAAAAACTTTTAAAAGGATACGAAACGAAGGTATTTGCATAATTCAAACATACGAAACATGTATGATATCAAAATAACTGTCCTAGCTTGTCTTAAAGAAGAATGGTAGTTTTGGAAAAATGAAATGTCCTCATTTGCTCCTTAAATTATATTTATATTTCTAAGGGATATATTGGGATAGCACAAAATATTAAATTATATTATATTTCTAAATAGGAACTACTTCAAAGAGTAATCGTAATGTTTATATAAAAGGATAATTTTCAGACGACCACTAAAATATTGGACTCGTAAGATTTGTTTGGCTATGCATTTGATAAACTAGTTTTTTGAAGTTTGATTTGGAATTGCACCTAGAGCGTATAACTATTAATGGTATTAAAAGTCCTACATGCATGTCTTCTCTGGGTATGTTACATTTTCACAACTCCACCAGCATCTATGAAATGTTGGAAAAGCTATTGTAATGTTTGTGTGTAGATTTGCATGCTTGTGTGTGTACATATATATATATATATGTGTGTGTGTTTGTGTGCATGTAATTAACATTGCAAAATGTAATGTCCAATCACCTTGGCTAATCAGAATTGTTTTGTCCAGGAATGCTTAAATGGAGAATTTATGATGGTGGCTCCAAATCCAAAATTTAAGCCAATTGCCGGATATCATTGGTGCGTAGAGTTTCCTTTTGGTCAAATAGCACTTTTCCTTCTCGTTTGGAGTAAAGGCCCTATTTGGGTTTGTCTTTTTTTTTTTTTTTATCTTATCTGTATTTAATCAATACTTGTTTAAAATTTAGTATTTAGAAAAAATTTTATTTATATCTTATCTGTTTTTTTTATAATTATAATAAAAATAATGATTGAAGTATTATAATTGGAAAATAAAAATTCATATACTTTTAAGAAAAAAAATTTAAAAATTATATATTTTATGTAATAAAAATGATTATTTTAATTGGTATTTTTTAAAAAAATATATTTCGATCTTTTTAATATTTTATTTTTGAAAAACACAAAGAGTTAAGTACGCAACAATGAAATACTAATACAAAAAAAAAAAAAAGAAAAAAAGAAAAATCAAATGGAGCCAAGATATAGAAGGATTGTGCTAATGAATGGGTAAATTTATTTTATTTAATAATATAAATTGGTGACTTTATTCTTTTGCAGGTTTGATGGAGACGGGTGAGTAGCTTTCTCTTTGCTTGATTGTAATATAGGCCATCTATCATCGGTACTGCAAGTGACAATGGTATTTGGGGCATTACATCTGTACTTCATTGGATAGTGCTAATTTACAACAAAAAAAAAAAAGATTTAATGTATTAATATATATGCTGTATCAATATTTATAAAAATTTTCATACATATTAGTAAAGAAATATATTTTTTGAATAAGCATCAATTATATTTTTATATATTAAAATTTTATAAATATTTATATATTACACAAGATAATATTAAAACATTTCTCAATTTATGGTGTCTTTGACATGGTTGTCCATGTAAAGGCTCTCTTTTGAGATGAACATATATCTCTATAGGTAATCGTTCATTTTAGGAAATGGATCTCTTTCATATTTTTGTTTCCTTTCTTGTCTGTAAACTGATAATTGTAACTATAGAAAAGGGGAAAAGAAAAGGTTAAAACCACGATTGATTTGGTGAATAATGCATGGTACCTATTATATATGTATAGAATAAATATTAATGAAATATTGATTTATATAATATGTACAAATCAAAAAGGGATATGGTCATTGAGCATCTTATTATTATTTGTGTAAATATCTTATTAGTATTTATAATCATATGTTATCATATGAAATGTAATATTTAATAGATCTTTTTTCATCCAAAACATGAGGTTTGGGTCATATTTATTTCTCTTAGAAAAAGATAGACATCACTCAAAGGACCCATTTTATTCTTGCCAATGTCTCAATTTATAAGTAAATACCTAAAGGAGGTGTTTAGTGTATCACGTCAGTATTTCAAATAACTTTTTTTTCTAAATAACTCTACACTTTATAAAGGAGTGTTTTACTAAAATTGCTTACCAATACTGTAAATTTTTCATAGGTCCCATATTATCATCATTTTTTACTTTAAGGGCTGAAAATGATTTTATGGGCTTTAAGCCTACTAATAACTTGGATTAGTTCTTTGTGCTAAGTGATAGGGTTGAGAGAATTAAGTCCATAAATTAAGATGACTTAGAGAGATGTGGTATGGTAAGCTTCAATTAAGGATCGTTAGATCGGTCCATTCACTCTCAATCTTTTTTAAGGAAGCTCATATATGTAAAAATACGCTTCATGTGCTTAGACCTAATATAAGCTTATGTAGGAACCCATTAACATGGGGACTCATCTCAACTGTTAATTGTCAAAGTGATTTGATGAATGTCCTTAATGGCTAGACTTATAAATATCCAAGAGCTCCTTTTCATTTGGACACTTTTTTAGGGATAGAGAAATATTGTTGTGCTGTTGCATTGTTGCATGATCACTCGTGCATTTGAACTCCCTAAGAGTGCCTACTTCTCTTCCCTATCTCTTTCTCTTTAAATCTCCCTTTATGTGTCATTACTAAGTCACTCCCTTAAGTTATGTATAGAGTGAGACTCACACATTATATACATAATCATTGCTATTGGATCCCCTCCTCTATTCAAACTATTGCCTAAAATACATGAATATTTAACTTTTATTAATACATGTTATAATATAATAATATTTTATTTTTATTAAAAATTAAAAAAGGAAAGTTAAAATATATCTAGAAAATGAAAATGGATGAAATTGGCCATTTAGCCAAATAGCCCCACATGTATAGAAAATGAGCAAAAAAGTGGGGCGCTCCCACAATTATTCTTGGGGATTTAACTACCCTTGATACTAAACAAATATATTGTAATACGAGGTATTAGGGATTAGAATCTATGTCAAAATATGCCCTTATAATTTAACCTTATAAATATAGGATTAAAGATAAATGAAAAGGATCCTTATATGTGAAAACAAGATAAGTAGATTGGGATAAACTTATTTTTACGTATATCTTACTTTAATTTTTCAATATATGAGCTACTGAGATTTACATATAAAATAATTAGGCTTGTATATGATTCATGTTTATCTAATATGATGAAAATTTGATAGATATATTAGTGGCGGCTTTATGAGCTTCATAGCATTGTTAAACTATAGCGACAATTTTCATGTCATTATACCGATAGTTAATATATATTCGTAATTTAGAAAAAAAATTGCCGCAAAAAGGAAATTACCTCATAAATATTCCTTGCTATTAAAAGTACCACTTATAAATTAACCTATTCATCAAGTTAAACATATTCGAAAACGCAGATTCAAAGTTGCTGAATGCTTGAATTGTGATAGAGTTGCTGAATGCTTGAATTGTGATAGGTCTATAGGGAATATGGTTCCAGGCCGATTCACATTGACCAGTAATTCAAGGTCGATTCATCATGTAGCTCTTGAATTATAAATATTTTTTTTTCGAAATTTTCATTTTTTTACTTTATATTTGCTACCTTACTCCCCTCTCTCGTTAACCAAAAATTTAATTTTGTAGATGATTCTTTGTTTAGGTTTGCTAAATAATTCATTTGGTTCGAGTGTATGACATGAAATTGCAAGATCAAAATACAATGTTATTGAAAATTTCACAATTAGTAAAATTGTAATTACAAATTTTACTTTTTCAGAATACCTTATCCAAATAGAAATCTAAACTACAATATAACTGAAATTATCAATTACAAAATTTGATTTGGCAGAGTACATGCATATTGACCAAATAGGAAAGTAAATTGCAACATAGTAATAACACAAAAAACTGGTTTATATATGAAGAAATTAGTGGTGGTAGGGAAAAAAAATTATTTTGTTATTATTAAGGTAAGTTACCTACATATTTGCTAACCGAAATCAAACAATCATAATTTGACATGCTTTTTTAGAAAATATTTAATATGTTGGTTAATTTTAAATTAGGAAAAAAAAAAGCAAATTTACATAATTATCCATTTAATTTTTGTAGAAAAAGAGATCAACTATTTCTTCTTTTAAATTTTTGCACTTGAACTAGTTGGTTCAATCCATGAATTCATGGGCTTACTATCCAGTGGGCTTTCATCATTGAATCATTTTGATGGTTCGCCAGATGGTCAAGGTCTACTTATGGTGAGCTCAAGTTGGTTTATTAACTCATCCAATCAATTTACGGTTCAGAATCAGCCTTTGAATAAATCTACATATAATTAGTTAAAAGATCTATCTTACTACTATAGTAAGGTCGTTTTTTATTATAGATTTTATATCATAAAAGCAATTGCAAATAATCAAAACATAAAGAATTACTATAGCTACCTAGGAGAACTAAAACAAATCCATCGTTCCTATTAGATGATGTGCATTTGTAAGAAACTCGTTTCATGTCCCTAAGTATCACGCTATCTATTAAGAAACTCTCTTTTTAAGAATTCACCCACTTATTCGTAAATGTCTTCACATAAGTTTCTTACATTTTTTTAAAATGTTTTTATAGATTCCAATAAATACACCTAACCAATGAATTATTAAAGAAATATTTTGATAACTTCTTGAAAAAAAAAAAAGAAAAAGAAAACCAAAGCACTTCCCAACACAGAGGAGCTTGCTCTTATTCTTTCTTCATAGGATGTATTTTGAATAAAATTAATCTTATCAATTCCCAACCACAAAAGTCATCACCATCACCGCCCACAAAACCCCAAACAACACCAACACCAACCCCCTCCAATAACCTCCCCACCCCCCACCCCCGGCAAAAAAAAATTCAGGGTATCTACAGTGTTTTCTGAGTAAAAGGGAAAAATTACCATGCTAACAAAAAAATAAAAAGGATATTACTGACGTTCACGTGGTTTTTTTTTTTTTTTCCTACTTGACTTTGGTGGAATATTTCAGCATGGTTCATGGAGTACGTATAAAAGATGGGAAGGCAACGTATGTCTCACGTTATATTAAGACATCTAAACTTACGCAAGAGGAGTTTTTTGGTGCTGCCAAATTTTTAAGGGTACAGTCACTTCTTTCCTCACATATTTCTAGTTATTTATTATTATTATTATTAGTGAAAGCATTCTGTGTTTAGTTTTCTTTACCATTAACTAAAGAAAAGAGAAAATCCTACCTTTAATAAAACATCGGTTGTTCCATATAATTAGAGCACAAATTTGATCTTGCAATTTCTAATTACTATTAGAACTTTTATATGTTTTTTCTTTCTCATTTGATGGGCAGATTGGAGATCTTAAAGGGCCCTTCGGGTTATTCATGGTGTATACGCAATGGCTAAGACAAAAATTGGAAGTCTTGGATGGTTCCTATGGCACTGGCACCGGTAAATACTAAATTAGCTTATTCGATTATCACGACCGAAACCTTCCTTACTTTAAAGTTTGAAAAAGGAATAATAATACTTTAAGTTTAAGTTGTTAAATGTTATATTTAATTGAAATTTTTCTTATTGTATATTGCTCCTGAAATTTAAACTTAATGGATGATATACCTAGTTGAACTTTTATGTATTATCCTAAGAAAGATGTTGCGAATAATAATATTTATTGGTCAAAGAATAAAGGATAAAACAATGGATACTATGGTTTTAAATTAGACAAATAAAAATTCAATTGTGTATAATATTTAATAATAAAATGAAAAAAAAAATGCATATTTAGAAAGTTATTCGATCTTTTCTTTTGAACAAATTCCATGTGCTTGAATAGATATACTTCTTGGAAAGTTGCCCATAGGATTGTGATCTATACTCTTTTAACTTATTGAACATATTTACCTGCTGTAAAATCTTAGCATCTTTTGTAGATTTCCATTTCTTGTTATTTTATTTAGGCTTTTGAGTTAAACAATAGTAGCTTGGGTTTGTTTGTTTCGCACAATACGTATTTCTAATATTCGGGAGTAACTTTTGTAATCAAAACTTGGTGAGTTCCAAATATATTATAGTAATCTTAAAAGTTTGCAATTATTAGTGATTTTTAGTGATAAGTGATAGTACAACTCAAATATAGCAACTAATAGTTAGTAATGTTGTTTAACCATCTTAGAGATAAGTTTATGAAAAATGACAAAATGATTTTTATTGTCAAAAAGAGAAAATTTTACGTATTCTCCATTTCTATTTTGCGCGGTTGTCGAACCACTGCCACTGAAGCTTAGCATCTATCAGTATCTTCCACTAGCATGATGAGATTTTCATAAGCAATAATTAACAATTATGAAGCTTCGATCATGGTAAATATCAGAAGAGGTGATTATTTCCCCCAACATTTTCATTAATATGCGCTGACATGTCTCAGAATCTTTGTTTATCGTATATTTACAGCTAATACATCTCTAGTTTACCATGGTGGACTACTTCTGGCACTTCATGAGTGTGATAAACCTTGTAAGATTCTTTTCCATATCGCAGTGTGTCTCTTCTAATATATATTTTGATCTTGACCATTTGTATGCTTAATATCTTTGCATAATTTGTTAGGACGATTTTCGTTTTGTCTAAGGGTGATATATTTGATTGAGAAAACTTTTTTCGATCCGGTGGGTGCTTAAAATAATTAATATTTAATTTTAGAATCGTATGAACCCGTATAAAAAAATTTTCAAGTTAGTCCTAGAAGCATAAAATTGTTTTAAATGATGGGATCGTAGATTCTTCTATTTAACATATCTAAAAGTTTAAACTTATTAATTCATATGAATTTTTATATTTGTTACATGATGTTTCTTTTGCTTCTAGATTGATTGACAAAAACTCATCAAAAGATGGTACAATTGAATGAAGATAAAATGGCTATATAGGGATTTCAACTTACGACCTCCTACTTGTTACTATCTAGATTTCAACATAGACCTAATCACTTTACTTTATAAGGATAATGTGAGCTTTGAAAAATTTATGGTATACGCTCATTATGAATAACTTCACTAAAGCTCTACTATAACATGTAGATGTCCTCAAGGTTTTGGAAGATGGGGACCTACAAACTATTGGGATCTTAGATTATGGAAACAAATTTGGACATATCTTTACTGCTCATCCCAAAATTGACCCAGTAACTGGTAAGGCAATGTTAATGCCATTGTAAAGGAAATTATAGGAAAATCATTTTCATAAGGAGTGGTTCTTTTCAGGTGAGATGTTCGTTTTTGGTAATTCTCAAGCACCGCCGTATATTACATACGCAGTGATCTCGAGGGAAGGTTTCATGCGAGACCCAGTTACAATTACTATCCCTCGACCTATCATGATGCATGATTTCGCTATCACTGAAAATTATGCGATATTTATGGATCTTCCATTATACTTTAGTCCAAAGGTATGACAAGCTTTTCAATATGACAAATTTATAACGATTACTACGATATTACTAAGTATAATAGACATGCACTTCCTCTCCTAAAGTGATAATTGTAAAACTCTACACTAAAATCTACCATTATTAAGCATGTTTTGTGTTTAAAGGTTATAAGATTTCAAATTATAGTTATTAAAATCACAATTCTATTATTCATTTGAATATATAAAATTGGTAAGATCGTATAAAACCGATATCGTAAATTTATAAAATCGTATATAAAAATTCATAACTTTGTTAAAAGCATGTACATATATAATTTTATATCCATTTTAATTGAAAAAAATATTATAAAATCATAAATTCATAAAAAACATATTTTTAATTCACGATTTTAATAACCATGTTTCAAATCTTAGGAAATGGTCATGGAAAAGAAGAGCATATACACTATTGATGCAACAAAAAAAGCTCGTTTCGGTATACTCCCAAGATATGCGAAGAATGAGCTCCATATTAAATGGTTTGAGCTTCCACACTGCTTTATATTTCACAATGGTACGCACCAATATTAAGTTTATATCAGCAATTAAGCACAATTACTTTCACCTTACTCATTTTACTTGTTTTGCTTGTTATGAGCTAGGACACAAGGAACATGTTAATGGGGTAAAGCCGAACTTTCATGTTTATGAAGTTAATAGGAGAGCTACGTATTCTTTTCCATTGCTTCAATTTAATGAACATGAGCAGAACACATAATTGGAAATTCTACATCTTTTGGTATTCTTTATCAACAAAATAATGACTAATGTGGACACATATTATATGAATTTTCCTTCTTTTGGTGAGTTTAGAAATGTTGTTATAGCTAAAAATAATATAGCTTGCCTTTTTTACTTTTCTCGTGTTCTCCTAATAAACTTCATCTAGCCTTCGCTCTAAGGTAGTTTTGCTAGATTACTTGAAGAAAATCTTGAAATTGCTCCCTTGCATACATAGACGATGATATCTATGAAAAATTAAGGAATCTTATATTCCTCGGCACTATATTGTCTATTGATTTGGTTTGTTTAAAAAGGAAAATATATTCCTTGACAGTGATAAGGAGAGTTTTGCTGCATTATAGAAACTAAGCTATCTTAAGCGTGCCTTCTTTTCCTACATCCTAACATATATTTGTTTTGTAATTTAGCTAATGCGTGGGAGGAGGGAGATGAAGTTGTTCTAATCTGTTGCCGCACTCAACATCCAAATTTAGACACACTCGGTGGAGATGTCAAGGAAAAAGTTGAGAAGTTTATAAGCGAATTGTAAGATTTCGTGGATTTTATGCTTATTGAGAAGAAAATTATATCCTTGGAACATCATAAATGGCCAATAATTGTTACTTTTATTTCAGGTATGAAATGAGATTCAACATGAAAACTGGTCTAGCATTTCAAAGAAAGCTATCCTCTTCTACTATTGATTTAACAAGGATAAATGAAAACTACATGGGAAGGTACTATTTTGAAGAGAACATTCTTGTTTTTTATTATTATTATTTTGTCCTTTATCTATGTTGCTTATTTATATTAATACCTAAATTCACTCATTTTATATGGTGATGTGAACCCATTAGTTAAACGATGATGCAATGATTACATAGAGAAATTATATGTCTTGATACCATGTTGAGTTTTAAAGTCACGATCAATTAATTTAAAAGTTAAAATCTGTATATATGATGTGTTTTTTTTTTTTTCAGTAAATAAACTTAACATAACAAATGCATGTTTGTTTTCCTTTTATTTAATTAGGAAACAAAGATATGTGTATGGCAGCATTATGGATGGTATGGGACTAGTAACGGGGATTGCAAAATTTGATCTTCATGAGGAACCAGAACTTAAGAAAGGGAAGATTGAAGTTGGAGGAAATGTTAAAGGAATTTTCGATCTAGGACGTGGTAGATTTGGTTCAGATGCTATCTTTGTCCCTCGCGTAGCTGATACTACTATTGAAGAAGATGATGGCTACTTGATATTCTTTGTACATGATGATAATATAAGGTATATTTAATATGACTCTCCTTCTCTTCTATTATTGTCTAATTTCATATTGATATCAGCTATGAATGATTGTCCAATTATCTAGAGCTATATTTAATATAGTATTCTATGATTTCCTTAATCATTTTCATAAGTTAAGCATTTGATCGGTCAATAACCACGTTCGTTTCCATAATTATAATTGTCAAAAGGTTGTATGGGTGGGTTTGAAGTAAAAGAGATCAAGTACATACTGTGTGACTGATTGCACTACACGTAACCAAAGAAATTATTTGATTTATATATGTGGGATAATCAAATGAGATAGGATAAAGAAAAAGAGTAGGCAATCTTGGTAGGTACTAACATGCTAGATGACAAGTGGAGGAGTACGACGATATCAAACTCCATAAGTGAATAAAGAATTGGGTAGTGTTCTTGGGATGTTTGTATATTCAATCTTTAAGACAGGATTCTAGTAGAGTAATGGGGTCAATGAGAATTTTTCTCTTGTTCAAATAAGGAAATGAAAGAGGTATTTATAGAAGATAATAGGTGGATCATAATGTTGATTAATGACTAGTATTAAAACTTTTTATAAATAGATATCAAATAGACTTTTTCATGAGTTTAGACTTAAATAAAGAGCTTTGTTAGCTTTTAGTATAAGCTCAATTAAGAAAGGTTGGATCGGACAGACCGATCCAACGAGCTCTACTTCAAGCTTACCATACTAAATCTCTCTTAATCATTCCAAATTTAATAGGCTTGACTCTATAAGTCCTATTACCCTAACCTACAAAGTCGAATTCATTTTGTTATTGGACTTACAGCTCATGGGTCAGATTTAGCCCTATATAAAAGTCATATTAATACGTCAAGTTATATGATTTTTACTATTTATTAATGTTTTATGGCATAAGATCGAATCATTTTTTAGCATTAATAATGTAATTATTATTTATAATGACTACTATCAAAATAAATGCAACTTAAAAAAGAAATAACACCTAGAAAACCAATATATGATCTTTTGTTTGCAAGGGCATGCACCCAATCACTAAACTATGTATAACATTAATTTTAACTTAATTTTTTAAAATACACATATATTAAGTATTTTTTTCATTTTAATAAATTTCACAATTAATTATTTTAAGCTGGAAGGATGAGGTCACTTTTATATTGAACCCTCCCTCTAATCCATCCCTAATTATAGGAATCCTCCATCGATGCCACCTTACAATTGGAGTCTACCACCAACATTAGATCAAGCATCACACCCAGAATGCATGTAGCTAGTCCACATAAAATAATAGCCCCCACACTAACGTTTAGGTACCACACATCAAATCCTAACCAGCAGACACCACATTCGACCAATCCCTAGTCTACACGTATTATATTCATTCCTTCATGTTCTTCTCATTTTTCCACTGAGACTTTAACTGAAAATTATCAAATAGAAAATTTAATCAAATAGAAACAAAACTACATGTTAAGATGTGAACCTAAGATATCCTGCTCCATTCCATAATAAAGTTAACATTACAACCATTTCATTTATGAACTTGAAGCTCAAAGAAAATTTGGTTTGGGTTTTTATTACTTCATAAATATTGGAAACTTAAGCTTAAAAATATATGTAGCACTTCATTTAATTTCATTGAATTTGAAAGGAGTATTAAAGCTAATTTTCATCAATTATTTTCTATGTAAGATATTTTTATACCAAGATCTTGTCTTTCCAACTTAATAATTTTTCAAGGATATACTGATGACTTGATACGGTATTGCAGAAAATCATCAGCATATATTATTGATGCGAAAACAATGTCACTGGACACTGCTTCTATTGTTGAGTTACCCCATAGAATTCCATATGGTTTTCACACATTGTTTGTGACAGAGGTAGGTTTTTCTGGAATTTATCCCTCTGAAAGCCCCCAGGTCAAATTCTATATGCTCCTGCTTCCTCTTTTAATATATGAATTTACGATTTTAGTTTACGCTTTCGAGGCAATTAAAATCACGGGTTCAAGTTATGATTTCCATAGAGTATTATTAAGAATGGTATTTTTTTTATTTTCCTTTCCAAGTTTTTGAGGTTAGAAGCGGAAATCAATTTATAAATCTTATAGAAAATTTTCTTTTCCTATATTTAATTCAACTACTCTAAGTGCCATCTATGATTGCCCTCATATAGCACTTGTATACATTGTGCTAACCGCTAGCTCATCACTTTTTCCTATTTTGTTAATCCCATCTCAATCAATTCACCTTCACAGGAACAATTTCGGAATCAAAACTCAATTTGAAAGCTCCACACATCAAAAGCAAGAATCAATCCAATTATGCAGATTACAGGGAAAAGGCATACAGTTATTATTTCATTGTAATGATTAATTTGCTATTAAGAATTAAAATAAGTTTCAATGTTTATATAAATGTGAAAATCTACCTTAATTTTTAGTCTTATGTTTTCCTACCACGTATTGTTTGTTGTTATTTACTTTCTTGGAATGAGGAAATGTGCATATCAAGGATTGTATACTGTGATATTTCATGGTAGACGCATTACAAAATTTGTTTCTTTTGATCATGTGCAGTAAAACCTCTATAAGTTAATAATGTTGGGATCATGAAATTTTATTGATTTAAAGAGGTATTAATCAATAAATTAATAATTTATTAAAGCAAAAAATATGTTTTTCAGTTCAGCAAATATCAATTTACTTACATAAAAAATCATTTCACATCACTAATGTACAATATTTCGTGAATTAATTTAAAAAGAAAATTCCTTGTACATATATATTTATGGAAATAAGCACATAAACCATATTCATTGTTTTTAATACTCAAACAATATCCATTGTATTGACTAATTAAATGAAGTTTGTAAACACGACATTGGAGCTTTTGAATACAATGAGAAAACTTAGAGATGAAATCCATCTAAATTTAAATTCCAAGAAAAAACAAACAATAATAGTTTCATATTTTACTAAATTTTCCTAGTTATGTTTGTAATTTTAGAGAACTATTAATTTATCATATTGATAGGATTATAAATTTATATAAGGGTTTTCCTAAAAATTATTACCTTATTAATTAATTGAAATTACTAATTTTGTAAACTAGTCCAAGTTTAGATCTCCAAAAAAAAAAATTATTTTAGAAAAGTTATTAATTTATCAATTATTAATTTGTGAAAGTTTAAATGTACAAGAGCCTTTTTGGGAAAAAAAAAATTATAGGCTTCTTGCAAAATTTCGTGACCGCAATTTGACATGCAATTAACACTATCAAGAAAATTTGCAAATAAACCTCTAAGTTTATCTTTGGCCAAAAAAAAAAAAGATTTTATAGGATTTATGAGTTATGAGCTATATAACTTATATTTTTCAAACATGCGTCTAAAGGATTAATCCTTCATACCTGTATCATATCACTATTTTTGATTTGTTATCCTCAAATATTAGCATTACCATGGACCCCTTTCTCATTGTTTTGTATAAGGATTTATTAATATCTTGAAAAATTTATGAAATTTACTTATTTAAATGAAAATATGATTTTAGAAACACCAATAAGAATGGTCATGTAAATATCAAGTGGTTTCTATGACATCATAAAGAAATGTGTTTCGTAATTACAAGAGATTAAATTTTTTCTTAAACTTTTACGATGCATTTGTGATTTATGTAGCTTATTACATTTTTATAATTATTAAAAATAAGCTTTCTTATAAATATAATTAATAATCATCGTGAAACATACATTAAAAAAAAAACAACAACAACAACAATGAACAATTTCTATCAGGCCTTACTAGTTGCCCTAATTATAACAACTCATCTAAGTACTATTAAGGAAAGAAAACTCTAACGTGGGTATCATAATTCCAATGGACTACTAATGAAGCATTCGAGATACACTATAATAGTTGAAAAACAAAAAGTCAATACTAAACTTCATTAGCTTAACAAAAGTTCCTTAAGGTATATGTCAAAGTGCCGAAGTTCAAAAATACTCAAAAGTCTTATATTGGACAATATTACATTCATATGGGTGTAAAAGTTAGGTGGTCTTCTTGGCCTTTCCACTTCGTGCCAAAAGTTAGAAATTGTACTAAGGGTAGGCTCTTAGTCGTGTAGTACATGAGAAACCTAAAATATGATTCATCTTAATAAGGTATCAACAACCATTGTGGTGAAGGTGAAAACACACAAACAACAATCACAATTAATTACAAGAAAGTTTTTCAACCATGTGTTATGCATGAATAAGTTATGAAATGAAATATTGTATGAAGTCTTCAAGTGACCACCGTGAAGTTTACAAGATAAATCCCCCTTTTTCGGTTGGGAATTACAAGTACCATCAATGTCAAGTTGTTCAATAAGCAACATCCATAGCTAAACGCTTTATGATGCCCTTTGGTCTTTCCTTGGTATGATTCTAGGTCAAATGCTCCAAAATCTCCGTGTAACATTCCTAGTTAAATTCCTCATGATTCACGTACACCAAACCCTTAACGGTAGTGAAGACTACAAGCTCTGCCAAAAACGCAACGATCCCTGCATCCCTTAATTCACAACTAACATAGCAAGACCACCAATTGTGTCACCCTTTCCGACTATCATGTAATAGTAATGGCCTATGAGCAATTCCATGTCATGCAGTACATGATTGGGGAAGGGAAATTCAATCTTTTAGAATAAAATTAGGGGGAATAGTTTTCTTAGAAATTGGAAGAAAGAAGAAAAATTTGAATTTAACTCGAACTATTAATTTATTCATTTATAGGATGACCATTCAATGAATTAAATGTATATGAAATAGCAAATGCATGATGTTACACATAAGTGAAAAACATGAAATATTGCATATAGTTACAACATTTGAAACATAAATTACATCTATGAGTGATTTGTTAACTTAGGTTTACATATGCTTGTCTCAAGTGTATGTATATATAGAATATAATTCAATACCCATATCTCCATCATCACCATAAGAATATATTGAATTGAATGAATGTTATAGACCCAAACAAGTAACAATTATTAAGTTATATAAAAGAGGGTATATATATATATATATATATATATATATATATGCATATATACATGTAATTAAGGGAATGAGACTTAAACAATAACATTTGAAATTCTCATATAGGAATCCTTGCATATATATTACATATGTAAACAAACACAAGATTACACACATATAATGCACAAGGACATGGATGCTAACACCTACTATACCTATAATTTTTAATCATATACATGCCTTAATTATCATTTTAAGCACTCATGCACCTACATTCTCACTCAACATACATTCACATCAAAGCAAATGCATGTATGCATCATGAGCACTCTCGACAAAAGTTTTGGAGAAGGAAAGAAAATTTCATTCCATAAAACATATAGGTTTCATGTAAACACATAACACATACATGGGTATATCTATGAAAGTCTACACCTACGCATGTTTAACATTTACCCTCACGAAGAAAAAAATCATGCTCATTCTCCTTCTTCTCTCTCAACTCTCTTTCCTTGATCTTCCTCTCTTCTTCTACTTTCCTTCTCCATTCCCTCTCCTCGATAGAGCAAAAGGAGGTACAATCTTTGTTGGAAACTTAACCTACATCAAGATCATATGAAATATTAATGATCCCAACTTAAACGATTAGGGAAGTTTGCCTAACCTCAGTTACCTTACAGGCTTCAGCTTTTTCATGCTCTCAACATCTTTTCTAGCCCTTCTTCCCCTTACATCTAGTAGCAACAAGGGTAACTAAGAGTAAGCCTCCATAAGTAGCTCATTCTTCTATTTTAATTTCTTTCTTGAAGCTTAGTGAGGTAATTGGGTGATAATCATCCTTCTTCACGACTTGCCTTTCTATGAACTCAGCAACACTCACTATCTTCTATGCCATCTCTATAAAGATAGAGCCTAAGGTCAAATAAGAAAAGTCAAGAGAAGACCAATCTATCATGCCACGCTTAAATCATATTGAATATTCTATTTGATGTGTTGTGGTTGATAAACAGACTGATAAGAGTAGAGAGACCAAGTAAGAAAATTACTTAGCTTAGAAAAGGGGAAAGCATATTGAATATTCTGTTTGATGTGTTGTAGTTGATGTACATTATAGATACTCATATGGTTCAATTAAGGAAAGTCCTAGGTTACTAAAAATGACAAAAAGGATTCTTGCTTAAGGATAAAAAAACAAAAAATATATAAGTAGGTTCGTAAACAAACGAAAAGGAATATTCTTGCAGAGGACAGTACAGATGTCAAAAGATAAGATACGTGTTTGCCATTCATTCCAGTGGTCCAAATAGATATTGGATGCTAAGTAGAGCTGCAACAACCCAGCCGAAACTCCTCTCACCAAGGTATTGTCCACTTTGACATGGAACAGCTTACGGTTTTATCCCTAGGTACAACGGTTTCCCAGGAGGTTACCCATCTTGAGATTACTCTAGCCCGAACACGCTTAACTTTGAAGTTTCGACTTGTTCCGAGCCGTTACACTAAAAGGCACCTCAATTATTTACAATTCCGTCACCTAGCATGTAATAGGTATTACAATCTACCCCTCTTACAGAACTGATGCCTTTGTCAGTTTCGTTACGTAAGTCTAAGACAACCACCAAGTTGTAATGGGAATCAGGCTACCGAATCTCTAACCCGCAGCCGAGCTTAAAGACTAAAGGGCTTAGTACAATGAATCATTATGTTCCAACCAACCTCTGCTGAGGCCGAATACTTCCTTACCGAGTGACCCTTCATGTCGAGCCTTATGACTGTTCATTTTTTTATAGTATGCCGATTGGATGATTATTCACTAGCGCCAAGCCAACCAATCTTGGTATCTTCCTTGCCAAGAAGCCGAAAGAGGGACTCCGGGCTAACTAAGCTATCCCTGCTCAGATAAGCCATCTGTCCGTACTTTTTTTCCGTATCTTCTAATGACCTCACCAATGTAGCTTCATTATGTGTACAGTATCATGTGTAGAATCCGTTGTACCAATGATTGTTTTTCTTGTATATTATTTTTACCCTTTCGTATCTTATATATTACTTTCTTAGGAAATGTCATTTTTGTCTTTTCCTTTTTAAGCAAGTTGTCCTAACTTATGGGTTATAATACTTTTATACTTGTAGCTGTAAAGAATATCAGATTATTCTTAATATACTTTTAAATACTTTTTTTCCTTGCATAAACACTGTTTATTTACTCTTGGCATCACTCTTATCCTTTTTCTTAAGCAAGGTTAGGTGGTGAGTAACATGACCGGACCAATTCGTGTATCATATCAAATTGTACCATAAGTTCTTGAAAGTTCCATTGGTGTGTCATATCCTTTAGAGTTGTTTGTAGGTTTTTCTTACTGTTTCATTCTTCATTTTGCCCTTTTGCACTTTTCCCATTAATCATTTTTTTAGATTTTTGCAAGCTCGGACTCATCTAGCGACCAGCCTTATCTATTCTTGGTCACAGTTCGTAATAGAAAAAGGTAAGGGAGTTAAAAAAGAAGGGGATCCAAGTCATAGAAGGGGAGAAAGGAAACCAACCCAGAAAGATAAGCCTCTTATGGAAGAGAAGGAATATCTTAGGAGGAAACCCTTTTGTTTCATGTATATAGGGGTACATAAATCAAGGGATTACCTCATTCGAAATAAACAAGTAGCTTTAGTTAGAGTGAAAGAAGAAGTGGAGGTCTAACCTAACCATAAGCTAGAAGTCTTAAAGAGGTTAGGCTTTACATAGAGTAAGGCCTAATAACACAAAAGCATTATTGGCAAGCCGAAGGATGAATGCCTTGGTGGATACCGAGACAACTGACATATTCATTTCTTAAGAGGTAGCTAACAAGCTAGGTCTTAAGTTTCAAAGGGACAAAGGAAGATTAAAGATTGTCAACTTGGAGGAAGTCCCCACAATCAGAGTTGTCTAAGATGTCGATTTCCAGCTAAGGCAATGGGAGAGGAAAGGTGAAACTTGAAGTAATCCTCTTAGATGAGTTTGAACTAGTCATTGGAATGAATTTCTTTAATACATTATGTGCCCAGATTACTCCATCAATGAATTGTATCATTATAGTAGATAAAAGGCAACAATGTGTAGTTGTAGTTAGTCGTAACCTTGGCTAAGTCAAAAAGCTTCTATGTTCTATACAGGACATTAGTAAGATAAGAGGGAAGAATACCATAGACTAGAACTAAAGAGGTTAGAACCAAAGGCTCAAGAGATGTCCAAGGTGAAGGGAAAGACTAAACTAGAGAGGCCTAATGAGTAAACCAAGCTGTAGCCACCTAGAAGAGAAATGGAGTTGAAAAAGTAAGAAACCATAGGGGAAGATAGAAGTACTTTAGCCCAAGAGACAAGGGACATAGAGCTTGGGGAAGTACTAAAGCTAATCAAAGGAAGCTTAGCCCAAGATCCTTAGGCTAAGCTGGTGCTAGAGTAGAGAGGCCAGACTAAGAAATAATGGATGGAAGATAGGTTGCTTTACCACAAAGAAGGAAGGATAGATGTTCCAAAACATGAGAACCTTCACATGAAAGTCATGGAGATGCATCACAACCGAAAGGACCTAAGTCATCCTGATTTCTACCAAATATTGACTATTATTGAGGACAACTTCTACTGGTTGAAAGTGTCAGAAGACATAAAAGCCTTTTGTGGAATCTTATGGAGTTTTATATGAATATGGACCCTTTTACAAAAATAATACAGAAAAGGGCCCCTAGTAGTAAATATCACAAAAATGGCCTAGTGAAGGCCTATGTGATGCATATGTCTCATGCACCTTCAAGGTAATTTGAGTATATTGAAGATGCAGGTACTGCATACATCTTCTTTTATTAGGACCTACAGATAAAAAAAGTTAACTAATTTAAACTCGAAATACATTATGTTGGTAGGAGGAGCCAGCTCTACCTGAGTGATACCTTCACCCATGGAGGACTGGGAATGGCTTAAATACTACCTCTAAGGAGCTGGTGGAGTGTGGAGTTCCATCTAATGATGGGACTCAGGAGTCATGTAAGAGCTAGATTCGAACCCTGAGTTGGAAACAACTCCAAATCCGGGGCATGTACTGTTCCAGAAGCTAATGAGCCCCATGTCTACTAAATGTTGTCGAAGTGACGATACATCCTAATCATAGCCACCATAGTTACGCCTCGATTGAGCTCTACCTCCCTAAACTCTAACTTTGCCTCTAGGTAATGCAAGAGGAGGATGATGGGAATCAGTTCACCGAACCCTTGACTAAGCCTGAAGACTAGAAAGTATAGCCAAACAAATTATTTCCTTAAGACCTACCACCAAACAGTCTTAGCTATTACAATTTGTTGACTTGATGCCTTGGCCAAGCCAAACCTTCTCGCACTCATTATTCATCTTTAGCTACCAACCTAAACTATACTTAACCATCAACTTAGCTCATCTAACCATCAACTCAACTTACCTGAATACAAGACATATTAAGTACAACCAAGGCAAATTCACTTCAAAAGAATTAGCTCATCAACACAAGACAATTGATCTACCACCCCTATTCGACACTTTGGCTCACTAACACTACCCTGATCATACAAATTGCCTTTTTTGCTAAAAAGTTATCCATCCATGAAGACCCACATATCCGAACATCTATGTAGCAAAATCATTCATACAAAATACTTACTTTTGTTATATTTTCCATTATAGCCTTTATTATTCCTTATACGTAACTACTTTTGGATACTACTTTTTTTGTCTTTTCTAGTTTTTGGTAGGATGCCCTAATACTTCTAGCATAAATACCCCATTATAAGGTAGCCGCAAGGATGATCCTATCACAATCAAAATACTAAATATACTCCTTTGTGAAAGTTTCTCTATTAACTTGTTTATTTATTTAACTCTTATCTTAACCCTTAAGTAAGATTAGGTAACAAGTAACCATATTGAACTAACTCGTATGTCATATCAAGTTATACCGTAAGTCCACGAAAGTTCCCTGGTATGTAATATCCTTAGAGCTGTTTGTAGGTTTGCTTGTTTTTACTTTTCTTGCTTTCACATAATTCCATCTATTCCTTTAAGTTTTCGACAAGCTTAGACCTACCCTTGATACATTCACCCTTTATCGAATCTTGGTGCAATATATCATCTTAGTATCAAAGCAGAGGTTCCGTTTGGATAAGTTATAGTTGAGATTTTATAAAGTAGTGATTGATGTGTTAGTGCATTGAGGTTGTGTAAAGATTCACTGAAGTGTTCAAGTAAGTAAAAGAGTGTAGTGCTTTACTTTCATGTATACTTTGTTTTGCCTTGTTTTCAAAATACAAAAATAAAGCAAGTTTCAATAGGGTTTGTTATTCTTGGAAGTGATTGTTGTGTATTTGCTAGATATCTAAACTTTAGCATGAGAAAGTGTTTAAGTGTGTGTGATTATTTGGTTTAAAGAAGCAGTGTCTTAGATTCTGAATTTTGTTACTGAGTTTTGTTGAAGAAGATGATGGATTGTGTCAATACTGGTATTAAGGGTGACAACAGTAGTGTTGTCCACCACGGCCGATAACCCTAAGGCACCCTTAGGAACATAGACAATAAACTTGATAAGGTGGTTAATCTGTTAGCTGACCTAACTAGAGCATGCAACACTATTCTCCTTCCATCCTTAACAAAGGCATAGGTGTTCTTATACCCATCATGAGTGACACGTCGATCAAATAATCAAGATCATCCAAGCAATAGATGTGAAGTTCCATTAAGAACAACATCACACACTACTTTATCCCTATATACGTTCCCAACAATGAACGGTACGGTCACTTGTTCAGTTACATGCAAAGCACCCTTATCATAAAGCTAATGTAGCTTATAGGGTTGGGGATGCTTTGAGGTTGGCAGACCAATCTCTACAGAAAGGACAGTGCAACAACATTAGTTCAACTTCCTCTATTTACAATGATTGTGTACAGTTGGCCTTTAACGGTACACTTAATGTGAAACAAATTTTATCTCTGGTTCTGCTTAAAGTTCAGCAAGGAACTCGGGACTCATTCAACACTAGGGTCATCACTTCTCCCTAGTTGGTATAGACATAGGTCTCCTTTTCCTCTTCCATTTTAGGTTCTCCAACATTCTTTTATTCTTCGAGGCCACTCTCATCGATACTATCCACCACGTCTCCTCGGAGTATCATAATATGCCGGTTCGGACATTCAACAGTCATGCATCTGAATCCTAAGCATTTAAAACACTTCACCTCGCTAGTCTTCCATCCGGATGGCTAGCCTTACTCATAGGTTCTCAGGGTTGACCTAATCTCAAGTCGGCTCAACTATCCTATTCAACCATGTTAGTCTGCTCAGCGATCATCAGGTCAGTCATTCCTTTCCTCGATTCGGTATGGTCTCCTCGAGTTGGCTTAAACAGGTCAGCATAATACGGGAGCTCGAGAGAATGTTTGCCCAAGTCAGCTCGAAACATTTCTCCTCTACTTTTTGATCCTCTGCGGGATTTTGATCGCCTCTTCTAAAGTATAAAACCTCTGTACTTCGATGATATTACGACTCTCATACTTAAGTCCGAAAATAAATCTTGATATTGTACGAGCTTCTAGTTCTTCCACGTTAACTCGGATAATCAGTAATTAGAACTCAGTGACATAGTCATCAACAGATCGATTTCCTTAGCAAAGCTCTTGCAATTTTGCAAACGTATCTTGTAAGTACGTCTCAGGTATAAATCTACCCCTCAATAACCTCTTCATCTCGCCCCAAGTTCTAACACCTAGTCCCAAGTTCTAACACCCCGTCTTCCATCCCTTGTTCAATTTGCATTCAAATTTTTCCACCCAAATTTTTCCACCACATTGTCACATACCCAATAAACTCAAAATGCAGCAAGTTGGACCTTAACAGAATCCATATAGCCGTAACAGTCAAACACCTTCTCTTTCTATTCTAAGTATTCATCGGCATCTCCACTTCCACTGAAGGGTGAGATTTGAACCATGACATTATCCAATCCTCGAGAAGCTCGGCATCCTCGTCCTAATAATGGGTAATAGTCATCTTCCTCTCTTTCCTCCCTAAATTCTTCGACATCCAGTTCCTCATCTTCTTCTTCAATCTCCTTCAACTCCAATCTTCAACTAGTAGCTTAGCCCGCTACTCCTCTAACTCGCTATGGTCAAACTCGGCGGTCGGTTCTGTTACCTTGGCCATGGTGTCCCTCAAGGGCATGTTCTTGTAGGTTAGGTGGTTGTATACCGTAGGGTTGTTGCCTGTTTATTTACATTGTTGTGAATAGACTCTCAACGAAGTTGGTAAGCCTCTTAAGTATGTCATCAACGGACCCTAGAGTGTTACTACCGTTATGATTACGACCAGATTAAGGACCACTACTTTGGTCACCAATAACTCTCTAAACACTTGAATTCGATATAGTGTCCTACTTTTTTTTTAACAGATTAACAAACTACTATCAACCTTAATATCTATTAGTCACTAAATAGAATAGAAACAAATTTGCTCTATTTTCGTGATGAAAAACAGAGTAAGACGAAGTAACAATAAAACCACACTTAGGAACACACACAACACACTGTACTAGCTACCGAAGGAACACAGCAGCCACAAACAGTAAAAGAAATAAAAACTTCAATGCAACTTCATACATTCCCTCATGGAACCGTTCTCTGATATCAATGAAGTTGGTATGTCTCTAGGGTGGAATACGCGAAGAGGCACTATGACGAAGCAAAACAAACAAACAAGAAAAAGGTTAGCAAAGTTCGGGCAACTATCAAATGGATATGACTCACCACTCGATCCTACCAATCCTATAATTCGTCGGATATGACACACCGATTCGAATCGAAGGGTCACCTGCCACTACTCATTAGTAAAGGGAATAGATAAGAGTTAAATAATGATAACACTAAGATTGATCAAATAAGTAATTTATGTATTGAAAAAGATATATGATTCTATGTACAAGGAAAGTGAAGGTTTATATATTTGCCCACTAGGATTATTTTACATGTATGAAAAGACAAAATGATATTTTACAATCACGTTATATGAATCATACTAAAAAGGGATAAAAATGACAAAGAATATTCAGTACGAAAGAGAAAAAATAATTTTGGAACGTTGTACCAGAAGACACGTATCACTTGATGGCTGGACGTCAAGAGTATGATACAACATAGGTAAAAACAGGAAGTGCTAGTAGTTAGGGGCCGACCTAATCAGAATTAAGTCAGGAGCCAATCAGTCTAGTTAGGAAGTCAGCTGAATTGGAGTTAGGTGCTAGTGATCGGTTAGAGAGCTTAGCTTGGCCAGCCTTTCCTAAGTTACTTTCTAAATTAGGACTTCGCAACTAAGCAGGAGCATATTAGATACGCGTAAGGATCTGAAAGATAGGTTGGCAGGAGGTCGAATCGGAAAAGGAGTGCTCATCTCGACTATGGCTTAGAGCTAGTATTTTCTATGCAAGCCCTTAAAGTCCTCTAACTTAGCTTCTTATGATTGGTTCAAGGGGTTGGTTCCTATCAAGTATGCAAATATGTCTAGAGTTAAGATTGAGTTTAACATTGCTTATTTGGTTTTTGTCAAACTTCAACCTTACAAACAATTGTCTTTGGTACAACATGGGCATCATAAACTATCTAGGAGGTACTATGGGCCTTTTCCTGTGACTAAAAGATTAGGAAATTGTGTATATGAGCTACAGCTTCCACCATATGCATGAATACATAATATATTCCATGTCTTTCTACTCAAAAGGGCATAAGGGTCTCATATTCCATTCCTAGACCTACCACTAGGTGCTCTACAAAATCATCACTTATTCGACTACTAAATATTCTACATACGAGGATAATATATAGATAGGGTAAAGGAATGCATCAAATCATGGTACAATGGCAAGAGTTAGCACTTAAGGATGTGTCGTAGGGGGATTATGACAAATTTAAGACTCTATACTTAGAGTATGACCTTAATGACAAGATCATTTTTCAAGACCCAAAGGAAAATGTTAAGATTTAAGGTCAAAGGTAAATCATAAGACCTATTAGATTCAAGGATTTTATGCTCAATAACTAGAGAAATATAGATTGTACAAGGAATACTTAGTAAATGTAATGAATCTAGCTTGTACACATAAGATAGTATATGTAACTAATATAGCAAAAATGTAACAGATCTAACAACAAAAGTAGCATATTGTAACAAATATGAACAAATATAAAAGGAAAAAGAGATAGATTTGGTATAATCTCTTTTACAACAAGATTGAAGGTTTCTTTCTGAGGAGTCCAGATCCACTCAAAGTGATCTACCACACAAACCTACATACATAAAACAAGATCACATTAATAAATGTGCTATTAGAATACTCTAATAGAGTAGCGAAGAAGAACAAAGCAAACTAGTGTTTCAAAGATATTTTGGTACCTTGAATTAGGTGTGTAGTTGAGGGTCCAATATAATATGATGCAATTTCAAACAATCATTTTTTAGTAATCCTTTTACTCTTTTAAATTACAACGCATGAAATAAATGATAAATTGAACTTTGAACACTTTTTGTTTAGGTAAACAAAAAAAAAAATATATGAGTAAAGAAACACAAAAAAAAAGGAAATAGAGAAATATAAATAAACTTTCTACATAATTAATTACATATATTTATATTCCTTCTATGCAAAAGAATGATATCAAATACCAAATGAATTAACATGCGATAAAAAGCAACTTCAACAAAAAAAATAATAATAATAATTGAAATCTCAGATTAAACATTATTAAGAAATACTATGATGAATAGAGATAAAAGAGATAGATTATAGATGGTGAAAAGTGTGATTAACGTTGAAATAGAAAAAAGAAATAAGGTAATTGATATTTATAACCTCGTTAGAATAATATTTATAAAACCGTATTGTAAAACATAAAATGACAAAATCATGAAATATTAATCTTATGAAATGATAACTGTGGTAATGTAAAAAGAAAACCAAAAAAGGAAGTTGTGGCTTAAATGATATAAATATAGATATAAACATTATAAATATCTATTCTTTTTTAAGTTTCAACATTTAAACATATTTTGTTATATACTTTTGATTTGATTGCTTCACTAAATTGTGATTAAATTGAAGCTACAAAAACTAAAATAAGGATGCATCTATCTTTAAACATATTTTGTTCTATTCTTTTTTAAGTTTCAACATTTATATATTATTAAGAATTTTTTATGAAAAAAGAATTTCTTTTTTTCTTTTGTATACATTTCATATTTTGAATAATTATTATAATTATACTCACAACTTTTTAAAATTATTTTACAAAAGTTGTAGAAACTTACATTTCTATATTTCAATATCATATTACAATTCTCACTATAAGAAATTCGAGTTTTGATAGAGAAATATTACGGCAAAATACCTTTTTGTGGCAATTTTTATTTTTATAACACAACAAGTTAGTCACTATAAAAAATGCATTTAAATTTAACCTAAAATGATTTTTACATTATATTTTACATAATTGAATCGCACCCATTAGCCATATTTTTATTTTCAACACGTGCGAGACTACTATATATAAGATGTGTTCTTGTATAATTGGTGTATAACTGAAATAACAACTTCATTTTCACATCTATCTTTCTCTCTTCATTTCTTCATCTTGTTCTTTACTCTATAGCTTACCTTTCATCCTGCTGGCAAAATTGAACGCCGAACGAAGCCTATCATGAACGTCAAGACAAAGACCAGTGGTAGTAGAAGAACCCAAATTAGAATGTGCTAACTAATGACAACATTGATCCGGAAACAAAATGTTGGCTTTATGACCAATGGATTTTAGAGGCAGACGATACAACAACATTGTTATCAATGTTGCGACCAAGATTATTTCAACTATAATCTGACACTAGGTTAGCATTCGCACATTACCTAGTGACAAAAATTTACTACAATTATTAAGAATATAAATTAAGTTTGTCTTAATTACTTTAAAACATGGCAACATTACCATGAAATATCTAAAATACAAGAATAATGAATGAAATACAAATTCTCCAATACAAAGAAAATGTTAAGGAAATATAAAACTGGCTCAAACTATAGTGATTAGAAATGCCATAGAAAAAAAGGGATTACAAAGATAATTGGATAATAAGTGAAAAATCAATTTAAAAGTATCAAAGTTATTAGTTATGTTTCTTCATATAGGCAGTAGATGTGTGCATGGAGGTCCATGTTAGCATCTAACGTGTATAAGTAGTTATTTCCATTATCGTATTTCGTATTATCTACAAATACTGAAGATGATTTTTGTACATTTTGTCAATGGCTACGATAGTTAGTTATGTTGAAAGGAATTACAAGAATCAAAACTTATGAAAGATGCTCTTATATGTATACAAAATAACATTATAAAAATAAAAATTTCCGTAAAAAGGTATTTTGCTGTAATATTTTGCTATCAAAACTTAAATTTCTTCTAGTGCACTCTACGTACTCAACATCATCTCCAATTGGTACACTACAAATGAGACGACATGGTGGTTCATGTATACCATGTTTCAAAAACCTATAGAAAAGTGTGATGAAACCAGTGGCTACATCATCTGGCCATAGCCTTGCTCCTAGTCTCAAACATACCATGGTGGTAGAAGCCACACTAATTGTTTAGATTAAGTATCACATGAGTCATTACATCAACAACTGGATTATTGCTCCATCTCTGACCCCTCTTAGTATGGCCACGTTGTTTTGGTCTTTTAACCTGCGACAGTCTAGGCATCTTCATGCATACCGAACAGAGGTTGCAGCTTCTCCAACAAGCCATAGTGCTTTGTATTTTGTAGATTTGTCAAGTTTGTTATGTATTTCTTAAAAAAAATGATCATACAATAACCTACAGAGATTTGGAATGTTTTCTTATCTTCAATTTGATGTTTTCATCTATATCTTGTCTACTTACGTATTGCTATGAATAATTTATAACCAATTAAGGACTCTCTTTTTTTATTATTTTTTTAACTTCATACATAGCAATATATACTTTTGTAAGATACACTTAAATATACCAATTGGTTGTATAATTCTCATAAGAAGTCACCTTATAATGTTTCCTCTGTCAATCGTCTCCTTTTTTTGTTGTTGTTAACAAGCATGTTCAATATGACTTAATAGAAATGGGTCTTTGGAATCCAATGCTTACAAATATTAAAAATGGATTTATTCAAAACATCTCTACAATCCTAGAAAAATTAAAAAGCATATACAAGTAAGTATGTATAAATGTAGGGATCAAATTATAGTAGTCACGTACGTACTGTGTAAGTGATGCACTATACGTGATTTTAAAAAAGTGAAGTAAGACTGTCACCTAAAGGGATGATTTGGTGAGAATAAGATAAAGAGAAAAAACAGGTAATCTCAGTATCTCGTACAAGTGACAGACAAGACAGCCTTATAAGATCTCAGGCATTCACCTTGTAATGAGGTCAATTATTTACCTGAATGCTATTAAATCTTAAAGAGCAGAGTTTTCACAATGAAACATTGTTTTTCCAATCTTTCTCTAAAAGTTTTAAATGATGAGAAAATACTGCGTATTTAATAGATGGGATGGAGCTTGCTCAATTTATGGTTATCCAAAATGAGCTAACTAATGAGCCCAAGCCAATAGCCTTCTTCATAAGTGTATGAGTTTACCTAACAAAAGTTAGAGGCGGATGGATCGATTCAACGATCCTTATTTCGAGCCCACCAAACCAAATTTTCCTGAATTATCACAATATAGACCGGATTTCTTAAGCTCTATCACTTAGCCCAATGAGTTAAGCTTAAATAAATAATGAGCTTATCAAAACAATTTTCAGCCCTCTACAATATGCTTATTTAAATTTATTTTATATTTTCTCTTATTGTCTAATTCCAAGACTTTTTCCTAAGTATGTTACACAAATATCCTTAAAAAAATTTTGAATTACACGTAGTCATAAAATTTTTAAAAGTTAGCACTTATATCCCTAAAAGATTAGAAGTTCCTTTTTTCTTTATTCATTGGTTTTTTTTTTTTTTTGCTAACATGTACAATCAATTTAACACATTTAATTGAATAATGTTAACAAATATATATAAGAATCCTAAATATTTAAAAAAAATTAAAAAAAAAAAACACCTTAAAAAGAAGCAATAAAAATTGCGAAAAATAAAATACTGTACGACTATTACCAACCACTTAAGGATGGTAAATGGGCTAAGCATGCAAGCATAAGCGCAATTGGGCCTGTTCCGTAGGCTGCCCAAGCACGAGCATGCGAGAATAATAAAAGGCACAAACACGAGTGGGCTTGAGCTCGAGCATAGGTACGCTAGGCATGATAAAGTTGGTAGGCTAGCAAGGCACAAACATAAAAGTACGTAGGTAGCACGTTGGGCCTCTTATTTCTTAGAAATGTAAATGAAAATGATATTTTAAGTATTTTTAATTTAGTAGTGTATTTGTTGTAGTATTTTATTTATTTAATACATTAATCAGTTGATTTTTGTTGTTGCAATTATAACAGTTAGTATACCTTGTATGTAATTTTTAATTTTAAAGATTATATTAAATTAAGAAAAAGTTTATTTGATGTAATAATTTATTTGTTTAATCAGTTGCTTTTTTTTTTACTAGAATTATATCATACCAGTAAGGGTAACATGTATCTATTTTTTAAATTTAAATATTATATTAAATAAAAAAAACATAATAATTATTATAGTTTCATTTAACTAATCTACTTATTTTAATTTGAATGAGCAAGTTGAGCTTGAGTAAGATATAAATGAATGGTTTAGTAAATTAATAAACCTAATTTAATTAGGCAAATCTATTTTAAATTCAATTTAAGCGACACTATATTCATGAATTGAAGTAGATAACTATTATATGAAATCGGATCATTGGATCAAAGTAACATAAATTGTATGAACCTGACTTAAAGTAGGTACACTAAGACTCGGACAAGTTCATCAAACAAGTCACACCTTCACGAGCCTAAAGTCAAAACACATCCCCAATGCAAAGAGATAGAGACTTAACATGATAAATAGATGGGCGTGAATACCAATTTAATTGTTAGAAGATGTAAATCAAATTTAAGGAAGTACAAATGAGCCAATCAGTCAAAACTAATATTTATCATATAATGGAACAACATGCATTCCAATCAGTACTCATCATCATCGTCATCAATCCATCGCATCTCCTATCCCCTTTCCATCTCCTAGAATGACCATACTACTTCTTGGTCTTCCTCACAGCCAAAAATTGATTCTACACCCCCTTGTCTCCTCTTTTGAGCATCTCTCCGGTCCTTGAGGCATATAGTGGTTTCGACAGTATCAGCTTTGAGCCGATTCAAACGACACTGTTGAAGCCGAAGCCCTCCAAACATCTCTTACAACAATTGATAAGATGAGCATCATGTGAGATTTTGTTACCTTCCACTTAAGAACATCCGCATCAACCTCATCTTCCCGTAAGTGTTAGACTTGGTATACCAATAGTTCATTGAAAATTTCACTAATAGTGTCACTAATAGTCCTTAAATTTCGGCTTATTTAAGCAATCTGCTAACTCCTCTTCGTAGACATAGCATTAGAACTTCTAATATGAACGTTAGATTGAGATGATTGATACGAAGGCTACGTTCTACCCTTATGATAGAGGAACAGGGATTTGAGTGTGCTCTTAACTTTTGTGTTGAGCCTCGCAGCTTCAGTTGTAACATCTTCTACGCTAATGTTTCAGTAAAATTCCTCTAGCAAATATAAATACATTGAAACTTATAACGTGGATCCAACATTGTAGCAACATAAAACAAGAGAGGAAAGGGGGAAAAGTACATAAGCAATTTAGCCTTCATCACCACGATGGTAGGAAAGAGCAACGATTCATCTATAAAATTCACTAATGTATAAACAATATCAATGAGATTCGAGAGTATAACATTACTAATAAGATAATAGCAACCGGATAAAATCATCATCAAGTGGACGAAGGCACTTAGCAACTTGCATAAGCGGCTTATTTTCTTCCAATCCGCTATATGAATTCGGCCAAGCTTGGAATCTTAGCTTACATTCCAATCAATGTAGGAGTTGTAAAAAATGGTCAGGGCCTTCCGAACCTATATTACCAATTAAGAAAGTGTTTAGTATAACGTATTACCGTAAGATAAGAATAAATTATGTCTCAAAATAAACGTTAGACCCAATAAATGTAATAATAATTTTATGTGATACAAATTGTCGACCTTCAACGATTTGTCTAATATCTCATGTATAGAATTCCATTGTGTGATGACGTCGCAAGGTGGGATAAATAACTCATGGTTTTCATTCTAGCAACAATCGGTATACTCTAAGTGTTTTCGTTTACCGTGACGGCTGAGAAGGTGATCCACTATCCCATAAGCATTCATGCCATCTTACACTGCAAGATTTAAATGTGGCACACACAACGGATATGGAAAAGCTTTCCTTTGCAAATTGGGTTCAGTTAATGTTTCAACAATCGTATTACTGCTGTGTTTGCAGATGCATTATCAAAGGAAATGCTGAATATCTTATGAATATTATAGGTCCGAATTGTGTCTAAGATGTTAGATGTGATTGTCAGACCCATGTAAGCTTCAGAGGGTAACATAAATGCGATTATCTGCTTTTGTACAACCCATTTTTCATCTATCCAATGTACCGTGACACACATATAATTGTCGTCAATGTCAATGAGTAGTGATTTCCATATGTCCAATGTAAAAGAAACGCTGTATGACAATATGATGATAATGAGAACAACAAGAATTTTGTAACAGTAATCCAAATAATTTTGAGGAAAAGATTTGGATTCAAGTTACCTAGATTCAAGACAATGTAGCTACTCCTTTAACTATTCGTGTTTACGTATGAACAATTCAATCATTTCATTTTGCAGGGTCTATTGCCCTACATTTTTGTATTCTAGCTGTAATGAGCTTTATGCCCATTCTCCAAAATTTTCATGCCTCCTCCTGGTTGAATACAAATGGTGTATTGCTTTCCTCAATAACTAATGAAGTTCTTGTCGATCGAGCATTTGGGACTCTAACCAATGGTTTGTTTTTCTTCTAATGCATCTTTAAATGTTGTATAAGGTGGTCCGTTCCCAACTTAGACTTTCCAGATAAAGGTTTGTTGCATGTCACACACTAAGCAGCATCTTGTCCAGCTATGACAATGAAATAATTCCAAACATCGCTTGTTCACCTCCTCTGTTTTTCGGATGAACCCTTGGCCGCAATAGAACCAGTATTGCTTAGTAATCCTCTATGCAACTAACTCTGCGATGGGTCTTCAATGTAATCCTCCTAGCTATAACGAGACAAATATAATGATAATATTTTCACTTAATTATCTCATAATCGATATCTACACCAATTATAAACTTAAATTTACTTTCACTAATAGAAAACAATCTAAAGGATACATACCATATCAAAATCCTTATAGCCATTCACATTCCCGTTAGCCATTGAAGGTAGCTATTGCATTATAGGTAGAGGAACGTCCTCAACCGTATTAGCATGGTATCAAAAGGAGTAGTAAAAGGCGAATACCTCGAGATTGGTTGTCCAACGATATTTAACAAATTTGTGTACCCCTAACGGGGAACCCATGACCAAAGATTCACAAATTGTCATATTCATTAATTGTTGTCAAGTTAATATCAAGATTTCCACTACCTATTCTTTGCGTTGTTAAAAATATATGTATGTAGACAAAGACAGAAGTTTAAAGATAATATAGGCTAAAAATTCCACCAAACTTAGGAAATAAAATAGAGGAAATGCTAGGAGGAATATAGGCAACATTATGGTACAACTCGTATTTACAAGCCAAATGAGAGAGGACATGCTACTAGAGGCTAATGTAAGGATGTTGGGATATAATGTCCCCACATTAACCTACAATGTCCTCACGTTAGGGATAACGTCCTAACGTTGTCCCTAATGTAGGGACGTTAGGTATAATGTCCGCACGTTAGGCCATTGCACAAGAGTTAAATCTCTACTCATTTGTCGATTTGTATCTAAGTCTGACTATCTACTGAATTCTATTTCTACATCAAAATTACCTAATCAATTACTTCAACCTCATCTTTATCCATGTCATCATTATTTGATGATCCCATGATAGATATAATGTTTTGTTCCTACATCGTTATCAATTTTTCTCCTCTTGATCGATACAACTGCAAATGTCGTGAAAAGTAACCAACACCCCTACTGCATTTATTGGTCAGATGAGCACTGGACGTAAGACATTTCACAAAGTCTTACCCTAGCATTTGGATGAAAATATTCCAAATGTCACTTTTCCGCAATGTCTTGATATGGCAATATGTAAAAAATTTAATTAAATAGTAACAACGTACATCTAGGTATTATAGGACTAGTCATAAGTGTTGTTGTTGCTATAGTTTAGCTTTTACATCACTTATACCCTAACATACCAACGCTGAATACAACGTGGGAACATTGAGGCTCATAACATACCTACGTTAACACTAACGTAGGTATGTTAGGTCAAAAAAGGTTGTCTTGTGAACATTAAGGCCACAACGTGGGCTATAAAGTTAATTTTTTCTAACCAATTAAGCCCTAACATGCCTCCATTATGGCTAATGTTGGCACATTGTTAGCGCAACGTACCTAAGTTTCTTCCAATGTCCGCATGTTATGGCCACAATAGTCTTTTTTCTTACCGTTCTGGCCATAATGCGTCGATGTTGCATCCAACATGGACATGTTGTGGCCACACCGTTCATGTTTTTACCATTATGGCCACAACAATCTTTCTTTCTTTTTTTTTACTATTGTGGCTAAGATGGGCACATTGTGGCCTAGAGATTATCTATATAAGGCCAATCTCCACTCACAACATTCCCATATCCAAAACCAAACTTGCCCACTTTCGAAAATCCTCCATTTTAATTTTCAAGTTACCGAACCCATATCCAACTGAATTACTATGAAATCCTCCTCTTGTACACGATTTAAAAAAAGCAAGCGACAAAAGAAGTCTAGGAATAAGCGTCTTCGATCCCATTTTCATACACCCCCTCCACCAGCTCCGACCAATGTCCATGCGTTTGATGAAGAATACCTTATAACTATCGAAATACGTGACCGGTTTAGCTGTGAATTTTGCTAGTGAAACGTACTAGTCATGGGGTCATATGATTGCAATGAGTTGCTTGATGTTAGTAACTTTCAAAAGTTACTTCAACAAATGGGCCTCCAGTAACTGTTGAACCTGAATAATGATACATATCCCAACTTAGTTCACATATTTTATTCAAATGTGACAACAAAATTAGTTTATGAAGGTGATGATAATAAGCCATGGAATGGATATTAATGTTAGATATATTTCCACTTATATGTTTGGTTGAATTTTGACAGTTCGTCTGGAATACATAAATGAATTGTTGCAGCTCCCTCCTGATAGCAAAAACTTCAAGCATGGAAAATGGGACACTGTAAGAGCTTTTGTTCGAGTATTCAAGCTACCTATATGTCAAGGGGAGAATACCGCTCACTTTTCCATCATATATTTACCAACTCTATCACTCCACATGCCAACACTTCGTTTTTTTCTGAAGAAGATTTATGGTTTTTCGATTCCATCCTCTATGGAAGACAAGTCAATGTTGGGACTATCATCTACCGTTGCATGATATGAATACAGACACAAAAGGATAGTCAATTAGATACAAGCACTTCCTCTCATACATGCTTGCATTTGAAGAAATTTATTTGAATGGCCATAAAAATAATAGAGCGAAGCCATTCAAATTAAATATGTTAAAATAATAGCTTCACATCGAGAGGAATGAAGAGAAAGGTGAGTGGTATAGGGTTGAGCAAGAGCAACAACAATAACAGCAAGCACAAGCACATTAACAAGAGGAAGATGATCAGCTTCCTCTTAACGCACTCTTTGATTGGCAAGGTTAGCAAGCCGAGTTTGGACATGAAGAAGCATACAGTTATCAAGAGGTCCCCAACTTAGATGTTCCCTTTAACTTACAACAGATGTACCAGCATATTAATGAAATGTTCAAAAGGGATCTTGTTAGATCTACAAGAGAATAGGAGATGTATGGCATGATGAAGGGGTACAGGACCGATATCCAGGAGATTAGAGAAGAGAAATGACAACAAAGCCAACGTATTGAGGAAATGCAGCAGCATCAACAGGCATACCACCAATCAATTGGCTTTGTCTTCCTATCTCCACAGTAACAACCTTCTCCCTAATGGCAACCTAGGACAAGGACAGGATTAATCATCGTCTTCTCTACATATATATTTTGAAGATATTTAGTGTTTTTATTTTTTCTTTTAAGTTTTGTTAGTTACTAATGTAAATGAAGAAAATCAAATTTCTAATAAAAATGTCCTTATTCTAATTCTTCTCTTGCCTATTAAATTTTTATATTCGTTTCTTTTTCTTCTTTTTATCCTTTCATTAATTACATTATCACATATTAATTCTCATGTGTAAAACATATATTAAATACGCCATATACATATTGTATTATATGGATAAGATTTGTATTACTTAATAAAGACATCACTATCATTATATTCCTACCAACTAATTTGGTTTTCCTAAAAAATAACCTTTTGTAAATTTAACAATATGTCGATAACTCCCACCACTGCTAAATGCTAACGCCCACCATAAACACTCGGACCACCACTACTACCATCACCTGCTAACTTTGCTACTGCGAAACATTGACATTGTTGCCTACCACCACCTCCTCTACAAATCACCACTACCACTACCTCCGATCGAGAGTCTGATACCATGGCCACTGACTACTACCTCTGCTATTGACTACCATCACTACTATTAATCATAACCACTACCTTCGCTACTAACTGCCGCCGCTACTACGAACAACTATGGACCACCAACACCACCATCGGCCACCACTGCCATCTTGTACAATTAGTCAACTACCACTACCGTCGTAAACACTGCCATTAGCCACAAAACACCAACATTGCCACTGACTACCGATTACAACCATTACCATTGGCTTAGCTACTACCTCCGCTACACTATCAACCATCACCGCCTCTACAAACAGCCATGCATAATACCACCATTGCCATAGTCTAACGAACAACCACTACTGCTACCACTTATTACTACTGCTACCACTTATTACTACTGCCACCACCTACTATTACCGCCGTTACCGACCACCACCATCCATAACTACGTTCCCTTAACACCACCAATCGCCTCCATCATCACGAACAACCACTGACTGCCACCACGATGGCCTAACCACAACCACTACAACAAACATTGCCACCACCACCAACTACCATCCCCACAATAGACCACCACAAAACACCACCCCAACATCGACCACCACCACCAACAACAACTACCATGCCCACCACCAACTACTTTCATTACCAGCACCATGTCTACCATTAGCTATAGCCAACACCGACTACTACCATCGAGACCACCACCATCGCCCTACCGACACCACCACTAATCACCACCATCACTACTATCGCCACTACCACCATTACAATCACCTATGATGTAGCACCGACCTTAACATTACTGTCAATACCACTATTGCAATCTCTACCACCACAAACATCTTTATCACTTTAGCCAACTACTGTTACAACTATCACCATTACTATCATCAGCATCGTAAATGTTAACACGTGTGAATAAATACATAACTTAATTTACTATGCTAATGCGTAATAATAGCAATAATTTTTTCTTTCTTAATTAAATTTTTCAAAAATGCAATAGTTTCCTAAATTAACGTATTAATATGTAGTAACAATATAATACATACAGATAACCGTTGGAAAAAAAAATCTGCATCTGAAAATTATGTATACACCAACAACTATTGAGCCCATTTATGAGCACACAGGTAGCACGTGAATAAATGGATAGCACGCGAACAAACACGCTTAATAAATTAGCTGTAAACATGCCGGCTCCATACATACAAGCACATTAAGGCAGGCATGTAAAAAGCACGAACAAGCTAGGTACGTGAAGACACGTAGGGCACCCATATGCTTTCCCTACAACCACATAAGAGCACAAGGTGGCCACCAACATGTCCGAGGGGTGGAGTAAAAAGAAAAAAGAAAAATTGTTACTTCTAGCATAGTCTTTTTAAGATAATGACATTGTCCCCTAGGGCACTATAACACGACAAAATATGAGGAGCACTGTTTTATTAACTTGACTAAGAGAAAGTTAATAAAAAGCCCTCTACGACGAAAACACCATAAGCAAATCTCACATATCACATAATTAATTGGAGGATAATTGCCTAAAATAATGACGACACTACATGCCCACTCATCTTATCAGGATGGGAAAAACATTAATAAATGCAAGTTAAATGAATATTACGATAGCATGTATTTTTAATGAGCTAATGAAAATTGACCAACTTTGACTCACTTCTTTCTATGCAGTTAATAGAAAGAATAAAAATCTTGTAAAAAATCCTTACTTATAAACTACAATTATAAAATATGTCCTATATTTATTCTTCTTCTAATATCTCCTTATCAATATTCTTACAAAAATTTTCGTAAAAGATGCTCCTCTTTACAACTTCAGGCAATTTTCTTTTTCTTTTTCATTTTTGTTTAAATATTTTAGTTCTTTTAACATTAGTTTAGTAAATATATTAAATTAATTGTCCACCTTAGCTAGAAAAAACACATAGGAAGCCAACTCATAATAAAACAGTCCCATAATTGTTTCAAGCGGTGTAAATACTAAATCTTGAAAAATTAAGTATTTATACAATTTTGAAAGTTTTTAAGAGAGGTAACTATAATTTACCCTTTCTTTTTACTTATATTTTTGCCTTTTTCCTTTTTTTAGGACTTCTTGGGGAAAAAAAATTAACCAGCAAACCTTGATTGATATGGCTATTGATGGAGGGTGTTATATAGACCAAAGCGAAAGCTTGACTATATACATGCAATTCGAAAAACTTTCTTCTCTACACTTTTATGCATGGTCTAAGGTACTGATACTGGCTATATAATTTACTCGATTGTCAAGGATATTATTATGCATTCGGAATCTTCCAAACCTACAGTTGACTTACTCATTCAGCTCTTTTAGTTAATCACTTAGAGTTGGGTAAATAAATGGATGCACTTAGAGATTATAATTATTAAAATCGTAATTCTACTATTCATTTGAATGTACAAAATTGATATAATCGTATAAAATTGGTAAAATCATAAACTTATAGAATCGTATATAAAAATTCATAATTTCGCTAAAAATCTAAACATAAATAATTTTATATCTATTTTTATTAAGAAAAATATTATAAAATCATAAATTCATAAAAACGTATTTTACAATTTTAACAACTGTATTTGAGATACTTCTTAAGAGCCTATATTGGTTGCTTTTCACATATTTTAGTGATAACTTACTGAGACACACGGATTATCTTCTTGAACATGATTCAAAGACACAAATTAGAACTCACTTTAATAAATCAAATAAATAACCTTAGAGTAAATTGGGTTTACCCATTCATATATTATGAGATGAATTTTTTTTCCACTATGCTATAGGAGAAGGGGGAAAAAATTAAATCCTGAAATGTGCAAGCGTCTAGAAATGCATGCATATATATATATATATATATAGAGAGAGAGAGAGAGAGAGAGAGGGAATTTATTAAATAAAGCTTTTAGTAATCCCCAAAGTAATAGGTACTTGATATAAGCTTAATGAGTACATTTACCAGTTTGTGCCGATGATCCTCACAGCGGTAAAAAAATAGGGGTGTGACTTTAAGTATCATTATTCATTAGCCCATTAATTTTAGTCATCAACTTACTAGCTTTTTAGAATTTATAATACAAACTAGTACGTTAAACTTGGAGAATTAAGTATCGGCATATTTTAATCCCATTTGACTTAAAATCACTTCCAACTCAACGCAAAACTATAGTGTGATTTTAAGCTGGAAAAGCAAACCAAATGCAATGCAATCCCATAATATTTTGTGTAACGAAACGCAACGCAACCTTAAAGATTTCGATGCCTTGTTAGCAAACAACTAATTGGATGAGTGTATTTATGAAATGCGATGGTGTACTGCTTGGTGTGGTCCAACTTTTGGAGATTGGGATCTATAATCTCGCATTAAATATATGTGTTTATGTGTGTATTTTTATTCGTACTTAGGTGGTTTTACTCATTCCCTTTGAAAAACAAAGCTCTAATGTAAAAATTTACCCCATTTTTGTAGCTCATGATGGTCTTAGGTTAGGAAACATGAGTATATATGCGAGTCCTAAACTATTTTGGAATCAAACCGAACCAATCAGTTAAATGAAAAAATTGATACAATTACTTTATACATTTTTTTTTTTCAAACCAATCTTCATGGATTTTATCAAATTTTTCATACCTTGTTCTTCTTATCTTATTTCTTAGTCAATTATAGAGAAAATTTCACATTTAGAAATTTTTATTTTATAAATTATCCTCCACCCCCCCCCCCCCTTTTTTTTATAAATGAATAGTATAACCTTGATACTCTTTACATATCTCATAACTTTTTCAATACTTTAGTGTGTCATTTTTGTCTTCTTCATATCGCTTGCAAACAAGCAGCTTTACTTCGTTTTCTCCTTATTGTTCATTAGAACAAAATTTCTTATTCTCATCCAATCAAGTTGAGTTTATTAAAATCTTTTGTAATATTTTACTAAGTATCGTTACATATAATAAATATATGAGAAATTAATTAGAAATATGTGAAAGTTGAATGAAAAGAAAAATATGTTATTGGAGATAAAAATATTTAGCGAAAATTTAATACAAATAATTTGAACCATAGATCGAATTAGTTTTAATTAAATTCAAAAAATTTATGAATCAAACCATATGATTAGATTTAATTTCAAAAATAAAATAAATTATTATATTATATTCGATTCTGTAAAAAGGAGCAAATTGTACTGAGCTGTACCTATCCCTACCACTTGAGTGGGTCTAGCAACATTGTTTATTACTCAAACAAACATTTATAGTTGATAAAATCAAGGTTGTAGGTTAGCCTTGATCCCAATTCCATAGGCTATGTTTGCTAACCCATAAAAGTAATTAAGATTTATTAAGTATTATATGCCATGCATTATATATACATAATATGTAAAATATTGACACGAATTATAATAAAATAAATAAATACAAAATTAATTCTCATGTGTAATTTACATATATTATACAATCAATATCTTATTAATATTTATATACCATATGTACATAACACGTGACATAGCCCATTAAATATCTTCTACCATAAAAATTATTTTTGTTATTAATGTCATTTGATGTAAGTAAATTAATGGTTACCTTGTTCTATCGTAAATGAAAGTATACTATGATAATAAAATCACGTGAACTATACCATGATAATAAAATCACGTGAACTATTTGCATAATATTATGAGGTTGACTACTATAGTTTTGCCTAACTCTTGGTTTGAGATTAATTTAGCAATATTAGGTATTGTTGGCACGTGCAAAATTAGTATTTTACTGCAAATGTGTGCTGATCAGCTTGCACTGAAGGTGGATTTGGCAGTAATCAAAATAGGTATTAATTATGTTAATATTACCACTGAGGAGTCAACCACGATGTTACTAAAGAGTAAATCAGTCATTTATTGGTTGCAACCTTTGTAAACTAGCTAGAGTGGCTTCTTGCCCCTCCAACCTATCAGTTATTTGTCCAACCGTTATTGAAGGGCTTTTCATGCAAAGGAATCGTTTTTATCGATGTTGTTAAACCCGGTTCGAGTGGTTAATCTAAACATATGAGAAAATCAAAAGTTAAAAGAGATGAAATTAGGTTTAATAGTGGTTCAATCGAGATTAGACCAAGTTTTGACCAAACCGTCTTTATAATCGAATCAAATTAAACCAAATTAAACCATAGAAATCAATCCAAGTTCAATAATACTAATTTTTATAACTTTTTAAGGCTTTTTAACTGGATGATGCGTATGTAACCTTCACAATTGTTTAAAAAGAAAAATCCTCATAGTACTCTCTCATGTGTGTACACTTATTAAAGAATCACTTGGTACTCATGTTCCAGGTGAATTTGGTTCTTTTAAAGTTACTTCTCTAAAATTTGTTTAAAGTTATCTCTTTAAAATATAGATATTTATAATCAATAATTGATAGTATGATAAAAAAAATAACATCATGATGATAACATTTAATATTTTAAAATTTGAAATAATCTCAATAATTCAATTTATAACTTTATCTAAAATATTTTAGAAAATCCATTTCCCTTCCACTCCTTTTAATTTCGGATTTTCTCTTTTATATGCTCACTCTCTCTTGTCGTTTACGTGAATTGACTTACTAATCACAACAGAAAGAAAAAAAAAAAAAGAAAAAAAAAAGAAGAAGAGTAAGGTTGTGAGGAAGTAAAATAAGAAGATGATGTGGAGTAAACAGGATTTTTATGGATATTATTTATATATGACTTAGAGAGCATTATCAGGTATTTTTTGTGTTTTTATTTTTATACGATGGAAAAATAAAAGCGATATGAAAAAATCGAAAATCGATATGAGTCGCCGTATCTCAACTTCTCGAGACAAGTTGATAAGAGAACTTGATTTTATATCTCTAATACCAAATGATACAAACCTGGAGAATCATGTATGACAAATAACACCAATAGATGGAAATCCTCTTCAAAACAATCAGAAATTGGATCAAAACTGTAGCCCATTATTACCAAAAACCACAAGTTTAATAAAAGTTGGACCCTTGATCACAAAGAATTAGGAATAAAAACTGAAAACAACCTATAATAGTTGGCTACAAAGAGCTAGAACTATAGCAAAAACTTGATATTGAAATAACTTATTAACTTAGTTGTTTGTCATAATCCTTACTTATTTACGGGTTAAATGAAACCTTAATAAACTAGGAAATAATTGACAAAGAAATTATGATTCAAGTAATTAATCAAAATAGGAAGTGTGAAACCCTATAATTAAGCATCCTATATGAATTATAGAAGATTGTGGTATCAGTCTATAAAATCATGATTATAAACATTTTATCAACACAAGATTAAATCTTTAAAATCAAGTAATTGAAATAAGCCGATTAATATTTATTAACTTGATTATTTACTATTTTTAATTTAAAATGTTACAATAAACTATTGAAATATAAGAAAATCCAACCAAATTGGCTCAAATTGATAGGGCCAATTGACCACCTGGTCCACTTAGTTGATTAAATGGGTCTCCTAATCAATTTTAGTTAACTTTACTTAATTTGGGGAAAATCGTGTCATATATGGTTAAGTATGATTCTGTTTTTCTCCAGAACATATTTCATTTATCTCCAATAGTATCAGAGACTTGAATAATAATTTCTTCATCCTATCCTTATGTCAGCTCAAGTACTTATTAAGGCATTAACATTTCAGTGTTTGTTATATATTCTACTAGAGAGGGAAAAATAAATAAATAAATAAAGGAGCGAAAGATGAAAAATTGCTTTATTGTAAGTTCAAATATGTGTTATTGAGACAGCAGTTAACATCTTCAATTTTATGACATGAAAGCTCCACCTTATGTGAACAGGTCTTCGTCACTGATTTAATAATCTTTACGTGTTAACTTTATAGTAAAAAAGGGATGGTTATAAAGTATGAACATTTTTAAGTATGTTTTTGGACACTCATTGACATGTTTACACTAAATGCAAAAGAAAGACAGGATGGGAACTTCAAATGAAAATTATAATATTTATCCAAATGTCTATGTTGTGGAAGAAAACATCAAACATCACATTAATATATAAATGATAAGTGGGTATTGATAAATTTTTTATATATATAGAATATAAATTATAGTTTTTTTAATTTTTTTTATAATTACTATTGTTATGTGTTTAAAATATAATTGATATTTTGTTACACATCAAAATATACACACGTCAGTAGCAACTAGCAACAACACTCTTTTTTTAATGTTCACAGGCTAACTTTGAGTGAAAAAAAAAAAAAAAAAAAAAAAAGACCGAGCAAAGAAATCGTCAACTTCAAATGGATATTTTGTAGTTTTATGGCATTTATTGCAATGTGGGGCTAAAGACAAATGTACAATACTTGATAGTGACAGCAGCAGTTGGAATAACTCTCTTGATAGTTGATATGTATAGTCAAATGTATTTTTCAACCAATTACGTACTAATAATACAGGGAATTTGTTATGTTTCATGTATTTTTTGTCCTTTCTTTTTTTTCCAGATACTGCAGTGTATTTTATATGTAACCTATTGTTGTCCTTTTATCTTTTATACTTATATATATATATATTCATAATTTTATCATCTAAGTTTTCATTTTGTTTTTGTTTTATTACCTAATTTTTCACGCTTTTTTTCATATTATATAACTATGTTATTATTTTTCTTCCAAAAAACCTCATCTAAATTCTTTATGTTAAAAAGAAAAAAAAAAAGAGTGGGAAAAGCGTCGCATATCATGGTGGTCTAATAGATGATTCGTTGGTGCAATAACAAAGACAAAAAGAACGTACTAAACGATTCGATTTAAGCATGAGGACTTAGATTGAATTTTAATATATCACGAGGGACTTAAATAACTTAATGAAAGCACAGAAGATGTAATTGAATTTTGACAGAAATATTCTCTAAGAATGTTTGCTAATAGGTACAAACTAGGTCATCCTTAAACCTAAGGAACACCCATATCAAGGATTTCAGGAAGTCTTTTCTTGTTGGTTTCTCTCTATTTTATCTCTAGATGCTTGTTTACTTTTTGAATAAAATAGATATGTACTATAAAAGTTATGTATTAACAACGATTATTACCTTAGAAATATATATTCTAATATTTAATTGGAATATTTTTTTTATCATAAACAATACTTAGTTCATTGTTTATCACCTTATTAATTGCAATATTAAAATGGAAATATCACCAAAGATATAGATACGTCTCTATTTGGTTATTTTAGAAAGCAACTAAAATGTATTTAATTTTTCCTATTTATTGATAGCATGATTATCCATTCCATGGCAAACGCAATGAGCATAAATGATTCTATTAATGGAAACTTCTTGAAATTATTTGATAATATTTGATAAATTCAAACTTTAATTATAATGAAATTGAATAGAGATTGAAAAATGGTTTTCACAAAATAATTGCATCCTAATATATTTAAGTGATGCTAGCATTGATTTGGCTCACTTGGCAGCTGTTACATTATCTGATCTAAGGTTTACTATGATAGGTTAAAATTTTAGTGTTTTAAATCCTTTAGAAATAATATCAAAGTTGTCACTTTTGTCTAGTAATATTACATTAAGGTTAAATAAGTAATTTCAATGTGGGTGGTTACAATATAGATAAAAATATAAATAAAAAAATAATATTACATCATAATAATGTCACAATATATTTGAAAAGTTTAGAATATATCTACAATTAATTTATGTTTATCTACATCTATCTATATTATTATTATTTAAGCTAGAACAAACTTATCTAGACGCTAGGAGTAAGCAGGTACAAGGTAGATAGGATATGAGATCTATCCATACCTACATTGTAAGTACAAGTTCCCAAATTTTTATACCAAGAATTTACCCTGTGACACTTAAGAACTATCTTATACCTTATAGAATCTATAATTTTTTTTTTTTTGTTTATCTTCCTTCAAAACTTTATATTAGATGCATAATTAATATCAAAATTGTAACTATTCTATTACTAGATGCATCGATAATAATTTGTAGAGATTGTAACGCATCTTAAGTTGAAACAATATAAAACTTTGGTAAACAAAATAGAGAATATTTCTATAATTGGAAATGTTGAAATCGCTAATTGGGTCATATTTAAATTTTTTTTATCCTTTTTTCTTTAAATCATCAAAATAAAAATTTTATCAAATTATAATATTATTATACATAAAATGTAAAAATTATGTGCAAGTAATCTTAATATAATATATTGAATGATAAATTAAGAACTAAGATATTTGCAAAGCTTTACCAATTTATAGTTAGTAAAAGAAAAACGAGGATACAAAAAAATAAGAGAGAGTTTTTTACCAAAGAAGAATAAGAAAAAAGAAAGACTAGATAATAGACACAAGTTGTCTATAGTATTAAGTTATTATCATGAGTTGGGTTTTTGTTGTCACAAAGTATGTTTAACGTGCCATAAAACCTATACCATGTATATATTAGAGTACAGATTCTAAGGTAGAATTGAACACCCTAACTTCATACTCATACCCTATCTTATGAGAGTAAATTTCAAAAAACTATTATCAAAAACCTAGCATATGATCCTCATTTCTCACTCGAAAGCTATTTGGTAGAGTATAATTCGAGTGCGTACTTTATATAACAAAGTTATCCGCTCAACCTTAATGGCTGCCTATTTGAAAATTGCATGTTGAACCTTAATATAATATTATTTAATGAAAATAACAACAGTAAGATTATTAATAAATAAAAGATTTATGATAAGATTAAATATGGTAACTTTTTAATTTTTCTCCTCTAGTAATCTCTCCACCTCCATGTTATTCTCTCTCTTCCCCCATTAATCTCTCTTTCCTCTTTCCTCTCTTCTCTCTATTCAAACAAGTTTTATATATGTCACAAATTTACTTCCTCAGTTTTCTTTTTTTTTTTTCATCATCCACATTTTATTATTACAACAAATATCACACCAATATTAATATTTTGTTTCCATTATATAAATTTTTTATCAAAATCTCAAAACTAATTCGTAATCTTTAATTTTAGTAAATTTTATATAAGCAATTTTACATTTATGTATCTACAACAAGGATGCACATCCACTAATATCTTTATAAATAGTAATTTTGGAGATTCATTCCCGTGATACATATTGAATATATCTACAATCAATTTATGTTTATATCTTTATAGATGTTAATTTTGGAGATTCACTCCCATTACACAAATCTCTGCCCAAAAAAGAAAAAGGAAAGTATTTCTCTCTTATTGGATGTGGGGAACCGACCTAAACCAATTCCACGCAAAGTTCCCATCACCGAGAAAGTATATATATGTAAACATAAGCCATCCCATCATTGTTGCAATCTAGGCAGGGAAAAAAATTAAAAACAAGAGAACTCATCTTAAAATTACTCTCGTTTACTTCAGAATGTTTACAGTCAAGAGAGATGGACAAGGAGACCCAGTCCGTCTCGAACTAATGATTCATGACGAGGAGGCCCTCAAGATCAATGATCACCCGGATTATAACAACGTGAGTCAATATTATTGTGTTATTTTTTTATTTTTTTTCTTCCAACTATTTTGGAGAGGGGGGTGTAGAAATCCTTAAGACTGGTATGTTCATAACACTAGTCGTCGGTTCAATAATATAATTGGAAAGAAAATATTTATATAAATTACAATTGGAACTAGAAGCTTATAGTGAAAAATTGGAAGGCAAGTTATATATCATAGGTATGCATGCTAGTTTTTACGTACAACAATTTTGGAAAGTTTTATCAGCTACGTCCTTTCATTATTAATAATAATAATAGCTTTTAAATTGTGTTTCGTTTGTTAAAATAATATAATAATATTCTACTATTTAGAATCATCAACTCGACAATATCACGGATGATTACTTGAGCACCGGTTGTGTACATAGAAAGAAATTATTTTGAAGGATGTTATATAGAGATAAAGTTTTTTTTTTGTTTTCTGAGTTATTTTAGATTATTATTTAATTATTTATATTTTTGAGCACACACACACACATATATATTACCGCAAATTATTACTTCATTCAAAAGAAACTGAATCGGTGAAGCTGTGTGTTTGTCTTTTATTTACAGTTGGCTACACATACTGCAGTCTCGGATCTGCATGAGATAACACGGAAGTCGTTTTCTAAGACGTGAGTTAGTTAAAACCATTTTTCTTTTTTTTAATAATATTAATTTCATATCTGAAACTAACAAATTTAATTTGTTTATTTTAATGATTTGTTCAAGAATGAAAATTTTGTACGACCATGTTGATGAGGAATCGGGAGTTAATGCTCCTTTAATTGCTGATGATGTTTATGATGTAATCATGAAGGTATGTATCAATTCCAGTCCAGTCGAAACTTGGAATAATAAAACGATTTAAAACAGGAGAAAATGCTACTTGCAGAATGCTGCTCGTCTGGATAAGGAAATCATACATGACCGAGACTTGGATTATGACTACCTTGGCTTCAAGGTCCTTGAAAACTACCTTTCCCACATCGACGGCGAAATTGTTGAGAGGCCTCAACACATGTTTATGAGGGTCGCTATGGGAATTCACAAGGACGATATCGATTCTGCAGTCCAAACTTATCATATGATGTCTCAGCATTGGTTTATTCATGCTTCTTCCACTCTTTTCAATTCTGGTACACCAAGGCCTCAGGTAATACATAAATACATACATATATGTGTGTGTGGTTTTTCTTTTTAACTTCACATAAAACTAAGTCCATTCTTTTTCTTTTTTTTATTATTGATATGTGTTGTTTGTATTTATTTGATGTTGGAAAGTTGAGCAGCTGCTTCCATGTTTGCATGAAAGAAGATAGTATTGGAAAGATTCTCGGTACTTCAAACAAGTGTGAATCTGCACGTGGAATTGAACATTCTGTAAACAGCATTCTGTCTTGTGGTATAAACGAGATATCTAAAGAAGTCATTGTTCCCATGTCAAGGGTGTTTAATGATGCTTCACAAGATATCGACTTAGGAAAGAGCAAAGGTTGTTTTGCAATCTACATGGAGCCATGGCATGTTGGTATTCTTGAACTGCTCACCAAAGAAATGGTGGTTACGCTCTTCTCCTTCTTGTATTTACATCGATCAGTGACTATTCCGGCATGATTTACGATCTATTATGAATCATCAAAGCATTAGGACCTTTTCCTTGTGATTTTTCTTCCCTCTTTTAATTACTAAAGACCGATTCAATCTTGCAGAAGGAACATTTTGCTCCGGACAATTACTGTGGTCTTTGGATACCGGATCTCTTTATGCAGAGAGCCCAAAGTGATGGAAGATGGTCATTGTTTTATCCTGACGAGGCTCCAGGCTTGGTAGATTATTGGGGCGAAGAATTTGAAAAGTTATATCTCAGATATGAACGAGAAGTAAAACAACTAACAATGAATGCTCTCTCATTAATTTAATTTTATTTATTTATTTATTTATTTTATCTCTAAGCCCATATCTTATTAATCAAGATATTCAACTAGTGTTATTTACCTTTTTTCTTTTTTCTTTTTTTGTTAAACTTGAAGTATTGATTTGAGGTGATGATGTTGGTCATCTTTAGGGTAAAGCAAGGACGGTTGTCCAAGCACGGGATATCTGGTTCTCCATATTAAAGTCCCAGGTAGAGAATCAGATTCTGCATGTGTTTTTTAAGGTAAAGATGACAAGTCGATCTACTTATGTTTCCCAATTATTTGTCTTGGCATTGCCTCATGTTGTTTCCTAACGATCCATCGTCCAGGATAATTGCATGCGCAAGAGCAATATACAAAATTTAGGAGGAGAGACGGTAGAGGATGCAGGTCTAACTGAAGTTGCTGTTTGTAGTCATGCATCAATCGTACTGCCTAAATTTGTTCGCGAAAAGGTTGTCTATTTCGCTAGTTATAGGTATATCGTCCTTGATGTTTTAATCCTGACTTAACGTCACCACTTGCAGGGAATTCCCTATGAATCTCATCCATCCACACTCCTGGGAAGCAAAGGCTCAAAGAATCGATTCTTTGATTTCGATAAACTTGCTAAGGTTTATAAATTATCCATAAATTTTAGAATTTTGATAAACGATTTGATTATTTCACCATCTAATCTAATCTTTTGCTAGTTTTTTTTTATGTTACAACTAATTAATTTTATTCTCTCTTAATATTTTTAAAAGGTAACTTCAATTATTACTTCAGATTTAAATAAGATAATTGATGTTAATGATTATCCTCATGAGAATGCAAGGAAATCAAACTTTCGACATAGGCCTATTGGTATTAATGTTCAAGGGCTTGCAGATACATTTATTTTACTTGGCATGGCATATGATTCACCGGAGGTAATTGTGCATTCTCTTATTCCCTTATCGTTTTAGTTTCACTTCAATGTCCCTATTTTTTTTTTTTTTCAATTATTCTTTTTTATAATGTAAATAACAGGCTCGACAATTAAACAAGGATATTTTTGAAACAATATACTACCATGCCTTGAAAGCTTCCTCAGAGTTAGCAGCCATCGAAGGGGCCTATGAAGCATATGATGGATGTCTAATGAGTAAGGTATATATGCATAAAATACACTTGTGTATAAGATATTGATGAGTTTTGTGATGAGTCGTACAATACCTAACATGTAAACAATATATAGCAATATGTTGGCCATAAGCGTTAACTGATAAGCCACATCTTGTCTAGTTTATTTCTAGATAAGTCCTCATAAACCTAGATAACGCATGAAGTTTCAATTAAAATCCCAGTTCTTGTTTTACCTATCGATGTATTTTATGCATCAAAGTCTTAAAATACGTTAATTTCATTTGTAATGGAACAGGGAGTTCTTCAACCAGATATGTGGGGCATTATACCATCAGACCGATGGGATTGGATGGCTCTCAGGAAGATGATATCAAAAAATGGAGTAAGAAATTCACTTCTCATAGCTCCTAGACCAAATGCACCAATTAGTCGTATTCTTGGCAACAATAAGTGCTTTGAGCCGTATCCATTCAACTTGTGTGTTCATGTATTTGCGAGGTTTGTTCCACATTCCAATTAATGTAGATTTTGGATATTTTCCTATCACCAATTTGGTGTTTTTCATCCGTATCTAGTCCAAATATATATTGCTATACATAATTCACAACTACTGCCTTTTTTTTTTAATTTTTTGTAGGATTTATATTTTTAACTTCATTCATGGCAATATATACTTTTGCAAGATAAAGTGATATACCAATCAGTCTAATTTTCAACTAGAGTTCACCTTATAATCTTTCCTTTGCCAATTTTTCTTTGATAGGGATTATTTTTTTGCTATAAACAAGCATCTTCAATATGATTTAACGGAAATGGGACTTTGGGATTGCAAACTTTTTTGGACTAATTCTATTCAGAACATCTCTAAAATCTCAGACGACATGAAAAGAATATACAAGTAAGTATTTCTATTTAAATTAATTTTCATTCTCTTATTATAAGATTCTACTATTTTTTTTATTTGGTAAATTATATTGATATCCATTAAAAACTTTTGAATTACATGGACTCTTAAACTTTAAAGTCAGAAATTATACCCCTAAAATGATTGCAAGATCCTTTTTTTATGAGTTAACTACCTATATATCTCTTCTTGGTGGTTATATAATTAATTTAATAAATTGAATAATGTTCAAAAATACTCAATATTTTGGAATATTAGAAGAAAGGAAAAATTATAGAAAAATTAAAAATAAAATAAAATCATAAAAAAAAAGCCACCATGTGGTTTGCCAACCATCTATTTGCGGGTGGTTGATGACCACATTGGAAGGCTAGAGTAAAAAGTTTGATACTGAGACATGAAAATTAGGCCAAGATTTGTTAATAAATTCAGACCGAAATCGAATCTCAGCCAATCATGTCCCAGAATCTTTAACATGTAAAACTACTAACTCCTAGAGGAAAATTAGTTAAAATGAATCTTTTGGTTAATATTTCGTAACACATTTTTTCAGTTTGAGCAATATTTTCTCTATTTGTAATCATCAAATGAAAATCAACGAACTTTGTCTCTCTTCTTTCTATATAATTAATAGAAAGAATAAGAATTTTGTAATTAAAACATATATATATATATAATCTTTTAAAATCTTCTTACCATTATTCTTTCAGAAATATTTGCAAGAATTGCTCTCCTTAATACTTTCATGTCACATTTCTATTTTTTTATTTTTTATTTTTTTTTTTATTTTTAGTATATTTAACATTAGTTGTTTATTAAATATATTGAATTAATTATCCACATCAAAGACGCATAAAAAGTCAACTCGTAAAAAAGAGTTATCCCCGTAATTATTTTAAGATTGACAATTAGACGTCTATATAATTTTTAAAGTTTTTAGGAGATATGCAATTTACCTACCTTTTTTCCTTTCTATTTTAAGGATTTCATCGGAGATCGACCCGCAGATCTTGATTGATATGGCTATTGATAGAGGATGCTATATAGACCAAAACCAAAGCTTGAATATATACATGGAAGAGGGTGATTTCGAAAAACTTTCTTCTCTACATTTTTATGCATGGTCTAAGGTAATGTTATTGGCTATCTAATTTACTAGATACTCAAGAATATTATTATGCATTAGGTATCTTCCAAGAAAAGTACTACAAAGTTACTCGCCTATTTCATTTAGTTGATGGGAGATACATCTTAAGGGCCCTATAATGGTTACCTTTGACCTATTTCAATGTTCACTGCATACTTAAAGTTTATAAAGGGAGTTTTTATCTAAGTAGCCTTTACTTTATAAAGAAGTGTTTATCTTTATTTAATTATTTTATGGGTCTCATAAAATAAAATAAAAATAACTAAAAGCTATTTAATATACATTTTTTAATAATTTACTATTTAATATACTAAATAAATAGAATAAATCAATTAAAAAAAAACTAATAAAAGCAACTAATTAACTCTAGCGTAGAAAAAATAAAATGAAGAATCAGTTCATCCTGAATTACCTCTCTTAAGTTAAGAACATATTCACAGGTGCAAGTTATAAAAGAGATGGTTGCTTGGCATAAATATTTATGCCACACACATAATTCCACTAACACATTTTCAAAGGAGATCATTTTTTTCTTGAATGGAAATAGATGCCCTAAAATATTTTGGATAAAATTATAAATTTAATAGTTGAGATTATTAACATTTTTTTTTCAACTTTAATATAGATTCATTAAATAAAGATTTTGGTAATGGCAAAACTTATAAGTATTTGACATATGTTTAATGAATATTTACCAGTTTATGCCAATGATTGTCGCAGGGATTAAAAACAGGGCTAATCGCAAATTTTATAAGTATTTGATATCCGTGTCCTCGTATCCTTATCCTTCCGAGTGTAGAGATTTCGTGGTAAATGCTTGACTACTCACTTTCGACTTTATATTCTTTTGATATTTTGATCAAAACTTGATACATATACATTTGTCTGATGCACATGACAGGAGGAGCAGCGCAGGCTATTCATAGATTATGTTGACGAACACTAACATTGAATCAAGATAAATGCAAGGTTTTGGAAGTTTTACATTCCAATAATGATCATAACAAAACCTACGCCTTTCTTTTGAGCTCAAAATTTCTGATTTTGATGGATTAAAAAGAGTGTAATCACAAGGTTTTTTTTTTATTTTTTAATTTGCTACTTTTATCGGTCATCGGTATACTTATCATTTTCACTTCACTAACATGCTACGAATTCTATACGTATATATAATATATATAAATACATTATCTACAATACATATTCTTGCTAATAGGACACCATGAAGACGCACATTTCTTGTTACTTATATATTTTAGGGTAAATTACAAATATATAACTTGTATTATTATACTTTTACAAAGAGGTGATCCAAAAACTCATAACCCAACTTAACACAAAATTAAAAACCTTACGTCATTTGTTTGTTAAAAAAAAAAAAAGTAATGATAAAACTTGGATCACCTCTTTGTAAAGGCACAATAACATATATTATGTACTTATAATTCACCCTATAATTGATAAGTTAGACCAAGCCATCATTTTTATCTTGTTATGGGAACATGATGTTGAGGTAACGATCCGATTCGCTATTTGTATTTTATAGTAAAATGAAGTCATTTTCTTGTATATTCCATGAAACAAACTTCACAGGATAATGATGTACAATGTAAAAATCTACTTCATTTTGCAACTAATGATGTACCAAGCTTGGGAGATATTACCCTTCTCTTTAGACAAAACTCTGCAATTTTTCATCACCTTATCCCTTTACATCTCAATAAGTTACTTATTGCTGATTACATGTTTACAATTAGAAGCATGTATCACTTATAGGATTTTCATTCATAGCATGTGAGATTCTATAGTTAAATATTCCGTATATATTGTAGAAGGTTGTGATGTTAATTTATAAGATTATGATTATAAACATTTTGCTAACATAAGTTTGAAACATTTAAATGAAGTAGTTGAAATAAACTTGTTACAGTTTATTAATTTAGTTTATTCAATACTTTTAGCCTAAAGCGTAATACAATATTACAAAATTCCATTATTATTCTTCAACGACTGTTTTAGTGTTCCCAATAATTATTTGAGGGTTATTTGTATATATCATAAGGAGTTGAATTTATTCCATTCCAAGTTATAAAGATCTACCGGTACTTTGTTAATAGCTACAACTATTGATTTTCATCTATTGTACAAGGAGAAGTGAACATTACTCTTTCAATGCTTCTTGGACCATTAAAATGGAAAGGGAAATTCAGTTTTTAAAGTTTCAAAAATTTGACTTTGGTCATCGACATTTTCAACTTTTATCAAATTGGTCATTCCGACATATTCTATTAGTTCTTCTATCATTACGGACTCACCATAATATGGTATTGGTCCACATATAATTTTTTAAATAAAAAAATAATAAAATACTTTAAAAGAATTAAAAATAGATTAAAAATCAAAAAATGAAAAAAAAATCTACAAAAGTTTAAATTCAATTAAATTTTAAACTCCTATCATTAATTAATTATAATATAATATTGTAATTTTTATTTTATATTATCATTTAACATTAATTACAACGTATTATTAAGAAAGCATTGTCTTCATACCGTATCATATTATTATATTTTTTATATTATATAGTTTCAAAAGCTTTTACATTATCTATTCTACTTTGAATCCGTTATTTTTGTTTATGGTGATATCAGTTTTAATTAATTACATTTACAATTAAGTTTTTTTATCGAACCGCACCATATTATTTTGTCGGCATCCCAGAGAATCATGGCCAAAGTGGACAACCATATACTTTGCACGTGCTTACGATGTTAACTTCTAATTACAACGTTACCAGTGACTTAGGATTTTCTTATTGTCAGTATTTAAGGGCTTCACCATCGATCATGTTTTATTTCGATTTAACCCAAACGCGAAAGGGTTTGATCCTGTCAATTCCCGAGGTTTGCAACTTTATCGTGATTTAGGGTCACTTTAACTCTGCTGAGCCGAAGAAAGACCAAATTATAGGCTCTATCCTCTTAAGACAAACGTGTTTCACTTTTCGTTTGCTCATTCATGGAAAAATCCTCAAGTTAATGGAAATTGTTTGTGCGGTATTGTCTTCTCTTTATGTTTTTGAAGGTTGTTTCCTAAGACTTCGTCTTGCACAATTGACAAAATACAATTTATTATATTTATCATAATGAAAAAATTCTAATAATGATTTGCCTTAATTCCTCTATCTTTGAAATTGAGTATTCATTCAAGACTTTTATAACCAAGTGCTATGAACATCTATTGCTCAATATGGGAAACCTAATTTCGATTCTCCCAATAGTTGTTGGAATAGTATTTGGAAAAAATAAAAGAAAGAAACAAAGAAAGAAATGAAGTATTAAAGAGGCAAAAATTTAATAATCATGCTTTTAGTTCCCTGTACAACCCTCTTAGTGTTGAAAAAAAGCAGCGAAAAATAAAAAATAACATTAAATATAACATTAACAATATATATATATATATATATATGTAAATACATTGATTGCCTAATGTAATGTATATCTACATGAGATATTAATTGTATCACATTATAAATTTATATCAATGATTTACATTACTTAACATGATATTAAGTTTATTGATTCAATAGTATAATATAAGGAAAAAGATTAGGATTTTATACATAGTGTATTTATAAAAGTTGGAGAATAATATAACAAAATAATACGTGGTATATTCTTTCTATGTGTTTTCATTTTTCATTTTTCGTATAGGAAAATGAAATGATATGTACAAATTAAGAATTGAATACGAGTTATGATCCACTATTTATAGATTGTACCAAAACTCTGACCCATTATTTATAGATTACAAAAAAAAATCACATGTATAATAAAATCTTAACCCACTAATTACAAAGAATCAAAAATGAAAAATATAAAAATCCTATAATCAATAAGAAAAATTAATGCTGAAATAATATGGATTCAATAACATGATTTTTTTTTATTATCAAAATCCTTACCTATTTATGGGTTAAACAAAACTCTAATAAACTAAGAAATAATTGATGAAGAAAATAAGCTAAGCAATAAATAAACAATAAGAAACTATGAAGAAAATGGCTCGGGATGCGTTTAGTGCACCACCTCATCTACTTAATTAACTAGGTAGGTATTTATTAATAGGATACTTTGGATAAGGATCTCTCCGGCCCAATCAGATTCACTAAGCTTTACCTTCCTAAGCTCACCTCTGTAGGTCTCAAGCCTGGCCTTAAGTTAAGTAACTTAAGCCCATAAAGGCCCATGAAGAATTGTAACAACCATAAACTACAAGATAAAGATAAAACAGACATATCCTAAATATTACAAACACGTTGGACATGACAGCTTCATTCTCCCACGCTTGTAGGAGAAGATCTCTCCTGTCAATTAATCTCCAACAGTCAGCTCCACTCCGTTATAAATATTAGACATCTATCCAACAATAACTCCCTCTACAAACTCTAAACTCTGAACTTTAAGCTTACACACTAAGCATTCTATCTCATCAAAAAACTTATTGTTAATTGAAGTATCAAAATGGCTACGCCAAACAACTCTCCGACATCCTCTCATTGTGTACTATTCTGCAGACTTAGTTAGTGTAGACCTTGATCAACTACCAGCAAGAATTAAAAAACAACATTTAGCGTCGTCTATAAGAAAGAAGAATTCCTACACCCGAAATCCTAAACACACCAAACACTTAACCCACGTCAAGCCTTTTTACATCATTTCTCAACGCAACGAACAAGGAAATTAACAATTAGAGAACAACCAACCTAGAGGCAACTAACCCATCCCAAGAGCAGCACTGGAAAAACGCCTAGAGCACATGGAGCGCTTAGTTGAGCAATATGCAGAGCGGAATAGGGAGCCCCGCACTCACCTGGATGAAGCGGAGCGCCGCAGCAAACAAACTCAACATCCCAAAGCTTCAGATGCCTACACTGGACAGGACAACATCCACTAACGGCAGTAAAATAAAAGGAATTAGCAACCTAATCCGCCGCTGTAGCAGTAGCCAGCGAGGTCTGTAGCTACTCGCGATCGATCTCTGGCTAGCAATGAGCAAGAAGCCGACTTACAGAGAGTTCAACTCCATTTAGCCACACAACGAGCTCACCTGGCAAACGACACCGACTTGAACGAGCTCAGTGCAATGGTAAGGCGACTCTTCGGGCAGTAAGGGAGCAAGCTTATTGGCAACACTAGACTGGTCGCTAGCAATAAGACACCCTTCACCAGAGGTATCTAAGACAAGGTACTTCACCCCCCCTCCCCCCCAACCACCCAAACGACAAATTTCCATCCTTGGACCAGTACAACGGTACGGGCGATCCTGATGATCATCTCCTCCATTTCCGCACCTTCGTAAACCTTCACGATCATAAAGATGCCATATTGTGCAAAGCTTTCTTGGGCATGCTAAGGAAGGCAGCAAGGTTATGGTTTAACCACCTTCCCGATAATTCAATCGGCTCCTTTAATAAGCTACCTAGAAAGTTTAGCCTCCATTTCAAGATTGGTAAACCTCCGTCTAAGGACACATCATCCTTGTACCTGGTAAGGCAGGGTGAAAGCAAGTCCCTATACGACTACGTGACCCAATTCAATAATATCATAGTTGAGATCCCTTAGCTGGACGAAGGAGTCGCTGTCTATGTTGCACGGCTCGACATCAAACCTTCAAGAGATTTCTTCTGATCACTTGCAAAGAGCAAGCCAAAGACCCTAGCCAACTTCTGAAACAAGACCCAAAAGTATATGGATCACGAAGATAACATTCACGCCAAGCAACGCCAACCGAGAAAGGATAGGTGGAAAGCAAAACAAGGAAAAATTGTCTATAAACAATTGCTTCGATGAAAGGGTGCCGAGCAAACCAGTGGCGAAGAGCTTTAGTAAGAAGAAGCGTTAAGTAGAGCGTAACCCTCTCTCCCCTCCCATCTACAGCCAATACACACCTTTGAATAGACCCATAGCCCAGGTTTATTTTGAAGTGAAGCACCGAAACTTACTATAGAGGTCACAGAAAATGCGGGGAAACCCCAATCGTCGAAACTCTAACAAATACTATCAGTTTCACGACAATTACAGCCATACAACTGAAAAGTGCTTCCAATTGAAGAATGTCGTCGAATATGTCATTCAACACGGCTTCTTCAATGAATAAGTAGCACATTGGAGGAACAACAATTGTTTCAACAATGATACTAACAAGGCATCTCGGAGATGACGAACCGAGGATACCCAAGCGGAGTAGAACAACGACCGCTGCAATGATCATGCCCCAATGGCATCATAAATGTAATTATAGAGGGCCCGCACCTTTAAAACCGACTAAGGATAGGTAACTTGATTAACACCCAATCAGAGATGCTAACAATTAAGGAGAAGAAACAGAAATTAGACACCTCCATCTCCTTCTCTGACGCCAATCTTAAAGGGGTTGACACTCCCCACCAAAACACCCTGGTGATTGGGAAAAAGATCTCAAAATTTGAAGTCTTGAAGATCATGATAGACACTGGTAGCACAACTGGTATACTCTTCCTCCTCACATATGACATGATGAGAAGTAAGTTGCCAGTAAAAATGAAACCATACCACCACAATCTGATCAACTTCAACGGCAGCACGATCTGAGCCAAAAGCATCATTACGTTGGACATGGAAGTTGGTGATGACGACCAAGTAGTATAACGACCCATAAAGTTTGTTGTGATTAATTGTCCCTCTTCTTATAATGTGATCTTAGAAAGACCAAACCTATATGCATTTGAGATTATCACATCCTCCCTTCATCTGAAAGCTAAATTCGTGACACCCACAAGGGTGAGAGTATGTAGGTACGATTAGAAGATCTTACAAGAACTATATGTTAAAGCGATGGCGTTTTCACCATAGAGATGAGCCTACAAGAGAGACCAATTGAGAGGGGTGAAGCCCGAAGAAAACACCGAAGATGTCCAAATCGGTAACTCTTTTGACCAAACAACGAAAGTCAAGATTGAGACCCTAACCGAAGTGAATGATGAAATCATTACCCTCCTGCAGGAAAATTCAAATAGGTTCACCTAGATAACGTTCGACATGCTTAGAATTTCCCTAAGCCTAGTGACCTACAACCTCAATATCAACACCACAGCGCGACCTATCAAATAAAGAAAGAGACATTTCACCCCTAATACGGTAGGCCACAATTGAAGAAGAAGTGCAAAATCCATTCAAAGCCAACTTTGTAAGGGAGGAAAAGTACCTGACGTGGTTGGCAAACGTGGTACTAGTTAAAAAGAAGAATGGGAAGTAGCGCATGTGTGTTGATTATACCAATCTTAAAAAAGCCTACCCCGAAAATTGTTTCCCCCTCCCTAGAATCGATTAACTTGTCGATTCTACGTCAGGACACGCCCTATTAAACTTTATGGACACCTTCTCGGGGATACAACCAGATCAAAATGGACCCAATGATGAAGTCCATACCTCCTTCATCACTGACTACGGCACATATTGCTACACTGTAATGTCATTCGGACTGAAATACGCCGAAACCACATACTGATGAATGATGACGAAATTGTTCAAACCCTAGATCGAGTACAATATAGAGGTGTACATCAATGAAATAATTATTAAGAGTCAGAAGCTGGTCGATCATATCAAGGATCTCTAGGAAGCGTTCAACCGAACACGTGCGCATGACATGAAACGAAACCTCCAAAAGTACGTCTTCAACATTGGCTCTGATAAGTTTCTCGAATTTCTAGTCACTTAGAGAGGTATCGATGCTAATCCCAAGAAGATCACAACCATCAAGGGAATGAAGCCCCCAACTTCATTTCGAAACGTACAAAAACTCACTGCCATAGTGGCTATCCTGAGTAGATTCATGTCAAAGAGTGCTAACAAATGTATTAAGTTCTTCAAAATCCTCAAAAATCCCAAGGATTTTTAATAGACTTCGAATTGCATCATTGCCTTTCAGTAACTCCAAGACTTCCTCGCTCATCCACCGGTCCTCTCCAAACTTATCTAAGAAGAGGATCTGTTTTTGTACCCGATTGTTAGCGATCGAGCTCTCTCCTCTGTGTTAGTCAAAGCAAACGAAAGAGAACACAGGCCAATATATTACGTCAATCACATACTTCATGAGCTTGAGATCAAGTATACCTTGTCTAATGCCTCTACAGTCATCCTTGTAGGTTGGTCTAGTTATGCTAATGACGACACTTTGCCCTCCTGTACCTAAGGTGGATCACTCCTTATAGAATCTAAATTAGAGGTAAGTTCTAGCGAAGAAGGATTATCCTCACTCCTATTGATAAACATGATTGCAATTCTTTAAAAAAAAAATTGAAGCTTCTAAAGAAGATTTGAAAATTCGAACACAAACGTAGAAACTATGACAATTATGTGAAAAGATTTCAAAAAAAATATGCTCTCTTTGTAATATTTCAATTTATAGGAAAACCACTTGGAAGCCGTACAAGCAATTATGGGAATACGCATAAACACGAATCCCTTAAAATACTACCTAATAAACACATGAAAAGCATCTCAATCAAACGGTTACCTTTAAAAGGGCAAAAAGTATGTAGCTAAGGTTGTCAAACTTGTGATTTTATCTAGAATTATTAGAAGATCTATAATATCAAAGTGTAAAATCGAGAAACGTAAAAACATAAGTTTTTACAATTTATATAAAATAGCTTTAAAAAATTATGAATATATTTATAATAGTTATTCAAAACTTAAAATATATGATGAAAATTTTAAAAAGTAAAGAAATTAAATTTTTTTCATAAAAATTCTTAATATATAATCTAATATGTTCGAAAAAATAACAAAGAGAGCTAAAACTAAACTTTCTCCCAATTTTTTTAAAACTATAAATTAAAGAAAACTAAACATTTTAACTCATTTTAAGTTATTGATAATATAAAATAAAATGTATAGTTTTCTTCATAAACTTTGTTATTAGAGTTAAAATTTAAATAAAACTTATAAATATAAAATAAGAGATTAAGAAAGAAAGAGAGAGATAAAAAATTGAAATATGATAAGATAGATGTTATGATGCCTTTATAGTTGATGACTTGTAAGAAACTAGTTGCATTATTTTTTTTTTTTTAGACCATTCAACTAAGATTTATAGAATCGATAAACTCAGTCAAAAACGTAAATTTTTACCGAATTTATATGTAAATTCGATTAAAAACATAAGTTTCTATATGAAAAAAGATTTTACACCCAAATTAACTTGAAAAAACCACCTAAAATCGTAAATTTGTACAATTATATAGGTAAAATCGTAATTTAACAACTATGCATGTAGCTGCATGCTAGCCTACTGCAACACAACACCTGTCACGTCGCATTTAATACACATAATACAAGCAAGCAAAAGTTGCATTTTGAAAATCCCTTTAATAAGAAGGTTCTTTAGAGCCCATCCGATCTGTACCTGATCGACGTCACGAAAACATGACGCACCTATGTTGACGTGATCCTTATCAAGCCTTATTCAAGTAGACTGGTCCATAACATTGGAGCACCTTAGCACCTCTACCCACCTAACTTCGGACACCTTCAGATAGACAGACCACTACTTAGGACACACTTCAGGTCTTCCCACCTTGGATCATCCTTCACTTCAGATCTACAATCTCATCACGTCGACATCACGGCATAAGATCAAAATTTCTAAAGTCAAATTAATCACGCCTAAGCAAGCTATACATTCTTTCTCCTTAACTCTTCCTCAGCAATGAGATTGTCGGAGGCAAGTGTTCACAAGATACTTTGAGTAAGAAACTCTCAAGCCCAATCAAATCTACTAAGCCTTACCTTCCTAAACTCTCTTTTGTAAGCTTTGAGCCTAGCCCCTAGTAACCTAAGTTCATGACAAACTATAACGGTTATAAACTATAAGATAATGATAAAATAACCATATTCTAAATACTAAGAACACGTCAAACATGACAACTCCATTCTTCTACACTTATAAGAAAAGATCTCTCCCATCAACTGATCTTTAACGATCGGCTCCACCCTACTATAAATACCAAACATCTACCCAATAACAACTCTCTTTATAAACTCTATATTCTAAACTTGCGCACTAAGTATTTATCTCATCAAAAAACCTATTATTAACTTAAACATCGAAATAACCCCACCAAACAACCCCAACGTCTCGTCATTGTATACTATTTTACAAGTCCAATTTGTATAAATCTTAATCAATTACCGGCAAAAACTAAAAAACAATAACATCCTACTTAATTTTAGTCTAAACATGGTCCCATTTTTCTCTATCATATACTTCACAAATCTCCAATAGTCTTCAAAACTTGAATGATAAATAACAGAAAATTTTTAATATACAATTAAAAGTGACAAATTCAAAAAACAAAAGAAAGAAAAAAGACAAAAAGTAGAGGAATATACTTTTATTTTTGGCGGTAGCTGTAGCTATCAAGGTGTCAAAATTTTAGAAAGGATTATTGATTCTTCACATGCTGGTATCAAAATGAAATGAAAAGAAAAATACCAATCATCAAAAACTTTGTGGTAAGATAATCGGGTGTAAAAGGAGGACACGAAGTCGCGCATTTAGACAATTTTAATGCTAAAGCTCACGAAATATCGGCTCAGTCCATCACATATTATAAATTGCTATTTCTAAAAGTGATGTTGGGACTTACTTTGACATCAACAACAATTTAGAGTTGTTTGAATGGAATTTGTGAGTGTATTGGCCTTCTCTCTTGTGAGAGATTGTAACGTATACGATGCATGGGATGGGATACAAGAGGCAAAAGAATTATATGCATCAACGTCATTAACATATTTAATTAGGGCACGCGTAACTTTCATGTATGCTGAAAATTAGAATGTTTGCTCGATATCATATTCAGGGGTCAAATTTTTTGAAAATGAATCTGGAATCCTCAATGGAAACACGTTCATCTAAAAAACAAAAAAAAAAGAGAAAAAAAAAAGAAGCTCTTGATCAACACATTCCATCACCCATTTCTAAAGCGAAGGACACGTGTGCCCCATCAAGAAAACACGTCCATCTAAAAAGGAGGGAAAAACAAAAAAATAAAAATAAAAAAATAAGGGCAAGAGCTTCTTGCTCAACACATTCCATCCATCCCTATTACGGAGATACATTTTCCCTATCAAGAAAGCACGTTTATATCCCAAAAAACAAAAGAGAGAAAGAAAGAAGCAAAGAGCTTCTTGCTCAACAAATTCCAAAAAGAGGGGAAAAAAAAAAAGAAAAGAAAAGAAAGATCGTCCATATCATCCACGTATGCCTACTACTACTTGCATCACCTGTTCATTGCATATAAAGCAATCTCTCTCTCCAACTGGTGGCGTCCCATAGCCAGGAAAGCACCGCTGATGGAAGCGGTGGCCGCATGGCACCAACGTGGCCGTATCATCATTCTCAAGAATTCGTCGCCGGCAAAGTCTACATTCTCTCTCGCGATTGATGTTTGCAATTGTTACAGCATTTTGATTTGGATTATTCTCCTGACGGGCTCTGTTTTTCCGTCGGCGAGCCATCTCAAAGACGTGAAGCTAGGGAACTATAGAGCAGAGAAAGAAAGGAACAGAGCGTATATTTCTCACATGTATGCGTTTACGAATGAAAATTGCAGTAAGCTATCCAACTGTAGAGAGGAAGTCCTTTTATATCCTATGCCAAGGAGTAACTGAATTAACAAACTAACTGCCAGGCTACTTAATAAAACAAACAAAATGTACACGTGTAAAGTAAATATTCAACTCTTTACATCCCGCACGTGTATACAAAACTGCTAACCAGTAAACTAACAAACAAGTAAGTGAATGTAGTTCAACTCAAATTGAGGAAATAATGTTAGCAAAAGAAAAATCACAAAAACCCATTCAAACACCCACTTAATCGAAGAACCACAGTCACATTTCCAAACCCATACGTACAGATTAAACCAACCTAACACTATTTGCACTAACCCACTGTCATCGACACCCATAGTTCATATTAACTCCAATCATCCCACCATAGCTGGCTACCCACTTAAACACCACCTCAGAAACTACTAAAAATCCACTCGCAACAAAAGTCATGTTGCCATTACTGCCCATAGAACCAACTGTCATACCAAACCCCCAATTCACCCTTCTCACAAACTAAAACCTATACTCAACAAACACCGAAGCCCACAAACCCATGCAAGTTTTAAGATAAAAGAATGTGTGGGACATGAGTTGGAGCTCAAGGGTAATGTTACAATAGTCGAAAGAAAAGGATAGGATCCTAGCTTGCGGGGGTACAGAACGGTATCATGGAGAGTACTATAAGAGGATGAGGGGTGATTGTACCTCAATGATACTTGCCGAATCCTTCATTTGCATCGAGCTTCGTGTCCCTCCTGAGCATCACTACCTTGCTTTGGAGATGATTTTTTAGACCATGTAGCAAAAGAAACACCACAAAGTCTTCGACAGCCTGAAATGTACAAGAAGATCAGACCCAAAAATAGTATGTTGAGATCAACAAAACTAAAGGTTAAGAAGCGTACTAGGGAAGGATGAAGTGCTCATTAAGCATCAGTCCTTAGCTTCTTGCCTTGGAATTTCATCGAATACCTTCAACGAGTTTAGTAACACCATCAGTTGTGTGACTTCCATCAAACATGATAGGAATTTACATAAATTCACCGCAATCAAAGATTCGACGGATCTTGGGGAGTTCATTGAGCTGCAAGTTGAAAATCTCGCCCTTGCAACCATCACGATTGTCTTTTCCTTTTTTCTTCTTTGACGACATGATTTCACAAGAATCGTCACTGCATGAAGAATTCGACGATGAAAGTAAGCTGCGAGTTAAGTTACAAATGGATTTATTGGCAAGCACAGACGATGAGAGAGAAGCAACTGACTCACCAGTACATGGTACGATCGAAAGGTCTTCTACTTCACTAGAACATTTCGTCAAACACCTCAAGGTCACCAATGTAGGATTTTCAAACCATCAAGTTATAACTCCCCGTTCAAACGCCACAACCCTAGCCCTCATCCCCATGAATCTACTCCATGCAATTAGAGAAATAAGTTGAAATAGCTCTGGTTATTATGTAGGGAGAAGAAGTTGGAAGACAAGAATTACGTTGAGAGGGGATCTGTGCACTCACAGAGAAATACAATTCCCTCTTTCTTCTCCCTGGACAAATACACCGTGAGTCGGTTGCTGGTTTCTATGGAGTGTAGGGTGTTAAACAATAGCTTGAGAAGGCAGAAAGGCTAAAGGCTAAAATAATGAAAAGAAGTTTTCGAAAGGAAAGGGCATAAGGGATAAGACAAGGTGTACGTAGATCCAAGTGGAAAAAGAGACGGGACACATGCTGCATAGATATCTGTGTATCCATTAATTTGATGGGACACAGTAGAGGCTCGTATATGGACACCTTAACCCATCTAAGTTTTCAATTGAAAAGGAGAGAGGTTTAGTGACAACTGGCTTATTTTGTCCATTTTGGACCGGTATGATTACTGGAATATCGCTGATCGGTGATTTCAATGTAAATGGATGAACCGACTAATAACAACCATCCCATCACCCAGCGGATATCAAATATTTGGATATACCATTGACGACAAGGATTTTTATAAGGGTGTGAAATGTTGTAAATAGTATTTACTTACAGTTAGAAATATTATTTAAAAAATAGAAAATATTCGTATGATAGCAGGTGCTAGAATATTCTAAACAGACATAAAAGTATTTAGATTTTTCTTTTATTGGGCTGGCGAGGCTAACATATTATGTATATATGGTTATATACTACTCTACGTTCAACGAAAAATGAAGAAAACATATTATCCCCTGTTTTCTATATTAGGAAAACTTAATTTCTGTGACATCATCTTCCTAGTCATTCCACCAACTCCTCTATTCATTCATTACCGATACATCTGCCTCATGTTATAAATGATTAAGATTATAAAAAAATAATATTATATCATCATAATAATATTATAAAATTTTTTTGACAATTAATATATGTTTATATCTTTATATGTAGTAATTTTAGAGATTTTTCCCTTTCTATACACACATATATATATATGAATCAATTACTAATTCCAACATGGTGTACCGTTTATTATGAATAATTAGAGTGTTAAAGACGTTTTTTTTGGGATTATTATTGTCATTCCTTTCTTCTTTTTGTACTAAATAATGATTTAATTTTGCGAAAGAAGCATCGTGTTCCAGATTTTCACTTTGGCCTTTAGGAACTGAATCTCTTAATGCAATGAACCCAGAGTGATGGAGAATGGTCATTGTTTTGTCCAGCTGAGGCTCTAGGCTTGTCGAATTGTTGGTGAAAAGAATTTGAAAAGTTGTATCTTAAATACAAATAAGAAGTAAACCAATTAACTAATGCTGTCAAGAATTTGAAAAGTTACATCTTACCGTTTAATTCACGTGATGCATTAATTAATAATATTGAATATTTTTTTTTCTCAACTAGTGTCATTTAGCATTTATTACTGAACTCGAAGTGTTGACTTGCGGTGAGGATGGTTCTCTTTAAGATAAAGCAAGAAAGGTTTTCGGCACAGGATCTTGTTTCTAAACAATCAATCGTCTACATGCTTGCATACGTAAGAGCACATGCAAAATTTAGGAGCTATTGGACCATCAAATTTGTATACAAAGACGGTAGGCGATGTAGGTCTAACTGAAGTTGCAATTTGTAGTCTTGCATCAATTGCACTACCTCAATTTGATCGTGACAAGGTTAAGTTACTTTGCAAGTTATGGTTATGTTGTCCTTATTGATGTATTTGTTCTAACTTTACGTCATTACTCACAGGGAATTCATCGTGAATCTCATCCATCCAAACTCTTTGGAAGTAAAGGTTCAAAGAATCAATTTTTCAATTTCCATAAATTAGCTAAGGTTTATAACTTTTCCATAAATTTTGGAATTTGGATTGTAATTTGATTATTTCCGCATCTACTCTTTTTATAGTATTTTCAAATTGCAACTAATTGATTTATTTTTTCTTGATAATATTGAAAAGGTAACTTCAATTGTTACTTCAAATATAAATAAAATAATCAATATTAATGATCATCCTCATGAGAATGTAAGAAAATCAACCCTTTAATATAGATCATTAAATCTCTCAAAAAATGTCTATTTTAAATTAGTAATATATTTTTTATCTCTCTCTAGTTCAGAGAATCTCTCTCTTACATGGATCCATTATTCACTTTTTTTCATCCTCGATATTTTCGATCATCATTATCATCATGTTGTTGCTCTAATCTTTGTTTTTCGATCCATATTTTATCTTCAAGCATTTATAGTGTTGTCTACCTATTTTAATTTCCTTATTATTGTTACTCTCTTTTTTTAGTCATTTAGTATTCCTATTTCTTTTTTCTCTATTTTCTTCTTCTATTTCAACTTTGTGTAGTGTTTATAACTCTTTTAAGTCTTTGTACTATTTGTATCTCTGTAATTATTCGTTGGTTTTCTTACCTTTTATCTTTTATTGTACTATTTTCCTTTTCATCTTCTAGGCTTTCCTGACTCATAACGAATGGATTCAACAAATGACCAATGTGATGATGATATAGTACTGGACCTAAAGGATCTGGATATGGAAGCAAATTCTAGTGTTTTGCATCTGGTAAGGAAGGTAATCACAAACGTCTTAGTGCCAAGTTGTAATCAATATACTAACACGTGCATGGCCCAAATTTAGAAAAGTTAATGTTTCCCATCTTCATGATAATCTTTTTCTCGTGGAGATTTTTTAGGAGTCTTGTGTGGAAAGAATTCTAGAACTTCAATCTTGCTTAGTTTTAAGTAATCTAATAATAATTTAACGATGGGGATTATCTCAAAAAATTGAAGACATTCCATTTCATGAGATTTTATTGTAGGTGCAGTTACATGGTATACCATCAGAAATGCTAAAAGCCCACTAATGCATTTATTACTGGAGTAATGGTTGGAAGGGTTATAAAAGTTGAAGAATTGTCTATTCTTAAGAGAGACTTCTTGAGAGTTAAAATCACATTCTGTGTATCTAATCCTTTGATTAAAGGTCTATGGTAACGTAATGAGGATGATCATAAGGTGTAGATTTCAATGAAATATGAGCAATTATCTAACTTTTGTTATGCTTGTAGTCTTTTGGGACATGTTGAAGAATGATGTGTTAAGATGAAAATTTCACTCATTGAAAACTTGATTCCCTAATATGAGCAAGATCTCTAATTCTAATTGCTTAGAAATCCGTAGTTAGGTAGACGGTTGAATCAAAGAAACTACCCCCTGCTTCTAAGGAGCAATTGCAAACTTCCTCTTCAACTGTTAATGATATGACTAGACACGTAGATTGTCATACTACAATCTCCCCTCAAATTGATAAGAGTGGACATAGTACAACTTTGCTTCATGAGATACGTATAAGTGGTCTATTAATTACTAATATACATCAGATTCCCTCTTCAAATCTTAAACTACATACAATTACCCTACAAAATATTGCCTTAAAACCAATTTTTACATATTCTGAAAACAATTTGGGCCCACAACTTGGTCCATTATCTAGCCCACAAAAAAATCTCTCTAAACTTTGTTATGACCAAGGCATCGATCTTGTATCCTCTCTAAACAATGTCTCCCCCATCATAACCTTAACTCTCATGTGCCCCTTCATTCTCACCATCAACCATTGCTTAACCCCATTAAACCTCATCCCTACTAAGTTAGCTTTCTTATAAGTCTTAATAGCTCCACCCCACCCACCCCCTCCCCCCCCCCCCCTACCCCCCACCCCCCACCCCCCCCCTACCCCTTGCCCCCGTGCCAAAGAGCATACTAACCTTCATGACGTTCATGTTTCTGGGTAGCATGATTTCAATGTATAGACAACTGTAACTTCGCCGATTGAGCTTTTGGTTCACTATCTTTGAAACAACCAAGATTACAAGTGGATGAACGGTTGAGTAGATTGTCATCTTCAAGGAAAGGCAAAGATATTCTTGGAATTAAGGAATGTGGCTATACCAAAGATATTAGAAGAGGAAATTATTTTGTTACCAAATCCTATAAGAAGAGTTAGATTTATGGTAAGTTGGAGTTTGAAAGTCAATTGGTTGAAGCCAAGGTATTGCATGACACTGAACTTGTTGTTGAAGGTTCTCGTGGTTGTCCTTTGATAGCTACAAGGTTAACATTTTTGTTTTATCTTGAAGCTGTTAAAGGTTGGGGTAGCCTTCAATAGTAAACGAGCTTGAGCGTCTGATTTGAATTCATCAACCCTACTTAGTTTTCTTATGGAGACTAGAAATTTATCTACTAATATCAATTATCTGAGAAGTAGATTTGGTCTAAACAGCTGCTATGTAGATCCTCATGGGCTCTATGATGGACTAGCATTATGTTGGGTGGATGATGTTATAATGGATATTCTATCCTCTAATAAGAATATTATGGATACAGTGCTTATTGACCTTGAAAGTGGAAAGAAGGTACAAATGACATTTTGTTATGCAAATCTAACTTTCTGTGAGTGAGTACTTTTGTGGAATAGGTTCAAGGTATTAACATCATCTGTTTGCACACCATGGATGTTCGTAAGGGATTTAAATGAGATAATGAATAATAAGGAGAAAAGTAATCGTTATGACAAGCAAAAATCACAAATTCTTACTTTAGGTTAATAGAGGTCTAGCTAATTCATCTTAGCTGGAAAGTTTCCTTATAACCAAGGTCAGTTGCTTACCTTTACATAGGTCTAAAGTCCTTGCTAATAGGTTGCAACCTTTGTTAGATAACATTGTCTCTCCTTATCAAATTGCTTTCATTCTTAACAAATTAATTCAAGACAAGGTGTTAATGGCCCATGAAGTTTTCCATTATCTTAAACTTAATAAGAGAAGGAAAAAACACTTTTGTGTTGTTAAGTTAGATATGGAAAAAGTGTATGATAGGGTGGAGTGAGGTTTCCTTAAAGATATTATGTTCTGAATAGGTTTTTCATTTGTCTGGGTGTCTTTGATTATGTCATGTGTTTTATAACCTATTGGTAAATGGTAGAAGATTTAGGTGTATTCTTCCTACTAGAGGTTTAAGACAAGGCAATCCGCTATCTCCATATTTGTTTATCCTAGTAATAGATTGCTTATCAAGAATGATACAAAAAGCTACTTTTAGGGGTATTTTGAGAGGAATCAAAATTAAGAGTACCGGTCCTTTGCTAACTCACTTGTTTTTCATATACAATTCCTTATTCTTTTTAGAGGCTTTAAAACATAATTTGCGTGGGCTTATGCAACTTTTAGATGTATATTGTACATCATAGGAACAAAAGGTAAATTTTCATAAAAGTTCAATCTTTTTCAACACCTCTATTCCATTGGATTTGAGACGAACTTATAGTAAAAAGGTTGGTATTAGCCTTCATAATAATCCTGAAAAGATATCAAGACTACTAGTTACTTAGGGAAGATCCAGGTCTCAATCTTTGCCCATGTTAAAGAAAAGATCGTGCAGAAGTTGCTTAGATGGAAAGAAGTGTTTTTGTCCCTAAGTAGAAGAGAGACTTTAATAAAGTCAGTGGCTTTCGCAATCCCCACTTATTCTATGGGTTTGTTTAGTTTCCAAAAGAAATGGTGTGTGGAGACCAATAGTCTTATCTCAAACTTCTGATGAGAGGAAAGTGAGTGGTAGGAAAATACATTGGAAAAGTTGGTTATTACTTTCAAAGTCTAAGGATCATAGAGGACATAGGTTTAGAGACTTAGAGTATTTTAATTTGGCTTTGTTGGGGAAGTTGGTATGGAGAACAGTTTAGTCGCCTAATGCATTGTAGGTAAAATTATTTAAGAGTATCTACTTTCCGGATGAAGATTTTTTGTAAGCGGGGAAAGGCCAAAGGGCCTCCTAGGCTTGGCATAGATTTTATTAGGTAGAGAGGAAATAATTAAAGATTTAATTTGGCTTATCAGATATGGTAATTCAATTAGTTTTTGTAAAGACCCATGGATTCCTTCTATCCAAGGATTCACACTTTATGAAAGGCCTCTGGATAGTCATATATTAGATTTGAAGGTTGTTAATGTCATTGATAAAAGAAATGGAATATGGAACCCGAATGTAGTTGGTTAATTTCTAGTGGATGATGAAAGAATAGCTATTTTATAGATTCTTATAAGCCACTCACAACTAATAGACATGTTAATTTGGTCAAGGGAACATTTTGGAGTGTATATGGTGAAAAGTTCCTACCATGGGATAGTGGCTAGAAAGTTAAGAGATAATTTATCTAGAGTTGATTTAAATCCTATAATTGATTATAAAGTTTGGAAAACAATATGGAATCTTGACTATCAATCAAAAGATAAACATCACTTGTGGCAATTATGTACTATCCCCTTGGTTACTTATCAAAATTTGTTTTGCAGAAGCATTATAGTTTTTTATCATATATTTTAAGTTTTGAATAACTATTATAAATACATCCATAATTTTTTAAAGCTATTTTACATAAATTATAGAAACTTACATTTTTACGTTTCGATTTTATGTTCCGATATTACAGAAGAAAAGAAAAAAAAAAGATAAATTCCTTAAACCAACTTTGAAGCAGTACAAAAAGGAAAAAACTCCAAACATGAAACATTTTACAATATGGAAAATTACAAAGTGATAGAAAGTTCTAGGAAATTAGGAGAAAAAAAATATTTATATATACAAAATAGAGTAACCACCATTCCTTACCAGTATTTGATCCAGATGATTACCTGATGACAAACCCAACCGGCCATTACCAATCCATGCTGCATCTAGGCCGTCCTACATACCCCTAACCGTCGTTGGCCACTAGAGAATCCAAAAACACGGAGGTCAATTTTCTGCCCTATTTTTCAATAATTTGTAAAAAATATCAAATCTATCTAGAAAATTTTGAAAAAAATTACACTTTGGTTATTTTGAATATAATTGTACGTGATATTTTTATTTTTGAAAAATTCTTAACATTTAATATTTTTTTGAGAAATCTACTATTCATATGAATTTAAAATTGTAAAATAAATGTACTAAATGATATTATTTCTAGCTGAAAATTTTTGTGTAAGATGTGTATGATATGTAGAAAATTGCTATATAGCTTGAATTTTGATTTGAATATTTTTATTATTTATTGCATTTTTTGTGCCTAAAAATGGCTCGAAAATAGGTTGAAATTATGAATTAAATAGGAAATTATGAAATTAATTGATGAAATTTACATGTAATGATCTCTAGTGAATAATAACAATGTGGGATCCGAATGAAATTTATTTGATGTAAAAAAAATCATAATTGAGTAATTTAGGTATAAAATCGTAAATACGAATATATAGACAATAGGTTAGAAACTTGAAACCAAGTGATAACGGAATTCCCTATATTTTTAGGAGTTTATAGAAATTTTTGGGGAATTATTTGATAATCCAAACTATTTATTACGAATTTACCTAGTAAAATGGCTTAAATTAAAAGTTGAGGCGTATTTTTAATATTAATAAGTTAAAATGTATTAAACAAGGAAATAAAAACTATATACGTAATTGCTGATTAGTTGGGATTAAATGGGTATTTTTATTATATTTATGGATATTTTCTGATTGAAATATGCTTTAAATATATTAAGGTTGGATAATACTCATATTGTAACGATATATGAACAAATTAGATAAAATACAATTTAATAACATAAATTACGTATAATAGGATAATTTTTATATAGTTACGTATAATTGTATTAAAAACTTGAATTACCCGTTAAAAGTCGTCTATAAAAATAGGACTCATAAAATGTGTCGTTAGGTCTATACAAACCCAACGACACTAATTTTGTTAAAATTGAATAATCTTAAGTACTATAACCTATAACTTTATCATATTCTTAAACTTACGTATTTTGGTAATCCTATTGGAATTAAAACGTGAACTAATGAATTAAAATATGTTTCAATACAATCGAAATGATATATAATACACAATAATATATATAACGTACAGTATCAACAATTAATAACTTAATTCGATATATAGTAATAATACAACCATATATTATGGTAATAATAATAATAATAATAATAATATATATAACCATTTTAGATTAAACCCTAATATTTTCGTAATTATTATAAAAACTGAAGTTAGGTCTTTTGTGTAAATAGAATCTTCCAATACAAAGACGATTGACGACTCAAGTCAGCAGTAGTGAGCGTTTAAACAAGTAAGTTGGTATTGTGGCTTTACCGCTTATTAAGATACTGTTTTAAAGTATCCGGAGACCTAAAAGTAATTCTGGCTGTGTGTAAGCCCTACAACCAGTCACTTAGGATTTTGATTGGCTGAAAGATCTGATTAAGTCTAAATTATAAGTAAAGCTAGAAATATTAGTAAAGATGATCTTGTAAATTAGAATTTAAGAAAATAAGTAATAAAATAAAAAAATATAAAAATTTCAAATTTTAAGTATACAACTCGTTATTTATTTAAAATACGTAAAATGCATTCTGATAATTAACAAATCGCTAGAGATAAATTATATGTATACTAAAATTTATAAAATGATCTAAATAATATTTAGGAATATTTATTTGTACTATATATGAATTTACATGAAGGTAGAAATACGCGTAATTACTTAAAATACACGAAGTGTGTTAAAATAATAATAAATAATTAAAGAAAATTCATAATTAATTAAGAAAAAATAAAAAAAATCAGGAAAAATAAGGAATGATCCAGATTTGATCGTGGCAAGTTAGGAATTGAAGAAGAAAAATTATCCAATTAAAATCAAGTAATACAAAAGCCAAAAATTAAGGGATTTGGGCAATGTCTTATCTAATTTAATCTACATTAATTACCACAAAGCTCTATAAATAGGGGAAAAAATCACAGAGCTCATTTGGATAGTTAGAAATAAGAGAAAAATTAGGAGCATCAAAATTGGAAGAAAAAATTCGAGTAAAAAAAAATAAGAAAACTGTACAATTGAGGCTTATAAAGAGATTCCCGACCAGACAAGTAGTTGGGAGTAAACGATCACCACCACCACACGGTGGTGGCAGCGCCCAGGTGGGCCGACACACTCATGGCCACCAAAATCGGTAAGTTCAATTTCCAGCTTGATTTTGTATGATTTTGTAAAAATAGTAAATATTTTTAGAAAATTATGAAACTTATTATTATAGGATATTTTTTATGTAGTTTTTAGGAAAAATATTATTTCGATGAAAATATGTCTCGTGATATATGGTCCTTAAGAAATCATGCAAAATCATGCAAAATCATGTTTCGGTTTAGAAATAAATGACCTTAGGAGTGTAGTTTTGAGTCCAAAATTTTTGTGTAGACTACTTAAATGATATAGAATAGTGTTATGAAGCCTGTTTTCAAAAATTAATTTTCAAAATTTTTAGATAATTTTTAGGCCTTAAAATGAGGCATAAAATAGGTAATTTAGGGTTAATTAAGTAATTAAATAGTTAATTACTAATTTAGTGAATAATTATATGTTTTAGGATGTTGAAATCCAATAAAGTATGATACTTGTAGCATTTTAGGTTATTAGATGTAATTATTAGGTTAATTATGTAGTAAATAAGTAATAGGAAAAAATAATAAATTTTAAGTTGATTTTGTAAATTAGGGTAGTTAGATGTAAAATCTGATTTAGGATGAATTTAGATATTTTGAAATGATAATTGATGTTGGGAGAAGGTAATTAGAGTGATAAAAATATTAGATGTATATTATGCATATAATAAGTAATAGTATATAATACACAATTATTAGAAATATAATAAATAGAAGATATTAAAATAACAATTCCTATTATGATAATAATAAAAATATATAATAAATTTGATAGAAAACTTAAATTTATGTAATTATATGAAAAATATAAAAAAAATTTTACATCAGGAGTAAATGTAATACCCTAATACGGATTTAAGTGTACTGGGTGGAATAAAATACTAACTAAGAGTAGTGATGGTATTTAAGATATCAAGAAGTAATGTGATTCACTTCACATTATGAGTTGAAATGAATTTCTAGGATTTGGGTATAAAACAGTACGTCGAAATCGAACTACAACCTAATTTAGAAATTGATGCGGAAACTGAACCGGAACCTAACCCCAAACCTAAAATAATGGTAAAAGATTTGAGAACCTAGAGAATTGAATATATTAAACCCTAAACAAAATATAATAATAAGTGTCATAAGATAAAATCAACTTATAATAGTTATATGAAAAACTGAAACTACATTTGTGTTATAGGGATTATCAATGATAGCTTGAGCGAGTTGGATCTTGAGTAAGTGAGCGAGGAGTCCAAGTAAGTTGGGATTAATATGTTACTGTATTTTGGAGGCTTAAGATTATACTTGGTTGTGCTGGTTAGATAATTGGTTGCGTGTATGTGCTTGATTATGAGTAATGTTATGATTTTATTTGTTGTTATGGCTTGTATTATACGATTTGTATGAAATGATTGGTTACCCTAAACTGGACTTAATCAAATATACAACCTGTAATCATAATTAGATTTGCATGGCAACCCATTAGGGGAAACCTAGGATTCTCAGACCAAATGCCGACCCCTTCGAAAGGGATAGCGCAGGATTACATAATGGTCCATTCTTCATCTTTAGTCGAACTAAGTAACAGAAAAGAAGGTTGCAACGAGGGTGGAGTCAATGGTTCGAAGGTAGTCGCGGAAGGAATGGTGCCTCCATTACACAAGCCTGAGTTTGGTTGTAAGCTGTTGCATTAACGGTAACTTCTTAACTCGGATTAAAGCGGGCGCAATTTCTCTAATCTCACGATGGGCCAGACAACGTCATGTGATGGCATTTGCTTAAACATGCATTGCACCTAATAAGTTGGTTGATAACCTTGTTGTGTTTATGGTATAATTTTAAGTCCTCCATCCTAACTTAATGAGCTGTAGTTGCTCACATCCCTATAGATGTTGTGCAGGTACTGGCTAAGAAGCGGCTTATAACTACTCTGAAGCTAGCAACTGCTGGATCCTGAAGAGTGAGGAAAAACATTTGAAGAACAAATATATATTTTTAAGGTCTAAGCCTTTATTTTAGAATTTTTCTTTTCTAAATAATATAATAACTAAGAAATAGATTACATTGAAACATTATAAACGTTAATTGTAATAATTGAATTTTGGTGTATATATATTTTCTCACTTTCTTAGTTAAACGATTTATTTAAATTACAAACTATTTACTTCAAAGCGGATTAGTCGTGGACGCCTTGTATAGATCAAGTTTAGGATAATAGTTATAAGGCCAATTACTATCTTAGAATGGTTTACACGGCGAGACTGTTACAACTCTATCGTTTCGGAGTGTGACACTATATTTATAGTTAATTGATTGTGCGTATGCCGTATGTATGTATAATACTCAGTTGTGACAGGAGTTGAACTCCTTGGTATACTGTTTTGTATGTATATACAAAGACGATTAATGACTTGAGTCAGTAGTAGTGAGCATTTAAACAAATAAGTTGGCATTGTGCCTTCATTGCTTATTAGGATACTGTTTTAAAGTATCCGAAGACCAAGAGTACTTTTGGCTTTGTTTGTAGTTAGTTGATTATGAGCATGTCGTGTGTGTGTATGATACTCAGTTATAACAGGAGTTGAATTCCTTGGTATGTTGTTTTGCATGTTGCATTATTTATGTACTGACTGAACTTGTTTAGCTACCCCTAATTAAAACTGACGTTTATTAAACTAAAACGAAATTGGATATACATAACACTCATTAGGGGAAACGATTAAGAGTGATCAGCCAAATATCAACTTCCTTCAATGAGGATAGCTGAAATGGTCTTTTTCTCATCCTTAGTTGAACTAAATGGCAGGCGAAGAGGTTGCACCAAAGGTGAGAGCTGTGGTTTGAAGGTGATCATAGAAGGAGGGTGTTCTTCATTGTAAAAGCTTAGGTTTAATCTGACTCGAGTCGCAATGAAATTCCTCAATCTGAGTCGCAATGAAATTCCTCAATCTGAGTCGCAATGAAACTCCTCGATCTGAGTAGGAGCTGATGTAATTTTTTTAACCTTACAGTGGACCGGATAACATTGTGCGATGTTTCATTTGATTAATTGCATTGCATTGCATTTCATCGCATTTCATCATTATTATTAACCTTACTTGTGATTGTATGGTACTCTTATGACTTCATCTCACTTATTGATCTAGTCATGCTTACATCTCCATAGACTCTTTTGTAGATGTTGAGTAAGGTCAAAATGTTTAAATACAATCGTTCATAGGTTAATGTAATATTGTTTGGGAAAACGAGGAATGAGGAATCAACTAAACCTAGACTTTTGATCTTTCTTTTTTTTTTATTGAATTTTGAGGAATTCCCAATTAATCTCCTATCTTATTTAAATAATCTGTAAACCTATAGTTTTTTGATAAATTTTGATTGTAAATTATAACTCCGATGTAAGACTTTTATATTAATATTGTTGTGGTACTAGACAATAGATTGTCTAGAACAGGTATTTTGTAAAGCTTTACCATAAGTTTGTTTATTATCTGGTATCATAACAGACGTTTTAAGCTGGTTAAGTTGTGTACACTTTATATGGACTATATCTACAATAACAGCTATGAGGTCAGCTTCTATCTTAGGTTGGTTTACATGGTTGACTGTTATAACTCTTCATGTTCAGGGCATGATAGCTGATATAGCACTGGTACTTTGGAGCACTTAGAAACATAGAAATCTTTGTGTATTTAATAAGGAAAAGCCTTAACCTGATGCCGTTGCCTAAGCTATTCCTTGATAGATTACTATTTGTAGTCATTCAAGGATGGGATAAGTGTGAAATGGCTATGGTCTTTAACATACTTCTATTACAATTGTTCCCTTACAGTCATCATAAGATGTTTCATTGCTGTCATTACTCCTACGATAACTAATACAGTAGGATCACATTAGCTTTTTACCTCTGCTATTGCAACGCCTTCACCTTCCTTTAATACTTGGTCAATCCCTTATCATGCAAGAAGAAACAGCGCTATTTTTTAGAGACCACCTGTATGGAATATAGTTAAAATAAATTGTGATGCCTCAATAAATTTACATGATAATTTAGATGGAATAGCTATGGTATGCCGTAATGAACATGGAACTTTACTCCAAGCAACTGTTGTTACTATTCTAAGTGTTAATAATGAATTAAATGAAGCATTAGCTATGAGAGAAGGTTTGGAAATTGCAAGAAATAGAGATTAGTCATCAATGGAGCTAGAATATGATTGCAAATCGGTGGTGGATGTTATAAACAATCCTTCTAGACAACCATGGAAATTTTCTGCTATGTTTTCTCAATATTATGGTTAAAGTCATTTTTCACTAATTGTTCCTTTTCTTTTGTTCAACGTGAAACTAATGCTTATGTGCACTGGGTTGCCACCCAAGCAAAGTTTAAGATGTGATATGGTTTCTTGATCTATTGACCTCCATCCTAGTTTGCTACTCTTTTATTTTCAAATTATTTGTCAAGACCTCCTGATACTCGAGGCTACTACTGTTATATTTTCCTTTATGAATGAAAGTTTATGTTAGGCGAAAAAAAAAATGGGCCATTGGTATTCATAGGCTTTTTGATACATTCATTTTGCTTAGTATGACATATGACTTACTAGAGGTAATTGTGCATTCTCATGTTCCCCTATTGATAAGGATCAAGGGCAATCACGCGCTCCCAAGCCTAAGGGCTTTCTTTGATGGTTCACTAAGCTGTCTTAGGTGAGTTGAACACTAAAGAGCAGTGTTTATCCGAGTCTAAACTGTTGAGCTACTTTACTCTTCACACTCTCTACAAAGCTATCTAGGTGATTAGCCTGACATGGAACTGATCCTTCCACGACATCCCAATCCAAACACTAAATTAGAAAACAGCCATCTTCACAATGCCAAAGCTGAGCTAACAATTGTCAGGAGCCAACCTCCAAAGGCCGAATTGAATATGAGTCGTCCCTGAGCTAACCCTTATCCAGCCTCAATAGTTAAGGTGCCAAATTGCTAACATCGAATAGGCCTAATCAAAGGACCACTCCTACTCGACTCACAATATTGTCAAAATTGCAAACTGAGTAAAACACACACTCATTGTCCTTTCTGACATTTGTACTGTCTTTTTTGACAAAGGATGTTCTTTTTGCATGATTTCATTGTTTTCTTGTAAATTATTTTCCTTTTGTTTAGCAAATAAGGATCTATTTGTTTGTAATTTTCTATAACTTAGGACTTACCTTTACAGGGTACTATAAATACTCGCATAATATAATAGCTGCATCATCAACATATAGAGAATACATTGAAATTTTATTCCCTCTCGAGCTAAGTGTCTTTTCTACTTACTCTTAAGTTACTCTTATCTAGCCTATTTGGCGTGAATTAGTAGCGAGTGATCTCCGGCCATATTTGTGTGTCATATCAAGTGTAATTCGAGTTCATATGAGGTGTTGATATATCATATCTATCATCGATGCAGGGAAACCCCTACTCATCCTTTGACTTTCATTCACTTTTTGGACCATCTCATTGTCCAGACCCATCTCCTGGTTATATGTGATATAGGGTTCGTATGTTTATTTACGAAATCTATATTACCTATCATTTCAACTTTACTTTAATATCTTTATTTTTTAATTGTTGTTTTGTTTTTATATTACGAATAATAAGCTTAGCAATAAAATAAGGACAATTTTGAAACGATGTACTAACATGCTTTAAAAGCTTCTTTAAAGGTCACTGGCATCGGGGGGCCTACGAGGCATATTATAGATGTCCTATAGGCAAGGTAAATACTAATAAAAGATGATTGTGTGTTTAATATGTTAATGGATGTAGTCATAAATTGTGTAATCCATGACATGTAAACAACATATAGTAATATGTTAGCCATAAGTGTCACTAGATAGTCCATGTCTTATGTCATTGATTTCTAATAAGTCCTTATATGCATAGTTAACGCATGAATTTTCCATTAAAACACCATTGCATGTCTTAACTATCAACAAATTTTATGCGTCCAAGTTTTGATTTGCTATTTTATTTTTTGATTTCCTAATTTAATACAATTACAACTATCCATAAGGGACTTCATGTAATATATTTCTTTTCTAAGATTATTTGAGTGTATTCTCTAAGAGAATTGTCCATCTTGTTTTATACAACTTTTGTCAACTTACTTATTTCTGTTGGAATATCAGTATTTATATTACTGTACTATCGAAATTTTAACATAAAAAATATTAACTTTATTTGAAATTGAATAAGGGAATTAATTCTTCAACCAAACATGTGAGGCATTACCTTATTAGACTAGTGGGATTGGATGGCATTCAAGAAAATGATATCAAAAAATGGTGTAAGAAATTCACTTCACATAGCTCTTAGACCAAATGCTCCAATTAGTCATATTTTTTGCCATACTTGGTGCTTTGAGCCACATACATCCAACATCTATCCTTACGTATTTTGTGGATTTGTGAGGTTTGTTATGCATTTCTTAAAAAAAAAAAATCCAATAGTAACCTATAAAAAGATTTCAAATGTTTTTTTATCATCAACTTGGTGTTTTTATTTATATCTTGTACAACTTCGTGTTGCTATGAATAATTCACAATCAATGAAGGACTCTTTTTTATTTGGTTATTTTTTAACTTTATACATAGCAATATACACTTTTGTGAGATAACTTAGACATACCAATTGGTGGTATAATTCTCCATAAGAGTTCACCTTATAATGTTTATTTTTCTCTGTCAATTGTCTCTTTTTTGTTGTGAACAAGCATTTTCAATATGACTTAATGGAAATGGGTCTTTGGAATCCAATGCTTACAAATATTGAAAATAGATCAATTCAAAATATCTTTATAATCTCAAATGAAGTGAAAAGCATATACAAAAAAGTACGCTTATTTAATTTAATTTCCTATTTTCTCTTATTGCCTAATTTAAGACTTTTTTCTAGATATGTTATACGAATACTTTTAGAAAACTTTTGAATCACACACTCATAAAATTTTTAAAAGTTAGCGCTTCTATCCCTAAAATGATTGGAAGAACCTTTTTTCTTTATTAGTTGGTTATTTATTGCTAACATGTACATTCAATTTAACACATTTAGTTGAATAATGTTAACACATATACATAAGAATCATAAATGTTTAAAAATAAATAAAAAAATACATAAAAAAGCGATAAAAAATTGTAAAAAATGAAATACTATGTGGCAACATGTCTGGGTGCTGGAGTTAAAAAAATTGATACTTCTAACATAGTCTTTTTAAGATAATGACATTATCCCCTATGGCACCATAACACAATAAAATATGAGGAGCACTGTTTTATTAACTTGACTAAGAGGAAGTTATTAAGAAACCCTCTACGAAGTAAACACCATGAGCAAATCTCACATACGACATAATTAATTGGAAGGTAATTGCCTAGAATAATGAGGACATTACATGACTACTCATCTTATCAGGATGGGAAAAACATTAATAAATGCAAGGTAAATAAATATTCCGATAGTATCTATTTGTAATGAGCTAATGAAAGTCGAACAACTTTAACTCTCTTCTTTCTATGTAAAGATCTTGTAAAAAATCCTAACCTATATTTGTTCTTCTTCTAATATCTCCTTATCAATATTCTTACAAAAATATTCGTAAAAGATGCTCTTCTTTACAATTTCATGCAATTTTCTTTTTCTTTTTCTTTTAATTTCTTAGTACTTTTAACATTAATTTATTAAATATATTAAATTAATTATTCACAATAGCTGGAAGAGACACATAGGAAGCCAACTCATAATAAAAGGGTCCCATAATTTCAAGCATGTAAATGCTAAATTTTTAAAGAACTAGGTATTTGTGCAATTTTGAAAGTTTTTAAAAGAGGTAACTGTGATTTACCCTTTCTTTTTCCTTATATTCTTTGCCTTTTCTTTTTTTTTTCTTTTTTTTTTTTTTAAGAACTTCATGGAAGATTGACCAACAAACATTGATTGATATGGCTATTGATAAAGGGTGCTATATAGACCAAGGCGAAGGCTTGACTATATACATGCAGCAGCCTAATTTCGAAAAATTTTCTTCTTTGGCGTTTTATGCATGGTCTAAGGTACTGATATTCGCCATTTAATTTACTAGATTCTCAAGGATGTCATTACACATTAGGAATTTTCCAAAGTTACATTGAGTTGCTTGAAAGGATGTAATTGGGCGGATAATAGGGTTTTCGACTCAATAAAAATGACAGAGTATTTTTTGATAATGTTTTGAAAAATGCCTCAAAACTTTATAGGGCTTTTGAATGGTTTAGATAAAAATCTATTAGAATATTTGTTACTTGGTAAAAGGTAATTTAAGTATTATATATTATAAAAAATAAAAATTATCAGTTAGAAAATTAGCAAATTTCTATATTTCATGATTTTGACTGAGTATGGACATGATATTATTATATTTGATTACAACAAATCTAATATAATAAAATAAAAGGTTGATCCTTTTAAGTTGACACTATTGTAGCTATGTTATTATTTTTTGACATGCAAGCATTAAATTTGCTTTGCCTATATAATCGATCCTGTTATTTATAACTTGTTTATTTATTTCTTTATTTATTATGGTCAATAAGAAAACAATTTCCCCCCTCATTATAAGGTGAAACTATATGGCTGATAATTGTAAAAATGTTCATATTATAATGTATATTATTCTTTTATTTACATAGTATAAAAGCATTTTTTTCTCAATAAGAAGTAATGAGATTTGATCAATCAATAGTTTTAGAGGTTTTCTTTACTTGTAACAAGAGTGAAGAGCTTACTATTTGTTAAGATAAATGTTAAGCAATTTCTAATTCAATTTTCCATTATTGATTCAAAGTACTACTTTGCACATATAGATTTTCAATACTTTGAGTTTCCTAATCTTTAGATTATCTATTTAATTTGTGTAATTAAATTTACACAACTTACCCTTAAGAGTGGAAAAAAAAAAATAGAAAATGGATCTCAAGTTTAGGAATCGGGTTTCTCATCAGGCTTATTTAGCACACCGTAAGTAATACTCTCAAAACCTTATAAAGTTTTTGGCTAATTTTAAGACACCCTACAAGTAATTAGATAAGTATTAGGATTGTCAAATTCATTTTAAACTTATCTCGATTGCATTCTTAACTACTCATTTATTTTATTTAGTTAATCACGTGGAAATGGGTTTTCAGAAAGTGTATTGTAAGCAAACGGATGCATTTGAGATACTTCTTAAGGATCCTGTAACGATTGTTTTTCACAAATTTCAGTGTTGATTCACACTTGATGCTATTAGGGCACCAATTAAGATTTTTCGTTATCAAAATCTGACTTGTTGCTATTTTAAGCATAATAATTTAATGAGAGACATGCGTTATCTTCTTGAACATGATTCAAAAACTCAAATTAGAACCTACTTTACTAAATCAAATAAATAACCTTAGCTTAAATTGGGTTTTACCCATTCATATATTATGCTATGAATTTTTTTTTTCCCCATTATCCTATAGGAGAGAAAAAAACAAAATGAAAGCCTGAAATGTGCAAGCCTCTAGAAATGTATATATATACATAGATAGATAGAATTTAATAAATAAATTTGGATGGACACTTGATATCTGTTTCTGATGCACGACAGGAGGAGCTTAACACCGCGATCATAGATAATGCTGTGTGATCTTGTTGAAGTGTTTTGAGGAGGAGACACCGTCTTCGTTATTCATTGCCCCATTAATTTTAGTCATGATCATACTAGCTTTTTAGAATTTATAATACAAAACTAGTACATTAAACTTGAAGGATTAAGTATTCACATATTTTAATACCATGCGGCTTAAAATCACTAGCAACTCGATGCATGTGTGTGTTTATGAAGGGTAATGGCCTAGTAAATGTTTTTCTTATCCGATATTGCATCTTATAATATGCTATCACAAATAACGTTCAAATGTAGAAAATGTGGCATAAGAATTGAGATTTTCTTTTTTTTTTCAATCAAAATACGTTATTTTCGATTTTTTAAATAGATTTCAAATTTACAATAAGTTTTCAAATACAAAGATGTAATCAAAACATTAAATTTATCTAAAAGCACGACACGTAAATGTAGATTTGACTGTAATGCAAATTTCGAACGTGGTTACATAATGAATAAGTAATTATTTAGTTGTGCAAAACTTGTGGGAATAAACCGAACAAAATCTTTTATTCAATACTTAGTTCCTAATTTAAGCTTAATTATTGGATTAAAAAGGATTTGAATAATTGGACAAAATACTCAAAATCTGTCTAATTTAACATATAGTATAAAAATTGACTTTACTAGAAAAACATAAGTATTTAGGATAATAATGTAGTTAAATGAATATTAGATAATATTGCGACTATATATATTAGAAAATCTTGAAATTTATAATTAAAATAATATAAAATATAATTAAATAAAAATTAGATAATATTAAAAGTCTAAATGTTAAAATACAATATTGAATCCAATATTTAAGTATACTAAACAAGCAATATCATAAAAATCTTTATCCAGTATATACTATCAAATATAATATAATAATATTGTACTGCATTATCCTATATCTCATACTGATGTTATCCAATTCTTCTTATCATATTCAATCTTCATAAACAAACGTTTTCGAAAGCTCTTATTTATGTTATAAGTCTTTTTTATTGCCCTTCTTTCTTAAGAAAACAAGGGATAATTATACCAATAGAACTTAAATGAAAATCATAATATTTGTTGATGTTGATGTTTTAAAAGAAAATATCAAACATCACATTAATATATAATAAGGGGTGGGTATGATAAATTTCTAATATATAAGAATATAAGTTGTAATCTTCTTAATAATTTTTTTTATAATCATTATTATATATTTAAATATAATTGATATAATTTTATACATCAAAATATATATAGTATTTGTAGCAATAACGTACTTCTTTTTTTTTTTACGTTCATATGCTAAATATGAGTGGGTAAAATAAAAAGAAGGGAGGATTGAGCAAAGGAATGGTCAAATTCAAATGGATATTTATTACTTCTACGGCATTTATTGCCATGTGGGGCTAAAGACAAGCGTACAATACTTGATAACGATAGCAGCACTGCAGCAGCAGTTGGAGTAACTCTCTTGATAGTAGTTCATATATATTAGTCAGTGTTTTCTTCATCCAATTACAAACTAATAATACGGGGATTTTGTTGTGTTTTATGTATTTTTCGTCCTTTCTTTTTTTTTTTTTTCTCTCATACACAGCAGTATATTTTATATGTAACTTTTTGTTGTCCTTTTACCTGTTATACTTATATATATTTTTTGTAATTATATCATCTAATTTTTCGTGCTTTTTTTTTAATTTTACATTACTACATTATTATTTTTCTTCCAAACAACCTCATCAAAATAATTTATGTTAAAAAAAGAAGAAGAAGAAGAAGAAGAGTGGGAAGAGCGTCACACATCATGATGGTCTAATAAATATTTTATTTGATTAACTTGTATATGCTGAAAAAAAAATAATAATAATAATAACACATATAAGTTAAGTGAAAAGCATGAGAATTCAAATCATATAACTGAAAAAATATAATATAGTTATGCAAAGTGGAAAGGTACAAAAACTTAGTTTACATAGCTGTAAAAAAGATCAACATAAGTAGATCTATATATCTATCTATTTATACATATATTAGTGAATAACGTCTCTACACTCTATCTATATACATAAAATATCAAATATATATGACATATAATTGAATAATGGTGATCCATCCATTCATAAATATTACAATGAAAAACATACAATAATTAAAATATTAATTATATCTCTTAATATATTCACTTACTTTTAATACATCAGAAAAAGATTTGATATAATAAATATGGTATGAATAGAGGAGAGAAATAGAACGATTTAGCAAAATTTTCTAAAAGATTTGAGATAATAAATATAGTATAAATAGGAGAGAAAAACTGGGTGATTTGTAAAATTTTCTATTAAGAAATAGAAATCGAAACAATAAATGAGATATAAGTGAAAACGAGAAAAAAAATGATTCCATAAAATATTTATTTACGTTAAATTTATTAGGTTAGATTATTATAGCTCATCAGCTGGCTGGGGCTTAAATGAATAGTTGATGTGACAGTAGCAATGTGTATGAGTTTAACATCTAATGTGTAAAATAACAATGAAACTTTATATATTATTATTTTTTATAAAGATTTTATATAAATATAAAGAACATTACAAGGATAATTGGATGCTCTTATAAACATTAACTAAAGTCGATATTAATAGTTATAAGTGAGGAGCAGAAGTAGAGATTAAAAATACAATAAAGAAGCAATTTTCGAAAGTTAAAAGATTTTTTGTAAGTTGTAAGAAGCCTAAATGTTATTTTCAATGTGCTATAATCGAGAGAAAAAAAAGAAAGGGACTTAGTGTAGTTACTTTATTTCCCATTGTATTACAACTTGGTAATTTCAGGGGCTTATTTATTTCGTTAAAAAACCATCTAGTCCATACTTAAAGCTGAATAAGCTTACTTTGTCCATTACATCATTTAGAATTTAATTAATTCAATGAAAGGTGAGCAGCTAAGTAGGGATTTTCTAAAAGTAAGAGATGCGATCGTTACTTTATCCTAAGATTTATACTTAATCTATGTTTCCAAGGCACGTTAAACTTCCATTGTACGACAATTAATATTGCCATGCTCATGTCCCGGTGAAAGCATAATATTAGGTTGGCGATGCACTGATAGAAATATAATATTAATAATAAGAGTCTGTCGAACACCTTATAATAAAAAGAAAAAGAATATGTACTACGTGTGCAATTACCTTTTTTTTTTTTCCAAACAATTATATATATTACAACTTAGAAATAGAAAGTTAAAATTTATACAATTAAATTATAATAGTTGTGATGTATAATCACTAATTTTAAGTTTGTAAAATACGCCATCTTTACTTTTTAGAATAATTTCTATGTAAACTATATTCTCTTTTGAACAAATGTGTAATATAATGTATAACAAGTAATTTAAAAATTATTATATACACATGAACTCGCAATATATATATCTATAATAAAGATTAAATATAATATATATTAAAAGTGCCTCACATGATATCTGCCTCAAAGATGGGATTTTCAATTGGCTTAAAATTATTATTATTATTACCATGATAGAAGGATTTCAAGGCACCAAGTTTTTCCCTATCGAGCTAGCGATGACGAACACCCTCAAATGCAAGATTGCTTTGGCCGAATGGGAGGAGATTCGGATTTAATGTACTATATTAAGCGATTATTATTTATATACTTTATTAAAAAATTTCACACTTAAAATTATGTTTTAAAACCTGCATTGATGTCCAACCTATCAATAAAAAGATTCATAAAATTAAAATTATGGCAAGTTGAAATCATATTTTTAAGACGTGATTTTGAGTTTTAGAATTTAATGTTTAAATCATAATTTCACATAAGGCGTTTTGGGAATAGTTTGAATTACAAGGTAATAGGATTATTAAAAAAATGCATTGATTTGTTTCCATTTTTTTTTAATTTCCGAAATGAATGCATCCCTATTTGGTCCAAAATTTACGTGAGAATAAAAACAAAGAAAAAGTAAATGTCTTATTTGCCTAACTTTTTCCACTTTTGGCTTTAGCTGTCCTTGACTACTAGGGGGCCATTTTGGTAAAACAACAATCCTATAACTGTCCTTCCGGATACTCCTGTTTTGTCAAGAGAAAAGATTTACGTATTATATCTTATATAACTATTAATTATATTTAAATATCAAATAATAATTTTATAATTTACTCTACTATTCGAATAAATTGGTGAGTACACACTGATTATAAAAAACATGAATTTTAACACTTCACCGCTTTTGCATTTCCAAGGGAAGGAATACCAATTCCTTGCGGAATTAGCAATCTCCTAACAACACCAAAAAGATATACAGTTGACCTCTTTCACTTCACTTCCCTTCACTCTACTCTATCCACTCAAACAACCCCTCTCTCTCTCTCTCTCTCACTGCAAACGTCTCATTCTTCAAGAACGGAGCTCGAATACTCCATAGCACGCTGAATAAGTAGAGTGTGTGTGCTTGTACGCGCTTGTGTGAAGACTATGCCGTTGCTTAGGTTTGAAGTGAGGAACGAGTTGGGTTTAGCGAACCCGGAGCTGTACAGGAGAGGAACTGGAAGTGATGATGATCCCAAAGCCGTTCTTGACGGTGTTGCCGTTGCTGGTCTCATTGGGATCTTGCGTCAATTAGGCGACTTAGCCGAGTATGTTCTCTTCTTTCTCTGCTTGTTTAAATTTTTAGTTTCAAATTGCTGCAAAAAAAACATTTTCGTACCTTTTTTTTTTCCCACGAGTTCCATCGTTTTCTCTCATTTTCTAGTTATGCAGTAATTTTAAAGGTAGTGGTAGTGGTTAATGTAGCTGCTGGTAGGGTATTATGGAAAATGTTAATGGATGCTTGCCGAAAGAAGAAACCTTTATGGCAGTTATTTTTTATTTTTTATTTTTTGTGAATACTCAAGCGGTATTTATATTGTTAGTGTTTTGTTTATAAAAAATTAATAAAAGTCTAAAAAAGTTCTGAGAGCGGCACTGTGTAAATTTGTGGTGTATGACTGTATGCGCTTAGCCTCTGATGTTGAAATTAAGCCTTTAGACCCAACATTCTTGATAAGACCAATTTGACTATTTTGCTAGTGGAAGAAATAATTAAAAATATTAAGAAAGTTACTAAAGTCAGGAAAAAAAGAGAACTTTGACTTTTAATTTTTCATTTTCTTTAATTTACAAGTATTTTGTTGTATTAAATGTTCTTTTCTGGTCATGTTTCAGGGTCAAATTGGCCATGTAAGAGTTCAAAAGCACTCTTTCTTTTTTTTTTCCCTTTTTTCTGGGGGAAGATTTGAGCATCTAAAAGCATAGGGGCGGAAGTAGAAACGGAGCATGTATAGGGGTGCTTATTTACAATTCATTTAGTGCTATGTTGTGGTTGCTTAACTGGGGACTTGTGGAATTGAATTTTCATGTGGTGGTTTTATGTCTCGCTATGGGAAAAAATGTAGGTAAACTACTGGTTGATCTATTTTTAGCAATACCCTCCATTAAAGGTGTGTTATATAAGAATAGTTGGATCTCTCATGCAGGAAATATAAGGTTCCACTATTCTTATATGTAACTCTTTCAATGGAAAGTGTTGTTAAGATAAGTAGATCACCGGTCTATTTATATATTACTCCTTACTATGTACCCACAAATATTGCTACATATCATTTTTAACATTGAAGGTTTTGATATGAAGGGAAAAATATGATAAAGAACTTTCTAAATGTCTAAACCGGCAAATACGCATTAGAAGTGTTGCATTCAGTATTTGATGGAAAAATGTTCTCATCACTGTGAAATAGGATATGTTCAAGGTGTGCTTGTTTTGCAGAAGACCATTTTAACACCCCCCTCTACTTTCATTATTTATTAACATTTACTGTATATATACCTGATTTTATGGTGTTAATGGAATGTAGTTATGTTAACGAATAATGACTAGTTTGTAACGGTGGGCAATAGTGGTCATAATCCTTTCTTGTGACTCTAAATTCATTGATAAGGCTATAGAAACTTTATTAGACTACATCCATGATGAAATTTATCTTTTTTTTGATGAAGTCTGGTAGAAAATTTTTATTTTCATGTCGACAATTTCCTATGCTAATCTCTGAGCTTTGTTCTTACTATTTCCACAATGTTTTTAGCACGTATGGTAATGGATATTATTTCTTTCAATATAATTTTGGGGCTATTAGGTTGCTGAGGAACAATAGCTAGAATGTTGCAACTAACTTCAGTACAGATGTTAAATATATATGTGATCCAAGCAGGGAATAAGGCTCATATGGTGAAGTCTAAATTCATTATGTTACATTTGGTAAATTTAGATTGTTGTAACTAACTGCAGTATAGATTTTAAAAACATATGTGATCCAAGCAGGGGGTAAAGTTCATCTGCCAAAGTCTAAATTCATTCTGTTACATTTGGTGAAGCAGCCTCCAACAGACTTGGGATGATGGAATTTTTGTTACTGCGACTGAGAATATGCTTGAATTTTAGCTTTGCAGGGGAGGTATTTCATGGGTTACAAGAGCAAATAATCGCTACAGCCACCCGAAGCCATAAGCTGATGCTACGTGCTCAACACATTGAAGATGTGCTTCCACCAGTGGAGAAGGCAATATTTACCCAGTCAAGCCACATACATTTTGCTTACACTGCAGGTGTGGTTTGAATAGGACTCTTTGGAATTTAATTTTGTTTTTTTCTCTTCCATCAGACTCATGCTTTGCCCCCAATTTCATTATGCTTTTCTGAGTTTTATTTCTATCTTCTTTCATACTATCTGCTCATCAGTGAATGGATCATAATTTTTAGTCTAAAACAAGATATGGCAAGTCAGTGACTTTTTTTGCATGTAATATGCAATTAAGCCAATTCATATGCATTTGGATTTGAGCATGTCTAATATAAAATGACTTTAAGGAGTGTTTTGCTTTTCTCTGAAAGTTGAGCATGTTCTATGCTGCAGCTTTAAAGATGCTAAAATTCATACTACCACAAACATACTGAAAATAATCACTAGAGGTCATTGAGGTATATCATGCTCAAAAATCATCCCCCGATTGGTTTTTGTTAAGTATCCCAGGTTGCAAACCTTCTTCACGTACTGCCCTAACCTCCAGGTGATTGAGTTACTTATTGAGAACAGCAATTTTGCAGGCTGTGATTGGCATACACATATTTCATGCGAAGGGAATCATTTTATTGATAATGACTTACCGAGATTCATAATGGATTCTTATGAAGTGTGCCATGATCCTCCACGTCTGCACATGCTTGATAAGTAATTTCTTTTCTATGGTTCAGATCGACCACAGTAAATAGATTTTTCTACATGCAATCCTGATTTAATAGTATGTTTTTTAGATTTGATACTGGTGGGCCAGGATCATGTTTGAAAAGGTACTCAGATCCAACCTTTTTTAGAAGAACATCCAAAAATTCTGTGGACGATAATGTTGTCAATGTCAAAACGGACAATAAAAAACAGAAAAATAAGGTATGCTTCTATGCTTGGTTGGATGGGGCGGTTTCTTGGTGTTCTAAATCTAAGTTTTATTATGCAAATAGCATTTCAATTATACCATCATCATGCCATCTTGTCCCTATTATTGTACTTTTTTGTCATTACATGATGCTAATATGCTGGAATCACGAAATTTTTTCGTTTTGTCAAACTGAACAGAAAAGAAAATCTACAGCAAGGACAAGGCATCTTTTGCATGTTGGATCACTGTCCAACTGCAGTGGCAGGTAATGCTGTGACGTGAATTAATTTGGCTGCTATTCAACTTTCTTGATCAGGTTCATAGGACTAAATTTTTTAATCCTACATATACAGAATGCAATTTACTTCCCCCATAATTGATGGACGGACTTCTACAACCTCATCTATAGTTGAGATCTTTTTAAAATCTGAACGTGGAGACGATTTGAATTCCATTGGATCAAAAAGTGAATCAGGCTATATTGAGTGTGCGGTTGAGCCAAGTCATAGCACTCAATCTAAAGAAGAGAGATCTTGGGCATCATCCTCATATGACCTTAAGCCACTTGATGACATTATTGATTCAGCAGCTGTTCATAAAGGAGCCAGGGGAAGAGATGACTATTTTCCACAAGAAAATTTGGAAGAGACTATGGCTTCACATTCAGCCTCTGTTACTTGGGAAGAAAAGAAAGAAGTACTAGAGCCAAATAATGAGCTAGGAGAAAGAGATAAGGATATTTTAAATATGTCGACAAGTGTTAACATAGATGCACTTGAGGGAGAATCCAAAGAAATTAAAAATGTTGATGTTGTGAAAGTCCCACGTGATGATAACAGCATTTCCAATTCGTTTTGCAATGGAAATCAGCTGGACAGTTTCAATAGTGAACCAGAAAATTTCATGGATGCTGTTAACATCATGGAATCAGAATCTGAAAATGAACTTCACTGCCAAACAAAACGAGAAGTCAAGAAATGCTTATCTGAAGTTCAAAAAAATGGTACACAATTTGCTATGGACGATCTGCAAGTGCATGATGCAGACAGCCATTGCCTCTCTAGCATGCGGTCTGATAATTCTGCTGGCATATCTTCTAGTCAAGGGATGCCTGTGAAAAATCCAACACGGACTTCTTCCATGCATTCTGACAACGAGCATGTTGCTCATGTTGAAGATGAATCATCAGATTTGCAGGATTTATCAGGATCTGATGGTTGCAGGGATTGTAAAGTTGTTGACATGGAAGTGCAATCAGTACCATGCAGTCTACATCCTGTTAGTCCCAAATCACATGATGATAAGAATGAAGCTTCTGCTGAACAAACTGGTGTGAGGCTGTGGACCAATGGTGGGCTTCTTGGAGTTGAGCCATCTAAGCCTCCAGACTTTACTTTGTCAAACAAAGTCAGTCAGGGTCCTGGAATCAACAATACCTCAGAACCCTGTTATAATGCAAAGGAAGATGCTGAAGGGGGTAGATGTTCTGACAATGTTGTCATCAGAGATAATCAAGACCATCTTAAATGTTCCAAGTCAAGTTTTGATGATCAAGGAAATAATATTTCAAGTGAAACGCAAACACCGGTGTCTTCATTTGATGTGAGCACCAAGTTGCGTAATCCTTCTCATGTTCGCTTATTGAATTCTTTATTTGCTCACGGATGCAAAGTGCCTGTCAGTTTACCTGTGGGAGCCAAGAAAGCTGACTCTACTCCAGAGAATGGTGATAGTTCTTCTAGGGTCTTTGGGCTTGGCCATCGATTACTCATTAATAGTTTCCTCAATAGACAGTCATCGCTTCATGATGATAAGGTGGAATCAATTGGGTCTGCAAAAGCTGGGGAACTGGATCCAAGTCCCAATAAAGACTGTAGCATAAGCCAAAAGATTCCAGAAACAATTTTGATGTTTAAGTCTCAGGGTCAATCTCCCTCTAAATCCTGGCCTCCTTCACCGCCACTTGAGCATATGAAAATATCTTTCCACCCTGTTTGTAGCTTTGAAAAACCCAAATTGAGGTTGAAGTTTCTGGAGAAGGACAGCTGTCAGGCAAGCTCTAAGGACATGTTTTCATCATTTCAGTTGGTCCCAGAGTCCACTTCACCATTACATGACTTGGGTTCTGACTTTGATGAGGATACACTTGGTAGATCATCTCCTTCTGTGTCAGATGATTGGTTTAACCATCAATCTGACACAGATTCGGAGCAATGGGATTCCGATGAAACACAAAAGAGCAAGGGGCATGAGATATGTGATGCTGTTTGTAGGATCTCTCAGAAAGAATCTGGTTCAAGCTCATTGGAAGCTGGAACACTGGTCGATGATGCAAGTACCATGCATGCTGATGTCGGAAGTGCATGCTTTGAGAAGGCTCTGAAGAATCCTCCTCTATCTGCTTCTTCTCTTGGCCTTCCTTGCTATGATTCTGTATACAATTTGCTTGAGAAAGATACATCAGGGGTTTCTGACGTAAAGAGTCAACCTGAAGTTAAACTGCAGATGAAGCCTGCCCCTCCTCCACCACCTCTTCCTCCAGTACAGTTGTGTCCTCTGAAATCCCTGCCTGATGACCTAAAATATGGACTACAAGTTGGGTCTGAAGCTACGGTCACTGGAAGTTCATCTAATCTTCATGGCATAAATCTCTCTCTTCCTACACTAGCCATAAGCAGAGATTCTCATCTTAGTGAAAAAGCCTCAGAAATCACAACCAAGAGGGAGGTCTGATAATTATTAATGTCAATTTTCATTCTGAATTATTTTGGAGTGTCAATCTTAGATGAGCTTGAAACGATAACTCCATATCCTGCATTTTTATCTGCAGCAACAGGACTGGCTGAATTTGTCCCCACAAAAGAAATCTGATCAGGTTGCCAATGGAACCAGTTTAAACGAGCGGGAAGATTTCCTAAATCAGATCCGAGCAAAAGTAAGTGGAGATTCAATTTCTCATATTGGTTTGCTTTCTGGTGTATGATGCATATTTAGGAAAAGGAACTGTGATTTGTCAAACCTGATTGTACGTTACTAATGCTATGGGAAATGGATTCTTAAGTTATGTCCTTTCTTGACAGTTTTTAAGCTCCTGACTTCATTTTCTCTCTTGCTTTTACTTCTTAGAATGATTCGACACCTTCTGCTTTGTTGGTTCAATAAATGTTAATGGATTCAAAATCACTATATTCTTCTAATGTAATTGGGTCATAAATTTTTTTTTTTTAAAAAAAAAAAGCAATACCAATAGTTCTTAAATTTTCCCCTTCATCTGTAATGAGTTCCTAACTTATGCATGGTTGACATATTACTTGAAGTTTTTTTTCCAATATTTAGTATGGTCCACATTATTAGGGAATTGTAAAGAAATTTGCACATGAAAGCAGATTTATAAGTGAAATCCCTAGCCTCACTATACGTGAGCAGTATCCAGCTGTAGGACAAGCAGTGGAATTCTTCTGCATACCAGGCTGTCTGTCCCATGTTGCACAATTTGGCAGTAATTTACTGTAGGCTTCTTTCTTCTGATTCTATATCATGATTGGAGTTTTGAAGTTTTGCAATTGATAAAGGAACCATTAAATATGTTGAAGTATATATATAACCACCCATATGTCTACTTGTTTAAATTGTTGGATGATTTTGTCGTATTGCCGTTCATATTTCACGCGATATTTATGCAGGTCTTAAGTTGAAGTCTTTATATCATTTTAATAATTCACATAATTAGTATCAATTTTAGCTCACTACGAGAGAGAATATTGGAGTCTAAATAATAAACATGACAATTATTTACAAGATTGAGTTTTTAGATGAGTTGATTGTAGTCAAAATTTAAATTTCTTATCATGAAGAAACCATTGAAAAATTTGCCCAAAAAGAAAAAAAAAAAAAAAAAAAACACTGGATGGTTTATGAAATTATATTGCAAATGCTTTGGAGAAGATTCTTCTCGTCTTGCTGTCTTGCAGGGTTTTTATTTTTTCATTCCCTGACATTGCTAATGATGCCTTAAACTTTTGCTGTAATTTGTTGTCTCTGTCAAATGTCGAACCTGATATTGTTTAAAGAGTAATGTAGTATGGTGAATTCATTGTGTTGATCACCGTTTGATATCAATCCAGTCTTTCATTCTCAGACCCACTGCAACAGCAAGCTCATCTTCTAAACAAGGACCTACAGCAAATTTTAAAGTTGCTGCAATGTTGGAGAAAGCAAGTGCTATCCGCCAGGTTTCCTACTACCTTCTCATTTATTGTTTTTTTTTTTTTTTTGGTTCTCTCTGTCAACTTCGTAGTACGGTATAAACATCCAACTAACTCATGATAAATCTCTCAGGTGATTGCAAGCGATGATGGGGATGGGGATGGGGATGACGATGCCTGGAGTGACATCTGAACTATGTGAATTGTGATTTTGTAGTTCCTCTGTAGAATCCAACTATCAGACTTTCTGGGCACTAATGTCTACAGAAAAGTGTCTCCATTTAGCTGGTCTCTAGCTTTTACTTTGCATGCTTTTAGAGTTTCATTAGAGCACAGTGCAGTTAGATAACTTCCATTGTACAGAAAAAAAGAATCGATTGCAATGGGAATTGCAAGCAAAATTTCCCTTTGCTAGTCTGCATAGCAAGAGCCCACAACAGTGGACCCTTGTCGCGTAATCTGAAGTTTCTTTTTTCTCCCTTTTTATCCGTTTTCTCAACCACCATTCTGCAACAGGGGGGGACTGAATTATGGATGGAAATCTAGAGTGCATTTTGTTTGGAAAGACGCAAAGGAAGATGGAGAATGGATCGTGGAAGGAAAGTATGTCTCATGTTTGTTTAGTGAAGGGATAGAAAATGAAAGGATGGAAAGCAGATGGAAGTTGCATCTTTTCCTTATAATCGTCCAACTAAAATGTGAGTGGGGAATGGAATTAGATCCTCTTAATTTATTTATACTCTTTTTTTTTTTCATTTTACAAATTAATGGTAAAAATATCTAAATTTTTGGTATATACTCGTGATGATGTCATAAAAACATCTTTTTTTATTTTTTATTTTTTACGATCTCAATAATTGATTGATTATACAAGATAATATCTTAAAGAAATAAACTGAGGAATGGTAAATTGATAGGATATAAATTTCATAGGGAATAACTAATGGGTGGAAAATTTTTATCGACTTTTGGCACGTTTATAAATCGCTTCAAATTCAATGGCTTGCTTAAATTATGAAAAAGTTATAAAGTTGCCCTTATTATTCCAACGGTCGAGAGAGGTTGGAATGAAAATGAGTTGGCATCAATTTAATTGAATGAATCGCATTGAAAACTTGTGTGAAATTTTTAGGAATTTTATTTACATCCCAAATTTTCTTAATTGTGCACTTAACCTCCATTTGGGAGTACCATGACTACTAGTGTTACGTAGAATCAAAGAAGGTGGTTAATTTTTTGAGTAACGTCTCGAGATCTTAATAGGCATTACGGTCTGTCATATGACTTTGCTAAGGCTCAACATCTACAAATACCAAAATCTATTACTCATCATAATAGAGAGACATTATCTTCTCAATGTCAATATAAAACAAAATAACAAGTCATCAATTTTTTATATGGAAATACATCCCAATTCTAGCATAAGTCAAGCATAAGTCATGACAAAGTGTTTTAAAGGAGTCTAGCAAGCAAGCTCCTAAAATCACAAACATTAAGTATTGTAAATCAAGGAGTCTAAAAGCTCCACAACAACCTCATGGCAAAATAGATTAATGAAGGAGTTTATTTCCTCACACTCAACAAAATCCTCAAATCTTAAGAAAATCTCCAACTAAGTAAACTTATCTCTTAATCTCAAAACATCAACAAGTCCTTAATCATTATAAAAGTAAAGATACTCGACTCATTCATCTTCCTGAATATCATCAACATAAGACTCTATAAGTAATGTAATCATTGATACCTACACCTGAAAAAGATAAAGAGTGTGATAATACCCAATACATGATGCATATGCATATGTAGATCCAAACAATTCGATTCACATGCACAATGCAACTAAAGATAAACAAGTTAATTATCTTAAATTTAGTATGGAAAGCAACAAGGGGGTACTCATGATCATTACTACACCATGATCTAATATATATAAATATATATAGATATATAAGTTTTCCTTTAAATCTTTTACATTTAGAGTTTAGCATACTTGAAATTTCTAGTTGCATCGTCCCATATGCAAGTCTACTAAAGATTCCTCATATGTGATTATATGATGGGCAGTTGTTTTCTAAGGATCTACCATTACAGGCCCTTAAGACGAGTGAGTTAACTATAATTAACAAACCATTTAATTAGGTTAAATATAACATGGTTCGATTAATTTACTAAAATTCTAATAAACACAAGTAAACAATCAAGCATCATGTACCTAAATAGTGGAAAAAGACCAACACTAGACTAGAATAGAGATAAAGGAGGTAAGTGGAGCAAGATAACTTGGCCAAAGAGCATATCCTTCTCTTAAACCACTTAATCAAACCAACCAATAAGACCTTAAGTTAAGTTTCTCCCAACAATGTAGGACTATAAACTTACTAAACTTTTAAGGGTTGAAATGAATGAAAAAGATTGGATCTTTTGTGAAGGTTAAGCATATAAAACACCCGAGTGCGAGATAGGGGTTGAAAAAAATCCAAAGTTACAAATTTATAAGATAAATAGGGCATAACGTCCAAATGCTAAGCTACAGAGGCCAATGTTTGAATGCTATCAAAAATGGTGTTAGGACATACTCCCTAAGTTTATTCAACTTCCTCCCACATTTAGTACACCCTTAAGCACAAATTTTAACACAAAAACTTAGTAATTTCCCAAATCTAAAACTCTAACCAACACAACTACAAATTCAATCCCTTACACCCCAACTTCAACAATCCTTTATCAAACCCAAAACTCAAAGAGGGAAAGCTTGTAGAACTTACTTTTAATTAGCTCAAACTTAGAGGAACCTAAAAATGGAGCTAAACACCAACAACTAAAATGAATAACTCGTTTTAGATTCATCCTCACTAAAAGCGAAGTAGAACTCCTCTAAAATCAAGCATTGAGCTTAGAAACTAGCTTACATAAGGATAACCCTTAAAAGACTTACCTTAATCTCTTAAAGAAGTTGTTCTTGGTAAATAACATATAATTTTCAATTGAAAACTATCGAGTGCAAGTTGAGATAAACTAGAAATGGAAGATTTTAGGATGCTAGATGATTCAAAAAGAATTAATTTTGTTAATCCATTAGGACTTTTCTTTTAGAGTTAAGCTTTGGGCTGTTCTTTAAGTTTTTGCAAAGAGTGATGGGGATTAGATTATTTTTTGTAATGGTTAGGGTTTAAGAGAGGATGGTCGATTAAGGGAGGTAGGGTTTTAGTTACCTATTGTTTGAATATATATATATATATATATATATATTTGTAATATGACATTATGCATGATATTTGGGATGCAGCTACATTGGGTATGACTTCTTGGTTCAATATTATCCTTTGTAGACTTCTTCGGGTTCTATTTTAGAGCGACAATCATGTCATAGGAAGTAATTATAAACGATGAAAAGGTAGTGAGTCTATAATTTAATAAATTGGGGTATGTATGATCTTAGAAATTTATAGGAGTGGTTGGTACGATTTTCTCAGTTTGATTTCTAATGGTGCATTTGTTTCATCAAAACCTTTTTCAAATGTTTTTATAATGTAAGGTACTTCTACGGTAATAAATAATGATTATTCCAAGCATTAATATTTAGAGCCACTTGGTGATGCAAGGCAAGTCATGTTCATGCTGATGACGAAATAGAAGCTATTCTATTAAAATAATTCCCATCTTTTTACTATAATTATTCCCTAGTGTTAATAATTTTGTGACAAGGGTTATGCTTAGTTTGTATTTGATTGCTTGTCTTGTAAAATCTTAACAGAAGTGAAAAATGCTGATTCTTTAAATGTTAGCGGTTAACCTACAACAACCACCAAGTCACCATCAGTATACGTTTAAGTTGGACCTATCAAAATTTTTTAGCATCCCTTATAAGTAGAAGAACTCCGATTGCATTATTTGAAACCCCTTCTACATTTCATAACATTGATCGTGTTAGACGAGGATTTAGGTATGCGAATAAATTATTGGTTTCATTGGTAACTTGACATTGTAATGTAAAGATGAGATTGACTTGACTCTACTGCAAGTCGATCCCCCATTAGATCGACACCAAAATGAAAGGAATAAATAGGACAGGATAAGTACGTATATGTACTACTTGATGAAAATAATTACTTATTCGATTATATAGCAAAAAATATGATAAAACCACACACGGTCTTGTTTTTGTGATTTTTAGAGGAAAATGAGCAAGTAAAGGCAAAGCCCATTACAAGATGAGAAGGATTGAGTCAATTGGTTTGGGTTCAAAGTATATTACTACGAATAAAGATTTTTTCATTTATGTAATGTAATCTTCCCTTTTTATATATATATCCAAAGTCATACGTGTAAAGATGAAACAACTCAGGGTAAGGGATTTTTAAATTTTTTTTTTTTTTTTTAAATTCATCTGTTCATTCTTCTACATTTTTATGCAATGTGAAACCTTTTCTTTTCTTTTCTTTTTTTTTTCCCTTGCCTTTTGTTTTTAATTTTTGTTCAGCTTGGTTTATTTTAAATTTTGTACCGTTCAAGCAACAGATGTAATCGCATAAGCAATTCCGACATGCGACAATGTACATTGCAAGAGATTCCAAATGCCTCAAAATCTTTATCGGACGTTAAATCCGATTGTCGGAGATGCTGTATCTACAGGATCGGAATTAGTACAAACCCTTATTAATAAATAAATTAGTACAAGTCCTCCCTTAACACCGTCCGTAATGAAAAGTGAAAATCACATGTTTCTCACTATTCATTTGATGCCTAAAGATCTACGCTATCGTGATACCAACTCAATCCTATGCAACGATTTTACCAACCAGTGTTTCAAGTCTTTATGTGATGTTATGATTTTATATATAACTTTCCATGGAATACAATTTTGCATATTTTGTGAAATTTAAAACTGTTTAGAAGCTCATTTACATCTCTGTCTATTGATAAAATAACAAGAATCAAAGCCACATTACTGGAATTTTAGGCTATGTTTGGCAAAATAATATTTAATTTCTCAAGAACTTTTTTGCTTAGTTGAAACGGGTACTCTTCACACAAGAATAGTACAAGTTCAATTCCCTTTTTTTTAAAAAAAAAAAATCATTAATGGAATTTGTAAACATAAACAAAGGAAAAAAAAAAAAAAACTCTAGTAAACATAAACAAAGGGAAAAAAAAAAAAACTCTAGAATAAATTGAAGTTTAAAAATACAATTGCATAATAAGAACGAGGTTAATAATATAAAAGTATCCAAATGCATTATGTTTTTTTTTTAATAGCCTTTTTTCTTTCTTTTGTATAACAAAAAAACTTAAACCCTACACTATATATGGATTTTCGTTTAAGTATATATTCATATTAAAGAAAATCATATTATTATCATAATTAATATATTAACAATATATATTCTTAAAGTATTCTAAATGTGTTACAATCCAAGTATATAGTAGTAATGTAAATGTAAATGTAAATAATTAATAGATAATTATATAATTTTATAAAATTTAATACTTTTGATTATATTGTAATAGTAGTTTTAATAGTTATAATAATAATTTTAGTTGTTGTATTAGTAATTGTATTAGAAGGAAAAGTTAGTTATTCACAACTAACTAATAGATTTAGATATATTCTTATAAATAAAGTAACATCAATAAGAATAAAAAGACAAATTTCAATCTAAGAAGTGGTTGGTACCATTTGACGAGCGGTTGTCTCAAATGAACTAAAATTAAATTCTATTTTCATTTTCACATTTTTATTCTTTTACCTTCTTTTTATTGATTTATTAGTGACATATTTCATACCAATACCCATATTATCATTCACAATAAAATAGAAATTATAGGTTGATGCATATCTGGAGTCGAAAATATGAAAAAGCATCACAACAAAGCAAATCAAAACAAACAGGAAAAAAGGTTAGTAAAATTCGAGTAGCTACCTACTAGTCCAAACTGATGAGTCGCTAGCCATTACTTCTAACTAAAGAGAACAGATAATAGTTGAATGATAATGAAAATATCAAGATTTCTCAAATGAATAATTTTTTGTATTGAAGAGATGATTGATCACATATAAGAAAGTAGAGGTTTATATACTGTAAAACTTACAATTAGTTACTCGGAGTTTAATTTGTAGAATTTAAGGTGATCGGATAAAATATTCGATTGAGCCTAAATTATAAAATAAAACTAAAATTATTAGTAAAAATGATTCCGTCAGTTTTAATTTAAGAAAATAATTAATAAAATAAAAGAATATAAAAATTTCACAATTTAAGTATATTAGTCGTTATTTATCGAAAATACGTAAAGTACATTCTAATAATTAATGAATTACTAGAGATAAATTATATGTACACTAAAAATTATAAAATAAACTAAATAATATTTAGAAATATTTATTTATACTATATATGAATTTATATGTAGATAGAAATACGCGTAATTAATTAAAATACGCGAAATGTGCCAAAATAATACTAAATAATTAAAGAAAATTCATAATTAATTAAGAAAAAAATAAATAAATATCAGAATAAATAAGGAATGATCCAAATTTAGGTTGTGGCAGCTGGAGAAAAGAAAAAAAAATTCAGCCGATTAAATTAGAATAACAAAAAAAGTAAATTAGAAGAGGATAAGACGATTATCTAATCAAATTAATGCACAATAATTCTCCAAGACCTCTATAAATATCCTAAATTTTTTATAAGCTCATTTTGGATATCTAGAATCGTAGAAAATTAGAGAGGCAAAATTGAGAGGAAATTAGGGTTTTATAAAAAATTATAAAAAAAACTATACAATTAAGGCTTTTAAGGAGAACTTAGACCCAACGAGTACCTACGAGTAGATAGCCACCACTACCACACGGTGGTGGCAGCATTTAGACCGACCGACAAGGCCACAACGGCTAGCGGTGGCCAGAGCTACCCACACAGACCCGATTTTGTTTAATTTTGTAAAAATATTAAATATTCTTAGAAAATTATGAAATTTGAGTATTTTGAGGTTTTTAAGTATGTAGATTTAGGAAAAAAATTTTATTTTGATAATTTTGTATTTAGAAATATACTGTTCTTAAGAAACTATACAAACCCAAGCTTTATTCGAATTAGAAATAAATGACCTTAAAAATGTAGTTTTAAGTTCAAAATTTTTGTGTAGACTATTTAGATGATATAGAACAGTACCACGAAGTCCATTTTGAAAAATTAATTTTTATATAATTTTTATGTCTTAAAATGATGCTTGAAATAGGTGGTTTAGGGCTACTTAAATAATTAAATGGTTAATTACTAATTTACTATATAATTATATATTTTAGGACATTGAAATTTAGTGAAGTATGATACTTGTAGCATTTAGAGTATTAGATGTAATTATTAGAGTAATTATGTAGTAAATAAGTAATAGGGAAAAATAGTAAATTTTAAGTTAATTTTGTAAATTAGGGTAATTAAGTGTAAAATCTGATTTGAGATGAATTTAAACATTTTGAAATGTTAATTGATGTTGGAGATGGTAATTAAAGTAATAGAAATATTATATATGTATTATGTACATAATAAGCGATAGTACATAATATATAATTATTGGAAATATAATAAGTAGAAGATATTAAAATAAAAATTAATATTATATAAATAATATGAATATATAATAAATATGATAGAAGACTTAAATTTGGGTAATTATATAAAAAATATAAAAATTTCTCACATCAAGAGTAAATTCAGTATACTAATAAGAATTTAAGTATAAAGAGTGAAATAAAATACTGACTAAGAGTAATTATGATTTTTAGTATACCCGATAATAATATAATTAATTTCATATTATGGGTTGAAACGAGTTTCCAAGATTCATGTATCAAACGGTATTTAGAAATTGAACTAAAACCTAATTTAAAAGTCGATGTGAAAATTGAACCAGAACCTAGCCTCAAATTGAGAATAATTGTAAAAGATTTAAAAACCTAGATAATTGGACATATTAAACCCTAAACCAAACATAACAATAAGTATTATAGGATAAAACAAACCTGTAACAATTATATGAAAACTGAGATAACGTTGTTATTATATATATCATTGGTGACGAATTAAACGAATCCCGCCTCGAGTGAGCAAGCGAGAAGTCAAAGTAAGTTAAGATTAATACAGTATTGTATTTTAAAAACTTGAAATTGTATTTGATTGTACTTGTTCTGAGCTAATGATATAATTTTTTACTTGCTGCTTGGTTTGTATTGTATAATTTGTATAAAATGATTGATCACTTTAAACTGGACCTAATTAAATAGACGACCTATAAACATAAATTAGACCTGTACAGTAATCCATTAGGGAAAACATTGGATTTTTCGGTCAAATATCGACCCTTTCGAAAGGGATAATGTTGGATAGTATAATGAGTTCTTTTTTTTATCCTTAGTCAAATTAAATGACGAGTGAGGAGGTTGCAGTAAAAGTGAAGCCAATGGTTCGAAGGTAGTCATGAGAGAAGCGATGTCTCTATTGCACAAGTTTAGGTTTGGTTATGAGTTGTTGTGTTAACGAAAACTTTTCAACCTAGATTAAAGCGGGCGCAATTTCTTTAATCTTACGATGGGCTGGATAACGTCATGCGATGATATTTGCTTAAACATGCATTATACCTAATAATTTGGTTGATAATCTTGTTCGTGTTTATGATATAGTTTTAAGTCTTGTGTTTTAACTTATTGAGCTATGGTATTTCACATGCCTATAAACGTCATTACAAGTGCTAGTTAACATGCGGCTTATAACTACCCTAAAGTTAACAACAGCTAGATCCTAAAGAATAAGGGAAAAACATTTGAAAAACAGACATATTTTAAAGTCTAAGCTCTTATTGTAGAATTTTTCATTTTTGAATAATGTATTAACTAAGAAATAGATTACGGTAAAATGTTGTAAACGTTAATTATAATAACTGAATTCTAGTGTATATATATATTTTTTTTTTTTTACTTTCTTAAATAAATTACTTATTTAAATTACAAACGGTTTACCTTAAAGCGGATTATTCGTGGACGCCTTATGTAGATTAAGTTTAGGATAACAGTTGTAATGCCAACTTCTATCTTATAATAGTCTATACGGTGAGACAGTTACAACTCTACCGCTTCGGAGCGTGATATATACCCATCCACTATGATTACTTTACATATATCAAAAGATAAAAAAAGTATTTTACAATTAAATTACATAAGACATACTAAAAAGGGTAAAAGAAACAAAGAATATTTAGTATAAAAAGGAAAGAATCATTATAGAATATTGTATTATAAGACACGTGTCACTTAGCGTCTAGATAAGAGAAATATGGTACAAGGTAAGCGGAAACAGAGTAATGCTTATGATCAAGGGCCGACCTGATGTGGACAAGATTATGACCAGTTAGTTTTTCTAAAGAGAAGTCAGCTTGATTTGGGGTTAGGCGCTTTTGGTCGGATCAGGAGCTTATGGTCGGATCGAGAGTTCGTCTTGGCTACTCTTGGGCTGTCTCTTAAGATAAAGCGTTGTGGTTGAATAGGGGTGGATCTGATGCATATAAGGATCCGATAGTTAAGTTGGCATAAGATTAGCTTAGGATAGGAATTTCTATCTCGACTATGACCTAAAGTTAGTATCATCTAAGCAAGTCCTTAGAGTCCTTTAGCTTGACTGCATGTAATTGGTTCGAAGGATTGATTCCTATCATCTACTTGAGAGTTAGAAAGATTTTTCCTCAAATCTGGAATAATCTCTACTCTTTCTTTTAGAATGCTTATAGGATCTTCTTCTATTAGTTGGTGACAAATAAGATCATACACATTGAAAGTGGAAAAAACTCTATCGTCATTAGGCAACTTGATTTGGTAAGCGTTGCGGTTAATTTTTTTCAAGATCTTAAATGGTCCATCAACTCGAGAAGATAGTTTGTTATGTCTCAAGTATGGGAATCATTCTTGATTGAGATATATCCACACCAAGTCTCCTAGGTGGAAAGAAATAGTTCTGCAGCCTCGATTATCAATTTCATGCAACCTCGATTATCAATTTCATGCTGCCTCTGATTAAACTTGGCAATCTTCCTAATTACAGATTAGTGTAGCTCATGTAATTCTTAGGCTTAATTCACTTCGGATTGACTCTCTTCAATAGCTATGAGAGTGCTGATCATATTTAGGGGAATGGTAAGGTTAAGGTCATAGACGACCTCAAATGGGTCTTCCTAAAAATGTTATGGACAATTCAGTTGTATGCGAACTCCACAATTGATAGGCATAGATCCCAATCTTGTAAGTTTTTTCGCATGATAGCTTTGAGTAGATTACTTAGTGTCTTGTTTACCACTTCCGTCTGGCTATTAGTTTAAGGGTGATTATTAAAGCTAAATACAAATTTAGTTTCAAGTCCTCTCCAAAAATAGCTTAAAAATATTGTGTCCCAATTTGAGACTATAGTTTTTGATACTCTATGTAGTCGGACAATTTCCTATAAAAATAGATCAGCAATATATAGAGCATCGTTAGTGTGATGGCATTGAATGAAGTGTGCCATCTTACTAAAGCGGTCTAGTATAACAAAAATAAAATCTTTTCCTTTAGATATCCGGGGCAACCTTAAGACAAAGTTTATGCTGAAGTCGGCCCAAGATAAAATAGGTGTTGGCAATGGCATGTACTCTCCATGAAGCTCTCTTTTCCTCTCAATACACTTGTACACTTCACAACTATTGACTACCTTATAGACATCTTAGGCCAAATCAGGCCAATAAAAGTTTTCTTTTAACAAGTTGGTTATCTTGATTTCTTTGAAATGACTAGATAATCCTCCACTATGAGATTCTCTGATCAATAGCTCACGCATGGAGTAATTCAGATAGTCATTCTTAAGATAATATCCTCCAACTGCTACCCCTTCTCGGCATTCTTCAACAATGGGATTAAAGTGAGGGTCAAAAGTATACTGCTCAGTAATGAGTGAGAATCCCCATAGTTTTGTATGCAAAGTAATTAGTAAAGTTTGTCGTCATGATAAAGCATCAATGACCACATCTGTGCATCCTTTCATGTGCCGAATAATGTATGAGAACCCCTCCATAAACTCTAACTATTTAGCCTATCTCTTTGAAAGTTCATTCTGACTCCTAAGGTGTTTCAATGATTTATGGTCGGTGTAAATAACAAAATCTCGTGATAGCAAATAGTATTGCCAAACAGTGAGGACTTAGAAAAAGAAATACAACTCCTTTCGTATACAAAATAGTTCAGGACTAGACCACTCAATTTTTCATCATAATAGGTAACGGATTGTCACTCCTGCATCAGGATAACACTAATTCTAACTCCCAATGCGTCATATTCTAATTCAAAGTGTTTATTGAAATCTGGCAATGACAGAATAGGTGCTGATGTGAATTTTTCCTTAACCTCTCTAAAAATCTATTTAGCTTAATTGTTCTACCTGAATCCTTTACTCTTTTTTGTCAAATTGGTCAATGGGGCAATTATTGTACTGAAGTTCTTAATAAATTGCCTACAAAAAGAAGTTAGGTTATGAAAACTTTGAACCTCAACAGCATTTTTCGGTGTTAGCTATTTCAAAACAGCTCGAATCTTCTCCATATATGCTCAGATTCCTTCCCTAACACTACAAACTTTAGGAATATCACTTCTTTTTGGCAGAACATGCATTTCTTTATATCCCTATACAACTTCTTGATTCACAAAATGTTAAATACTTTCTCGACTTTCTTTTCCTACTCCAAGTATTTATCTTCATCTCTATTTCTATTGAACGGCGGGATTTGCATCTTAACATTGTCTAACCTTCAAGGAACTCGGCGTACTCATCCCTACACTTGGTAATAGTATACTTTTTTGTCACCAAATTCTTCAACATCCATCTCCTCGTCATTTTCCCCCACCCCCTCTAACTTCAGTTTTCGTTTAGCTACTCCTCTAGCTTGTGGTAGTTGAATTGGGCAATTAGTCCGATTGTCTTGACCATAGTGTCTCCCAAGGATATCTTCTTATAGGTTTTGTTGCTGCATACCTTGAGGTTGTTATTTATTAATTTGCATTATGGTAACTATATTCTCAACAATGTTTGTAAGTTTGTCAAGTTTATTGTCAACCAATCTTAGGGCGTTACTACCATTATGACCATGACCAGGTTGAGTACTATTGCTCTAGTCACCAATAACTCTATAAACACTTAAATTGACACGATACAGTATTGCTTAAATAGATTAATAACTCGCTAACAACTTTAATACTCGATAACCACTCAAATAGAATAGAAACAAACTTACTTTGTTTTCATAATGAGAAACAGAGTAAAAACTGGGCAACAATGAGATCATACAGCAACCATTAATAGTAAAGGGAACCAAAACTTCATTGCAACTTTACACACTCCCTTGCAGAACCGTGCTCTGATACTAGTGAACTTGATGCGTCTTTGGGATCGAACACATGAAGAGACATTACAACGAAATAAATAAAAACAAATAGAAAAAAAGTTAGTAAAGTTTGGGTAGCTACCGAATGGATATAACGTACTAATCCAAATTGATAGATCACTTGCCACTACTTCTTATTAAAAGGTATAAATAAGAGTTGAATGATAACGAGAATACTAAGGTTGCTCAAATGAATAACTTTCTATATTGAAGAGATGACTGATCGCATAAAAGAAAGTAGGGATTTATGTACTCGTTCACTAAGATTACCTTACATGTATGAAAAGATAAAATGATATTCTATAACTAGGTTACATAAAATATACTAAAAAAGGTAAAAAAGACAAATATTCAGTTTGAAAATAAGAAAATCATTCTAAAATATTGTGTCAGAAGATATATCTCTTGACATTTGAATGGGTAAATATGATACAAGTAGACGAAAGTAGAGTAACACCTATAGTTAAGAGTTGACCTGAAGAAGACCCGATCGAAGACCAGTTAGTTCTTCTTAAGAGAAGTCAACTTGATTTAAGATCGAAGCTCACGATCATATTAGGAGCTTGCCTTAACTACTCTTAAGCTATCTTCTAAGATAAAACGTTGTTGTTGAATAGAAGCAAATTTGACGCATACAAGGATTTAATAATCAGGTCAACATAAGATCAGTTCAGAATAAGAATCCCTTTCTCAATTATGGTCTAAAGCTAATATCTTTTGAGCGAGTTCTTGAAATCCTCTAACTTGACCGCAGGTGATCAATCTAAGAAGTTGATTCTTACCATAAGTGTTATCAAAATATGGTTTGAATATTATTATTTAATCATATAAATACATTTACTCGTCAAGATGCCTATTAATAATCTTTTCACATTTATGCAAACGATTCGTCTTTTAGGAGTTATAATTGTAGAAATATAACATCACGTACCAAGAGATGTATACATCAAGTGACTCCTATGTGTAGGTACCATGCTTTTGTGTTTCTAACCAACACAATTAAATAAAATAAATAAAAAAAAAACAATAATAGCAAAAGTTCTTCGTAATAAAAATGTATTGGTGCGGAAAAGGAAAAATTATGAATAACCAAAAATGTTCCTAATAAGCAATAGAAATGTATATCGAACAGCAATGTCTGGCAATGACATCAAACATGCCAAGATGCAGATTGGGAATTAAATTTTCCATTATTAGAGGCATTATTTTCAAAGGGTTGAAGCTAGGAACAAATTAATCATAAAAAATTAATAGTAGGCCATATGGGGAAAAAAAAACTTGCAAAATGTCAAATAATACATCTTCAATGCAGTCTAGATCTTCATAGATGAAAATCGAAAAATTCGAGTAAACATCGAGCTGAAATAGCTAGCTAAATAGCACAAACAATGGAAAAGATGAATAATAATGGGAAAGAAGGAAGAATCAATTTTCCAACACCCTCCAGAATAAGCAATAAAAATCCATGCTTCTTCCCTCCAACAATGATCGTCATCACTGCAGCAGCAATTGAATCAGAGATTTTAATTCCACTACAGCATGAAAACTCCTATAAACCTTAATTATATACATCAATAGCATCAAAATGTACGTCCGCATGGACGTTGCATGCATGCGTCTCCAATTACTTGTATAGGCAAGGCATTAAGCAGGTAAATTACTTACCTCTCCATCCTCTCCGCTAGCAACTTTAGCAGAATTATCCACCTTTTGAGCCTCTTCTGCAATATAAGACAGCAAAAGTATGTGAAAACCACAACTTCAAAGTTGAAAGAGAAGTTCCATGAAAATAAAGATGGAAGGATCCATAATTTTGCAAAGCGAAGGATAGTTGGGAGCGAAATCATGATCATTTCTAACATTATATGGAAGGTTGCCATTTAAGGAGACAAGGAAAGACATTCTCTGGTCTGTCAACTCAAACTAGTGCAACTGTTAATAACATGGCAACATAAAAAATGGAGAATGCTTATGCCGAGTAACTGCAAATGCAGTTTTAGACGAAGCAACATTTATGAAAGCCCTTTAACTGGCAGAAAGGAAGACCTTCCTCTAGATTTTTGGAAGAAAGATCATAAGGATCGGCAAATCACCGTAAATGCAAGTTTACTAAATTATGGCAGAAAAGATGGCATGGACAGAACTACACAAAGGTCTAGATCTAACATGGAAAAGTATAAAGTTCACCTAAAGATCTTGCTTAAGCATGCAAGAAGTTGTATTCATTGCAAATTTCCAATTACCTCCATCCTCATTGACGTCAGAGGTCCACAAAGTAAGGTTATCCCTCAGAAGCTGCATAATTAATGTGCTATCCTTGTAAGATTCCTCGCTTAACGAATCCAACTCCGAGATAGCTTCATCAAAGGCCTGCTTCGCGAGTTGACAAGCCCTGGAACGCATTTGGCCAGTTAGAAGGGTCCCAAGCGGGTCTCTAAAGGAAAAAAGGAGTCCGAATCGTTAACACTTACTTCTCAATAGAATTCATGATTTCATAGTAAAATACAGAGAAGTTCAATGCCAAACCCAAGCGGATTGGATGGGTTGGGGATAATTCAGCCTCTGCTGAAGTTGAAGCTGCCTGCAGAAAGCACAAATTTTAATACGTGGATCCTGTGCAAACTAAACCTAGCAGCATTTACCTGAAACAGAATAAAACAGACAACCGAAGCTGACTAGAAACACAAGTATCTCAACCAGAATCCAGGAATTCATATACGATTTTAGGCAAAGGGTTAGTGATGAATCGTGAATTTTTTTTATCTTCTCAAATGTATTAATGTGTTATAATTTTCCAGAGGATTGGCAAAGGTGAGCTAAAATGTCGAGGGAAAGACTGAAAGAACAAAAAACAAGAACTGAAGAGAAAAGGTTTCACTCCTTAAAGAACTATCAAGAATTCACAGACAATCTCGCGATGGATTTTACCTGAAGAAGGACATGATAAAACAAGAGAGCACAATAATTAGTTCAAGAAAGCGGATCCAATGGAATCCACCGTAGCATATGTTAATTTTATCACAAACGAAATCAATCGAACAGATTTATCCATACAAAAAGAAATTAATCGAACAGCTTTTCTCTTTTCACGAAAGAGCTAGCTTTTCAGCTTAAATGGAGATTTTACACGGTTTCATATTAAAAGCGGAAGGAAAAATGGGGTCAATATATGAACCTGGTATGCTTTCAGAGACTGGTCGGCAACTTCTTTCCTTTCATCACCTGCCTTAAACTCTGCCAAATATCTGTAATAATCTCCCTTCCTGGAATTTCAAAACAACCCAACTCCATCAGTGCTCAACGTTTCCTCAAACCGACATTCGCATGTCAAAACTCTGTCCAAAACAAAAGCTTACATCTTGTAGAAAAACACGGAGGTTTCTGCACCAGTGCATGATGGAATCAAATGCTCATCAATCACGCTCATAACATCATTGCATATACTCGACAATTCAGACTCGACTTTCTGCCTGTAATCCTTAATTCTCTTCACATTCTGGTCGTTTCCTTTCGATTCTTCCTTTTGCTCAATGGATGATAAGATCCTCCACGATGCCCTTCGTGCACCAATCACATTCTTATAACCAACAGAAAGAAGGTTTCGCTCTTCCACCGTTAGCTCAACATCTAGACTTGCTACTTTCTTCATTGCATCAACCATTTCTACCATATCCAATAGCAGCCGAATTATTTTTCAGAGAAAAAATTTTAAAAATCAACTCTTTTTTTTTTTCATTTTTTCCCCACTTAATAATCTTATTGCGTACATGGTCTTTTCCATTTAATTCGATATCGTTTCAAAATGTCTATTTACTACTTTACGAGCTCAATTGATATTTTAAGAGCTAACCGAAAAAATGCATAAAGATAGAGCAATTTCGTGCTTCTATCCTAAACTTATCGAGCAATGAACTTTCCTGTTCTTTCTGGAACGTTAAGGTTCAAAGATAAGACAAAAAAACCCTACGATAACTTAATGAAAATCAACAATGGTGCTTCTCAATATAAATTCAGCCGAAATCAAAACAAAGATTAATTATGTAATGCTAAGTGTTTCAAGAAACCCAATTCAAGCTTGACTCAAAAACTCAAAGTTGGAGCTTGATTAGGCTATAAATTTTACGTCTAATCTCAAGCTCCAGCTCGAGCTTGGCTCAACCTAAGCTTGTTTAGACTTGTTCAGTCTAATTAATGTATACTTGTTTTAATTTAATCTATATACAAGCCTGAAATCAACGTTTGAATCTTATTAGGAATGATACAAAACTTAAGTTCATCTTCGGCTCGATTAGTCTCACGAGCTCGTTGACTTAGAGAAAAACTTGAATGCAATCAATCGAAATCCAGCAGATATAAGACATCATTTACCACCCTGTTACCGAACGTTAAATCTAATTAAATTTGTCTTCTTTATCACTAGATCACAACCGCTTAATTAAAATCCGTACACTATTAATATCGATAATAAAAAAGAAAAAAGAAAAAAAAATGTATATAAATACATATACGTACACGCAAATTGCATAAGACTCCAATGGTAATCAAAACAATAAAAGAGAAAACAAAAGTAGAATGATAAATCTAGATTTTAGTATTTATCGTCCAACAGGTTTCAAAATCGAAATGAAGCTAGATCGTGCAATATATCGAGCGTGATATTGAAAAAAGCACATTCAGAGGCAATTAAACAAGGGATCGAGCAACAAAACATACTATATATCTTGATTAAACAGACAATAAAGTGATAATGAGTGAGACAAAAGAAAAAAACATCATAAGAATCTAAAGTTTGATAGATCTAGAGAGAGAGAGAGAAAGGGGAAGGGAGGAATAACCATCGTAGCGTTCGGCTTGTTCAGCGAGCTTGGCGATGTAGACGTAGGTTTCTCTATCTTTTGAAGAAGCCATTACTCTCTGTCTCTAGAGGTGGACGGACTCTCTCTCTCTAAAAGTGAAAGAAGAACGGAGGTCTCTTTGGGGGGAGAGGTTTAAACTTTTGTCAGTTACCTTACGGTGGTGATGTTTGATGGTTGAGAAGATGATGATCTCGTCTCGACTGTCGTTCTTAGTGATGTTACTACGGAAGAACGCAGGGAAGTTAGCCTTCTATTGCGTCACGCGCACCTCCGCGTGGAACACACGCTCTTAGATGGAATAAGAAAGAGACTATATATATTTATATATATAATATCAAAGAGAGTATTTAACGTTTTGTATAATTTCAGTCCAACAAATTTAATAATATATAGAAATATGTTTTTTTTATAGTCTTATTTTTTTTACATTTTCTTGCTTTTATATAGTAGTATACATAAATATTTGCATTAATGAAAGCATAAAAGCCTATATTTCCTTTCTCAAAATAATCAAAACAAAGAGGATTTCGATTTTGAGGAAGAATTATCATTTGATAACATTTCTACAAACCAAATACTAGTAGTAATAGGAATGGAATTTACCACGATTAGCATTTTAGCACCCAAATTACGGATTAAAAACCATCATAAATCGAAGATTTACATAAACAAAACCTAATAGGATTATAAATTAGACGAACTTACTTAGATCCATTTGTAAATGTTTCTAGATTCGATTTGGAGGTTTGTTACTTCAATTAGTCCTCGTGTACTTGCATTCATTAATATCCTATCATTCAACACCTTAAACCTTACATTAGCTCATTTAACAAACGTATCCCATAAACATGTTTGACTATCACTTTTGGACATGTTTAATATTATGAATTCTAATGTTTGAAAAGAGATACCAATAACTTTTGATTTCCTTCAATACTATAATTTCTATCATTCTAAGGCAAATATATAGTTTAACAAATGTACATTGTATGTACATACATATATGTATGTATCTATTCATGTATGTCTAAAAGCAATTTCAAGATTTGGTTTTGTATATGTACCCATTTGCAAGGAATATTTCACCAAGATGGCAACCTCATTAGTGAATCCTCTTAGCATTGTTAATAAAAGTTGGATTGGAGGTATATGAATGAACATTTGTTTAAATTAGTTATGAAACATTATGTAATAATAGTGCAGAAAAATTGATACCATATATTTTTATTTAAATTAGTCACTTTGTAATCAAAATCTAATTGATGGTTAGATTCCCGAATAATTATGCTTTGGTTGCACATATATATACATTTAGTCTAGAAATAGAAAGTTCCCTATAAGTATTTCTACTCAATTATATGAAGGGGAAATTCAATTGAAGTGGTTATGTTTGTGTAACACGAATCTCTCGCTTTATGTAATTTTAGAGGAGTGACATACAATTGATACATGAAAATAACTTAGCAAGAGAGGTAAAGAGGAAAAACAAACAATTGAAAGGGGTTGGAATGTACGAGTGAGAAGTGATAGAGCTACGAAGCATCAACCGTACTATTACTTAAGACAAGCATCTTATTCTTAGTTTTGAGTTATGCTTAATCCTTTAAAGTAGTAGCTTGACAACGATATCATGTCTCTAACATACGAATTTGTCAAATTAGGAAGGGCTTTTGAGTGATTATATAGTTTGGTATTAATGACGTCCATCGGATTATGTTGGCAACCAATGCTAAGATGAATCCCCCTATAGACTTCTCTTGAATCTAAGTCTATAAAAGGTGTCCCTATATGTATGGACCTCATTTAGAAAAGTTGAGAGGTCGGTTCAATAATTACTATTTTAAGCCTATCATATCATATCTTCCTAAATTATCTTAAATACATAAACCTAACTTCCTAGGCTTTATATTATTCCAAGTAGTCAAATCAAGTTATTGTTGGACTTAAAGCCCAAAATTCATTTTAATCTTGATACTTTGCCTTACGACTAAAATTCTTTGAATGAATTCAAAAGGGTTTAGACATTAGACATACATTTCAAATATTCCAAGAGATGCTTGATGCATGTACATTGTACAGCAACTGTGTTATTGGGTGTACTTGTAAGCCCCAAATATGAGTTATGTAATTATGAGATCGAACTTAGTATACAAAATTTAAGATAATCGGTTAAAAGATTCGATTAAGCCAAAAGTATAAAACAAAGCTAGAAATATTAGTAAAAAAAATCCTGTAAGTTTTAATTTAAGAAAATAAGTAATAAAATGACAGAATATAAAATTTTCAAATTTTAAGTGTATTACTTGTTAATTATCGGAAATGTGTAAAATACATTCCGATAACTAACGAATCACTAAAGATAAATTATATTCATACTAAAAATTATAGAATGACCTAAATAATATTTAGGAGTATTTGTTTATACTTTATATGTAATTACGTATAGGTAAAAATATGCAAAATTACCTAAATTGCTTGAAATTTGCTAAATAATTAAAGAAAATTATAAAGAAATTAAATAAAAATTAGAAAAAAAATCATAGAAGTGCGGAAGAATCCATATTTGGGTTATAACAATTGGGGGATGAAGAAAAAAAACTTGGCCAATAAAATTTAAATACTTGTAAAAGCAAAATGGAAAAGGATAAGGCAATTATCTTGTCTAATTAATACATTAAATTTCTTTAAAGCTCTATAAATATTAAAATTTTTACAGAAGCTCATTTGATTAGCTTGAAACCTTAGAAAAATAGAGAGGGTCGAAATTGAGAGGGAATTAGGGTTTTTTAAAAAGTAGCAAAAATTCTGTATAATAAGAGTAATTAGGTAGAACCTATACATTACTATCACTTGGAACCAAACCACCACCACCACCACCATCACCATCACCTTACTCCAAAATCTACGCCTAGACCCATTGACAACCCTTGGCCCGGTTCTAGTAGCCGAAAGCTCGAGAATCAAGTGAGTCCCAAATTTAGTCCGATTTTATAAAATTTATTAAAATTATTAATTTTGTCCAAAAAATTATGAATTTTGTTATTCTAATGTTTTATCATATGTAGATCTAAGAAAAAATAGTAATTAATTTTAATTATATTTATAAATATAAGGTGCTTAAGAAACTAAGCGAAACCAAGTTTGTTTAGAATTAGAAATAAATAAACTTATAACTATAGTTTTGATCTCGATTTTTTTTCTGTAGACTATTTAAGTGATATTGAATAGTGCTAAGAAGCACTTTTTCAAAAATTAATTTTCGAAATTTTTAAGTAATTTTTTAGCTTTAAAATGATTGAGAAAATAGAGTAATTTTAGACTAATTAAGTAATTAAAGGATTAATTACTGATTTAGAGAGTAAGTAGATATTTAGGGATGTTGATTTCTAATATAATAACATAATCATAGCACTTGGAGCAGTAAATGCAATTATCATAGGAATTATGTAATAAATACGGATTATTTGATAATATATACAATTAGAATTATGATAATTATAAAATATTAGGTTAAATTGGAAAATATAAGGATAATATTAATACATATTAAATCTGGTATAAAACTTAATTTTAGATAATTATATGATAAAATGTAAAATTTTCTTATATCGAGAGTAAATTTGGTATACTAATTAGGATTAGAGCGTATCAAGTGGGTTAGAATACCAAATTAAGACCTAGCATGATATTAGAATACTCGAGCTTAATGTGATTAATTTTACATTAGAGTTCGAAATATATTTTAAGATTTACTCGTAATTGAAACCGATTTAGAGCCTAAACCGGAATCAAATTCAGAAACTAAACCTCAAACTAACGTAAAACGAATTGTTAGTAAATAATAGGTATATAAGGAGAATTGAGTTAAATCAAAACCTAGAATATATATCATTAAGGTATAAATACTAAAAAGCATATTTATATTATATGATATACGAAAGCGAGTTAACTTGTAATTGATTGAGCAAGCGACTGAGGATTTCAAGTAAGTTGGGTTTAATATTGCACCGTATTTAAAGTATTATTTTAGAGTAATAAGAGATTGGGGAATATGTATGATTGTGACTGTAAGTAATTTTATACATGTACTTGCGTATCTGATTTCGTATTGAAATCTGTGTTGTAGTTGATAACTGTTATGATTGGATTGGTATGGAATTGTCTAAACACCGTCAATTGAATCTAATCTTAATCAACCTAAATACCTTAATTTTTCATGCATTGTAACCCATTAGGGGATCATTAGGATTTTTCATCTAAACACTGATACCTTCGAAAAAAATAGCGCTAGATAGCAAAATGATTTTTTTTTCTCATTTTAGCCAAATTAAGTGATAAGAGAGGAGGTCGTGGTAAGGATGAGGGTATTGTTTCAAAGGAGAGTTTTTTTTTTTGGGGGGGGGGGTGTCTCTCTATTATATAAATTTGAGTTTAGTCGTGAATTGTTATATTAACGAAAACTCCTCAACTCAGATTGGAGCAAGTAAAATTATTCTAATTTCACTATAGAGTGGACTATATTGTATGATGCCACTTATTGCATTTCATGTAAATAATTGCTCGATAACCTTAATTGTGCTTGTATACATTTATAAATCTCTAATTCAACTTATTGAGTTATAGCTACTTATAATCATATAAACTCTTTTGTAGGTTATGACTTCTGATTTGTGATACCACGATACAATTACTCGAATGTTAAATTTCTTTTGAAGCTATGAGGAGTGAGGATCAACTGGCTCAATTATCAAGTTTTTATTTAAGGTCTTGATAGTATCTTTAGGACAGAGAACTGATATATGATATGTGAATTAGCTAACTGTTGTATTATATAGAATCTCTTGGGAATTTTACGATAATGTGAATATATTTATATACATATGTGGCTTAAGGATTTAATCTTTATCACAAATTTTAGCCAAAATATTAATTGAACTGTTTATTTCAAAGCGAAAAATTATCGACACCTTATGTAGATCGTATCTATGATAGGTACTACGAGGTCAGTTATTGTCAGAGGTTAGTTTACATAGCGGGACTGTTACGACTCTGTGACTTTAGAGTATAATAGTACTCATATAATTGAAAACCTTACACATTAGCGAGTTAAGATGTATATGGTTAGCATTAGTGTTGCAAAAATATGTCTCCTTTTCTTTTTCTCGTTTTTATGAGAGCTTACGACATTATTTCATAGACACATCACTTTAAACTTATCGAATTTGTATTGCTCCTAGTAATATATAACATATGGAGTCTTTTATATGTTTATCGATCTTTTAAAAAAATATTAAACAAATACAAACTATATAAAAAAATTACATGAATACCATTACAAAATTGCATATTGTAAATGTGAGTTTGCAATATTATACAAGTGTCACATATGATAAACGCGACATTCACTTTGTTGTAGTATATTTGCAATTGTAAAATGTAACATTACTATACTGTAAAATTGCATCTAACAAATGGGATTTTTCAATGGTATACATATGTTACAATTCCTATGTGTGACATTTTCGTATTGTAGCAAAATCCCATCTAGAGATGCAATTTTGTGATGGTCTTTATGTAATTTTTTTATATGATTTATATTTTTGTAATTTTTTTTTAAGATTAGTAAACATGTCTTACACCTTATATATGTACATGTATGTATATATTTAAATATGTATTATGATCCACAAACTCGACTTGGGATTTATTTTCATATTGAATAGACCTTTCATGTCCTTAATAAAATCTCCAGATGCATGCTTTTTTTGGATATTTCAATTCGAAAAACTTTGAATGTATGTTGGTGGCAAATAATAAATAATATAATCATCCATAGGTGGTTATAAACAATAGCTATTTTAAAAAAGGTTCAATAAGTATTATGCATTAAGTGACATGTTATGTACAGGTCGTATATAAATATTAATAAAATATAAATACAAATATTAATAACATGAATAATTTCTAAAACAATGATTTACATTTTATGGAAGTTTCTTTCCTCCATAAAATAGTCATCACTACATATTATTGTTGGAAAACCTAGATATCTGGTGGAGGTTGCAGAAATTTAACTCTTCTGATTGTTTCTTTGTGGATAGTATGAAAATCTAACTCTCGCACCAGTCCACTTAAACCTTATGTAAAAAGGACCATTTCTTCTTTACTTGATGGCTATTAATAAATTAATTGATAAATAAAAAGGAAAATCATCATGCTCCCACGATTAGATTAGGGATGCAATTGAGTGTGTCATTAAAGGGTATTTGGCCCGTCAAACTCAATAAAAACCCTATCGGGATATTACTCTATAGGGTTTAGGGTCGGGTTTTAAGATTATGAAAAAATTCGATGGGAAATCTAAGCAGATAAAAAAAGTATATATTAATAAAAATGTTTATTCTTAACTTATGTAACATATATATCTTATACAAGTTTTTCATTATACAGCACATTTAATTCCTAATTTTTATTATTATGTAAGCCAATAAATAAAATATAATAATAAAAATTTAAATCTTATTTAACTTCTTCCTTTTTATTATCTATTTAATTCCATATAAATCTCACGAAAACTCACCCATATGGTTTTTTAAATCCTATAAAAACCCAACCCTATAAGGTCATTCCCTTATAAGTTCTTATAAGGTCGGGTTTTGGGAATAGAGGGTAAGACTTTATAGGGTTTTTATAAGGTTGTGGGAAACGTTAAACCCTATAGAGACGGGTTAAGGGTTTACAAAATGTATTTCGAACCCACCTCAATTGCATCTCTAGATTCGATAGGTTTGAATAAGAGTTGTTATGAAATTAATAATAATATAATTCTACTTATGGTAGTATCATTCCCGCAATTTCTTGAGTTATGCCGTATGTGTTTTTTAGGAGAAAGCCACCTTACACTTTACTTATATATCTCCTGAATTTTTTAATATTATAAATAATTTTTTTAAACTTTGATAAATTAATAAGATAAACGATATTATTTTTTCCTAGTTTTAAAAAAACGTACTGAAGTGAAAGTTTTGAGATATTAAAATGTATTTTGATAAGTTTGAGAATGTACTTTTGCAATAAGTTAAAGTTTAGCAAGACATCAGTAACTTTTAAGATTTAGTACTAATTTATCAAAATTTAAGAGATTATTTACAATATTTAAAAATTCATAGTCATAGTTTAGAAAATAAGTTTGCATTTTTCCAAGAAGGTTATTATGCTAATTTTAAGCACTCATCTATGGTGGCATTTTTATTGTAACATTGGGTTATTATAATATTATAATAAATTATATTCGATTTCAATATATCATACCATATATGATAAAACGGAAGCTATTGATAATTTTATTTTTATTAAATTTTAGTAAATCATATCTATTAATAATATAAATAAAATTATGGATAGGTTTTATTTTACTATTTATATTATGATTCTTGATTTCGTTTATAATCTATAATAATATTACAATAAGGTGACGTTGCTGTAGCATTCCCTAAGGGGAGCATGTTTACTTGGAACAAAACCGCAATTATGAGATTTTGATGGACTATTTCTAATCCTTTGTCCTGTCCTGTGGACCGTCGTCCGTTCACGCGCTGGGGATTTGAGCATGTGGATGATAGCGATGCATATATCACCGCAGGACGAAAAGCTGTAAAAGTTATGCGTGGTCAATGTAACCAATTCCCATCCAATGTATGTAACTGGTCAAAGTGTTTTAACTTTTTTTTCTGGTTGTCCCTTTTATAGAACTCTGAAATTCAATTCCCTTACCTACCTTTCAATTTTGATGTTACTTACAAAATAGCATTTCTGCCCCCATCAGTTTACTATATTTAAAATTCAGAAAAAGTTCACGTATTACATGAATAAAGTTGAAAAATATTTTAAAATTAGTAATACATCGGTAGAAAGCCACTTATTAAGAATTCTCACGCACTTGCTTCTTTGAAAAGAATATATATATATATATATATATATACAAATTAAGGAAATTAATTTACTCTTTCTATCATAGTCCTTCTTTTTCTAGACAGCATTATGGTTGTATAGAGATCTAAATCAAGGAGTGCTCAAGGATTCAATATTCATCAGTCGAGTTCTTGCTGTCGCGATCCTTCTTTTAAGATTAATCACAAGTATGATTCTTAATTGTATTATTTTTCTAGGAAAAAAATTTATTGTTTTTCTTATGTTTTAATGTAAAAATAATTTATTAAGATTGTTGTAATCTAATTATATCGTTATTGATTTTCTATCAAAATAAATCACGATTCGAATTTTTCATTCTTTATATTTAGAAAAAAAGAAAAACAAAAACTTAGAGAAGTAAACTTAAGCCAGTAAACCAAGCTTTGTTGGTAGGATGCTTTTTGTTGGGGGAGCCTAGCAGCAGACTGCCTACTAGGGCAATCGACAGTCCCCGTGGCATCGTCGATTCAATCCTTTCTTATTAAGCCCTGCTACGAAATGTCAAGTCCCGATGATCGCCCTGGTATGTTGGTCAACAAGAGGGTCTCGAAAATTTTTGGCCTCGTTTAGGGCTTCAATCATAGTTTTAATTACATAGTTCTTTTTTAAGTGTTGATTCCCAGTTGTGGTTAAGAAGTTGCTGTGAGGGTAAAAAAGTTATGTAGGGTACTTCCTCATGTTTGATTGTGGAGGCCCATGCCTAAAATAAAATTTTCCATTTTTAGATTGTTCTGTTTTTTCTTCTTATTTATATTATTTAATTAATTGATATTCATTATATATTTTTAACTTTTGAGAGTATAAGGTCAAGTTATGTGCTAATCACCGCACTTTAACTAATAAATACTATGCACCTCGCGATGCTTCATTCCATCCGGTTGTTTCCACAAGCATCGATACCTAAAAAAATATTCTAGAAAAACTACACAAAGCCAACAAAGTTTATGTAAAAGAAGGAAAGAAATTCTAATAAAAATCATTGGTATTTATGCAGAATAACCGTTTTAGTAAAGTTACACTTAATTCGTATATCCACTTTATAAGTATAGATATATTGAGTTTATAAGTATAGCTTTTCATTTTTCCTTTTAACCATACTTTTAGGGCAAGCTAGGTAATTGCATTTTACAGCTCCCTGCCTTGGTTTGAGAAAAGTGTAAGCAAATGTACCTTTTATGGCGTCCATTCTGACGTTTGGTTGGAGAAAGGGTTAAGAAAAGAGACTCAAAAGTGATCCTAATATATATGCAAGTATAAATAAAACAAGTTTATTCTTAAATTTTTCGAGTTTACTATTAAATTTAGTATTTACTTGAATTCAATTCAATTATAATTAAGCTTAATTTAAGCTTAAGTACTCGAATAACTTATTGAGTTGAGCATGATCTTTATGATGTTCAGATCAATATATTTATGAGCTTAATTGAACTAACGTCGAGTTTAAATATTAGTTAAGTTTGGATCGACTTTAAATATTATTATTTTAATTAAATTTATAGCATCTTTTAAAGTTATTGATTATATATTATTTTATTTCGAGCAAAGCTCGAACTTTATAAATTAAAGCTCAATTAAATTGAAGTTAAGTTCAAGTTTTGAGTTTTTCCTTTCGAATCAAATTTAGGTGATTATTTGACACAACTAAGAATTTGGGATAAAATATCTTTTAGTTTTCATAAATGTTTTTGTCTTTTTTTGGTAAATTTTTATTTTCATACTTCAAAATTAGATACTTTTTCTTGAAAACTTCTACAATTCCGTCTACAATTCCACCGACAAGACCTTGTAGCTCATGATCATACTATTTAGATGATTATAAGAATTAATACAATAAAATATTTAATTATCAGTTCATGGTCCCATAAGAAAAAATGGATGGTATTATAGAATTTTTCCTTTTTATTGCTCCCATATAAATTTTTTCTAATATATGCTGGTCCGATAATTATGCAAAAGGCGATAAAATAAAAATTGCTAAGACAAACTAATCATTTTCATTCTTTTAACGGTGGTAACTTTTTTTTCTTTTTATTTTTTTAAATGGGAGCAAGAAAAGATATTAAATTTCAATTTGAGAGTATTGCTAAAGAAATCATTCGCCATAATTCATTTATTTTAATTTGTTTCATTTTTACCATATAAAGACCCACCTCAACTTGATCATCCCCAGAACATTTCTAAACTCATTCCTTAACCCAAATCTCATTATCTAAACAAGGAACCAACGTGCTGTTAAGAGACATAATTATCTACCCTTGAAACAAATAACGGCACTTTCGCTTACAAAATTTGTGTATTCTCCATTTGGAAGTGAAAATCTGATTTTGTCATGCATGTCATAAAAATAGTTAGGGACTTAGGGTACTTCGTATTTAATTCTATTCCCCCATCGATTCAATATCATATATTCTACTTCAACTAAATAACGTAATAACTATTACAATTCATTCTGTATTCCTAATGAATAAGTGTTCTGTTCCGTTCCGTCCTGTTACGTTCTGAGAAGTGAATCGCCAGGAAATCGATACAGTAATTTTACATGGTTTTCGTATGTACATTATCCATCAATGATGATATCTACAAGCTTGCAGTAATATATGGTGAGGACTCTTGTTGCTTCAAGCTATCAGCCACATGCGCAACCACTCCTGCACCAGCACTGTGCAGCCACTCATACTTAACCTGAACAAAAACAAAAGTCGAATGTAAGACTAAAATGGGATCAAAGAGCTAGCTAGCAGTTAGAATCACAGTTGGGGAAACTCAAGTGAAGTACATGGATGTTGTTATGGGCCAAGAAAGGCCAGAGTGATGAGTGGAAGCTAACATCAACTTTCTTCCACCCTAGTTGTTGTAAGCCGCGAATCATTTCCTCTGCAGTCGGATTAAAACAATTAACTCGGTTCTCATGCACTCATACAAGAATTGCTCGGTTAGAGATAAACATCTTCTTGGTGATGCACGATTACCATCCATTATCTCATGATACTCGATGGTATTCTGAACGTTAGGTGTATTTTGTGCTGCTTCTTTAGCTTTTGCAGCTTCTGGTGGAAAATGAGGGCCTTCCGATGAAATTGGCGGGCAGTACTCAACATCCACCACGTGCTTATATCCATCCAAAGATCGGCGAGGAGGCTGCATATATGTAATGATGCATCAATGATACTAAGCACATAATCACCATCCAATTGCCATTTACTATCACGTGTTAATCACTGTCTTAAAGGAGAATCTATCTTGTTTTCAGCACTGACAACTTTACAGGTAACGCAAACAGGATACTGAGCAATTTGAAAAGTTCTTGCAAGGCATGGACTTCCATTTGCTCATGTTAATATCTCATACCAACGGGTGTAATAGTGCTACACGAGAAAATTCTAAGAAGACTCAATTCCCCATAAGCAAGTCTACACAGTGGACATCACATTGTCTATGCAATTCCCCATAAGCTATCTTCTTCTCCCATTTGTACTCAAATCCTAGCATTCTCAGCCTGGAATTACTTCAGAGACTCTTGCATAAGAATTAGAAAATGTATCTATGACTCACAAGATGGGATTATCAATCATTCAACTCACCTTAACAAGTTCTGTTTCTCTCCTTATAGAGGATGTGCGCCAACCAACCATATCTGATAAGTGCTAAGAACATTGGTAAACCATGAGATGGATAAAGCTTAAGAGAAATTAAATCACAATTAGGCGCAAGAATTAGTACTCCATGAAATATTCCATTCTCATTTTTAGTTGGGGAAAAATATGACAAGAACAGTAGTCTAGGCATAGAGGTAAAATAACTGAAATGCCACTAAAGAAATTTGGAAAAGAAGAAACAAATATGATAAGTAGTTTACAAAGTTTTTTGATGGCTCGCCAGAATGACCAACACCAGTGGTTTGCCCCAGTGACTCACAACAGAGGTTGCAAAGAATCACCCTGGGAGTCACTCTGGCGACCCACAATGACGAGAGGATGATTTACTATTGGAGGAGGTATCCACAGTAAGGGTGGTGATGGTGGGTCATGGTGGTCTAGTGAGTCTTGATGTTGGTGGTTGGTTGTGTGAACAAAGAAGATAGAGGAATCAAAGTTGTAGGTAATCTTCAAAATTTTGTAAGAAGTGTTCATTGCTTTGCTAAAGAATGAGCATCCCTCAAATTGGCAAGTATTCTTCTTCTGCAATGCTCTCATTCCATGGAAAACCCATTCCACCAACCAAACATGTTGAAGAGAAGGAATGGCAAGGAATGATCATCCAGTGTCTGCTAACCAAGCAAAGCCTAAAGATATCATATTCTGGAGAATAACATGAATAAGGATACGGTCATAGGAGACATTAGCATAGATTATTCTGCATCTAAAAGCACCAAGAGCAGAGCTGCAAAGTAACAATAAGATAGTAAGTTAGCATAACGAAATCTATTAAGTAAAAAGGAAAACAAAAACTGTGGTAAGAAAATAATACAACATACAAAGAGGTACAACAACAGTGATCCGCAGCTTACATCAAGTATCGGGTCACTTCATGTGAACATGAAAAATAGATGTTTCAGGGCATACATATTAAAAGTGACATTTGAGTTCAGATTCCATGGTAATAACCCATATATGATTATTTATAGTTAAAGGGACTTTACAAGAAAATACAAAAGTTAATTGCAATCCTCTCCCTCAGTTGCTCTTTCCACTCTGGCCCTTCTTGTTTCTATAGTTCTATATACACAGTAACACAGACCTCATTTTGAATCAAAACCAACTTAATATGCAAAATATAGGGAAAGCCAATTTTCGATTCAAATCCAAGAGTCATTCATGAATTTACAATCAAATTTATCCCATTTAATAGTTAATGGTTCCAATTTACCCTGTTTTGGAACTAAAAAACCAAATGTGCTTCCTGAAGTATCTCCTGCTATTTGTGCAATGACATCATAGAAACTAGAAGTTACATGTGCTTTTTGGAACTAAAAAACCAAATGTGCTTTTTGAAGTACCTACTGCTATTTGTGCAATGACATGACAGCAACTAGAAGTTATAAACCATATTGGTTCTATGTCAATTTCCTATGAAAAAGGCATCCCTATTCTATTAATTCACAAAACTCTTCAAAAGGAAAAATAACTACAATAAACTTTGCCAGCAATTTCACTCACATAAATTTTCCATCTTGACAATCAGATGCCATTCTCAACAGAAGAGGTGGCCTGCTGGATTTACCGTCCACCAGGAATAGCTGAGCTCCAGTTCGGCCAGCTACAAATGTAGCCAGTGGTGGAGCAAGTTTTTCCAAGAAAGTGACTCCCAGGAGAAAAGGAAGCTGACAATTTATAACCAACTAAATGATTATCAGACAAAAATAGAGATAACATTTACCTTGCCAAATTTTACAATGAAATTATGTACTTTCAATCTAATTGATCGAGTGATAAGAGGAAGAAGAAGAGCTTAGTGACAACAATAGGGAAAAAAAAGAATAAACATTTTTGTAAATCAATTGCAAGAACTATTGTTTTCCGTACGACTTTAGAATATCCAATATTCCTTGGTTTTATTCTTCTTGCCCAACATTCAACATCTTCCAACTTTTTATCAAGAATTTGTCTAAACTAACTTTAGTGATAACCTTCTGCCAGGATGTCAGCAAAAAGCTGCAGTGTTTGTCTAGCACTATGAATTATGATTTTGAAATCTGAATTTCTTTTGCAAGGACAATGACACTGGCAAGCTTCTTCCATCCAATTTAACTTCATCCAATTAGAATATATACTTCACAGGCTCAACTAAATTATTATCTTCCTTCAGTTTGATTCAAGATCCGTATAAAAGCAACAATAGCTTCATCTAAGAGGCACCCTGTACAATCAAATCATTGGAGGCACATAGAGCAACCTTTTCTCTTCTTATGGATATATATGCACTCAGCAAATCTAATATTTTATAAAACAAATGTGAGCTGCTTCAAGCCACACAGAACACATATGCTTCACACAACACTGTTCAGAACCCATAAAGTTTCATTCCTGTGATCAACTACTTGCATTTGGTGCCTCCATTTATCATTTTAGCCAAACTTTTGTAGACAGAAAAGGGCCACTGATATGTTTTCAATGGAAAAGTAAAAGATTTCCCTAATTTTTGACGCATCAAAACATTGAAAAAAAAAAGGGCCAAATGAATTATAAACCAAAGCAGAATAAGAGAAAGCAAGAAGAAATTATGGGACACTTCAAATTGCTAACTGACATCTTGATCACATTGAGGAACACTTCAAGACATACCTGCTTTCTTCCCCTCACTCCAAGATGAGGTGTTGCCAAAGTAATAAAATTAATTGGTTCCAACCCAGCAATCAAGCCTCGCTGAGAAGACTTTCTGTCCCTACTTGCTGTAGAACTTGCATTACCCTCAGGAAGATCGGCAGATGAGGCACATGGTGAGTAGAGCATAGCAATGGCATATCTTGCAAATAAACCACCGAGAGAATGAGCTAAGAAAGATATCTTCTTCAGGCCCTCCGTCCGCTGTACTACTTGCATAACCTACTTCAGGAAAGATTCCAGACTAACATTATTTTCTCATAGAATAGAAAGGGAGATCTTGTTGGCATGGGCTGCGTCCTTCTCAGCATCATCCAAGCAACAAGATTTTCCCCCTTAGTAAGCACAATTCAAGCAATTATGTATCTCATATAATCTGAATTTCTTCAAAGCATCAAAGGGCCATGAATATGCTCACCTAACTTTCAAAATTTCATTGTCCATAGGTGCTTTCTTATGTTGGTCTTATGAAGCATATTAGTAAAACTAGAACAGAGTTGCTTATGCAGCAGCTAAAGGAAGACTGATACATTGAATAAGAAAGTGTTCTTAAAAGGATATAGAGGTGGGCCATTTGCCCTGGATGACAGAGCTAAAAGGAAAGTATTTTCTAAGTGACATAATACAAAACAGAGAGGATTGCAAGAGTAATGAGTATGGCTGCCAGCCTACTTGTGACTTGGTGGAGAAGGGCAAAAGGGTGAACCATATCCATGGAAAGAAGTAGATCAAATTAAGCCATTAGAGGGTGTAAATATACAAAATCTCTAACTAGTTAAATTTAAACATCCAATTTTCCTGTAAGCAATGGCAAATATGTTGTGACCCGTAAAACATACAACTTGCAGCAAAAGGTAAGGACCCAGTACATATTCTGTCCAATTTTACCAGATCTTTAACAATTACAAAGCTCCCCCCACTGGTAAAACAAATTAAGATGATAATCCACAACTGAAGAATATACTTGCAAATATTTAACCCTTACTTCATCAGCTAACCGTCTTCCTGCTCCGTCAATCCCATCAAATGTCTTAGTATACGAGTTTGTTGAACTTGCTGCAAAAGGTAGAATTCTATTCAGAATAGCACTTCAACAGGAAGCACAGTATTCTCAACTCAGAAAACTCCCAAGTGTCTAAGTTAATACATGGATTATAAGAGCAAAATCGACATTGCTACAGACAACCTTTAGCTACAAAAATTAATCAAATAGATTTTGCCCTCACAAATTTTTACATGACCTATCTAGTCCAAAATGGCAATAAAATTAACTAACACCTTATGCACCAACCATATATACCTTGAAAGACTTCAACTGAAAACTACACCAACTCCTATGTACAAGAGTGCAGAATATGTTTTACGAAATTTTTGCAGGATCATTTTCTAGACTATGTGCTTTAACTATACATAAAGGACACAATAAAAAAAGTATTGTGCATCAACATACCATATATGAGAAAGTTTCTTCCTAACCGCTTTTTTAATTCTGCTTCTACATATATCCAGTCGCTAGGGCTGCAAACTTCAAGAATTAGTCAATTCATCATTTTTTAGTTAAAAATATAACAAAAGCATTAGATAGCACCATTGTTCATTTTTTGGTTGTTTCACAAAATCTCATACAGAAACTTCTCAAAAATTGTAACCCTTGGTGCTTTAGTTTAGTATGACAGTCAAAGCTGAGCTGACAACAAGGATGTTTTCCACTGTCAAGCCCTTTTTCTCACAAACCCAACATAAACACAAGTTTTGCACTATACTTCCAGCAGAGAAATTGACTGAAGATTACCTTGCCAAGATGCCATGTACAAGTACAAGAAGGTGATCTGGTTTGCTTTTCATATTTAAACTACCCCCTGGTGATGCAATACTTTCTTGAGTAGGAATACTCACAGCCTGAGCCCTAAGGCTATGTAGTTTCCAGTTATTATTATTTACTCCTGAAAGTGTCAATCCAACATTAGGAGTTCAGGCAGTACGAGTATGCAAACAATTTTTAACCACCACCAAGTCCCAACAGCATTTGTATTTCATATGGATAACACAACATTAATAACCTAACGTGGTAAGCCTAAACGAACTGAATTTCAGATTGCCAAGAGCAGAGAAATTTTGAAAAAGAAACAGTTTTCATGCTAAAACTTTTACTTTGACAAGTTTATCCTTGCTTAATCCTCAATTGTCAACCAACAGCATGGAAATAATTTCCCAGGAGGTAATTTACCATGATCCTGTGTAAATAATTGAGCACAAGGAAAGGATCTAGCTAGCAAACTTGCTCAAAGAAACAGTCCCATGTCAATATACTTGTGTTGTTGCTTTTCTCACACTAAATTAATCTACAGGGACCAAGGTTTGGAGATTACATCTTCCATGAGTTGGATAAAATTTAATTAAATTTTGCAACTTAAAAATATAACCAAAAAAAATTTCTTATATTTAAAAAACACTATCTTATTACATTCTTCTTTCCACTACTTTTTTTTTTTTTGGTAAGTAAAAAAAAAAAAATTCTTCATTCCACTACTTTTATTAGTACCGATTATGTTCTACTTTGAATTGGACATCCATTTGAAAATCTTGTCAAGGAATGACGAAACCAACTAGCCACCATGAACTATTAATTGTATATATAGTAAATATTAAGTATGCCCTACATCTGATCAATTTGAGCTTCAACAATTGAGCGAATCTCTGACATACATGATGATACATGAATACGATAGAGGTCTTGGCATTTGACACGACCATCAAGCACTCTAATCTTTTAGTTGTTCCACGGAAGATTAGGAGACCAAAAAGTAGTGACATACAATCACCTTGTTACACCATAAACATAAGAAATCAACTGGATTGAACAATAAACTAACTTACTAATTCAGGCAGCTGTGAAACAAAACTAGGCTTCAACTTATCGACAAGCTTTTCAGTCTACATTATGAAATTCAAAAACTAACTAAATATACATCTCGATAACATAATGACAGGGTGAGAAATAAATCATTTTATGCAAATCAAATAGACAAAACTAGAACAACAGCAACGAAAACAAGAAAACAAGCACAAAATCATAGAGACAATCCATGATACATCACTTGTGCACCATCTCAACAATCTTATTTCAAAAACCGATTCAATGCCATACCCTTTTATCCAATTGGGTGCTCCAACTTGCTAAAGCCATTATAATTTCAATATTCACGCAACCACATGAAGCGATCACACCAATTGAAATAATCTCTTTTAAGTTACAATCCTATTCTAGAAAGAGAAAAAACAAAGAACCTTGCAAATTGAAATACAACACAGCACCCCAAACTTGAATCACAAAATCTCACTCCCTCCCTCCCCCTCTCCACTTAACCTCGTAAATATCCTACCGCATCACATGCTTTGATAAACATTTAAAACAGGCTCCACTTTATCTATTCACACATGTTAATCAATTGAGGGGACATATGCAAAATGGCGTTATTCTAAGTTAAGTTACCGAGACGGAGCCGTCTAATCCATCGTCTAGCCATCGGGGATAAAGTGATAGAAAAACTTTGTAGAACAAAACAGGAAAAATTCGCAAACCCTAGAAAGAAAACGATTAAATTACCGAAAGAGTACGATGAACTCGAGGAGACCGAGGGGGACGAGGACGCAGAGGAACTGGACGCTAAGGAAGGTGAAGCTCCATTCTTACTGCTGCTGCTGTTATTGTTGTTGTTCCTAAAAAGTGGCGAGTAGGTGCATGGGGCGCGAACTATGGATGCAGTTGCCATCAATTATAAACTAACAAAACGGACACACAACCCAAGGTGGAGAGAGAAAGATAAGAGTGAGAGAAAATATTTCGGGATCTTGGCGTTACGTTCGAGATACATTAAACGTCACGTTAACATCATCGATGGACCGTAGAATAACCCGCAACTGCGATGATATGGTTTGTCAGTTTTACTCAGAAGCAAGCGCCCATAACGGTGGAATTTTTTCGGTTTATTTTAATTGATTTTAATTAACGAGTGTGGTCGTTTATTTATTTATTTATTTTTGTGTATGAATGCTGGTGGTTGAGGGATATGAACTATTATTTTCACTACTTTTGAGGGGAAAGAAACAGGTGTAAGGATTGTAGGAAACGGAAGAGTCTGGTGTTTGGGTTTTGGGTTTGGTTGGAGGAGTCTGTTGATAGAAGAAGAAGAAGGGAGAGAGAGGAAATGGGAAAAAGGGAATTTTCTTTTTGTCCTTTGATGAGATTTTCTTTTTTCTATTTTTGGGGAAATCTTTTTAATGCCTAAACAATTTGCTTGCACTTACTTTTGTCGAGAGTAAGAAGAAGCCCCTAAGGTATATGGTGCACAAGCGACACATGATACTTGTTAAACTATCAGATAAAAATCTATTTATATTTCTTTCTTTTGTAAAATATGGAATCAATATTAAAAAATACAAATAAAATTTCCTTTTTAAATACTGAATAAGCGCTTGATACATCATTAAAGTATTTTTTAAATAATTATTTATGAAGACTCTTATCGTGTGTGGCATAATCTTTATCCTCGTATTAAGATGAGATGAATTCAGTTTTTTCTTTTTATTCCATCTAAAATTCAAAGTTAGGCAAAAAGTGCATGAAATGTCATTATTCAATAATCTAAATGCCATTCAATAATAAAATAAATAAATAAATCTAAGGAGAGACGACAAGGTGGTATTGATTTCGCTTCCATTTTTTCCGAATTAACAGAATTTTATACATTTGTTTGTAGTGAAACATTCTAATAAATATTTTAATATAACGAGTATTTAAGTAAATATCACTCGTTTGTCTATTTATAGGGGCCAACTAGACCTTATTTCCGTCATCTCGCTTTTGGCAACAACGCAATGATAGAAAAAGGGGAAAAAACCATAGAGGCATGTACGTGCACATTCACGAATATACACTTAGCTCTTTATTTTCTTTGATGTTTTGATCAAGGAGGATCATACATTTTTTCTGTATACCTACTTAGATTGATTAGGGGTTTAATTTCATCTATTACATTTTAATTTTACCATTTTTTATAATTATATATCTCAAATTTTAACTTATTTAATTATACATCTAGTTAAAAATTTAGTTAATATTATATACATCATAATTAACTCGAAATTATACTATTAGTTTAATTACCTACTTAGATGTCTACTTATGGCCATAGAGGGGTCAAGTGGCCCTTGACAGGTAGCTCCTGACCAATTTTTACAAAACAATAGATTATGACTCACATAAAAAATATAGATAATAAGACCTTGAGTGACTGTCCATAACTTTAAAGAGCTCATATGATCTTCTAAGGTCGTAGATGGTTATTTCATTGGTTAATTGTATTAACTGAACTAATGGTGTAAATTAAAATTAACTAAGGTATAGACGGTGATGATTAAGTCTTCAATTAAGTATATAATTAGACAATTCGAAACTTCAAGTGTGTAATTATAAAAAATGACAAAATTGTGGTGTATATCGTAATATTACAATATTGATTAGGTAGAGAAAAAGGAAAAGGGTTGACTTAAAAGTTAATCACACTTAAGTACCTAGCCCTCACTCTCTAGGGCACCAATCTTTCTCGATGTCGATTGTACCTCCCCTAATGCACTTTGGTTGAGTTGATTTATCAAAAGGTTGATAATGGTTAGTTTGTGGGAAGTTCTTATTGACTTGTTTTAGGTATTAGTTAACCATTTAAGCCGTAAATCATATTTTAGATTTAAGATTTTCTATATTTTTATGTGCTACTTGTGCATGTAGATAAGTAAATAAAATGAACCTAAAACTATTGGAGTCCCTAAATTTTTTAATTGGTTATGCTTGTACCTATGTTGATACTACTAGGAGTATTGGGGTATTTGATGTAGCAATCATGGACTGGCAACTGTATTATCCAGCATAGACAATGAGTTAGATTGATTAGTTAGTTGTTGTGATATGAATCGATCTACTAAAAGGGAGTTGCACTGAACTCGTGGCATGGGATACCTTTGTATATGGTTACAGTAGATTGGTTTTGTTGATGCTTGATACTAGTGTTGTCTTTAGGATAAAACGATTATATTAGTTTTAAGGTGGTGGGATATGCAGACTCTTATGATCAAATATGTATATATGCATATATCATATATATATATATATATATATATGTGATCTGTACATGCGATGCAACTCTGTTAGAGAGTTCATACTTGAAGTTTTGCATATTACAATTATGTTGCTTCCTACACCTAAATGATGTAATAAATTCATAACCTATTGCCTATTCATTGCATTAGGGTAAAATAGGTGTGTGATTTTCATGGCAGTTACATGCATGTGTTTATAACGGTATATAGTATTGGGTTTTATTTTGATCTCTTATAAAACTTTAATTTTTATTAGGTATAAAAGATAGCTATTTATCCCATACATCACTTTTTGGTAAGGGTGTAGAAAGACCTTAGTGCACTAGAACGCTTTGATATATATGGTGATCTAGTATGGCTTTTAGTATTTTAACATCTTAATTGTTTTAAATTTGTCATAAAAAAAAGATATTGCTATAGAGTTAAAGAAGTACAACGTTGTTTTTTATATTTCTTAAATTACTAGCAAGTTATAGTCTTGCATACTCATATCATACTATGATATAAGTATGTTCAAATGGATAATGATTAAATATTTATTAAATTTTAGATGCTTGTACAAATAAAAAAAAAGTTAAATTATAGTTGATTTTGGAGAAATGTCAAAACAATGGGATAGTGTCAAAACACTATTTGAATTCTAAGTTTTTTTTTTTTAATTTTATTTTTGAATTTTGAAATTACTACATATCATACTCAATGAGACTTTTACTTCTACTAATAATTATTTGTCACATTAACTATTTAAAAATGATGAATATAGTAAATTTAATAAGTAAAAATTTAATTGGCATGAAACTTTGTAATATCGAGTATAAAATTCAATAAGTAAAAGTTTAATTTGATATGATATAATAACTTTTAAAATTCATATGTAAATTTTTTAAAAAAAATTCAGATAATAATTTTCATATTATTCCCATGGTATACCATGATTTGATCGATTCATTGATTTATTTTTTCCTCTGTAAACCAGTGGAGCGGGAGAGAGAAAGGAATAAGACGGGATGAAGAACATGAGTCACACTAGTGCTCATGAGAAGAAAATTAAAAAAAAAAGGAAAAAGATTGGTATTTTGTCCCTAAAGATAAAGCAAAACCAATTTGATGTAGGTATGGGTAGTGATTTTCGTCTTCTTTTAGTATTGTTTTTCTTTTATCGTTGTTCCTTTATATGGTCACATGGTAGGTAGGTAGGTAGGGTTGATGAATATAAATCTACGTACGAAATATTAAGGAAAATCACATAAAATGTGCAAATTACGTCTACAAGGGAAAGTATGTTCCATGTTTTTTGGATTTTGTCTTGGTTTGGTAAAATTAAGGTACAAAATTCCTCTAAAGATGGAACGGAACAAGAAATCGAGATGAAAAGGAAAAAAATTTTAATAATATTAATATGTTATGTAAATAAATGAATAGTGTGTAAGTATAATAAAATTTTAATAAATAGTAGTTTTTTGAAAAATAATAATAATTATTAATATTTATATATAATTTATTTATATATATATAATATATTATTATTATTATTATTATTATTATTGAATCTTTTTTCTTGAAAGATGAATGGGATTTTCCAGCCTGGCAGCAAGTTCTAAATAGCAAAGCCAGTGAAATCTTGAAATACGTAGGAACTTACATGATTAGATAGGTACTATAATGAATGTTACGACCTATTTACATTCGAATGGAACAGACCGGCATTAGAAAAATTATGCTTTAAAATCATCATTACTAAAAATAGGTTTTCATGACTAAAAACAGGTTTTCATGACTAAATATGGAGGAGAGAGATTCTAACCCTGTCTGTACTGATGATGATGTTATTAGGTTATTATTTATATTTTGGTTTTTATTTTATTTTTGTAGGAAATAACTATTAAGTATTTATTTTACATCATTAATTATAGTATTAAATTGAAAATATAATAAAAATATCTTATTTACTCATTTGAAAAAATAAATAAAGTTAATTAACTTTTCTTATTGATTAACCACATAATTGTCTATCGGTCGAACCTTTTAATTTTCTATGAAGATAGAAAAAGCCACTTTGTATAAAAATTTCTAAACCAAATTTTAAAGAAATAAAATAACAAAAAATATTATAAAAATAGTTATTCTATCTACTCTCCATTACTTCGAACTAAATGAACCTTAGTCATCAAAGGATATCGTTTCAAATTCTCGAAACTTATATGAATTGAGATCTAGGTATGAGCCAATGCTCGTGTAATCGAAAATATTAGGCACCTCCTAATTTCTTAATATATATAGAATTCAATGAATTTACCTATTTCGATTTCCCTAATTGTAACTCACTATTTTAGATCAATACTTAATCTAATAATCAAATTAATAAAAAATCTTTAATTTAAGTTGCTATTGTAGTCTAATTTGTTTTGTTATTATTATTATTATTATTATTTATCATACTTTATTTCTTATAATTTACATAAAGAGCGATATTAATTTACAATTTGAATATCTAATTTTTCACATAAATGACTAAATAAAAAAAAGAAGAAGGAAGAAACAAATCATGGGTAAAGTATTGAATAGTGGTCTTAAAGGATATAGGACAAATTCCGATTTCTTTTTTTTTCTTTTTCCTTATATTTACATCATAGGACATAGATTAAAAGTTCCTATCTATATTCACTCTTAACTCTTACGGATGAGAAAAGGTTAACTAATTGATTCACATTACGTAAATATATATATGATGGATAATTACAAATTAGATTTGGATAAATGATAGCGACCATATGGATAGTGTTAAAAGAAAAGAAAAAATATCACTTATATATAAATATAAATACACTATTACTGTTAAATCATTATTAGAGTTTTTTTTTTTTTCAAAACCATTATTGGAGTTTACTTACATGTATAAATATGGATAACGTGGATTATTATATGGTGAATCTATTTCCGCTATGGACAACTTGATGAATTTCGAGAATTTCTTTTTCCAGATGAATGGGGCCAACATGAGGCAGGTCTTTGTCATCACACAACGTTGCCCTTACGTTTTGTATGAATCGAGGCAGACCTAACATTGACAATAAAAGAAATTGGTTAAGAAACATTCTACACTTTTGCATTTCTATGGCCGTTTTAGCGTCTGAATACTTTCAAATTTAGTTCAACAATCCACAGGCAGGTGTGTCAAAAGCTTCCTTTATTATTACTTTCTTTAAAATTCTACTTCTATTGTCCAAGCAATAATTAGAACTTTGAAGAAGTGAATGTTTAATGGATTGTTTGTGATTGCAATTTTCTAGTTTTCCTGCTCTAGACGATCGACTTAGGCTATTCCTAACCTCATTGGTTGGTATGAATTTTTGGATTTAAGAAAAAGTTGGTTTTCACCCATGAATCGATTTGAAATCAGCTCAACAAGGTTATGGACGAGTCTAACTTAACTATTGAACCGCGAGATTTTAAGGGTCTAAGTGATTCAACATATAGAACTCGACGGATTGGTTGGATACGAAATTAAAAGGCTGAATTAACGATTCAACATGTCAATTTGAGGCTAGGCTAGACTTAGGGCTAAGTCAAGGGTTTGGCCTCTTTTGAACTAGGACTAGCTTGTGAATCGCTCAATTTTTTTTTTTTTTATAAATTGAAAAAAAAATCTTTATTTGAAAAAGAAACCACTAATAAATTATAATTTTGACTATTTTACTCTATTAATTATTAGGCACTAAGATTAATAATTTATACCTTATTAATTGTTAAGCATGACATTAATAATTTGTATTTTTAATAATAGATAATTATAACTTTATGCCTACAATTAGTGAATTGAGTAAATAAAACTTTTCTTATAGGCAACATCTCAAGTAAAGTTTGTTAATATAATCAATGTGGGACTTGATTTGTGACAAATAATGTTTACTATGCTCTTTTATTACTTCAAAGGAAACTTTAGAAAATAATATAATATATGTGGGAGTGTGATTAATATTGTAAAGAAAATAATATCTATCTAATATTTATAATACACTCGTTATTTTATATATAATATAAATATGTTTCTTATAACTTTTAATAGTATTAAATTATAAATACACTTGCATAAATCATTAAAATATATTATTTATAAAAGTAGCTACTCTTTCAAAAATTAGATAAGATCGTATGAAACTTGTAATATCTTATGCCTCAAATTTCTTTGATAGTTTTTTTTTATTTTTTTATTTTGTTGTTGAAAAACTCTTTTGGTAGTTAAAGTAATATATTTTACACTATAACTATTTACTTTTACCAACATTAAAATATATATAGGTTTTAATAATTTTTTTTATAAACTCATATATGTTATTTGGTTTTGATATCAATTTTTAAATATAAGTAATAACAATCAATTTCATTTTATATTTTAATTAGAGAAAATACTTATATTTAATTTATAAAAAAATTTATTTATTTTTATTTTTTTAATTTTTTGGGTCTGAATCGACGGTTCCTTCGATCCGAGCTTGGACCCAAGTTCAATGGGTTTAACACATTGAACCGCATTAACCTGCCAAGCTCAGTGGGTCAAGTTACAGTTTAAGCTTGTGACTCACGGATCCTGGCTGGTTTAGTGAACTACTGGGCTGGTTCTGGTTCGGTTCATTGGTCAAACCCGGCCCTTCTTTAAGTCTAGACAAGGCTAACCTTGAAATTTAAAAAAAAATATATATAAATAAAATATAATATACTGTACATATGTAATGTAAAAAAGTATATATTATATATAATATATAAAATTAATATACTATATATATACACTATATATTATACTATATATAATATACTATATTATTTATATATATACTTTATATAATATTAATATATATTGAGAAAAATTCGATTTACAACTAATGATAGTCGACATATTGATATAAAATTTTAGATTTAGTTGAGAAAAAAATAGATAAATAAGTTACAAATTATTTATTATAATTGATTAAAAATCAGAAAAAAAAGAAAAAAACATATTTATAATAATTAAAAAAAATTCGAGAAAGAAAAAACCCACGATTTAAGAGTCATGGAATAGGCTCGAGCCTACCCTCTTAAAGATCAAACCTAGTTTAATCTCTAATTGACCTGCAAACCAATAGTTTTAGGCCAAATTGAACTATCGTACTAGTTTGGAAAGGTTTCCTTATAGAGTTCATTTGAACTATAGAGAAATCCATCAACAGGTGCAATGCTTGTCAAGGTACCATAATTGATTATCTTTTTTTTTTTCCCTTTTCTAATATATATATACATGGGATATACTCATAATAATAATAATAAAAAAAAATCTTAAGTAGATTTTTTTGGGAAATTCAAGAATAAACTAATGAGTTGTTTGATAAATAGAATTCTTTAAGATGTTTATATGATATTTATGGATCTGAAATGAATTCCTTAGGATTAAAGATAGCTTTCGAGGGTTTTTATGTTTTCTATGATTGGATTCACTTGGCAACATTGAGATGTAGGTAGGTCTCCCAGTAATAATTTTGTTCTTGTGTTTGTAGCGACGAGGAATGTGGGCGCTGCTCTAGCTTATGTTGTGCTTATTATCGAAAGAAAAAAGATACAATACCAATTATTAAGATTGCTAAGGTCGTTATAATTTAATGATATTGTTATTAATCTATAAAAATAGACTAGGGTTCAAATCTCTTCTTTCTATATTAACAAGAAAATAAAAAAATAAAGAGAGAGATATGAAATATCTTGCGATGAAAAAAAAAAAGAAAAAACCTACCTAAACTCCATGGCACACTCATTAGGTTTTGGTCCTGTAGAGGTATTACTGACACAATTGGATTAGGTAATACTGCTGTTTTCACATGAAATAATCATAAAGTAACACAAGAAAATACAAAATATAATAAATTGTTAAAGCTTTCTTAACGTCAAATATTATGCATACTATAACATTTTATAAGTAAACTTATAGAGCGTATTGTAATTACTATTATATCATTTTTATTGAAATCCCAAGCTATTAAAATAGGTTACTAAAGTCAAATTGATCATAGAAATTCAAAATTTAAGGAAAAACGAAGGAGATCGCTACTTTGATGAATATCATCATCATCATAAAATAAAACACATTAAATTATGGTCTATGTATGAAAAATACTAACAATTAAATATGTATTGCAAAAAAATCCTGTTGTCTCCTTTATAATGCTTCTTGTATCAATTACATGCAAGTATTTATCATCCCTATATTCCATAAATTTTCTATGCTTTCTAATCTGTTTTATGCCAATCACTTTTTTGAATTTCAGCATTAGTTAACTCCTTATTGAATGATACATAAATGTTAAAAAAAAGTCTGATTGGGAGTGAATTAGAGAAAATATATGGAAGACATGGCTAACGATCATTGCAGTTGATACAATGGAGCCATAATAATAATAATAATAATAATAATAATAATAATAATAATAATAATAATAATAATAATAATAATAATAATAATAATAATAATAATAATAATAATAATAATGGAAAAAAGATTCTATGGAAACACCATTTGTTATATATATTTGATTGTAAATATTTTCCATGTATTTGAGCATAAGTTTATATGTATTGTGTAATACCAGAGGTGAAATAAACATTTCATTAAAATAGTAGATTTTCGTGTCTCTCCTTAATTCCTGAGTTCTATGGTTAGCTTCACTGCAACAATCCATTCTAATAACTCAAGATTTTTATAAAAATGATACAAAAATGCTGTAAACAAGTTATAAAATTTATAAAGGTACGAAAATATTAATATGTGACACCTCTTTTTTTTTTTTTCTGAGAAGTGTAACAAGGTCACAATTCTTATTACACAATCTATAAACTACAACCTGTATGTTATTTATTTATTTTTTTGCAAAAGTAAGAGAGAGAATATGTGCGGGCGCGCATGAATTTGTATGCTTACGTGTATATATATATATGAAAGGAGTGGGGAAGGCATCTGTGTGTTTGTGTTTATGTTTGCTTTTGGTGTGTATCGTACTTGTGTTTGTTATGTGTATGCCAGTGTATATAGGTGTTGGCAAACATCATGAAGCTATAAAAGCCGTATGGTCAAACAAAAATCATAAACAGCGAAAGAAGTTGTTGAGAAAGTTCCCTGAAAATTACGTGTTTATTAAAGATGGAACAGTTTGTCCTTATACTCTTTTGGGATGATAAAACCTAAAAAATATTATTGATTTATTTCAAATTTTCAATAAACGCTCTCAACAACTTTTCAATAAAGATCGAACCCATCATCGTTATGCAGAAGTCTATGTTCAAACAATCAAGTTGATAGGCACGGACCCAATCCGACCTATCCATCTAAGTTAATGACTATATATATCGTGGGTAAAATAATCAAGAAGTTGTATTTATCTGCCAAATGATTGCATTAAGCAATGAAAACTATATATATAAGGTAAACAATGGAAAATTATATATATAAAATTAAGTTATTGACGATAAATGTTTACGATTATCTATTAGTATTAGACTCCTTCGAAGCCGAGTATCATAAAAAAAAAAACTATCGAAGTGGCTTGAAGGGTTTTGACAAAAGATTTGGGCGCAACCAACTTTTTGTAGCTAAATTGAATCAATTTCTCTAAATAATCAGTTTTTATTTCATCACCATTTCGATCTATATTGCATTTTAATCATGTGTGAATTTTATTTTCACGTAATGATGTGATTAGTTTTTCAGTATGGACAATTATACACACACATATATATATATATATATATATTGAAAAATAATATATTGTTTCAAAAAATATGGCCAAATCAAGTGCAGATTGAATGGCATGCCAAATTAAAGTCTATATGTATAAAATGTTAAAAAAATTGGTTAGAAAGCCTATGTAATGAATCTATATTATTACCTTACAAATTCGCATGATATTTAAATCATTTAGAAATTATCCGTTCATTATTATAGATAGAATGAAGAATCTCATTTTAATATTCAATATTTTGTAGAAATCAGAATATATTAATACCTATTTATATAATTCGATTATAAATTTCCACAACAATCCAACGATACGATGGTAGCTAGATAAAGCCCAGGCATCATCTTTTATCTACCCTTTTTCATGGAAAAAACCACACATAAAAACCCATAAAAAACTTCAATAATATTAACATATTATATGAATTAATAAGCGACGTGTAAATATTAATAAAATTTTAATATATAAAAATATTATTGATACTTTTTAAAAAAGTAAGTATCTTTATATCATATGCTTAAATATTATTAGTATATATACGTTATTCATCAATTTATATAAGGTGCCATCTATTTCATATAATTATATCAATGACAATGGTCATACTAGTTATTATAAAAACCAACATTGTCTTCCTCATATTTATTGTAACAGTATATGGCAAAGAAAAAAAAAGGAAAATTACATTTTTAGAGTATGATTATTTCTTCTACTTTTATCATTTTGGCAATGATATAATGATATTATTGCATAATTAATAATATTAATGATAATATTATATGTAAGAGAAATATCTATATAATCTTACATATTTTAGTGAATTACTTTTTATTTTTTGTAAAATACATAACTATGAGAACATATATTTTAAATTCGTATATAAATGGAGTCTTGGGCATCATCAATAAAAAGGCAAACTAGTGTCCTAAAAAACTCACCATCTAATTTTTTAGGAGCTTTCCTTTTCTTGCTCTCACATCGGGGACAATCCATGTCCACTTGCACCTCCACGATCTAAAGGGCATCAAATAAAAAATCAAGGATGATTAATTAATAATGTAGCAATATATATATATATATATATATTTAGAGAGAAACAATACTTACTTTATAGTTGCTAAAATCATAAGTTAAATATGAGATCTATAAGTAACGATTATATAATATTTTTCTTAATTAAAATGGATGAAAAATCATTTGGATATATATATATTTTTAGAATTATGCATTTTGATATATATTTTTGTAAGTTTATAAGTTTAAGCACCTACACATCAAGCTCCTCTGCATCGATACCTTCGTTGCCCACGATGATAGGCTCGGACTATTGGATAGCAAGAATGAGTAGAGACACGCTTAAAGGGGCCACGGCCATCGATTCGTCCAGATTGGTGAAGGGAATCCCTTAAGGCACAAACTTCGGTTGTGGCTTGCTGGTCTCTTCGAGCCCTGGCTTCGGCCTAGTCCCCTTTCTTATCGGCTGACCTGCCTTTGATTATGCCTGCCGTCAGCTCATCAGATCGTCTACAGATAGACGAGGCACCCTCTGAGCTAAGCTCTTGCCTATAGGAAGATCGATCTAAAGGTTAGAAAAAGGAAATAAGGACAAATCAAAGGACTACCACTACCATTTATAAAACACCATCGTAACCAGTACGATCAAGGAAGTCTACCCATCTTACAGGTATTGAATGAAGCACCTTGACACTAGCACAACAAATAGACATGTAGGAATGAACCAGTACCTTTAACCCAGTTCTCTGCCACAACTTTCTTCATGCTAGGAAAGATCTCAGAGATCGGGTACCTAAAATACCTTTCTACGGTCTCCATAGCGTTGATCTCCTGACCACCTCTTAGCTTCATGAAAGCTAAGATCTCTTGGACGGCTTCGGCGTCGCTTGGATCGAGCCTCTTCTTACCTCCAGTATGAACCATTTCGATCCACTGGATCCAAAAGGCGGCCTCTTTAGGTAGCTCTACCATCACATATTTGTCCTGCTAGCTTTTAACTAAGTTAACAAGGCCGTAAAGCAGTTTCTTTCTTGAGTGTGGCTAGAGGTAAGGCTACCCCTAACACTCTTTCACATGTAGAAGTGGTAGAAGAGCTTGGGAGTAACCCTTTTCACTAGGTATTCGTAAAGCGCCTGGAACGCCTTTAATACCCTCCACCCATTTTGAAGTGGGCTGTAATGGGAGTAGTAAAAAAACTTCTTCTCAAAATGACTTAGGGGGAGACGCTGCCCAAACTTTAAGCACTTTTCGAAAACCACGAAGCGCCTTCCCAATAGTAAGGCCACCTGTTCGTCCTTACACGGCATCCTAATATGCTACCCAGGTATCACGCTCATGAGGAAGTTACTGATAACCCAGTTGGGGGGCAGAATCCTTACTTTTGTTTATACAACCGGTAGGCCCCTTCCCTGTTTCAGGAGTGTCAAATAAACCCTTGGTGGGGGGCAAAGGAATATCTGCGTACATGTCTCTGAGGATGGCATTGATGATTCTGACCCTATCCAACACTTTCATGGCCATCCTTATAAGTTGGTTAAGTTGTGCTAGTGATGACATTTCGCCCTCCTGCGCTCGATGAGATCACTCCTTGTAGAATTTGAATTGGAGGTAAATTCCAGCGAAGAAGAATTAACCTCACCCTTATTGGTAGACATGATTATGATTATTGAAAAGAAAAATTGAAGCTTTTAAAGAAGGTTTAAGTGTTTGAATGCGAATGTAAAAATTATGACAATTGAGCGAAAAGATTGTAGAAAAGCGTTCTCTCTTTGTAAACCTCATATTTATGGAAAACCGCCTAAGAAGCCATACAGACGGTTATGTAGATGCGTATAAATACAAATCCCTTAGAACGCTGTTTAGTAGATACGTGGAAAGCATCTCGATCGAATGACCATCTTTAAAAGGGTAGAAAGCATGTAGCTATATGTTAGTTTGCTACAATACGATACTTGTCATGTCACATTTAATACATGGAATACAAGCAGGCAAAAGTTGCATTTCAAAAGTCCCTTTAATAGGAAGCTTCTTTAGGGCCCATCTGATCTGTACCTGGTTGACGTTACGAAGACATGACGTACCTATGTTCACTCGGTCCCTATCAGGCCTTGTTCAAGCAGACTGGTCTGTAGCATTGGAGCACCTTAGCACCCCTATTAGCCTAGCTTCAAACACCTTCAAACCGGCAAACCATTGCTTAGGACAACTCACCACTGCAGGCCTTCTCACTTGGGATCATCCATCACTTTGAATCTACAACCTCATTCGTCGGCATCATGACATCGGATTGAATTTCTTGGAGTTGGATTGATTACATTTGAGCGGCCCATGCATTCCTTCTCCTTGCCTCTTCTTCAGTAATAATACTGTTTGGGGGGGGGGGGGGGGGGGGGGAGGTAAGTGTTGACAGGGTATTTTGGGTAGGGACCTCTCACGCCCGACTAAATCTACTAAGCTTTGCCTCTCTAAGTTCATCTCTATAGGCTTTTGGCCTTGCCCTTAGTAGCCAAGGCTTATGAAGAACCGTAATAATCATAAACTATAAAATAAGGATAAAACAGTTATGTCTTAAATATTAGGGACACATCGAACATGACAGCTTTACTCTCCTACACTTTTAGGAGAAGATCTCCTCCGCCAGTTGATCTTCAACGGTCGGCCCTACTCCACTATAAATACCAGACATCTACCTAACGTTAACTCTCTCTACAAACTCTACATTTTAAGCCCGCGCACTTAGTACTCTATTCTATAGAAATCTTATTGCCGATTTAAGTATCGAAATGGCTACGCCGGACAACCCTTTAAAGAGACCAGTAAGTCGTAGTCAAAGTCTATACTTCAAGGGATTCCCTTCGCCATTTGAGACCAGCCAGCGATCATGGTACCTTTAAGCATGGCTCTATTCGTTCTTGCTATCTACTTGTCCGAGCCCATCATCGTAGGCGACGAACGTGTTGACATAGAGGTGCTTTCCCCTATAAGGTAATGAGGAAAGAACCGGGGAGATAACCGCTTCACTTGCAACCACAGGTGACAAGTACAAGGCTTCCGAAGTACCTAGGGAGCTAAGTCCAGGGATGAAGAGGTAGAAGCCCCTGGTAAGGGACCCTTTGGTTAAGGGGAAATGGAATGTGTGGCCTTTGGCTCATCCCTTCTAGAGCGTAGATGACGTTGGGGACGATTTTTGGACGTCCTCAACAACTCCTGAAAGATAGCGCTAAGGCTGGGGCTAGACTCATTCATAGAAGCATTGTATATTTCCTTGGACAAGGTACTGAAGAGGGGGGTCCCTGAGATGGAGAAGAAGAGGGCTTGGGGGAAGATCCTACTATCGAAATGGGAGGTCTGTACTGATGACCTAACACTGTGGCACCGGAGCCTTAGTTACCAGGCTTTAATAGGGTCTTACACTCCTGGTAACTAGGCTATGCTAGAAAGGATCTCCCAAAAGGGTACGGGTAACCTCATACAAACTGTAAGCCACTTGAGTACCTTAATGAGGTAGATCTTCCATGCTGTTGTGGTGTTATATTTGGTGTTTGGTACTAACTTGTGCATTCTATTTGCATCTTGTAGTACCATGGCTAAGTGTTACTTGAGTTAAGTAAGTTCCATGCCACCCAAAAAGAGGTAACTAAATTGTAGGAGGAGTTGCATCAGTAGAAGAAGTGCCTATTAGAGGCGGAGACTTCTAGCAGGAGGTACTTAAGAAAATTTTCTTAAGCTTACAAGCGCCTCCGCCGCTCTATTGTACAGGTAGCAAGGCTTCAGGCGAGACTTTAGTATGCGGAGTAGGAGAGGGGCAAAGTAGAAAGGGATGCCTGCAAGGTCACAGAATTGAAGGTTCGGCTGGAGAATGAGAAGAAGACGAAAACTCATCTCTCTTAACGACTGGAGGAGGAGGACATAGCTAGGGCCTGAATCGAAAAAGAAAATGTCGAGCTAAAGGCTTCTGTACCCAGGTTGAATCAAACTAACGATAAAGGCGTTTCGAATGTGGGGTGTTAGGGCCACATCGCTCGAGATGGTTGGCTCAAAGGCCATTCTGGAGTAATAAGTCAGGGAGTTACAAGGTAGGGTTTTGGAGATGGAAGAGATTATCTCCAAGATGGAGAGCGGGGAGTCCTCAACGATGCTGCCACGAGGAAGGCGGTTGTCGATTAGAAGGCCATTGAAGAGTGGCTAGAGGAGTTAGAAGACTTGTCTACTAATTTCGCCTGCTTCACTAGGAGAGAAATCCTCTTTCATTATCCAGATCTAGATTTGAACTTCCTTGATTTTTTGGACTCCCCCATGTTCAACCAGAAGAGGGAAGTCCTAGTTAGAAGGGATGGCGCTTTTACATTTGGCCTTACCTTGGCAACGTAGTAAGAGGATGCTTTAGAAGCCATCCCTAGGGAAGATCCACTCGTAGGGAATCAACACTCGAAACAAATTGATGCCTCGGATTTTTCAGAGTTACCTGAGTTAGCTGATCCCAGGCAGTAGCAGAGATTTGTAATTTTTTTTTTAATGTGGTTAAGGCTAGGATGCTGGCCTTTGCTTTGTAAATAAAAGTGTAGAATAAATGAATGAAGTTTTTTGAAAGTCTTTCGCTATTCTCTGTAAATTTTGTGGACCTTTGGTCAAGGTTTTGTTGGGGGAGTTCCTCTGTTTAAGGGGTATTTCCCTTTGCTAAGGTTACCTTAAGAGGGTCAAGTTGGTGGCATTTTGACCTACTCGATTTATGGGAGTTCCTCTGTATAAAGGGTGTTTCCCCTTGTCGAGGTTACCCTAAGGGGGTTAGGTTGGTGATGTTCCGACTTACTCGATTCTTAGGAGTTCCTCTATATAAGGAGTGTTTCCTCTTGCCAAGGTTACCTTAGGGGGGTCAGGTTCGTGGCGTTATAACCTACTCGATTTGTGGGATTTCTTCTGTGCAAGGGATGTTTTCCCTTACCCAGGTTTCTTTAAGGGGGTCAGGTCGGTAGCATTTCGACCTGCCCGGTTCATGGGAGTTCCTCTGTATGGGGGGTATTTCCCTTTGTTGAGGTTACCCTAAGGGGGTTAGGTCTGTGATGTTCTGACCTACCTGAATAGCTATTTGTGTGCCTTTTTTAAAGGCTGGCAAGGCGATTAAAACAAAAGGAGAGGAGAGAGAAGTACACAATCAATTGAGAGCTTTTTATTTCAACTTAAATTGAGAATAAAACTGTACATGATGAAATTTTAATCAAAGTAAAGGCATAGATTGTCGACGTTTTACGTGCGCGGGATAAGTTTACCATTTAATCTTTCCAGCCTGTATGCTTAATTGCCCAGTTTCTCCCTGACTCTGATCGGGTCCTTCTAATTGGGGGCTAGCTTGCCTTAACCTTCTCGTGAACCAGTAGCTACCAATTTTCGACACATTAGGTTGCCGACCTTGAATTCCTTGTATCAGATCTTCTGATCATAATATCGGGCGGCTCGACGTTGGTATGTAGTAACTCGAGCAGTAGCGAGGTCTCTGATTTCCTTGATTGTGTCGACGCTTGCCTGCAGCAATGAGTCATTCAAGGCAGTATTGAAACTTCGAGTCTGGATATTAAGGAGTTCAAGTTTGATAAGGAGGATAGCTTTCGACCCGAAAGCTAAATGGAAGGGGGTCTCGCCTATTGAAGTGTGGTATGTAGTCTTATACCCCTAGAAAATATTAGGCAGCTCATCGGCCCAAGTGCCATGAGATCGGTCTACGTGCTTCTTAAGGCTATCTAAAATGATCCGATTGGTCGCCTCCACCTATCCATTTGATTGGGGGTGGGTGTGAAGTATGTGGCGAAGTGGTGCTTGGCGCATAACTCCCTGAACTTATAGTTGTCAAATTGTTGGCTGTTGTCCATGATAAATGCATAAGGGATTCCAAACCGGGAGAGAATGTTGTTTTTGACAAATGTCTCTATACTCCTCTCCGTGATTCTATCCATGACTTTGGTCTCTACTTACTTCGTAAAGTAGTCTACGGCAACAATTATGAACTATCGTCCTCTTGATGCTTTCAGGAAGGCATTGAGGATATCGATCCCCCATTGGGTGAACAGCTATAGGCTCGTTAGAGGTTAGAACGTAGTACTGGGTGCGTGACTGATTAGGGCATGCTTTTGGCATTGTAGGCACTTTTGGGCTATAACCCTTGCATCCTGTTTTGTGGTAGGCTAGTAATATTCGAGCCGTAGTGCTCGAAGGTATAGGGCTTAGGCTGGATATGATTACTGCACACTTCGATGTGCAACTCTTCCATGACGCGCAATCTTCCCCTTTCTCAGAGACATCGAAGCAGGGGGAGGTTGATTTCCTTACGGTATAGGACACCGTCAATTAGTGTATAATTGATAATATGGTACCAAAACTTCTTCGACTCCCTCCTGTTGTATGGCAACGTTCCCTCCTCTAAGTAACTTCGAATGGGATTTATCTAGCTTGGCTCTAATGCTGCCGTAGTCAGTTCTAAAATTTCAGCTGGGCTTGGAGCTATGCTTTTTTTCCAGCAAATACTCTATGAAGATCTTGTTGTCTTTCATCTTAGGCTTTCATATGCAAGTGGAGGTTAGCTTAGATAGCTAGTCGACCGTTGAATTTTCCATTCGAAGGATTTTCTCGATGTCTTAAGAGGGAAAGTTCGTTAGAAGCCATCTCGCCTTTTCTAAGTACTTGGCTATGGTGCTGTCCTTGGCCTCATATTCACCCCAAACCTACTGTACAATGAGTATGGAGTCCGAGAATATCCGCAGTTGCTCGGCCTCGATCTCCTTGGCCAGCTTCATGCCTACGATAAGGGCTTCGTATTTGGATTCATTGTTGCTGGAATTGAACTCGAACTTGAGGGCGTAACAAATGGTGACCTTATGCAGGCTGGTCAGCACAAAGCCCGCACCCCTACTCCCGTAGTGGATGATCCATCGATGTGGAAAGTCCATATCGGTTCTTTGTCACCCAACGGTGTTTCTTCTCTAATATATTCTACCACGAAGTTGGTCAAGACTTGTGCCTTATAGGCCATTGGTGGTTGGTATTGGATTCCATGAGCGCTCAGTTTCATTGCGTACTTCATAATCTGTTTGGACGCATCAGGTTTCTGCAGCATGGTATGCAGTGGCTAGTTCGTGAGTACAATCACCTGGTACGACTAGAAGTAGGGCCTTAACTATCTGGTAGTAATGATGATGGCTAATGCAAAATTTTCTACTTGGGTGTACTTGACCTCAAGCCCATGAAGTATGTGGCTGACGTAATATACCAGCTTGTGTTATCTTCCATCTGCTTTGACCAGCACAGAGGAGAGAGCCCGATCGCTAACAGCCAGGTACAAAAATAGATCCTCCCCTTGTATAGGCTTGGAGAGGATCAGTGGATGAGCAAGGAAGTCTTGGAGTTATTGAAAGGTAGCGGCGTACTCTAAAGTCCATTCAAAACCCTTGGGATTTTTGAGGATTTTGAAGAATTCAGCGCATCTATCAACGTTCTTTGAAATGAATTTGCTCAGGGCAGCCACCATGACAGTAAGCTTTTGTACTTCTCGAACTAAAGTTAGGGGCTTCATTCCCTTAATGGCCGTGATCTTCTTGAGATTAGCTTCGATACCTCTTTCGGTGACCAGAAATTCGAAGAACTTGCTAGAGTCGATGCCGAAAACGCACTTTTAGGGGTTCAGCTTCATATCATGTGTACGCATTCAGTCGAAGGCTTCCTAGAGATCCTTGACATGATCAATTGGCTCCTGTCTCTTGATAATCATGTAATTGACGTATACCTCCATATTGTGCCAATTTGAGGCTTGAACAATTTTGTCACTATTCGTCGGTATGTGACCCAAGTGTTTTTTAGTTCAAATAGCATTACGGTATAGCAGTATGTGCCATAGTTGGTGACAAAAAAGATATGGACCTCGTCCTTCGAGTCCATTTTGATTTGGTTGTATTCTGAGAAGGTATCCATAAAGCTCAGAAAGGCGTGTCTTGACGTAGAATCGACAAGTTGATTGATTCTAAGGAGGGGGAAACAATCTTTGGGGTAGGCTTTATTGAGGTCGGTATAATCAACATACATGCTTACTTTCCATTCTTTTTTTTCACTAGTACCACGTTTGCTAACCACATCGGGTACTTTTCCTACAATACAAAGCCAGCTTTAAGCAGTTTCTTCACTTCCTCCTCGATTGTGGCCTACTGTTTTAAGGCGAAATGCCTCTTATTTTGTTTGATAGGTCGTGCTGTGGTGTTGATGTTGAGGCTGTAGGTTACTAGGTTGGGGGAAATTTTGAGCATGTTAGACGCCGACCAAGTGAACCTATCCAAATTTGCCTATAGGAGGGCAATAATTTCATCCTTCACTTCGATTGGGGTTTCAATCCCAACTTTTGTTGTTTAGTTAGGATAGTCGCCGATCTAGGCATCTTCGGTTTTTTCTCTAAGCTTACCCCTCTTAACCGGTCTCTCCTACGGGCCTATCTTTAGGGCAAAGATGTCATCCCCTTTGGGGCCCTAGCATATAGCTCTTGCGAGAGCATTTGATCACACTTTCATACTCCTACCCTCGTAGTTGTCAGGAATTTAGCCTTCAGATATAAGGAAGATGTGATAATCTCAAATGCATTTAAGCTTGGTCTTTCCAAGAGCCCATTATAGGGGAGGGACAATCAATCACAACAAACTCCACGAGTTGTTGTACTATGTAGTCGTTATTACCAAGTTCCATGTCCAGTGTAACGATGCCCTCAGCTCAGATCGTACTACCGTTGAAGCATATCAAATTGTGGTAGTACGGCTTCATCTTTACTAGTGGCTTCTTCCTTATCTTGTCATATGTGTAGAGGAAGAGTATATCGATGGAGCTGTCAGTATCTACCATAATCTTCAAAACCTCAAATCTTGAGATCCTCGCCCCAAACACCAAGGGTCTTGGTAGGGGGTGTTGACCCTTTCAAGGTCAATGTCGGAGAAGGAGATGGAGGTGTCTAACTTCTGTCTCTTCTCCATAATTGCCAACACCTCTGATTAGGCATTAACCGAGTTGTTAGTACTCGTCCAGCTTCCAGAGTGCGGACTCCCCATAATTACATTTATGACGCCATTAAGGGGCTTGATCATTATGGTGGTCATTATTTTGCTCCGCTTAGGCGTCCTTGGTCCATCACCTTTGAGGTGCCCTGTCAGTGTCATCATTGGACCGATTATCGTTTTGCCGATGTGCCATGTATTCATTGAAGAAGCTATGTTGAATGGTGTATTCGACGGTATTCTTCAACTGGAAGCACCCTTCAGTTGTATGGCTGTGATCGTCATGGAATCGATAGTATTTATCGGAGTTTCGTTGACTAGGGTTTCCCCACATTTTTTGTGGCTTCTATAATAAGTTTCGGTGCTTCACTTTAGAATAGACCTGGGTTATGGGTCTATTTAGAGGCTTGTACTGGCTGTAAATGGGAGGCAGGAGAAGATCACGCGTTGTTTGGAGTTTCTTCTTCCCAGAGCTTTCCCCCTCTAGCCTGTTCGACATCTTTTTGTCGAAGCAATCTTTAATGGACAATTTCTCTTTGTCTTGCTTTTTGCTTGACTTTTCTAGGTTGGCATTGTGTCTGGTGCAAATGTTATCTTCCTAGTTGATGTACTTCTGGGTTTTGTTCTAGAAGTCGGCTAAGGTCTTTGACTTGCTCTTCACAAGTGATCGGAAGAAATCTCTCGAGGGTCTGATGCCGAGTTGTGTGGCATAGATAGTAACTCCCTCATCCAGTTAAAGGATCACAACCACGGTGTTATTGAACTAGGCCACGTAGTCGCATAGGGAATCACCCTCACCTTGCCTTAGCAGGTATAAGGATGATGTGTCCTTGGACGAGGGCTTATTAGCCTTGAAATGGAGGCCGAATTTTCTGGCCAGCTCATCGAAGGAGTTGATCGAATTGTTAGGGATGTGGTTAAACCACATCCGTATTGCCTTCCTTAGCATGCCTGAGAAGGCTTTGCATAGTATGGCATCTCCATGACCATAAAGGTTCATGAGGGTACGGAAATGGAGGAGATGGTTATCGAGGTTGCTCATGCCATCATACTGGTATAGGGACGGAAGTTTGCTATTAGGGGATAGTACTTTATCTTGGATGCCCCTAGTGAAGGGGGTCTTGTTGCTGGCAACTTGCTTAATGTCACCAGTAGGCTTACTCTCCTGTTGCTTAAAGAGCCGCCTTACCATCATACAGAGCTCATTTAGGTTAGTGTCATCCGTCGGGTGAGCTTGTCGTGCAGCTGAATGAGCTTGAACTTCCTGTGAGTTAGCTTCCTGTTCATTGCTAGCCAGAGCTTGGTTGTGGGTAGTCATAGACCTTGCTGCTGCTGTCACAGCGGCGAATCAGGTTGTTGATTCCTTCCATTTTGCAGCTGCTACTAGATGTTGTCCCGCTTAGTGTAGGCGTTCGAAGCTTCAGAGTTGTGAGTTTCTTTGTTGTGGCGCTTTGCTTCATTCAGGCGAACTCGGAGCTCCTTGTTCTGCTTAGCATATTGCTTAACTAGGTTCTCCTCATGCTCCAAGCATTCTTCCAGCATAACTTTTGGGAGGGGCTAGTTGTTTTTAGGTTAGTTGTTCAACAACTATTGATTTCCTTGCTCATCGCGTTGAGATATAATATAGAGAGGCAATGTAGAGAGGCAATGTAGAGAGGCTTGATGTAGGTTATATGTTCGGTGTGTTTAGAATTTCAGGTGTTGGAATTGTCATTCTTACGGACAACACCAAATCTTGTTCTTTAGTTTTGGTAGATAGTTCATTAAGGTCTATACGTACTGGACCTCCAAAACGATGTACAATGAAGGGACGCTTGGAGGTTGTCTAGCATGGCCACTCCGATACTTAAGTCAACAATAGGCTTTTTGTATAATAGAGTACTAAGTGCGCAAGCTTAGAATGCAGAGTTTATAGAGAGAGTTATCGTTGGGTAGATGTTTGGTATTTATAGCGAAGTAAAGTTGGCCGTTGGAGATCAGTTGGTAGGAGAGATCTTCTCCTACAAGTATAGGAGAGTAGAGCTGTTATGTCCAATATGTCCTTGATATTTAGGACATGGTTGTTTTATCCTTATTTTGTAGGTTATGATCGTTATAATTCTTCATGGACCTAGGTTACTAACGGCTAGGCCTAAGACCTATAGAGGCGAGCTTAGGGAGGCAAAGTTTGGTGGATCTGGTCGAACTTAAGAGGTCCCTATCCAAAGTATCCTATTAACAATTAGTTTTGTATTATTTTATACGATTTTATTAATTTTATATATTTAAGGTAATAGAAAAATTGTGATTTCGACAACAATATTATTTGATGAATGAGTCGATAAGTACATGTGAAAAATAGTAAAAATTGCATAAAAGGCTAGGTTCTCACAAAACATGTAGGATTAAGATCCTTACTAGCATATCAACATGGCATATGAAAGAGAGAGAGAGGACAAAGGGGGAGAGATTACCGTATTAAAGTTCGCTCTTATCCTGCATATTCAAACGAATTCATTTGAGTGGAGATTGAAATGGATTCAATATGTAAGTGAATGATACGATGTATATAAATGATTGCCTCAATTCCGCATGTATATTCAAACAAGATCCTCTTTGTTTGACCCCAAAAAAATAAAAAATAAAAATAAAGATAAAGATAAAGAGAGACCCTCTTTGGACATAAACAAACGGCCGAGACCTTATCTACAACAGAATGGACCGAAAGGGTTAGACCTAGCGGTCATCCATCTAAACTTTGCAAATTCTTGAAACTAAAAGGAAAAAAAGAAAAATTTGAAAATAGATATATGTTATGGCCTAATCACTTTTCTGGTTGAAAATATTAGATATTACATACCACTTATATATATATATAGTAAGTAAATATCAATGAAATTTACACACACATAATAGTAGAATGTATAGTTTCAAAAATAACTGATATTCATGTTTTCCATACACTACACATGTATCCAAAATTTATTTAACATTTCCATATGACATGTAACACTTAGAAAAAAAAATCTTTTCTCGGTCGAAAAATGCCCTTCCTCGAAGTAGATCCTATGCCACTACTAGTAAGCTTCCTTCCAACTATCAGCAGTATTAATCTATTTTGAGCAATAGATGGGAAGACACTAGGTCTATCAATTTTAATTGCACTCTCCATTTAAATGTGCAACACGTAAAAAAGAAGGGCTTATATATAGGACCAATATCAAGATTCAAGTCGCGCTTCTATAGCTACTGAATTGTTGACATAATAGATGTAACTCAGTAGCTCAGTACCATGAAATTATAGCAACGAAATGATGCTTAGACTGGCTTTAATTCCAAAAAAATTAAAAACAAGCCAGCAACATGTCAATGATATCATCCTTTCCTAACAAAAATTGCTTTCACCCAGCCGGATCAGCAGAGACTGTAATAACTTCTCTCTCAATGGATTTCAGGAGTACGTTCTAAATGCTTAACTAGTAGATACATGGACCATCGCGTAATGCTATAAATCTGGTAATTTGCCTAGAAGATGACCATTTGAATTCACATAAAACATTCATCGATACGGCTTTTGTGCAATTGGAATGCAGGATTAACCCATGCCCCACAATTACATTGCATCCCAGCCCAGTTAAATGAACCCAAACGAGCTTTGCATCCCATGCATTGCAGTTTCTCTTCTACATGGCCTTCTTGAACTACACGATAAATAATTCAAGATAAAATCTGGTAAAAAATCAAAGACCATAAATAAGTGAAATTGCATAGATTTCTTTGTTCTTTACCCGCTTCCATCCATTTCATCGGCTCGACAAATATTGAAGCGCATTCAGCTGGATCCTTTTCCCAATCCTTGGAGTCACCTGTTCTCTTTCTCCACTTGAAGCTCTCTTCCCCCTTTCCTTGCTTATGAGGAACTATCTGCTCTTCTGCTGCAACAATTCTCCGGCATTTTTTGCATCGATAGATCACCTGAGGTTTCGTGGTAGGTTTTACTTCTGGATTGTTGGCTGCTTCCATCTGTTTTGAGGTGGTTTCTGCTTCTGACTTGTTGACTACTTCCATTTACACTCAAAGGCAGGAGGCTCTGCTTGTGCTACTGCAACCAAGAGAAACATATTTAGAGACCAAGGGAACCAGATAGGAATCGAGAAAGAGAATATATGAAGGGCAAACTGCAATTTACCCTGAAAACTATTGGCCAGTAACAGATCCATTCTATGAACTCTCAAAACGTGACTTCACTTTTCCGATTACTTTAGGCAATATAAACTTATCTCACCAATTTTTGAAAAAGCTCCCAAAACTAATGGTATTACGGGCCCATTTAGTGATGGTTTAGAATCTTTGGTAATGATTTAATAACATAATTGCATGCTCTAGAAGTTGTGGGGGCGAAGCCATGCTTGAATTTGGGGACGTTCAACCACACCTGACCAATAGTTTTGAGAGTGAATTTGCAATTATCCGAACAAATAAAACAATTAGAAACCAAGTCCCAAGGGTACCATATATGAAATGTAAGCATTTCTTTTGTTAACTATGGTATACAAAAGCATCGAAGAATCAAAAGAATACCCCGTCAAGGTTTGTTAATCTCCAAAATGAATTTCTATTGTAGGCGGCCAGTTTAATTGAAAAACAAATCTACAATACACTAATGATGAGAGAGGTTTGGGAGATAATAGGCTATGACATTCACTACCTGATCGAAAAACTCCTTTAACACTTCAATCATTTTAGGGGGAACATATCTAAAGGCCTAATTCCTACATGATAGCAATCAGTAATTATCAAAACTGAACCTATATATTGATAAAAATATTAAATCATGGTAATTTATTCAGGTAGAATTATTTTGTTCAGAGGCAGATATATATTTTAGCCTGATTCATGTATAAAAGTAGAGGGTACAAGTTCAACAAATAATTGTAAGTTTAGATAAGCGCTAGGGTTCTGTCGTTAAAATGTGCAAAAAGTTTAAGGACACTCTGAACATATAAAGCATTAGACTGAGTAGGCTATGCATATAGCAAACCCAACCAAAAATAAATAAATAAATAATAAAAAAATCAACTTCAAAAAGGGTTGATACCAACTTTGTAGATATCAACTATTATTGCAAAGTTAAAAACACATCTAGCTAGCTGAAATCTGAAGATTTAAGAAAGCTGATTGTCCCTGGTGGTGCTGCAAAGCCTAAACGCTATCTCAACTTTGCTTCCATGAAAAAGAGTGAGCAAGGAAAGACTGAAGAATAGGAACAAAGAGACAGGATCTAGGCTACCTAATACAAACCTCAAATCCCTAGATGAACAAAAGGTAATTTTTACTGATTCAAAGAAGGAGAGTTACATGTTTTCCAACTGCAGAAGATGTTCAGGAGTAGCTTTCACTTTCCAGTTCCCTATACAAAGATTATTTTCTTCTTAAACTAACTGTCTACCAGCTATTAGCTGTTTATAGGATTTCTAAGCTTAGTAACTAATTCCAACTAACTCCTAGATAGTTCCAGAAGATGTACAACAACATAACAAAATATCTAGTTACTAACACGTCCAATATGGAGGGTCATATCACTTCCGTATCCCAAAAAACTACTACATTCTATGAAGTTTAGCTTGTAAAACATTTGTTCCAAGAATGTATAATGCTAAAAAAAGGAGGTCAGCCAACAAAATCATGTTTCTATAACTTATCTCAACTAGAATATTCACTCCTATATCCTTACAGTGAAGCTAAGTTATATACTTCATCAAAATCAATCTGGATCTCTACCACTACAAGGAACTAAATTTTTCTCCCGCTCATCAGTAGAAATGAGGAACTATTTGTTAGCAAAACGTAAGTGATGCTTGGAATACCCCTGGTATCTTTTTAATATAGTGAAGTATCTTGTTAGCCAATCATCTGACCTTCTTCTCCCAGCCCATGACTATAGCAATGACAGCCATTATGGTCAAACTCATACGGTTATGCAGCATAGAATTGTGTTCACCCAAGTTCTCATACCATATTGATTGAGGAGAAAAAAAAAGAGGAAAGAAAAAAGAAAAAGATACACTCACACTATCTTCAACAAAGTGGAAGATGGCTAAAAGTCCCTAAATGAGGGATATCTAACAGAAGGTGACGATTAACAATCACCATGGAATTGTGTTGTATCATCAGCATATGAGATTAATTGGACTTATGGAAGCATAAAGAACCTAAGCAATACTTTGGTCTAATTGGAAGGGTAAATTGAACAAGCCAATCTCAACAAACCTGATTTGGAGAAAAGTGCTTTTTCCCTAAGGAATTCCCAACTACCAATCAATTGTAGCGCACATTTGCCTAAGTAGAATCTGATAAAACATCACCTTCTCAATAAACTATCCTATGATCCCAAGAGATCAATAAGGTGAAGGTAATGGTCCTCTTGATTTAAGTTGAGAAACCAACAAACCAACACTAACAAAAATCATAAAGCATCTGCAAAGCAATAATCCAGAATCCAACCAACACCCTTAAGCCATAGCCAACTCAAAACAGAATCAAATGATGGATAAATTGGTACATGATCATTAAGAAATTAGGCTGCTGCATTCATTATTTGAAATCATGCTGCCAGAACCAGACCAATCACCACCCACCTTCACAGCATGGACCCAGGGAGGGTTTGGTTCAGAAGAGGGGCAAGATTACAATTAGACTAAGGCATATTAACCATCCTATAAGACCTATTGTACTAGTTGATCCATGCATGAAAAAGATTCTATCTTTGCCCTACAAGGACAAAATGAGAGTAACGTAAAATCCAGCCAATAAATCAACAAATTGGAAAAAAAAGAAAGGAAAAAAATTGCAACATGAAACAGAACCACATAAAATGTAGTAGAACAAAATTTATAGATAAGTATAAGCAAGGTGCAAATAAGTTGTTGATTTGATAGGACATCCATTAAGACTCTTCTGAGTTCATATGAGACAATTAGAAGGCACAACAATAACGTGAAACCCTGAAAGGGAAAAAGTATACATAATTCATTGACTGTGTTGTTTGTGCTTCTATCTCCCAGCTTACTTATCCAGTTAAAGCATGGAGACATTGTCAATATCACAAAACTATCTAACAGAGGAAAAAAGTTCCTGAAAACAGCTATCCGTTCCCCATCAATGACCAAAAATTAGGAATTACAAATTCCATGAGACTCAGAGAATCAACTTATGTCTCATGGAGTTTGATTCCATGAAGTTCAATTTGCCAATTAATAGTAAAACCATAGGAGTATACACAGAACTGGTGTTCCTATGCTTCCCAATTACTTCGAATTCCATTTTTTGGAACTGGATGGCACGGAAACACAAATTTCAATCATCGAACTTGCATCCTCACAATTCAATAAAAGAAAAAAGCACCAGCCTTCGGCGCTCTCATGGTAGAATTGCCTGCTCTTAGGCAACTTGCCTGCTCTTAGGCAACTAGGGTTCAAAAAGCATACAGCCCAAGTGTCCAAAAACACAAAACCAGTAGATTATTAAACAACATCTACCAAATATAATCCAGTGCACCGATGGCAGAGGCAGTGCACGGGGTGGATCATGTGACCACCGTAACTTCGAAAATTTTCCAAAGCCGTCACTGAAAGACAAAAATTTCTGATCATTATATCTGTTGAATTACATCGCAATGTCAACTAGACAGCAATGAAACGGCACCAATCAAGTGCGTGTACACATATAAATACCTATATTAAACAAAAAAAAAAATCCTAGAAGGGAAAGTGAAGAAAAGTAAACTAAATCGGTAAAGTAGAGGACTATTCGTATCTCTAATAAAATCAGTAATGGAGACTAAGATAATGAAACGAAGATAAGAAATGAAAACATAAAACCCTAACGACGTACCTAACGATGATGGATCCAATTCACTGCTTCCAGCCACTCAGGATCGTCCCACCATGCTCTAGGATGGATGCAATGCAAGTTGCAAGGGTTTTCTATATGTGGGCTAGACAATGCGAAAACCATGCTTTCTAGTTCAAATTAGTTTATTTTTATTTTTCTTTCTTTCTTTGTTTTTTTTTTTTGGACAAAATTTTTCTTTCTTGTTTATGGTGACTTTTGAAATATTTATTTTGCTCTATTATCTAATCTATTTATAATCATATTATCATATTATATTATATAGTTTAGGAAATTATTTCCTTTTTTATATTTCATCTTTTTATTATATTGTTCATGTATTTTCATAATTTCTTTGTCATATTTAATATAATTTTAAAAACTTTTACCTTCTGTTTATAGTCATGCAAAATTTCTTCTAAATAATTTTAGAATTAGTTATTTTTTGCGAATTCTTTTAAGTCATTATTCATATTATATAGTTTAGGAAACTCTTTCTTTTTTTATGTCTCATCTTTTTATTTTATCGTTAATATATTTTCATAATTTATTTGTTATATTTAATATAATTTTAAAAACTCTTACCTCTTATATTTAGTCATACCAAATTGCTTCAAATCGTTTACATAATTTTAGAATTGGTTATTTTTTACGAATTCTTTTAGGTCATTATTTATATTAAAATTATATATATTGTATATAATTTGGTAATAGAAATGTCCGACTAAGAGAGGGAGAGCATTTGTTTTTATTTTTAACAAATCATATATAATGAGTTACTTGCTTTTAGGACCTAATATTCCTTAAATAATATTGTAACATGTTCTTTTTTTTTTTTCATCATAGATAGTTAAGAACGTTAGATTATAATTTACCTTTTTTCCTATTAAAAAAATTATATTTTTATCTATGTATTACGTGCACTATTTAACTAGTATTATTTAATTTTAGAAGATTTCACTAGTTATACCCTTTAATACTATTTTTTTTTTTGAAAAAAAAAATCTTTTCTAGAAGAGTTATATTCATTTTAGAAATTGGAGCGAGTGGCACCCTTTATATAATTTAATATGAAATGATAAAACTTTAGATATTTTCAAACAATTATAGCTTTTCATATAATTTAATATAAAACAATACAACTCATTGCATGAAATAATATTTCATTCTTATATTTTGAAAAATAATAACTCTTTCCAAATACTATCTAATATCATTAAAAATCATCTAATAGTCATATAATATATTTTAAATAAATTTATTATTTTTTCCATTTACTATACTTTAAATCAAAATTTGCATACAGCCCATGGCGTTAGCTAGTAATAGATGATCCTGCAAGTTAAAAGAATTGTTTTGAAAAATTTCAGGAGAAAAAGAAAATGAACGGAAATGAGTAAAAAAAAAGAAAAAAGAAAACATAAAAAGAATAGTAAAGACGTGTGTTTTCAATTTTAAGTTCAGCTATATAAAAAGGAAATAAAAAGAGATGGAGAGAAAATTTCTATTATTTGATTTACAATACGTAAAGGAAATTAAATAAAAAAAAATCATTTACAGATATTATTACTCTTCCTTTCATTTTAACATGTTTTTTTATTCCTAAAATTAAACAGATTTGAAAATAATAAAAAGTGGATACTGTAGCCATGTAAGTCTATAAAATGTTAGAATTTTGACTTTTTTATATTATGTTGTGCCGAAAGAAAGAATTGGAAGGGGAAGAAAATTGAAAGGAAAGCATGAATTTTAAGAAATTTTTGCCTATTTGAAAATAAAAGGAAAATATAGGAGATAGATTCAGCAGAGAAAGTTTTCCGAACAGTCGAGGCTTATTTTTCTCCTCTAAATTAGAGTGATGTAAGAAGGAAATTTATTAAAAATTCAATTGTAACTTTCAAGTTCCATTCCCATGAAACTATTGCACCGTCTGAAGAGTTGCGCCTCATGTTAGCTTCTTAGCCATTCTCAATGTGGCGGATAAATGCGATCTGGGGGATGACACAAAAAGCTTCAAATGAGGATTGCTTTATTCTAGGAGTTATTGGTTATTCCACCAAGTGGATGGAACTGACCTTTTATTCAAACTTGACAATCGAACTTGAATATTTGAACATATTTTTAATTCTTTAGTAACTTATGCCCTGGATTTAAGATTTAAAAAAAAATCAAAGTAAGTAATATATATATATATATATATACACTTTTGCAATCCATGAATATCATAGCTATTTGAAATGTCCCCTTAAAAATTAAATCTAGTATAGGGACAGTTAAGTAAAACCATTAACTAGCCATTGGGTTTTTTACTCTCTTTATTTTTCTTTTCAGACCAATTATGTTACAACTTGAAGGGATGAGGCTTAAAATAATCTTAACTAGCCATTCGGTTTTCAATCGCTCAATTAAACCTATATAAAAGCCATTTTCAATCTGTGAACAAACTTGAGCTTGTCTTGGATGAGCTTGAACTAATTGTTAAATTATCAAGTTTTAAAAGCTCAGATAGTTTAACCATCGCAACCCATCTGGTTGGCAAGCCACCAAACTAGTGGACCAAACCAGAATAAGTGATTTAGCTTGACGATTCAACGCTAAGTCAATCCTAAATTTTTTTAAAAAATATATAAATACACTTTATATATAATACAAATGTACTATATATATACTATTTATAATATGTAATAATTGATATACTATATATATATATATATATACTATTTAGTATACTATATATAATATAACATAATAATATATATTCATACTTACACGATCCAAATGAATTATTTTGGGATAGAAAAAAAATTAAATTGAAAGTAAATTTTTTTTTCATGATTAATGACATAAAGTTTTAGATTTAGTTAAAAAAAATGAATAGTCTAGCAATTATTTATAACAATTAAGGAAATTTTGAAAAAAAAAACCTATGATACAAGGGCCAATGAATTAAGGACGCAATCGGGCAGGTCATTAAATGATACTTGATCTACCGAACTCGATAAAAATCCTATAACGTATTACCTCATAGGGTTTAGGGTTAGATTTTAGGATTACAAAAAAAAACCTAATGAGAAACACGACCTCAGTAAAAAAATATATATATATTAGTAGAAATATTTACTCTTAAGTTATATAATATGTATATTTATACAAGTTTTATATTATACAACATATTTAATTCTCAATTTTTATTATTTTATAATTTAGTAAATATAATCTTAATTTTATTTACTTGCTTCTGTTATATTCTTTTCTTAATCTCATATAAACTTTATAAAAACTCATTCTTATAGCGTTTTTTGAATTCTATAAAAACTCGTCTCTACATAATCGAGAACACTATAGGGTTAGGTTTTTGGAAAATGGAATAAAATTTTATAGGGTTTTTATAAAGTTTTCAAAAACACTAAACCCTATAGGGGCAGGTTCGGGTTTTACAAAACCTGTTTTAAACTCGTTCTGATTACATCCTTACATTAAATCGGCTCTTGAACCATTAATTCAGTGAATTAGCTTGGATCTTATTCACTCCCTTATTGATATTGACGATTCATGGATGATTTCAGACTAAATCAATCCGATGAACACCACTACACTCAATTTAGGAAAGTGATGACAATTCCCAAACGTGATGCCAATGTCATAAGTTGAAATAATGTTTTAAATAATCTCATTCAAAAGTAGCCTGATAATTGAATAAGGTTTATATGTAAGGCAAATTAAGTATATGGATAGTAGATCTAAACCTAGGGTCAAGTCAAATTAGACCCAGAACTAGCTTGGATCCATTGAGTCAAGGGCTTAATCCCCTTTGAACTGGGATCGGCTTCGCTTAGGTCAGTTTCAGGTCGGTTCACCAGGTTTAATAGTTTGACTGGTCGATTTTAGGCCTATAAACCGCCTCATATTTTTTTATAATTGGGAAAAAAAATATTTTTTTATCTTTACTTTTTATTTAATGAAAAACCATTAATAAATCACAATTTAAAATTTTAACTATTTTATTCTATTAATTATTGGGCATTATGATTAATGATTTATACATTATTAATTGTTGGGCATGATATTAACAATTTACATTTTCAATAATGCATAATTATTATTTTATACCCACAGTTAGTGAATTGAGTAAGTTAACCTTTTTTTTATAAGCAACATCTCAAAGAAAGATTGCCAATATAATTAATATGGGACTTGATTTGTGATAAACAATGTTCATTGTACTGTTTTATTACTTTAGAAGAAACTTCAAAAAACAATATAATTTATGTAGAAGTTGAACTGATATTGTAAAGAGAATAGTATTTGTCTAATATTTAAAATACACTTGCCATTTTATATATGGCATAAATATATTCTTTATTATTTTTAATAGTATTAAATTATAAATATAGTTGTGTTTTTATAAATCATTAAAATATATTATTTACAAAAATAGTTACTCTTTCAAAAGTTAAACATGATCGTATGAAACTTGTGATATTTTATATCCTGAACTCTTTTCGTGGTTTGTTTTTTTTTTTTTTAATTAATAAACTCTTTTGGTGGCTAAAGTAATATATTTTATATCATAACTATCTAATTTTACACTATTAAAATATACAGGTTTTAATAATTTTTTTATAAACTCATATATATTATTCAGTTTTGGTATCAATTTCTAAACATAAATAAAAATATATATTCAATTTTATTTTATATTTTAATTAGAAACAATACTTAAATTTAATTTTTAAATTTTCGGATCGGAATTGGTAAGTTAAACCGCCGGTTCCTTCAACTCGGGCTTAGACTCACCGATTCGAAGGATCCAACACATTGAATATCATTGACCTGTGTTGACCTATCAAGCTCAGTGAGTCAAGCTATTGTTTACGCTTGTACTTACAAGTCCTATTTGGTTCATGGGTCAGACTAGGCCCTTCCCTAGCTCTAAGTAGATCAACAACTAAATAAGTTGAATATGTGAAAGGTGGTAAAAAGATGAAATAGTTGGAAATCGATAGTAAATTTATTGAACTATTTGGTTATTGTAGAGTGCTTTTTTAGTAACGTTTAGTTGTAAAATTTTTATGATACTAGATTAGAAATTTTTTTTTCTTATATTTGGTTTGTAATTTTGTTTGATAACTAGACAAAATGTGTAGATTTTGTCCCATTTACATCATGATATATAAATAAAATTTATTGGATAAAAATAAAAATATTTTATATTCTTAAAAATACTTCTTCATATTATAATATTGAGTTAATTAATATTATTTTTATTAAATATTATGAAAAATTATTTTTTAAATATAAAATTTGTATCTAGTATTGTACAATTAAATATGATATAATAAGCTTGTATTATACAATTAAACATAATATAATAAATTTATACTGTTCGATTCTCTTTAAACTTGTCTTGTTTAATTATCTTTGTTTAGTTCGGTTCTTATAATCAAACGCTATTTTTATGTTCATGACTTTGTTCTGCCAATGAAAGAGTATCTATTTTAAAGTGGTTGCTTGATGATTTCTTTAGCATGTGGTCCAATATTAGGATCGCTAAATATTGCATATGATTAGGTCTAAACAATTTATAGGAACATTATAGATAGAATTATTTAAGTTGTTGGGTTCAAAGTTGAATTTTTGAGCTAACATTTAACTTGAAAACAAATAGTCAAATGAAGTGAGCTATGGAGTTTGAATTTAAGGCACTTTATAGGTTGGATAAGTAAGATAAGGCCAATTACTATATTGGGTACAATTCTATATTATTATCAAAAGACAAGTCCACTGACCACAAATTGGTTCGATATATTATAGAGAAAATAACTTCTCACTTCTACTATTATTACCCATTTATCATGTCATACTAGGAATAATCCTTGTGCTTAAAAGTTTGTTAAGGAGTAGCAAAACAATAATTAAGGGTGTAAATGAGATGAGTTTATTCGTAAACTATTCAAATTCAGCTTGGCATTTACATGAATTCGATTTGTCCACAATCGAGTTGAGTTTAAGTTCGAACTCAAACTACTTGAGTAGTTTATTGAGTCAAAGCTTGAGCTTTGTGATAGTTAGCTCGATAAGCTTGCGAGCTTAATCGAACTTGAGTTGAGTTTAAATATTAATTTAGTTTGAGTCTGAGTTTGAGTTGAGTTTAAATATTATTATTATTTTAATCAAATTTATAACATTTATTAAGATTATTGAGTTTAAATGAGTTTAATTAAGTTGAGCTTGAGTTTATTGGGTTTTATTTTGAGCTGATCTCGAGTTTTATAAATTAAAGCTTGATCAAGTTCGAGTTTCAAGTTTTTTCACTCGAATAAAATTCGAGTTCAGTATTCTATCGTCTCAACTTGATTTGTTTATAACCCTAAAAACAATGATTTAGCTCAAGCTTACCTCAATTGGGGGACAAAGAGGATAAAAAATTTCTAAATAAGAAAAGAGTGCGAATTGAATATTAAGTGGTAGACTTACTCTTAGTTGAGCTTCAATTGATCTATCACACGGAAGAAGATTTGAAAAAGGGCTAATCTAGAGATATAAGGCCCCCTTCGAATATTGGATCAAATAGCTTTATTTTCCCATAAACTTGAGTTTCACCTAACGCGTAAACTTCATAAGTTTCACCTAAAGCGTAAGCTTCATCCAGTCTTTCATATATGCATGCCAAAGCCTTTTCATAAGGATAATGGAAACCAAGATTTGATGGAGTCTTGATAAGAATCTATAATATATAAGAGAATGTCAATAGCACATACGTCTACTTAGATTAGAAAATGTTAACGACACGTGTAGGGGTGAGCATGTTCGAGATGGGTAGGTTGTAATTTCCTGCCTGTTTAAAAGCTGAAATTTAGTATGTAGCATTTTGAGCCACTTTAAAATTTATACCTTGTAAAAATTATGAAATGTTTTTTATTACATTTCTATAATATCAAAAATTTGAAAATAAGGTATAATATGAAGCTCATAAATTTTACGTTCATATAATATTCAAATTTTGAGGTAAAATTTTCAAAATCTTATCCCTTCAAAATTTTAATAACATTCTATTTATTTAGACTGCATAAAGACACTCTTCACATAAAATAATAATAATATTACAAAATCTACCTATATAGCGTCTTAAAAAAGGTGACACTACAAGACAAAAGTCATAAATAGCATATCAGTTTTAAGCATCGAGGTATATATAAAGACTACCAAAACTTTGTCGACATGTAGCAAAGTATAATATGATGCCGCAGATATGGTATGTTGAACAAGTTCAACCGTTTCTTATATGTGAGTGATTGGTTTGTCTTCCGAGTAAATACTCTATAATAACATAAACGTGAACGTTGAAAAAATCGAAATAGGGCTCCTTCCAGCCAAGCGCACCTTAGGATTAGAGAAATCTGCCTAAAATGAAAGTACTTATTTTTTATTTTGTTACATATATATCAAATATCATCTTAATATTTTATCTTTATCCGAGAAATTTCCATGTTTGTTAGAATTTAAAAAGTTTTCTCTTGTCTAAATTACATAATTAATAGTTTGAAAGTTAGTTAATTCTCTAATAGGTACATTCAATAAATGGTTACACAACATTCTAGATATTTTCACATTACATAATTTTAATTAGTTTGATATGGAAGAAAATACGTTACAACTCTGCTTAAAGGGGTGAAATCGCAATTACATTCCCTTCTCATTAATTAAATTAATAATTCAAAGTATTTTGGACAAATATGCTATATACAAATTTAGTTCCATTCTATTAAGTGGATATATTTAAACATAATAATGGATTTATCATTTCATTACATTTTATAAACTATTCCTATATATCTAATGTAATATAAGAACGTCTAAGTTTTGAATCTCAAATTGTAAGCTTGCGACTTTGAGCAAAACGAAATATCATCATTTTCTTCCAGTTTTAAGAAACCTCCATGTTCGGTTTCGATTTGAAAAGTGTAGAACTAGTATTGCAGCATCATTGCTTCTAGTTTAGATGTTATAATCATTCTATAAGGAATCTCTATTACATAAAATACTATATATATAGTAATTTATCCTTAAAATCCATGAATAACCATAACCTTCTTATTTATGTCCTTTTCCCTATCTAACATTATAAACTTAGACCAATCTACCACTATAACTACCTATTCCAACAAAACCAAACCATTGAAGATCATTCACGCACTTGAAAAGGTGCCTAATACTCTCCAATCCCCATGGACTTGAGCTCTCACAGAATCAGATGCCAAGTTAACCACCTAGACTGATTACCCCCTACACTTGAACTAACAACTAAACCATGGCAACTTAGACCACCACCATCCATGCGCCTAAACCTTTACCTAAACTAAGCACTAATCAATGTTGAATCTAGATAAAGGTCAACTTATCGCGAGACTGAGTAAATAATAATAAAATTTCAACATATAATATTTACAAAACACAAAAAATAATTATTTTGATAAAACTTTCTTTTGTATATTTTGTATTTGTTGTTTAAATGAGAACAAACATGGACAAAAGATTCAGACGAAAAATGGGAATGAAGGATTTACGTAAATGAAGAAAAGATGAAGAGAGGAATTGTGAAAGTGTAATTTGTATTGTAGTTTGCTGTATCGGTCTTTATATACAGCAACAAAAACTAAACTAATAACAAAAACCTAAAAAACTTCCTACTGCTGCACAAATAATAGATTTCAATAAACAAATAAACTAAGTTAACAAATTAACTAAAATAAGTTATATTACTGTATTTATAACACCACCCCTCAAGATGGAGAGTAAATGTTAATTACTCCCATCTTGATAAGGAGAGAAGTAAAACGTTTAGCTACTAAGCCCTTAGTGAAAATGTCAACAAGCTGATCAGCAGACGAAACATGGATAGGCAACAAGACACCTTCAACCACTTTGTCTAGCATAAAATGTAAGTCCAATTTGAGATGCTTTGTTCGTTCATGGAAGATTAGGTTTTTAGTGATATGTATAGCGGACTAATTGTCACACAAGAGGTGTACTGGCAAAGGACAAGTAAGACGAAACTCTTTCAACAAAGCAAATAGCCAAAGGACTTTATAAGCAGTTACAGCAAGAGCTCAATATTTTGACTCAGTAGAACTTTGAGTAATAGTCAGTTGCTTCTTAGATTTCCAATTGATGAGAGAATTTCCAAGAAAAACAAAAAAACCAGTTGTAAAGCGTCGAGAATCAAGATCCTCCCCCAAATCACTATCGCAATAAGCCTAAATAACCAAGTCAGAATGCTTGGAAAAGAAAATCCCTTGTCCCATTGTTCGTTTAATATACCGTAATATACAATCATAAGCATGTTGATGAACTTGTCATGGTGAATCCATGAATTGACTAAGAACATAAGCAGCATAAGCTAAATCTGGTCGAGTAATATACAGACAGAGAAGCTTACCAACAATTTTGCGATATCTAGTAGCATCAACAAAATCAGAACTATCAACTCTAGAAAGTCTATGATTAGGAACAAGAGGAGTGGTTGCTGCCTTAGATTTGAGAAAACCAGTCTCAGTAAGTAGATTAAGGGAAAACTTTCGCTGAGATAAAGCCAACCCATCAAATAATAATGTAAGCTCAAGACCAATAAAATATTTGAAAGGTCCTAAGTCCTTAATCTTGAACTGAGTGTACATGAAAGGTTTGAACTGATTAATGAACTGAAGATTTTTACATGCAATAGCAATATCATCAACATAAACCAAAACAATTATCATGTCATCAATCGAACCTTTAACAAATAAAGAATAATCAGAATGGGATTGAGTGAAACCATAAGCCAAAAGTGATTGAGTGAGCTTTGCATTCTATTGTCGTGAAGCTTACTTAAAACCATAAAGAGATTTATGAAGCCTACAAATAAGCTTGGTACCGGAGGAAGACTGAGTAGAAGCAGACAATCCTTGAGGAAGTTCCATGAACACTTCCTTGTGTAAATCACCATTCAAAAAGGCATTGTAAACGTCCATCTAATGCACATGCTAATTAAAAATTGCAGCCAAACAGAAGAAAAGCCTAATAGTAGTATGCTTAATAACCTTGCTAAAAGTTTCTGTATAGTCAAAACCTTCCTTTTGACTATACCTTTTAGCTACAAGACGGGCCTTGTAACAGTCAATAGAACCATTGGGTTTAGTCTTGACTTTATACACCCATTTGCAACCTATAGGACATTTGCCAACAGGCAAAGGAACTATACTCCAAGTGTTATTGTTTTTCAATGCTTCTAACTCCTCATCCATAACTTTACACCAAGGAACAAGAGACTTAGCTTGGTGGTAACTAATAGGTTCGCTATGTTGAGTCATTTGAATAGCAAAAGCACAATAAGTAGGAGATAAGACATCATAGCTTAATACTGAGTTAAGAGGATGTATAGTAGAAGATGATAAAGTAGTGTACTGAGAACTCGAAGAAACTGGATGATGATGATGATCAGCAAGATACAAAGGAAGTTTCCTTTCACAAACACTACGCGTTGGACACTTAACGAGAATATTTTCGATTGAAGGAGCTCCAATTTCATCAACAAGATTGCATTGAACTATTGTATCATGCAGAAAGAGAGAAAACAAATGATCCATATAAGAAGAGTTAAATATAGGAAGAGAAGTAGACTCTTGAGTTGTATCATCCAAGAAAGGATACAACTGAAAAGGAAAAATATTTTCAACAAAATGAACATCTCGAGAAATAATATATTTTTGTTGAACTAGACTGTGTAAACGATAACCTTTAACAGTTGTTGGATAACCAACAAAGACACAAGGATGTGCACATGGATTAAACTTTGTTCTATTCCTCATAAGTGTAGATGCAAAACATAGGGAGCCAAAAACATGAAGATAACAGTATGATGGAGATCTGCCATATAACATCTGATAAGGTGAAAAACCATTCAACACACCTGTTGGCAATTGATTAATCATATGAGCAATTGTAAGAACAACATCTCCCCAAAAACACAACGGAAGAGAAGCCTGTAAGAGCAAAGCATGAGTAATAGATAATAAATGCTGAGGCTTTCGCTCTTATACCATTCTGTTGTGGTATTTCAACACAAGATGTATGATGCACAATTCCTTTGGATGCATAAAATTAAGTTAACATAAACTTTAGACCATGATCACTTTTGATTATCTTGACACAAGAATCAAATTAAATGGAAACCATGGCACAAAAAGACTTAACAACCATAGAAGCCTCATGTTTAGAACGCATGAGATAAACCCATGTAACTCAAGTATGATCATTAACTATTGTAAGGAAATATCGATATCCTTGAAGAGAAACTATAGCATAAGGTCCTCAAATATCCATATGAACCAATTGAAAAGGTGCATTTGTATTCTTAACATGCAAAGGAAATGAACAATGCTTTTGTTTAGCTAAAGGACAAACTATACACTGAAATGGAATACATTTGACAACCTTATCAACCTAACTTATTTGTTTCATATGATCAAAAGGCTAATGACCAAAACGATAGTACCATACATTGAAAGTCTTAGGCAATCCTGACAAAACAATAGAAACAGAAACATTGTTAACATGCCTTTCAACTGAAAAAGTATTAGTTTCAGAAAAGAGATCCCATGAACTAACCTGCTGCTCCAACAAGTATAGAGCACCCTTTACTTCAGCTTGTCTAATCACCTTCTGATTGGAAGAGTCCTAAATAAAAGCAACATCTCGTGTAAAGAGAACAACACAATTGCAGTCGAATAACAACTTGGTGACATAGATCAAATTGTATTTGAATAGTGGAATGAATAACACATTATGTAAAACTATGGTTGATGAAAGAAAAACTGTCCCAACATGAGTAGCAACAAGCTGCTGACCATTGGGCAAGAAGATCTATCAATCTTTTATAGCTTTATAAGATTGAAATAATGAAATAAAACTGACCATGTGATCAATAGCACCTGAATCAAGTATCTAACTAGCTTTTACAAAAGAATTTCTAAGTTGTTAACTTGAAAGGAAACTATATGTAACTACCATATGACTCATAAAAGCTTCATTTGGAGGTTTTACTTGCAAAACGATTGGTGAACTAGAAGCTGTAGCTGGCAAAGTAGCACTAGAAGGATTAGAGTTAAAAACATGTAACATACTTAAAAGATTGAGTAATTGATATTGTTGCACGTTAGAAGAACTATGGCCAACATTGGAACCACTCGAGGAAGAACAAGAATCGGCACCAATTTGTGCAAGTTCAGCAAAATTATGCTTAGAAAATGTATGATTAACATTAGAACTACACAGCTTAACACAATTATTTTGCTTAAAATCCAGAGGAAATCCAATAAGTTTGTAACACTTATCCTTCAAGTGCCTTATCTTATGACAATAATTATAAACTACATCTCCTCTATTCCATTGCTTACCTATACTGAGATTAACCATAGTACAGGCCTTGGACAAAACTAAATCCTTAGGTCTATTAGCCTTTTAAAACTCATCTTGCATAACCAAATTATATGTCTCATCGAGAGAAGGAAAAGGCTTAAGTATAAGTATCTGTGACCGAAGTGCTGAAAAGCTCTCATTCAATCCATTTAAGAACTTAAACACATGATCCTTTTGAGCCATATCAGAAATCTATCAAAACATTTATTATTACAAGATTCGCATGAGCAAGGAGGTAGCGATTGAAAATTTTGAAGTTCTTCCCAAATGATACTCAATTTAGTAAAATACTCATCAACACTTCTCAATCCTTGAACAATAGTGTTAAGCATGTGATACAATTGACAAATTCTTAAATCGTCAGGCTGAGCAAAATGTACCTTCATTTTGTCCTAAATCTGTTTGGTTGAATGCATATAGATCACCGTTGATGCAATTGGTGGTGAGATTGATTGTAAAATCCAAGCAACAATCAAATTGTTGCATCTGCTCCAAATCGAATACAACTTGTTGGTCTTCTCTAGTTTAGGTATTGATCTATCTACAAAACCTACCTTGTTGCAAATAGAAAGCGCTAACAAAAACATTTGACTCCACGTGTTGTAGTTGAGGCTGGATAACACTGGAGTAATGGAGATTGAATTTTGAGATTTTGAATGATGAATGTAAAACGAAGAACTAATATCTTCAAGAAGTAAAGTAGTCATATTGACACCTAGCTACAATAGCTCTGATACCATGATAAAACTCTCTTTTGTATATTTTGTGTTTACTGTTTAAATGAGAACAAATGCAAACAAAAGCTTCAGAAGAAAAATGTGAATGAAGGATTTGCATAAATGAAGAAAAGATGAAGAGAGGAATTGTGAAAGTGTAATTTGTATTGTAGTTTGCTGTATCAATCTTTATATACAGCAACAAAAACTAAACTAATAACAGAAACCTAACAAACTTCCTACTGCTGCACAAATAATAGATTTTGGTAAACAAACTAACTAAAATAAGTTACACTACTATATTTATAACATTAAAAACATGTATACACATATATGAAGTGTAATATCCAATAATAAATCTTTTTTTTTCACTAAAAAGGCATTAATAAATTCAATAATTCGTGTCTTATTTCATTGTTTACATATTATATTCCTTAAGAATAGGATTCCATCATGATAATTCTACTCTATTTTGCCAATAGAACTTTATGATAAAAGGAGAAAGATTAATATATTCCCTGGTTGCTCCTAGAAGGTACTAACAAAATATAAACTCACATGCCAAAGAAAAAAGCTAGGAGATCGATTACGCAAGTGCATGCGTAATTACTGGGTGCCTTTGACATCTCCGGGCTTAATGCTATTTGTATATATAGGTATAAATATATAATCCTTAAAAAGATGAACGAGCATCTTGATTCTAGTGCGTATTTGATTGGGGCAGAATCTAAACTACATTTGGTGAGGCTGGATCAGTTATAATTTTCTTGTTTCTTTCTTTCTTTCTTTCCTTTTTTTCTTTTTAATGCTAGTGGGAGACATTATATGCAAATACTATATTGTAATATGTTTGATTCAGCTCTTTGTTAAATCTAAACGGGCCAATGTTGCCTAAGGTCGTCCAATTTTTGGTTTGACGCTGTATTTTCTATTATCTTTTTAATATTTAATTAAACTTACAGGTATATGCTCAGATTTGTATAAATATTAATTACTATGGTTGAAGTTACATAAACACATCGATTATATATTTAACGCGATGTTTCAAAGGTGGTCGATGTATAATTGCCGTTTTGCGAATAATAAAAGTACTGAAATTAAATTGAATTATAGTATAGTACTTTATTTTATGCTTTATCTTATATACGTCGGGGCTTAAAAATATCATTAGTGAGATCCCAAGTTTTAAAATTGTATGGTTCAATGCATTGTCGATTCTTAGTTCCCATCGAGTAGCCCCGTCGAGTATTATGTATATGGGTGCAGCCATTGTATTCTTTTATAAAAGAATATGTTCCTAGATCTCACGAGGTTATACTAGGAGCAGAGTGATATAGATTAGATAAGGTATAATGTCTTGTAATTACATTATTCTATAGGTATTACTTTCTAAAATTTGAAACCGCAATCTATCTAGTAATATGCTAGAGGTACCATGTGGAAGCAATGAAATTTATAATAATATACTTATAGTATGTTTTTTTTTTTTAGGTAAATTGATCAATAACCTGTAAAATTCTTTCCTTTAACAAGTGTATTCATCAAGCTGGTGATCTCCGAGAATTTAGCTATGTATTCTTTAATCACATATTTCTCATAAAAGAATACATAATAAATTTGATAATATAAATCCAAATAATTTATTACCGAAAGCTATCACAAAGCTATAATCTATCTTAAGGTTTCAGTCCACTTACTAAAATAAATAACAGCTTCAGATCCATAATGGTATTTTACTAATATAAGAACATCTCATGATAAATATAATACAAGAAAATAAATCAAACTCAGACAAACAAGAGGCGATAAATAATAAAGGATGGCAAATGGACTTGAGCCTTATGATAAGCTAAATATATTATCTTTTGTTATATTCACTATAATTAATTAAAATTTTTTTATAAGGTGTGTATAAGCCATAATATGATACCTTATATATCTTAGAGAATAGATACAAAGAACATGGTACAATATAGAAGGGTATATTCTTTAGGATGGATATAAAATATGAAGATGCCTAATCTTACACCCTATGTATTAGAGAGTATAGGTAAAAGATAGAGAGTAGGATGGGTATAAGATATAAAGATATCTTACCTATACCTTATCCTGTGGAAGTGAATTATGGAGAATTAGAACTAGATTATCCCATAAACTATAATACCCACTTATAACCTACATGAGCACTTAGGGTAGAGAATATTCTAGGTTCCCTTCTTAAAAGGGTTATTTGCTTACCCTTCATAAATATGGTTCTTCTTCATTCATTTTTTTTTCATAGACCAATAATTTATTCAATTATGAAACTAAGCAACAAAGTAAGATACATAAAAAAATAAATAAATAAAAGATATGGGATTTTGTGAGCTTACTAGTAGGTTGATGATCTCAGAATAACTTTCCATAGTAGAGTATTCATTATGAAGAAAACTATGTATGTATTGTATCGTTCGAAAGAAAAAAGCGTCTTAAGTTCATGTTGTTACAAGGTATTGATAATGATAATGAACTAATTAGTAACAGCCTAACTAAACTAACTAACCTAACTACAATAATCACGGCTATGTCATCTATAGCAAGTCCACGTATACAACTATAAGCTATCGTATATAGTAACTAAAATAACTAGTAGAGTAGCTTCACATCACACCTCTCCCCCCCTCAAGTTAGACTTGGTTAAAAGACCAACTTGGAACAAATGAACTGCAGCTCTCTGTACCAGGTGCTTTGGTCAGGAGATTTGCGACTTTAGTAGTGGATGGAACATTAATAAGTTTAAGAAACCTAAAAGAAATATGGTTGCAAACAAAATGGACATCAATATTGATGTACTTTGTTTGCCCATGAAGACAAGGATTAGAAGCGATGAAGATGGTGGATCGATTGTCACAATGCAAATGAACAGGAAATGAAATTAGAACATGAATATCTTGTAAAATGTAAGCCACCCGAAGAGTTTCCTAAGCTGTTGAAGCCATACTTCTATATTTAGCTTTAGTGGATGTGGAAATGGTAGGTTGTTTCTTAATCTTCTAAGAAACAAGTGCTTTGCCTAAGAAAATACAATATCCATTGATAGACCATCGATTAAAAGCATGAGAACCCCAATCTGAATTAGAAATGTAGAAAGAGAAAGATTATTATCAGCTACATAAAATAATCCATGATTGAAAGTGCCTTTGATATACCTCAATAGATGAATCAGAGCATGATAGTGAGATAACCATGGAGAAGAAAGAACTAAGTAAGGGATTGAACTGAAAAAGAAACATCTGGCCATGTTAATGTAACATATAGTAGATGGTCAATCATTCTACGATAAATGGAAGGATTAGATAAAGGATCCCCGTGTCACGAAACAATTTAAGACTAGTGGGAAGAGGAAAAGTGGTTAGCTTTCAACTAGAAAGACTAGCTTTACAAAGAAGGTCGAGAACAAACTTTCGCTGATTGATGAGCAATCTCGCACCTGTTGAAAACAATTTTAAACCAAGAAAAAATTTGGCAATACCCAAATCCTTTATAGTGAAAGTGTGATCAAGTTTGGTTTTTATTTTCATAGCATAACTTTATGCTAAGAAATTATTACCATAAAAAATGATATTCCCTATTGACATACCAAGACTATCTGAACTACTAAAAAACATTGGATCACTAATAGATTGATCTCTATTCAACACCATGATTAATAGATTTACACAAAAACTTGTAAATTTGAGAAGTCAAAAGTCACAATGATACCTCGTTATGGATGTCAACCTACTCTAATACCATGTGAGCTTACTAGTAGGTTAATGATCTTAAAATGACTTTCCATAGCAAAGCATTCATTATGAAGAAAACTGTGTGTATTGTATATTTTGAAAGAAAAAAGTGTCTAAGTTCATGTTGTTATTAGCTATTTATAATGATAATGAATTGATCAGTAACGGCCTAACTAACCTATAACTATAATAATCACAGCCGTATCATCCATAGTAAGTCTACGTGTACAACTATAAGCTACCGTATATGGTAACTAAAATAAATAGTAGAGTAGCTTAACGGATTTATGAATTCATTCCATAACAAATATGTTTCTTACAACGCAAATGGGTCGGCGTTGATAACCATTGAAAATAAAATGTTTTATACCGAAAGAACAAAAGTCATATGAAGGGATAGAGAACTACATAAGTTAAAAACAAAATAACAAGAAAATAGAAATGATGTACAAGATGAACACTAAAGAAATGTTACTTAAGAGATATGGTGGACGAGAGTTTTAGTAACAGGAAACCAAGATGAGCTTAAGAGTGGAATTTCAATGATGCATCATTTTGGATTTGATGAGAGTAGAGGAGAGATGAAAATTATTACAGGTGTTTCATGAAGTCATGATTTCACCTCTAAATGTACTTTTAAATATGGGGAAAGGGAATAGAAGTTGGAATCACAATTCCATTTCAATCTACTCTCATATACTAAAAATGACATAAGTGGTTGTTCTATTAATTCGAAGGCTTTTCTTGGAACAAATGTTGCATTATTTACCATAGAGTTAAGTTTATGGTAGATATACCAAATCAATGATGGAAATATTGGGTTAACGGAATTGACTACTAAACTAATAATAGATCATCTTGATATTGCTATGCTATTGGTGAAATTTATGTGTAGATGGTTAGTAGTCTTATCTATTTAGTAATGAAGAGTCGCCCTATGGACAAGTTTAGAATCGATTAAACTTGTTGCATGTTGTATCAAAATCAGTGTTATGGTTGGATCTTGAGAATGTAAATAATTATGATACTGGCACTTCTTCTTTGAGTTAGCACTATAAGAATTTGGTATAATAGAAACCAATTAATATTAGTAGTTTTAAGAAAGTGTTTCAATTGATAATCAGATGCAGAAATTTTTTAAACTATAGTAATAAGTATAGGTTAGAGGAAATTTTTCTAGAAAAATGCTACTATAAGATGGCTAATAGTAGCAGTTTGGGAAAAAAGACTTATTAAATTTAAGCATACAAATAAAGAGACTTCTAGCCAAGTCTTCTATCTTCGTCCATTTTTTAGCATTGGTTAGTAAGTCTTAGCCCTTGAGTATTACTATTTCTATTTATCTCTCATCGGTTATATAGTAAGATATTTTTTATATTTATGCCATATGTTCTTTGTTTGTCCATTAATTATGCTTGTTCTCTCTCAATCAACTCTCTCATTTTATATAATGATTTCACACTTTTCGAGCTTTGCTTTCTTTGTTGGACGATAACGAAATCAGTAAGTTCTTCATTTTTTGTTGTCGTTTAGCTTTGTTTTCATCTATGATTATGCCTTTGTATTGTTGGTGAAATCTTTTACTAGGTAGCTTTAGTTTTGTTTCAATTTGTTGCTTTTGTTAATCTATCTTAATTTGTAATTTACAAGCCCATGCATTGCAATTATGCTGTTTGTGAATTTCCAAGTTAGTTTATGTACATATTACTTGTTTGATAAAATTTCTAGTTCGCTTTTAGTATATTAATCAAAATTGAGACTTCTCAAAGTTAACTTTCTCTCTTGTATTAATCAAGCTTGCTTTTTTTTTTTTATGTGTATATTTGTGTTTTGTTAAGCTATAAAAATGGGTTTATTATGTTTAGATGTTTATATTCATGTGACAATGGTATCATCTTCTTCAAATCGCCATTTTTCCATTTTTGCAAGTGTTTGTTAATATGTAATGGAAGAAGTAGGAACTTTTGTAAATTTTTTTTTTCTAGCTACAAAGGAGTATCTTATTAAGTATATATGCTATGTATAATCAATTTTTTAAGTTGCCTATTGAATTTTAGTTCTATTAGTGTTGATATGTAGATCACCAATAAGAGTTTATAATCTATCTTATGATTAATGTATCAGAAAGCTTTGATTTTGGGAGGATGCTTTTTTCATCAATGATGAAATACTTGGATCTATAAAAAATTAGTTTCAAGTCACTAGAGATACTTTATTGATGGAATCTTTTTGTTAGCTTATAATGGCCCTTTATATCTTATTTATTGACAAGAATCAACACATAGACTAAGATAGTGCCTCAATGAGTGTTTAATGAACATCATTATCAATATCTAATTTTTAATTATGACACTCAAATATACTTATTTTTGAAACAAAAACAGGAACTAATTCTTGGAGTATTTTCTATGGGATTAAATGGATTGCATAAGGACCTTATCCAATAGTCAAGTGATGGAAGATCTTTCTCATCGTTTACAGGTATGTTCCTCATGTTATTACATTTTTAGGAGTTGTTCTTTAAGGAACAAGTTATCATAGGACGACATCGTAAGATGCATAAAGTTTTGATTGAGGAAGATCAAGATGATATTATTATAATGGAAGAAGACATTGATAAAGTATGTTTTTAAGGTATTAAAATATTTAGGTTATCATGTTGACTTAATATATTTGCATGTTGACTTTATATTTATTTTATTAGATAATTCTAGAAAGAAAAGACGAGGTTGTACACACTTAAATGATATTTGGGATATATCATCTAATGAGAGAATTATTTATACTTTTAATGAGTCTTCTTAACCTATTGGTATGAAGGGATAGTTTCTCATTAGATTTCTTGGTATTGTTATTAAGAAGCTCGCCTTGGCACCCATCAATTTGAAATGTTGGCATGAGATACCAAACTTTAATAAAGAACTAACATGGAGCAAAGTTGAGGCAATATTCTGTGGATGATTTACTATTTAAAGTTCCATATATTTTTTTTTTGACTTTTTCTTTTATGTGTTTAGTTGAACTTCTTGATTTTGAGACAGCAAAAGAAAGCCATAAAGGCATAGGTTCCTTTTTTAAGATTAGAGAATCAAATGACAACTTTACTTTCTCTTCAACAACAAAACTTACATTAGCGTTCTTTTACTTAAATGTTTATGTCCGCAACTTCTCAAGTAATCTCTTAACTTAAAGAATTTATTTATTTATTTTTCCTTTTATGTACTTTATAAATGTAAAATATTAGAAGAATGCTTGTTAATTTTTTTCCTTACTTTTTATTGTTTTTAGTCCCAAAAGATGGGGCATTAGAAAGAGAAGTTATTGGGATATTTAAAAAGATAAAAAGGAACTAATAGCTAAGGAGGAAAGAACTCGAATATATCACAAAATGATGGTGATATTAGAGATGACTTCAATATAATGGTGAGTACTACTATACTTTTTTATACATATTTTTCATTGTTAAGTAACGTTTTGAATTCATTTATTTATCGTCAATGAGTACAGTTCATTAATTATCAAGACTATTATATCGATATAAAGAGATGATTATTAGGATTGGTATTATCTTTTGTGACTATTTTTGTTTTGTTTATGTTGGATTAATTTAGAGAACGAGGTCAATCAATAGATATGGCATCAACCTTTCAAAGGATATATCTACATCTTTAGCTAACATGATAAAAAAAGTGTTTGGAGATATGTTCCCAAATTAATTTGAGGTATTATATTCATTCATTTCATATTTTTAGATTGGAATAATTCTTATAGAAATAATTTAGTTATGATAACAGTTTGAGAACTCCACATGGTTGTGTTATAAGTTTAATCAAGATATGACATATGACTCTTATTATAGTCGGAGAGAATCCTTAAGGATGTTGAAGGAATTGAGTCTCTTAATATTGCAAATTGATTTTCAAGTTACACATACGTGTCTCTAACTTAATAATTTGCTTTGCTTGTTAAACATGTTTGTAAGTGATATTTTTATTTCTCCTTTGATACTATAGTTATCAATAAATATATGTGTTAAACTATTATGGATTTTTATGAAACAGAGTTTTTATATCATGTAATAAAGTGTAGTTAGCTTGTCGGGAGCGAGGAGGATGTGGATGGAATTGACTAGATGTATGGTTATAGGGTAGTATGATACTGTAATAGAAATAAATATCAAACTCTTTACAATTTACATATATCTTTGGATTTTAGATGCTGTTATGCAATCATAACTCATTCTAAAGAATGAAATACTGTAAAAAGTTATATAAACTTTGTTTTAAATTGAATAGGATATATATTTTTTTAATGGGAAATAAAATTGGATACTACCTGGGTAGCAAATTGTTTTAGAGGTATTATTATTTTGAGTAATCTACAAATCATTTATAGATGAAAAGGAGAATAGATAGCTGGCAATCTTCGTTTCATTTTGATGAGAAAGGAAATAGTGGTAGATTGTAGTAACTATTATTTTACATTATTAGTAGTTGTTTTGAATTGACATTAAATGTAGGAAATAGTAATGGATTAAAATAGCTTCTATATTATATCATTAGTAGTAGTAATAATTTATTTCTATATTAATAATTTTGTAGCTTTCAATAAATGTAATTGTAATATATAAATACATTTACTTTTTAAAACCTATTGCTGCAGCATTCTTTATACCTACATTAAAAAAAGTGGTGCTAATATTATTTTGCTACTCTTGTATTTGCAGTGGTTGTACACCATTATTAAAAGTTCTAGTAGCCACAAAAGGTACCACTAAATATATGAGATAAAAGTTATTAGAAATCAAAACTCCTGTAGTGTAAGGTGGACATCTATTAATTTTGACTTCGATTTTTGACGAAATTTGCTTTGAGATTTCTCTGAGGTGATAAATCTGACATAGGTTTTATTTGTGAATATATCCAGTCGATCTCAGTCAACTAAGTTGCGTCAAGAAAAGGATCCATCGACTCCAGATAGAGCAAATGAAGATCGGACAAACTGAAGTACGGATTGTAAAATTGTACAGCATGTGAGTTTAACTGAATGATCCTACAAGTATATAGTTCTACATGATTTCACTGATATTTTGTACTTGGATTCTTGATAGACTCTTGAATTTGCTAGTAAATCTATAAACTTCAGTATCGATTAGAACTTATAAATATATTAGCAGATGATATATTCTCATTATGAGGAAAAAAATTCATTAAATATTACTTGTTATGTATTAATACACATAGTATGATAATATCAATAAAATTTTGAGATATATAATAATGTGTATAAAATAGGAGCCATAATTGTTTTAAAAATTAACCATTGTCAAAATTTTGTAGGTGTTAACATGTAGTGCATATGCGCAAATGGCATGTAATACCTCTGTGAACCTTTTTTTCCTCTTGTCTTGTGAATGTACAAATAATTATATATGAAAATGTTGTTAAAAATGATATGAATATGATGTGTTAGTAACGGATGCTTAAAAATATAAAAGAATTACATAATTAAATGTTAAATATTTATTATTATTTTATATAGAAAGTTTCAGTTTGATAAACTACGAGAAAACATAAAATTCATTATTGCTTTTCTAAAGTTAAAATTATTAACAATTTATTACATACCTACCAAATATAAGAACTTATCGCTTTTTAGAAAATGGGTTAATTTGCTAATAAGTGCTGCAACAAAATCACGAATTCCATTTTAAACAAACAATATATATATATATATATATACATATATACACATAAATATACACCTGTATGTTATGTACATAAAATCCTTCTTCGCACATCATTTAATTTGCTGGTTTTTTTGGTGTATGGTTTTTTCAGTATATCCAGTTATCCATTTGCTTTCTCTCTTACTTCTATATTTCCTTATTGTTTGATTCTACCGTTTCTATAAAGCGTTTCCGCCATATTAATGATGAATCATTTTTTTATCAAAAGTTTTTTTCCATTCCTCCACCAGCTATTATTTTATCTTTTAGTTAGGTACCAATCTATGTTCGAACTCAAAAAAAGTCAATTCCTAATATATAGTTTTCTTTTTAACGGGTAACGTCAGATTTTCTTAATATATAATATACTCTTCTCTCCTAAAATAGTTTAAAAATTTATTGATATTAATATGTTATATATTTTGATGAGTGGTGATAATTACCAATAATATATAAATATATATTAATGATAGTGGATCTGTATTTTTATATATTAATATTTTATTAATATTTATTTACTCTCGATCAAAACACGTAAATTAAAGCATATTCCTCTAAAATGACATCATATCGATGCACGGTTTTGATTCTCTACAACTCTTGCCATTTCTGGCAAAGGGGCAAATGAAAGAAGAACGGGAATCTAGTTTTCCACGTACGCCTTTACCACTTTGTCTCAAATACAAGCCCATGGTTTTGCGTAATTACCAAGTCCTAAAATAATTATATTCATGTGGTTTCCAGCAGGGCACGCAAACAAGATGTATATGATATGGTTTTCTGCTAATTATGTCAGCACGAATTTTTTAAAGTAAATTTAGGGAAGATGTTTCGTGAACGGAGATACTCTTTCTTTTCGTGGAGAACCTTTAAACACGATATAGGTAAGTTTGATAGTTTCCTCCCCTCTTACAAGAGTGTTTTATGATAAAAGTTTTAATAATATTAATATATAATATAAATTAATAAATGATATATAAATATTAATAAAATTTTGATATATAAAATTATAATTAATATTTTTTCATAAGGTATATTCCTTCATATTAATATATTATTAATAATTATATGTTATTTATTAATTCATATAAATATTATTAATTTTTTTCTTTTTTTTTGGCTAGATATTTTATGTTTGTTTTCTGACGTACACAAATTGTTGACCTAAAGGAGTTGATGAATAAATCAATGCATGTCAATCACATGAAGCATCGGTTGAATCTCTTTCATAGTGGGAAATGAAGAGTAAATAATGGGAGGGATGTGCATGAGAATTTTGGAATAGAATTACATCGTCTAATTTCTTAGAATCACCTTTTTGAATTTGTCTTACGTAAAATCAATAGATTTTGGGATGGATGACTTGTCTAACCTATGAACATTTTCTCTTTTATGATTTTTTATGTTAAAATATTATTAGTTATATGGATCTAAATTATGATATTTGGATTAAGTAATTGTCACTTCTAACTTTTAAGTATAACTCATAACAAATATAAATGCAACAAATATCAATAAAAGCACTAACAATAATGAAATACAACCATCATAAACTATCATATATGAATATACATATACCCAACATATATTAAAGATCTGAGACAAATTCAACTAATTAATCAAGTATTGAGTTGAATTAATAGGTTATAAGCTATGCTAAAATAGTTGAATTTTGTTATATATTTATTAGATTGAAGATTATAGGTTAGTAATGTATACGTTACATGCATTGAGAAATTATAGTGTGCCTTATTAAAACTTGAAGCTCGTGACATATAAAGTGGGATATGTATCCCTTCAATGAAACGGAAAATATAGGTTTATAAAATGTCCAAATTACAAGCGATTCTACCCTCATTGATTACAAGGGGAGTAGGAGTTTTTTTTTTTTTTTTGGATAATTTTTCTTTTCTTTTCCAACTGTTGTCCATACAACTTTGAAAAAGGGGGAAATCCAATCGTTATTTATACTGATAAGTTACAACGATTCGACTTTTTTTTTTTAATTTATAAAGAATCTTTATACATATTTCTAAACTTTTATTCTGATGCTTATAGGACTTATTCATAATGAGTGGGTCCATAAAGATGTGGAATACATCACTAGAGTTACACCATATGAAGACTTTGATATATATATATATATATATATATATATATGTATGTATGTATAGATCTGTACGCCGCGGCTAGTAAGTCTAGAAAGACGTGGTTTTGATTGGTAAAATTAGGTCATTTTCATTGATAAGGAGTTTAAAATTACTAGATGATATCAATCGTATTCAAGGTTTCAACATTTGCAAGTAAGGCGCACTTCCTAATGATGACTTCACATGCCACTTGAACTATATAGGTACTACGTGCACCGAATATACCTATTTCCATTAGTAGTGCGCATCGCTGAATCTCCATTACATTCAACAGTTTTGAATATACCCAATTTCCATTGGTACTGCTCATAACTCAATCTCCATTACATTCGAATATTTTCAATATTCCATGTCGACTTTAACAATACCTGCGTTTCGTAAATGGGTGTCCTTGAATATTTATTAAATAATCTAAAATAAAAATTTATTATACTTTCTAAAATCAACTATATACTTATACCAAAAATAGACAAATGTATGAACAGCATAATTTTTTTTTTTTCATATCAAATTCATTAATGGCTAAAGCCATCCTGACATAATGGATCTTCTAATAGAATTTATTAAGTTTGAATCTTTCATCTTCTAAGTTGTATTATAGTTGGTGAAAGAAAAAAAAAATGGTCGTGTATTAAGAATATACTCGTTAACAATTTTCATAATATATTATTACTTTTAAATTTATAATATATTTATATGCAATTATTTAGAAATCGACATCGCAAGTTGCATTATTGTAACTGAGATTCCAGCACGATGAAAATGATGTTGGCTTCAACAATTTCCCTTTTGTATCTTCCAATGTTAGGTAATACGTGGAAAAACGTTAAAGGAAAATCTTATTATTTTATACTAAAAGTTGCATTCCATCGTCATATGGATTTCGACGTATTCTATTTTCTGAACCACACTCAATTTAAAAATGAATAAATAAATACATAGTGACAAGCAGACGATAGTTTAGCCTATTAAAAGCAAGTCTTCGATCATTTTATGGCTCTTTTAATTTATTAAACAAAATAGGATAATAAGAATCTTATGACACTTGTTAAAAAATCGAATAAAAATATATTTACTTTTTTTCATAAAATATCAATTTTAAAAAATACATACGATTTCGACCCGAAACACTTAAAAGAGATATTAGTGATCACTTGTTAACGGGATCTTGTGAGCTTTTCTTCTTGTTAATGAATGAGTGGAATCTGGAATCTTGATGTCAATGCGATGCTCGCAAAAGAAACCGATTGGCCTACGTAAGGTGACGCTGTTATTGTTTTCTAGCTGAGCCGCTTTTTTGTCCCTTGACCCCCCACAATGAGACGCATTATAGTATTTTTAAACGTACTTAATTCTTAACACGAAAAGGACCATAAAATATTGCATAAGATCCGACTTTGAATGATAAAAAATGGTAATAATAATCGAAAGGTTAATTTTCCAACGTTAGCTCTTCGAGAATATTTAGTGACAACTTATTGTTTGTTTTGTCCCCTTCCTCTAGTTTCAATTCATCGCAAAATAAAGACGTTCACGCATGTCCTATTTGCCTATTGGTCCAAAGGGGGTAAAAAAGAAAAAAAGAAAAACACTATTATTTCGTTTATAGGTTTTATAATTATCAATTGCAATACTATAAAAAAATTGTTACTGTCTTTCAATAGAATGTAATGGTTACTTGGTTAGCAGCGGTATTTAACCCGAGTCCTAGAAGTGAATGCTATCGGAACATTTGTTAAGGGTGTCTAAAAGAAATTTATTTATCTTATTTTACAACATTAGTTACACATTTTATGCAAAAGCAAACGTAGCAAGAGATGAAAAGTTTTTTTGTTTAATTTCTTGATAATTGTATTCGAAAATTTTTTTACTTGGCTATACTGGAAAGTGTTAATGAAAAATTAAAAAATCATGCACCAATTACTAGCATTGTAGCATTGTTATTTATCACAAAATGTATTTAAGATTATAACTAATGTTAAACTTAGTGTACCATTTTGATACATGTAAAACACACCCTTGGACTGATATTAGATTATATGGTTGCACGTTTCATGAGAGCATTCAATATAGAAATCCCCATAATTCAGCGTTATGATCACGCTTTTCACTTAAGATAGAGTAGGCCATAATCTTATCCCCATATGTCTTATATATGTAGTTAACGATTAAAAAGTAGCTATGAATATATCTTGAAATGATATATTAAAGGCTCTAAACTATGTGGACTCATTCAATTTAAGGAATAAATTGTTTACTTTCCATGAATTTCTATCGCAAAGAATAACTTCCAATTATTCATTTCATACTATTACATTATTACAGTGTTAGGGAAATAATAGAAAGGCAAAATTACGTGAGATCTTCTGTAGTTTTGAGCTGAAAATCAATCAAGCCCTTTATGTTTCATTGAGTCTTTTAATTAATTGTGTAGCACCATAATTCAATCTAGTACTTTATATTTTAGGCTAGTCATTTAAACCTTTATGTTTTTGTTGTTGTATTGTGAGAAAATTCTTTTATTGTATGTTTGATTGACTTTACAACAATAGAATAAAATACTTATTCCACCTTGAAGAGCTATTAATATTATTTAATTTGATCGATGGAATAACTATTTCATAAAATTCTTATTACTTTAAATTGGAAAACGCAATTTCCTTTCAACACAAAAGGAATAGTTATTCCTTTATTTTTTTTTTCTTGCATGTTTTCATTTTTCTATTAGTAAGACCTTAGCTATTAGCCAATTCATGGCCTATAGCAAGGGTACATTAGTATATTTAAATTTTTTAATTTATTATTAATATTATTTTAAGTACTGTCAAATAAAGTAACAACAATTACTTCTCTCTTAGCAATTATAATTCTATTGTTACTTTATTTCGTCCCACCAACCAAACGTACATATATTATTTCCTTCAGTGTATTAAGGACTTATATATATGATAATATAAGCATAAAGAACTTAATACAACCTAGTTAAAACAAAAAGATTTAATTTAATTTTGGTATAAGTATAGATAACTTAAATGATCTAATTAAAATATAGATAACTAGGATTCATTACAAAATGTATCCCAATATATTTATTTCAAATAGAAAGTATTAATATGTTCCATTTTGGTAAAAAGTACCATTACTGCAACCAACACCATTATATTACCTAAGGGTAGGTCTAAGGGAGGTAGACAGGGGCCAAAGCCGCCTTAACCTAGAACAAATGTTATTTTTCTTAAAAAAATTAGACTAGGAAAAAACATATACTAAATATATATTTTAAAGAGCAAAATAAAACAAAAGATTAGATATAGCTTAGTAGTTAGGTATTTGGTTTTGTAAACATGTGATATTGGGTTCAAATTTCATGTGTCATTTTGTTTCTAATAGATGCATTTATTACTTCATGGATATTCATATTTTTTCATTTATTGAGCTTTTTTCCCCACCTTAACTAATAACATTAAATTCATTAATTACAAATAATATTTAACTAAATAAATTTTCTGGCAATAAAACAACCATATAAAGTTATCATAAAAATAAATAGTATAACACTTATATCGATGTTAATTTGCTCTTTTTCATTACTCATAATTTCCTAATTTATATATATTTTTTCTAATCTATTTTTGTTAAGAACAAAACTTGCACAAGTTGTATATACATATATATGATATTGGGTTTGTCCTTCGTAACACCATTACCACTTATTTGCCACTATTATCCTACACTGCTATTGCTATTATCCTGATAACACCATAACCATTGTTGCCATCACTATAATGACGCCATCACCATAACGACACCATAACCTTGTATCCACCATTAAACCACCACTACCTCACTTGTTACACCCTATAAAAACACTTTCATTATTAAATCACGATGGAAGTAAATGGACATAAATTGATGTTGTTATTGGTTTGATGTTGATGATGGTGGTAATGATATAATAACCTTAGTGGTAGTGCTAATGCTAGAGTGGGATGCAATAGTGCAAAGTATCAGTGATAATGGTTAGGTTGTTGTGATGATGCAATGGGGGTGGTGGTGATGCAAGCGTGATAATGGTCAGTAATGATATGATCTAATGGGTTGTAGTAGTGGTAAGGGTAATAATGGTGATAGAGGGGTAGTTGTATGGGGATGGTAGGTTGATAGTAGTTGGTTGCTATAACATAGGGATGGTAGTTGTTGTTGGACAAAAGTAGTATTGTGAGTTGATTCTTGAAAAAGAGAGAAAGTTAGGTTAAAGGGTGTCGGTGCTAGTTTAGTGTAACCATTCCGATGCTTAAGTCAGTGTATAGAAGAGTAAGCGAGTAAGTAAGTGAGTAAGTAAGTGAATGCTAAAAGAGCTCTTACAGTATTGATGTCTCTATATTTACGAGCGTTTCTACGATAACTATACTGACAGTAGCCTATTGATCATGGGCTACATGACTGCTTCTTAATTTAAGCACATATTAAAAGACAAGGGGTATAAGTAATCATGTAGTTAACATGGGCGGATGCTAAATTGTTTGTACCATTATTCAAATTTGAAGTACTTAAATGGGTAGGCTAGGCTTTTTAGCCTATCAGATTGGCTAAGCCTAAAGTTTCCTATCAAGTCGCATTATTGACCTTAGCAAAGCAGGTTAGCTCAACAGATACTATGTTGAGCTATAATTTGGGGTGAAATTCTATTATTATTATTTTCCCCCCTAACTCTCATAGTCGAGAATTTGAGTATGAGAGTGAATGTGGATATATTCTTCAAATTTTATTCCAACTAGCAAGCAGACAACTTATGCCTGTGCTTTTAAATTGTCGCATGGTTAGTAGGCTCTCAATTGATGTCTTTGTATTTCTTTCAAATATTTACTATAGTGTGTTGCGTGAGTTCCCAACTCAAAGGTCATGACTTTTCATTTTTTTTTCTTGCCTACTTATAGTTTGCATGTGTATGCAGGACGATTGTTAATTCTATCATTATTACTCTGCACACTTCAGTAATTGTCAACTTTACTATATCCATTGGATTTATGATGATGTACATGTGTCTTCCATTGGTGCTTGGCAATCAAATTACGTCTATATCCCAATTAGTTTTCCTTTGATTCGTGGAGAAGAAGATTGTTTAGGACGATACATATGAAGCCCTTGAGAGAGTTCTTTGCACACTTTTGACTTCATTCATATGAGTATTCCTTAATCCTTTCTCTCAAAATTGTTCTGCATATAACTTTGAAGTTTTCTCTTCAATTCTACTCTCTTTCAAATTCTCAACACTTCATCATTTCTTTAGGTATGGATAGGAGTAAAATCTATTCTACTATTCCAACTCTAAATGATTGTAAGGCTACTCCTTCTCTCGCTTATAAGATAACTGGTTTGGCTTCAACCTCTAGTAGCTTGGTTGAGAGTGTAATCAAAAGGTGTGAGAAGCTAACTCATATAGAAGCTCTTCCAATAAATGCTTATCTTGATGATAGAGAGGACATGTCAGTTGCTAGGTACTTATATAACAATGTAGTGTACAACATTTACTCACTAGATGGAGTTTAGAATACTACCATTAGGGCATTGTATCTAGATATAATAAATATTTTGAGGATCCTCTAGTCGAGTGGAAACTTCGTAGGCTTAAGGATGATGGGAGGGTTTGCTTTCTACTTGATTATGAATTCTATGTGTACGTAAGCTATTTCGAGTTTGGTTTACATTTTCCTTTCACTAGCTTTCAAAAAGATTTCTTCAATTATTTTTGCGTCTCGCTAAGCATGTTTTCTCCTAATACATATAGGATCTTAGTTACTTTTGAAATAATCTGTAAGGAGCTCGAAGTTAAGGCTACCACACAATTGTTTAGGTTTTTCTTTACCATAAAATGTTAGCCAAATGGGTGAATCTATGCAGTAGCAGCGTACGGTTGCAAATTCTTGATCAACTTGGAGTTTAAGATTCACAAATGGCATGATAAGTACATATTAGTTAGGTCGGATGTGGATCTTGACTTATGGACCAAATGGATGGAATCTATCAGGATGAAGGATATTTAGCTATTGTCGAATGATTCCACCGCTACAAAAAAAGATTCAAGATAGGTAACATAATAAGATGTTTTACTAGGATGTCGAGAAAACATTGTTTGCAATGAGAAGGGGGAGCTAATATTTTCTAATGAGGAAGGTAGGGCTTGATTTACCCAATGTGCAAAGCCAAGTTGTTTGAGGGAAGCCGATCTTCGTGATACAAAAGGGGAGATCTTTTATCATTGAGCTTTGTTCGGCATGGATTTATAAGTTATATATTTTTTACTTTTAAGTTGTAATACTTTCTACAAACATAGGTGTAGATGACGTGGATCCTAAGAAGTTGTTGGCCTAAGCTAAGGCCAAGAAACAAAAATTGGATCAGTATGCTGCCAAGGTTACTCCAAGTCAAATTGAGGCGAAGAAACATACCATTAAGGAGTAGGCTGTTTAGAAGAAGAAAAAAAGAGATTGCTTGTCTTGAGGCTAAATAGATAACTCAATAGCAGCATGTTCTTGAACCTATCTAAAATGAAATGCTACCCCCAACAGAGAATACTGTAGAGGAGAGACCAATTGGTGAACCCAGTGAAGTTGTTGCTATCAACAATGTAATGGAGATCATTCCATCTAAGGCTATAGATAACTCAGTCAAGCTAATGTCTTTGCTGAGACCTAAAAAGAGGAAAGGAAAAGAACATGCAGGGGAACCCCATCTAGGAAGAGTAAAGAATTGGATGAAAATGCTATGAAAGTCCTTCGAGATAAAGCTCTTGGCATTGGGTAGGTTAAATTTGTCCCTTAAATGGAGAAGAGTTACAACTATGTACCCTATTAGAGTCAAGCCATTTTGAACATTGATTCTGTACTAGGGGATAGAACAAAGTCCTTAACCTTACTAGAGGGAATTATTTTGCCAAAGGATAAGGAGATTGTAAAGAGAGATGTAGATACGATTGGTGGCAATAACAAAGGCTACATTATTGCCAAATTGTATGATGTAAGTTTATGAATCGCTGTCACTTGCTTTCGCTCGTATTGTTTGTCAGGTTGTTGACCTTTTGCACTTATATGTAGATTAACAGTCATGTTTTGATAGCCATTGATGAAGTTGGGGAAGAGATGAGAAAGGTAAGTTTGGTCATCTTTGTATATATATACGATCAAGAGCCAATTAACTAATCACTTTATCCTTTTGGTACAGCAAGTAGAAGAGGCTTAGAACTCCTCCAAAGTACAAATTATTGCGATTGAGAATGCAAGGATCAAAGCCAACATGGAGGTTAAGAAGTTATGAGGTGAACTTGCTGCCAAGTGATTGGTACATTCATTGGTAGCTAACAAAGTGACAAGCTTAAAGGTAAAAAATGACAAGCTTTTTAAAGAGATCGAGGAGTTGAAGGATCAGCTACGTAATAGAAGGGAAAAGTGCTAGAGCTTGGGGTAAACAATTACCTGAACGAGTGAGGAAGAAGATAAGTTGAGGGTTTAAATAAAGAACTCAGAGATTAAGAACTCTAAGCTTGAAGCTTGTGTTGCTGAGCTGGGGTAGGCTGCTAAGGCCAAACCCTCTATAGAGGAGGCAATATCAATTATCGCTTTAAGTCAACAAATATCAGAAGTTGCTTCATAAGAAATTTCTAGAAGGGGTTCAACTAACCAAGGAGGAGGTTCTAAAAGTTCACCCTGATTATGAACTCTCATCTCAATTTTGGACGTAGATAATGATGATGGTAATAGCGAAAAAAGATGGTGAAGTTAGTGACGAGGAAGGAATGGAAGGTCAAGGGTAAAACAACAATTGCCTGGCCAATTTTGAAATCCTTACACCTGTTGAAGAACCAGTTGCAACAGAGACCCCTTATGTATGAAAATAAGCTCTTAGTACTCCAGTTGAGACAACTAATACCAGCAAAGATCCCAACTTTGCCAAAAATAATATGGCTAACCAAGACCCTATCTCCATCAATTCTGTTGAAGAGAATGTCCCTAATCCATAACCTAACCATTGATTCCTTGCTAGTGAATAGTTCACTTTTTTTTTCCTTAAATTTTGTCTTAATGCTTATTCAGGTGGGAATGTTAACCTTTTGGTAATTGTAATGAGACCTTTTATTGACATTTTACACTTTAACTTTGTCGCATGTTTTATTTCGCATACATTTTACTCGTCTATTCATCCATAGATAAGTATTAGCGAAGTTTGTTAATTGTGTAAGATTTGAACTTATTTAGAATGTTAAAGTTCGCTAATCAAACTAAATTAATACCTCCTGAAGGTAATTTTGAGTTCGTTAGCCATATTAGGTTAGAACCATTTTTTTGAAATAGTTAGGCTTGTTTGCCATGTATGATTGAGCTTAATAACTGTTATACGAAAGAACTTTTATGAGTAATAATTTGTTTGCCACGTAGGCCTAAACTATATCATTCGTTAATTGTGGTTAGATTAGGAATTAACAAGATTGTAAATAAAAATCCATACAATAGATTAGGAAATAAACACTTTACATTAATAGAAACTAGGCTACTACCTTACATAGTTTTGAGATAGATACTGAATGCAAATACACAAATTACTAGATAATAAAGAACAACTACTCGAAGTATAGCTTAAGATTCTCGGCATTCCATTCTTGAAGGATAACTTATCCATCCAACTTTTCTAGTCAGTAGGCCACATTTCTTATGACTTCTTGGATCCTCCTAGTTCTCGTTAAGTTTCCTTTAATTGTATTGCGTACCTATTGCCTCCATCTTCATATAAACTAGGTCTCCAGGTTGAAATATCATGTGTTTGACATTTTAATTGTAATATCTTGCTGCCCTATGTTGGTAAGCGATAACCCTTGCTTTCAAGATGTCTCATATCTCTTTTATGGTATCCAAATTGGCCATTAGGTCAACTTGATTTGCCATAACATCAAACTTTTATGTTTGTAAATTAGGTAGCTCTAATTCAATTGGCAAGACAGCTTTTGATTCAAAAGCTAAGTTGAAAGTAGTTTCCCTTATTAAAGTCTTATGAGTGGTCCTTTATCCCCATAAAATATTAGGTAACTCATCAAGCCCATTTCTCTTTCTCTTGATGAACTCTTCTCTTTAAGTTGTATAAGATGGCCTTATTGACAACTTCAACTTGTCTGTTTGTTTGGGGATGAGCTACGAAAGTATAGTTTAGTCAAATGCCGCACTTCTCACAGAAAGCTTGAAACTTATCATTATCGAACTATGGACCATTAGTGATGATTATCATGAAGGGGACTTAAAATCTTTATAAGATAAACCTGAATACAAATGACTTAAGCATCTATTCAGTGATTTTCACTATTGCCTCGGCTTTTACCTATTTAGTAAAATAATCTATTGCAACTATTATGAATTGCTGTTACGCAATAGTCTTAGGAAAAGGTCAAAGTATATGTAGTCCCTATTGTGCAAAAGGCTAAGGGTTGGTCAAGCTATGCAGCTTACTAAAGGGTGCATGGCTCGAAACCTCATGCTTTTGATGCTGTGGGCATTGCTGTACTGCATTCTTAGCATCCTCTTTCATGGTTAGCTGATAATAGCCAAGCCCCAATAACCAAACATATAAAGTCTAAGCTTTTACATGGTTGCTGCACATTTTTGCATGTAAAAAAAAAAAAAAAAAGAACTTGTTGAGCATCCTTCAATGCAAGGCAACAAAGAAAAGGTTGAGCAAAGCTATGTTTATATAGGTTATAATCAATCTAAGTATAGTTTGTGGCTTGATATATGAGCCTCCGAGCTTTTATTTATAGGTAGGACCCCATCCCTCAGATACTCAATAACTAGGTCCATCCATGATTTCTCTTTTGGGTAAGGTCACACCTCATAATCCTATTCCGTCACTTCCAAACTTTTGTTCAGTAGATACTCAATGAAGAGTTTGTCATTCAAATCAAGAGGTGATGTGCTGGCCAATTTTGACAATTTGTTGGCAATAATATTCTAAGCTTTAAGAATCTTCTCAATTGTGAAAGACTGAAACTCTTCCATGAGCGTTCGTATAATAGCTAAGTAATTACTCATTACACCTCTTTCATCATGTAGTGTCCTTTTACTTAATTCACAATCAATTGTGAATCTGAAAAGGCCTCAACTTTCTCGACTCTAACTTCCATTGCCAACTTTAGCTTGACAATTAAGGTTTCATAGTCAGCTTCATCATTGCTTGTCAAGCTACGACATCACTGAAGCTGTACAATTTAGTAAGGATGCGATAATATTCAAGATGATCTTTCAAGTCTTTCGTTTCATCATATGTCTCAAATGGCAAGCAATTTGACATGTTATAGTATTACTTCTTCCAAAATTTCTAAAGTAAAAGGACTTTTCTTAATTGTAAATTGTTGACTAGTTGTAACAGGGGCACTGACATGTGATGGTCTAGCATGGTGTACCTGTTGTGGTTTTTTTCCTTTATCCATTCTTTTAAGTATAGGGGTTAAAGTTCCATGCATCACTTTGACCTACTTTCTTAGTAGTTTAAGCGAATGGACCAAATTATTAGAGTTTTCGGCACTATTGTCTCTATGCTTTCGATTCTTATCAGGTAAACTATGTTTTGGGATGAGATTCAAAATTTCATCATTCTTCTTAGACAATTCTCGATTTTTCTTAGCTAGGTTACCAAACATTTGTAGCTAGGTGATCTTCGTTAAGATGCATACTCCTCCCTTGAAAACTCTAAGGAGAATTACCAACACTTGCACTTTTGGTTAAGCGTATCTTTGCCATAAGTAAGAAGGTTTAGAACAGATAGCACCAAAATGTTGTTAGACGAAAGTAGTATTGTGAGTTGATTCTTGAAATGAGAAAGAAAGTTAGACTAAGGGGTGTCAAGGTTAGTCTAATGTAGCTATTGCGATACTTAAGTTATTGTACAGAAGAGTAAGTGAGTAAATAAGTAAATGCTAAAAGAGTGTAAAGAGCTCTTATAGTATTAATGTCTCCATATTTATAGGTGTTTGTCCGATAACTATAGTGATAGATAGCCCGTTTATCATGGACCATGCAATGGCTTCTTAATTTAAGCATGTGTTGAAAGATAAAGGGCGTAGGTAGTTACATAGTTAAGTTAGGCAAATGCTAAACTATTTACGCCATTATTCAAATTCAAAGTACTTAAATGGGTAGACTAGGATTTTTAGCTCATTAGATTGGCTAGGCCTAATGTTAAACTATTTACGCCATTATTCAAATTCAAAGTACTTAAATGGGAATATTAGGATTTTTAGCTCATTAAATTGGCTAGGCCTAATGTTTCCTTAGTTGTCAAATCAGGTCGTATTGCCTCCCATGGCAAAGTAAGTCAGCTCGACAGGTAATGTATCGAGCTGTAATCTGAGGCGAAATTCCACTATCATTAATAGTGATGTTGATGATAGTGACACTAATGCCCTTAATGCTGAGGATAGTAACAAGAATAATGATGTAACCAATGGCAATGTAGGGTAGATGTATGATAATGCTGTATAGTGATAGTAGTAGTAGTGGGCATGGGTAGAAGTGATGCTTAAGCTTATGGACATATTGGTCGTCAATAATGGCAATCATGATAAAAATAGTGATGATAAAAAGGTGCTAGTAGTGGTATTAGTGTATTAGTTATGATAGTAGTGTGATAGTGGTGACAATAGTGATGCTACGAAAGTAGTAATGATGGTAGGAGTTGGTAACGGTGGTTATTGGGTTTACAACAATGATGTTGGAGTAAAAGTAGTGATGTGGCAATGGTAGTAGTGGTAGTTTAAACAATGGTGTTAGTGTTGCAAGGGAGGTGGTAATGATGGTAATGGTAATGATGCAGTATGGTGTAATTATGAAGATTGTAAAACTATTACATAATTATAAGACTTATTCACTATCTATAAGGAATAATTAACATCTAATAATTATTTCCTCTAAAAGATACAAAAGAAATGGCTCTCATAGTATTTTTGTTAGTCAAGTTTTAGACACATAAAAGAATATATTAATGAATATTATATACCCTCCTTAATGCACAAAACTAAGGCTCTAAATAATCTCTCTTTGAAAAGGCCTAGATGTGTTTATGATGATGTACTTGGGGAGTCTATGCTAAAATGGAGCAAGGAAGGTGAAGAAGATGGCATTCTTTTGCATGGGCCTAAAAAAGATGTCAAGAAGAGTGGTAGGAAGTTATTTAATGTTAGGAGGAAGAGAACAGTTAAGGGGAAGCTTAGTTTTGAAAAATAGTTGTTTGAAGTCAAAATAGATGAAATTGACAATTTATGTGCTATAGGCTTTGCTTATCATAGAATTGTCAAGGAATGGGTCTGTCCTTGATAGTTAAAGAGCTTCAATGTTACATCTCTAAGTATAGACCCAACATTATTTTCTTAATGGAAACAAGAAACAGATTTGCTTATATAGAAAGGATTAGAAGAAGAATGAGATTTAAAGGTTATTTCTATGTAGAACCGAGAGGGATGGGTAGAGGTCTTGCTCTTTGGTGGATGAGTGATGTACAGATGGATATTCTTTAATATTCAGAAAATTTGATCAATTCTTCTTTGTGAGTTGACAATGGCAGGAAAATTAGACTCTCGTGGAGCTACGGTAATCTTATCTTTCTAGATAGATTAATTTTCTAGAACAAACTAACAAGCATTGCAGCCTATATACATGATTGCTAGATAGTGGTAAGTGACTTAAGTGAGGTAGGTCGCATGGAAGAAAAGAGTGGAGGTAAAATTAGGCCTCCAAGATAAGTTTTTGCTTTCATTGATATGATTTTTGACCATCATTTAATAGATGCCGGTTTCTCTGGTCATAAATTCATGTGGTCAAATGGAAGATCTAGGAATGCTCTTATTAAGGAGAGGATTGACCCTACTTTGATGAATGAAGAGTGGTTAGCCAGTTTTCCCCTAGCTTATGTCACACACCTTATATTGGATTCATTAGATCATAGCCCTTTGTTGATAGAATTATACAAGAAAGACAGAATATGACCAAAGATTTTTCGGTATGAAGCCAATTGGAAGCTGAAGTGTTGCGAATTGTGAACAAGAACAACCAAGGCTAGTCACTGGATGGGTCCAAGTTTACGGAAAGCTCGAAAAGGGTTAATGGGAAAAGATACAAAAAGAGTGACAAAGATGAATGAAATAGTAAGCAAAAACTCAGGAACAACTCCAGAGGATATAATGTACCAAAGGAATTTCCAAGGATTCATGACATAATTCGATATGACGCACGAATTGGTCTAATGAGGTTACTCGCCACCTAACCTTGATTAAGGGAAAGGATAAGAGTGATGTCGAGAGTAAACAAGCAGTATTTATGTAAGGAAGAAAGTACTTAAGTGTATTGAAGGTAATTTGATCTGTTACAGTGACAAGTGTAAGGTATTTATACTCGTAAGTTAAGGCAACTTGCTTAAAAGGGAAAAGACAATAAGGGCACTTCCTAAAGAAGTAATGTATACGATATAAAAGAGTAAAAATGAATATACAAGGAAAGCAATCATTGGTGCTATAAATTCTACATACGATACTATATAAGTGGCGATGTTGCATTGGTGATGTTGTTAGGAGATACGGACAAAAAGTACAGACAGGTGGGCTTGTCCGAACAGGGATGGTCTAGTTAGTCTGGATTCTCTATCTTTCGGCTTTTTAGCGAAAATGATATGGAGTGATTGGTTGGCTCGATATTAGAGTAATCATCAACTCAACATAACACAGAATAATGGGTGGTCATATGACATGATATTAAAGGTGACTCAGTAAGGAAATACTTAGCTTCGGCCTTGATTTCGATAGGGGTTGGTTGAAACATAAGGATTCGTCATGCTAATCCCTCTAGTCCTCGGGCTCGGCTGCGGGTCAGAAGTCTTGTAGCTTGATTCCCATAACTGAAGAGTGGTTATTTCAAAATCATTGAGCAAAGTTGGCAACAATGTGATAAACCACCTGATTTATGAGGCATAATGAGCAAGCTAACATGTTGTAAAAGAAAGTTAATTCGGTGGCATAGAAATAGAAATAGCAACGACAAGAAAAGGATTGAAGAACTCATAGAGCAGATTAGTGAACTACAAGGTAAGGAAGCTGCATCGTCAGATTTGTATGAAGAAAGGAGGTTAAAGAAGGAACTTAATGAACTTCTTTTGCATGAAGAAGTTTTTTGGCAACAGAGATCTAGAATTAAATGGCTCCAGTAGGAGATAGAAACACCAAATTCTTCCATTAAAGTACTGTTGGAAGGGAAGAAGGGTGAGGAATAAAGTATACAAAATTATGAATGATGATAGTGTCTAGTCGGAAAATGAAGATGAAATCTCAGAGTCTTTCTTAAAGTTCTACCAAAAGTTGTTTATATCTTAGGGAACTTATGAGACAGATATAGTTATTAATTATATTGAGCCTATTTTAACACGAGCAAAATGATATGCTGGTGAGTAAAGTGTCTGAGGATGAAGTGAAACATGTTATTTTTTAGTTAGGCTTAAACAAAGCTCTAGGTCTAGACGAATTCAATGGTCTCTTCTATGAATTGCATTAGAATTCCATTGGTCCATTCATTATAGAAGTGGTAAGAAATTTCTTTACCTCAAGTATTTTTCCTCAAAAGTTTAATAAGATTGATATCACCCTTATCCCTAAATGTTCTCTCCTTGAAAATGTTTCTCAATTCTATCTTATTAGCTTGTATAATTTTTCTTACAAAATTATTTCAAAAATTTTAGCTAATAGGCTTAAACCTTTCTTGGATTCTATCATCTCACCTTATCAATGTGCTTTTGTCCTTGGATGGCTCATTCAAGACAACATTATTATTGCCCATGAAATGTTTCACTTTCTAAAAAAAAAAGAAAAAAGCTTCTAAGAAGTTTAACCATATGCTTAAGCTAGACATGACTAAGATCTATGATAGAGTAGAATGGTGCTTCCTTGAAAATATCATAAGAATAATGGGTTTCTACGAAAAATGGATTGCTTAGATTATGAATTGTGTTGTTTTTTATCTTGTAATTTGCTTATCAATGGAAAAACAGTAAGGAGTTTTCAACCTACAAGAGGGATTAGGTAGTGTGATCCCTTTTCATCCTATCTTTTCCTTTTAGTTGTTAACTCTCTTTCGGTTACGATTAAAAAAGAAACATAATGTTGAAATCTAAAAGGGATCAAAATTAGAAGAGGAAGCTCGGAGTTGACACATTTATTTTTCGCCAATGATTCTCTTTTTTTTTTTTTCATGCATGTTGAGAACATTTCTAGACTAAAAAAGATTTTAGATGATTATTGCATAGCATCTGATTAATTTATCAACTGAAAAATCATCTTTCTTTTTAGCAAAAACACTAGTGATGCCATGAGACAGGATTGTGTTAATATTTGGCATATAAATTAGGATAGAAGACTAGGGAAGTACTTAGGCTTACCAATCGAATGGGGAAGATAGAAGGGGGAGGCTTTGGCTTTAATTAAATCAAGGATTGTCTCGAAACTTCAAGGGTGGAAAAGCCAATTTTTATCTTAGGGAGGTAAAGAGGTCATCATAAAATCTATTGTGTTTGCTATACCTACCGATGGTACGAGTGTATTCAAGTTTCCTTTGTATTGGTGTAAGGAAATTACCTCTATTATCTCTAAATTTTAGTGGGGAGGGAGTGTTTCAAGGAGAATGATTCATTGGAAAAGATGGGATGATCTAGCCAAACTAAAGAGGGATGGAGGTTTGGGTTTTAGAGACTTAGTTGATTTTAAAAAGTCTCTTCTAGGCAAGTTAGCACGGAGAAATGTAAAAAGACTAGATGATCTTTAGGTAAAAGCGATCAAGAGTATTTATTTTCCAAATGATGATTTCCTAGATGCAAAGGAGGGAAGTTACACTTCTTGGTGCTGGCAAAGTATTGTAGAAGGAAGAAATCTTATTAAAAGGGATTATTTGTAGCATGTTGGCAAAAGAAACAACGTTTGTATTTTCAAAGATCCCTGGCTTCCTTCCATTTTAGGTTATAAGCTGTCTGATATTCAAGTGAGTGTGGATTTGCAAGATTTGCGAGTGTGTGACATGAAGGATGACTCGGGTCTGGGATGGTGTTTGGATAGTGTAAGTAATGTTTTAACATCTCAGCAAATCAGGAGAATAAAGCTCAATCCTTGCTTGATAAAGCTTCTTCTTCTTTTGTTGTTGACAAATTTCTATGGAAAGTTATTTGGAGATTAAAGGTGATGCCAAGGCTTAAGCACTTTTTGTGGAGAGTGTGCTCGAATGCGATCCATTGTAATTTGAATTTACTCAAAAGAAAGATTCCATATGATCCTCTGTTGTTTTTGCTCAAAAGAAGAATCAGTTAAACACATATTTTTTCATTGTAATTGGACTGATCACATCTGGATGTCCGTTTTGTGGTATCATGTTTCTTCATCTTATGTCAACAGGATACAAGATTGGCTCCATTCTTTTGTGAGTTCTCAAAGTATGGAAAAGCAAAAATATGAATTTATTCTCAACAAGATTTCAATTATCCTGTGGCAAATTTGGAAGGAACGAAACTACAAAGTGTTTAATCATTTGAAGCCAAATTCTGTTGCGACAATCCAATGCATTGAAGCTGATATTATTGAGTCTCGTGTGCTATTGTCCAACGTTGCTGTTCAAGAAAAATATGAAGTATCCAGTAGCATTAATTGGTCTCCTCCACATGCAAGTTTTTTCAAATGCAATTGTGATGGCTCATATTTGATCTCCAACAAATTGTTTGGTATAGGAGTGGTGGTTAGGGATTATAAAGGTAGAGTTATTGATGTTGTTATCAAATCTATTGTTGCGGATTGTCTCGAAGCAGCTGAAGCTGAAGCTTTGGTTAAAGGCATGAAACTTGCTGCTACAAATGGCTGACGCGCTGTAGTTTTTGAATCCAATTGTAGTGTGGTTATGAAAGCTATTTCCCAAATGCTTGAAGAACCATGGCAGATTAAAAAGGATTTAGCTGTTATCAGATCATTGTTATCTTTGTTTTCTGTTGTGTCTTTTAATCTTGTTAGTCGTGCCGCTAATTGTTGCACCGGTTTGGGTTGCATCTAATGGTTAGAAAAGGGAAAAAATTGATTTCTAGGATTTCGCCTATCCCTTTCCCTTTGCTATTTCTGTTATATGTTGATAAGGGGTTTTTACCCCCCATTGACTTGTTTCTTATTTTATGATATTTGCATTTTCTTGCCAAAAAAAAAAAAAAAAAACTATTACATTACTCTTGAACAATATTTTTGAACACTGCATTATTGATTACTAGTTTGTTCTTTTTCCTTTAAAAGCATTCTCTCTTATGGTGGATTCTTCAGACATTTTGTGAACTTTGAAATATGTTTCATGATCCGATAAAAGAAAATTCGATTTGCATCGATGAGCCACCGTTATCATTATTAGCAATTTTTAGTGTAGATCCATGCTAATAGCATACTTTGTATCACAACAAATTGAATTAAAATGTTTATTGAGGAGTATAGAGTTAAAATGGTCTATTGAGGTCATATCGTAGATTCCTATTTTGAATTTCAAAACTACGAAGGCCAAAAGCTATAAAATAGGACTTACTTTTCTATGCTGATTGGAATAAAGTTTCCTTATTTATAAATGTGAATTTTCTTTTATGGAAAAGATACAACAAAGTTTTTAATGTCCATTTCTTTTTCATTTCAATTCTTAATATTTTAAAAGTTTCATTTTAGTCCTTAATATTTTAAATTTTTGTCAAATAAGTTATTCCATTAGATTTTAATAAATTTTCTATTAACGTGGATATGTGGAAGTATATGATTGATCCACATATAATTTTTAAATAAAATATATAACAATAGGAAAAATAAAAAAATTTACAAAATTGAAAAAGCACTTATGTAATGTATATACTAGTTTTATATATATATATATATATATATACTCATATAAATATTTATATGTTAATAATAAGTTTCAAATAAATAAATAAAGATTAAGAAAATTTAGAAAGAAAGAAAAATACAAAAACACCAAAATCCGATCAGCCCCTTCTCCTTGGGTTCAGATTTTGATTGAAGTAAAGTAGTGGCTCTTGTGATTCATTAGGGCCATCCTCCATTAGAGAAGAGGAGGAAGGGTCGCACAATCCTCCCTAATTGGTGAAGAGTCCTCCCTACGTGATAGATGGCCAACCACGAATGTCCAAAATTGAATATATATATAAAGTGAAACTTAATCGAGTTGAGCATCGAGTCATGCAATCTGATCTTCACTTGATGGGGTTTCATACCTTTTTTTTTTAAGGTAGCTTAGGGTGGTTCCTCACTACCTAAGCAGGGTTATGTAACTTTTTCTTTGGAGGTAGACGGATACCTTAAGCCACCATTGGATAGTGACCTACTTCTTTACTTCGGTTGAAATCTAGCTACCTAAGGTTAAGTAGTGGTTAGATTTCCTTTTTTTTTTTTTTCAAAATTTTTAGTTGTTTCCCATTTTTCAAAATTTTCTAAGTTTTATTAAACTATTTAAATATTACTACTTATATATATGTATATAAGTATATATATTACTAAATATAATTAATTTTCAAGATTTTTAATTTTTCCTTGATTTTCTAGTAATTTTTCTATTATTATCAATATTTTTATAAATTTTACTTAAATAATGTTTGTTTATTAATTTATCTAATTAAATTGATTATTTCAATAAATTAGATTATGCCACGTGTCAGTATCAACGGAAAAACTGAAGAAGGATTGAAATGAAAATATTTGTAAATATTGAGGTATGAAATGAAAATTTTAAAATGTCAAGCATTGAAATAGAAAAATAGATAAGCGATGAAAACTTTTTTTATACTTTTCCCTTTTCTTTAAGTTCCATCCAATCACATTCTATTATTTACAAATATAGATAAACATAAAAGTATGATATGTATCAAATATTACACACACATATATATATATATATATATAATGTGATTAGAGGAAAAGTTGATTCGATCATTATGTGTATTTTATATATATAAACCTAATTCACTATTTATCTATTGAAATTATTATTATATTCTAATTCCCACATCACAACAAGTTGACTTAAAAAACAGAGAAAGAAGTCAAGAGCTATGCAAAGATGTCTGGATCTGAATAAAGCTTAATCTTGATTCACCTGGCTCCAGATTCAACTTAAAATTAAAAAATTTAGTGATACCTAGGGTATTTTAGTCATTTTAATCATGATTGACGTCTTAACCTATTACCACTCTTTTATTATTATTTTTTTCCCCCAAAACAGAAGTGATCACAAGCATTACTTCTATATAAGAAGATCATTTCCACGAGTACACATCTCATTCCTTCCAAATATTAAAGTCTTCCACCCATACTTATTCCCAAATATTCCCATTTTTCCCCTTTAATCATCTTGGATTCCATATTCCAAATTCCTTTTTCTCTCGAGAATATTCAATCCAAATCCCATAGCACCATACTAATAATACTAAGAAAACTACTTCAAAATAGCTAACCTTAGCAACCTTCCAATTGTGTTACTAAGAACTAGAAATGCTAGAATTCAGAACCAGGAAGAAGAAATCCTCGATTTTTCCCAATTAATTGTTACTTCCACAAGCTTTTTCAATTTCCCAATCTTGTGTAGTAAAAGTCATGTTGGTATTTGTAATTAAAATTAAGAACAAAGTTTCATCTTCCAAATTACAACAAAACTTCCCTCTAGAAAAGCTATCCTTCTGGTTTGCCCCAACAACACGTCCTCCTGGACTAGTATTCCAATCTGATCCTTAAAACTAGACATATAAAAAAAACATTCTTAATCTCATTACTCAGTCATTTTTCGCGTTATTTTTCGTTAAGTAATGGCTTTATATGCTCATAACACGAATATGTCGCACGGGTTGGATTATTTTAACATGTTGGATCCATTCAAGTTTAACTTGGGAGGTTTTAATGGTGTATTGAGAGGAGGGTCTTCTCAATCACTGGTGCTAGACAATGATAAGAGGGAGCTTGCTAATGCTCCGGCGAAAGGCGGGTCGAAGAGAGTAGTGTCGGAGGAGAAGGCTTTGGCTGCTCTCAAAAGCCATAGTGAGGCCGAGAGGAGGAGGAGAGAAAGAATCAATTCTCATCTTAGTACTCTTCGTGGCCTTATCCCTTGCACTGAAAAGGTATGCACAATTTTAATTTAATTTAGGTTGTCTTTAGATTTTATAATTTAGACATCTTTTTAATCATGGGATGTCAGTCACGAATCAATACTAGGTTTCCTATTTTTAGGATTTCAAATTTATTTTCATCCTGATTCCGGATAGAGTTGTTTCGATATCAGTGTCCTTAATTAATCATCAAATTTCATTCTGTAGTGTGAAATTTTTGACGAGCAACAAGAATTTTCCCCATTGACATAAGACTATATCTTAATTGGCCAATTATATACCATATGCTTAACATATGGGGGAAAAAAAAACATGAAAAACCGTATGCTTAGTGGACCTTTGCATGGCTTACTTTTCCTTCAACCAATCCAAGATAGCGAGTTTAATGATACGAAGGTGCTTTCTTGTCAGTAAAATGAGCTAGTTCTCGTAATTATACCTGACTTCGAAAATTCTTTAAAATTAAAATAAAAAATTATTCTGCTCGATTTGGATGCTTGTATCCACGTAGAATCAATATGGTATCGCTTAATACTGATGAGAATATATTGGCAATGATGAATGGGAACAGAACTTAAATAAGCTTGTTTGATACTCATCCAGCAAAGTCAAAGGCCATATGGTTTCTCACAGGAATAGCCTCTCTTATCTTCGGATGTCCAAATCTCAACTAGGGTAAATTACTAGGACATGTTCTTTTTTATACAAATGAAGGCAACATCGCTAGTTAAATTATTATAGTTTATGCTGTCATACCTAATGTCGATGTCAATGTAGGGCTGATGTCGATAATTATTTATGTGATAACTAGCATTTGCGTTTGGCACTTTGCCAATTGTTGCATGAATATGTCAAGAGGGCAACCTTATTTTATCTTAATTATTAATTTGAGTTTAAGATGTGATTTGTTCACCTGTTCTCAGCAATCCTATTATGCAATTATTTTTATGTTTAATTCCATAACTTGTGAGTATAAAACAAAGTCAACCACATCACCCAGTAGAAAAAAAAAAAAATTTATGTAGGATTTAATTGTATATAGAAAGCAACCTAGCTTCCTCAAGTGTTTTTGGCTCATAGGAAAAATATAGCCTGCATTTCGTTTAATTTTTCATGTACTATTAGATATCCTAGAAGATAAAATATTAACGGATTGCACTTGAAATAAAGATAATTGAATATACCTATCTATTTCTCGTATGAGTTAACTTTGTTGAGCCAGTAAAAAACTAACCATTTGTTATTTAATATATGATGGAAATTTCTATTTGTTTCGTTTATTTATTGTCTTAATCTCATTTCTATTAGATTTTTTCTATTCTGTATCTATTTTATACATATTTTATATCTGTTATGTGTATTTATCCTTTTGACATATCGATATTTTTGTATTCAAATAAGGCTTCAAAACTAACTAGTTTAGAACCTGTTTGGATTGTTTTTTTCTTTTTTTTTTTTGTATCTGATTTATATTTATTTGAAATTTGGTGTTTGAAAAACTGTGTTATCTGTTTTTATTACATAATTATGATGAAGATGGTAATTGAAGTGTTAGAATTGAGAAATGAAAATTTGCATATTCTTAAGAGAAAATTTTTGAAAAAAAAAATATATTTTATATATTGAAAATGATTATTTTAATTAGAATTTTTGAAAAAAAAATCTATTTTTTTGATATCTTCCTAAATATAGAGATTTAAATAGATAAGAATAAAACTCTAATAAAATATAAAACTGATGAATTAAACGGAGCCTTATTGGATTCTTTCTCTTGATAGATGGATAAGGCGACATTGCTTGCTGAAGTAATCAGCCAAGTTAAAGAGCTCAAGAAGAATGCAACAGAAGCTAGCAATGGCCTTCTCATTCCAATGGATACCGATGATGTAAAAGTCGAGCCATGTACCAATAAATCTGGGGAAGGTGGTTTGTTGTTCGCGGCATCAATTTGCTGCAACTTTCGCCCTGAATTGCTGTCTGATCTCCGACAAGCTCTCGAATCTCTTCGATTGAAGATTGTTAAGTCCGAAATTTCGACATTGGAAGATCGCTTGAAGGGCACACTTGTGTTCAGTACCCAGATGAATAACTTGTCGAGTGATGCCGAGTCCCAACAACGCGTCGCGAGTTCTGTTTACCATGCACTCAAATCTGTCCTGGAAAAGAGTTTAGAATCTGCAGATTATTCATTGGGAGAAATTGCGCCTTGCAAGCGGCGTCGGATTTCATCGTTTGAGTCCTTGAGCTCTTCTTCCTGAGAAGTTGAGATGCTCCTTATGGATAGGTTATGCTAAGTAACATTACTAGATTATGGAATTTGGCAAACACATTTTCTTGATAGAAAGGCTTTAGTTTGTTTATTTAATCTAATGAATTGCATGTCTTTTATATTACATTACCTAGTTGCAAAATCAGGCTATAGAGTGAAGATTGAAATTTAATTTTTGTAATTCAATTTTTCAATCGACAAAGCCAATAGTTATATTTTTCCTAATTTTCTTGATCTTATTAGTAACCATTGTATAAAATATTGGCCTTCTTTTTTGTTTTACAATTTTCCCTTATTCCTTTTTCTTGATGTATTTTTTTTTCCTTTTTATAGTTGTTTTGCTGATTGAAATGAAAATTTTAGAACTTTGGAAGAATAATATGAAATTGAAGAGTAGAGAAACTTCCGTCAAAGTCAAAAAGACGTTACGGTTTTTAAAAGCTTGAAAAGATAACAACCCACCAAAAAAATGGACCCTAGATTATGCCATAAAAATAAAATGTGAATAATAATTGAAAAAAAAGAAAACTATTTTGACACAATCAACTAAGTAACAATATTATGGATTTTTCTACGGTAACGTTAGCAATACAGTGTTATCGTAACGTTTGTTAAGGTAATTTACTATAGGATGTTAGTAGGTTGCCTTGTCCCTCTCTTTTTCCCATTTAATTACCTTGTTAACCTGTTGTTCAAGTTATGTATTATGCTATTTTAATAAAAATAATGGTGTAAATTTAGTTCTAGTAAATATATGGAGTAAATTTGATAGCGTTATGATAACACTATTGTAGAAACCCTTAATAGCATTAGTAATCCTAAATACATCATCTAGCACTCCTCCTTGTTTAGGAGCTACAAACACCAAGCTTTGTCCTCAAACCTTCAAACTCACTGATTGACGGTGGCTTTGTGAATGTACATCTGTAACATGGTTTTTTGTTTTGCAGTAAACATGAATAATAGCTCCATCTTAACTTGACCCAGATATAATCACCATTGTTTATCTTAATTGTAGTGATATTTTGTTGGCCTCAAGTTTGTAAAAAAATTCCTTATCATTAGTATGTGGTTGGTGTAACTGCTATCAATTAGTCGGCTTTCACTTGATTCACTACTTGAGAAGCATGTAGCTATGAACAGTTGATCCACTTCCTCATGATTAATAATATGTGCTTCTTCATTTGTCTTCTTCTCTTTGTGTGTTTTAATCTATGCCATGGTGGGATTGTTTAGAAGAGTAAGAATTTCATAATCTTCTTCTACTACTTCCCAATGATCTAAAGCTTCCAAGTATGCCTCTATACGTACTGCCTACATCTAATAATTATCCCCTTTAAATATTGGTGTAGCAATTGAGGAAAAACTAGATTTAGCCTCCATGACAATGTAATATGCACATAAGTCTCTTAAGAAGAACACTTAAGTATTATTGTTTCTAAGTTCTAATCGGTAGATGTTTGGGCTCTGTACGTGAGAGGCTTGTAACACAACACATAATGAGGAGATATTGGGGGGTTATTTAGTGTGGCCACTCTGATGCTTAAGTTAGCAGTAGAGTTTTTAAGAGTAGGAAGTAAGCTGGAATAATATGCAAGCTTGATGTGTAAAGTTTAGAGATATTTACCGTTGAGTAGTGATCCGGTACTTATAATGGAGTAGAGCTGGCGGTTGAAGGTCAGTTATTAAGAGAGATATTCTCCTACAAGTATAAGAGAGTAGGGTCGTTATGCCCGACGTGTTTCACTTATTTAAGACGTAACTGTTTCATCCTTATTTAACTCATTTTAGTTATTATAGAGCTTGGTCAATACAGGCCTAGGGCTTAGGCCTATAGGGGTATGCCTTAGGTTACAAGATGCGTCAGATCCGGTCGGGCTTGAGGGGCCTATGTCCAAAGTACCCTAGCAACACTTGCCTCCCCCTATAGTCTCATTATTGAAGCAAAGGTAAGGAGAAGGGATATATGGGCTGCTCAGGTATGATCCAGCTGACATATGAGAGTTTGACTTAGCGACGGTGTTGACGTGGTAAGAGTATAGGTTTAGGCTGGAAGCTGGTTGAGATGAGGATGTCCGAGGTAGTGGATGCCTAAGCTGAAAATGTCTAAGGTGGGATGGACCAAAGTTATCAGTAGTTGTTTTGAAGTGGAGTGTTGAAGACTTGGATGAGGTTGAGCCTTTGTTGGGGTATTAGAGTAAGATACCCTTGTAACTTATGATGCGACCATACCATGTCTTTATTATGTTGACTAGGTAGAAGCCGAATGGGCCCTAAAGAAGCTTCTCATCAAAGAAATTTGTTTAAAATGTGATCTTTGCCCGCCTGTATTTCGTGCATTAAATGCAACATGACAAGTGTTATGTTGTAGTAAACTAATGTGTAGCTACATGCGCTTTGCCTTTTAAAGGTGATAGTCCAATCAAAACACTTTCTACGTATCAGCTATGTGGCATTCTAAGGGATTTATGCTTATACGGATCCCTATAAGAGCCTATATGGCTTCCAAGATGGTTTGCCTATAAATAGCAGAATTACAATGAAAGACCACTTTTCTATAATCTTCTTGTTCTGCGATTACGAATTTTGCGTTCACATCAAATTTCAAACTTTCTTCCTTCTTTGAATATTGTAGCCATGTCAACTAACATGGGTGAGACAAATTCATCTTCATTATTGCATATCTTTAGCTCTAATTCTACAAGGAGTAACCCCCCTCAGGCACGGGAGGATGAAGCTTCTTTGCTGGCATAACTTGACGAGCCTAACAAGATGTTTGTGGAGGCGTTGGATAGGGCTAGAATCATTAAAGCCATCCTTAGGGATGTATATGCCTACGCTCCTCTACCCCCTCCGAAGGATTGGTTTAATGTTCTCGAGATAGGTAAGGGGCTTAGCGATTGAGTGAGTAGAAGTAAATAATCAACCCCTTAGTTGGATTATAAGCAACTTCGTTGTTGAGGTGATCCCTTGGTAGCAGATAAGGTTGTTGTGTAGGGACGAATAGGTAATGCTACTATTAGGGAGGCGCTTCGCAGTGTTTGAGAAGTGCCTAGAGTTTGGATAGCGCCTCCCCTTGAGCCACTTCAAAAAAGAATTTTTCAACTACCATCGGTGTAGTTTGTCATCAATCCCTCCCAATAGGTGGAGGGTATTGAAGGTATTCTAGGCACTTTGCGAATATCTAGTGGTAAGGGATACTCCCAAGCTCTTCAATCACTTTTACATGTAAAAGAGCGTTGGGGGTAGCCTTATTTGTAGCCACGTCTAGGAAAGAAGCTGTTTCTGTAGCCTTATGGATTCAATGAAGGGCTGATAAGATGAGTATGTGATAGTTAAGTTATCCGAGGAGGTAAACTTTTGGATGCGGTGAACCTGGATGGTCCAAACTAAGGGTGAGAAGAGTTTGGTCCTAATTTTTCATGGTACTAAGATATGGCTAGGAGATTAATGCGCGGAGACTGTAGAGAGGTATTTTCGGTAGCCAATCTCTAATCTCCGATCTCTTCCCTAGCATGAAGAAAGATATGATGAAGAAATGGGTCAAAGGTACAGGTTTATTCTATGTGCTTGTCTATTGTGCTAGTGTTTTTGGTGCTTTGCTTGGCGCCTGTAGGATAAAAATGCCTCCTTGGCTGTACTGGTCACAGCGGTGTTTTATGAATGATAGTACTAGTTTCTTTTGGTATCTTCTTCTTTTCCTTCTCTAACTTTCAATTGAATTTTTTGTAGGTAAACATTTGGTTGCAAGGATGCCTCATCCTTCTATGGACGAGTTAATGAGCCTACACTAGGCGAGAACTAGGGTAAACCCATTGATGGTTATGGTAGTTCGGCTGAAGCTAGGGCCTGAAGAGACCTGTAGGGCACGATCGGGGTTTGTTCCTTAAGGGATTCCCATCGGCAATTAAGATGAGCCCGTGGATGTAGAGCTTTTGGGTGTGGCTTTGTTCGCTTTTGCCTTTGCCCCTTATATTAAGCCCATTGTTGTGGACGGTGAAGGAGTCAAGATAGAGGGGCCCAATGTCTAGAAGCACTCCCCTCCGAGGGAGAGGGAGGAAGAGATTGTCGAAGGGGCTGCCCTTTCTCCAGTGGCTAACCAGAAGCATGAGGCTCTCGAAATGACTGGGGAGTTAGGTCTTGGAGCAAAGAAGCAAAGGCACCCGATGAGGGTAACTTTTAGCAAGGGGAAATGGAATGAGTGGTCGACTGCTCATCTTTATCGGAGCGTTAATGACATAGGGGATGGATTTTTTGAAGTCCTAAACAATTTTAGGTTGATGGAGATAAAGCTGGACTCATTCTAAGAAGTACCATACACCTCTTGGGATGAAGAGTTTTTTAGGGAAGCCTCTGAAATGGAGATGAAGAGAGCTAGGTGGGAAGCTCCTGAGGTTGAAGTGTGAGGTCCATGCCAATGATCTAACGTTGCGGTATTAGACACTCAGCTACCAGGCTTCCATGGGGTCTTATACCCCCGGTGACTGGGTTATCCTCAAAGGGCTCTCAAAGGAAAGTGGGGACGACCCCTTGGAGATAGCTAGCCACTTGAGCACATTGATGTGACAAGTAAGTCTTTCTTACTCTTGTGTTGATATGTTCTGTATTGTTGTGTTTTATTTGTCATGTTGTTAATGGTAGCCTTCTTTTTCAATTTGTAGTACTATAGTTAGGTATTGCTTTAACTGAACAGATTTGATGTCGCCCAGAAAGAGGTAAAGAGCATTAGAGAGGCATTATGCCTACTACGAATTGAGACCAAGAACAGATAAGGTCGGTCATTAGATGGGTTTAAGCTTGTAAAAAGCTCGAAAAGGATTAATGGGGAAAAGTACGAAAAGCTAAAAATGAAGAATGAAATAGTAAGCAAAACTCACGAACAGTTCTAGAGGATATGACACACTAGTGGAACTTTTGAGAACTCATGACTCAATTTGATATGACGTACGAATTGGTTTAGTGAGGTTACTCATCACCTAACCTTGCTTAAGGGAAAGGATAAGATTGATGCCCAGAGTAAACAAACAGTATTTACGTAAGGAAAAAAAAGTACTTAAAGAGTGTATTAAGAATGATTTAATGTTGTCACAGTTATTAATACAAGAGTATTTATACCCATAAGTTAGAGCAACTTGCCTAAAAAGGAAAAGACAAAAGGCATTTCCTAAGAAAGTAATGTATAAGATATAAAAGAGTAAAAATAAATATACAACAAAAACAATAATTGGTACAACGAATTCTGCACATGATACTGTATACGTAGTGATGCTACATTGGCAAGGTCGTTAGAAGATGTGGACAAAAAGTATGGACATATGGGCTTGTTTAAGTAGGTATGGCTTAGTTAGTTCGGACTCTCTCTCTCTCTTAGCTTCTCAGCAGGGAAGATGCTGAGTAATTAGTCAGCTCAATGTTAGAGAGTAATTATCAACTTGGCATACTGTAGAAAAATGGGTGGTCATATGACACAAGATGAAGGGTGACTCGGCAAGGAAGTATTCAACCTTACCAGGGATTGGTTGGAACAGAAGGATTCGTCATGCCAGCTTCTTTAGTCTCCAGACTCGGCTGTGGGTCAGAGGTCCAGTAGCCTGATTCCCATTAGCGTTGGCATGAGAAGTACTCGTGGGAGGCAGAGACTTCTACTAATAAATATTTCAGAAAATTCTTTAAGGATAACAAGTGCCTGCATTACTCTTATGTACAGGTGGCGGGACATCAAGTGAGGCTCAAGGATGTAAAATGAAGTAGGAAAATGCTGAGAAAGCGGCTAAGAAGGCCAACGACTTGAAGGCTTAGCTGGAGGATGAGCGAAGGACGAAGGCTTACTGCTCTTAGAGGTTAGATGAGGAGGGTAAAGCCAGGGCTTGACTAAAAAAGGAGAATGCTGAGTTGAGGGCATTAGCGGCAGGGTTGCAAACTGAATCAGTGATGAAAGTGTCTGAGTACGAAAGTGTTAAAGACACTTCATTGGAGTTAGTTCATTTGAAGGTCGGATTGGAGCAACAGGTCTAGGAGTTGCGAGAGAAAGTTTTGGAGATGGAGGAGATCAACTCCAAAATGAAGATTGGAGAGGTCCTCAACAATGCCGCCGCTAAGAAGGTAGTTGCTAACTATTGGAAGACCAAAGAGTGGTTGGATGAGCTAAAAGACCTAACTACAGACTCTGCATGCTGTACGAGGAAGGAGGTTATCTCCCATTATTTGGACCTTGATCTAAGCTTCCTCTACTTTTTGGATTCTTTGACCTTCAATGAGAAGAGGGAAGCCGTAGCATGTAAGAGAGAGGCTACCCAAGGAGCCTTCAATGATCCAAGCACTCCCTCTACTGCTGGGGTTTGGTAAGGCGCTTCTACATCCACTTCTAACCTAACAACCCAGCAGGAGGCCACTCCCATAGCAATTCCTTAAGACAATCCATCTCTAGGCAATCCTCCCATTGCTCTTAGTTCGCATCCCTTAGGCTTCACTCCAAGTCAAGGCTTGCCGCTTAAAGCATCGACGGATCAACACTCTGAATGAGTTACCGGAATTAGCTGATTCGAGGAGTTAGTACTGTGTTTCTCTCTCTCTTTTTTTGAAACATATGTAAGTTGGGCCGGGATGCTAGCTTCTATTATGTAATTTAATGATCAATGGATGAATAGATGAATATTTTGAAACATCCTCTCTATACACCTGATTTCTTTTTGCCTTTGAATATATTTGCATAAGAATTCCTTTGTGCAAAGGGAGTTTACCCTTATCGAGGTTAACTGTTGGGGGTTAAATTGGTGATGTTTTGACCTGCTCAGTATGAGGGAGTTCCTTTATGTAAGGGGTATTTCCCTTTGTTGAGGTTACTTAAGGGAAGGGTGGTGTTTCAACCTGCTCAATGAGGGGAGTTCCTTTATACAGGGGGTATTTCCTTTTGCTGAGATTATTTGAAGGGAAGTCAAGTCGGTGGCGTTCCAACCTTCCCAATGGAGGGGTATTCCTTTATGCAAGGGGTGTTTCCCCTTACCGAGGTTACTCGAGGGGGAGTTAAATCGATGGCATTCCAACCTGCTCGATGGACGATTTATATGCCTATTTGAAGGCTCGGATGGCAATAGAAAATGGGGAGCGAGAGAGAGATAGACAATCAATTATAAAACAAATTTTTTATTTCATCATTCTGGAAAAAATGTACGTGATAGAATGCTAATCAAAATAAAGTTGAAGATTATTAACATTCCATGTGCATGGGATGAGCTTGCCATCTAATCTTTCCAGTCTGTACGCTCCATTACTTAATCTTTCCTTAATTTTGACTAGGTCTTTCTAATTGGGGGCTAGCTTGCCCTGCCCTTTTCGCGAACTTGTGGCTTTTAATTTTCGGCATACTAGGTTGCTGACCTTGAACTCTTTGTGTTTGACCTTTTGATCGTAATACCAGGCGGTTCGATGTTTATATGCGGTTACCTAAGTAGCAGTAAGGTCTCTAATTTCCTCGATGGTGTCGATGCTAGCTTGCAATAGTGATTCGTTAAGGGTGGTATCGAAACATTGAGTTTGGATATTAGGAAGCTTAAGTTCAATGGGGAGGACTACTTTCAACTCGAAAGCAAGGAGAAAGGGGGTCTCTCTCATAGAAGTGCGGTAGGTGATCTTGTATCGTTACAAGATATTGGGTAGTTTGTCAACCCAAGCACCCTGAGATTGGTTTATGCACTTCTTCAAGCTATCCAAAATGATTCGATTGGTTACCTCTACCTGTCCATTTGATTGGGGGTGGGCAACCAAGGTGAAGTTTAGAGTGATGCGGTACTTGGTGTAAAACTCCTTGAACTTGAGGTGATCAAACTATCAACCATTGTTTATGATAAGAGCATAAGGGACCCCAAACAAGGAGAGAATGTTGTTTCTAATGAAAGATTCAACACTTATCTCTACAATCTTGGTCACCACCTTGGCTTCTACCCACTTCGTGAAGTAATTGATGGCAATAATTATGAATTGCTGTCCTTTTAAAGCTTTCGAGAAAGTACTAAGGGACCTAAGGATATCAATCCCTTATTGTGTGAATAGCCATGGGCTCGTTAGGGGTTAAAGGGCGGTGCTAGGCGCATAATTGACTGGGGTGTGCTTTTGGCGCTGTAGGCACTTTTGGGCTTTAGCTTTGGTGTCTTGCCTTATAGTGGGCTAGTAATATTCGAGTTGTAGTACCTGGAGGTAGAAGGCTTAGGATTGAATGTGGTTGCTATACACTCTAGCATATAGCTCTTCCATGACACGTAGCCCTTCCCTTTCTCAAAAGCATCGGAGTAGGAGGAGGTTGACTCTACTGCAATATAAGACACCGTTGATTAACGTATAGTTAGTGGCATAATACAAGAGCTTCTTTGCCTCCCACTTATCTTTTAGGAGCGTGCTCTACTCTAAGTAACTCTAGATAGGAACCATCCAGCTTAGCTCTAGTGCTGTTGTGGTTAGTTCCAAAACTTGCGTCAAGTCTAGAGTTATACTTTTTTCCAATAGGTACTTTATGAAGACTTTGCTATCCTTCACCTTAGGCTTTTGTATGCCGGTTGAGGTGAGCTTGGACAACCAATTTGCTGTTGAATTCTCCAATCAGGGGATCTTTCTAATGTCCTATGAAGGGAATTCCTCGAGGAGGCTCTTTACTTTTTCAAGGTACCTAACCATAGTGTTGTCCTTAGGCTTGTAATTACCTTGGAGTTGCTAGACGACAAGTATGGAGTTCGAGAAGATTTTAAAATATTTGGCACTAATCTCCTTGGCTAACTTAAGATTAGCGATGAGTGCCTTGTATTCGGATTTGATGTTGTTGGAATCAAATACGAACTTGAGGGTGTAGTAGATGGTGACCTTATGCAGACCAGTTAGAATAAGGCCTATGCTTCCACTACTTGAGGTGGACTCACCATCGACATGGAGAGTCCATACCAGTTTGTCATAGCCTAGTGGTGCTTCCTCCTCTCTTGTATATTTTACTACAAAGTCAGCTAGTACCTGTACCTTATAGGTCGTTTGTTGCTGATATTGGATTTCGTATGTGCTAAATTCTATTGCATACTTCATCATCCATCCAAATGCGTCAGGTTTCTATAACATGGTGCGTAGTAGTTGTAAGCCCTATAACCAGTTACTTAGGGTTTCAATTGGTTGAAAGATCCGATCGAGCTTAAATTATAAGTACAGCTAGAAATATTACCAAAATGATCTCGTAAGTTTGAATTTAAGAAAATAAGTAATAAAATAAAAGAATATAAAAATTCTAAATTTTAAGTATATAACTCGTTATTTATTGAAAATGTGTAAAATGCATTTCGATAATTAATGAATTGCTAGAGATAAATTATACTTGTATTCCGGAAGCTCGTAGCATTGGTCCTGATAAACTCCAATTTTTTGCTTCTTCGTAAAGTTGATCATTATGAATGTTACGACGAATTTGATTGGGAAATCTAGTGGCAAAAAGAGGGGGATTCATTAGCTCGTTATTTAGTCCGAATAAGTGAAATGATAGAATCTATAAAAATTATTCAATAGGCTCTAGAAGGAATTTCGGGCGGTCCCTATGAGAATTTAGAAATCCGATGCTTTAATAGAGAAAAGGATCCAGAATGGAATGATTTTGAATATCGATTCATTAGTAAAAAACCATCTCCTACTTTTGAATTGCCGAAGTAAGAACTTTATGTAAGAGTTGAAGCCACAAAAGGGGAATTGGGAATTTTTTTAATAGGAGATCAGAGCGGTTTTCCGTGGAGATGGAAAATTTGACCACCTGGCTTTATCAATTTGCAAATTCTTCCCCAGTTAGTTAAAAGAATGAAATTGGCTGATATTATGACGATACTAGGTAGCATAGATATCATTATGGCAGAAGTTGATCGTTGAAATGATAATTAATACAACAAAAGTACAAGATATCAATTCTTTTTCCAGATTGGAATTCTTAAACGAGATCTATGGAATCATATGGATGCTTGTACCTATTTTTACTCTTGTATTGGGAATCACAATAAGAGTACTCGTCATTGTGTGGTTAGAAAGAGAAATATCTGCAGGAATACAACAACGTATTAGGCCTGAATACGCCGGCCCTTTGGGAATTCTTCAAGCTTTAGCCGATGGAACAAAACTCATTTTCAAAGAGAATCTTCTTCTGTCTAGAGGAGATACTCGTTTATTCAGTGTAGGACCATCTATAGCAGTTATATCCATTTTACTAAGTTATTTAGTAATTCCTTTTAGTTATCACCTTGTTTTATTTGATCTCAATATCGGGGTTTTTTTATGGATTGCCATTTTAAGTATTGCTCCCGGTCGATTGACAAAAGAAAGGAGAGATAATTTACAAGATATTATCCATCTGTATCTAACGTATTAATTCTTATTGAAAATAAAAAATTGAAAAAAAAAGAGAAATTCTTTATTCCAAAATCTTTTGCTATACGAGATGAATCTATTCTTTTGGTTTGTTACTTCTTTTTTACTGAATTGGATTGGATGGATTTCCATACACATAATAAAAAAAAATTGTGGACAAAAAAAGTTTTGTTTTATGGATGTTTTGTATACGTCTATTTTGGTTTGAATGAACGTTCTAAAAAAACTTTTGAGTTCTTCAATTTTGTTCTTGCCGAGGATAAAGAAGTTATTCTTCAGTTCATTTCAAAATACTTCAATTGGCATGCGCAAGAAATAGGCTAATTTAGAAGCTTTTTGCTCAATTTCTTACGGAGTCAAATTCTCATCAGTACGCGTCAAAGGAATGGCCCCCTGCCCTTTGATTTCCATATAAAGGACACGACGAGCATAAATACCCTCTTTAAGTTCTATTCGGATGGACTGAATATCTTTCATACGGAATTGTAGGAAGATGCGACGATTTTTTCCAGGAAATCCTCAACGAAAAATACAGACTATTCCTTCTTTTCTATCGAACCGATCATAGCCACTACCTACATTCCACGAAATTGTGTGCTACAAATAGGAACTAATAAAGAGACCTGCGATCCCGTAGAAAGACATCACGATCCCTTGTGAAAATATTATATTTTAGAATATTTATTAAAATTCTATAGAATTATATTAATTTAAATTCTATTTTAATATTAATGTAGATAGAAATATTCTAAAATATATAGAAAATATACATAAAATATATATATATAAATTCTAATATACATATATAAATAGAAATTCTACATATGTAAATAGAAATGCAAATTAAATAATATAAATAAAAATGAAATTCATTTTTCATTTTTTTAATTCAATTTAATTTATCTGATTAGATAATAAAAAATCTATTTAGTCTCTATATAGACTATTATATAGATGTTACTATTATATAGATGTTATTGTAATGATAATAATATATTCTATATTCAAAATTGAAATTGAGAGTACCTAGCCGAGTTGGAGATAACTATTATCCAGACACATCATATCAAGTCAAGAACAAAAAAATGCAGATATAGTCGAATGGTAAAATTTCTCTTTGCCAAGGAGAAGACGCGGGTTCGATTCTCGTTATCCGCCCAGGTTTAAGTAATGTATTTATTTAATTTAACGGGATAAGCGATTCGGTATAATTGACTGTGATAATATAGTAAGTGGCTCTACCCCCCTCCCCCAAAAAAGAAGAAAAAAGGGTGGTAATAATAAAAACTAGTAATTAATTACTATTTACCAGAGTCAAACCTAATTTTTAGGCAAAAAAAATATTGCGAAGACGGGATTTGAACCCATGACCTCAAGGTTATGAGCCTTATGAGCTACTAAGTTGCTTTACCCCACGATAAAGAGAAGAAAGAGAACTAATGGAAAAA